>OY720643.1:61323659-64244037 GCA_963169105.1 Ceriagrion tenellum | reverse complement strand
ACTGTCATTATACTTTAAACAACGTTGTTGCATTCTCATCAGGAACGCATTATCATCCTGAGTTAATCTGTGCTGGAACTCTCTTGTACTTCTACTCGTGTAAATAATATTTTAAAACAACACCAAACGCCCGCGATTTCGGGCTTCAAACGCAATAGTATGACGCTCATCTCCTGATGATGTGAATGTAGTAGCCATATCGGTACATTTCCTGGCTACGCCATATTCTAATATTTCAGAACTGGAATATATCATGGTTTGAAGATGAAACAGCTTAGGAAATTGGGGACATTATTAATGAAATTTTAGCTTATGGTTTGCGATTTTTATTCTTTGATTTTTTGCTACTTGATTGCATTCAAAAGACGAAGAGGAATGAGATAAATGAAAGATATCATTTCTTGCTAACTGATTGTTCCAGCACTAAACTTGGGGGTACCTTACTGGCACCTCGTTACAAGTGGGGCGGCTGAGCTCTTCTTGCACTCTCCCTCTTATCCCCCCGCTCCCCGACTAATTTCTCTGAACCCTTCGCTAAAGCTTTCGAGGATGAGCCACGCAAACTGATACAATAGTTTCGATTTACAACTTATCGCCATAAACTTGTCACTGCGCATCTTCACATGCGGGAACTCGAATACGCCACGAGCATTTTGGACACTGGCCATAAAGATTTATGAACAAAATTACAATTAATTACATATAAAAGCAGCACCCTTCATTAAAAACTGCTGCGAGTGAACGTATAGTGTATCACAACTTTTAGAGTGATTAAGTTGGGAGCCCCTAGAGACTTGGAGGCTACACGCTAGACTTAGGTTGCTTGAGAAATTCAGAACTGATATTTTTCACAGCGACACAGAGAATATTATCATGACGCCTCACTACATCTCTAGGTGTGACAGAAGCGATAAAATAAGAGAGAGACATTGCCGAGCAGATGGGTACTAGAACTTCTTTTCGCGCACCACAATAAAAGCGACCACAATGAAAACTGAGCTCCACTGCATACACTCCCATATTACACGTCTCCAGTTCACCTCCCAAAACCTTGCATCTTTACACGGCTGGTGTCCTGATATCCCCTGCCGCACGCCCATGAGACGGCTCGCAGGGTAGTATGTAGATGTAGATGAACAGCGGACCTGGGTGGTGATATTCCGTTTTCTTCATGTGACAGTGGGATTTGTTCAAAGAGGACTTGGCAAGTGTTACGATAAAGTTATGACATTCAGCTGCTTCTCCCTTGTTAGACCCCACTTAGAATACGCTACCAGTATTTCGGATCCCTATTTGGTAGATTTCAAAACCGAGTTGGAACTCGTGCAGCAAAGATCGGAAAAAGATTTTAAAGGATGTAATGATGTTTCATTGGTGTTACTGACCTTTTCCAACAACTGGGATGGGAATCGCTTTGATACCGTTGACTGCATCGTAGTCTTCATCTGTGACGTAAGTTTTCAACGAGTTTATTTGGTGACAATGTTTATGACACCTTACGATCCATGCTACAGTATACTTGATCATCAGAATAAAATTAGGGAATAGACCGCTGAAGGGACAGGTTTACAATATCATTTTACCCGGGAAAGATTAGACTAGGTCTAGGTCTAAGCCTTTCAATCGGTAGTGTAGCTAGTCAGAAGACTTACTCCTCGATTCATGTATACTTTTCTACAACCCTATGCAAATAGCATAGCGTGCGTGTTTGCGGTGTAATTATTGTATTTCTGCGCCTTAGTAAATGTCAAAAAAACACTAAAACATATAGTGAAATTAGTAGAATACCATGAGTTTAGTGCATATTCGTTAAATTTTCTGGTAGGTTTTATCAGATTTTGCTGATGCATCAGTAGTCTTAGTCACATTAACTGCTATAGGATATTGTGTAATTAATACTATCGATAACTAACTCCATGCTACACACCCATGAGGTGGCTTGCTTGGATGTTTGCAATTGTATATTTCGGGGAATTTCTGAGTCAGCCAAAATAAGTTTGCCCTCTGAGCGGGACACCGCAATATGCATATCGAAACCGGGACGTATGAAAAGCTCATCGAGGGGTAAAAGTGTGACTGTGATATTTTTTTAGTGTAATAGCGGTTTTCAAAGTGGTTGGTGGTTATTTCTCCTCCCAAAAGGACGATGGAAGGTTTCGATGGAAGCCTGACTAGGTAATGTCGAGGTAGGGCTTACAGGTTTGGGTGGAAAAAGGGCGTGTGAATGAAAGAACGGCAAAGTTTTGGAGGATTTTTGCGTTAAATGCAGATGGAATAAACCCTAAGCAATCCACGTGGGGAGGCGGAAATAACGTTTTTTTTACTCCTTTTTCAGCGTTTTTCGGTTTTTTGGGAGCATACACAACAGCCTCTCCCATCGCTTGTTCGGGGGGCGTGTTCTTTTGTCCCATGGACCCCACTGTGCGGAGGATTTTATTCACTTTTTGAGTCCCTTCTTTTTACATGCCAAGTTTGTACCCACTCAGCACTCAATAACGTTTTGTCGCGAATATAGCTTTTTCTTTCGGTGATTGTGAATTCGGCTTCAGTCTTTATTTGCACGGATTCCTTGTTCTTCAAAGTGTTTTTTTGTGCCTCGAAGTCGTCGTTGTTGTCACTTTGTCCGCTTTTTTCGTATGTTAACGCCACTTGGTAAGGTTCCTTGTATTAAAATAATAAATGCTCAGCGTTTTTGTCGTGATGAAATGCTGGAAAGGAACCGTAAATGTTTTACGTTTGCTCACTTACGGTTAGCGATTCCCGTGCGTTCACGTGCGTGCTGAAAATGTCATTACAGTAAGTATCGTTTCCGCACGTTTAAGTCTTTCGTCGAGGAATAAACTTTGTGCAATGTTTGTGTCATAAAGAGCCTCAGAATATCCCTTTTTTGTTGAGTACTGATGAATGATTTTTCCGGTTCGAGGTAGTTTCAAAAATGTTTCACCACGTGTATTTTTTGTGTCAAGTCATTGTATGCCATAAATCTCTGGTGAATGATGCATTTTTTCTTCCAGTGCCAGAATTTACCGGTAGAATGAAGGTCTAACTTTTTTCATATTCTTTTTGCTATGGTAATGTCATTGTTGGTGCTGATTCTCTCATTTTTGAGAACATTAACATTTCGGAAATTAAAATACGGAAAATTAAATTTAAAAAAATAAAGATGTCATTATGTGATGAAACCCGAGTCGTAAGCAATAAATATATTTAGTTGACTATTACTAGAGTAATTTAATTTCCGATATGGAGAGGTTCCACATAGTCAAGCCAAAAGTTATTAGTTAAGTTAACATTTCTTTACATGGATTGATAGAACCAAAGAGTAATTAGTAGTGAAAAATTGAAATAGCTGGCAGGAACACAGGCTGTCGTGCTGCAGTTTTACACGGGATACTAAATTAATTATACTGATCTGTGGGATTGAAATACGGAATAATATAATTAATATAGTCGCAGACAGAAAACATTTTGCTCATACTCTTTCGAAATTTAGTCGCAGACAGAAAACATTTTGCTCATACTCTTTCAAAATTGGTGCTGATTGTCGAGCACAGTGAGAGTTACATCTGGATATCATAAGGCCGTAGTTGAGTAACTTGCAGGAGCGTATTTGCGTAGCCTTCAGCTTTTTCAAAATCCCACATTTGTACCTTCGTGTCCAAAACCTCTTATCGAGTGCTGTTTCTACCATATATTTTTAACTTTTATTGCCGCAAGAACAATAAGAATTGCTTGTTGATTAACAATGAGTCACCAGGCGTATTTTTACTTCATCATGCTTTCTTTTTGCATTAAGTTAAGCAACATGCAGTACACATATTTGCGTATGTACCTAAAATATAAACCAGTGAGGGAAAATATAATTAAACTTTGAAAGAGTACGCTAAATTACTTAAAAAATTATGATAGTGTTGCCATGTATGACTTATGAAAGAATTTGTAAAATTAGTGCTTGGCATAAATGGGTAGATAAAATAGCAGAAATTTCAAGTTCTTATTTAGAAACAAATAAATGTTATCCTTCCATGTGAGTAGTTAAAATCCCTGTCATTTTCCGCCTGTGAGTGCTACTGAAGTATTTTGTGTTGATTGACAATGGGTCGCCAGGCGTCTTTCCACTTCATAATGCTTTCTTACGGAGGTAGGTGTATAAACCTAAATAGGATTACTATTTAGTTCATTTCATTCATTGGTCGTTCAATCCTATGATTGATTGACTGCAGCCCTCCACCCTTCCCTATCTATTTCTTGTTCCCTTACTTCCTGGTATATTTCCATATGTACTGTGTTCTTTATTTGGTCCATGAATTAATTTCTGGATCTTCCTCTGGGGATGTTTCCCTCATTTCACCTTCAATTATGTTATTCACAAACATTGTGTCTCGGTGTGTGTCCAGTTCATCTAGATCATATTTTCTGTATGGTGTTCCAAATGATTCTTTCCTCTTGTACTCTTTTGTACACTTCATTAATTCGTTTTTTGAAATGTAAAATTCATGCTTATGTTAGATATATCTTGTATTGAGTAAAGAATGATTTTCGCCAATCACCGGTCAATAGACTAGACGTATGAGTTCATATGGAACACGACGTCTTATGCCACGTCTAATTATGTATTCCCGATTTAACAGCCCCTGAGAGAAAGCTGCGTATTATGCAAAATAATATTATTTTCAATTGAATTTTTTAAATAAATATGATATCTTGAGAATTAATCTCATGACTTTTCATTTTTTCAGATTTTCAACAAATTTCATCAGAATTTCATCGAAAGAGATATTGTACGCAAAAAATGGAAAAATTTTCAGTGAGTCTGTTGCACTTGAAGATTTCCCCATTTTTCGAGATAAATATCTTTTAACGCTATGATACATAAGGATATTGAATTGAATATAACGTTATATTCATGAAACAGCGTTGGAATTCAGCCCAGCAAAAAATTCCGAAAAATTCAGTTGGTGAGTATACTCATGTTTATAAATCTCTTGGGGATGGGGTATGAATTTTCGCTGATCAAAGTGGTCTAGTTCTGAGTGTCGGTATACGAGGTGGCTGAAGAAATTTTAAATGGGTTGCATAAACTGACTCTGTCATACTCCCATCTTCAGTGTACAGAGTCATTTCAATTCCTCATAAAATCACGTATTGGACTCCATGTTAAAGAACCTAATCAGATGAGATCTAGGCCGGAATGGGTGTTTTCTCTGAATAATGAATTACAAATTGATTCTTGTGTTATTGGCTCTTTAGCGCTCTACATGCTTCACACATCTGTTTTTAAAGTGCCGTAATATGAACAGGCGCAGCTTATTTGATTGGCTGAAAGACTAATTTGTATTAAAAATTTGACAAAACAACTGAAAACAGGATATGAGCTGATCTAAAAACATGAGCACAAATATATTTATCAGCTCCTAAATATTTTTCAGATTTGTCACCTGGTCATACCTCACAATAAAATGGTCTGGTGGTATTTTAGAGCAGCTTAAAATGATTAAAGAATTATAACTGGATGGTATAAATATCGGCTGGAGCGATAGGTAAATATGACAGACCACGTAGGAGCACTGGCCACGCAAACAGATTTTTTGTTGTTGTTGACCAAGTTGTTGTTGTTGACCAAGTTGTTGTTGTTGACCAAGTTGGCCAAGTTGACAAGACAAGAAACAGTTGGCCAAGCATTTCGTTCCCGGCTATGGCAGTACCATAAACTGACTAGTATTGACACAACACGCCAATAATGTTGTGCTCCTTTCAGTTCATCCATAGTATGTTCATACCCTACTAATAGTAACCTAGAATTTGATTGGGCCGTTATTTTTTTCGGTAAATTTTATTTTTTGCCGAGGATAAGAGTATCTTCCGCGTCGTGAATGGCGAACTGGGAAAGGAGTTTGTAAATTTTAGTCTTCTTGACTTCTTATCTCACACATTTGTCGATAAATTTTGATTAACAGATGAAACAGTCATATCACATTGCGTCAGTGTATGATATTTCTGCAAAATACATCGGGAGCTTCGCGATCAATTTTTAAATTACCTGGGATCTCAATTAAACACTGAGTGACGGCACAAAGAGCATTGTTCTAATTTTTCTTCACTGGACCGAACATTTAACCTTTTTTCCATCCCGTTTCCCTGTGGTTCTTATCTGTCAAAATGCAATGAACATGATTATTTTAACTTAGACCGTTATCTTTAGAATTTGTATTTTATTTAAGCACAGATGGAGAGAACAAAAATGGGAAAGGAATCAATTATGTGAATAAAACCAGAAGGACGAAGTTTTCTTTTTCAGAAACATGGCATTTTAAATCTATCCATCCTCCAAATTATCCCTCATGTTTAGTACACGTGACAAAATATGCCGTGGTCGCACAATATTATACATATTTTTATACTTCTTAATATAAATAACTCGCCTCAAATTTACTCAGACGATTAAGCCTGTTCTTCAATCTTCGTTTTGGAAGCGACTCCCCTCTCAGATCTTTTCTTAGCTTCCTTACGCTGTTAGTCTTATCATAATACCATACTTGCTTGTCGATTTACCCGATTCATTTGAGGCACCAAGTGTGCTTTGTAAGAATCACAAATAATAGACGCGTATTCTAGGTATGGCCGAACCATTGGAAAAATCTTATACTTTCTCATCACACTTCGGTGGTATATTGTATTCGTGTATCCTCGAGTGTTATCACTCAGTTGGTTCACCACCAGCAGTCAACAATCCGATGATTACTGGAGCTTTTTACTCCGCTCTCCTACGAGACAATCGATTAGTACCAACGCAAATTTTCACTTTTAACGCCTTCACAATATGCCGTATGCATTCCTTTCTTGCTCTTCCTCTGTTATTCTTCCCATTCTTTTCTCCAACTATTATTTCCTCCTCTTCTGGTAGGATATCTTCGTAAATCTTATTCTGCTCTCAATTCCTTTCATATCTCTCCCATCGTTGGTATTCCTACACCCTGATTTTCCGTTTTCCTCACTTGTTGGAATATTTTCTGTCCTCATTTAGCGCCAACTCAGGCTTCTTGATTTCTGCAAAAACGATAGTTTTGGTTTTCTTAGCATAAATTTACATGAATAATACAACCAATGGTACTGTTCGGACAAAAGTATGTTCAGCGAGTAAAAAATTAGATTGGGTTACTGTCGAAATCACGATTTTGAGGACTATATTTGGATCAATAAATGAAGAAGGGCTTTGGAGAATGTTCTCTAATAAATAATTAAGAGAAGTATGTACAGATGCTAATGACAACGCATTGACCAAATGCACAAGATTGATATTGGATGAAACTGAATTCAGAAAGGAAGAGGTTTCAACCCTTAAGATGGTTAACTATGGAAATCTGAGTGGTAAAAGACCGATAGATCGATAGATTGTAGATAGATCCAGTGATAAATTTACAGTGTCAGGGAAATCCTACTGCAAAAAAATGATGATGTAGCGACATCAAAATTCCGAAGGAGTCTAATTCGTCGTCGACTTTCGAATGCACTGTCAATTGCACGCGACTGCACGCTTATATAACAACAGAGGGGGTGGGTGGCGCCGCTGTATTCAACCGGGACCTTCACTTGTATCCGTTCCCTCTTCATTGTCCTCCCCTGCTCGCTTCTCTTCTCCCTTCTTCTTCTTCCCTCTTGAACGTTTTAATCCTGTGGGCACATATTCTCACACAGTAGAAAGGGTTTGAAAATGGAAAAGGAAAGTATCGCAGAGATTTGTCACAAAAGGAAGACACATAATAAGCTGTCCTACCCCTCCCTACTATCATTCTTGATGCTCCTCCCTTATCGTTCGAACTGTTGCTGTGTTGAGAGGGAGTGTGTTCATTGTTGTCGGGTGCAGGGTTGTTCGATTTGGAAGGAGGAGGCGATTGACGGCTGGGATGGAATCGGATAAAAAAGAGCTCAACATCGCATTCTCATTGCGAATTGCGTTTCTCATTTTTCTTCAACCCCACCACTTCCAGCATGCATGCAGTGCAAACGGGTTCGGCTGGGGATTTGGTCTCTAGGGCAACCCATAGGCGTGTGATGTCAGGCGAGGTGATACTGACGATAACAGAATTGTTCGAACGGCGTTTTAGATTCACCCAATCCGAAGATTTGTCTCATTTTTATTTTTGCGAAGATGGGGTAAGTCGAGAGAATGTTCTTAACATTCTTAGGGTATAGATTTTCACCGTTGATTGAAATATAGTTCTTTATTTTAATCGTCCATCATCAGTTGCCTGGTGTAATTGTATCCGTCTTCTTTTCCGATTGTAATCCTTTGCATTCTTCCCGTCCATTATTCCTTTGAAGGACTCTTTGTATGCTTTGAGGGCAAAATATTGTAGCCTTGATCGCTTGTACGTGGAAAAAATTACATTTTAAGTCTATCGGTCCTGCAGTCTATTTCCCCAATCTTATGCCTGTGATCGTTGGTGACAAAATAATTTTACTCTTGCAAAATACATTGAACGTCAGGCAAAAAATAGTCTCATCAAACTTTTGTAAAAGATTTAATCTGTATTTTTGCCTTCGATAGAGTAGAGATTCCCACCCTAATTCCCTCAACAATTTAGTGTAAAACTAATAGGGTAAATACTGTCCGAAAGCCTGCCAGTCAGCTGGTAGAATATTTAAATAAAATTATACGAATTGAATTCATTGCCTACCTAAATTTGCGTACTTACCCTGAGGATTCAATGCCAAAACTATTGCCTTTATAGCACCTTTTAAAACAGTGAGAAAAAGGGTAAATTTTCCTTGTCGCCGATGGCAGTACGCATTCAGGGCAGCCTAACTACCATGGGTTAATCCGGCACACGCTCCCTTTTTGTAGGAAAATATTAAGAGACTATCTTTTCTTGGTAATTCTCGTGCTATTGCAGCCTCCCGCAAACTTTAAGCCCAAACTGATGTGCGTTAACCTTTTTTCTAACCTCCTTTCTCCTAGAGACTCAAAAAAAATCTTGCATCATCCATTTCGACTAACTTAACCCTTTGAGCGCGGTATGACGTGATATCACGTCGTGGTGGTCTCCACGCCGGCGCTGGTGACGTGATATCACGTCAAGGGTGCCGTCAGTGTTCCAGCTTTCACTAGACCCTCTAATGAAAGCTGGAACTTTCACGGTACACATGACGTGGTATCACGTCATCAGCACCAGTGTAAAAAAATCATGACGTGATATCACGTCATTCCGCATTCAAAGGGTTAAACGAATCCTTATGCAACAAGAACCGGGTCTCATTTATTAATATTCTAGTCTCGCACTGTGAACAGATTAATCTTGCACATGAACAGGAAATGGATTTATCCCGCAATAGGAGAGAGTACCTGAGTGGCTAATTAGGTAACTACCAAAGCTCCGCCCATTATCGAATCGTCCTCTAACACTCAATGACCGTACATTACTCCTTACCTGATGCTTTAACTAGAACTGACGGAACACCTGTTCTAACCGGGGATGGAAATCGAAACGAAAAGAAATGCATTTATTTTTGACACGGAGCGTAACTAAAATAGGATGTCTGAGTCAAATTTCGTTCGTAAATGAAATTAAATGCAATAGGGGGTTTAGTTTTGACCTGGGATGAAACTTTACTCCCGGGAATGTAATTAAACTAAACTACACTCCTTTGTACTCAGTGTAATTTTAACCTTAAAACGCAATATTTTTCATCCATGTAAATGATTGCGTAAAGAAATACAAGAATAAATTACAAATCCATACTAATGGTCTATCTACACCTAAAGAAAGCTAGGTCGCAACCTTGGTAAAAATTCATTTTGAACATAGACTTTGATAATTATGATTCTTCCCTCTTTTAGGGTATACACATAGCAACGCAGTTAACTATATAAACGTGGAGAGAATTCAGGTTAGACCTTCTGACCTGAATTCTCGTAAAGTGTAGAAAGTAAAATTATTCTAAGTATTTAATTTTTTACTAATTAATTCTTAAACTCGGTGAGAAAGATCCCAAACTCATTCATTAATCCATTGTGAAAAATATTATTTTTAGATTAATTTTTTACAAAGCCTGACCCTCAGTATGAATGTTTCTGCAAGTGAATGCATGACTAATGGGACCGGGGTTACTGGTTAATTTGAGCTGTGGAAAAATTTCCTGGAAATGGGGGAAAACTGATACCTTCACAAGGAAGCCTTTATGAAGGTATTTACTGTCTCTGCAAACTTCCACTCACTTTTACGCTAGTTGGGCTGCGACATCTTTCGCACGGAGATGCGGCGAAAAAAAAAGACGCCATATGCAGTCGCCATCGAAATAGGATTAAACCCTCGCTATCACGTCGTGGTCATCGCCGTGACCGGCAGTAAAAACTAAGTGGTCCAACGATGCGGCAGAGCGTGCAATTTATCGCCCTAATGGCTTTGCCTGTGCGTAAAACCAACGCTTTAACGTCCTCCTTCCAGCCAGAAAATTACATCTTCATTAAGATTTCATGCGAAAGAAATGCACATATACTTGGATGATTAGGCCACGAAGTACTCAAAGCCGATCTATCCCAAGAAAAACCATATTGAAGAGCGCAATGCAATAAAAATATAATAAAAAGAGTTCAAGCTCTGGTCGTAAAAGAAAAAAGATGTCTCCTCACTTGATGGCTGAAAGATGGGGGGGCTAAATTTTTAACGTCATGTCGTACAATCACTCAGACTTCGATCCCTAGGATGTCCTATGGGAGTAATTCATCCTCCCTTTTCGTTACGTACTTCCTTCCCACTGTGACCCATTCTGCTATAGCTGTACGGCTGAAGACCCCCTGCCAACCGAGAGTACAGGCCAAACACGACACGATGCTGCCTAAACACGAAATTGCAACGATACACAAGCCAAGGGGAAAACTTAAAGACGTCCTAGGGACCGCCAAGGACGACTTGGGATTGAAAACATCAGGCGTGTATCATATCCCGTGAGATTGTGAGAGTTCCTGGGTCTTACTCTTGGCACTTAATTCTCTCTTTTGCCTTCAATTATGTTCTTCACAAACCCATTGTGTCTCATGGTGTGACCGATCCATGTGGTTCTTCTTTTCTGCATGGTGTTCCATATGGTACTTTCCTCTTCTACTTATCTGTATACTTCATCATTTCTTCTTTTGTCCGTCCGCTTCATCTTCAGCATCATTCTTCAGCGCCAGATTTCGAAGGCTTCCAGTATTTTTTGGTCAGATTTTCCAGTGGTCCATGCGTCCAATACATAGAGTGCTACGCTAACGGGTTAACGTAGGAGATGAATGCTCAGAGACAACGAGGGTAATGTCGGGTCTTCCTCAAGGAAGCATCCTTTGGCCATTATTATTTTTAGTCAATCTAAATGATCTCCCAGAAATTTGCTACGCGCTACAGAAACGTGCTAACACACGTATTTTCTCATAATATTTCCTGGTTTCTAATCTTATTTTCTATGAGCACAGCAGTAGTCTTTTTCCTATGAACGCCTTCATAGCTGCCTAACTGGGAATAACTTTTTCTCTTCGATAGGGCAGAGGTTCTCACCTTAATTCCCAAAACAATGTAGTTTATAACTAAAAGGGTATACATATGTACTGTCCGAAAACCTACTCGTCAGCTAGCCGAATATTTAAATTAAATTAAATGAATGAAATTCATTGCCTACCTTAATTTGCGTTCATTATCCGAGGATTCAATGCCAAAGCTATCGCCTTATTGGTGCCTTTTAAAATACAGCGAGAGAAAGGGTACTTTTTCTTCGTCGCCTATGGCTGGACGAATTCAGGACAGCCTAACTACCCTGGTGCACAAGTTTGGGGGTGCTCAAGTATTCCTCGATAGGTGGCCTGTTATTGCAATTTTATGCTATAGAGCATTTCGAATAATGAGAAATTGGGACTCTTAGTAATTATAAATGTCAAGGATAATATATAATAGGGTAATTTCTGCAAAATCTACATTTACATACCTCCGTACGGGCCGCCGCTGTGCGGTGGTAGGATGTGTTGGGACGTCATCCATGACAAGGAGGTGGGGGAACTGTGGAAAAGAAGTATTTTACTGAGATAAAATTATTGGTTGACGATGTGACTTAAGTCACTGCCATGCCATTTTGGATTTAATCAACGACAGTGAAAGAAAAAGAGGACTATTTTTGTCTGTCAGTTCCCCAATGTATCTTTCTTATTTTGTCACTCCTATCAGTTCTATAGATATAGCTCGGATCAGAATAATATTTGCCTTCACTCCTATCAGTTCTATAAATATAGCTTGGATCAGAATAATATTTGCCGTATCGTACTGAAATGCACTTGATCAGAGTTTTACTAGTGATCTAAGCCTAGCGTGTGGTAGAGTAGTCTCAAGCAGTTCCCTACCTAATCTTTCCGTCAGTCTTTGGACTCTTTCTGCTCCCTCGAAGCATTTTAACAAAGTGTGAGGATTTCCTTATGCTTATAATTTGCCTCGCGGATTTCATCTTTCTGTGCATCATCTCCAATACTCTCGTCGTAATCAAAATGCGGTCTTCCAAGAGCAAAGTAGCATATTCCCTTAATCCTTTCTTCGAAGAACATACCTACTACTCGCTTGATAAATCCTAGTTTCTTTTATTCGTCTTCACAAACGTTTCTTATGTTTCCCTCTAGCTAAACATTACTTCTAGGTACTTCTCAGGTATTGAACTCCATCTGACTCCGTAATAAGAACTCTTCCCCCTTTGCTAATCTAGAGTTGGTGTGTATCTTCGTATGACCTGTAGCGCAGTGAATTGACGTAGGTTTAATTCTAGCCCCACTTCCGACTTCTCGAGTCAATGCTGTTGTGGTCCGATAAAAGAGCTTCTTAGCTATTACGAAAGAGGAATAAAAATCAAATGAAAACAAGAATAAAACTTGCTTTTTAAAATGGCAGGTAGATGTGGGATGATATTAGCAGGGAAATTATTCTGTGAGACCCGCCTCCGCGGCCACCTCCCTTTTTTTACGAAAAACCCATCGTTTTTGTGTTTCCGCACTTCGAATGCTTTTTTTTTATGTGGAAAATGTATTGCATTAGTGTCCGTTCGTTGGATTTTTATCGCCGGTAATATAGGCGCATATCATGTGTTTTCTTTAAGCTCCGCGCATATCGTGCGTCCCATTTCTCCCTGCTAAGATTCTGTTTGGCCGTCTTGTGCCCCCTATCCTCTCTACAATCCAAGACCATATGAGTTGCATCTTTTAGATCTTTCCTATTATATTGGTGGTCATTCATGAGTGTTGTATTTTCTTTCTTTCCTGTTATTTTCTAGTTCCGTTTTGCTGTTGAGTATAGTTGAAACTTTAAATTACAGTGATTTCTGTCTCCGCGGCCACCTGTCTTGAGCAGTCAACTATCTGAGCGGGCGATCATTTTTTGGGAATGAAATGAATTTCCCAGATTTATTAGAAATGTAAATTTTCACTCCCTTCAGCGGTCACCTCCTCCAGAGGCCAGTATTTCAATGGTCCTGTAGTCACCGCCTAATGCAGCTTAATGATTAGAATCTCTTAGTAATTCGAAATGCCTGGGATACTTTGCATTACTGTGCATAGAGCGGAGACTCATAGACAATAGAGATTGTTTATTACATGCTTTTCTTTAACTAGCTTTTCCATTTATCCATGGTTTCCACTTCATTTTACCTTGAATAGTTACCACTCCATTCACTCAAACATATGAATCGAGTTAGAATAGTGGCAAAGCATCTGTTATCCTCCCGTGGGTCAATCAAAGTCGTCGCATCGAGTCCATAACTTGGCGGGTTTTTTTCTAGTGAAGATTCCTAGTTTTTCAGTGCTAGTTTATAAAATGTTTATGAAGCAACTTGTTTTTTATTAAACATTTTATGTACCTACTATTAGCGCTAATAAGTGAAGAAAGAATTTTTAAGAATGTTTTTCTAAAAAAATATTAAAAAATCAAAAATAAAGAAATATTTCAACATTGTACGAAAAAAAAATATATTTCCTCAAGTGAATGAAAATTTAGCTTAGTACTGGAAATAATTCAATTTAATTCAAGGAACTTAGCCATAAAATGATAGGACCACAATGAAGAGCATGGGGCGCGATCTCATTTACACCTTAAGTTTATTTATAGATTTTCTAGAAATAGTGTGCTGAAGCTCTCTATTCCACTGAATACCAAAATCTTCATATTTAATGAAACTATGTTGATATTGAATATGAAAGAGCGCCCCACGCTTTTCGTTGCGGTCTTAACATTGTGTGGCTAGTATCCTTGAAAATATTATTTTTTTAATTTTTAGTTCAAAATTAAGATATTTCTTCTTTTAAGATTTTTTAAATATTTTATTTGAAAAAGCATGCTTAAAAATTCTTGTATCATTTTTTAAATTTCTAATCTGTCTTGAGTCGATTATTTTAATTTGATGCGATTGTATGCATGTGAAGCTAAAATCCAACTTCGACTTAATGCTGACTATTACTCTGTGCGATACTCTCCGGATCAACGTCCAAATGGTGACCACCTGGTGGATTCGGCCACCAGAATGAGTATTATTCACGAAAGAACAGAAATTTTTGCACGTATAAATCTGAAGCAGTTGACAAGTAACGTGCGGAAGATGAGAGTTGTTTAAAAGCAATGGGTTGAGGGACTATACAAGAAACAAGTTGTCACAATGCGAATGAAAGACGGTAGACAAATAGACGCTAAGTTTAGCGAACGAGTAAGACAAGGATGCAGCTTCTCACCAGGTCTGTTCAACATGTTCTTGCAGGTGGCAATAAGAAAGGAACGAGAAATTGGACTGAACGGAATTAAGATTAATGGAGAAACATTGAAAAATCCTGTGCTTCTCTGGCATTATCGCAGTCATAGCATGAAATCACGATGATCTGCAAAGGTCAAATGCAATGGATCTAATTCTTCAAGAGTAGAATATGGAAATTAATTAGGCGAGGTCTAAAATCCTAGTGTGCGGAAGATCGGAACTGACTACAGAAGTCATACTGTGATGAGAGAGAGGCACGTGGATACCTTCGCCTATCTCGTAAGCACCATCACGTGTGATGGAAGAAATACAATGGACCTATGGCGAAGAATAGCCTAAGTTAAGAAAGCGTTCATGGTAATAAGACAGCTGCTGTGTTCAATTAAAGAACACAAACCAGAAAGCAGTATGTGAAAACATTCGTGTGGAGCATAGCACTCTATGGCCCACGAAGCATCGCCCATTGGAAAAGCTGACCAGAGCAGACTAGAAGCTGTTTAAACCTAGGACTGGAGGAGGAAACTGAAGATTAAATGGACGAAAAAAGTTAGAAATGATATTTTTAGAAAATTAGATGAGGAAAGGGCCAAATTAAACACAATGTGAAACAGAAGATCCAGATGGGTTGAACACACCGTGAGGCACAATGAGTTTGTGAAGAACATAAATAAAGGTGTAAATAGAAGGAAAAGTCCCCAGAAAAAGATCTAGGAATAAGTTCATGAACCAAATAAATAAGAAAATACAATTGGATAGCTACCAGGAAGTAAGTAAACTAGCGTTCGATGGTGGAGGGCTGCAGTGAAATAATCTTAGGATTGAACAACCAATGATGATGAGCTGGACTGTCGTGGAGTAGGATTGTCTCTCACGGAGTCTTCGGGTGCGCTGTAAGAGAGGATACGCGGTGGGAAGGCAGTGAGACCCAAGCAAAGGGGATGACGTATAGCTTTAAGGAAGGAAAAATTGAGGATCTGGCAGGTGTAGAGAGGTTGGGAGAGTCTTTTTTCTTAACGGAGGAGTAAAGGGTTCTTTCTTTTCCCTTAAAGGACGGAAAAACTCGTTCCTTTTCCTTGCCTTCCGTGAGGACGAGAAAAAACCTCTCCTCGGTTGAGTGAAGGAGAGTGTAAGGAGCCTAAACGGAAAGACTTGGGACTGGCGTAGCTTTTATTCGAAGGAAGGAAGGAGTAGGCTTCATTCAATTATTGCTCCACCCTGATTGAGAGGAGGGGAAGAGTGAGTGGGAAACGCTGGGAATGGTAAGATGAAGATCGGGACTGCGAAAGTGACCGCGGAAATAAGGGTCGAAACAGCGCTGACGTCATGTAATCCTCACTCGTTTTAATTGCTGAAGTACTCTTTTTTCTCTCCAGTTATTTTCGAAGCTACGGTTCTTCTGGTACCCTGTTTATTATGGGGTATTTCACCTGTAGGTTTCATATTTAACTGTGAGAATTGCGTCTTCTTAATTATGTTTCTCTGTTTTTTGCTATCTCTCGATTGCTCTTGAAATTGAAAATTTTATATACGCGCATTCAATTTTTTAACTTGATACGTGGTTGTTTGAGACGTTTGGGAGCAAAACATAGTGCCATTCAATTTTGGTACATGTTATTCAGGTGCGCTGAAGTATACACCTACCTTAATACTTTATTTTTGGCATTTTTAATGTAAGTCAAGGTTCAGAGGATTCAGGTCTCCCCGCAGGGTAACTGCCTCCCGCTCGGCCGGAAGCTCTCGCTTACCGCCAAGTCATGGTGGTAGTGGGAAAAAATGGAAAAGGAAAGGGAAGGGAAAGTTAGCGAGCCACAACTCCTTCGAGGCCGACACCGATGAGGCGGATTGAGGTCAAAAGGACCTCAATTGGGCCTCCGCCTCCCCGAAGTACTCGTATTAGTTAGGTTACCCAAACAACGTAAGACGAGTAGCCGTTTGTCTCGCTTATGCGAAAACTTGCCGCACATCTATGAGAACCGGAGGAGCCCGTTGCCCAAATTATTGGGATTGGATGTCCTCCTGCCTCCCTTTCCGGGTAGACGCTGTGCGGTCTGCCGGAGTACGTCATCGAATCAGGGGCCACCGGACCCAGGGAGGGTCAATTCGGACCAATTCTGGTTAAAGCGTGGGCACATCCTTCAACTCAATACTCCTCGTCTAACCGGTCAAGTTTCAGTGTTTTTCCCTCAGAGCGTCGAAAAATAGGATTTAATTCGATGTTGTTGTGGGAGAATTTTTTTATGCCTCTTAATTAAACCGCCAACTACCCTTTTGCTCTCCACGACTTATTTATTTCTACTATTCTAAACTGTGATTGTTCCTTTTGTAGATGTTGTCATATGCGAGTGCACATATTATGTCGTTATCCACACTACAACACTATCTAAACTACAAAAAGTACCCATTGCAGTTCTTGGGTTGCTAATTTTTCGGGATATGATGGCACTTGTAAACAATAGGGTTGTCGTACAAGCTCAGTGGGTGGCATTAATTGTTTCATGATCCTTTTGATTGAAGTATATTTTCAACATTTTTTCTTCCTTAAGTTAAACTTCTAGGTTTCCTCCCGCGTTGGGATGTTTACACTCGACGACTTTGTAGGCAGCCATCCTGCCGACATCTTTTGACCTGAAGATGCCTGCGGAATGGCTTGCGAAACTGTCGTCAGACAGAGTCAAGCTGACGCGAAGTATCATCCGAAGTTCAACATAAGACGACGCTGAAGCGAAGCGGAATCCTCAGAAATAATAGTTTCCATGTTTTTATTCAAACCTTGCAATACTCCCTCAATAGTGATCTCATTAAAGTGAATTTAAATGCGAGCAATTTCTGCTTTCTGTTTTTTGGTGATATCTTTTGATGACGTGAATTTGGTTGAAAATTTGTAAATATTTTTTTGTTTCTGTTGAGCCCTCCCTAGTAGTTATGTGCTTCTATTATTTTGCCATCTGGTGAGTTTTCTTGAAAATTAAATTGTGAAAATTGACGTATTCTGAAGTCTAACAATTGGTGAACAAGAATTGAACTATAAAATTCTTTAATAATATTTGAGGAGTGAATACATTTATAGTTTAACTTCAACTTTTATTCATGTCGAATGAGGCAATTATTTGTCGCTTGATTATCATAAAACCACCGGTTAATTTACCAATTTTCAAATCGAATGCGTGCATAAATTTGATGACTCGCGATCTTTCATTCCGTGACATCTTTTTACTAGCAATTAACCCGGACGTAAACGGTGCGGATTGGAACTTGGCTCGATTGGAACTCGAAGATCCAAAATTATTCTCTCACAATCTGTGGGCAGGTGCTCAAAAGGAGCTCAAGGAGGGATTCCCTCCCACGGTTATGGCGAGAATTAAGACACTTCCGTCTCGTATTTCTTCCTTGATTGGTTTACTCAGGCTCACTCCTTGTGCGGGGGGGGGGGGGGGTAAGTGTGGAGGGCGATAGGGGGATTCACTTAACCTCTCCTCGCTGTACAATTGCTTTTACTCCATAGCGAGAGGAGGTGCAATTGGACGCCGGCTGCCGCACCGTATCGCGGAACTCCCCATCACCCGCCTCCCCACCACGCCCTCGTCCCCCCCCCCCTCGCCCAAAATCCAAGAAACCTCCCGACTTTTGGCTCGGAATCTGGACCATTCAAAACTCTGCACTTCCTCCCCAATTTAACATTTCAATTAATCCTTCCGCAAGGTCTTGAAACTTGACTCGGAAATTCTTACCTTATACCTTCTTCTCACCCGCTTGCTTCCCCCGTTTGCCATCTCTTCTATATTAACCCGTCTCCGCCGCATTTGAAATGGTACCGTATACTCTTCTCTTGCTGTACCTGCCTTCCACACACGGAGTGGTGCTTCGCCACCCTCCCCCCCCGTGCCTCCCACCCCACCCCGTGCCTCCCTCCCACGTACTCCTCCCGACTGCAATTTTACTTCGCCCCCTCTCGTCCTCTCTCGCACAGTCCTCCGACCGCCTCCCCGCAGTCGTCTTCCATACCCTCTCTATGTCTCCCTTGCCCCCATCCCTCCCCAAGGCAGTAAAACCATGGGAACGCCTTCCTACGGCCCCTTGGAGTAGTAGTAGTAAAGGCAGGGACCTTCACCTAACCTTCCTCCCCCCCCCTCTCCCCGCCACTCTTGTGTCTCTCTCCAATTTCTTACTCTTACCGTCGCAAGAAGAACATTTTCTCCTCCTCCTTCCAGAGGTAGTACTCCCCTTCTTTTCAGCCCCCACCTACTTTCCCCCTCCCACCCGAACCACCCATCCAGATATCTTTCCTGGGCTCGTTGTAACGGCTCTCCCTCCCCACAACATCCCCCCCCTGAACCCGGGGAGTCCCGGACATTTGCCAAGGTAAGGGCGGCGTATAGTCGGGAGGGCTGTCCGCCAGCAGTCCTCCAGGTTACTTATTCAGAATGAGACGACGCATGGGGACGGAATAGTCGGTTGGGGGGTGTGAGGGGCTGGTGGAAGTACGTGAGTTTTACTGGGCGAGGGGGGGGGAGGGTGCAGGAGATCCGGCACGAGGGTTAGTGCGACCTCTCTTGATGGCTCCGGAGAGGTTTGCTTCCCTCTACGTATGTACAACCTTCCCCCCTTCCCCACACCCATCCTGCATCTCTTCCCTGTCCATCCTTGGGGGTGTTTGTGTGTCTCCCTCTTCCGTTTCTTTTCCCTGCTCCTCTTCCTCCTGCACCTGTCCTCCTATCTCTTCGTCTCTCTATGCGTACTTCTTCCAGATTCATGTCTCAATTTCTGCCTCTCTGCGTGTGTCCGGCTCGTCTTTTTGTTTCGCTTGTCTTTGGCTGGAAGGTACTCCTTAATACTCTCCAATCTCGCTGATGAAAGGAAGTCACTTAAGTGATGACTGGATCGGCAAGATAGCATTGAATTTTTCGAAGCAGATGTATTATTTGAGGAACGGTTTCTGAACATAACTGAGGTGAGACTGCGCCACCTTTGCGACTCTCTCTTCGTTGATCCTGGAAAATGTTGAGGTCATACTTATATGATATTTAATCATTACTTAATGGTGACATAATTTTGAAGTAGCTCCTCCTTGCAGTCCACGTCGATTGGCGGTCGAATTACAATCTGGTCTTCGGCACTTCTCGTAAAAAGTGAACGAATTTTCTTTTACTTTGGGTGTAATCATCAATATATAACTTTATATATTATTTCTCAAAGGGGTTTTTTTGTCGCAACGCCATAACTCCCATTATTATTCATCAAAATTAATGATTCAAACATCGTTTTAAAGCTTATGTTCCCCGATATTGATGAAAAATAGACAAATTGTTTAAAATTAAAGTTTTTGTTAAAAAATGATACAACGCCATCTGCTGACAATATAATCAAGTAATATGTTGGAAATGGTTACGTGCTTATAAGACTGTAGGAGGCGTCATCTATTAACACATCGTTTAGTTAGATTTTTTTCATTCTACATGCAATCAGTGTGACCATTTCGTGTTCACGTTTACGTAATGTATCCCTAACACAAACATAAATTGCATATAATTGTCCATGGGAAGAAACAGGTAAAAGAACAGGAAGAAAGAAGGAAGAAACAGGAATAAGCTGCATACCGTGCGAAATATTCGACAGGTAGAAGAACAGGAAGAAAGATGGAAGAAACAGGAAGAAGTCGCATACTGTGCGAAATATTCGACAGGCAGAAGAACAGGAAGAAAGAAGGAAGAAACAGGAAAAAGCCGCATACTGTGCGAAATGTTTGCACAGGTCAGCCAGTAAAACTTTATAGCAAACGAGCCTTAGATAGGCAGCCTGCGTAGGTATTTCGGAAACTTGGTAACTTTTTTCTAGCCCTGAATGACACCATTCGGGCGAGATTTTTTGTATATTCGGCCAGATGTGTTTTTTTTTCTTCACTCTTTTTGTAAATGGCATTGAGCCTGCATCTTTTTCGATAACTGTGGACAAATGAGTTTTGATATTATTGGATTTGTTAATAGATATTCTCAGCCTTAGGACCTTTGTTCATAAGGTCAAGAAAATTAAAATTAACCGTTAATAGATATGAGTTCGGCGAGTGTTAGATGGATTGGATTTCTTTATTTACTCGATTTTTTTCGTTAGGTATGAGTACTCCGTAGAAATCTACTTAAAATGTATATTATGACCTTTCACAGACGCCTTTAAGGAGTTACTACTTACCCATCGCATACTTCCATACATTTCTGAATTATCATGTTTTTCAAGCCATTTTGATGTTGAATATTATTTTATATCTCCAAACTATACCGCAGAAATAGTATCCTTCGACGCTGAATAATCGTGAATTGCCATGAATAATTTTTTTTGCAGTATCGGTCGTAATGTAGATAGGTGTTTTCTTGGTAGATTTTACCATCTTCGTTAAAAACATATATGTGAACTGTTTATTTGGTCAAATTGTAGTAATAGTGCGAAATTCGATAGGATACAATAGGGTTCCTTTATCAAGGACTTAGATTGGACATTACTCAAAATGTTGAATTAAAGGCAAACCCTTAGTTATAAGTTGTTCGCTTATTATCTAAGATGTTTACTGCCCAGAACCTGGATTAGACCCAACGTGGCGTCCTACCTTTTCTGTCTATCGTCATAAAATATCCTTTTCATATGTCTTAGAACGTACTTTACGCTTTAAATATAACCTCTCACTTATGTTATTGCATCTTGTCGATACGAATTTCCTTTCTCACAATACAGAAGATAATTTCTCATCCCCATTCCCCCACTGTTTGCCCAACTTCTCTTTCTCACCTCATAAGTGTCTAAAATGAAGTTTTCTAAGATTCGGTAGTTAACAGCTAGAATTTAATCACTGAGTACATAATTTTGCTGTAGCTTAAAAATGACTTGGCCATTAATAATACTCTAGTGTATTCGGTCATTAATATACTTAACTCACAGAATTTATTTTGTTTTTGTTTAAAGAAGCAAATATAATCAATTCTAATGTTAAATTTGATTTTATATTTGTTTTATGTTTTGATAGTTCTGAATTATTAATTTTATCTCTATTTATTCATATTTTTTGCCAAATTTCTTAATGGTTTATGTTAATTTAATTGTTGGTTATTCACGTAACTCTTTACTGTTTTGAGTTATTTACTTTGTTATTGTTCAATGCTAAGCCCAATGGTTGGTAAATTTTCAATTTCTCAACTTTTGTACTAATATTTGTACTAATATCTGTTTGTATGTCTCTTTGATTTCTGTTGCAAATGCTTGAAGATGCCAGTATATTTGGCGATACGTTGGCTGCGGGTTAAATATATTGATATCCATACATACAAGAATCTTATTATTATCTATAGTATATTTGTCGAGAAATTTATGATTGATTTAGAACTACTCTTACGGAGTAATTCTGGCCATAGGGTACATTAGTATATTCCAACATTCCGAGAACTATTGGCAAAATGCGGTCAAGCATCTCAATGTAAAAATAACAATATTAGGACTTGTCATGCGGTAATTCTATAATGAGATAGGTGTAGAAAACTCTCCTTATAGGTTATAAAAAGTCATTTCCACAGCCAGAATCACTGTAATGCTAAGCAGTCTGCTTTTCACACCACCGCAAAATGTCGCCTCTACCGGAATTCCAGATGCTTCGACCTGCGACTGCCTTTTTGGGAACCATGTAGGTATGTGTTTGAAATATCCTGAATATACAATTGTTTGAATAGTTTTAACTGAATACCCAAGCCAGATACAATTATTCTCCTTCTCTCTGTATTTAATATCTGATTCAAGTCGTTTGGATGCGATTTACTGGATTCATTGAGAATTCCTTCCTCGAATGAAATATTCCTTTTTTTCTCAAAAATTGCTGTCAAATGTGAATTACGTGTTGATCTACTTCGGATGCAGCCTGATTTCAAAAGATTATTGAAAATGCTTATAATTGTTGAAAATTCTCGAAAAAATATTCGCTTTTAAATCATTTTCGTGCTTTTTGAAGACCTGAAGGCAGGAGAAGACTCAATGGAAATATTAAGTATTTAAACTCATTTCATTTGGATTTGACTCTTTCATCTGAAATCAGGACGCAATCGAGTTCTTCCTTTTTATACACCGTGCTGAGTGTTATTTTCATTGAAGTTGAGGCATATATATTCTGGGCATGACTCTTAAAAATCTCCTCTTCTTTCACTTCCTTATATCTCTCTTATATTCACCGTGGTTCATTAAGCAATACTTCCATCTACTTCTATACCCTCTCTCTCACTCTCCACCTTTTGCTGACGAGTCGGGAAATCCTAGAGTCTATTTGCGTAGGACTTTTCCGGAGCGTCACCGAGTTAGAGAGGATGCCTAGTCCTCCTCTTTCCCCCCGACGAACATTTGCCGTCCAAATTGTCGAGTCAAAGTTTAGTCCCCAGTATGAGGAGAGCAGTTGAAGTTTCAAAACGAAGCGAAGCGCTCGGGAAAGCCTTTGAGTGCTCTCGGAGAACGTTATGTTTCCTATTGGATTATTTCCACCGGTCCACCCGGCATTCTTTTTTTTTTGTTGCATGGCAGCCGTTTAATGAGCAAGTTCCATGAAATAGTTTTCAAGGGTTGCATCGATGAGCCACTCGCGATATAGCAGCGAGTTTAAATTTGAAGTAGTGTCAATTCGGATACAAAGAGGAATTTTGCCGCATCTATGCCGCGGGAAGGTGAACATAATTCTATGTCATTCGCAGCGGATAGTCGTTCAGTGTCGGCATGTTTGTGATATCTTCTTAAATACTTTTGGAAGCGTCTTCTTCATAATTCCCTCTCGCCATTTCAGGAATGGTTCAATTATGAAGTCTGCTGTAAACTGCCTTTTGCAGAAAAGGAAATACCTTTAATTTTAGGGAAAAACCGGGTTGGAGCTCAGGTATCCAAAATCTTTTTGCATTATTTTGCAAAGCATTTTCGATTCTCAATAGTGCCGTCATTAACATTATGTCTTACACTTTTTTAGATACATACACTTAAACAAGTTTATATCGTTCGTACTTTATTTGACCGTCAAATTTCTAACTTAACATTTACTTGGGATATTATTACATAATCAAGTCGAGGCAACCAGTAAATATATACTAGAATGTTTGATATTAATGGAATATTTGGTAACGCTCCAACCCTTCTCATGGCCAAAGTAATTTTTTCTCCCTTTCTGTTAACATTTATTGAAATTAAAATGGTGGAAATAACGTCACTTTTTTCTTTCAAAATTTCCTTAAAGATTTAAAAATAGCGAATGCATAATTATTCTGTGAGTTCTGCCAATTATTGTATTCTGTTTTGCCTACTTATCGAACCGTATTGATTATTAATCGTTTACCGAGTAGTTTTAATCTGTGACGTTTAAAAAAAGGCAATTTTGTTCATGCTTCCAATTCTGAAGCGGATTTCACGATACAAGTGGGCATTTTACTTAACTTGTCCCTGACTTATCTAATTATATTATTATTTGCCACCCTAAAAACTTACGTTTTTAATTCTAGTGAGCGTTTTCAAAAGCGGTTTCAAAAATACTGATCATCTCGAGAGCCTAGATGTAAAATATTCTAAGTTTGTCATTTTAACCGCTATCATTTTATTCCAGTTGTCGTGAATTTTAATGAATACACCGAGGAGGTACCTAAGGGAATGTATTCCTTTCCATTTACATTTGTTTAATCTATAAGTTAATAGAACAAAAATCCTTAAATATCGCAAGTCAAAAATAATTGTGGCTTATTATTCCTGTGCAGAAACATTATTGATTTGTCTAAGTAGTGTATTTTTGTTCTCATTGACCACATATTAGCCAATATTTAATAGAAAATGCAGAAACTTATTGAGCGCTGTCGAGTTTTGAGCTGCCATTGGATTTTAAAAATTATAATCTCTTTGTATTTCAGCTGACGTACAATGCTATGACGTTTAAAAGCAAAGATTTTACAGACTTTTATCGAAATTAATCAGAACCAAAATAATAGGTTGGCTCTACATACTGAATGTTTTACAGAAGTAAAAAATAAATCAAAATATTCAAAACGTCTTATTCAAAAATAGCCCTTTTATTGCTGTATTGGCAGCATTTGGAAATCATTGAATGTCTCAATATAAGAGCATTTCAAAATTATCTGGAAAAGTAAATTCATTCTCACAGAATGAAAATCACACACATATATGTAACATTGTCATTACACATCCTGATATAGAAGTGAGAAGTGAAACTGGGTGAACGAAATGGCTTTCGAGAAGGGCAGATAAGTGGGGTGGTAAGAATGATTACGGGCAGCATACTTGAAAATTGACGAAAGAACGATGACTCAAGGTAACAGCCAAACTAACATTTGGGTAGACTCTCCCGCTTAGCGATGGATAGAATTCCTCGTGGAAGTCGACCAATAGTAGGACTATAATAAATAAGAAAAGACAGAGGACAATCCTCCTACAGACATGAGGAAAGTACTCTGCCCCAGTATGACAAAACAATTTTTTCGAGTGTTAAATTAAATTAACATCTCAATTAAATTTAACTCTTATCTATTCTCTATAATCCGGATGAAATTATCTGTTATTATTATCGTGCTGATAGCTCTTTATGAACACTTTATGAGTAGAGAATGAGAGTAGAGGTAATTTTCCACTTAGATTAATTTTATTCGACCTAGTTTGGTACTGCGTCATCAGAACTCATCATCAGTCTGATGATGATGTAGTACATCGAAACCTAAAATTTATCTCAATGTAAAATTGTCTTTACTCTCATTATTTATGATGAATTATTTCCACCACTACCACTTATACCTGGTACTTCTCTTTTTGAATGAACACTGAGGTTCATTCTAGAAGCCTTAGCCTGTGGTTTTGCGGGCCATGACAAGGAGAGAGTCGTTTGGATTCCTATGTGATGAAATCTGACGCAGGATTTGCGATTTCTGAACAGAATCCCCTGACAGTGCTCTTGAGTTTGCAGAGGCAGAGGAGAATTTTCTAGAGAATCCAGATCTCGAGAATATATTCAAGAAATTCTTAATGTTTCAATTTCCCGTTTCTCAAAGTACCTATGCTTTTTCAACATTCGAGAGTGTTGAACCTCTAAAGAAAAACATACTCGAGGTTTGGATATTTTTTTTCATCGCCATCGGAATGAATCCTTAGGTAAGCTAGTCCTCTTGCATAACTTCCAAATTAGAATTTTTAGGAAAAGCTGCGGGTCCAAAGTGGTAGTTTAATCTAAGGAAGGATTCCTCATAATATTGTTTGTGGCGCGGTTTCATCGAATACTTATTTATAATAACGCAATCGGTAGTACTATTGGCATAAACTAACGGTGTAATTCTATAAAAAAGACATTTTTCTTGTTTTTTGTGTGAACCGGGCTAAATATAGATTAGAATATTTACTGATTGTTCTGTGGTCATGCCTCTTAAGAACAAAACCATAATATACATAGTAATGCGTGTTAGAGTACAAAAACAGAAATTATAAAACGATTCGTGCAGGGTTGTATGAAACATTACACTTTTATATTGCGATTGTACCTTGCAAATAATAAATAGTTTACTAGTAAGCAAGGTAAAGTGCGAAGTATTACACATAATGAAGTTTCATATTCAGCAAACAAGTTCATGATATAAAGATAGAACTACAACATTGAGAATCAGAAAGTAATACATTATAATAGTTATTTTTGAATGTTGAGAGAGAGAGAGAGAGAGGGACTGTTTTTTATATATTTTTGTGGATTATTCCTCAGATGACACGCTGTTACGATAAATGAACTTTGGAACTTAGTTAACTTGTGACTACGAAAGTGTTAAAATTCTGAATTACGTCTGGTACAAATTTTACTTGTAGATGGCTTAGTAACAAATACCTGTAAGTCAAACAGATATTCTGGACATTCTTCGTTGAGCAAAGAATACAAAAATCATCCAAAGAAGTTGGTGGTTTCCGGCGATACTTTGTGGAATTTACTAAACATTTTGGATGAATAGGGCAAACTTTGTTTTCCTCTATGAATTTAATGACTAACCACCTTGGTTTCGAATATTTACGTCGTCATCCTGAGTCGTCGAGTCACCCTGAGATTTCGACGAGTAACGTCATCATCGTAAGTCATTAAATTCATAGTGGAAAAACAAAGCTTACCCTATTCATCCAAAAAAGACATAGAAGTATTTTTTTTCGAGTCTTACTATTGAGCCATCGAGGTTTTTTTATAATAGGGGGTCAAAATTAGGAAACATATTGATCAGGACATCCTTTGCTCAGCATCTTTCATCGATGGAGACCTGAAGATGACAGAAACACTGGGGATGTACGAATGAACAGCTCTTTTTCAATGCTGATCCTCTCAAAATGTCGCCCAAGAGATGGAGTGGGTGCCGGGTAACTGGTTATTTTTCGCCTCCGAAGCCTTTAGCGGGTATTTCCTCACAATTTTTTCCCCAGGATTTTGCTTAAGCTATTGGTTCTGAACCCCTGATTTTTTTTCCCAGTGTGATAAGACCTCGTTTCTTGTTCTTGTGAAAGACCAAATCACGGGTGAAGGGAGGCGGGGAAAAAGTCTGGGATCCTTCGATATCAGCCGGCAATCTGTAGTTTTTCCCTCGGAGGCGACGGAGCTTGAGGTTTCAAAGAAAAGACTGGAAAGAGGAGAAAATAGTGGCGAAGGAAAAAGGAAACAGTGGACATGGAGAAGTGAGAGAATGAATAATATTGTTTGGGAATGACGGTCAGCAGAATAAGTAATAATAATTAGGCGTCTTTATTGGGTCGGTATTGAGACTAAGGCAGTCCCTTCTTCCATCTAACGCCTCGTCAGAAAAATGCATGAAATAAGTGTGAAGAAAGACATGTAAATTTGTGGGAAAAACGTAAGGAAATAAGGATTTGATATCCTTGACGAAAAAAACCCACTGCAGGAAAACACCCACACATGAAGGGGAGTACGAAAACCTGCGAAAACTTACAAATACAAAAAGCTGATGTAACTCCAATAAAAAAACAATGCGTGAAATATACATGAAATGATAATAATAGTAATACAAGGGCAATTTATTCCTAACTGCAAAATAATTTCAACATATTCACGCGAGATATCTCGGAAGTTCGTCATATCATAAAAGCAAATTAAAAAATAAATAATAATAAAATAACAAAAAAACAATTAAGGATTAATCCATGAATATTATAAATGAAAAAATGAAATAAGGATGGATAAATAACAATAAATAAGTCATGAACTGTAAATCGATAATTAAAAATTGAGTCTTAATAAGTCAGTTTAGATAGAAAATTAAAAGGGTATTGTAAATAATTCAAGAAGAGTGTAGTCGACGAGTGCATTTAAATTAAATATTTTCAATCTAGGCCGTGAAATTTTGACTCCTATGCTTACATTTTGCCCTTCAAGGTGACTTGCGCGTCGGCGTTTACTTGGGTGACTCTAATGCATGACAATGTTTCAAATTTCACTTGCCTTCTTTGACATTTTGGATTACTATTTGCTCTAATTAATGCAAATAAACCAATAAAAACTTAATGCATCCAGGTATAACTTTTATTCACGACCTAGTTATCGTTGTAGTGGAGCAGCATCGTTTGATATAATTTATTCCAGTAATGATTTGTTTGAAAGTAAAAATTTATCTTCCGTTCTTTCATTTGAGTTGCTGAAATCAAAATTGGTTTAAATAAGTTTTTGTTGCTATTTTTAGTCACATATATCTACTATGTGTGGTCTGCTTTCTGTATGAACTGTGTGTGTCTGCCCTCAGTGTTTTGTTAGACCAGGGGTGGCCAACCAAAATGATCTTGCGGGCCACTTTGGAAATGCATCACAACTCCGCGGGCTGCATATAAAATTATATATATTCCCATATTATATTTAGACCCACTATAGACATTTTTTGGAGTGAAAAATTGAAACTTAATGAATATTATTATTGTGTTAAAGTTATTGTATTAAAATATGATGAATCTCGCGGGCCGGAAAAATGTTCAAAGCGGGCTGCTTAATTGCGTTAATACATATCTACAGCAATAGCCCCGTTCTAGACTAACTCTTCTGGTATTGATAATTTACTTGAGATATTAGATTCATTTTTGTTAGAATTTTCTTTCGATTGGACTTAAAAAAATCTTTCTGGATCACTTTTTGTTCCTGGGATGGCTCCATCTTTTCCGGCACTTCCTCTCATTGAAGAGGATCGTGTAACCTTTGTTGTTAATGATTTGTAATGCTGACCGCTGAATGTGGGGTGAAGTACATCGGGTGACTTAGGGGTATTTCCAGTTGCTCAATGAACTGCAAAAAGTTAGAATTTGCCGAGGGAAAATGGCTCCACTGGCCTGGAATCCAACCACTTACTATCGGGTCTCCGGACTTCCTTCATTTGATGTTGCTACTCTCAATGTGAGTGGTCTTTGATGATTGGTGATTTGAGTAGTTTCTATGGCGCCGAAGGAGGAGTAAGAGAGTAAGTTTTCTATGAAAAGGCTGGAAAATTGACATAATATAAAGAAGAGGAAACGGCTTGCTGTAAAATGAAAAAAAGAGTATACCAGGAGGGGTGGGAGGAAAAAAAACTTTCAGTCGGCGATGTTTTGTCAGACGGGAGTAATGGCAGGCGTATAAAAAGGTTTATGGCTTCTCTTTATTTATTATGGTTTTTTATTGATTTCCTACCCATCTCTCTTCTGGTCCGTCTTCATGTATTCTTTCATATTTCCTATTTCTTTCTACATGCATTTCTCCGCCGTAAAGTTTTCTTGGGTTGAGATGGATAACGGAAGGGAACGGAATAGGACGGAAGAAAGAGTGAGTGACTGCTCGGGGTGAAGGATTTCGGAATTTTCAGAAGGGTCTGTGTGAGGAGGTGGGATTTTGCGTGGGGGGGGGAGAGGCAGGGGTGGCTGGCTAGTGTGGTAAGGGGCTGGGGAAGAGAGGCCCTTGTTCCTGGAAAGGCTATGGACCCAGCGGCGGTGTGTCACCCAACCCTGCATGTGTCATTCGTTACCCCGAGGAGGTAGCGAGGGAGGCCGAGTCGCTTTTTTTATGATTCGCACGAGACTCCATATCTGACACCGAGGTATTGCGTCTGTATCTCGCCCCTTTCCCTCCTCTGCCTCCGCCGCGTCGAGAATGCTCGCAGTTTCTAGGGTCGGGTGATGGGGGAAGGGTGGGTGTGTGTATACTTGCGGGGAGGTGGAGTTTCCGGATAACCGGGGTAAGACAGTGGGAACTCGCGGATGTTGTTTACAACCCGCTTGTCCTCTTGCAAGGTTACGCCCTCACAGGAGACCCGGCTTGCTTGGGTTTCGGTACGTGATGTTGCGGACTACGGAAAGCGCGTCGCGTTTGTTTCAATTTTGCGTCGGGCGATTGTCGGAACGGTCTTCTTAAATAAATAAGGCGGGAGCCGTGGAGTCCTCTTACCGAGGAAGTGCTTCTGGGCCAACACCAACGACTTCGCCGGTCGAAAAATGCGTTCATGCGCGATTCCTCCTGTTTTCTTAGTTTTGTTTTAGTAATTGGTCGGGGTGGAATCGGATGAAATTCATGTCGGTTGCGAGGCGAAATAATATAGTCCTGTGAGACTGTCAGCTCGTGCGTAATTTTCTGTGTTCATCTCGGTAGCGGCCTTGCATTTTTAAATGCTACAGTTGCGGAGACCGTCAGCCTAAGAGAAACACCACGTAATTGCGCGAGGGGAGATTAAAACCTGCTTTGAAGCCAGTGCGTAATCAGCTTCACTATCTAAGCTGGAATTCGTTACTCATGTCGTACTTAATAATTCATACGAATGTATTCATGTCTTACGTTCATCAACGCTAGCAAGTCAGTAATTGACAGAGAGTATCATAGCGGCTGGGGACCATGAAATGATAGTATGTTGTTTCTATGAAGTATGTTGCTGCTATGCTAACAAGGAGACATCGCGTGACGGAATTTGAGGATACAGACGAAACAATTTTATTTTGAAACTGGAGTAAACTTGCCGGTAAAGTGTCACGGCTTTCTAACTCTAAGTCTCGGGTTCGTGAGAAAGGTCCGTTATAATTTTTTGTCCTATTCTAGTACTTTACATTACGCGCCGTTAAACATATGGCCGTGGCGGCCCCGTGAGCTTTTGGGCTGGCGCTTTAACGCTCACGGCCAACAGTGCGTATGTTAACTGTTAGAATGAGACGAAATATTGAAATAGAAATTTCTCACGAACCCGGGACATAAGGGCAGGAATCCGTGACACTTTTCCGACATTTTTACTCCAGCTTCAAATAAGAATTGTTTCGTCTGTATCCTTAACATCTGTCCCGCGATATCTCCGTGTAAGAAGCTTCAACCTAACATCTAGATGGTGTGACAAGCGTAAACGAACCAGTAAAAAAATCGTTTCTGCATTCTTGGTGTACGACGCGAGAAAAATATTTAAATGTTCTCTTCGCCGTATTTTAAAAACCTCGTTTGAAAAAGTTATTTCGAGAGAAAAACGGGAGTTAATACTACGCGTAATTTCTATGTGCGTACACAGTCTCTAGCTCAACTCGGAGGAAACCAGATTATCTATTAGTAAGCATTCACTTTCCAAAATGATGCCTTTTTTTACTGTAATTTTCACGTGCATAAAAAATGTCCTGTATAGGATTAAAAAAGATAGAGATTGGGTTATTGTTCGGGTGCAAGTTGAGAATGTATGTCCCTTCCTCATCGTGGATTTTCACTACGGAATACTCTCTCGAAGCCTCCATGAAAATATAAACCCTTTAGTTCTGGAGATACCCAATTGAAAATGTACACGGTTCTTTAACCTCCCCATCGGGTGCTCACGATTGCTTTATGATTCGGCTGCAGAGGATGTTCTAGGAAAGAGAATGGATGGGCGTGAGCATAGGATATTAAACTTCATCGCCCATGCATCTGGATGCGAAAGACTTTCATCTCTCACTTCATGGGCCGTTCTCTGACGGAGGAGATCACTTTAAAAATCAATGGCAGATGAATAACATATTAGCAAGGATTTGGTGCTTATACTCTGCCGTACTTCACTTTCGGGCGATTTTTGGTATACATTTCTGTGAATCCCTTTTTTTGGGAGATAACTTTGATTACAAATTATTGTTATATTTCAACGATCTAAATTGGCTCGTCAATCACAGTACATATATCTGTACCTCAAATCGTGTAGATACTCGATAAATCGGGACCTGGTTAGTAGAGACACTCCTATACTGATTTATCTTTAGTATTATTTCTCTGAATCTTGATGTAACCCGTCCCGTCGGATGAGCAGTTGCTCTGTCTTTGCGAAGATAATTAATCTGTATAAAATGTATCAATTATGGTAAAAGTTTTGCAATTTTGTTCATTGAGTCTCTCATACCATTATTTAAACATACTGAATTGATATAATTCTGTAAATTTATTGTGACCAAAATGTTAACGTTCTTTTGCTCATGAATGATAATTTATTTCCTTCAGTGTCTCGGCTTAAATGTTAACCTCGTTATCATCTTATCCGATCCAATCAGCCATCCATACCTCCGTTTCCATCCATGTTTTTGGAATTTTCGCAAATAAATGCTCTTCAACCTTGATGAGGGGATAACAGAGCACTCTTAATTACATATTCAACAAAAGAAAAACTCATGGGATAGAATGATAGTCGTCAACCAACTAACTAATGCCACTAGACCTACTCTTGCGCAACTTACTCCGTTTAAAGAAAGATGTCTTTTTTCCAAGCCTCAGAAAATATTGATGAATAAGCATACATTCTGTGTCAAATTTTATTATACTTTTCTGATAATTCAGAACCCACGCAATAATTTGCCATTAGAATTTTTTATCCTTGCGAATTGGTGTTAACAATTAAATGCGTTTGATGAAACATGTGCCACTGTCAGATAACAACCCCGCCGCTTATTCCTTTCAATGAGGGCTGAAGTATCCACTGGTGAGAGAATTGAAACACGAATTGCTGATACTCGAACTTGGCATCAGATATTTTTCCCATCTTCTATCCTTTATTCTTTCGTCAGATGATAATGTTGAGCTACAATTCAGATAGTTTCTAACTACAAATTGTTGTCTGAGGAAGGAGTATTAGTAGTCGAAACGTAGAATCACGGAAAGGGGTTTTTCCGAGTCTTGGTGCGTCATAGTTACTCCCTCTGTGAGTCGGGAGGCCTTCATGGCATGACTCATTTTTAGTCGGAGTAGCATATGTCCATTTCGGTTTTAACCTTTTTAGAAAACTTTTATACGGTAATAGTAACATTACGGTAACCGCTGGCTTCTCGGGCAGCAAGAAATTGCATCGTTCTCTGGGAACCACCCAACGTTTATTTTTAGTGGGATTTAAATGTAAAAGGAGCTTTGCACTACTTTCGTTTCCAGCAACGAAGTAACTTTGGCCTCATTGTAACGGAAAAATCTCATGCAGTGAATATAAATAATGCAGTACGCTTTTCACAGTACTGTCTAATTCTATGAAAGGCTAAGCATTTCAGAAAGTACAGTGAATTTGATTTATCATTAAATCTACCGATGCTGGAATGTGGAAATTGATCTATTTGGAATAAATGAAAGCTATTGAAATCGTAGAATTAGCATAAGTAAAGAAGTTGTTTGTAGTCACTATGATTTTGGAAACTTGGCTTAATCGGAAAAGCAAATAAGCGCTTTCCTTTCACCTATACACAGGACTCTACAGAGAATATTTCAAAAACCGTTCGGTGAATGAGTTAATTTGCGTAAAACAATGAACAAACTTAGGTAATTACATCTGCAGCTGTCGTTTATGCTTTGATGTTTAGTAAATGCATTATTACAACATGGTTTTATTGGCATAAAATCTTGCATTATTTAGTATGTTATAATGATTAATTCGTTAAATATCAACCAAATATTGGGCCGGGAATGCTAATTTGAACAGCTTCAATGTAAATCTCCATATATATCAGAGTCCCAACATGGCCACTGCAAGATTGACATTTTCTTTGGGGATTCATTCATTCATGATTTTTTACGCTAACGATGAAATTTTGTAACGAAAAATTTCAAGCTTTCCCGGCGAGTTGTCGAGAGTAATTCCTCACAGACTTCCAACCGAACAATATTAGTATATATTGCTGACATCTAGATGAAAAAACTACCCAACACCTTCTAGGGTTTAGGTATTTCATGTATATTTAGGTCAGGCTTCCAGATGGAAGACTAGTCCATCATTCTCAGCACATTGGATTGGATACATGCATGGATGGATCTGCATATTACCTTCCAAGCCACTTCATTGTTGTTTGGCAAGGGGTGGGTTATCACGAACATGCACTACAGGTATGGTAGCAATGCTAAAATAGCTATCGAATAAATGCATAATGCAGCTACGAAGACAAGATACAAGAGACATGCAGGGTTAATGCGTAACGTGATGTTAGTACTACTTGGCAAATTATAAAAATAAGCATAATGGAGCAAATAAACTTTTCAGTTAGACTGCCTGTCGACTAACCTACCTCAAAGACTCATTGGCAGTCTATCCATCGCGGGGAATGAGATATTTTAAACCGTTCTCTTCTGCGGTCTAGTTCCCTTAATTAATTCTCATGAGCTCATCTGAGTATGTTGAAGTTCATAAGATATTAATAACTTTGTCGGAAAATAGATTAGTTTTGAATTTAGAGAATTGATTGTCTTATTTTCCATCGGCGGTCTGAAAGCGTTTCCCATCCCAGTTGTTGCCAGTGGTCAGTAAAACCATGGAGACTACCACGACGGCCTTTCACACAACTTGAAATATATCCTTTCTTGTGACTCGAACCCGGGGTTGTAGGATAGCACGCAAGAACATTAACCACTACACCATAAATAACAAATGATGAATCATATACCGATTATACTTCCCAGATAGCAAAACACGTCCAACCTTGCCTGCCAGCAAAATTTTATGTTTTTCAGCAGTGACTGTGTCGGAAAATAAATTGGTTTTGGATTTACATAAATACCATTGAGACTACCACGATCTACCATCATATATTCGTCGAGACTACCATGATATATTCGTCCGATATATGTTCGTACGGGTATACGATGCCGGCCTCGGTGGCGACGGGGCAAAGTCCTCGCCTGCTATCCCGAGGGTCACAGGTTTGAATTCCGCCTGGGTGTAATTATCACCTCTCAGGGCATGGGTGTTTGTGTTCGTCTGTTGTTATTATTATTTACCCAATATAAATTGGCCTAATGTATTGTATTCGGGGTAATTCAGAAAAAAGAAATGCAATGAGTTTCCTACAAGTCTTACAACCTACTGGAGCCTCTCTCAGTCTCTCACAGGATGAAACAGATTCAAGACATTTTTTTTCATCTCGTCACGATCTCATTCGAAAAAACGTACGGCCTCTCCGCTCCCTTCGACATTATTCTTCCTTCTGTCCCTCGCACTTTATTAGGCATAAACCTCCTCTTTCCCCTCCCAACCCCCCGCCGTTCCCTCCCCTTAACCTCCTCTACTCCAATTTTTATGTCCTCTTCTCGCTCCTCTTTTTCGCGTTTTCCGCGCCTCCCACTTAGGCCATCTTACGTCGCGACCTAACCAAGATTTACGCCCCGCGAGTAATTTGGGGGATAAGGAGAAGAAACACGCCCCCCCTTTCCCTATCTCTCTCTTCTTCCCTCGACTCTCTGCCCAGTCCCCCAATCCCTCCCCTCTTCCCCCTTGCATTTACGTGGTCTTTAGTACCCTTTCGCATCACGTACGCGGAGGGAAGCGAAACGACGCAAAAAAATAATCTTACTACATCTCGGATTTTACTCGCCGCTCGCAACTGCGCCAATGCCTTTCGGCGGCCGGAAGGTGACCACTGCACTGCAGACCCCCGTATTCTTATCCCACTTTGCCACCAGAGTGTCTCTGTTTTTGTAAAAAAAAGTTAAATTGTGAATTCTTATCGTCGGAAAAATTTTTGCGGTCGAAAAATTTTCTGGTCGACTTTTCAGCGGAAAGCTTTCTCACTATGCACATCGGGGAATCGACAATCTGGAATTGCAGTCCCTAAGCAAAGCATCGGATTGGGCATTTCGTGGCGAACGTTTAGACGAGTCACTAGCCCATCTTATTCAGGACGGATCGTTCTGAGGAAGATTTGCCAGGAGCTCGTCGAATCTTCGGACATGGAGGAGATGGGATATTGTCTTGCAATTCGTTTCTTCCGTTAAGAGAGACTGCGAAATAAAAAATGTGTAATCAGGTTTAAAACTTATTGAGCTGACACAGCCTGCAAACAATTTAAGACCACTGAAAAATACCGTTTTGACCTTTTATCGATAACGTGGTGGAAAATCAGTAAAATTTGACGACGAGGGATAAAGTTACTTTAATTTTTGTAGATTTTATCATGAAAATAATACCCCTTCAAAATTTCCAGAGCCCTACCAAACACAATGAGTTTTTCTCCGCAAGATTATTCATTTGCAAGAGATTTGAAATTGTTTGGTGCCGGGTAAATTATTTATAAACCTGATTACTGCGCTTTTATTCAGCAATGTCGTGTCTGTTTAGTTGTAGAGTTAATTATTTATAGTCATTTTTACTAGCCAAAATTGAATTAATGTCCCACTCGTTTCTGAACCTCATATGAGATGCAGTCCCGAAGTTACCCTATTAGGTGCGTAAATTCACAAAGCAATGTCATTGTAAATAAGCACGAAGAAATATGCCTGTCACGTGCCTTATAGTTAGCTTTAATCACGATCTTCGTGGCTATGTCCAAATTTATTTGTAGTAGACGCAAGTATAAAGTCCGACAACAGTTCAGTCACGGAGTTAAACGACTCTGGTGTGGAATGTTTGTTCTACTGCCCGAGGGACAACCCAACTTCGCGCGGGTAGGAGTTAACATTTTGATAAAGTTTAACTGCACCAGTCAATGATAAAAAGAACCAGGCAAAAGTTGAAAGCCGTAAAATTTCCGGGCTAATTTTCCCGTTCATAGCCAATCTTCAATTAGCCAAAGAAAAATAATTTTTTGAAATGGTGGAAAGAAGGATAGTAACTGAATGAAAACCTTAATTTTCAAGCAGTAACGAATTTTATAACGAAATAATTTGTAGTTTTTAAACAGTTCCCTAAATATAACGTCTGCGCTGATTCCTATTCTGTTCTCATGCTAGTAGGACGGCTTCACGAGGGAAGTGACTTATCCATTTTAAAAATCCATGCTTAAAGTTACTAGGGCAAAGCTGACTATTTTATCGGTTACATATATATTCGACATTACATAATTTTCAGTTATCATAACCAGAATACAATTTCAAATGTTTAAATTCATAGACGTTACGCCTCCAGGAAAATGAATAATGTACTACATAGTGAATATCTCACATGCCTGGATTAAATTATACCCTACAATGCTAACCCGGGTAAAATGGTGGTGCCCGTTAAATTTCAAAGGTAGAGAGAAAACACATCAAATCAATATACAATTGTTGTGAAACTTACATGCTTCAAGTTAATCCGGAGACGCCAAGATTGCTAAACAAATAACCTTTTGTTGAAATCGGACAAAAATTGAGAATGTTCACCTAAAAGACGTAATTTTAAGGGCATACGAGGCGTAGAACCAAATCGATCGCAAGGATTAAAGTCACCAATGTTTTAGCCACAGATAAAAAAAATTTCACTTTATATCTCTAGTACAAGTAATTTTAAAAAGCGAAAATGAACTCCTCTGCACCGATTCCAGAGCTTACCTTTACCTGGGAGCACATTACAGGGGCCCGATCCAGGTCCCCACGGGCACGGAGGGAATTTCAGCATGGCAATTTAAGAAAGTAAAATGAAATATCTATATACACATTCCAATACTTTTCTTATTGGGATATATGACAAGGGCCCTGAGAGATTTTTAACATAGCCTTTGTTCGTACCAGTACAAAAATATACACACATTAAAAATTTCCAGACAATCGGTCCCGGCGTTCAAGAGTGTATTGAGAATGTAGAACATTTACATGCATACCCAGATCCATTTTTATATGCATAGATTGTCTCTTCGCTGAATATTAGGGAGATTTGAGCGTGTGCATTGGTCCACGTGACCATTGGCCACCTAAACACTACGGGGAAACTGATATAGCTTTCGTATGCTCATCTTTAATCCCAAAAAAGTGGATTGAAAGAAATATTGTCAAGAGATTATGCTTGGATCACTTTTTAAAAAACTACCCATACTAAAATATTTTTATGCTTTGCTGTTTTTTGGTTCCTAAAATGTAAACTTTTCAAAATTTCAAACTTCAACACCGAAGTCTGTGTATAAATTAGATGTAACCATGTTCAATTTTAATGAAAGAAAAACAAGTTATATGTCGTTAAAGAAAGTTGGATATCACATTCCGTGAACTTACGCTGGTATTAACTTATGATAGATCAATTAAAAAGAAATGAAACAACATGCATCACCGCTACGAAAATTGATAGTACATTTACAAATATTTTGACAACTTTTTTAAGGTACCTAAGGTTGATTTGATAATTTACAGTACTTTGAATCATGAGTTTGTATTTATTCTCACGCTTTGTGATCCAGTACGGATAACGTTATCAAATGTAATATCCGTTTAAATCACCTTTTTTATTGAAGCTAAAGTGATATCGTTTTCTCTTAAGTATCCTTTGGGAAACAACTATCTTTCCAATTTATCGATTTTCGTAGAAACTGGTCGTTCGATGAACATTTTCCACGTCCTTATATAAAATGGGACCACTTTTTGCTCTTTTTTTTAAAATCAGTGTGGAGAAAAAATCTGTAATATAATTTTAATATATCTTCCAGTCTGATGTCATCGGCTGTACGCCCATTATATAGCCCATTTCAAAAGGCGCGTTATTGTTGCAAGTTTTTCGTATTCCGTGTGCCTTAAGTTTCTTAGACGAGATGGTAAATGAATACTGTATGCCTGAGTCATATTTTTGTATTAAGTATAATGAGTTACACGGTCCATTTATAGTTATATTCAATCAAGAAAGAATAGAAATGACAAATGTGCTAATAAATCGTTTTACCACTGTGACTGCCTTGTGCCCAGGCTTGCTCTAGTGAGATAAATGGCGATATTTTCGGATTGATTTGATTTTTTTTACTCTAGTTATCTTACTTGTTTCCCAATAGATATATGAAAATACTTGTTCGATCATTTCACGATGACGAAGCAAATTAATGAGTTTTTTCCGTGTTTTGGGGTAGAAATATTTATTATCTTGTTGATATTATAAGAAATATTAAATATTATGTCTTTACTCGTGTAAATAATGGCTTACTCGGCCGTTAACAACTGTAACCATTTGCCTTATGCGTATATCACATAGACGTATTCGATGAAACTCCGATCTTGGAGGGTACATAGCTCGCCAACTCCTCCACAGATGTCACCGCCGGTATGTCCTAAGTGTCTCTCCCTTTCCCGTTCTCTGCGTCCTTTTTCTTCTTTCCGGAGGTGAAATCCGCTTACTTAATGACCATTTCTTCGTCATCCGTCTGAATATACGTGATGCGCCGGTTTTCCCATCCAGAAAATGTGGTTGGTGTTGATTCCCATTAGGCCTGCTCTATCCGTTTGGAACAGTAACATAATGCTTGAGGTTTACAATACTTTTTATTCTGTTTAGTATGGCATATGTAAGAAAGTTTATAATATAATACAGCATCTTACTTTGTTATAGATATTACGAAGATCACTGGTGTATTCGAGTCCCAATAACATTAAAAACAATTAGAAGAATCCTTTGCTCTTAATTGCTGTCGATCTATCATGTAAAATTTATTACGAAGTTAACATATAAAGGAATTTAACCTCTACCCATGAAGTGGTTAGTCCTAATCTCTCATTTCTAGGGATTAAAAGCATTGCAATTTATTCAACTTGACACTTTAAGAGTTAATTTTTGTATTTTATGATTCTTAACAATTGGTCAAAAGGAATGTTGAATTTACTCAGGAAAGGAAAGACTAAATATTCTGAATTCATATCACCAGATGGTTAACACTCATTACACATTGTACTGTTTTCACTGTTAATTTAGTGACTGGCCAAGGTTTTAAGACACAGGCATTCATCGTCACCTTCATAAGAAGTCTAATTTGTTGAAATATTGGTCGGTCTATGAAATGAATGTGAAAAGTTTATATTCAATAAATATTCGCTATTAGCCTTAGGTTATAAATGAGCCTAATTTTTCTAGTGTGGGGACGGTTTCGTGAAAGCGACGAAGTTGCTTGATATTCTTTAGCAAAGTCTTGCAGGGTGGATCCAGGGTGGGATCTTGGATCCTTAATTTGCGTTATTTTTATGCTTAGCTCTACACGGGAAATTTTCACAGGAGGTTCCTGGGAATGCTAATCATGACTGTGCTCTACGTGGGCCAGACTGGGAGGGCGATCGCATGCATGGTGAAGGAACACCAAAAGGCGACTGAAAAAAAAAGTTCCACCTCCCAGCAATCGCCGAGCATGCATGGTCTGAACCTGGACACTCAATCTGCTTCGAAGAAACCGACGTCTTAAGCGGGAAAATCAATACTTCGCACGATTAATCAGGGAAGCTATCGAAATTACAAAATGCCCTAAAAAAACATGAACAGAGTAGATGGCTACCACCAAGCGGCTACGTGGAAAAGAGTGCTAGCACCAATCGTAGAGTAAACAATGGCAATTGGCGCCAAAAGTAGTTTTGGTGCAAAAAAATGGCAGCCAATCAGAGGCGGCTGACTCTACTATATAAACCCGGCCAATAAGAAGCCCTGCATCTTTGACCTGAAGACGCCTCCAGGATATGAGGAGAAACGTTGTCGGAAATGCAACCACGCGGCCGAATCCCGAAAGAAGAAACGGAAAGTTATCCTGAGAATGCTCTTAATCAAATGAAACAAATCATTCAAATCTGCTGGCTTACTTTGAAGAATATTTATATTGTTTCCGTTTCCATTAGCGCTATTGAAATTAGATATAACGAGAGCATATACATGATAGCCCTCCTGATCTCTCCGCATGTTGACGTAATATTTAATATGAATATTTTTTTTACTTCCCCGTCTATGTGTGATTTTGCTGAATCGTGGGTTACCTCAAACGAAATTAGCACGCCAACTAAACATTTCCCGTACCAGGACATGATGGGCGAAGGGCCGGGAGCACAAACGAAAAATTTTCGACCGACCCATATATTTTGCAGCCGCCAACCCGCGACCGACAGATTCATTTTTGTCCAAAAATGCTTCGATTGGCAGTATATACAAAGCAAAGTGGACATTTATTACGTCAAAAACTGGGGAGTTTGTGGGGGTCGGGGGTTGGTTGGTTGTCGTGTCGCCTTGTATAAATTTTATGGTGACCATTTCATGCTGTATGACGGGGTGGAGTTTTTTTTCATCGTTTGATTTTTTTTTATTTTCGTTCATGCTCCGATGAAAACAGCGCGACGCATGTTGAATTGTGGACATTTGGAAAATGGTTAGCGGGGAGAGGGGGCGGGGTGGGGGGGGGGGGAGTAGCCATTCCATCGCGTTCTAGTCGCGCGCTGTTGGATCGCATCAAATCACTCAATCAATCAACGCTACGTCTCTTGATTCCATCCCCCCCAGTTATCCATCTGTGTCCTTCTGTATCCCCATGCAGCCTCCTCTTTTCTCTTTGATATTTTTTTCTCTTTTTGCACTGCACCAGTGCATCGTCTGCACTCTCCGAAAGTAGGGAGTCTCCAACATGGAGCTATGCGATATGACGATATGTTGGCTGCTGTGAAAAATATTGCGTCGCAATGTGTTTCGTAGGGACATAAGCTAGTGCAGTCACATGTCTCACCAAATTAATAATGACCATACCAACTATATTTCAATCCACAGAGTTATTTATTGGTGCAACTAGTTTCAACTCTACTGCGTCATCTTCATATTGAAATGAATAACTTTGTAAATTTCACATAGGTGACTTAAATGACGACCAGTTTCGTCGCTGTGCGACATATGATGTCGCGCAGCGACGAAACTGGTCGTCATTTAAGTCACCTATGTGAAATTTACAAAGTTATTCATTTCAACATGAAGTAATTTCACGAAGTCACTCCGCAAACCATTCAATTCAATGCGTCATCTTCAGGTACGCTATCCGAAAGAAGGAAGCATCCAACATGGATCTGGATGGATTGTACTTATTAATTCAATGATGGACTTCCTCAAGGTTGCGCCCGAAAGGATTGAATTCTCAACTCTTGCCCTTTGGTAAACGATGACATCCATTTTAAGTCAATAGTTTTCAATAATTTTACTCTATACTATACTAATTTTGATTTTAAAAAATACAGTGCCTTCGTTCCTCGAAATGGGACTTAAGTGATTTTTGTCCTTTTGTGTCAAAATGGCCACCTGGTTGCCAACTAGTTGGGCTATACGGCCAAAATGGTGCATCTTCGAAATGATATTGTTGCAAAAATTTCAATATCAGGTAAAGATAACAGTTTTTATGAAAAATTTCATTCGTCACACTCTGTAGCGACAAGTTTCTTGCCCACTGTTTGGAATACTATGCTATAAATAAACTTAAGTCCTTATAGTGGTGTCTTTTCCTACTCTTCCGCTTTATCTGCGGTAGCATGCTTAATATGATATCGCATTATATTCACTCATCTTCCATTTCTGATATAAGCTGATCTTATTCGTTTTTTTGATATTATCTGATATAATTATTGGAATGTGATTTGTGGTTGAATTTTAGTTTCTCAATAAATAGAAGTCGATTGCAAGACTAATGGAAAACACAGTATCACTTATCTATGTCGACAGTACTGATTATTAAGCAATTTAAGACATTATCATTTCCTTTTTAATTTAACATGCAAAACACCATCTCCGTCGTCATAATATCTTCAATTGATTATTGGCGTTTTAAAAGTTCCGAACTAGAGGGAGATTTTATCCCCAAAGCCAATAGAATATTAGTGCTTTTTGACAGCCTCCCTGATGTTCATGAGAGTGTTGATATTTCCTTCTTAAGTCTGACTTCGATATTATTATTTCATAGTGAACCATTAAACTAAAAGTATTTGTCAATAAATTTGCAGAAATTAATGCGTATCGTTTGGTAATACCTGCGCCACTAGCGGCTAAGTACTAAGGTTGTGAACGGCCTTGAACAGTACTGTAGCAATATAAATCCACAGTGCTACCTAGTATTTAGTTTTGAATATCTCCATTTTTAGCTTGAGCGCTTTTAAAAGTAACCTGGAAAGGTATGATTGTATTTATATACATAACGAACAATATTTTCTAACCCCGTTGAAGGTCAATAAGTGCCTTTTTTATTTTCCATTACAAGGTTGGTACTTCGAATGGAAATTTCATGTTATAGTCATTGAACTTCGGACGGAAGAGGTACAATGAACATAAATCGGAAAAAAAGCGTTAATGGGAAAAATACAACTGCTGTGCTCGAAGAAGTTAGGACTACAACTTAGGAAACCGTATGTGAAACCGTCATGTGTAGCGTGGCACTCTACGAATCGGAACCATGGACCATTGGACAAGCTGACCAGAAAAGACTAGATGCCTTTTAAACCTGGTGCTGGAGGAGGATGCTGAAGATAAAATGGACGGTCAAGATAAGACGAAGTTTACAGAAGAGGAAAAGAGGCAAGGTCAATATGGAACGCCGTACAGAAAAGAAGAACCAGATGGATTGGATACACCCCAAGGCTCAATGGGTTTGCGATGAACATAATTGCAGATAAAATAGAGGGAAAAGTCCCTAGATGAAGATTCTGGAATAAGTTCATGGATCAAATGAAGAGGAAAGTACATAGAGATACCAGGAGGTAATGGGACGCATTAGATAGGGAAGGATGGAGGGCTGCAGTCAACCAATCGTAGGGTTGAGCAACCAATGACAGGATACTAGGTTGTAAATGGATCATTTCATTTCCCTCTCTTTTTGTGTCATTTAAAAAAAATCTCAATTTGCAATTTTTTGAACTTGTAAAAGTTTGTGGCCATTTTTTTGGATACGGACCTTACCAGGTAGCACTTACATACTTTTCTATTGTGCTTAAAAAATACAATTTTATGGACTAAAAATACTGTTTTGAGAAAACGTCTCTTCTTTGTCATCACAGTGCTCTATTGTTCCTCGCCAAAAGTGTATCAGTTCTATGGGTAAATATGTATTCAGGCCACTTGCGTCCTTATGACCAATTGGCGACCAATTGAACGACCAATGAATGAGTCACAGAAAGAACAACTCCTTGCCTCTATACCCTTTGAAGTATAGCTTAATTTACCGTTTGGGTATGTATACTATTTTCATGTACCGTATCCACCCGACGTACCTATCCTATACCTTTTACTTTGCCTGCCCACCAATCGTCCAGTATCAGTATGATCGTCGTACTTGAAGAAGTCTCCCTCGACCCAATCCATTCTTTTTTTGACTCCCTTCTGCAAACTCTTTTCTTCCTCCAGTCGTTTCTCTCATTCCTTCATCCACTATCGCCGCCTTCCTGTGCTCTTCCGCGACGAAACTCTCCCGTATAGTGCCTCCCCTTCTCCCCCTCCCATCCGACCCGCGGTACACTCTCCCCAACCGTCCACCGATGAAGGTACTCTCTTTGATGGGAAGGTTCTCCCCCACTCTCCTGGTCCTTCGTCGTCACTCCTGCAAATACACTCTGGAATTCTCCACTCCGGCCCCGGAGTGGACCCTTGGCCGTTCTCTCACCGGTCAGGATATTATCAGAGAGAGAGAGAGGAAGAAAGCTAGAGAGGTAAAATAGAATACATACATATCTATTTTAAAAAGAACGTATAAATGGGTGGGATTGATCACTGATTGGAAAGCGAAACGTTATACGTGTGCGCGATGTGAATTATACGGTCCTGAACTGGCTGTCCCCTTTTTAGAAGTGAACATTCCATTCTCTTAATTGACAGAGAGAAAAAAAAAGATGAAAACCTCTTCGATGAAAAGAAGCGACAAAAAATATAAAACGGTCTCTACCATTCCGCGTGTGCGGGCCGATCACGTGACCGGTCAAACACCGCTTTTCAATTTTTTTTTCTTTTTCTGTCCTCTATGATTCCTTGTGATTGAGAGTAGGTGGCCCATATTCTGCCAGCGGTAAATTTTGAATGGTAGATTTTTTAGAGGAAGGAGGGGAGTGCTCGAACGTCCTCGTCCTTCCTCGATTCATCTGTTTCAGGCGAGTGTGTCACGTTTCGTTGGAGGGCACTCATATTCGTAGATATAAGGTTCCCGTTCAATCGCCCGAAATGCATCTTCGATGTAATGTCTTTGCAATCAACCGAGGTAATGAATATTTCCCATGCCCTACTTCGGTGAATGATTAATCATGGCAATCAAGTGGGAAAGTCATCTAGAGTATCATCGCCTTCCTACCGCTGATGTTGCCCGTGGCTCTGGTTGAAAATCATATTCCACTTGTGGTCCTGAAGCCGATTTAATGTATTTGAATTCATGGCCGGTTATATAATTAAATTGATGGAAGTTTTGTGGAATTTGGCTATGTTAAGCTTTATAAAAAAATCTATAACTTGGTACGATTCTATTCAGTTTCTCTATTTTGGGAAATTTCAGCGTGTATACGTTTTCATCAAGGCCAAATTGACCAAATTAACATTTTTCGGAGAGGATGACACATTTATCCTATCCACATATTACCCTGCAAACCACCTCAAGAGTGTTTCGGAGGGAGTGAGTTATTACCAACATGCACTTTAAGCACGAGTAACTTACACCAACATGCACTACTCTACGCTATAGTTATGCAACAGTAACTATTTGTATGGATGTATATAGCTACTACTTAAACGATAAGAAAGATCAGAAACATTCCCGGCGTATTTTGATTTTGAAGGTAAGGGTTTTCCACCGAGTCAAACTCTCCATCTTGGCCGACGTTTCGATGTCTATCCTAATCAGGGCATTTCCATGTCACAATAACAATCTTATGTCGTGTTTTGAATGTGTGAAGGTTGTCACAACTCCCGAGTGAAATTGGCCGTTTTATTTTTGAAAGGCTGTCAACAACTCAACAACTGAGATCATTTGAGCCATTAAGGATGGGAGTGTGAGCAGATTGAACAAGGATCATTAGGGAAAATGGGGAAAGGGTGGAGAGAAACCCGGCGTTGGCGTTAGCGTCCTGCTTTTAACGAAAATCAGCTGGTGGGAACCACTGTTTAACGTCCCATCCTACGGAAATCAAAAACTTTCAAGTAATGGTCCACTAATATTTTTATTGTTTACGACCCGGGTTTCGTCACGTAATGACATCTTCAGGTACAAATATTATTCCACATGGGTATATGTACAAAATCAGGTGCAGAGGAAGGCGGGGAAGGGAAGGGGGGGAGAAGGAAAACCGTTGGAGTACGGTGTCATGGGCAAGGGGCAGGTAGGAAGGGGTCGGCGAGGTGGGGGGGGGGGAAGCGTTTGTACCTGAAGATGTCATTACGTGACGAAACCCGGGTCGCAAACAATAAAAATATTAGTGGACCATTACTTGAAAGTTTTTGATTTCCGATATGGAGACGTTCCACAAAGTGAAGCGTGAATTTATTAGTTATATGTCCCATCCCACGGTCGGAATATTGCATGCGAAGTGCTCTCCACATGACACCCCCCGAGTAGGAAAACGGATGTTACGGAAAAATCATTGCCACCACCGAGATTCAAACCTGCGCCCTCGGGATGGGAAGCTAGTGTGTTACTCGAGGTTCTTGACTGTCCCTTTTTCCCCCAAAAAAATTGATAATGCACAATCTTTTTTCGCATCTGGGTCGCTGAATGACCCAATAAGCGGCAAAGCCGGAACTTCTCCGTATGCAGCCTACTTTTTCAAATCCTTTCCCCTATATTACACATTTTTCCCATCTCTCGCACCCTTTTCTCGTCATCTACTCGCCTTTTGTTTACCTCCCGATGGTGCACATGCCTCTTTCGTGTTTGCTCAATCCTTTCGTTACGGACCTAGTCAACTTCTTTTTCCTTTTTTTGCCCTTTGAAAATCCCTTTTTCGCCCCAACTTCCCTTCACCCTTAAGCTGTGCTGATGGCTGGAGGAGAGAGAGAGAGTACGTTTGTGGATAGATCTCCCTCGTTCTTTGACGCTAAGACCCCATTACCCTCACCTGCGGTTCCCACGTTGCTTTCATCGTCATTTTCACCTTTCATCTTTCGTGAGTTTTTTTGTGGTTTTGTGTCCAATTATAAAACTATTTAAGTTACTCGACTATATATGTTTTTGGTTTTTGTTTAATATGGCATTATGTGTTTATTTCGTTTGATATTGGTTTGTTTTCTGTATTCTTCGCGTTTTTACGGGAGTTGGTCAAAGAAAGGGGCATCATCAGGTACAATGATCAAATGGAACGTGAGGATGCCTTCTCGAAAAAAGCATTTATACAGGAGTCAGTAGGAGAAATTTTCGTGAGTTTATAAACAGCATCTAATGCTAAAAATGAAAGTGACTTTGCATAATTCCTCAAAATCTTATAGTACCTCAGTACAACTGGCTTAATCCAAAGGGATATATTCAGGTACGAAGGCCTGATTGTACCCCATGAGTTAGTGGAAGAAATTTTCGTGATTCTACAAACGGTATTAATAACTATAAATGAAAGTGACGTAAGTTTTTAAATTAATTGTGCTTAATGTTATTGCACTCTGATTAAGGCACTGTTGTTTTGATCTTGATGCATGTTGATGAAATTTCACACCTAAATAATCCTATGCTTCGAAAACAGTGTTGCATGTTGTCTGGCCAAATTTCATTTTAATTATTATGATATAATTTTGTTTTACCGCGCTGTGAAACCAACAACTCATGGAACAGTGGTTCTTATCCTACTCGTTGGGAACAATGATTAGAAAGCTAAGGACCAAGGGAATAATTATCAGGATGACACTCAAGATCGTAGAGTTAGAAATGGGACAGCTCTACCATGAACTTTAGAATTTGTCCAATTAGCTAATGTTTTCCCTCCCCTTGCAAGATATCCACGTATTATCACCTCCGTGACTGCGACCAAATTATGCGTAATCGATATTCAGGCCAATCTTGAGGTGGAACACGACGCTGATTGCACAAGAGACTCCGCAGTGCGTTTGAATCACGTGCCCACGTTAGATCGGCCTTGTTTACTCGGTTTAACCATCCTTCCTTCTCTTCAAATTCATCCTTCCAACCTGTCGTGTCTGTTACTTGGGTATCTGCGGTTCATTCGGAACGTTCCTCAAATATCGTCTAATCTCTCCTCATTCTTTTGCCAATTTCCTATTTCTCTCTCTCTCTTGCGTCGCAGGTCGCTATCGCAGTCTCGTGTTACATTAGGGATTCCGTATTCGCCACTCGATCATTGAGTTAGTTTCCTTGTAGCCATCCTCCCAAGTCGCCTTATCGTATGCAGATGCTGAAAATTAATCCAAGCCGCTGTGAGTGTACCAAATTCTCCAGCCTGTGTCGAAAACGGGTCGAGGATGATTATATAAATTCGATTCGCTTGTCCGTGGGTCGACGTTTTTGACGAAAAATTGTGGGAAAACCGGGTTTGACTAACGAGCTAAATTTCGAATTTTAACATGTTACAATTTTTTCTGACCATTTCATGAATTATTAAGTTTTCAATTGCAATTTAGCTCTCTATACACTGATTTTTTCGTCCACGGTGAGCAGTCATTTCACATGTTACCCCACTCGTGGGAGAATCAGGAACTATAAGTACCAATAATAGATATTTTAGTTGCCAACCTGTAAAATTTATGTCACAATGGCATCAGACAGTCACCACATATCTTGAAAGTTCCATGTGTCAGTTTAACCTGCGTCAATGTTACGTTGTGATTGTTTACTTTAACTAATTTTCACGAGTGAACAAAACATTGTGGTAGATAAGAGGAGAATTCTACCATCGCAGCATGGCGCTATGATTTGTTTTTAAAATGTTATCTCTGGATATTGTTCAGCAGATTTCTGTGGTTATTAGTGGAGATAATTAGAGAAACGTTAGGCTTTCATTATTTAAAATAAAATCAGCATTTGTTCCATTATCAATTTTCTTTAGTGGTACTTGTCTGATATCCGCATTTCTTTTTCTGTCCGTTCGTGTGTATGTAGGAGCTCGCATCAGATATTTCATTTCAGTTGCTCAAAATATGTATTCGTTTTTATTTGTGTTGGTTATTTAATGATTGCTGCTGTTCATTCTTTTAGGGATTGCCAATGATTTGTATAATTTCTTATCGGGTGTATTCTCTCATCGTATTTAAGTAGCTCGCTGTAGTACCGTCTAGAGATGGGGAAACCCGTTCCTTTTTTGTTGGTATAGTCATGTTTTGTTATAGTCATGTGTTATATTTGCTGTATGTTTTTGGTGTTGAAAGAATGTAATAATACCTATAAAAACTTAGTATACCGTAATGACAGCGTTTTTTATTGTTGGATGAAATAACAGTTTCAAGGTATCAATACCAAATTTTTTCATCATGTCTCGTAAAAAGGTTTTGTTATATAAAAATGTGCCGCTAATTAGAGCGATGGATCTGCAGATGAATTTTTGGGGTGTCACAAAGAACATCTTATAATGGTATGAGCAAAGGAGAGAAAAGACAGATAGACTGGTGATAGGAACGGTGGACCGAAAGAACCAACTGACCGAAAGGAACGAAGGACCGAGTAACCCATGGACCAAAGGGAACGATCGTTTCGTAGAAGTCGGTTCTTGGTCCTTCCGTTCAGTCCATGGACCCGTTCGTTCGCGAACGACCTACCTCTAGTACCGTTCATGTATTTGAAGCTGGCAGTTTGCTTGTGTAGATGCATCTATTTTATTGCTGTATGACAACGTCTTTCTATGAGTTAAAGGATGTGATTTGATCTAAAATTGGATTGTTTCTTTGTATCTGACTTGCAACCTTACTGCAGTTGAAAAGTTTCTCCGTCCTCTACGCCGTGACGTTGCGTACTTCATGAGCGAAAAAATAATTTATAGGAGCAAAATTCGGTGAAAACGCGTTCTTCTTCGTGTTATGCCGTACTTGTCCCAAGGCTATGTTTTGAAGCACTCGAGGGGAGAGTCAAAGGTGTCTCTCTCCGAGAATGCCCTAAAAACAAATTCTTCCCAAAAATACGAGTGAGACAGGCAGGAGGAAATCGGGAACAATCAAGTATATTGAATTACAACCAAATTAAAGATAATGTATTTCAGCAGCTTAACACATACAAACAAGTAAGGGTCAGCCAACCTTTGCTTTGACGTCTAAGTTTCAAATTCAAACAGCAACAACTCGAGACAGCAAGAGTAGAACCTCTCCAAACCACGGTCTATCTCAAAAAGGCCGGTGGCGATTTCCGTCGAAGGAGGGGAAATTCAGACGGAAGGAAGTGGAAAGGGGTAGGTAGAGGAAGTAGAGGCGATTGGCTACCTCGGAGGGGAAAATTTCAGCGAGGTCAAAAAGAGAAAGTTGCTGGTGGAGTGAGGGGGAACAGGTGATTGGCAGTCTTGGAGGGGAGGTAGTTTTATGGAATGGGGAACCATGCGGTGTAGGTATGCAATTGGAGAAAGGAACTACTTTTCATCTCCGTTCGCGGATTACTGGTATGAAACCGATTTGCGCGAGTCTGTCGGCCTTTCACATTCTCGTATTCTTCCGTCTCCAACTGCTATATAAACGAGAGTAGGTCCTCGGGAGGGAGGGCAGGTCACCGAGGGCAGGTCACCGAGGGCAGGTCACCGAGGGCAGCAGACGCCGATGGCAGAAGACGCTGAGTTCGCGAAGACGGCTGGAGTTTCGCGAACGTCGTTGGCGCGACAGATGTCGTTAGCGCGAAGTGGCGTGGCGCGTCGGGGCGCGCCTCGGGCAAGTCCTTCGGCTAAGTCCGGAGGATAAATAGTCCGCAGAGGATAAATTGTCCAAAGAGGGATAAATGGGGGGGGGGGGGTATGCCCAAAAAATGCTACATCCACTGGGAGAAAATGCAACAAAAATTGACTTATAGTTGGGGGGGAAATTATAAATTCACTGAGAACTAAGGGTGCAGCTCACAACCACTGGCATCACACCAAAATATTAAGAGGAACAGAAGTTTGCCAGTAGATTAACACACCCAAAACCAAATTTCCAATCTTGAAGTCACAGTGGGAAGCTGGAGATAACTCCCATAGAATTTCACACAAGCTTATGTCTGTTCTCACTCTTCCCATGTCATATCCAAGTCTCCCCCACTTATCAAGTTTCAGCACAAAATTAGCACACAGTCAAACAAGCTCACCCGCAGGATGTACTCCCCAAAAACAGCCAAGTATGAAACACATTCACAATTCAACTAACACGAAGGTCCCCACCTTAGAATCAAGTATCACCTTCCCATCTATGTAATGTCTTATTTCTTAATAAACACTCAAGTATTGAACTAAATACCCTGCAGGTCAACACTCGACACAAGTGAAAAAGCAACATGAAGGAAAATACCAAACCTATACCCTCCAGAATAATGCAGACAGCAAACGAAACTAAGGTCCAACTTCCATAGGACAATATAACTTTCCACCAAATCAACAAAATACCACTGTTCTTCAATGCTTACTTAAGCAAGTGAGATACAATTAATGAATGCTCCAGATAGGATGGTAGCAAGTAATTACCCTCTGCATAAATTATTATTCAAGTAATAACATAACAAAATTCATAGTTTTGAGTTAATATCATTGAAAGTATAGGTATTATAAAGAAAATTCTAAAGTAAGGTCTGTCATCAATGAAATAGGTACATAACATTATCATCTATTAACAATATCAAATCTATTTTCAATGTCAAAGGAAACATGTGTGGGTTTGGGATAATAATTGCTCACTCCAAGTTAAGGCTGCAGTAGCAAGTTAATAATCATCATGTAGTGTTGAAATCAGTATCAAAACACACTATAACTAAACAATATTCTTAAACCTAGTTACATTTTGTCGTACAATCAATTGGATTGTACTGTTATACCATTGACACAGTCAATGAAAATTGATTGAAAATGACTATTCCCCTTAAAATAGCCATTTCAGTTTTAAAGAATTGACCTCTCACTAGGAGAGAATCAATTAGGTCCAGGGCCCAGGTTAAGCCAAACGCGTTAGAATAAACTATTTGAGGGAAAAATTAATTTTGAGGCCACACACACAACACTTCAAGTGGATTATTAAATTAGGGTGCTCCAAAGGAGAAACCCCTGACCAGCAAATGCTGGGTGCTGATTGCGACTAACTGAAACTAATTTCAGCTAGCCGGGCGATGAGGTTGCAAGCTCTACGCCAGAAATGAGGGAATATTCCATAATTCCCTTGCCAGGAATCGAAATTCCCTAAGTGGAATTCACACCCCTATTGGGCAGAAAACAAGTACATTCTGGCAATAATGCCACAAGTTAAATAGCAATCAAACCCGAGCATCAACCAATAAGTGCATTGGCATTACAATATTCGGAATCTCAAACTATAAATCTAATCATGGAAGGGTTAAATCCTCAGTCTAAATCAGCCAAATTGTCATTGGATATACTCTTCCAAAAGAAAAAAAAACTAAATACACCTTGAGAGCAGCCAGAATCATGGCAGTAATTGAACATGATTATAATATATATGAACATTGAAGCTTGGGTTCTAAGAGCACTTGGGTTGTAACATACAGACCACAATAGAAATAATAATAACTTGGGTTCATAATTGAGTTGGGTTGGAGCAATATATCAAAAGTATACCAGGTAAGTTTAAAGAATGCACTATCAACAGCAAAGGAAATGACACATACGTCCAGCAGAATATATTTGACAATAGTCATCACTCAATATCGAGAAAACACCAGTTAGGATGGGAGGTTTGGTGGCAATCAAACACTGAATCTTAGCGGCCATTGACCCCTCCGCAACTTATGCAGCATACGAGTCACCTCGGGGAATGTTCCATGGCCACTCTACCCCCCATCTCCCTCCATAACACACCATCATTCCTCCAAATAACACTTAATTCACTGGTAGCATAATAATCACAGAAAACTTATAGGCACACACAGCGGTAACCCAGAACAGGATGATTATTTGATAGTACGTAGTAGCTGGTTCGTTATATGGAGCATTTGAGTAGACTGAGGGAAACATTAAAACAATGAGATATAGCATATGATAAATCATGAACTGAAATAATTTGGGTACATAAAACATTATGAATTGAACATATATTATAGAATTGAACAATGAATTATGAGCATATATCAAAAGTCATATTTAAATAAGACCAAGTGTCTCGACTTAATGTAGTCAGACCTTAACACCATGATAACCCTTCAGTTGAGAGACATGACATATTCTCTCTCTGCCTGGGGCTATCTCAAGCAATACAGTTACAGGAGAAACATATTTCTTAAGGGTGAAAGGCCCTTCCCAAGTAGGCATCAATTTAGCCATTTGTTTATTTGCCTTTGAACTAATGGGATGATTTTTGCTCAACACTAAATCCCCAGGTTCAAAGGTTACTTGAGAATGGAGTTTATTGAAAGATTCTCTCTGTTTTGCTTTCGCCTTGTTCAAATTGGAAATGACCTGTTGCAAGCAGGACTTCCTCTGCTCATCACTGACATTATCACAAAAAATTTCACTTGGGATAGCCCAGTGATTTGTCAGTGGATGAGGCAACTGTCTACCAAAAAAGATTTTGGCAGGAGAGTGACCAGTACTGGCATGTAATGCAGTATTGAAGGCGAAAGTTAAATCAGGAATGAAAATGTCCCAAGTGGAATGATGGTTATGGCATAGAATAGAGAGGGCTGACTTCAGATTTCTGTGCAACCTTTCAACTTGGTTAGAACAAGGATAGTAGGGTGAAGTAAACACTTGCTTTATGCCAAATTGTAAGCACATCTGCTTGACCAGATGAGACTTGAAAACAGCAGCATTGTCAGAAACTAGATATTTTGGATATCCCAGTTTAGAGAATACTCTTTGAGTGAGCACTGAAACGACAGCTCCAGCCGTAGCCTTTCGAGCAGGTTCCAGGACACAAAACTTGGAAAATCCATCTATTAATGACAAAACATACTGATGCTTGTTCTTTGTGGAGGGAAGAGGACCAACAAAATCTATGAAGAGTCTTTCCCAAATGTCATTAGGGGGTTTGGAAGATAACATGCCAGGGGGAGAATTATTTCTTGGTTTGCAAGTCTGACACATGTGGCACTTCCTGACCATGTCAAAAATTTCCACCCTCATGTTCTTCCACCAATAATCTCTGCTTATTTTATCATAAGTCTTAACCATCCCCAGATGACCACCCAGGCTAGCACAGTGAAAATACTGGAATATCATAGGCCTAAGAGCAGCAGGCAAGACTACTTTCCCCTTTTTTGTTTGAGAATTACCAAAACACAGGAGCTGACCCTTGACAAAATAGTTTGGACAAGATAAGGGATCCTTTTCTAATTTCAAGAATATTTCCCTCAAAAGACAATCTGATTTTTGGTGATCACGAATATTTACAAAAGACAGTGGAATATTATGCAATACACAGGCAATTGGAGGCAATGGCTCCTCAGTCACCTTAACTATTGGAGTGCACTCATCATTAGAATGAGACTGTACTGGAATAACACGAGACAGACAATCAGCAACCGAATTAGTGGAACCACGGACATGATGAATGGTAAATTTATAGGATGAAAGTTTAAGTACCATTCGGCCAAGTTTTCCTAACTGTTTAGGATGCGAGAATAACCAAGATAAAGCACCATTATCTGTATACAAATGAAACGGTTGTACTTGGAGATACACACTAAATTTATCAACTCCCCAACAAATAGCCATGCATTCTAACTCATAAGTTGAAAACTTCCTTTCATGATCAAGCAAGGCTTTACTGGCGTACGCCACCGGAATAAAGTGTCCATTCACCTTGTGATTCAACACAGCGGCCAAGGCAACGTTACTTGCGTCAACGAACAAATGGAATTCGTCGTCGAAACGAGGGAAAGAAAGCACAGGCGGATTCATTAAGGCTTGTTTCAACTGACTAAAGGCTTGAGTCTCAGCCGTTGACCAACAAAAGGGAACATTCTTACGTTTCAAACGATTTAAAGGAATAGAAATTTCAGAATACCTTGGAATAAATTTGGAGTAAAACACATGCCGAGAAATCTCGCAACCTCCTTGAGATTCTTTGGAACAGGAAAATCTCTGATCGGCTTAATTCTGTCCGGATCAACCTGGAGTGTACCATCCTTGATTAAATGGCCCAAAAATGTAAGAGAGGCAGTACCCAGCTTCACCTTCTCTTCACTAACGGTGAGACCTGCCGCTCGTAGCCTCGAAAGGACGGCTCTCACATGATTGACATGTTCACTGGAAGTTTTAGAATAAATACACAAATCATCAATATACGGGTACACACAAGAATATTTTAAATCTCCCAACACTTCGTTAATCAGCCTTGTGAAGACCTGGGGAGAGTTAGCAAAACCAAAAGGCAGTCTGGTGTATTGGAACAATCCAAAGGGCGTAACAAATGCCGTAAATTTCTTGGATTCCTCGGTTAAAGGAATTTGATGGAAAGCAGAATTTAGATCAAGGATAGTGAAATATTTGGCACTCGACAAATATTGAAACGCATGCTCCACTGATGGTGTAGGATAGCCGTCAACCTTCACTTGCTTATTTAACTTTCTATAGTCTACCACTAATCTGTCAGTTCCATCTTTCTTAGGAATTAGAAATGCAGGAGAAGACCAGTTGGAGTTGGAAACTTCTACAATACCTTTGTCAACCAGGGACTGAATGTGTTTCTTCATCAGCTGAGTTTTAGGAGGAGAGAGAGAATATGGATGACTTCGAATTGGTGTAGGATTAATTAACTCAATATCGTAAGTCATCAAAGATGTCACTCCTAGTTCACGGGTAAGAACGTCAGGATATTGCGATAACAATCGCTTTAACTCACTTAATAAATCATCAGGAAGTTGAACTGATTCATTGGACACCAAGGGCCCGGCATAATCTGTCAAACCACCTGTTCTTTTCAAACAAGGAACAAGACATGAATTTCTCGTCGATTTAACCTCATTTGTTTTCGAAATTTCGTTCCCAGATTCCCCAAAACTAAACAGGAGAGACGGTTCACTTTGAAATCCGATGGCATTGGCCAGAACGATCATTTGAGATTTTTTAATAAAGTCAAATCCGAGAAGTACAGAAAAAGGAACTTTAGCAACATAAAACTTGTGTACCCAAGAGAATTTTCCGATTTGAAGTTTCAGCAGAACAGAAAACTTAAGGCTGAAAGCTTCACTGGAGACCGTAACTAAATTAATCGAATCAAAACACTTATTACGACCGGGAAGTTTGAGGCTCTGAAAGAACTTCTCGTCGCAAATTGAAATAGAACAACCTGTATCAATGAGTGCATGAGAAGAAACAGATTGAATGATTACCGGAAGTAGAGGCAAATGAGTATCATGAGGGTGGGGAAAACCCATCATACTGATAGCTGGTAAGCGTGTTTGACGTTTTTTCTTACGACAATCGCTGACATGATGACCATTTTTATGACAGAAGGAACAAGTTGTTTGCCTCGAAACGGCAGTAGGAGAGTTATGAGAAACTCCATGGAACGTATTCAAGTATTCAGCTGAAGCCCTCAACTCCTTCGTGGCTCTAGAAATAAGTGAGTCTAACTCAGCAAACGTGGTGGGTTGGATAGCGAAAATGCCGGTTGATTTTGTGATAGGATTCAAGCCGTCCGTTATTATCTCAACCGTTTGAGCCTCAGGAAAATCTAAAGCCAACACCTGAATCGCGTTGCGAATGGAACATGCAAAATCATGGGGAGTCTCACAAGGAAATTGAAACCTCTTGACGCTTTTCGCGACAAGTCGATCTATCTCACGATTTCCCAGAATACTTCGCCACAAACGTTGGGTGAATTGGGGCCAAGAGTGATTCTGAGTAGACAAGGATAGCCAAGATTGCCGCGAATTGGTAGGCAATTTAGTAACAACCAAATATAAGAGAGTATTCAACGGAACGAGAAAAAGAGACACGATTTCGTTGACCTTAACCATGAAATCATACCAATTTTCGGGATTCGATACATCAAACGAAGGAACTTTTGCAATCAAATCCTTGACAATGACGAGACCATCAGACAAGGGGATAATAGCTTGTCCCTGGGTTGCCACAAGGGTAGGATTTGGGACATTAACTTGCTCTGGAGGGAGCACAGGTGTAACTTCCTCCGAAACCACAACATTTTCAGACTCCCCCGTTTGATCAAGTGACCTAACTCGCCTATCCTCGGCCGTAGTAGCATACGTCCGGGCGTACACATTCCCCGAGTTCTGCGAACCACCAGGCATGTTTCTGAGTCACTTATCCCAACAATTTTGAAATACAGACAAGGAAACAAATTCAAAACAGCACAAAACACCGACTCCTCAAGAAACACTCACCGACTATACAGGGAAGACAGTCGAGAACCACGCTCTGCTACCAATTTTGAAGCACTCGAGGGGAGAGTCAAAGGTGTCTCTCTCCGAGAATGCCCTAAAAACAAATTCTTCCCAAAAATACGAGTGAGACAGGCAGGAGGAAATCGGGAACAATCAAGTATATTGAATTACAACCAAATTAAAGATAATGTATTTCAGCAGCTTAACACATACAAACAAGTAAGGGTCAGCCAACCTTTGCTTTGACGTCTAAGTTTCAAATTCAAACAGCAACAACTCGAGACAGCAAGAGTAGAACCTCTCCAAACCACGGTCTATCTCAAAAAGGCCGGTGGCGATTTCCGTCGAAGGAGGGGAAATTCAGACGGAAGGAAGTGGAAAGGGGTAGGTAGAGGAAGTAGAGGCGATTGGCTACCTCGGAGGGGAAAATTTCAGCGAGGTCAAAAAGAGAAAGTTGCTGGTGGAGTGAGGGGGAACAGGTGATTGGCAGTCTTGGAGGGGAGGTAGTTTTATGGAATGGGGAACCATGCGGTGTAGGTATGCAATTGGAGAAAGGAACTACTTTTCATCTCCGTTCGCGGATTACTGGTATGAAACCGATTTGCGCGAGTCTGTCGGCCTTTCACATTCTCGTATTCTTCCGTCTCCAACTGCTATATAAACGAGAGTAGGTCCTCGGGAGGGAGGGCAGGTCACCGAGGGCAGCAGACGCCGATGGCAGAAGACGCTGAGTTCGCGAAGACGGCTGGAGTTTCGCGAACGTCGTTGGCGCGACAGATGTCGTTAGCGCGAAGTGGCGTGGCGCGTCGGGGCGCGCCTCGGGCAAGTCCTTCGGCTAAGTCCGGAGGATAAATAGTCCGCAGAGGATAAATTGTCCAAAGAGGGATAAATGGGGGGGGGGGTATGCCCAAAAAATGCTACATCCACTGGGAGAAAATGCAACAAAAATTGACTTATAGTTGGGGGGGAAATTATAAATTCACTGAGAACTAAGGGTGCAGCTCACAACCACTGGCATCACACCAAAATATTAAGAGGAACAGAAGTTTGCCAGTAGATTAACACACCCAAAACCAAATTTCCAATCTTGAAGTCACAGTGGGAAGCTGGAGATAACTCCCATAGAATTTCACACAAGCTTATGTCTGTTCTCACTCTTCCCATGTCATATCCAAGTCTCCCCCACTTATCAAGTTTCAGCACAAAATTAGCACACAGTCAAACAAGCTCACCCGCAGGATGTACTCCCCAAAAACAGCCAAGTATGAAACACATTCACAATTCAACTAACACGAAGGTCCCCACCTTAGAATCAAGTATCACCTTCCCATCTATGTAATGTCTTATTTCTTAATAAACACTCAAGTATTGAACTAAATACCCTGCAGGTCAACACTCGACACAAGTGAAAAAGCAACATGAAGGAAAATACCAAACCTATACCCTCCAGAATAATGCAGACAGCAAACGAAACTAAGGTCCAACTTCCATAGGACAATATAACTTTCCACCAAATCAACAAAATACCACTGTTCTTCAATGCTTACTTAAGCAAGTGAGATACAATTAATGAATGCTCCAGATAGGATGGTAGCAAGTAATTACCCTCTGCATAAATTATTATTCAAGTAATAACATAACAAAATTCATAGTTTTGAGTTAATATCATTGAAAGTATAGGTATTATAAAGAAAATTCTAAAGTAAGGTCTGTCATCAATGAAATAGGTACATAACATTATCATCTATTAACAATATCAAATCTATTTTCAATGTCAAAGGAAACATGTGTGGGTTTGGGATAATAATTGCTCACTCCAAGTTAAGGCTGCAGTAGCAAGTTAATAATCATCATGTAGTGTTGAAATCAGTATCAAAACACACTATAACTAAACAATATTCTTAAACCTAGTTACATTTTGTCGTACAATCAATTGGATTGTACTGTTATACCATTGACACAGTCAATGAAAATTGATTGAAAATGACTATTCCCCTTAAAATAGCCATTTCAGTTTTAAAGAATTGACCTCTCACTAGGAGAGAATCAATTAGGTCCAGGGCCCAGGTTAAGCCAAACGCGTTAGAATAAACTATTTGAGGGAAAAATTAATTTTGAGGCCACACACACAACACTTCAAGTGGATTATTAAATTAGGGTGCTCCAAAGGAGAAACCCCTGACCAGCAAATGCTGGGTGCTGATTGCGACTAACTGAAACTAATTTCAGCTAGCCGGGCGATGAGGTTGCAAGCTCTACGCCAGAAATGAGGGAATATTCCATAATTCCCTTGCCAGGAATCGAAATTCCCTAAGTGGAATTCACACCCCTATTGGGCAGAAAACAAGTACATTCTGGCAATAATGCCACAAGTTAAATAGCAATCAAACCCGAGCATCAACCAATAAGTGCATTGGCATTACAATATTCGGAATCTCAAACTATAAATCTAATCATGGAAGGGTTAAATCCTCAGTCTAAATCAGCCAAATTGTCATTGGATATACTCTTCCAAAAGAAAAAAAAAACTAAATACACCTTGAGAGCAGCCAGAATCATGGCAGTAATTGAACATGATTATAATATATATGAACATTGAAGCTTGGGTTCTAAGAGCACTTGGGTTGTAACATACAGACCACAATAGAAATAATAATAACTTGGGTTCATAATTGAGTTGGGTTGGAGCAATATATCAAAAGTATACCAGGTAAGTTTAAAGAATGCACTATCAACAGCAAAGGAAATGACACATACGTCCAGCAGAATATATTTGACAATAGTCATCACTCAATATCGAGAAAACACCAGTTAGGATGGGAGGTTTGGTGGCAATCAAACACTGAATCTTAGCGGCCATTGACCCCTCCGCAACTTATGCAGCATACGAGTCACCTCGGGGAATGTTCCATGGCCACTCTACCCCCCATCTCCCTCCATAACACACCATCATTCCTCCAAATAACACTTAATTCACTGGTAGCATAATAATCACAGAAAACTTATAGGCACACACAGCGGTAACCCAGAACAGGATGATTATTTGATAGTACGTAGTAGCTGGTTCGTTATATGGAGCATTTGAGTAGACTGAGGGAAACATTAAAACAATGAGATATAGCATATGATAAATCATGAACTGAAATAATTTGGGTACATAAAACATTATGAATTGAACATATATTATAGAATTGAACAATGAATTATGAGCATATATCAAAAGTCATATTTAAATAAGACCAAGTGTCTCGACTTAATGTAGTCAGACCTTAACACCATGATAACCCTTCAGTTGAGAGACATGACATATTCTCTCTCTGCCTGGGGCTATCTCAAGCAATACAGTTACAGGAGAAACATATTTCTTAAGGGTGAAAGGCCCTTCCCAAGTAGGCATCAATTTAGCCATTTGTTTATTTGCCTTTGAACTAATGGGATGATTTTTGCTCAACACTAAATCCCCAGGTTCAAAGGTTACTTGAGAATGGAGTTTATTGAAAGATTCTCTCTGTTTTGCTTTCGCCTTGTTCAAATTGGAAATGACCTGTTGCAAGCAGGACTTCCTCTGCTCATCACTGACATTATCACAAAAAATTTCACTTGGGATAGCCCAGTGATTTGTCAGTGGATGAGGCAACTGTCTACCAAAAAAGATTTTGGCAGGAGAGTGACCAGTACTGGCATGTAATGCAGTATTGAAGGCGAAAGTTAAATCAGGAATGAAAATGTCCCAAGTGGAATGATGGTTATGGCATAGAATAGAGAGGGCTGACTTCAGATTTCTGTGCAACCTTTCAACTTGGTTAGAACAAGGATAGTAGGGTGAAGTAAACACTTGCTTTATGCCAAATTGTAAGCACATCTGCTTGACCAGATGAGACTTGAAAACAGCAGCATTGTCAGAAACTAGATATTTTGGATATCCCAGTTTAGAGAATACTCTTTGAGTGAGCACTGAAACGACAGCTCCAGCCGTAGCCTTTCGAGCAGGTTCCAGGACACAAAACTTGGAAAATCCATCTATTAATGACAAAACATACTGATGCTTGTTCTTTGTGGAGGGAAGAGGACCAACAAAATCTATGAAGAGTCTTTCCCAAATGTCATTAGGGGGTTTGGAAGATAACATGCCAGGGGGAGAATTATTTCTTGGTTTGCAAGTCTGACACATGTGGCACTTCCTGACCATGTCAAAAATTTCCACCCTCATGTTCTTCCACCAATAATCTCTGCTTATTTTATCATAAGTCTTAACCATCCCCAGATGACCACCCAGGCTAGCACAGTGAAAATACTGGAATATCATAGGCCTAAGAGCAGCAGGCAAGACTACTTTCCCCTTTTTTGTTTGAGAATTACCAAAACACAGGAGCTGACCCTTGACAAAATAGTTTGGACAAGATAAGGGATCCTTTTCTAATTTCAAGAATATTTCCCTCAAAAGACAATCTGATTTTTGGTGATCACGAATATTCACAAAAGACAGTGGAATATTATGCAATACACAGGCAATTGGAGGCAATGGCTCCTCAGTCACCTTAACTATTGGAGTGCACTCATCATTAGAATGAGACTGTACTGGAATAACACGAGACAGACAATCAGCAACCGAATTAGTGGAACCACGGACATGATGAATGGTAAATTTATAGGATGAAAGTTTAAGTACCATTCGGCCAAGTTTTCCTAACTGTTTAGGATGCGAGAATAACCAAGATAAAGCACCATTATCTGTATACAAATGAAACGGTTGTACTTGGAGATACACACTAAATTTATCAACTCCCCAACAAATAGCCATGCATTCTAACTCATAAGTTGAAAACTTCCTTTCATGATCAAGCAAGGCTTTACTGGCGTACGCCACCGGAATAAAGTGTCCATTCACCTTGTGATTCAACACAGCGGCCAAGGCAACGTTACTTGCGTCAACGAACAAATGGAATTCGTCGTCGAAACGAGGGAAAGAAAGCACAGGCGGATTCATTAAGGCTTGTTTCAACTGACTAAAGGCTTGAGTCTCAGCCGTTGACCAACAAAAGGGAACATTCTTACGTTTCAAACGATTTAAAGGAATAGAAATTTCAGAATACCTTGGAATAAATTTGGAGTAAAACACATGCCGAGAAATCTCGCAACCTCCTTGAGATTCTTTGGAACAGGAAAATCTCTGATCGGCTTAATTCTGTCCGGATCAACCTGGAGTGTACCATCCTTGATTAAATGGCCCAAAAATGTAAGAGAGGCAGTACCCAGCTTCACCTTCTCTTCACTAACGGTGAGACCTGCCGCTCGTAGCCTCGAAAGGACGGCTCTCACATGATTGACATGTTCACTGGAAGTTTTAGAATAAATACACAAATCATCAATATACGGGTACACACAAGAATATTTTAAATCTCCCAACACTTCGTTAATCAGCCTTGTGAAGACCTGGGGAGAGTTAGCAAAACCAAAAGGCAGTCTTGTGTATTGGAACAATCCAAAGGGCGTAACAAATGCCGTAAATTTCTTGGATTCCTCGGTTAAAGGAATTTGATGGAAAGCAGAATTTAGATCAAGGATAGTGAAATATTTGGCACTCGACAAATATTGAAACGCATGCTCCACTGATGGTGTAGGATAGCCGTCAACCTTCACTTGCTTATTTAACTTTCTATAGTCTACCACTAATCTGTCAGTTCCATCTTTCTTAGGAATTAGAAATGCAGGAGAAGACCAGTTGGAGTTGGAAACTTCTACAATACCTTTGTCAACCAGGGACTGAATGTGTTTCTTCATCAGCTGAGTTTTAGGAGGAGAGAGAGAATATGGATGACTTCGAATTGGTGTAGGATTAATTAACTCAATATCGTAAGTCATCAAAGATGTCACTCCTAGTTCACGGGTAAGAACGTCAGGATATTGCGATAACAATCGCTTTAACTCACTTAATAAATCATCAGGAAGTTGAACTGATTCATTGGACACCAAGGGCCCGGCATAATCTGTCAAACCACCTGTTCTTTTCAAACAAGGAACAAGACATGAATTTCTCGTCGATTTAACCTCATTTGTTTTCGAAATTTCGTTCCCAGATTCCCCAAAACTAAACAGGAGAGACGGTTCACTTTGAAATCCGATGGCATTGGCCAGAACGATCATTTGAGATTTTTTAATAAAGTCAAATCCGAGAAGTACAGAAAAAGGAACTTTAGCAACATAAAACTTGTGTACCCAAGAGAATTTTCCGATTTGAAGTTTCAGCAGAACAGAAAACTTAAGGCTGAAAGCTTCACTGGAGACCGTAACTAAATTAATCGAATCAAAACACTTATTACGACCGGGAAGTTTGAGGCTCTGAAAGAACTTCTCGTCGCAAATTGAAATAGAACAACCTGTATCAATGAGTGCATGAGAAGAAACAGATTGAATGATTACCGGAAGTAGAGGCAAATGAGTATCATGAGGGTGGGGAAAACCCATCATACTGATAGCTGGTAAGCGTGTTTGACGTTTTTTCTTACGACAATCGCTGACATGATGACCATTTTTATGACAGAAGGAACAAGTTGTTTGCCTCGAAACGGCAGTAGGAGAGTTATGAGAAACTCCATGGAACGTATTCAAGTATTCAGCTGAAGCCCTCAACTCCTTCGTGGCTCTAGAAATAAGTGAGTCTAACTCAGCAAACGTGGTGGGTTGGATAGCGAAAATGCCGGTTGATTTTGTGATAGGATTCAAGCCGTCCGTTATTATCTCAACCGTTTGAGCCTCAGGAAAATCTAAAGCCAACACCTGAATCGCGTTGCGAATGGAACATGCAAAATCATGGGGAGTCTCACAAGGAAATTGAAACCTCTTGACGCTTTTCGCGACAAGTCGATCTATCTCACGATTTCCCAGAATACTTCGCCACAAACGTTGGGTGAATTGGGGCCAAGAGTGATTCTGAGTAGACAAGGATAGCCAAGATTGCCGCGAATTGGTAGGCAATTTAGTAACAACCAAATATAAGAGAGTATTCAACGGAACGAGAAAAAGAGACACGATTTCGTTGACCTTAACCATGAAATCATACCAATTTTCGGGATTCGATACATCAAACGAAGGAACTTTTGCAATCAAATCCTTGACAATGACGAGACCATCAGACAAGGGGATAATAGCTTGTCCCTGGGTTGCCACAAGGGTAGGATTTGGGACATTAACTTGCTCTGGAGGGAGCACAGGTGTAACTTCCTCCGAAACCACAACATTTTCAGACTCCCCCGTTTGATCAAGTGACCTAACTCGCCTATCCTCGGCCGTAGTAGCATACGTCCGGGCGTACACATTCCCCGAGTTCTGCGAACCACCAGGCATGTTTCTGAGTCACTTATCCCAACAATTTTGAAATACAGACAAGGAAACAAATTCAAAACAGCACAAAACACCGACTCCTCAAGAAACACTCACCGACTATACAGGGAAGACAGTCGAGAACCACGCTCTGCTACCAATTTTGAAGCACTCGAGGGGAGAGTCAAAGGTGTCTCTCTCCGAGAATGCCCTAAAAACAAATTCTTCCCAAAAATACGAGTGAGACAGGCAGGAGGAAATCGGGAACAATCAAGTATATTGAATTACAACCAAATTAAAGATAATGTATTTCAGCAGCTTAACACATACAAACAAGTAAGGGTCAGCCAACCTTTGCTTTGACGTCTAAGTTTCAAATTCAAACAGCAACAACTCGAGACAGCAAGAGTAGAACCTCTCCAAACCACGGTCTATCTCAAAAAGGCCGGTGGCGATTTCCGTCGAAGGAGGGGAAATTCAGACGGAAGGAAGTGGAAAGGGGTAGGTAGAGGAAGTAGAGGCGATTGGCTACCTCGGAGGGGAAAATTTCAGCGAGGTCAAAAAGAGAAAGTTGCTGGTGGAGTGAGGGGGAACAGGTGATTGGCAGTCTTGGAGGGGAGGTAGTTTTATGGAATGGGGAACCATGCGGTGTAGGTATGCAATTGGAGAAAGGAACTACTTTTCATCTCCGTTCGCGGATTACTGGTATGAAACCGATTTGCGCGAGTCTGTCGGCCTTTCACATTCTCGTATTCTTCCGTCTCCAACTGCTATATAAACGAGAGTAGGTCCTCGGGAGGGAGGGCAGGTCACCGAGGGCAGCAGACGCCGATGGCAGAAGACGCTGAGTTCGCGAAGACGGCTGGAGTTTCGCGAACGTCGTTGGCGCGACAGATGTCGTTAGCGCGAAGTGGCGTGGCGCGTCGGGGCGCGCCTCGGGCAAGTCCTTCGGCTAAGTCCGGAGGATAAATAGTCCGCAGAGGATAAATTGTCCAAAGAGGGATAAATGGGGGGGGGGGTATGCCCAAAAAATGCTACAGTTTTACCGTCTTCTTTCCACCCTTTCTTTTTCTAGGTTTTCATTTCCAAGTGCATTTTGCTTTAGGGCTCTATTATAATTTAGAAACTTCAATTAACCTCTTATAAAGTTCGCTATTTTTGATAATGATAAACATAGAAAGCGCTAGATGTATGAACATTTTGGTGACTACAGCGCGACAAATATAATCCCATATTTGAAAAGAAACACTGATACAGTTTCCACTCTTTAATTTGTCGTCACCGATCATGGTTTCAACACATTATGCCATAATCAGGATACTGAAATCATGGTCACATGGTGTGCTAAAGTCACGGTCGGTGACGGAGGATAAAAGTGAGGAAATTGTGCCAGTGTTTCTTTTCGGGTATGGAAATCCATAGGTTCCATAAAATTTGCGTCAATACGCTCTCTTATGTACGAAATATAATCCCCTCTGGCTAAAGGAGAATGTTCAATAAGGAAGGAAGAAGCAGACACTTTATAAAATATATGCAATCTGAAGCAAGTTCCTTGGGTATATTTTTTTTGACAAAATGTTGTAAAAAATGAAAATTTACAATTCTATTAAATTATGTAAAACAATTATAGAATGCTAAGGTTTGTAAATGAGTAAAAAACGTTATGTTCTACCAACACTGCCACTCTTGAGAAAAGGATACTTTGAAGGAACAGGCAGAAATATATATCCCATGAATATGTCGGAGTCTCATTGCAGTTAGGAAGTTTCACCCCATCCTACGCCCTAACCCAACGTACTGTATGAGTGCGGAAATATCCTTATGGGAACGATATGTTCCGGAGAAGAATGGATTATCCCCTCCTTGTATCTTATTTTCGTTCGACTCTTGCCTTAATCCTTATTCCTCTCCTATTTCTTTTTCCCCGCCTATCTTCCTTCCGCGTTCGGTACTCTTGAAAGTCATTTCCATTCCTCTGAGCAATAAGTTTAATTATGTTAAATTCTTTTTTGAAGTTTTATTTTTGAAGAAATATTGACAAACCAACTTGCTGGTGCACGCTACCTTTTATTAACAAACTGTCACATAAACTATGTAACACCATTCCAGCTAAAAAGATCAGGGTATCTTTTTCTAACCCTCTGACTTTAGGCAAATTACTTTTCAATTCCAAAGACAAGTACGATGTCTCAGAGAGAAGCGGAGTGTATGAATTGAAGTGAGAGAAATGCGCCTGTAAATACATCGGACAGACTGGAAGAAAATTTAAAACCAGAATTAAGGAGCATAAAAGAGATTTCATTAATAGTGACGAAACCACTGAAATGGTGATGTCTCAGAGAGAAGCGGAGTGTATGAATTGAAGTGAGAGAAATGCGCCTGTAAATACATCGGACAGACTGGAAGAAAATTTAAAACCAGAATTAAGGAGCATAAAAGAGATTTCATTAATAGTGACGAAACCACTGAAATGGTGAATCATTTAAGCGAATAAAAAAACTGGTGTGATTTCGACCCAAGAATTTTACCTTGTATTGACAAAGGGCGGAAGCTTGATTTTATTGAACATTTTGAAATCGTAAATAGCCCTGATACCTTATGTAATGACCAAATGTTCCTCTCTCCCTCACCCCTCTTCCGAATCCACCTACCGTCTCGACGGCGTCACAGATAGGCCCTCTGACCTGAAACCTCAAATGTGACCGTTAACTATTCGCTCCCCCCCCCCCCTCTCCCTCCACCCTCTTTCCCCCTCTATACTTTGTGTGTGTTTGCTATATATAAGGTGAACGCGGCCCAAAAGATATACCATATTTCTCTGAATATAAGCCGCACTTTTTTTCCCGATTTTGGGGCCTTAAAATTCGGGGTGCGGTTTATATTCGAGGTGTGGCTTAAATTCGAGAACTTTCTTAAAAATTCGTAAAAATTAAGAATTAGCAAACCGGACGCCAGCTAATCTCGCCTGAGCCACGGACGTCGGACGTAGCGCCGGAGTACCTAGGTCAGCAGTGGGCGCGCGCAGGCGAACGGTAGGGGGCAAGGTACAAGGTTGTAGCAGTGTGTCGTATGTCTAGGGCGTCTCGCGGCGCCATCCGAATGGCTGTAAACAATTCGCAACACTGACGGCACGAGAAAAGACCACCTCATGCCGTCTTTTAGTTGCATCATACACTCTGAGGGGATGCACTGAAAGGGGTGCTGCTTAAATTCGCGTATTAACTTTTTTCCCTGTTTGAGACCCCAATAAACGGGGTGCGGCTTATATTCGAAGAAATACGTTACTTGAGTATGACACGCGGTGTCGAAACCATGGTCGAGTTGAATTATATTAAATTGTATGGAATAAAACAAAGTACATATCTTTTATTATGAGTGAATTGCCATTCGTTGAAATATGGGTAAATAATATCAATTATTCAACTTACGCCTATATACTCCCCAAAAAATGTAAATTATGTACAAGATTTAACTTCATCTTCCTCAACATTTCTTTATTTCCCTACAAGCCACCTCAAGGGAGTTTGGGAGGGGTTGACTTATCACCAAGATGAACTATAGTGAAGAAATTTACTTTCACCAACATGCACCACACTATTGGTGTACCACAAATAATACAGAAACCACTACAATCATTTACATCTACGTAATACCCTGCGAGCCACCACGAGGGTGTGGCAGAGGGTGGAGATCACCAAACATGCACTATTGCCATGCAAGTAGGATATTTAAGGGAGGCATGCTAGAGAACAGGGTCACATGCAGCTAGGTGGTTAGTATCTACATAATAAGAAAGGGATTATTGGTTGTTATTACATGCATCATGCACTACAGACTACTCTAACTATATTTCACCTACCTATCCCTTTGCTACGCTGCCTATTGTTCTATCTTATGGTACGCGGGAAAAATGACATTTTATATCTCTCGGTACGACAATCTATCTCTCTAATCTTGTTAATATGATGAAACCTAGCATAATACCCAGGGGTTCTCAACATATATCTAACGTCATCTGTGAACAAATCGGTTTCGAATTTACTTAAAAGGTTTAACCTAAATTTTAACCTGCGTTCTGTTAGTAATTCCCATCCTAGTTCTTCTATTAAACTCGTAACACTTATACAATTATCATAACGGCCTTTAACAAACCTAGCGAATCTCCTTTGCACGCGCTCTAATTATTTTATCATACCTTCCTCGTACGGATCCCATATGCTAGCGACTTATTGTAAATGAGGCCTGACAAGTGTAAAATAGCTTCTTTCTCGTACTCTTTCATCGCATTTGCCTAGAACCCTTTTTACGAATCCTAACCTACGGTTTGCTACACTAGTTATTTCCCTGATGTGTTTCCCCCATGACATGTGTTCAGTGATGGTGACGCCTAAGTATTTAATAGAGTCTACGTTAGATATTTTCTTTTCTCTGATGCAATAATTATTCCGGGGAAAGCCATGCTTTTTCCAAAAGTTCAATATCGCGCATTTTTTCAAATTTAATTCTAGCTGCCAACTATCACACCAATCATCAATCGCATCTAAATCCTTAGCTAAAGACTGGATGTCATCTTCATTTCTAATTTCTTATACACTACTACATCATCGGAAAAAAGACGGATCTTGCTATTTTTTACTACTGTATTCAAGTCATTTACGTAGAGAAGAAATAAATGGGCCTATCACGCTTCCCTGGGGAACACCCGATGTAACTTTTACTTCGCCTGAGCTGACGCCATCTAATACCACTCTTTGAACGCGTTCATGTAAGAAGTCTCCTATCCAGCCTACTATATTACTGTCTATCCCGTATGATGCTAACGTCGTGAGTAACTTACAGTGGGGAACCTTGTCAAAAGCTTTTCTAAAGTCAAGAAACGCTGCGTCTACCTGTACGTTACCTTCTCCGGAAACTAAAATATTATGAACAAAAAGACCTAATTGAGTTTCGCAAGACCGTCCCTTTCTGAACCCATGCTGGTTTGTTATCAATAAATCCTGGCTGTCTAGGTGTCCCATTATTGATGTAACTGTTATATGCTCTATAATTTTACATGATAGTGACGTTAATGATATTGGTCTATAATTACATGGGTGTTCCCTTTCGCCGCTTTTATAAATTTGGGTCACGTTTGCTATCTTCCAGTCTTTGGGAACCGCGTGTTCTTCGAGGGATCTTTTAAATACTACTTTAAGATACGGAGCCATTTCTAACCTATGTAATCGTGACACAAGTGTCATGCAGGGAACATGCAAAACGCGGTGTTAGCACTACTCGGCAGATTTAGAAACATGCATTAGGGGTCATATGAATTAATCAGCTACACCATATGTCAACTAACCTAATTCAAAGTCTTAACGCAGCCACTATGGTCTGTTATCGGTCGCAGGAAAAACGACATTGTAAACCTTTCTGTTCTACAATCTATTTCCCTTACTTTATTCTCAGAATCTGAACTAGCGTAGTATGTTGGAATTCTTAAGATATTGAAAAATTGGTCTGAAAATTGATCGATTTGAATTAAAATAAAATATTGTTCCTAATTTTCAATCGACGATCTTATACCGTTTCCCGTCCTAGTTTTTGCAAGAGATCAGTAACACTAATGAGACTATCATAATGGCCTTTCACGTATCTTGCTGATCTTTTCTGCGCGAGTTCTAACGCGTTTTTAAGCTTACCTCCTGAGGATCCCAAACACTGCTAGCGCATTCTTAGTGGGGTCTAACAAGTAAGAAGTAGCTGATTTCTCTGACTTTATCTTCGCACTTTCCAAGTACTCATTTAACAATACACAATTGACGATTATTTGACCAGTAATTTCTTTTAAATCTTTCCGTTCTGTAATCTATTTCCCTTATTTTGTTCTAGTGATCTGATGTAGACCGTAGTATGTTGCAGTTCGTAAGATATTGATAACTTGGTGTGAAAATAAGTCGGTCTTAAATTTACATAAAAGATTGAGTTTAATTTTCAATAGATGATCTGAATGCGAGGTCTGAAACTTGGTTTTAGAGCGGAAATATATTAACCATTAATACTGCAAACCTTTCTGCTGTTTGTAAGTTCCCCCGTTGTATATGCTCTGACCCTAAATTCCTTATGGGTTGGAAAATATACTTACGGGAACGATATAATACGCATTCTCTTCTCCCATTCGTACCCTACATTTGCCCTCGCATGCCTCTACCCTTCTTCCTCCCCCCCCTCCTCTTTCTTCATTCAACTTCACCCACCGCGTCCATTACCCTCAACAGACGATACCCCCGTAGTGTTCGCGTAAGCTCCGGTTTTAGAACCCGAGCAAGGAAATGTAGCCGAAGAGGTATTCAATCGAGCCGTCATAAATTCGTGGCCACTCTGGCGCCACTTCCCCCACCCACCCTCCGCCAATTCTCTCTTTCTTTCCTACCCTCCTCTCCGTTTGGTTTATTCATTCCCGGCGATGAAAAATTCGCCAAGCCTTTTGGAAACTTGCATGCTTTTTTTCCCTCCTCCCCTTTTTCCAGCCACAAGCTCCTTTTCCTCTCAACTGAAAGGGGAGGAGGTCGGGGTATGAGAGATATACATACGGCATGAGGAAAGAAGCTGGGGGCAGGTGGACACAGATGTGCAGTGTTGTGCGATGTTAAAAATTTCAGCATCGCGTGACGATATAAATTTTCCTTGCGGAGAAGTCTTCGATGCATCGCATCGTATCTCATCTGATAGCATGCCATCACGTGACTTAACAGGCAGCTTCTTTGCCTTTTTCAGTTTTCGAAGACAAAAGAAACGGTACGTGAAAACATTCGTGTGGAGCGTGCCACTCAGTGGATCGGAAACATAGACCACATGAAGAGCAGGCCGAAAAAATATTGAGACTATGCATGCGAAGGCTACCGCGCAGTCGTTGGAATAGTAGTGAATGTTACTCTTTCTCTTCTTCTGTTGCATTACAGCTACCGTCTTTAAACCTGAAGAGGTGAGCTGCAATTCCACCGAAACTGTCAAAATGGAACTTCGTGAAAGAGAACCTGAAATATTAAGAGTTTTTGAATCCTAGTATTGTAGGCAGATACTGAGCATCAAACTGAGGGGCATGTTTTATGGGAGTGTATTTGGTGGAGCTCAGGTTTTATTTTGTTCATTTATTGTGCGCGGAAAGATCGAGTTTTTATACCTATCTGTTCGGCAATATATCTGTCTAATTTTATTACTTCTGTCTGACGTATAGATGTAGTGAGGCATCATGATAATATTCTTTGTGTCGCTCTGACAAATATCAGTTCTGAATTTATCAAGCAACCTAAGCCTAGCGTGTAGTCTCCGAGTCTCTAGGGGCTCCAACCTTAATCCCTCTAAAAGTTGTGAGACACTATATGTACGCTTGTAGCAGTTTTTAACGAAACACGCAGCTTTCCTTTGTGTTTTATTATTTTTTTTGGTTAAATCTTAGTGACCAGGGTCCCAAATGCTCGCAGCGTATTCGAACGTGGCCGTGGCGTGGCCGAACCAGAGCGAAGTAGCATCTACTTTTACTTTTTCATGTATAGGCCAAATGAAATGGGAATATACATCAGAACTGCCCGGGAGTAACAGAACTAGCGGTCGATGGGGGAATTTGTAGAGCTGCCATCAACCAATCAATCACAGCATCGAACGACCAATGTTGATGAATGGTTATAAAACCTCTCGACTCCGATTTTTTTTGTCCACCATGTGCATTTCATTTCATTCGTGTTACCTCACTAGTGGGATAAACGAACTGGAAGTTAAAAATGAGAGATATTTTCGTTACCAAGCTATGCAATTGATGTCACAAAGCCATGTAGGCGTAAAGAAACCTAATCAAAGACAGAAAATAAATTCTTCAATATGTTACCTCTAGGTCTCTCAGCGTGTTAGAGGGTTTACTGGAAAGTATGATAGCTTTTGCTCTTATCTGAGGTAGCCTATACATTTCTAGCTTTACCATCACCATTCAATGCATCTCATTGGTTTCGCTACTCAGGATATTTAGTGTCTTTTAAGACCAGAGCCCGCGGACAGCCAGGAACTGAAGTCAGGAAGAAAGGGAGCACTCTTTTTAAAGCACATATTTGGAGCATGGTTTTATTTGGCAGTGAAGCCTAAACAACAACAGCAACATGACAAAAGAGATAAGAAGCCATGAACGACTATTGCATATTTTTAAATCAAGATGATATTTCATTTCAGAGTAAACTGTTTGTATCTTTCCCGTACGAATTGCTTCATTTATGATAGATTGGACGGAAGAAAGTGAAGAATAGCAAATAACAAAGTGGTGAAAAGTTGTAACTTCGTTTTTCCGCATGTTTTCCTTTGTGGAAAACGTGGAAAAACATATTTATAAGTCATTGTCATTATTTTAACAAATTCCATCAAGTTACGCCTTAAACCACCAATTATGAAAAGTAAAAAACTTGCTCGATGTGGTACGCTTTTCCTTCATCCCTTTACAATAAAATTTAACCCAACATGTTTTCTGTCGAAGTAGAACAAACTTATTGATCGTCCCTAAATGAGTCTTAAGTTTGAAAAAACAATGGCCGCCCCAATATACCATATCATCGCGTCGCATTGGAGCGAACTGCGTTGCATTACGTATTTTGTTGAGATATTTATACGCAGTCCTTCAGATTTTGAGATGAACGTTGATGAGAATGAAGGGGAGAAGGAAGGAATGCAGACTGAAAGAGGATGGACGACTCGCAATTCGCTGAGTGGCGAAAAACTGATTGTTTTGAGTGGGAGTCATAGCCGCAGATCACCCGCCTCATTCGTGTGCAGTTTTGGGGTTATGTGCCTATAAGTGCTTACGGATGCGTTACGAAAATATTATTGGAATGGTTTTTTGTTTCATTTATTCGCAAGCTACTACAAAAGACTCCAATAGGCAGCGTATGTCCTGCGGATGCCGGAGGAGAAGGTTGCTAAGAGTTTGTTCACTGGACAGATGGGAGGGAAGAGACCGGTGAGAAAACCCAGAGCTCGGTGGGAAGATATCAGGATTCACATGAACTGCTTGTGGAGAAGAATTGGAGAAGAGGGGCAGATGATAGAGAGAAACGGAGGAAGAAAATTGAGGAGGCCAAGGGTCGATTTGGGCTGTTGCGCCATCGAAGAAGAAGATTCGAATGAAATAGACCAATCCGCGCATTGAAGAACCCGAAGAAATGGAAATTTGGCTTTATGTTTTATGAACCCGTTGTCGATCCCCAGAATTTGGGCATTAAACTCCCACCCGCACCAGCATCGTTAAAACGCTCTGCTCCCATATTACTGGTGAGTTTAACCCGGCGTTAACCATCACCGGCGCCCCTAGTCACACCATTGGTCGCGCTATGGTCGATTCCCTGTAACGAGGGAGCGAATTTTGTGGTAGAAATTTTAATATCAAATTTAGGTTGTCAGTAATAAAAAGCCGTTTAAAACACTGTTTTGTATTTTATCCACTACTATAAATTAAAATACGGGTACATTGTATTGAACAGTCAGAAACCTTATCATCGAGAATAAAACATAAAAAAATTATGAATCTTCTTTATCTTCAGCAATCGCACATCCCGTACATATCACATGTGAATGTTCCTTGCAAATATATGTATCACATCTCTTACACTGAGTTTGTGTTTTACGGTATTTGACTGAAGGACAGAATCCACATCCCCCTGTTACCTCACGACGAGGTCTCTTAGGATCAGGTTCAGGCAAACCTGCATACCTACTAATTTGACTGCTGAGGTTGATAGGCAGAGTAGACAAGGAAGATCTCTCTACTATGAAGTCATTAAATAAAGAAAACCCTAGTTGGTTCAAATAAGTTCGTCTGTCAGTTTTTAAGTTGGTGTTGTAAGCATGTATCACGTGTGAATTTATTCCAGCAATCTCCATCAAAGTGAAAAAAATTCGAAGGGGCCAACGCCTCGAAATCCTAGAAACCGTAGGTGGTCTTCATCTCATCCACTGTGTCCACTCCTCCCTTTGTGCTGATATAGAACCTTATTATCTCGGGTTTCTTCTCCTCTATATCATCTACTGCAGCATCATGGTTAAAAGTAGAGAGGAGAATTACGGTCTTATCTTTTTTAGGCGCGTAAGACACAAGTGTTTTATGTTGACCAATTCCAAAAACACTAGAATATTGAGTTCTGTTTTTCTTTTGCGTGAAAGAAAGAGGTAGTTCCCTTTTATTTTGCCGCATACCGTCTACTATGGCGAGGTTACAGTTTTTTAGCAAAGAATCCTCCAGAGGAACAGATGAAAACCAGTTATCCACAGTGATGTTGCGCCCAGTCCCCGAGATTGGTGATACTAAGCGACTTACAATATCAAAAAGTGCATTAGAATACTTGAAAGGGCCATCTGGTTGTTTACCGGGATATATGTCCATGTTAGAGACATAGAAATTCTTGGCATCGACGAGTGAGTAAATTTTCAAGCCGTACTTGGCCGGTTTATGTCTCATGTAAACTCGAGAAGCACAACGCCCTCTAAAGCTCTCGAGCAACTCGTCGATCGTTGCATATTGGCTTATTGTGAAATTATTTTCACAAGCAGAGGCAAAATCAGTGAACATGTCCCGGACTGGGGCCAGCCTATCGAATCTTTTTCGTTCCACTCGATATCTTATGTTGTCAAATCTAACACATTGCAGAAGAAAACGCAACCTTTGGCTGGACATAGTGGCAGGAAATACGTCAGCACCTGTCCCATCTCAACTGTACAAATCGTCGATATTTCTATGAGGATTTCTCATGCTCCCTGCTATATATAATAAACCAAGAAGTGCATGTACTTCTTTGACTGACGTATTTCTAGCATCCCTCTCCCTAACAAATCTACTTTTAATACTTTGAATGTATAATTTTGTGTATTTTGTGATGTATTCATTCATTTTATCAGAAAAAAACAATGACCAGCATTCCATAGAAGTTTTTGCGGTTTTAGCTGACGTACAAACACCAGGCAAACGAGTCACAATATTGTGAGCACGAGTTATGGTACTCGAAGGGGGCTTCTTGGACCATTTTCTTTTTTTGTCCCTGCCTAGGTAAAAAAGCGCTGTATTCCCTCGTCCATCTACGGCTGGAAGGTCTTCACCGCTCTCTTCCGTGTCAGAATTGTGATTTGAGTCGTACACTTCATCGGAATCACTGTCATCAATCTCGTCAAATTCTGGTATTTCCTCATCCGGGACGGATCGAAATATTTCCAAAATTCTCGCCTGATTTTCCTCCTACGGGTCCATCTTGTGCGCTAAGAATAAAATTCCGCCCAGAGAAATAAAAATTTTTAGTCCGTGAATCCGACATGATAACTACACGTTCATTTTTCTCAAATTTACTTTTCAGGCAAAGTATTTGAAACCGAAATGACTTAAATTTCAGGAGCTAAGTTAAAATCTTAAACTTCAACGATGTTTCCTTACTTGTGACGCCTCGATTCCTCAGGAAAACTCCAGCTAAAATACGGAAATTTTGCTTGTAAATTGTAAAATTTTCTTATAGTGTGGCCGTGACACTTGATTTAGTTCTTTAAAAGCTTATAAACAGGCTTAAGGCGTTATGTTAGAAAAGCTACTCACGGTTTACAATTTATTCCTCGACGTATTTTCGCCAACGCCGTTGCTCGCGCCCTGTTCAAAATGACCGACATAGTATCGTGAATGCTCGCGTTATGGTCTAAAAGACCGAACTAAATGTTGAAGTGCTACACTCTCCTCAAACTTCGAGCGAATGACGTGTGGATATTATGATACAAAGTAACAAGTGTGTGGAAGGTATACATAGAATATGAACTGGATCCTCGAAGTCCTCGTAAGATGGTGCACATTATGATACAAAGTACGAGGAAAAGACCATAGCGCGACTAACGATCATTTTACATGCCAAAAATGATGACATTTTTATTCAAGTATTTATATCATCCTAAGCAGTCAACTTAAGCTATGACATGTAGCATTTGTCTGAAATCGCCAGCCACTAAGCTAACCACAGAACTGTCATCTACTCGTAAATCTTAGAACCTTCACTGATTCGAATGCCTTCCTTATTGGAGTAACATATGGGGCCCAGTTTTGCAGACCCTGGGGCCCTTTTTAGAAGTTAATGTGAATATCCTATGTTACTGTCATTTTTCTCTATAAAACAAAACATTGGGTCTCTAGTCTTTTCTCACTCATGTGTCATAAGCAAGTCATAAGTGATCGAACGGATATATTTTATCGTGTATTAAGTAGTAGGTCTATTTTTAACCGTGCCATTAACAATTATCCTCCGAGCGCGTCGTGAGTGACGTTTGTCTTTAAGGTGGAATTTTTCGGATTTGTTATTTTGCAAGATCATTCGTCGAGGATTAGGTTTTTATGTCTTTTAATAATCTATTTAATAAGTTTAATAATCTGTTTTCTCAGTCGGTTAATCAAAGAACGGTGAAATAATGCTCCATAAGTCATAGGAAATGTGAAATAATTGCATAAAAGTTGTCTTTTGCATTTGTTAATCGTGACGTTGTTGTTAAAGAAAATATAGATATCAGGTGAATATCCTCCTTCGGAGGCGTAAGGTCTAATTGTTCAGAATCCATTGCCCCTCCGTCTCATTAGTGCTAATTTGAAGCCACAAAATGTTACGACCCTGCGTGCTATTACTGTGTCAATTTTCGATCGATCGTAATAAATTTGTGACGCTATCTATTTGTGAACAATAGAACTTAGTCGAGGCGACCAAATGTGAGAGAACAATTTCTCTTAATCTCTTCCGGTTACTGTTATTTTGTTTTGACGAATCGACGCGCATATTTAAACTCAGACGAAAAGAGCTATTTGCCTGTTCCTTATACCTAATGTCTTCATTTGTTGCGACTTATGTTGGTTAATTGACATTAAGAGGAAATAAGTCCGTTTTTGTTTACTATATTACCGTATTATATTATACCGTATATTAAGTAAGAGGAAGTGGACGATTTAAAATTCCAAGGTGTAGAACTAATATGTATCAGTTATCCACAATAAATTATGGCCTAAGAATATGGAATGGTATTCCTGACAATATTATAAAATCAAACAATATATGTAAATTTAAATCGGAAATGTTATCAAAAATATTATTGTTGCGCAGTGTGTATTTCATTGTACACTTTATTTTTTGTTAATTTCTGTAAAAAACTCTCATCCTTACTAATTGTTTATATATTTTATTAGCTTGCACTATAGTAACTAAATTTTATTGTATTAATGCTTAATGTATGCTTATTGAATGTTCATATTTGTAAACTGTAGTGTCCTGAAAAAATGCTATTTTTGCCACAGAGTTTTTCAGTTAAACTGTACTTTGTTTCAAAGGATATGTAGTCCTTGAACAATAAATATTATTGTTATTATTATTATATTACTCTGTAATGTCCCCTCGTTTTGTCAAAAGCCATCTTACCTTTATAATTGCGAGAAAATTTGGCGCAGAAAATCCCGCATTTTTACCCTGGCGAATCATTTACGCTTTATGGATTTCAAGGGTCTTCTAGCTTAAGTTGTAAACTTATTTTAGATCACTTCCTTCTCCTCTTCACCCAATATGATTACTAACCGTAAGCTGACATTCATGTCGAAAGCGTTCTAGTGTTTTTGGGATGTACAATTGTGTATACAATACTAAGTGTGACAGGAGGAGAGTAATATGATTACCCAATGTGTACTTCATTCTAACTCAATTTTTAAAAGAGATTAAATGCAACCAAAGAAAATTTTATAATGTCTGTGTTCCAAAACTTGATTAATTAAATTATTTTGAAATTTGGCTATCTCGAAGAAATGCTTCTAAAATATCTAATCCCGCCTATTTTTCAAGATTTCTCCGCCAGATTTGTTGGTAGCAAGCTAATTGAGGCTCCATGTATTTTCCTTGCGATTTTTAGTTTTATCGATGGTTATATATGGTGGTTATATCAATGGTGATAATAAAATGGTCAACGTCGAGCTAGAACCCCTCCCTCTCTGTCAGTTCCCCACCCCCCGACAGTGGAGGCCTTCGAACAGTTCCGGACTCACACGAAAGGCGCCCGCCCGTACAATTTTAGTCCAGCCTCCTAGTGCCCAGGATATCGGAAAAAGGTAATTATATGTCGAGATCCATCCGCTTTAAATCATCATTTTTATAGCCTAATTAATAATGAGTGGGCGTGCATGAAACAGTGCATGAATGTTAGAGAATCGGAAGAGGTTTGTAAGAAGAGGGCAGTTTGGAGCAAATCGTTAATGCAGAGTCAACTATATATGAGCAAATCACTGAGAATTCACCTGGTGAAAAAAGTATCCCTCAGTTTTTGGTAGGACTAGGTAGCCGTTAGAAACTTGAAAGCTACAAGCTTGAAAGTAATTGAAAATTCAGATCGATTGAGGTTCAACACGACGGGGAAGATACTATTTTGAACGGTATATCTCTAGAACCAGGGTTATTGGGAATAAATAAATAAAAATCAAATCTCTCTGCCGCGAATACATTGGTGAAATACGTTGAAATTTCCTTGAGGATTAGGAAGCCTGCGTATTGGCCCGGAAAGCCAATAGTCTGTGGTTCGATTCCCGGTCAGGGCATTTTTCTCATGTAAATTTCAACGTATGCCCTTATAATTGACTAACATCTATGCTTTTGAATAAAGAAATTGAATAATCTTCTTTATATGCATTTGAATCGTTTTTTTCCCCTCTGTGAACTCACTTCGGGGCCATTCAAGTATTACGTAAAACGCTTTTGGGGGCGGGGGCGTTGGGATTAGCTTACATTGCCTTATGTAGGGGGGTGGATGGGGCAGGGGGTCTGGAACCAATATACCTAAGTTTTTTGTCCGTCTTGAAACATTGTAGTATCATTTCCGAATGAAATTTAGAAGAGACGGAGCATCCGCTCGTTAATGGCGTATTTTCCGTAATCTAACCGCTCTACCAATGCACCTATTCTTTCGATACAAATATCAAACGTCTGACGTAAGACAGAGAGAGGTCGGGGTTGGGAAAATCTTGCATTTTCTTAAATTTGGGGAGAGGGGTGGGTCAATAATGGCATAATTCGTCTTGCGTAATACTTAAACGGCCCTTACCAAGAAAGTAATTGACTGGACAGCAATTGAGTGATCTTCCATCTATGCTTTGAATCGTTTTTATCCTTTAAATTCAGTGAAAATGATTTCGTCTGTGGTTGGCAATACCGGTCTTGAATCCGATAGTGGTAAGAGAAGTGGAGGAAGGAGGGGGTAGTGTGGGAAAAGGTGGGGCCAGGGAGAGTATATATGTAAGCATGTCTATGGGTGTGCGAGAGCTCGTGTGGGATAAATATGGATGAGGCCTCGGGATGGGAAAAAGGGAAGTCCAAAGGTCTTGAGGCTTGGAATTGGAAAGCGAGCAAAATGGAGGGAAGGAAAGAAGTGGGGGCATGAAACGGAGGTGGAACGGAAGGGGAAAAGGGTGGGAAAAGAAGGGTAGGCAGTGTTATACATATGCGGGAAAGAAGAGGGAAAGGAATGGGGGTGGAGAGGGGGTGGGAAGTTGGAATAAGGGTGGGAAGGCCTTTTTTTTATATATTCGGACCATGGATGGGAGAGTAGGTGGGTATAGGGTTCAATCGAATTTTCAATTTTTTCCCTCTCTCTCTCTCTCCGGGCATCTTAAGAGGGCGCAAGGGCAAGGAGAACTTCAAAAAACGGCGGATAGATGGAGGGAGCTCAGGAGCAGAACGAGACGTGGAAGGTGGGCGTGGACGCGGCGACGCGACGCAGGGTTGGTCTATGGGGTCAACCCGAACGCAATTGGTCTTTTTGGCTATGCATCGGCTCTCCATTAACCCCTGTGCTTGCGTCTACGTTATTGACGTAAAATGTCTTAAGCCCATCCTACAATGGACGTAAGGCGTAAGCCGCAAGGTCCTACCGCAAGGTGCTGCCTTGAGAAAGATGGTTAAGTCCCATATTTATGACAGATCTTAGGTTTGACCGGCGAATCTGCTGAATAAATTTTTCTCGGTGTAAGCAGGTCCATGAGTCCCGACGTTTCGGAGAACGACTTACTCTCCATCTTCATCTCCATCTTTGAATGCAGTATTCTCGATTTTAGCCGGTATAAATAGATGTCATTTAAGACGTCATTTGACCGAGATTTGAAAGGACTACACAATAATTTAGTATGTAACAGTAATAATTGTGGCAAAAATGGACATTTATACGCAGGTGATATGTTGAATTTTTGTTTTTTCTCGAAATGTTAAATATATCCAAATATCTTTTATATGAGAAGGTAAAGAATTAGCGCCAACAATTACAAAGTGAAATAAGTCTAAATGGGAATCCCAAAGGGTCGTATTACGGAACGTCACTCAATCCGATTAAGCACTTAACACTCATATTGGGAGTGAATGTTGATTCGTATCATAGAAACGCACTCATACTCGTCTCATTTAAGTGATAGTAACGAATCTAATTACTAGTATTTATTAACGTTACTCCAGTTCCATTAACGTATTTACGTAAAACAAATGATGAACGATTTCATTTAGCCATGCATGTAAATAATTTTTTGTGGTAAAAACGAGATAACGAATTAAATTCATTGGAAAAAGTTCCAGATTTTCTAATTTATTCATTGAAAAATATAGTTATACATAAAACCTTACTATAAACACTAAATTTTCCAAACAGAAACTAGAATTGCGAGTGAAAAGATATAAATAGCGGCGAATTGCATTGCTTTTTTGAGGCGGGCATCGTGAAAACTTACAATCGACAATTATTTATCAGGTATTGGTTTACGTCAAACTCGAATTAATTGAAAGTATCCACTCTACGATTTCAAATGGCACATATTCACCATAGTTTAGCCAAATTCCACATTGTTCAGAATAATAATAATATCTGTTGAAACTTATGAAGCTAATGAAGAAACTTAGGAATAATGTGATACTCTCTGTATAATAATGCTTTCTTGGCTTGTAAAAACGTGTTCACAATTAGATGAAATAATAGCAATTGAAGGTACCGCATTTAAAATGGAAAATTTAATCGATCATATTTGTTCATACGCAGGTAGCAGTATTGTGGCAGTCATTTACCGTCATGCCGTAGTAGAGCGAGTATGAAGAATGGGGCAACGTCGACATGTTGAAGTGAACAATAGTCGAGATAACGTTGCAACGCCTGATGCAAGTTCACAAGCAGTGGATGTCAACCTTTGAAGACTGAAATTCAGCTTTTTATTTCAAATTTTCAGCATCAACCCCGTTTACAGTGTCACTGCGTACACTGAACTATGCCCCACGGGACTTAATTCTGGACTAAATCCCTCGAAATTTAATTATTCAAGATGCACAGAGGACTATATTTCGGGTTTAAATGGCCGGCCACTATACTCGGACGTTTTAGCTTACTTCGAGGCACCATTCTACTTTGTCTGTGGCGAATGCTTCTAATGTGATCGCGGAAAATCTACAGATATTTGCGAAAGTTATTATTGTTGTAGGGTACGGTTTGAAGGTAGGTTTTTTTCTACCTTCATCCTTTAATTTTTTTATTTCATGACTCGTTTTTTTTTTGGTGGACATCATTATTTTTTTTAGGACGACGTCGCCAAAGCTTTTATGTGAACCTTTCGCGCGGTTTCGCGCGCAACTATGCGGATTCTTTGGACGAAATGCGTGCATGCAAAGAAGGCTTAAGATAGAGAGCTAATTACCATGGAAAAGGAATTATGGAATTGAAGGGGAAATTGCACTCTAGATTCAGACATCAGTTGGGAAAAGAATTTTGCTGACGTAGCCAAGCTCCTCCTGCAATTCATTGATCTGACTCGACTGGTGTACCGAAGTACTCAGCAATGGTTGTCACGTTGTTTGAACTGTGAAACCTAGGAGATACAAATGACTGCGACCCGTCGACCTTCGAGACGTGAAGCGCCACCGAAGAGGAATTTCCCCTGACTCGGAACTTCTCGGAAGCAGAGGAAAAGTCACGCCCACATATGCTCTGGAAAAGACGTCAGGTGATGTGCAGTTGATTGATTCTAAGCAAATGTCTTAACCCTTAGCGAAATCACGTATCCGCCGATACGTATCCGTACTAATATCGCCATAATTCATGGTACAAATATCGATTGTCTACAGCGAAGAGCCGTTGAATGTGTTAAATAAGAAAATAAGTATTTTCATAAATATTAGAGTGTCCGTCGACCCTATTTTAATATTGGGACCGATTTTTTTGTTATGCTGTGCTGTAAATTGCGTTAATTTCGAGTCCTATGGAAACAATCCCTGTAAAAACTGATAATATGTATAGTCTCATGCAAATTAATGTGGGGCAGGATTTGTGATTTAGATTAGATGTATTTGAAAATTAAATTATTTTTCTAATCGTTTAAGTTTTCAATCCTTGCGTTCATAGCAGTGAAGACTGACAGCCATACTTAAGCAATTTGTTTTTTAAAGTAACGCCGAGGTCGCTATTAAATTTGTTCTTCTTTTGGGCTTGGGTGTGGGAGAGCAACCACTTTTTTGCAGAACTACTGTTCCTCCCATGGTGTTCAGTTCCCTTGCTATATCGCTTGAAACTTCTGAACAAGTATCGAATGCCATACCAAGCATTCGATACTTGTTCAGATCATATAGTGTTACGCACTGTGGGCTCTGTGCACACAGTTCTTACGCGATGTAGAAGTATTTCATATCATTTTACTGGGTAATCAAAGTTTTCCATTTTCCCTTATCCCTCTCTGAGTCCTTTTTCTTCCCTACACATCTGCTTTCCCAGATTCCTATTTATGTTCTGTTCGTATCTCTCCCTGTACCTATTAGGAAATAAAAGTTAAGCTCAGGATAGATTATACATATTAGTTTGGTATACAGTTTATGATTGGTTGAGACGCAAGTGGGTAACCACCCTCAAAGTATATGCTGACGGAGGCCCCTATCCACTCATAGAATATCTTTCTTCATTACGGCCATTGAGGCAGAAGGAGAGGGCGCTTGCTAATGCGACCAACACTGGAAGCTCCAACGTGGGTGCGGCTTGTCCGCCATGTTTGTTTACCCCGATTTTCCTTAAGCATTTACGGGGTGACGCACAAATTATGCATTTTGACGATGTTTTCCATGGATATCTATCTTGAATAAATCTCCATCATTAGTATGAATTTATATTTATTTTAATTAAAGATAATCCGCTTGCTCGGTGCAAATCATGGTCAAATCGGGTAGAATGTATAGTTATGAGTAACTAATATATGGTTCCCGAGTTACCTGCCATAAATTTCTAATTGTTGGTGGATGTTCTTTTTATGCATCAAATAATTCGTTCATTCAGTCGTGATATAAGGATGAAAGTATGGAAAGAGAAGGAATAATCAATATGGTTGCTATTTCGGTTGTCAGGCTGCAGTTTGATGACGCAATGCCCTTTCCATGTACCTCGATAAACACAGCATATGTCCTAGGGGTCGTGCAGAAACTACGTTACTATTTTTCCCAAACCCTCCCCTCCCTTCCCCCACACGACGTATAACGTTGTCTTTATAAATGAAACTTTCAATTAAAAAATATTTTCTCCATTATTGAGTGAGTTTTTTTTTGGGATAGGTTGAAATAAGACAAAGAAAGTAGCCCAGCTAGATGTAATAGAACAATCTAATCTCAATTGGAACTAATATTATTCATTTTTAAATTTAAAAAAAATCACAGGTCAATCACATAAAGTTTAAAAAAATACTAGAACTTGTCACTAGGTCGCTCTTTAACCCGCGAAAAGGTTAAAATATAAGAGAATTGATGGTATGAAGACTTGCAACATTTTAGAGGCAATAATAGTCCAGTTACATTTAGTTCAAGTAGAAGCATGGGGTGTAAGAAACACCCCGCGCGCCCTTCCTCGTGTTAAACTCAGAAGTATCGTCGACGTGATGTTGACGAGTAAGAAACGTAAACGGGCGCATTGTTACAGCTACGTTACTTTCAGTGAACCCTCAACTTTCTATCCCTCGTTACCAGCTGTAAGGGGCCGTTCTAGTATTACGTAAGACGATTTATGCCATTTTTGACCTACCACTCTCCCTCTATGTAAGACAGTGTTATATTTTCCCCAACTTCCCCCCTCTGTCTCAGTCTTACGTAAGACGTTGGATATTTGTATCTGCTCTTCCTTAAATGCTCAATGTATGCTGTTTCATCTTTCCATAGAAGCCATCGTACAGCTTTGGGCACTGGATATCGTATTATTATGCGGTGTTGGAGTACCACATTTATATGTATCCAGAGCGAAACAGTACCACAGTTGTGAGCGATCACAGGATATTTGAAAAAAAAACATAGGATACTTGGTATCGATACAGTGTTTCAAGTCGGACAAATATCTTACGTAAATTGGTTCCAGACCCCCCCCCCCTACGTAAGACAAAGTAAGATGATCCCAACTGCCAAAAACGTCTTATGTAATACTTGGATGGCCCCCAACCGGAAGTAATGACTTTGTTTTATTTTGAGTATTTCCGTCTAAAAGGCATCATCCTATATAGATGACGTCGCGTAATTACGTGGTTATATCAGGTTAGTGAGCGTGTAGAATTTTCTCAATTTCTGCAGGTGTGCGACTTTTCCGACCAAGTGCCCATCCGTTCCACGTCACGCTTCGACTACTTCCGTGGGCGTTAGCGGAAGGAAGTGTCACGAAAATTCGTTCTCCGTGCCCGCTCGCTCTTTCCTGAGTCCTTCTCACCTTCTCAGCAATTTTTGGAATCGTGATGCCCGCACCCGCCCTGCGATGAAAGATCTCGCAAAAAAATAGGAGTACTTCCTCACCGCGATTCCGGGTAGCGTACCGCTGGGGCGTTCGCCTCTTCCCACACCGCCCGAGACCTGTCTCTTAAATGCCTAAGCTGTGAGGGATATCACTGCGCCGGCGGAAAAAGGTTTCAAAGTGGGCGCGGAGGATATATCTCTGCTCGGCTTACTTCCGTGCTGCTGCAGAAGCTGCCTCGTGACGTCAACCGAAATTCGAGTTCATAAAAAAAGGTCTACGCTTGAATCTTGGTTTCATTTTCTCAATGAAACCGGAGACTTAGGCGAAGAAAATGAATAAGTTTGCTGGATTCCGTAGATGAAAGCGCCCTGATATTATAAGCGGTCATTATATATCTTATCCACATAATAGTATTTGGGCGTTGGCTGTGCGCAGACTTGAGATGTAGCGAATGAGTCAATGTTTATAGTAAAATTTTTTGATAGATGCGGTAGTTTTAAGCCGTAGGGGGGGGGGGGGGGGACTATTTTTGGAATTTCACGCACAAAGTTGCAGGAGACCGAGATCTAGCAACACCTGATACATGCATAGAGAATCACAATCATTGTGTGCGTGAAGGGCACTTATTGTTCAAACCGCGTATAAACAGTTATTTTTACACCCGTTCTAAGCTGTTGTTGTGCAAACGGAAAGCCTACCCGTTGTTGCATTGTGTAAGTTTTTTTATAAACACCATGTAACAGCCCGTTATTGTTTTTGAGCGGGGTAAGAATTTCGGAATAGTGGAAACAGAACGATTGAATTTGCGTTCTGGTGTATAAATGAAGATGTGGCATGAAAGCTATAAGGAAAAGAATGCTTGTGGTATAGCTCAAAAAGGCCTGCTGAATGATGCTGACAAAAGATGAATATTAGGCAACTGTTTCATTTTGGCAACATGCAATCAGGTGTGGATCAGTCAATCAGGATCAAAAGCGAAGGAGTAATGAAATGGAACAAGAAAGCGAACCTTTATTCGAGAGTAATATACAAACGCGGGCTTAACTGCCGACGAAGGTTGCATCTTAAGCTAGTGTTATTGCATTGCTAGGAACTCAAGGAACCATTGTACGTATACCATGTACAACCGGTCGTTAGAGTGCTCGTTGTGGGAGCATTCCTTCAATTGTGTAATATTGGTTTCCTTTTTAATGAAGACAAATGGAGAAAAAGAAATAAATTATTTCGGCAGGTTGATTCATTTCCTCTGATTGAGGGGAAGGGGTTTCAGTATAAACGAAATGAAAACGGAGGTTAAAAAGTCTAATACAGAGCGTAGCGGTGTATGGGGTGGAGAATTATTCATTACGAAGGGAGGATGTACGTAGACTTAAGGCAGTGCGAGCGAGATAGTTCCCTAATCATAATAGAATATACTATATTCGAATTATACCTTTTAATTTCACCAGCGTGAGACACACGAATTAAATATTGCATTATTAATGATACAATAATATAGTCTTACATGACAGAAATTGTAAGTAATCAAATGAAAATATCCAAATAAATCTTTAACTTGACTCACTTTTTTCACGCGGTACGTTTGAAACTCCGCCAAAACGGAAGGTTTATTGTGATTCTGAAGAATTTACTGCGGGGACAGTATGATTAATTTTCAAAAATAGTTGAGAAAACCCACGAACTACACAGTTGATTTTTTAACGAGATCTAGGTGTTGGAAATTCCTAATTGTTTTAAATAAGGTCCCTCTGGAGTGCATAAATGCACCATTTCCATATAAAAGGGCTGGTATTTTCTGGCACTTATCTCGGAAAGTAATGTCGTAAGGGATTGAATTTTTGGTGTCAATGGAAGGGTGATATATTTTTTTTAATGAGACCAAATTCATTGATTTCTAGGTGAAATGATATTTCGCTCATACTACCTTAAGGCGTTTGAGATGTCGGTGTGGAGAAGGATGGAGAGGGTGAGCCGGGTGGCAAGAAAAACGAACAAGGAGGTTCTGGATATGGTTGGAGGGGAGGGATAGTTAGTGGCGGAGATACGGAGGAGGCAAAAAAAACGGATGGAGGACGTTTTGAAAAGAATGCTGAAGAGGGTAATGCGGGTTATATCATTGGGGAAGCGTGGAAAAGGATAGGAGTTCTCGGCGAAATGAGAAGAGGGGGATGATATGTGGAATTTGAGAGGCATATAATGGCGGATCACTTGTAGGAGAGAAAACGGAACAACATTCCTGAAAAAAGGACGTTAGAATAAGTACTGTTCAAAAACCTACCAATCAGCTGGCAGGATACTTAAATGAGTATAAAATGACATAATTGTCAAGTACTTAAAATTGTGAATTTTTTCCCTGGAGTAAAAGGATTATTGAATGTAATCGCCAGTCTGCCTTTCATTTTTCAATGTGTAAGTTCACGAGAAATAGCACTTCTCTCGGCTTGTTGGAGTGGACCTAGTATTCTTAAACAAATATGTTCTTTGACTGATTTACATACTATGACATAGTAATGTATACTGTCCGAAAACCTACCATTCAGCTGGGAAAATACTCCAATGAATGAATGATAGGGTAGTACGGGTTGTTTAGATGTCTAAAGGAGTTAAGGGTTATCAGTAAAAGTAGAATTGCCATGAGGGGTATGTATAACTTCAGAATATTACAACATAACTATGTAATACCTGCAAGAATAATATTTTATCGTGATATTTGGTTTGCGTATTGGAATGAAAAATAGCGTTTTATTGGCTTAAATATTTATACATAATGAGGCTTATTGAATGCAATAATATGCCGAACATTATGCCTTATTTTCTGGAACATGTGATAAAAATACCTTCACTTCTATCATAATCTATATTTCTCTGAATGTGAATCGTTATACTTATTTGAGGGCTGGGCCGAGGAATGCTAGATATTATTACAGTACTTTAGGCATTCATACCAAAGCTTTTCTATCCATCTTAACATTGACCGTTTATGTAATACATTTAGTATTTCGTATTGGAAATGAGCAGATTATTACAGGCTATTATTATAATTAAATGAAAAAAATTCGCGCTACATAACTGAAAAAATCAGGTCAGTTTTTAAAAAAACAGCGGCATTTTGTGCGCCAAAATATTGCGTAGTGCAGCTACTTCAGGATGTATGGCAGCCTCAAGGGAAGGTTGCTTAAGCGAGAGGTTGAATGAAATAGAACTGATAGGAAATCTTGGAGGACTGAAAGGATAGTATTGTTGCGCAGAATGTGTTCGGAGCGTGCCAAAATGTATTAAGAACTTCAACGAGGAGTGCAGTGTTTGAAGACGAATAAATGTGGTGGATTCAGTATTGCCCTACTAAGCCAAAGGACAGTAACTGAAAAAATGGCACAATTACAGTTGATTTTATTATTTTCGACCTTGAGGATTTCAAAAAACTTAACAAAAAACCGCTCTGTAGCGGTTTACTTGCTAACGCGTTCTGCTTTCACCGTATGTACAGTATAAATGTCAGTTTTCTAGGATCAACAACAGTGACTACAAGTCTTTCTCTAGGAGAATGTTATTAATTTTGTTTCGTAATGGTTTATCTTATTTCCGTATTTCCCGTAGTGACTATCAAAGCATCAACTAGAGTTTTTAATCTATTCGAAGATGGACTGGACGAAGAATCGAAGATTCGATGGTGAAAACTGTAGCATACAATAATTATGAACCAGCATATTGAATGAGAAGCAGTAACTTTGTGATTCCACATTTATGTATTGTAAACGACCCGGGTTTCGACGTAGCACGTCATCATCAGGTACAAATATCCCAGAACACTCAGCATATATAGCCACAAACATAAGGGGGGGCAGAGGAGGGGGGGGGAGGGGCGAGAGGGCGAGATGGAGGGTGACGTAGATTAGGGATGATGAGTTGTACGTAATTGGGTGTGGGAGAGGTATTGTCCTTCCTGGGGGGGGGGGGTATCGGGTTTCTCCCCCCCTTATGTTTGTGGCTATATATGCTGAGTGTGTTTCCCCTTTCACCCCCTTATGTTTGTGGCTATATATGCTGAGTGTTCTGGGATATTTGTACCTGATGATGACGTGCTACGTCGAAACCCGGGTCGTTTACAATAAATAAATGTGGAATCACAAAGTTACTGCTTCTCATTCAATATGCTAAGCAAATTCCATAAAGTTACGCCTGAGACAACGGAGATTATGAACCAGCAATTGTTTAGTTACTGTCTTTTGGATTAACAGGGTGGAAAAGGTACCTCATAATTTACAATGGCAGGTTAACTCAGGTGATAATATTGATTCCAAGTTATTTTACTCATTTTTATCAATAAGCTTGTTCTGGAAGGAGTAGATAGGTCTTGGGATATAATGACTTTGAGAATTCGGTTTTAACTTCATCTGAAACGTTAAATAATTTAAAAAATTGTATCATCAGGGCTTTGAGTATTTATTTCTTCCTTGTTTTTTGCTTTTTCTAAATAAACGCACTCGATTTCCAATAGAACTACTTCAAGCCCTAGATTACCGTATTTATGATTCATTTTTGTATATTAACTTCTTACATTTTTCGATCTCAATTACTTTTTAGATTTTAAAATGTTTATAATAATATTAATGTGTAAAGTGCCGGAGCTAAAGCTTGGAATCTTATGGCGGTAATAAATTACGATTTGAGTAATCGCGTCGCATTACTTCACGTATGCTTTATCAGGGCCTCTTTGTGTGACAGAGAATGGATGTCTCCCTTTGTCCCATGTCTCCTCGCCTTTTCGGAAGAGGCCTGCGAAAGAGCAATTACGTGCCACGAGTCGGAAAAAAAAGACGACGCGGTTCCGGATGTGGAGAGGAGGGGGAGGAGATCAAGAGCGAATGAGAAATATTTTCCGAGTCTCCTGGTAACTACTGCGAGAGAAAAAAAAGTTTTACTTATATATAACACTTTAAGAGGAGCAAGAGAAGAATATATATTTCTATAAATATATAATCCACGTCGTCGCTCGGCTGGGGCTGTTCCTTTCCAGTTTTAATCCGCTCCCATGCTCATTCTTTTTCACCCCCCGACTCTTTTTGCCTGTCTACGCCCTCTGGAAATGAATAAGTAAGACAAGTGTTGCGCCATATATTAAAATTTCGTGACAATGCATCGGGGCGACGCGGCAGCGTGAGTCTGGCTCCCCGATTCGGGGCGGGGGATTAAATTGCCCTTCCCCTCAACCTTATCTCTTAAGAAGAGGGGGTAGGAGTGATTCCGGCGCGTTAAGAACGGACTAGAGAAAGGATAAGAACAAAACGAGGCGTAACCATCACGGAAGTTTCTAGGTGCTGCATTGTGGAAAATTTTGGGATCGGAGATTCGGAACTTTGATGTTTTCATAGCTGGACGGCGGGAGAGGATTGCGTTGTGTAGGGGACCTGTCGGAAAATATTTATCAAGGCTGTTTTACAAAATTCTAGCTTCAGCACTGAATTCAGTTCTGAAATCAGTGCAGATAAATAACTCAGAGCCAAATTCGAAGCTTCGAATCCTGAATCGAGAAATATTTTTTGACAGGTCCTCTACCCTACGCAATCCTCTTCCGCCGTCCGGGAAAAACATCAAAGTTCCAAAACTGTCGTCCCAAAATTTTCCACAGTGCAGACTAAGAAACTTTCGACATGGCTAGGCCTCGGTTTGCTCTTACCCATTCTCTAGTCCGTTCATAACACCCCGGAAACACTCCTATCCACTCTTCTTAAGAGATAGGGTTGAGGGGACGGGCGAATCGATGCCTCGGAGCTTGTGTTTACACGGAACTGATTTTGAGCGAGTAGTCGCACTGCCTGGGTATTCGCTGAACTCCATAATGTATGTAAAATTTGGTAGTTTTTGCTTAGTTACCATGTTGATTACAAAGAATTTTTGAATTTTGGGACCGTAGTTTGCAACTTTGACATTTTTTGCCGTACGGCAACAATCCTTTTGCCGCGGCGGGAGGATTGCGTATTGTTGCGGACCTTTCAGAAAATATTTCTCGAGGCTGTTTTACACGGTGCTAGGATCTTCGGTGAACTCAGTCTTGAAATACTCTGTGCAGATTACTCAGAGCCAAATTCGGAACTTCGAATCGGGAATCGAATCGATGCCTCGAAACTCAGTCCGGAGTAAAACTCCGGAACCGGGAATCGAACTCGGGCTGCCCGCTTGACAGGCGAGCGCGCTAGCCCAGAGTCACAGTGCCTGTCGGCCAGGTAAGAAGCGAGAGCGCTACTTGTTTCGCTGGCACGCAGGCGGTGTGGAAGCGCGCCGGTAATCCGGGTTGCCACAATTATATAAAGATAAACAATTGTACCTGAAGATACAGCAAGCTACGAATCGTGTTATACGTTGTCAATGAATTGCCATGGAAAAGTAAAATACCTATTTTCAATATGGATTCGAGTTTTAGGGAGTTTTGAAGTTAATGTAAGTGTGGTAGATGAAGTCAGTTGCCATAAATGCATAAATTAATGTGAAAAAACACTCCCGAGTTTTGTTTTTATTTGCGTCAGTGTCAGAATGAACAGAAACGTGAAATATTAGAAAAGCCCACTATCCGGTGGGGGTTGGTGCCAGCGGCAAATAGATGCGGGCGGAGTGCGAGAATTGAACGAGGTTGGACTTCAAAAGAATGGCAAGAAAGGAAAGGCCAAAGGATGGCAAGGAAGGAAAGGCCAAAGGAACTCTTAAGGAGGTGCGTGTAAGGAAGAGTGAGGGAAAGAAGGATAGTGGACGTGGAAGTTTTCGCCAGGAGGAAGAGGAGATGAAATAGGAGTGGATTGAATAAAAAAAACCGGAAGAGAGAGACGGGAATAGAAAAAAAATGCCACCCCTCTGCTCCCCCTTCTTCTTCGTATTCGAGGAGAAATCCGCGGTGATGTGAGGGTATGGAGTAGGGGTGCCAACTGTGGCAATTTGACCCTCGGACTTTTAGGTTAAGCAATGTTTCTCCGGGCCCAGGGTTTCAGATGAACTCCTACGGTCTAATGTCGGGTACGTATAACAAAAAACTAAATATTTCACTTGCGCAGATATATTTTTTTAAATGATTTTTGCGCAAATTTTTTTTTGTAACTTTCTCAGTACTTAAATAAATTAGCAAAATTTACCTCCATTTTTGTTGAACACAAAAGGCGATATTGGTTAAGATAAATTTTTTATCTGTAACTTCTTGAAATTATTGTATTTATAGGAACAAATTTTGTGAATTCTAGTGCATGACAGTGTTGTATTCATGGAGTCAAAGAAACAAAGTAACTTGATATTTAAAAATGATTGCTTCCGTTAAGTGCTCTTCTCATTAAATGTGATTTTAGAATAACGAAGAGTAGAACGATTAGAAAAACAAAGCTACCAAAAATGCCCAGGATGGGCTTTAAAACAATTTGCTAATACGGCTATAAAATCCTAACCTTAAGAACAACGGAAAAAAGGGTTCCTCCCAAAATTTCCAGAGTCCCCGACCGAAGTCTCTGTTTGGTTGGCAGAAAGAGGACTTAGGTAATCGGTACTTATCGCTATTGGTGTTCAAAAGAGTTAAAAATCTTGCGTTAAAGCCGTGATTAAAAATTGAATGTTTACTATACCAGTTATGGATTTTCAATTGCGATTTATTAAAAGGCTTTTTTCATTTTAAATAGGTAAAAACACTTTCGACTGTCACTATAGACAAAAACAATTAGACTGTCATTGTCGTCCCCGAGAATGGTTTCCTAGGTTATCCCTGATCCCGAGACTGCTGCACTATCTCCTGGTGGAGAAGGTCTTCCAGTTGGTATCCCTAGCATGGAGGCAAAAAGGGAATCGGAAATGAGGCGTTCTAGGGGGGGAGGAAGGATGTGGAGGACGCACAGGAGGTAGGATCCTTTGAGAAGGCCTGGAGAGAGGAGACTCGGAAGGCCGGGGGGTGAAAGGGAGCATCTTACCGAGTGAGGTTTTGGCTGAAGGGCGGTATACGCGCTTTATGGTCACCCACGCGCTTCTGTCTATTTGCCATTCTACACCTCGCGTTCGAAAGGGGGGAAGCGATCTTTCATTAGCGCGCACATCTCTCTCTCTCTCCCTCTTTTGAAGGGCTCGGATCTCGTGATGTATATTTGGAAGGCCTTTTTTTCCTCTTTGCACTCTCTTTGTGAGTGTCAATTTTTGTTGACTAAGTGGCCGTCTTTCCTTTTGTGTTCTACGAGAAAATCAAGCACGTCATTGAATCCAGGTTTATTTTTTGAGGAAGAATTGATGATGAGTGATGAGGGTTGAGTCAGACTGCTAACGGAGCTATGTCAATTTGAATTGACTTATCTTGATGTGTGTTTGAAGCATATGCGTACGAGTATGTGAGGATTTTATTGGTTTTTACTAGATATTTTGCTTCATAGGTATATATTTTTTTAAAACTGCTAAAAGGTAGCCAGTTCTCCACAGTTGACGGCAGTAGCTGTTATGTATTTAAATTGAAATAAAGCTCTCTCATTCGGGAACCGCTGGTCAAGGGTCCAGTCTGAGTGATCGTTGTAGCTACTATAGTCCTTTGTTAGAAATTACAACTGAATGGTAATGGATTGTAATGAACGAAGTCATTAAGTAAATCGCTTCTTATTTCGTAATTCCAAAGTCCTGAGAGCTAGGTTCATGCATAACATGTTTGAAAATAATACTTTCTCTATTGGTTAACCTTTGAATCTCTCACATGACCCGCATTTGCCTTTTCAATGTTGCTGAACATAAGTATTGAGACGAATTTGTTGGAAAATTCAGTTGAGCTGTATCTATTGTCCCGACGCCCTGCGTTTTGGACGCCGAGCGTTAAGTCGTACGGAAAACAGAGAGAACCTCATTTTCTGAATTCTAGAGGAGGAATTTTTCTTGAAGAGTGAGCTATTTTCAATGCAAAATAACTTAAATCGATTACGATTTGTTGGTGATCTTTCTGATGAGTAATTGCATCGGCCATAATGTCATTTTGCATGGAGGTTAAAACTCGGAATTAATAAACTCGCGCAAGCAGCTTTAAGCGCTCCACCATCCGATCATTGACACCTCCCAGTTCTGCAGGTGGTATTTCTGCTACTCATTAATGAGAGACACATGATCGATAAGCGCAAACAGTGTCGAGGTTTTAAGAGGCCCGCAGCAATAAAAGCCCAAGGACAAATTATGGAAGTCGTTGACTTGGATAAATATGTTCAACATCATTTTTGCGTTTTGGTATTTTGATATTTTTTGGTTTTAGCTTTGAATCAGCTCCATAAATTTTCATGATTCATAAGTGATGTTGGATCGCAGAATGGCATAAATAAAAGTCCATGCACTGTATAGGTACTGTTAACGATGACCTCTACGAATGCACTTGAATAAATTCCCGTTAACTCTTTTCTCTGTAAAAGTAGGGCATTATTAACGTAGCCGATATGTTTGCCATGACTCTGATGCCGTCCTACTGGTAGTTTAGAGGCTCTTATGTGTACAGCCTTAAAACTACTAGTATATTAGTTGTATATGTTTGGCCTATTTTTTCCCAAATATTTCAAATTTTGGTAACACTCGCTGGTGGTCACGTAAGGCTTTGTCCTTTACTAGCAGCGAAACATTGGCATATCAGAATACGCATATGAGTGGACTAAATGCAGTGGGTGTGGTTTATATAAGATTCATGAGCGGTAAATAAGGGATATTGATGTTAAAATGGGTTTGCCACGGCAAGTTTTTACCGCAAATTACTTGCTACCAGCGACTTCTGACGATAATTGCTGATTTGCTGATGTAGCGGACGGATGTACTTTTAAAATTTTCGTCAAGTGGCTTGCGGAAACGATTTATTGCCACTATGAACATCTACCGATCTGGCTCTGCACTAACTGGTGAAAAAGTTTTCGTTATAGAGTGATAATCTCCTTCCTCTCCAAGCTATTGCAGGAGAAACTTCCGTTAGAAACTTGTCCTAAGTAAATCCACCGTTAATAATGAATGGGAGATAATGTTGATTGGAATCTACAGTGTTGGACATAAATTCAAAAGTGGGTGCTTTCTTATTTAGGCCGCTGCATGTACGTGTATAAAAAAGAATACGTCTGCCGAAGTGTTTATAGCTAAATCATTGTACATTAATGTGGCCTGGTTCAATGTTACTGTTAAATAGGTTTAATACACTCGGAAATGAGCTATTTCATCTTCACGGGAAGAGTCGCTTCGGAGTCGTCTTGCGATGGCATTGAGGAGCGGATGTTACGAAATGTCTCCGCGGACCATTTTGCCAAATTTTAATTTCGGCACTCGACGTCTCTTGCGGAAAAGGGTGATTCCGACGACTACCTCCGCTCTTTCCTTCCAAGCCAAATTCTCACCACTTCCTCCTCGCTTCTGGAAATGGACTCCATTGATTCAGAATTCTGAGACGTTTGTGAGAGGAAGGTTCCGTGAAGGACTTCGTCTCTGAGTTTCCGTTGCTCATTTATGCGTTTATTTGCTGCCAAATACGTGGGTTTCGTTGTAATTATATTAGCCCTAAAGAAAAATAAGGCCGTTATCCGATATATGTACAGGGTGTTTCAGGAGGGAAGTTCCACTGGAGGTTAGGGGAGGTGATTTTAAGCATTTTTGCGTGCTTCTCTTTAACTCGCTTTTCCATGGTTACCACTTCATACGAGGGTCATCCAGAAAATAAGTTCCGTTTTCCTTTTTTAAATCGAGTTTTTATTGAAACAAATTTAAACTTACTGGAAATACTATTGACAATAGGTATTATTTTTCCACATAATCTTCGGCGACCTCTATGCACTTCGTATACCGAGAAATAAGCTTTGGAATCTCCTCCTCGTAGAAGCTTCCCGCCACCTCCTTGGTCCAGTTGGTGACTGCTTCTTTCACTTCCTCATGACTTGTAAAACGTTCTTCGGCTAATCCCTCCTTCATTTTGGTGAACAGATGAAAGTCTGAAGGGGCCAAGTCGGTACTGTAAGGTGGATGGCTCAGAACATCCCAACCGAAGTGATCCAAAAGTTCCGTAGTGCAGCGAGCGACGTGAGGCCGTGCGTTGTCGTGGAGAAGGCACACACCAGAGGTCAACATTCATCTTCTCTTTTTCTGGATGGCTCGACGAAGCTTCTTCAGGGTCTCACAATACCGGGAGGAGTTAATTGTTTCTCCTTGAGAAAAAAAATCAATCAGGAGAATTCCTTTTTGGTCCCAGAAAACAGAGGCCATGATCTTCCTGGTGGACTTGACAACTTTGAATTTTTTCGCACTTGGTGAGGTGGTGTGTTTCCACTGCATGGATTGCCTTTTGTTCTCTGGGGTATAGTGTGGCACCCAGGTTTCATCTCCAGTGACTATGGACTTGAGGAAAGCGTCCCCTTCAATTCTGTAGCTTTCCCCAAAAATTCACGAGCTTTTGAATCACTCCGCGCCCAACAACTCTAGACGGAACAGGCACCGAGGTGGCGGGACGCGACGTCGAGGGCTCCATTTCAACAACTTGCTGTGACCGCGTTTTTAAGGCTACTGCGGCCCTTCACCTCTCATTCTATTCAGAAGGTTCCATTATTTCGTAAAATGTCGCCCGATTTGGCACAAATAAACCCTAGCGACCTACAGACCAAAACGGAACTTATTTTCTGGATGACCGTACTTCATTCGCTCAAATTTATGAATCACGTTAAATTGGTGGTAAAGCATCTGAGTCTCGTTCTGTGGGTCTATCAGAGTCGTCGCGTCGAGTCCACAACTTGGCGAATTTTTTATTATACAGTCCTAGTTTTTTTAGTCTTAGTTAATATAAAGTGTTAGAAAAAACAAGTAGTTTTGTGAACTTTTTATTTATAATTTATGAATCAAGTTGGAATAGTGGTAAAGCAACCGACTCTCGTCCCGTTGGTCTATCAGAGTTTTTATACACAGTATTTTTATGAACAGTCCTTGTTTTTTTAGTAATGTGTTAAAGTTATTAAAAGTTTATGAAACAACTTGTTGTTTTTTAATTATTTTATTAACTAGGACTAAAAAAAACTAGGACTGTTTACTAAAATAAATTCGTTGTGGACTCGGTGTGGCGACTCTGGTAGACCCATGGGACGAGACTCGGATGCTTTCCCAGTATTCTAACTCGATTGATAAATTATAAATAAAATGTTTGTAAACAACTAGTTGTTTTTTAATTATTTTATTAACTAGGACTAAAAAAACTAGGACTGTTTACTAAAATATATTCGTTGTGGACTCGATGTGCCGACTCTGATAGACCCATGGGACGAGACTCGGATGGTTTACCACTATTCTAACTTGATTAATAAATTATAAATAAAATGTTTGTAAACAACTAGTTGTTTTTTAATTATTTTATTAACTAGGACTAAAAAAACTAGGACTGTTTACTAAAATAAATTCGTTGTGGACTCGGTGTGGCGACTCTGGTAGACCCATGGGACGAGACTCGGATGCTTTCCCAGTATTCTAACTCGATTGATAAATTATAAACAAAATTTTTTTAACAACTTGTTGTTTTTTAAACATTTTATAAACTAGGACTAAATATTAAAAAATTTAAAAAGGTGAAAAAAGAATTTCAAGCATGCTTTTTTGCAAGCTTTTTCATTTCTTTTCTGAAAATGAGGCGGGATGCATCTGAGAGAGTGGTAGGGCCATTTAGTGACACTCGAGTGAATGATAATGGTGAAACCTTGGTGAATGTATGCTTGGAAAAAGGATTTTTTCTGTCGAATGCATGGTTTAAACATAGAGGAATACACATGTATACTTGGCAAAGGGGCGATTGTAAAAGTATGATTGATTTCGTTGTATATGATGAGAGATTGAGGGAGTTAGTGTGGGACGCGAGAGTGATGAGGGATGCTGAATGTGGAGAAAACAACTTTTTTGTACTCTCCAAAGTGAATCTGGGCAGGAAGTGGGTGCCAAGGAAGAATGTTGCGCGTAAGCAGTTGAGAGTAAAAGTGGAGAGGTTGCTCGACAGTGAGGTAGGAATGCAGTATGGATGCATGCCTAAGGATGCTCTATCCTTGAAGCAGAGAGAATTGTACGAGTATATCAAAAACGAGAAAGTGAAAAAGGCATGGGAGTGTTTAAATGGAGTGATTGTAGGATGTGCCGAAACTGTATGCGGGATAGGAGTGGTAGGAAGAATGAACGGTGATGAAAGGAAAAATCAAAATAAATAAATATCTAAACATCGTAGGTACTAAAAAAGAAAAATATAATATTCTCAAGTGAATGAAAATTTTGCCAAGTACTGGAAATAATTTAATTCAATTCAAGGAAATTAGCCACACAATGATAAGGCCACAACGAAAAGCGTTTGAAACAGATGGTTGATATTCTTGCTTTCCATCCGCTAATTAGTCAAATCCGACGAGCTCTCCGTGGGAAATTAAGGAGACAGCGAGGGATATCCATAATTTAAGAATACAATGATCATAGATTACTCCTTGCGCGCCTAATTTTCATGACTCCTCAATACATCTCTAGGTCTGACAGATGCGATAAAATAGGGGAAATAAGTACACTGCCGAGCAGATAGGTACAAAAACTCGTTCTTTCCGCGCACGATAAGCGACCACAGTAAAAATTGAGCTCCTATCAACAAAGCTAAATACACTCCTATCATACATTTCACCATTTATCTCCCAAAAACTTGCATCTTTATACGGCTGGTGATCTAACACTCCCTGCCACACGCCCATATGGCGGTTCGCAGGGTATAATGTAGATGTAGATATGGAACCCTAGTTATGTAAACTCTAGGGCGTTAGAGGTCAACGTTGTCACGTTTAATGTCTTGTGAACATTGTTTCGTCATATGTTCTTACCCGGCGGAGCTATCAGCCGTTACAAATATCTTTCGATGCGTTGATATCAGACTTGTATCTTTTGGTGTTTACCATTCGCTTTGCCATCAGTGGCGCTGTGTCCGGGATAGGTACTGGTGAGGAAGGCGAAGTTTTCTCCTCAGCTGCGCTAGAAGCCAAAACTAAAAGTGCGTTTTCGGCAAAGGTATGTAGCCCCCTTAAATACATATGTCCTCTAGCTTAGCGATACCCAAAGGGTGCCCTACCGCCCTATACTCGGGGGTATTACTTTAGCCTAGGAAAGCGTATAGAAACCGGAGTACGGCCAGAGGGGTGCTGGAGGCTGGGTGTAGGCTTGTGGAACCAAGGTGGCTCGAAAAAGTTCGGGAATAACTGCTCCAGGTGGATGCCAACTACCTACATTAATTATTTTATTTGTTCAACAAAATTTGTTAATTTCTTTATTCGGTGATGCATTTGAATATTTTCTTTGATAGTCCAAAATTCGCTGATCATTAATATGTATCGTAAAACTTAAGCAATAGATATTTTTGTACTTTTAATAATATAAACTGTATCCTTAGTTTAAAAAATTGTTAAAATATTGGGTTGAAAATTTATATATTTCGATATTCCCTGATCATCTATTAGAGTAATTGACTTTTAAATCTCCATAGTTCCAATGAATGGAAATTGAAAAAATTGTATACTCGGCTCAATTAATGTACTCAGTATATTGGGATAACTTCAATGAGGTAATCATGCGAATGCGTTAAAAAATCCCTTAAGACAAATTACGCTTTTGCGGGAGTATTATTTGTGTAACATATTCAAAATATTGGGACAGTATCGTCGTACGTATAAATGTTATATTTATTAAAGTGTTTCAATATAAGACGTACATTATCATTTGTTGTTCAATATTATGAATGGTTGACTGCACCTCTCCGCCCTTCCCTATCTAATGCTAGTTCCCTTACCTCTTGGAATCTCTTCCTTCGTACTTTCCTGTATATTTGGTCCATGAACTTATTCCTAGGTCTTTCTCTGGGGCCTTTACCTTCTATTTTGCCTTCTGGTATGTTCTTCACGAACCCATTTTCTCTCAGTGTGTGTCCAATCCATCTTGTCATTTTTTTCTGGATGGTATTCCGTATGGTCCTTTCCTATTCTACTCTTCTGTACACTGCATCATTTCTTATTTTTTCCGTCCTTTATAGCTTTAGAAGACGTGCATAGGTGCCAAACCTGTGTTTTTAGAGGCAATAAAATGTTGAGAATATCATTGGAAAATATATATATTTGTTTTAGTTTTTCGATCAAAAGTATATAGCATTTTCCGGATTACTTGATAAATCAATCTTGTATTTGGGAAATTTTCGGTTGTCAAGCATGCTGACTATTATTTTGTAGGGATGTCTACATTGCATCTGACGTGACGATATATTATGTTGGTCATATAATTTCTTCCGGTCCCAAAACTTGCTCCTCCATTCGGCATTAACTTCAACATTCCCCCTCGATTCTTTTAAATCGTCATCCGCAATGTATCTGAAAAGGGCCTTTCGCCATTTTGAGCCGTGCGGGGTTATCCTACTGTTTTTTTATTGGTCCATATCTCTTTCCTCTCCATTTAATCCGCTCTTACTAAGAGACAGCCTTGAGCCAGAAACCCCGCTGTTCGTTCCAACTCCCGCTGGGTCACTCCGCTAGAGCGTTCCGGTCGAGTTGGTCGGGACAATTGCTAGGAGAGAGGGAGGAAATGTAATGGACGTTGGAAGATTTAGAGAGAGGACGAGATGATCCCAGAGTCCATTTTGTCTCCGGGTGGATGTGGACCAGCTGTGATGATAGCATCATTGTGCCCTGAGCTACTTACAGTTTCACTTCTAAGAATTCTGACCAATTTTTACGGGAATCAATGGTAGCGATCCGCAACTTTGGGCTCGCGTACTACTAGGTAACATCCGATGTGTTTTTTGATGGTACGGCAAGGAAACAACGAAGTATCGGAATTATGTCCCTTCTTATTATGTAATAATATTTTATAAACATGATGGGCTAATAATTAAATATCCATAATGATTCTTATATAGTCAGTAATCATTTATGCTATTGATATAATTATTAACCAAGAGTTGTATGAATCTTTGCTGCGTACGATGTATGCCTATCATTGATCGTTGTCGAAATAAAATCAATTTTCATCACATTATATCATTATATGGTGCTGACCCATCTTTATGGCATCCTTTACCTGATCGTAGGTCAACTCGCTTATAATTATGCTTCAAGTAAAATGTGGTTCATTGGTTGTTCAATCCTAAGATTGGTTGATTGCAGCCCTCCGCCCTTCCCTATCTAATGCTAGTTCCCTTACCTCCTGGTAGCTCTTCCTATGTGCTTTCCTCTTTATTTGGTCCATAAACTCATTCCTGGGCCTTTCTCTGTGGATTTTTCTCTCTAAATCGCCTTCAATTATGTTCTTCACGCACTCATTGTGTCTGAAAGTGTGCCCAATTCATCTGGTTCTTCTTTTCCGTAAGGTCTTTTCCTCTTCTATTCTTCTGTTCACTTCATCATTTCTAATTTTGTTCGTCCATTTTGTCTTCATCATTCTCCTCTAGCAACAAGTTTCGAAGTCTTATATTCTTTTCTGGTCAGCAAATGGTGGTACACGCAAATATTTGGGCTATAGACCTTTGAAGTAGAATATTGGGTAACTTGTAAATATTTCCGTTCTTCACTACTTAGAGCATCTTGTATCGTTCGTATTGTGGGATGTTACGTTTTCCCTTTGCACTATCGTTTCAAGCAATATGATATCCATTACTGCTTTAGTGCTTTTGCCGTATTCAGATATCAAAAGGTCAATTAATGGTTATAAATGATGTGCCATTGAAGATACTCGCAAATCTCTGCTTAGCGACAGAAATACTCTTATGCGACTTTCTTTACTTTTTCAGACTGTGATGAAAGTTTGCCGACGTGATAGGCTAAATTTATTTCCCTGAGGATCAGTCTACAGTCACGTTTCTTCAGAATATTAGTTCTTTTACCGAACAACATGTAGGCTGGAGCTTATTTGTGCCTAAGGTAGTGATGAAGAATTGTGTGTCAACACTTAAGCTATGGGAGGTCTATCATTGCTGTGATTGCCATTTCATCATGGTTATTTTCACGTTGCCATCCACAGTTACATTCCGATGTGTTTTTAATTAACAGGCATTGTATAATAAATGGTGCCCCCGCACGACTTGTGATAAATTAACCTAGCCACCAGTGGTTCTGAGTTTAGAAAGGCACTAATAAGTCACAACTAGTGATAATTTGTTTCTAAAAACATAATCAGTTTCTTTTTCACTTGCTAAGTAGTACAATTCTTTCATCTATTGGACTATTTAGCGATTTTCTCTCCTAAGTGTTTTCGTGTCAATTAAAATGTGAGTTCCGTAACTGTCCTTTGTAATCCTTTTATACCTGCAATCCAAATGTATGTCATGTCAAAACATTTTCCATGAATAGTTATGTCTCTATCGTAAACTCTCACAGCTTTAACGCCTTAGAGTCTCTTCTCGTTCTCTCTCCAGTGACATTATTTTGATTGTGAGATCACCTGAGGAAAATAATTCGCACTAACCGGGACTGGAGCCCGTATCACTTGATATCGCGGCCAGTGCTCAAGGCAGTTGAGTTTTCGAGGCATTACTCTGCCCAGTGGGTTTTTGGGGGCTCGAAGGTATGTAAATGTAATTGTCTTCCTCTGGTGCGAGACTGCTCTCTGTAGTTTAAAACAAATAATGTATTCCGTACGGCCGTGTTTAGCTCGCTCTCTGCAGACATCAGCAGGTTCTTCCCTTTCAAATAAATGGGTTTTTATTTGCAGATGCAATCTACGATGTCGCAGTTAGAACGCCTCCCTTATATTATCGTTTTACCTCCAATAAACTCAATGGCATTAGTATGATGAAAATATTTTTCTCTTATTGAGATATAGGACACACTACTCCGTGGAGTATGAGAACTAATTTTCTTATTCCATTGGCTGTGAGATATTAATGTCCTTGTGGCCAAGGGCAGCGTGCTACCGTCCCCATTAGACTGTCTACGTTCTTCTGGTGCCAATGCCGAGTATCCTGCTCTTTCCTCACTGGCATCTCTAACCCCCTAGTTTCGCTTGCACACACCTACATCTCCTTTTTCCACCCCTTCATCACCCCCTGCCAGACACACCCCTGCGTGCCTGTGCCTCCCAACTACTATCACCCCCCATCCCCCCTGCTTTCATCCACTCCCTCGCCGCGCTCCCCTTTCATCCCCATGGGGGTCTCAGCCTGCCGGAGTGTTCTTGTCGCCCGGAGGAGTTGTACTCCCGGACCCATCTCCTTCCAACCCCACGTCTCTCCTCCCCCTGCCCCATCTCCTCGCTTTCATCTCACTTCCCCTTTTCGTGCCAATTCCCACCACCTGCTCCCTTCTAAGCGTTTATATATTATTCTCCTCCCCCACTTCTTCCTCCTCCTCCTGCCGTACTCTTCCGTCGTCTCTGCGTCCTCCGTCACCTCCGGCGTCGCACGGGACGGCTTGTTTTTCCCCCGCGCTGCTCCTCGCGTCGGAGCCCTGGCGTCTCGGAAAATTGGTGCGGACTGCGTTTCTTTATGCGCAACTTATGGCCGCTTTACAGGAACAACGCGCAATGTGAATTAAGTTGAGAAAAAAGATGCATAAGTGAAGGACTTTTCCTAATATGCGTTGCACATAAATTCTCTTATGGCTTAATTGGCTTCATATGATGGAGTTTTATAAAAATTAATGAATTTGTAATTAAGATGACGTATTCGCAATGTAATACTAGGAATTGTAATACATTTTACTGTTGACAGGAACAACGCATAATATGAATTAAGTAGGGAATAGAGATATATAAGTGAACAAGTTTTCTCAATATGCGTTGCAGATAAATTCGGTAAATTAGTTTGGTTTAATAAATTATCTTATGACTTAATTGGCTTCATGTGATGAAATTTTATGAAAATGAATCAATTTGTAATCAAGATGACGTATGCGCAATGTACTACTTACTTGGAATTGTAATACTTTGTACTGTTTACAGGAACAACGTGTAATATGAGTTAAGTGGAGTAGTAAGGTGTGTAAGCGAAGAAATTTGCTCAATATGCGGTGCGGAAAAGTTCGGTATATTGGATGGTTTCATAAATTCTCTTATAACTTAATTAACTTAATTGGCTTCATGATTTGAGGTTCAATGTTATTGTATTAATTTGTAATCAAGATGGCGTATGCGCAGTGTGCCACTTGGCAACTTGATACTTTTGAACCCCATTTAACTGAACACCACAAATGGTAACCCTGGTTAACCGAGACTATAAATGAATACTGCAAGGGATGGAGAGATAAGATTTCCCGCATTATTTACGCAGAAATATGCGGGAGAAATGTTTTGATTATTATCGAAAGAAATCTTTTATTTCGAAGAGAAGAGTATTATTTTACGATATGGTTAAACTAGTGCTAAAGATTAGTAGTAATACGTAATATCACCAAATTAACCTGAGTTAACATGATGAATATATATTTATGCACCTAAGATAAATATGCATAAGTTTTTTAGCAGTATGAGAGTAGTCGAAACATCTAAATCAATAACTACGGAGTGATAAGTTATGAAAATGATAGTTAGGGCAACTCTTACTTTGTAATAAGATCCTTTACTTGCAGATTTTATTCCTACCAATTCTCAAGCTATCGTGCTGTCGGCCACAATCAGCCGGCCACGATATGTTTTAAAACAAATTTTTATCCTCAGAATTGCAAAACCTTAGAAGCCAGTTGATGTCACTAGCAGTATGCTACTCAGTTTTCGAAACTGATGTTGAACTTATATAAGCTGATATGTAACATGCGTACCATTTTATACTGCCTAGACAGACCTGCCACTTTACATATCCGCTGATTTGTGAAATGGCAGGTGATGCCACTCTTGAAACGCGCTGTAAAATCCGAAGTACAATCTTGGTACAGATACTTAGCATAATCCAATCCAAAATGTGGTTTAAAAAAATGGTGTTGAAATGCGAGGTAAAATTTTATTTTATACATAATCTTCATGATTTTGAAAATTTATCGCTTCCTTTGCATTAAATTCAACGTAGAATTTTATGCTCACGCACTGCATAAACGCACAGCTAAAGCCAACCGGTCTCTTTTTGAATAAATCTGCGTGAAAAGGCAAAGTGATATTTTATTTGTTACATGGTTCTATTGATATGAAAAACTGCAGGGCTCCCTTTTTCTTAAAATGGCTGGAAAACCTAAAGTGCAAGCAGGCTGCAAATGTGCTGTAAAATCCAATCTGAAATGAAATATTTTAAACAATATACTGTGGAAATGCGAGATAATATTTTATTTTCTACGAGATGCGAGGTAATATTTTCTACAATGTCTTACTGATTTGGAAATGATAGTGCTTCCTTTGCTTTAAATACAATGTAGAATCTTAGGTTCACGGTTCACATACTGTAAAAAAGCACAACAAAAACCAACCGTTCACTTTTTGAATTAATCTAAGTGAGAAGGCAAAAGGATATTTTATTTGCTACATGGTTCTATTGATATGGAAAGCAGCAGAGCTTCCTTTTCCAGAAACGCGCTGGAAATTCCAAAATACAAGCAGGCTACTAACGTACAGCAAAATCCAATCCAACCAATAGTTTTTTATTAATAAATCAGTGTAAAAATTCAAAGCATTATTTTTTTGTCTCCTATATGTACTAATTTGGAAAAAAGCTGATGATATCCCAATTTTTAATCATATCTTTTATGATTATATTTTCTTTTGCCCTTCATCTTGATCACGCCTAAAATTCATGCGACAGTACGAGGGGCATCGATAAATCAAGAATACAACGAGTATAGAGTATTTCTAGCGCACATAAGTATCAATTTTACGTATCGCGGATTTGGAACGCATTTAAGATTACTTTTGCATATAATAACCTTCCACGTTAAAGTAATTAGTGAGCCTTGGAACGTTTTCATTTTTAAAATCCCGCTTCATTCAATTATATCGCCTCCGACCCCGTTTCTATCGATTTGGAAAACTGCAGGGCTTCCTTTCCTTAAAACGCACAGAAAATTTCAAAGTACAAGGAAAGTACAAACGTACCAGAAATCCCTATCCAACCAATCGTTTTTTTTTTAAATAAATCAGTGTGGAAATTCAATACGGTATGTTTTCGTCTCACGTGTCTGTTAATTTGGAAAATATGTTGGGCCTCTATGTCTTCAAGGCACAGAAAAAAATGAGGTATCACACTGGGAAAAAAGCTATGAGAAACGCTGGGAGAAAAAACACCCAGCGTGATGCTACTGATTTCACGGAGCCAGCCTCTCCTCTGTGCGCCACCATTTCAACGTCCCCCAACCTGCATTCTTCCCATCTCTCTCCCTTACTCATCTCCATTCAATGAGTCATCTTTCCCATTCTCCGAGCAATTATCCATTTCATGCCGACACCTTCAGCCCTTCTCTCTCTTTACCGTTTCAATCAGCGCTCGCACATCTCCAGCACTCTTGCGTTACGCGCGCGCGAATGATTCCAAATCACCACCACCGGCGGCGGTGCTGTGGTGAGATGCACTCCTCCCGCCTGTACGCTCTCAGGATTATTTTTTTTACGTCCGCGCGAAGCCTCTTTGTTGTCACCGCCAGCTGGGGCGTGGCTTTTGAGAACTCCTATCCCACAAGATCACCTTGGGGAGGACTGATGGAGTGAATGTCGGCTCATATTGAGCGTGAGGAATGTACGCCTACAATTACATCTACATAGTGCCCTAGAAACTATCACAATGTTGTGTAGCCGGGGGGTGAGTTTTCCTCCGACGAACACCAGACAGTCTCCTGAAAAAGTATATTCAACTCTGCCTATTCATTCTTAAGCAAAACACGGCAAATACCCGTCGGAAGGTAACAATTCAACAACATATACTACATAAAATGCCTACAGTGTCATGTAAAACTATGAGTATTGACGTTTTTATTTTGTAATTGATTATAAAAGTGCAGAGATATGCTATAGATGTTTAGGAAGCATGCGAGACGTGGCGGTAGTAGGTGCTACGTAGCAAACTAAGACGCCAACATTAGAGAGCCTATCGTAAAGTTAGTTATCTTGCCTATTAAAAACCTAACTATTAGATTTCAACGGCAGTTGTTTTTGTGTTCATTCAGGGCTGCCCCTCAAATGCATATTGTTATAATTTCCTAGACGCTGTTATAACTGAAGCTCACGCTGGCATCACCCCTTCTAAATGGGATCAAAAACTTAATTACTTCTTGATAGGATAGGATATATGAAAGAATCTTAATCTTAAGTTTGTTTAATTTGTTTTGAATCTAAGTTACCGTTTCAAGTTATATTTTATTTGCACCTCCCTTAAGCCGACAGCAAGTATGTCTATACCCCCAAAGATCTCGTCGGTTACTCCAAACATGGGATTTCATTATATAAAACGACCGGTGGAGTCGATTTTTAAAATTGGCTTAATTTTTTAATATAGGCCTAATTAATAGGCCAGTTCTACTCCGATTTCCAGTTTCTTCTTCCTTAAGCTATCTTTGGAGATTTCTTGCCTCACTTTTATTGCATTCGTATGCTAGTAAAACTATTTATTAGGATTATAGATTTTTATTTGGTTGTTGTACTCAGGAGCATGAGTAGCAATAGAAGATTATAAATCGCTGGGTGAAGATTATATATCGATAATGGGCAAAAGCGATTGCTGAAATTGCCCAATCATTTATACGAGAAAAGCCAGAGAGAAAGACCACTGCAAAACGCTTTGACGGTTAGTCTCTTAGGGCCGTACGCTAACGCCGCCCGGGCAGTACCATCGAGTATAGGGCGGGAATTCAAATGATTATGAATGAAAAGGGTCCTGGAGAAATCCTAAGGACATGTCAGCGCTCCAAAACAATGAACGGTACGTTTTAAAAGTATTTGAATATAAAAATTAAGGTTGCAAAAGACTTGTTTTGCGAGAAAAATGTAATTTCAATCCTCACTTACCTGCAGGAAAGACAAAAGCGAAAAAATTATGTTCTAGCGCGCAGAAATTCTTAAGAATCACCACTTTCCACGCACCAGAGAAGAAAATGTTGGAAAGATAGTCTTCGAAATGTAATCGCCGTTGTTCCAAATTCACAGAGTTCAGTGTTCTAATTATCTTCCATTTTCATGGTTAGTGATCCCCATTGCTAATCTTTTGCAGCCGGCCAGGGTGCAGCATGCAATCGTGTATGCTGTACCCCTCTACAATTTTATACCTATTAATTAACCTAATCGATCTTATGTCCAGCAAACTCCGCAGCCAGCCGTGGAATTGAATGGGCACTCATGGAAAAATAATTGATTATCGTCTACAAAGCAGTGGCGTGGGGTCAGAATGACACTGTAAGAATACAGACCGCCCAGCGTTTGCAGCTGATGATGTGGTTCTTATTTTCATTCTAACGTCTTGTTTGAGATCCGCCGTTGTAAACAACGGATATTCTGACCTGTAACCATACTGCTGGAACGCGATCTGTTTTAACTTATGGAGAAAAAAATTCCGATGGATCGCAAGTTTTTGGATTTATATCGCTAGGGTCAAAATCATATTTATAATCTTCACGATCGTATTTCGTCAGATTTTCACGGAGTATTATGGGTTTGTGGAGTGAAAGCATAATTATTTTTAAGTAATACAAGAATATATTTTGAAATATAATTAATGCAATCTATCAGACTGTGTGCCGAAGCACTTTCCTAAGCGCATATATCAACTAGTAATGGAATATAACAAACGTGGATTGGAATGAATTTACGTCAGGCAATCTTTTTTCAGGTAGATGAGGACTAAAGCCATTGTTAGCAATTACTCACACGGTATTTCATGCTAATCTACATTCTAAATTAACAGTCACTTTTGCCTGCATCGGATATGCATACTCTCGGAGAAAAAAGTAATCAGTTGGCAATTTTTGTCATTATATTTCTACAAAACTTTTTTTGTATATTCTATACGGGCGATGCAAATATTTTTTCATGTTTTCTGATGAGCCAATCGCTTGTTTGTCAGTGATAATGCTCTGTATTTGGTGTTTTATCTAAATTACGGGCAAAAGTGGTTCGTAAAGTTGATCATTTGCGAAAATGAATGTTATCAGGTTGACGAATACCGATCGATCAGAAGACGACTTTAGCTGTTTGGCGCTTCGACATAAAATGCAACGGTTAGCAGCATGAAGGGGGCACATTTCATTCAACATGAAGTATTATTTTTTAAAATTTCACTTGTACATCTACGTATTACCCTGCAAGACACCCCAAGGGTGTGTGGCAGGGTGTCAGAGTGTGGCGAGGTTGTCACAAAGATGCACTGCAAATTCCACCTACATACACTGCACTGCAAGCATACATCCAATGCTACGGAAACTACCTGCATCGATGAATATTTCAACGACGTAACCGAGATTCTAGAGTGATGGAGGGATCGTGTAAAACGTACTAGTACTACGATGAGGATGGAGGAACATGCATTAGGGAGCAAATCAACTTATCTGTTAGATTACCTGTCAGCAAACCTACTTCAAAAGTCTCGTTAACAGCCGTTATGGTCTGTTATCGATCACGGGGAATTACGTAATTTAAACCTGTCGGTACTGCTGTTTATTTCCCTTACTTCAGAGTCTATTTCACATGGCTGCGGTCTATTTCGTATGCTTCGGCAGTGTCCGCATATGTACTAAAAAATGGGTCACTTAAAAAAAACTCCTAAATGAAATCCGATCGTAATGATGAAAGTTAGGTGTGAAAATTTCATTTGTGAACTAAAGGACAGTAAAAAGAATCCTTATCAAGTAACCAATGTAAGTTTCAAGAGTTGCTTTCCTTAAATGTCGAACAGATGGTGGCTGTTCTCGTTTTAAATCCACTGGAATAGATGGTTTTTTTTAAGGTTTTAAAATTATTTTATTTGAGAAGTGGTTACATGCCCGCCATTTCTGGAGGCGAAGCGAAGCATGATTATAATCTACGAAGGAAGCATAATACGCCGCTTCCAAAACCGAATATTACATTTTATAAGAGATCTTTTTTGTATTTGGGACCAAAAATATTTAATACCTTATCAGATTATATTCAAAGATTAAGGAACGAGAGAAAGGTTTTTAAGTTGACAAAGGCATGGATATTGTCACGGGATAACATAGATGTTTAAATTAATAATTTTTTTAATGTCAGAAACTTGTATATCATGTAAGCACGATGAAATAGTCTGTATTATTTGTTTTTTTTCCGTTCTCATTAACTCAAAATGAAATGGTATTATGTAAAATTATTATATATGCTTCATATAAAAAGTTGTGTTTTTTTAACAGCAATGAATTTTGTGCATTGGCAGCCTCCCCACAGGTCTGTGACCTTTGAGGCTGCCTATAGCTCCATTAAAAAAAATTAAGTACACAGTACTGTATGCAATTATGGAGTAATAAATATTATATTAAATTACTTATTCGTCTATTTCGTCATGATATCCAAATGAAAGTAAGGAAAGAGCAGGGCTAAAAACTAGGTAATTATTTAAGTTGCCTGGCAACAGTTTGATGATGCAATGCCCTCTCTATTTACGCAATGGTTCTTCCACTGTTAAGGGTTTAATATTTCGATGTAAACGAAGACGAATTTTTCAATATCCTACGAACTTCAACATACAACGGTAGATTAGATCATGAGAGTAAAATAATCGCAGTGGATTGTTGTCCAGAAAGGTTTTAAACTCCGTTTTTCCGCTATCGATAAGAGAACGTAATGACTGCGTTAAGAATTTGAATTAGGTTAGTGGACAGGTTGTGAGGCGGATTAATTCATATGCACCCTAATGCGTGTTTCTAAATCTCCCGTGTAGTACTAACACCATTTATTGCATGTTCCCTGCACGACTTCTTGTGTCACGTTTTCATAGTTACATTTTGGATTATTTTAGTATGACAATGATTATAGTCATCAAATAAAAGGTAAGTCATAAAGCTTACCTTGGGGGTTCTTTGGGATTTAAAATATTATCACGAAAAAATAAATATTTACCTACATAAGCAACAATGAGTCCTTCTCCTACTAAGTTATTCGTTTTTTATATATTAAAACTCCGTTTTCTGTCATGTGACCAAGATTCCCCCGGATGCGATGCGATTATATCGTAGAATCGATATGGTACTTGCTGGCAATATAGAAACCAGTCTATTTTCCTTGCGAGTTGCAACCGCGGTCGATTACCACCACTATCGACCACCACTGCTATGGAAGTGCGTGCTTCCACGGCTTTCAGGTTCAACTTTGAGGAAGTTGATTTTCACAAATGAAAAAGAACTTTGGCTTTCTTCCACTGAATAAGTTTTTTGGTACAACGTGTCTCAACACAACGGTGTCATCGTCAGTCACCTGATGAAGACACCGTTTGTGTCGAAATATGTTGAACCAAGAAATTAATCTGTGGAAGAAACCAAAGTTATTTTGTCATTTGTTCAATTGTGTTCATCACAAACCCATTGTGTCTCAGGGTGTGTCAAATCATTCTGGTTATTCTTTTCCATATGGTGTTCCATTTGGTCCTTTCCTCTTCTACTCTTCTATACTCTTCATAATTTCTTACTTTATCCGTCCATTATTATCTTCAGCATCCTCCTCCAGCACCAGGTTTCAAAGCCTTCTATTCTTTTTTGGCCAGCTTTTCCAATTGTCCATGCCTCTTATCCATAAAGTTCTACGCTCCACACTAATATTTTCACATACTGTTTCCTGATTTGTAGTCATGTCTTGTGTGAGCACAGCAGTGATCTTTTTCCCATGAACGCCTTCTTAGCTTGGGCTATTCTCCGTTTGCTGTCAGTTGTACATCTTTCGTTCCTCGTGATGGTATTTTGTAACCAAACAGCTATGCTGTAAAGTAATTTATTAGTTATTTATTAGTAAATTGAAAGTGTACACCACAGCCCAAGAATGCATAACCACGGATGCGGAAGAAAAATTAATATTGAACAATGAAAAAGGGGAGAGGGAGACGGCCGCCTGTGTGAGTAAACAAGAGGCGGTTGAGTGACTTTTCTTTTTGAGCGTGAGTGGCGAAGTATTCTGTGAGAAAAGCAAGTGTTGTAATATATTTCTAGGCATTCTGTGACAAATAAAACGAGTGTTACAACTTCTAAGAAGGATTTGCTTGACGCCCATATTTTTGAGCCGTAGAGGGAAACTGATTAAATTTCAGTCGTGTAAGTATTTATCCATTTAAGCATTTTTTAAAATTGAAGTGGTAATTTGATGGAAACCTATGTATCGCCGTGGAGTTTTATCTTATTAGGAACTGGGAGTTTTAGAAAATAGCCCTGCCATACTCGAAAATCCTTCGTTCCTCACAGCCGCCTTAAAGTCCTACGGCCTGACTTACCGTGCCTCCCCTTCTCCAACCCTCCCCCCATCCCAAATCCAACCCACCCCCTTTCATCTACCCAACCTCCCTCCTGCCCTTCTCTCGTCGCTTGTCATTTCACTCACGTCTCCCCATTTGCCAATTATCCTCTCTCTCTCTCTCTACGTCTCTTATTCACCCTTCGCCTCTCCGGTGCTCTCTCTAGTCCTGTTTTCTTATCCTCCCCCTTTCCTTCCTTGGATCCCCCTCTCTCTTTTGCCATCTTTCCGTCTTTTGCCCTTTCCCCCGTCCCATGCATTGTCCCCCGTCTTTGTCTCGACAAACCTTTTCTCGCCCGTCTCCTTCCTTGAGTTCTCTTCATTTTTCCCTCTCCTGTCCTTCAATTCCCCTTCGCGCCCTCACTGCGGTAGGGTTAGTTTGTGACGTATATGCCAGCGTTCATTGGGGGAGTATTTAAAGCTAGTAAAAGGAAAATGTCTTCGTATTTTCTACACTTTATATTGAAATACCATGTAAAAATGAATAAATAAAAAAGTCATGAATCACATAATCATTAATTTCATAGGTAAACGCCCGGGGAACTTGCTTTAAATATACGTGATTGTAGACGATTGTACTTTGTGGGATTTGGACGTAGTAAAAGAAAAACGACTTCGTATTTCCCACACTTCTTATTGAATTACCTTTCCGGTTTCGATGTTACAACATCATCTTCAGAGGTCGTGTGTTAAGTACAGATGCGATGGCTTTATATATGTACGGGGAGGATATAGGGATGAGGGGAGGGGGACAAGAAGGATTATTGGGTCAAGCTCCTCTCCCATATATCCTCCCCATACAGGTATAAAGCCATCGCACGTATACTTAACACACCACCTATGAAGATGGTGTTGTAACGATGAAACCGGTAAGATATTTTAAGATAGAGTGTGGAAAATACGAACTCATTTTTCTTTCACTATGTCAACATTCCACGAAGCATAATCGTCTACAACCACGTATATTTTAAGCTAGTTGCACGGGCGTTTAACTATGGAATCAATGATTATGGGATCCAGGATGTCTCGGAATTCATTCAAAAGTTTGGATTGCAGAAATCATCTCTGTCGTAACTACTCTCCAAAGAGCTATTACTTACAAATGTTTCGTTCATTCACTTACCTCTACTTCAAGTATGTTCATAATGTTACTTATGCTCTTATTGAGTACTCTGTACGAAAGAATGAATTTGAGTTTTCTTGGAGTAGTCCGTTTTCTGGATATTTTTTTATCATCTGGGGCACATCAACTCTGCTCCTGATATTTTTTTAAATGTTTTGTCTTGTGCGCAGGGTTTGAATCCATTGGAGATCCTTTCCGCTGCGAATTGAGTAGGGTAAATATCCTAATATGTTTTAATAAAGAGGGTATTATATTTTAGAAATGCTAGTGTTTATTCACCTCGATGCATGATTTGATTGTGGTGTCGGACTGGTGAGTTGAATTAAGGGTTATGCCTTTTACATGGAGGGAAAATATCTGGGTGCTTTTTATTCGCTGTTGTGCCCAACGAACCTGCTATCCATTTGTTCCAGGCCCTTAAGTCACTTCAAAACAGGTCAAAAGCATAGTTGATGTAAGCTAAATAATACAAGAACGTATCAAAGTAAAAAATTCACGGCTGTTTTTGTAATTTCAATAAAGATGTCAATCACGAACTTTGTAAAGGTTTTGTGTCGCAAACTTTGATGTAATTGTCGTTGTCTTGGCGTGCCAACATCGAACTTTTAGCATGCCATCAAACGGTGGCACGCTTGCCGTAGGCTGCCGATTGCTTCCATGAAACTTGAAATTTTTGATCTTTCAGAAAATTGAAGTCATTAGTTCACAACACCAGACTGTATATTAGAGGGACTAGGTTGAGAGCCGCCAGAGTTTCGTCGTCTGTGCGGTAAGACTTATTTTGCGTGAGAAATTCAGAACAGGAGTGTTTCAGAGCGACATAGAAAATATAATTTTAACGCCACACTGCATTTCCTGGTCCTACAGAAGCGATAAATTTACAGAGATACATTGCCGAACAGATAGGTACAAGAATTCTTTCTTGCATCGCACAATTAGCTGCCATAATAAAACCGGAGCTCCACTTAAAACATTTCCATGATACACTTCAACATCTTCATCATAAACAACAAAAACGGGAAAGAGTGGTGGTGATTTAATTTACCTTCGCCCCTGGTGACAACATACTTCCTGCCCCCCGGTTGGCCTTTCCAATCGTCACGGAGGGCCAAAGCCTTCCCTCCTCAGGAGGTGCGTGAGGTCATTAATGAACTTCGCCTAGGGAGTATTTTTCCCCTAATCCCGCCAAACCCTGCTTCTCTGACTCTTTTGTCCTTCCGGACCCCCTGTTGCCCTCGATGTGTCTGGAAATCCAACTTCCACTTCTCCATCTCTATCCTTCACTCAGGTTTTCTGTTCGAGGCATGGTGAACTGCGGCACTATATTCTTCTTTGCTTTTATTATTGTTATGCATGTAAACCTAAAATCCTCTGTAGTGTAGATAACTATCAGGGTGAGTGGCATAGGGTGATTCCACACGAAGCATGGACCACTCATCTCAGTTCAAATCCAAACCGCGACTTTTCCCCGGACGCTGGGTGCAGGCCAAAATCAGTCCGGGTAACAATGCGCGGTCAGACAGGAAAATAGGAGAGTGCTACGAAGAATAACACACGCTACCACGCTACCAAGCTACCAAGCTACCACGCAACACTAGTTATGATATAACTAAAAGTAAGTATTAGTAATGCGAATGATAAATGTCCTACAAGGAATTAACAAACTCTTCTCGGGCTCTGCACCAGGTAATTGGCTTCATGTTTGCCGACGTTTTGGAAAACGACTTGTTTTCCATTTTCAAGGCGTGTTACTCTGTCCGTGTCAGATTGTAAACTCAGTTTGTCATTGTAAACTCATTGTCAGTTTACAATCTGACACGGACAGAGTAACACGCCTTGAAAATGGAAAACAAGTCGTTTTCCGAAACGTCGGCAAACATGAAGCCAATTACCTGGTGCAGAGCCCGAGAAGAGTTTATTAATACAATTCACCAGGAGAAACTGAAATCTTTTGTCCTACAAGGTACTAATTTAGAGAAATCAGCTACAGCTATCCTAGTTAGACCACTCTGAGAACACGCTGCCAGTGTTTGGGATCCTCATGAGGTAGGCTTAAAAACAGAGTTCGAGCGCGTGCAGAGAAGATCAGCAAGTTACGTGAAAGGTCGTTATGATGGCCCAGTTAGGATTACTGATCTCTGCCAACTACTTGAATGGGAATCGCTTTCCGATCGCCGATTGAAAATTTGCCTCTATCTCTTAAGTTATTTCAAAATTCATTTATTTTCCATTGAAGTTATCAGTATCTAACAAAGTCCAATATACTACGGTCTATCAGAGCATGAGAATAAAATAAGGGAAATAGATTGTTGAACAGAAAGGTTTAAAATTCCATTTTATCCGCGATCGATATGAGACCGTAATGGCTGCGTTAAGACTTTGAAGTAAGTTAGTTTACTGGTACACATACAAAAACATACGTGGCACACCATTAAAGAAACTACGTTTTGTTAAACGTATAATAGGAAGGTCCTCGGATGAAAAAGAAAAAGAGAGATGCTACTTCGCTCTGGTTAGGCCACACCTCGAATACGCCGCGAGCATTTGGGACCCTGGTCATAAAGATTTACACAAAAAAATTAAAAAAATGCAAAGGAAACCAGCGCGCTTCGTTAAAAACTGCTACGAGCGTACATATAGTGTCTCGCAACTTTTAGAGGAATTAAGGTGGGAGCCCCTAGAGACTCGGAGGCTACCCGCTAGGCTTAGGCTGCTTGATAAATTCATAACTGATATTTTTTAGAGCGACATAGAGAACATTATCCTGACTCCTGACTACATCTCTAGGTCTGACAGATGCCATAAAATGAGGGATGTATAATTTGACGAACAGATAGGTACAAGAACTCGTTCTTTCCGCGAATAATAAGCGACCACAATAAAAATTTAGCTCCACTAAGTAGACTCCTATATAATATGTCACCATTCCATCTCCAAAAGCTTACACTTTTACACGGCGAATGACCTAACATCCCCTGCCACACGCCCATGCGGCGGCTCGCAGGGTATTATGTAAATGTAGATGTAGTGTAGCTGAATAGTTGATGTGCTCCCTAATGCATGTTTCTTAACGTTCATGTAGTTACCTACGTCGGAATCTCGCATTTTCATAAATGAATTTATATCCATTAGCCGGGCTCACTCGGGCTTCTAGACGCGATGTTTACCTCCTCATACCCATGTCTTTTAAGGAGATTTTTAAAACTTTTCTTGTCATAATAGTGATTTTTTTGGCATGATGACCAGCGATTTTTAATGTTTCTTCAGATTTGTGGTGTCACTCGTTAAGTAAATTCGTTTTTCGTAATTTTGTCTTCATTTCTTTCTGTTTCACTTCTACCAATTTTGCTCTATTTTATCATTTTTTTTAAGGTTGGGAGATTCCGCATGCTAGTCATTTTATATTATCGTTGTCCTTTCCCCTCTCATGAACAAGGTTTTACCTCTTTATTCCTGGAGATTCTTTTGTTACACGCTTCTTCTGTCAGGACCTAAACAAATGTTTTCCCCCCTGACTTTTTGTCATTTTTACTTTGTCTGGCCAGAGTGATGTGTTGCCGTTTGCTCTATTGTCTAATTGTCTTTCGGAATCTGTATGATTTTTATATTTTATTATGGCGGGGTTAGATCCTTGTCTCTGAACTCTATGTCTGTGGGCTCAAACCCTACCCAAGTAGAATTTTTACCACCCAGGTAATGAGCGTGTGTATTTGTCCATTGTTACCTGTTATCATTCTTGAGGTAAAAGTAATGATGCTACACAAATGAGTGACTTAAAATATTTTTAAGCTGTTTATGGCCTGTGTGACTCGGGTTCCTTTTTGTATAGATATATTAATCTAAATCCAAACCCTTGAATACTTCGCCGCTATTTTAGGGGCATCTTTTCCCTCTATAAATAGGAATCGCTGAAAAATAAAATATTTGCGACATTTTTTCCCGCTCTTCTTCCTCTCCGTAATTACTGTAGTATTGCAGGATTCTCCACTTGGATCCCCGAGCATAGATAAATTAGTCGTCTTGATGACCCAGAATAAATCCCCATGCGATTTCATCCTTTGAAATTACCCATTGCAAAGGATTTTATCTCGCAATTTCCTTTTGCATTTCCATGGAGTGCATTAAGTCATTTCCCCGGAAGTTTAGACCTAAGAGAGCACTCGGTGGAGTTATGCCCGCTCGCCGAGCTCATCGTCGTAAGTAAATGAAGCACTCATTATACAGGATTACAGCGTGACCGTTTCACTACATTTAATCGCTTTGGCTTTGCATACTTTTCCGTTCTTAAAAATCGCGCTCTGGTATTTCACGCTGTTTTATGTAATCTCGAAATATTTATGTGGGTTGTGGAGTGGAGGAGGCCTCCCGAGTTCCTTCCCTTTGCCAGACACTTTAAATTCTTAGTTATCGGATGCTTTAAACGCCGTGTACCAGGACTAATATTTGGGATGAAAATATATCATTTGTTAACTTATATAGACACCTCATTAAGCCGGTGTCTCTCCCCGTATGAATTATTATTTTTTTTGTAAACCTCGAGAGAACATGGAAACATATTCTCTAGAATCTGCACGACTGGAATTCGTTTATCAGAGCTCTCGTTATACTTGCACTCTATATAACCCGTCTTCTCTTTCCGTAACACTAATTCAATCTGTAGAAACGCGTAGACGTTATATCATAGATCGTCTTCTTTCGTCAGGAAACAATATTTTTATTTATGCCACGAGGTTTATACTATTCTTGTACGAAGGTTTACCTCTATTAATATCTACGAGGATTAATCTGTCTAGTTTGTCTTTACAATAAATTTAAATCTCTATCGTAATCTCTCATTTTAGGTAGCTGTTAATATTTGAGAAAAAGTCGTTTTTCTTAAGTATTGGTGTATATTGTGTGGACGATTATTTGACGGTGATTATTAGAGTATTAAATTATTACTTGAGAGCTTGTAGACAAGAAAGTTAACGGAAACTGACTCAGTTATGCTCTTTAACTGGTGGAGTAGGTCTACACTTGGTAGAAAGTAAAACATGGTGAAAATAAATCAGTATGAACTACTTCTGTTTCGTATAGTTCCTTAAATTAATGTCCAAGTCTATGTCTCATTATCCTGGCAACGCTGAGGGTACTTACCTCGCCAATTGTACCTGGATAACAATCATTTTACGTTTAAAACGAGTGGAACGAAGAACATAAAGAGGAATATTACCAAGCTATTACTTTTCATCGTGGACAGTGATGCTAACTAGGTGGTGAACCGTATGGATAAGGCGTATATGGTACTCAGGTGTCTGCTTCTAATTAATGGGATAAATTTTCTTTGGCAAGTATGTATCCATGAATCAATATCATTTTTATTTACCTACCACTTTGCGGCACGTGTGTAAATGGTACTGAACCCTTAAGTGTTATGGTCTGATTGCCATATAAATCCACATATTAAAGTAAAGTACGAGGGGATAAATTCCAAGATGAGCTTAAGTAAAGAACCCAAGAATGTGTGCATCATTGACTGACCTTACTAATTGGTTTAAAGAAGTCGAGTCTTGTACGCCAAAAGTATTTTGGAAAACATCAGTCGATTACTTGCAACGTGGAATCGATATTTTTCCCTACAATTGCGTGTTCGTGGAAATTTTAGAGAATAGTGAGAAGAGAATTTGTAATTTATTTTTACAATTTGATAGTTGTTGATTCCTAAAATATTTTCCTGACGATCTGTGCCGCAGGTGCATAATTTCAATTATTATCGGTGAGAAATGCATTTCTTTTATAATTTGTTACAAATTGAATATTTCTTCTCTGTGAGACGGAAGATTTTCTATTTTGCAAATTTTATGAGAGCTAAACTTCATTGAATTGCTCATTCGTTAGCTAATTAATTATTATTATAATGTTTCGGACCATGGTGGCTAGGAAATAACCAGGACACGTTTCCATTTGCATTAGGATTTTCAGGTATTTCTTAACTAGCTCATCCTCCTATTTTTTCTGTCTCGTAAATAAATTGTGTAACAAAATTTAACTGAATAAATAATTTTACTTAAATATCTTAAATTTATGTAATATCCTCCGCAAAAAAATGGTCAGCAATTTTTTTGTGTAGACAATGTATTTGTGATGGGAAATTCTTTTGATCACTTTATTTCCATTGTTAGTCGCGTAATCTTAGGGTTGGTTGACTATAGCTTCCAATTTAATTCCCTATCTTGCTAACCCACTAGAATCCAGTTATCTCTTCGGCTCCTTCTCGTTTCGGCTGGCCTATATAATCATCCCTCGGTCTTCCTCGTTAGGATTTTCCTTCTTTGTTCCTTTATGTCTCAGAGTGGCCCATTCATCTGGGCCTTAACTTGATCTGAAAGTGTTGCTAATGGTTTTCTACTCTCTGGGGTTCAATGTAGAAATGTATAATCTCCCTTTTCTTTTCCGCTGCGATCGAATAGTTAAAATTCATTGCGATCCACTGAAAGCTTTTACGAAAGATTTCCTGTTACCATTTTTTTGTGGGGTCACAATCACAAGTGAACGCACTGAAAAAACAAGGACATTCAAGGGTATTCCGTAACTTTGCTCTAAAAGACGGAAATACTTGGCTATGCTCCGTACATTTTTTGGCTTCCTTGCGAAAAAGCTCTTAGAAAGAAGCCGGTTAATGTTCCCTTTTGCGTATCATTTTATCTTTCACCCTCTTCTCGGGGCATTAATATGAGGAAAAAATGAATAAAAGTGTGCTTGAGATATTGAATCGGGAGAACACTTCTTATCTTGATGTAAATACTTCTTGCTTCCTTCATTATTTCCTTGCTTTTCGCCTTCCGCCGTCTCCATTTTGTAGGCTACTCAAGTGCTTCCTTCTCTCAACCTCATCCACCGGTTAAGTTAACGCTTTAGGTAAACGTAGTTAACGCTTACATTATTCCTTTATATATATACTGCTCTATGATTGTTCATAAGGGAACAAAATATGAGAGATGCACTGCCGGGCAGAAAGGTAAAAAAAACTCGTTCTTTCCGCGAACAATAAGCGACCTCAATTAAAATTGAGTTCCCCTAGGTACACTCCTATTATACATGTCCCCATTTCATCACCAAAAAACTTACAGCTTTATACGGAGTGACCTAACACCTAACACCCCCTGCCACACGCCCATGCGCCGGCTCGCAGGGTATTATGTAGATGTAGAAAGGACAGCAGTCATTGTTCAAGGAAAATTATTTTCAGAACTATGTTTGGCAATAATTCCTCAATACGTCATTTTTTGTTTGTCAGTGATTTCGCTCGAATTTTATTCACTTTTACCGATGCATATTCACGGGGAATATTTCGAAGATTTTGTTATGTAAATGAGATTATACTTGTTATTAAATACGGCTCTTTTGTAGAGTCAAGTTTTTCCGTCCCTTTTTAATTACCACTTATCCGTCCCGTCTCTTCGTATTTTTCATTTTCTATTCCAGAACCTCGTTTAATATGAATCCATTCCGTTCTAGGTGGTCGTTCGACCTTATTTTCCGCGGCACACACACGAGATTTGGAACGTGTGTGCGTGTGGAGTGGAGTGAATACTTGAAGCCTTGGCGAGTCTCGCACACTTACCCTCCCCCCCCTTTCGCATCGCCCGCCGGTTGGGCACCGCCCTCTTAAAACCGCATCCACTATGGTGCATCGCTTTGGACTCTCGTCTTTCTCCCCTTATCCCTCCTACCTTTCTCTGTCTCTTCTCGCAGCGCTTAATTTCAAAACCTCTTTCTACGCCCAACGTTTAACCCCTCCTCAATACGTGTCCCCTAAACACCTTGTCCTCCCCTCTTCTTTAATTTGGGAACACTTTTCCTCACAGTTCCCATTTGGTATGAAAGAGTATTGGTACTGTATTTAAACCTCTATGAACAGAATTATGAAACATCAACATGAAAGAATGCTGCTTCGATATTAATTTTTTAAAAGTACTATTTAAGTAATTTAAAGAAATATTTTGACAATAACATTTATTTTGAAATTTCGAGTATTTCTATTGTATATACTTAATTTAAAATAATACTTTACATAATAATATTGACTCAAGGTATACTCATAACGTACCTTTTTTTCATCTTTCCTCATTTTTTCTTCATGTGACAGCTGAAACAGTTTATTTCAGTGCTCCACCAGGCACGCCATCGTCAGTGAATTGCGTCACACTAAACACCTTATCCTCCCCTCGTCTTTAACTTGGGTACGCTTTTTTCCTCACAGTTCCCTTTGGTATGGAAGAGTATTGGCACTGTAATCCACCCTCTATGGACAGAATCATGTAACATCAACATGAAAAAAATACTGCTACTATAATTATTTTTAATATTTATTTTTTAAGCAATTTAAAGAAATGCAATTTATTTGTTGATAACATATTGTGAATTGTGACGTATTTGTATTGTCAATATTTTATTTAAAATAATACTTCACATAATAATATTTACACAAGTTATACTCATAACGTACCTTTTTTTAAACTTTCCCCATTTTCTTCATATGACAGCTGAAGCTGTTTATTTCGGAGCTCCATCATGCGCGTGATCGTCAGTGAATAGCGTCTTACATTCATCTATTCAAATAGTTTGTCAAACCGCCGTAAGATACGCAACTTTCCACACACTTAATTTGAAGCGTTACAATTCTGTCTTGCGCTGCAACTAAATGGGAAAGCGTCTTAGAAAGGGGATATTTCAATGATTTTGAAACGTAACAAATTCGACTCGCTCGTCCATAAAGGTTTAACTTGGGAACCCTTTTTTTCTCACATTTCCCTTTGGCATGAAAGAGTGTTGGCACTGAATTTAATGGAAGTTTTATATTTCCATCTTAGAAAAAGAGAATCACTGGTTAACATTTCTTCACTTTTGATTTCTATTATCTACTATGGTTTATCTATAATTATTAATATTATAACTAATATCTACTATGGTTTCAACTTGTTATACTATACCTCAGGTTACGGTGCAAATTGCTCGACCTTAATGATGGCGTGACTATGCGGAAAATGTGGCCGGTGATAATTAATTGTGCAGAAATATCATTAAGTGGTTGTTTTTTCTCTTTCTTCTGCACGAGAATGGGCGTTTTAAAATCTATCTGGTATAGCTTCTGTTTTACCTCTTGGGTATCCCATTTGTGGCATATCTTTTGTACGTCGTTCTCATCCCAAGATATGTTAACAGTTGCAAATCCATCTTTATCTTTTAAAAGCGTAATCTATTTCCTCTATAACCCTTTTTACTCAATCACCCTCTTCACTTTTCCTTTGGTCCGAATTGAACTCCGTGCCTATGCTAATTTTGCAATGCAATAATTTCCCTCTAACCAATTTACCGCTCAGTACTATCATTCGTAATATGTCCCATATTTGCAAACTATTTTGCCAAATTGTATTATATTCTCATTTTTAAGAACATGTTTATTGTTTATATTTTCCACCAATAATATTATTTCTAATCATTAGCCTTTACTGTAAATGGAAATTGTCGATAGCGATAAACAATTTTTTCTATAACCTGTATCAGGGAATTCTCTCGTTGTCTCCTTATTTTTTTCCTCATCTTTCATGTATCATAATCATCAATTTTTTTCATACTGTCACTCACACCCTAGAATCGGAGCACTAGACGCACTCCGGGGAGTCCAGAAAAAATAGGGTGCAACACCAATCTTGGACCCATCCTATAGCGTATTTGTCACGCAAGACTTTTGCGGGTAGAATATTTTTATACATTTATTACTTAAACATCGACAGATTACTTCCTCAAGATATAGGCGGAATGGAAGTGACATTCAGCTGATGGAAGGAACAGGCTTGGAACCGTCGGAGACTGGGAGGCAACACACTTGGCTTAGGTTACTTGAAAAACTCCGATCAAGTAAATCTCAGGTCGAAACGGGGATATTATTTTCATCCCTGGCTTTTTTTCAGGAACTGATGAAAGTCACAAAGTGAGAGGGATACGTTTCCAAACAAAATAGTTACTACTTTTTCTTCTTGAAACGCACCGTTAATTTTTATAAAAATAGCCCAACATTAATATGAGTTGTATCATTTAAATTCAAGTCTACTCTGTCCTTTTTCCCCTCCTTGTCTTCCTCATCTCCCATAGTGAGTGTCTAAACTCATCCTATCACATATCAATGAGGCTGATTGGAGAGTAGGATATAGATGTAGATGAAGGTTTTCATCAAAAACATGATTTTTTAAATTTTTTAGTTTTAATCGTCCTCTGATATAGTCAGGTTTGACTTCGGTACTCGGGATATGGTTTTTGGTGAATGGATGTGGAATCACCATTTGTGCCAAATTTTAGGCATTAATTGTTCCACCTAATAAACATTTTCTTCATTTTATTTATCAATGATTGTTGAAACTATGGTCGAAATTAGAGCGTGAGTCATGCAACGGACAAATAATTAAGTGGCCTTGATAATCGCAATAATCGCTGAATGAGTGGTTAGAATTAAATAAAATTATGTAATATTTTTAGTGCTAAATCACTTTAGACGTTTATGCATTCCATAAAGTTATGTTGAAAGCCTTCTTTTCATATGCAAACATTGTTAGATATGCATGAAAATAGTTGAAGGTACTTGAGGTTGACTTCATCATGTGGTCCCTGGTTGTACCAAACTAAAATTTCTCTGAAAATTGTGCATGGTTGTAAATTACCATTAGGATTAGGGGCATTTTCTTTAGCGCGTGCATCTTGCGTCAACATACCTGAACTGTTGATTTGTCTCGCGGTTGGTAGACCTGCACCCATGGGTGCGTAAGAAAAATTGGTCATTTAATCTTGTCATCGTGTACGTCAAAATTTTGGTGACGTGTAAATGAGAATGCATGCTTGTCGCGCTGTGAGTTCGAGGAGAGCGTAGCCGCTGCGGATAATTATTAAGAGACCTTGAAGGCGGGACTTAAATGCCTCGGAGCGACTGCTCTCTCAACTCCATCTCTAAGTATTACTCATAAAGAAGGACACCCTCGTGAGCACATAACAATTGTCCGGAAATCATCACCATCTATTTTAAATTGCTCCTGGCACTACCATATTTTTTCCTTCCCAGCCTTTTTATCATTCGCAGTTCCTTAAGAGCACTCCTCCCTCTGTTAGTGCCAACATGACTTGTTTGCGCATTTCCTTCCTTACCATATCTCTCCCTCTTTAGTCCTTTTCCTTTCCGCATCGCGCGGCGGAATTCCCAAACCATTGTTCTTTCCCCATTTAGTTACCAGTTACCAGCCTTGCTGTGAGAACTGTTGGCTAATTTACGCTTCGTGTGTTCGCTTATAGGCCATACCGAATATCACTTCCAACGCTTTGTACTATGAAGTTAGTTTAGGGAAGAGAATTTATGCATGGGTCTAGGACATATCGGCGCTGCCGTTTGGGCGCGAGCCGTTTTGGCGCAGTGACGTTTAGGCACGAGCTGTTTTGGCTGCTAATGAGACTTAGAAGTAGGTTTGTAGACTGGTAGTGTAGCGGATTTGTTGATTTTATCCCTAATACTAGTTTCCTAAACGGTGACGTAGTATGAAAGTCAAGTATCGTGTGATTTTTATTTTTCTCATATCCACGTGTTTCATCATAGAAAAAAAACATTTCACGAAATTTTAAAATCTTTAATGTACTGAAAGTAAACGAAGACATGGTTGGCATTCTCTATTGGGGATTGTTTGCTTAATACATCTATTTTTTTATGAGCGCCCGATCATCCCTGCGCCTTAATTTTCCTTCGCCCAAACGTCTCTCGCCGAAATGGCCGAAAAGTCCCATTCCCTTGTATATTGGTGGTCTCCTAGATCTACAGTTCGTATACTGCATAGCTCTAGGTTTATTTTACGGCTGCAATTTGGCAAAATCGTACCTCAGGAGCTGGAGGTTGTGAGAGAAAACGATTGAGCCAACACACTCAACTTGGAACGCCCTATACCTAAAAACTTGAGCTGTGATAGCCGCTAAACTCTACTTATTGATACACTCGAGTAATCTTAACGATTCTGTTGTTTGTGTTTGATTTTTATTTGTTTGCATCTTTTATTAATTTGTACTACTTACAATAAATTACGGCTCATATATGTAATTAATTTTCATGTCATTTTACGAAGTTCATTCATCTTTTTCCGAGTTCTTGTACATATTTTTGTTACCTTATGATTGATTCCTCGATTTTACTGAATCTCTTCCTTGCTTAGTCGCTTATACGTGTCAATATTTCGGAGAAAAGTACCTAATGAAAGAAAAGGACTGTTATCATACTAGATTAGGTATGCTTATGGCCAATCTGATTGCTCTTGTACTGTAATTTGCATTATATATGGGATGAACTTGGTTAAAGCTTAAATTATAATTTTGTTAATATATTCTGCTCTATAATTTTACGTAATAATGGCTGGTATATTAATGGGGACATATTTTAAGAATTATGTCTGCCAATTATTCCCCAATTCCTTATTATTTGTTTTTTTTTTCAAGATTTAGTCTGAAATTTATCCATTTTCACTGACGCTTATTTACGGCGAATATTTTGAAGATAATAGCATTCCTTATACTGCTATCCTCTTTTACTGTTACGCCGAATATGTCGTATGTATTGTTGATTTCAACACATAGGCAGTCTTTCTCGGTATTTTTCAATGAGCTTCCCTTTGAAAATTTTAATTTGCATTGATCTCATCGCCCGACATAATTGAATATTTTGAGTTATTTTCCTTTATATTCTTATTAAATGCACTGTTGACTTAAAATAAATTCAAATTAAACAAAATAATATTCAGTAATTTGGCTAAGCGTATTTATTTCTTCAGTACTCTTATCAGGCATAACTGAATTTACGCCAGTTTACTCCAGTTCACGCTTTTACTCCATCTCACGTCGGTCCTTAGAAGTAGGGTCTTCCTTTAGCAGCCAATCGGTTTGTGTTGCCATGGAGCTCTGTCCGTTATGTCTACGAAGACGGTATATCGCTGTAATTTTTGACTAATATTTTACATTCAAACTTTTTTTCCGAATCCATTTTACCAACATTTTCATGAAATGGCTAGGTGACTCTGACGGCTCAATGCATTACAAAAATTGTACTTGATATGTTTTAATTACGCTTTGGCCGTAAGTGGTGTTTGGTATTTTCTTTCATTCTATATTCTAATGCGAATTGATGAAATTACAGCATGAGTAGGTTGATGTTATTTTGAGAATATGAATGGCAAATTTTTAATTTTTTTGTAACTGAACCATATAAAATGAAAAGGATCTAAAAATTGTGTTAATAGTCTTCATAGGTTGCGTACATCATTTTCGAAACGATTGAGCATTTATTAAAAGTGAAATTATTTGCAATAGCAACGTAAGTAGACTGATGCCGTTGTTTTATCCTCGGGGTGGCGATCGTCAGGGAAAACCTGGGATTGTCAGGGAATTTTGAATTTCTGGAAAAGTCGGAGGATTCTCGTAACAGTCAAGGAGAAACTGGAATAAGAATCCTCGTAATTTTTCTACCATTACAGTTATCGGCCAGTCTTTCCCGCCCTTTATGTCGACGACTGAAACTAACGTCCGTCGCAGACGTGCAATGAATAAAAACCATCAATTCGTGGAGTATCCAGTTGTGATTCTTATTAGTTGTGAATCTTAGTTATTTAGTTGTGAATCAGACGTATGATGCATCCCTTTTTTATATCCTTATTGCGATATTTGCCTAGTTGTGTTAAAAATCATGATCTAAATGTATTACCCTCATCACAAGGAATACGAGGCTATGTTGTTTGGAAAATTTAAAAAAAAAATTATAAACTTCCGAAGCTCAGGTCGAGAAGTTGCTGGAGCACACTAGCTTATAGTAAAAAAACATGCTTGCAGTTCTAAAAATACGAGACGATGATTAGAAAATTTAAAGCTGCCGTAGAAGATTTAATTCAGCAGAAAAAAATATACCTATAATACGTAGGTGACATTTTGGCGATCGGTCAGGGACATTGGTAAATCCATCAGGGAAAGGTCAGGGAATTTGAAAATTGGATATCAGTAGCCACCCTGATCCAGGACCTCGGTTTATTTAGGATTCCCTATTTACTCACTGAAACGTGGATGCATAATTCCAACCCGAAAGCTATGTTGATTCAATTCATCCATATCACTTGGTCCTCGTCGATTTTATCAAACTGGTAAACAAAATTTTATCTAAATATGACGGTGGGACAACGGGTTTATTAGGTGTTAGGTTTATTCATCTTACGTATTCTAATATCCTCGGAATTTGTATATGCTTCCCCTTTTTTGTCACCTTGTATGTCCTGTCTCCTTCGTATTCTCCCCTCTCACCCCCTTCCACTCCAACCGCCCCCTCGAACACATCCTCCCTCTCTCTCTCTTACACTCTATTTCTCTCGCTCGCACCCGCCATTTTTCCCTTCGCACTGCGCTCCTCGACAGTCATTTTTCATTCTGGCGCCACTGCACGTTTTGGCGGGGACAAAAAGGGATGGAGAGAAGGGGGGGGGGTGGTTGGGTTGAGTTGTGTGAGGAAAGCGTTGGTGGATTGGTTGGGGACGGGTGGGACGGGGAGGCGGGGGTGGGTGGAAAGACTCAGTCTGGCTGAGGAGGGGAAGAGAAAAGTCTGCACGTTTAGTGGTGCAATATAGCAGGCGCCAAATTTCCTTCGTCCGTCCAGGGTTCGGAGCGGTGAGGGGTGTGGCGGTGGAGGGGAGAGGTTAGCGGAAGGAGGAAAAGGGTATGAGAGGTCGTTGAGGGGTGAACTGGAGCATGGGGGAATGCGATGGCGGGGGTACAAACCCTGGCGTGGTGGAGATGGGTGGAGGGAGGGGGTCAGAATAAGTGACTTTGTAGGAGAGTATGAGAGGGACATGGGGAGGGTGGGTGGGGGGCGGGGGGGGGAGTGGATGCAGGGTGGGAGGAATGGGAGCAAAAACATGCAGTCATTATGGAAAATTCTCTCTCCCTCTTGCCACTTCTTTCCCTGCCTCTCTTTCTCGAACTCACTTGATAAAAAAAACATCGCGTTAGTGCATACTGTTATTTTTTGACGAGTCACAAACGTTGGGGATTTGAAGCGGGGCGCACCATGTGCGAACTGCTTATTGCGAAATGATTGTTCCTTTTTTTATCATCCCCCACCCCGCGTTCGATTATTCTGTTTCTTCGCTTCGACCTTTCAGTCGTAAATAAGTATTATTAATCGTATGACTCGATCTCCGATTTACAATTGTTAGCTTATCATTCTTTTGAGGAAACACCAAAGTGTACTGATGTAACAATAATCTACTGAAAGTGTATTTGTTATAACTTAAGACTAGAAGTACCGGAGGGGTCATTTTGACCACTTTTAATTTTTTTCAATCCATTACTTGTGACTAAATCGTCCCAGCTCTTGATTATTTCTTGACTTTTATTTTTTTAGTAGGATAGTATGATGCGAAAATAAGATCCTCATGGCAGTAGTAGTTTTTATTGTACATTATCTTCTACCTATTAGGGTGCGAGTCGTCATTTTGACCCCAGTTTATCCGTCCCCTTTTTATTCGAGTTTTATCATAATAGAATGGCTTTTTATTGCCTTTCGTTGAAATATAACTGTCCGTTTGGCAGCCGACCGTTAATACCCGCGGGCAAATGGCCGCACGAAGACCCGACAGTCCCTGATTTCGCACGTGAACGTGGACACGTAACTGAATTCCACGTCCTCATGTACCACATCCTGTGTGTTGAAATGGCAAATTATAGCTGTGAATTGCTCTCGGGTTTCCGACCGGGTAAGATGCTACATCTTCTCCAACGCCGACCTTTCGATGAATGACATATTCCTCATCATCAGGACCGTTGATCGTTGTCATCAGGGCAAATTATAATGCGTCGATATAAACTTTCATTCATGCAACATAATGCCTTGTATTAAATAAAAGATATTTTCGAAAAAAATTCCGTAATATTTGAACGAAAAAGTCGTATTTCCTTTAGAAAACAAGTTGTTAAGAATATGCATATTATTTCAATTAAAAAACGTCATATTTCCTTTAGAAAGCATATTATTTTTTAAGTAAATACTAATAGGTATGCCACCATGTCGGGTACTACTAGTGTTAAAAAAGTGCTACGAAATGTCTGCATATTCTATAACATGGAACCTGAGAATTTGAGGAAGTAGAAGTGTATTGACTCCCATAGTGTGTTTAGTTACTGTCATTCAAGATAACGTCGTCCGACACTGGTCATCTTGATTGAGCGTTAATGATGATGACTGAAGTCAAAGACGGGCGTAGACTAATGAACTAAGGTTTGATAAATAAAAACGATGATTTTTATTATTCATGTTAAGTTTAATGCCGACCATTTTTTTGGAAATCCTTCGCGTATCACTATCATTCAATAAATTGCTGATACTGTATGAAACGATAAAAATATACTATCAAGAAGAAATAGTGGAATTTTGCCATAATGAAGGTAAAACGCCTATTTTGGAGTTCTCCAGTGGTCATCTCCGTCTCTTCATGTATGAGGCTATATCGCCTCTTTCGAAAACCCTCTTAACCTTGGACATCCGATGCTTCGTAATTCTCTAGGCTTGTACATGCCGGGCAATTCTGGGGAGGCGGTCCCGTAGAATTGTTCATACGCGGTCACACAATTTGATTTTGTATCCATTGATTTTGTGTAGAGAGTTATATGTAAGAGAGGGCTTGATAGCTCTAATATTGCTCAGAAACAAGGACGACATATTTATTATTATCCTATTAAAATTTTTAACGTAATGTATTAAGATTTCATTGCGAATTCTATCTAATTATATGTAACCTTTTACTTTTCTCAGGAATTTCATTTCATCTGATTAAGTTTCATTTCTGTCTCTATTTGGGAGTACCCACGTCTTATTCCCACGCATTTCCAATGGAACTGCCATCGTTTTTTAAATTTACATTTAGAGTCTTATGTTGTTTAACATCTAAAGTACTATTAATTGTTCTGCATACGTGTTTAAATTTTTCAAGTTTGTTTCGGCATCTTGATCATATATATTAGAGATATATCGCTCTCCTGAATGGTCGTTATCATTCAAATCTCTTTCTCATTATGTAGGCTTCATCATATTTGGACCCAGTGAGTCCAAACTGCCCAAGAACTGGCTCAGGACCTCGTCAGATGGAGCCGACTCGATATGCTGGACAACAGGGTATTCCGGACTGGAGGCACTTGACTAGACATCAGTTCGGCTATTCGGATGCCTTGAGATGTCCGCAGCATGCAGATTGGCGACCTGCCTGACTAGAAACCCAAAGTTTTTTGGCCCTATGTTTTGGTCTCTGGATTAAGGTTGGTTGGTTATTGTGGAAGGGATCTGGCATTGTAGATCCATTGTTCCATTATCCAGAAGTGGGCAGGTTTTTGAGAAGAGAAAATACACTCTTTTTTTATTTCGCCGTGGGCTTTTCCCATTAAAAATCGTATGAGGCAAAAAATTAATTTGGCTCAAAAATTTTGTTTCACACAGTCAACCTCTGGGCCAATCACATTCAACAATTTGATCTTTGTTTTGATGAAAACTCTCTAACGCAGCCTGGAGTCAAAACCCGAGCCCTTAAAAGGGAAAACCAGGACTCTTGTCAGAACATCCACCTTCCGATTTACGCCAACATCGCTCTTTGTTTGGGACTAGGATTTCATATCGCCTCCGGAACTCAGTGAGTTACCGTCACTTGTTACTCAGAGTCTGACCACTCGCATTTGTAAAATTTTGTGAATGATTCCGAAGAGGAAATTGGAACATGGTCGGCTGGTCCTATAATTAGTGGTCTATAACTTGTTTGGTTTTGTTTTATATATATTGTATTACTAGGTGTGCATAAAAAAATCGAGTTTTCTTGTTGGTTTCCTCGATTTTCTCATACAAACTTGGGGAGAGTTTAGCAGCAATTTTGCAATTGTCCACAGAAATTAATTTTACTGCGACCTAGGTATCAAGGTTTTTACATCATCATCAGGAGACATGTTGATCAGGTGACATGGTAATTATGATGTAAAAATATAAAAAACCTAGGTCGCAGGAAAATTTATATCTGTGGATAATCGCAAATTTTGCATTTACGTATCATGCATAAATTCCCGCCCAATATCGCAGGAATCTACGGGTTATATTTTGTGATGAGTTAGTTCGTTGACATGCGTTTTCATCGAGAAGATATTTTATACATTTCTCATTGCGTCTCATTTAGGGCCCATAAGACGCAAGTATTCTACGACTGTACTGCCAAATATCAAAGTTCGGAAGTCACCAAACCCATCGTCCTATTATCTGCTGCTAGTGCGACCGGAGACCCGAGAAACTTTTAATCCGAAGAGTGACTCGCGAAGAAGTCTCGGAGAGTTGGGATCCGTTGGATGAATCGATCCTTGTCTTGTATCTCGATAAATAATTCCAGGATGAATAATATAAGTTCCTTGGTAACTTTGTGGTGTTCTATTTTTCAGAGAATTTAAAGGTAACTTTTACATTTTTTCTTTCAGGTCCTGAAGATGACGCTTAAGCGTTTAAACCCGGGTCGTGTGTTTATAAGTCTGTGGTATTGTAAAAGTTACCATTAAATTCTCTGAATTCCAGGATGGATTTAATTCCTGCTCTCTGAATGGAGTGAACCCCACTCCTCACGGCGTTTTCCCCAATATGGAGCCGAGCGAGGTCATACAAAGTGAGGAAGGCCAGGACGTCACCATAATCGTACATTTCTCCGTGAAAAAATATTCCAATGCGAATGAGGAATGTTTGCGTGTAGGAGGAATTCGGACGAATCTTGTTTTGAGATAAGCGGGGAGAGCACTTCGAAAAAATACTGAACAAAGAGTGATTGAGTCATCCAAATACTTCCTGTCTTTTCTGTGAATTTTAATGCGGGGAATGTATAACCCAAGTATTCTGCGGCTGTTACCACATGTGCGTCCAAATTTTCAAAGTTGGAATCGAAGTCTGTATTGATTGGGGGAATACGGTAATGTAGACGCATCTTTTGGCTACGTAAAGGCTGGATATTGTATAGTACTGAGGGCGGAATCGGGTGAATGCGGACCTCATAAGCATGAGAGCAAAGGGGGGAGGAAATCATTGTAAGGAGACAAAAATGTGGGGTGGATTGTTTTTCTGGAGGCCGCCCTGCTCGGGGAGGATTATATGCGGGCATCGGCGAAGGAAGTGTCGAGGCCGGAGAGGAAATGGGTCCGCGGTACACAAGAGATGGCTTTATGGAAAGATTGAGGGAGGAGGCGGAAAAGGGGGCGTGGTCCACGGAGCAGGGGAATGAGGGAAGAGCTGCTTTCTCTCGGATCGCTTTTTAGGCTTTTCCGCGATGTCCGTACTCTCGCAGTATTATTCTCGGCCCAAGTGCACATTTCCGCTGGAAGCATCTCTGAAGACTCGTAAATTGGACGAAATGTCGCGTCGTGGACGGAGGCAGAAATGGCCTAATTGGGATCTGTGCTTTGTTCCACTTTTTGTCTCGTCCTTATATATATATGTACCTCTCTTCATCTCTTACTTTTTTCTTCCCTCTCCTTTTTAGAGCGAGTAAATGAGGGGAATGTAGGAAGGGGGGTATGTTGGAATTTTGCGGGTTGAGAGTCTCCCAAAAAGACTCAAAATATAATTTAAAAATGTCGGGAGACAGGGGCAAATAAAGGGAGAAGAGTTTATAAAAAAAACTGTTTTCCGTTTTTTTTTTTAATTTTAGTTTTCATTTTTGGTTCACGAGAGGACCAACCACTTGGTCACGTCATTTGAATGAAGCTGCACTTGAGGCGAGGACGTTATATCGTCATTTTTTTTGCTCACTTTTTTGCCCTCAGCTCCGGCGCGAGGATTGTGATGACTGAAACGGAAGCGTTTTAAGATTTGTCCCCCCCCCCATTGTCCGATATTAAACAAAGAAAGAATTAAGGAAGTTTTCTAAATTAGGAATGTTTTCTGTCTGTCGCGGAAAGAATTTTTTTCGCATGAAATGTCATCTTGGTGTCTCTCAGAAGAAAGTAAGAAGGCACTTTCATGATTAGGTCATGAGTACATAAAAAGCCATTACTTAAGGATCAACGTGGTAAAAACTTATAGAATATTATTATGACTATTGAATCTATCGATATCCTTGATTTTTGACATGTTATCTTAGATTTACGTGGAGTTGAAGTCATTGTTCTTACCATCTTAACACGAAACTATTTATAGATATATAAGGATAAGGAGACTCGTTTTTTGCTCGTATTTCAGTGGGTGTTTTCGTCTTGAAATGGTATTATATCGAAAGGTGTTTCGAGGGTATTATCTCGGGTGTCTTCGAATCTTTGGCCTTAGAACTCAGTAATAATCAAAATGTTCTATTGACGTTTCCTCGCAATAGAAATAAGTATTCACAAACGTTTTGGGTGTTGCGTGAAAAAATATAGCAATTTCAGTATTCTTGTCCGTTCTTACATCTACATGTCGTTCACATATAACCCTGCGAGACACCGCATGGGCCTGTGGCCGGGGGTGTCAGTACACCATTCATGTAGAGGTGTAAATAGAGAGGTTTTCGAAGATGATATTGTGAAGTGTAGTATGGGAGTAGGGCGTGTCAAAAATAAAAATGCGTGATTTTTGTGAATGAAGGGGTCCAAAAATTTGCCTTTTGATGCATATTATCCTATTATAAAAGATTTTTTATTTTTTATTAATATTTGCCTTGTTAATTTGCGCTTGATTATAATTTATATTGAAATTTCCGAAAAATGGGGATAATTTAATATAAACTCCAACAAAATTTGCTCAAAAGTGGTTTAATAGACTCAAACAAATTTATATATGTATATTTGTCTCTATTATCAAATACTGAAAACACATTGAAGAAAATGTAACAAGTTTCAACCAACAATATTCATCCAATCTTGCTTTGATTCATTCCCAGACATCATTCTTCTGCTTGCTTCCTGGCCTCTAATGAATCCTTCTCGTTTCTCATGAGTATACACTTTGCCAGAAGCCTCTGCTACTTGTTTCACGCACCTCTCTATGGACTGTCCATGACATGACCACTTTGGAACTTGCATTGGCTCTTCAACAAACTTTCTCATTTCTGATATTTTGAGTTTACAAGTAAGTGGAGGTTCATATACTTTTTCTGACCAGTCTATCAGTTCCAAAAGGGAAATTGCATTTGGATTTACCGCAGGTGTTACCCTAGGCCGAACAGATAGGTCTTTTGGTGTATCATCATCTTCATTCCTTAATTCAATTATCTTCTGGACCCCTGCCTTCCTTTTTTCTTGGTTTTCCGAACATAAAAGTTTCTGAAGCACCATTTCACTAAATGCGAACCACGGTGAACGTTGGATTATTGGTAAAACAATGTCTGCTAATGTATTCTTCTGAGACTTTAGGAGCTCTAATTGATGAAGAATGTGGCGAGGTCCTTTAACCCAAGAGAATTTCAATTTGATTTTAAATCAGCAGGGATAGTAAATGCCAACAATGTATTCCACAAGCAGTTTTAACATCTTCAAGTTGTTGCCTTAAGGCCATGTTTTGAAACCCATATGCGATAAATCCTGTTTGCAGTTGTTAACCACCGAGATTGGCTTACAGGACCAATTTCTAATAATGCCAGATCAGTTGGAAGTACACCTGTTCTTATGGCCTGAGTTATTTTGTAACCATAATCCTGATCTGTAGAGAGATCATTGACAACAGTGTCATTCGATGGAACCAAAGGCTCTGGAAAGGATATTCTAACAAATGAGGGACTGATTTCAAGTTCTGTTGCAGTATCAAGCATGTTGCCAATCGTACCACTCCACTTGTTGTTAGACAAAGTTTTTCCATCCAAATCTGTGATCAAGTGCCGCAAAGGTAGCTCATTAGTATGGAGAGCACATACCAACTATATGAGTTTAAGATTCAGCTTTGCCTCAACCCAATGCATGACTCCTCCTTCCCAACCAGTGTTAAAATTCGTTGAGTCACCACCAATAGCCTGAAAACTGTAATCAATGCTGTTTTTCTTTAAGAAATCCACAAAATGGTTAGCAATAACTTCAGCAGGTTTCCTTTTCGTTAAGTCTTTCTCTGGAGTAAAATGTCTGCTAATGCATTCTTCTGAGACTTTAGGAGCTTTAATTGATAAAGAATGTGGCGAGGTCCTTCAACCCAAGAGAATTTCAATTTGATTTTTAACGTTTCAGATTGCATCTGCTCACAGTGTAATGCTCTACTTTCACAATACTTGGAAACTGATGACTTGAGTTATCTGCTTGTAACAGAACTTTTGTGGAATATTTTCGTCCATCAAAGAAGCTAGATTCAATATGGCCTATCCGGCATCGAGCATGAAATTCTTCATCAAGTGATTTCATGACTTTTTCTTATGCCCTTTTTACTTTATTCTGACCAACCACAATTCTCCTGTCTCCTTCAGTAATTAATCCAGCATTCAAAAATGCAGCTGTTGTAATGGCAGCTGTAGCACGTAGACCGACACCATACCTAATACTTTGCATGGCAACATTGCGCAATTGTAATGTATTTTAATGGCTTGTACTTGACGTAGAAGGTACATCAGAATCATCACATGGAATCTGCAAAGGATCTTCAGATTCTTCATCCCACACATCAGTTGGCTCTTCATCTTCGTCGGAGACAAAAAATTTATTTGGTTGTAATGTTAACTCTTCCTTCCTTTTCTGCTTATATTCAGAGATTCTTCATAAATCATCTTCTTTCCTCTTCTGCTTTTTAATTTGTCTTCCGTGCTCAGGTAGATCTGGTAATCCAATTTGATGCTGTCCAACAGATCCATCCTTCTCTCTTTGACTCTTAATAAACACTAGTTCTTTGAGAGGGATCTTCATATCCTTAGAACAAGAGTAGGAGATGTGCACTTCATGTTTACAGTCTGCACCACCTGGACATGGACCCTCAAGTTCTGAACATAGCTTAATCTCACACTTGCAATTGAGAATTTCAAAGAGCTTGTCTATCGTTGCTATGAAAGCCTCTTTCACTTCCAGTTTTCCTCTGGCAAATGATATGTTTTCGGCCTTTTTCCAGTTTTCTTCTATCTTGTTCAGGACTGTGACTCTCGAATTTAAAATTGGCACCACAAAACTACAGTTTGCTAGCTCCCACTTTTCAAGCACTTTTGGATAAATATCCTTTGCAACAGTGGCTGCTGGGTAATTTCTGACATTCTCTCCATTCTTCTCTCTTAGTAGAAGCCCATATCTTAGAACATCACGCAGGGTCGGGAGTTCAGAAGGCAGCAAATCTCGACTAGTTCCAATGAAAATACTCATGTGAGTGGAAGTTGCCAGTCTTGTCTTCCTTTTACTAGCCATGGTTCCGAATTTTCAGAATTTGCAAGTGGAAGAAACTATTCATGCCTGGAGAAAGAAAAACAAGAAAATGTTACTACTTGCAGGACATTAATAAATATTAAATAAAGAAATTAAAAATTTATAAAAAGACACGCAGTTTTCTCTTCCCATAGTTTAGACATATTGTTGGTGTGATGACTTCCCCAAGAAATGCACAGTTGTGCATTTGCTAAGATTTTTGTCCTAGCCCCCACTCCTAGTACCATGAATGAACGTTTTTGATGTCCGATGAGACAACCTCTTGGGTCCGCGTCTTCGATAATTACCCGGTAGATGACCAAGTCGTCCATAAATAATCTTAGTATACTGCCAAATCGATAACTTAGGTGGTTTGTAAAAAAAATAAAAACATTCAAAACAGTGAGTTGTGCAGATTATTTTGATTCATTCTGTTCCAAGTATTTGAGCGACATTTTGGTGTCGTGCTAGATTTACAAAATTCTACTCCGTGAACACCCGAGAATACAAGAAAATTTCCTTGATTTGTACTTGACTCGCAAGATTTAAAAAAAAATAAACATTAAGAACTACGCAATTTATCAAGAACTTTTCGGCGATTTAAAAGGTTATCTTGGCCTCGTCCTGAGCAATAAATCTTAAATAATCACGTCAAATAGAAAAACAATAATGTAACTTAGGGCACTCCGTACTTAAATTGTTGTAGGCTGCTAATTTTAATGAATATCAGAAGAGGAAAACTATTCTCTTATAGGATTTCAATGGAGGGACTTAATATTTTTGTTCGAAATGAACAAAAAACTTGATTTGTTACTTTGCATATACTGCAGTTACGCCTCTTTTAATAGCAGTAACAGCAATTCTTCTCCTCATCAAAGAAATGTAATGGTTACCTAATTGATTTCGGAGTTATGAAAATTATTTCCAGGAACAAGTTTTTGAGATTTCCTGGAAAATATTTTACCTATGTTTATAATAAGAATAAGAGATGTTTTATGTATATTATTTAGGAATTGCCCTAGTAAATAATATCACGTAATGAAAATGTCTCTTTAACCACATTCCTGTCATAGGATCATAGTCACTGATGGGACGAGTCAAAATCATGTTGAAATTCTGGAATCTATAATCCTTGCTATTAACAGTTTATAGCATACCCTTGAGTTTCACGAAAAGTAGTGGTATATATTTTGATTCAACCTTCATTTGAAATTCTGAATAATTTATTTTATAAATGATTTTGTACCTTCCCGGCGAATATGATGTGTGAAATTCTCTCAGGATTCCCACCGGGTTAAATTTTTGACTGCTGCCAACGTTTCGATGGATAGCACTTCCATCGTCATCAGCGTAATAATCCCCGGGCCGCCTGCGTTCTCCCTTATATAGGGTGTTGGACGGTTACATCTGACTGACCATTGTTGTTTCTTCTTTCCGTTATTATTTTTGAAATTAACGGTTTCCACCCTTGATTTATCGAGTACCCCGGGTCTCAATTTAAGTTATTGGGCTGAAGATGAATTTCTATGGCTTCCTTAAATAGTCTTTCCCAATAACCATTGCATTGCATTGCATATGACTTTCGCATCACTAAAGGAGATGAGATGGTCCTCCTTTAGGCTATGCTCAGCCACGGCGGATTTATCAGGATGATACAACCTAATGCATCTCCTGCGTTCTTTCAAGCGTGTTTCAATTGTGCGGCGTTTCACCAATGTATATTTTCCCACATGGGCATGGAATTTGGTCAACTCCCAGTGTCTTGAGTCCCAAATCATCTTTCACTCGGCAGAGATGAGCTCGTAATTTTTTAATCGGTTTATGAATAACCTGGATGTTATGTTTATTCAAGATTCTTGATATTCTCCCCGCGACCGTATAAATGTACGGAACAGAAGCTCTGGCTATGGGTTTTTCTTTGGTAGGCACTTCCGGAACCAGAGAACAAAAAATGCGGAATTCCTCAGGATCGACGGAACGAAGAAACAACGATGGTCAGTCATATGTAACCGTCTTAAGACCCTATATAGCGCAGGAGAACGCAGGCGGCCCGTGAATCATTACCCTGATGAGGATGGTAGTGGTATCCATCGAAACGTTGGCAGCAGCAAAAAATTTAACCCGGTGGGAATCCCGAGAGTATATCACACAATTTATTTTATTTTAAGTTTGATCGAATCGCATTGAGAGACCTTTTTTATTTATATCTTCATGCATAAAGGTCGCTTTACCCGGTGCATTTTATTGTACAAATATAGCATAGAATGTATCATAGAGTTCACAAGATAATGAATGGAATCAGAGTAAGTTCTATTTCCCGTTCAGTCACAAAGAAAATCGTACATTTTGTAGCTTCGCAGAGTACTATTTTCCTCATGAAAGAGTTTATTTATTCCTTTGCACAATAAAATATACCACGGTCTTAAATTAAGTTGCAAGCACTTGTGACGATTTTGGGCACGTGACATTAATAATAACCACCGTAAACTGTAACATTTAATAGCGAAGTTGATAGAAATGCAGCCAATCTGTAAACGCGTACATTTCCGTGTGGAGAAAGAAACCATGTAACCGAAAATTGAAGGATCCATGACGGTGGCCTTTATTTTAAATCATGCGATTGTGAAATAAGTTGTCACTTTTCATGTCCTCTCAGCCAAATCAGTATATTTTTAACTTTGCAGTTGTCTTGGACTGTCTCTAAACTGGACTATGCATCAGGATGGCAAAGCTCTTTATTTCATCACTTAGCTGCTGTAGTTTGTGAATAACATTTGAAATGGAATTATTTGCTGGAAAAGGCTGAAATGGAATTATTTTATGGAAAAGGCTGAAATGGAATTATTTGCTGGAACCGCCAAACCAAGAGAGGTTATTAGAATACAAGAGTCTCCAAGAAAACTTTGAATATACTGGAAAAATATCACCAGTTGTTAATCCATAAAATTGCGGTTCAGAAAGGAAAAGCAATGGCAGGTTCCACAATTATTTATCAAGGTGTCCGGTTTCGATACAAGGTATCATCATCACGCCTGATGATGGCACCTTGTATCGAAACCTCAATAAATAATTGTGGAACCTGCCATTGCTTTTCCTTTCTGAACTATCATGCAGGAGTTCCATCATGTCTCGCCTGACACTATTGAATTTACAATAGAATTGCTTCGAGTCTTCCTTACGCTCTCCTCTTTTCCGATCGCTCAATTCGTCACTATTTTTTTCAAGGATTCTTCTTGGTTTTTCTCTGTAGTTCTTACCATTTCAATGTTAATACTCATCGTAGGACCTCTTCACTTGTGATGCTCTCCATGTGTTTGATCTTCATAAATTTACTTAACTCTTCCTTTCCCATTCTTTCCTGCCTTTGAAGTTATTGTTTAATCTTCAGAAGTTTATAACGCAGAGCGTTTCCCAAGAACCGTTTAGACCCGTGTATCGCGCCTACTCTTATAAGACCCGCACTCTGCTTTTATTAGCGTCGGGAAAAAAAATTGGCGGCTTTCTTCACTCTCATAGCGAGTCTTGGGGACCCTAGTACTCTGGATTAGTGCCAAAATCTTCCGTTAGCGTTCTTACGTTTGTTCCTCTACGATAAATCGAGAAAAGTGATCCCTTCTGATTCAAATAAAAGTAGCTCTGCAATGTATTGTTGGCGAGTACGAGCGAGCATGACTCTCCTTCCTCATTTACCCACTGAGTCAGGCAGATCTATCATGTGGGCACGAGAATGGCGGAGAGATAAGGAAATCGTGTAAGACGCGTACCCCCCGTTTCAACTGCGAAATCTGGGTAAAAGGTTCGCGTGGAAAACAGGTCTCGACGATGTATGTTTTTACGAACTGCTTTCTTCCTTCCACTATCTTTTACTGTTTGTATTCACTTCTTGTGGTAGAATGCCTTTTTTCCATTAATTTTTTCATCCAGTATTGTTTTCCTAAGGTTGCCATGCCGAAGCATGTGTCGAATAGCTTCTTTTCTTTTCGTTTAAAGAGTTTTCGGGAAAAGCATATTTTCTATCCAGTTCTTCGCGGAGCTCATTCAATGCTCAATTTCCATGTCTATTTGGTCTTAATGGTTCTTCAATAACACCTCATTTTCGTTGCATTCACTTTATTTCCATATGGTCCTTTCCTCTTCTACTCATGTGAACAATACATGATTTCTTATTTTGTCCGTCTATTTCATCTTCTGCATTCTTCTCAAGTACCAGGTTGCGAAGATTTCTAGTCTCTCATCAGCTTTTCCAATGGTCCTTGCTTCCTATCCATAGAGTGCGACACTCCCCACGAATGTTTTCACATTCTGTTACCCTGTTTGTAGCCCTAATCTTCCTTGAGCACAGAAGTTATCTTTTTCCAGTGGACGGCTTCTTAGCTTGGGCTATTCTTTGCTTGATGTCCGTTGTACTTCATCCGACCCACGTGATGGTACTTCCGAGATAGATGAAGGAATCCACTTTCTCTAATTTCTCTCTTATCAGTGTGACTTCTACATCCAGATTCTCTCTTCCTCATACTAGGATTTTAGTGTTCGTCATATTAATTTTCATGTTGTTGTCTTGGAGTAGATATTGGTGAATCTACATATCGAAAAATAGGGAGAAGCTTTTGCATATTAATTTTTATATAACAATTTTTTTCAGTTGGGTACAGAATTGATATATTTTTTGAAAAAGTTCGAGTTCATTACTTTGCTTATTTTATGTTCGACGTAATCTTTATAATGTTTAATTCACAAATATTTTGAGATAACATTGTTTAATTCAAATACAATTTAGAATTTACATTAATGTTTTGTACTAAGAAGGTAATTTTATTAACTAGGTTAATATTTTCGCCAGTATTGATTGAATCAAACGGATACAGTAAATTCTTTTAGTTCATATATTTTTTAAGCTTTGAAATGAAAACATTTAGTTAGATTATCATAGATTAGTAGTTCTCGAATAATAAGGTAAATGTTATTCTGTGTGTTGTACATGTAACGCAGAAATATCTTTTAAACATTTTCTATAGATTGTACAAAATCAGGCATTAGGGTTAACTAATTGCCGGGAACTCACCCTTGTCCCTTTAAATATAGCTTGAGAGCTGAGGGGAGATATTTAAAAAAATGTGCTGGGGAGAATTTCACCTCAAATGTGCCGTAATTAAATTATAAACGCTCGCCAACTCTTTTGTGTCAGCTTTTAACCCTCTCTCCCTCTTCCCAACCCACATCAGCTCCGTCATCCCATAACCAAACCGACCCTCATGTCTTCTCAACAACCCCTGTTCGCACGCAGCCATTCCAAGGCGCATTAATATCCCTTTCAGTCGCCGTCACGACAAATACAACCCTTTAGTGGGAGGTGGAGGAAGAGGTGAGATGGGTAGGAAAAAATTCCCAGGGCGTCATCACTATTCCGCACAACTTCAACCCTCATTTCCTTCCCTCCCCCTACCCGCAAATCCCAACACATCCCCCTCTCCTGTATCTTACGCTCCCATCTTCATCATATCGCGTCATCAAACATTCTCGTCTCCTGTTACCCATCCCCCACCCATCGGCGCCGAGAGCGACCCCTGCCACTTCCCTCCAGTTCACACGTGTTCCTTCTGTAGCCTCCTCCTTCGCGTACCTTGGGGTTCCCCCTACTATCTCACCCGATCGCGTGAGGTAAAACAATATTTCTTTGTCTTAAGTAGCGTATGTATGACATTGTTATAAAACTGTGCATCGCACGTTGAAATTGCCATGCAAAAAAATCAGTTTCTTTTGCTACCTTATGTCAAAGGAAAAAAGTTTGGATTGAATCTTTTAGGAAAGTTTGATGTAGACTGTTTTCTGCCGGATGTTCAACGTATTTTGCTAGAGCCGAACTATTATGGTAGAAGAGATCACTGGAATACGATTAAGGAAATAGACTGCAGAACAGATATATTTTAGATGTCATTTTGTCCACGAGCAATAAGGGACCATCTTAGATGCGACAGATCACTTCTAGGATACTTTTACCCTGACGCAGTAAAACTGACTAGGTTTTTACCCTTGTGCTAAATATCTTAATATCCTTATTACCCAGTAACTTCGCATGCAATTTCCAGAACGATATAGCTCTTGCATGATTTAGTACCTTATAGAATTATATATCTGTCGCAGTAATTATATTCAGTAGTTGCAGTAGTGTACTGCACGATAGCATGTTCGTCCATGTGGCACTCTCATAGTTTATGGTCTGACCGCGCACTGTTGTCCTTAGCTTTCGGCCTGCGCCTGGCATTCCGGGGGAACGTGCGCGGTTCGGATTTCGGCTGAGATGAGGGCTTAATTCCTGGTGTGGAATGACCCCGTACCATAATCTATAGTGGTGGCTTGGACTGTCCTTCTTAGATGTAGATATTTTTAAATAGTCATCAGAACTAGGAAGCCGAGGAAGCGTAGTGGTCTGCGCATGGGCTCGGAAGGCTAAAGACCCGTGGTTCGATTTCCGGTCCAGTCCAAATTTTTCTCACGGAAATTTCAAGTTGCTTCATCGCCGTATTTGCGGCAGGCTTTAATACCGTCTCACAATGGTACATTTCACATTTCTTATTAGAAACCTCAAGTGGTTTCAACTGATGAGGCCTATCGTAGGTCGCTGTATGGAATAGTTCGCCGAATATTTATTCACCCGATGGAACTACTTATGTAAACTCTTCATGTAATCTTGTTTACCTAATATCAAGTGTAAACAGAAAATTAAATGTAAAATATTGTAACTTCTTTTATTATTACCATCAATTTCTCTTAAAGTGACCACCTTGTGTCAGTACCGAAAGCATGTTTTTCCCCCTGATTTTGAGGTCTTATCGTCTCGAGTACGTTTGGGTGTACATTTGTGAAAGGAAAACCTTTTTTTAACTCTTTTCAATTCATTAAGGCAATTTTTTTCCAGCTCTATCAAAAGTTTGTTTTTCGGACGAAGAGAGTAATCTTTTTGACCTCTTTATCCCTTTTGACCCCTTTTGATCACTTTTGGGAAGCATTGTCCTTTTTTTTTGGGAAGCCTGACCACGTACTTCGAGGTCAGGCTTCAAATAATAACGCTGCAGCGATTTGTGGCAATTTTTTGATTCTGTGCAAATTGTAGGACTGGAAAATGTTTAAACATTTTCATTCATTAACAATAAAATATGCGCTATAAAAATATTCGCCTACCATTTTGTATCCTTATCAACTCTCGCAGCCTTTGGTGAGAAGTCAATGCTGTAGATTCCGCAGTTTTTCTTAGGCTGAGTTACAAAGTTCATGAAGTTGAAAAACTGCTAAGTTTAGGTAGTGCAGTGTAGATTATTGCAGTAACGTGTTTGATTATTTTGGTTATAATCTATAATAAAAAAATTGATGAAATTAAAAGCCAATTATCTTAAAAGTGGTGTATAAAGTATTGCACTAGTATTCAAACGGGCCAAGATATAAATTCTCAAATTATAGCGACACATCATTTTAACGCCCTCGTGGCGAACGAGGGCGTAGTCCAATCTTTGAGATTAAATATCTCCGTTGTTTATGAAATGCCCACAACCAAATTTCTTTCTAAGGTAAGACAAAAGACTAACGTGTGAAACTAGAAAAAATTCCAATTTAAAAATGGCTGTATTTTTGTTATTAAAATTTAAACATTTCAAATTTCAACAATTTCAATAAAATTTAGTTTATTTACAAAACTGATAACTCGCTGTTTCTGTACATTTTTTGCAAACAAAATAATGCATTAACCGTTTCTCTAGCTATTTTTGTTTAGGGGATATAGCATAAAGAAAAAAAGGTCCAAGTGCAAAATGGTCGAAACTTTGATCGTCTCTAGATCTGCCAAAAAGTTTTTTTTTCCAAAAGCGCTTCCATACTTTTTCATATAATGCCAGATGGAATCCATGCAAACATTTTGGTTCGAATCGGAGACACCAAGGGTCAACTCACTGCTGATCTGACGTGGAATGACCCATTGCGATTTTGATTTTTCTCAATTGCTTGTCATCCTTCATCAATGGCAATTTCTGGCAACTCCGGAAGGAAACAGCGCCTTAAAAAAATGGGTGGCGACTGGTGAGATGGTACCCATAACTAATTCATCCACAGGGTATGTAGAGACGAATAATGGCTAGGTCAAAAAGGAGAATATTTTATTTAGGATTGCACTGTATATTAACTCATTCACGGAATGACATGTATTTGCAGGAAGAAGTTTTTTTCTGTTTTCTTTTGATCACTGACTAATTATAAAAAAAATTAATTTCCTTCGGGAGATTGTTATAGAGTTGTTGGTTTCCGGGGTGCCTTTATGGAACTTTATATTCATTTAGACTAAAATGGTTATACTACATGTACTATAACCATCTTGAGTGAAAGTGTAATACTTTGTTGTTCCACAATTAATTTTAATACCAGACGACCATGGTTTCTACGGTTAACGTCAGTGAAGATGGCATTATTATCTTTCGAAACCATGGTCGTCTGATATTAAAATTTATTGCAGAACAACAAAGTATGAACCTTAATGGATTCTTAAGGCCCATCCAAGTACATGGGCCCCGAATCTAATGCATTATCAGACCACCATGTCAGCTACCACTGTGCTACATGCAACATCATACAACAATGCGAGTCGAATGGAAATGTTTCATTGCTATAGCATTGTAAAAAGTAAAAATAAAAAATAACAACAAATTACCGAAACAGTGTAACAAACTTTTCATGTGATTTGCTTCGTATTATCTCTCCTGCAATGAAAAATCGGTATTCCATAGTGATACTGAAATTATAGCATCGCTAGATCCATACCCGATGGTCGCTATGTCTTCATCCCCATGGTAACCAGCCTCCCTCTTTCCCTCGGCACCCCACAGAGGGCATTTCTCCCTCCCTCCCTCCAACAGCGCTCCATTGTCTCAAACCCTTTCATCAACGCCCTCCCGGAGGAGCACGCTCCAATCACTGCAACTCCCCGTTTTTGCCCCGCACCGAAACCCATTCCCCTACCCTTCGAATCCCAACCTTACTCCACTTTCCTACCCCTAGCCAACCCCTTTCTGTACCTCATTTCACCCCCATTCTGAAGGCCCAGTCTTCCACCCCCAAACAACCCCTTTTGCGCAGCCGGAATGCTTCCAGCCTGAACCCCCCGTCCTCCCGAAATATCCCCACCCGCCAGCGTTCTTCGCCTAGTTACCGAACAATGCTCTCGCTGCTGTTTCGGATGGACCACTCCTCTCTCTCTCTCTCTCTCTCTCTCTCTCTCTCTCTCTCTCTCTGTATCTGTCTCTCGCCCAACGCGTTCCGTGTGAGCGATTGCACCAACACGCGCGCAATCGTCGACGTCCGAAAACCGTCCCGTGTGCCTGCCGCCGTTCGTTCGCGAGCCGGTCGGTCTGTGGAGGCAGTGGTTGGGGACTCCCGTCCCACCGTGTCAATTACCCTTGTTTCTGAACGGGTGTGATGCTCGCGACCTGATTGGAGGAATGAAAACAGCGGAGGGGTGATTGGGATGTAAAAAACGCTCGCGCGTCTGGTTGGCTGCTAAATGCAAACCATTCGGACTCGTGTACGTCTTCACCTAGTTTCCATTTTTCTCCCGATGATTCGGTCTTCACCAAATAACTCGGCTTTTTTATAATTAAAATTGTAAATGTGCTTAGTACTTTTCTACAATTTAATTAGTACGACGCGTTTCACTTTTCTGCTGCTTCGTCAGGTAAAATTGTTTGGGTAAAATGTATTTATTGATTGTGGTGATTGAGGTAGAGGGGTATTGTGGAGAAAAAACTAACTTTTGGTATGGAATGGAGGGGATCATGCATTACGTTTACCAATGGAACCCAGATCCATGTGAACTCGGACCGATCTGAGCATTGTAAGCCAGCCGACTCAGATCGCCTGGTTTACCAATGCGAAATTGATTGAAATATCGATTTGAATCAGTTCATATCGATTTGAAATCTCAGACTGGCAGAGAAAGCGGGCCTAGTTACCCCGCTTGTCATATCGATCCCACTAGCCCGTAGCGTTTACCACACCGAGCTGAACCGGCCAAATCGATCTGAGTCAATTGGTAAACGTTCTAAAAGATTAAGGACTTGTGAGGCGGGAAATGTCATTATTCAGCAAAGAACTTTTTTCAGAAAGTAGTGGAAAGGGGTGCGGAAAAAGTAACTCATAGCCATGGTTACTTGAATGTCCAAAGATTTCTATGTCTTTCTCTCAGTTTCGAAAGTTCCTCTGTTTAAACCTTTCAGGAATGCATGTGAAATGTTTGGGTTAAAACCACTAACATGATTATTTTCAAGCAGATGCTGGACAAATTGAGAAGTGAAAAACATATAAAATAGATTTCTGGTGTGTTCTTCGATGCGTGTCATGATGTTTCGACTAGATTGACCGATGTGAGACGTAGTGTAACTATTGAATTTAATATTGTACATACCAGACTTAAATTATCTATCCTGTTTTTCTTTTCCGTTTACTAAAAATTTCGAAAGGATTGGGGTTGTGTAGAATGCTGCTTTAAAGGGAATTTGAGATGCGGTTTGAAATCCTGCAAGAAATTTCTCCTAGAAATGGATTTATAATTCGATAGAATGGAACACCTCTTGAAATGCGGGATCTTTCTGTATGTGTTTCTGCCAGCTCTTTTTCTTTGCATTTTGGTTTTCTCCCAATACTTCGAATCCCTTGAATTTTTTTGGGGTGTGAAAAGTGAAAAGGCTTGCGTTAAATTTTACAGCCTTATTCATCAGGTTCATTCCCAAATCCAACTGGGCCTGACGCAATGGGAATCTTGATGCTTCGGAAGTAGTTACACTTTCACAATTGGTGCTTGTGGATTGATCTACATACTACCCTGCTAGCCGCCGCATGGGATTGTGGAAGCGGGTGTTTGGACACCATCCGTGTATAGATGTATGGTTTTGGGAGGTGATATGGTGACATGTATTATATAAGTGTATTTAGTGGAGCTCAGTTTGTATTGTGGTTGCTTATTGTGCGTGGAAATAACGAGTTTTTGTACCTATCTGTTCGGAAATGAATCTCTCTTATTTTATCTCTTCTGTCAGGCCTAGAGATGAAGTGAGGAGTCATGATAAAATTCTCTATGTCACTCTGAAAAACACCAGTTTGGAATTTCTCAAACAAACTAAGCGAGGCGTGTAGCTTTCGAGTCTCTGGGGGCTCCCACCTCAATCCCTCTATAAGTGTTGAGACGCTGTATGTTCACTCATGGCAGTTTTTAACTGAGCGTGCTAATTTTCTTTGTCTAGTAGAAAAAATTGACACAAAGAGTGTCTGCAGTGTGTCAACCACGAGGAAAGGGTCGTGTCCAAAATACAAATATAGATTTTGGTGAAATCCAGTTCAATGTGATGCCAAACTTTCTTTGATTCCGTCTCTGCCATGAAAATACAGCTGGTTTCGAGGAATCTTTGAATTTACTTCGTAATTTTTATTATGAATTTATTCATTGCCGACAGATTTCATATTAAAGGTTCTCTCATCGTTAAGGTATCTTGAGATTCAGAATTGTATCAGGTACACAATTTGTGTTCATACATTTTATGTGATGCTGCACTTGATTATGTCGCCTTAGGGATAAAATTGGTTGGCAATACTTCTTGTAGAGAGGTGAATTTCATAAAGATAAAAGGAAATTTAGTATATGGCTCAATTGGCTCACTGATTAAATATCAATCTCCATGACAACAATGTTTGCGAGCAATCAGTGCATCTTTTGGTTCCATACTAAAGGTTTACTGTCATTACATGTGAGGAGTTGGAGGCTTAATCTCACTATAGTAAAACTTTTAAGGGAAGTTTATAGATCATTCTCAAATTCTTGAATGAAATGCACTATTCAATATGATATATCAATAGTGAAAACTACAAAGTTATCATCAGGATCCAGTCTTCTTGAATTTTCACGTAGCTAATAGATTCTGCAGCTAATTGAATCATTGTCAATTTTTTCGAAGTGGAAGTAAAAAGAATATTGAAAAGAGTTTATTGGCGGGAGAGAAAAAAAAATGTAAAATTTTATAGATGAGGGAAAGTAAGTTTGGAAGCTTATTTTGGAAATGCCATAAGCCATTTGGAAATGGCTTATGTAAAGATTGGTGGTGAAAGTGATAAAGGCAGTAGGATGTCATAACCGTGATTTAGGGAATTTGTTCGAAGACGAAGTAGGGGACTTAATTAACTCACTTAATGGACCCTTCGATCGAAAGTAATTGTAAGATGTTACATATGCTGTTGCCATATTTATACCGTAATATTAACAGTATCATCGATCCAAAGTTGGTCAAGAGTGATACAGAGTGGCAATGCGGCAAGAGTGAAACAATGTCTCAACAGAGGATCTCATGCCACTTGATAGTCGATGAGAAAAAATTTCCGTAATAGATACCCTGCAGTTAATTTTTGTCGTCACAATATTATATATTTTATGGAAATGGCTTGTAATGTATTTATCCGGTCCTTGGTCATCGGTTGTTAATTTCCGCCGTTTATCCGATCCCCGAATCTTGAACTGTGGATTCCCTTTTCACCAACTCATCTGATAACTTCTAATCTCCATCAGTGGCGTTTCACTTTTTTCCCGTCTCTTTTGTTTATCGGTGACGTATCTTCCATGATGGATGGTTAAGAGTGTTTAGACGCGTTGGTAGCAAAGCGAGAGACGTTATCGCTTCCATTATTTCGGCTTTGCCTTCCGAATCATCTCACGGCAGAGTTGTTTCTGAGGGAACTTCATTCTCCATAGCCTGGCTGTCTTTCTTCATCTAGTCTCGGTAGACGGGGCGTCAAAACATTTGGTATTCGGGACGTGATTGGGAAGAAAACCGAGTCACGACTCGCAACTCGGTAGAATCGAAGACGCCGTAAGCAGTTTCTACAAAGATGCATAACGTTCAAACGTGATCTGTGGTGGAGACTAGTTTACCATTGTGTGGGTCTGTCGGGATAATTCCTACTCGCTGAATTTTTCCGCTGCGCAAAATATAGCGGAAGAACAGTAGTTTTTCTGCCATCGTCTGTCAACAATCCTGATATTAGTTTGACGCAGCCCTCCGCTCAATTCTCCTCTCAGCTAATCTATTCATATTTACACATTTCTTATCTTTCATATCTTTCATCAGTTGTTCCATATATCTCAAACGGGCCTTCCTCTGCTATTCATCTCGTTGACCTGTCCCTCGACGATTGTCTTCATCAGGCTATCTTGTTTCATGATGTGGCCGATTAAGTTGTTCCGTCTTCTTCTTAGAGTTTTCAGAGTACTTCTGTTTTCTCCCACTTTTCTGAGGACATCCTCATTATTAACGCGGTCTATCCATTTAATTTTCATCAATATTAGTAAAATAGTTTTTCTCTAAACAGTGTATTCGATGAATGCTAAGAATTGATGCTTTATTAAAAAATCTAATGAATTTTCCCTGATCATTGCTAAAAGCCATCATTAGGAAGGTTGATTTTTCGATTTTCTCTTCAACCTCTCGCCATTGGTCTTCTTTGGATTGTCTTCTTTAATGAAGAACCAGTTTATTCGGTCATGACTTCTCGCATCGTATCATCTCACAAAATTATACTGGCGCATTTCATCATTTTTCTACATTTAAAATGTCAAGTATCAGGCGTTATTTTTGGAATTCAAGCATAATGGAGAGAGAAATTGAATTTTTCTCCTGGTAAAATTGATTGTTTAACCTAGGTTTTTTGCACTAATTACAATGGTGTTACAGACAGAAACCTAGCGTTAAACAAATTATTTGAACTGAAAATATTGCAATATCAGTTTCCAGTACCTACTTAGTGATTGATAGCTCTTCCCTTTCATTATGTTTCCTGTAGGTTGCTTTCTCTTGGAGTCCCTCATAGTGTCATATCTTCGTTGCAGTTATATTTAATTTATTTTTTGGGTAATTATTTAATAATCAACTATAAGTGTCAATTTGCCTAGATCCATGATGTGGAACTATGTATATTATTTGATATACCTTTCTCCCCAGATCATCGTGATATTTACTGATTAATTTCATTATATTCTTTTGAATGCTCATCACTAGTTACTGATGAATTTTCTGGTCCTCCTGTCTTTTCTCTTTCGCTGTGTATATGGTGATCTTTTATCTGGCTAAAATATATTGACTGCAGTATTCTAGATTTCTTGGTTAGATGTACTGAATTATACGGTTATGACAAACGACATACCTCATTTTAAAATCATCTTGCTCAGTTTTGATGGAAAGAATGATTATTGACTAAAAATCAACCGACGAGCTGTAGCTAACAGAATAATTTGTTGATTTTGGTAGTACGTATCGTATGGGCAGTATACATCACTTACTGAAAAAGAAAGGCACCGGCGAAATATGCGTTCAGCTATTGGAGGGAGCTGAACACGGTGACCTTGTATTAAGAGGCGAAACTGGCGAAGATTTTTATGTACCATGTAACATTTTTTAGTGCGGAGTTGGGGTTTTTGAAAACAAAATAGCAAGGATAAGCTGTAGGCGTCCGATATATGGGTGTGGAGGGGGGTGGAGTAAATCTAGTAAAGTAAAAGAGTAAGAAATGAGGAAATGCTCGCTATAGTAATCAAGGAGAGGACATTACTGGATGAGATTACGAGGAGGTAGATTAGGTGGCTCATTTAGGTATTTTAGAATTAATGAGGCGTAATTTATACTGAGAGTTAAGATATTTTGGGGAGGATGTGTTAGATTAGCTTGCGGATTAAAGAAATGAATTCATTGGCGTAATGAAGAGTGTCAGATCGTGTATACTGAGATGAAAAAATAATTTGCGCTGGTGAACCTTCGCCTTTAAATTTATCGACGATTTTTATCATCTTTCATTTAAATCTACTTATATTGTTGTATTTTTCATCATATTGATAACCAGCATCTGTTGATTTAATATTAAAGCCCTTCTAATGACCATTTTGCGAAAATATGAGATACTGCTTCACAGTTAACTATGCTTAATGGCTAAATAGTTCAGTAAAATTGTTTTTACGTATCTTAAATCTATGTGATGTTGAGTGCGTGATTGCGTGAATATTTTCCTAGTGTAAATTTATTGAAAAACAGAAATCATTGGTGTGTCTTCTCATTTGATGTCTGCCGCATAGAAGCAAACTCATCTTCTGGCGAGGTATCGCCAAGTGCCGTGCTTGAAACACTGCGAGATAATGACTATCTTCACCCTCCACAGAACCACCTTCCCTTCCCATTGCTGAAGAGGACTGTGGATTAAAATTACAACACATTCACGCAAACGACTGAGACGTATCTGAATTGCAGTTGTACATGCGTACTAACGGCTGAGCGTAACATTTCCGCCCGTATGCCGATAACGCTTTGAGAGGATGAAAGGACGCGAACGCGGTCGGAGATGTGGGTGAGGGTTGATTATGGGGGGAGGGGTGTGCTGGGGTGTGTAGGAAGAGGAGAGAGAATTTGCTTACCATTAGAGGAGCCGGAAAAGGAATGATGTAGTGATTAGTTGGTTATTGTGTTACTTTTACCTTTTAATCACAGAAACCATGAGTGATAAAGAAGAAAACTGTGTTTGATTCCACCAATTTATTTTCTAAATACGACTAGCTTAGACTGCAGCGGAGTCATCTTCAGATACCTGAAAGAAAACAGCAACTTGCCATGGATGGATTATTAAAAAAAAATCAAGCGTTTAAAACGCAAAGACCTCGTAACAAATTTAAAGAAGTGTGCATTTATTATAAAATGACTTTTATTGTGAACAATTTCTCACTGCAGTTTTTAAAATAAAATCTCTGAAATATCATCCGTTGAGAAGGTGTTTACAGCGCTAGTGGTGTAGAAATGGATCGATTTTAAAGGCTTAATGTATGCATATTTGTAAATTGCACGGAACTCATGCCATATAAAACAATGAGTTGCGCCATTACCATTTGCTTGATGCTTCTTAGTCTCTAAACTCATCAAAACAAAAAACTTTGAATGTGGTAGATTGATGAAGATGACGCTGCTGCATCGAACTACTCTTACCTTGAAAATAAATTGGTGATATCAAAAAAACTTTTCTTTTTCACTATTCATAATAAACCTCCACAAAGTTGAGCCTTAGACCATTGAGATTAAGAGAGATCATATTCAATATTATTGTTTTTTTGAGTAATGAGACTGTAAGAAACATTAAGTGAATGCCAATGGCGCTACTTACTGTTTTATACGACTAGAATTCTGATTAATTTACAAATACGCATTATTAAGCTTTGAAAATTATTCATTTTTCTACGACTGACGCTGTAAACACCTGATATTATAGGGTCTTCATAAAATAACTGCAAGAACTGCTGTAAGGATTCCATTAAAAAACTGCAATTGTTAGAAAGTATTTGCAATTAAAAGTATTGGATAATATATGCACTCTCAGTCAAATTTATCACGAGGTCTTTTCGTTTTAAACACTTCAGTTTTTTTCAATAATCCATCCATGGAAGAGGCTGGTTTTTTGGCAATTATCTGGAACTGTAGCTCTGTTAGTGGCTGATATTTTTGGTGTGCTTCGGAAGTTGTAGTAGTTTGGGTATTTTCCATTATAATGAGGCCAAAATGATGGAATTTTATCTGTAGCCATATCCCGTTCAGACTACCTTAATAGTGGAGGGACGTGAATGTCCATCTGGGCCGAAACCAATGTCAACATTGCTTCATGTGCGCTGAAGAATTCAGTCTGCTGATAATTTGCTCTTTCTTGCTAACTTGTGAAAACATATTCTCCTACTTCCTAAAAGATAACTAGGGGAGAATTCTGTTCCAAGTGTGTTAAATTTCTCTTCGTTTTGGAGGTTATGTTGAAAGCATGATTGTACATACAGTTGCATGCAGACTCTGTAGTAACCAGCCGTCATTCATTGGTCGTTCAAATCCTTAGATTGGTTGACTGCAGTCCTCCACCCTTCCCTACCTAATGCTAGTTCCTTTGCCTCCGGGTATCACTTCCTAAGTAAGTTCTTTTCTCTTTATTTGGTTACATGAACTTATTCCTGGGTCTTCCTTTAGGGACTTTTCCCTCTATTTATCCATCAATTATGTTCTTCACAAACCCATTGTGTCTCTGGGTGTGTCCAATCCATCTTATTTTTATTTTCTTTATGGTGTTTAACATAGTCATATCCTCTTCTGCTCTTGTATACACTTCATCATTTCCTATTTTTTCCTTCAATTTTATCTACAGCGTCCTCCTCCAACTGAAGGCTTCTTGTCTATTCTGGTCAGCTTATCCAATGACCTTTGTTTCTGATCCAAATAGTGCTGCGCTTCACACTAATGTTTTCACATATCATTTCCTGGTTTGTAGTCCTAACCATCCGTATCAATCCTCTAATCAAAATTATTTCATCTATTACAAACACTGCGGAAGCACAATTGCTACCAAATTGCATTATTTTCCATAGTTTATCAACAGTAAATAACTTTATGCTCACAAACTAATATTTATTTCATGACCTCAGTAGCAATTAACACGTAATCAGAAGTTCCCAGTCGTAGTAAGTGATAGTAGTGGGAAGACTTAAGTTACAATAAAGTATCAATTCAGGGGATTCCATTGGTATAATAATAATGCCATAGCACTATACACAAGTTGGTCTACTTTTAAGAAAACTATCGATGTTCCTTTTTACGAGTAAGGGAAATGGAAGGAATCCAATTTAACGGAAGTGAATCATTATCTTGTGCTCGCATTTGAATTTGAGGTGCTTGTTCATGTAACTGTGGAGAGTTATTTGAGAGACCCTCAGCTGACCTCCATGATGTGGCTCATTCCCAGTAACATATTTCTATCGATTTCAGCATAATGAAAAATATAAAATTAAATATCCTGATTTTCATTTGTTGCATATGAATAAACTTCTAGGCGAATATAAATGGCGAATGATTGCAGAATGGCTGGACCACTAACGCTCTCTTTTGATTAAGGAGAGAAATGCCGTGAACACGTGCTTTTGAGCGAAACGCTCTCGCTAGAGTAAGTACTCCTGTAACAAAAGTATACCACGCGATAAGTGGAATTCACATTTTTTGGTATCTCTTTCTCATTTTGGTGCGTTTTGAACAAAAAATCAAATCGGCCTTTCACGTGGATGAATAATGACAATGCCAACTCTGCGTGAATACCCAGAATTCTTAATTGGTACAACTAGTTTCAACACTACTGCGACATCTTCAGTTAAAAGCCTTAAAATCATGACCAGTGGTATATACACTGAAAGAATAGGGTGGATAGAGGAAGGATTACGAGAAACCACCCTGGTGGTATGATAGGGGGAGGATTTGGTGCGTTCCATGCCATAAATGCGTACTTTTTTCCGCCAAAATATAATACATGAAGGCTTTTTTCAATGTCTGTAACTCGAAAATCTCCGTAGGGGAGTGAATGCGGCTACAATCCATTCCAAAGACTTACCGCGCCACCCTGCAGGCCGGTTGGACCAGACTCGACCGCGCGATCGAAAAACTGATGTGAAATTCGGCGTCGCAAACGGTTGCAGCATAACTCATCGTATTCGCACTGTGAAAGCTTTGTACCGTTTCTCCATATAAGTTACTTTGTGATGCTCGGCGATGTAATTAACAATTCCTCTTACATATATTAAACAAATGACCAAAAATGAGGGTCTGCCATTTTGTTTAATATCTTTGGTAAATAATTACAAACATGTAGGAAGACTACATCAAAACAAAGACCAAAAATTGTTCCATATAATTACATCGCTTTCTAATTCATATTCTTGACCCATCAAGGTTTAGGAAGGGCTTAATTTTGAAGATTTCGTGAAAAAATTGAGTGAAGATCATTTTTGCGAAATTTGTGCAACTTTGACCTCATTCAAATAGTTAATTGTTGAGTACTAAGGAAAATGCCTTGCGTCATCGCACGCACAGGTCTATTGAGAATATTTCTGCAAAGTTTAAGGTTATTGGCACGAAAAAATCACTTTTTGAATTTTGGCCAGCCCTTTTCGATTTCAGCCCACTGGGCGTCGATTGAAATTTAGGCTCAATCTTTTATGGGAATAAATCAAAACCGATTTATTTTCCAAAGAATTTGTCATTATCTCTCGAACTCCAGTATACTACGGTAGTCCAGATCATGAGAATAAAACAAGGAAATAGATTGTCAAACTGTAAGGTTTAAAATGTCGTTTTTCCCGCGATCGATAAGAGACCGTAATGGCTGCGTTAAGACTTTGAAGTATGTTAGTTGACAGGTAGTGTAGCTGATAAATTCATATGCACCCGTATGCATGTTTCTAAATCTGCCGTGCAGTGGCAACACCTTGTTAACCACGTTCCCTGCGTGACTCTTGTGTCACGTTCTAATAGTTACATCATACAGTTAGATTTTTTAGTAGTTTCTGTATCATTTGTAGCATACACATCGTGTGGTGCTTTTTGGTGAAAATGAATTTCTTTATTCTAGTTCATGCTGGTGATAAGTCTCCCCATGCCAAACACCCTTGTGGTGGCTTGTAATCAGTAGATGTAGATCCTTGGATCAGAGGGCCGGGGATGTGGAAAAGGTTTTCGTTCATTGATCAGTGTGTACGAAGTGCCCGAAAACCTTGATGATATCTATTAACTCATCGTCGACATGCAAAAATTTCCTTTTGGGATATCCAAGCCCAGGGACTCGCTGAAATTACAGTTACCTTCCCAAAATTCTATACTCCTGATCTGATCCCATTATTTTGGAATCGACATTGAGCTTTTGATACCGATCTCATATCAGAACTATGCTAATTAGAGGGCGAAATGAATTTTGAATGGTTAGGAAACACCCACCTCATCGTTATACCTGATCAGTCCTCAATATGGTATCGGGGGGCATCAAAACGTTTTTCCAATTTAGTGCTTGGATCGATACGTATTCTTTAGAGTATTTTGACATCCGAGAATTGATTCATCCATAATATCGCACATTATGAACCAATAATTTACGTGTAGTGATGAAGGTTTTACTTATAGGAAGCGCACTATAATGCCACAGTATGAAAATGAACCACATTGCCTACGTGTTGATGGTAAATTTTACGTACCAGTTTTTCGTAGATATCGATCACTTTCAAAACAGGAATTGCCAATTATTTGGTGAAAAGAGGATCGATTATTTATTTTGATGAATAGGTACGAATACTTGAATAGTATTGTGTGCTGGGAAGGTAATGGAGAAAATAAATTATTATTACTTGAAATAAGCTTGACATTCACGAATCTGCTCGATATTTATGTAAACCTTGCATCCTTTATTTTTGGTACAGATGTAGTCATGGTGAAGAACGTAAACATCTTTACTTTCGAGTTCACCATGATTTAATTTTGCGGTGACAATAAATGCACTTAAGAAACTATTAAACATGTACATTTTTAATATTTTTCCGTGCTAAAATGTTTTTGTGGTTCTTATTTAATTCCAAATAATACTATTTTCGCTCGCACCATCTAGCGGAAAATATGTCAGTCATAGAGCTATAAATATATATTTTCATAATTGCATCAAGGGGTTTCTGGTCTCAGGGTCACTCATTCCAGAGTTTCTGTAATCTTGAATATAGCATCCACATCTACATAATACCCCGCGAGCTGCCGCATGGGCATGTGGCAGGGAGTGTTAGGTCACCAGCCGAGTAAAGGTGTAAGTTTTTTGGAGCATCTTTGAAGAACGTTTAATAAACTGGCATCAAAATAAAATAGGGTTTTCTGGCCGTTACTACGGTAATTCCGCCTTTAAATTGGAGATTTTAGCATGGGTTCTTATGGATAATGGTCCGATTACAGAAGAAAAACTCCAATTTGAACAAGAAAGCATATTCAAGCTTTTGATTAAAACTGTTTATAAGGTCCTGAAAATATTAATGAAAATAAAATGTACGCGTCTTAACACCTTTTTTAAAAAGTTATTGACGAGTTACTGCCGTAATTGAAGTCAAAATGCGGTAGTTTCATGCAAATGGTGCTGCAGTCGGCGATCGTCATAGCATTTTCTTAATTCTTAAGTCCATCTTTTTGTAGCCAAACAAAGATAATGCCATTGAAACGAATATCGTTAGAATAACAAGCATTTGTCGTGATTTATTACGTGTTTATTTGTTACAAATTCCCTGATTGCTCAAACAGGAGCCAAAATGCAGCCTATAATACTTACAACCTGAAGACGCCTCCTGAAGCTGAGTTGAAACGTTGCCAACCTGGCAGCTGTTAGTGACAGAAGTACTCGCGATTAGATAAAACCTAATATTCTGAGTTCGCCAAAACCTGTAGATCAATGAGCATAGTTAAGTGTCTTTCAAATGGGTCGTTTTTTTATCTGCAGTGATTTTCGCTTGCGTGTGGAAAGTGTACCTAAGAACATTTTTATGTGAAAACCGCTTATTTTCTCGTCTTTTTTTTTACGTATAAAAAACGACCCAGAGGAATCTGTGGATTTCCAGCGAACTCCGGAGGAAAGAAATGAATTAACGTCTTTGGTGGACTGCTGGTAGGGAAGGAAGTCAGGGGTGAAGAGAAGCTGGATAGTTGCGATGCATTCGAGGTGGTAGAAGCGATATTTGACTATACAGATTTCTGTGAATCTTTGCATTGTACTTGTTTCTTAATTATGTTTTCTATAGAAAAAATTTCACCAATCTCGGAAACACCACCACGTGGGACGGAAGAAGTACAACGGACGTAAAGCGATGAATAGGCCTAGGCTAAGAGGGCGTTCACGGGAAAAAGACAACCGCTGTGCTCAAATAAGATAGGACTACAAACCAGGTAACAGTACGTGAAGACATTCGTGTGGAGCGTTGCACTCGGAAGCATGGACTACTGGAAAAGCTGACTAGAATAGACTAAATGCATTCGAAACCTGGTGCTGAAGTAGGACGCAGAAAATAAAATGGACGGAAAAAATTAGAAATAATGAAGTGTACAGAAGATTAGAAAAGGAAAGGACCATATGAAACACTTTACAGAAAAGAAGAACAAGATGTATTGGACAAACCTTGTGACAAGAAGAACAAGATTTATTGGACTCAGTGAATTCGTGAAGAACATAATTGAAGGCAAAATTAAGGGAGATATCCCGAGAGGAAGACCAAGGAATAAATTCATGGACCTAATGAAGAGGAAGGTACGTAGGAAGAGATACTATGAGGTAAGGGAAATATCATTAGATAGGGAAGGGAGGAAGGCTGCAGTCAACCAATGTTAATATTAAGCGGCCAATGAATAAATAGAAAAGAAAATTAAAAAATAACAAATCACCGAGTTTGTGGTTTTTCTGTCCCGTAATGTTTTAGCTCGTAAGGCTATGACACACGTGCTATATTTCGTTATGATTCGGTTACATATTCACTGACTTTCTTCAAATCGAGCCAGATATTTATATGTTCATATATATGCCTCCCAGTTCCGAGGAAAAGTTAGGCTCCAATGAGTGGTGATGTTTTTATCATAATAGGTGGATAGCTTTGCCAAATAATTCTGATCTTAAATCCAGAGCTACACGATTGTCTAACCATTCATGATCAAATATTATCACATGCATCGAATTGGCGAAGATTGAATAGGAAAAGTAGTACCTACGTGATAAGCTTCAGTTGGGAAAAAATAATGGAAAATTTGGAGTTAACTTAAAGTCGAATATGGATGAATGGGAAAGAGATGAAGTAAGTCATAAACAGTCAATCTACGTTCGCAAAGGGAGAAGAAGATATTTATATAATGTTTGCTCAAGGATATTTAGGTCTCGCACCGGGTCAAATATTCGAAAAAAATATGCTGATGTAACTTGAGCCTTAATTTCGAGGGATTTATAGTGTGCATCGATGGCTGAGGTCGTTTGCAGCTTAAATTTCGGATACTATGCCGAGACTTCCGATCAGAATAAGCGTCAAAATTAAGCAAAATTGTATAATATAGTCCTTTGAAGAAATCAATTGTTGAATGTGAAATGAGGGTTTCACAGAGAGTTAATAAGGTAGAATGACTATTGCCTTCCTAGAAATTTGAAATGCGCATTTAGGCTCTCGTTTTCGATGGTGCTCTGAAACAAATCTAATTACTAACTTATCTAATTCTGCCTGTGAATACCTCTACATTTAAAATGTCTAATATATGGTTTTACTTGATTATTTGGGTTTATTTTTCAAATTCATATTTTTTGCGATTGTTTGGGCAGTTCAGGTATCATGCGAATCATGATGTTAGTAGTACGTGGCAGATTGAAGTACTAGCATTATGGTGCAATACAACTAATGTGCTACACTATCAGTTGACTAAACTACTTCAAAGTCTCATTCGCAGCCATCGTTGTCAATCATCAATCGCGGGAAAAACAACATTTTTAACCTTTCTGTTCCGCGGTCTATTTCCCGAATTTGGTCCTCATGAAATTTATTTTCAATTCGATTCGACTTGGTAAATAATTAATTTGGTGTTTTGGACTTGATAAATATTTTGGTCCTTGAGTATCGTACCACCTTGGTGGTAGGATACTCAAAGACCAAACAGAGGTAGAGGGAGAAGGAGAGATAGAGTGGAGAGGAATAATGCGTAGAAGACGACGACATGTACCAGGAGGATGGAACGAACGAGATGGGAAGAAGAAGACCTGGCGGAGGCAAACTGGGGAGAGTAACAGGAAGGGTTAGGCCGCCAGGAAGATCCAAAGAGGACGCTAAGATCTCATGAATAACCTAATTACTAGCAACAGATTCGCAATTAGAGCCCCTCTTGATGTTGGAAGATAAGAGGGGGTGGCTGGGTGTTTGGAAGCGCTCGGTGGATAGATAGCTGAATGGTGGCGGGGATTGGGGAGTGGGGAAAGCGCGGGTCGGAGACTGTTTGGGTGAGGCTGTAAGGGAGTTTTATTGGTCGGAACCAAGAGGGGTGTGTTAGTGCAGGCGGGTGGGGAAATAGGGGGTAGTTTGGAGAGGGTGGCGGGACGAAATGGATGGAGGGGGTCGTACTTTCCTGTTAAAGGTGTGCCATGGATGGGGTGTTCGAAGGTTCCTGTATGTTTGGGGAAGGAGTGAAGGGCGAGGCAAGTAGTTCGCTTCCTGGATAAGGGTACACGTGGAGGGAGCTAGGAGGAACTTTTTTTTTCGAGAGCTGCCTGGCGAGCCGTGTTTAACCAGTAACTGGAGGGGTTGGAGAGGGAGAATGTTGCCAGGAAGGAGCAGAGGCGGGTGCAAGGGTGTAGGTTATTTGGGGAAGGCCGTGATTAGACGGTGTGGAGAGGGCAGGCCATTCAGGGTCCGCGCTAGTTTCGCGCGTTCCTCAGGAGGCGGTCGGTCAGTTCAGGGTGTGTGTGAGGGGTTTATTTTTAGTGTGCGTGTGTAAGTTAGGTCGCCTTGACCTCTTCCTACCTGGCTACTCACTCTTCCCCTTCCTTCGCAGTTGGGACGTCCAATTTCCACTCTGCCTTCCAGTTGCGGGTCATGTTTCGAGCCCAGGTGAAATGTCTAAGGGTTCGTTTGAAACTTTTCTGGTTTCGGCTTCCTAATTATAGTTATTTTTAACTGTGCTGTAATGCATAAATTACCCTTTTGTTATTATTTCGTGTGTATTTTATGCATTGTTTTTTGTTGGTGTTACATTAGCTTGATCTGTTTGTAGGTTTTCGCAGGTTTTTCACGCTCCACTTCAGGTGTGGGTGTTTTCCTGCAGTGAGTTTTGTTCTTCAAGGATATCAACTCCTTATTTCCTAACGCTTTTCCCACAAATGTATACGTCTTTCTTCACAAATGTGCGAATTTCCACAGAGAAAAAAATCATCCGCCTTGACCGGGATTCAAACCCGGATCCCTCTGTGGAAATTCGCATATTTGTGCATTGCGGGTGACTCCGTAAAAGTGGAACTCCGTGGCTAGTCCCGGATAGCTTAAAATTTATCTTTCTTAACACTTATTTCATTTCATTGTTCTGAAAACGGGTTAGATGGAAGAAGGGACTGCTTTAGTCTCAGTCTCGTCCCAATAAAGACGCTTTATTATTATTATTTTATTGATCAATCGGTTCACGATTAAGTTTTCAAATCCTTCTCTACGTAGGAAGCTATGTCATAATCATGATGGTTGAATGCGAATGTCTATGGTTTCGCGATCTCTGAGTTAAATCAATATTTATATTTTTTGGAAAAGATTTGTCTTATTTTATAAATGTATTCCATTCAATTTTTTGGAGACATTTTGCAAATTGATTTAGCTTCCTCAGGGAACTTTCATTTATTTTTTACTGATAATTAGCATTTTACATTCCGAAGTAATAAACATCAGCTAAAAATGTCTGATTCAACAGTTCTCAGCAAACGCATATTAATGATATTTACCGAGGGATGTGTGCTGCTTTTTTGTAGATACTTCTTATATTGAAGAAAGTTAATATAGTTCATATTTTCTATTATTTATCAGTTTGATACTCATAAAAATTTGCAGTTGATATGTATTAGCAGAAAAAGTTTCTACAAAGCTATGAACAGTGCTATCCACAACGTACATGGTAAGAAGTTCCTTCACGTAAAGAAACAGCCCACACTCATAAGTAAATTATTTCACTATTGCGCACATTTTGCTGTTGTTTGTGATTCTATTAACGTTAATATGCTACTTTGAAGTGTAAATTTCTCACTTCATGTTGAAAAAAATGTAAATAAACTATATGGCCCCGAGGAAGCTGAGATAAATTTGCCAATCGTCGATTGAATAGAATCATTTGAAAATGGCTATCTTCTCCGGAAAACACAAGTAATTCGTGAGTTTATAGGTTTTAGAATAGCACTCACAGTTGCCAAGTCAGAAATACTGACTAAATATATTTAAAAGGGAAGCATTTTCTCGAAGAAAGGACGTCGTAGTGACCAAAATAAAGTTTGTGACTTCAACAACATTATTTATTTAACATTTATTTAAATTGAGGAAATCAAAACTTTATCTTGATACTTATTCTTGTACTACTAAGAAATGAATTAAATGATAACTTTGAACCATTATATTATAATAAATATATTTTCATTCAAGTTTTATCTAAAATAATTTTTAGATGGATTTATTGAAGGACTTAACTCAGCTATTAATATATGAAGTAACCATGCGAAAGGATTCTCGCTTTACACTTTCTTGGCATTGCAAAAGTCTCTTTCACGGCAACGGGTCACATCATTCACTTTCGTATTTTGAATAAATTTTCCGACTCTGAAAACTATCCAAATTTTCGTCCACACGAAGGCTCGCATTAAATACTTCACCAACTGCTTGTTAAATGAAAATTTTGCCGGTGAGACTATAAGATGTATAAGGTAAGAGTATAATTAATTCACTCGAGTTCCGTCAAAACATTGAAAAGGAGAATGAGAGAAAAACGAGAGCGGGCACAATCGCTCCGTTATGAATGAAAAATTATATGTTAAGCCAGACTTCTTTAAAACACGTCAGTGGCCTTAAAAAATAATTATAACGAAAAATCATTTTTGTAAAATTAAGAAAAAAACGGGGAAACTCAAACGAAAGGTCCATTATTCAACGTGGGAGAAAAAAGGAGAAAGATTTGGAAGGTTGGTTGGAAGGAGTGGAAAATTTGTTTTTTTCTTTCTGAGGGGTGGGGTTGGAGTTGAGGAAAGAGAGGCGTGGGAATTGTATATAGCGGGATGGAAAAGAGAGGGGTTGACGGGAGGGTCGAAAGAGGGAGAAATACGGGGGTAGTCCACCATGAGAGGGCGTGAGGGGTTGGGGAGGGAATGAGCCAGGCAGAAAATGATGGAGGTGAAAAAGGCATGGGGCTAGGGCATAGAGACGGCCCCGGGAATGAAAAAAAATGAAGAACTTTCTTGAAGCCGCGCGAAATCTAATCCGCGTGAGAACCGGGCGGAGAAAAATTGTCCGAATGCAGTGATAGGTGTATGTCCGTATAAATTCACGCTGTCTGCGAGATGGAAGGGTACAGTAAGAAGCGACTGCGGACTTGGGTGGTAGGAGTTTTGATCTACATCTATCTACTGTGAACTACTACTACCTTGTGAACCTTTGGCAGTAGGTGTTAGGACAGCAGCCTCGCGGAAGAGATGGAAAAGGGAAAAGTTAGGGGAGATGATGGATGTGTATTGTGTCTTATTTAACCCTCTATGAACAGAATTATGAAACATCAGCATTAAAACAAAGGCTGATGCTATTTTTGTTTTTTTTTAAAAGTACTATGTAAGTATTTTTAATAATTCAAATTTATTTGACAGTAACATTTATTTTGAAATGTGACGTATTTGTATAGCATATATTTAATTTAATATAATGCTTTACAAAATATTATTTACACAAGATACACTTCAACATTATCTACATAACGTACCTTTTTTAAACTTTCCCAAATTTTTATTTATGTGACAACTGAAACTATTTATTTCAGAGCTCCACCAGACACGCCATCGTCAGTGAATAGCGTCACACATTCATGTGTTCGAATTGCTTGAAAAACCGCCGAAAGAGTTAAAACTTTCCATATGCTTAATCCGAAGCGTTACAATTCTGTCTAGCCCAGCAAATAAATGGAAAAAAGCCTCTCAGAAAGCAGATATTTCAATTATTCGGAAACGTAAAAAATTTGACTCGCTCGCCCATAGAGGGTTAATCGTCACACACTCTTTTATAATTTTTTATTTTATTTATTTTTATATAATCTTCACTTCCCCGAATATAGCGCATTAGGCCAATTTACGTCGGGCGAGTTTCAGCTACAACTGACGAACACAAACATCCCAACCCTGAGCGATGATAATTCCACCCAGGTGGGATTCGAACCCGCGAGCCTCGGGTTTGCAGTTTAGGGCTCTAACCTAATCGATATTGCTAGTTACCATAGTCGCTGTTGTTGCGTGGCGAGGATATTTTTTACATGGACATTTTATATTAGCAACCAGTGATGACGCAGATTTGATTCGTGGCAAATTATCCACAATGCTCTCTCTTCATCCTTGTTCCCATCTACACACAACGAGTAATCATCATGTAGTCATGCAATCATAACAATGAGTAATCATCTTTGGCAGGCGGTACCATTCGAAGGTACAGAGTTCCCATTTCAATCGTGCTAGAAAATAGAAGAACAAGTAGATGGTACTGAGTTCTCTGAACCATCCAGTAGCTTTTCGTATATGTTACCAACTGAAGCTGGTTACTCATTTTAGCCCATTTTGGACTTAACACCCTATACGCTAGAAGAAGTAAACTAGAGAAGGAAAAGTCCCCTAGGAAGACCAAGGAATAAGTTCTTGGGCCAAATAAAGAGGAGAGTACGTAGAAAGAGATACCAGGAGATAGGGGACGTAGCATTGGACAGGGAAGGATGGAGGGCTGGAGTCAATCAATCTTAGGATCAAACAACAAATTGAATTAACCCTATGCACAACTGACACAGATGTGGAAAGGGTAGGGATAGAGTCAAGGAAAATGGGGAAGAGGAAAGTGCATTGCATGGAAACGGAAAGAATAAGTTCCATGTTTTGTTTTTGTAATAGTTGCTCATGATACTTGGAAAGAAAACTCGTTGTAATTATGTGTTTGGCTGTGTATCTCTCTTATGTTTTGCTTGTAACAGGTGTAGAAATATGTTGCAGTATGATAAAAACATTTTCTTCGTGTCGTCTTGAAATTTTCCTGGTATGAAATTTTCAAAGACATTAAATTATATGCCGCACTCAGGGGTGAAGACGGTATAGTTTTTGAGTTTTTTTAAGTATCATTTACTCACCTTCTTGTATTTTTTCAAATAATTTTTTTCGGAGAAAACTTTTTCTATCAGCTCATCATTTCTCATTTGAATTTTAAATGTTCAACCGCTCTAAGCTCAGTATAATTTGACAGTAAGAGTATTAAAAAATTATACCTTTACTGGTGTGTGGTGGCTGGAGAGAGACTTGGTGAATCTAACAGCTCTCTCCTCGAGTCAATAAATTCAAGTGTTTTCTCACTCAACAATAGGATCATGTGGTCTTAAGGTAGTTTGAGCAAACATTACTTAACCTATATATCTATGAATTTAGTCTCATATAACAGATAATTTTCTCGCCCTTCAAAAGATACCAAAAAATAAGCCCCTTAACAAACTACAAATCGCAATATTTGCCAAAAAGTACGCAATATTTAACAGAAAATTGTACTTGTGTACACTCCGGAGACACATTTTAAAAATGAGGAATTTCTAGCACCTAAATCTCGCTAAAAATTACATGAATCACCTGAAAATGCTGTAAAAAGCGAAACCGGTGGTAATAAATGTTATCACAATGGAATTTGCTCATTTTTTCATACTGCAATTCTGTTCCGTTTCCATTCTATCAGGCCTGAAACCACAGAGTATGTCCAATTATTTTCTTCGCAAACCCTTTGTATGAAGTATGTCAGAGTACGCCCAGTCCATTTGGTTCAGATATCATAATGCACGTTGAAAGTAATTAAATGTCATTTTTTCGATCTTGACTGATTTGGAATATTTTTTTAACTTTAGTGCGCGTGCGCCGTTTGTTTCGCGTTCTTGCGCAAGGTAGTGCCCTCGTCCTGGTGGAATGGAAAAGTGGCGTGATGCATGGGCGTGGTCGTCGCTTGCTTGGCGCAAAGGAGGAAGCGTGTCTTTCTTCGCCAAATAAAGGCTTTAGAGAACTAGACGGAAGACGAAGCAGAACTGTGCGCAGGGGGTAGGGACGGGAAACGAAGTGGGGACTTGGAAAAATGGAGGGGGTAGGTAGGTGTTCGCGGGAGGAATCCTTCTGGGAGGAGAAGGAAAAGGAGGTTTCCGTTGTAGGTGGGGAAGGCAATGCGGTGGAATCGTTAAATTGGGCGCTGTGCGGAGAAAGTGAACGAAAGAATCGAGGCGGAAATGAAAACGAGTTTCTTCTTTTTTTCTCTTGGACTCGTACTCGTAGGGAAACGCTCGCTCCATGCGAACTCCTCGACTCGTTTGGGAGTTCATAAAACAAATATATGAGTATATTCCCGTCACATCTGTACATTACGTGGTTATCACTGTCAAAAAATGTTAAATTCAGGGTGGTAAGCCTGGAAAGCTGGATATGCTTCAATAATTTACGCTCAACCACCCTCTCTTTGCATATCATTTCAGCTTCAGTTACACTAATACACTTTATGCACGTCCTCCTGTTCTTAAAACTCCTGATATATCCCTTCTTTTGAGCTAGATTCTTTTTTTTATACGAAAACTTTTCGGATCTTGCGGCGTAACTATTAGTACCGACAGGGGTTAATTTGAATCTTAAGAAACAAATTGATTTCTCTATGGGAAATATGTTGTTTTTATTTGACATGATTTGCAGGTTGTGTCAAAAATATCTTTTATTTATTATTGCTGGATTATTTTATTAGGGATTATTATAGCTGATAGGAGAGTAGATTTTAGAGCTGCAATGAAGTAATCCTTTGATTGTTGACGTTGTTGATGGAGATGGTCTTACTGCATAAAACGTTCTATACCTACTGGCTTAATGCACAAGAGCTCATTTTTACATTAGTCATGTTAATCAGTATATGCTTGAATGGTTTCCTCCCATACTGTCTTTTTTTAAGAATTTTATTGTAAAATTGCAATGGGAATTATACATCTCCTGTAGCAAAGGGAGTTCATCAAGGTACATGAAAATCGTAAACATGACAACAGGAAGAATAAATCACGTAATCAGTATTTGAAATAAATTATAACATATAACTAGTCGTCTTCATATGGCGCAAATCCTCTCTTGAAACACATTATGATTTATGGGAAATTCATTAAATACTTCACCAGGCAAATTGTTCCAGTCGCAAATAATCCTCGTTATAAAGGAGTTTCTTGCTCTTTTGGAGGCGGAGGTGATTTTTCTCACCTTGCACTGATGGTCATGACGACCGTAATAATTCGGCTTCTCTAACTGGACACTTAGACTGTACCTTCCTTTTATCTATGTTCTCTCTACCTTCATTACGTCTCATTTTTGTGATTCCAAAGCGACGTTATTCCAAATTGAATCACGTCGCTTTCCTGCGTCGAGCGTCGATGTTTTCAATTGACTTTCATTAATTCATAAATTTATTTTATCTCACCACGTATTTTCACCTTACGTAGATAATATCATCTTCTACATGAAATACATATGAAAAAATCGACGCTCGACGCAGGAAAGCGACGTGATTCCATTTGGAACCACGGGACCGGAAAGGGTTAAGTTCCAGGTGACTGTTAGATGATAATGTGCTTTGTTATTTTTAATGAATGTAACAGAGTGCATAACGTGTTCTCCGACAAATTCACTCCGATGAAGGCACACTGACCTAAACAGATTGAAATAATATGCGTAACTTTGGTGAAGGATTGTAGGCAAGTATATAGAGTGTATCACGCATCAATTCTCTCCCTTACAAATATTTAATGACTTTCATTCATAAACGATTAAGAAAATAAGTTCATATTGGAGGCTGATCAACGAGAAACCATAAACTTCTTTGAAATTATATGCATGATTTATTTTAAAGGAATACTAGAGAATAACTTCCTTGCACTCTTGCATGATTCACTCCACTGTCTCCACTGTTTCACTGTCAAACGTTTAAGTTAATAACTTCAAGACAAAGGTTGGCTTAGGAAAATCATGAAAGACTCTTGAGATTAGGTATATGTGTGATTTATTTTAAATCTACATCCAAATATTACTATCCGAGCAATGTCTACGGTGTTTGGCAGGGAGTAATTAATCACCAGCATGCTTTATAGTGTAGAAATTTAATTTCATCAGCATGCACCTCACTCTAGGTATGCTGCCATTGCTACAGAAACAGTTGAATTTATCTACAAATACGTAAACGAGATGCAAAATTCATGCAGGAATGGTGCAAAACATAATATTAGTACTACGTGGCTGGTTATAACACATGCATTATGGATTAAATCAACTAATCAGCGATACTACCTGTCGACTAACCTACTTATTAGTCTCATGGGCAACTATTATGGTCTCTCAAAAGTGAATGAAAGTAAGCTAATATTTTGTCGTGTAATTGGACGTGGTTCATTCCCTAAAAAATGTATATAATGAGTGAATTTAAGTATTAGACGCTTACTGTTATAAGATGATGGTGGAAGCCGGACAAACGAAAAAACATGCACGGTTTGCTGTGTGGGATGGCTGAAATTAAGCGGATGATTTAATTTTGGGGGAAGATTCCATAATTTTTAAATAACACTCTCTCTCTCCCGATTCTCTGTTTTGGCTGAGTCATGAGAAGCGGGAGAAGTGCCAAGAGAATGCGGCAGTCACAGAGAAATTGAGTGAAAGTGAATGAAGCGAGGAGATGTTCAGGAGAGTGAGGGTTTTGCGGAAGTAGGATTGGGGCAGGAAATGGGAAGATCAGGCAGGGGAAATTGCGGAGTGGGGCCTTGGAAAAGGCAGCGGCGGTATAGAGAGAGATGATCCGTGGAAGAGTTCTCCGTCCTCGCAGCTAATAATAGGATTTCCTCCGAGCAAATGCTGCGGCGAAGATTGCATATTCGGCATCAATTCGAAAAATATACTAGAAAAACGAGCCTTCACGACAACACAAAACATTGGGGATATTGGACGATACTCTTGCGAGGCATACTCCCTGCGTAATGACACCAGTTCTCACCAAGATATTTTCCTCCTTTTTCTGCTCCTAGGTATATGTTCAGCGGTGTCATGTACACCATAAAGAATAACCAGATGCATTGGACACACCCTGAGAGACAATTGGTTATTGGAGTATATAATTGAAGGCAAAATAGAAGGAAAAGTCCCCAGCGAAAGACCCAGGAATAAGTCCATGGAACAAATTAAGAAGAAAGTACATAGGGAAAGAAACCTTGAGGTAAGGTAGCTAGCATTAGATAGGGAAGGGTGGAGGGCTGCAGTCAACCAATCTTAGGTTTGAAAGACCAATGAATGAAGGTAAATGTTTATGCCGTTGAGAGCAAGAATTGTGTGGGTTGAAAATGTTACTCTTCGGAAAATAAAGTTTAAGTAAAACACGTTACAACTTTTATGGATAAATGCTGAACTCTTGTGTAAAAAACTCTGTAGCTAAGGGTATATTGATCACACGTTGAAAGAACAAAACTTGTGGCGTTTTATTGCGCCAGAAACTAATAGAACGCTCAAAACTGACTCATTACACTCTGCTTTCGATGTATTAATTTTTATTAATTGTTTGTAACAAGTAATATACACTTGAGTTGCAATTTCTACCTTCGTACTCTGACCCATGATGGCACCAGGGCGATTATGTATTGATGAGTTAAGTTCTCCCCAATTTTGTCACCTTACAAACAAAGAGAGATGAGTGGAAGGTGTAGTGGCCTTAATGTTGCGTTTTCGTATTGAAAGAGGCTTAAAACTACCCATATTCAAGAGAAAAGTACTCAAAGTTTGCGCAGCTCCTCGGATACATCACTGAAGCTAGTTTTCGGCACGTTATACTATCATCAGAGTATAGATTCTCGTATAGTTTTCCCTTATTTAAAACTAAACGAAGACCAAGGTTTGTGTTACATATGATTAATGAACTTTTACCAGTATTTTTCTGTATTGAAAAGCGATCGTTTCAAGATAAACTAAGACCAATACTTTTGTAGTTTTAAATTTAATCATTCAACTAAAGAAATTATTTACAAGGCGTTTTCCCTGGTCATATATTAATGAATTAGAGGGAAAAGGGAAGAGGAGCAGTATTTGACATAGTTAATTGTGTTTATAATATGTTTTAAGGTAGTAGTATGCAGTTTTTGTTCACTAATGGAGCGATATTCTCTAATAATATAAGGAAAGTAGAATTTTTTCTACTTTTTAGTTCAACATTACGTCTCTCTTAATCTGTCACTTCTATCAGCACTAGATATGTATCTCAGGGATAGAATTATATTCCTCGTGTTGTAGTAAAAATCACTTGATCCGAGTTTTTCAAACAAATTAAGCCTTGCTTTGAAGCCTTTGAGTTGTTAACGGTCCCCAACCTACTCCTTCCATCAACTCAGGGACTCGTCTTGTGCACCGCTAGCAGTTTCTAACAGAGTGTGCGGATTAATTAAATATTCTGGGCCGGGCCCCGAATTCTCGCAGAGTGTTCGAGACGGGGCTAACCAAATAAATCCTAGTTTCTTTAATATAAATTCGCAAAGGTTTGGTATGTTGTCCTTACGTTAGCTCTGAAGTCAAGATTCCCTAGCATTAGACCATATCTGACTTCCTTAAATTAACCTTTCCTACTTGATAGATATAGTGTTGGTGTGATTTATGTTTTAAGGCGTGTGTTGTAGTACCTTAACTTAGGTTTAGTTTGAGCCCCCTCTCTTTAGTCACCACGATTTAACTTAATTGATGTCCTGCGAGAGAGCCAGTATGTCAGCACTCGGGAAAATTTCTCGTTAGGTGACGGCTTGAGGGTTCAGGTGCTTTTCCGGCGAATTTTATGAGTGAAGTCTTAACTGGTTTTTAATGCGATCCGATAAAAAATCCGAGAAGAATGTTAGGCTTTCCCGGCGTGATTTTGCCCTGAAGACGATGGACGATTCGGCCATCGCAACATCAGCACTTATGGAGTCTGTCACCCGATGGACTTACGAATAGAACTAATCCAAGAAGGGTTGTCCGGCGTGTGCTCATATACACATTCCTATTCCGATGGCTATTTTGCCTCAATAGGAATCATTTTCGTCTCATTTGAATCCTTTTTCTTCATCATTGACGTTTGCAAAGAGGCGGGACAGTTTTTCCTAGTAGTCGCTATTGCTATGGCCAATGTCTTTGCCACTGAATGCCTCGCGCCTATGTATCCGTTTCAACTGGGTATTTATATTGCGGTTTATTACAAATATCTTTCCCCAATATTAGCTATTAATACTCTGAGAATTCCTGAGTTTAATTCCTGAGTAAATTGTCCGGCGTGACTTTATTGGTACCCGTCTATTAATGAATTCGTACAATGTGTATTTCACTCTTCCCCTCCCCTCCACCATGGAAAACCGACCTCCCTCTCGTTTAAAAAAGTAATAAAAGTTTGTAAAAAGTGTATAAGTTAACAAGGAACGATAGCTTTTGATAAGAAATATGTTTGTAGAAATCATAGACGTAAATACAAAAGAGGAATAGTAGGAAGTACGAATTCATTTTGTGTCCTGAGTTACCTTTACATATAAATATTTTTACCCAAATCTGATTTGGCTAAGTTTATAGATTTGGAACTTGAAGTGGTTGATGGTATCTGTATGTGAATTATAGTTAATATAAAGTCTTCCTGTGATTTTAGAATCTAGCCTGATAGAAAATCGTCACACTGACGAGGTTTTTTTATAGTTAGTCCCTGGTAAATTATTACTTGGCATTGTCAATTTTAAGTCTGAACTTCTCTTGGCCAAAATATGCATATAGCAATGAATTTTATTGAGTTATGGTCAATTTTTGACAGAAAGTATTTCTCAACTAAAACTCTACCGCTCATAGAGCCGACATTTGCTCTGGTTAACATTTGCAGTTTTCAAAGCCCAAAAGATATGAAATAATTTAGCGAAAAGTTGGAATTGAAACATAAAAGAATTGACCACATCCCGAGAAACTAGATTGCTATTTTTTCTCCGCACATAGGTTTTTTATACGATGGTATTATCGAGCCCCTTAACTTATGATGCAGAGTCCAGTATATTGAGCGGTTAAGTGCCGCTTATTGTCAGGCGCTTTGCTGACGCATTGGTGATGATGTATGGGAGGAGGAGATCGTGAAGACATGCCAGCCAATGCAGAGAGGGGAGGAGAGCTTTGTGAAAGGTAGGATGCATGCCGGGAAGGGCTGCTCGACCTCCCCTTCGGGCACACCGTGCCATGCCGTTCGGGCCGGGAATAAATAGCGCCGCTTAGTCACGCAACCCGTGTGACGCTTGTGCACTGCGGGTTTGCGCCTTCTCAATGCGCCGCCGAAGCGATGGGGCGTCGCAGACTATTGGGGGTCGGCTGAGCAGAAAACCGCCCATTGACATACTTAACGGTTTGCAGTCCCCGCCATTTACTCCAGGAGCGGTGGTTATCGTTCGATTCTCGCAGAGCTGACCCTGACCTATTGTCTTTTATCTTTCCTCGCCTCCGCGAGTTTCTTGTGTAAGACTGGATACCGAATTTATCAGCATTTTTTTTATTGCTTATAGAAATCACTCATTCTTGCATTCCCAGCTCGCCAGTTCCTTCTTAGATCGGGAAAGCGAATGAAGCCCGCAGGTTTTGGCTTTAACGATGTGGAATTCATTTTCGGAGCCAGAGAGAAAATATGTTTTACCTCTGATATTTAATTATTGTGAGTAAAATCTGCGATTAGTTCTACCGCCTAGACGTTATTTTACTAACGTAAGCAATATACATTTTTATGATTTTCTATGATTTTTTCACTGTTGGGTTAAAATGGAATCATATTTGTCATTATAATATATGCTTTTCAATGTACTTCGCTCTGGTTAGGCCACACTTCGAATACACCGCGAACATTTGGGACCCTGCTCATAAAGATTTAACCAAAAGAAATAATAAAATAGAAATAAAAGCAGTGCGTTTCGTAAAAAACTGCTACGAGCGTACATAGAGTGTCTCACAACTTTTAGAGGGATTAAAGTAAGAGCCCCTAGAGACTCGGAGGCTGCACTCTAGGCTTAGGTAGCTTGATAAATTCAGAACTGATGTTTTTCAGAGTGACACAGAGAATATTTTTACGACACCTCACTACATATCTAGATTGGATGGAATTTTTGGGAAGGCGACCGACTGCTAAGGTCATTTGCGCCATACGGAATAGGTAAGGAAAGAAGGGTGGATAGAAACCCGGCGTCGGCATTAGCCTGCTATTAATGAAACGTGCCAAGGGGACCACGGATTGACATCTCATCCGACAGACAGAGTACTGAACTTGAAATGCCACCAACAAGACACTCAGTAGAGATCGGGTTTCCTCTGAAAAACATCCACCTCTGTAGGGATTTGAACCCTGGCCGCCCGTATGGCTAGCCAGTACTCTGGCCGCCATACCAACCTGACCCCCACTACATCTCTAGGTCTGACAGATTCGATAAAATAAGAGAGATACTCTGCTAAAGAGATAGGTGCAATAACTCGATCTTTTCGCGCACGATAAGCGTTCACAATAAAAATTGAGGTCCACTAAATGCACTCCTATAATACATGTCACCATTTCATCTCCCAAAAACTTACATCTTTACACGGCTGGTGACCCCCTGCCACACGCCCACGTGGTGGCTCGTAGGGTATTATGTAGACGTAGATATATTTTTGTGTTAAGCTGGCAATGTATCACGTTTATGAAAGACAGTCTCCACATAGGTCACCTTTGAGGCTGCCGAAAACTCATTGATATTTGTACACAACATTTAGTCAAAACTGTTGAGCAATATATTATACTCATTCTTATATGATTTTCAAGTTCGAAGTTCAATGTTTAATCATCACTGGAAAAATACTCTTTTTGATAATTGAAGGCAAAGTTGAGGGAAGAAATCCCCAGAGGAAGACCAAAAAATTTATTTCATGGACCAAATAAAGAGGAAAGTGATGGAAAGGAAGGATACGTGGGGATAAGGGAACTAGCGTAAGATAAGGCAGGGTGGAGTACTACAGTCAACCAATCATAGGATTTGAATAACCGATGGTGATCATGCGCCAGTATTACGTTTTTGAAAACAGTGAGTTGGTGTTTTAGGCTTGCATGGAAGTTGTACACCTACGTGAGACGCCTAAACCGTGTATGATTCTTACGTTTAGTCATGGCATATTGAAGCTACCTTTAGCAAAACCGATTATAAAATAATGTTTTGGTAATGAATACCGCACATGGCTGAGGTTAGACACAGAGTGAATTAGTTTTTACCATGATACAATAGAATTGAATAAACCTTTATCATACTCTGGCACAGGACCTTTAGAGTAACAATACGATACAATTAATTAGCAGCGAATTAACTAATGATTTTGTTCAAATCAGAAAATAAATGGAGCATAATAACAGAAAAAGAAAGAAACAAGTACTGTCAGTGAACAATTATAACTGTACATGTGATACAATTGAATTCAAAAGATAGGTATAGTTATGGTACAAGATAATCAAAAAACATGGATAGTCCATGAAAAAAAATTTAATGGAGAGAAAATACGAAGCAAAGCTTTGCGATGACTACAGAGGAATACAACGAGCCAAAATAAAGTGAGACGTGGAACAGAAGAACTCACTTGAGACTAAGAATTTGGCGTGGGACATGTAAAATAAGGGGAATTCACGGAAAATCCTACGACAGAATGACTGATAACGATTAAGGATATGGCGATCCATAAAAAACTTTATATACGCTCAAATTTACTTTAGATAGACTCATGTTCCGATCTTTTTTCTCCCATGCGGTAAATATTCTTGCTATCGCTTCCATCAAAGATGTTAGTTTCGTTATTATTTTGTATTGTTGATCAGTCCAAGTTTTTTGTTGCAATGAACGCGGAAAATTCCAAAATCTATAGTTATGTTCTGTTCTTTCGATACTATCTCGAGAAATGCCAGAATTCTGGCTTTGTTTTCTCTCTCTATAGCCATCAAATGAGTCATTTATTTCGTCTAATTGACTTATTTAAACGTTCCATTTTTGGGATAAACTTCTGCCGAAATATGTTTGATCATTTTGCGCTTGAATCAGGATATCCAAGAATACTACATTTGAGTAATTTATTAGGTAGGATTTTCTTGAAATTCTACCGTTCAGATTTTCTAAGTTAAGGCGAGAAAACACGTTTGGCATTTTTTCCCTCAATCACCTCTTGATTCATCACCAAGTGAGTTCTTCCTTTCTCCATCCTGTCCATCTAACCTATTGTCTTTCTTCCCCTTCCCCGCTTGTCCAACATCCATCCCTCTGTCATGCGCTTCAGCGACCCTTTTCCCCTCATCAAAAGTAGTAGTAACCTAACCTGCCTTCTCATGATTTCATCCGAAAGCTTCCTTTCCTCACCTAGTATTCCAAGCACTGTCTTTTTTGTCTTCTTTTCCATCCACAGCACCTTTACACCCATGTGTCGCAAGTTTCCATCTACTCTCATCGTATTTTCTCATAGTTTACGTTTCTTACGCTGTACTCCATATGAAGCTCTTTACCTGTCCCGTATTTACATCCATACAAAGGGTACCCAGTCATCTGCTCTCTTCTATTACTAAAACCTTCCTTCACTAACGCCCTTCACCTCCTTATGTCTTTGCTACTACTCCCCGTGTTCTTCTTGCGTACTCCACAAGTAATTAAAATGCCCTACATGCCCGAGTTTTCTCTCCTAATTTTATGCTTAGCCCTGTCTTTTACTAGAGAATCTCGTAACTTTCTCTTTTATTGTAGTTTTCCTTCATTTCGTACTCCCAGATGTGCTTTCTAATGCATCAACACACGCTTGTAATCCCTACGAAGGCCAACTAATCAACGCATCAAAGAAATTTTTCTTACTTTTAAGGATTTGACATACGACAGCAAAAGTGTTGTCATCTTTGAATATGCGTGTGGCTTTGTGTACGAAATACGGATGACTTATCGTTTTGATTGGCGCAATTTTTAATCTATAAAATCTTCTGTTTTCAACTGACTAAAAAGAAATGCATGCATATTTTTTACTTTAATGAACATATATTGGCGTAGACCTTTCACCTCATTTAAACCCAATGTTCTGAGTTAGAAAGCGTTGGTTCTTTCCATTGCGTGCAAAAGTTAATGTGTAGGTTTCTTTTGCTAGTATTATAGCATTCGTATTTGGATTCCTCAATCGTTGTATTAAGTTGTGTGTAAATTGTAACTACAGAATTGGTTTTATCTTTGAATTTTTTCATTTTTTAAATGTATTAGAAATTCTTGATGCCGAAAATTTGTCTCGAAACATTTCCATCCAGACCGTCTTCACACTAACTAACACGCCTCTGCTTCCTGCAAACTTTTCTCTGGGTAACAACTGCTCGTAGCAGTGATAATACCTTTCTTGTATGCTGTAATAGATGTTACCAATAATTATCAATCCGAATTTTACGTGAATTCTGTGTTGTAAATTACAAGAGACTTGAGTGGTGATTTATTAATCCGACTCTGCGCTCAAATTTGTCCCAAGAAGACTTCTTGAGGGTTGAGAAACCAAGGTATGGATTAATGGGATGCTGAAGGAGTTCAGATACCTTTGAGGAAGATTACTTTAGGACGTGAATGAGGGAAAAGCGCCGAGTGAGATTTGAGGAAGGAAGTGACGGGTAATTTACAGTGCCGTGTGGAAACTTGAAATGATGGCTAGAATTTTTTGGGATACGTGGGAAGAGTATGGTTTTCAGTGATGTGAATGTATCTGGCAAAGTTCGTGCGAAAAATATACCAACATTTTCGCAAAATGTTGGAAATAATGCAGTTGTATGGCACTGATGATGCTAAAGTCGATAATGTTTTATTCGAAGGAAATCGCATGGAACTTGCGTGTTTCATCATCTTATTTGCCTACAATATTAGTATTGCTCAGTACTATTACCTACGAGGGAAAGGTACACTACGAGGGCAAGTCAATATATAAGCAGCAAACTTCAGCATTTCATCGTCAGCATCAGTCGTAAACATTTCATTCGGAACGCTTGAAACATCCTCCCTTCAGTCCCGACTTATTCCCAAGTGACTTTCATCCGTTTGAGCCCCTGAAAAATCATTTGGTAGGCCGATATTTTGAAAACGATGATGTCGTTGTCTAATAGCTTACTCGTTGGCTCCGACAGCAAACAAAAGACTTCTTTGCTGCCGGCTATCAAGGACTTATAAAGAGATGGAATAAGTGTCTGAATGTACAGGGTGAATACGTAGAAAAGTGAAAAAAATTTCAGGAAGTTACTTGGATTATTATTGCCTCTATCCTGCTTTTTGAGGTGTTTGTTGACTTACCCTCGTGTTCGAGTTTTATCTATTACTCTCGATTGTTTATGTTGAGAACTTAAATCACTGATTTTATTTTCTTTGGTATATATTCGCTGTAACTTTGTAATTTTTTGCATCAAAATTAGTGTAGATAACAAAGGAAACGGTTGTACGCTTGACTTTGTTGAAATTATCCATTACGGGAAAATAAAAAGGAAAAGTATGCTCTCGTAAGAAAAGTTTACAACAGTACTTTATTCTTCCTTTGTGTAGATATTTTTATCTTAACCTAATGATTTTCCATTAGTTTTAACATGAATGATAATTACCCCTGAAATTCTAAGAGATGCACGTTGACTGAAATGGCAGAGATTAATATGTTGCTGGCAAATTAATATGCGTCGTAATTTACGTATTTGAGTAGGAAATATGATGGATAATTTTCATACTCTCAGCTGTTTTCACCGAGTTTTTACTGTAAATGTCCTCTTGGGGGAACTTATTACACATAGCAAACATGTTACCCTTACCTAGAGTATAATTAATTCAACCCGCTCGTACGTTGGACTTTTTTGACCGGCAGTACGAATGACTTTTAATCACCTTAATTACTGTGTCGGTCTCCGTGAGTTTGGATTCTCAACTGCGTGAGAAGTTTACTGTATTATTTTCGTTCTTTTCAATAATATTTTATAAAATATTTTTTCTATCCAGTCTTCACTCTACCATAAACTTTTTTCAAAATATTATGTAAAGATGAAGATACTTATTACGTAAACAATCGAATATTTAGGCTAACTTTGGGTTTTATAGTTCCAATAGTGTCCTAATTTTTCGCGCATATTTGTGAAATTGGGACGGTTGACTTATAAACTTCTATCTATTGCTATCCATACACGCGTGACATTGGTATATCGTGGGAAACACACATACAAACACATACGTGACACAGAATGAAAGGAACTAGGTTTATTTAATCGTATATTAGGAAGGTCCTCGGATGAAATAGTAATAGAGAGATGCTACTTCGCTCTTGAATATGCCGCGTGCATTTGGGACCCTGGTCGTAAAGATTTAAGTAAAAAAATTGCTAAAATAGAAAGGAAAGCAGCGCGCTTCCTTAAAAACTGCTACGAGTGAACATAAAGTGTATCACACCTTTTACAGGGATTAAGGTGGGAGGTCTTAGAGCAGCGTTTTCCAAATTTGACTCGGAGACTACACACTAGTCTTAGGTTGCTTGAGAAATTCAGAACTGATGTTTTTCAGAGAGACACAGAGAATAGTGTAATGACGCCTCACAACATCTCTAGGTCTGACAAAAGCGTTAAAATAAGAGAGATACATTGCCGAACAGATAGGTACAAAAACTCGTTCTTTCCGCGCACAACAAACGCCCACAATAAATACTGAGCGCTACTAAATACACTCCTATAATACACGTCACCATTTCACCTCCAAAACCCTACATCTTTACACGGCTGGTGTTCTAACACCCCCTGCCATACGCCCATGCAGCTGCTTGCAGGGTATTATGTAGATACAGATTTGGACATCAGAGGTGGTAAGGATCCCGATTATTCCTACAATACTCGTCTTAAAAATGTGTCCTTGCTGTTCAAATAAACTGGAGGCCGGTGTAATGAATGAGAATTCGAAATTTTGTAAAATGGTGTGATTTGTAGGAATGACCAACGTGCGCAGAAGGTCCCAATAAATAATTGTTTATACATAATGAAAAAGAACATTGACAAAACCCATAATAAAAGTATGATCCTTACCTTCAAAACGTCCATGTGTGTTGTCATTACAGCTCTTTATAACTTGTGAATGTAGATTATTGTGAAATCCACCTGAAAAATACGCCGTCTTCTGGTTTTATCGTACAAACAGCTGAGTTATTATGTCTAATATCACATTTATCAGTTTGATCTGGCCTCCTTAAAGGTGACTATGTCCTCAGGGCGTTTATTCCAGATTTTAAAAAGACTTTAGTGTAGCATATTTCAAGAGCGCTTTATAAACTGAGAAGGAAATGAATTAGGGTTTCCGAGCAACTTTTACTATGATTTAGTCTTGACAGTGGAGGTTTCAATATGGACTCTTAAGGGGATTACTCAGATTAAAGTAGAAAAATAAACTTGAGCGAGAAATGACATAAACGCTTTAATTTAAAACTGTTTATCAGATGTTATGTCCGGGGAAATTGAATTATAATAAAATATCGCCATTTTAATACCTGATTGCTTGAGTTATTAGCGAATTACTATCGCAACTAAAGTAAAAATATGGTAACTCCATACAAGTGGCGCTGCAATCTGCTCCTAAGAAAGGTCGTTCGGTATCGATTGTATTCTTCCTTCCATATAGGTCTTCGCAATCATTTCTACCACATTTCCGCCGTTAATGTGCTATTCAAACATTTACTGCCGTGATACAACCAATCTGCGACTATGCGGCACAAGTTGTCATTTCGAACACAAATGCACTGCCGAATCAACAAAAATATCGAACAACGTATACTGTTTGTTTTGAGAACACAGAAAAGTAAGCGCATTAATGGACATACAATGGGGAGACGGATATGGTAGGAAGAAAATATCGATATTGAGCGACCTCGCTCTTAAGCAGTGACGTTAGATTCGATATATCTGAATCTCTATAGCTATCGGCATTCGCAACCATTTCCAACAGTTATGCGCCATTCAGGTACTCGCTGAGCATTTACAAATATGGCGCACCCATGGCATTCAACGAAAATAGGGCGCAAGTCGTCATTTTGAATATAAATTCACTGCGAATCAAGCGAAACGACGACAAAAATTTCGAATGGTATGCTTGTGAAAAAATAAACTGTAATAAGCACATTAATGGCGGACTTGTTTACGCTTCGAAGATCTTTGTCGAAGGAAGAATATAATCGATATTGAAAGACCTTGCTCCGAACTTCTGTCAGACCTAAACTAAAAGGATATGTAGTTGGCGCATTGTAGAGAACTCTGCTCCTATGGCTGATCAAATGTGGTCATTAACAATATATTCATGTAATAATTTTGGTTTCCAACAGCTACCCAATTTTATCAAAGTATGCAGGACTTTTGAAAACTGGATAAAACATGGTATGTAAGCAAGTATGTGTAATGTCACCATGGCTGTTTAAAGTATTATCTATGTAAGTTTTGTGAATCAACAGAGAAAATGGAAATGAGGGTAAATGCGTGCAAGACTAAAGTAGTAGTTTTTGATAAGGGGAATGGGCAGAAACTGTATGATGAGGGCGAATGGTAAAGTAATTGAACAAGTGGATGATTTTGTGTACTTAGGTAAGATGTTTGCGAAAGATGGATGAATATATGAGGAGATAAAAAGTCGTGCGAATGCTGGAAGGAAAGTGATAGGTAGCATGTGCAGCATATCAAGGAATGAGTGCCTGCCCGTATATAATATCGCCGTGTACAAAAGTATACTTCTCCCCACTTTGTTGTATGGTAGTGAAACATGGGTATGTCAGGATAGATATAAGAGTAGACTAAACGCCGTTGGTATGAGTTATCTGAGGAGTGTTTGTGGCAAAAGTAGGATGGATAAGGTCAGGAATGAGTGGGTAATGGATAAATGTGGGTTTTTTGCTCCAGTAATGGACATGCATGAAAGGAGTGTGATTCGTTGGTTTGGCCAGGTCGAGAGAATGGATGAAAATCGAAAAGCGAAACAGATATATGAGAGTGAAATGAATTGTGCGAGAGGTAGAGGTAGGCCGAGAAAGTTGTGGTTGAGGAAATTCTTAGGAGGAGGAATATTGGGAGTCTTAAAAACAAGTGGCGTGTATGAAGCAGTGTATGGGGGTAAATGAGGCAAAAGAGGTTTGCAAGGATAGGGCTGTATGGAGGAAATTATTAAAGCAGAGTTAGGTATAGAAATATGTATTTATGAGTAAAGCTTTGTGGCTGTGCCTACTCCGGAAGGGAACGGCGTGATTGGTATGTACGTATATGTATTTATATTATTAATTGTGTTGACTCAGGTATGCCAGATCCATCCCAACAGTATCTTGAAAGGTTATAGTACATGATTTATAGTGTATTGTCGTTGAAGAATTAACGGTAGGAATAAAAAATCCGCTATCCTCGCAGCAATGTATTGTTAGTAACCAGCTCGAAAACCTTATCAGCTGCTAAGCAGAGTCCTCTACATTGCGCCACCTATAGAGAAAATCGATATGGAGGACTCTGCTCCTATGGATGAACAAATATATATATTAAAAACATATTTGTATAATAATCTGTTTATTTTGCACTCAAATTTTGGTTTCCAATAGCTATTCAAATTAATCAAAGTGAGCAGGATTTAAAAACTGAATAAAAAAGTATGTCTAATTTTTTTGTCTTGACTTATATAGGTCAGATCCACCTTAACCCTCTATGGACGAGCGAGTCAAATTGTTTGTTATGTTTCAAAATCATTGAAATATCTGCTTTCTAAGAGGCTTTTCCATTTAGTTGCTGCGCTAAACAGGATTGTAACGCTTCGAATAAGTGTCTGGAAAGTTGCTTCTCTTTCGGCGGTTTGTCTATCAACTTGAATAGATGAATGTGTGATGCTATTCACTGACGATGGCGTACCTGGTTGAGCTCTGACATAAATAGTTTCAGCTTTCATATGAAGAAAAAATTGGGAAAGTTTTAAAAATGTGCGTTACGAAGGCAATGTGGAAGTATACCTTGAGTTAATATTATGTAAAGTGTTGTTTTAAATTAAATATATAAAATGCAAATATGTCACTTTTCCAAATTTTATTATTAAATAAATTGAATTTTTTTAAATGCTTAAACGGAACTTTTCAAAAACTTGTACAGTAACAGTATTTTTTTCATGCCGATGTTTCATAATTCCGTCCATGGAGGGTTATCAGTAAATTGCTAGGTTACAGCAGGGGCTCTCCACTGTATAATCATTGAAGACTTAACGATACAAATTTTATATTTAAAAAATCCGCTATCGCCGCAGTAATGCATTGTGAGTAACCAGCTCGACATCCTTATCAGAGGGAAGGAGCGTTTCAAGAATCGTTGATTTAGTTTACCTTTTTTTGGGAAGAGAATTAATTAGACAACTGGTTTTAAAAAGAATGGTTGCGTTCGTGTGGGGTAATTAGATGGAACGTGAGGTGGGAAGTTTGGTTCGTTTTAGGGGTTGGGTGGAGGTTTTTTTTCGTTTGTTGAGGGGGAAGGCGGCGGAGGAAAAGGGGTATGAGAGATTGGATCCTCTGGCGCTGGTGGTGGCGGAGAGCAGACAGAATTAAAGTGTGAGACGCTGTTCCGAGTCGGTCCCGGGTCCTCCTTGGTGTGAATTACGTGAGAAAAGCATTAAGGAGGCGTGAGAGTTTTTGACCCCCCCTTCCTCCTCTCCCTCCACCTTGGATTCCCCCATCGCCTCTCCTCCACCCCGCGGTTCTCGCTTCCAAATCCACAAACTAAAACCTCCCCCACCCACCTTTCTTTTCTCCCATTTACCCTAACCTCCTCCTCCCCCATTCCTGGCGGTTCCCTCGTTACTTACTTCTTTTCGGGGAGTTTGAATTTATCGGTGTCCAAAGTCCTCCCCTTCTTCCTGTTCGTCGCGCCCTCAACCTTCTTTCGTCGCTCTCCTTCTTTTATGCTTCTTTTCTTTCTCCCCTTCCGTATCGAAATAATCGAATTATATTTGTTACTAGCCTCTCATTCTTTTTTAGTTGGCACACATATACAGGGCAGAAACATTTATATGTAAAAAATAAATGAAAGCCAATGCTTTTTTGTGTATTTAATTCAATTTATTTCCAAGCTACATTGTTTTAAGTGCACTTTATCATATTCTAAATTCGCAAAATAAAATACACTAGTCTGAAGTCCCCATTGAACTTCCATACTTTTCATGGTGTGGCCCACAAATACTTTCTGGGTTCAAATCGGTCCCTAAACGAATTGGATACCTAGGGCAATGAATTCCTAGTAACTTCACAGGAATTCGTAACGCTCAAATGATGGCATGAGTTTCCATTCCATGCCTATGCTGTGGTTTCCAAGAAGATAAAATATTCTATTGTGGAAGTAGTGCAAAAATTTAAGATTTTCGAGCTTAAAAATCCAATTTTAGGAAAGAGCGGAGCGTATACGAAAATCGAACACAAGAATTTAAAAGAAGCGCACAACGAGGCCAATCCAACAAATCTCATTCTACGTATGAATAAAATACGAACTTTTAACACAAATTATGTCTCACTGATATGATTCTGATGCACGCTATATAACGTCTCACTGATACGATTCTGATGCACGTGATTGAGCAACTCGTAAACGATTTGCTTCGTTGCTCGCTTGTTGTTCCTCGCTTGTTTGAGAAGCTCGCGTGCCAACACTCATTTGTTGAAACCACTTGCTCTCCACCATTACAATGTGTTTAATAATTCAGAAATGTACAATGTATTTAATAATTCAGATTTCCTCGCGGGCGCGCAAACAATAACTCACCAAAGTTTCATCTTAATCTGGTGATATTGGAACGCATGGAAGACAAACAAACAAATATTCATTTTTTGTATATTTGATTTGTATTTTAACTTGTATTGTTATTTGTATTAGTGATTTTGATCATTTGCTATCTTTTGATTGTTTAATCAGGGTCCTGGCTGATAATACAGATCTGCGAATTTAAACTTTCCGATCATTGCGTAATGATTAAATAGTGATCTTTTATATTTCTGGCATGCTGGTTCCGGAACGCAAGTCAGTTCATCTCCATCACATCAGGTTTTTTTGCGAAATAAAAATGAAAATTTAAGAAATATGGGGCACGCGCTCATGGAATATTACTATTATCACATGTAAGGAATGCTTTTTTCTTACTATTTTCACTCATCTGAACACCCCTGTATTACAGTGTTATCCTTGTTTTTCTACTATATTTTATTTCACCGATAAAAATTATCATTTCAATGCATTTTGAAATTTGAGATAATAGTAGAAATGTTAATGCAATGCATATGTTCAATTTGCTTTGTATGTTTTACGCTCGAAACCATGTGTACATTGGGCATGTAGTAAGTTATGGTTCCGGTGATAAATACTAATTAGTAATGCGTAAAATACCTCGGAAAATATTATGCAAACATGTTCAAATACCTTCCTTATTTCAGACCGTGTTTCTCTTGTATCTTAGTTATAAATTAATTACAAAACTATTTTCAAAAGTCTTTGTAGAACTTTTATTTGATATTTTGTTTGTTTTCGTGTCTAATTAGCATATGGCAACGCACAAGAAAATTGTCCATCAACACGCGCATCTAGTTCCATTATTTGAAGTTGAAATTTAAAACACTATGCTGAAAACAAACGACTGAAAGAATTACTCCAATAGTTGCCTAGGAGGCTGATAGATTGGAATTTCCATAAAAAAACATCATCTCTCCAGCCTAGATTTGAGCTTAGAGCTCAAAGGGAGGTATTCAGGCAATGTGGCCACAGCACTATTCCAGGTACTGGTGAACGATGAAATTGAAGTAATGGATGTTACCATAGCATCGCTTCTACTGTGGGAAAAACTCTTGAGTGAATTTATTTATTTACATTGCCTAAGGCCAGAAATTAGCCGCATCATTGAGTGATAATTGAAATTATGGAGTTCCATCTGGAGCACAATCTGTCACCTATGAACCACAAAATCACTTAATTCAGTTTTTATGGCATCGTTGGTTTCATGACGAAGATTTTCCGTACTATATATGATATGAGCCCTTAACAGAAAACAAGGGCTGTTCTGGCTCGTGTCGTTTACTTCCGATAAGCAAGTTGTTTTTTCCACCAAACCTAGAAACAATCTCATGCCTTATTATCTTGTGCTTTGTGAATAGTTATTATGACAGGCATAAGAGATGCCATGATCAGGAGGCATGAGAAGGGGTTATGTGGCCCTATTGATGATATCTTCCGTATTTAATCCCTTCTGCTCCAAGCAATGGATTTCGGTGTTCAGGCTCCCCGGGCGGTAGAATTAAAAATGGAATATGGAATGAATTTGATTTTTTTGTAAAATTTGCGATTACCATTTACTACATCCATGTCGATGTACTGGCATGGTGACCTTAATTTTTTTCCTTTGAAAACTTTACTATTGAATTTTATGAATAACTATATTTATTGTAAACATACGCGTATTGTGTAAGGAAGCTTCCAAAAAACTCCAAAAGAGTCACGAGAGGAATACTCAACCACCTCCCAACCCTGGATAATATCAAAATAAGCAAAATAAGAATGACAGTTTTTGATAATATAGCCCGAAAATGACTCAAACCTTTGAGTGCGGCATGACGTGATATCACGTCATGGTTGCCTTTACGCTGGTGCTGATGACGTGATATCACGTCATGGGTACCCCGGGTATTCTAGCTTTCACTAGGGAACTTTCACCAGGCCCCCTAGTGAAAGCTGGAACACTCACGGTACCCACGACGTGATATCATGTCATCAGTACTAGCGTACATACAACCATGACGTGATATCACGTCATCAGTACTAGCGTACAGACAACCATAGGGTTAAATATACCGATACTGCTGGTGCTACGAATGTGGAATTAAATGATTTCCTCTTTATCCCTATAAATCATCATCCTCTTCTTTTTCGGTTTTTTCGGATTTCTCTCCAGGCGGTAACTCCTACATTCCTTTTCTTCCTGCCATTTTCCCCTCAGCCATTCCTTTCCCCTTCCCGTGGTCCTTTGCGCAAAAGGGAAATTCTCCCGCCTAGCCATCGGGATGGGAGCGGACTTTTTGGTTGCGTATTTCCTCCGCCTCCACGTCTTGCAGCGCCACCAGTCTCTCTCTCTCTCTCTCTGACGTCACATCCACGACGACGACGGGAGCTGAGCGAGGATAGCGGACGAGGGGTGATTACGGTTTTGCCGTCTGCTAGCCTCTTTACTTTTCTTGGCATCGCCGCGCGAGTTACGCCCGTCGTCGCTCATTTTTTTCCTGGTCGCCGGCCAAAAGTTTTGCAACAATTTCCAGCGAAGCCGAGAGTAATTTTTTATCGATCGCACATCCAGTCGCATCGTTTCGAACTCCTTTCCGCCCCTGGCTGTCTGCAAGAAACGTTAAATGAGAGAATATAAATTAGTTCGCTTTATAATCGTATATCCTTTTGCACGGAATGTACTTTGATGTGATGCTTAGGTTGATAATTAATCATCGCCGTTATCGTAATGCTTTCTACAGTTGATTAATCGCTCATTTGAATTAACATATATTTGCAATTATAAAAATATTAATGTTAAAATCGATTAATTATTCATTATTTGCATATCTGATACTGCAATAATTTTGTGCTTGAATCTTACTAAATGGGCCACGAATTATGATGTTCATTATCCTCTCTGCCCTCAGTGCTTGCTCATCATACTTGTCATGTATTTTACCGAGTTGTTTCGAATATTTAGTGAGTAGTGCATTGATTTCCCATTTATTTTGTCTACTTTGTAAAAATACAATGGAAATATCTGTATTATTCATCAGCTTCACGGGGCAGTAAATAGAGATAAATAAACATCGAAATTGATCAATCAGTACATAACTTCTGGCTAGTCTCAATCAATCAATCATTATCAATACGTAATCTCTGTCCCCAGTGCTTGATTTTCTTTTTTCAAAATTTATCAGATTATTTTTTATATTTAATCAGTAGCGCATTGATTTTCCTTTCATTTCGTCTACTTTGTAGAGTTACTAAAGAAATTCCTGTATAATTCACCAGCTTCATAGGGCATTAAATAGAAATATATCAAAATCTAAATGAATAAAGCGATACGGAAGTTTGTTTTTTTTTTCCAATCGTGGGTAAAGAGTGTTGGTCTGTGGTAGGAATAATTTTTAAATAGATTTGACGGCATCATTAGCTTTCAATATTTAAGAATGTCCGTAGTGTGGTAAAAAAAGTGATATAAGCCCTTAGCAAAAACGAGGGCTGTTCTTGCTCCTGTCGTTTACTTCCCACGAGGAAGTAATTTAATCCCCAGGTGAGAATTCATTTATTGATTAATGTAGGGATGCCGGTTTTTCATGCTCAAACTTGAAATGTTGCGTTCTGTGATTTGATATGGGAATGATTTTCTTGGTTAGTGGTCTGGGTTGACGCCACTTAAAAGTGCAAAGTCGCCAATCAGGTTAAGCTAGCGATTAAAGCACGTTTAATTGGAAGAGAGAAAAGCGTCTACTATGAAAACGTGACTCGGAAGTGATGCAGGGAACATGCAAAAATGGTGTTAGTTCTATTCGACGGGTTTAAAAACATGCATTAGGTTGCAAATGATTTTATCAGCTACACTACCTGCCAACTAACCTAATTCAAAGTCTTAATGCAGTCACTATAATCTCTTATCGGGCGCGGTAAAGAAGACATCTTACACCTTTCCAGACCTTGCTGTTCTAAAAGACATTTTCTAAACCTTTCTATTCTATAAGACCAAAATTGCGGACATGGGCCCTTATTTCTATCATTTTACTTCTTTAACCGCGGAGCGCGTTATGCCTTTCCTCATTCTGTACATGAAGTATACTCTCTACCTTTCATTTCCCCGCTCGCCTAACCTCTATCCCTCTTCCATTGGCTCCACTATCTTGCAACCCTCATTACTTTCCCTCTTCCTAATCTTCTCCAAGATATCCATATCCTTAGCCGCCGCGCATCCTCGTTTGTGTATGGAATAACTAATGAAGATGATTGTATATTGGATTCCCAGCGGAAAGGAAATATAGTTGCCAAACTCCCGACATCATTCATATCTTTTCTTGTACCCTTGGACTATCCAGATCGTACACATGAGAGCACCTCGCCGCAGATGAGAAATCGCCCGCCTTAGTCTCAGCTGTGGGGAGAAAGTATGGAGGATAAGAAAGAGGAAAAGTTATTTGTTTTGCCGGGAAGGAATGCGGGAAGAGTAAGAACGAGAGGAATAACATCGAAGGAGAAAAAATTAGTGGGAGCAAAATTTACGGCGGCTACATAATGAACGGCGACCCGCACGATCCTACCGCGGGCTTCCCTTCTCTCGCGGAATAATAATTTTTTTCCCTACCCTGATGACCCCAAGGGGCGGTTTTTGAACGTAACATTATTAGGGAAAGCTGAAATTTGTGAGGCAAGAGACATAAGCCATCACGGAGTTTCACCCTGCTCCCTCTGCTGCTGCTGCTACCCCTCCGAAAAAAACCCCTCATGCAGTTCCCGAAGTCTCCAGTCACTACCCGCCTTGCATTTCACCTCTCCCCGTTTTCAGCCGTCGCAAATCTCTTGCCCCCCCCTCTCCCTTCCCTGCTACGTCCTCCCCTTACATCCCCCTTGGCTTTCTCCTTCGGGTTTTTTCTCATTTCGGTTGACTGCTTGTAGACGCAGATCACGTCTTGGGTCCCTCGTCTTCCTTTCCTTCCCTTCGCCATAGCTTTGCTTCTAGTCTAACCTTACCCCCCTCACCCTCCCCCACCCTTTGCCGCTCTCTCTGAACTCTTCCCCTGCTATGCTGCCTTTCCTACGTAAGACGCATCTTTTCCTCCTCTCCCTCACCCTTCTCCTTACTTAGGGCCGTTCGATAATCCGACTTATCGAATACTATAGTCGATATTCATGAGAACGTGTGGCGATATGACCCGAGGATGCTTCGCAATGGTTAGGCCACATCTGGAATACGCTGCGAGTATTTGGGACCCTGTTCATGAAGATTAAAAACCACCAAAATTAATAAAATTCTAAGAAAAGCTGCACGCTTCGTTAATTACCACAACGAGGGAACATATAGTGTCTCACAACTTTTAGAGGGATCAAAGTGGGAGCCCCGAGAGACTCTGAAGCTGCACGCTAGGCTTAGTTTGCCTGAGAAATTCAGAACTGGTGTGTTCCTGAGCAACACAGGATATTATCGAGACGCCTAACTACATCTCTAGATCTGACAGAAGCAATAAAATAAGAGAGATACTTTGTCGAACAGATAGTTACAAGAACTCGTTATTTCCGCGCACAATAAGCTATCACATTAAAAGCTCCACTAAGCTCCACACTAAGCTCCACTAAATACACTCCCATAATACAGATCACCATTTCATCTCACGAAACCTTATCCCTAACATTACTGGTCGGTATTTTCGGGATTTCCAACCGCATTCGTTGACTTTGGCCGACAACGGTTTCGATAGCCTTCCTGCTACCGTCTTCAGGTCCTTCAATCTGGGAACGGGAAGGGTTGACGGCTGCAGTCAACCAATCTTAGGGTTGAACGACCAATTATGAGCCTGCACAGATACCGTCCATATTTTCGGAGACTGCACTGCAATTTTAAATGATAAAGAACAACACTGCCTGAAATTATAAAAAGAGAAAATGTTTTCACAAAGTTTCTTCGTTTAGTTAAAACTCGGCTGTTTACACAAAAAAACATTGGTACTCTATTCTAAGAATTAAAAATTGACTGCTTCTGTTTATTAGAGACTAGTATATATAATCTGCTAAACGCATAGTGGTATTTTTGTCTTATGTTGCTGTCCATTAGAGACTGCATTACCTATATAATGTCATGTACGCATAGTGTTTTGTTAAATTTTTTGTCTGGGTAACGCATGTTTTTGCTTTTGAAGGTAGTCTTACCTCAGGAATAACCTTAAAGACTACCTAAATCTTTCATATTCGATGTTAATGTAGTTTTGTACATTATTTGATGGAAGAATAAACAATATCAAACAATATCAATATTGGTTTTCAAAATATTGCCTTTTGATGTGTGATGTGAAAACGAACGATGGATTGAGTAATGCTTTATTCAAAGTTGACTTGATATGGGTGCGACATGCGGAGTAGTTGTAGCTACCGGAGACTCCTAATATAATGCGCCAAGCTTCGACTTACAATGGAATTGATGCAAGGCTTACACTCCAATCGTATCGAAATCTATGCTTTAATTTTCAATGAATTCTGTGCAAAAGTTAAGGCAGTTGAGTGGAAAATACATAATGGAACAGCATTTAAGACGCACACTAGGCTTCGCTTGCTTGAGAAATTCAGAACTGGTGTATTATAGAGTGACACAGAGAATATTATCGAGACGACTCACTGTACCTCTATGTCTGACAGAAGAGATGAAATGAGAAAGATACATTGCCAAACAGATAGGTGCAAAATCTTGTTGTTTCCGCGCACAGTAGGCGGCCTCAATAAAAACTGAACTCCACCAAATACACTCCCATAATACGCGTCGCCATTTCTCCTCCCAAAACTATGTCCCTTCACATCTTTGCACCGCTTGTTTCTTAAAACCCCCTGCCACACGCCCATGCGGCGGTCCCATGGTAGTATGAAGATATACGTTGTATGAAATATATTTTCGTGTTTATACGCTAGTGATGGTTATTCCGATCACACAAAGTGGCTAAATGCTATTGCCCCCAAAATATAAATGGTACGAATGGACGAAGTGAATCATCATTGACGATGTGTTGAGAGGAGCAGGAAATAAATAAATAAATAGGTAAATCTACTGAGTAAGAAACTCTCATTCATCGAGGAATTGTGCGTGTTATCGACCGGAGAAATAACATTGGACGGAGAAATAATTAGAATGAGTTACGTAAATCATCATGGGCGAAACACTACGAGCAAAATATAGTGAATGTTGTGCAAGAAGCCATCGAAATAATAATAATTAAGATGAAACTAATCTGCAAAATGTTTTATGATAGCGAACCAATATATTCTTGATTTATGTGAAGTAGACAATTGTTTGCGGAACCTTTTTACTAGACATTGTGCTTAGAAGAACCAAGATTGTATGTGAAATAAAGGAAGTAATTATCTTCAAAAAATGTCAACAAAGTTTTACTCAGCAAGACCTGAATGTAGTTATACCCATTTCTACTATTTCAAAGGCTACGGGTGCAAGTATGTGCAGTCACTCCTTGAAGTATCTCTACACACTACCCTTGTGGTTCGTTTAGGTAAGCTGTTGTAAATTCTTGTAGTCTCCAGAAACGGCCCGCAATAGTCAACGTATTTCGAACTTCGACTGTCAACCTTTATGAACGGCTAGATTAGTGTGTCGCAATCCTTTGAAGTGACTGTACATGCGACTCAGTTGCCAGGCGTAGTGATGCAGATGTGCGCCAATAGATGGCATATGAGCTCCCGTATATTTTCTTCACTAACTGGCAAGTGGGGCGGGTGAATGTATTTTTCAAATTCAACGTATCAAAAGGGAATACTCTCGATAAAAGCTGCGCCCGATTCAACAAAAATGTGTTATAGGATGAATTATTTTATATGTGTATGTCATAAAATGTTTGAAAAAGTTACTCTCATTGTTTTCGTTAAAAATATAAAAGGTATTGATTCAAGATTCACATCTACTCATTTAAAGGTTTATAAGAGATTTAATTTGGCACAAGTCTAAATCTCATGCGTAATAAATCTAAAACGGGTGTTGATTCTGCTCTAAACCTGCCCAGCGGTTATTCCTTTTTATCAGGTGGTAGACATAAGAGTGGACTAAACGCTGTGGGTATGAGTTATCTGAGGAGTTTTTGCGACAGAAGTAGGATGGATAGCGTCAGGAATGAGTAGGTAATAAATGAATGTGGGTTAGATGCTACAGTAATGGACATATGTGAAAGGAGTGTGCTTCGTTGGTTCGGCCATGTTAAGAGAATGGATGAGGGTCGAATAACGAAATAGATATGAGTGAAACGAATGGTGTGAGATGTAGAGGTAGGAAATGAGGCACAAGAGGTTTGCAAGGATAGGTCAGTATGGAGGAAATTATTGAAGGAGAGTTAGGTGTACAAATATGTATTTATGAGTGAAACTTAGTGGCAGTGGCTTCTCCGGAAGGGAACGGCGTGATTGGTATGTATGTATCAGGTGGTACATGTCATAATTTCCATCCGCTTGATCAATCCTTACTTATTGAAGGCCAGGCTTTTAGTTTCAGCTCCGTTTGGGTGTGTACTGTTTTTTTCTGACTAAGTATTCTTGTGGTGGTTTTGTTTTCATCCCGAATGGTACGCCAGGTTTTCTGCCCTAGGGTCTATCCTATACATGTGGTATTTTGCACCGAGAAATGACAAATATATACCGCGTTTCCCGGTCTATAGAACGCACCGAGATTATTCCGCTTTGATTTTTTAAGAAAAATCTACATCCGAAATTGTTAACTAATTTTTCAAAATTGCAGCCAATATGCAAGAATAAAGATGTGGAAGAGTACAGTTTATTTGACTGATAGCTGAAGTTACAAACATGTGATGGAAGGCGTACTTTCTGCCCTAACTAGTTTGTGAGGAAAAGAGAAATTGGCATTACGATATAATCTCTTAATCGGATGCATGAAAATAGCTTTAGCCTCGCCCTCCCAGGCGCTAGCCTATTTTTTAACTAAAATTTCTTGCTAAAGGTGTTCTTTACAAGTAAATTAGTGGGTTATGTGATTTTCTCTCATAAAAATTGTACAACACATATTGTTACTGCTAATATCATCTCGAAAGTTGTTTGAGTTGCATGTCCACACCCTGTTTTTATTATTTTGTTAAATATATTCTCACTATGATATCCTATGTAGTTTCTCTATCTTGTAGTTAGCATAACGTCGTAACAAAAAATTGACAGACTCGGAGACATTCTCTTGAAGCCCGAAGTCTCAATCAATCATGCGTGATGGTCTCCAAAACATGACGTTCAGAGGTCAATAACAAGCGAGCCCGTACTAATCTCTGTTTATACGTGTTTGATGCAGTGCGCTTTTACTATGCTGACAAAATGGATATCACCAGATTTACCATCCTGATTTCGGAATGAATCCCGAGTAAGGTGATGGTTGAAATTGAGCCGTGAATTTGGTGGTCAAAAGTTTGGAATGAAATTTTTATGAGACGCACTTTGCATGATTCAAGAACGAATGGAAATCATTGAATTGTATGACTGTAAATGGCGTTGGAGGAATACCATCGTGGAATATTTCTGATAGAGTTTTATACAATTAGAGTTGTCTTTAGATTTCCTTTCCACATATGTTTCAGGTAAATTAATTCGGAGAATTATTTAAACCTAGCGGTTTTTCTCCTTCTTCTGTACTGTTATTCTATCATTTGTGCCATTGAATTTACCTGATTCATCTCTTACATGTGGATATCATTTATATATAAATCAAAGATATCATTTATATAGAAATAAAATTGTCCATAAAAGTAATCACTGAACGTTTTATTTTTAAGAGAGACAGCATTGGCTAAAAGTTATTCGAATTGGTGAAACATCATAAGATTCCTTATGAATAGTTTACGGCTGAAATTGGCCTATGACTATATTTCAATGCCATTATAAGGCTTTGTATGAAATAACGTAAATGCATCTTTGATTGAGATGTCTTAGTTTAAGCCCAAGGTTATTTTCAGCTGCTGCTTTTCATTTAACTTGAACATTAAAATTTTAGGATACACCACCAATGAAATGGCATCTACCTAAAAAGTTAATGAAATTCGACTCGCTTTTCTTGGTATATTGACATTGAAAAATACTGCTGTTATTAACTCTTATCACGTTAATTGCGCGTGTTTTTTATTTTCAACGATATATTTTGTTAACTTTTAATTTTAATTATCGTTGGTCTGCAAAGCTTTATTTGTTTTTTAAGTCTTTTAAATAGATCTTAGTTAGATTGTATTCGATATCCGATCAGCCCAATGCCAATGTGAGATAATTTTCTTATTTGTTGTTCATTGTCCAATGATATCAATATCCAATGATATATTTTCTTAAATTTCTATTTAAAGCATCATTGGTGTGCATACTTTTCTTAGTAATTGAAGTCTTTTGAATTTATCTTAGTTTTTTTATTCGTTGTCCAATCATGTCAATGCTGCAATGAGCTAATTTTTGTAATTATCGTTAAATGTCTCAGTTTTAGATTATCATATCGTCGCACCAACAGCGGATTTGTGCAAGTGTTTGCACGAGGTCCATGTATTTATAATCTCGAGATTTTTTTCATGAAACATGTCGTAGTTCCATATTCACCCACGTGAAAAATCTGTCAAATCCCTTTAAATGCTATTCTAGAGAAGATAGTAATACGTGTCTAAGGTATATCCCTGCCATACTGAATGCAGCCGAGGAGTTTTCATGCCTCAAACATGTTGGTGAAGAAAATGGAAAGTTAAACCGTGTGCCTTAAGATATTCATCCAAAATCATCCGAAGATGAAAATATCTTAAATAAAAGTTCCAAAGTTATTGCAATCCGTAAAATTTAATATGCAAAAAAGCTGAATCTTTCTGTCACATGATCACTGATCAATCAACTTTTGGAAGAATGTGCAAAAACTGACTCTAGCCGTGATCTTTATAATTTTCCTGTAACCCATTTTTCATTCCTTTCATTATGTTAGCCGATGTTATGTATGAAAACACGGCAAGTTTCTACTGAGTCCTTTATATCTCATATTATAACCCATCAGTTAATTTTAATTGAAAGTGGCATATTTTGCATAATCTTTGTTTTAAGGAAAAAAATTGGCAGAAAAGGAGAAAAATTAAAACCCTATGTTGAAATTTTGGGTTATGAAGAAGTGTGTATGGAAGTGAAAGTGGTATCATAGGTTTTTAGCGAATTGAAATTGCAATACAATTGTTAATTTTCCATGTGCACCTTAAATTCTTCCACTATTGCTCTCCATCACTAATCGCTCTAAATTTCACGCCAAAATGTTATTAGAACAATTCATGCATTTAATTTATGTATAAATTGAATGTCATTGTGAATTGCGTTCTCATGCTTCCATGGAAATGTAGTTATAAACTCATGTTATTATTTTCATTTTGATGAACATGACAACACTTCAGATATTGTATTCAAGCCAATATCACTTTGAGGGTGGTCCAAATTGTAGGGGTGCGTTAGCTCTTGGTGGGCTATTTTTCCCTTTTTTGAGAAATATGTCAGTAATATACCACGAGTGTTACACAATTGTTATATACGCAAAATTATAGACCACTGCTTCTTCTTTTAGGGATTTTGATTATATATAAATAGAGCTACTGTGCTAATAAAGTCTTCTCGGGTTTTCCATCAGATTAGGTAATTGTTGGCCGACGTTTCGATTGCGGAAGTAGCCATCGAAACGTCGGCCAACAATTACCTGACCTGTTGGAAAACCCCAGACGACTTGATTAGTATCATACGCCAGTAAAAAAACGAAATCATATTTCAGAGCTACTGTGTTTCGCTTTGGTAGAAAATTATGTACCGTTCTTTTTTCAAAAAAGAAAAGGTGGTACGGAGAGGTTCCAAGGGTATGTTGAGGGTAATTAATTGATATATCAATTTATAGAAGAATAAATTTCATTTTACACAGAAAAATACATTATATAAAAAATTAATCATAAAATATCATTCAAAACATTTCTTGGTGTAATATGCACAGAAACATTTACCGTGAAAAGTCCGGCACTACAAACTGAAATAAGAAGAATAAGAACAATTTCTAGTCACTTTTCCTGTTAACATTTCGTCTTTGCGGAAATATAACAAAATGCCTTCCTCAAGGGTTTTTTCTTCTCTCAAGTATTGGTATTCTCTTGTTAAAACAGCGATCACGTATAAAGTATATACATTTTTAACTGGACAAAATGTACGTGATGTATTTTGTATGATTGATATTTTAAAATGATGATGTTTGACAACTTCCTCGCTAAAATATTTTCGTGGATTTTACTGTGAGGAATTCTTTCATTCAGAGTAGAATGTTTATTCAACTCGCGGTAGCTAAGCTTATTTGTTTAGCTTCATCATTAAAGTACTATGTACGTCAACTTTTCATCGCGAATAAGTTGCCTCTGCAAATATGTCGTCATGAGTCAGGTTGTGTTTAAATCCATGAGAAATGAACGTGATGGTGACTGTGAGTGTTTTGTTTTTACACTCTCGGAAAATCTAGAAATTATCGGATTAAACTCAGCATTTAGGCCGCCTTTAATTGAATTTTAAGCTTAGTCTCCAACATTCTTGTTTTCTCTTACGAGGTAAATATTTTTCTCTATGCATCCCTACGTTCGACTTCATTGTTTTCAAAATAACATCTGTCCAAATTAGACAACAAAATTTAAAATTTGAAAATACTGAACTTGCTGTTATCATTTGAAGAAGTGTCTTAATATCAATGGTTGGGGTTTTGTTCTGTTTTTTAATGACCTTGAAACAATTAACTTCTCGAAAAACTCCGCATTTAATTCGATCGGACGGTAATTATTTCCACCCGAAAGCAGCGACCCAGAGATACAAAGCAGAAGAAACGGTTGGGAGAGCCCTTTTTAACTTCATTTGGAATAATAGGCTGCAAAAAAATATACGAGGTGTTAAGTTTTCGTAATTAGGTTTAATTTTTTAAAGTGATCTCGGAGCATCTTTTGCCTTTTTACACCCCCTTTTTTGTTTTTTTTTTTAAATCTTTTGCATTCTTCTGCTTCCGTTTCTTCCTGTTCTCCTTCTCGTACATTCACACATTTTCTTGCTCCTTTCTTCCTCTATACGAGTCTTTCTTTCCCTCATTCCCCTTTCCTTTTCCTCGTTCTCTTAACTCACGCACACCAGGCGTCTTTTTTTACGACGCTCACTTACACGCCGACCTTTAACTTCTCTCTCCACTGCGCCTCTCCCTAGGATCCTCCGAAACGGAGACATTCAGGCATTTGTTTCGCCGACGGCAGAGCCTCCTGGCTGGCGCCTCCTTAATTACGGTGGGAGGATTAGTGTGGGGAGGGCTTCCGTCACGCAACGCTCCCTCTGTCGCTGTAACTTGAAAGTATTGGCTTCCCTTAAAGTGTCCCAGGGTATCTTTCCCCCGCCAGAAATGCCTCTGCATGCCTCCGTCATAGTTTTAAGTTCACACAGGCTTTCGGCGACGGATTCCCGATCGTTTTTACTGCCTTCGGAAGGAAATTAAAGTTCTGGAAGCTTCGGAAGTAGATTTTCTCCCCTGAGCCAGACCTGCGTTGGATGTTCATGTTATTGCAGTTGCCAGATCGTAATTTTTTAGCCAGCATCAGACTCTGTATTTTGCCTACAATTCTACTGCAGGCATTGCGCAAATACCTCTATATTTCTAATGAGCAAAGGAATTCCGATACGTAGAATAACCCAAGATTTTTTCTCTTTTTTCTCGTGATAGCTTCTACGTCATTGATGTTCTTGATATAAAACTTCTGTGATTGCTAATTTTATGTGTAAGATTCGTGTTCAGCCTACGAAGTAACGTAGACATATCGCCATACCTTAAGGAAATCAGTTGGCTTACCACCAAAAAAAGATGGAAATATTTCCCAGCCATATTCCTCTGTTAATTATTCCGTGATAAAGTGCCCGTATAATTGTATGTTTTTTTTAAAAACAATGTCTAAAACCACCAAAATAATTTTTCCAAAAATTTTCTTTTTATTAATCTCTGTTTTGTGAGGTACGAAAAATTTTACGAATGCCAAATCGCACTTGTGTTTAAATATTCTCTTTCTACATATGCTCTCTCAATATTTGGCGAAGAATGGAAAGGTTAAAATGGAGTGATAGAATGAGAAACGAGGAAGTGCTAGTAAGGATGAATGAGAGAAGGAATATTTTTACATCATTAAGAATGAGGAAGGTATATTGGATGGGACATGTACTGAGGAAAGATTGCCTGCTGAAACGAATATTATTAGGTAACATCGAGGGAAAGAGAGAAAGACGAGGAAATGATATGTTGACTGATATTGTGTATGGAAGGAGTAACGAAGAGCTGAGGGAGGCAGCACAGGATAGACGATTATGGAGGGAGCAGTTCAATTGAAACCTGTCTGAGGACAGATTTACCCTAGAAAAAGAATGTTGGCGGTTAAATGGTATCGGAAAGGAATTGTCTTTACCGAAAAAGGCTTATCATTTCATAGATATTAGCTTAGCTATTTCTTTGTACCTGCTTTGGAAAGGGTAATCAACCGCTGAACCCGGTACGGAGGCCTTTGTGTTGGTTCAATAAAGTAAACAAAGGAGGTATAGTCTTCTCGCGCGGAATATAGCCATGGATTGATTGTTGACAAAATGCGTTGAAATTCATCGTTAAAGAATTAAGTTGAGCTTATTAGGCCATATTTTTTGGCAATGGATTTCACATGCTATGTTTGATCTCACAATAGGTTTTGTTCACTTTCCACAGAATTTTATTCACCCACAAAGGTTTCGACATAAGCTATGTCATTTTCCTCCCCTTCGACTCACCCATTGTGTCACAGCCTGTTCCAAACCAACCTTCACCCCTCCACCCTCTGATTACGTCACTTTTCTATACCTTTACGTCATCCCATCCCTACCCTCCACTAACCCCTCCCCCCTTCCAGACCCGTTCAAAAACATATATATATATATATATATATATATATATATATATATATATATATATATATATATATATATATATATATATATATATATAAGCTTGCAATACGTAAAAATTGTACCTTGAAAATGACATAGCTTATATCTGAACCTTGGCCGGTGAATAAAATTCTGTGGAAAGTGAACAAAACCTTTATTGTGAGATCCGAGGCAACTTGGTGATTAATTATTCTATCCTTATCGTCCTATCCTTTTTAACATCTGATTTTATTCTGAATTTTCTTTCAATGGAATGCTGCCCCTGTCCTGAGTACGTTGTTTTCCTACGCAAACAGTTCTCTGCCGGAGTTTGTTCGAGTTTTTTAACGTTATTTTGACTTATAATATCAATTAATACACTTGATATTTCCACAATTTTTATTATTCTTCCACTACCTAGGTTTCGACACTCAGGTCATGATTAGGTGACAACAGAAAATTATTATCTCAGTGAGTATATATACACACACATGAGGAAGGAGCGGGACAGGGTTTTTTTGGGGCAGGGAAGGTTGGTGGGACGGGAGGAATGGGAGGGGGGGGGGGTGTTGGAAAGTTTTATTTTGACGCTTTTCATTATCCTGCGTATTGATGTCTTACGAGCTATTGATCTGACTTGACACGAGTTATTAGGAGTTAATCCCCTTAATCGTAATGTAATACTGCACGGGTTATGAGAAGAATAAGTGTGCCTCTCTAATGGCCAGTTGCAGGAACGATACATACGTATTCTATTAATTATGGGACTCATAATCCATGGCAATCATTCAGTAAATATTGCAGATACATTCGATAAATTTATTGGTTTCATAACTTATGTTATGGAGTTATGAGCCCCACAAACAGCCAAGATGTTGGTAGCACAATGAACCTCTTGAAGACTTGATTACTTGGTAAAAGAGTCGTTTTTGACATAAGACCAGTACTCTTATTGACTAATCATTATGTGCATTATCAAGTATTAATTGTCTAAAATTTCATAAATTTTACCCGGTTGTAGAATATAATATTTTCGAAGCTATTAACTTTAGGTACCTAATTAGTTTTGTAGCTAGTAGATATGTTCCTGCAACCCGAATATGTTTATGAGATCTATTACTTCATGGATCTCATAACTCTTGATTCCATCACTAACTGTTCTTGCAACCGGCCATAAGCATGATAAGTGAATGGAACTATGGTGTAGTGCCATTGATCTAATAAATTACCCTCTTTCTTGGCGAGGATTACCAGGATTTGATCGTCTTGCTATCGTCTTAAATGACAGGGAATATAATTTACATATTCAAGTCATAGATGTTTTCCTTCACCTTCGCCGGGTGGGTTTTTCAGTGGCAGGTTTATCGTGCAAGTTACTTGCAGCAAGTGACTATCGGTGTAACTGGTGGATGTAAAATGGCTCTGCTAGGCTGCTCGCTGAAAATTTAGGCTTGTCGCTTGCAGAAGCAAGTTGTTGCCTGCGTATGCCGCAGTCGTACTGTCTCTGCTCTCATAAGTGAAAACGTTTGGTCAGAGCGAAATCCCCCGCGAGATCTTGCAAAAAAAAACATGAGTTACTAAATTGCCCGTGCAAAACAACCTTCAAACGTCAAATTAGATATCATCTAGTACTGGAATTGAAGATATTCAAAAAAGCATACCAGAGAAGCACCTCAAATGGGAGCATTTAATGAATGTGCATACGGTTTATTTTTTTTACAATCGTCTCACTTAATCACCATGCAGTTGTGACGCTGTGAGTTATGTTCTCTTCGACTGCGCTGTGCGTTATGTTCTTTTCGAAATTTTTGAATATTTAAGGTAAAGCTTTGAAAACGGTCACCCCAAACATAGGATAGGATTTCAAACCAGAAAGCAGTATGTGAAAACATTCGTGTAGAGCGTGGCATTCTACGGATTGGAAGGATGGACCATTGAAAAAGCTGGCTAGATAAGCCTTGAAGCCGTGGAAACCTGGTGCTGGAGGAGGATGCTGAAGATAAAATGGAGGGGCAAAACAAGAAATGGTGAAGTGTGCAGAAGAGTTGAAGAGGAGAGGACCATATGGAACACCAAACAAAAAAGAAGTACCAGGTGGATTGGACACACCCTGAGACACAATTGGTTTGTTAAGAACGTAATTAAAGGTAAAATATAGGGAAATGTCCCCAGGGGAAGAACCAGGAATAAGTCCATGGACCAAATAAAGAGGAAAGTTCATAAGAAGAGGTACCAGGAGGTAAGGGAATTAGCCTTAGATAGAGAAGGGTGGAGGGCTGGAGTCAACCAAGCTTAGGATTGAACGACCTATGATGATGACGAATAGTCACTCTATTATGCGAAGCGCCGGAAGATATTTTTTTTAACTTAAACAAATGTGCTGAATGGAGTGAAATAATCATTTCGCAACTTTAGAATGCATTTTCATGCTTATATCATAAGTGTTTTAAAAGGTTATTGTGATTTTTGCCATGCGTGCTCACTTCTTTTTAGGATAACGTGATGAGTGCGTATGACGACAATGATCGGATAGTGAATATCCAGCTGATGCGATGTTCCACTCGCCCCCGTTGCAATTAACGAATCCGTTACGCTCCAGTTTTGATGTGTAACTACCTCTGTTTTCATTTCGCCGTTAACTGCGACCTCTCTCATCTCATTTCGCCCTGCTTTTTATGCATTCTCTTTCTCTCTCTCACTCTTCTATAACGCGCAATTTGCATCGATCCCCTCCGGTTGTTTCAGCGCGCGCTCTGTTAATCCAACGCGTTCCGGGCCCTAAATAAGTCTCTCGGGTGGGGGTCGGGAGGGTATAGAAAGAGAGGGAATTGAGAGCGCCGCTTTGCGTGAATTGTGGTCGGATGCCAATTTTGCGGTGATACGTCGCTTGGTGGAAAGATTGGAGGGGAGTAACACGAGGCTGATGGCCCCTTTGGTGGATTCACAAGTCAAGGACCGTTATTTCTGCGCTTGCCATGGAATACTCGGACACGCTCGTGAGTAGAACAGTCGTGTAATGCGGCGAATGTTAGCAAAAACCTCAATTTTTGTTAGGCAATTGAACTAGCAGGCATTGCTCTGAGTTAACATTAAGGGTAGTGATTCGTGTAGTACTATGTCATTTTTGTTCTTAAAATAGGATAATGAAATTTTTATCGTTGTATTTTACAGTGTAATGCGTTGAATCTTTCTAAAAAACGAAATTGTTGGCTGTCGTTTAACTCTGCAGAGAATCCACCGGCTTAATACGTGTATCGTGGACTATATGCGATGCACTCATGATTAATTGAGGTAAATGGACTTTCTTCATGCTTCTATTTCGTCTCAGAAACTAAAATACAATATTGGGATCGATGATCTATTAAAAGACAATAGGGAAAGCACATTGCAATGGCTTATACAGGAATGGAAAGTACAGTAAAATTTACTTCTCTTAAGGTAGTTTGAGCGAAATATCATTTTACCTAGAAATCAATGAATTTGCTCTCATTAAAAAAAACATATATCACCCTTTCATTATCATCACAAATTCAACCCCTTATTACATTACTTTCCGAAATATTTGCCAAAAAATACCGGCCATTTTACATGGGAAATGGTACGTGTCTGCACCCCTGAGAGACATTTAAAAAATGAGGAATTTATAACAATTAAATCTTGTCAAATAATTAACAGTGTGTAGTTCTTATGTTTTCTAAACTATTCTTGAAAATTAATCATATTGTCGCCGCAGTAGGTTCTTGGGTATCACAAAAAACCTTCCGTTTTGATGGAGTTTCAAACGCACCGCGCGAAAAAAATGAGTCAAGTTAAAGACTTATTTAGATATTCTCATTTAATTACTTACAATTTATGTCATATGAAACTATAACATTGCACCATCAGTATTGCAATTTAATTGATGTGCCCTACAGCTGGTGAAATTAAAACGTATAATTCGAATATTGTCTCTATTATGATTACGGAACTATCTCGCCTGCACTATCTTAAAGGAATAAGAGAGTTTCTTCGTGTTACTAATTTTTGCAGAAATCTCAGTGCATGTATGCGAGCAATCATGGACTTTAAAATGCCGTGAAAATGTACAAAAAAAGCTCAAACTGTAATGACTAGAATGGCGGAGGGTGATTGAGCTCTTAAAAATGAGTCAGACTTGTGCCTTAAGTACAAGAAACGTCGCTTTGAAGTGTCTCGTGTTAGACTTGGTTTCGCTGCCTCTGTAAGGCATGTTTGCATCGGAGAATTTGTTTCCACTCCTTGGATTGAAAACTTTCAGTACCTAATAAATCTTTTAGTGCCTCGTTGGAAGCAACTTCGGGTTAGTAAAGAAAAGAAAGTGTATTCTTAATGATTCTTACCACCGATGTCTGCTGCTATGATTTCGTTGGAGTCCGTTGATGTCATCCTGCCGGTACGTAAACTTGCATTGCAAATATTTCCTTGTTTTCGTGTATTTTGAGCGACGTCAAGTTTTCGCTTCCCTACACTGGGGCAATGGTTCGTGCGCCGATCCAAAATATTTGCCCGGATTACGCACTTGCAAACAAGGTTCTCGTCATCTCAAGGCAGCCCCCTGGCGGTAAATATTGTTCCGAGGGAAATATACCCAAGGGTGGAGGAAGGTATGGTGGGGGGGAGTAAAACGATTTCCACCGATATATTTGAACTGTGTCGGGAATTTTTTCGGAGAACATTTTTCGTGGTAAACGTGGTGTACTCGTTTCCGCTCTTTCTCTCTCTTGCTCCTTTTCTGAGGAAAGGAAAGGACCCTCTGGTCGAGAGGACGTCGAATGGGGAGAGTTTAATTTCACCCAATCAATCATTTCCCTACCTCCTCCTCCTCTTCCTTGGCCGTCGAATCCCTCAGACACAAAATACGATGCCACCCCGAGCTGAACAATGGCCTGTATCCCTTCTCTCCCTCACTCCTAGACCTTTTAACCCTCGACAGACGTTCGGGCGCCAGGACTGCAATCTGACTGCTCAACATGTGTGCCCGGAATACATCCACTTTTTTTCCACTCCTGATCGCCTTGCGAAGAAAACGGGCGTGAGGGGAAAGAGAGAGAGGGAGAGAGCCGTCGAGTCTTGCTTAGGTCTAAGGGCAGGATCGATCTTTGAGCATGCCGAAACCCCTGCCAAAGCCCAACCAAGCCTCTCTTCTCTCCTTCCTTCTTTCCCTCCTTCTTTCCCCTCATACCTCTCAAGCCCAGCAATCTGATTGATGATTCAGACACGTTCCAGTCTTGATCAATTACAGTGATCTCACTCCGGGAGACCCCTCCTGGACCTCTACTCCCCTCCCCCCCTTTCTCGCGCCCAGCCTTTTACCTCCCACTCAATCCCGTCTTTTCTCAATCTCGCCAGCCACCTCCGGACTCTGAACGCGGCGTGGCCGAAAAAATGTGAGGAAACTTTTTTCATACGCGAGAGTTCCTCCATCCCTCTTAACTCGGGGTGGTCACACACCCCTCCTGTTAAAACCAAGGGGAGCGTTACCTTTGATTTTCTGCCTCCTAGGGATATTCGCGGATTTTTCTTTAATGTGTCATGATGTGGGAATGAGCTCATGATTTTTGAAGTGGAACTTTTCTCACCAATTAGACGGTCGTCTTGCGCAAGTCTTGCGTCACGCGACATCTTTTTACAGGACGGATAGAGAAGACGAAGAGGGCGATGTAAAATTAGGTTATGTTTCTTTAAATAATTTATTCTGAAGCATGGTCTAAAATTCGAATGTGAAGATTCTCGGAGATTCTTGTATGCATAAAAATTGTGTTCATGAATAGCATGATTTTGTTAATTTTTAAACTTTGAGTTAAAAGGAACCTAGCATTGAGTTTAAAAGTGGACAGCGCGCCGCAATTCCCGAATACAGTTTTTACCAGGTCAAGAATACTGCAAGGAAAAAAAAAGCCATAGATTACTAATTATCTTGGTTGGTATTTAAACTTAAATTTGGTTAATCCATTCTCGCAACCCTTATATAATACTAACAGGGATATTTGCGATTAATTTTCAAAATTGTAACCACTATATCTACAGACAAAGAAGGTATGACCATGGATTACGAGCTTACATAGTCCTTTTTACTTACCTAAAGCCTTATGTGCCAGTAGTAGATGATGATCATTCAAAAAAAATTGATATCTAATTTGTAGTTTTATGGTGTAGTGTATATTAATATTTTTATCACATTGTGTTTCATGAAATTTACATAAATTTATCAACGTAATTTACATATTAATATCATGAGAAATATTAATTTCACAAGCATATTTATTTAAAAATTGTGTGTGCTTCTCACTGACAGTCCAATTCATATTCATCGTTCCACTTCTGTCAGCCCTCCTGCGAAGGCCGTACATTTGTACATATTTGAAACACCCTTTTGAAGAAACTCCCTGTTGATATTCATCCAAAAGAAGCAAATTTTGAAATTTGTACATTCAATTAAAATAATCCTTTCAACATGACGTGCGAAGTGGAACATTGCTGAGCGGGACATATTAAACATCTATGGACAGGCTGGAGTTAACAGTCAGGCCCCACTAACATCTCACTTTTATCAGCATCGAGGTCAATTTTCTTCTTGTTGGGTGAAAATTTAACCAAACTGGGCCAAAATGTCAGCCGCATAAAATCTTTGCCTGAAGTATCTACTATTTTTACCCCGGTTTTAGCTAATGACTTGGTAAATTTCAACTTCCTCGGTCACCTATAACGCCTTCGAACAAGCAAACTTGAGTAAATTAGAAGTATACATATTTAGATTGTAGATAAATTTTTATCGAATTTTTAGTAGACTTAACCATACCGGTGTGATTAAATAATATTCCTAATTCCGTTAATGTTTTGAAAAAATTTTGTTTTATCTTAAAAACTTTGTGTCGGAATATTTTAATTTTTTAAATTTAATTTCACCGTCTCTGTATTTTTCAATTTACAGTTAACTTGTTAAACGTTTTGAAAGTTATTATGTCGAAAGAAATGGTATTAAAAATTATTGCACCCAGATGTTTCCATTCTTTTTTTTGCCTTATTCTCATTAACAGGTTATGAAAAATTTAAATGCTCATAACCACATTTCCTCGTAAACGTATTCAATGTTAGGTCTCGCTCAGATCACGAATAGTATACTAGAAACTTGATTGGTTGGTAAACTCGTTCCAATACTTTTCGATTTGTCTCATTTTCTTAATACTGATTGATTTTATCCTTCTAAAAGCCACTGTGGATGCATATTGATGACTAGGTCTGTGATCATGTGTACATCTCGACTGAGGAGGTTTTAATGTTTAATTTTCTTTCATGTTCTTAGGGTTCACAGCTTTATTTTGTCCTCACAGTGTCTCCAGATTTAATAAGGTTCATATAATGGAATGTCTTAGTCTTAAAATGCTACGCGGTGAGAAACCGTGAGGACTCTATAACTATGTTGGGACAAATCCCGGGGGTAACTAACTATCGTTTGCGTTTTGTTGCAAAATCACGTAAGTAACTCACGATATTTTCGTTTAGCCCACATTACTGTCAATTTAATGTTAGATATTCGTGAGGAACCAAGCGAAACCTTTGGTTTGAACTCAGGATTGACCTGCTAACGTGCATTTACACGTCACATGATTTTAAAATATCATAGAAAAAGAGTTCAAGCAAGTGGAATCATGAAATAAAATATAAATTATAAATATTTTTAAGTAAATAAATTTATATGCTATTCCATGGAGTCTAGCCCTGTTTCAAAGAGCGTATGCGTGCAGTTCACGTTAACTTACGCGAAGAGGACTGCTCTGTACTCCTTGATTTCGAAAGGAGAAATCAAATTGCCACGCTGTAGGAACGTGCGTCGCTTCTTGCTCGTGAGTATTGCTAGCCTCCGCATAAAGGCCGTCTTTTTTTTTACTCCACCCTTTGCAAACACCAGAGGGCGAGCTCCTTTCACTGCCGACTCTCAGTCTAGCCTCTACGCAAGGTCTCCACCAATTTAATCAATCATGGTGTTCATCAATCAGGACTGGATTTATTTTTTCCCCCGCTTTGCCTCTCTTTTGCCCTCCGAGAAAATTTTTCTCTTTCGCTCTTCGGCTTCCCATTCTCCTCTCTCTCTCTCATTTTCCCCTCTTTATCTTCATCCTCTTTCCTCTCTCTTCCTATTTCATTTGTTTTCTTCCGGTTTTTATACACCCGGGCATCCTCGTCTCTCTTTCTTACATCCATCCCTCACTAACACCCGTTCACACTTCTGAATCTCTCTCTCGCTCTGAATATAAATTACGATTTTTTTAAGGATTCGAGTTCTCGCCAGCCTCCTTTTCCCAGCCCGCTCTTACTCGCCAGCCCCAGAAATTCTCCCTCTTTTTTAACCGTAGTTTCTCTGCATTGCATCCCTCTCCCTTCCCCTCTTCACACATTTCCTTCCTCATTTCGCACTGACGCACTATTTTCTGACGCACGTTTTTTTCCCTCTATCCAAATCATGGTTCGGAGGCAAAACATTTCTTCCTCCCCCCTATCTCCTCCTCCTACATAGCTTCTTACGTACACTCTCGAAATTAGAAACCAGATCATGCTCTTTTGTAAATTTTCTCATTTCTATAAATACAAACTTGGGCCATTATTCCCTAAGCACTTGTCCTTAAGACGGCTCTACCACTAAATAAATTAAGTGTCATTTTATTCAGGTTTTGGGTAATAATATCAAAATCATATTCTCAGGTTGAAATTAAAAAGCAAAATTATGCAAAAAAACGATGTTTTTACGCAAATAAACTTTTTATTTGAGTGTGCGAGTATGAATAACACTCGAGGAAAAGTTATTTTATTTGTAATATAAGTGCCACTTTTGTGGAAATCTGGTAAGAAAAGGCAAAAACTACAAGGAAATTCAATGAAAATACAATATATGCACCGATAAATCTTAGTTTTTAACCAGTAACAACGGAAGATGAATTTTAAAATAATTTGGTTTAATAGAAGTTCCCCTGAAGACTGCTTAAATAGCTGGAAAGACGTGATAATCAAAGTATATTCCTCGAATTATCTGATAGCACCTTAGTCACATTTCCTAATTGGTAAGGGCTGACATCAGCGAAGGAGTTTTCTCGTCATGCCTCTCTGATTAACGTTTTATAAAAAGATCGATTTTGACTCATATTCGCATACTCCGGTGCACTTTAGGTTCCTATGAACTAGTAAATCTGTTTCAAGATCGATTTTTGTCTGATGAATCAGTGTATAATCGTGAATTGATATATTTTATCACATCATATTCAAATATAAATCCTAATTATTTGCTCAATAGCTCCATTCGAAGGCCGTGGGTGGTATCCAAATATTTTTCAAGTCTGTTTCCTGCGTACGGTAAGTCACCATATGAGATGCTATTGAGACTTTTTAATTTGCCTTTTTGATTGCTAGCTAGGTAACAGTTTTATTTGCTCTTCAATGAGTTCCTCTTAATTTGCTTTGAAGTACTTGCAGATCCTGTCACGTGCATCTTGTATAACTCATGTCTCTCTCTTCACTTATTTGCGAATGAGCAGTCTTTGAATTCCAAAAGTGAGGTAACAAAGAGGCATAGTCGGTGGAACAAAGAGACAACCAGGTGTTCATACAATCAGTTGAAGTAGTCCTTTATTACTTGTTGTAAAGCCCTGAGGATAAGAATAAATTTGGCGAAAAGGTACCTGTGAGTGAAATACAAGAATGACCAAATAATCAAGAATCTTGTTATTATCTATTTTATATTGTTCAAGAAAGTTATATATAATTTATAAATATTCGACATTTGAAATTTGCGAAAATCTGATAATTAAAGGCAACAACTACCATGAAACTCACTAAAAATACAATACATGCCCCAATAAATCTTAGTTTTTAACGAGTTACAACAGAAGATGAATTTAAAAGTAATTTGGTTTAATGTAAGTTCCCCTGAAAACTAGATGTGCCCGATATGCGTTGCAATGCCTCTTTTCCTTTGCAAGTATGCGCACACATTCAAATCAGACACTTTTAAAAATTAGTATGATTATTTTGACGGAGAACGCAACTGCAAGCAAAGCAACAATATTGTTAGAGTTAATTTAGAATAATATCTGGATACCGATCTTTGATTGGATTGTAATTTTTCTAAAATTTAATTGGTGAAGAAATCGCAGGTACAGAACAAATTTATTTTCGGACCATCACTGAAAATCACGCTGAAGTCATCCAATCGCCCATTATTTTAGCCCATAATGTACCTCCAAGCCTCATCGTCTTCAGTGCGTTTGATCATATTCTAAGGTCGCAAAATAAAATACCCTATACGGAAGTGCCCATTGATTTCCATACTTGTCATGGTTTGGCCCAATAATCTTTTCTGGGTTCAAAATCGGTACCTGAACGAATTCGAGACCTAGCGCAACGAATTCATCGTACCTACACGGGAATTCGTAACGCACAAATGATGGCTTGAGTTTCCATTCGATGCATATGCTGCGGTTCCCAAGTAAATAAAATATTCTATTGTTGAAGTAGTGCAAAAATTTAAGACTTTCGATCTTAAAAATCCAATTTTAGGAAAAAGCGAAGCGTATAAGAAAATCGAAGGCAAGGAATAAAAAAAAAGCAAACAAAGAGACCAATGCGTCAAATCTTATTCTACTTACAAATAAATTACGTACCTTTTAACACAAATTATGTGTGACTTATATGAATCTGATGCACGTGATTTGAGCTACTCGTAAATGATCTGCTTCGCTGCTTGCTTGTTGTTCCTCGCCTGTTTGAATAACTCGCGTGCCAACTCTCATTTGTTGAAACGTCAGAACTTCACCTATTGTAAAATAGATTAGTAATTCAGAAGCCTTTGTGGGCGCGCTCACAACAACTCTCCAAAGTTTCATCTTTATCTAATGAATGGTATTGGAACGCATAGAAGACGAACAAACAAACATTCATTTTTATATGTAAGGTTAATACTTTTTAATAATTTTATATATATGTGTGTGTATATAATAATTTTATATATTAGATTAAACGACATTTGTTCGATATATTGTTGAGCATGTTGGTGAAATTGACCGTTGTCACTTTTTTATTTTGCAGGCTCTCTGTGTTGCGAAGTTACGTACTTTGGTATTCGTTGGATACAGTGCGGTGAAAACATTGGAAAACTCACCCCCTGTGAAGCACTCTTGTGGTTATTTACAGCGTTTTTGATGTGACCTAGTCGATGGTGGATGTTGAAGCAACTCAGGTTTAGTAAATTCAAGTAAGGAATTCACAAATTCTTATCTTATATATATTACAGCGTATTTTTTCACTGGATAAGGAACTTTGCAGTGATTCCTCGTATTTATTGTATTTGACATTTGTTGCAAATTTAAGTTCTCGTACTTTTTAGGCATGGAAACAGCTGAGGTTTGCGTAATGGTGACTAGTGGTCCATTACGCAAAGAATCTTAATTCATATACCTGAAATGTTGAACCATAGTAATACATGAATCTGAATCATATTCAATCATCACATCTCTGTGCTGTGGTGTTGATCGGGCTTGCAACGAGTCAAATATGGTGTGGTGAAGAATGACATCATACTGCATTCCACAGTCCAGTGCCAGTATCTCTGGTTCTTGATGTCGTTCATTCAAATATCAATAACTAAGTCTGTTACAACTTAAATTTTTCTTTTGAAAAATACATTGCTTGTTTTATGATATATAGTGATGAGTGACGAATGTAATTGGTGAACCATTAAGGTATGAAAACTACTGAGATTAGCAAAACGGTGATAAGTAATCCATATATGTTCTGATGGGCCACTTCAGGGGCATCAAAGATCATTCCTGCGTTTGGGAATGGGCTACCTGAGAGGTTGGCAGGTCGATAATTCATTAGGGATGAAGCCTCACATAGAGCTACTGGACCTATTTGGATAGCTTGGTGGTGTAGCAGAAGCTAGATATAGAAGGATAATAGAACCGATGCGGGGCATTATTTGGAGAGAAACTGACGAAGAGTTGGCATTTTAAGTTGTGTAAATGGATAAATGTCGGGGAAAAAGACGACCAAAAGGAGTATATTAAGAGATTGCGGAAACAGTCTCTGGAGTAACATGAAAAAAACACGGAATTAGTTGTTATTTATTGATTTATAAAGGCAGGTTTACACATGAAAGTCACTTCCATGACAGTAGCCATTGTAGTCGCTTGCAAGCGATACTTCGATGTGTAAGCACGCACTTCCATGGCAGTAGTGATCGATATAGTGGTGGAAATCGACCGCGGTTGTGACTTGCAAGGAAAATACACTGGCTTCCATTTTTCCTGCAAGTAGCATATCGATTCTGCGATATAATCACATCACATCCGGTGAAATTTTGGACACATGACAACAAATGGAGATTTATAATGTAAACAACGAATAACTTAGTAGGAGGAGGACTCATTGTTGCTTATGTAGGTAAATATTTATTTTTTCGTGATAATATTTTAAATCCCAAAGAACCCCTAAGGTAAGCTTTATGACTTACCTTTTATTTGATAACTATAATCATTTTCATAATTCTTATACTTGATACGATGTAATAATGCGCCGTTCATGTAATTAATACAAATTTATTGAATCCTTGAATGCCTATGGGACCGAAACAGATATACGCAAACGTTAATATTGTCAAATCTAGATGAGTTTCGTAAGTACTATATTCATTGTTAACTTCCGTCTTTCATATGTTTGGAAAAAACCGAGAGTAATGTGTACACAGAACGATTCCCAACGAGTGGCGATACGATTCGATATATCGCTACACTCGATACTTACATTGAAGTCAACTTCCATGTGTAAACCATCCTAAATCAGAGTTCACTCCACTCCTAGTCGTCATCTACTGTCGTAATATTGTTACGATGGGGTGGTAATATATGAAAACAAAACTCTCGTAGCTTAATTGTAAAAATAGACTATAGTTCTGGCTAGTAAATAGTGATTTTAATAGTAATTTAATGTTGATTTCTGTTGTGTGAATAAGTTAGTTCGTTGATTGTTATTATTTGGTGTTGACGAGGTTGCTACGCGTGATAAGATAGAAACTTGCTGTTTTATGGTACCCGAACAGAAATAAAATGTATGCAGAGTGATATAAAAATGTTGGTTTAGTCGCTTTGGTACATCACTCCACAATCTGCAGTTTTTTAAACCCCGGTTTATTCTACTGGCGGAACAGACGGTTACAAAACTTTTTTTCCGCAAGAGTGGTGGACAATTATATTTTAAATAAATTAGTCAACTGATTGTCTAGGTGACTAATTATAATTAGGGAGCCAATAATTATTATACCTGTAGTGTGGTGCATCTTGAAGAAAGTTAAATGTACATTATTGTGCGTAATGATGATAACTCACCCCCTGCCAAGCACCCTTGAGGTCACGTGAAGGGTAATATGTAGATGTATAATTAAATGTACCCTGAAGATGATTGTTGAGTCTGCTACCAATATGTAAAAGCACTTCACTTGTACCCAGCACGAGAGAATATTTCATTTTCATCATTCGCGGGTAGGATCTCAAGTCCCTCATTTTTGAACTCAATCACTCTGCTCGTTAAATCAGTGAAGAGGACGGGTGTTGTGAGAAATATGGCTTAATGCTCCGGTTTAAATCAAAATGCATGACCACTAAGCTGCTGAAATTGCTATCGTTATTATCATTTATTCTAAAATTCCCCTTATTTCAAAAAGGCGGACGCGGGATGGAATCCAATTATGATGCAATTGATGGAGAGTTTCCATTTTTTGTAAAATAAGTGGAGAATTATTAACATTTCGCCATAAATTTTTCGTTACGTTTCTGTTCACTTTTACCTGCCGTCATTTCCGCTCGCGTTATATTTAGCCCTCTTTCGAGTTATAAACTAAATGTAGTACCAGAGGCGTGCAGTAAATTGTCGGCGATTCAATTGTTCTCCGGGACCTATTTTTTTTCTTTCATTTCGCAGCTCAGAAATCGTGCCTAAGTGGATGCGACCGGGTACTCTCGCCGTCCGGTTTTGATAATTTCGCCTTGCTCCGCCGCCGAACTCGGCGCGTTAATTCAAGAGGTGTTGGACAATCCTGTTAGCGTACTGCCTTTCCATTTTCCCGCCTAACGATTCTCTCCGCAAAAACCTTGTTTCCCTCCCCATTCGTGAACTTGTTCAGTTTAATCGCTCTCGAAGAGCAAAAAAAGGAATAGCTATGAAGTGAAATGTAGCAGAAGGAACGAAAAGTAATGTCTTTTTTCCATTACTATCGTTCAACCGTGGCTGTATTCGATCTCATAACCTTTCCGTGTTCCACCTATCTTCGTCATACTGTAGTAAAGCATTCTTTTCTTGGCATTGCAAGCGCCTGCAATCCATGAATTCATGATCAACAATTTAAATAAAGTGGAGTATTTAAGGGCTTTCCACCTACTTTAAACTCGGGAAGATTTGGAATTTTGTTAACACAATTTTTGGTGTTTCTGCTTCCTGTTAATGATACATTTGCCTTCATTCCTCTCTTCTAAACTGTTCGGAAACTTGGATTTACGCGCGCTGAAAAATTAAAAAATAACATGATAACTGCATCTGCATTAGTAATGTTTGTGATTGGTTTCAGAAAAGGCGTAAAATAGACGATACAAATTTGACTTTCTCTGAGGAAAAAAATGTTTGTTTGTAAATATATATTTTAATCGTACTCGACAGACATTACTCAAACTTACGGCCGGGACTCTAGCGTTCCTTTATTTTCGGTTGGATAACGAATGAATAGCCGACACAATTCGTTCTATTCATGTGTTAACTTCAAAACATTGAATGAATTTTATCATCCTCATTTTAGATCTATCTTCGTTCCTCTTACACAGCTGTACCCCACGTGAAGAGATTTCAACATCCCATTTGTATTGCGAGCACTAAGTGGTTACTGAAATCTTTCCGTGATTGAACCCCATAATTTTATGTGAAATGGTTTTGCCATACTTGCGCTACCACAACAATATAGACACCAATACTAGACACAACCTCTACTCGAAGGCGCGAAAACGGAATAACATAAAAGGACGGACGACCCCCTGCATCCCACACTTCAGCAGACCTGAAGAAGCCAGCTGGAACGTTGGCGAAATATTGTCCATTAAAAATGGATAAACGCGGACAAAGACCCAAAAAACCATTCTCTTCATCAAAAAAACCTCCGCGGAAGCCTTCACGGAAAAAATAGTCACCGTGGTAGAAGAATAACTGGTATAGTTGAAACTACTATACTATTGCGAGTAATGCGTCTGTTGTTTTTTCGTTGAATATTTTTACAGCCAGTTGTAATAGCTCTGACATAGAGCTTATAATTCATTAGTTTTCTTAGGCTTATTGTCTTCAGTTAAATTTTTACTAGCAGCGAAACAACCATGTGGGTTTCTTTTTTTTTTAAAGGCGACTAATAGGCAATATTTTACGGGAAAATCAACTTCTTCTTCTTGAAAAATATCTTCTTGACATCTCGGTGATCTACCTATGTTACCAGACATATATTCCATTCTTTTTTATATTGTAGTTGTTTTATTTATTGTGAAAGGTAGAACAGATTTAAGAATTGCCGTTTTATTCCTTCCTCGGAAGTAAGAGGGAAAAAGAGCACTGGCTAGTTTTTCTGAAAGGGTGAGTCGTGAATATTTTATGACATCTCTATTGAAAAATATTCGTTTTATTTTTTTCGAGGGCTGTTATCCTGTTGAACATGAAATGAATCACCTAATCTTGTTATGCTACTTACCTTGCAGAGAAATATCCTGCGTGCAGCTAAAATTTCACTGAAACGATTTAAAAAATACAGTAATTACCCAGATAGATACATTTTATTGTCTTAGTTTGGCTATTACGGTATTTCCGACAATATTCTGCTAAAACATTTACTCAAACAGCATGGGTATTTGCCTGGATTTTCGATCCTCAACATTACCTATCCCGTTTCTTATATAGCTATTTACTTCGCTTTAAATTATTTTTGTTTATTTTTAATTGTATGTTTTTTTCAACATTGAAGAGAATTTGTATTTATTGTTTTAATTTATTTTGGAAGTGGGTGAAGTATGTTTTTCGTTGTTTTCGGGGAATCTCGGAATGTAGTTTTTCCGGAATGGGTAGTAATTCGTTTTTTCTCATGCTACTTGCGCCGTGAATGCTTTCTTTCGTCAATATTTCACATTTTCATTACAGTGTTACTGTTTTTATTGTGTTCCCTTGCAGCGTTTTTACTTTGACGGCATTTTCACATTTTGTTTGTTTTTGTATCTTAGATTTATTTCGGGAAAATTGCGCTCATGGTGCGGTTCAAATGATTGAAGTAAATAATGAAAAGGATAAATGAAATCTGTCATGATAATTGCACTAAACGCTCACTAATCTCGTTGAACTCCCCCAAAGTTCACATTTTACTTCTGGATTTGAATTTAAGTATTTCGATTATAAGGATCGGAGTACACAATTATAATTTTTTCATATTTTACCATTAAACATGTTTCGCTACAAAGGTCATTCGGTCGGAATACAGTTTCCCAGAATGCAGTCCATACTTTTTCTAAGAGCTTTCGTGGAAGCGGATGGTAACTAGCAGTTTTGTTAGCCGCTCATTAACTCATGAAATTTTCATATTTTACCATTAAACATGTTTCGCTACAAAGTTGATTCGGTTGGAATACAGTTTCCCAGAATTCAGGTTTTGTTAGCCGCTCATTTAATGGGGTTAACAACAACAGGTGACGTCATGATTTATGATGCGGAAGCGTTCGCGTCATTTTAATGATCTCGGGAAATTCTATTTCCATCCTCGTTTCTCCGATGAACCTGAGCTCAAGCTGAGCCAGAAATGTGAAGAGGAGGAGAAATTAGTAGAGAGAGTGATATAGGCGTGACAAAGTGTCTAAATGCTGACGGAAACAGTCGCGTGACTCAGGTTTTTTGTAGTGTATCAGCTTGAGGTAACCAGATCAGGTGAAAGTGAATTCTTTCGTTAAGAAATCCTACTTGAAGAAATCCTTCTATCATAGTTGTATCGCTACCGCTCATTTTTTGCAGAAACGATGATGTTTTTAATGTATAGAATATGTCATTCATTCACTGGTCGTTCAATCCTAAGATTGGTTGACTGCAGTCCTCCACCCTTCCCTATCTAATGCTTGTTCCCTTACCTCCTGGTACCTCTTTCTATGTACGATTGTATGTATGTGTCCGTATTTTCCCCTTTATTTGGTCAATTAACTTATTCCTGGGTGTTTCTCCACGAATTTCTCCCTTTTTTATCTTCCCATATGTTCTTCACAAACCCATTGCGTCTCACGGTGTATTCAATCCATCTGGTTCTTCTTTTCTCTGTGATGTTCGTTGTGGTCCTTACCTCTTCTACTCTTATGGACACTTCATCATATCTTATTTTGTCCATCCATTTTATCTTCAGCATCAGGTATCGAAGGCTTCTAGGCATTTCTGGTCAGCTTTTCCAATGGTCCATGCTGCTGATTCCTGGGTAATTGCATGTCCTAAAATTCGAAGTTTTCGCACACCGTCTAACCACAAGCCACCAAACTTTATGCCTGATTGAAACTTGGTTGAGAAAATATTTTATTATTGTTTATTTGCATTACGTCATTTACATAAAAAATTAAATAAAATAGTAACTCTATGGAAAAAATTCTCTCGATTTCGACTTTGCCCGTTCTGGGTCAAATGCACCCTTAGAAGAACATAGAAGTGGGGATAGTACACTGTGTTAAGTACTTTGGATTGAAATGACTGCAACATGAACTGAAAACAGACGGTTATGAACGGCGAAGCCTTCAGAACATGATAAAAGTTTATTTGTATTGTTGACCGTTTAATGTGGATGTAAAATTACTCCATCTAATGTGGATGTAAAATTACTAAAATAAAAAAAAGATGTAAAATTACCTATTTTTACACGTCCTGTTATAAACAAGTCTTCACTACCGTAGATTTTTTACTTTTTATTGTTTCTTTTTTTGAAAATAAATGCCATAGTCACCGTAGTAATTTTTTCAGGGCCGCATGAAACCTCCCGTTGCGAAAAAGTTTTAATCGCACCGCGAAGAATATGAGTCAAGTTAAAGGCTTATGTATATTTTTTAAAGATAATTAAAGTAATAAGTTAAATAATAAAATTTAAATAATCAGAATTTTAGTCGCATAAACGTATAGTATATTCATTAATAATGAAGGATTTAACTCATGCTTCGAATTCGAATATGATCTCCATCATGAATTGGAAGCTATCTCGCTGGAACTACCTTTAGTACTCCCTGTCTGTAACCCAGATCATGTCTGGACCCATCGCATATTATATTCTGTCCTGTTATTTTACATCTTCGCGCTTTATTTCAAACTTCTCTTGTAGTTTGAGCAATTTGAAGTTATTTTAATGTTTATTCTCACCTTATCGAAAAAAGTTGTTGGGAGCTGGGTCAGGATGATGCTTGTGCGGCATATTCAGCTTCTCATTAGTTTGGGATCGGCTTGGTGTGGCTAGAGTCTGTTTAACCATACGGACGGCCAGGGCTCAAATCCCTGCAGAGGAGGATATTATTCAGAGGAAACCAGATCCCTGTTTGAGTGTCTTGTGGAGGGCACTTCTAGTACAGTACTCCGTCTGTCGTATGAGGTGTTAAACCTTGGTCCCCTTCGTGATGAGCCGGCACATTTTGTTTAGAGCAGGCTAGTGCCGACGCCGGGTTTCTATCCACTCTTCCTCCCTAACGTCTCTCCTATGGCACTGGTGACCTTAGCTGTCGGTCGCCTGCCAAAATATCATCTACATCTACATACTACCCCGCGAACCGCCAAATGGGCGTGTTAGGTCACCAGCCGTGTAAAGATGTAAGTTTTTGGGAGATGAAATGGTGACATATATTATGGGAGTGTATTTAATGGAGCTCAGTTTATATTGTGGTCGATTAATGTTCGCGGAAAGAACGAGTTTTTGTACATATCTGTTCGGCAGTCTACCTCTCTTATTTTATTGCATTTGTCAGACCTGAAGATGTAGTGAGGAGTCATGATAATATTCTGTGTCGCTCTGAAACACATCAGTTGTGAATTTCTCAAGCAAGCTAAGCCTAGCGTGTAACCTCTGAGTCTCTAGAGGTACCCACCTCAATCCCCCTAACAGTTGTGTGACACTAAGTGTTCGTTTGCAGCAGTTTTTAACGAAGCGTGCTGCTTTTCTTTGTATTTTGTAAATGTTTTCGGTTAAACCTTTATGACCAGGGTCCCAAATACTCGCGGCGTATTCGAGGTGTGGCCTAATCAGACCGAAGTAGCATCTCTCTTTGACTTTTTTATCCGAGGACCTTCCCATTACACGCATATCAAAACCTAGTGTCCTTAATGCTGTGACGCATATGTTTTGTATTTGTGTTCCCCACTATATCTATCCATCCAATCCTGATAGGCTATATCTCGAGTTTCAGTGAGTTTAACGAACAGGAGAAGATTTGATTCAGTGGAGACAAACTCGTAAATAGTAATTTTCATGCATGGGTGTTTTTTCATGAGAGAAACTTCTCAAAGAATATTCACAAGGAACGTAGGAAGAGGCACAAAAACAGTTCTGAACAAATTGTCGAAATCCGACAATTTCTTTCCCGTCGAATCAGATTTGAGTAGTTTTTTGCGACATGTGTTCATTGCCTCCTTTATTATCTCGACCAGAGGGAACATCTCTCTAGATGAAACAAGGAAATATAAAAACGAGGTTTGCAATTCTAATAGTCGGGTAGCACTCGAGAAGTCGCTCTGTTATTTGTTTTTTTTCGGTCGTTTGAAATTTTTTTGTGGACCGAGAAGAAACTGGCGCTGTTATGAGAATGCGACACCGTACATCCCTCATGCCGATCTCTTTAAGTATTCAGTGTCATTTTTACTCATTTATCCATGCGGGCATTATTCAGATCCGTATTTTTCATCTCCCTCACTCTCTCATTCTCCCTCTCTACTGCGTGTGGACCACACTTTATCTCATTCCCCATTCCCGCTCAACCCATTCTCCGCTGGAAACGCTCCCGTTGCCACGGCAACGGACAAAAGTGAAATCTACGACCTCGTTTTCTTCCGTATCCAAAAAAAAAGAAGGAAAAAATGGCGGAAAATAATGAAGGGAGGAACGCGAATGTAAGCGTATTTACCGAAATCGGAAAAAATGAGAGAGGTAGAGAGAAAGATGTACGGAAATAAAATAATTCTTCTGCAGTACGACCTGAAATGTAACAAAAAAAATGTAATTGTGTATTAAGCGTAACGCAGCAATGGAGTCCGTGCGATCACGCTTCGCGGCAATCTTTTTTTTACCTCACCAATTTCCATCACCGTAATACCTCCTTTTTCGCAGTCTTTTTTATGTATATATACCCTTTCCTTTTTTTATAATCCTGGCGCCTTGTAGTGTGGGAGTAAATCACACCTTAGCACTTGCTTCTCATTAGGAGATGGAACTGCGTGAATCACCGGAGTGAGAAGGAAATGGCTTTGGTGAGATGTGTATACACGCAAGGGCTTCGCGGAGAAATAGCACGTGCTGAACGAAATATAAGACGGGAGAGACGTTCGTTCTCTTCGCATCTCCCTTATTACCGGGAAGCTTCGTTCAAGATCGTTAAATTTCGTGGTGGTAAAATCATGATCGGTGGAGGTTGCGATTTTTATAATTTCTACATGAAGGATTTAGGGTTAGAAATCTTAGGTTTAACATTTTGCGGTATTTTAAAATTATGAATATAGAATTTGATGTCAAATTGCTACAACTTGCTAATATTAATGCGAATAATTTCCTATAGTAGATAAATCTGTAAAAGAGGAAAAGATTCTAATATAAATTTAATGGTTCCTGTGTTGTATTATAGTATTTACAAGGTGGTTCGATAACGGCGAAGGAGCTGGTTTAGCCTATCATGGACCAATGAAATAACTATTCAGAAATGAAATGTCTCCCTTTAAAATGTTAAAAGCATTGTAAGATCAACGAAAACCTGAGAAGACTGTGTGCTGTTGGTCACACCATTGTGTATTCCTCACGCTCGCGTACTTTACTGTCATATAGATTTATCAGCTCCAGTGAAACGTATGCTTACTGATTACGTTGCATTAGCATGATATTTATGTATCATAAAATTCTGTCTCCCTCGTGAAAATACATGCGGAGCGCAGCGGTCGAAAATCGAAAAAAGCCGGACAATACACACAAGCCGAAAAATTGCACCCATTATGAAAAAAAGCCGGACGCATTCGCTAGATTCAATATCCCCGAAGTATCTTCAATAAAGAGCCTCTGGAATCATTTAAATCATGGACAGCTTGAAAACGGCGAATTAGAGGAGTTAAGGTCAACAAAACTTCAACAACCCAACTGAGTCGGTATTTTCAGGTCTTGCCGCGGAGCCGGGCTGCGACGCACGATTGTAAAATCGAATTTACTTTCGTTATCGCCAAATTTTTTCCAATGTTTTTGCAGAATAACGTTAAAGTATGTTCACTTAATACTGTGATGAAGTATATCGGGGTACATATTTCTTAAATCAAAGATAACGACTGCTTTACATAAAATTTTGCTTGAGAAAACGCCATTTTGTGACGCAACATCACCCAATACCCTCGCAATATCTTCATTGCTGTACATTTGGTAATCAATGACAATACACAGCTTGAAAAGGGCGAATTCGAGAAGTTTAGATCCTCACAATTTTAAAAATCCAATTGAGTCTATATTTCCAGGCCCCGCTGCACGGAGTCGAAAAACTAAGTTTACTTTCGGCGTTGCAAATTTTTTGCCAATATTTTTGCAAAATAATTTTAAAAAAATGTTCACTTAAGACCTTGATTAAATATCCTGGTGCAAATATTTCTCAAAACAAAGAAAATCACTAGTTCACGTAAAGTTTTGCCTGAAAAAAGTGTCCGATATTTTGTGACATAATGAAACAACAACTTTCGACAAAAGTCTCTATAACTTGAGCAAAGTATATGAAAATAACCGTGTTGACAGATGATAATGATTTTCTTTCATGAAAATCCCTCTACTTCTCCATCATCTGCAGATCTTTTAAGACGTTCGAAGAAAAATGAAAACGGGCGTTTACTTTGAAATTAGGTCATGTTTAAGCCTCCGCATGTACGTAACGGGTAAGACCTGAGGCAAACAGCTTACCATTCCATAATAAGCAATCATTTTTGAGCCTATTTGCCAAGTTTCAAGTTCTTGCCTCCAAAAAAGCCGTTTTGGACTATAGTCCGGCTTTTTTCGATTTCCGACCTCTGTGCGTATTAGTGCAATGTATTGAGTAAGGAATTAAAGTTCATTGCATGAGTGCAACCATTGCAAGGTTTAGGCTGTATCCTAAGTCCTCAGTGAGTGGAAGAAGGCTTAAAGGCGTAACCCTATCAAATTAATTTCGCAAGTCGCATCTGTCGCATTTATTTATCATTTATCGCAAATGCTAAAAATATTTTCACTCTTATTGTTCGGTTTTTTATCTGAAGGGATGTTGTTGACTATGGGAACTTGAGAGTAGGAAAGGAGAAGTACAAAGGTGTTAAAACTTTTATCCGCTTCTTAAATAAAATTATGTTCCTTCTGGCAAGTCAGCGACTGTGAAAATCAGCCGGGCGTACCTAATGTGTGAAGTCACCTTAAAATGAGTGGTGTAAACGATGTTTTTTCATTCTATTAATTCCTCCAGTGACTCCGGTTGTTCAACTTATGGAGTTCTTTATTGGCATTTTTTCTGTTTTAATATTTTTAAACAAGTTTTTCCTGGCGACTTTGCTCCATAATTAGCGGCTTCAAGTCCTCAAAAAATTCTCAAGCGAAAAAAATATCGTAAACCGTGTTGATATTTTTTTTTGCTTATAACAGCACAGTTTTTCCGTTACAGGGCTCTCCACAATTTTCCTTCCTTGAAATTATAAAGTGTAATTATTCCAAAACGTGAAACGCTTAATGTTCCTCCACACAAAGTGTTTGACACCCTCTCTCTTGGATATGTCAAGTTTAGAGGTATTAATCCTGAATTTTGGGTGAAGGGACTCAATCTCAATATTTATGAATTACTTATAGCACCTTTAAATTCGGTGGAATTGTGCATTGATCTTTTTAAGCTTATATCAGCCGGCAGGAAAAGAAAATATGGAACGATTGTTGATTTTTTAAGGACTAAGATAGGCATATACCTAATAGCAATGAATTTAGAAATTATTTGCAAGTTTTTCCTTCTTAATTCCTCCTTACATTATCATGTAGCGTTCTTTTGAAGTTTCCTTTGTTGGCAAACAATCAAAATGAAGCTACTTACTATACCAGCGGTGGCGTTTTGTATTGCCAGGCAAGATCCGAGGAGAAATCTCAATTCTAGCTAGAGTTCGAGCTCTTCTTGGCCCTATACATGTAAATCATCTGGTCTCACTCGGAAAAGCTTTTTCAGTGAAGAAATGAACCTCGAGGATGCTTGATCCGATTGGGTACTTCGTACAGAAACAACTACGGAATTAGATGCACAATAACTTCAACGATTTCAACCTGTGGAGGTCACACAATGACAACTATTTATAACACCTGGTGAAGATACTCCTCTCCTTAAAGCCTTTCCTAAAGTTAGGGAGCGCGAAGAGGTGGCGCAAAATCGAGGAGAATAGTAACGGATCCCAGTCCAGGTAAATAATTTCTCTGTGAATTTCACACTATTGGGTGATACATTTTAAATTTTTGCGTACAGTGGACTGTGTTCCAAACCGAGCCATAACAAGACGTTTCCTTGTCAATTGGGACAAATTTACCCATGGTCATTGAGCCGCAACGTAGACAATTTATGCTTATAGACGGCCCTCCGTATATGTATAGATATCAAACCATTTTGTCCTTTTCTCTCTCTTGAATTGTCCACGCCTCGCAGTCATGAAGAAAACACTAAACCTTAACGCATTTCAGTAGCCTTTTCTTCTAATCCAAGTCCAATTTTATTCTTTGTAGCATCGTTTTATTCTTGAATGACTCCTTTGCTTTTTCAATCCTGTATTTAATTTCCATAAAATACGTCCAGTCTTATGTCACCTCAGTTCCTGGATATTTATATCTTTTTACTCGTTTCAACCTTACCCCTTCCATTGTGATTTTCTGCTGTTCCTCTTGCCTAACCCATATCACCTTCGTTTTTTTATCCTTAAAACATACGTTCCATCGTTCTAAAATACCCTTGAGGTCTTCTTCCCAGGAAAAGAAACATGTTATCTGCGTATCTTAAGCATTCCACTTTGATGACCTCCCAGCACTTCTGCACCATCTCCTCATTGTTGATGCTGAAAGGGGTTGGCACAGACTGGCATCCCAGGAATATATACTATACGACTTTCGTGCCCTACAAAAGGCATACTATTAGCAATCGACTATAATAAAAGTTGATTATTTATAATGGTAACTTCTCCGGTCTAAACCCTTCAAGTCCTGAAAAACTCACCCGTGGCAATGTGACACCGATTCATGTTGTTAATGATTTTAGTCGATTCTAGCGCTTCTTTAGTACTTCTTAAAAATTTTCTACTTTTCCTTGATTGGTAATTGGATACGGAAGACAAATTAATATCGCTCTTGAGTCAAATTTCAGGCTAAACATTTTGGAAAAGTGATACTTGAAATAAAATCTCGCTTTGTCTCTCCACGCTGGTTTATTAATATCGACTATTGTTTCGACAAACTATGTCATTATCAAGCATCCTCAATAATGACATTATTTGTCGAAACCATGGTCAAAATAAATAAACCAGTGTGGAAAGTAAAAGCAAGATAATGCTCATGGTATCGCGCGCATTTCTGTTTCAATGACTGATAGTCGAACTCGGAGCATAAATCAAATCGAATTAATTTATTTTACTTGGTTCGATTTGGGCTATGCTGATATTGGCCCCGTGTTCATTGTTGGAATAAGTGATGCCCTTTCCACTGCATAAAAACTTTTTGGTAATATCATATTACATTGCGTAGTGTCAGGGGAAGCTGCAATTATTTCGCTGCAAAGCCAACTGTGTATATAACTCTCACAGTCTGATTCGGTTTCAAAAGGGACAAAATGATGCTTTTGAACAGCATGTGACACTGTGCTGAAGCAAATTTTTTCCATGACTCTCTCAGTACTTGTCAAACTTCATGGTTATGTCGCACGGCGACCGGAAAAACTAAAAACTTTGTAATTGACACCATTTACATTTTGGCACATCATTTATATCGAGAGCCGTTCAATGGACCCCATCCATCCTGCTGTGCAAAAACACTTAACTCAGTGACGCCTGCCGGCGACGTATTTGAAATATCTATCAGACTCACAGCTGACGATTGGGTATGCAAATCGCCGATGCCGAGCAATCCATAACAGGGTGCAGTGCGTCGGCTTTTTATGATTTGTCCCGCGCCAGTGATGGAATCAGCGGTGCAAAAATCATTAAAAGGAAACAGTTTGTCCAGAGCGCCAATTTTTTGTTGTCCGGCTCTCAGAGGTGCTGCTCAACGCCTAATCATCTGCCGCATTAATAAGGCCAGTCACGACTTGTGCCGATAATCATTATTTGGACGTTGCGTCATTAAATTCCAGGCGACAGATTATGTCTGGTAACGGCGACCAATCACGCCTGTGGTGCTGGCGCTGGACCGGACCATGCGGTAACGATTTCTACGACCAGTCAACAGTATGAATAAAAATAACTTCGAGATGCTCTTTCTTTCAATCTGGGAATCCAAATTTTACACAATATAATTTACCTGAAATTTAATTTCTCCGTTTATTGATGTAAATTAAATGCTTTTGTCGTCTTATGGCCGGTTGCAAGACCATTTTGTTATGGAATCATTGGTTGTGAGATCTATAAAGTTATAGATTTCATAAATATATTCGGGTTGCATGAACACATTTACTAGTTACGTAACGTATTTTCCAATAATTAAGAGCTTCTTATTTTTGATCTAATCATCAACCGCCGGATAAAATTTACGAAAGTGTATCCGATGAATAGATACTAATGCAGCTAATAATTAGTCAGTAAGAGTAAACAACCTGTTCATCTATCTCACAACAACTCTTGTATCATATAATTAAGTCTCCAAGTAGTACATTGTGTATCGGCCATCTTGGCTACAAACGGAACTCATAATTCCATACCATAAGTTATGAAACCAATAGATTTATCGAATGCTTCTGCTACGCTTATTGAATGTTTGCCGTGGCTTATGGGTCCCATAACTTTACGGAATTCATACGTCGCTCCTACAACTGACCATTAAATGCTCTTTCATTTTTTACTTGCTGTTTTGTGGTTAGAATTCTAGATTTTTTGTTTTTTTTTGCCGTCAACAGTATTTTCTTAAAGCTTCCTCAACGAAAGAATTCACCCCACCGGTTGCCGGTTTTGGAGAAACTCTGCGCATGCAGAATCGAATTAGTGTCTCAGAATAATCGGGGAATGTCAGGGTCAGCCAAAGAGATTACATACGTACATACCCATCACGCCGTTCCATTCCGGGGTAGGCACAGTCAAAATGTTTCACTCATTAATACATAATTGTATATCTAACTCTTCTTCAATAATTTCCTCCATACTGACCAATCCTTGCAAACCTCTTTTGCCTCATTTACCCCCATACACTGTTTCATACACGCCTTCCTGTTTTTAAGACTCCTAATATTCCTCCTCCTGGGAATTTCCTCAACCACAACTTTCTCAGCCTACCTCTACCTCTCACACCATTCATTCTACTCTCATATATCTGTTTCACTTTTCGATTCTCATCCATTCTCTCAACATGGCCAAACCAACGAAGCACACTCCTTTCATACACGTCCATTACTGGAGCATTTAACCCACATTCATTGAAAGGGATAGGGACATATTCCATTGTGGATTTTTGTGGCCCACCATTTGTGACCACAGGGGTAGAGGACGCCTCGGTATCTTAACTGGCTAAAGTACTCAGCCGCAAATCGAGGAATCCGGGTTGGAATCCCGGTCAAGGTGGATGATTTTTTCTCTGTGTAAATTCGCACATCTGTGCATTGCGGGTGACTTCGCAAAAGTGGAATTCCGTGGCTAGTCCCAGATAGCTTAATATTTGTCGAGTATTCTAGCCATGGCTGCGCAAAGTTCGTGGGTAGTGGCAAAATTAGTTTTAGTACAACAAATCAGGAATTCAAAATTATGTTGAAAGCATTTAAGGATTTTCATAGGAATATTTTCCCTACATGAAAGAAATATATTTCCGTGTTTTTTTTATCGCCGGAACGCTGATTTTCCAGATTGCGACCGTAGTGTCTTCAAATTCTAGAGGATTTATATGATGAAGTGCGCGCAAGAGCGATTATCTCTCGCGGAATAAGTGAGAGTTGATGATTAATTGAAAATTAAAAAAAAAAATCGTCGTGAGAGAGTATTAATTGTTACCACTGTTAAGCTAGGAGAAGCGAGTCCTTTTTTGAGGCTAGGGATAGAGGGTCAGCTGTGTTTCGCATTCATAATTACTGCAAACCGACCTGTAAATCAAAATATTGCGTAAATCATAGAAGCACTCGAGTTGGCGGCTACGTTGTCGCAGCATGAGCTGAGACAAATTATCTGCTATGTGGAGTAAGGGAGTGGCTCATTTCCTTATGTGTATTGATAAAAGTAATGTTTTTCACCTCTCAAAATGATGGATCTACATTTGCATAATACTCTGCAAGATACTTCCTTGTTGTTTGGCAAGGGGTGAGTTATCACCGGAGAAGATTGATGACTTTATACGTTCAATGGTATCAGGCTCAACTATGTGGAAGTTGATATTCACAAATGAAAAAACGACTTCGTTTCCTTCCACTGATTTATTTTTTTGGTACGACATGTTTCGACACATAGAGGTCATTTTCTCAAATTGAAAATGACCTCTATGTGTCGAAACATGTCGTACCAAAAAAATAAATCAGTGGAAGGAAACGAAGTCGTTTTTTCATTTGTGGATTGATGACTTTTATTTTTCAATTTCTTGACCTTTTTTCTATGACTTAAATGACTTTCAATTTCCTGTTTCATGACGCCTATTTTTCGAAATTCGTTCATTTTATAAGGCTTTAGCTGAAAGTATGACGTTTATTTTACTGCAAAATTTGATTTTTAAATTTAAAATAATATTTAAAAATTTAAACTAATATTATGATCCGTATAGTTACTATAGGGTTAGTGGTTCAATGAGTGAGAGATCTCCCTGCAAGCTTCATCCGATTTTCTCCATCAATAGCATTGATTTTCATCACTTTCATGATTAACTCTTTGAGTGCGGCATGACGTGATATAACGTCATGGTTGTATTTACGCTAGTGCTTAGGACGTGATATCACGTTATAGGTACCGTGAGTGTTCCAGCTTTTGCTAAGGGGCCTAGTAAAAGCTGAAACACTCGTCACTAGCATCCAGCATCAGGGTAAAGACAAGTATGACGTGATATCACGTCATGCCATACTCATAAGGTTTATTGAAAATAAAGAAAAATCGTCGTGAGTGAGTATTAATTGTGATCACTGTCAAGCATGGAGGAGCGAGTCCATTGTGGAGACTAGCGAGAGAGAGTCTGGTGAGTTTCGCCTTCATAATAACTGCAAACCATCCTGTAAATCAAAAGATTGTGCAACTCATACGAGCATTCGAGTTGGCGTCTACATTATCGCTGCATGAGCTGAGACAAATTATCTGCTATATGGAAGTTGGGCGGCTTATTTTATATATCAATTGTCTTGATGTTTTTTTCTCCATTAATTTTTATGGATGCAGCTGCCGTAGGGTGTTTTCTTGGTGACTGTATGATGCATGTGACAAAATGTTTGCGTTGCCATAGCTCCAAAACTAAGGACTTGCGACCCCATATTGACGAGACAAAAATGCTTAAGGTCCCCTCCCCTACTTGCTGTTTTTGCTACCTGCCCTTTCCTCCTGAAACACCATTTTAGCGTCGGACTATATCAACTTGCCAAAACAACGCATGTTTTCCAATTTTTATTTTCCAATCTTCAATCTTTTACAGCAGAGCAGCTCCTTTCAGCTTCCCGTCTATCTCATTTCCCCCGTGCAACCATCCCCTCTCTTCTCTATAAACAAACCTCTTCACAACCTAAAACATTTCAACAATCATGCATATATTTTCATACTAAAATAAATTAAAACATTTAAGCAAAATACTGAAAATTAAAACAAAATCAAAACAAACAATAAAAAAATAATTAGACGTTACTCCCTGTATAGTTGTCTTCGTCTCAGGCAAAGGTCAGTTTCTTAAGTCCTGCCATAAAAATTAGTTCAAGGCGACGGACATGAATCGGATCGGACCGGACGGACCCAGGTAGCAGGCAATATATTGGCGTATTATGATTGACCTAAGGTTTAAACTTTGATACGAGCCTTAGCCAAATACTATTGAAGCCAGTATCTAAAGTACGCATGTGTTATATTCTAGACCGCGCCATTCCCCTGAAATAAATTTCGAAAATTGGCAAACTTCGTGATATTGCTTTCCGGAATCAGAAAGAGCTTCCAAGACTAGTTTACTGGTGGCCATGTATGTGTGCTTTACGTTTTGAATATTCATGAGTGACTGCCTTAAGAGTCGTCAAATGAGGGGCTGAACGGGGAATCTTTCGTATTCCGGGTGGATTCTGTAGGCCCTCCAAATATTCTGAGGGGCCGCCAGGGGAAAGTGAAAGTTCGATGCCCGTAGTCGCCTTATCGAGAGATAACTTTTTATGAAGGCAATCCATCACGGACTCCGAACTTGGAATACCTGCGGAAGTTTTTGAAATTAACACCTGTACAAGTATGAATATTAATGAATCCCTCTCTACCGACTTTGGGAAACAAATCGGAAGGTCGTGAACTCCATGCATTCAATTTCACTTTAATAGTTCCACTAAGGTCAAAGAAAGTTTAATTCGGGCGGGACGTGTAGGTTCTTAATATGCACATTAAATGACGTCTTGCGTAGAGTGTCGTTTTTATTTCTTCTTTCAGTTATAATGTGACTCTAGGCGTATCTCCAACCTCTTCGAAGTTCGTCTTTTTATATCTTTCGTGGACAGCCCAGAGATCTTCAACCTCTCGCTCTATATTTTCAATTTTGTTGGTGTGCTCATTGTACATCCATTTCTCTTTGTGTTTTATTAATCTATTTTGATATTCTCGCACCGTTCTGTTGGTAGGTATATGTAATGTCTAACGTGGTCCGTAAATTAGTATTTCTCTTTCCCCTCGTGTTTAGCCAGTAGCTCATCTTGATGTATAAGTGGATTGTGTATCATGACAGTTTCCGTTTGTGTTTCCAAGCCTGAATAGAGGAGAAAAGGTCTGCATCAGGCCATTGACTTGGGCTGGTTTTTCTTTGGCATAGTCGTTATTGTAATTCAAATAAAAAATCACTGATAAAGGATAGTTCCCACAGCTTATTCCCTAAGAGCACGCATCATCAATGTTTATAGAATAGAATAGAAAATAGTCTTTATTGTTCTGGGACTTTAAGTCTCCTGGAACATAGAAAAGAAATAAATACATGCTATAACATAAAAGATTACAAAAACTAAGCAATTTTACATAGGTAATCAGTCATGTTTCTCTTGAACATTGAAATTGTCATAGAGGTTCTAACATTTACAGGTAAACAATTCTATAACTTGCAGGAGGAAATTAGGAAAGAGTGCTCAAATAATAAGGTATGGAATTTAGGGACTAAGAATAACTCAGTGACACGAGTTGATCTTTTTCCTGTTTCTACATTACATGTAAAATTTTCATACAAATAGTTGGGGTTTTTGGATTTCAGGACCTTGAACACGTATAAAGCCTTTTGCAGTTTTCGGCGGTTATCCAATTTCAGCCATTTAATTTTTTCGTAATAAGGCGTGATGAACACGTCACGCCTTATTACGAAAAAATTAAATGGCTGAAATTGGATGAACGCCGAAAACTGCAAAAGGCTTTATACGTATACGTTTATAGCGATTTAAAGCTCTTGATAGACTAGATCAATAGAATTAAGTTTTAACTCTCGTCAGCGCTATAAGGAATAGCAGAAGTGTAAGAGCATGCGCCATGGAGATTCGTGAGCGCGCCCCATACAAGTTAAAAGCATAAAACGTACAAACCACGCGTCAAAAATGTGTTACCCCGTTGCCACACAATTGTTTAGCCGCTAAACCTGAGTATATCGAGAGGAATACAGGAAGAATGGAACTGTCTACATCTAGAAGAAAGGAATTGCCTGGTAAGTGGTGGCCGGAAAAATAAGATGGATAGGATTAGAAATGACAGGGAGATAAAATAATAATAATAATTATGCGTCTTTATTGGAGCGAGATTGAGACTAAGGCAGTCCCCCTCTTCAGAAAAATACATGACTTAAATGTGAAGAAAGATGTATAAATTTGTGGGAAAAACGTAGGGAAATAAGGAGGCGATGTCCTTGACGAAAAAACCCACCGCAGGAAAGACCCGCACATGACGGCGAGTGTGGAAAACCAGCGGAAACCTACAGACAGATGAAGCTTATGTAACACCAATTTATACATAACTGCGACATTAAAAATAAATATATAATATGAAAATAAAAATGAAAAAATAATAAGAAAGAAAATAATTAATGAAACTAGATATAATGTCAATGAACAATTAAATTTAAGATAAATAAATAATGAGATAAATATAACTCAAGAAAATAAAGTTAAGATAAATAAATAACAAAAAATAAATCATAAATAGTAAATAATATCAATGCTTCAGTAATGGATATATAAGAAAGGAGTGTCCTTTATTGATTTAATCATGAGGTGAGGATGGGAGAGAGGTCAATTAAGTAAATATTGTATGATTTTAGAGTAGATTCTTATGGTGGAAGAGATAAACCGCTAAAGCCGTGGGTGAATATGGCCGAAGAGCGTTTAATGCTAATTAGGGAGACTATTAATAAAAGGAAGACAGTTATCTGGGGCTAACGGCTGTAGCTAAATTCTTGATCTTAGCCATCCCGAAATAATTGGCATGATAGGTATCTACATATGCGTGTAAATATTCAAGTTGAGTACGTGAGAAACTAATATTTTGACCGCAAAAAAATTGAATACGATAAATTGGCCATACCTTTAAACTTTTCGCACTGTATTCACGACTGGTCTGAACACTGAACCCTCAAAAGCTAAAGCAGAGTATAGTTAAAATCACCTATGATTTATTCCACGACCAGTCTTATTTCCTTGCTATCTTTACTTATCTAATGATACTTCCTTTTTCTGGCGCCGTCGGTTCACTATTTTGATGAACTCTGCAGGCGGAATTTAGGTTTTGAAGATGAAAAATACTTATATCTACATACTACCCTGCGACCCGCCGCGTGGGCGTGTGGCGGGGAATGTTAAGACACCTGCCGTGTAAACACTAAAGAATAAGGTTTTGGGCGGTGAAATGGTGACATTTATTTTTGGAGTTTTTTCAAAGAACCACGGAACTATCCGCGCTATTACTTCAACGGAGTCACCCTCTAGTGATCACACAATTGTGTGAAATTCACAAAGGAAAAATCATTCGCCTGGACTGGGAATCGAACCGAGATCCCTCGAGTTCGCACAGGCCAGGCGAATGATTTTTCCACTGTGAATTTTACACATTGTGTGATCACTAGCGGGTGACTCCGTTGAAGTAACTACATGGCTAGTTCCGTGGTTCTTTGAAAATGTCCAAAGTAAACACCTTTGTGTTTAAAGTTGGGCTTTACCCCGTGGACTGTGGCGTTTAGCGCTCGCATACGGGTACCTCTAGCATCACATGAACCGTACCTGTGAGGACAACTTGCTCCTTAAAGCCCCCATGAGATTCACCGTGTAAAGAGGACGCTTGGGTAGCTTAATTGGTTGGAGCACTCGGCGAAAAATCGAGAGATCTGGGTTCGATTCCCAGTCCAGGCGAATGATTTTTCCACTGTGATTTTTACACAATTTTATTTTTGGAGTGTTTTGAGTGGAGCTCTGTTTTTGTTATGGCCACTTATTGTGCGTGGAAATTACGAATTTGTTACCTCTCGGTTCGGCTTTGTATCTCTCGTATTATTCGCTCCTGTTGGAATTATAAATGTAGTGTGGATTCAAAATGATATTCTTTGCGTCGCGTTGATACACTATCCTGAATTTTTCAAGCGAACTGAGCATAGCGTGTAGCCTTCGATCTATAGCGTCTCCCAAACTAATCTCTCTTGAAGCTGAGACACACTATATGTTCGCTCGTAGTAGTATTTAACGAAACGCGCTACTTTCTTTATTATCATATTTATTTCCTGGTTAAATCTTTCTGTCCAGGGTCCCAAATACGAGCGGCAAATTGGAGGTGTGGCCTATCCAGAGCGAAACAGAATTTTTTTTTACTTTTTCATCCGAGGACATACGCTTGAAAAATCGTGCTTTCTTTAGTACTTTGACGCATATGTTTTTATGTGTGCTTACCATAATATGTCTGAAGTTAAGGTAATTCCACGATATTTCACTTTATCCGAAGCCCTCATGTTTAATCCATCCATCTTTTAAATGCTAACGTAAATTAGCGTTAAATTTTGCAGTGCAAAATGGTAGTATATTAATTAGTTTATCCACAACCTGCTCGCAAGTCTCAGGAGTTGTTCTTTTTGGTCTTTTTGTCCGCGAACCCGTCCTCTCCTACTCCCTCTCCCTCGCTCTTCCCGTTATATTACCCGATGCTCTTCTCAGCGTTGTCCTCTTCTACGTTTCCGTCAAGCTCATCTACTCGATTCCCCGAAAATGCAAACCAAACATGGGTGGACTGAAAGGGGACCATCCCTTCGCATCACGCTTTCAATGACAAGTAAGGAAGAAAAGGACCGGGCCCTTGTTTAAGACGGTTGGCTGAAGGGAGGAAAGAGGGGAGGGCGGGGCTCTCCTCTATACAGGGATGAGAAATTAGGGTAAGATGGTCAGGGAGGGCGAAGGGGGTTAGGAAAAGATTCTTTCGGGAAGAGGGGTGAAAGAAGGTTATTTTATTTTTTTCATTCCAGGGGGTTGAGGGAAGGTTGTGTTGCCTGGCTGGGAAAAGGGGTTTCCCGTAAGAGGGGAGGGGGGAGAGAGAGAGGTGGTGGTTGAATGTGCGTGGGTCGGAGTGTGTGTATGTTAGACGCAGAAGGGGCCTTATTTCATCCAAGTGTTTGCTCTCCTTAGTTGGAGCAAACACTGTGAGGGGGGGAAGGAGATGGTAGGGAAAGGAAGGGAAGAAAAAGGGTTTTTGAAGGGACACGGGTTGAGATCTGAGGGGTATAAGACGTGAATTTAGGGTGCGATGAGAGAAGGAGAGAGGAAGGGGTTGGTATGGTGGCAGTGGGTGTGTAAGTGGCTGTGCAAAGCAATCCAAACTCGCCTCTCTCCTCTCTTTTTCCTTCGGAGGAACCACCGCCTGCCATTGGGAGCTATCTCCAGCTTAAATGAAATGCGATAGCCGTCGGTGGAATCGCTGGCTCCTCGCATCGTATAGCATGAACACTGGAAATCTTTCAAAGGGAGCTATCCATTCAAGGTGTTGAAGTTAGTGCAGATCGGAACATATTAGCGAACTTCAGCCCCCACCTGAACGTTTGGTGACACTTTGTAAGGTTGCATTCTGTTCGTGCACAATGGTCACGGACAGTAACGCCCTCAGAGTCGGGAAGCGGGGTAACTGCCCCGGAACCCTCGCGTCGGAGGTGCCCCGCACTTTGGAGGAAGTCTTTAATCAGGTGATGGAAAATTATAATGTAAGACTTAAGGCTTTCCCGACGAATGCTTAGAATGTATATTGAGGACGATGGCAGACTACGCCTTAGAAACGTCGGTGCCAAAAACCACCATCACCCGGTTGGAAACCCGTGAGCTATGTATTCTAAAAATTATAACAATAAAAATAAATTGTGGCCCCCACATCACCCTATCTGATATTGGTCACTGTATTCCTTAACCTGGTGCTGGAGGAGGACGCTGAAGATAAAATGGAGGGATAAAATGAGAAATGATGAAATGTACAGAAGAGTAGAAGAGGTAAAGACCATATGGAACACCATAGAGAAAAGAAGAACAAGATGGATTGGATAAACCCTGAGACACAATTGGTTTGTGAAGGCCAAATAGAGGGAAAACTCCCCAGAGGAGGACCCAGGATTAAGTTAATTGACCAAAGAAAGAGGAAAGTAAATAGGAAGAGATACCAGGAAGTAAGAGAGCTAGCATTTTGTAGGGAAGGGAAGAGAGCTGCAGTCAACCAATCTTAGGATTGATCAACCAATGGATGAATACCTTAATCGTCACTGTTTGTATCTGGCCACGAAAATTTGTGTGCTATTTAAGAATTACGCTGCCGGGGACCCCGTAAGCCCTAGTGGCGGCCCTGGTCATGGCTGAGTGTTTCGCGTAGATGAATCGAGTTATTTGGAAATAAGTATAGAAAAACGTAAGCTTTTTGATTCGGAGTAATTTAAAACGTAAAATTATCCGAGTTTGATCCCTTAACGTGAAATCTACACGAAGATGACTATGGTGGATGTGATAATTAACTTTGTTTTGCTGATTAGTGCAAGTCAATTCTAATCCAGATCTATTTGGAAGTTCGCCACCTAGTACACCGGGTCCGTAGCGAATGGAAGGCAAGAACGCTGTTTTGCTATTCATAGTGTTAAGCGCCCGAGAGCGAATGGAAAGATCCCTAAATTAAAAAGAAATGTTTTGACGAGGAAATGGGTAAGGGAGTTGAGACTATTGTTGAGATATCGTTTTCCATCATTTTATCTGTACATTTTCCATATTGAATTGATAATACTAGTTTGTTTCACATGTATTTCTCTTCTGTTACTTGTCACGATTCAAAATAGCTGGTCTATTGAAAATATGCCGTGGAAGCGTAAACTTTTACTTTCATTGACGTATAAACCTTTCTGCTATCCCACCCATCTAGTAATTTTTTTCTGCAATCCAATAAAGTGAAAGGACGGAAGAATCCAAGTGATTTATCAAGTAAGGGATAAAATATATTTCGCTTACCGAATTGCAGAATTTGTCCACCGATTGTGATTTCTCAATGAATGTCATAAATGGCAATTTTTCGCTTCGATAAACTTTAGTTACACCAGAGTTTTGAAATTCTACATCATGAGTAGGGTGTAGTACATCGAAACCATGGCCGAATTAAATTTAACCTAAGAGAAAAATTTCCATTTCTGTTATTCATAATGATGTAATTCTACCATATCACGCCTAGTACTTCTATTTGTGTCTTTTCTCAAATCGTGTTTTAACAGTGTTTGGTTTTCAGAACGATTTTCTTATCATTGTAGTTCCCTTTAACGAAGAGAGCACAATTTTTAAATCATATGTTCTCTGAGCTTCGAGTTATAAAAGCAAATAGTTTTAATGAGCTCATATAAACCTTACTAAATTCTATTGAGTTTGTATAATTTTGAGCATGATTTGTTCCGAAATAATGCTCATTTTAATGAGAGAACATGGCCGATTACACAGGTCCAGGAAAAAAAAAGCTAGAAGTAACTGAAATGTATATGCTGCGTTGGATGTGTAGAGTAATAAGAAAAGATAAGGTAAAAAATGGTATTTATTGGAAGAACGATAAAAGTAGGGCCAAAAGGATACAAGGAAGTAGACTAAGGTGGTGTGGACATGTTCAGGGAAGATAGTGGACTGCATAGGGAAAAGAATTGAGAAAATGGATGTCAGTGGGAAAAGGAAGAAGGGAAGACCAAAGATGAGACGGAATGACGGAGTGGCAGAAGAATTAATGGAAAAGGCTGGAGTAAATAAAGGGCATTGAGGAGAAAGCTCTGGAGGAGAAGAAAAAAAGAATGAAACGCCCATCTCGTTGATATGGGGTTTGGCAGAAAGAAAGCAGAAGTTCAGCTCAATGAGTTAGAATGATAAAAATGCTGATGAAGAAAATTGTTATCCTATCGGCGCCGATGTACTCTTTATCGAACTTAGCGACTTACAACTGTCAGTCACTTCTCAGGATATACTGAAAAAGGTCATTTTAGATGGAGATACTTGCACGGAGTTACAAAATATTCCAATATCCATATTTTCCCTCCCTTTTTCATCAATAATCCGTAGACTGGCTGCCCATACGATCGGCCGCCTGTGGCTTGTGCTTTAGTTGCCCACGGCTTGGGTCGGTGCAGTACTCATTCAAGTCACCGTGCTTTATAAAAAATAATCTTTCCCTCCCTGGCTTGTCAGTATAATAACTGTGTGACATCGGCGCTAACGGAAATTTTCACTCTCTGCCAGTCAACGTTCATTCGTCAATTAATGGTCGTTGAGACAGTGGCTACTCAAGTGTGGCCGATACGAGAAGGGGGAACGGGCCAACCGGACCGATATTGAAAGTCGTTTTTTAAAAGCGACAAGGAGAAAAATGGTCGTTTATGGGTGGCAGCTTTAACTTTTAGGGAACTTTAATGCCGTTGAAATTCTTCAGGGGTCTCTAAACCACGTCGGGGTCTCTCTATACCGGGTCGACAATTACATGAATACGTGATCAAGGACTTTGGACTCAAAATATTAGTTTAAGAATTCTTTAGTTACTTCCATAAGGAAGTTAATTGTCTATGGTGTACGATTACGTAGCATTTATTGTTTTACTATTTTTGGAGTTCCGCCCACCACTTGAAGACCGGAACTACATCAATGCTAAGAACTGCAAAAATGTGAGGGTTGATACCACTAAACGCATAAAGTTTCTAAAGATTCATTCGAAAAGGATAAAATATTTATGAGGAAAAAGATTGAGGTTGAAAAGTTGGAGAGTGCTAACGCATTTAACTTATGATAACCAATGTTTTAGCTGTATAATGCAATATTTTTAGGAAAATATATTCCATATGAAGGGGCTGTATACCACGACCGAAAACGCTTCCGTAGACTTCTACGCGCATTTAAGTTAAGACTCTGCCTTGATACTTAAAGTTAATCTATTTGGACAGGCCTCTAGAACAAGGACTAATATCTGCAATGGATGTCGCAAATTTTCGCTTCTTGCTTACTTCATAAATTTTTCGTGAACTTTTCGAAAATCAGGTGATTGCATTGACGCATACGACGAATATTTCTAAAAACCATTTCGCTTTTTGTAAATGGGAATCCTTCATCTCAGTGCAGGATTATTCAAATGTTGAAAATTGTATACAACGGCGTTACAGTGAACATTCTCCTGAACACTAGATATTCATTTTCCAGTGTGACATCAGTGACGCTATTTTCGGTAGCTGGGAATAGAGAGTAAGGTGATGATCTCATCTTAAGGGTGCGGCAGAAGCGAGAAGCAAAATAGTCTTTTCGTCCGAGGCATACAGCCCCCTCAAGGAAATAATTGAAGAACAATGAATAGGTCATTGAAATATGAGTTAATAGGTGTGGAAAATCATTGTTGTTAAAAAGTTAGAAGTTCAAAACTGATGCTAGTCTTTTTAATGGAAGTTCGAACGGATATAAGTTACCTTGAGTACAGTGTGAATTAATTACTTGAAAATTCAAGGGTATCACAGGGTAATTAGAAATCGTGGGAAGAGTTTGGGAGGGGGATTGTTGTGTTGCTGGGACGCGTTTCTGCCTATCCATCTTTAATTTCCTTATTTTTACGGTCCATAAAACGTCACTGGTCGTTAACGACCAATAAGATGAGTAGGAAAACAAGAGGAGTCCCTAAATGATCGTAAATAACTTCTTATAAAGTACTGCTCCTTATCTCCTTGACGATGGAGGGAGGGTATAAGATCAGTTGGAGGCTGGGGGTTGGGTATGGAGAGGAAGAAGGTGGAATGATGTTAATGGGGTGGCAAGTTGGGCTTGCTAGGTGGAGAAACGAAGATGGTTTGGAGTTTTTACTGCGGACACATCGAGATTGCTTGACCTCGGTTCCGTATCAAGTCGTTTGGTCGGCAAAATACCGTATTTGACGGCACAGAAAAAGACGCACTTTTTTCCCAAAATAATCGCTCAAATATCATCTCATGAGCTTGATATATATGCGATGGCGAGTCCTGGAGAATGTTCATGTCGTCTTTAACGATATCTGACGTAGAAAAACTTTACCCCTTTTCGGTTAGTACTGCCTAGCCTGTAATCAAAATATTATTACTTTAACAACAATTCTATGCTGCGTATCTATAAATTAAATTTTTCAAAATCTGGCTTTTGAAACCTGGTTTTTGAGGAGTACGCTGGAGATCTCTGGCACACAATGAGGCACGAAAGATTTTGGAGGAATTTTATTGAAGTAAAAATGATGGAAAATTCCCAAGAGTAAAGCCATGTGGCAAATACGTCGACCAAATATAGAGAAAAAGTTCAGCTGCTGGCAAAACGTCTACACCCACGATACGGCTTCTTTATTTGGCGGATTGTATTTATTGACCGCCTGCTTCGAAAATCTTCCCGCCAGGGTTTTGGACGGAATTACACCCCGTAACTGTTATCGATAGGTGGAATGGAAATGGTGTGTTAGTACCACACTGATTTTCGTAAGACAAGTTCGGCCGCGTCGCTGCGAGCTTGGAACTGGGTGTATCTGATACTTGCGCGGCATTCGAATAAAACTGCAATGCGAAGAAAAATGCAGCGAAAGAGATTTTTTTTACATCCTGTTGGCACATCTTCAAACGTGAAGATGATTTCGGTGTGCCCGTGACAAGGCAACTATTATGTTAAGAGTCTCAACTTTTATTTGTAAATCCATTGCTGCTCGGGTTATTCTCCCTGTGATCAACATTTTATTCCCAAACTACTTAATCCTCTTATACTTTGCGTTTATCCCACTCTTATGGTTCCTGTTCATGATTTGTCTGTGTAAAGATGAAAATATCTCACACCATCTTAAGAGCTTGTCCTGTCACAAGACGACCTGTCGGAGAAAATATTTGCATAGGTCATTCTTCTTTCTCCTTATTCGCAATAAAAAGCCCAGCTGATCTATATTCCACTTTTAAGCGCAAATCTAGCTCTGAATTTAGATCCAATAGGACTTACTCCTCCTACCTCTAACGCCCTATACCCCGGACAAATAATTACTCTCAATCTTTTATTACCTGTGGCTCAAAACTCTGGAATTAGTTACCGTTATCGATAAAAAATTATTCCTATTCGTTCATTTTTAGGAGAAACTATATTTGTCTCTAGCCTAAATCTTATACTATAGTACCTTATGTGTTTACATATTGATAATTTAAAGTATTGTTTTCTTCTTATCTTTCTTTGATTGATCTCACATTTTCCATTTTTGCTTTTAGTTTTATTTATCGGTTGGTAACAATGTTTTATTTTTTTCCTCTGTGATTTGTTAGCCAAGTTCGTTTTTATGTTCTTTGTTTTCAATGAAAGCAGACATTTGTACGGGTTTGATTTTTTGCTCTTATGTGGAAACCTAGATCATAATAAAACATTCTATTCTTATTTGATGGTGGGGTTGGTTAAGCCTTTCTTTTTCATTTCACAAAACTCCTCTGTTTTTGTCTTGCGCTCTAAGGTCTTCTTCTACCTTATCTTCCAAGTAACTTTGGGTCTTCTTGCCCTTCTCTTCCCGAGAACCTCCAATCTTTGCACTCTCTAATCAACGTACTCATCACTCATATCAAAGTGACCAAACCACCTCAGTCTGCCTTCTTTTATCACTTCAATCAGTGCTGCTACTTTAAGTTTCAATCTAAGATATACATTTCTTATTCTGTCATATCCATTGATTCCACTCATCCGCCTCAGATTTTTATCTCTGTCAGCTCTAGTTTCCTTTTCTGTGCTCTGATTTTTGTCCAAGTGTCCGAACTGTACGTCATTGCTAACTTCGTTACATTTCTACCATTTCTTTAAGTTCTATGTTCGTTTTGTTGGTCTCTTTCTTGTCTCTTAACACCCCGCTTAATATCGTCTAGTTCGACCATCCTTAGTGGATTTAATGGTATACCTCAACCTGCTGGCCGCCATATGCTTTGTTTTTATTTTCAAAGATTTTCTTTTCTTGCAGTATAATTATCAAACTACATATTATTACCCGTACTATATGCGGTGTATCAGAACTTGAAGATGCAACTATCTACTTCGTTCTTGTCTGTCGCGACATGACGTGGCTATAAACTTAATCATGGAGCATTCATTAATGGTCCATATCATTTGTAATCAGCACAAATATCTCCTATCATTTGTAGCCAGCCTAACTGCAGTAAGGAACTCGTTAATCATTTCTGTTAAATGCAGCTTGTCTCTTGCTGTATTTAAAACGAATGCTAATTCTTCTGCTTGAAAATTGTAGCGTTTGAGTGCGCCAATACTTGTGTGAAATTTATCAACATTACTTTGTATGCATTTAGTTAAATTTAAACAATTTTTAGAACTACTATCATACAATTTAATCAAACTGCAATCATGATTGTTCTCTTGTTTCTGCAGAAACACCCGCATTAGTCAGTTTCTTAATGAACTTAGTCCTTGTATGTTTCCAACCACCTCTATGAAATAGTACCTGTTACATGTGTTGAATCTTTTGAAGAGAATAAAATGTTAATCATCAAAGAAATATTTTAATTTCGTTTCAAATGACGTTCTGCATATCGACTGTGCCAATTTCAAAACTTTAGGTTCGATGCGGCACGTCTTCCTCTTTTGCAATTACAATAAATAATGTGTTACATGCTTTATTTTCTAATCGAATTACGCAAATTTAAGGGGTGTCCTCGAAAATAAATTTACGAAAAATTGTACAAATAAGGACCACTTCACCGTAACACAATATCCGCTTGAATCAGTATTTTGTTAAGCGTACGGTTTTCTTAGAATCAGATGCTTTCCCGGCGTATGACCTCTTAAGTAAGTTATCTTGGGTTTCCGTCCAAGTAAGTGGGTCCATGATGGCCGACGTTTCGATTTTCGCCTCGAGTATCGTCCTCATGGCGGTTTTCACTTATATTTTATTGATTTCACGAGTTGAATTTTTCCATTCCTTGTCCCTAATGCTGTCGGCGTATTCAAAATGTGTCCTAACGTGGATTACCATCAAACTCGGAGGAAAAGATCGGAGATGTGCTCTAGAACATATTATTCCATTAACAAAAGTAAATAACACCTACGCTCTAATTTGAAAAAAAATACCTGCGTCGTTCGAATGTCATGCAAGCCTTCTGACACCCCGGCAGAATAATGCACCCTAGAACCTATGAGGGGTTGGGTTCACGTTCCAAACATTGGCCAAAGATCGGCAGAACTCCGTACTTCTGCTTCATTTAAAGTTATTCAGGCTCTTGTTCAGGCAAGCAGACGAGTTGCCTATTTTCAGCCAGTGATACGTCCATGCGTTATCTTGAAAAGTCATCTTTTTAAAGGGGCTGTTTACTTCGGATGAAAATGCCCTTTTACATCTGGCTTCTGCAGCAGTCTTGGGAAGATCTTCATCTTCCCCTTCATTCCCCGCCCCGGACAAAGGCGCCACTGATGTCTTACTGGAAATTGCGTAGCAAGGGTTCCGAAGAATGTTCACTGTGACGTTCTAATACACAATTATCAAGATTTGAATAATCCTTCATTGGGATGAAGGATTTCCATTTAGATTTTCAGAAATATTCGTCGTAAGCGTCATGGTGATCAGCTGATTTTCGAAAAATTCTCGTTTCTACCGCGGTCGAAAAAGTTGTGAAGAAAGAAATAAACGTAAAGTTGCGACGATAATCGCAAATATTGATCGATATTCCAGAAGCCTGTGCAAATAGATTAACTTAATGTAGCAAGGCAGAGTATAAAGAACGTAGAAGTCTGCTGAAGCGTTTTCGGCCGTGGTATAACAGCCCATTTATGTGGTGTTCATTTTCCTAAAAATATTACATTATAAAGTTAAAGTGTGGTACAAACTATGTCTCTAAATTAGGCAAATGCTCGTGCGCGTATGCATCTAAGAACTCTGGAATTAATGGAAACTTGGCCATTGATACTGGATGGAATATTGATAAAAAGCCTTAATTCAATTATATAGAAAAGCCTAACTTCTAAAATACCTGGTATTCCCAAGTCAGTAGCGTTAGCTGTGACCTGTAATTTTTCAACCTTTATCTTTTTCTTCATAAACATGTGATTACTTTCGTTGGAATCTTTATAAACTTTGTGTTTAGAGTGGTAAACAGTAGTGTTTACCCTCAATTTATCTGTGATGCTGGGCATGAAGTGAGTTCCGCCCTACAAGTAGTGGGCGGAATGCAAAAAAATAATTAAACAATAAATGCTCTATAATCGTACGCATTATAAAATAAACTTTCTTGTGGAAGTTAATAAATAATTCTTAAACTAATATTTTGATTCCTTAATTACATATTCATAAACTTATCGACCTTATGATTTCGGAGCTGAAGCAATTATCATACTATTGATGAAAGATGTATCTAGGTCTAACTCTAATATTTGAATAATTTACTTCAACTCTAGCCCCCGAGCATCTCGCCACCAGGTATTAGTGGAGACTTTTTTCATGTCTTGTTCATGCAGCGTGATAAAGATAAATGTTTCGTGTGTACGCCAGTATAGTCAATAAAAATTCATTGTTGCGTTTTTGTTTCGATCATTAAGTGTGCAACGGAAAAAGTAAAATTTGAAATCATTCGTCTCAGCATATATCTGCCAAATAATTCGTATGGTTGAATCTGTCGGTACGTAGGAAACTCACAACCACATCATTGATAGAATTAAAGAAACAAATTGTAAGATTTTTAAATTGATGTATGGATAATTATTATGGTAGTTAATATAAAACTTAAGGAAAGTACAAGGTGGAGCATTCAGATTAGTAATTTATTAGGAAAACAATAACGAGAATGGGTAGGAGTACCAGTATAGTCAAGGTCAGTACTAAAAAGAAACTTCTTTTTTTATAGCCCCGGACAGGCGAATCAAGAATTTCTACAATCTATTTCACTATCGTATTCCTTGCCCTTAGAGCTATAATTTCGCAAATTTTACGCTGGCGAAATTTATTGGCTCCTATTATATATGCGAAACTTTTTAATAGGGGTAATTGAAATGAACTTTGGACCTAAGCCATCAAGAATTAGCCTTGAAATGACTGATGTATCGTCAGTGAAATGAAAGATAAACAAACTTGGGATTCAGTGGGATCGTTCAGCTAAAAACATTTCGCTGTAATTTCTGGAATACGGAAATATTATTGCCCATTAATCCTCTCAAGCAGCTAGGAAAAATAGCGCAGGAATTCCCCTCTTAATATTCAAGGAATACAATGAAAGACCGAACGACGTATATATTCAGTCATCTGCTCGTGAAATGATGAATACAAAAACACTGGAAATTGACGTCGAGACTTCATTGGCTGGAATGAAAACTCGACGGTAATAAAACGAGGCGCACATCCCACCTTATTCATACAACAATATAATAATAGCATTGAATGATAAATCGGAGCCCCTTTCTAATATTTTTTTTTACTGTTCTTCACTTCATAAACCGCATTCTTGGGAGCGTTCCAATCTCTTTTTTCAAAGGGTTAAAAAGAAATTGTCGTCAGAGAAAGGAGGGAGAGAGCTTGGGGAGGAGGATTGGGGGTGGTTTGGATGTGCAGCCAGGAAAACTCGTAAGGGGTACGTCGAGTGGAAAATGAGTTGGTTTTGAGGGATGAAGAGGTGGAAAAATATAATAATAATAATAATACCAAAAAAATACCAGAAAAGGGGGAGGTTTTTTCCTGTGGGAAGAACGGATGAGAGAGGAGGTTTGAAGGGGGAAGAAATGAAAGGATGGTTTCGTATGTCTGGGGAAGATTGGTAAGAGGCGAGGGTTGGAAGTGTATGAGGCCTGGGAATGAAGGGGTAAGGTCGGGGAGGAGGACACTACACAGACTTCCCCTTTAGGGGTACAGGGCGCTTTGGGGTAAGGGTACAAGGGAAGGGTATGAGATCACGGTAAGGATGTTCGGGCTGCGTGAAGGTGAGGGCTTGCCTCTCTCCCTTGAGGAGCGGTGAAGGGAGGGGAATGGGGGGTCCACCCTTGACGTCATATCAAGATCTCGAGTCGGGGGAGGGTTGGAAAAAAGGTGAGAGGCGGGGGCTTTAGGGGGTGGAAAGAGGACTCTTCTGTTGGTTTTGGAACATCGTAAATATCTCCGCGAGTGACGGAGATGCCTCACTTCCACCCCCTTGTGGAGAACCGTACTCCTTCCCTCTCACCCCATTCTGAGCCAGTTTTGTTATTCACTCTTTCCTTCCATTTCCCTAGTTCCAGACATCCACCTTCTTCCCGCTGGGCTCCAATCCATATCCTCTCATTCTTCATAGCATCCAAGGTTACTCCTAGTACAGCTTAATCGTCTGTTTTGGGAAAAGTTATTTCTAGTGAACCGCCTTGTGAATCGATAGCGATGGCGGTTGCAATTGCTGGCGGCATTGCAATGGAATAGTGTGTCCCAAACATTGAATTACCCCATAAGCCGCCCAAATCATCACTCATCTACATAGTTGGGATTAACGATTTAAAAAATTAACAATTAAAATTAATCGTTAAAAATGTAGTTAACTATTTAATTTAATCTTTACTTTTTATAAAAGTTAACTTTGAACTTTTATTCGTTAAAATTTTACATTACCTGATTGAAAAGTAACTTCAGTTAATTTTATTCGTTAAATTTTGGAATGTCGATCTGTTCGAATTTGGGCACGAAGCTTGTCCAACAGACAAAGGGGAAAATGAAACAGTATCTAAGAATGAAAAATAGCAGGGTAGTTGTGCAGGAATGCAATGAATAGACCCAGACAAATACATCCAAACAAAAGCGGGGTTGAGTGGTTGACCGCCTTAGTTTCGGAACGCACCCTCAGACGAGAATACACGAGACCACTCAAAGACAACGTCCGCGATGGCACGAGTGCCTCCTCGGCGACATCGTGTTATCTTTATCAGTGTTGAAAATGAGAAAGGGGGTCACCAAAAACCTATGGTTGGTAACGAGGGGAAGGGGCTTATTCAAAGTAACGTGTCTGTAAAATAGAAGAAAACAGATAAGCTGCAAGATCACTGCTAGAGACTGCCATTAGAATGGAGGTCCTAAGATCTACCACGAACAAAAGTTCACCTCCATCCAACAGTGAGACGAAATACGAAAGATTTTCTAAGATGGATGCATTTTTTTCAAAATTTTAGCATACACCGACTTCTATCAGCCAGGAGGCACTTTCAGTCGCAGATGCGGAAGCAGTAAGATATTTTCACGAGTGTAGCACTGTTGACAAACTCTCAAGCTATATTAGAAATATCTTTATCAAATATAATACTGGTATTCCTTCATCAGCACAATGTGAAAGGATGTTAAGTGCTGCAGGACTTCTTTTTTCGGACAGGAGAGGACGGATGTCCGATACCAATTTTGAATTGAGAATGTTATTATAGTTTAATGACTTTTTAAGTTAAAGTTAAATAAATTATTCTTGAACTTGAAGTTTGCATTTATTTAATCGTAATTGCGAAAAAAAATAGATTTTAAAGGTTACTTTATGATTATATTTTAAAGTAATTGAAAAAATAACTTTTAACGTAAAAGTTACTTTTTTAACTTTAACTTTAATCAGTTACTTTGTCAGAAAAGTAACTTTTAACTTTAATCAGTTAATTTTTTTTGGTAACTTTCCCAACTCTGCTCATCGAACATTTTTTAAATTTATTCCGCTCGTAAATTTTATCTGCAACAACCGGTACATGTGTTAACAGGAAAAAATATATTAATAAGTTGCTGTATTCATTATTTTGCAGTGAAATTATCAGTTAGATAAAGTAAATGTTTGTCATTTTAAAAATTTATGCAATTAATAACAAAATGGAATATTCACTTTCTTCGACGGAAAAATTTACCATTTATCTTCACACCACGACTCTGCTTTTCCGTTTTGCATTTCCTATCCGCCTTTTGTCACTAACTGTCTGCCTGAATTATTATATATGTTGAATGACTTACTTCACGAATATTTCCGATAGCACATACATTGCAACAAAACAGAGCACGCCAAACATGCCTTCAACCCATGAGACTAACATTAATTCATTTCAAGGATGTTTTATTTATCTTGCTTCTAAACACTACAACCATCTATCTCCGCAATCAAAAGGTTTCACAGGGAAAAACGTTGGTTTCATAAAAAAGTGACGAAAGTATCATTGATGGCTTGGAAGTTATATTAGATAGTTTTTGAAAAATTCCTCTTATTAAAAAATGGCGTTTTCGCTTAATATGCCACTGTACATCTGACGTTGAAACACGAAGTCGGATCATTAAATAGATATTAATGTAACGGTAAATGGTTTACTCAACCCTGGTATTAATGTTCGAGATAACTTGAAGATCAGACAGGTTAATGAAATAATTTTATCCTATGTATTGTCTTGGTTGCATGGATAATCCTCATAATAATTTACCATTTGTAAAGCGATACGTCCTACGGAGCGTTGCGGAGACATTGCTATCGATGCAGAATTAAAAGTTCGCTTATCACACCTTAGCAGCGTTAATTCGTGGTGCCTGGCAGGGGCCCCGAACTAGATCTTAATAAATGCAAATTGCAATATGCTACTTAGGAAATAAATCACAGCGGTATTATTTATTAATTGGAAAGGTTTAAATATGCCAAATAAGTCAAGAACTTGGAAATTGCCGTATCTTCCGACCGAGCGTTCGGAAAACACAAAAGGAACATTTTCGATGGTGCACCAATTACATTAGGAAATATCAAATGAACAAACTGTAGGAAAGTTTTCGGATTAAAAAAGTGACATGAATGTGCTATTTTACTCTGTCTAAGCCACATGTTCAATGTTTCAGAAGTATTCGCTCCTCTAAAAATTAAACGCATTAGCTTCATAGAATATTAAGAAAAGTCACACATCTTCTTTAAAAAATTCTGAGACTGCAAAAGTGTACTGCAGCACGCTTCTTCAAACACTGCAACAGAGTGTTACACAGATCCTGGGGGTAATAAGGTCGGAGGGAATAGAGGCTCGCAAGCTGAACATTAGGCTTAGATTTCTTGAAAAGAAAATGCTGGTCGAATGTCAGTGTCATTTTTAAGGACGCAGTGTTATTTTATTGAAGTAATTATTTTGACCCCTTCTTTATACATCTTAAACTGGTAAAAGAAATGTAAGAGAGGTATCTCGAGCTAAATGCCTTGTACAAATATGCCTTCTTTTCTTGCTCCGACAGTGATTATAATGATGGCATCGTGACTCTAAAATAAGGCACACCGTTTACATTCTATCCACTTCTTTCCTATCCCTACTTTTTCATATTCTTACCATCCCACTACCCTTTTCTACGTCTGGTGACCTAACATCCCCCGCCAAACCTCTCTGTGGCGGCTTACTGGGTATCTTGTAAATGTTGGTCTAAACCTCGCTGTGGGTGGAATGTGGATAGATCAAGTGATTGAGCACGACAAAATAGAGAGTATTTATAGATTAGTCGCGGACGGCATCCAGTAGCCTCGCGGTCGATTGTTGGATTTTTATAACACAAACATGCTGTCTTTTATGTGCATTAGTGAGAGTGGATACATTTTCGATTGCAATCATCCCTCATACGTATGTATGTAAACGTGAGAAGGTTTTTGAGATTTTCGCGAGGAAAACGGCTGAAAGATTTCTCCCTGAATGAGAAAAAGAAAATATTGATCCCCTGGCCGAGTGGAATGATGAAGTTAGAGGAAAAAATCTTGGAAAAGGAAAATAAAAATGAAATAATATGAAACAGGAATGAAAAGAAATGCACATCGTCCGTTCAGCGGTAACAATGCCGAAAAAAATATACGCTCCCCCTTTTTCCCAATTCCCTAACCTACTCCCTCATTCGTAGTGAATTCAGCGAGCGATAACTGTGTAACGGTTTGGGAAGATGCAGGATGCCAAATCTCTGCTTTACGGCCGAGCGTCCTCATCTTTCGAATTTCATCCTCCTCCGTCACTTCCCTTTCTCCGTTCGTGCGAGGAAGTCAAATTACCGAGCATGCGAGCGTGTGGCCGTGAATATCTATGTATGTACGTTCAGTTTGGCACATGAACCCTGAGGAGGTAAATCTGAAACTTGTCCGACTCGTCTCTGGGCAAATTTCTACGAATTTGAAGGCGAACGACTTTTGTATCAACCGATCGTTGTCGATTTTCATCCAGTGCGGTATTCCTCGTGTGATTTCTAGCTTTACTTTTGTCATATTTAAATGTCGTTAAAGTCAACATTTTTAAATGTTCTTTTTCCATACCAGTATCCTTGACATGCGCCTTCAGAGACTAATTTACTGCTGTGTCAGATTTGTATTTGATCTTCGTAGAGACGATCATGTGACCAAATAATTTGTTGACCTGAAGTGGCTACCTCTCGACTCCCGAAGAAAATACTTCTTGGGGCCTTTCCTTTTTTCCCTCTTCCATAACAAAACGCCTGATTGCATGTACAATTTATTTACCTGAAGGAAAAGTTTTTTCCCATAGATTATCCCGATCTGACCGTAGCCTTCATCTCGTCCCCCGAGCCCATACCAACCAATTAAACTCCTTCCCTATCACCACTTCTAGGTTTTGGAATTCATAACCTTCTCATATAATTCCTCCTCTCGCTGGAATCATTTGTAAATAAACTTTACTTATATTTTAAACCTTAAGACTGAATCTTGTTGAGTTGAGTAATATGAAGTTGTTTCAATCTATTTGTTAAATTGTTCAATTTTAGTTTTTCTTAATTATTGTTCATTTGAACAGAAAGTGACATTTTAACGCAGTCTTTTTCTCAAATGGGTCATCCCAGAGCATTAATAAATTATTCATGCATTCATATTAACTCTTCTTCTTCTTCCACCTTGCCTTAATTCTTCATTCTACCGTTATTTTTGGCGTTGGTGTTCAGCATGGTCTCTCAATCCTAAGTTCCCTGCAGCACTCCATCAATGCCTGTGTAACGCCAATGCACTTACTTTCTGGTAATTCTTCTTATGTTCTTCCCTGTTTATTTGTTAAGTGTAATAATTCAATGCGTTCTTTTTTGGGGATTTTCTTACCAAAATTCCGACAGTTATATTTTATTGCCTCGGAGTGCGGCCTTCGTCTTTCGACTTTTTATTTCAATCCTTCCTTCAGTTATCTTCTTAACAAACCCATTTCTCCACAATTTATTTGGTTCTTCTCACCTTTAATCGTGCTCTATATAGTCCTTTTCTCTTCCTGTGTTCTATAAACTTCTAAATTTCTTACTCGTGCCACACCTTATGCCTCCGAAGTAATAATAGAAACTAAAAGCATTAATTTTATGAGGCTTTTGTGGTCAGTCTACTTCATTTGCTTCAATCTACTATTTACTGCCCTGGCTAAGCCACACCTCGAATACACCGCGAGCATTTGGGGCCCAGGACTGATAGATTTAACACATATTATAAATAAAATACTAAGGAAAGCTCTGCAATTCGCTAAAAACTGCTTCGAGTGGACACATGGTATTACACAACTTTTAAAGGGATTATGTTGGAAGCCGCCAGAGACTCGGAGGATGCGCGTTAGTCTTGGTTTGCTATAGAAATCTAGACAAGTGTTTCCGAGTGACCCAGAGAAATTATTTTGACGCCGCATACGTCTCTAGGTCAACAGGAGCGAAAAATTAAGAGAGATACATTGCCGAAGAGATAAGTGCAAAAATTGATTCTTTCCACGAATTATTGACCGTTATAAAAACTGTCCTCCACTCAAAACACTCGCTTAATATATTTCGTCATTTCAACCCCCAAAACCCTATTCTTTATACGCACACTATGCTGCAATGCTAACACTACTTGCTGCCCTCCCAAGCGGCGACTCGAAGTGTAGTAGATGTAGATATGTTGGGCTTCCCAATCAGGGGTGCCCGCTACTCTTTGGGGCGGGAGATAACGTTTCAGATTTTTGTTTACATTATGGATGCCATTATTGTTGGCTTTATGATCATTTCTTCGCTGTAATAATTGTTTTTTTTATAAAGGCTTCCGCGGTTCCTTTTTCATTGGTAGTTTTCGTATCCTCACCGCGTTGGACCATTTTTGTGGACGATTGATTCGCCCATATTCCAATCGGCTTCATCAGGTTCTTATCACCTCCCAAAACCACATCATTTGTATATACCTGATAAAGCCGACTTGAATGCTGGCGAAACGATCGTCCAGAGAAATGGTGCAACGCGGGGAAAACCCGAAAATTACTAATATATTGTTTTATCTGCACGTTTATTTTTTTATGTAAAATTAAAAGTTTATAGTAACATTATATTTATTTAACTTAAGTTTATTCTTAATTACATTCTTACTTAAACGAGATATTATTTAAATGTTGCGAGAACATATCGAAAATTTTAGAGGCATGGGATTAAGAAGGTTGGATATGGTTATCATGGGGATGCGTTGGGTCTTCTGTGTTACTTCTCACATATTGCCTTCTGTATTTTCTGGGACATTTGCTTCTTTTTCCTTGTCCTATCCTATCATGCCGCTATTTTTCCGTCATACATTTTTCCAAACGTCTTTTGAGTATCTAAAACATCTTAAGCATTCGCTACCTAATTTTTTAAATACCCGGTCAACTTCTAAAATTTCCTTCGTATACGCATTCTGAGCTTTACTTTACTTCGTGGTACAACACATATGCCTCAGAATGTCATATCATGCGTATACACGTTTAAGTGACGTATTACTCAGCTCCAGAAAGCTAAACTGCTTTTTGTTATTTTTAGTCCCTAGTGAGAAGATTTAGCCAATTAAAGTTGTCTTCTCCATCCCCTTTTTAATCAACTGATTTTATATCTCTTAACTTATCAATTGTATCGAATATGATTTGATGCTTTCGGTTGACTCTGATTGCACTTTGTGATAGCTTTAACTGTCTCGTGGGTTTATCAATTAGTGACTGATAGCTTTCCCTAGCGGTGCAATCGCCAAAATGATAAATATTTCGTTAAATTCGTTATTAATAGTTTCATTATGTAACATAATAAATATTTCGTCAAAAATCTTGCATAACACTTAATGAATCACTGATCTTTGTTATAATTTGAGAACTGCACAGACACAAATTGATGCTTGCTTTTCATTCTATTGAAAGTTGTCGTAGAAATTTTGGATCGATTTTAAATGTGACAAGATCATGTATGGTCACAAGGCAATTATCATGTAAAAATTACCTTTATAGTAACTTCTTGACCTCATTGAATTGTAATGCAGGATCGATGATTGTGCATTGACCCAAGGAAGATATGTAGAACAATGAATATTTCTCATTTAATTACAGAGATTGAACGATCGCTTGAGTCAGCTGTTGAATCGGTACTGAAATCGTAATTTTGTGAAAATGAATATGAATGATGCCGAGTTGGAGGTTTTGTTGCGGGGTCTCATTCAATCTAAATTTGCCATTAGGGAAATGCAAAATCACTGAAAATGGATACCTAAGAGAATTTCAGTCCACAATTCCCACGAATCCGGCGAAAAGCGGGTTACCTTTTTTTATATTCGATTGACTCCATTTGCCACTCGATACAGTGGATGAAATTGCGAGAAAAAATATTCCCTTTTTCTGTTGTGATATCTAAGGTTTTTTTTCTTGTTTAAGTGTTTCGTACTGAACATCTTTCAATGAAATTCAATTGTAGGCTTTCAAAAATCGAAATTAAAAGTTATGGCCATACTTTTAGGATCGAAATACAATAACAATGCTGGGTCAATGGCAAAATATGCTTAATATTGTTGAATGCTACGGCATAATTGAAAGAAACCCATGCCCGCGTCCGAACGTCTTCAGTAGATTGAGAAATGTGTAATTTTTTCCAAAATTTAGACTTACACTACTAATTACCCTGAAAGCCTCCACAAGGGTGTTTGACGGGGTGACTTATCAACAACATGAACTAGAGTAAATGATTTAACTTTTACAGACATACACCACTTTATGCGTATGCTACTAATGATAAAAAACTACCAAACTAACCTACAATGTAACTATGTTACCATCACACAAGAGTCATGCATGGAACATGCAAAAGATGGCGTTGACACTACTCGGAAGACTTAGAGACATGCATTAGGGGCATATGAATGAATCAGCTACACTCCCTGTCAACTAACCTACTTCAAAGACAAAGCAGCCATTATAGTGTCTTATCAATCGCGGTAAATACGACACTTTAAACCATTTTTTCCACAATCTATTTCCCTAATTTTCCTCTTAAAATTCTGTTAAGGTGCTCCTTGTTGTGCAAGGCGTTTAACTTTATATATCATTCAATTAAATTATAGCCTTTAAGTTAATACAGCCTTGTCGAACAGAGAATATTGTTACATATTATAGAATTTTACCCAAATAAATGTTTGATGAGACTGTGCTTACAAGTTATATATATGATTGAATTTAACGTAAACAATCTTGTTGTATGTGATGTTTTTCACAGATAAATCTGTGATGAAACTGTGTTGACGAATGAACCTTACCGAAAAAAGTATCTATTCAAATCATGCTACGTATTAAATCCCTATATTCCATAATTATTAAGATTGACAAACTTTGTTAAAAGTCACACATTGGTATAAAAAAACTTTTATCTTGTGGCTCAGGGATTAGTATTGTTGATCAGGGATTCAGGGATTGTAATTAAACTGTGGTGACGAATGAACCATGCCGAAAAAAGTATCTATTCAAATCATGATATGTATTAAATTGCTATATTCCATGACTATTAAGATTGACAAAATTTGTTAAAAGTCATAGATACATAGCTATGAGAAAATTTTTATCTTGTAGATCAGGGATTGTTATTTGTATTATGGAGCAGAGATTCAGGGATGTGTGATGAAACTGTGCTGACGAATGAACCTTGCCGAAAGAATTATCTATTCAAATCATGCTATGTAATTTATCTCCATATTCAGGGATGTGTGATGCTATGTATGCATGTAATTAATGTATGCATGCTATGTAATTAATCTCCATATCAGGATGTGTGATGAAACTGTGCTGACGAATAAACCTTGCCGAAAGAATTATCTATTCAAATCATGCTATGTAATTAATCTCCATATTCCATAATTATTTAGACTGACAAAATTTTTCGAAAGCCATAGGTATGAGAAAACTTTTATCATGTGGATCGGGGATTGATATTTCAGGACCCGCGCAGCGTATTGGAGGAAAATCCATTGTATAATTCAGCGCCTATTGCTTACTATATTTTTTGGCCTGTTCCACCTCGATGCCTGCTACGCTGACATGTAAGCATAATAAAACCGACCGCTGTCCATATGTTACCCTCCCCTAATCCTCCGTCATCCTGCCGTCTTAGTTCATGCTACGCAAGCAGTGGTTAAAGGACGCGTGTTCGAAGCACAGTCAACCCTCAGATCTCCACGAACCCTGTGGCCATTCGAGAAAAAGGGCCGTAAAAGCTGGTCGTTTCTGTCGACCTTAAGAAAGCGGGCGGACGTTGCGTTTTATTTTTTTTATTTCATTCTTTCGAGGGAAAAGAGCAAGGTGTGTTTTTTGTGGTTTGGGGAGGGGGCTTCTTAAACCTCAAGACACAGGGTTGCATCACGTGGTGTGCGGCAGTGGGTGCCAAAAGAGAGCGAAGGGGGCGGTGGGGGGGTGGGGTTGCGGAGCCCTTAAAGCCGCTGCCGGTGGATTTCGCCGTCCGCCGTCGCGTCTCAAGTTTGGAGTAGTGGCCGACTTAAGCCGCGGGGAGTGCTCTCCGGGCACGTGCGCGACGCCTATTGTCGGACTTAAGAACTAGGCGTAGGGATGTGTAGGGGAGGATGCGGGAAGAGGGAAAAGAAGGAAATGGGTAAACACTTATTTTTCCACTTCCTCCTCCGGGGAAGGAAAACAAAAGATACTCTTTTATTTCTTTTCTTCAACCTTTTTGCGTCAACCTTCCTTTCCTTACAATGACTTTATATGCCATCATCTGATGACAATTACGGAAACGATCAGTAACAGTGTGTATAGAGAGTTCCCCATTTTGTTATTAGCTTGCGCTATTCTGAATTATTGCTTCCTCTCTACATATCCAATCAGGGGGGTGGGGTGTTGAGATGTTGCCAATAGCAACTTGAGAAGTTATCACCCTGCAGTTCAGTGACCAATCTGCTCTCCTAGAATTTTCAAATTTGTGGATATTATTCCCTGAAGTCAATTACTTAATTTAATGGAGGAAATTGTGGGAAAATTATTCTGGACATTGGTACCTACGGCGCAAAAAGGTAAGTTTGGCAACATTGAATTGGCTTAAGCACGGTCCGAAGTTTCCGGTCGAAACTAAGTTTTTTTTTTCGTCCATCGATGCTTTGCACTTTCGGCTACACCGTTCTCCAAAAGTCCTGTGAAGTCAAATACATATCTACATCTACGAAATACCGTGCAAGCAACCACCAGGGTGTGTGGCACGTGTTGATTCTGCATCCGAAATGCAACACTTATCCCAGCTTAAATCAGTACCGCTCGCGTGGATACCAGGCGCAGGCCCAGAGCAGTCAGGATAGTAATACGCGGTCAGACCGTAAACTAGGATAGTGCTACATAAACGAAAATGTTACCATATAGTATACTATTTACAACCACTTATTAGCATTATTTATGCGACTAATGAAGTTCAATGCAAGGTATTAAGTCATGCAGGAGCTATATCTTGCCGGTTATTTCATGCGGGGTTAGTAGCTAGCAATGATGTTCAAATATTAAGTAAAAAATATCTATTCCAGTCATGATATGTATTAAATTGCCCTATTCCATAACTATTAAGATTGACAAAATTTGTTAAAAGTCTTATGTTCATAGTTAGGAGAAAATTTTTATCTTGTAGATCAGGGATTGTTATTTGTATTATGGAGCAGAGATTCAGGGATGTGTGATGAAACTGTGCTGACGAATGAACCTTACCGAAAAAACTATCTATTCTAATCATGATATGTAATTAATCTCCTTATTCCATAATTATTTAGACACAACATTTTTTGAAAGCCGTAGGTATGAGAAAACTTTATCATGTGGATCTGGGATTGGTATTTCAGGACTCGCGCCGCGTATTGGAGGAAAATCCATTATATAATTCAGCGCGTGTTGCTTACTATATTTTCGGCCTGTTCCACCTCGATGTATTAAAAATAAAGTTGGTCCCAGGCCCGAACCCTGAGGTACCCCACATGTAATAAGTTCCTCTTGACTAATACAATTATTGATTTTTACACACTGAGTCCTGCCACTCAAATAACTTCTAAACCAGTTGAGAGAAACACCTCTGATACCAGCTTTTTCTAGACTACTTAGTAATATTATATGGTCTACCAGGTCAAAAGATTTGGCAATGTCGATAAAGAGGCCAGCACTTTTACAATTGGCATTAAAACCCTCATAAAGACCTGAAAAAAATTTTGGGAGAGCATCTTCAGTTCATTTACTCTTCCGAAAACCAAATTGTTTGTCACTAAAGAATTTTATATTATTTAGGAAACTAACTAGCCTAGTTTTAACTATTTTCTCTAGAATTTTTGAAAAAATCGGCAGAAGAGAAATAGGTCGGTAATTGTTAATATCAGTTTTATCCCCTTATTTTAAAAATTGGAATAGTCAATGCCGATTTTAACTGTTCCGGGAATACCGGGGATACCTCGTTCCATGCTTTAATTTGCAATAAGTGCAAAAACAGGAGCAATATTATTGTTCATTGCTTTAACAACCGTTGATGAAATTTTATCAACTCCTTTAGAAGAATTTGGATTCAGGTGACATATGATTTCCTCAACTTCCTTAGGAGATGTTGCGAATAAGAGAAATGTTTTTTGGGATTGGAACGGTGGAAAGCTACGTGTATAGCTTTCGCTGAGTATAATGGCATCAATGCTAGTGTCTTTTTCTACTTTTTTAATGACATCAGCAAAGAATCTACTAAATTCATTAGCTCTGTCTTGCGAACTAGTTAATACAGTATCGCTCTCAATTGAACCGATTTTATCTGTGTTGCGTTTCAGGGTCCTCGTACCTATGATCTCATCTATAATTTTCCATTACTTAGCGGTATTACTTCTGTTAATCTGAGAAGTATTATAATAGTAATTTTCCTTTAAATTGGCAACATCCCTCTCAAGTCTCAATTTATACGATTTATAATATCGTGCCAAGGCATCATTATATGGTTGGCTTCTCATTTTTCTATACAAAGAGTTTTTTAAGAATACGTCCACAAATTTCTGCAATTATCCGTGGTTTCAGGAATCTAGACTTAGATTTTCTATCAGAAACATAGATAGAGGAATCGTTGATATTATTAATTATGTCAAAATGTTTTAGGCCATTGATACATTGTTTTCGAGGTACACGGCATTTCAATTGGTTTTAGTTAGGAAATAATTGAGAACATAAAACTTAATTCTTACCGGAGGATCATTTACAATAGTAGTGCTGTGGGGATTGGTTTCTAAAGAACACATGATTAGATGGTGGTCAGTTGGGCCAAGATCAAAAACTTTACCCGTTGCAACAACATTTTCTCTACTTCTATAGTAAATATGGTCGATGCAAGTCGAACTTGACTTGGTAACTCTAGTGGGAGATGTTATAATCTGTTCCATTCCATAACAGGCCATCAGAGTTTGGTACTCATAAACAGTTCCAGATTATTTCAGTATGCATAGATTCATATCGCCTAATATAATTAAGCTTTTACCAGTAGAATTTACCAATAGGACGTACATATCATGTAAAAACATCTCAAGAGAAGAGGAGAGTAATCTGTATATGGCGATTAAAATTAATTTAACTGACTGTCTTATTTCTATTTCTATTTTTAGCACATCGGCTGATGTTAGCTCTGGCAATTTACAAATAAAATACGGATGATTAACCGAGAGATAGATGATTACTCCACCAGCTCAATGATAACTGTTACATTTAGCAATTTGGTGGTACCCAGGAAGTTGGTAAGCAGACAATTCACCTTCTTCTTCCCAAATTTCCGAGAAGATCACAATATGAGGCTTCACTTGTAAATTATCAAATAAAATAACAAAACCATCAAAGTTGGCTCGTAAACTTCTAATGTTTTGATGTAGGATATTAAATTGATCAAAACATTTAACCGAAGTATTGCTTAATGGACATCGTATAACCGTATCACTCATTTAATAGCTTGAGTAAAAAAATTGTGACATTAAAAAAAATGAAATACCTACTACAACGAGAACATTGATTGCAACTCTGAGGATGCAACCAGAGGTGGATAGAAAAATAACAAATAGTCCCCTTGTGTACAAAACTAGAATTGGCCATGAAGAAGAAATAAAAATATTTTCCGGACATATTGAAAGGGGACAAAAATCATTTTCCGGATATAGTGAAGCCATTGGTAGGAAATAGCAGAGGTATTGATAGCTATTCAAATATAAGCTAAAAATGAAAAATATGATCTTACAATTTCTGAAGATCATCGAGAGAATTAATATGAATGACTGGGTCATTTTATTTCCTCCGCATCAGAATTCTGCCATTCCTAATCCAAAGGTATTTTATATCCTTTTGTAGTCTTCTCCTCTCGGGCCTTTGCCAAAAGTTTTCTTCTTCCAGGGGACAGGCTTTCGTTGATGTACACAGGGGCATCGGAAATACAAGCCCATTTTTCGGGTTGAAAGGGTCCTCTTTACTCTTCTTCTCCGCATAATCTCTTCCTTGTCAAATCTGTGCACAATTTTGACAAGAATGCCAGGGGTCTTCGTTGCCTCCTCCTCATTCATCCGATGGCAGAAGTCCACCATGTCACTGGTGATCTCAATGTCAAGTGCAGCCCCCACATTTTTCACCACCTCAAACACATTTTCATTGGATTCTTGGGGAACCCCATGGATTTCTATTACATTTGAACGAGAATGCTGTTCGTTGTCATCCACTTTCTTTTTTAAAGCAGCCAACTGATCTTTAAGGACTGCATTTTCCTGCCTCAGCTGTTCGATTGTATCTAAATACTGATCAATTTTTTCGCAGTGAACTTCTAGAACTTTCTTATTACCATCAATCTCTTTGTGAACAAATTCTATGGCACTATTTAGATCCACTTCCATGCGCTCTCTATCTTTTTTGGCTTCTTCAAGCATACCATCTAAGATGTTTGTATGCATGTATGCTTGTTATTCTTCAATTACATTCGCTAATTCGTTCATTACTTCGTGTTAACTAAAGGAAAGTAAGGAGAGAGCAGGGACAAGCAATATGGTTGGTATTTAGGTTTTCTGGCAACAATTTGAATACGTAGTTCCCTCTCTATATATCTTAATGGCCACGGCAAAACCCGGTTGGCCAATGGCTTCGGAACACCGTGCATTTTCAAGAATATTTACCGAGAGAAATAGTGCAGAAAGATAAAATTTTGTTGCTGATATGAAAAAAGATGGCACATATTTCTGTAAGTTTACAGAATATGAATAAAATGACATATATGTCCTTTCTGGGTGAAACCACCTTAAAAACATAGAATTGACTAATGGGGATGATTGGTAGAAACGATCACAGGAATAAGATTAAGGAAATATATTATAGAACCGATAGATTACAAAAATCATCTTTTCCAGGTACAATAGGGAACCATAATAGTTGCGATAGATCAGTTCTCGGTTACTGGCTAGCTTAAACAGGTTTTTCCGGAGTGCTAAATATCTTAACATGATTATTAGGTACTGACCTCGCATGTTATCTCCGGCATAATATATTCTTGCATGTTTAGTGCCTTGTAGCGCTATTTATATGTCGCATTAATAATACTAACCAGTAGTTGTATCTTGAGTAGTGTACTGCATGGTTCCTTATTCTTCTACGGATCACTCTCCTGGTTTCTGGTCTAACTGCGTACCGTTGCCCTGACTGCTTTTGGGATGCGCTTGGCAGTCGGGAGAACGTGTGCGGTTCTGCTCTGAACTGGGATGAGTGCTGCATGCCTGGTTTGAAATCACCCCGTGCCACACACCATAGTGGTGGCTTGCACGGTATTTCGTAGATATAGATGATGAGGACTAATCGAATTGGCTCAAGGCGTTTTGGACGTCGTTGTTTTACTATTATTATTGGATTATATTAGAGGGTTGGTTATTTTACTGACTTCGTCACCTCATATATTTTTTATTGCATTGCCTTTTTTTATGGGTATCATTAATTTTTTTTTCAATTCATTCATTTTAGTTTTTTTGTGGACATCAGACTCGGGGATCCAAGCGAAAGGCATTGGGAGTTGGTCGACGAAGGGGCTGCAAACACAGCCTTGTCCCCTCTAGTCCCATCTCCATAAATGTCGCCTTTCCTCCCTTGTCCTAGCCTCCCGTCCTTTTCCGTTGTATATACTATTTTCTGTTTGGGTGTGTCTATGGCCAGCGGAGGAGGTAGCAGAGCGTTTCATTAATCGTCCAAAAGTCCCGAAAAAAAATTGTGTTCTGCCTTGATGGTGCGACAGTTCCCTAGTTTAACATTTTCTTCAAGCTCTTCTGGGAGGCACCGAGATAATTTACACTCTCTATTATACCTCGGTAGAAGAGGGTACATTCTGGACAAAAATAAGGCTTCCTGAGACGGAAAGGATGGCAAACGAGAAAGTGCTTCCCTGCTATGTTACAACGCCGTGAGAATATCGCTTTTGTACCCTGTGGTTATTTTCCACCGTAGACAAACCCTCATATGTGTGTAGTATATTCCATATAGCCCAGTGTATCCCTAAGAATACAATGTGATGGAATGGATGCAATCTCTCGCATTGCGCTATAGGGTGTATTGCTCCGAAGAAAATTATACCATTCATTCATTGTACTTGGAGGCAGCTGAAAGACGAGTGTACACATTTGGTTCAAAATTGTGGGAAGCACAATATCAGTTTTTGTTTATTATCTGATTGCAAAAGTGATACAATGATGTTATTGATATGAAGTACGCACCTTGATGGAAAATACTGCTATAGTGATATCATCAGTTTTTGCAGTATGGTCACTTGTGATTTTCAAAATTTATGTTATACGTAGAAGCTACGTAATAGGAGACGTGTTCCACAATTTATCGTTACTATCTCTCCATCTAGTCTGAATATTACCATATCTTCTTAATACATACTTTTCTCAATGTCAGGCCATCTCATTTTGTCATCTGTTTCTACGAAATCCATTGTCTGGCGTTTGGCGCTTTTGTAATCATCTTAGTTACTTTATTTTAATTTATTTTAATAACTTTAAATTTTCAAAACTTTTCTGGCCCAATTAGTTTAATTAGGATTTTATAAACCAGTTTAGAGATTGTTAAACGTTCCGAATCACCTTCAATATTCAGGTTCATATTAGACTAAACCGTCACCGGAACGGTCCTTGCCTTTCAATTATGTCCCGAACAAAGCGGTGGAGCTAACCGCTTGTCGTGTAAACTCGATTCGTGCATCTGGCTGCCGGAAAATTATTTATGAACCTTTGATAATCGTTCATTGAAACGATCCCTCATCCATGTCTCTACAAGTAGAGTTGAGCTTATAAAATATGAATCTTCCTCATGTACGCCGACACCTGTTGTTCCATTTATCTTTCCCGATATATTGCCAGCTTTTTTTGAATCTGGACTAATTTATTCATGTCATTTCCATTTCTCTCTGATATCAAATCCGACTCGTTGGAAATCTGGACACTTTCCGTAATTGATTACATTTTTAAAGCCATAAAATGTCACTTTTGACCTAATTTAATTGTAAATTACTAGGCATCGTGCTTAGGGATGCCGTGAAGAGTGTAGTTTCAATGGAACTAGATTTATACCATCTGTTATTGTTTAAAAAAAATTACCGGCGACAAGGTTGGGTGGAGCTGACTCACATCAATGTTGAGATCGATTTCTCCACGCTGATTATTATTCCGCGAAAATTGTATCGAGATTATCCCGTATGGACGGACTCCTTTATGAAAATATATGCAAAGATTCTTCCGTAAATTTAATATCATTGTAAAGTTAAATTGATTATCGGCTTGCGGTGATTTTTTTTGCGAAAGATGCATCGAGATTATCCCGTGTGGACTGATAAATGAAATTGTATGCAAAGATACTTCCGCTAATTTGAACTTATTGTGTTATCAAATTGATTATCGGATTTTATGTGTTTAACTTTATTCATGAGTATGACATAATTCTACCTTCTTTATCCAGGCAGTTATAGTATCTGTTGGCGTGAAGGAAAGTATTCCGTCGCCGAAATCTGCCCCAATGGACCGTTTTACTTTGCATAACATCGTTATTGTCATCTTTAATGTACGAATTGTATCAATATAGTGGGATTTAAAATAAAATATGTGTTACATTCTCTATAATTTATTCTCTTGCGAGGTCAAATAATCTTGTTATATTTCCTTCCATGGATGAGAATCTGCTTTACATTAACCGAAACAACAATGATTGGGAAACGATGGTGTACAAATTACTGACTATTACTCGCCAAATATTTCGCGTCGGGTGGGTGTACTCCGGAAAGTTAATGGCACAAGTGACTTGCAGTAATCTTCTTGCAGTGAGCGGCTTTCAGCCAGTAACTTTAGCATAAATTAGCAGATAGGTGAATACGGCTCTAAAAGTCCCTGTCGCACAACTTTTAAAAGTTTCGATTAGTCATCGGTAGGTGCGTATATCTGTTAATGTAAACAACCAACAATCTGGCTCCGAACTTGTTTGCGATTACTTTTTCGTCAGAGTAATATTGTTCGCGCAAGTTCTTGCCGAAATAGCTGGCGGAAGTAAAGGTTCTAGTGTAAATCCAGCGTTTAGTGCGAGAAACTTTCCACTTCCAACGATGCAAAGAGAAGATACAAAATTTTATCAATATGCATAGATCCACTCAAGTCGGCGAAATAGATTGGCGAGGCAGCGGAGTGATCCTAAGTGAAATTGGGCGCGTAAGCTGATTAGGGTCGGGGCCCGTTGGATGGTTGGGTTTTTGGATGTTGGATCTGTAGGGAGGGCCGAGGGAATTGAGGACGAATTGGTCTAGGGGGTGGGGAAAGAGCTGGGAAGAGCGTAGGGGAGCGGTGAGGAGTGAGGGGGCTGGGTGGCAAGAGGGAAAAGGCTTAAGCCTCTCGCCGCCGCTGGACCAGCAAGCGGTTGGGAGCTAGAAAGAGACGTCCAGCACTCAAGGTCTCTTTGTTTTTTCATCCGGAATCGACTCTCAGTGGGTGCAGTGGCTGCTTAATCCCAGGGCCTGATCCCCTAACCGACGGACTCTCACCCAAGGGGGGAGGGGCAGGGAAGGGGTTCCCCCCCAATAAACACCCCGAAAAAAAAACCATTCCCCCCGTCGTTTTTTTCTTTTATTTTCCGTTCATTTTGTTTTCCAATCGAACAGATGTCCAGATCCCATGTTTCGCTCGGTGCATGGGTTATTTAGCGTGGGGCCGTGTGATTGTTGTCCCTTTTTATATCCTACGTTAACCATCTTTTCCTTTCTCTTCTCCCGTTTCCCTCCCCTCCTCTACCCTTCTCCCTCTCCCTTCCTCTTCTCAAATTTTATTCTTTCCCGTTTTTCCCGGCTTCCCTTCGGCTGTCCACTTTCGTAAAAACAAGCCCGTTTGTGGTCCGGGACCTAGTTCGTATTTGTATCCATGTGTAGGTGTGAGTGTTAAAAATTTCGGCTGCCAGCAGCAAGCCCCGTGTTTTTTTATTTATTCCCTCTCCCTCCATCAATGAACTCTGGTTTGATTCTTTAATGAGCCCTGCGTGTTTTTGCTCCCTTGCTTGAATCGTATCGACGGTATTGAGCAAAAACCCAGGAGTGTTTGGTAGTTTTTTTATGTCTCTTCTTCCCCGAACGGTCCATTACATTTTTTTTCGGTAAAGTTGATTAAATTATTCATGAAAGTGCGAGATGTGTGGAGTGGCATAGTGCTCGTCTCGAAATCCTTCGGAATTTCAAAACATATGATAATCTGTCGAAGCCGCGGTGTAAGGGATTTGCATTTTGTCTCGTTTTAAAAAGGCTCAATTCTTTTTTTTTTTCTTTTAAGGTCTCGCCATGTGTCATGAGACTGTTCAAATACCAGAGTGGGAAATGGACATAAAATGTTATTCAATGTTTTCGTTGCCAAATGCGTCTTGACTTGTTTAAAAAAGTGGCGGGATTTTCTTTTCTCTCTCTCTGGTTTCGTCAGTTATATTTCTATGCAATATTTACCGTTCTATGTTTGTTTTTCACGCCCTAATTTCAATCCCAGTTCATCCCAAGCTCGGTTCCTTTCGTCTATACTCCTCGAATAGCAATAACATAAAGCAATCACCGAAATGTGACTCGTTTCCGATTTTTTTCTCCCGTGATATGTTTATAAGTTGATGCCAGATGTCGCTGCAGTTTTTTTAGTTATAAATTCTAATGTTTTCCGCTTCAGGGTCCCAATTTTGAATAAATTAATGACATGTAAGCGATAGTAGGTGTATACATTTAAGTTGTTTTCTCTTTGTACTGTTGACTGCGAATTCTTTTAACCTGTAATTTGAGTAAATTATATTTTGCGCTTTTATATTTTATTATAAATTGGAATGTTTACAAGGTTACATGAGTTATGAGGAAATTTTGATGAGCCCGCTTATTAAACATCACTTTTGGCTATATTGAAGGTATTTATTTAAAAAAAAATAAAAACATTTGATGTGGCAACCAGCGATCCTAACATTGGTATTTCTTTGAAATAATTTTTACTGCATAAGTCTTTCTTTTTTTGTCGACAGATTTCCGAGTCATTGATTAGCCAGTGTCCCAATTGGGCGAGGATTTTTGTCCCAAAGGAGCTGAGTGTAGCGCCTACGAACGCCTTCATCAGTCGTACCAAGAGACGCATAAGAAGGTAAGGAAGCCATGGAGAAATTGCACAATCGTGCGAAATTCCACAAAGGTAAAGCCATCCGCCTTGACCGGGAATCGAACCAGGATCCCTAGATTTTCGGCCGAGTGTTTTTTCCAGTTTAACCAGTTAAGCTACCACCTTGGGAAGCGTGAAAACGTGATGTGTGAAGCGTGAATCTGCTACCGAGACGTCCTCTTCTACTGTGTATGTTTGAGTTCCGGTCAAGGTGGATGATTTTTCATCTGTGGAATTACGCACACATGTGCGTTGCGGGTAACTAAGTAAAGTTATCCGTGGCTATTCCGGGTGTACTAAAATTCAGTCAATTGAATAATCATTCTTTTATATCTTCATTAATGGAATATATTTTTCTCATTGAAAAAACGTAGCAACCCTTGCCACGTTATTAACATACTTAACTTCAGTGTAACGTCCTTGATTTAGGTATACATATTGAACTGGAGGCTGAGAATACATTTACCTTAAAATCTCGATGGTAAATTGGCGTACTTATGCTGGATGATATTGCACTATTTTTTCGCAATCCAACAGCCAAGACCGTCTATCGCTTCTTGTACTTCTTGCCGGAATGCACATGATAGGATAGGCTACACATGTAGAAAAGAACTGAGGAAATGAAATTTTTCCGAAAAGACGGGAATTGGCCATCGAGAATATGCACAGAAAACTAAGGATATGCATTAGTGTTAAGTTCAACTTCGTGTCTGGTGCTTTGGTATTAGTTGAAATAAGGAGTTCTGCTTTTTTTGTTGTGTTTTATTCCTAGTTTCTGTCTATACTACAAAGTTATGTTTCGGGATTTACTTTGAGGAACTTACTCGCATAGGCTAATTCCTAACTTTGTTAATGCCACACTTTATTACTTTAGCCGAGAAGGGCCTTGATATCTATAAGGTCATTGTGTTCTACATCGACATCTACATTCCACCCAGCAAGCATCCGCATGGGTGTTTTTATTGTTGTCGCTTCTTGTGCGCGGAAAAAACGAGTTTTTGTATCTTTCTGTTCGGCAATGTATCTCTCTTATTTTGTCGCTTCTGTCAGACCTAGAGATGTAGTGAGGCGTCATGATAATATTCTCTGTGTCGTTCTGAAACACGCCAGTTCTGAATTTCTCAAGCAAGCTATGCCTTGCGTGTAGCTTTCGTGTCTCTAGGGGCTCCCACCTTAATCCCCCTAACAGTTGTGTAACACTATGTTCGCACGTAGCAGTTGTTAACGAATCTTGCAGCTTTTTTTTGTATTTAATCAATTTTTTTAGTAATTCCTTATGACTTGGGTCCCAAATGCTCGCAGCGTGTCCGAGGTGTGGCCAAATCCTGGTGAAGAAGTATCTCAATGTTACCATTTAATCCCTGGACATTACTTTTATACGTTTAACAAAACCTAGTTTCTTTTATTCTATGAATCATGAATGTTTTGTATGTGTGTTCCCCACGATATATCAGAATTCATTGATATTCATCATATATTGATGCATTGTCTGTTTTTGTGCGTTCATATGCACTCCTTTGGGAGAAAGATGGTGGGTGGGAAAGGACAGGGAAGGGAAGATTATCCGTCGCTGCGAAGAGATTTGTTTTTCGACGAGAGGAACCGTAGGAGGGGAGAGGGAGAAGTACGGAGGATTGCTGGGTCGGGGTTAAAGACGTTAACAAAAGAACAACTCCGGCATTCTACTTATTCGTTATTGGCATGAAAGGTGATTGTGTGTTGGTAGTCTAATCGTGTACAAGATTATTTTTTTCCCTACAGTTATAATCTCACACGTTCCGGAAATTTCCTGTTGTTTTCCTTTGCCTTTATGTGCGCAAAATCAGGTTTGTTGTCGTTATGCTCGCACTTCAGCAAGTATTGAGCAACCTAGGAACAGAAATGTCTGCTTAAAAAACATGTTGAAACAGGGTCGGTGAAAATAAATGAGGAATTCACGATCCCGGAAATCATACGGCCATATTTAACCTACATCAATGGCCCATGTTGCTTGCATTTTCCGCGAAGTTTTTTTTGAAGTGGATTTAATTCTAGTGAACGTGATGAACTACGAGTCCGGAAAAATTGCTGAGAAGGACTACGAAAAATGTTACTTATCAGTTAATCGCAAATGTGTATTCCTACTGAATAATTACCTTGTATTTTCGCTTTTTTTGCTAATGATGTTCCCTTGAAAGAGTCTTTCTCGGTACGAGAGACAATCCTGCGACTGCATTTTTTAATTAGTGATCTGATCAGTTCTTTGAAACTATGGACCTCACTCGGTAAAGTAGGTTTTTCACTTGCGCTGAATGGCTGAACGTCATTATTAGCCACTAAACCCGCATGAAATACCTGCTAGGTATATATCCTGCGTGATTTAGTACCTTGTATAACAATTCATCAATCGCATCAATAATACTAGCCAGTTGTGTAACGCCTTGTGGTTTTCTTTTGGTAGCGCTTTATTTTCAGTTTTCTAGGACACCTTCTATCTCCTCTCTCTCCTCTTCAACATCCCCCCTCTCCAAACTTCAACAACTCCCTCACAACCAACAAATACCATACAAAATAAAGAAATTAAACATTAAAACAAAAAAAATAAGAAATAAGAGAAAACACACAAAACAAACAGTAACTCAAGGAGCGCGGCGTTACAGTAGTAGTAGTAGTAAACACTATACTGCATGGTAGCGTGTTCGTTCACGTAGTACTCTCTTATTTTAATGTTTGACCGCGTTTGTCATCCTGACTGCTTTTTGCATGCGCCTGGCGTCCGGACGAGCGTACGCGGTTCTGATTTCCGCTAGGATGAGTGTAACATACCTAGTGTGGAATTACATCGTGCCATACATCCTAGTGGTGACATGCATGGTATTTCGTTGCTGTAGACAATTTGGGGGGAACAAGGCGGTTGGAGGGATTTTCCTTCATATACAGATAAGCGTGAATCGTTACGTACGTATCCTTACAAGTAATATGTGTAACAAGAAAGTGAAAAAATGGCAGTATACCGATTTAGTTTCTTGGCAATGCAATGCAAGTTACAACACGTAGCCGGCTGGTACTTCACATATTCGTCGAAATTATACGACGGAATATGTACAGATTTTCTCATAAACGAGAAAATATTCGTTTTATATCGTTATAATCGTTGCTACTTAATATGGAGGTACCATGCCTTGTATAGAATATATATTTAGTAACTATTTTTGCTTAAATGTCGAATTTTTCACCGCAAACACAAGTCAGAACAATGCTTTAATTGAGACGAAATTTTTACATTATAATTTTTGAATTATTTATATTACAACATGAATTGCTATTTACAACGTATAAATGTATTTACCTCAGTGAAGAGTGGTCCAAGAATTTTTCTCTACTACTTGAAAAGACTCCATGACTTATTGTGCTTTGAGTGACTCACTCGATCCAACTGCCTTAAAAACAACTAGCTATCCTCTGTTGTCGTCGTAGATACTTACGACTTAGTGGGCAATTACTTTTCACTGTAGATTGGCGGACGGGTCTCTCAGAAAAGAATTACGTTCTTGAACTGCTTCGATAAATCTTGTTATTATTCAATAGATCCGATGGTAACTCAGTGAAGGGAAAGACTGAAGTTAACTTTCGTTCTTTCTTTCGTTAAGGGCAAAACTTTTTCAATCGAATTCTGCTTCCCATTTCTACGGATTCTGGATGAACTTCCCGCCGGACGCTGGATCCTCTTCCGTTAATGCTCGAAAAGAATTCAGCTCCGCCGGAATATCGTAAAAAAAATATATATCTCGGAAAGGCTTTTAAGAAAACTCGAACTTTCTTCGCCCTTCTATTGTTTCTTCTTATCCCTGTTGCCATGGCAAAAATCCATTCAATGTCACCGTGGATTGGAGCAACTTTATTTTTTTTGAGCTTCGATTATTTACATTACGTCTGAATATCTGCTTAATTTCCAACAAGGTTAATGGTCATGATTCTTACTACTGTTCTAAACTTAACCAGTTACGTCCAAGACTACCCACGCATTCCGTTACCGTTATATTATGGTTGTATTTTTCAACTGATGGTGAAGATGGCGTATTTCAATGATATTTATGATGATAAGTAGTCAAAGGTTTCTATTTAAAGGGTATTTCCGAAGCGCCTTTGCCTATAAAAACCAATCATTGTTTTTTTTTGCCAATAATCTAATACATAATTACATCGTACTCAGGAATTCTCTGAATATTGGCACACGCTTCTGAGTTATTAAATAAGTTATCAAGTAGTGATCTATAAAACAAATTACCATTGGACCTTGGCCTTAGGCCTTAGGAAAATTGCCTTCAAATCATTCCTCATATTGCAGTATTGATTCTTACTGCTGCTCAAAACTGTAAACAGTCAAGTTCACGTCTCCTCACGTATGCAACACTCCACGTGCTGTGTTAGTCTCAAGATCATTGGCTAGGCAATATTATAGCGTTCGTTTTGCGAGAGATCATTATAATTGTATGTTTAGATGATGTTGGAATAAAACCACAAATTAGTTATTCTGCCCGAATGCGTCACCCACGACCTAGGTATGGATGAGTTTGTTCAAGCAAAGTTAGTAAATTTTCTCATACATTTTACAAATCATCCGACCTTTTACTTACCTTGCGCCAAATCTCATCAATATGAGACTATAGGAAAGCTCAAAAATTATACACGATCAACTGTACAGTCTCTTGGTTCCTTTCCTACTCTACTCTCCTGTGTACTTCCTCATTTTTTGTTATATCTCTTTGAGCATAGTTGCCTTTACACCAAGAGGGTTTTTTTTGCTTGTGAAATTCTTTGCTTGGTGTCTTAGTAGGTACTTCTTCTGTCCCAGGTAATGGTTATTCATAGGTAGGTGATGTCTCCAAATTTCTCTCCTCTGAGGGTAACTTCTGCTCTCAGATTCTCTTTTTCAAGCTCTAGGATTTTTTTCTTCTTATCTTCAGTGCATGAAGTTTTATTTGTAGGATCCCCCTTCTAGAGGTAGTTTAGCTTGTCAAAATTCGTACTCGACAATTTTGTCCAACATTATGGAGTTTGTAGTTGCTTTATTTGGACCCCGGTGTCGGCGATTTGTCAATCCCGGTGGCGACGGGGTAAAGTCCTCTCCTGCTAACCCGAGGGTCGCGGGTTCGAATCCCGCCTGGGTGGAGTATTTACTGCCCAGGACATGAATTTTTGTTTTCGTGTAATGATTTAATAGTAAGAGTGGACTATACATTACTAAATTCGCCCGGAAGACAAGACTATTATTATTATTTCGGATCCGTATTTAAAACGTCTTATTCTCATTTTCCATCGCGTTCCATTATCTCTATCACTAGTGAATGTGCTACGGCTGAAAAATCTATTTTATTAACTCATGACTCTTTCCTGCCCAAGTTTTTCACATGCTCTGTTATATTCATAATTTTCTCATGTGCTACGAGTGGTAAGGAAAATATCCGAGTTAATCATGAGGAGCTTCATACGGAGACGGTGTTAGAAAATGGGTGCTGGGTCTTGAGGTCGGGATGCTCAGGACTCTTTGGTAAGAGTAAATTCTAGACTAGATGATAAGGGTTGGCATTTTTATTACATATTGATTTATTATATTTTCAATTCATTTACTAATTTGATATATACTTGAAACGTAGGAATATTTAGTTAAACAACTGGATACTAGTCCTAAATATCACACGCATCTAGTTCTAGGCTTGCGTGTCTAGATACCGTGTCAAGTCACAAAAAGAGACAAGATGCACCTTGCCCCATATCTTATACGGTAATCTAGCATGCACACCAGTTTCTATCGATTTAGAAACCCATCCTTTCATTATCGAGTCTTCTGGAATTCGGAGACTCTTGGATACGTGGGGCCCGGGTCAGTTATCCCGCTTGTCCGTTTCAAAGGACGGTTCTGCCATGAGACACTATGCGTATATGAATGATGTAACTGAAGGAAAAAGGAGAGGAAAGTTCCACGATACGAAAGTTCCAGAAGAGGAAGGTCCAAGGATAGAAAAAGAGGAAAGTAAGTAAGAAGAAACAGTATGTGAAAACCTTCGTGTGGAACGGAGCAATCTATGAATGGGAAGCATGGACCATTGGAAAAACTAACCAGAAAAGACTTAAAGCCTTCGAAACCTTGTCATAAGGAGAATTCTGGAGATCAAATGGACGGACAAAGTAAGACATGATGAACTGTTCAGATGATTATAAGAGGAAAGGAGTATATGGAACACCATACAGAAAAGAAGAACAGGATCGATTGGACAAACCCAGAGGTACAATGGGTTTGTGAAGAACATAATTGAAGGCAAAATAGAGAGAAAAGTCCCCAAAGGAAGACCCAGGAATAAGTTCATGGACCAAATAAAGAGCAAAGTACATCGGAAAGTACATTACCAGGAGGTAAGGGAACTAGCATTAGATTGGGAAATGTGGAGGGCTGCTGTCAACCAATCTTAGCATTGAACAACAAATGATTTTGACGTAAGAAGAATTCCGGGGTGTAAGGAAATTATCATTTGATGGTGGAGGATAGGGGGCTGCGGTCAACCAATCTTGGGATGGAACGACCAATAAGTATGCCGTTTAAGTCGAAAATAACACAGTGAGCACAAATTTCGCGTAATATATATTTTTTAATCTAGCCTCGTACTTACCTTTCAATACTTTTTCCTCTCTTGATATTTTATTTTTACTTAGTCATGTACTCACGTCTTCTCATTCGCCCTTTCGTTTCCCTTCACCGAATCTCTCAAGGGAGCGGCGCCCCACCCCTCACCACCGAGGCATCCTTAGGCCAATCTCCGTCTGGTGCCAATCTTCGTTACACGGGCGATAATTCCATCGGCTTCTGCCGAGAAAGGTTCTCTCGGAGGCGTGCGGCCGTGGAGAGGGGGTTTGATACCTGACTTTTCTTTTTCTGCTCTTCACTCTCCCGCCGTACTGACCATAGGAGATTTAAGGGATGGGAGGGTAAACTGAAGGAAGACGTGCCTCCCTCTGTGATGCGAACTTGGAAGTACATCTGGCATACATAGCTCGGCGGCATCAATAGGCGGAAAGAAACTCGTGTTGCGAATGGAACATGAAAAGCTTCACCTTTACTGCGGTATGCAAAAAAATGCTACATGGTCAACGCTTCAGTTACAACGAATCCGAAGTTGATGGTTTGTTCGGAAATTCTACATGTACATACTATCCTGAGAGCCGCCGCATGGGAGTGCAGCAGGGTGTTAAGACACCAGCCGTGTAAAATGTAAGGGATAAGGTTTTAGGAATTGAATTGGTGACTTGTATTACAGGAGTGTATTTAGCGAAGCTCAAGCTTTTATTGTTGTCGCTTTTATACGCGAAAAGAACAAGTTTTTTTTACCTTTCTGTTCGAAAATACCTCTTTCTTATTTTATCACTTCTGTCAGACCTAGATATGTAGTGAGGCGTCATGAAAATATTCTCTGTGTCGCTCTGAAACACACCATTTCTGAATTTCTCAAGCAAGCTATACCTAGCGTGTGGCTTCCGAGTGTCTAGGGGCTCCCACCTTAATTCCTATTAAAGTTGAGAAATACTATATGTTCGCTCGTAGCAGATTTTAACGAGACACGTAGCTTTTCTTTGCCTGTCTCGCCTCCATGTATACAGGAGATTTCATATAAATACGCTCATCACTGTTTCTAGAAACCGGAATGGGCAACGAAAGAAGATAGTATGCAATAAAGACAAAATTTGAGGCGGATGTAGCTCTTAGTTTGAATGAACGTGTAAATTTTGTTGTATTCACATACCGAAAACATTTCCTCTAAGTGCGTATTGCTGGAATTAAAGAGGCTCAACTGCGACTGCTGTAGTCAAAATAAATACGATTTGACACGTTTTAGTTAGCGTTGTTTAGCAATTTCTGCCTTCATCCGCTGACATGCGCTACTTATTGGCAACCTATATTACGGTAGAAAATATGTAGATTATTCCTTGATAGCATTTTTGATGAACTCCTATTCCCAGGCTCTGAAGCCGACTGCAGCTGGAGTTTTAGTACGCTAATGCGTTTTGAATTCCATTATTGTGGTAATTAGCCATTAGCTCAAAAAAAAGGTGGTAAGATTGTATATTGAATACATTTCTCGGGAGTTTTACCTTCTTTTAAGCAGTCTGCGAGCATGGCTTTTACACTGTGAGTATAAAATTATATTTTCCCCATATTTTTCCCATTATAAAAATTTATCACAGGTAATTTCGAGTTCAGTTCCCTAAAAAAATCGCGTGAGGAGGTTAAATTTCTCGCCCGAATGTAATAGAATAATGTGTTTCTGCAGGTAGCAAAAATAAGAATGACTGCATTTAGTCTGTTTTGCGGTGGAATAACCCTAGGATAGTTTGAGCCAATTACCATTTTACCTAGTGATAAATAAATGTAGTCTCCCGTTGAAGGAAAATATCTCACCCTTCCAAAGATACCAAACAATCAGCCCCTAACCGTACTACATTCCGATTTCTGCCGGAAAATACCGGCTCTTAAAGTAAGAAGTGGTTCGAGTGTGCTCTCCAGAGAGATATTATTTTAAATAATGAAGAATTCTTAGGCCCTACATCTCGTCAATAAATTGACAGCGTGTAGTTTGTATGTTTCCTCAACCATTTTTGAAGATGAACCATATGGTTGCCGCAGTAATTTTTTCAGAATCACAAGAATCCTTCCTTTCAGACGGAGTTTTAAACGTACCGCGCGAAATAGTGGGTCAAGCTAAAGACTTGATATTTTTATTGAATTACTTATGATTTCAGTCAGATAAAAGTATATGAAGTATTTAATTTAAGCTTCTTAAAGCGGCGTATATTAAACTATCTCGCTCAAACTACCTTAAGTCTCCGTATCTCATTATTCTACTAATATTTCAAGTTTAAAAAAATATGTTTTTGGTATCATAACTCCGACCATTTTCCTTGTTTCAACTGCCTTCCTTTTGTGGTCTGAGCATGTATTATTCATTGCCAAACAACCGGTAACTCGTTCTTGCGGAGGAGGAAATAAGAGACCTTACACCTGTCAGACCATAAAAGTGCAGTTCTCGCCAGTCTTTTCATGGTGGGTGCACTCGCCTCGCTAGTCTTCAAAAGCTGTTGATGTTTCAGAAAAATCTCCCCCGGGAAAAATGTGGAAACAAAACATTTTTACGCTCCGCGCCGTCACTTGTCATCTTTTGACATGCTCGCTCTTCGTCGTTCAACTTTTTTCCCTGCCTTTTTCCGTAGGAGGGCGCCTTTTCCTCTCTTAACTCGTCGGCTGCAGGAGAAAAAGCTAGAGATTTAATGCCGTCAACGTCCCAATATAGAGGGAATGAAGGTTAGCCACTAGCGAAAGTTCTTGCTCACCAATCCTTAAGCGTTTCCCCTGGTCGTATTATTTAGAATGGAAATTTTTTGGTTTCACTACCGTTATCGTTCCTCAACCCTTAAAGGTGGGGAGAAAACATTGATGATACAAATGGAAGAGTGTACTTTAATAAATCCCTTTCTCTTAGGTAGCAACTTTTCTAACTGAGCATTATTCAAAGCATAAAAAACGACTCGTAAAAACTTTGAAATTTTATTTTCACTTTGCAGAAAAAACAGTAATCAACTACTGCATGGTCCCCAACGAACGCTTTTTCTCATTATTTTACGCGGCTTTTTTTGCCATTTTCAACGGCCTTTGATTGTGTCTCAGAAGTCGTAGTTTCAGTTACCTTTTTTATCCTTATCGTATTTGCATATAATTGTTACATATTTTTTCTGACGTAGGAAAGCATAAGTTCATATATGAGCAGGTTTTCGAAGAGGTTTTTTTAAATGTTCATGATGAAAAATTAAACATTTACTATTTTCACACTTATTGTCAACGACCAGGTTTCAACACAGTGTGTCATTATCAAGACTGATAATGACACACTCTGCTGAAACCTGGTCGGTGACAATTAAAATAGTGTGAAAATAATAAATGTTTAATTTTTCATCATGAACATTTAAAAAAAAACCTCTTTGAAAAACTTGCTCATATATTAAGTAGTGCTTTCCTACGTTAATGTTTTATTGTTCATCATGAACATAAAAATTTTTCACCAGGTGACGCCTGATGTTACTTCTTATATGTTAAAAAAAATCTTTTCGTGTGTGGGCTTTATCCTGCATTAGGTCCAATTTGTTGGTGTAAGATGAGATCTGATATTCTATCTGCAAGAGTCAAATCTTTTTTTTCCGCCATACTTACCATGAGAGGGAATGGTTTTTCGCACATACGTATGTGTGATTTATGGGACTCGCCTAGGACTGAAGCGAATTCCATTTGAATGTCGGATGCTCTGAGGAAGGTTTGCTCACCAGTCCTTAAGCGTTTACCTCTTGCCGTATTATTTAGAATGGAAATATTTTGGTTGCACTACTGTTATCGTTCCTCTGCCCTTAACACTGGGGTGAAAATATTAGTGTCACACATGGAGTGGTGTACTTTAAAAATCCTTTTCGCCTTAGTCAGTAACTTTTCTGTGCACTATTAAAAGCCCATAAAAGGATGATAACCCTTCGCAATTTTATTTTCACTCTGCCGAAAAACCGGTGTTCAACTACTTTATGATAACCAACGAACGCTTCTCTCCTTTTTTTTAGGCTTATTGATGTGAAATTTGATTTTCACTAACGAATAAATAACTTGGCTTTTCTTACACTGATTTGTTTTATTGGTACATATTTTGACACGACGGGATGTACCTGATGATGACGCCCTTGTGTCGTAACATGTCGTAACAAGAGAATAAAATCAGTGTAAGAAAACTAAGTGAATTTTTCACTAGCGCTTCTCTCCTTGTTTTTCTTATTTTTGCCATTTTCAAAGCTATTTGATAGTTCCTTAAAGGTCATAGTTTCATTCGTCTTTTTTTTACTTATCGTACTTACATTTTTTACTTTATTTTAATGTCAGAAAACATCAGCATGTTATCAAAGAGGTTTTTTCGCTAGCCTTTTCGTCTGTGTGTTTTATACCGCATTGGGTCCAATTTATAGATAAAAGAAGAGATTTTATATTATATATGCAAGAGTGAATCATTTTACCGCTATTCTCGCCCCAAGAGGGAGTGGTTTTTCACACATACGCATGTGTGACTTAAGAGACTCGCCCAGGACTGAAGCGCATTCCATTAGCATGTTGGATGCTTCGAAGAGGGCGTTGCACCGAAAATTCTTCTCCAGCAGAAAAAAAAAGCTCGAAACGAATTTCCTGAGTTGTTGTGTTCGCACTCCGCGTCTTTCCTGTCGATATATCGTTTTTTTCGCCTTTTCTTTCTCTTTCCCCCCTCCCCCCGACCCCCGTTTCCACTTTTGGAATTGATGACCGGGTGAGTAGAAGTTGGGAGTGTGAGATCCATTTTTATGTTCATGCTGCCATCTCCAGGGTTTCCTTTCGCATCCAAAACACCCCCTGCCCATTCCCGACGCCTCTTTGTATTCGCACACGCGCGCATCAGAAAGAGTTCGCACCAAAACGCAATGCGATGCGTCGTTGTCGAGATCATTCTGTACCTCCCCCCCCCCCTCGCCATGCCCCCAACACCCTCTTTTCCATTCTTTGCTGAAGGGCGAACGGTTGCAATCAATTCCTTTTCTTTTTTTTATTATTATTTCCCCGCGGAAAGGGGGTGGAAAATTGAGGGTGGTTTTTTTTTTTCTCTGGGTGGTGGTGGTTTGGTATTTCCGGTCGGCCGATGGTTTGCTGTAAGATCTGGATTTTTTTCCTTCCTTCCTCTTCTTCGCTCACCGATGTGGTGTTTTCGCGGGGAAATGGTGGTCGCGCCTATGCCTTGTGCGCGGTATTGTCGTTCTTTTTTTTCCCCTCCGCCTGCTTGTGGGTTTTACCAAGGTGTCGGAAGTGAGGGAGAATCCATCGACGGGGGTTGGTGGGTTGGGGTTGTTGTATGACAGGGGGAGGGCAGGGAGGGTAACCGAAGGGTACGTACCGAAAAGAGGTTACGCGTGGGGTTGGTTGGTGACGACGACAATGGACGGGAAAGTGATTACTGCGTGATCGAGGAGCGATTCTACCGCACGTGTTTTGAGTGCTCGAGGTCTTCGCTTCCTTCCACCCTACTCTCCTCACCCCTTCTAAACGATGGGAAACGTACCCGGCGGATTGGGAAAATGTAGGAAGAAGAATTCACCCGGAAGTCTAACCTCGAATGCAACTATGGCCATGACCTGCCACCCTGTATCTTCCAATGCCGTCAATAGAAAATCCTTCACTGCTTCATCATCATTGGTCGTTCAATTCTAAGATTAATGATTGTTCCGTTATCTTCTGGTAGTTATTCCTATGTGCTTTTCCGGGTCTTCGTGTATTGACTTTTCCTTCTAACTTACTCTCAATTGCGTTTTTCCCGAGGCCGTTGTGTCCAATCCATCTGGTTCTTCTTTTTTGTATAGTGTTTAATATGGTCCTTTCCTCTTCTACTCTCTGTTAGCTTCATTATTTATTATTATCTCCGTCCATTTTATCTTCAGCATCCTCTTCCAGCAGCAGGTTTTGAAGGCTTCTAGTTTTTTCTGATCAGGTTTCCTAATGCTTCCGATCCATAGATTTCCACGCCCCACACGAATGTTTCTTCGAAATCATACCACCCTATTAAAACTCATTCAACGGCTCATGTTGCTCATATTTTCCGCAAAATTTAGTATAATGATAAATGGATACTAGTAAACGTAATGAAATATGAGTCCGGAGAAATATCTGAGAAGGACTACTATAAATGTGAATTTTCAGTTCATCGCGAATGTGTATTATTACTCAATAATGACCTTGTAGTTTCACTTTTTCCTTCACCGCTTCATCATCATTAGTCGTTCAATCCTAATATTGATTGACAGCAGCCCTCCACCCTTCCCTTTTTAAAGATTGTTTCCTAACTTCCTGGTAGTTCCTCCTATGAGATTTCCTGGATCTTCCTTTGTGGGATCGCGTCTTGAAACCAATAAGGGGTAAGAATACCAAACCATAAGGGGTAAGAATAGGAAGTATTGCAGAGGATAGCCATGGGTGTAATAAAACGGACTATTTATGAAGAACGTCATAGTGAAGAAGTATTGTAGGTCCAAAATATTATCTTACGGGAGATTCCAGCGGAGAGATGCAGCAAACCAGTTATCAGATTAGTCTGCCGTACATAAGAGCTTTTCATGGGTTGTAAAACGAAATGAAGGATCATCTTTGAAACTAATCCTTCATTTGGAGTCAGTGCCAAAAGAGAAAATGTATAGTTTCAAGAAAAGACATCATAAGGCGGTTCGCGGGAAAAGACATTCAAATCACTCCTAATTCATGATCTGCTCCGTGTTGAAAAAATTGTCCACTATTTGATCATCATTGGTCGTGCAATCCTAAGACTGGTTGACTGCAACTCTCCACTCTTCCCTGTGTAATGCTAGTTCCCTTACCTCCTGGTATCTCTTCCTCAGTACTTTCCTCTTTATTTGTTCCATGTACATATCTCAGGATACGCTCAAGGAACTATAGGAATCCCTGGATAACATTTCATTTTTGTATTTATCCCTGGATACGTTCACGGAACTTCATTAGAGGGATAAGTCCCCCTTTGAGGACTGTTCCTTCTATTTTACCGTCAGTTATGTTCTTCTTAAACTCACTGTGCCTCAGAGTTTGTTCAATCCATCTGGTTCTTCTATTCCGTATGGTTTTCCATATGATACTTTCCTCTTCTGCTCTTCTGTAAACTTCATGATTTCTCATTTTATCCACTTTATCTTCAGCATCCTCATCCAGCCCCAGCTTTCGAAAACTTCTAGTTATTTTTGGTCTGCTTTTCCAATAGTCCATGCTTTCGATCCTTTTAGTGCCACACTTCTCTCAAATGTTTTCGCGTACTGTTTCCTAGTTGGTAGTCCTATCTTCCTTGACTCCTGCACCGCTTACTGTCCGATAATTTCATGCCCTTCCCGTTAATCGCCACTCTCGTCTAAGAATCTTTGTCATTTTATGGATCAATTTTAACGGACTGTGCGTTGTTTTCAATGTTTCTGGAGCGATTTATCACTTGTATTCTGAAAAACTTGCAATGTGAAAAGCCATGTTGCTGCTATCAACTTTCCAGTAGACGCATCTACGATAAAACGCGGTACGATAATTGTTATATGATCGTGGTGGAGTTCCAATATCAGGTTGCCTGCAAGTCATACTTGCTGGCGTGTTGTGTGTTTCATCGATTGCTTCGCCTTAAAACCATCTTCTTCTTCTTCTTTGGTTATCAACCCATGGGTTGGTTGGCAGTAGCACGCCATTCCGCTCTTTGCTCAGCTTTCCTCTTCATTTCACCATATGAGACGCATCCAGAGTCATTGATGATCTGCTTCATATAGATTAATCTAGGACGTCCTCTACGATTTGTCCCCTCAATAAAACCTTAAGCTATTAATTTTATAAAATGATTGCATCGTAGAATGTGACCTATTATCTAAGTCTCCTTGTCTGTATCTGTCTCCAGAGACTTCTATTTTCTTGTACTCTTCTCAGCACTTCCTCATTGGTGATTCTGTCTCGCCAGCTGATTTTCTGCATCCTTCGATAGCACCACATTTCTAGGGCCTCTAATCTGCTCTTTTCATGTTTCCCTATAGTCCAGCTTTCACACCCGTAAAGGGCCACTCTCCAAACATAAGCTTTCATAACCCTCTTTCTTACTTCCAAACTAACATTTTTACAAGTCAGTAGAGTCTTTTTAACATTGAAAGCTATTTTTGCTAGTTGTATTCTATTCTCAATTTCTCGTTTACTCCTTCCATCTTCTGTTATCTTACTTCCCAAGTAGTTGCATTCTGTAACTGGTTCTTCATCATTTATTCTTATCCTTACAGGTTCACGGCAGTCTTGAGCACCGCATACCATCACTTTAGTCTTTTGCTTATTTATCTTCATTCCATATTGGTCTCTAAGAATTCTTTCCATCTCGTTAAGTATAATTTCTAAATCTTCTTTCTTTTCTGCAACTATGGCAATATCATCCGCATATCTTAACATATCTATTTTCTTCCCATTAACTTTGATTCCTACATAAACATTTTCCCTTACTATATCGATTGCGTCTTGGATGTATGCATTGAAAATTATTGGTGATAGAGGACAGCCTTGTCTAACTCCTTTCCTTATTATAGCTGTATCTTCTTTATTCTTATTTCTAATTAAGGCTGTTTCATTTTGATATGTTTGAAATATTATTCTTCTATCGTTGTATTTAAGTCCAACTTTTTCCAAAATCCTAAACATTTTTTGGCCATAGAACATTATCAAATGCTTTCTCAAGATCAACGAATGCAACATAAGTTTGTTTATTTTTAGATATTTGTTTTTCAATGAGAAGCCTTAAAGAGATTATTGCCTCTCTAGACCCCACTCCTCTTCTAAATCCAAATTGGTCCTCACTTAGTGTTTTCCAGCTTTCTTTCAACTCGTTTAAGGATATCCTTAAAACCATAGGTGTTATAATATTTCATGTTATTATATTTACGAGATTAAAACTTTCGGTCTCAATTTAAGGTTGCGTGTTTTTTGCTTATTTTTTTTAACTTTTCCATTCGTACGCATTCATGTTTCTCGTTGTGCTGGAAAATGACATACCTTCTCTCACTCGTAAAATTAAGCCCTTATTACGTAAAACTTGAACGCTAATCGAAGCACGCACTAAACGTCGGAAGCACAGATATGTTTAAGGAACTATCTAAACAGTATAATTGTTATCGAATTTAATGTATTCGATTACAAGACTTATGCTCATTAGATGTTTCATAGCTGCGAGAGAATAGCCAAAGCTAAGAGGGCGTTCATGGGAAAAAAAACAACTGCTGTGCTAAAAGAAGATAGGACTACTAACCAGGAAACGGTATGTGAAAACATTCTTGTGGGACGTGGCACTCTATGCAACGGAAGCATGGACCTTTGGAAAAGCTGACCAGGAAAGACTAGAAGCCCTCGAAACCTGGTGCTGGAGGAGGATGGTGACGATAAAATGGACGGACAAAATAAGAAATGACGAAGTGTGCAGAAGAGTGGAAGAGGACCATATGGAACACCATATGAAAAAGAAGAACCAGATGGATTGGACACACCCTGAGACACAACAGGTTTGTAAAGAACATAATTGAAGGCAAAGTAGAGGGAAAGGTTCCCAGAGGAAGACCTAAGAATAAGTTCATGGACCAAATAAAGAAGACTGTACATAGGAAAGGTACCAGGAGATAATGAGCTAGGATTAAATAGGGAAGAGTGGGGGGCTGCCGTCGACCAATCTTTGGATTGAACAACCAATGATGATGAGCTGCGAGAGAGAGAGAATATCCCCATGTGAACCACGAGGGACTAATTTATTTATCCTCTGCGCGTAGGGATAGAATTTTTCCGTCAGCCAAATTGATTTCACCTAGAGGCAAACCTCCTTACGGTGCTTAATTCTGTTAATTAATTTATTTTTTCTTTCGTTACTCTTCGGCCGACGTCTTCCGTCATTGGCTTACCCCAGGGAATGCCACCGATTCCGTGACGTTATCACATTCCGACCGACCCTTCCGCCTCCCTGCTTTCATCCCTGCCACCTTTCCCTTTCTTTCCCTTATTCCCTTTATTCAATCATTGAACCCTGACACCCCCGCACGACCACTTGCCACGTACTCTTGACTTCCACACTCGCCCCCTTTCGGATCCGTAGGGGTTCCGCGAGAGTGGCTGGCTTTGACCTTACCGTAGGAAACGTACTTAGTTGTTGTTTTTATGATAAAAATGTCCTTCCCTAATTGCTTTTTTAAAATTTTGAAATGTGCGTAGCTAAATCGGGGCGGTTCAAGTATTACGTAAGATGATTTATGCCATTTATGACCCCACCCCCTCCCACTATGTTAGACGATGTAAGATTTTCCCAACCCCCTCCCCTCCCTCTCAGTCTTACGTAAGACGTTAGATATTTGAATCCACTCTTCGTTAAATGCTCACTTTGGTTGGGCATGGAGGTAATGTGGCTAGCCGTTCAGGTGGAATAATAGGAGCATAGGTGTAGCGGTGAGATTACGGAAAATACGCCATCAACTAGCGAATGCACCATGTCAATGCTAAATTTCATTCGGAAACTATACAATGTTTCAAGACGGACAAAAAGCTTATGTAAATTGGTTCCAGACCCCCTGACTCCTTACATACGATATTGTAAGATGATCTTTACCCCCCACCCCAAAAAAGTTTTACGTAATACTCGAATGGCCCCATATTCCTCTACATAAAAGCATCAAACGTGAATTCTATTGAGGATATCAAGGTGCAATCCACACCTACAAGGTTGTATCAAGGTCACGTAATATTTTGTGCTGCGCTTAAATACAGTAGATGACATTGTTCCATGTTGGCATGTAATTCTATCAACGTCGACTCACTCTTTGTCCTTAGGGCCGTATTCATAGTTGGTTCTTAAGGCCAATGGTGGGTGCCAAGTAGTGTGAATCTCTCACGCAAGATGGCGACAGGGTAGATGACAATCAGCCGAACTACGTATCCGAACAAATTCCCATCACCCCTCCTCCTGGGTTTTTCCCCTGGAAGATACTCAGGTCCCCCCTCCCACCTCAGTGGAAGTAACATGAAACTGCGAAACCAACAGAAGCTATTAGTGAGAGGGGTTTAACGATAAGGATCATGGAAATGGTCGTCAGTAAGACTCTGGCTGAAGTTTTTTTTGCTCTTTTCCCCCTTCCTTTGGGCCGTAAGAGTGGGCGAAAACAATATCTAGAGAGGGCTGCGGGGAACAATCGCCAAAGATCCGTATGGCTCAAGCAACGGGAGGCGCATGTTTTTTTTCACAGATGAAGTATGTAGTTCAAACTGTATAATGGTCGCCGTTGTGTTGATGCGCTTTTGTAGATGAAGTCAGTGCGCAATCGATTAGTATGTTTAGTCTACCATGATTCCGAATAGTGATTTTTGCATTACTAAGTGGCATTTCTGCCGGCACAGCCTAATAAATACGACGGACGGCGTTCATCAGTGTTCCACTTCACATGATATTTAAGGCTCTTCATACACTCAAAAGAATATACGTCCCTCTTCAGAGCAGTGCGACGAGGACACCGATAAAACTTTGTCAATCTGGTATCTCAAAAATCGTGACTAACTTGCTTAGAAATCTGATTCACTTCCGAAAAAGACTGACATGTAGCCATTACATTTCAATACATATGTAGAGAAAATATTTGACTTTCCGGATTATTCCCGCCTTAAATAGTGTAACTTTATAAGGAATCATCTATGTATTTTTCCTCCTGAAATATTCTTAGAAAAATTTTTTTCCTGGAAATGTTAACTGATTGTGTCCGAATTATGAATATGTTTCATTTTTCAGCGGTTGAGATGTCTCGTTCATCACTGGAATACATTATCTTTTTTGGTGAATCTTTCTCTGAAAGCAGAGTCCGGAATCATGGTCGGAAAAAGAAGTCAGTCAACATTATGTCTATATCCTAAGACACGTATACCGCAAAGCGTTGATCTATTTCCTTTATGTTGTATTAATTAATACTACGCATCACAGTTCCCTTAAATGAAACTATTTTTTGGATTTGGATTTATGTGTGTATTAATTTAGAGTGCAACCAAGGTAATCACGTACTGTTCATGCTGACATATTAGGTTCCCTGATTTCCATTGGTCTACATACTCTTGGGTCAATTATTTCTGGAAGCATAACATTGTTATAGAAGAAAATTAGTTTCTTCTCCATGCGATTCTTCCAGAACTCACCATATTTTAAAATTCTCTGAATTTTGAAATCCGGCGGAGTCCAAACTATCCAATCGCAAAAGGGATGGCGAGAAACATGCAATTTCCTCTGAATTTGATAATAGTAGTTATGGTTTTTCTTCAGTCTAGGGTTTTTATCCAAGCAAAAGCATTTTCTTTCCTCGGCTGCTTTTTTTTCAAAGTCATATTTTGCGATGATTTTGGGCACTTGACTTCAGTGACCCCCGTCTATCGGTTTTCCGTCAGGTGAGGCAGCTAGGAAACAGTGCTCAGGATCAACAAAGAGGCCACAATGAGAAACTTTACTACCCGTCAACTCTTCGTATTTTTTAACGGCATTGGGTTCATTTAGTGTACCACATCTTGTTGCCTCATTTTCAAAGGGCTCAGCATACAACAGTCTGTTCACAAGAGGCGCCCATTTAGAATTCATTCTTCTTCTACACACAACTCCGAAATTCGATGACGTCAGTCTATTCCGCTTTTCATCATACCATTTCTCACATTCCGTTTGGCCTCTTGTCTCTCTCTCCCTATGGTTCCAATCAAATCATCATTGACCTTCAATTTCTCCAGCAGCGCTTTCGCTTCTTTTTGCATATCCTCTTCGTCTATGTCCAATTTCTGACAGTATTCTCCATATAATCCTCAGATACATTTGTTTTACAACTTTCTATAAAGTTTTTTTGAGGCCTTTTAACAAGGCATCTCCTAGCTGACTGTAATCGTTTCAGCCTTCGCTGGCCCAATTCGGTGCATAATTTTGAAAGGGCTTCTTCCGCATGTCATTTTCCATGCCGAATAATGCCACATTGGTCCCTGCTGGAAATCTAGCCCAGCGCCCTGGACTCGATGAGATTATGACCCCCTTTTCCCGCGCTTTGCTTGCTTTCCTCCCACGAACTTAGCCACTAATGACATAAAATTCTCCGCAACGTTACTGGTTTAATTAGTGACTAATGTGTTTGATTTTCTAATCTAATGCTTTAATGAATCATTGATTCTTCCCATAGCTTATATTTCTTTTGGACTAAAAATCTTTTCCCTCCGTTCCTCATCATTACAGTAATATACCTTGCAATGGGAGGATTGTTGAATACGTGTTGCGGTCCGTTTTTTAGATCCTCAACTAGTAAGTCATACGCATGACTTTCTTTGGCATTATGGCGAATTGCACCTCGGGCTGATCTTATCAGCCTCATAATGTGGTTTTTGGTCAGAATTGGTTTCAATTCAGGGTGTCTATCAAGAATTTTAAAAAGAGATTTTGTATAACATTTTACCGCATGATTAGCGCACTCTATTTTCTTCACCTCTCTTCCCTATGGGACGGATTCCCGCACCTTCTTAAAGACACTGGAATCACCATCGCCTATCAGGAAATGATAAACTACTGTATGCATTTCCTCATTACATCTAAACGCCTGGACAACCATGTCAGCTTCCATGCCACAAGATGATCCAATCCAGTTCCGGAAGCAATTTTCGTGCGTCATTGATTTTCCACGCTTGCATAGGTACTGGCACATACTGCAATATTTGTTCCTAACGACCAGATAGAGTAGTTTCTTAGTTCTGTATCCGGTAATGCAAACCACTCCTGAATTTGCCGCGTACCTGTGGCCATTGCTTTGATGTGACCGTCCACCGTCCGCTATTACCGAGATGAATGGGACTCCAGATGCAGTGACGTCCCCGTTATTAATCGCCAATGTAATTTTTTCTGCACCAGCTTGAAGCATCAACTCCAAAAGTACATCTTTCCATGCCTGGGAAAAATTTTAGAAACGCAAATAATATAAGCGAATTATGTTTATAAACCGATTTTTAAAATTCCAGTAACTGGGATTTATTGCAGCACTTACTTTTTCAAGGCAATTTTCGTGACTTTGAAAGGTTTATTTGTCTATTCCTTGTACCCCAAGGATCGAGAAAACCTCTTCGAAATTAGAATGGCCCCCTCCAACAGACATAAACCCCCATACGGCACTGTTTAGGGCTCCTTGGTAACCGATTTTTTTCTTCTTCTTCTGACGTAGACTCATTTTTTGTGTTTTCGGTTCGCTGGTGACTTGTTTCACCGTTTTGCAGTGTGGGCATAGAAACACTAAATGCCACACCAGAGCTTTTTCTGAGCTAGAAATCAGCCGAAATGTCCCATGGGCACTTTTCAAGCACGTGTGGCGATGGTACTCGAGGGACCTTATTTCTTTCAAGAAATGTCTACCGTCTACCAGATAACGACCGTTGACACTTCCCATGGCAGGTTCATTTCCCGGAATATCAACACATTCTGCTGCCATATCCGGATTAATGCTAAAATAGAATTGATAAATATCGGAAATCAGTACAAAAACCACTCTCTATTAATTTACGTCAATAGCCTTAATCAAAATTACACAATAATATAGGAATTCATTTCCAGGTAAAAATATGGTGAGAAGAGCGTCGCTAATTACCTAGAGGTGATGCTTAGATCCAAGACACGCGATCCCTTGACAATCGGCGGAGAAACCGTTGCTGCTCTCGCTTTTCTGTTGCTGAAAGCATTATTTTTCGTCTCCATAATGTAAGAAATAGTGATGTTGAAATTTAAAGGCAATAAATATCAAATAGATACCCATTTCGACTCCCACGCAAGAAGCCCCTGATTCTTTGCGCGTTTCTTCCTTTTTGTAGAAGGAAATAACTTCCTTTTTCTTCGTGAATCTGGTTCTGGCATGTCCATTTTCAGCAACGGATCACAAGTCTGACTCGAATACTTCACACCCCAACACTTAACGAACATCTGAACGCTCGCGACTGAGTGGCCGGCTATGACCTGCTGCGCAGTAGTCTTTGCACAGATGGGATAAGTCCATCTCAGAGAAGGGGAGGCTATTCCGGAGCCAGAGGAGTTAGATGAGCGAACATACGGTCCATGGGTCCATGGGGAAGTCCAAGCAGCGATGGTAAATTAACTCGAAATCGCTCATTGTGTATGTTGATATCATGTACACTGCCTTCAAATATTCCTCCTACAGTATTTATCCTCTGGCAACAATATCTTTAACCAAGTTATCATGAGAAAGGTTCCAGTATGTGACAATTGTGATCATAGCAGAGGAAGTAACTCCACATTTTAAGCACATCGCCCCTATTGGAGTCAATCCGTTGGAGTAGAAGTGTACCTCATGAGTCAGTTCCGGTTGTACTTGAGATAAAACCATAGAAAAATAGCTCCGCCCCAGTCTTTACGGGACATCAAAATGCTATATGTATTGGTTTGAAATGTGGTACAAAGTCACCATAAGCGGCTTGATACTGAATCCAAAGGTGGAAAGACTAATAACCAACCCTAGCATCGATGACGGAAAGTTCATAGTTACATACTTAAATACGTATCATCGGCAATGGGAGTTTTTTCCCCTTTAGCTATTATGAATCAGCTAAAATCAAATGCATGAAATGCGAGCTTATTTATCGAGATTAATTTGACCCTGCTTGTTATTATTGACTATTACTAGCTATTATTGACCGCAATGTGCATTGGAAGGTGTTCCATCAAATCATGGTCAATGCAGATATTCTCCTGAATCACGTAATAAACTCACACTTTCAATAGATGATTACAATTGATGGCTTCCAGGTGAAAACAGCTCTTACTAACGAGCAATGACCTATAAGTAGGAAAAATTATTCCATAAATATGGCCATCACGTGAACTTTGTCCAGAGTCATGTTAAATTCCGTTTTCTGGTACACTAACTTCGACTTGCACGATATATTTATTCACGGTACTGCTATGATTCCGTAACCAATGACTATCCATTTTGCTTTTTCACTGGACATATGATAAATTGATTCTGGCCGATTATGCATCTCAATTATATACCCTAATTTTCCTTACCCATTGCACTGAATTATTTCATCCATTCTCTCCTTGAATAAATGCCATAGCCAAACTCAAGTACGTCCCATTATTACGTATATGGACTACTTATATCGCACTTTCGCATGCTGCTACTCAATGATACAGCAAACGTGCCCTAGGGTGTTGTAGAACTATTTTCACTGCCCGTGAGGAAGACATAATTGTAGTAGAAGTTGATGCTCGAACGCCTATGGTGTGTGGGATTTTATACCAAGGTCCGAGAGCTAACATTCTTCTCTTGCTAGCTGGACTTTCCCCAAGGTTTTAAGTCTCTAACTTAAGTCTCTCACTGTCTCGATTTTTGCCCTAGTGAAATTGATATCCATATCTCCCTTTTCCCAAGAGCAGCCTTCTCGGATTCCCTTCCCCTCCTTCTGTTTATTTGTCATCCTGTAAAATTTAATAGGAAATGCGGTATTGAAGATGTGATCAATAATTGATGATTTCGGGTGACCAAAAAGTGGAATATGTTATTTCGCCGTAGATAATTTAACGTTAAATTTAGTTGATAAATTATGTAAAGAGTATTTGCTTCAGTAGAAATATAGCTAGCATAATTCTTGTAACAATAAAGCTAACCGGAACTTTCTATCTGTAATATTGCTACCATGAGATGAGAACTAGTTGTAGGGGGCACCCACCATTAGCCTTTAGTCGTTACTTGAGGTTGTCATGGTCTAGATCAGCGGTTCCCAAAGTGGACGCCACCGCCCCCTGAGGGGCTGTGCTTTCATCTTAGGGGGCTGCAAGGGTGTGCTGGAGGCTGGGCCAATACCGAATATATATGTATGGGGATGAGTAAACTATCTCTCTGTTTAATTTTAAATTAACAATAGTTTAATCGCAATTGTTTAAGATTTATTTTTATTAACACCTTGATTTGTTCATTTAGTCCATGACTTAGCTTATGGCTGGTGGCGCTGGGTAATGGTTTGTGGAAAAAAGGGGGATGTGGCTCAAAAAAGTTTGGATTACACTGCTCTACTTGAAATCAACAAACTCGAATTCTTTGAACTTATCAAGGTCCAATCGACACCTACTACATCTACATCTACGTAATACCCTGCGAGCCACCACGAGGGTGTGTGGCAGGGGGTGAAGATCACCAAACATGCACTATTGACATGCAACTAGGATATTTAATGAAGGGATGCTAGATAATAGGGTCACATGGTTAGTATCTACATAATAAGAAAGGGATTATTGGTTGTTATTACGTGCATCATGCACTTCAGACTACTGTAACTATATTTCACCTACCTATCCCTTTGCTACGCTGCCTATTGTTCTCTCTTATGGTACGCTGTAAAAATGACATTTTAAATCTATCGGTACGACAATCTATCTCTCTAATCTTGTTAATGATCTAACCTAGCATAATACTATGTTGTAGCAAGGTGGCGTGATACTTTGTGCTACGCACAAATACAGTGGGTGGCTTTGCTCCAAGTTGGCTTGCAATTCTGTCAACGTTGACCCACTCCTTTCCCCTAGGGTCGTATTTATAGTCAGTTCTCATATCGTTACTTGAAACCGTCTTGGTCTAGATCGTCTTATAACACCAATATTAGAGTTTCGAGGCCCAATGTTAAAAAATACAAAAATGCATATCTATATATTGCGCCTAAATTATTTATTAACTTGCTTAGAGAAATGTATTCTGTACAAAGTGAAGCCAGGTTTCTTAGCCGTCTAAGAAAATGCTTATTTACGGAAATAGATACTTACAATATTCTTTGATGTTAAAATATCTACCACCATTACATGTCATTGATATCGCTGTGTAATATTCATTCGTTGTTTCCTAAAGTGTTACTTGTTTTGTATTATTCTATTTTTAAATGCATTATGTTTATCTATTTCCATTAATGTTATATTGAACTTACTTTTATGTCAATTGCGATGCCTATAAATGTATTTATATGTTGTAAATTAGACTGCCGTTGAACACAGCGTAATCAATGAATGGCAACCCCAACATAGGTCTCTTCAGGGGTGCCTTATTTCACTAATATCATTGTTTAGTGGAAAATGTTTATAATTCGGTGTGTGAAATAAAATATTGTTCTTTTTTATTATAGCCGAAGATGATCTTATTTTAGCCATTGTTCCATATTTTTGAAATAAAATCGTCTTGAAGAAAATGATCTCATTTAAACAAGGCGATCTTCACGAAGCTTGTGCTTAGGCAATTTCTAGTAATTATTAGCCAATCACAATCGCTGTTTCTATTGTTGACGTAGCAACCGTTCTTCTGTGATACCAGCATCATCTTCATCGAATTCTTCTTTGCGAAGAGAATCTTATTTCGTGAAACCATGGATAAAATAAGATTATCTTCGGCAATATTCATGACCATTGACCGAGACGGTTTCATGCCAGCCGAAGTGACTTGTAGAACCTCACAATATCTTCACCTCCTAATATATCGTTTATCTCACAGTTAATTATGATTATCCACAACTGTTCCTCTCGAATTGCTCCTTAAATTATCCTCGTAATTTTTCTTTCAATCTCCTAAGCATTTCCCATGTTTCGAAGAGGAACAGAGATATTTGTTTGGCCTCCTCAATACATCACAGGATGAGCGACGACATTGAGTCAGGGAAATAGAAATTATAGTATTTTATATCGCGTCCAAGGATGGCGTGTACTCATTGCATAATATGTAGGTAGCTACTGATTTATCCGAAGGACAAGGAGGTGGCCAGTGCCAGGATTTTTTAGGATATTAGATATTTCCTTAGCCAACTCATTTGCGCTTCCGCAGTCTGCGGAAGACAGAAAAATTGACCAGATTTAGTATTATTAAATCAATAGCTGCAGAGCTAATTAGACCCCACTGGGAAGGAATAATATCCAATCCTAGACTCCCAGTACAGGTACGAGTTTGTAAATGGCAGTCTTTCTCTTGCCGTTGGAAGAGACAGAAGAGATTGAAAGCTTTGAGAAGCGGACTGTGCCCTTCATACGAAAAAACGAAGAAATTCTTCAAAAATTAGTCTTCAAGCGCAAAAAGCCTTTGTTCTAAGAACGAGCAAAAATTTGTGAAGCTTGAGCCAATATGGAGTTGTGAGAGATTTTGCCAAAAAAAAATTGAAGTATTAATTAGTTGCACATTTCATCAAAAAGCAATGAATAAATTTTATCCAACGCGCTAAATTTATGAACATTCCTAATTGAACATACAAGATCTTACATATTTTCAACTCTAGCGGAATATTGATTTAAGACGCTAGTAATAAATTAGTGCTTTCTCTTTCTTTTTTTGGCCCTGTTTGAAACAATAATTGACATAGAAAAAATTCTCGAGTGTTTCTAAAACATTACGAATTGAGCATTAGTTGAAGTTATAGTACGAAGAAGTGTAAAAATTAAATTTAATATTACATTACATAAGAATTGTTGCAAAATTTTGGTGAATTTACATTTTTGCGGTCTCTCAGAAGGGCGGCCCATTGCCATTGCCTGAGTACGGCGCTGGAGAAATTAGGTTATGGAAGGATACAAGGCGCTCAACGTTCCGTTGTAGGCAATAGGTCGTAAGAATGGAGCGGAGAACAATGAACAGACTCATCAGATAATGGCAGAGCCCTCTAGGGAACGTGTGTAGAGTGAAATACGCGGAGAGGCCAATATGAATGATAAAACATGTAATCGTATTCTTAGTAATGGCATTTACGCGATATACAGCACTCGGCTATTAACTATCTGGGCTAAATATTTACCTGGACTGAATGTTGAGCCCATATTGTTTCCATCCGGTTTTTGTCCGTTTGTAGATAGTAATTGAACTAGTGGCCATGAGATACCATGCTCAGAATTCAAATCATTGTGGAATTTAAGCTAGTTTACTTCAATCTGCGTAAATTTTTAATCTGGTAGAATTAAAACTTGGACGTTCTCATCATCTACCCAACCCCTTGTCACACAGCAGAAAATGACAATCATATGTCAATTAAATTAAAATATCAAATACGAGAAATATTTTAAGGCTAAAAATTACTACATAACTAAAAATGTACCTAGCGTAAACATTGAAAATCAGGTAACATATGATTTTATGTTTTATTTGAGACAGAAGGGAAGGTAATTCAAAACTTGAGTCGAAGAAGAAGTAGTAATCAAACACTGTCAATCGCTTTCTGCAAAATAGGTAATAACTGAATTCTCCAGTTTCCAAACGACTGAAACTGAAGAATTTAGATATAGTTGTGTTATCTGCTTGCTACAGTGTTGATTGGTCAGTCGGGTAGCAAACAGATAGCACAGATATAACTGAATTCTACAGTCTTCTGACTGGCCCGACTGACCAATCAACATCGTAGCTAGTAGATAACTCAACTGTATCTTAACTCTTCAGTCTCTAGGCGATGTTATATGTAGGAAGAATCAAACCTTAATCGGACATAAAAATCTCTCTACGCGACAGAAAAATAAATCGTAGTGACAACGAATAGTGTTTATTACCATAATCTTTGACTGCATAGATTTGTTTAAAAACTTTTTAACTTTTAATTGTATTAACCTTGTAAGTTTTACGGACCACGGAATATTTCACACTTCACCACAGCCCAGGTTTTGATGGCTATGCATCATCATCAGGTTGTTAAAAAGGTATATCATTCTAATGTATAGCTTAGTATACCAGTAGAGGGAAAAAGGGGAGGAACATTGGTGGTAGAGGAAAAATTTGGGAAAAAGGGAAGTTTATATAATGGCTGATAGAATAGGGGAATTGGCAGGAAGAAAACAAATATTTACAAGATTAGAATTTGAGTCATTTCATTTTTTTAAATTTCGAGCTGTTTTGAAGATTTAGGCTTACGTCAATTTTCTGTTAAATGCAGCAAATTCACTTTTAAAATCTCTTACATGGTTACAGGTTAAAAGCTACTTGGCAATGTTGCTCTTTTCATATTGATTGTTTTTCAAAAGCACTGAGGTGTTCTGTCCTTGTCCGGAAGCTTCTCGATGTTTTACCTACGTAGATAGCCTCACAATCGTCATACTGGACTTCATAAATCATCATTGGTCGTTTAATCATTAGGTTGGTTGACTGCAGCCCTCCACCCTTCCCCATCTAATGCTAGTTCCCTTACCTTCTGATATCTTTTCGTACGTTCTTTCCTCTGTATTTGGCCCATGAACTTATTCATGGGTCTTCCTCTGGGGACTTATTTCTCTATTTTGCCTTCAATTAATTTATTCACAAACCGCTTGTGTCTCAGGATGCGACCAATCCATCTTTATCTTCTTTTTCTATGATGTTCCATATGGTCCTTTCCTATTTTGCTCAACTACTTATTTCAACATTTCTTATTTTGGCGTCTATTTTATCTTCAGCATCCTCTTCCAGCACTAGGTTTCAAAGGTTTCTATTCTTTTCTAGTCATGCTTCCGATCGGTAGAGTGCCACGCTCCACGCAAATGTTTTCACGTACTGTTTTCTGGTTTGTATTCCTATCTTCTTTGAGCTCATCAGTTGTATTTTTTCCCATATAGCCTTCTTAGCTTGGACTGTTCTCCGCTTGATGTCAATATTACTTAGTCTGTCCCTCGTGATGGTACGAGATAGACTTTATAAACACCTCAGTTATTCTTATATACACTTATTCTTAGGTGGGACAAAGATGTGTCTAAAGACAATGGACGTGACTCGGAATTTATTTGTACTCTAATTTTTTCTTTACTGAATGCACTTGGCCTGCGATGTACACTTAGTTGGATATCTTTTCCCGAGTGTTTTCTCCATCCTCATCTACCGATAACACTATGCCTTCCAAGGATGTCACTACTTTACACCCTTAATGTGTAGCATCCCTTACCTTCTCTCCACCTTTCTTAAACCTCAATTCGAAACGAAATTCCCTCCCAACAAAAGAATTATGTACATTAATGTTATCATTTAGCTTCTTAAGCCGTAGCACTTGGCATTCGTCATGCCTTAATAAGGCTCATGTACTTGTAAAAGTATTCCTAAACCCTAGAGATTCAATTTCCAACAGACCAACATCAGTTATGATTTTTCGACTCCGGTGGATTCGGGTTAATATCCCCGTCTGTTACCCTGAGGGTCACGGGTTCGAGATCCTTCTGTGTGTACTGTTGAATGTCTAGGGCTAGAGCATTGTAGGGATGCCATATCTGCTCGTTATCTGTCTATCTTCGTATGTGACTGCTCGATGGTTTTTGGCCGAGACATCGAAAACATCGAGCAGTATAATAATCGAATAAACATCGTCTCGACATTTTCAAGCCACTCATCATCTGGCGAATGCTTTTGAATGGAAGCGGGGTGTGATAAATTATTTTCCTGACAAATAAACGCACTGTTTTGCTGCATCGCAAGCTGTTTTAGGATAAACTGATTTAGTGTCTATTTGCCAAGAATAAATCAAATGAAAAAATATTCATGTATTATTAATTTAGATTAGCACCTGATCTGATTTCAAATTGCGAGCGAAATGGAAATATGTCTGATACATAATGCGAAACCTCTTATAAGGAGACGATAACCATTCATTACATCGATGTTTTTTTGCCATGAAAATTGAGTAAGTGGTGAGTACTTTTGTAAACGTCGAAAAATCGATTACTCGATGTAGCATCCCTATCGTCTGCGGCTGCTGTTTAATTTCTTTCTATTTAAAATGTGTGTGTTGTTATCGAGGATGTTTTAACAGCGGTAGCGGACACTACGTGCGAAATAGGTGTCTTCGTTACAATCGTTAAACGCTGGAATATCATTATCATCTCGTTTAAAGGTAGTTTAATGATGAATACCTCATTGTATTGTTAGTTAAGTTACTATACGTGACCTGCGTTTGATTTATTAAATACATTTCTTTTATGAATCAACTTTTTAATTTATTGGTAGGATGGATAAAAAATAAAAAACCAGGAACGGAATGTATGAGGGACTGAGTTGATGCGTAATGAATTTTATTTCGTCAAATATTCCCTGCCCCACGCACACTCTGTCTTGTCAATACCCTAGCGTTTTTTTCCACTCCTTTGGCACGCCTTCAGAACACCAGAAAGCGTTTCGGAGCCTCTCACGAGCTCCCTCCTAATACCTGTGAAGGAGCTTCGAATGTGAAGTTGTGAACGCTAAAGGTGTTTTAGGAAGCGCCATGCAAGGCGCTGTAAGACGCTCAGAGAGTGTCGGAAAGCACCGTCCATAGCTCTTGAAGGCGCCGCGCTGACCGTGCATGGGTGCCTACAGTGCCGTCGCAACGCTTTGGATGGCCGTACACGGTGTGTAGGAGCACTGTGGGAGCGCCTTGAAACGTCTTACAAGGTGTTCGAGAGCGCTGCAAAGGGCCTTAAGTGGCGTTTCCATGTACATTGTAGGACCACCTTTGTAACGTCCATCACAGTGTATTCGAGAACGCTAATAAAACGTCTTCTTCAGTGTGCTTGAGGCGCTCTGGAGGTATTGGTTTGTTATAGATTAGCGTCTTCAAAACTCCTTAGTACTCCTGCAAAATTTAGGGGGGGGAGGGGGTTTGGGGAATTAACAAAAAGCACTCGTGGATGAATTTACCAATTTTATTTATATCTTTCAAACTATAAAATTATCATTTAACAATTATAAATTTCATTTGAACACCGCGGATATATCCGTGGTGTACATAGTTGGATTGTATGTAGTCCAGGTGTATCTGGTCAGTTCCTTACCATGCACAGGGTTAGGCGCAGGGGAAGTCTTGATTGGAAATGGGATATTAGGATCTCAGCGCTGGGCATCGCCCGTTGCACGGGAGGGCGGAGGTCGGAGAAGGGTGGAGGGAAACAATGGACTTGCCTCTTGGGAAAAGCCAGAGCCCTCTGGCAAGTGTCTGGAGAGGTGGACGATGTTATGGGGCGCTGTATGAGGGCCTAGAAGAGATTGTGATAGAAAGGGGTTGCTGCGGGCGGCGCGGCGTCGCCTTGGGTCGTGCGTGGGGGTTGGAACGAAGGGGCCGGCCGTGCTCGCGGGGGTGTGAAATGACGTGGGGTGAAGAGGTGGGTGCGGGAAAAGAACGCCATTTTTTTACCTTAGTTTTTTTTTTAGGGGTCGTCGGTACGTGATACACGGGGAGGAAGAGGAGCCGGACGGTGCATTTTTTTCCCCTCGACTGTCGCTTGTATCCTCTCTTTCCACCGTCCCAGGTCCCTTTCCTCAGCCTGCGTCGCATCGCAGGGGTGGAAATGAGAATAAAAGTTCGAAAAATGAACATGGAGGGGTTTCAGGGGTGGACTTGGAGAATATGGCGTGGAAATGAGGGAGGATTAGGTGGGGGGAGAGGTCACATCTCTGACGATACATTTCTACATCAGCATTCTATCCCCGGCAAACCACCTACGATATCTGCCTCAACAACTAGATATATGGCACCCAATCCGTGTATAAGCGAAACTTAGTTTAGGAGTTAAAACATCCTAAATGCTAAAATGTCATTATGATCTCGTTTAAAGATTGTTAAATAATGAAACCCTCATCGTGTAAATAAACCATATTATTATGTGACTGAAATGTGAATTATTAGCTACCTTTCTTTTTATAATCCACTCTTTAAGGTATTAGCAGCATGAATACACAATGAAAAACCAATAGGTATACGGAAAAAAAACTAATTAGTTATTTTTATTGACAGGTGCATGGTGTGCGGGAACACATGCCATAATTTCGAATTCAAAAGCACGTCCGAATCAAGAAAAACGTTGAACAACCTACGCCATGGTCATGGGAAGTATACCAAGATAAACACATTAATGGCAGACATGTTTACGATGCGAAGACCTGTATGGAAGGAAGAACACTATCGATATTGACCAAGCTTGAGTGCTACTTCCTGCTAGCGGTACTAGCGAGAAATGCATGAGGTAATTTAATAAAATGTGTCAGTTTCGGAAATAATAGTAACGAAAATTTTCGTTTAGATAATCATTTTAAGTTGTTTTTTCTCAGAATTCTTTACGTGTATTGAATTAATTTAAAATACTGCTATTCTTTTACACCGTCTGAAAAATTAATGCGATTATATTTCGAAGATTTGTGGGCAATAATCGGATTTTTGACAAAAATTTAACTCGGGAAATGCTGCGCGTCGACAATACTTTTTATTAAAGTCCTTTTTTCGATCTTATCTCCGCGTGTAACTTGAATTATTAAACATACCGCGCATGGTTTCTACATACATACCCATCACGCCGTTCCATTTCGGGGTAGGCACAGTCAAAATGTTTCACTCATTATTACATAATTGCACACCTAACTCTGCTTCAGTAATTTCCTCCATACTGACCTATCCTTGCAAACCTCTTTTGCCTCATTTACCCCCATACACTGTTTCATACACGCCCTCCTGTTTTTAAAACACCTAATATTCCTCCTCCTAAGAATTTCCTCAACCACATTCAACCACAACTTTCTCGGCCTTGCTCTACCTCTCAAACCATTCATTCTACTCTCATATATCTGTTTTGTTATTCGACTCTCATCCATTCTCTCAACATGGCCAAGCCAACGAAGCACACTTCTTTCATACACGTCTATTACTGGAGCATTTAACCCACATCCATTCATGACCCACTCATTCCTGACCCTATCCATCCTACTTTTTCCGCAAACACTCCTCAGATAACTCATACCCACGGCATTTAGTCTACTCTTATGTCTATCCTGACATACCCATGTTTCCCTACCATATAGCAAAAAGGGGAGAAGTACACTTTTGTACACGGCAATTTTCGCTTCCTTAGACAAGCACTCATTCCTTGATATGCTCCACACGCTACCTACCACTTTCCTTCCAGCATTCGCACGTCTCTTTATCTCCTCATCTATTCTTCCATCTTTCGCAGACATCTTACCTAAGTACACAAAATCATCCACCTGTTCAATTACTTCACCATTCGCCCTAATCATACAGTTTTTCTCCCCATTCTCCTTATCAAAAACTACTACTTTAGTCTTGCACGCATTTACTTTCAATTCCATTCTCTCCGTTGATTCACAGAACTTATCTAGGGGCCTCTGTAATCCCTGTTGACTGTCTGAGATCAATACAGCATCATCCGCATATAGAAGAACCCGCAAGTTTACATTTGCATGGGTTTTTTGCACGCATAAATGAAGGATCAGGCGTGTGGATTCAAGTGGATTGAAAGTAATAGTTCAGGATTCTAGACTTTGGAACATCACGCGGAATATTGCAAAAAATGATAATTTACCAATTTTTATTTAAAATATTCAACTGTTCTATTAGAATACTAGTGCATTCATAGTAAAAAATGGATCTTTGCCCATTGAGAAAAGTATTGATGGGTTCAGCTATCTCAGTAGAGCTTATACAGGAAAAAAGTAGTAACCGTCTAATGGCCAGTTGCAAGAACGACACCCATGTATTCCCTAAAGTCATGGCACCCATAAGCCATGGCAACCATTCAATAAGTGTTGCAGAAACATTCGATACCTACATTTTTTGGTTTCATAACTTATGGCCTGGAGTTCTGAGTTCTAATATTAGCCTATGTGGCGGATGTGAAAGGAACCACTTGAAGACTTAATCACTTGATAAAATGCTTATTTTGAGACGCCCAGCTTAATTACTCATACTGACTAATTATTATTAGCATCAGTAATTCATGGTTTCATCAGCAATTCATCATCATTCATGGTTAAACTTTAGTAAATTTTTTCCGGCAGAGGATGATTTGACCAAATATTTGAAGCTATTAACTGATGGTAAATAAGTTAAGTAACTAGCAGATTTGATCCTGCAACCGGAATATCTTTACGAAATCTCTAATTTAATGAATTACATAACTAATGACTCTATAACTAAATGTTATTGCAACCGGCGATAAAACGAGTATTTGGGCGTAGGTATGCAACCCTATCAACACACGATTCCGTTATCGACCATTGGGGCATACATTTGCCAACCTTTATCTCAAAAACCAATATAGATATCAATTTAGGACAAAGATTTTTGGAATCTACATGTCAATTTTAGCGTAAATTGATCATGGAAACAACAGAAAATGGTCTACAACCCTTATGGTCCTTAAAGGTTTAAGGGTCGCGCGGCGTAGGACGCGGTGTTGGCGGAAAGGACGAACGGCAAGAGGGAAAATTCGCGAGAATAGGCGTCGGAAGTGAAAAAAATGAGAGAGGAAAGCGGAGTTGCACTCGAAAACCCTCAGGAACTTGTTCATCTTCCCATTTTATTTTATTTCTTCCGTCTGGGAGGGTTCAACTCGAGGTCCGCTTGCCTGCAGTGTAAGTGTCCGTAGTTTTCGGCGCTTAAGGATCAAGGATAGGTTGCGCGGTATCCTCGTAGCCACTCTGAGCTTACCGTTTTGCTCGTTTTTAGGTCGAAACTTTTTTAAAGGAATTTAAGTACTTTCTGTGAAACTTCTGCCTGAACTCTAGAGAAATGTTACGTTCTTGTACTGTGAACGAGGGTTATTTCCAGCGGTGACTGTTGAGCAACTTTAGTTAAAAATTTTCAATTTTTCCATAGAGTATTTTCTCCATCTGCAAAATAGGACTGTCTTTCATCCATCGAGAATTCAGATACGCATTTTTTTCGTGAAGTATAGTATTTTCATTTCGGCATAATTTTTTCTACTCTAAAATTATGGATCCATATTGCGTCTTATGTAATACGGAATGAAAATAGATCACAAAAAATACTAACGTATGGGGAATTTTTGGGCAAAGTAAGCCGATCTAGATGGAGGGCACAATCATGAATCAAGTATAGCAAATTGATTACTTCGTAATACGTTGGAAGAAAATAAGCATTGTAGCACAGAGTTAGAAGGATAAAATGCTATGTGAAAGATGCATTTCGACATATGATCATCAAACGTATTCCATACGAAAAAATTAATTAATTTATAGTTTATCCCTACTGTTACTTCCACAATCATGTGTAAAGGTCTCTTAAAATTTAGAATAAATCCAGAATTTTTTATTTCTGCTTGTTCCTGTTCAATTTTCGTGATACAAGGGCAAGGTTATTAAATTTTATAGCAACAAACTTCTTAAGCCTTTAGCTTCTACTCCACCTTAATGATGATAAAAAGCCTAAATAATACTTAACTCGCATTATCAAGCCAACACCCAAATTGGGACTTTGTATTAACTTTTTGGAAGCTCTTTTTGCACAAGAAACTAAATTGAATTGGTAATTAAAATATTTTCTCAATATAAATGGGAATTGTTATTTGCTGAAAGAATATTTCGTCGATCATAGGCAGAGAATTATTTTCAATTTAGCCTTTTACTTTCGGTTGGTAGCAAACGAATCTGTCGGTAGAATTTTTAGTATTTGAGCCAATGTCCTGACAATTCCTCGAAAAGCGTCAATATTTTTTGTCCCTAAAATGCGAGAAACAATAAGTAAGCAATGGTAAATATTGCCTGTGTAATTATCTTATATTTCCCCGCAGACAATCACGAATAGATTTTCGTAAGAACGGCAATCAGCAGCAAATCCGTGAATGTAACAATTGAATGCGGGGTTCCGCCCGAGGACGTAATATCTTTTCTTTTTTTCATTTATTCAATGCAGTTGGTTTCTTTGAACGAGTGGGTACCGGAAGAACTGGAGAGAACAACAAGTGTACACCGATCTAAATTAAAAAGGACCGGGCCCGCATTCCTTTGTTTCCCTTAGCTTACTTAGTTGTCGTCAAAATATTTTTTAATTTTAATCACCTTTCCGTGTGAAAACCTCCATCCTCACCCTCTGCCCTACACTTCTCCGTGCACTTATTTGCGTACCACTCTCTCCACCATCCTCTTCACTCCTTATTTCCGGTATTAAAAGGATAATGCGCGCCCCCGCCTCCCAAGTATTGTTTGTCTTGTATATCCTCGAAAGGTGTTGCTTACATTATTGTTTCTAGTTCACGAGCATAGTGATTGGCTGGGAATAACGCTTTTTATTGTTCATTGTGGTTAATCCCGCGATGTTATAACGTTTCCTGTTTTCCGGTTTGTTGGTTATTTCTGTGTATACTAAGAATCTCTTTCGTAATAATGCTGAAAACAATAGTCGAATTGTGTGATTATGATTGATTGAGTAAGTTCTGGCAATTTTCCAAAAATAAATAGAAATTAAATTATTATATATTTATGAAATTTATGTATGTTACTACCTATTCGGTCTGAACCTAACATAATAGAATCGATGCCTTGGCAGTATTCAGAGTCTTATTTTTTTATGAATTGCTTTAACTCGTAACCGTTATTAAAACTGCTAAATGTGGAAAAAGTCTTTATTCAGTAATAATTCAACCTGCGATTCTCAAGCTTTCTTTGCTTGATTCCCTTCTTCTACCACACTTCAGATTTTCGATCCTCCTTCTCAAGATGAAGATTTTCAATTTATTCTCTTGTCATATTACGAATGAAGGTGAATATAAATCTATTTCAATTTAAGGGACCAAATTTTCTTTAATGGATGCCACAGGATAAAGGAAAACGAACTAAAAATTTACAGATTTTAAATACTCTATCGAGCATCACCTTTTCCTGAAATGTGATCCAAGTAAATCCCAAGTCCACTCTTTATTCCCCTCGGGAGGAATTTTCCACTGGTTGCGAATCCCTAGAATAAACAATCGCGCGCGTTGAATAAAGATATAGTTTTATCAGTTAAATGACTGCCTCTTTTCTTGAGTATCTTTTCTGATGTAAAAATGCAGAAATTTTCCGTATAATCATCCTCTGTCAATTTATCCTGCCATTTTTTTAATTGTATTACGGCTGCATCTTGAAATTTGGTGTAATACTTGACATTAAATTACAACTTTACGATGACTTTGGAATAGTGAGTCAGTCAGAGTTTTATTAGCCGTGGTAGAACTCTATAAATTTAATAGAAAATCATATTTTTATGTGACAATTTTTCGACTATGGTAAGGCAACTGTACACATTGTAAGGCAACGTTTTATTGCTCAATCGAATGTATCATTTAATATTTTAAAAAAATGAATGGAATTGGAGCAGGTCCAATTTCCAGTTCAGACATTCAGACGATTATATAATTTTCCGCTTTACATGGTACAATTTTCCCCATGGAGTTAATGCCTCAGTTTTTTTCAATAAAACGTACCGATTAAATTGGGCATAAGTGTTGTTTTGAAGTGAAATCTATATGTTTCACGCGCGTAATTTTTTTAAAATTATGTTCACGTAAACGTCGCAGAGCATATGTATGCCTCCAGAATTTGACGGAAAGTTCAATACACATTTTTTGATGGTTGTTTTTCGTTGCCCTCGTAACATTTGCTTTCATTTTATATTGCCATCTTGTTCGCAAAATAAAACCTTGTGTTAGGGTGCCGAGCTGTGGATGCATATTTAAGACGTAGGGTGGGGGGGGGACTTGCTAATGCGTGGTCACTGCACCATTCTTCAGAAAAACTTTCCCGTTTCCACCTCTACTCGTTTGATGAGGCCACGTTTCATTTAATGCTCCTTTGCGCGGATATTTAGAAAACGTGTGATGAGCGAGGGAGGGAAGAATGAAGCGCGGGGGAAAAAACCGGAGGAAAAGAAGACGTTTGAGGGGGAGGGGGGGGATTGGTGACTGTTCTGAGAGTGCCATATTGGAAGGAGAGAGCGGTGGTGGAAATAAAAACAAATGAATGGGGAAAAAACGAAGCGCAGGACTGGGAAATCATCGTTGGGGCGGGGAGCAGTGGGGGGGGGGATTGGAGGGAGGAGGGTACGGGTAGTATTCTAACAAGGGATGGAACGCGCGAAGGATGGTTCCCGGGCGTGTGACGAGTGTTTAACGGTGCGAAACCGACTTCCTTCCCCCATGCCAGAACTCCATCAACCCTCCCTTCTCGCCCCTCCTCCCCCCCCAAATGTCACTCGTCGGAGTGGTCTCGGTTCGAGACTTCGTTCCCTTTGCAATTATGCACTCCCAGGGTTTTTCACTCCGCGATGCGGAATCCGTTACGAATCTTCCCCTTTCCTCGACGTTTTTTTTTATTTTAATGCACGCAGTCCGCACTTCTTTTATCACTCCTTCCCCCCTGCAACGTACCCTCACGCCCCTGACAGTCAACCCTCATCCCCATCCCTGTCATTTATATCCCCCGCCCCGTGCAATGCTCCATCGTCCACGTCACGTTTGTTCATCAACCCCTCAATGAAAAAAAAATTTGACTCGCTCCTCTCCAGCACACTATCTTTCTATTCGCCCTCCTTACTCCCCACCTGATACTCCCTTACCGCATACACTTCCTACTCCTCATATCTTGGCCGCACTCTGCCTTTAGCCCAGTAAATTGAGGTTTCATAATTGAGGAAAAGTATGCAATACTGCAAAAGCCGGAATTCTTAGTGCTCGGCGAGTACAATGGCACCGTATTCTTCTCTGATTGCCGCAAAAGGTCCCCCTTACATCGGTTTTCTCTCTGACGTAGACTTTGTAGTCGTAAGCTGACCGGAACTGTTCGTCTACTCTTTGTGTTCATTCCCTGATATTTCTTAAGCAGGACATCTGCAGTTTTCTCTCGCCACATTCGTCTTTCCGGATAAAGTGCATCTGACCAGTTGTTACTACTGAACACCTACAGTTTATATCTAAATTCTCTCTTATTGCATCATAATCATCATTATGAGAAAAATATTGAAGGATTTTTTGAGTTTCCCGCCAGGTCAAACTCTCCATCTCTGTCGACGTTTCGAGATACGAGTCGTCCATCGTCATCAGGGCATTATCTCTGCCGACGGGTCAAACTCTCCATTTGTGTTGACGTTTCCATATACAAGTCATCCTTTGTCATCAGTGCATGGTCTCTGCTGACGTTTCGATGGGTCAAAATCTCCATTTATGTCGATGTTTCGATGTATGGTAGTCTTTTGTGGTTAGGTCATAGTCTCTGCCGACGTTTCGACGGGTGAAATCCTTAATCTCTGCCGACGTTTCGATATACGAGTCGTCCATCGACTTCAAGGCGTGATCTCTGCCGACGTTGGGTTCGACGGGTCAAACTCACCACTTCAGTCGACGTTTGGATATGTGAGTCATCCATCGTCTTCAGGGTATTTTCTCTGTCAACATTTCGATGGATCAAACTCTTCATTTCTGTCAACGTTTCATCCTTAGTCGTCGACGTTTCGTCCATCATCATCAGGGCATGATCTCTGCCGATTTTTCGGTGGACGAGTCGTATATCTAAGAGAGTTTGACCCGGTGGGAAACCCGAAAAATCTTCAGTATCGCCATAATCATTTACACCGACGAGTATTTGTTGTCTTTGTGACTGTTAACTTTGTAACTCTCAGCAACCAGACTATGACCTTGGTTGCATATCCTCCTCGGGTCTTTTTCTCGAGGGCAAGTTTTGATTAGTGTCACTAATTGCCGAGGTTTTCTAAGCAAATTTGGGCTCTTATCCACAAGAACATTTGTTGCTTCGTTGTATTAACATCAGGTAAGTTACCATATCTTCCGTATTTTAAAGATAGAGATGTGATTATTACTTCAATATATTGAAAAATAAATTTACTAAAAGTGTTACTTTTTCACATTTTTTGATATCTCTGAAATTAAGAGCGCTATCGCACATAATTTGTTTTTGAGGAACTAAATTTTGACGAATATTCGAGAGCCATCTTGAAAATAAGATACCGCTGGAATTGACGATAGCAGAACAAGAACTATACATATCTCATGCACTAATGTGAAAAGCTATAAATCTCCTCATTCGATATTTGTCATTGGAATTTGGTGTTTTCATTGTGCCTGCAGAATACTTGTGAAAAAATGTTTGCGTTGCCATAGCCTGGTAACTAGGGAGATACGACCCCATATTGTTTTGATAAAAAAATGTTTAAAATCACCTCCCCTACCTCCTCCAGAAGTTTCGAACTCTCCTGAAACACCCTGTATATTTCTTCATTTTGAGACAATTTTGATGAAATAGGGCAATAAACGACTTCCTAGCGTCTAATTTTGTGCCGTTCATATGTTTTTGTCGCATGGGGTTTGTTTGTCCCCAGAGAAACAACGGAAAAACGGGAGAAAAAAGTCAAACCACTCAGGAATTAACCCCCGGATAGTCACCTCATCATTCCCCACAGCATCCAAGTTCATCACCTGTCTCTCCCCTTTCCCTCCCTCAAGTTCTCAGTCCTCCCATCTCCTTATCTTTTGCTTGCATTCTTTCCCCATCTCTCGGAAACCTTGCGTGTGGCTTCTGTACCCCCGCGAATCATCTCATCCTGCCAAAAAGGGTTTGGGGAAGTGGTAGAGACAGAAGGGTACGGAAAAAAACGCTTCTGTGTTTGTGTCTCCCCCCCCCCACAATGCTTCAAAAAACACTTGACGACTGCATTCACTTAATTTTTTTCTCTCTTTCTCACCCATTCATTTTCATCGGGAAGGTGTGGTTTTGTGTCGGGTGAGTGAATCGTTGCGTGGGGGGAAATGCGACGTGGGGAAGATGGGACAGAATCCGTTTCCCAAATTCCTCAACTCTTTTCGTTCCCTTCCTCTGTGCGTCTCCGCTTCCACTCCTCCTGCTAACTACATTGCGAATCCGCTGCATGCGCATGTTTCTGCTGAAAATATGGTTTAGTTGGATATCACTCGTGCTGTACCTCGAAAATTATTTTTTTAAGCACGCATTGATTTTGCTTCTTTTAAATGCATGAATTGACTCGCACATGCTCCCTCCTGTTCTTAAGGTGGCCTTGGCCTATGTGAAAAAAAGCAAATATTAAATGATGCAGTTTTTATTCATGATTTTAAAAAAAATCCTACTTTCGCTGATTAAATGTGTTCCCATTTGGAAACTATAAAATTAAATAACAAAACATTCATTCATTTTTCCACGAATATATTTTTTATGACAACATTAGTCCATGCGTAGGAGCCGACAGCATCTCCATTTTTCCCATCTCCAGGGAACTGTGACTTTTTTACTTCAATATCGGGAGTATTTCAGTAAAAACTTAAAAAATAAGTGAAAACATTCCTTTATCTTACTTATATTCACATTTGCATTCTCTCAGCTTCTTATAAACGGTCTTAATTATACGCCTTCTTGCGTCTTTTCGTTCAAATTCTGCTGTAATATGAGTTTATCTGCTGTAATATGAATTTTCTCCGTAAGAACCCATTGCATAGCCTCCAAATAAAAAAACTAGCTTGGAAACCTTGTTTCTTATTTAAGTTAATTTATTTAACGCACTTCAAAGATCCTACGCTTAAGGTAGTGCGAGCGACATAGTTCCCTAATCATAAGAGAGACCATATTCAAGATATAAGTTTTAATTTCACCACCTGAGAGACACACGAATTAAATATTGCATAATTAATGGCGCAATAATATAGTTTTACATGACAGAAATTGTAAGGAATCAAATTAAAATATCCAAATAAATCTTTAACTTGACTCATTTTTTTCACGTGGTACGTTTAAAACTCCATCAAAACGGAAGGCTTATCGTGATCCCGAAGAATTTACTGCGGTGACAATATGATCTATTTTCAAAATTAGTCAAGAAAACATAAAAACTACTCAATCCTCCTGCTATTCCTCTCGAATTTGCCTGATTAGCGAAACGCACGGCTTTCATAAAAGCACGTCACCGAAACAGCCATTTCACATTTTGTTCATTAGTCGTACAACTCTGAGATTGGTTGACAGCAGCCCTCCACCTTTCCCTATCTAATGCTACTTCCCTTACCTCCTGGTGGCTTTTCCTGTGTACTTTCCTCTTTATTTGGTCCATGAAGTTATTATTGGGTCTTCCTCTGGAGACTTTTCCCCTTATTCTGCCTCTAATTATGTTCTTCACCAGCCCATTGTGTCCCAGAGTGTGTCCAATCCATCTTGTTCTTTATTTTTCAACAGTGTTCCATATGATCCATTCCCATTCTACTCTTCATCTTCATAATTTCTTATTTTGTCCTTCCATTTTATCTTCAGCATCCTCCTCCAGCACCAGGATTCGATAGCTTCTAGTCTTTACTGGTTAGCTTTTCCAATGATCCATGCCTCCGATCCATAGAGTGCTACGCTCCACACGATTACCTTTACATACTGTTTCCTGCTTTGTAGTCCTATCTTCTTTGAGCACAGCAGTTGTCTTTTTCCCATGAATGCGTTCTAGGCTTGGGCTATTCTCCGCTTGATGACCGTTGTAGCTAATCCATGCCACGAGATGGTACTTCCGAGATAGGTGAAGGAATCCACTTGCTCAAACTTCTCTTATTTCCTATTCTATTCCTTAAACTTTATCATTTCATATTTTGTCCCTCCATTTTATCTTCAGCATCCTCCAGCTCCAGATTTCGAAGGCTTTTCGTCTTTTCTGGACAGCTTCTTCAAGTGTCCATGCTTTAAATTCATTGAGTGCTGTGCTCCACGCGAATGTTTTCCCACACGCGTTTTGCTGTGAAGTTTTAATTCACAGTCTCATTCATCATCCATTCTATGCATATTTATATTTATGTGAGATATATATATAAATATTTATACAGAAAGGTAGAAATAAAGTGGATAGGAACACATAAAATTAACAAACACAATGGTGGTGTGAAGATGAAATGATGGCCGATTCCAAGCAGAAAAAATTCGACTGGACCGGGAATCGAACCACGGACCTTTGGATGTCGCGTCCACTGCTCAGACCACCGAGCTACCCAGTCTACAATTTATTTCTACCTTTCTGTATAAATATTTATGTGAGTATTTGCCGCTATGCGGTCTGAGTGAATGAGTGAACGATTATATATATATATATATATATATATATATATATATATATATATATATATATATCTCAAATACCCCATTTCCACTGCATAGAGCCTAAAGTAATGATTTTCTTGGTATACCGAAAAGTCATTTTTCTGTCCTTCGATTAACAATATTGTTTTATTCGCAAAAACACATTCGTTTTGCTATCTTAGTTTCCGACTGGTTTTTGTATTCTCTTCTGGGTTTACAAAGGTTAAATCTGATAAGAGTTAATTCTGTCCAGCGTGATATGAATTACAGTGTAATTTAAAGCAGTCCAGTGGTGTGTTTTAAAGTTTTTGAAGGGTAGATGGAGATGGAAATATTCTTGGATGTGAGTAATCACCCTTTTTTACACTCATGGCCTTACTTTGCTGTGCCAATCCTGCTTCGCCCGACTACACAAAACTCTAAATCTGTTTCTGAAGGCCAGAATTGCTAACGGTAGGATAGCTGTAGATGGGTGGCGAACATTTTTAAGTGGCCTACATTCATGTAGGGTGTAATGGTGTACTTTGATTATTCATTTGTTGGAAAATAGGCTTTAAAGGAAATTATTTATTGACAAAGCCTGAATTGCTCTCTGATGGAAAAGTGCGTAAAAGCTATTTAAAGTAATATTTCATGAAGAATGAAGAAAACTCCCATAGGATCGATTCTGCCTATCTAACTGAAATATGTCCAAACTCTGACGTAGGGTGGCAAGACCATTAGGATGAGAAATCTGGCAATATACTTAGTTCACGGGCGTAATTCTGAATGTTGCGGAGATTTTTGATTGTGCAGCTTCTACTGAAATGTTACTTGGATTACAGAGTAGGTTTCTTCCGGGAAAAATTAACGGCGATACATTTCTCCCAGTGTCATACGACTATGTTTAACGCCAAGCATCTTCTTCTCTGTTGATACGCTTCTGAGGTGGAACGCTTCTTCAGGGTTTTTGGGTAATGTCACTAATCCCTATCGTCACGTGACTCCCGAGTAATGAGTCGTTACTCGGTTACGTTTATGTAAACGCTTCAATTGAATTCGGATAACTAACACCGGAGGAATCTGAATGATCGTTCGCTTGATGCTGTATAATTTTGACACGACTGGGCAGATTATAGGCGATTGTATTCGAATTCCTGCACTGCTACTTTATATCAAAGCTATTCTTATGAACATTTAGCTAACATAACATAAAGCTATCGATACAATAGCAATGAAAAAATTATTTATTTAATTATTCATGTTAATCTATATGTAATTCTGTAATATCCCCACTGACAGTTTTATCTATTGCAAAGTGATTAGAATCTGTTGCTCTTTTATCGACTTTCACGCCCCTTATATCTTGTAGTTACCGTGTTTTCATATGCGTGTCGCCTGGAAAGAATGGCACTAAAAAACCTATGACTACCTGGGAAAAGTTCTTGGCTCTACTTCATCACCTTCCGTTCTTTCAGAACTACTAATAAACGTTGGGGTTGGCAACGCTGCCGACCCTGAAGTATACCGACAACCCCTGCCACTTCCCCCTGCATCCCGTGAGAGCCGCGTTTACACTCGCCTTCCCTACGCCATCCACGCGTGAGAGAGGAGGGGTTCCGAGAAGTGGCGCAAAGCATTCTGGGAAGAGCACGGGCGTGCGTCTGATCTTTGAGGGTGTGAGATTGAAAAAAAAAACTTAAAAAGTGGCGAAGAGTAGGAGAGAATCAACTCGTATATTTTTAAAGTTATTTTTTCACCACCTCTCCCTCTCTTTGCCTCTACCTCTCACACAGGATTTATTTCCTCTGTTTTTTTTTCTCTTTTTAATTCCCGCGAAACAAAAGAAGTGCGAGTACCGCCACCTGCTGGAATATGCATGAATGAGACGATCTTTGAGATGAATCGGGGACTACTCCCCACGGTTCCGTCACCCTCCTCTTGTGTAGAGACTTCAAATTTTCGGTCCGAGCAAAAGGAATCCGAAAAAATGGAATGAAGGGAGTGGGGTTTTATTTCGGCGGTTAAAAACAAGAGAATTGAGTGCTTGGGAATGACTTTGAGGGGTGAGTTTTAGCACCCGTTACAACCTTTTCATTGCACCATCACTGTGCTGTGTGGTGCGAATCCCACCCGCTGTTGCGTCCAGTGCTATCGTCACTACGTAATGCTCTCTGATGAAGTTAGTTAAACATCCCAATGTCTTGTTGTTTTAGCGATTATTACTTTGTGTCCCTGTTGACACTTAAGGTAGTTTGAGAGAGATAGTTCCCCAGTCATAACGGAGACGATATTCAAAGTATACATTTTGATTTCAGCAGCTGCATGAAGCATGAATTAAATCTTCCCTCATTAATGGAGCTATAAAATACTTTTAGTATGACTAATGTTTAAATAATTCAATAAAAATACCTACATAAGTCTTTTACTTGACTCATTTCTTTCACCCGGTACGTTTAAAACTCCTTTACAACGGAAAGTTTTTTGTGATCCGAAGAATTTACTGCGGTGAAAATACAATTTTTTTCAAAAATAGAAGAATCATTCAAACTGCTCTCTGTTAATTTTTTGACGAGATCTAGGCGTTATAAATTCCTCATTTTTTAAATAAGGTCTCTCTGGAGTGCACACAGGCACCGTTTCATGGGTATTTGCCGTCGAAAATAATGAAGATGTAGTAGGAAGATGGATGCCCTCGAGTGTTGTTGCCTATATAAATCAGCGAAGGAGAGAATTATATTCAATTAGTTGCCTAAACCCTTCGTCCAAGTGTAGTTTTTTTTGTTAATTTATTCATGAACAATTCTGGAAAACTCTCAAATTCAGACTTCCCATCCGTGCCAATATGCTCTCGATTTCTCTTAGTGATACAACTTTTTAAATGATTGGCGAAAGGCGAGCAGTTATTGGTTTCCTACGCGTATATTCTTCGACCATTTCATAGCCAAGTATTTCTCTTACTTTTTGAGAAAATAACTTAACTGAAATCTGCCATCATAATCACCAGAGCAATTAAAAATATTCAAATTTATTTCATTTTTGAGCAAATTGGTGATCTGATATCATTGAAGGACGCAAGCAGAATTATTTCGGGATAACATCCGTATAAAAATGAGCTATTTGAAGCATGGCGATAATTTATATATTTTTACTAGATAACACCAATGTTGCTATTTTTATCTGAATTATCCTGAAGCAGTTTGTTTGGTTATCCAGTTTATTTACTGGGTACATGAGGCTGTAATTGTTGACATGGTACTGTAATTCATCAATCACTGTGTGATCAGGTTCGCAGTCTCTGCAGAAAATCCTTTGTTTTTTTCGTTTTTCATGTTTAGTGATTATAAAATAAAGTAGACAACACTAAACTTAAGTGCTAATGATCATTCCTGATATGCAAAAGCTTCCAGACTGAAATTACATCTTGTCATTTAAGACTATACGCTCTCGAAGGCCAACCTCATTCTATTTTGGGGCCGTTTGGGCCTTACTATCAACTGCCAATTCAAGATTTTTTTCTGCTCGTTTAGCTGCCAGTTCTAGAATTTTTTCGTGTGACAGCGAGGCGTAGACGTTGATGAGTCTTGTTTTATCATCGTGTACGAGTATCTGCCATGGGGTGTTTATCACAAACAAATTTGACGGACCTTGGGACTATCCATGTACCTTTTACTCTTCAACCCTATCCGATGACATTGGCAACACATTTCCTTTGTTTCATCTTAGTGCAAAGGTTCTGGCGTGGTTCTTGGAATCAAGAAGTAGGGAGTGCTTCAGTCTCTATATAATGCGGAACTAGAAATAACTTAAATGTTCAAGCCTACATGCCTTCAGTTTTATTCAAAAGCAGCCAATTCTACTCTCGGTGTTTGATTGTACTTGATTGTTGTATTTCATGTTTTTAGAGTTCAAAGGCCGCGCAATTAATGAAAGTCCTTCAGAACGATTGCTAAGTGCTATAAAACGTGAGGTTTTTGCCAAGTTATGTTTAGAAATGATTTTTTTTGTAGTATTACGAAATGTTAGAATTTTATCCCAGAGGATAATATTTTGCCGTTGGATATTTTTTTTAAAGATTAGATTAATTGCTTAATGAAATTCTTATTTCTATCAGGAGTTATTGCCACGGATAAATACTCAGGAATTCACTGGCGTTTCGCTATAGAAATTTAACAAGTGATCATTAAGAAAGTATATTTGACAAATTTTAAGCCATACGGGACTAGCCACGGAGTTCCACTTTCACGGAGTCACCCGCAATGCACAAATGTGCGAATTTCCATAGGGAGAAAATCATCCACCTTGACCGGGATTCGAACCCGGATCTCTCGATTTCCGGCCGAGTGCTTTTTTTCCAATGATTTTATTTTATGACAATATCATATTACAGTACATTCATTAGCATACAGGACAAAAAAAAAGATCCGCTCCAAAGACATACATTTATAATACATTTTTGTTTAAAGTATTTTTTAGACACATAAATGAATATATTTTACATATTTTAGTTTTTTGATCTCATTTTAATATAAAATACTATTAAAAGACGTTGAGCAGCCATGCCTTTTCATGCTCTGAGGAGGGTAACTGTTTATTTACTGTTTTAATTTTATCGATTAAAGCCGATCTAATATTTTTCTGACCTGTTTGACTTTCCACGAAAGTTGCTATTAGTTCCGTTAAGATTTCACTTTTCTTGGCAGGAAATAATTTAAAATTTAGTAGTGCTTTAGCCAGTTAAGCTACCGAGGCGTCCTCTTCCCCTGTGGATTTTTGTGACCTTCACGGGACTAGATGTTCTCGACTGCCGGACATACAATGTAACAATCAGTCGCTACTGAGCGCTTAGCGCCACTGCCCATGAGGAAAGATCGTAAAGTATATTTTGTTGAAGATTGTTCCGAATTCTCAATAAATTCAAAGGTATTCCGACTCAAATAAATTAATTTTAGTCACCCGAGTGAATATTGTCGCTGTACTCTCAGACTACGTGCACATGTTTGCGTGACTTTCATTTCTCCATGACTGACTCTTGATGGTCACCTGGATGACTCAAATGCTCGCTTTAGGAGTCAAAAATTCTTAGCTTTCATTGGCAGCATGGGTTATTTCAAAATGAAAATCTTCGCAAAGTTTTTAGTGTTTCCAAGGGCTTCGATCAGCGTGGATAGTTTGCATCCCTTTGAAAATGGTAGATATAAATATGGTAAAATATCGATTTGTAATTCTGGTGTCTATTGTAAAACTCTTTTTTTATAACTTTCTGTATTGAAATAATATAACTTAAGATAGCTCTATTTCAGATTGATGGAAGAATTGTTTATGTGATCGACAAAAAACAGTGCCCGATATCATTTTAAATGTTTTTACATTTGAAATTGGTGAATTTATTTATTTATTATTATTATTTATTAAAGTGGGTCAATTCTGTATAAAATTTGTTTAAAAAAATACAAGTCCATAGTTCCCTTTGGATGGGTTACAAGGCATTTGTTATATCTTGGGTATGGTCCTGCTAAGCATTATGCTTATCAGCAGGTTCCAGGATTATCGTATCCAGTAGCATCAATTTACATATTTACATATATACACCTAAACATAAATAAAATATAACCAGCCTTATGTTAATACATTCTTGTAAGTATTATCCCCAATAAAATCACTAAAACATAAAAATATTACATTTAAGTCTTTTTGGCATTGTACGCACATATGACAAATGTAAAGCATCAGTGCTTGGATTAGCATTTCCAGTTGCATCAATTTACCTCTTTACGTATATACACTTAAACATAAATACAATATAGTTACCCTTACACTCATATAAATATTGTCCTCAGTAAAAAATCACTAGTACATAAAAATATTACATTTAAATCTTTTTGGCATTGTACGCACATATGACAAATGTAAAGCATCAGTGCTTGCGTTAGAATTTCCAGTTGCATCAATTTATCTCATTACATTAATGCACTGAACATAAATACAACTTAGCCACCCTTACATTCATACACTCACATAAATATTATCCTCAGATAAAATCACAAAAACATAAAATTATTAAATTTAAACCATAAATTGGTGTCAATGGTGTTAAGACGTAAAATTTTAACCAACTTTAGATTCCTACGATTAATCATTCATCAGTTCATTCTGATATCTCTCCATCTCATGTATCTCCTATGCGTTCTCATGAATATCCTTAAAGACATCCTTTTTCCCATGCGGAGTGGAAAGAGTACTTTCAAATGGGCGTTGAAATTTATCTCGCGTCTTCAGCTTTCTATTGTTTCTCAGGCGTTGCATTCTTATTAATTTTTAAGCAGAGAGTTTGTTGATCACAAACTCACACCTCATCTATCACCTTGATTTTTACGGCACATTTCTAGCTGAGCTTTTTAGCAGCATGTATTTCGATGACTTATAACGTGTTCGTTCTCTCCGTATTCTCCCTTGTCTCATATATGATCTTACTTTATGTTTAAATATTAATCATGTCTTGCTTGAGTATTTCATTAAGGGGTAGCATATACGAACGATATTTTTGTTTTAATCTATATAAAAATGTTTTTAATACATGTTATTTTCGCATTTGTCTTGTAGTTTTTAAGTTGTCCTTACTTTATCTGTTTGCTAAGTTACTAATATTCTGCGTTATGAGCAACTTAAAGCAAGAGGTTTCGCTTGCTAGTAAAAGCATTACCAATTATTCTTTTAGATTTGGTATCCATCCCTCTTTTTTCAGTTGTTTTCACATGTGAAATGATGGAATGTGACGACACAACAGCACGTAATCGGAAAATCCATGCGGTAATCTCTGGCATGGGATCATTATCACGGCGTTCGGGAATTGATCCCTTGGTACGTAATCACCCCGTGCCACTTACCCTTGAGGGTGGCTTACGTGAACTGATAATAGGTGTAGATGTAAATGTGGGGCTAAAAACTCCGCAAAACTCAAACTCGAAGTACGAAAGTCGTGATAGAGAGTGTCAATTTTGCGTGAATAATATTTCCATTATTAAGCTGACCAGAAAAGTCTAGAAGCTTCCGAAACCTGGTTCTGAAGGAGGATGCTGAAGATAAAATGGATGGACAGAATAAGAAATGATGAACTGTACAGGGGAGTAGAAGAGGAAAGAACCATTTGGAACACCATACATAATCTTAGACTTGACGGATGGGACACACCCTGAGACACAATGCGTGTGTGAAGAGAATAATTGAAGGCAAAATAAAAGGAAAAGTCCCCAGAGGAAGACCCAAAAATAAGTTCATGGACCAAATAAAGGGAAAAGTACATAGAAGGCGATACCAGGAGGCAAGGGAGCTAGCATTAGATAGGGAAGGGTGGAGGGCTGCAGTCAACCAATCTTAGGATTAAACAACCAATGAATGAATATTGCCAGTCCCTCTTTTCCGCATTCCTTCTCTCCCCAATCGTCTTCCTCCCGCGCCCATCTCCCTTTGCCGGCTTCCTTCCTCCCTTTTCTTCTCTATCTCTGGCCCGTCTCTCCCTCGAACATCAGCTTCGCATTATTATTCGGGGGACGAGGCATCGCCGCTGTGGGGGTAAAAGGGGGGACGGCAGAGCCGAAGTTCTAATTATCAAGAAATTAAAAAAGGAAAAAAAATGAATGAACGAAGCTCAGAGTCTTTCCGGGAAGACTCGACGAGTGAGCGGGTATCCTCAAGTTCCAGCAAAAGAGGGTCCTGGAAAAAGGGGGGGGGGGGAATTTGCTTTCGCCAAAAATCCCGCAGATTATAACATTTTTCTCCGGCCATAATTTATTTCAGCCTTCTCTTCCACTGTGTATAATGTGGATGAGTGGATTTGAAAAGTTTCAACCCATCGGAATGGTGGTGGAAGATTAATGCAGGAGAGATCCGAAGACGAATGGACGGGTAGGAATCAGTACGTTTAAGTAGACATAGATGGTTTAGTTGAGAAGCTGAAGCGAAATAGATCTTTCTCTGGTCAGGTAAGCTTGGTCAGGCAAACACTCCTCACTGGAAATTTAAAGAACGCAGCAGCGATTTTTTTATGGGAAATCAACCGCTCATCTAAAACGATTAGCTATGAAGGAACAATACTGAGTGCGAAGGTTGGTGTCAGAAGTTAATGTAGGATTCCTCATTCATTCATTGGTTGTGCAGTCCTGGACAAAAAATTCTTACCACCGCGGAGCGAAGTATTTTCAAAGTGCCGAGTTGACGCCGATTTGACAACCGCGCCCCCGCGCGAGAAATAAACGCACGGACCGGAACGAAAACCATTTCAACCCGTCACTGGTGAGGGGAGGGACCCATTGAAGAATGATTTGACTTGCGAAGGGATTTCTTGAACAGGGGATGTGGTGCACGCTGGGTTTCTGACTCCTTTCGTAAGGGATGGATGAGAGAGAAGGAGAAAGTGTTTTGAGTCAGCTCTTCGAACGTTGGTTGAGCCTAGAATCGTAGTATACTACGACTGCTAGAAAGGTGCCAGTACAAAATACATTCTTCAGTTTCAGCTCCGGCAGTTCGTTATCGTTTTAAATGCACCAGTCAGTAAGTGGACAATTATTTATAAACACTTAGCGATTACGCGAAATGACAGATATTGCATGATGTAACTGGTTGAGCCTAGAGTCTTAGTATACTACGACTGCTAGATAGGCGCAAAAACAAAATACATTCTTCATTTTCCGCTCCGGCAGTTCGTTATCGTTTTAACTGCACTAGTCAGTAAGTGGACAATTTTTTATAAACACTCAGCGATTACACGAAATGGCATGCATGATATAAGTGTCTCTCTTTGTTAAGAACATATAAATACTCAAGCGAGCCCGCATATTTTATGTAATGACCATTTGCTCCCGACGCAATCCCCCCTCCTTAAAATAGACTCCCCAACCAAAAACCGTTAACCCTGGTCATCTTATCCGTCCTTCACCGTAATAACGCACGATCCTTCCTTTTACTTTGTCTCAACAAAGTAAAAGGAAGGATCCCCCCCTCCACTTCGTCCTCCCCAACCTTCAACCATATATTTACCCGGTCACCTGTGATATTTGTTACCTGATGATGGCACGAAGTTGCTGAAACCCGGGTGGCATGTGTAATAAAATAGTGTTTTATTACACGTGGAATTACACACCAGTATTTAGGAAATAATGGGCTGGTTCACCAACAATTGTTATTGCCGAATATGATATAGTTCGCCAAAATTAAAATACATTTTTCGTTTTTTGATCCATTTCTTTTTAAGTAGGAGATGTCCTCACATCTCTGTCTCACTAGCCTATTCCTTCACTGGATGGAAGGGGGTAGGGGAATGCTGCGTAACGCCCGGGGTCATCGGACGAGAGCGGCCAGTGACGTAAATAACTTTCAAAGACCCTTTCAGAGAAATGGTTGAGAACATCGATGTTTCTTCGCCGATTACTTGAAAAGTAAGAAATGGATAAAAAAAACGGAAAACTGTTGGTATTTTAATTTTGGCGAACTATATCAGATTCAAATCATTCTTCAATGGGTCCCTCCCCACACCAGTGGCGGGTTGAAATAGTCCTCGCTCCCGTCCGTGCGTTTATTTCTCGCGAGGTTGCCAAATCAGCGTCAACTCGGTACTTGGAAAATTTTTCGCTCCGTGGTGGTAAGAATTTTTTGTCCAGGACTGTACAATCCTAAGATTGGTTGACTACAGCCCTTTACCCTTTCCTATCTAATGCTGGTTCCCTTACCTCCTGGAATCTCTTCCTATCTACTTTCCTCTTTATTTGATCCATGAACTTATTCCAGGGTCTTCCCCCGGGGTCTTTTCCCTTTACTTTACCTTCAATTATGTTCCTCAATAGCCCATTTTATCTCAGGGTGTGTCCAATTGATCTGCTTCTTCTTTTCTCTATGGTGCTCCATATGGTCCTTTCCTATTCTACTCCTTGGTACACTTCATCATTTTTTATTTTGTCCATTTTTGCATCTTCCTCTAGCACCACGTTTCGAAGGCGTCTAGTCTTTTCTTGTCAGATTTTCGAATGGTCCATGCTTCCGATCCATTGAGTGGTACGCACTTCATGGTACTTCCGAGATAGATTAAGGTATCTACTTGCTCTAATTTCTCTCCTCTCAGGTTGACATCTATATTCGGCTTCTCTCTTTCGCATACTAGAAATTTAGTCTTCGTCTTACATATTTTTATATTTCAATTTCAATGTTCGGGTATCCCAATAGAAAAATCGAATTTCCGAAAAATAAGGACCGCCATATTGTGCATGGTAGATGAAAGGATCAAATAGCTAATGAGGAGAGGGGAAGTAGATGAATAGAGAAGGCAATGGGATGGCTCTCTGAAGAGGATCTCTGAAGTAGGGGTTGGGAATGGGTTAAGGGCGTCATCACTGATGTTGATGGAGGGGATGCGGTGGGCGGCAGGGGCTGTGCGAATGGGGGAGGGTGTGGGCTGTAGGGGGCGGGGTAAGAGTCAGCCTTCGGATGGTTAATATCAACAGCAAGTTAACGAGGTGAGACGGAGCGAGGGCGGGTCGGTAGGCTTTTGAGGGGTAGGCCGAGGAATGGGTTGCGGCTGGCGTTCTTCTTTTTTATCTTCCCTTCACCCCTGAGTGCTCCCCCGTTCTTAGGACGAAGCGGGTTCGGAAGATGCCCCTGTTCCCAATTTCGACGAACCGACAACCTCCATACTTCCTCGCCAGTCGCGGTAAGGACATCTTACGGGGATTGTTAGGATATTAAGCCATGGAGTAATCGTATATTTGTTTCCAATTAACACGAAAACAGGCCGTAGAAGTCTTATACATCGAATATTTCAACGTTAAAGTCCCCAGAGGAAGGTCCAGGATAAGTTCACGTACCAATTTGAGATGATAGTACATAGGAAGAGCTACCGGGAAGTATGGGACTTCGCATTTGATAGGGAATGATGGAGGGCTGGAGTAAACCAATCCTAGGATTGCTCGACCAATGATAATGATTTCAACATTTAACCTTGAGGATAATAACCTTGAGAAGCGCCTAACGATAGACATTACAAGTGCACTACAGCCTGCTAATAAAAAATAAAAAATGTATTTGCTCAATCATGGGGCAGTGAAAGTTTCTGAATAATAATAATGATATCTTATTTACACCTAGTTATACAAAATACTCCGTTGTACAATCTCATTCGTTAAATTAGTCACCCCTGAAGAGACCTGTAATAGGGGTTACCATCGGTGGGTTACGCTGTTTACGGCTGCATTTTCATAATAACACAAAAGTATATTTGTAGGGATTGTAATTGACACAAAGCGTGCTTAATGCATAAGTATAATGAATTTAATAGTTGAACAATACAAAGCAAGTAACAGATTAGGTAATAATGTATAATCGTATCATAGTCATATCAGTGACATATTATGGTGACTTTGACCCAGTCTCTCACCAATATTGTATGCTTTTCTCTCCTTTGCAAAATGATAATCTCAAGTGAGTGCCCCTATATTTTGCCACGCATGTATTTTGGTTTACGCTATGACACTATCAACGGGACATGATGGTTTGAGGTGGGAAGTTGGGGGTAATGAGGACCTTGAGAGGCAATGCATTGGGCCTGACGAGAGGAGGTGGAAAGGATAGGGGTTGAGTTTGGTGGCCTTAAAAGGTTGAGGAATAGGTCGCACGTGTTATGATGAGAACGGTCGGAGGATGTTTGAGAAAACAGGGGGAAATTATCTGGAGAATTTTTAGCCAGAGGGGCGAAGCCATGGGAAGATGGGGGGAAATGAAGGTCATAAGTTTTTGTGTCTACATCTTTGTCGCCACCCTTCCGCACAGCCCTTAAGAACACACTTCTTATTACCCTCCCAGCATTAGATTACCCGGACTCACATGCTCATATCGGTAAATATTTCAAAAGTGTACCTCCTATCCAGTCCGGGGAACACCCAACCGGCCATTAACGGTCTTATTTTACAAGTGCTTATTCTCATAATTTATCCTTCCAAACGTCGACGTTCGCGATGCGTTAAGGAGCATTTTCCCGGCTCGTTGACGATGGGGAAGGGCGGAAGGATACCGGTGTTATTCAGGAGCGTCATCTTCCTAGTTCCCTGCACGTTCATTAAGGCATTCCCTTTATGCTTTCCTTGCAAACTCGTATTGATATACCAACTCTTATTCATATATTCATTCACCTGATATACCTACGAGCTCATATTGGAATACTACGCTTGAAAGAGAGATCGTGTTGCTGTTGGTGCTCTTGTGGTATGTCATTCTCGGCGGTGTGATAATGGAGTGGATTTTCGTCTCTGATAATTTAAAAACTGTTTATATACGAAAGAAATGTGATGAGATACAAATTATTATCATTGACATTTGGGGTAATGAGAACTGCATGATTATTTACTGTGGTTGAGTGTTAATTATAGTAAAGAAAGTAAAATTAATTTATCGCTTTCAACAACAATAACTTGAAACGAATTTACATTTCATTCTCTTGATGCTATGTTGCCTCTAAGGAATACCTGTGCTGAGGCAACCCTCACCAAAAACATATACATTGCCAACATAAAACATTATATGGTAAATGATATTTAGCATAATCATCATATACATCATGAAAAAGTAATTGAATTGATGATATAATAGTGATAGAGCCAGTTCCTCTACTAAGTATCACTAAGTTTAAGAAAACAATAGTATATAGTATTTAAGAAAAATCTTACAATACCTTCCTCAGCATATAGTGGTTTGGAGATAATTGTCGTTGCTGAAGAAACTGCGCCGTCTTTCTTACATTATTAGGAAAATTGCGTTTGAGTTCGAAAATCTCAGCCGAAAGGTTGCACTATGCGACATTGCTTACATGCCATAATTTTCTCACAAGTAAGGTCTTAATTTTTTTGACTCTCCGGTTAAGTTTCTTTCATAGGTATGCATTTAATTTTATAGTAAAATATTAAAATCCGCTTTACACGGTACATGTTATTAAACTAACAACTGTATGAAAGATTTTACAAGAAAATGATTTGAATTACAGCAGGTCTTATTACTCGTTCAGTCATTCAGACGATCATACTATTTGCCGCTTTACACGATTAAATTTTCCTCATGGAGGAGTTCATGCATTCGTTTGTGCAAAATAATGTACCGTGTAAAGCGGCCTTTACAGAAGCAAGATTATTCAGCTGCTTAGCGTGGAATTTACAGCTCATTTCCGCGATTTTATTCTTTTTGCTTGTAGGTTTACTTTGTAAATATTTAAACTGTGTTTTGCTTAGTGTAAGGAAAGCAGAGTAAGGTGTTAACGCTACTCAATCCTTTTTGAAAGTTATGGGAAAATGTTCACTATTTGTGTGAAACTCAAATTGAATGTGAATTGATTTTAAATATAAGTGCTGAAAATTAATTATCATTTGGGCATGGATCTACTTAGATATACACTTTGAATATTTAACTTCATTTCTTTTAAATGTTCATATATGTTGAGTGCCACTCTATGATTTCTTTTTCATCATTAGACATGTACTAATTATCTGCAATTATATTCATCCTCAACTTAGTGCGCGTTCGAATTTATCGCAGTATAATAACAACGGAAGTAAAATTATTCACCTTTTTAGCGGGAGCTATTTACTGCTCAGTTCTGCAAGTTTTCTTAGTTTAGCTAAATAGTAGGTTTACTACTTAAATATTTAAATACATAGTATTATATTTAGTGTGAACAAGAAGGAAAGCAGAATAAAGTATAAACGCTATTAATTCCTTGTTGCAAATGATCGGAAAACTCTTACTATTCGCGTTGAGCTACAATTAAATGTGAATTGAATATAAATATAATGGCTGAGAATTAATTATCGTTTGGGCATGGATCTACTGGGCTATGCACTTTGATTATTTAACCTCACGTCTTATAAATGTTCATGTATGTTGACTGTCCCTCTATGTTTTCCTCTTCGTCATTAGGCGTATATAAATTATCTGCATCAGAGTCTTTCACCAAGGGAACGTATAATTTTTAGCTCATCCACCCATCTCGGAATTTAGCACCAGTGATTCAGCTTCCTTTTCGGAGGGCATAGCTCACGAGACACTCCTACTCCGTGCAGCAAACGGATGCTTCCACCAACTGCGTGGTATTTATTCGCTCTTATTCCAGTCCACTTATCACCCGAGGCGTCTGAAACTTAGCCCATCGGATCGCTGCAGTACATTAAGGGAAAGGGGAAGGACATGGTGGGAGAGCTGGGGACGTATCCTCCCTTTTCGCTCCAGCAGTCTCCCCCTTTTTAACTTATACCGAGCATCTTCTAGTTATCTCCTGCGTGGAAAGCGCGCGCGGGGTCCAAATTAACGACCAATAAATCGTCTAGGGAAATATCGAAATTCACGAAATTGTAACGTCGCCCCGGCGAGTTGAGCCATAAATTGGTACGAATTTATTAGGTTTCGCCATCGGAAAGGACTGGATTTATTTTGTCCTGATATCGCCTTACGCTTTCCGTCTTCATTTAGCGAGACAAGTGCTTCATAACTGTTCAATGTACTGTCGCCAGTTTAGATTTTCGTATTTTCCTTGTGATTCTAGAGAGTAGTTAAGGCGGTGGTGTTTTTTTTATTTTTAACATTCGTTTATATCTCTCTCCTCACTGGTGAATGATTTCAAGATATTTCAAATTTCCATCACGATAAAAAGCATGCAATAAATTTGGGCATATTTTTTGTTGGAGTATATAGAATTATTTTAATGCTCTCTTTTTATTACCGTCTGAATCAAAAAATATATCAGAGTATTTTCAGCGACCACTTTAGAGAGATTGCGCTTTTTTTACCGATCGTGTTTTGTCAATTTTAAACTACAATATTTTTCAGGGTAGTCCTTCATGAGTTTAATCTTGAGCAGAAGCAGTTAAAGCTGAAGTCGAAGTTGATGCTTTTATTATGTGAATCAGGCCTATTTGTGGTGAAATGCAATAATTTCAGTTTCGGGTCAATAACTAAGTTGAAATATACATCTCCATGTTCCATGCTTATTTAAAAATTTATTTTCAATTGTTTTTTTTTCTGGATTATTCACTTGGTAATAACAAAATGAGCGTCAAATTTGATGTGATCGTTCCGTGCTCTTCATTATTAATTTTATGCTAATTATTAATCTCTAGTGATATACGTATCTGCTAAATTCATAGTTTACTTTTTTACACTTTCTATTCATGGGCTCTCAGAATTTTAATTTTGGTTGAATGATTTACTTCTGGACGTTATTCTTTATTTTAAATGCCTGATTTTCCAGGTGGCTACCATGTTCTAATTACAAAGTAAATGAGTAAAACTTGTAAAATATCACCTGCTACAGTAACCAATTGGAATTATTCATGCAATAGGTTTTGGAAACCATTGGAATGCGAAAAAATTAGGTGTAAACGCGTAAATACTCGTCCTTAGTGTTAACACTTTGCGTGCTGGGTTTTAAACTGAAGATTCTCTCAGAAAAACTTCGGGTTTTACACACCTGGATTCTGATAGAAGACTCTCTCATAACTAGTTTAATGAACTTTTATGTACTATTAAAATTTATTTTTCCACTTTGTGATCATATGTATGTGTACCAGAATGACTGCAGCCATACCATAACCTAACGCTGCTGTAAAATAATGATATTATATGGACGTCCTAGTACGTCCATTGTCCTTCTCAGAAAATATAAGATGACACCATTACGTCCGTAGCACTCAAAATGTTAAGCCCGTCAATTGGCTGTTTTAATCATTTTATCTCCTACTACCCATTTTCTTGCCTAATTATTTTGTTTTGTTCAGGCCCTCACGTTATTTGACGTCCTAATTTCCCTCTCTTGAAGGTGCCATCCAACTCACTCAACCGTGAATTGAATGAATGAAACCGTGAATGTTTAGACTGACACACTCCCCTATCTATGCTCACTCATCTCTCATAAATCTGAATCGCTATTCGACAGATACCCATTCTCCCACATACCCGTGTGCTAGATGTCCAATAATGAGTTTTAATTTCTTTGCTTTAATACCCCTTAATTTGTATTTTTTCTAACCTATATTTTAAGGTCAGACTTTTAGACACATTTTTAAGTTTAATATTAAACAGTATTATGGTAAATATGTATTTCAACGTGTATTTTCCTGTTCTGCTGTTACATAGTTACAAAAACGGCAAAGGTTATTACGCTGCTCCCCTAATCATTGTTTGCGTTTGTTATCATAAGACTGTCGATGCATTTATATGATAACTGTACTCAGTATTTTCAAGGGTGTAGGAAAATCAATAATTCCTTGAAATAATCAAAATGGGATACCACGCATTCCGTAGCAAAAAGAAAATAATTTACCGTTTTATTTGAGACCTTTTAGAAGAATTATTACCTGAATTTTTACCAAAGAATGGCTCAATTTTCATAGAATTACGCGACTACTCAGTTACAATATTCAAGGAATCGTGATTTTTAATACTATCATTAGTTCAAGGGACAACCGTTTCGATATATTTGTTTGAATTTCCCTCGGAAATTTCTCTCGCAGTTCAGCGTTAGAAATCGAGTTGCTTGCCTCATTTTTTCATTAAAACTTTTATCGCCGTACAAATATGTTATACAAGCACAAAGATTTTAAGGAGTAAACAAGTCACGGTAAGACTCGGGTGGAAATTAATGGAGAAAGCATGAGGGAGTTCGGACCCGCACGAAACGGTGGAAAAATAGAGAATAGGTTTACTCTTTTAGCAAGTTCCTTGCGATTGGAGCTCGCGAAGTCGGGTAATTGCAAGAGGAAGTTTATTTACATGGACCGAAAGTATTCACGAGTGTTGATCTGCTACCAGCCAGATATCCTCGTCTATTCAGTGTGGATGATGAATGATGACCCATCAAAGTCAGCATTTAAAGTCTATCTCTCTGTCCTTCTCGGGCGCACGGAATTCGAGTGCTGCTGTACGCGAGGGTGTTCTCGATGCTTCTATCTCTCCCGTCTCTCCGTTAGGATCTGCTTTTGTTACGCCGGCGTCGCGAGTGTTATCCCCTCGGTGGGAGGCTGCTGTGGGAAAGGGGAGGGGTGGGTTGAAGGAGGCCTGTGGAAAGAAAAGGTTAGATAGGACGGGTTAGATTTCGAACGGGAATGCATCGCGTCTGGAAGAAATATTGTGGACGACGACTCCTCGGAAGAAAAGCGTCTCGCTCCTGTGTTCCTTCTTGTGTGCGAGTAAGAGACATTGTGGCGAGGGGAAGATAGGGGCGAGATGGAGGGAGGGGTGAGTCGGAGAAAACGTTTTTTTTCCTCTCTTTTCCCGAAAAGGATTCCCTCTTCCCACTGTCACCCCTTGGAGACGGATGTGCTGGGTCCAGGGGGGAGACGTGAGAAAGATTCTGTGGATTGGGGAAGAGAGACGAGATAGGGAGGGTGCACAGGTATAGGGAATGGAAAAGGGGAATTTCGTTAGATTTTTGCATTACGCCTTTCTGCAAAATGAAAAAAACTAGGTTCAAACTAGGTTGTGGAGTTCCATATTAATTTGTAAAAATAACTTGTGTTACTTATACATCTTTATACTTCTACACAATACACTGAAAGCAAAACAAGGGTGTATGGCAGGGACTTAGTTAACGATAGCATGCACAACACCGTGCCATATTACCGGTAACGAGATGAAATCACATCAACATGCATCATCATTAGTCGTCTGCTTTCGCAGGTCCTTGGTGCTTCCATCTCTCTCTGTCCTCTGCTCTCATCTTCAATTCTTTGTAACTCCCTCCATCCTTCAGGTCATCAAAAACCTTTTCTTTCTTCCTGTTTTGTGGTTTCCATCCACCATTCCTTCCAGTACATCTCGTAACAAACATTTCCTTCTCAGCACATGTCCCATCCAGCTCTTCTTCCTATCTTCAATGGTCTTTAAGGGCTTTCTTCCTTCTTTTATTCTCTCCAACACCTCTTCATTCCTAACCCTATGAAACCACTTCGCAATAATAATCCTGACAAAGATTTTTTATGGAATAAGCGTATTATTATTTTGTACATTACGTAAGTGCATAGAGATACATGAGTTATGCAGGAAACATGTAGAGCTTACTGCTGACATTTCTTAGGAGATTAGAAACCAGGATTAAGAACAAAATTGAATTTTTTACTTCGCTACTTTTTGACCAACCTAGTTAACCTTAGAAATGTCGAAGCAGAATCTGCTGAGCACAGATGGCAGTCGATTTGAATGCTTTTGATATTTTTTGAGCCATAACTTTTTGTCAATTTCCTTTTCCGTTGGAAATACCTGAATTATCTAATTATTGCTTGAAGTTTTACATTCTTTAGTATTAACATTTGACTTCAGTTGTTTTAGGTTTGGTTAATGATTCTTCCTAATACCTCAGAAGCAGTCATGTTGACTGCTCCAGGATTATAATTTGCATTTCACAGAGTAAAGATTAAATTATTACTGCAATCGCTGAAAGGGAACATTATTTCATTAGTATCGAATTTTAAGAGTAATTTAATACAATTTTAACTAAAAAAGTTCATTTTCCTGCAGTGGGATTTTTCGTCAAGGATATCACCTCCTTATTTCCTTACGCTTTTCCCATAAATGTATACATTTTTTTTGACACTCATTTAATGTATTTTTCTTAAGAGGGGTTAGATGGAAGACGCATTATTATTATTAATGAGTCTACGCAGTTGATATCACTCTCCCTTATCACATCGCAGCTTGTGCTTGAAGCATTTTATTTTTTCTGACCTGGATATCTGAAAACGCCTGGGATGGATATGTAAAACACATGTACTGTAGGGTTCGTCAGAATTTCACTGTCGAAAATTTAAGGTCTTGTAGCTTTATATTTTTCCTTTTGATGCGATCATAACGTTTGCGAAATGTAGCATTTCAATAAGAGAAATAGATTGTAGCACAAAAATGTTTAAAATCTCGTTCTTCCCGCGATCGATAAGAGACCATAATGGCCGCGTTTAGACTTTGAATTAGGTTAGTTGACAGGTAGTGTAGCTAATTAATTCATGTTGTATTTGTAGCATACCGATAATGTGGTGCATGTTGGTGATGTTAAATTTCTTCCCTGTAGTTCATGTTGGTGATAAGACCACCTGCCAAACACCCTTGTGGTGTCCTGCAAGGTAATAAGTAGCTGTAGTCAATTAAACCTCGGTTACCCATTCCGCAGGGGTACCGAAACAGCAATTCTGAAGATTGAGAGTTTGCGTTTTCCTCTCATTTCAATCCGATACAAAACGTAGTTTTCAATATATATTCCCATTATAAGGTAAATGCATCAACGGTGCACATTTATAATACCAAAATATTTCTAATTATTTATGAATGCCGTAATAAATAAATTTTTGACGTGTAGACAATACCAATTTTTTCACAGAAAATATTATACCTCCAAGTAACGCCTGAGTCTTTCAAGTTAATCTATTGTCTGAACTCGAATTTCTTATCAATGCGTCGAAATATAATCCCCCAGATCCGGGGCTTTCAGCTGCGGCCGAGGAGACCGTATTATGGAGGCATATGCGCTATATAATCCCCCATTGATTCCTCAGTGCCATTAAAAGTTAAAATAAAAATGGTCGGCAACCGTCCTTCACGGCGGCATAAATTCCAGGAATGTGAGGCCATTAGATGATCTTACTTCCGGTTCGTCCCCATTATGTTTCCAGTGATATCAGAAAGCTTCTTCGGATTTAGTTACTCTATACTTCCAGCTCTATTAATTTGGCTGATAATAACGGCAATTCAATTCCATTTTTTCCCTCCTTTTTACACGCTTTGAACGTCATGAAATGTATTAATATTAAAGCGTAATGGGATAACACACTCTCTCTCTCTCTATCTCTCTCACTCTTGGCTCCCAACTGCTGAAAAATCAATCATCATTGGTTGTTCAATCCTAAGATTGGTTGACTGCAGCCCTCCACCCTTCCCTATCTATTGCTAGTTCCCTTACCTCCTGTTATCTTTTCCCATGTACTTTCCTCTTTATTTGGTCCATTAACTTATTCCTGGGTCTTCTTCTAGGGACTTTTCATTCTATTTTGCCTTCAATTACATTCTTAACAAACCCATTGTGTATCAGGGTTTGTCCTATCCATCTGGTTATTTTTATATGGATGGTGTTCCGTATGGTCCTTAACTCATCCCTTCTTCTGTAAACTTCACCGTTTGTCCGTCCATTTTATCTTTAGCATCCTCCTTCAGCACTAGGTTTTTAAGCCTTCTAGTCTATTCTGGCCAGCTTTTCCTATGGTCCATGCTTCCCATCCATAAAGTGCCATGCTCCATACCAATGTTTTCAAATACTGTTTCCTGGTTTTTGTTCCTGTCATTTTTGATCACGGCATATATTCCAGGAACTTACATAAACAGGAAATAGGCAATAAGAAAAGAGACTCTTAGGTAAGGGTGCAAAGGAAGCAGGGATAGGAGGAGAAGGAAATAGGACGCCTCAAGGGGCTTGGAGTTGGACGAGGGATTGTGAAAAGAACTGCTAAAGGGTGGCTTTTTCTGATAGCAACGCAACCCACCCCTCTTCCTCATCCCGTGAAAGGAAAGAATTATTACGGGAGGGGGAGATGTTTTTTTAAAGATGGGGAGACAATGATTTCCCAAGGAAGACAGCTATTATTTACAGTCCTGGAGGGGTAGAGTTTGCTACGAACTGTCGCTAAGGGAACCCGGAGGGTCGCCGAAATTCATTCTTATTGTTTGACCTGAAGGGTTGTACGTATACCACCATTGTCCACAAATTTGCAAAATTTTCCCCCGCAAATGGAGAACATCTTAACTGTTAGAAAGCGTATTCAAGGAGCATTGTCATGCTAACAATAAGGAGTCAATTATTCATTGATTGTTCAATCCTATTATTGGTTGACTTCAGCCCTCCACTCTTCTCTATCCATTTCTAGTCAAATGCCAGTCCCCTTACCTCCTGGTATCTCTTCCTATGTACTATCCTCTTTATTTGGTTCATGAACTTATTCATGGGTCTTCCTCTGGGGACTTTTCCCTCAGTTTCGCATTCATTTACGTTCTTCCCAAACCCATTGTGTCTCATGATGTGTCCGATCCATCTTGTTCTTCTTTTCTCTTTGGTGTTCCATATGGTGTTTTCCTATTCTACTCTTCTGTAAGCTTCATCATATCTTATTTTGTCCGTCCATTTTATCTTCAGCAACTTCCTCCAGCACTAGGTTTCGAAGGCTTGTAGTCTTTTCTGGTCAACAACAATAGTAACAATAAGGATGCGAAGTATGATATGCTGAAACTATTTCAGCTTTCTTTCTGATACTTAGGTCTAAGCAAACTTTGGTATGAATCATGTATTAAAATTAACAAATTGTAATTTATGGATATTTTTGTTGACCCTACACGAAAAGCATAGTTACTGAGTAAATTTGGGAAAGAGCTTTCAATGAAAATAGAGGCTTATCAAAGCTGTCCAGAAAACACAATTATTATATTAATATATATGCTTTTGAGCTTTGAGAAAAATTTCTGTATATTTCTCCAATAGCACTCCTAAACTATGAATAATTTCAGTTCTTTACAAATTATTTTTGTAAACTATAGGTACAAATGGTTTTTTCGGGGTTCATTTTTGCGATTGTTGCTCGCAACTTTATTTCTGGCATAATAGGTCCTCTTGTAACTTGGGACTGTTAAGGTCAATTTACTGAAGAATTCCTTACATTTGTTTTTTGACGTCATTTAAAAATAATTAATCACTCCACACTCTCCTTCTACCTAAGGTTTGGTATTGATACGCTCCGGATTATTCTTCACAATCGTCATAATAATCTAACGTGGGATATACGTGGTACCGAATGTAATTCAAGTGTCTCAAAAATAACCTGTGAAATTTTCAGTCATTTCAGAATACTTCTTTTAATAGTATTTCTTCATATCATAGAGAATAGTCAAGAATAATACTGTATCACGCACCAAACATCATCAAAAAATGGCGCGTTATAATCTTCCATTTGTATACCTATGCTACGATTGAGTGCCATCCTGTTAAATGTTCACACCTATAATGAGTGTTAATTCGCAGCAGGAATGAAAAAATACAATACAATACATACTGGCTGATCTCTATATTTTTATCATAAGTAACTAATCTGATGTTTTCCGAAGCAATTTATCTTTGGTACTATGTCCATTTTTGTTCTCTATATTTAAATCTTGGCATTTTATTATCTCCTTCCTGGGTTCAGGATCCTAAAGCCTCGGAATCAAATTGAGATGGCTACGTCACCGTGTTTAGAAACACACTTTTCACGCTGTATCATTTTTTCACTAGTTTAAGATAATACTTCAAGTATTGAACTTGTGATGGCAGAATTTGACTGGTCAAATTGCTAGATTGATTTTTCCTTGCCGACCACCGCTCCTGAGCTCCATTTCGGAAGAAGCCAAATATTCTCTGGGTCATTTGTTTACCGGAAGTGTTGGCTCGTAGTTGGAGGATGTTTTATCGATAAAATTTCTGGAATTTCGACAAATTTCAGCCCAGTTTCTTCCTGTACACTTTATATCGAGGAGTGGAAATCCATGAGACTGCTTTAGGGTGTGGACACGGTCATGAATCCAGAGGCATTTGGGAGCAATCGGATGATTCGAAAGATTAGCCCTATTACCAAATGAGATGTCTATTTTATGACCTATGCAAAAGGCTTGGCTTGCACATTTCACCTTTTCTGGAGACAGGTTACTTCACAGGATTCAAAAGAGAGTAATAAAAATTTAGCATTACTCTTGTTAAAGTATCTAGTGGAAAGTTGATTTTTTCAATAATTATTAAAACAATTTGTGTTACCTTTAAATATCTTTATGTTCTCTAACCTCAATATTGATAATAATAATTATAATTTATTTCTTTACAGAATACAAATTTTGTGCATGACAGTTATTGGTACATTAATTTGGAAAGCTTTATGACCTATAAGAAGCTGAGGTGAGGCTTCCTTCGCAATAATAGGGCACTACTGCGTATAACTTTAAAGGAGTACATTTCTTTTTATCTAATTTACACCATTGAGAATGAAAGAAGAATTAATTATTAGCCAAAAAGCAAAAATAAATTTAATAACTTTATACGATGATATTAAACATTTAGCATCTGGCAGAGTGAATAACCGTTGGAGGGCCAATAGAACTAAATTTATGCTTTTTGCTTTTCATGTTAACAGACAGTAGATTGTACACTTCAGGACCCGAATATAAAAAAACATCTCTCAGAGAACGTTTTTTTATTTTAATAGAGTGACAAAATATTTATCTCTCATAAATTTTTAATTGTTCTTCGCGAATGTAGAAACTTTTTTTCACTTCTAAAATAAAGTATACGAAGTACTTAATACATGTATAATAGCTGTGGGTGTTGTAATGATAGCAGTTTTAATGAACCATTTAATGGAAACGAGTGAAATTACTAAGACTTATATGCAAAAATTCTAATTATTCTCCATTGGTCCGCCCCAGCATATTATATTTGTTACTTCTGAGTTTTATCTCATATTTATTTTCTTTTTGTTCCTAATTAAAATACCCTACAGTTGCTTTACCCCTACAAAAACATCCTCTGTCAATAATTCTCCCATTTGCAGTCATACTCTTCATTTTAGGTGACAAAGATGTTGATAGTAACATTGTCCTTCGATATTCAAAGATGATGTGCTATATATGGTATTGATATGTGGTATGTGGGTATGTATGGTTTTAGTTTGCAGCCTTAGTGTTCCGAGGAAATGTTTACTGAAGCCACATTGGATTGTCAGCAACTCGGACCATGCGGAATAATTGTGTGCAATTATTATATACGACTAAACTAAGATTTTTTCATGCTTTTCCCCCTGCTAGTATTTATATATATATTTTTTTCATTTTACCAACGTGTACTTCACTTTAGGTCTGCCACCAAGGTTCCTAATACAAATTATTGTAGTATTATTTGCGACTACATAAGTACAGGAGTACAAGTACAAGAGTTGCACAGTGAGCATGTATAAGGACATGTTTGTACTTGGTAGAAGATAAATAAGCACGGAAGCTTGAAAGGTAATGACATAAACAGCTTGAGTACTTGTCGACGAACCTACCTATAGAGTTTTAATGCTGGATTGTGATAATTATCTCTTATCACTCCTTCATTTTAAGGTAGTTTGAGCAAGATAGTTCCCCAGTCAGAATGGAGGCCATATTTGAATGATACGTTTTAATTTCAGCAGCTGTAGGAAGCAGTATTTAAGTAATGCATTACTAATGGTGCTATAATATCCTTTTACATATCTAAAATTCTAATAAATTGTATACATAAATTGTTGAATATGTTAATGAAATTTCACGTTCTGTCTAGAATATCCTGACGAATTAATCGTCGCAGATTCTTTAACATTATTTAGTTGTAGTGTGTAGTATATGTTTTTGATAACCGAGCCCCTGCCGTGAATTATCTACATCTACGAAATACCGTTTAAGCCGCCGCAATGGTGTGTGGCTCGGGGTGATTCCACACCAGGCATGCAACACTCATCCCGACTGAATTCAGAACCGCGCACACTTGCGTGGATGCCAGGCGGAGGCCGAAAGCAGTCAGGATAATAATGCACAGTTAGACCAGAAACTAGGAGAGTGCTACGTAGACGAGCATGCTGCCATGCAGTACACTACTTATGATACAACTACTGGTTAGTATTACAAAGCGACAGATTAATTGTACTATAAGGTACTAAATCATGCAAGATTTATATCATGCTGGATATTCCATGCAGGGTTAGAAACTTATAATTTTGTTGAGACGTTTAGCACAAGTGCAGATACCTAATTTTGCCTAGTCAGACTCAAAGTATCCTAGAACTGATCTATCGCAACTATTATGGTCTTTTTTGTGTGTAGAGAAAATGACATTTCGTTTCTACTTTCATAGTTTGGCTCTGGCATGCAAAAAATGGTCTACATCCAACTTTCGTAAGATAAGGTAAGGTGTGGATGGTTGTATTTTCCTACTTTTATTCTAATGATTCAACCCACCGTAAAATTTCGAGTCTCGAATGATACTCATCCTTTCATCTATCTCTGGAAAATACATTACGTCTTATTTTATCTCTCTTTGCCCTCCATTTCATTCTCTTTCCGATTCAATGCAGTCGTCTCATCGGTCAAGTTGGACCGTCTCGTTATACTCTCCCCACCCACCCTTTTTCCCCCCTTCTCTCCCAATCTGCCACGCCCCCGCGAGACGCTGAAGTGAGTCACAGGGGATCGGTCGGACTGTGAGCGTAGGCGCGCCCCCGTGAGTAACCCGCTGACTCAGGTCGCTATGGTGTGGGAGGAATTGCCTCTCTTCGTCCATAACCGCATCCGTTGCTTAAACTGGCTGCGAAACTTGGTGGCAGCCTCCTGCCCGTTAATGTGATGACAGTGGGTGTGGGAATGGCCGGCTGAGAGCATAAGGGGGAGGACAGCTCATGGCCAACGACGCAGCCAACTCGACTGTATTTCACTCGATATGCCTAGGAAATGTCAGAAGTGCGCTTCACGGAATTACTTTAACGTTTACTAACTATCTGAGTCGCAAATAGCTTATTAATTTGGCAGCTCATAAAAGATTGACGCTTAGGTAATAGGATTAGGAACTCTAGAGAGGTAGATTTTTGATGTGAATATACAATGGCTTAGCTACTGTTTGTGTTCCCACGGGTTTTTTATCCGTTGCTGCCTTTCCTTTGGGATATGTATGATAAACGTCAAGCGTATTTAGACACTATTTAAAAAAACTTTATAAAAAAACATTTTTCTTACTTTCATTTACAAAGGAAGATACAAAGTTATATATTTATGAATTGTTTTTATTGGAAAATCTTGAAAGATCTAGTCAATATTGGCCCCTTTTTTCTGAATTATGCTCTACATATTACTCAAGAATGTTCAAAGTATTCTGCATCACTAATTGTAGTTGTTATTTCACGGGAGAGTTGACCAGTGGTTAGTACGGCTTTCATTGGCATTACTTACACCACGTGGGTTCTCAGCACCCAATTATATTTTTATCAATTTTAAAGAAATTGTTTTTAACCCTGGCTATATTCATGCGTTGCTAATTAAGCTTATTAGTAGACTAGTTGAAGAAATTCCAGTCAATAGTTGTGGCGTAATTTAGGTGTGGGATAAGACGGTTGACTCTCTATATTTCAGCTATTCCTGCTGGAAATCAAAATCAGGTGAAAATGACATGAACGCGAAAATTATTCTTTTATTATTTTAATAAGTCAACCCTATTGATAGTTTAAAGAGATGATAACAGAAAATGAGTTGGGATAGAAATATACGAAACAGTTTATACGCATAAAACAGGAAATATCAAGGCACCATGATTTTTTTCATGAGGAAGTTACGGTGTTAGTAATCATCCTTTCTAATATATAAAAATGTAATGGTGTCTGTCTGTATGTATGTTGCTCCATCACACAAAAACTACTGAACCGATTGAGCTGAAATTTGGTATGTCTGGTTTGTGTATGGTGGTTTGGTTTAAAATGCCTTAAGGGCCCGCAAAGGCCCCACTGGTGGTCCATGCTAAGCATTTGGTTCGGTGCAGTGGTGTCAATTTTTGCTTTTAAAAAGAACTTTCACTCAAGATAGAGGCCTGGGATTTATTTATTTATGGCTGAATAAATGAAGTTTTTAATTATTTCAATCGGTTTCCGTTTACGCTTCGTATTTGTGTGACAATCATGTTTTCGGCTGAAAAATTTTATCTGAAATCAACTGTAGCACATATCCTTGACAACCAGAGATTTGATTTTCCAAGAATATTCACGCCTCTAGCATTTAAATATCACGGCAGGCCAATGATTGCACGTAGAAACAAAATCTGTACGAGATGGGTCTAGAGTCCCGAGGGCCCCATGATAGATGGCTTCGGGGGGTCATCGATAAACCCAATGCATATGTACAAGTATACTCTTCAATCTTTATTTGAACGTTTTCGCAGCGACTTTTTACTATATTGAAGTTTTTCGGGGTATCCCTCTGCGTATTGAGCATTTTAAATTTACTCAACGTTTCGTTCTTCACACTGAGAACGTCGTCAGGAGAATGAAAGAGTTTGTTTTTGTTGCCTCTATATATAGTTTCTTCGTTGAGACGGTTGACCATTGTTAAGGGTTTTAAATTTAAAAAAAATGATAGCCGTCTTCCCTATTTAAGTTGGATGGTCGTTTGGCTATTTCGATTGAATCCCTTATTAGTCGAGGATAATAAAGACTAATTTTGGCCAGAACTTTAGCCTCATCGAAGAGAATCTTGTGTCCCGGATCTGACATAATATGCTCTGCGACGGCTGAAGTCATCCACTGCCTTGCCTCTAGCGCTCTTTTAGCCTGATCTTAATTGGCCGTTTGGTTTGCCCCACATAGCTTGAGCCACAGGTACATGGAAGCTCATACACACCATCCGTGTTGAGAGGCGGAATACCATCTTTCGCAGAAGGCAGCATGTTCCTAATTTTCTTTACTGTACCAAATCTGGTCTCAATCCTAGCTCGTCGTAGGATGCGAGCTATGTGGTCCGTTGTACCTGAGTTTACATCTTACTAATATATTAAATTACATAGTTTACATCTTACTAATATATTAAAATCTAGTGGTGTCTATCTGTCCGTCTGTCTGTCTGTCGGTCTGTCTGTCTGTCACTCATAAACTACTGAATCGATTGAAACAAACTTTGGCAGGAAGATATTTGATATATCTGGTTCACGCATAGGCTGTAGAAAAAGGGCCTTAGGGCCCTAGAAGGCCCTCAAGTGGGCCCTTTTATCTCCAAAAATTGGCCCTGGAAGATAATTCTTGCCTGCATTAGAAACACGTTAAATATTCCTATACTGAATGCACAACAATCATGGGGTCGTAAGTCACGCTGGGGCCCCAGAGGGCCCAAGGTTTCCAAAGAATGCTTTGTTAATAGCCTCATAAGTATTGAACGAGTGAACCGATTTTAGTGAGATTTTCACATGTGGTTACTTTACTGATCCAGTAAAGCCTTTTTAAGGAAATTGGGACTGTAAGGAAGGCCCCTGGGCCCCAAGGGCAGCGTATTGGGCCGCCTGGTGTCTTTTGTGTTTGAAATTTTAAGTCTAAACATTTTGATTCAAGTGCAGAGGTTTCTCTTTTTGCATAATTTAATTAGTTCTACTAAAGATAGAAGGCTATTATTTTCGCCATTAGATGGATAAGAGATTGCAGTTTCTTATTTTTTCATTCAATTTTCTAATACGAATAAAATTTTCTTAGAAATCGCGTTTTTAATGTCAAAATCATGAATTTTACTTCTGTCAACAATAGGATATTTCCTTGGTAACCATAGAATTAGTATAAGCTTTAGAAGGGAAATGGGGCCTTTACAATGTCGGCTGGGTTTTATATCTCGAGATAGGTACTACAGGGGATATCTAGGCCGTATACTGAAATGTTGCTGATTACGATATTTTCAGAGATATTTTTGCCTAAAATTGGCAAAATTCATTTTAAGTGGGCCAATTTAAGTTGGACCCATGTAAAACAGGAGAATGCCCCGAGGTTATATTAATGCGGAAAGCCTCTGGAATGCAAATGGCCTGTAGTTTAGTTTCCATGTGTTACTGCCAAAGAATGTCGAAACTCGGTAAGCATAATATAATACGTAATTCATATCCTGAATTAAAAAAATAAAACTAAAATTATAGCTGATTTGCCTAGAAAAAAATACACCTCATGAGCGGTCGGTTGTGTTATAGCCGGTCAGTTGTGTTAGCCAGTTACACTACTAAGCCATCTTCCTTCCTTCCGGGTTCGAATCCCGGTCAAGTCAAATAATTTTTTCGTAGCGAATTTCAACCCTGGGGTATATTCTATGTTTGGCGTCGTCCTAGTTCGTGTTAAACGTGTTTTCTTAGTCTTCCCTAATTATTTGAGTTCCCTCAATTTTTCTGAATCCCCTTTCTATCTTTCGCATCGTCATGTAGGTTTTTAATCTCTCATTAGTCAATCACTTACGATTTTACTTATTTTTTCCAATAAGTCCCAGCGTCTGCCCCGGAAACTGTTTTCTCCCATGTATCTCCTTGTTTGAATTTTCAGTATTTGTTGTATAGAAGCTGCTTGCACATAATCAACAGTTGAAATCCTTGAAGTTTTGGGAACAAAGTCCCATTAAATGGCTTTAAATACAAAACCGTGAATTTGTATGCAATCTACTTAAATTTCTATATTACGGACTGAGGCGGGAAGTGGACCTTGTAAAAACTACAGGAAGTTGTGCTACATGACTAGAATGATCAAATGGAGAATGATAACGTTTTAATTAGTTACTTACCGCCTCACACTGAGTAAAGTTCCTCTTAATCTCCAAATTCACTGTTGTTTCTGCTATGAAATAAGAGGTCAGCACTGTTCCACTTGTTGCTTACTTATTTCATGTTCCGTGTTCCTGTAAACATTAAATTTGTAGGTCAAGTGTCATGAAGAGAAACTTGAGCACTGACCTTAAATGCTATTTCCTTACGCTTTTCCGATTTAAGCTTTGGTTGTGATTTCCCAACAAAATTTCGAATTACTGTTTAAGATTCCTTTAAGGTAGTGCGAGCGAGACAGTTCCCTAATCATAATAGAGACCATATTCGAATTATACCTTTTAATTTCACCAGCTGTGAGAAACACGAATTAAATATTACATCATTAATAGTGCAATAATATGGTCGTGCATGACAGAAATTTAAAGTAATCAAATGAAAATATCCAAATAAATCTTCAACTTGACTCATTTTTGTCACGCGGTACGTTTGATACTCCATCGAAACGGAAGGATTATTGTGATCCCGAAGAACTCACTGCGGTGACAATATGATTAATTTTCAAAAAAAGTTGGGAAAACACACTATCTACACAATGTTGATTTTTTGACGAGTTCTAAGCGTACGGAATGCCTCATTTTTAATATAAGGTCTCTCTGGAGTGCATACGCGTACCATTTCCCATGTGAAAGGGCTGGTATTTTCTGGCAAATATCTCGGAAAGTTATGTGGTAAGGGGTTAAATTTTTGGTGTCAATTGAAGGATGATATATTTTTCTTTAAAATGAGACCAAACGCATTGATTTCTAGGTATAATGAAATTTCGCTCCGACTACCTTAACAAGCAGCTCCGAAACACAATTTGTTTTATCTTTCTGCAACGGTTGATTGCTAAGGTGAAACATTTCTTGCGAGTGCGGCCGTTTTAGTAGTAAATAAATCATAGAGGTCTTATAGGTGAATAAGTGAGCATTTCACACATGAACAAATTCTTTGTTTATTTTCCATATTTTCTCAAATTCTGATTTTAGTAAACAGCGTTCCAATATTTTTTTCAGTGTTTACGATATCTTGCTGCAACCCTCATTTTCGTTCTGCGACAATATCGCGCCGTCGCTCGATGTTCTGCTCTGGGGACAAGTAGTGTCTTTTCGGAAAGAGTGGTGTAACGTTTATTTCAGAGCGACACAAATAATATTATCATGACGTCTCACTACATCTCTATTTCTGACAGGGGTGATAAAATTAGAGGCCGAAAAAATAATATAAGTGGCCGTGGAAAAATATATTGCCGACCATATTGATTCAAAAATTCGTTTTTTTTCCGCGCACAATAAGCGACCATAGTTAATACTGAGCTCCATCAGATACACTCACATACACTATTTTTTAAAATTAATCATATTGTCACTGCAGTAAATACTTCGGAATCACAATAAACTATGTTTTGATGGAGTTTCAATCATAACTCGTGAGAAAAATGAGTCTAGTTAAAGGCTTATTTAGATATTTTCATTTAGATATTTTCATTTAATTACTTACAATTTCTGTCTTGCAAAACTATATAATGCAATACTTAATTCGTGTGTCTCACAGCTGGTGAGATAAACATATGTATCAAATATGGTCTCTATTATGATTAGGGAACTATCACGCTCGCTCTACCTAAAGATACCTTTATTTCGTTAAATTTTATCAAAATAATTTTTCTTAGATCTCGGCATGGGCATAGCCAGGATTTATGCTAGGGAAGAGGACATCCTTTCTGGCTCCGTAGAGCAGATTTGGTTTGAAATGTCTCCTCCAAGGGGGCCCTGCCTCCCCCTAGCTATTCCCATGGATCTGAGCATATTACTATGCTAAACACAAACTGATAAACATGATTTATATACCCACATGACTCATGAGTACAAACCATCTAAGGATATCCCTAACTTTACTTGCTTGGGATCGAATAGATAATAAAAAAACTTAGGAAAAAATATACTTCAGCCAAAATGGAGAAAATTTCATATGAATACACTCCCATAATACTCGTCTTCATTTCACCTCCAAAAACCTTACACCTTTACACGGCTGGTGTACTATCATCCCCTGCCCCTCGCCCATACGGCGGCTCGCAGGGTAGTATGTAGATGTAGATGTATGCCATTTCTGTGTTCAATTAAGTACTGCTTATATTTTCCTCAGGAGTCATTTACTGCCCAGTGAACTCTTCCTCATCCTCAGGCGTATAATTGTTCCCTGCGGGATCAGATGACTCATGTCAAACCCTCGCCAAAATTCCTCTAATTGACTCCCAAGACATCCCGGCGTTATTTTGAGAATTCTCTTTTTAACGGAGCAAATCCCACTCAAACCGAAGGATGAACTGAGCATCTGGAGGCATTCAAGATTCCGGAATTACTGTTCACCGCGTGCTTTTTCACCCATTTAATTGACCCGGCTGAATCGTCGCTATAAAACCGAGCACTCAAGTGCGCACCTTCCGAATGAAAATTTTTTAACTCTCACATTATCCCTCATGTTTTATTGTTTCCGTTCCCAGAATTCCGCAACAATGCTAGTAGGGAACCGTTTTTTTACCCCGTGTTATTTTTAGTGGTTAATACTAATACTTGAACGCACTCCAGCGGAAAAATAGCAATTTCATTCTTTTAATACGCTTATTTTTACCTCGTTTATTATGTTTATTTTAAAAAGCGGCATGATAAAAAGATCCGGTGCTCACGGTAACGACGCATGAGCGAGGGTCCACCTGTCTCTTTACGTCCTTGGCCCTAAATCTCGAGTCACGTGCTCTTCCCCCATCTCTTCCTACCCTCCCTCTATACACTCCAACCCCCCCCCCCCACTTAATCACCCTTATTCACCACAATCTTTTCTAATTTAAAAAAGAATCATGTCATTTCATGCTTCCGGTATCCTTGTTTTCTTTTTTAGCACGTTCCCCGTACGATTTACGTTTGTATTTATTTGTTTCATGAAATATTTATCTTCAAACACACTCACACGCCCGCTTGGGACCGATTTCCCGTTTGAGTGGCCCTTCCAGCGTGTTCTATTAATATACGTCGAACGGCTTCCGGTTGTTGCGAAGGGGGTGAAGCGGACACGTGATGAGGGCAGGAGCAGGATCACCAGTCAGCTGATTCTCCCACGTAACAACCCCCCATCTTCCCCTCTTGTAGGAGGAAGGCCCTCCCCTTGGTGGAAATAGTTCTCCTTCCTCTCTCTCTCGAGTCCGTTTCCCTGTGACCACTCATTTCCAACGCCGCCTCTGCGTCTATATTTTGACTTCTGTTCCGAGAGTTTTAAGTGGGACGATGTGTGGGAGGATAGGATGAAAAACCTAAATAAATATGTTATATTTTTTTATTTCCTTGGCAACCATGGAGTTAGCGTTAGCTTTGGAAGGGAAATGGGACCTTTACAATGGCGGCTGGGTTTTATATCTGGAGATAGGTATTACAGTAGAAATCTAGGCCGTATACTGAAATTTTGCTGATTACGATAGTTTCAGGGATATTTTTGCCTAAAATTGGCAAAATTCATTTAAAGTTGACTAATTGAAAACAGGAGAATGCCACGATGTTATATTAATGCGACTAGCTTCTGGTATGCAAATGGCCTGTAGTTTAATTTCTATACTTTACTGCAAAAAATGTTGAAACTCGGTAAACATGATGTAATGCGGTTTTCATCTGCTGAATTAAAAAATAAAACTTAAATTATAGCTGAGTAAAACTGGATAATGCCACGATGTCATATTAATGCGACTAGCTTCTGGAATACGAATGGCCTGTAGTTTAATTTCTATACTTTACTGAAAAAGAATGTTGAAACTCGGTAAGCATAATATAATGCGGTTTTCATCTGCTGAATTAAAAAAGAAAACTTAAATTATAGCTGATTTGCCTAGAAAAAAATGCATCTCATGAGTGACTCGAACCTACAACCTATATGTCCTTTCTTTCATCCCCCGTTTAATTTCAACGGATACCTTTGCTAGTATGTTTTTTTTTAATTCGCGCGTAAGTGTATTTTTGAAAATGCGTCGAAAAAAACTTTTCTCTCCCCCACTTCTTCCCCCATAACTATCCCATTCATGGTTTTCGAAAACCTTTTTTTTTATTTTCTTTAAATTATTAAGTCTTTTTTTCTATATTCTCTTCCCCCTCTTAACGAGCGAAATCTGTGTGTGTGTGGATGTCGTGTTTATGTCTCCATCTCTCTTTCTGGCGGACAGATTACTTCCGGCGCGTGCAAGCTTCCGTTGTAACACGGTCGTTTCGTTCATGTCATGAATGGGAAGCAAAGTTGAATCTGCCTTTGATGAAATAATTTCTTTCACGTACGTGTCGTTGACGAATTCATCTCATGTCTCCTCGAATGTCCATCTTCGTCTTTTACTTTTTGAACGATGTATTGCTGGAATTTCTCTTGCTGTGCGTCCGTGAACTAATTTTCTGGTGTTCTCATGTCACACCTTGGAAAAGATACTTTGTATTGTGGGGATGTCGCTGGGTCGTGGAATCAACGAGCTCGTTTCACACAGTAATTGATCCAGTGCTAAGGTACTCAAAAAGCTTTCCAGTATAGTGTGGAATGGAACTAGCAAAACGAAAATCAGGGCTTTGCGCTTCATATCTTCGCAATACTAATGGGATAATGAGGACTCTCCAATCAAATTTCTCGATAATGGAGAAATAATTTTTATAGCTATCCATTTGAACTTACAGGCCTGTTACATCAGGTAATGAAAGCCATACACTCTCTTTTAGATTTTATTACCTTTTAAAATTATTTTCTTGGTTTCATCCGTGGTTGTTTTTTATACGAAAATGGTTGGTACCTGTCAACCTGCCCTCTCCATACACCTCAATGGTCCAGACATAGGAGCGCCATTTGCCTGGAACTACCACATTCATGCTTCAATTATGGCAGCAATTTGGTAGTAGAGCTCAAGTAAAATATGTGGTGACGCAAATTATCTCAGTACTCAATCACCTCCCCAAATAATCTATGTAAAAAATGGTGGTAAGGTGCCTAAAATTTATATTTATTTAATATCTGAGGACTTTTTACTTTTCATAATCAGTTTTAAATAGCCCTTGAATATGCTTTCTCGTTTATGTTAGTGTTTTTCTACTGTTATCTTAGCATTATCCGTAATAACCGATGTTTACATCTCCACTTTCATGGCTGAACTACAGTAAAAGTAGACTTACTTTTTTCGGGATTCATTCCGCGATGTATGTTTTAAGAAAACAATATTTCGCTGGTCCTCCTGCCAGCTTCATCAGGTTTACTGAACTGACTTCTTATTCTCGCTCGTCTTCATATAGTAAGTATATGAGACTGGACTCCCATTGTTGCCGGAAATTAAATTTGAAAAAATTCGTTTTAGACTGCTACTCAACTTGTAACCGTCTTCTCTATTGACGTTCTCCGGTCTCTTCGCAATTTCTATAGCCTTCCTGATTAATCTTGAGTAATATCGTATTTCCCTAGATATTAATCTTGTCTCCTCAAAGTTGAAATTATGAGTGGGGCCGCTGAGATGGTGTTCGGCTATTGCAGAAATGCGGTAATTATTATTTTTAATTGCCCGTTGATGCTCTTGGAGGCGTATTTTTAGGGCTCTGCATGTCTGGCCTACATATGAATGTCCACAGCTGCACAAAACTTCATATATTCCTCCGTAGAGGTTCCGTGGAAGCGGGTCTTTGGCTTTCAGAAGTACGTCCCCTGCCTTCGTCGTGAATGTGAATCTGCTAACTATGTTGTACCTCGATAGAACTGTGGAGATTTTCTCCGTAGTTCCAGACACATAAGGGAGAGTGGCATATGCCTTTGGTTTCTCTCTGTTTTCTGTCGGGTCAGTGGGATTTTTATTTCGGACCACGAGAGAATTTCTATCTTCTTTCCGTGCAGTTTTTAAGATGTAGTCACGTCGGAAACCATTTTTCTCAAATGCCCTACATGCATCTAATAAGTGCTTCTTTTCTCCGGCGATGGAATTGGCGTCAGAGATTATAAAAGCACGATGATACAGCGTTTATGTTCACTTATATAATTTATAATTCACCTCGCGTTTCTCCTATTCTCGATTTAATATCGTGCAATATCATGGAATAACATTAACATTCAATACGTCACGGGGGACTAACATTCAAAACAATTGCAGCACAGCATTAAAGAGAACCTGATAAGTTTTATAGCACACTTTTTCCTTAAATATGTCACCGAGTGATACAATAGTTTATTTATTAACAACTTACGCGTCCTTAACATGAGAGGTAATTGTCGGTTTATAACCATCCATTTTCATCCACCCATCCATCATGTTTTTGAATCGCACCATATGGCCAGAGATAAATAAATTATATGATTTAATTTTGTCCAAATGAATAAACTACCTCTCCTCTCACTGAAAATTGAAAAAGCTATGTGCGGATCTAAAAAGGAAGTCATAGTGACATCTTAATCTAGAAAAAAGAAGCACTCAGAGACGGAAACGGAATTATGAGAACGATTATATAGAAACTCGATGGATTACTTCAATGTCCGGATAGGTTGTACAATAACTGGTGACCTTAGCAAATTTTTGTGACGAACGAAATATCGAGTCCATGAAGTTGATAACTTCGTCGAAAGAAAATTGGTTTTGAATTTACATAAGAAATCGAGTCTAATTTTCAATTGACAGACTAACAGCGATGCAATAGCACGTGTAATAACTCTGAGAAAAAAATTATCCTTAAATTTAGTACGCGCAAACTATCAGGTCTGTAAGAATCGAGGCGAGAGGTTTACAAAAATCCCCGCAAGGGGAAAAGGAGACGGAATAAGGGTTGGAGTTGTTTACAGTTCTGCTTTTATCGATACTTCCCTCTCCATACCCCACGTCCAATCGAGCTTATCTTTCTCTCCCACGGATATTTGCCCTGGACACGAGGTGGAGAGGTAAAAAGGGGAGAAAGGGAACGTTAAGAGTTCTGCACCCCACGAAATCCGCTTACCGCACCCACCCACACCCCGAGACGACGCCTGCAATCAAGCCACCACTCCTTTCACAACTCCCACAAAAGCCCAGGTCAGTTAGCCTGGAGTAGTACGGGCATTACCGATGCACATTGATATTATTAAACACATAAACAGAGAAAATGCAGGTGGTTACTTGACTCCCATCTATAGGAAGGACACATTTACGGATGTCATTATCCCCAATGACTCAAAGCACCACATTTCTCTCAAACTAGCTGCTTTTCATTCGCTCCTGTACCGACTGCTATCCATTCCCTTGACAGAGGTAGAATTTGACAGAGAACTGACCACAATTAAAACAATAGCTGAAAGAAACGGATATGAGGCTACCCTCATAGACAAACTACTTACCAAAAAACAACGGAAAATTTCAATTACAATGTCAACCTGCCTTACTCCAATTACTCCCTCAGAAAGTACCGTTCCTGAAAAATGTGTCTTGTAAAATCCGTAACATATTGAGGCGATCCAATGTTAATTTATGCTTTTATAATTGTTCAACTCTTGGTCGTTTATTTTTTAATTCCAAAGATAAATTTAGTACCGAAGAAAAAAGTGGTGTATATATTTTGAAGTGTGATACACAGGGTTGCAATTGTTTTTATGCGGGACAGACGGGACGAAGCTTCAGTGCAAGAGCAAAAGAACATTTTGATTATTTTATGAATTGCGACAACAAATCTGTTTTCGCTAATCATTTTAACAAATTTTAATCATGTATCTGATTTTAAAGTTAATGTATTTCATGTTGTTGGCAAAGGTGCCAAGCTGGATATTATGGAGAATTTTGAAATTATGACGCACGCGAAGCAGCTTGGGTCCGATGTGTTAAATGACTTGGTACCATTACACCAATCTCCCCTCTACTAAGTTCCTGTCGCCCCACCCCCCTTCCAGATAATATTTGGTTACGTCCACCTCCAGCCCGATACTTCAACCTTATCCTTCATGTTGAGTCATACCTTCCTCAACCCTATTCCTCCCCCCCCCCCCCGCCTCTTCCGACATAATATAAATACGTGCTCGCCAAAGAACAAATTGTATTATCCCCCTTGAGAAGGAAGTGTTGAAACCGGTCGGATTTTACCAATTAAAATTTGTGTGGAATATACCAAGTGATTTTATTTCATCTCATTATGTCAAAATTCCACAAAGTACGCTCGGAAACCATTGAAGATATGGTTCTTCTTTTCCGTATGGTGTCCCACATGGTCTTTTTCTCTTCTATTCCTTTGGACACTTCATCATTTCTTATTTTGTCCGTCCATTTTATATTCGGCATCCTCCTCCAGAACCAGGTTTCGAAGGCTTCCAATCTGTTCTGGTCAGCTTTCCTAATGGTCCATGCTTCCAATCCAAAGAGTGCTATGCTCTACACGAAGGTTTTCACATACTGTTTCCTGGTCTGTAGTTTTATCATCTTTTACCACAGCAGCTGTCTTTTTCCCATGAACGCCTTCTTAGCTTGTTCAATTCTCCGCTTGTCCGTTGTACTTCTTCCGTCTCACGTGGTGGTACTTCCGAGATAGGTGAATTGACTTTATTACGAGCTAAACAAGTCACTGATCAATGTAGTGAAGGGCTAAGTCATGGAGATGCATATAGAGGGCGTTTGCTATTGCAGCCAACGTCAAAAGCTGTTACTTGTGTGTGACCTGTTCGTCATCTATGTGTACCCCTATTTCCCCTAAGCGTTTATCGGCTGATTCACTAGTTATGCAATTTTAGGTTGTATTCTTTCGATAAGTGCCTAGATATTTGCAAGACTTACTTCCACAATGTGCATTTTTCTCGCAAGTACTTTTTAATTTTTTACTTAAAATAATTTTAATCCGCATCCATGGTGAAGACTAAGTACATTTCGTTGATGCTTCAGACATAAAAATACCCAATATTTGTCTCAAGAGCTATATGCCTTTAGTTTCGAACTCATAGGAGAGATTGTTACTTATTCCAGACTTCCTGAAATCTTGAATACAGTATCTTAGATGTGCGTTTCATAAGCTGAGATGAAAATTGTCCATTATTCATTTTAGCTGTGGAGTCATATCTCATTTTATTATTCCTTTGTTTTTCGGCTGATACATCGACGGGTGCAGCCGTAGGTGGAGGCATTTGCGTTCATTGGCGCTGTTCCGTCTGCTTCGACACTCGACCGATGCAACCAGTCGACAGTGGTTTCAATCGCTAATCTCGCGGGACAGAAGTCGCTTTTGAAACTTTCGGGAAAACAGTCACTCCAAAACTTGATATGTCGACAACTAATTGCTTCATCATAATTTATAACTCTGGCAAGGATTGATTAAGTTACGACAATGTTGCACTATCGTAAAGTTATGCGTCGAGATTGCCGACCCTCCGTCCAGACCCAGGAGGTGTCGCGCTGGGTCTACCTCTCGCACCATTCATTTCACTCTTAAATATCTGTTTCGTTATTCGACTTTCATCTATTCTCTCAACATGGCCTAACCAACGAAGCACACTCCTTTCATATATGTCCAATTCTGGAGCATCTAACCAGCATTCATTTATTGCCCACTCATTCCTGACCCTATCCATCCTACTTTTGCCGCAAACACTCCTTAGATAACTCATACCCACGGCGTTTAGTCTATTCTAATAGCTGTCCTGACATACGCATTTTTCACAACCATACAACAAAGTGGAGAGAAGTACACTTTTGTACACGACGATTTTGGCTTCCTATCTTTGTAAATTGCCTTTATGATAAGGAAGACTGGGTAGCGTAGTGGTCTGAGCATTGACGCTGACATCCTTGTCCATCTGACTTGCTGACATCCCGAAGTCCTTGGTTTGATTCCCGGTACAGATTAACTTTTTCTCATGGCAGATTGAACCTATTTCGCCGCCGTTTTCGTGGCAGGCAAGCATACTTTGTATACCTACAGTGCCAAGCGCGGCTTTAGCGCTGGTGTAGGATACAGTCCTCACGCTGTGGATTCATTGAAGTCTATTCTCCCGTGCGTTGCCATCTTGGATGTACCGCTTACATCTTAACATCTAGTTGTCATGTATTCCTCTATATTGCCATTATGATTGGAATGCCTGGTTAGGATAGTGGTCTGCGCATTGACTTTGAACGTCAATTCTCCGCGATTCAATTCCGGATCCAGGCCAATTTTTTTCTCAGGGCAATTTCAACTTATATTCCCACCGTAATCGCGGCAGGCGTGCGTACTTTATATAGGAATTAATTTGGTGCATATTACCGTGCCCAAGTTTATGAGTTACGTGAGACTAAAGAAAAAAGGCGGGAGCTAGCAGAACAATCACGAGATACCTGACCGTATGCCGAACAATATGCAAGTGATTCGGCTCCCGCCGCAGGATTACAACTTCCGCCCTGGTCTCAAGCTTTCGCTTATACCCTGGGCTAGGAAGAGGTTGAAGGAAAGGATGGGTAGGGAAGGTTAGCGGAACCGCATCCCCTTCGAGGCCGACACCAATGAGGCGGATTGAGGTCAAAAGGACCTCAATTCGGCCTCCGCCTCCCCGAAGTGCTCGTATTAGTTTGGTTACCCCAAACAAAAGAGACGAGTGACCGTCGGTTTCGCTTTCGCGATAAACCTACCGCACATCGTTGTGAACCGAGAGAGCCCATTACCCAAATATTTGGGATTAGGTGTCTCTCTGACTCACTTTATGGGTTGGCGTCCTGCGGTCTGCCGAAGTACGTCCTCGAGTCGGGGATCACCGGACCCATGGAGGGTCAATTCGGACCAATTCAGGTCAAAGCGTGAGTACATCCCTCCTCTGAATAGTTCTCGTCAACCCCGCGAACAATATGCAGTAAGTCCTCGATTTACGTCGGAGATGCGTGTTGAAGAAGAGCGACGTAAGTCGAAACAACGTAAAACGGATCCAGATATTTGTGCCTACTTTAATCCGAAGATAAATCAAGGCGTTAATTAAAAAAATCGTTATTTTACCTTTATCCAGGAAAAATAGCTATTTCAGATAGGATGATCATGTCTCAGTTATCAAAAAACGCTTGCTAATGCACGTACGGTCTATTTTATTAGCATTAAACGGAAAATATTTTCGACGAACCTTGCTAGCATGGACGTAACATCGAATCAGACGTAAATCGAAACGACGCATGCCGAGGACTTACTATATATTGCGGACCAGTTGACGATGCATAAGATGCCCTGATGACGACGGATGACTCGTTCATCGAAACGTCGGCCAAGATGGTGAGTTTGACCCGGTGGAAAGCCAGAGTAACCTTTAACATTCCCCATCCGGAGATCCGATTGCGGGACTTTTTTTACCTCCGGAATATTTTACTGGGAGGAGTGCCCTCGCGTTTTATTAGTAGTTAGGATGCAGGGCTGCATCTTCTAGGGAGACTAATGTGGTGGTTTCTCCGTTGCCTTCCACATCGCAGTACCCCGGAACTTCACTCTCGCCCGAAGCTGTATTTGTTGATGCCAGTTCGATCTCCTTGATCTGCGCTTGCGTTTTTTCCGTATTGGTGTTGAACCTGCGACCCTCGGAACTGGGGTCGTACAGGATACCACTGATCAAAACCAGACCCCCCAATATGTGGTAGTTCCATAGAAATGATGCTACAGTGGTCGTCTTTGAAGTGTTCAGGAAAATTAATTCATAGGATAACTGTGATTTTTATGCTCTAATTTGATGTTGTAATTGCCAACGGATTTTTTTTAAGTTTTATTATTATTTATATATATATATATATATATATATATATATATATATATATATAATATTAATTTCTCCAAAGTTTTTTAAACAATTTCAAAAAAATTTGGAACTTTTAATTCCTTGTCACCAGACTGAGACTGAGCTTTGTGGAGAAGGAAATCACCCACCCTCTCTCCCAGTGGTCACCTCAGGACCACGTGACCCCAGCATCTTCCTACCGGCTGGCCTCGCCCTCCCACTTGCCAGGCCATTTGGAAAGAAGTATCATGCTCACACAAATTGTTGATCCGGCACGGCAGATGTTTCCAGCAACTGCTTACAAAATCGGATCCTTGGAAATAGTTATTGCACGTGGATCGTAGTATGGTCGATCTGTAAAACAATATTGAAGTAAGATCAAAGGATATCCCGGCGTAAGACGTTGTTGAAGGTTACTCGGCCTTTCCTCTGGGTCAAACTCTCCATCTTGGCCAAAGTTTCGATGAACGAGTCGTCTATCGTCATCAGAGTATGTTTTTCATCAACTGGTCCGGAATATATATCGTTCGGCATATGGTCAGGTGTCTAGTGATTGTTCCACTAGTTGTGCTATAAAAAACTATATTATTTGCTATTGAGTGAAATTCACTGCGGAGAAATCATTCGCCTGGACTGGGAATCGAACCCAGATCCCTCGATTTCGCACACAATTGTGTGATCACTAGCGGGTGACTCCGTTGAAGTAACTGCGCGGCTAGTTCGGTGGTTCTTTGAAAATGTCCAAAGTAAACACATTTGTGTTTGAAGTTGGGCTTTACCCTGTGGACTGTGGCGCTTAGCGCTCGCATACGGGTACCTATTGCATCGTATGCACGGTACCTGTGAGGACAACTTGCTCTTTAAAGCCCCCATGAGATTAACAGTGTAAGAGGACGCCTGGATAGCTTAATTGGTTGTAGCACTTAGCGTGAAATCGAGGGATCTGGGATCGATTCCCAGTCCAGGCGAATGATTTCTCCACTGTGAATTTCATACAATTGTGTGATCACTAGCGGGTGACTCCGTTGAAGTGACTGCGCGGCTAGTTCCGTGGTTCTTTGAAAATATTATTTACACCCACGCTAAAGTTTTACGAATTTTCCCTTCCTTTTCTTTCTGCAACATCCGCCACCTCTTTCTCTTTCTCTCACTTTGGTGCTGGGTTGATTTTTCCGCCCCCATAACCTTCCCACACTCTCCTCCTTCCCTGATTCTCTTGTATGTGTTTCTGGTGCGAGCTCCTCGGAGTGATGTGCTCAGTCGGGGGAGGTTGGGATGCAGTGTTTGAAGAGGGGATTGGTTTCGGATATCTCGCCGGGATATATATAAGAGTGGGATTGTAGAGAGGAGTGGGGAAAGGAGTTGGGCAAGGGGTTTTCTCTCTCGGCGAAGGGGATTGGAAGTGAGGATATGAGAAGAGAGAAAGAGTCCCTGGAAAGTAAGCGCAGTGCCTGGGAGGGGTTTTTAGGGGGGCGGTTTGGCATTCGGGGGGGAAGGGAGAAGTAAGGACGGGGGAAGAAGTTAGGGCCTTGTGGTGAGACAGATCTCTCGATAAACGCTTTTTCTTGTTCCCTGGTGTTTAGTGCATCTTTTTCCCTTAAGTTTGTTGCGGCGTCGGCTGCTAGAGTTCTTTCATCCCCCTCCCCTCCGCCAGAATCTCTTCAAGGGAGTGCGGATCCAGGGCTTAAAGGGAGGAGGACGGCGGAGAAATGTGACTGGAAGATGGGATACGATGTAGGAAAATATATTGAGGCTTCAAAAAATGTTGAGGCTTTGATGTTAGCGCAGTGATGAATTCCTTTGTTGTTTTTCGGGAGATTAATGCTGCATCGAGGGAAGTTAATTGAAAGGCCCGTAATTAAATAATACAATTGTGAACTACTCAATAGGGGTCGTGGGTAAACTACGTTATCATTTTTTTCACCCCCCCCTCCGTTGATCCATTTGTTGAAATCCGTAGTATTTTTCCCAACCCCTCTCCGCCCCAAATGTAACGTCTCTACAAATGAAACTTTCAATTCAATTATACTTTTTCAATTATTGAGTGAGTTTATTTTTAGTGATAGGTTGAAATAAGACAAAGGTTGAAATAAGTCGCACATTTCCTCATGTAAAACTCTGTAGTATTATCGACGCGATGTTGACCGGTAAGAAACTTAAACAGGCGCATTTTAATAGCTATATTACTTTGAGTGAACCCACCCCCTCCCCCTAGTTACCCGCTGTAGTTTTTTAGGCAACCCCCTCCCTCCCAAAGTTGGTAACGTAGATTATGCTCGACCGCATACCTGATTTTTCTTATACCTACCTATATACCAGTTTCAGCAAATGTCTGCGTACTTTTATTTTACTACCTTAATTTGCTCCTTAAAGTAAATCAGTTTGCACAGGTCTCAAGAATAAGGATTAATATGTACAATAAAAGCCGTAACGTGCTCTTTTTGCTGTATACATAGCTAATTCGACCGAGGAAGAAACGTGAAATTGTCGAAAGTTAGGTGATCGCGTGACGTGTACGAAATCTTTGCACTAATTGTAAATGGGAAGCCTTCATCTCTATGGATGATCATCAGAATGTTGAAAATCGTGTTTTATAGCATCATTGTGAACATTCTCCTAAACCCTCGCTACGCATTTTCCGCTGTGACATTTCTATATTATCTACGGCTTGCGCTAGTGTGTCAGTCAATTTACAACTTTTAGTAAACGAGCACTGAAAATCATGCCCCGTGTGGTGGAAGGCCACTCAGTTGGTATTCATTGCGGCGAATTAAGGGTTAACAGGACAAGAACGCCACCCCACCCTCACCAGAATTTGATTGATTAACGTTTGACTTTCTTAAAGACTTGCCATTGCTTGAGGTACTCTTTAGCGTCAGATATTGCAATGAGAGAGAAGGTTGAAAAATTTTCGGTGATCTTGAATTTTTCGAAAATCCGATCATCGCCGTGTGGCGTTGGACGCATATATCTAAAATTGTTTGTATTTATTGTAACTGGGATTCCTATAACTCTGTGGAGGATAATCGAAATGTTAAAATGATAACGTCACAGTAAACATTCCTGTTAACCCTTGCTACGCATTTTACACTATACCTATATTGGCACTGTTCTCCCGACGGGGAAGGTAGAGGATTTCGAATCTCTCTCCTGGGTTGCGTCGGAAGCCAGAACTAAATGGGCATTTTCGGCTGAGTTGTACTGCCCCCTTAATCACGATGAATAGAGATGTGGCATATTTAAGGCCAATATTAGGCACGGAAGGATGCCTGCTTTCATGGAAATAAAAGAAATATTGCTTGGGGAATGAAATATGACGTATATCTATTCCTCTAAAATATTGAGCCGTTGCTAGTAACGTAGTTTTGTGTTAATTCGTGGTTTTTCTAATAATCAATGATAGATTTAGGCAGTGTTTTGTCAAGATCAATACTATGGGGGTATACATGTTCTGGTAGAACATGAGGTAATGATCCTGTAGAATACAATGCAGCGAAGAAATATCCTTCGGAAGTATTGAGCCCGTGACGTTAATACATTCATTATTTTATCCCTGGTTTTTATAATTATGAAGAAACGTAATGATAATGCGTGCATTACGTTGCAATATAATGGGAGAACGCATATTTTTTATCTAATTGTCGATACTTGGAATTTAGAAATGCTGCGGCTTATAGTATTAGTGGCGTTTTGTGCGGTCCTTTGTCCGAAAAAGATGCCAATCAATATTTGACTCTATTTTTCATAATTATCATATGAGCCACCATAGCTGTTGGGTATATTGTCATATTTTAAGCGACGCGTCGTGGAATAAAGGTCTTGAATTTATAGACGTCATATATCGTCAAAATGTTTACATCATCTCTTGCATATTATCCCGTGAAATATGTTTTGCTAAACTTGTGTAACTGATTAAATGTTTGTCTCAACATTTAAAAAATCTTGCCGGTGATTTCTTTCGATGGCTAACAGGTAGATATAAAATTTCTTCGAAAGATCTAGACCGATAGTGGACTGTAAATGGTATCGAAATATATACCGCATCATTCGTTTACTCTCTTTGTCTCCACTTAATAGATATTGTCCTAGTGCATTGGTCTACATTTAGACCCGAGGTGATATCTGCTTTCTCAAGCATTCATTGATAAATCTACTATGCTCACACAGCCTGTCATGTGCTTTTACTTCTTTTCTTTGAGTGATATTTCTTGCGCTTTCCGAAGTTTTTTCCACATGTAAAAAAAGGAATTTTAATGCATATAACCTATTAGGAAGATAGAGTAATCACAATATTATTTACCTATACAATGTAATGATTTTTTCTTTTATTTCATATTAACTGTGAAGGTAAAGAATGTAATTGAACGCATCAAAGTAAAGAAAGATACTTCACTTAATGGATAAACATTTGCATAGAGTAACCTGTCGGAAATGAAGAGTAAAATTAAATTATGGACATTTTAAAAATGTGAATGTATTAGTTAGTGAATACCCTCCTCTGGCTAACAAGCTATAATGGTCATTTTTCATTAATACAGGTTGTGCTTTTTCAAGCTCGTTCGAGTTATTTAATTGTCATCATTTTAATAATCTAGGCCTAATATCCTTAGAACATTCTAATGCATAACTCGGTTATGTTGGAATACATTTCATTTTGCAGGTGGAAAGGAAACCAAGAAATTCTATGCGGTTTCATCAAAAGAATATTGGTTTTAAATCACGGAAATTTGTTGCACGTATTTTAAGTATTCAGGCAATTTAACTATCTAGCTATCTTTGCTGGACAGTATTTTTTACGGTGAAAATAAATGTTCTAGTACAAATTGATGGAGACTAAATATTAACTAAAAGACTTCTTTTTCCTCATCACAACTGGGATCATTATTTATCTGGAAATTGTGTATTTTTTAGATCAGTGGATGTAAAGATGTCTTTGTTTTAATATTCATTGCGCCTTGATTTTACATTCCTAATCCAATAAAAACTTGATAAAATAATTTCCATAACCAAATAGTTCCTTTGTAACTCTCTAGCGCTGTGAAAATAATTTGACTGTGAACACTACTGAAAATATTTAGTATAACTTTCTTTTCTATGATTCTGTTCTAAAACTTCATACTTCCATCGCTAACGGCGTTTTCCTTCAGGTTAATACTGATTCTATTTTTAAATCGTTTATGGTAGCGTTTTGTTGTTAAATTAAAATCATACTTTGGTCCATCAGATGAAGGATTCGTGTGAGAATCGTGAAATAAAGTTCAGCTTTTCTGAATAAATGAAACTTTCGTTGAAGTCCTTCTCATGAGACGAAATGCAGTTACGGAAATTTTTTCTGGATTCGCAGAACCAAATTCATTTCCGCTTAATTTTAAAGGTTTTCGGAGCCAATTTTGTTGTAAAACCCTTTGAGATGCGCTAGTTAACAACTAATCAAAAGAATCGTTTTTTGTAACTTACGGGTAGAACGAAGTAGAACAATCAAACAATATTTTTGTAGCTCTATTGTTTTGTTACCAAAACTCGCATGGAATGTCAATTAAGTCAGTGTTGTATGTTGCCTACTTTACTGTCGACTAATGAAAGTGAGAGTGAATTTCACTTGGTAGAATGGGCTCAGTACTTCTGTTTGATAACTTACCGTTATGACTGATACCCCACTCTGCTTGTATTGTTTCGCACGTTTTCTGTATGAATTAGGGTCTCGTATTGTAAGTTCAACAGATTCAGGCGTAATGTCGTGGAACTTCGTCATACTGAGAACAATAACAGCTTTTTTCGCAAATTTTTGAGGACAGTAAAACGCATTTTAAGTCACTGAGTCGAATCAAATCAACTAATGGTGGCATTACGTTGTGGTACGAGAAGAAATAACTCATAATGAAACGATGTACAACTACACCAATTTTTTATTACTGTCAACCGGATCGACGGCTATTTACTCATTCTCAAGACTAACAGTTAATCCTGAGAATTAAACTCTAGCCGTCGAATGCGGTTGACAGCAATAAACTTAGTGGAATTGTACATCGTTTTCATTATGCGTTATCTCAGAGTCGTCATCATCAGGTACATGGAGCTGAGAAAATGGAGGCATCACACATTAATATGGTTGATCGAAGGGTTGAGTACAGGAAATAGAAATAAGGGGAAAAAAGGTTGTGAAAGATTATGATGGAAAGACCAAGAACACCGGAAAACAAGAAGAGGATGGGGCAAGGAAACGTGGGAGACCAAGGAAGGCGGGAAATAAAGGAAGAAAAAAAGTTCAAGAGGGAAATGGAGGAAGAAGGTTTAAACAAGTGGGGTCAATAGCTAGGGAAAGGTGGTAGATTGTCGGTGCAAAGAGGTAGGGAAAGGGAAAGAATGGAATTACTCCTGTTTCCCATACTCATTTCTCCCTCCAACCATTTAAATTTGATGTCTCCTTTTTCTTAGTGTCTAGTGACTGATAATGACTCTATGAGCTGAAACGCATTGTACTTGCTATTAAAATCTGTAGAAAAGTGGCTCGTATCATCCATGATTTTATATCATAAGTAATGCTGTAAAACCATGATTTGGTGGTATTAATAATACTCTACAACCATGGAGAGCAGTAGTATCGTAACCTGTGTACCTCATGTTAGCATATTCGCCAGAGTAGAACTCTCTTACCTTCAGGCATTGGCTTGTTTTACTCATCTGTCGGCGTTTTGGTGCAAACCCAGTTGTTATGGAAGCGTGATAGGTTTAATCTTGAACTGTGGTGAGTGTTGCATGCCTGGTGCGGAATCATCTCGTGCCTCGCAGTATAGAGGTGGCGCGTTCGGTGTACCTTTGATGTAGACGATTAGTGAAATTATTATGTTTTTTTATTAGAAAGTTTTCCAAAGTTTCTCAGGGAATAACACATTATATGTCCTTCCCGTGATCATACAGTCTTCACGCTCAGCTGCTTTGCGTTTCAGAGTGATTTTACGACTAAGTTTTAGCTATCTTTTTGTTGATACCAAGTTGCAACCATTTGAAGAAATAATCACAAAATTTGAATTAAAAATAATTTAAAAAAATCACAGAATTCTAATTTTAAATATTAAGAAAAAAATTGTATTGCATTTGTGATTTGGTTACAGCGCCTATACATTGAATGTATTATTTATTTCCACCATCATTCTTATGATTATTTTCACCTTATGAAGACATTCTAAAAAGAATCTACCTTGCATTTTAAGACTTAGGTACTGGGTTACCCTCCCTTTTCTGCAGACATTCTTACAATTAGAATAATGTTCAACTTCTCTGTGTAAAGTGTTTCGAGACGACAAAACCCAATGAAAAGCGGTAATAACTTTTTCACACAGGCTTCTATAACTCCCTATTTCGACTACTCCGTAGGTATCTATTCACCCGATGGAGATTGCATGGCTTACGTATTTCTCTCCTCTTTAAAGCATGAGAGATTTATTTATTTCGATTATAATTTCAATTAACGTCATGTGCAAAACAGCTGTGCCTATTAGTTTTGATGGATATCCCGGGAATAGGTATTATTTTATCCAAATTAAAATCGTGTCGGTCGATTTCCCTATACCAGGCATTAATAACTGTGAAATACAATTTTCATTTTTCAAGTTTTTCCATACTTCATCTTTTCTGCTGCTCTATCCCCCTATATCATAAATTACTCTTAGTACTTCTCTCATTTGTCTTTATATTGTGAAATTAATATCACGCTGTGAAATAAATCAAGGTGTGATTAAATTACAGAAATATTCTATTAGTTCGACTAAAAGCCCGGAACGTAATTAAAGAGGTGTATAAAGTTTTTGTTTCCTCATTGAAGCAATTTTCTTTTTTCCTTTTGAATGCTTCCACGGCGCGATGAATGTGAAGATAAAAGTATATTTCTAAGAGCTTCACTTCAACGGCTTACTAAAGCCGGCTGCAGTTCTAGCGAGAATATCGTCTCAGGCAAGTCGCCCATCGACATCAGGGATCCTGGAATCCACTGCCATTCTGTGGTTTTTTCCCGCCTCAAGTACTTTGTGACGGGTTGTGTCGGCAATTGGGTGAATTCGACTCGTCAGCAGAAGCTGAGAAGAGCGTATACGAAGAAAATTCCTATGACCTAGAGCAGACGAGACTTTTACACCACGTAGAGGATATTGACATGGAAATGAGAAGTAGGTATTAGACCAGATTGCTCAGAAACAATTTCAAACTTGACGATAGCTTTAGACTGAGCTAGACCTGGAAATATTTGTTGAAATTGATAGCCAGAGATCTTGAGCCACCCAGATTGAGTTGGTGAATAAGAAAATTTGCGGAGAGCTATATCAGTGACCACTTGACCATACGACAAATGGCACTTCGGGCGGAAAATTCGACAAAATGGCATTGAATGAAGGATTCCTGATGAAGATGCGAGAGTTTCCTGTCAGTGCATTGTAAGTAGGTTATGGATAACCTTATCCGGTGGATAATTCGAGAGCTTTTCGCTCATTACATTCGCCAAAAAAGGCTTGAAGTAATGAAAGTCTTCTTGTGGTTAACCGTAACAATACGTTATAAAGCCAGCTCTCAGTGTATTTACTTGCGAAAGGTAATTTAATATTCTAAGCTCATACCGCTTTCTTATTTAATCTGATTTCAATCACCCCTCGAATAATTTAGCGCTAAATGTAATTTTTATTAAAAAAAAAACGGGTTATTTCATTCATTCCGTTGTATAGCAGTTCAATTACTTCTACGTCTTCAGCCCATTCAGCGCTGATCCATTTTTCTGATACTCTTGCGAATTTAGGTTGAATTTTTGAAGAATTTTGACGATATTTGGCGTTGAGGTTAACCTTGCATCAATTTTTATGAAAAGGATTGAAATTTTTTATTTCTTAAGCAGTCACTAGCCTCGGGTGATTTGTTATGCAACCTGCAATGATTTTAATAATATTCCCTTGGAATTTGTTTTCATATACCCTAGTTGTTCCCTATTTTTAAGTTAAGTTTTAAGTTCCCTATTTTTAATAAATTTTCCCAGTGCATCATATTTTAATCGTAAGTACCTGATATAGAGAGGTTTTTGAATTGAAGTTTTTAGTTTTGATGAAATAACGATGAAAAAATAATTGAATACCGAATAATTGAAAGTTATTATTTTAAATTAAATTTTACGAGATGGTGATAAAACTGTTTAAGTCTATTTAAGTAGTAATTTTCCATTATATTATGTGTCTAATCCGTCTGTGATCTATGCATTTTTCGGTTATCAATTATCAGTATTGGAGCTTCCCTTACCTTTCTGTTTTAAGTTCAGTCTTAATCAACCAAGTTGATAATCTTGTGCCTGCTCGTGTATGCGTCTCATTCCTTTGGATCATGCACCGGTCACCAAAGAAGCTTTGCCTATGTTAGGATAAGTTTTGTTCTTAATGAGGAATATGAAGTCGGCGACAGCAAATTTAGCGAGCACGCAGAACGTTTCTGAGGGGTTAGTCGCTATTAAATGCCTTCTCGGGGTGAAACTTTCAAATGGAATCGCCGTTTGCGCAGGGAAATTGTTACAAAATGTTTCTCGTTTCGTCCGCCTTTTGAGAAGGAAAACACAAAAGCTGGCAAATTCCTCCCGGCTCATGTTTCACGACCGCCCTGTTTATCCGGCAACGCACTGATATGTTTTCATTTTACGCCTTCGTTTTGGAAAAAAAAGAAAGAGCGGCTCTCGATCGCTAAACCGTCCAAATGACTTTACCCCACGCCTCCCCGAAAGCCTTCTCCTTACTCCCTTCGTCGCCGTCATTGAGTTGTAGACACTATACAGGTCGTTCGTTTCGACCATAAAAAGCTTGTGTGTGTGTGTGGGTGGGTGATTGTGGGAGTAAGCAGAGGTGGAAAAGTAGTAGGGGGAGGGGAGGGAGAAGACTAGGGTTTGCGTGCATAAAAGAGACGCGTGAAGGATTGAGCACCATCAGCCCACGGTATCAAGTCTACACGGCGCGGCGTCGGGAACTATGCACCCTCAGCTCACCTCCCTCATGTGAGCCCTCCCTCTTATTCAACGTCTTGTTCTATCCCCCACTTCTCTCCTCCTCCCAACTCCTCCGAACATTTCCTTCTCACTCGTAAGACGTCTTATTTCGCACCGTTGTTTAAAAATAGAATCAGAATTTCTATGCGTGTGTAATTTCCGGGTTTTGTGTTTAACTTGGAGAGTTATCAAGTTCCATTTAATATTTTGTGCGTAAAACGTTTAAAAATATACATCTTTGAAATCCAATACATCTTCAATAATCACCTTGTACGTCGCTACCACGCACCCTCAACATGTGTGTGATTAAGTATATAAATTACAGAGGAAATCTAACTCCATCTTGTAAGGTACCTCCTAGAATTAGGAAACAATTGATACAATGAACAATATGAGCTATGGTAAAATATGACACTGCAGGACTCAAAAGCCATTCAAGTTTTAAATCAACGTTTATTAATTCAGTAATCTAAATATTTCTTTGCGTTATGTAGTAAACGCGTTTTGTGGTTCACTTGGAGAGTTACCAAGTCCCATTTAATATTGTGCGTGTAATACGCGTAGAAAGAAACCTATTCGAAACCCAAAACATCTTTCATAATCACCTTGTATGTCCCTACCAGGCACCCTTAACGTGTGTGTGACGAAGTGATAAATTACAGAGGAAATCTAACTCCATCTCATAGTGTACCTCCCCGAAGTAGGAAACATTTTACTATTGCAATGAGATGTGTGAGCTATGGCAATACATGGTACTGTGGGACGATAAAGCCATCCAAATGATTAATTGGCGTTTGTTAATGGATGTATTGCAGTTTATTTGCTGACAACAAAGGTTTAAGTTTCAGTAATGTTATTTTCATGTAAAAATTGTAAAAACACGAAGCCATAATGCTAAAACAAATAATATTTTTTTAAATGAGTGGGTGAATATTTGCGCTGTGGTCATGCTGCGGAGTACTGATAATTCTTTAATTATCACGTATTTCACAGTTATGCCAAAATTTAGCCATCGGCAGTGTAGCGAAATGTAGCATCGCCCTCTTGAAGGGAAAATTACTAACCCATCGTGATTTTAGTGAATAAATAAGCCAAGAGATTGTTGCATTAGTTTAAGTTATGATTCTAAAACATCAGGGCATTTGATTCACAAATAGATTAAATCCCGAGTATTCTTTTCAGATATAGTTTGTTTGTGTTTTATAAGTAATAATGATTTCTTGATATACTTAATTTTTCGGCATCTACCGCGTCTTTTGTCGGATAGTGGCAACAGTTTCGCTGACACTACTGTCAGCGTCTTCAGGTCGAATATTCCGGTTCATTCAATTCAATTCAACAATGTTTATATCCGAAACACATCATACAGAAATAAGAAAAGCGATAACAAGAAAGAAATAACAACATGTGTTCGGTCCCTCTTATAGGCTACTGCCTCTTCAGGGTGTATTAGAAGTCTTTGGCCTCGTATTGGAGGTGTGTTTGTGTGATAGATGACGGCCCGGCATTTGCCCTAGGACGACGGGAAACCCACTAAAACCGTCGCGTCGCCAGGCCCAATGTATATATTCCGGTTCATGAATTGAATTGAATTGAAAATGTTTATTACCATTGCTTATCTTATATATATATATATATATATATATATATATATATATATATATATATATATATATATATATATATATATATATATATTCATTAATAATAATCAATACATTAATATATACATGACAATAGCCCCCGCTATAGGAAATAATTACTCTTCAGGGTTAGTCATATGAATTTTATACATATTTAATTACTATATACAAGCATGTAGCAGATTCGTTAGGGTGGTTTTAGGTTGTAATTAGCAGGAACTCTTTTCTTCCGGGATGGCTTAATGGCCTGGCATTTGCCCTAGGCGTGAGGGAAACCGGCAAAACCTCACGCAGACCGCCGTGTAATAATGTGTTGTTTGCAGGAGATGGTGGTGCAGGTGAGATTTCCAGAGAGGTATTCTGATGTGATGTTGCGGCAGCGTCAGACTTTGTGATGTGGATCCGGTATGCAATGCATTCATCGTAGTGTTGACTGTCGGTTCTGTTGTCTGGTTCCGGATGCGATGTCTGCGTTGATCTGTGGAAAGATCCAAGATTAGTAATTATATTTACAAGTTACATATATTTACAGATTTTCTGTGGAGGATGCCAAGGTTTTTAGTTATATTTACACGTCACATGTATTTGCAAAGCCAATCAGAGATTGTTGTTTAGATACAAGTTTTATATAGCATCTAACTTATTAATTGTATGCCCATGGTCCATAGAAAAGATTAAGTTCTCAGTATTTACAATTGGAATTCATTTACAGTCGAAATTTTATGTACAGTAGAGTAAGTCAAGAATAATTGGCTGTAGTCGTGAAATAAATGTATATAGTTTTAAACAGTTATAAGTGAATTGCATATAATAAATACCAATTGGACAGGGCAATGTCAAAATTATTGAAGTTAATATTTATACAAGAGTATGTTCAAGGTGCGTATTTCAGCAGATAGCCTGAGAGGCATTTGTCAGATTATATTGATATCTTAGCCTGTCGTTCAAGCCGTCGTTCTCTCCACGGCTGTGTACTGCGAGTTCCATGAGTCCGGTTCATGAGTTTGGCCCTCATAATATAGGACCTATTTCCCGCCAATTTTTGATTCTGCTCTCTCATCGGTCCTTTTCAGGATTCTCCTCCATGTATCTTCAAGGTGGTATCCTCTGTCTCAGTTGAAGTTGTCCGTCCGTGCTATCTCGATCGATTCTCTAATAAGCCTAGGGTTATATCTGTTTTTTCTCACTATAACCTTGGCCTCGTCAAATTTGACGTTCAGGGGTCCAGGCGTGCTCGCATGCGGCTGACAGGTGAAATTGTCCATTTTTCGTTTTTATTCAGTGTTCTTGCATTCGTACCTTTAATGACCGGCGAGTCTCACCGATGTATGAAACTGTTGTCACAATCCAACAAAAGATGCGGTAGATCCCGAAAAATGAAGGAGATCAACGTGGAGCACTACGAAAGCCTTCGTTCTCACAATAATAATTCTTGCTTGCTTCGAAATATAACTGCTGATCGGATATCGGTGGTCTCAAAGTATACCGTTAATTACCTAGCCCACTATGTCCAGGTTGATTTCAGCTGAAGCTAATCATGATTGGAAGTCTACTTATGTGACCCAAAGAACATTTGAATATCTGCATAGAATTGTGTTTAGAGTTTGAAAGCCTCTACCGTTGTATTCAAGTCCTCTTCGGTAATCGCATGGCGACGTCGACGACTTAATTAAAATGACTCGATTTTAGGGTTGAATATTATAACTTCCTCGAAAAAAAAATTGTTCGTGTTTTCATTTTGTAGCTTCGATAAATATAAAAAGGAAATTTTGTTAAAAGAAAAAAACTTACGGTTCTTTCCAATGGAAAAAATGGCTAAAAAATGGAAAATTGAAAAAATACGCAGAATATGGCTGACCCATTTTGATAAGGTCCAAGTTAAAGAAAATTTCAGACGAAGAGTCACTAGTGTATATCGTGATCAAATTCCTTCAACCAAAAATTGTAATATGTACATGATTTTTACCAATAAATTATTTAAAGAATCTATCGTAAAAAATACGACAATCTAATACGGAAAAGAAACTCAGAGTGACATCCTGCGTTTTGGGGCTACTTACTCTCTCATCTACTATTAAATATGAAAATAACATGTTTTTTTTTTAAATTAATTTTCTTTTGTTTTGTCTCATAATCAAATGCTGTTACCTTTTTTAAACCGGAATTGTGAATTGAATCATTAAAATTTAAGATGAGCAAAAGCTCATAGTTATCAAATAAACAAGTTTTAACATACTCATTAACATTTAAAGAACACTGGGTACTGGACTCTGCGCAACTGTATGAAATTTATTGTGGAACAAACCATTCGCCTGGACCGGGGAAAGATTTCACACTCGCTAAAAACGCCACCGGCACTGACGTGAGGCAAAAGATTTTTCTACCGTAAATTTCACACAATTTTGTAACCGCTAGCGGGTGACTCTGTTAAAGTTACTGCACGGAGAGTTCCGTAGTTCTGATCTAAATATGATTTCCCACATTATTTTCAACTAATTTCGATATGTGATTATTGTCAAGTAACAATTATTTTCAAACTTTCCCAATATTTACCTCAATTCTTGATATTGACTATGTATTTTTTGCTAAGTCATTGTTTTTGGAGTTAGCTTTCTCGTTTCGACTGGTCTCACAGTGAGGCCTCAAGTTAGCGTCCCATACAAAGTCGTTCTTCAAAGCTCACTGGAAAAATGTTGTTAAAAGTGACACAAAGGAACTACTGAAATTGTTTTAGATAGTAGACGTTTAGATAGTGTACGGGTGGAGTATATATGTATAGTTTATTTATCTAAAAATATATTTTATGCAAAAAGTAGTACCAGTGGGAGTTAAAAATGTAAGTTAGGACTCGCGAAGCAAGGTCTTTTTCTTCTGTTGAAGGGTGTAATAAATTTGAACGTTCAGCCTGTGTATGAGTAGTTATAATTATGTCTTTGAGAATAAATTCATTGTTGTTGTAAATTCAACTGAGCAGATGCTTCAATTAATTAGCTCCGTGATTCATTTTCAGAGTTCAAGAAAAAACCCTTGGTCTGGTGGTATTTTTACGGAGGATTAAGAGGAATTATCGAGTAAAAAGACCGTCATCCCGGATCATATCTACCACTAGAAGTTCTACGGTAAGTGGACCTTATAATTTTACCCGTAATTTTAAAATCAACAGAATGGATAAAAAAGGAATTTTTCGAAGAAATGTGAATGCTATATTGCTTTTTTTGGAATGGGAGATTTTGCGGCGGTGAATGAATTAATGATTTATTTGTCGATTTACGGTTTGTATTGTGTGCCTTTATAAAATACATTTTGCATTTTTATGGCTAATCTTTAGACTGTAGTCCGCATAGGGCTAATTAGTGTCTGTTTTGCCATTATCTGTATTACATATACATATTATTGATAAAGTGATTTTATTATAAAAGAAAAAAACACGTAATCCGTATTTTAATTATTTTTAGGAAGGCACATGTAGCCAACCTGTATTTTTTTTGCATTTTCATATTTAGTTGCGCTATCGCGAGTAACTACCTCTTCAATATAATTGCGATCGATTTAGAGCTACCGAGATCATAAGCTCATCCAACCTAAGGCGTAATCACTCCGATTCTCTTCCAGCAGTTGAAATCGCTCTTTATTAGCGTGAGTAGTCATTTTCTAACTCCATACTAGCTGTTCCCGACATGCATTGCAATGCCTCTTTTTCTTTCTAAGTAGGCACAGATATACATAACAGACATATTTACACGCACAAAATAAATAAAAGACAATGATTTTTTTGTAGTCCAATGAATTCCTCGTGTGTTTCCACTTCATGCCCTTGCTGCGGTTTCTAAGTAAATAAAATATTCTATTGCTGAAGTAGTGCAAACATTAAAATTATTTAGCTTAAAAATCCAATTTTAGGAAAAAGCGTAGGGTATACGAATATTGAAGGCAAGGAATAAAAAAACTTAATAGATCACTGAACCAAATCTTTTTCTACATACAAATAAATTACGTATTTTTTAACACAAATTGTCTCACATGCGATTCTGACACACGTGATTAAACAGTTCGTAAACGATCTGCTTCGTTGGTTGCTTGTCGTTCCTCGCTTGTTTGAGAAGCTCGCGTGCCAACACTAATTTGTTGAAACGACTCGCGCTCCACCTATTGCACAATGAATTTAATTATTCAGAAACATTTTCAGGCGCGCGTACAACAACTCACCAAAGTTTCATCGTAATCTAATGAATGCTTTTGGAAAGCTTTATGTAATTTGTTGAATTATTCGCTTAGGCAGCCATCGTATGGGTTATTTCAGTTCTGGAGCAATTTTGGTGAGTAGCATATTTTTTTGATATAATCGAATTATAAGGGGTGATCCTACTTTTTGTCTGAGTTCTGTTTCCCCTGTCTACGAGTGGAAGACAGTATGTGCGGAATTCGCATAAGCATTGAATTGCGATAAGTCAAAATAATACTACTTATGGCCAGTTGCAAGAACATTTTGTTAAGGAATCAATACTTATGACACCCGTAAAGTTATAGATTTTATCATATATACGGGTCGCAGGAACACATCTACTAGTTACGTAACTCATCTACCAATAGTCAACAGCCTCGAACGCTTGATCTATTCTTCTACTGCCGGAAACAATTTTCGAAAGTTAAGCGTATGAATATCTCCTTATGCAGATAATTATTAGTCAGTAAGCGGAAACAAACTGTTCATTTGTCTCAAAACAACTCTTTAATCAAGTAATTAAGTTGCATAGTGGTTCATCGCGCATCCGCCATCTTGGCTACCTATCGAAGTCATAACTTCATGCCATAAGTTATGAAACCAATATACGTATCGAATGTTTCTGCAACAATTATTGAATGGTTGCCATAGCTTATGGATTGCATTAATTTTTTGAATACATATGTGTTGTTCCTGCAACTGGCCATTAGTTGACGTAGGATACTAAATTTTGCTTAATTTTTCAGAAAACTTCAGATGGGTTTTGAAAGTATCCCAAGTGGCATAATGCTTACGGTACAGAGTCGTAACAGACTTGCATAACTCGATATTGAGGAACGTTGTACTACAAGAGATACAGTTTTTATTTCGACTCAGCATAGTTTGGATATTTGAGCCCTTTTCTGGATGCTTGTAGGGTTAAAGCCAGCATAAACGTTTACTCTGATTTAATGATCGGCTCTTGATCCTTAATCGCACCCGTTGTAACAGTGAAATTGATTTAAGTTCATTAACGATTGCAGTGTATCAGGTGATGGATGGAGGCAAAGGCTATAGGCGAAAAGGACATGCCGTAAATAAGCTGTGTATTAGCCGTCGTTATTCTGTTAGGCGCGTAATGATGAGATTTTGCGCCCAGAAAGATTTCGCACTCGCTTAAAAACGCCTCCGGGGAAAATGCAATTTTCCGAGTCTGCCGTCCGTCTTTCGCCATCCATTGCAATCGCAATCGAGTTTGATGCGCCCCCCTCCCCATCCCCCCCTTCGCCCTAAGCTCAAATACAGCGTGGCGAAAAATATTCCTGGTTTGGCTAAAAGCTGGATGGCTAAAATATTCACCCGTGCATAAAAGTGCTTGACATGTCGACTTTGGAATAACCGTTACTCACCCATCGGGAGAGTCATCCCCTTTGGCGTATCCAAGCGTTAAATTTTCCACCCCAACGGCGCATGTCCACCCCGTTGGTGCGAGCGAAAATAAATAAAAACGATGCGGATAGGGCAATAAAAACAACCCTCCCTCCAAAACCTACCCTTCCATAGCGAGCCGAACCGACCCACCCCCTCTTGTCTGACCTACCCCCCTATCATCCCCCCTATTTCTTTCTCTCTCTCTCCAGCTCCGGGAGAGCTGGAGGCTCCAGTTCGGGTAACAACATGGTGACCCCCTCTCTACCTTGCTCCAAGCACTGCCTTCCAACCCCGAATGTCAAGAGTTACCAACTGACGAATGGTTGATAATAAGAGTATTCCGTTCCTAGAAAAGGGAATTCGGAGGGATTGCATTTGTTTTTTAAAAATTTAATCTGATTTAAACACGTTCACAACTATTACGTGGTCTCCAATCAGTATGAATCGAGCATTACAGATGAGGCTGAACAATGGTTAGGTAGGTATTAGGACGCGATGTGGTGCTATCAGGTGTGGTGTGATGTGATGTTGTGTGTTGTGGTGTTATTATGTGGCTAACAGTGCTGAAGGTCAAATGGTCGGATTGCTAATGAAGCCCGACGAAAAGTTGGATATGTAAAATGAAGTCTTTTGTAATTTGGTATTTAATCGACTGGATTTATATACAACCTTTTCAGAGCTTGTCTATCAGCAAACCCCCTATTAACTAAATATCATACATCTCTATTTATACGTACATCTAACGGATGCATTCCTGCTTGTCACTTAGGGATACTTATGGCAAACATAAATACATCACATCATCACCTTTTACATTTTTTTTTAATCTCAGCAATGAATGGAAAAATCCAACAAAATCAAAAAGCGCCCTACAAGATTCAGAATAGAAGTATCGTAAAATCTCATATTAGAAGAAGAAAACATAAACATTATTGACTTATTTTTCAATGGAACCGTCAGTTAAATGCAGTTTTGAGAGGATAATCAAATTGGTTCAGTTATACCGAAAGACCAAGAATGAGATACATCAGGAAAATTAAGGACGTCTGATTTAAGACTTGGGTACGATTGAAGAGGTTGACTGGTAGGAGTTGAGATCGAGGAGCTGCATCCAACCTGTCTTATTGGTGATAGCTAATGATGACGACTATCAACGATGAACAGCAGTGCTCATATTTTATCCATTTTATTCAAGGAACCGTACCTTGCTCTGACAAACGCGGCTGTGTGCTGTTGACGTATCAAAAACGTGCGAGCTTTATTTTCTTTGTGTGTTCTGTGTTTTATGCTAGTCACGCCTGTGACAAGCCTTAAAATTTATCCATTCGAACGAATGTAAGAACTAAGGTATAAGAGGCATGCACTTAAATTCACCTGCCATAATGGTTGTCTTGAATATTTTTCACTAAAGTTTGATATACGTCGAGAAGAATGGACAGGTATGCGGAAAGTTAGAAGGTGGAGAAAAGGATTCCTAAATCTGGTTGTAGCTGCTTTAGCTTCCTAGATTACTCTCCATGGTCTCACCTTAAGACTCTAAGGCAAGTACATTATTTACGCCCCAAGCCACATTCGAATAGGGAATAATCGTATGCTTGAATGACCAAATATGTCAATTTGTATTGTAATTATGTCATATATGGTTAACAATATTCTTGACTACATCATTAAAATTTTATTCTCTTTCTAATTATTGACGTCGAGAATGTAACTTTGAATTGGTCAATAATAAATGCTTCATATTTTTAGAACGATTTTTTCAAATTTGTCATCAGTTATCGAGAGATAAATGGGTCGTTGAGAGCCAAAATTGTGAAAGTAGACAATGTCATAATTCAGATAGTGAGACTTCAAATGAATTTATGAAAAATTAAATCGTGGGTGCTGCTATCTAGTGGAAAAAAATACTAAAGCTTCAATCGAACCACTCGCGCACAAAACAGGAAACCAATGAAGAAGTGCCTCTGCCTAACTGATGTAAATAAGGAAGAATTAATTGGCCCGTTGTTTTCTAATGGACGGTTGCAACAACATTTAGTTTTAGAGTCAATTGTTATTAGAGCCAAAGTAGGTTCTCATAAAAATACTCGGGTTGCAGGGACGCATCCACTAGTTTCATAACTTATTTATCAATAGTCAATAGCTTCAAAAGTTTGATCTAATCTTTTACCGCCGGATTCGATTAATCAAATTTTAGCCTATGAATAATTGCTAATGCAGGTAATAATTTGTCTGTATGAGTAAAAAAAACTGGTCTTTGGTTGCAAAACAACTCTTTTTATCAAGTAATTAAGTCTCTAAGCGCTCCATTGCTCATCTGCCGTCTTGGCCACTTATGGAACTCATAACGTCATGCCATAAGTTACGAAAGCAATAAATTTATCGAATGTTTCTGCAACACTTATTGAATGGTTGCCATGGCTTATGGGTCCCATAACTTTGTAGAATACGTACGTGTCGTTCCTTCAACTGGACTTCAGTAGAGAAATTATTAATGTTAAATGAGCCCACATTTTTGAGTGTTTTTAAAGATTTCTTGACTCAGTATGTTGTATTGATATCAACTTATGGTTGAAACAAGTTACAAAATTGTCGATAATATTACTTGGTTATAATAATTGATAATAATATTACTTGGTAATTGAAGCCTGAAAAGCGGAAAAAGCAAAACCGGTCGTAATAAATCCTGTCCCAGTGTAATTTGCTCTTTATTTCATAATGCAGTTACGTTCCGTTTCCAGGCCCGAAATCGTATATTATGACTATATTATACTTATGAATTAGAAAACATATTTTTTTAAAACTTTAGGCGGGAGTAACACTATTAATTCTTGAGGTGGTGCATTTACAAAAATACCCCTGTGATATTCCTTTAGTCTCCTGGATAATACGAGAGGGTTGGTATCCCTTCGTGTCCCACGTCATTTCTCCTTCTGGCCACCCCCTCTTGTAACCCTCCGTGAAACTACCCCCTCCCCGAAACAGCCACCATCCCCGTCAGCCGTTAGCCAACACAATCCCTCATTCTCCGCACCGCCAAGTTCCCTCATGGCGGGCTCGTCGTGACATCACGGCCGAATAGCTGTCGGCTGAATCATGCACGGCCACGGATCACGGAGGTGGAGGCAGCCAAGTGGGCGGACGGACCGGGAGGGGCAGAAGGGGTGTGAGGGAAGGGAGGGAGGCGGTTCGGGAGATGGGGTTGATAGTATAGCGAGAGGGATTGGGGTTTGAAGAGAGAGACAGGGAGGGTATGGGGAGTATACGAATTAAAGGGTTGAGGAGGGGCTGGCTGGGAAGTAGATAGGCGAGTTAGTCCCGATAAGTTAGCTGTCGGAGGAAAGCTAAGGTTATAGGCTATGTTTAAATGCTTTGGCAAGGGATTTAGACAATATATTATATATATTGTATTTCGAATTAGGATAGGGTTGTTGATGTATACCATTATATACAAGGTGAGGCAGCATAATTAGCTGATTTGAAAGTGTCGATAAAACAATAGATGTTATAGCTATCGTTGTAGTAATTTTTTTCTCAGTATCCAACAACGTATAAGTACGGCAATACATGCTTACGTACATAATATTAATATACACATTAAATTAATAAACACTGCCCAGTGTTTGAGTAGCGCGGCACGATAACTGGCTCCGATGCAGTTTATCGCATACAAACGATAGTATGGGGTTATTCTAAATATCATGTAAAAGTAATTTGAACGTAAAATTATAATTTGAGTGGAATAAATGGCTTAGGTACATTAGAAACTCCCATATTTTAGAGCCAATAATAATAATAAACATCACACACAGCATACGGTGTATACATGCATCCATACGGCATACAGTACAGTACAGTCAAACCTCCCTTAACGAACACTTTCGAATAGCGAACACCACCAATAAACGGACAGTTTTTCAATCCCCGGCAGTATAACTTGGAAACTTATTGAAATAATATCTCCCAATCAGCGGACACTCTCAATAATGGACGGGGAAAACAGAAAACAGAACATTTTCCCCTCAATCATTTACGGACACTTGCGACGAGATATTCTGTAAAAATGTCTCCTCTCCTGAACAATAAGTCTCATTTATTGAAGGAACTCCGGAAATTTTCCAGACCAGATCTTGTCTTCAGAATTCGGGTACAATCTTGATGATGTGCTACTAGCTGCTCAATGGATAAAAAATGTATAACGATTTCATTGGATATTTTGGATGAAATGTGTAAGTATATAATATTAAGGTATAAAAGGTAAATAAAATATATTTACGTATCTATATTTTGATGTACCGGGGTAGCTAATGCATAGAGAAGCGTATCGTAATTTTTGTTCCCTCTGAATAGCGGACACCTCTCAATAGTGGTCGATTTTTCTGGGCCCAAACGTGTCCTATAGTGGAAGGTTTGACTGTACTACAATTCAAACCAGCAAATTATGCTGCTGCACCCTGCGTAGGAAAAATGATGAAGGAATGGTGAAGCAGAAGGTTAGTAAGTTTTGGCCAAATATTTAGTGTAGTATTTAGACTACAAAATCAGCGAGTTAGTATTTAGGGAAAGCTGGAATAGGCTGGGGTTATGTAGGAAATGATATAAAAATGGGTAGAGAAACTGATGGGTGAATATTACCATCTACATCTACGTCTACGAAATGTACATCTACGAAATAACGTGCAAGCCACCATTAGGGTGTGTGATTCAGGGTGATTCTACAACAGGCATTCAGCACTCATCCTAGTTTAAATCAGAACCGCGCAAGTTCCCGCGAATGCAAGGCGCAGGCCAAAAGCAGTCAGGACAACAGCGCGCAGTAAGACCAGAAACTAGAAGAGTGATACGTACAATAGCATGCTACCATGCAGTACAATACTGCAAACAAGTAATGGTTTTTGTTATTAATGTCACAGATAAATAGCACTACAAGGTACTAAAACTAGCAAGTACACATTAACCGGATGGCGCTTCTAACCTCGGGTTTGGTTACCTCTACTAACCTTGCATGCCGGAGATAGCATGCGAGGTTAGTAGCTAATAATCATGTTAAGATATTAAGTACTACTGAAAAAACCTATTTAACCTAGTCATTACCCTAAAACCGATCTATTGCAACTATTATGGTCCCTAATTGTACGTAGAAAAAATTACATTTTAAATATATCAGTTCTGCAGTCTATTTCCTTATTATTATTCCTGTGATCGTTTCTACCGCAATGGTTTGGCTCTAGAAAAATATGTGGAACAGGAAATGGTCTACATCGACCTAACATAGTTGGGAGTGCAAATACCTGGCAAAGAATGGATAGGTGAAAGCAGGAGGGTGCTGTGGGTTAGACTAGCAATGCTCTGACAATTGATCTGCCAGAGAGTGGATAGAAGAGTCAGCCTCGTAAAGTTAATGTCGGAGGAAAGCTGAGGTTAGAGATTGGAGAGGAAATGATGTTGGAAATGGTTGGGAAAACGCCGGTCGAATATTTAGAAAGAGTAGAGAGAAGGTTGTTGCTACGTTTAATTATAATTGAAGGAACGCTGAAGGATATTTAAGGTTTAGGATAGGGTAAATAAATGTTGACCGAATGTATAGACTGCTAGCAGTTTGAACCCTGGCAAATTATTGGTTTAACGAAAGCTGGAGGAGGTAGAGGTTAGCTGTGAAGTGCTCGAGGAAGGGGTTAAGAAAACGTTGGGTCCATATTTATGATGGCTGGTCGTGTAAACCCTGGTAAAGTAGAATAGAATGTAAATTTAATATATACATAATTTCCAATGGAACATGCAGTTGATACAGAAAAAGAAGCTCAGTGGTATGGAAAAATTTACAAGTCACCTTGCTTGAACCACATAGTATAAAAAATCATTCCAGATATCATTGCAGTCCAAAACCAATCTGAAGCAAATATAATGGCAGGTTCAACAAAGAAAATCGTCAAGTAACGGTACTAAAAGTTCGAAAAAAATTCTAACATTTTTAATGAAATTCAAAGTACCATCTTTGAAAAAACAATGTGTGTTAGAGTATCATCCACATTCTTAAATCAATTAATTGTCGACGACAAGTATACAAAATGTACATAACAAGGTAATATTTATACATAAAAAGAGAGTTTGAGAGTATTCATCATTATGATACTTTAATGATTAATATGGAATTATGCGGACATACCAATTTGCATTATGTATGTATCCCATATCGAAGTTAAACAGAATTTGTAATGTTTTAGGAAATTCACCTGTTAAGTCAGCAGGTACTGACAATAAATGCAAAAATCAGTCGGTGTAAGGACAATTGAAGTACACATTCAGTCAACATAACATTTATCAACCAGATATGCAAACATGTTGTGGTTCGGAAGAAGCTGGGATAGGTTGGGGGTAGATGGTAAATGCTTTGTAATTTGGGCTGACTGATACGGGAGTGAGCCAGGATTTACAAGTTTACGGTGAAACATGGAGGTAAGTGGTTGTGTTAAAAATGCTATGGAAAATGTTATTCGATTATGGATGGGTTCGCTTGGGGATAGCATTGAAGACATATTTGAAAATGATGAGAAATGTTCCATCATGATATGCAGAAGGTTAGGAAATCATATCAGTGGAAGTTTGGGGGAAGATGGGGATGCTTGCCTCTTGGAGCGTAGTGGAATGTGAATAGAGGGTTGTGAGGATTCTAAAAACGTAGTTAAAGCGTGAAGAAGTTGTCACAATACTGTGAGAAATGCGTTTTTCTGGAAGGTAGAGGTGGTTGAGGATTTCGTTGGAAATGCTGAAGAAAAGGAAAAATAGTGACTGAATATTTAGACTCATTTGGGGTAGGGTTTAGGATAGTTGCAAAAACAGGAAAAATTATAAAGAAAGGTTTAATAAAGCCATTGGTTAACAGAAATGCATTGGTAGAAGTTTGGAGGGGAGTGATAGGATGCATCTGAAAAGTTAAAGAAATGTTAAGAGAAAGCTGTCTTTTGTGCTAAAATTGTCAAAACATTTTTTCGGCAAGGTTGGTGGATGAGTGGGGAAAGTTCTGTAAAATTGAGGTTAAGTGCTTTGCTAAAGTGCTGGTCAAATGTCCATAAAATAATTCTGTGATGTGCTAGATGTATTTGCGACGGAAATTCGTGAAGGAAAGCATGAAGAAAGTTAAGATTTGGCTGTGGCAGGAAAAAGATTAAAATACGGTAAGAATACCTATTGTATTAACAGGAGAGAATTAGTATAATGTAATCACAATGTTGGGGAAAGGTTTTGCAAGGTACCTAAGTAGTTTAAAAACGTTGGGGAAAGTTGGTAAATGATCACAATGAAGACTAACCGTAGATAAAGGGAACTTAAGAGGGGATAGTATAGGATTAGTTCTCGGAAAGGTTAGAATAGAATAGAGTAATGCTCTGGGTTTCCCTAGAAGAGTAAAACAGAAAATAGAAATCAAATTCTGATTTTAACGAATAAAATAACAAAAAATATACCTAGCCAACATCTCAAATTGATGGAAAACAAAAATTTCACAGCCAGAGATAATTAAAAATTGATACAAAATTGAAAATGTAACATCAATCCGAAAGGTACAAGAGACAAACAATAATTTCTCAGATCATCATGTAAAACATACAATTCTATAATAGGGTACACATTTTAGTTATAGACATATATGCTCATTATGGTAACAATCAAATAGTTCTTCCCTAAAAATAGACAGAGAGGGAGGATTTTATATAGAGAATGACAAGGAATTCCAGAGATTAGAACCAGAGATGAGAAATGATTTAAGGTAAATATTTGTCCGAGGGATAGGGGTGTAAGAGGCAGGAGGGATCATTTCTAGTAGTTCTAAAATAAAGAAAAATATTTCCGTTTAAAAGTGGAATATAGATAGGCTGGGTTTTTCATTATAAAAACGGTTAAAGAGGAATGAACCATGTAAATATTTTCTCCAAAAGGAGGTCTTGAGCCATGATAAGCAGTGAAGGTCGTTTGCTGGATGCTAATTTGGATTTAAACATGGAAAAAGATAGACTGGATGTTTATTTCAGATAAGAGTGAAGAGAAATGAACCAAAAGTTTGGTAGTTCTGTGGATAAGCGGTCGGCTTTTTGTGCTGAAGGATTTCCTCATCCCTTCAAATACTCACTCACGGTCGTGCACTGATCTAGAGCTGGAGAGACTCACGGTCTAAAGGGGCAGACGTGGGTCCTCAAGAGGGCAGATCACGAAGAGCAAAAGGCCCTCGCCGTAGGTCGAGGGCCAGGGATTTCGAGGGTCGAGAGGTCAAGTCGGAAGATATATTGCCCCAGGAGAGAGAGTTAGAGAGCCTTCACGTTACCGCGAACAGCTCCTGATTTGGAAGCGGATCGGGAGAGGAGGATGCGGGGTTCGAGAACCGACGTCGCCATAAATCTTCTTTTAGGCACCCTCCGCCCGTTTTCCTCGGCCGCCCAATCGGGCGAGGGTTTGGCTCGAAGACGAGTCTGCACGAGTGGCCGATTCCTTTTCCCCACGACCGGTTGCGAAGCCGGGAGAGATCTCGCTGGGCCATGCGATGCTCACTTTTTTGCCTTCCCTCAAATTGGATGCGTCTTGGACTCACGATTCTTCGAAATCAAAAAAATTTATCCTTTCCTAGATTCCTTTTCTCTCTCTCCCTCCATCTTTCTTTCCCAACCTCCGATTTCTAGGATTTTCCGTGTCACCGGTCCGCATTCCCCGTCTCTGCACCCTCCATACCTTAACTTGCCCAGTTCTCGCGAAAAATTCCGGCTGAAATGATCGCTGTTTTCCTCCCAGTTTCTTTCGGCACGTTTTGTCGTTTCTCCCGCGATGCATCGGATTATTTTTCCGCTCATCGCTCCGATCCCTTGCGATGATTTTTTTTAGCCTCTCCTGATCGTTCGTAACGGGCATATTTTTTTCGCATTTTCCAAAGCATGGAGCGTAGACTTCACCTGGCTGATAACTGGAAGAAATGTTTCCGGTGTTCCCGCCTTCTAACACGATTACCGAACACCATATTGTTTATCTTGTTTTATCTGAACTGTTCTGGGGGTGAAATCGGAGTAAGTATACTGGAATAGTGACCACCGAGTCCGACCAAATATGTTTTTAGTAGGCTATTTACGTGTCAATGAGCACACTATATAAACCATCATTTCACTGATATATTTTTCAACTCGACGGAATTTTTACGGTGGTTCGGCTTGCAAATAAGATTGCCTATTGCAGTCTTATTATTGCTGCATCACAGGTGATTTCCTGGACGTAAAAAAATTACGCTTCATTTTGTGAAATTGGAGTTAATAATTTGAAATGATTGTTACCGAGTCCAACCGAATGTATTTTACACAGAAGCCGTTTACATTTGCCCTGGCAAACGCCATGGCTGGTTAATTTGCCGGTGTTAACTTGTACTGAAAAAAGAGGCCCAATGCTTACTCAGTTATCCTTGCTCTTTCACTCTTATTCTTGTGGGATAGGTGTTCTTGTAGGCGTAGAAAAACGTCTTATTGCAGTGAAATCGAAGTTAATATGCTGGTTTGATTGCTAGAGAGTTTTACCCAGTATGACTTTCAGGGGTGTGATGCCTACATTACTGATTTTCTTGAATTTTACTATATATATAGGTGTATTACTTTTTTTTCCAAAAGTTGTAATTAATATTGTCTATGATCCATACACTTGTAATTGAAAGAGAAAAACATTGATGGAAGTGATTGTAGAAAAATTAAAATGCTTTGTTAGGCAGTATTTGGTCAACTTAGACGAATCATTGAATATCTCAGGGCCAGAAACGCATCTCTTTCGGCTTCATGAAGATATTTATAACATGTAATGAAAGTATATCTCTAATAGTAACTAGATCGAACCGGAGGATTGTGCCGTTACTTAAAACAATCCGATGGTGGATTTCTTGACAGAATTGAGCATGCTAAGGAGATAAGAAGGAAACTTCCCCTGTAGAATGGAATGAAGAAGAATTAGGCGTACGACGAACATTACGATGACAATTGCCTTGACTGGGGTACGAACCCGGATTTCCATATCCTCCATCTCTCCCGCGGCATCTGGTTAATTTCTATAGCCAGCGTTTCACTGAGCAATTCGCTCATCTTCTTTAGGGCAAAACTGTGCTCCGAGTTTGGTCCTGACAGGGCATGTGGTCAGCCAACTTATGGGATTAGTAGTATAAAAGACTATAAGCTTGAGGATTGAAGGGAAAATAGAGGGTTAATTCCCCAGAGAAAGATCCAGTAAAAAGTTAATGGACCAAATGAAGAGGAAAGGACATATTAAGAGATACCAGAATGTAAGGGGACTAGCATTAGACAGGGAAGGGTGGAGAGCTGTAGTCAACGAATTTTAAGATTGAACAACCAATGATGATGATGAGACAAACTACTTAATTAAGATCATGTCTAATATGGAGTGTGGCGCATGGCCCTTAAAATTATCCTCCTCCAAGTCAATTAGGCGTAAAAATGAACATGACGAGTTGTGCAATCATGTCAATAAACTTTACGCCTTCAGACGTCACTTGGAGACGTGGGGATTGAGTTGGTGTGGTAGCTAGAATACTAGCTATCCACACGGGTGGCCAGGGTTCAAACTCTTGCAGAGGGAACCCAATCCCTATTTGATTGTCTTGTGGAGGGTACTTCAAGTACAGTACTCCGTGTGTTGGATGAGACATTCAACCTCGGTACCCTTGGCGCCTTTTGTTAAGAGCAGGCTAATGCCGACGCCGGGTTTCTATCCACCCTTCCTTCCTTACCTATGGCGCAAATGACCTAAACCGTTGGTCGCCTCCCCAAGTATCCAATCCAATCCGATAAGGGAGCTAGAATTAGATAGGGAAGGGTGGAGGGCTACAGACTATCAATCTTAGGGTTGAGCAACCAATGATGAAGCTCGAGAAAACGAATGAGAAATTTCGAACTATCAGAAGCCATCTGAACTGGTAAACTAAAGCATACAAACCAATCCAAAATCGAATCCGGCGCACAGTTTTGCACTGAGGAAGGAGAACGAGCATCTCGTCGAAACGTCGGCTTATGGAAAGCCTAATCCAAGTGCCACGCCAGAGAAAACTTTATCCGGCTATTAGTCAATCCAGCGCGGATAATATGTTTTGCTCCGAGAAAATTTCGTCCCGCGCCTACTTATCACCCTTTTGTAGATCCGGGAGCTCTCTCTTTTCCCCCTTCGAGCGAAATTTTCGCCCGCAGTCCCGCAGCCGAAAGAATAAATTAATGCTCTCTTTCGGGAAAGGAGATCCCTCTTTTCGTTCCACACCGTAAATATCTCACAAGAGAGAAGCCGGCGGAGAAGGGAGGAGAGGAGATTGAGGGGGAAAAGGACTGAGGCGGGGTTCAAACTAAAATTCTTTACCACTCTCTTCAAAATGATATTTATTAGCCACCTTATGAGTCTTGACAGCGAGAGTACGTTATCGAATTTACCCCTTCCTCTCTCTCTCTCTCTCACGGACCTGCAGGAGGGATTGGAGGGGAGGGGGGAGAAGGATAAATAGCCGTAAGTAAGAGGAAGATTAGAGTGGGTTATGTATGTTCAAACGAGGTAGGACGTGGTTTATATGTTAAAGGTTCCAGGGTGAAGTGTGGCGTAGGAGAGAGGGTGGGACGGAGAGGGGCAGGGTTAGGGAGTAAGAGAAGGGGGGGGGACCCTAGTGGGTGAGTGACTGAGGGAGCTGGAGATCGCGTTTGATTTCCCTGATTAGATGGATCCCTTTTCGCGCGTAGTGTGGAGATGGACGACCCTTCCTCGTTATACCCTCTCACTGTCTGTGCCCTCTCTCGCCAATCCAAGCTTTCCCTTTTCGCCCTAATTTCGAAACCTTTCCGACCGTTCGGCTCGCCCTGCCAGTATTTGTTACTACTATCCCTACAAGAAAAATTTACTATTGATTCAAAAGTTGAATGATTCAATTGGTGTAGGGTCGACGTTGTAGTTAATCAAAATTTGTGTCTTCCTCGGTTTTAATATTATGAGTACAACCCTTACTTTGTTTTTGTTAATTTCCCTGAATTCTTCCCAGAGAGGAATTTTATTCTACGATGCCATCCACCTTATCTTCAACCCATTTTTTGTAGGGTGACGACGCTTCTAATTGAGGCTTTTAATTTAATTGAGTGCAACAACAATGAGGTTTCGGCGTATAGGCCATCATTAGGCGAGGCGTTAAGGCTGAAACCGGTTTTACTTGTAATAATTAAACTGAGGTGGACACAAAGTTTTATTTACTGCAAACTTCATTGTCCTGCATTATCCTTATTTTAATTCGAGAAAATGGAATTAGGTTTGTAAATAGTTATTATAAAACAATGTTTGTTGTACTCTGAGCCTTTGTTCCCTTCGTCACAGTCCTGGCTGGTTTCGTTTCTCTCAATTACTTGAACACCACAATATTATTAGTACTAATCGAATGACTCTGATTAGTTTTATTATACGGGATCGGGTTGGTGTGGTGGCTAGAGTACTGGTTAGCCATACGGACAGCCAGGGTTGAAATCCCTGCAGAGGAGGATGTTTTTCAGAGGAAACCCGATCCCTACTTGAGTGTCTTGTGGAGGTCACTTCCAGTGCAGTACTTCGTCTGTCGGATGAGACGTTAAATTGTGGTCCTCTTGGCGCCTTTCGTCAAGAGCAGGCTAATGCCGACGCCTGGTTTCTATCCACCCTTCCTCCCTTACCTGTCGCCTATGGCGCAAAAAACCTTAGCTGTCGGTCGCCTCCCCAAATAATCCAATTCAGTTTTATTATACTTCAACATTGTATTTCTAAAGAGAAGCGTTCGGCAATCGGTGCTGTGACGATTCGGCTGGCCTCGCCAGTATTTGTTTCACCTATGTGAACACTACTTTACCACACCTACAAGGAAACTTCACTGTATATTCAAAAGTTGGTTTCACTTGGTGGAAGGTCGACATTGTGGTAAATAGAACTTTGTGTTTTCCTCGGTTTTACTGTTATGAGTGCAACCGGTTTCGGCAGTTACGCCATCATCAGGTACTGAGATCCTGATGATGGCGTAACTGCCTTATGTAACGTAACTGAGGCGGTTGTACTCTTAATAATAAAACAGAGGAAGGAAGATGCAAAGAGGAAGAGGAAGATATATAGAGGAAGATACATACTTTTATTTATTACAGACTTCAGTGTTCTGTACCCTTTTTTTATTCGATAAAAAGGATTAATATTCTAAAATAGTTGTCATAAAATCCTGTGTGAAATACTCTTTGAGTCTTCGTTCCCTTCGTCAGCGACATGGCTAGTTACATGTTTCTTTCAGTTACTTGAACACCACTCTGTGATTCATGCTATTCGAATGGTATTGATTTGTTATATAATATTTCAACATTCTTTTTCTTATGTGACGCGTACTAGAATCGGTGATGAAATCGAGAGAATTTTTTCTAGTTTCTTTGGCCCAGGTGTATCAGTAGCTTAACTGGTTAAAGCACTAGCCACGATTTTATGGGGTTTGGGTTTGGTTCTCGGTTAATGCATGTGAAATTTTTATAAATCACAATAAATGCTCTTGTGTACAAAGTTCGTGTGGAAGTCATCACACCGCTGCCTTAACTTCACTCTGGGTATAATAAGCAAAAAGTGGTCAGATATAGTAAAATATCTGGGAATCAAATGAACTTTAGAAATATCGTGGAGAACACGCATATGAAAAAATGCGGTTTAGTCTTTAACATACAAAGATTTATAAAGCGTATTGTAGGAAGGTCCACGGGTGAAAAAGTGAAAGAAAAATGCTACTTGCCTCTGGTTAGGCCGCTCCTCTAGTATGTCGCAAGTATTGCGGAGTCTGTATGGAAAGATTTAATCTGAAAATTTAATGAAATTCAAAGATAAGCTTTTTTTTTGTTGAACACTTCCGAGCAAAAAGTGTTTCAAGCTTTGATAGAGAACCGCTAGAGACTTGGAGGCTCCATGCTTGGCTTAGATTGCTTGAGAAATCCAGAGTAGATGTTTCAGTTTCGCACAGAAAATATCATTTTGACGCTGCGCTATGTATGTAGGTACGACAGAATCGAGAAATGTGAGACATAATTTTCCGAGCCGATAAGTACAAAAATTTGTTCTTCCAAGGTCTGAATGAGACCATAAGAAAAACTGATCCACTCCAAGCACTCAACTCTCGCAAAATGCATTTTCCATTTTTTTCCAAAGATTTTTTTGTTGTGTATTTCATCTGGAAACTGTTTGAAACGCGGAGGATACCCTCTATTTCCGTTCCGTGCCAACGATATTTTCACTATAGGCCTACAAAATTTCTCTCCCTGTCATCCAAGGACCCACGTACCCTTTCTTTTAATACCTGCTCCAGTGGAATTCGTGTGAAGGGCGCCCGGAAGTACTTATTTTATTCTTTACTAGTCAATAGGTGTGCTTGATTCCTAAAAATTGTTTGCACCCGAAAAACATGCGAGTCGGCTTGCTCAAAGAGTGCTACTTGCGGTTATTTTCCGAGCCAACTCCCGGCCACCTGCGCTCCCACAATTGATAAAATGTTACCTAAGCTCTCCACCTGTCGGAGAAATGTTTGGGTATGTTGGTAGGTGCATGTATTGTTAGAAAAAGTCGCGCTAGAGTGAAATTCGACCAGTGGTATAATTCTTCCCTTCATGGCTAACATTTTAAAGCGCAAACCCAAGTTTGGTTGGTTAAAACCTCAATATTTCCTTTATCGAAAATGTTTTGGTTGAGTGAAATCAATATCAAATATTTTTGTCATAGATATTATCCAAAATTACTGCTACTCACCAGGGCTTTAACTGGTTGCCTCATTTTCAACCATTGTAATTATATCACTTTTTACATTGTAGTCATACATTGCCGTTTTAACTACCCTAGGAAGGGATATAAAAATTAAAACTGCAATTCCGCATGGTATACCACGGCAAACTATGATATACCACATATTTCATCCCGAAACTGTTTACAATGCGGAAGGCACCCTCTATTCCCGTTCCGTGCCAACGAGATTTTTACTAGAGGCCTACAAAATTTCTCTCTCTGTCATCCAGGAACCCACTTACCCTTTCCTATAATGCCTCCCTCAGGGGTAAACGCGAAGGGCATGGTATGCCACATATACCGTGGTGTATCATGAGGAATTGCAGTATTAATTCTTCAATCCCTAATATTAAGGGATTCCATCAAATATGGCCCGAATCTATCATCTAATTTATGAATATTTGGAAGGCATACACTTGCCCTTTCCCTTGACTACTTATTTTTTCATACAAAATTCATAGATACGCACATTTCCCATTTTATTTATTTCAGTATCTATTCAATGCCAATTATTTTCCCCTCCTCCTGGTCAAAAAACATATTTCCTTTCATCAGAGCCTCGTCATACCCACCCCAATATTCAATAATTACTTTTTAAACGATCTTTTTCCACCTTTGAATGTCATTTAGTAGATAAGTTTCATCTCCTAGGATGAATAGTACTTCTATTTTCGTATTTCTCACTCTGAAACGATTTTGTGTGTACCTCTACTTGTTCAAACCTATAAACTCTTCTTGTTTTTTTTGCCATTCCTTCGGCATGAATTTCAAATATAAAAATGTACAACCATTAATCCCTAGAGCGGCTTGATACAGATATTTACTCCACTCTTCTCTTATATAAATGTTTTTCAGAAGTAAGCTTTGATTCTAAGGTCCCTTATAATTTACTTATTAACTCCAGCGTAGAAGGACGGTAGCGCCTTATCGCCACAGGTATTTGTAGGATGTTCTTTTTTGGGTGAATGATCTTAGATTTCCCCGGCGTATGTGATGGATAAATGTCTCCCTGGTATTCCGCCTGGTAAGCTGGTCCATGTCTTCCGACGCTATGGAGAAACATGAATCTGCTCACCCGGTGGAATACACGAGATATATTTATTCTTTTTTGGGTATTAAGCACGAGCAATAACAGCTGAAGAACAAAATTGATTGGATTGAAATTGAGGTGCAGTGTTTTCGAAGGATGATGAACGTCTTATGAATGGAGAGAACCACCAACAGAGAAGTTCTATGTTTACTTGCATTTCATCAATTTTACATTTCGTTTGCCGATAAGTTTTAGAGTAATGGAATATAATAAAGATAAAGTTCAAAATTCTTAAATATATACAATAGATCCTCAATATAATTACAGGTATAGTCCTGCTAAGCCTATGACTTGTCAGCAGGTGCTGTTTTTAATCAAACAGATTCACAACATTGATCAGTCAGATCAGTTTATTATCGAAACATTAAAAAATTGTAAAAAACCTAAAATGTAACAAAAACACATAAATATACACAAAGACGCAATCAAAAAATTAAATCAAATAGCATAAGTACAAATGAAACTTTTTTTGATCAAACGCAACATTGATCCGCCAGAAAACATTAAAAGTATCGGTGAAAAACCTAAAATGTAATTTAAACGCATAAATATTCACAAAACACTATTAAAACTATGAAGAGTTGGGAGGGAAAAGAAACTTTTACTATAGATTAAAATGATACCTTTGATGATGGTCCAATATAGGGGTGGAATAGAGTTTGCAAAGTGACGTGAATGTGTCATTCATTGTCTGAAAATCCGCTTGGAGTTACGCTGACGTATTTGGTGTTTTAACTTGATTTATTCGCCGTGACTCTGTCGATTTTGTCGTTTCTAGTCTGGTATTTTATTTATTGTGACGCATGGAGGCCTCTTCCGTTTGAGACATTTTCTCCATGCTCTTTTTCGTCATTTCCATCATTGAAACCCATCCGTTACCTTATATTCTCATTCCACGGCAACTTTGTAAACTATCATACCCCGCTATAAATAAGTGTACTATGGCTTGCTAAATAAGATATAACTATAACCACTGCATCGATAGTGCCACTAATGTGTTGAAACGTTGGTTGCAAAATAAAATGAGTTTCAAAATGGTACAAGTTATTATTGGTTCTCTTGAACGTTCGGAATTTTCACAAAGTGACTCATTAAGCCATCTATTCATCCTAAAATAATCGGAGGTCGAACCCGGGGGTAACTTTAGATTTCAAAAATCAGCCTATTTTACTAAAGAGTGGTAGCATTTAACTATGTTCCGAATTTCTAAGTTGTTTTAAAGCTGATTGTGGAAAATAACTTAATTTGGTTGGTTTATCTTATTTGGAAACGTTTTATTTGTGTTATTTTTTTCTACGTCTACATAATACCCTGCAAGCCATTTAATGGTGAGTCAGGGGATGAGTGAGTCTGTTGTCATTAGCATTATCGTTTTCTACGTCTACATAATACCCTGCAAGCCATTTAATGGTGAGTCAGGGGATGAGTGAGTCAGTTATCATTAGCATTATCGTTTTCTACGTCTACATAATACCCTGCAAGCCATTTAATGGTGAGTCAGGGGATGAGTGAGTCAGTTATCATTAGCATTATCGTTTTCTACGTCTACATAATATCCTGCAAGCCATTTAATGGTGAGTCAGGGGATGAGTGAGTCTGTTGTCATTAGCATTATCGTTTTCTACGTCTACATAATACCCTGCAAGCCATTTAATGGTGAGTCAGGGGATGAGTGAGTCTGTTGTCATTAGCATTATCGTTTTCTACGTCTACATAATACCCTGCAAGCCATTTAATGGTGAGTCAGGGGATGAGTGAGTCAGTTATCATTAGCATTATCGTTTTCTACGTCTACATAATACCCTGCAAGCCATTTAATGGTGAGTCAGGGGATGAGTGAGTCAGTTATCATTAGCATTATCGTTTTCTACGTCTACATAATACCCTGCAAGCCATTTAATGGTGAGTCAGGGGATGAGTGAGTCAGTTATCATTAGCATTATCGTTTTCTACGTCTACATAATACCCTGCAAGCCATTTAATGGTGAGTTATAGGATGAGTGAGTCAGTTATCATTAGCATTAATGGCATTGAATCCATTTTAAGTTTATGCGACCGCATTTAGTGATTCATCAGTGTTCGAAATGTCATCAATATGTGCCACACATTAACTCTATGCTAACAATGTTAGAGAGACTGTGGTAAATAATGATTTTCCCACGGCATAAATGCACAAAGATACAATTGTTATGTAGGAAATATGAAAGACTTGGTTTTGGTTTCACGTCCTACATTATGTTACATTCATTGGAGAGCAAATAAACTTATTGGATACTTTATCTATCGACAGACCTACTTAAAAATCTCAAATGCAGCTGTTGTGGTCTCTTATTGTTTCGGGGGAAACGGGGGATGGAATTTTAAACTTGTCAATTTTAATGTACATAGTGAACCACTAACGATATTAATGGCTAAAAAATCAATCGATTAATTTGCTTATTTTACCTTTTTTTGAAGAATTAAGCTGCTGAATGGCGTCGTATTTCTCATAATAATGCAAACAGAGTCATATTTCCCTATCCAATGACCTCTCCACTTGAAGCACACGTGACTTGCGTATTGGGTGCAGGCATAATGTCGCAAAAAACAGGCAATAAACCGCGGTTTTATTTTATCTATTTAAAAAATCTTTTAAATGTTTCATATTTAAAGGGCTAGTAGCGTGAAATATCAGAAAAAAGCAGATTTTTTTAAAATTTTGCGAGCGTTCTCCGCATCGTTTTGCGTAGCCATTCTATCTTACTGAACATATTTTATGAAAGTCTATAAATTAATTATGCAAATTGCGAGACTATCAAATGGCACAACCAAGGAATTGTTTATTTTTATACCTATGCGGTCTCATATGTGTCTTTTTAACCATTTTCGTAATCAAATCTACCAAAATAGCGACTAGCAATATTCTATTCCAGTGATGTAAGATCTCACAGAACAATCTTCAAATTCAAAAGCCATTTTACAGAAATACAGGATAAATTTATAAAATTTGAGGATGTTTCATCCTTATCAGACAAAAAATGAAAGTAACAAGACGTTTTGAAAATCTATGTTTGAATATATTCACAGTTTAAAAATTGCAGCGGTCTTTCTAGACCGCACGTCTCCGGTTAAGGATTAAGACCTTATAGCGGAACAATCGGTGGTCACTTAACTGTGGTTTCGCTATGGTTATCATTTGAATACGATGTATTTCCGTTTCGTTTATTATTTATTCCCGCTCTCACTCAAGCGATAATCTTAAAATGTTTATAATTTCTTACCTTTCACTACGATAGTCAGTTTGCTATCAGTACCCTATGTATGAAAACGTACTAATTAGTAGTATTGTATTATACCCGAAGCCGTCAACAAATGCCTTATCTCCTCGGCATTACATTCCATGTGAGACGGATGTGAAAAATGATCACTTTGCCTTAATTCTTAAATTTTTTCTTATAGTCTTTCTAATCTAGAATGAGGAATATAGGTAGGTACTGAGGAAATAATAAATGATGAAGTTTAAAGAAGAGTAGAAGAGGAAAGGAACTATGGATTACGATACAGAAAAGAAGAACAAGATGGATTGGACAAACTCTGAGGCACAGTGGATTTGTGAAGAACATTATTGAAGGCAAAATAGAGGGAGAAGTCCCCAGAGGAAGACCTAGGAATAAGTTCATGGACCAATTAAAGATCAAAGTACATAGAATGTGCTACCAAGAAGTGAAAGACCTAGCATTAGATAGGGAAGGATGGAGGGCTGCAATTGGCCAATCTTAGGATTGCATGAGCAATGGATGGGCCTAATCTACCGGTAATATATACTATCGATATACCACAGGGTAGTTCCCAATTTGCGCTCCGCATTCCTCGTCCAATATGAAGTCCAAATCTGGCGTCCAAACTTCGACTTCGCTCTCAGCCAGACCTTAATCGTCAAATGTATATCATATCTTACCTAAAACTTTGATAGTCAGTTTGCTATCAGCGTTATAGCTCAGAAAGCGTATGTTATATTGGCATGGTGTTTTGCTCGCATAGTCTGAAGTGAAAGGGAGCCGGGAAATTACGGCTCCGCAATGCTTATAGACGACTAAAAATGCCGAGTGAGATTAATGGTCTCTGCACGGATATCCGATAACTCCTCTCTGCTAGCCCTTTTTAAAAAATTAATGTCCTCACTGCGTTTCTCTTATTATTATTTCTGTAATCACTTTAAGTAAATCGCTTGTTTATTTTTATTGCATTTAATTCAGGTCTTAAAGTAGGTGGAAGTAATTGACCGGCGCTCTTAACTAACACCCTCGAGAACGAATGCAAATATAGTTCGCGGATGGGGAAGATAAGATATTGCATATTTTTTACTTGTTAGTCATTTTTTTGCAAAATTGCTGGTAGGTTTTGAATTGATTTATACTTAAGTATTATTTTTGGAATCGAAGAGCAAAAATTAATGACGACAACGTTTAACCCTGGGCTGAACATTTCTTGCTTGGTTGTACTATGTCTGCGAGAAAAAAATGCTCATCCGTTAGTTCTTCTTTTGATTAATGAGTACAAAAACGGCACTTTTGGTATGGCATCAGCTATAAGGTTACAATAACTGCGTTTTCCAACTAATAGACTGATGATCGGGTATGTTGACGCTGAGAAAGAGGTGACATCACATTTATACGGTTTTTCTCATTATCAGGTCCCTGATAGTGACTCTGTCAGTTGAAACGCGTTGTAATAGTGGAAAAGTGCTGTTGTTGTTTTCATTAGGACGGATTTCCTCCACATTTTGCCTGAATCTGTTGAACCTTCTTATGATTGTTTTATTTACCCTTCTTCACAACGCGGGCATTGAAATGAATGGAGTATGCAGTATGAGTGAAATAATTGTGCTGTGCTTTTTTTCCTACTTCTTGGTGTGGAAAACAGTTTTTATGTTTGAAAGTGGTTTGTGGAATGGTTGTATAATAACTGCCGCTGTGGGAAAATCGCTCATATGCATTTTGTGACCTTTTGCATCATAATCTTGCCCAAAATCGAATCTACTAAGGCACCTTTTACCAAACATTGAAGAGTGATTTCTTTAGTCTCGAGATATATTATGCGCATCTCAGTGCTCCTGATGTAAGATGAGTATCCCAAGTATTATCGCTACCTTGAATGGAAAATGTTGAATACAGAGCATCCTTACGTTTGCTAGTCCCGTTATACAAGGGGCACGAAATTGCCTGTTTTAGTGCATCATATTTTTCTCAATCTGGCGTGCTATAGTTACTTAAACCAGAGCCATTACTATTTTGCCATCTAGCGTTCATGCATTCTCGCATACGATCATGCAGTTCACTACTTAACGTGACGCAATTCGTCATGCGCCTACCTACATACATCAGTATGTGCAATTTTGTGCCCCGTGTAAAACGGGCTGAAAATAATTGACCTCTTGGTGGAATTCCACATTATTTTTGTGTAGTAAAATGTTTCCATGGTTGAACTCCATCATTAAGGATGAAATACTGCAGAGAAACTTTGATGATAGTGCGTTAACTCGTTAACTTGGAAACTGGCTAGTATTAAATGGAGTGTGGAATATCACCGTATGGTTAATTCTTAAACATAACAAAAACCCACTAAGTTCACTCGCCCACCATCACGCTAGTAAAAATATGTCTGACGCAAGGACTAATTTTTAGTTGAACATGTGATGTTATTGTCCAAACTTTCGAGGCGGCATTAAGCCAGGTATCCTATCCCTGCAAGCCACCACAAGCGTGTTTGGCAAGGGGTGACTTATCACCAACATGAACTACAGTGAAGGAATTTACTTTCACCAACAATCACCATACAATCGGTGTGCTACAAATGCTACAAAAAAGACTTAAGTAATTTATAATTTAATTATATAAACGTGACACAAGAGTCATGCAGGGAACATGCAAATAATGGTGTGAGCACTCCTAGGCAGAATTAGAAACATGCATTGGGGATATATGAATTAATCAGCTACACCATCTGTCAACTAACCTACTTCAAAGTTTTGACGCAGCCATTATGGTCTCGTATCGATCGCGGGAAAACTGCATTTTAAGCCTTTCAGTTCTACAATCTATTTCTCTTATTTTATTCTCGTGATGTAATAGTAATTATGTGTGTCTAAGCTGTCACTGTATCTAGCAAGCGCGTCAGCAACGCGTGTTGGAACTTGTTTATGTACGTCTCCTAGTTATAACTCATAATTAAGTGCGAATTAAAATAATTCAGTTCAGTAGTTAGCGACAAACTTGCGTCGCTACGTTATGTATTACGAACAGTTAAATTATTCGGTCATGTATGTGGAATGATTTCTGCTGACGATGTCATTAAAAATGTTTAATTTGCTTAATATATAATAATAATTAAACACTCTGACTTTTATGTGACACGTGTGAATAATTCATGTTATTGCAAATTTCAAGCAGGGTTACAGCCGGAGCTGGCCCCAGGAATTGACAATTGCAGTCATTCCCAGTTTATATACTGCCATATGGCATTCACGGTATGCAAAATATGTGTCACAGATTATTAGAATAAATTCCAAATAAAACGTCAAGTCTCTTGATTGTTCTCCTTGGCTCCAGTGTTGGATATTTCGTTTTATTCGCGTGGAATGCAAATGGAAGCAGTGGAGCGCCGACAACGTCACAAATCTCTTCCATGTTCGATGAATTTTAATGAACATAAATCGTATCTTTATTAACCATTGAGTCGTGTTCATGTATGTCCATATTTTAAACGTGTCGTCCTGCAAAGCCGATCATTCTATTGCGTTCCTCTCGAATTTATATTATAAATTAAAAATAACGTAAGCTTTCCCTCGCTTAGATGCTGTATTTCTTTTCCTTCTTGTGCAAACATCATCTCTTTGCTTGTCATGTTCGATTGCGTTTTGCGATGTGCCACTTAATGCCCGTTTTTTCTTTAATCTCGTCGTCGCTCGTGGAAAATGACTCAAGAGTGCCTGGGGTTGACTGTTAAAAGGTTTACATGTTTTCAACGTATTACGTCCCATGTCTAATTTCTCTCTCTTATTTTGTATGTGCCTACCATTGAGGAAATGTATGGACAGGGCACTTGGCATGTCATTTCTTAGCTACCTTATTTATTTCACCATGATTTTTTCCCCGTCTGCGGTAGGAACGACCGACTTAATACAAAATTACGAACAGTTTTTAGTTCTCATTTAATTAATATGTCTTCTAGCGCGTGGGTATTATTTATCACTATTCCTCTGGCTTCGTTCTTTGGAAAAGCACCCAACATTGCAAGTCGTACATTATTTATCGACAATTATTAGAAATGTGTCGTAATACGCGGTATGACAGTTTTTGCCGCGATCAGGTTGGCTATTCTGTGGAGTTGGAACTACAACTGTGAACATTTACTATGATCTCATACTGAGATAGTAGTTTCCATTCCTAGTAAAACATAGTTAAATATTAATTGTCTGTTTAAAACCCTCTAACTATATAATGAGTGAGTGTGATATGTCTATTCCTCTCTACGGATGGACCTCTGCTCATTATTCGAATTTAGGTATATTTTTCGATATGCTATTTTTTACCGGTCATGCGCATCAACTTGGAAGTGACGTCAGATAGGGAAAAATGAATTATTTGGGAAGCAAGGGAACGATACGGAAGAGATCAAGGTCCGAAGACCTCTATATGCCCAAGCCTTGCGCTTTGTAATTCACCCTTGTTATTAGTGTTGTTGTTAACCGTTGTTATTGTTAACATCAATTGGCCCTAGTCGACTTCTAAAGGGTGTGGGAATAAAGACGACAGATATCTGGGAAAGAAGTGCATATGGCAATGATTGGAAAATGCTTTTTTTATCACTGCAGTGTTATCATGCTCTTGTTTCTTCGTGATGTCTGTCGCATTTGATCGTAGGTTAACGCCTCTATGACACCTTTAGCTTTAGATATCAGTGATGCAGTATTTGATATCTTAGGGATTTCACTTGCGTAAATAATCAAAGTTGACGTTAAGTTTTCGAAGAATCAAACATATTAATTGGATTTAGAGGATAATTGACGAAGAAGCGCAGCTAAAAGTTGAAGAGAAAAAAGTTATGACATTTTCGTGAAGGAGGAGACTCAACCAATTGGGCACATTCTGCTACACAATCACCGAATGAAAACCATTTTGGAAGGACATGTGAGTTGGAAATAAACAATGACGGAATCTGAGGAAAGGGAATTGAAAGCTAAAGAAATTTGATGTTATTGAAGTATGAAAAAGTCCACATTGGCCAGATAGAAGCACAAATGGTGAGTGAAAAAGAATCATGATGAAAACTCCGAGAAAAAGGAAAGAACAACTTGTAGGGCATACATTTGGACCAGTAGCTTGTAAATGACGTAAACAAATAAAGGAGACATGGTTGGAAAGAATTATTGAGGGTGACCAAGAATTAATTAACTAAATTAAGCTGTTTGATCCCAGAAGCGTAATGAAAGATGATTTAGACAGTGTCAAAATCTCTCAGCTAATAAAGCGAATTCTACTAGAAATTTCAGCATCAGAATAACTTGAACCATACACGGTGTTTAGGTTTATCTAGTCGGTAGTTTTTGTAGGGAAGGCAAAGATGTTGAGTTGTTTGCCATTCTACTTCCTTTGAAATCAATATGGGCATTTTGTGGAGGCTGCAGTTAAGACTTAATGGATCCCAGTGATTATTGTTGATAGTGAGAGGTCATTTTCAACATATTGTAATATAATGTCTGACAGGAGAACAGCTCCGACTCCCAGTAATATGGAAGTTATTGTATCTCTGTCTTTCTCAGACTGATTTGTAGATTATGCACATAGGCTAGGGCCCACCTATTAAAGTGGCAGGAATTTTTTTTCCCAACTTACATTAATTTATGTACGCGTTTTCATATAGTGTATCATTTTCATGTTATTTGTACTTATATTTAAAAATAAAAGATGTTTAATTGTACATATGCTATCAAGGATCTTTTGCTCAAGGTTTTACTACTGAAAAGTGAAAATAAAATTTAGCGAAATTATCGAAAGGAATGAAACATAAATAGCAAAAAATATGCCGAAATAACTTTTTTTAATGACGTAATCAGACAAAAATTTTCACTACCGTGTAAAGATGTAACGGATAAGGTTTTGGGAGGTGAAATTGTGCCGTGCATTGTGGGAGTATATTTAGTGGAGATCAGTTTTTATTGTGGTCAAGCTAGCTAAGCCTAGCGTGTACCCCCGAGTCTCTAGGGGTTCCCACCTTAATCTCTCTAAAAATATAGGAGACATGGATGGAAAGAATGATAGAGGGCGACCAAGAGTTTAAGTAATTATGTAGCAATCAAGTAGTTCGCGAAGAAGAGTGAAACGGAGGGGCCGTGCAAACCTCTATTCGTAATACTTCTGCCGGTGGTGATGATGACATAATACCGAAGTATCGAGTATGTGATACCCGTACAACGGATGTGACTTCGTATAAAATTGAAGCTGTTATTGATGGAACTAGTGAGGATGAAGATGTGGACATATCTATCTTGTGCTCCGATATATGTTTGGCTCGTCCTGGCGTTGTCCTGGCGTCTAAATCGACGCTTTGTTTCTCTCAAGACTTGCTCGAGAAGAACGTCCAGAAGTTGTGGGTTGGTCTCTCAAGATTGATGGAGCCAATCAACCCCTCAGAGGAGTTTGACCGGAAGGCGGGGGCGGAGCCTTTGGACTCGGCCAATTGGCCTCTCTTGCCGAGGGAGGAGCAGGAACAAAACTGGTTTTAGAGAGAAGGGAACTGTAGTCCTTTGGTATTGTCTCGCTTGTAAATGCACCCACAGCTTGTTAATATCGAGAATACGGACGTATCGTGAATTTATTGTGTAGTCAAAGCCCAGACTGTAAGCATTTGCGTCTTCAAACCGACCGATGAGAGCATTTCTTTCATTTTTAAACCGACGAGTTTTTTTCGAAATTAATTTTTAACGGCGAGAAAATACTGGTTGATTGGTTGTCTCCCAATTCTCCTTCTAAAATTTCTTCTGTCTTGAATGTATAGCGTAGCCTGAGCCTAATTTGTAAGCATCCGCGTCTTCAAAACTACCGATGAGAATATTTCTCTCAATTTTAATTCTTTTTCATGTTTGGCCTGCTATGAACTATGAGAAAAAAACTGATTAATTGGTTATCTCTCTATTCTCCTCCCAAAATTTCTCCTACCGTGAATTTATAGTGTAGCCTGAGCCTAGTTTGTAACCTTCCGCGTCTTCAAACCGACCGATGAGAATATTTATTTCATTTTTCCTTCTTTTTCAAGTTTGGCCTGCCATAAACGTCGAGAAAAAACTGGTTAATTGGTTGTCTTTCGATTCTCTTCCTCTTATATGTCTTCTTTCTTCGGCTCTTCTTCCACCTCCTTTTTTCTGATCATGTGTTTGTGGCTCTAGTACGTTGTTTTTCGTATGAATCTTCCTTTCCATCTACCTATGTTTTCAAAAAATATCTTTCTTACAGATAACACCTGATTGGATGGCAACTTCCTCTGCTACATTTTGGCTGTTTGAGCTGTCACCGTTATTTAGCGGTACAGCTGAATATTTTCATCCTCTGTCTATTTTTAATTTTTCTTAAGATGTCTCCATAACACGACTGTCCTCTCTTGCTCATTTCATATGTGATCCTCTCCTTGATTTTTATATATATCTTCCACTTTTGTCTCCGTATTTTAGGGAAGGAGAGAAAGCGTTTAATAGAGATAATAATTAATAGGAAGCCAATTTATTGGGGCTGAAGACGATAACTAAATTATAAGACATTGACTACCTCCAAAGATAAAGGCGTGATTAGGACGTATGTATGTACTTATAGTTATTTCTAAAGATATTTCCATAAAACACCTGTCTTCTCTTGCTTGTATCTGTAATCTTCTCAACGTTTTATAATATACTTTCTCTTTCCTCTCCCTTATTTAAGGATTTCATAGAGATAATAAATGATATAAAGTCAATTAATTGGGGCTAACGACGATAACTAAATTCTTATGCGTTGACTACCTCGAAAAATAAAGGCTTGATTCATTCGTATGTATGTACTTACTATAGTAACTTCCGACTTCCCATTAGTAGAGCTTGGCGAGGAAGGAGTGACCGATCAAGAAGAGAAGATTGAGGGTGCTGTGGGGAATGATTCGGAATGCCCTCCTCAGTGGCGCCACTCGAGCCAAACTATTCACTGATGTCACCGGTCCCAGCCACTTGAACACAGTCCCGCCCTCTCCCCTTCTCCCTCTTCGTAACTCACCCCTTGCCCATTTTCATCCCCCCATCCTCCCCCTCTCAGAAGACTCACCCTCGTTACGTCACTCCCCGCTGTGACTGTCTCCATCCGTTCCTTCTCCCTAACAGCTCACTTGTCTCCTTATCGAGACCCAATGTCTCCTTATAACCATCGTGTCTATTACAGCCGAAATGTTCTCTATCTGTAGCCCTCTCCTCCATTGATACCACCTCGAAATGTAAAATGTATGTGAGAGAAGAAATAATAAGAAAATGAAATTTTTAAAGCAATATCAAATAAAAATGAAAATGGCAAAAACACATTAGCAGATAAATGATAAAAGGTTTGCGTTATGCAACGTGTAGTTAAGACTACTTTTTTATATTGCTGAAGTATAAGATTTCCTGTTATTTACGAGTATCTGTGTAATTTGAAATAAGACGACATAAAAGAATGTTATCAAGTGTACAGGATAAGAAGTGTAGCTGATACAACTTAGTTGGTGGAAGTATTTGATTGATAAAAGCCGTGGATTAGCGAAACCAACTATCCTACTCGTCATAGAGCTCTCAAACTAGCATGATAAGTCCAAATATTACTCACATTAAGGAAGATGAAAATCTTCGTGGGTAGGAAATGAGTATTTGGCTCTAATCCTTGGCTAAAGACTCACTCAAGGAGAACGCAATTATAACAAGAAATTTGTTAAAAACAACTAAACCAAAATGTAGAGAAGCGAACGCGAGTCAAGCACAACATTTCGTTCATTGTAGTAGGGGATGATCTTAGGATTCTGTGACATAGACTAATGGAACTGGATTTCTATTTGAACTATGCCCCCTGCATTTGCAAAATGTATCTATACTTCTAAGGATATTGAAAGCATAGAATTACTGTTCATTTTTGCATGAATAAGACAGAATACAAAAATTTTTAAGACATCATACAAATATGACAGCTTTTTTTTACTGTAAGAACGCTAAGGTTAATATAAAAGTTATTGGCTTTGGAATTGAACAGAGTATATAATTATCATAAAGTATTTCAAGGGAAATTGACAAACATGGTTTTGATGAAATGCCTTCAGTTAGTAACATTTATCAGCTGATTATTCTAAGCAAATAAAGATCGTAATTATGTAAGGATTGTAGGGCCGGACATGGTTATATCCTTATAAAAGTCCATCAAAAGCACACATGGCTGCAAAGATTTATGCAGAAATAATTTGTACACCCATTGAACGGGAATGTACTACAGATTCTTCGACGCAACTGGGCCTTCAAATCTACAAGACGAAAAAATCTGTCATTTTCCCTTCGCGAATCAATCACTTTTTTAAATTAAAGCGATACTATTGCTCATAGTCAGTATTTTATCAGAAGGAAGAATGCTGGAGGATTGTCTTTATCGAATAACACCATTTAAATTAATAATATTTTTTTCGCCACTGTAGTAGACATTCTATGGATTCCTATTTTAATTTAAGCCTTTTAATAATGCTTTAGCGTTGCAAGAGCAAAGTTACGCAGATACTTTCATTACATATTTATCTATTAGTTGCCGTATCACATACATTTTGTCGCGATCGTTTATCTCGTTATTCAATTATTTGCTCTAATTTCTCCTTCAAAATTGAAGGTCAACCTATCTCTGGTTAAATTATATAGGAACAATCCTTTTCCCTCGATATGGAAAGCAGTAATTCAGTACTGGTATATAAATAATCGAAATGGATTCCAGTGCGTTGACATGAAAATTCAATTTATCTCTTACCAGTGAGGGCCGTCTGAAGCAAATTCGAACGTTCATTTCAACTGATAATCGTACTCCGATGACATTTGTATAACTTGACATTTCTCATTAATTTCTCGAAATAAGTTATATTCAATTTTATATCGCAAAACTGTGAAGTACGTTTGTCTTTGTGTATCCTCACAAAAAAGGAATGTTTGCCCTTTGTAAAATTCAGCATGGAAATTTCCCTTCCTTCGGAAATTAAAAAACCAAAGATTTTTATTCATTTCCCAGTCGAAGTCGTCGAGCGCCATTTATGACAGGGAGGAGGTTGAGTGAACGATGAGTGACGCTTGGCGTACCGACTTTGGGGACGCGAAAAACTTGAACGTTCCCCGATTTCTTGAGTGACGTGGATTGCGGATTCTTTGCTAAATGCATGCTGAACGTCACAAATAAAAGGGACTGCTAGGAGAGTGTTCCAAATCGGTGAAATTTAATACTTATAATAAACATTTATTGTCCCTTGACATGATCAAGAATTATATCATGGCATAGCAAAAATAGCTTACAGGATCTTTAGGTGAACTGTAAGGCATTCGCCTGTAGTCGGGGGCACCTTCAAGACAAAGAAGCAATATAAGTAACAAAATAATCGCTACAGATGTAACAACATGAAAATTAGTTCAGAAAATATTTTAAATACGAGCCTTCCGAAAGGAGTTTACAACGATTTGCTAAAGTGTTCGCTCTAATTTGTTCGAAGTCAACGACCTGAGCTTAACCAGCTTAAGGAAGATCTAATATGATTTGTCGATTCAATTGATTGTGGCAACAATTGACACAAAGTAGAGCTTAGCCTGTTCAATAAAATATTTTACATGCTTTATTGATTTGTTTGTGGCCAAAAATTAAAAAGTTTGAGCCCCATATAAATAAAGCATCCAGTTAAAATGCTAGATTTGGCTTTGGCAAAACATGAGGTAGGTATGAGGTTTTTCCAATACCTTTGGATTATTCCCACTACGGAGGTAAAACGATCGTAAGAACTTATGAACATACATCTGCCTCGCCGGTATGGACGCCAGTATTTCTACACCTTATTTTTTTTCTCATATTTTATGGCCCCCAGCGGCGATGTCATTCTGGGAAGTCAAGCCTTTAACAATCGAGATGAGGATGGGAATGTTAATAATATCCAAAAGCACGCGATAAAAAATTGTAAGATTTTCAATTTTTCTTTCCATCTTTCACTCTCATTCTTTTTACGTATCCGACATTATTGGTTCAACTGGGCGCTCAAATATCCTTCTCCTTCGGCGCGTGCGGCCAAAACGGTTCTCGGCCGTAGGCGCAGGTGCCTCACTGGATGAATGTAAGGGCGTGAACTTCCTCTACTTGTGTTTCTTTTTTCAAGACGGCTTTCGGGTGTGGTGAACGTATGGAAAAAGGAGAGTGTGCGTGTGTTCATCTGAAATATATATAGATGGATAGGTTGGGAGGAGTGAGGGAGGAGAGATGAAAAAAATACGACCATATCGCTCGGGGGATGGAGGCGCGGGGAGGGGGGGTAGAAGGGGCTTGGAGATGAAATAAATAAATTCGATACTTGGTGGATCCTCGTCCACTGAAAAATGAATAAGAACTTTACTCCCATACCTCCACGTTTTCATGGGTATTCCCCGAACCTCTCCACCATACTGAAAGGGACGCAGCTGCTTCGTTTGATAGAGTCCCGCACGTAACTGTTCTGGGACCCTCTCATTTTATTATAAAATTCCGAACTTTTTCCCGCTCCCCGCTCTTCTCCGCCCGTTCCCATCCCATTTATTCCCTCGCGGTAGGTCTTCACCCCCTTCCCTATCGCAACCCTCCTCTCCTAACCCCATCGGCGACTCTCCCACTACTACCAACCCCTTTTTGGAAAAAAAAAACTCACCCCTTTTCCGAAGCGCCCCTCTCCTCTCGATACACTCGTGCCTTGTAACGTTTGCTCTATTGCTCTATCGATCTGGGGAATGTGGAGAGCGGCTTAATATATTTATTTTTTCACATCGTTCTTTTTCTATTTACTTTCCTCCTTTACATATATTTTTTATTTGAATACGTCGTGTGCCTGCGATGAAATACTTTTTTTTCTTCTCTGAATATGTATTTATTTTTTTATCGACGAATGATTTTTTTTAGGGAGTTCGAAATTTTTAGGAACCGTTCCTTTTTTTGTAAATTTTCCTCTTTCTCTCGTTGTCGCTCCACTTTTGATTCATTAGGTCGCATTCGCTTGCTAATCCGGCACATTGATTTTTCGTTGAATTATATTCCTTCTAAATTTTTGTTCCTCTCCTGAATGTTGTCATACTTCAGCCATCGCAGTCTCTCTCTTTATGTGGGACGCTTAATCTCTTTTCATTAACGTCAAATTGATCGAGTACCGTTGAAGCTCTTTGACAAGTGTCACCATTTTCTAAAGGTTGCTATATATATAAGGTTTGATGCCTACTGGGCCATTGTTAATTTCGTAAGGGAGTTAAGTTATTGCACAGCACAAATGGAGGAAAAACTTCGTTTTTTATTTATCTCTTTCTCTTTCTCGCTACATAGTCTGGGCTAACCAACTGTTATGTCTGTCCGGGAGCTTAAATTTAGCGACGCACCCAGGGTGGCTTTATGAAGAGGTGGAGAAATTGTAATCTCCGAAGTGCTCGAGGGGATATAACTTTGAATTTGGAAAAGATAGAACTTTTGGAATTTTTTTAATAGACTTTGGCGGCGTAGGTTTTTCTCTCAATGGTGAAGTCAATTCAAAGTGATAGCTTAGCGGATTAGGCTATTCCCGTTCTCTGATAAACGGCTATTTCCCTATGATTTATGCGCCTGACGCAATGCTTTGGTTCTATATCATTTCCGCCGTTCCACTGAAAATTTCTGCTGGTGGGAAATGTTTTGAATGTGCATGAAGGCTACATCCTTTGAATCTTTTGTGTTTCAATGAAATGCTACCCCGAATTCTCTTGAGTGTTGATCGGGTGTGTTATTCTGTGAATCCCATCTTATGCCTGGCTTTTGAAAACAGGTATTTGTGGTAAATTATTCATGAATGCAAATAATATCGATGTCAGACTAGCTTTATGGAAAGAGTTATCACAAAAATCAATTGGAGAAAGCTGTTTTGTAAACCATCGAGCAAGGAAGTGTATCGTGGAGATATGTCTATATTCTGTAATTGGGGGTCTGTGTTTATTTGGTTTTTTAAACAATAAATATTTTACCTCTATATTAACGGCTTTTCCGAAATTTATTGGCTGTATCATTCTTTGTCCACACCACACACCCTTAAACTGGAGAAAGCTGTCATTTTTAAGTTTTTTTGAATTTTTTATTCGGATTGTCATCTCTAAATGATGAGTGTGATCGCGTAATGTTAGTTCAGAATATGTGAACGATGGTGTGTACTTACATAAAATCTGATCCTCCATGGAGGTTTTTAATTTTAATTTTTTTGTGAAAAATGTCCACGGGAGAAGATTCTTTCCATGTCTTAATCAAAATATGCTTGACATATCGAGAATCTCCGGTGATGACGTGTATTTTTCACTTGCAATCGTTGAAAAAGTATGAGTTGTATTTAGATCAATGTAATTTTTTGTATTTAGATAAATGTAATTTCCAATATTTTTGTTCACCCGTCTTTTTTTAATTACAACGGCATGTCTTTATTTTTTGGTTTTCCTGCTACTATGGGTCTCCAATGTTCTATATGGGTTTAATAAAATTTTCTCCTGTCCACTCCACCTACGAGCGTTGTTTATGGCGGCCTGCGCTTGCGTTCTCCAACAAAAGTTGATGCAAAACTAGGGCGCAATTTTTACAAGCGGCGTTGAAATTGATCGAACACGTTCATTTTTTTCTCCTACCTATCTGCTGATAAATTGGGCTGCGGAACGAACGCGGATTCCGTTACTGTTGCAGTTCTTTTTTTCTGCAGCTGTATAGGAAAAAGTTGGCATTGACTATTATGTAGGGCAATGGTTTGATGTGATTTGGCGTGCTCCATACTGCACTTTGACGAAAATGCCTGTAGGAGAAAGCCGACAAAAAAAAATCCTTCCGGAAGTTGCACACATGATGTCAAAGAATTTATTTGGTCCAGTTTGTTTTTTTCTCATTGAAACACTAAAAAATTATCTAGAATTAAATGTCGAACTATTGTATGAATATTTTTATTCTAATATAGGAATTTAAGTAATGTAGCGAGGCACATTTTTTGAGAACCTCTTTTATCGAGGCTTCTAGGCTAGTTATCGCAAAGGGAGAAAGGTCTGCCTTTTTACTTATGTGGCCTATGTTTTACTACGTGGCCAACACACATTATTGCGATTATGACTTTTTTATTGTTATTTTCTGCCTTTACTGATGAATAATCGGACAAAAATTTAAAGTAACCTTTGTGAACCTACTTGTAATTTTTGCACTTTCCTGAGACTGTATTATAATGCATTGTTATGTTTCGATTGCTTAGCTGCAAAAGAGCTTTTCTGCCTCATATTTTTCTCAAATTTCTAAGCTTCGCATTATGCATATATGTCGTTATAAAGCATAGAATTTTCCAACATTTGAGAGTAATCTTGTCAATTCAATAATACGGCGTAATATTATTATTTGATTATATTTTTTATTCAAAATTTTTATTGTTTGTTTTTCTGAATTTTAATTTAAATCATTTGTTTTGCTAACTTTTGATTGATTTAATGCTGCTTCAGCCCTTGGTTAAACGTAAGTCTCAATACAAGCAGCTAGCTTTAGACTTCGTCCACTGAAACATCTACGTCAATTTTTTTTGTTTATCTGATCAGGTTCAATGGGAATAGAGTTTTTACGAAGTGTACAGATACTGCGACTGCTTTGTTCCATACATTTTTATAAAAACGAATTATTATTATTTTTATGGGACAGACCCGCCGTTTAGTGTTTCTCGCCATTATAATTCGTGCCAAACCCACCTCGCATCTTAACCTTCTCTCCGATGTGAAATGAAATTTTCTTCATTCTCGCTAGCGTGTGGCATTAATTTTCAGGTTATAATCCTATAGGTATTAGTTTAGCAGCCATCTTTAGTTCCCGCATCAACTTAAGCCCAACAAAATTTAGAATATTGGTTGCCTTAAAAAAGTGAAAACTAAACTATCGACGTATTAAAATCACTGTTTCAAAGCTTTTTTAGAAAAAAATCAACTCAAAATACTTGGAAGTAGGACCCTCAAATCGGAATTTTCTACTTTTAAAAGTAATGAACTCATGTTCATCAAACGTTTCCACGTCACCTTTTCTAATCGTTGAAATCCATTTTAATGATTTTCATGTATGCGAAATTACATCTCAAAGAAGAGAGGCTACTTTATTTTTTTGTTTTAATTCAGATGTGTAGCCTATTGCCTGTTTATTGCAGTAATGATTTTCATCTTAATTAAAGGCTTGGTCGAAAGAAATAATGCTTATTTTATTGACAAAGATTTATAGTAGTTCACAGTTAATTCATTTTTACGACAAGTTTCTCCTTGACAAATACAAGGTGAAACTAGTGCCAGTGATGGACAGCGAAAATATCGCATACTGTATTAGTAAATTGATATATTTGATTTCCTAAGTTGAATTCTCCTCTATATTTTGCTTATTTTTTATCATTATTAACCTTTGCGGTTTAACAAATCTGCTATTTTTGGATGACATTATGGTGTATATCGTACCTACTACTGTTCAGTCAATTGTGTAAAGCGTCTCTTCGTTGAAAGAACGAGTATCGTTTAAAATTAAACAAAATATAATTTATTGTTCAGGAATTAACCAAAAAATTTGTAAGTTTTACATAGAAGTGGACGACCGGTTTTGTAATGAGTCCACATCATCAGGTAATTCTACATGAAACTTAAAGCGTTTTGGTTAATTCCTGAAAGTTATGGAAAGATTTTACGAATTTAAGGCTGAAACTATTGAATTTGGAAATAATTTAATTTAATTACTCCTCAGTGTGACAATTCAGATGATGCCTTATCACGGTGAATACGCTAAGAGAAATAAATAGGCGAAGAATTGCAAATACTTGTTGATATGAAGCATATCTGTTATGCCCTTTCATTTGCCTCCTAGTTGCATTCACGTCAATGATTGCATAATCTGCTTGTATTTATCATCCTATTGACTTAAGTTGTTCAATAGGACTTGCTTTTTCTGATTAAAATAATTGAATTCATTCGAGGGGGCATTAATCGTATCCATAAAGTTTCAATTCTTGTGTTAAATCGGCAAATTTGCTGGCAGTCACATTGTAAAGATACGGTGCATTTTTATAGGGACTTTGGTTACAGGGTATAATGGCAGAAATACAGCATTTAAAAAAATGAAAATAGTGGATATCCATTTGAGCCTTTCACTCACAATAAAGCATGCTTCGAGAGTCACTGCGTTAAAGGAATTAATAAAGTGCGCGTCAACTCTTGAGATCCTCTCCAATTTTTTTTCATTTCCGATGATTAATACTACGCGGACCTCGAAGCTGACGTATGTACGCTTGTGTGTGTGGCTGTGTGTGTGTGTGAGAGAGAGAGAGAGAGCGGGGAATCACGGGAAGCGGTTGCCCGGAGACAAAGCCCCTGAAATCTCTCGACTGGACAAGTTTCAAACGGCGTCTCACTCCACGCGGACGATCGTCTCCCATCGGCGTCCGAAGCGGCGGTGTTCGCTATATCGGCAGAGTGGCCGGGGGAACGATATTAATTGGAACGGGCGGGCGTAAATGGATTAGTATAATGCTGCCAGGATCTCCGAAATCTATTTAATCTGCCCCGCTGTTCCATGAGGAGATAGGAGCCGGTGGGGGAGAGGGAAGAGTGGCACACAGGGGGTTGGGGATCCAGTGGCCGGAAGGGGAGTGAGAGGGCGCTGCATGTAATGTGATAGGGAGGGAGGGGAGAGCTATGACTGGAAATTCTGTGAAAAATTTTGTCCATTTTATTTAAATCAAGTGTCCCCTTTTCATCCTAGAGAGATGAGAGGCGTGCTTTTCTCAATTCAAACAATCAAGTATCTAAAATGGATCAAGCTACTAAAAATATTCGTATGTTTCTCTTCCGTCAAGTTTATTTTTATTTTTTTAATCAGGTTTACTTTGAATGATTATAGGTCTAAGGATGTGTTGGATATTTACTACCTCGTCTACGAAGTTTCAAAGCTTCAGAGTGACCTGTTTGAAAAATTAATCGTAAAATTACAGAAAAATTACTATCATAAACTACTAACGATTTATAATGATCAAGAAAAAGTTAATGACTTCCACAATTTATTTAAAAGTTACCGACCGATTCTCTGGGTCGTTACCGAGGATTCTCTGGGTCTATAACAGTAAGCGACCCAGAGAATATCCCTTGACGCCACACTACACTTCTTGGTCCGATGGAAGCGATAAAATGAGACACATACATTGCCAAACAGAAAGGTACAAAATTTCGTTCTTTTCACGCACACCAGTGACCATAATGTTGAATGCTGACTCACTGTCTGCAAAACCCTCAGAGGTAGTCATACCAATCCACGACCATGAGTGGATCACCAGCAATTATCTATTCAAGGATTGGCTCTTTGCATTTCTTAACTCAGTTATTCATTTGTGATGAAACATAAGTATGTTACCCTATAAATACATTAATGATACGAAAAGGAGGAAATAAAGTTGCTCTGAGTGATGACCTAATTCGTGATAGTTTTTAGGGGCCTGTTGCATGTCAGAATTTATCTTTGAGCAGGCATCATTCTATCCGGAAAATGAGTGAAGTTAGATTTTGAAGGTTCTTATAATTTTTGTGGAGTATCAATCACTGTTTGCTTAGATGCTCGAATTAGATCCTGAGAACTACCTATGTTTTCAGTGATTATAAAGTATTAATTAAATTGATAGTAGTATCGAAAAGGGAAGCTTTCACGTGGTGGAAGTACGTCATTACAAACCAGTTGATGTTTGTGACTTCCACAACTTATATAAAAGTTACCGGTTTTGGCTGCCAGGCCATCTTCGGGTACAAAATCTCTGGTGTAATTCATTCATATATGTTTCAGAAGATCATTGGAAACGCTATAAATGAAATGGGCTTTCCTCAACCTTTTTGCAGAGGTTGAACTCCCTCGAAGTATTGGTCCTAATGTTTAGGTCTGTTGTAACTCCGACAAAAATTGACCTCCCATATAAATTGTTTTTACAAATTGTTTTTACCTGTACCAATTTCCACACAGATTTCTATTATAAAGCATAATGGTAACCTCGTTTCCTCACCAAAAAAAGAAGTTTGTATCTTCATATGAGTAAATAAGGATGCCATCCAATAAGAGGTTGGTATTTGAAGTTAATTAGCTTCGTTTACTGTATTGCAGGTATTATATTTCTTGTTTATTATCCTAATTAATCTGTATACTAATTAATCAAGATAAAGTAATAATAATGGAATATCTTATAGCCAACCTTCAATCGTAATAAATTTCAAAATTACTTGGTACTTTTTCATAGTGTTTTCTTCTTCTTGTCGAACCCACCTTATGATATCGTCGCTTATAAGGCGAAACCGGTCGACTACGAATAAAAACTGTGAAAAAGTACCAAGAAATTTTTAAATGTATTCAGATTAGATTTACAAAGGTGGAGCCTGTCACCATTAAATTTAACATTCAATCGGACAGAAATTTTTTACACCGAGGTCATGAAGAAATCACACGATATGAGCAAATTAATTTATATTATAGTCTTTGAAAATAATATATAAAATGTATAACATATTGAATGCTACTTTCACCGCCTTAAAATTATATTATCATATTTTGAAACCGTTAAGTAAAACATAAGCATAAAACTCTAAGTGTCTCGAATGATTTTCGTTGTTGGTTCGGATCTAGCTAAAAGGATACATAAAACAAAAAATATATTGTATTATCAAAATTGTTCAAAATCAGTTTCGAGATAATTTTTTCTAACATGCTTGGACCTATTGCTATTTTGGGTTACTTGGGAAGGAAAGTGCCCAAGATTCTTGCAGCAGGCATTTTTTTTTCGTCGTTACTGCATGTAAACTGTTCTGCTTGTTCACTTACAGAACGTTCGAAGTTTTAGCTTTCGCCTGTGGAAGCGAATTGCTGTTTAAAAGAACAGCTAGCAATCTGTCTCTGAATTAACCCTTAAAGTATTTATAATCTGCATTATTTGGCCAGGAAATATTTTTCGACGTTCAAACTCAATTATATTATGAAAAATTCCCTGAAATTGAACCTAGTTCACTTAGCCTCTTTTACCTAATACTCGAAATATATAGCGTATCATGAAATTCGTAGGAAATAAATTTTTCATAGATACATTTATGCAATCATCAATCGTTTTTGGAGTTTTAAGTTACTGAAATATTTACTGCCTTGTTTGGTTCCGCGTTTATATGAACATAAAATCTTATACTCTCTACAGATTAAGGCTTCACTTCATGATAGTTTATAATATACATACTCAAAGGATGCAATTTTGTACTTTTCCGCATAAATGTATTTTGGATGGTAATACGCGTTTCATTGACTTGCGCCATCACCAGGCACCTATAAAATTCTATGGAAAAGTATAAAATTATATTCTATAAGTATGGTCAAATCTTTTCATTATGGGCAGTTTTCCTAAGCCGTGCCCAGAAAGAATGGGTATTAAAAGTGATCTCTCGGAGTGAAAAAGTAGATTGCAAATCGCTCTCAACGGGGGATAGGGCTGGACGACGGTCAAGGGGTGGGAGGGGAGAAGGAAATAAGGGTTTGATAGTTTTATGACTGGGGTGGAAAATTTTGGTGGGGTAGGGGGCGACAGGGTGGCGAGCGGAGTTGGGTGGGGAATTGCAGAGACTATAAACAAAGGAAATTCATACGCCCGCTCCAGGAAAATACTCATCCACTTACCAGCTGGGAGGACTAATGTGATTAGCGATCTTGCCGAAGTGGTGGGGATGGCAGGAAATACAGGGGACTGGGTGTTGTGGCAACGTTGGAAGAGGAGAACGAGTGAAAGTGTGCTGGTGGGGATTTAAGGGTGGAGGAATGTGTGAGAAGATGGAAGGATCCGTGATGAGAATTGCGTATTTAGCGTACGTAGAATGCTTTCTCAACAATGGGCTGCAACTTTGTAGGAAACAATATATTATTCACCGTAATAAATTTTACAAAATTGCACAACCGTCTTCTGCTGTGAAGGCGTTTTCAGCGTACGACGAGCGTCAAGTTGAAGTCTTGAATATCGTATGTATTAAATAGTTGGTAAAAGTTGCAGTTAAGGATTAAACGTAAAACAGTACCAAAAGTAGAATCCAACTGTCAAAAATGACTTCCTTGCTAGGAAATTGGTGTATGAATACCTATTTGACTGTAGCATTAGCTAGATACATGGAAAAGCACATAGCCACATTGACACGCCAAGGGAATTTTTTTAGATTTCAATTTTTTAGCAACAAATACTTATGAAACTCAATATATTAGACTATTATTACTCAATATCTTCATCATTCCTTTAAAGGATGAACTATTGTAAATACATTGCTCGAACTGCATCCCGATTGAATATGTTTCAGGACTGAAATAAATATAAGAAAATGTCTCCCAGAATTGTATTTTATGCGTGATAAATATTGTCTGTCGTTTCTTAAGGATGATTATTTAGCTCTTGTAGAAACGTAGCTCACAGAATACAATTTTGAGGATGAGCATCTGAAAACTATTGAACCATTATTGTACTCGCAAGAGAGAATCTCACAAATTATCATGAATAAAAATAGATTCTACTGTTCCTTCCTTTTGTTTATCGAGTAAAACATACTACCAGTTTGTTTCTCCAAGTGCAGAGGAAAAGCCTCCAGTTGGGCTCCGGAAGTGATATATTATCCTCTTCTAGAAACAAAAATTTCTCAATGATTTAGTTTCCTCGTTTCAATCGCCCTTGTTCTCCATGTTCTTCACCCGCCTGTAACCTTAGTCATGACCTCGTGATTTTTACAGGTGACTTACTCTTTTTTTATGTCTCTCAATATTTCTAAGCTGTTTACGCACAGTATCCTCTCCCCTTTTTCTGCCAACTTCTTCTCCCTTCGCATCCTTACTTTCACCCCCTCTGTTATTTATTCCCCTTTCACTTCACTCCCTGAACCTATAAGCCAATATATATACTTGTTCGATCATTTTCCCAACTGCTTTGATAATGTTTATTAGCCGACTTTCCTTGGCTTGATGTAACAGAGATGAATTACTGCAGACTATTTGCGGAGATATCAAGACGGGAAAGAATTACGAATGATAGAAAAAGAAATATGATTGTGGTCACCCACAAAATAGTTGATGACGTTTGAAAATAAAACAACTTGTATGGTATGATCACATATAACATATGATAAACAAAGGATTATCTAAGCAAATTTCAACTTGTAATCCACAAGTTGGAAAAAAAAGAGTAAGACCCAGAATAATTTGGAGGGAAGGAATAGATAGGCCAATCCAAGAAAGACAATCACTAGAAGGCCTTTGGAGGAATAGAGAGCAGTGGCGGTTAGGCAGCGGATAGCGTCGTAGAATTAAAAAAAACGATTAAGTGTATAGCAGGGTTTCACTGTGAAGGCTATTGTCACTGTCAACCGTTTCCAGGCTGTCGGCTGTCACTCATGTCGAGAGTGTCCATTATATTATCCCCCGTTGATTCGAGAATCAATCAAAATATCCAAACGTCCAGGAAATTTAATAAGGAAGACATCGGCAGTGGAAGTAGGGTCTGGAAAATATATTTCGATTGGACACACCCTGAGATACAATGGGTTTGTGAAGAACATTATTGAAGGTAAAATAGTGGAAAAAATCCTCTGAGGACGATCCAGGAATAAGTTCATGGACCAAATGAAGAGGAAAGTATGTAGAAAGAGATACCAGGAGGTAAATGAACTAGCATTTGATTGTGAAAGGTGGAGGGCTGCAGTCAACCAATCTTAGGATTGAACGACCAAGGAGAATGAGAGAAGGACAAGAGAGCGTGTATAAAATAGCCTATAGATTCATGGAGGGAAAAGAGATATAGATAATTATATCAGAAAAAATATTTGAGGGAAAAATATTAACGAGGATTCAGTTTCCTTGCCTTGATATAGCAAAAGCCAAAAAGCTGTTTACTCTGTCCCGCCTGTATAGGGGGTGGCGTGATGGTTGTGTGTATGAGGAGTTACGAATGATGCCTTAGAAGTTTTCACCGCGTAAGCTTCGTGCGATTCTCAAAACGTAATTAAATACGCCCAAGTGCTCAAGCCTGGCTTTAAGCTCGGGGACGATGTCGCACTGCGCGCGATTTGACTGCTTTAGGGAATCGTGCATCCGATCGTGGACAAAAATGTAACTCAGTTTTGCCTTCATCCACTCAGCCTTTGTTTTCATGTTGGGGTCTACTTTCCTGATCGGTCTTCTCTGTCTTCCTCGATTTTGGGAATCATCTCTAATCACTCAGATCTTCTTCATGTTTCTCCACGAACAATCTTTCAAGATAATCTAGGGTCGGCCCCTACTTCTTGAAGCTCTTAGACCTTTAATCTTTTGCGGCAAAAAATTGGTTTTTATTTTTCTTCGTGTAAGGAAACGATATTCCTTCCAGGGCTGCCACACTGTTTTTCATATGCTATTCAATGAAAATTTGGATTGGAAATTTAGTAATAGTTTTCCTGAATTTTTATTTTGCTATCTTCTTAGTCGTTAGAGATGTTTTTGAGACCAGACGCACATCTAAATAATGGTACTGGAAATATAGCCTGCCCTTAATGGGGTTCCGAAATTCAGGGTCGATAATTTACGATGGTATCAAACTGTCGTAGGTACTGTAAGTTTCTTCTGTTATTTTTTGCGAAACTTTGACGTTGGTTAAATAATATAATGTTTCTTGGTTTAATTTCGATATTGGGAAAATGAATATGATTTTTATAATGCAATTCTTTATTATGCATTTATTCTCAGGTGTCCATTACATAATAGTAATAGTATTAGTATTTTTTATGGTACGTTAAAAATATGTCATTTTGCACCAGATGTTACTGTTACTTAAAGCTTTCAAGTACTTCAAATAAAAGTGAAAATGAATGTCGCGTTAAGATTAACTTAGATTCATAAGCTTTTCTTAAGTCCTGTTACTTAGATAAAAGATATTACGTGACTGAGAATATTCGCGTCATCCCAGAAATGCATGCTCTATCCCCAGAAATTGTGAGAAATTGTGAGCCAGTATAGCCTATCCTGGTTGGATTCACATCTGATAGTATACCTATGCTTTACACTCTGAGCATTGGTGAAGTGGGTGGTACCAAGGGGTCCTAGTTCGTAGCTCGACCATTACTTAAAAATTATATATTTTCATAGTCGATAGCCTTATGTTGTGGCAGCTCGAAACAAATCTTTGTTTTTATATAATTAATTATATAATCTCTTATTTAATGCAATTGGACTCCTCCAGTAACACTCGAGAATGGGTATATCAATCATTAAAGTTTTAACAAGTTTCCCATTGCTTTGCAAATACCATAAATCTTATAACGGTTAAAGGGATCAAGTTTGTGTGTTTGTAGAGCACTGGCTAACCATACGGACGGTCAGGGATCAAATCCCCGCTGAGGAGGATGTTTATTAGAGAAAATCCGATCCCTACTTGCGTGACTTGTGGAGGGCATTTTAAGTGCAGTACTCCGTCTGTGGGATGAGACGTTAAACTGCAGTCTCCCTGGTGCCTTTCGTTAAGAGCAGGAAAGAATGCTTACGCAATTTCCGTTTCTGTGTGTCCACCCTTCCTCCTTTACTTGACCCTTATGGCGCAAATGACCTTAGCACTCGGTCACCTCCCCAAATAACCTAACTAACCTTGCTGTTTCTAATTTTACGTTTTTAATAACCAATTGTGGTTTAAACTTTTTTATATTATTGGGAATATCATTATATTCTGTAATGAACACACATTTAGTGGCACCTATTCTATTACCCTTGTCACATGTAATACACATGTGTATACTTCAATCACGTTATTGTTTATATTGAACTATATTTTTTATTACTCTTGTCACATGCAATACAGCAGTTACACATCAACCCTCCTTATTCCTCACCTCCGGCCAAGTCATGTCCCTCTTCTGTTTACTTCTGGGTATCGACCTGATCCTCCTAGAATTGTCCACTTTTCCTTCTTCCCGACACTCGTTTTTAATTTATTGATTTTTCCACACTCCTTCTCCACACACCACTTATACATACATTTTCCACTCCCTCTCCACATGTATTGACCTTCCCCCAACAAAACTTCTCTCTTACTCTCCGTAATTTCCCTCAACAATCCTATCCCCCAACAATATCCTCCCTGTTCGGACATTCCGCGTGAGGCAGAACTGTCAACCTGTAAAAGCATTACAATGGTGGCGAGCTGTTACGCCGCAACCAACTTAGACCTTTTGGTATGGATTGACTCAGTTGTTACATTGAGGAAGATCCTTATCCTCAGTGAATAGGTAGCGGTAGGTTAGGGCGCAGTGCCGTATTCCGAGTCTAGTGATAGCTACTTCCTGTCAACGGTTCACTCTTCATTCAAACCTCTACCCTCATTTCCCTGTATTCCGTTTAACGTGCTCTATCCGAAGCAGTCAATTTTTCCTCGATTGGTATAATTTTCAAGCTTCCTCGAATATTGTCTCTCCTCTATGTGTGTTTCTATGCTTATAAACCCAGAAAAAGCTCTGCACCGAGTCTGGCCGAGAATGGCCGCCTAATGGTAATTGGGAAAATTTTAAAACAAAGTATAAGTTGTTTAGTACTCTCAGAGCATAAAATTAATCTACTCTGAAGATAGAATTATTGAAAATACTCACTTCAAAAAGTGGACTGTACAATATCGAGTATTTTTTATTTTTGATAATGCAGTTCCACAACTTCTCGCCCAACACTGTTGACTTCACTGAATATAGAAGCTTTTTCTTAATTGGTTTTGAGAAAATTTTTTTTATTTTTTCCAGATTTATAAGGAATTGCTAACTATTGGTTTGGTTGGTGGTAGAATCGGAGTGGGCTGGAAGTGGTGGTCATTCAGGAGTATAGGAGAGTGAGAGGAAGGAATGAGGTTTAGGATTGGGAAGGGGTTGGGAAAACCTTGGTGCGGATATAAGCGGGGGGGGGAGTAATTGGGTAAATTGGAGAATGTATGGCATGAAGAGTTGGCGGGGTAGTTTTTGAGTGAGAATGGAAGGGATGGATTTTTTTTTTGGGGAAGAGAGGGTGGGGTGGGGGAGTTGGAGTTTCGGCCATGGTGTGAGAAATAAAAAGGGATGGGGGCGAGGTTGCCAAATTTAGAGATTTATACCGAATTCTCCGGGATTTTCGGTGGAAATAGGATAGGCCCAGCGCGCTGATGAAATGGGAGAATTATCAGCCAAATTGGTCCGTTGCTCCAGTAGCTGTGAGAGCATGGTTCCCGGGTAATTTTTTCCCCTTCTTATTTTCTTCCGTTCCTGGGAAGTAGTGTGTGTTTGTGTGTGAGCTAGGATCGATATAAGTGGGCTGAGGGAGCTTGGGATAGCTGCATTAGCCATGTATAGCGTGGCATTTTCATAGATGATTGCTTAAATTCTTAACAGCTCCAATAATCTGTTCAATACATTTTTGTACCCGGTCTCAAGCATGGCTTTTGGTCTTCTTTTTCCTAAACCTTCCCGTACTTCTCAATTTTTTTATTTAACTCTTCCCGCATCCATTTTATGCTAGTTCTAGGTGATTCTGTCATTTCACATAAACGTGATGGGGCTACCTCCGTGGAAAATTTTATATCCCGAAAATAGACCCGTTGAATGTCTCATTCGGCCCGGCATAGTTTCTCGCATGCGGAGAAATAGGACGCGAACTCTTAGAGCAGGCGGCGTTTATTGAGGTCGGTGCCACTGTTCGGGGAATTATACCGCTGGAGCATGACGCTTCGCCTGTAAAACTGTCCTTAACTGAATTTATGGCTCATCATAAATATATGAGCGGCGAAACTCCTTTCTCCGAATGTTTAATTCGTGTAGCTTCATCTAGGTAGTGTGATATACGGCGAAGGACTGAGTGAGGTTTTTACTCGGTTTATTACTTAAATTAATGGATCCTTTTAATTTGTATCAGAATTGTTAAAAGGTCGTAAAGCACTCACCACTACCATGTACTAATATAATTCAAATATGTATGCAGCTAATTCTCTTGAAAATCTAAGAGGTCCTAATCCAATATTGGTAAGCTCTTCTTTGTCAACGAAAGAATCATATTCATTGGCTTTATTTATGTTCTGTGACGTCGTTCGAAGTGGAGATATATATTAAATAATATTGATTAGGTTACATACTTTTTAAATTGGGTATTTTCAAGATACGATATTTATATTTTATACCCATAAAATTAAATAAATAAGCCATTTATTTTGAATCCTTAATCCCTTGTACGATAAATAAATATTGCAAATACAGATTACATATACTAGGAATGGTTAGGAAAAGATACAAAATTATATCAGTGATTTATATTAATTGACTAATTTGAATAACAATCCTTGTAGTTGAATTTTATGTACTGGTAGTAGCTTAAATGTACTTCTTTGGAAATATTATTCTTTTTTTCGGCAGTATGTGTATTCTGACAATCATTTCTTATTGTTTTAATTTATCTCTTAAACTGACGACATATTTCAGAATGAACCCACGTTTATCAATTCAGTTAACTCTTTAGTATCGCTCGATATATTTCATCATATAAATGAGCTCCAATTACTAGGCATATTTCGAAAGAGAAATATTAATTTTTAAGGAGAAAGGAGCAGGAATATATTTGCTTTACATGAATCGATTCATTCACTGGCCACCATTATCACGTATTTCATTGAACCTGTTCTTCTCTTCTTAAGTCCCGAGTTTAATGAAAGCAAAAAAGTCATAATTCCTTTATTATTTGATAATTGTAATACACTGTTGAGCCAAGAACTATGTAATCAGTCTTTTTCCACTCATTAGTCAACAGAGTATACTACAAAATGTTAATTTTTCTGCTTCCACATCACAGATGCTAATAATATACCAGTTGTCATCTAATACTTTATTTCGTCTTCTGCACTACATTGATAAATTTTTCATTGCATTTTTGTGGCAGAATATTATTTTTAAATAAGTCTTCAGGTTACCATAGTTTTAAATGGGAGTGAGTCAAATTGTAATAGATATTTAGATGCTCTGATCGATCTAGAAAATTACTCATTCCCTTTATATGTTCTTACTTTCTTAACGCCTTATTAAAATTGATTCTTTTTCTTTCATGTTTTTCTTTCCTCTCGTTTCTCACCAGTGTCGTTCGATATCTGATGTATTCTTCCATCGATACATGTATTTGCAGAGTAAACAATTCCACCATTAATGTGCTTATAGGTTGTTTCACGATTTTGGTGATTTACAGCGCATATTTTTCTGAAATGACGACTTGGGCCGCATAGTCGCAGATTTCCTTGTGCGTTGTGGCAGTAATGTGCTCATTAAACACATCGATGGCGGCCGTGTGTTGGAAATAGTTGGGAAGACCCATATCGATGGATCCATAGATGTATCGAATTGAACAACCTTGGTTTAACACTTCCCTCAACAACCTTTCCCCATTCATTACTTCTTATAATCGCGTACACGGTCTCGCGATGTTCTCGAGAATTTTACTCTCATCACCGACCTCACCAAGCACTTCCTCTTTTCCTCCCGTTCGTTCACGGCATCATCTCCTCTATCCTCCACACCCCTGTCTCAAACGCCCACAGCGCATTCTCTCGTTCTTAGATCATTTTGTAACACTCTTAATTCGGAACCATTGATTCTGTTAATTAAATGCAAGTTTTCATTTTTTTGAAATTTTAGAAAGTTAAAATTTGAAAAAAAAATCCTATGAGAACTAATAACTGCTGAAACTTATCTACGACAGAGCAATATTTTCCTGTCAGATTATACAGGTCTATTACACCTCTGCCATCCAGCCTTTATTTTTGGGAGCATGCACAGTTAAGATGACGTAATTTATAATTCTGTGAATTGACGTGGAAGTTCTCGTAGTTAAAAGTATAATTTTGAGCCCGTAAACAGGTAGCGTGAACGCATATTGAGCTCTTTGAATCATTAATAAGATTCGCATCATTTAGCGTAAAATATTTTTCTAGATAGGAAATGTTTTCTTACAAGTTTTTTTTTTATCAACGAAAATGTTAAGTAATTAAATAGGTGCAAGATACTTCACCGTCATTGAAGGGTTATCAGGAGTTGTAAGGGGTGCCGGTTTTAACTCTAAAACACGAGTCTAGAGAGACAGTCGAAGGCAGGATGAACTTAATGGTTAAGCCTTTTTCAATCTCTAGTGAGGTTACACATCGCATATGATGCCTTGAATTTGGACTCTGGTGGTCATACCGGTTCATGAGCTCAACCTTTTCAAGGAAAATATTGCCCTACTCGTGAATGAAGTTTTATCAATGTTCAGTATTGAATAGTTAATTTTCATGGTAATGCATAGTCTACTACGCCGGTCATAATAATATGCGAGTATCAGAAGCCACAAAACCCCTCTAAGTTATCAATTATAAATAAATTTACTAATTTTCAAAGTATAATGCAATCTGATTTTAATTAAATATATCATTTTATTAAAACTTAAGAAAATAACACATCGATTCATTCATGCAATTTTACGGTATTTTGACTCTGGCTGCGTATTTTGACGCTAACCCTAATTGTATATTCGTTCTCGTTCCAAAAATAGGTCGTTCATGATAAGTGATCAAATGTCGAGAGATTGCGAGGTTCGTTAAATATCGCATATATTATTTCTCAAAGGTGTTTTTTGTCGCAACGCCATAACTCCCATAATTCTTCATCAAAGTTAATGATTCAAACATCGTTTTAAAGCTTATGTTCCCCGCTTTTGACGAAAAATAGACAAATGGTTTAAAATTTAAGTTTTTGTTAAAAAAATTTAAAGTAAAGTTTTTGTTATAAAATAATACAGTACCATCTTTTGACAATATAATCAATTTATATGTTGGCTATGGTTACGTGCTTAAAATACTGTAGGAGGCGCCATCTATAAACACATCGTTTAGTCAGATTGTTTACATTCTACATGCAATCAGTGTGACCATTTACCGTTTACGTCATGTATCTTTAACACAAACATAAATAACATATAATTGTCCAAAGGAAGAAACAGGTGGAAGAACTGGAAGAAAGAAGGAAGAAACAGGAAGGAGCTGCATACTGTGCGAAATATTCGCACGGGTCAGCTAGTATGACCATACTCTTTTTATGTATCACAGTGCCGGTATCTTCAATTCACATTCTTTGGCTGTAAGAAATTGAGTTCTTGTATTTCGTCATGTTTGCCTTAAACGTATCGTGAAAATGGTCGATTTTTGTTTTCAATATCTTGCCAAACATGCGGTCAATTGATCCCAAACGCCCTGAGAATTCTAGTTGCATAAAAATGTTTTGCCCACAGTTTCATTGGATTGGATTGGATTTTGGGAGGCGACCGACAGCTAAGGTCATTTCCGCCATAGGGGATAGGTAAGGGAGGAAGGGTGAATAGCAACCCGGCGTCGGCATTAGCCTGCTCTTAACGAAAGGCACCAAGGGGATCACGGTTTAACGTCTCATCCGATAGACAAAGTACTGTACTTGATGTGCCCTCCACAAGACACTCAAGTAGGCATTGGGTTTCCTCTGAAAAACATCCTCCTCTGCAGGGATTTGAACCCTGGGCGTCCGTATGTTTAGCCAGTGATCTAGCCACCACACCAACCCGATCCCCCCAAAGTTTCATTATTACCTTGAATAAATTAATATGACTCAGAATTTCCTCAAAATACAAGTATCCTCCCTAATATCCCTTGCCTCTAATCCTCATTTTGAGATTCGGATATTGGACTGTTTTACTACTGGAATATTTAGTGGTAGAAATGCCAATGCGTTATACAATATTAATTACATGGCTTTGCCCTGTCGGGAGACTAATGCAGTGGTTTATTTTTCCCTACTTTTCGGATTACTCCGGTCAGTTCCGTGAACGTCTCTCTCGCACAAATATGTAGCTTTGATTTGTGGCTTCAATGTGGCTTCCTGATATCGTAATGAATAATTATTAGGAAATAATATATATAGGCTGATTTTCCATATTCATCATAAGTATTTGGTTGCTTGATAGTTAATTAGAATGCATGCTTTTAATGCAGTTACGAAAGGTGAGAGGAGAAATTTGCGAGTGCGATTTAACTCTTTTAATGGATCTTTCAACTCATCGGTATTACTCCATAGAAATTTTTATTGAGAAAATATTGCTACTTATTTGATACAGTGTCGCTTCTGAACTTACTGATCATTTCTTTAGGTTTACAATAGATAAGTATGTAATATAGTGTCCAGCCGAAGTCAATGGAAGCGATCCATGGCTCAATAATGCACTTAGTATTTCCTCATGATTCTTGTATGGCCCCATCCACATCCATACCATTCACCGATGCGGATTTATCTTCCCGGGACATTGTTCCAACCAGTGAGGGTATTTAAGAAACCTACTTCCTGACCCAATACTCGATGATGTATAAATAGTACTCGGATGATGATATAATGCATGAAACCTTGGTCATTAGGGTAACTTTTCACGTATAAATTATAATCGTTAAATTGAGCTGTTAGAAAACCCGATCCCTACTTGTGTGTCTTGTGGAGGGCATTTCAAGTACAGTACTCCGTCTGTCGGATGAGACGTTACACCGTGGTCCCCTTGGCGCCTTTCGTTAAGAGCAGGCTAATAACGACGCCGGGTATCTATCTACCCTTCCTCCCTTACCTATTCCCTATGGTGCAAAGGACCTTAGCTATCGGTCGCCTCCCCTAATATCCAATCCAACCATTAAGCAGTTGATTAGTAGTTAGCCTTCTAGGCTTAAATGACTCTATCGCATTTCTTGAAGTAATGAATAATACTGCCGCCTGTAATCTCATTGTTGTACACCGGACATCTCTCAGACTGTTGGATTAACATTTGTCGCGTAAACGAAAATATTCTCGCTCGTATCTCCTGCATATGCATGTCGACTCCGGCTCGCGTCCCGCTAGTTTTCGTTCGGCGACGCACGAAATGCATATTGCTCTCCATTACCTCACTCGTACGATTTTCCTGTCGCCTGCATTTTCGCATCTCAACTGCCCTTCGCCTGACTCGTCACTCCCCATGTCACCCCTCACCCCCTGTCTCTCTCCGTCTCAACCGTTCGTAATTAATGGGGGTGCAATCATTGGAGGCACGCGGGAAAGAAGGAAACGCGGAAGAGATTGCATTCCCTCCCGGCCTCCGGAGCGCGGTCCGCCGCCAAATGGCAACAAACAGGCACGGCCCCATCCGAACCATTCATGCGAGAGATAGCTAAATCCTTCCGCTAGGCGGAGCGCGTAATCACCTCGCGGACGAACGCGGGCCTTTTTTTTTTGACGCGACTCTGCGATTGGCCGGCCCCAGCCGAGCGGGACTACCCTCATACCTCTCCACCCTTCCTGGAATATGGCCTCCGGTAAGCGGATCGGCTGACGTTAGTTCGGATTGATGCGTGGCGGAGGCGCTGTGATCAGGTGTTTAAGTCTTTTTTTTAATGGACGACGACCCGTCTGCCCATGTTTTGTACTGGTAGCTGTTCTTGTTTGAGTGAGTAGTAGGTGGGTTCTGATAGGCGAAGGTGGTGCGGATTCAATGGGGCCAAATCTTTCTTCCACCATAGTTTTCTGTATTTTCATTAACTCAAGTAATCCATAGATGGAGTCACTTTCCATCGTTAACCCTAGTACAAATCATTATTTTCAGCATTGACAACACTCATTGATGGAATATGCCCCTGACCTGGTGACGCCTGTTTGATGCATTGAGGTTAATTTTTATTTCTTTTCAAAAACTATCCAGCTATCATGATGAACAACAACTTACTGTGCTCTATGTAAAAACTTATTTTACTTCCTGACCAAAGTTTATATACATTAGGATCATTATCCAGCCGTGATCTGTTGAAACCTTGGCCGGTAAACAATGGTGATCAGTTAATAACTGATTACCTTAAACTTATGGCTATTCCGAAAAGTGATGCCTCACTGTTATTTTGTAAAAATATGACTTTCGCACCATTTTTAATAGAACATGGTGAATAATACCGTAGCAAATTAAAAAAATTTTCATGTTACTGATAAATGATCGCCGTTATTCATATCTATTATTCGCGCTCTGCGTAGTAACTGCACAAGAGTTTCTGTCCTTCATTATGGTATATTGTGTGTCCTTAACGGCTTAATTATTCCACCGAGCTATCTTCCGATATGGGTCTATGTTCCCTCATCGTTAATCTATGCTCCCTCATGTCAAACGATATTGTTCTAATAATCTCTCTCTAATAATACATGCCACATCTCTTCAGACTCCGTTGCGAACAGCACTGATTTCTGTGATGTCTAGCGCTACGGGCCCGCGTGCATTGGCTAAGAACGAAGGCAGTTGGCTAGGTCGAGTTGGTTGTTGACTATCCGTAGTTTCGGCGTTCCATTGTTTGCGCGCGGAAGAGCGAGCCAGCTAAGGCGCGGGAAAACTGTGGCGCGGGTAGCTTTGTTATGAGGCGGGCGGGCGGGTGGCTTCCGTCGTTTGTTTTTCATCGAATCGGCAGCAAACGTGCCCGCTGGCTAGATTCCGTGCACCTGCTTCAATTTTCGACTCGATCGATGTAGCAGACTATTTGTCTGTGGAGGTCTTTTATTCTATCGTGGTGGACTCGAGCGAGATTCATAATGTTCCTGCCGGGAGCGAGGATTGATGCACCCGACCCATTTCTCTATCATATTTTTCCGACCATATGTTCCATTATCTCTAGCTAATGAAGGTCTCTCTTCTCATGGATACTGAATATTGTTCGCATAATTAGGGCCGTATGTTTGCGAAGGACGAGGAGAAATTGTGTGCGCGACCTTCATCGTTGTGGATGAGCTGATGTATTAAAATCGTTTCTCAGTTTTCAATCAATTCTATTTTTCGATTAACATCTGGCTGATAATAACAGACATTCTGTTCTGCGTCATCCTTCACAATGAAGTATCGAGATGTTTCAGTTTTATTTGTATTAGGTTTATAATTGTTATATAAAATATATAAAAGTTTATAATTTTGATATAAAATCCGAAGATTTTGAGTGGAATTTATGCATAATGCAGAATTGAAAAAATGAAAATTTGCAAATTTTTCATTTCTGCATCAAAAACTTTATACTATCTCATTCGTCTCTTTAGATCTGATGAAATAAATTAATTTTTTGTGCAAAATTGCCGATCATTTGCAAGGTCAATTTATATCGATGAAAGTCTGTCTTCGTGATGCTCCCAAGAGAGCGAGTTTTCGTTCTCAAAGAATGCCATATATCCATATACCTATGCCATAATATCTTCTCGTGGATGTCGGTGCTAAGGAGAGCATCCATTGAGTTTAACCTTATAACGACAGCTGCTAAATGAATTCTTTGCTCTTTTATTTCTTTACTGTAGATAATCTTGTTTTGAAATTAATAAGCCATGTCCATTCTGACCAAAATTAGGATTGCTTTTGTCTTCCCTTTATTTTTATCCTCATTTTGGCAAAAAAATTGTTGTATCTTGTTTGTTCAATCTGCATTGATGGTCGTTTGTTGGATGTTCTGCAGCACCGCAGCAAAAACGAAAGAGGCTTGCTTCCCAAACCTATGGAAATTGTAGCCGTCATTCTTGTATTAAGATACAAGCAATTATCTTGAATATCCTATCATTGGTTTGGTTATTTTTTTAATTTTCTATGCTATGCAGGAAGATAAGATTTTTTATAAATTCATCGTTCATAAAGGTAGCCATTATCTTGCGTGTATGGAGTTGTCCAATATACTAATTTCGAACCATGGTTTATGAATCTGTTATCCATTAGCATTTTCAATATCCTACGTTGGCCTATTTCTCTCGCCTTTTTTATTCATACGTAGCACAGTTCTTTGCCTGAAGGTCCATATTATTTCTCTGAATAGTACAAACTGAAATATTTTTTGTCTATGCTTTCCGAATTCACTGTTGTGCCTCATTCTAGCTACATCTAATTGGAATGTTTTTCTTATGCTTCGAAGCTGTTTACCATTGGAGCAAGTTAACTTACTTTTCTCCAGTACATACCATGGTCAAACCTGCCTTTGCGAGTCATACTTACTAAGGCATGTACATGACTTACTTATCTAGGATAATATTGGAAATCAGTTTCCTTGTTGTGTCAATATTATGAAACCTGTTTATTTTTAACAAACACTCTCATAAACTTCCACCTTTCCAAACCCTTGCGCATTCTCGCATCCCGCATTTTGTCTGAGGCACATTTTTTTGTAATTTATAGTCAATTTTTTAAAATAAACATACACGTGTTTTCTAGCTTTCGGCACTTCATTTTCATTCCGGTCATAGTCGCGAAAAAGCTAATTTTAATTTGCTTCAAACTTCTATGTGGTATAAAACAGAATCGGATATGTAAAACATCCAAAAATGCAATTCCGTGCGCCAGTTATCACATTTCAAGTTGAATGCGCGTCAGAACGATTGGTTGTTTTATGAATCAATGGATGAGTACTTGCAGTAAAATAAACAAACTGATTTTTATGTGAAATATCGTGGAAATAATCACCTGCGGGCGATTATACGGAATTGTGACACAGCAGATATAATACAACTAATTAACATTTCGTTCGTCGGCGATTATGGACTGAATGTCTGTGTCTGCAATAGTTCTTCCATGAACTCACTTTAAAATATCGTTTTTGGAAATAGCCAATTCCACAACATAAGTAGAGTCCATAAATATGAGCTAACATAAGGTGAAATTATGCGCACTATATTATTTCAATGTAATATTTTGGCTTAGCTATGTCCATTGCGGGATTTTTTGTAGAGCGTATGAGTAGCGATGAATAGCCAAGTTAAGCTAACATTTTCCTCTGTCATGTTTTCTCCCACATTTGGGGGAAACCTTTGAAAAAAGAGTATCATATACACCTTAAGCTATGCAGACGATCAAGTTATTCTATCCCAAGGTTGTGAAGAGTTTAAATATGTGACCAGGAAAATAATAGAGGAATACCGAAATTGGGGTCTCGATGTCAGTATTGAAAAAACAAAATATATGTGTATGGTAGGAATGCAACAGGATGTTATTTTAGAAGGTTGGTGGCAAAGAGGACACTGTAAAGAGTATAAATATTTTGGGGTTCAAATAGCAGAAAGTGTAACAATGGAGGCAACCATTAGGGATAGATGTAATAAAGGTAAAAAGGCAGTAACACTATTGAATAGCTTATTCTAGGACCAGACAATATCCATTGAAAATAAAACAAGAATTTACAGTGCTATAGTAGAGAGCATAGTAACCTACAGCTGTGAAGTATGGCCGCTAATGAGGAAATGTTGGATACAAGGGATACAGATAGAAATAAGAGAAAGAGAATTAGATGAAGAACTGTGGAATGATGGTAAGGAGGAAAGGCATGGAAATTGGGAATCGGAAGACGTAGAACGTCGTAAAATGATCGACTTGAATATTTATATGTATATTTTCCTCCAAAATTATATACTACACCTCCTTCTCAATTCTCATTGCATATTTAATCACTTAAAATGTAAAGCAAAACTAATTTTATGGTAGAATTTTACAGTAAAAAATTAGCAAATGTATGCGACAGGAAACTTGTTTACAAAAATTCTAGGAGTGTACCTACAAATTCATTTAACTCGTCTACCTCCTCTCTTGTTTCGTCTTTTTTCCCCTTGATTGATATCTCATTCGCCCTAACTTAATTGTTGACCTTTCCATGTCAATTACAAATGATGCCAATATTTCAGGCTGTTTGAGGCGAAGGAAAAAATAGCGATACATTGTCGAAATCATGATGGGGTCGCTAGAAACGCATTGCATTGGAAACCTATGGTTGACTCATGTAATTTTTCATTTATATTGTTTCATTATCGTCCGTTCTCCTGGCCTAGGACCATAATTCTGGGTCAGGCAGCCTCGTTTCGGTCCTAAGGCTCGCTTGAGAGCAATCTATTCCCAAACTTTGCCAGTAACAACGGCCGCTGTGTGCCGTGACTCACCTCTATAGCCGGGCTATTTGGTGACTTGAATATCAAAACTGCTTGAATTCGGTATTGACCCTCAGTGCAGTAAAACCAGTAATAGGGTTTTCCCAGATCCGATGATGCTATATCCTTCAATGGGAATGGGTATAAAATTCTAGAGACTCGTTTTAATGAGAGAGGGAAAATTGGCCCAGTCATCTCCCTGAATGTCCGCGGGCCTCATCTCCCAACGACGAACAAATAAGCTGTCGGAGTTTGAAATGTTTTCGGAGCATTGGACCAGCTCATTGGTTCTGTTTTGTAATTTTATAATGTGATCCAGCGAGTGGGTGCCATCCGTTCGGAAGGGAAACAAAACTATTCAATAAATTTTATGCTTCAACGTGATTATGACGCGGAATTGAGTGCGTTTGAGCGACTTCAATTGTTTATTTTCATCCCATTACTTTATTACGCCGTTAATGATAAATGCACGATTAGTTTTGCGGATTTGAAATGGTTCATTTGTTCAGGAAGTTTATTTTAAAAATATAACTACGCATACTCGTACCTTCACATTTTTTTTCTTTCGTGGTAAGCTAAGTGAAAATATTTTTTGTTAGAAGTATTACGAAGAATTCAGTCTGTTTTATTAATTTCCTGCATATTGCCCAAATCATGAAAACCTCTTTGACTTCTTCAATACTCCTTTTTCCACAATTTCTTCGTACTCACACTCTTATTCGTAAATTGTCAACTATTTTTTTAAAATCCTATCTCGCCGGGGCGCTATGACTTGCCTCCTAATCCGAGTAATTTATTTTATCCAATTGTCTTTAAAGATTCCTTCCGGAGAAATTTTCCTTCTCAGAGTGTTTCTCACAGTTGTGAATCTTTTTCTTAGTTGTCATCACCGAGATTTCCCCAATGCTCTCCTGTGTAGTGAGATTATGGTTTCTATTATCACCTCGTAAGCGGTATCGTTTATGCTAATATTGACTAATTCCAATTTTCCAACAATGAAATTTCTTAAGAGGTGTAAGAAAATTGAAACTTAGCATTGAATTAAATTTTTTGGTGAAAAGTATTGAAGAATACAATGAAACTGATAGTTATATTGCATTAGGACCACAGTTTTGATTCGCTATGATGTCACTTAAAAATTACAAGTCGATCTACCAGATAGACTCACAGTTTAAAATTAGGATCGGAAAGGACAGGTTGAATAATTTTTAGTACAATTCATCCATTTGTGTAGCTTATGTCCTGATGTTCGATTCCTTAATTATGTCATCACTGTAGGAACTCAGTGGATATTTGCAGCTGCCAGAAGAGCGTTTTACTTCGCAATTTAGAGTTTTTACCGTTGTAAAAGTTATAGAATATACTCCTCATTTTAGACGATGATAGTTTTCAGTGTGTGAGACCTTGAAATTACTAAAGAATGCGTTAAAGTCGTGCTAACTTTTAGTTCTTGAGCTGATGATAAAGATTGCTGCGTAGTTACTATTCGTAATTTCGTTATTCTTCTCTGAAATCGTTCGTGGAGAAGCAATCAAACCAGATATCACCCGGCTTCTAGGTATGCGAGGGGGCGGAAAAAGTTGTGAATCACTCGCATTTGTGCGACGCTATGAGTCATTTTACTGATGAATTCTCCTTAAGTTCCCCAAGGCAAGCCAGTAATCTGCCAGCGAAACACTTTCTTCTTCAATGGTAGTTTTTCAGGCGACTGAGTGAATAATCCATTTAGTAATCATACGAGTATTGTTTCAAGTGATGTACTCATTAGATTTATTAGAAATTGGTCCATTGTTCTTTTGAGACGTTTCCTAAAATAGTGCTCTCTGTCAATCGTTCGGATAAATCCATTGCGTAAACAATCATATGGTCGTGTCACTATTTCAGAGGGTGAAAATGAACTATATTGTAAGCGAAAGCACATGACTTGTTGGATCACCCCTCAGGGAATTTCCAATCATTGCATGTACGAATGATATGGTACGAAGTCACTCGCAAGAGTGCAATTCCACTAAGGGTTGAAATTTGCCATTTAAAAAAGTCTTCACCGGGATTAGAAACCGAATCTCCCAATTGCGGGACAGTTGTGTTAGCCAATTACGCCTCTCAGGGAATCTTCTCTTTGTTGGCTGTGTCCCTGGCCCATGTTTCTCTCCTGTTGCTTTTCCAGGTTTGTGTTATATCTTCTCACTATCGCCCATATCACCTCAACATAACATCGATCCAGTTGTCATAAGTTCATGAATTTCCATCCTTCTCCTTATTCCTTTCTCACCTCCTCAATACCACCATTAAATATTCCAAATTTAATGACGAATGTCAGTTCTCCTTGCTCTTTCTTTCTTAACAGGATCCGCGTTTCAAAAATATATGCGTTCTATGTTAGTGTTTTTTTAAATCGTATCCTGAACATTACAAGTATGGTCTCCGGCTGTTGATTATTAGACCCAGTAGTTCTCTCCCAATAATAAATGGATGCAGCCGCACTGACGACTCTTTTAGTTCTAACTTCTTTATACTGCGTCATTTTTATCTGATTGGCCCCCTATATGTAAATTTTTCCAATATTAATTTCCATAATTAATATTCCCCGTAGTTCTCTCCCAATAATAAATGGATGCAGCCGCACTGACGACTTTTTTAGTTCTAACTTCTTTATACTGCGTCATTTTTATCTAATTGGCCCCCTATATGTAAATTTTTCCAATATATGGTCTCTTTTACTCTTATATTTTGTTTTGGCTACTTTTTTTAAAATTTGTGTACTTTTATATTCCTTTGACTCATGCTAATGTATGGGATACTTGTGTTTTTTTCTTAGGATGAGAGCGTTTTTCTTGGTGAGCCAGCCGAAGATATTTTCTACGGTACGAAATTATGCAAAGAGAACAGGGGAGTAATGGTTTTTCCCACATGGGAATACAACCGGGAGAGAAGTTGAATTTTAAAAATTAATTACGTATCCCTTCTTTTTTGAACCCTTGATTTAACGCTTCCCCGTACCTCACATTTATTTGTGCTTTACTGTGTGTGTTACCCGGTATTATTGACTATTTATCCCCCCGCGAGAGGGATCCCGCGTTCCATATTCTCAGATTCAAATGACTTATTCAGCATCCCCCACTATTCGGTCTTGCCGCCTATCTCGTATTCTCATGCATATGCCCGCGCTATGCGCTCTCCAATGCGGGTGCTGCTTCCAAGCTTTGGAGCTCAATGGGTCCGTCTGAATTGGGAAGTATTAATCTTTAAAATAGAGCTTTTACCTGAAGTCTTGGGCTTGAAAAACGCGATTCAATTCGTTTCTCTGAGCATACGCTCACAGTCTCGGAGAAAGTTAACATCCCATGATGATATACCCTCACGATTTCAATGCACGCCAATTTCGAAGGCAAATATGGACTGTTTACCTCGTTAAAATTTTTGACTTAAAAGGATATATCTTGGTTTTTTTATTTTTTTTCAAAGAATTACTTCCTTTCCCGAGCCCCATACGAGCGCATATCAATCGCAACCATTTTTTTAATATCGTGGAGTCTTCCCAAAACGTTGTATAGTATTTTTTTCTTTGCTCCACTACCTTCTAAAATATCCTCCACCGAGTGGTAAAAACTGTAATTTTCATCTTTTTTATTTTTTTAAAACTGTAAGGTCTTATGCTTCTTCTTTTCGTTGTAAATTCCTCAACTTTTGCTCTCCAAGTCGGCCATTTGCCTTTCTTCTTGCCCTCCCATCTTTCCTTTCTCTCCTATTTCCTCTCTCGCGTTTTCTCATTGAATTATAGGAACGTCAATGTTTCAGAAGTTTAGTCTGCAAGTGGTATCATTTCTACAAGTGGTATTAGTACCCTAATGTGGTCCCCTATTTCCTTCTCCGTATTCTGGAGCCGCAAAACTATGGGACTCCCTCCCTTAACGTATTCGTCAGGCATCATCCATCAATTCGTTCAGGTCAAAATTATTTCAACATCTCCCCAACTCCATATGCTCCAATTGATAATATCTGGTCCTAATGCAGTTTAAGATTGTAGCATAATTTATAAACCGATAAATATTATATTTAAGCTCTGATATTGTCATATGTGTTATATTTAATATAAAATTACGTTTTGTTGATATTTAATGTTATTTTTAGAGATTTTTTTTAGACTTGAGGCATGAACATTTAGTTCGCATAACACCCCCCCCCCTCGAAAATCGCCTTAAAGGAAGATGGCTTGGTAGTTTAGCTGACTAATTCACCTAACCGGCAATAGAGAGATCCGGGATCGAATCCCTGTCCAGTGAAATTATTTTTTCTTGCCGAATTACAACTCTTGGTACATATGTCTGTGAATCAATTATAAAAATTACAATATTTTTATAGTGATTCAGTCATTGTAACTTTTCATCTAGGAAATACTCAAAGTATCCGTGAAAGGACGGTGTTGTCATAATTACTCTAAAAAAACAGAATTGGAAGATTAATAACTTGAATTTTAATATACAATATTATATTAAAGGAAGCTATCCGAAATTATACTCCGCAATGGTTTTGTTTTACAGAGACGAACAAAATTCGTAGGTAGTATGTATTATCTCGTTTACGTCGAGTCCCTCTTTATTTATTTTCAATGAGGTGTAATTTTGTTTGAAATTAAATTGGTTCAACTGATCGACGTATACTGTTTAAGTTAAAATTAAGTTTCCATTTTATTTTAATTGAATTGAAATCCAATTAAATCAAAGTAAATACGTTATTTAATTTATCATTTAAATTCACGGAAATCGTTAATATTTAAAGTATTTCGAGTAATGCAAGACAGTTGTTCATTTTTATGACTGCAAGGTGTCTTCATATTAGTAATTAAATTCTTGAACATAGTGTTGTCTATTGCACTAACTTTTAGATCGGTCACAAACACTTGAGTATAATATTTAATGGTGGAAGGGCTACAGTGGAAGCCAAGTATTTAATTCTGGCCCTTAAACCTTTCAATGCTAGATTTTTTAGGGCCAATGAAACTGCTTTGTGCTTTTATCAACCGAGAAGTGAAATATTGTAAAATACAAAGAAAATCTGCACGCTTCGTTAAAAATTGAAACGAGCTAACATAGTGTTTTACAGTTTTTAGTGGAACAAAGGCAGGAACCCCTAGAGACTCGGAGGCTAAACCCTAGACTAAGCTTGCTTGAGAAATTTAGAACTGGTGTGGTTCAGAGCCACACAGAGAACATTACATTTTTATACGGCTGGTGTCCTCACATCTCCTGCCACACGAAGAATGCGGAGTAGTATGTAGATGAGACACTGTGCCGTTGATACAGTCCTCTGGGTTTATAAGAAAGACGACGAAAGGAGGCTGAAGACGTTTGAGATGGGATGGCGTTTTGAAAACTTATGATATATTTTTCCTGCGGCTTTCATTTTCTCTCAATAATTGCGTTGTTGGCTCATTAGTGTGTCATATTTTCAAGGTTTCAACGTCAGGTATTAAATTTCGTGTCCCACCTCATCATATCCTGAAGACTACAATTGAAACGGCTATAAACATCGTTTAATTTATGTTTCGATGATACAGTAATTAGCTTTATAGGATTGGATTGGATATTTGTGGAGGCGACCGACAGCTCAGGCCGTTTGCGCCATCGGGGACAGGTAAGGGTGGAATGGTGGAGAGAGACCCGGCGCGGCGTCGGCATTAGCCTGATATTACCGAAAGGTACCAAATGGGCAACATTTTTACGTCTCATCCGACCGACAGGGTACTGAACTGAAAGTGCCCTCCGCTAGACACTCAAGTAGGGATCGCTCCAGTGAAAAATACCCTTCTCTGCATGGATTTGGACCCAGGGGCGTTCGTATAGTAAGCCAGTACTCTAGCCTTCACACCAACCCGATCCCCTGTAAGAAATGTTTCTGAAAAGAGACATTAGGATGAAGTAAAATATGAGTTGGAGATGAATGAATGTGGAATTAATGCTCCAGTTACGAACATTTTGGAAGGAGAGTGATTCGCTGAATTGGTCATGTGAAGGTTTCGGATGAGATTCGAAAGGCTAAACGAGTTTAACGTCTCATCCGACCTACGGAGTACTGCACTTGCAGCGCCCTCCTCAAAACAAGCAAGTAAGGATCGGATTTCCGCTGAAAAATATCCTCATCTGCAGGGATATGAACCCTGGCCGTCCGTATGGTTAGCCAATACTCTAGCCACCATGCATACACGAAACGATGATAATGCTATCGTATATGATAATTGTTTCTATTCAATTCTTCTGCTATCCACTTTTCGTCACACATTTTTACCGAGGAATTACATGGTTTCGCGAAAATGAGATATTTTCTACACGTTATATATTGCTGATTCAGTAGTTGAGGTGACTTGAGTAGTTGGGATGCTGGAGGGGCAAATTCACCGGGGGTAAAGGCTTTTATTTTACTTTTGGCTGTAAGGTCGAAAGGGTTCAGCAAGAAGTTTTGGGGGCAGAAAATATGGCCAATGAAAATAAACCTTTCCTCTCCTGCGAACTCCAGGGTTCTTCTCAATTCTCAAGTTTTTGTGCCCCAGCTAACCCTTTTCTAGTGTCCGGAAACACCTCTTTTAAGCTTTAAAAGTACCACGGGTATGTTTTTTTCGTTCTCTTTTCCGCGGGAAACTTTCTTCATTGCATTTCGGGAAGCGTTTTCTCGCGGTCGTTTCTGGCGTTGCAGGTCTTGTGTGTCCCGTCAAATCGGTTCATGCAAATGAAGGCATTGCGTCGTATTTTTAGCGTTTACATCCGAGTTTTATAGCGATTGCCGTCACCAGTTTTGATGTATCTATGACAATTAAACGTAAATTTTTAATGTTTGGTGATGATGCTGTTGGTTAAGTACTTTGCTGAATTTTGGAACAGTCCACAATTAACTGCATTGGGACTTTATGAGGATAGCCTTATGGGTGCGCAGTTATAACTTAGTTACAAATAAACATGATGACATCTGGTAAGTAGTGTATTTTACTTTGGTTAAACAGGTCGAAATTTCAAGACATGCATCAAATGAATCTATCCCAGTAATTTCATATAATTTCTCATAAAGTTTAAAGATCGCTGCTTTAAAAAAACTTGAAATTGCCTTTATATTGAGCTACTTTTTACGGACAGCTCCCTAATTATTTCCGAGAAAATTCATTTGCTGAATAATTGCGTAGCCCACCTCAGAAGCCCATAATTTATGCTCCCCTGCCTTCCTTCCAAAAAGTAAGTTTTTATCTCATCCCCCCGCATCAAGTTATAATTATAACAATCAATAAGTAAATATTATTCAAACAATTGTATCTGATGACGGAGTAAAGCTATGAAATGCATGGTAAAAATTAAATAATTTTAGAAACGTGCAAAGTACTCTTTTCAATATGGGTAATAACTCATTGTATGGGTAAGGGTTACAAATGAAGAGTAAGTATATTAAAATAAAAATCCCATGATGAAAAATGTTAAGGTAGTTTGGGGGAGATAGTTCCCTAGTCATAATGGAGGCTACATTCGAATTTTAAGTTGTAATTTCAATTGATGCGAGAGATAGAGTTAGGCAGAGAAAGCTGTGGTTGTATGTGGTTGAGAAAATTCTGAGGAGGAGGAATATTAGGAGTCTTAAAAACAGGAGGACGTGCATGAAGCAGTGTATGGGGGTAAATGCGGCAAAAGAGGTTTTTAATGATAAATCAGTATGGAGGAAATTATTGAAGCAGAGTTAGGTGAACAAATATGTATTTATGAGTAAAACTTTGAACTTTGCTATTGTGCCAACCCCGGAAGGAAACGGCGTGATAGGTATATATATAATTTCAACAGCTGTAGGGGGTACTAATTAAATATTGCATTGTTAATGGTGCAACATTATACCTTTGCATTGCTGAAATTAGATGTAATTTAATGAAAATATATTTTTAAAATCTTTATTTTCACTCATTTTTTCTCGCTGTATGTTTATAAATGCTTCACGACGGAAGGTTTTTCTGGGGATTTTGGAAAAGTTACTGCGGATAAAATATTATTTGTATTACAAATATTTGAGGAAACATGCAAACTACACACTTAATATTTTGACGAGATCTAGGCATTAGAAATTCCTGATTTTTTAAATAAGTTCACTGTGAAGTGCATACACGTATCGTTTCCCATGTAAAATTGTCGGTATATCTTGGCAAACATTTCTGAATGTAGTCAGGTATGGGGCTGATATTTTGGTATCTTAGTAAAGGTAAGATATTTTTCTTAACGACGAGACCAAATTCATTGATTTCTATGTGAAAGCATATATCGCTGCCTGCTTAACTGCCTTGAGATTGAGGTAGGTATAAGATTGAAATCCCGCAAATTCCTTCGGATTTGGTGCTAATTGCTCATATCTTCCTCTGGTACTAATGACCGTGCAATACAATGGCTCAATGGCTATTCCACATCGGAGCATGTAGTGCTGGGTGGCACCCTAAGGGGGTAGTCCAAAATGCCCAGTGCCATATCTCAGAAACCCATCAAAACCGACGAAATTTAGGTCCATTAGGGCTTTATTATTGCCTTTTAAACAGGAAGAGTGCTCTTCCGGCCCGAAAAAAACGCGCATTAAGTTTTTAAGTAATTGGGGGGCCCTTGGAGCATAGGTTTCCAGTAACTAAGTGTGATGAAACTTAAAAGCGTTAATTAACACTTCATGGCGATTAATTTTATAGGTGAAAAAGATTCATTTTGTCAATCCTGAGAAAAAATGTCCCCCAACTGGGCTTGGACCCTAGAGTACGTAGCAAAATGTGCTTGTCTTGGTGTATTGAGGATGGTTATATTAATTTCGATATACTTTCGCCAGAATTATCTACAAATGAAAAATTTGGTTTATAAGAAATTATTGCTCGAAGACACTCTACCGCAAACCATAAAACTAATGATATGTTTATTTTGAAATTGTTGGGAATAATTGAAATGCCTTGGTACTGAGGCATCTTCCAACCAGCCGTGGAGCATGACCTAACTTGTGCGGGCAAACAATGACACGTTACAGTTCTTATTTTTAAACTTGTGTTGCAGCCTTTTTATTAATTTTTACTGCTTTCATTATTGTATTTGCTCTTGAGTTTTAGGCATTCAAGTACGCCCTCTTCAGACGTGAATTTGTTTGTAACATGAGGTTTCGATGCAGTGTTTATAGGTTGGTTTAATTTTTGAGTGATTGATTGTAACGCGGATACAATCACATAAAATTGTTAAGATTTTGTTATAAAAATTTTGTAAATTGAAGTTGTGAGTGGTGTAAGCGTCTCTTTCCCATAATTATGATATATTTAAATGAAGTGTGGAGCCTCGGGGTGAAAGGGATGCGTACACAAATGTCAATTATAAATAACGAATTATGGTGAGTAATGATGAATTTTTGTTATCAATAAAAATTGGAACGTAAACAGAACAAGATGTACCGAAATTAAATATTTCTAATCGGAAAAATTAAGTCAAAATTTCAGTCAATTTTTTCACTTCACGCCGAACGGAGTTGAAAGGAATTTTTTTCCCCTGATAAAGTTTAGTAAATAAACTCAGATTAAAAGCTAAGTTCTCTTTACATTGTCCTCATCTGTCGACTCCTTTGCCGTCTTCACTGGAGTTCTCCGGAGTGCGATGGTATGGTTCTGCATAACGCGTGCGCTCTTATTAATCTTTATTTGTAAATTGTGCTCATGAGAGTAATATATTTTACTCCATCATTATATACGTGGCACTTATTAAAATATAGAAACATTACAATGGACCCTAAGGTGGAGTGGATTTTCAGCAGCACCAGATTAAAGACATCACTTCAAAGAATGCATTGCCATTGAGAATCGGGTGTTTTTCAGTGTAGAAATGACAATTGTTAAACATCGGGGCTTACTTCAAAAATCAATTCTAAATATTCTCAAAAAGAGAGTCGTTTTAAACCGTTTTAGAACATTTTTTACAATATTAACTTTTTTTCCTGGCAGGAAATTTAAAAAAAACCATAGGTGCCAAATTATAAGAAGTTTATCACAATTTTTAGTACAAAAATGTTTTTACAGTTTTTCAGGAGCCTTAGGCAGCCTCAAAGGTCACATTAGTGCGAGGAGGCTGCTTTCTGTGAATTGCATGCATTGCTAATTGATGCATTGCCAAGCACTACTGAAGCTTATATATCATATAGCGTAATGGCAGTTCTTTTGCGCCATAAAAAAACATCAGCAGAAATCAGAATTGTGATCGCCATCTTTCAGATTTTTTCCGATGGTTCAAATATGTGGATTTAGTTGAATGTAATGCGTTTCTCGGTTGGTAACTGTTGGTATTATCCTGCTATATCTGTTTACGCAAGCTGTGGGCTGGTTTCATTTTACACGATCTATCTGGCGCGATGCCCAGCCTTCATATGAATAAAGAAAATCTCCAAAAATAATCAATTTCCGTTTTAGTATGTATCAATATCGCCGTTAAATGTGTTGTTTTTGATTCCTTTTGTATTCTATTGTATTTTAAAAAATTTTGATTCATTTTGACTGTTGGAGTAAAAGGGGATCCAGACCTTTTTCCATTCCACGGTCTGTATGAAACATGGATAGTTTTCCCGAATTATCGAAACTGCCGGTTCAGCCAAGCTAAGGTTATTTAATTGTATACGTGTTATACAATTTTTTAAATATCTTAAAGTCAAATTTCTGTATTATTCCAGTACAGACAACTTTACTGAAAATATTTCCCAGGATTAATCAATTATAACAATAACAACTATGTTTCAATCCTCAGAGTTTTTATGGTACAATTAGTTTCAATGCTATGCGTCATTGTCAGGTACCTACTGTAATTGTCATTATAAAATCAATAATGGACCTCCTCAAGGCCACTCCCGAAAGGATTGAATGCGAGGATGAAATTCAATTGGAAAATGTGCGGTTGGTGATGCCGAGATGTTTTTTTTATCATTAGAAAATTTAATGTGTCATTGAGTGTCATTATTTCTTTACCTGATCTGATAAATTTTAAGGCATTTTTAGATATATCTACGCTTGTTTTAATTTGGTTAAATTGTTATTAGTCTTATATCATAAGAAAGAAAAAACGCAACAAGTCAAAAATTAGGTTTTCGGCCTCTGGGATTGTAAACTCGTAGAATGAATTATTTTGGAAATGTGTCGTAATTTGCATTAAATATTCATGCCGTTTAAGGGCTGCGTTCATATCGTGGAATGCTTCACATTTTCTACTTGTATCAAGACTCGTTCGCGTAAGGATCTTCATTGCTGGTGGCTCTCTGGAATGAATCTTTATATTTGCTATCGCAGCTGCTTAATGCCTCGTCTACACTTAAATGTGCACTTAAAGTAGGGTTCATTCCAAAGCAGCACTTAAATGCGGACGACCATCTGCACGCAGTTATTTAATATGCCGTAGCCACAGCTAATGTTCATGGAAAGAACTTCGCATCGCGCGAGTGTTTGAGTGTATTTTGGTATTTCTAAATACTTATAACAGCATAAACAAATGAATAAGAAGAATAGCTGGTGCAAAAATGCTCAACTCCTCGTATAAATAATATAAACACAAGCATGATGGAAATGACTGTCGAAACTCCTCGACCTATCGATGACAAGGCCTCCAGCACATCGATTGAACACTATCGATATCACCAAAGTCCACTAAATTAGGGGTCCTCCAGTCCACTTAAGTGGACCCTTCGCTTGAGTGATGATAGGGCGTCTACACGGTGCACTTAAGTGACAGGCGCAGATAAATCGTCACTTAAGTGATCCGTTTAGACGCGGCATAAGAGGATAACTGATTGAATGACGTACTTGGGTGGTTATTATTTAAAGGGAAATTACTTTTTCGTCAATTTATTTTGGGTTTTAAATTGAATAGGCTGCGTTTAGCCTAGGAACCGTATCTTGGGGGACCCTGAATTTGGAAATATTTTAAATGAAACATATCACATAAAATCCGAATATTCCTGCGATATTGAGTAGAATTCATGCATGATGCAGAAATGAAAAATTTCCAATTGTCCACAGAAGTAAATTTTGCTGCGACTTAGGTTTTGATGTTAACATCATCATCAGGTGGTAAATGAAGTTAAGTGCACACAATATTTAGCCATTGAAATGCAAGGAAGGGGAGGCGGGAAATGGCTACATATTTTGTGCACGTAACTAAATTTGTCACCTGATGATAATGTAAAAACATTGAGACCTAGGTCGCAGTAAAATTATTTCTGTGGATAATTGCAATTTGTTCATTTCTAAGTGACACATAGCAAGTGAACAAGTACAAAATGGAATACATGAACCCCAAATGAACCATTAATTTAAGTTCCTTTGTAACTTAAATTAATGGTTCATTTGGGGTTCATGTATTCCATCATATTTGGGGTTCAGAAAATGTAATGATATCATTTACAATACCACATACTTGAAAACGCACGACCCGAGTTTCAACACTTAACCCTTCTCTACTATCGTGGTTTTTGGCCACGCATACACTATCCTTAGATCTTTTTTGACGCGATATTTCGAATTGCTTGTAAACAGCAACCGTCATCCGCACTGTCTCAAGTTTAACAGATTCGTCCCCACCCCCTCCCCTAGAATTACATTCTAGCCCAGCGGGTCAATTCTTTAAATGTCATAAGCGTCATTAGGGTGATAGCTATGACGGGCAACTTATGACGGCTATGTCGCTCGAGCGATTCTATGAGCGAGCGTCAGAAGGCTTATGACGCTACGTTGTGACAGGGAACCAAACTTACCTATTAGTACGTTGGTAGCCCTTCGTAAACGAGAAGAACCAATGGAAATCACCGACCCATCCCTTCTACCCATCCAAGAAATTGACTTACGGCAACCGTGGAAACTATCCTGTCCCAACAATAAACAAACCACATCAAACAGCCAAGAATTCTTTTAAGTGCCTACTTATGTGAACAACAAATGAGCGTGTTTCATGCGTGAAAATAAATAGATTCTTTACATTGGCATGTTTCTTATATAAATTAAGCTTAAGAGATAATATTGTGAAATATGATTAGCAGCTACTATGCAGTGCCCATAATTTTTAACTCAATTGCATATTAGGGATAAATTTTTCCAACATTCATCGTATGCGTTTAAGGATCCCGGAGAGAAGTCTCGAAGTAAATTGTAGGTCAATGTTTGCAGTAAAATACGGTATTTTTTCAAGAGGTCTTCAAGTCTACTGAGAGTTTCAATAGTCGTCCGTATGCTGTACGTGTAGTTTGAAAGTTGTAATTGTATGAGTATGCGTACAAATGAGTAGAGTTCACGGGAGTGAAGTCCACACTCATCAGTTACAATTTTTCGATAAATGTTCTTGTGCAACATGTGTAATAATAGCAGTGAAGTAAAGTGAAATTCATATTTTAAAACGAATGGAGAAATCCGCCGTATAATTCATAAAACATACCGAAGTAACATATAAGGTACGGATCTTTGCAATTCATCGTGTCAGTCAGAATTTAGCATTGAATAGGTACTCATGCACAACATAATATCGCGATTACACCGAGCGAATTCCACAATTATTCTAATGGTAACTACAGTTGAAAAACGTATAGAGATAGATTTCTACCATCGTTGACTAAATTATGGACACAAATGTGTTATAATTTCGTGGTTGTTACGTATTCACATGTATTCTATGTTGTTTAACATAATACTTTACATGTATTCGTGCAAAATTTAACCTGTGCACTAAAAATTAGAATCATTATCTAAGTACAATTTTTGAATTCCACATTTCTAAGAGTAAATACGATGGTATTTTACTATTTCTCAATGAAATATTGCCGATACTTGATTTGTTATCCTTCGTAGCTGATGTAAATACTCATATTCCACGACCCTATGACGCCTATGACGGGGGTTTTCAAGCGTCGCACGCTATGACGGCTATGACGGACTTAAGACGCTTATGACATTTACAGAATCGCTCCTCTTCGCCAGCTGTCATAGCTGTGATGCCCCGTCATAAGAACAATAGTTATGACGCCTATGGCATTTAAAGAATCGACCCGCAGGTTGCTGCGAGCGGCCGTTTTACCTCTACAGCAAAATAAATTACGATATGTTACAGCAAAATATAAAAAAAAATATTACGGTAAGATGATAGCAGTAGAGGGTTAAGCGTCATCTTCAGGTGTTTTAACCGGGATTTCAATGTCTTATATTTCTTTTAGATAGGTAGATATGTATTGCTCATATGCCTTTGATGCAGATAAAATACAGGTACAAAAAATGTATAAATTTGATAAATTTTACATGTGAGCTTTAGGTAGCTCTAAAGGTTTCCCTCTTTGGAACTACCATCAAAAAAATTTGTGCACGAATGTGATGCAAACTATGTGACAACACATTTAATTTTGAGAATAATTATTTAGTAATTGTAATAAGATTTATGAAAAACAAAAAGAAAACAAAAAATTGTAATTTTTTGTGCCGATAGCAATATTATGCATATAAATATTGTATATTGCCAATGGCAAATACAAAATAATTATATTACATTAAAAGTAGTTCCGCTCTTCCAAAAGAGAGAGAGAAAAGCCATTCCTTCACTTTTTACTAGAAAATGAATTCATTGTACACAAGCTTGTGCGGGGTGGAAGGAGGTAGAGCGATTAGGGTGGTGTGGATGTGGGTTGAAAATTTTAATTAATTGGAAATTTTAAAGACATAGCATGACCATGACTTGAAGATTTTTAAGAGTATTTGTACCCGACCTTATCTCACAGCCGCCTCCCAATTTTCCCTCTCTCCTCCCCACTGAACTCCCCGCCAATCACTGCTCCTGACATTCCACTCGCATCCGCACCATCCAAATCGCTCTAACCCCCACCCCCAGCAAGCGTGCATATAAGACATTGTAAACCCGGTAAAAACACCTAAAGATGACGCATAAGCGTTGAAACCTGGGTCGTGTGTTTTTAAGTAAATGGCATTGTAAATGTTATAGTTAAATTTTCTCCACCCATTTAGCGCTAGGAATGGCCAAAACGTCACTTTTGCCATGCACGTCTGAATGTTTTGTGAAATACGGAATCTTGATCCCTCCAATAATTCTCTTTTCGTCCTGTGTCTTAAACTTTAATGAAACGCAACGCTGGGTTACTGGTTAAAACTCATCGTTCGTATTGATGTTATAAACGGTGCGAAACCTTTTCGCAATCGCAGTAAAGAAAGAGCAGGTGCTTCGGCGTTCGTTTGGAAGTGCGGACGAATCAATTTGTGCTTGCCTGCATAAAATATACAAAAAATGGTCGAAACGTTGAGTGGAGCATAAGCGTTTTGAAAAAAAGGACACAAAGGCGTGGTATACATAGCGAAAAAAGAGCATTCATGAGCGTTTTTCATCCCCATCCATGCATTCGTTCGCATATGGAAAGTAAATGCATAGTGTACACAGTGTTTTTTGACTTGCAAACACTTTCTCCCTCAAAGTTTACAGCTCAGTGGGGAACAATCGAATACCTATTGCTTCTACCACTCCACCGGCGTACCCAGTGCTCTGTCTCTCAGACCCAATCAATAAGGCACGGGCAAATATTTTCGCACCAAAACCTCCCACTCCACGAAAATCCTTTATTTTCCCATGCAAACATTCAAAGGACCCTTTCCTTTTCCTCTATATTTATCGATATTTCCTCTTGCATTTAATCCTATAGTATCTCTTTTACTCGTGGTGTTAGTCTGTATGTAAGTGTGCGTCGATTTCGTTTGATGTAAAGTTTCCCCTGCTCAAAGCTATCTTCCTAATTTTATGTGATTCGTGTTAACTAACATAGACATATTACTTAAACATACTGTACGAGCCTGATGTTTCCTTTATGTTAAGTGTGTTCAAAAGTAGCTGGAGTGCTGTGAAGGTCAATGAAGAAGAAAGAGAAATTAATATTATCTTGTAACATTCCCAGATCCCAGAAAGAGAGTTAATTAATAATGTTGAATATTTTTGAGTGATTGTAATCGGTATGTCTGTGGGTTATTTTATTGATTTGTCATAATGGAATATTATGGTTTTTACATATATTTCAAATTACATGTTATTTTTTACGGAAAACAAATATTTTTAATTGTTAATAGAGGTATTAAGGATTATATAATCATATAAAAGGATCAACACTTGTGAAGTGACGTGAAAATGTGTTAAATACCTTGGTAGTCTGATGGTTAAAATCCGTTTTATCTTGATCCCATTATTTTGTGCTGGTGTCGCTATGTGATAGTGACTATCTCTCCCTTTAAAAAAATGTTTCTTGACCAGCAACCATCCAGTAAATTATGGTTCAGTATTGTAAATATGTCTTGATTGCTTGATCGTTGCTGAGGACTCCCCCTACCTGAAATAGTTAGATAAACTGGAAAATTTCAATCCACAAAGCTAAATTTTTTTTACCGCGGGATAAAATATTCAGTCTTAGAATTCTACTGCATGAGGAAATGATATTCTGAGGGGAAGGAAAATGTTGGAGAGAAACCCGGTGTCAAAATATCACATATCTGGGGTTCGAGATGCCTTTGCCTGAAAATTTCTTTCGCAGCCAGGGATGGGGAAACGGATTATCTGACTGGGTAGTTGGTACTTGTGGCACCATGCCGAGCAGGTCACCTCGAAGTTTTTATGAAAATATATTTATTCGTTTGTGGTGCTTTTATGTTACTGCATCTAGTTTTTGCTGTGCAATGTGTTTTTGTAGACAGCCTGGCATCTGATTGAAGAAATAACTTCCTATATCTAATACACTGCAGCTTGATGAAAATTTACATTGCTAATATTCATGGGCATCGTTATTTTTATTCATGCCTAGCAACGCTAACAAAACATGCTAATAATCACCTTTTTGCTGCCAAACACTTGTTTTTGTTACAATAAAAATTAAAAATTCGTAAATAAGGACTGATACTAATAAATAAAACATGAGGTATATTTTCCCGTGATTAAATAACAAAGAAAAACCTCGCATCCTATTTTATCCACGAGAAACGAGACGAATGAATTCCCCGGGGTGTTCATCGGTAACATTTCTTAGAAGACTTGAGCGACTATTGGGTTCAATTGTTCATAGATATGGGCCATTGGAGACCTCAAACAGATGTAAATAGTGGGCTTGTAAAGTTGGTGATATTGAATCGTAGTAAAGATCAAATCAACATCTTGGATCAGAAACGTGTTTAAGTGTACACGGAAATAAAAGATTGGAATAGAAATGTGGCCACATGGAAGACAGTGGAGATGACACGAGAGATTCGATACATCAGTAAGGATCATGACAGATTGAATATCCCCACGAGGAAGAACGAGAAATGAATTCATAAGCCAAGTAAAGCGGAGTGTGGAACACAAGGGCTACAGGGAACTACGAGGAGATAGCAGGGCAGTGGGTTGAATGGAGGGCTGCAGTAAATCAATCTTAAGATGAGGGCGACTTAAAAAAAGTGACTTGGGATATGTTTTCTTGAACACAAGTTTCTATGCTAAACCCTATAAAATAGAGATAAGATAAATTGCAGATATCATCTCTATTGCGCCAATGCCAACTTTTAGTTTCTTGGACGCAACTACTTCTTCTGGTTAAAATCCTAGGATTGTTTTGCAGCAGCAATTCTCCTCCAACTCAACCATCCAATATTGGTGCGCATTATTGTACCTTTATTATTGTGAGTGAGGATTGCAATCCCGAAGAGATTTTACAATCCCAGGATTAGGGGTAATTGATTTCCTCAATCTCGTGATCAAACTTAAATATGCACATGCACGTACGAAATTAAAAGTTAAAAAAAACTAAAATATCACATACACACATGAAATCAATACTAAAGTCACACAAATTTTAAGGAACATGGTTTCATAACAAAGTTGAAATTATTATTTTAAAAAAACCACATAGTTTAGAAACATGAGAGTATCTTCCCTGGTGATGATGCTGAAGCATTAAAATTGAAAGTTGAAATTACATTAAAATTGAAAGTCTCACCCCGGTCGTGCGTTTGTTTTATTTTTTGTGTTGTTTTATTGCTTTATCTTTGGCATTAAAATTGAAAAAATCCCACAAGATTACTGAGAATTCTATTTTATGTAAACATTAAGCAATACATTTTTTATTGGCTGATAAATAAAAATAGTAATAATTGCTATTGCTCTTAAATTGAAAGAAATTGTAGACTTAAAAAAATCAAACAGAAGTTCTAGAATTAGGTTATCCTCACTGAAAAGTTACTTACAATTTTTTTAAATATGCCCCTAAAAAACAAAGTGTGTCTAATGTCTTATCGCTCATTCTTGACCTATATTTATTGCAAAGTATACTCGCTGACGAAAAAGCCCTTTTTGACTCAACACTAGTGGGAGGATTAGCTAGTAAGTGCTAGTACATGATTTGCAGATTTTCTCGTCTCCGTCCGCTTTCACGGAAATTCTCTATCTCTTGAACTATTGATAATTTTAGGTCATTTGAACTTCAGCTAGGAGGAAATTGTTTGGGAGGGGCCAGACATTGTGTAATGACCTAATCAAGTTCCTTCTTTAGCTCATCCGAATATAGTGAACCACTCTCTGAACATTTAGCAGCTGAATCTCTCTCACTATGCAAGTCATCAATAATTCGACTATTTGATGTTAAAGGAGCTTGTTCTTCTTCCATGGTCGCTGATTCAAATGTTTCAGTGGCATTATAATTACGAAATCTGAGCATGTTTTCTCTAACAATTTTTTTGTAGGTTCGCTATTGTCGGCACAGGAAATAAATTTCCCAAATCATGACCACTTGTCCGTGAACCGTAGTGAAGAACCTCAAAACCCCTGATAAATCAGTTCGTCTCTTTATTATCTGATTCTCAATGGTATTTTTCATATTATTCCCCAACTCTGTATTTGCATTATTTAGTTTCCGCATGAGGAATTCCAACGCAGCCTCACACTTCAAAAGCTTTGCATCCCTTCGGCAAAGCGCCCCCACAGTAATTTTCACTGGCTGCAGTGTTGCAAAATGGAAGAAGCAAGTTCGTAATCACATTCATTGAATGATATTTTGGAATTAAAATCAATTAAGGCCTTCACTACGCAAGTTTTTAACGTTATAAAATGTTCAATCATGACAACTTAAGAGTTCTATCGAGTTTTTACGTCAATTACAAGAGCTTTTTCCTCTCCAGATTTTTCAATCACATATTTTTGAAGGATTCTGTCATTTTTTAAGGGTAATTTTCTAAAGAGTAGAACAGTTTTCCTTATTTTTTTATTCAAAATCTTAATGTTTTGTTTTGACTGCTTTCTCGCGCCTCCATCTTCAAATGGATCATCCCCGTCTGTTTCATCACTCGACGGAAAGTCTTCATCGCTGAATTACCTTTCTTCAGATTTTACTTCTTCTTCTACTTCAAAAATTTTCTTTAATACATTTACTCTAGCCTCAGATTTGTACAAAACATTAATGACTGCAAGGTGAATGCCGTGAGAAAAACAAAGTTGATGGTCTGCCGCTATTAATCTTTCAACATTTGCCATTACACTTACACCGTCAGTGATGATTGCGAAAATGTCTTTTTCTTAAGAAATTTCATACTCTCTCAATTTCTGTTTTATAAGTCCAATACACACCTCTTCGGGCATATTTCCATTAATTCTGATAAGCCCCAAGTTTCAGACCTTAGATTCTCTTTCCGAGTGAACATTAATGTTGATATATCTTCTGTTGTGGGGCGAAATCCATTCATCGAAAGTAAGACAAAATTTCCTGGAATCTAGTCCATATTTTTTAATACTGGCAATCACCATGTCTTTAACTCGCGCTTTACTTTAACTAACGAAGAAGAGTTTAAGAAGTTAACACTAAGTCTCGTACAGTATTGGGAGATCTAGGGATATCTAAATAGCCCCAACATTTCAGGGCTTCACGTAAATCAGCAGACGTACAGAAAACTCTGGATGGTAAGACATCAAGAGCAGTCATTCTAGCCAGAACTGCGCTAATGGAGCCGTCGGACTTTGTGGGAAAAAATCTGTTATCTTCTCTCGAGGCCCGAGTGAGCCTTCACTTTCCTTTCTTCTGATTCTACTTTGAGGGCATTCATCATTTACGCTGGAATTCACCCTTAATTCGCCTTTTTTTGCCATATTTACCTTGTGAATGGAGTTAAAGTGGACATGAAGTCATTTTGTGGAACCACCGACGGTTTTTAAAACTTAACTAAATAGTTTTCATTTTGCCGATTGACCACGGACTTCTCGCAGGAAATGCTGCTAAACGGAGTTGACGTTCTAGGTGCTAGCTGTCCATTCTACTTATTTTTTTTCCATTTGCAGCCATTATAATATGGGGTGGCTGTAAAAGATAAAATACGTAATGTATAAACTAAGGAATTTAGAAATTTATTTAATGATAATCATTTATAATACAGGTGAAAACTCCAGTTATTCTGCAATCAATGACACCCTCGTGGTGCGACACTCCAGAGCAGTTGTGCAAGAATTATAGATTATTTTTTACTTATTTTCCGTCCTGTACAATAAAATTTTTGCAGTAAAATGCATGTGAGTGTTAGAAAAACCAGTATCAGTGATATTCTAATGGAGTACGCCAAACTGATCTAGTCATAGGGATGGGGCTATTGAGACCATAGTAGGGAAAGTTACCAAAAAATTAACCGATTATACTTGATTTCAGAAAAAATTAACTACTTAAGGTTAAATTTTCCGAAAAAGTAACTAATTATATTTTAAGTCAAAAAAGTAGATTTTAGGGTGAAGTTACCTCCCTAATTATTTTTACGTAATTTCTCCTTAAGTAGGTTAAATTTATGTAAAAGTTGCGATTACGTTACAATTTTGTTTTCTCGAAATATATTAATGCGTGTGTATCAGATTCTTAACAAAAACAGTTTGTTTTCGACAAATAAAAGAATAGTTAAAACTGATTTCCATTTTTCTTTTTTAGTACTAGTGGTGACAAATTATCCTTTAGAATAAAATTAATTTCTCAATGAACTCAGACATCTAATTTGTTTCATTTCATGCCAAAAAAACTTAAGTGCTAGCGCCACCCTTTATCGAAATGGTATACGTCAATCCCAGAATCCCGGGATTTGCATTTCTAAATCCCGGGATTTTGGGGTTGTCATATCTTGCGGGATCCCGAGATTGCAATCCTTAATTGCGAGTATATGAATATTATATTCATGTGACTTAGTGGCCAAATGCCGAGGTAACCATATCTATAATCCTCATGTCGTTCTCGCCATCATCATTGGTCGTACAATCCTAAGATTGATAGATTATAGCTCTCAATCCTTCCCTGTATAAAGCCAGTTTGCTTAGTTCCTGGTTGTTATTCTTATATAATTTTTCCTTATTTGTCCTCTGTATGTATACCGTAGCCTTCCTCTTGGGACTGATCCCTCTATTTCCCTTTCAATTACATTATTCACAAACCTATTGTGCCTAAGGGTGTGCTCAATCTAGCTGGATCCTCTTTTCTATTTCACGTTCCGGAGGGCCCTTTCCTCCCCTACTCTTCTATGTACTTCTTCGTTTCTTATGTCATCTGTCCATTTTATCTTTAGTATCATCCTCCAGCACCAGGTTTTGAAACGTTCTTGCCAATGCTGATCTACTTTTCCCGTTGTCCATGCTTCCGATCCACGGAATGTCACACGCCACACGAATGTTTTCACATACTGTTCCCTCGTTTGTAGTGCTATGTTCATTGAACTCTGCAGTCGTCTTTTTACCATGAAAGCTTTGAAAATTTATGTTCACTGGATAAACACGAGAACATACTTGTAGCAATCGAATATATTCGACCGCAATCATTTTACATTCTTATGTTTGGGCGAAATTGGTATACTTTGATCTGCATCTATCCACAATTACGAAATAACTTTCAATCCACCACTAGCATATGTGGCACGGGATGGTTCCTCCCCAGGCATACAGGACTCGTCCTAGTTCAAATTAGTACCTCACTCTTGTACCCAGCTGTTAGGCGCGGGCCATAGCAGTCAAAATTTCAATGCGCGACTAGACCAGAAACTAGGAGTGTGCTGCGTAGACGAGCATACTACCATGCTACATTAGTTATGATACAACTAATAATAGTAATAATAATCATTTATTTATAATTAACAGCCGAAGCTAATTACTAGGTATGTAATATTTGGACGAACACACACAACCATGCCTTGGGAGGTGTAAATGTCCTACCCAGGCGGGACTCGAACCCGCGACCTTCGGTTTGGCAGGCGAGGACTTTATCCCGCCGCCACCGAGGCCAGCGTCTACGGCGACTGAGGTTAATGTTATTAATCCGATTGATAAATAGTTCTGCAAGTAACCAAATCATGCTTCATCTTTCAATAAATCCCAATTTACGTTTTTATGTCCGCAAATTTCTCGCATGTTCTTCACCCAGGCAAGTCCTGATCACACCTAAGTACTTAACTGATTCAACAATGAATTGTTCGGTTTGATTGTGTAGTTTTGATTATTCCAACAGCTGATAAATTTCGTGCATAACGAAGTTTGCCATTACTATAATCAAACATCACAAAAATCGAGGGTGATTAATTTCTGAAATCACCAAATGGTCAATGTGCACCTTGTGCTGTTAATGCAGTATATATATTTTTAATGGACTCACTCTTTCCATGCGGTCCATTCCAAATCCCAGTGTTGCTCTCTCCTCCACAAGGGCGGAACGAACTGTGAAACCGCAAAACGATGCACTTCTCCAGCCACAGAACAAAGAGGGATTACGAGGAAGATTCACGTCCAATGGTGTATTACCGCCAAAAAAAAAATAAGTTTTGCTTTGGCTTTCCCGACGGAGCTAAATGGTCCCTTCAATATGCCCACGGGCCTTAAATTATTATCATTCCCGGGAACTAAAGTGCATTTCAACAGTTCTTTGGTAAATAGGCGTTTACAAATTGGTGCCAAGTTGTTTATTATACCCCGTTTTAATGCCTGCTTTCATAAATTCTGGCCGTTGTGGGTCTCCTTGGTTTTGCACGTGAGATTCAAAAAACACAAAACCTCTAGGGCTCTATCTAAATTAACAGGCATGAATTGGTTAATTTTAGCTAAGTTAATGTAAGAAAAAGACTTTTGCGGATCATGAATAATTTGATCAATACTCTGGAGTTATAAGACTTGGCTTTTTTAATTGGTGCTCGTGGATACGGTTGGAATACGTACACTTAAATATTTTACATTTGCTTTAATATTTTATACTGCGGTGCCATTCGGACTTGTGACATCTAAGTATCCATGTTTTCTCGTAAGAGTAGGTATGTAAATTCTTTTACTTAGGCCCGAGCACGGAAAAAGTTTTCACATGGGAAGAGGGTCTTGGAGTCTGTAGTTTAGGTAACCGAAGGACTTTTTGGGAATCCTGGGGAATCTGAGTTTGTATCCCAATGTAGGATAACGTCACGGCTCTGTAGAAATTTTAAAAATTCACTTGCTTCCCATTGCATAAATCGGATGAAGATCTTTTTTAGGAAGAAAAAGGAACCCTTCATGACTAGTTTCTCCATTCTACGACTTTATATAATTCACAGCAGCTTATATGCAGAGCAGAAACCTGCATATTCTGACGTTGAACAAGGTTGCTTACAGGTTTCTTATTAGTGACATTTCGAAACCAAACCACCGGTTCTTAAAACCCCAACGTATATTGTCAAAGTGATGTAATACGAAAAATATTCCACTAATCACATACACATACATATGGCTATGAATTGAATGAGGCATGTGTTAGACACAATTTCTATTTTGTCTTCTGCAAAGATTTATTCCACGGCTACCGATTTAAAGCTGAGATATTAGGCTATATTTGAATCCATTTTACGTAATATTTATTAGAATTTGTGCCCAGCCATTAAAAGTGTTGAATCTTTGTTAGCAATCATGTTACTAAAACAGAAACAAAATAAATCACTTATTTGGTTGACGTGAATGTAGTCATCACTTAGTAATTCATTAATCGGAAGTTGATCTCTAGTAAATTTGGGCATTCTCCAAGTTTATTTAGGACCAAAACTCCGATAGTCAAACTGACGGAAACATTTTCGAAGTGACTTTATTTGGTCTGAATATAGGTTAATTATTCCTGAGTGAAGCCATCCTACTTACTTGCGCATGGCAGAGTAGCGTTTTATATCGGAAAACTTCCAATGTGAATGCAGTAATTTCTAAATTTTTGCAAAGCTCTTACGGCGTATGAATTAAGAAGGTTGAAATACAGCTTGTATTAAAATGGCTTGGTATAAATCACTTAACCGGCCTTCTATCAATTCTGCCAAATTTTTAAATTCCCCGACGCCTCCACGAACCCCGCAGTGTAAATATTTATCGTATGTTTTCATAGATTCGGTATCGTTAAACTGTAGCGTCATGGCAGCATTGGATACTTAATGAATACTTGGTGATTGTTCAGCGGGCGACCTTTCAAGGAATCCCGGGTGATCTGTCATTTTCGCATGCGATATTAATCGCAAAGTTTTAAGAAACAATCTCTTGGTTGGATCCCCCGAAGTAATAAGAATATTGCTTTGTGAATTTCATTCATTTGATGCATGAACTTCGTAATTTAATTTCTACTTTGAGAATGTGAGTATTGTGCAGTTTTGGAATAAAATGCTCACCCAATAGCGGTAAACCCGATTAAAACTCGTTCCAGATATTTTCTGCGGGGAATCCGAATTTCCGTTGCCGGACTGTTCACACCCCGTCACGCGGAAAATTTATACCCCTCCCTCCCTCGCACTTAACGTTGATTTGTTTCTGTGCCTGCGTGCAGGTAATGAAACTCCCCCCATCGGCTTTTTCGTTACTTCCCCGCGTATTAATTCCCTTCACAAACCATGCGCCACTTTGTCCGTGAGTAATTTCCCCTTTCTTTTCCTATTATACTCAGCTATTGTTCATTGCCCTCCTCTGAACGATAAAAAAAATAACTAGCCTTCCCCACCTCAGCAGCGGTTTCTAGGTTTGATTTTGTTCTGGCGTAGCAACCCATTGGTCGCTTGTTCGAGCTGCATATCAAACATGGGGTTATCGTCGATAACTTGTATGACTCTCGCCAAGGTTCCTAGCACTCGCCTAGCAAAGGAAGATTTTTGGGACATGAGCTACGGAACATGCAATATGTTGCTAAACGAGGGAGGAGGTTAGTTTTAACTGGAGAGCACTCGGAAAACCTTTCTAATCGCGGTAAACGCAAGAACTTTGATAGGTAGTACATCTCATTACTACCTTATGTCCCGTTTCGACTCTTTTCGCAGAGAGACCTTAGGATAGAGTTTCTGATTAGGTCAAAACAGTGGGTAACTTTAACCACTTGCCTTTTTGCCCTTTCAAAGTGTGCACCTCGTGAATTTTTCGCGAAGCAGTTTCGTTCTCCTGCCTCACTCCCTCTAATTGCTTCCCTCTCTTTTCTGTTAGTACCTCTTCATCCCCTACACTTATTCATCCCCTTGTTTCCAGCGAAGCTCTGCATCAGGATCTATTACGGGAGCCATGCATACATTAGGGTTAATGGTAATTTCATATTCGAAGTGAATGTATACGATTAGCTATTTCTGTTAGGCTCACATATTGAATGAGAAGAAAATGGAGTGTATACTTGGCCAAACCGGAATTGGACCTGTGTAAAAGCTCTTTGCTATGATGCTATGTTTATCTTAGGATTAATGCGTGGAAGCAGTTTGAGGCGTTTAGGATACGCCGGTAAGATTGTAAGATATTTTCTAATCCTTGGAGTTTCAGTTTACTTGGGGGATATTACTGCTCATCAGCCCTGGATTACTAGATAGGATAAGGGTGACAAAAGAGAAATTTATAGGCGGATATGACTTCCTTTTTTATTTTTAGCACGTTCTACTGGAAACTTCACACTAATAACAATTCAAAATAGTTACCACGAGGTATGATAGAATGAGGAACAGATATGATAGAGGGACACTTAATGTGGGCACCAGTAATTAAAGAGATAAAAGATAGCAAACGGAGGGGGTGTGGGCATGTCGAAAGGAGGAGTGATGGGTACTTGTGAAAGAAAGTGCAAATATTGGATGTGCTTGCGAACACAATAGGAAAACTCAAAGTTACATGGAAAGATAAGGTAGCAGAAGGCACAAGAGAGGAAGGAGGAAGCCCAAAACAGAGTGGAAAGGAGGAAATAGCTTAAGGAAGGTCATGCTGACCCCACATATGAGTTTAGCTAAGTATGGTATTTAGAAACAGCTTTGTATTTCTAGACGTGTTGAAAGGGGAAATGTAAAGGACCCTGCCGAAGCGGTAGGTAACAAATTTATCTGCTTTATCGAACAGTCGATGGCTCTGACAGAAACAATGGGAGGGACTATAATATTAAAACACAATCCTCCTCCATCCTTTCCATACTTCTATTCCTTTTACAATTTCGGTTCCGTTTTATGGATTGCATTTTCATGGACAGATGCCTGCCTCAAGTACCTTCGGTGGCTTGCTGTGGAGTACCGTTTTTCTCGATCTAAATGACACTCTGTGAATTTAGGGCTGGATTTTGGAAGTATTATAGCATAAAATATTGCAAGAACATGAAATAATTCTTAACTTCAAAAAGTAGCAAGCTCAATAAATAAGTTCGTGGTAGGAACCCAGAAACTAGATATTGGTCGAGAGCTCGATTATAGTATGATCCTACAGTCCTGAATGTGGTGAAATGAGAATTATGAGCACTTATTATGGCCTGGCAACGTTGACTTATACTCATCCCACAGTAAACTTAGTACTTTATAACCTCTTTCACCCTTTACAAAATGTAATTGCCGGAAAGCCTTTTTTAAACTTTTATGCCTACTTTAGATTTCTTTCCCTCTTCTTTTCACCTCCTATTCTATAAAGCGCTGGCTCATTTGTTTGTTCCTGACAATATAGAATCTTTTTTTGATAATCTTTGCGTACCCATGTAAAATGGAAATAGGAAGATAAATGAACTTACCTGCCCTATTCAAATCTGTCCTATAACCCTACTTTCTTCCCCCATCATGTCACTTGCTTCCTCATTTAATTGTCACCGAATTACCATCCAAAGTAGAGTATTTACTGCCACAAACATGGCTAAAATGTGAGTAGGCACGTTACACACTTCGTTCAACGATCGATCTCAGATCGATCTGAACTCGGACCGATCTGAAAATTCCAAGCGAGCTGATTCAGATCGCCATATCAGTTGAAGCTCGATTGACCCAGTGTGTAAACTTTAAACGAACGCAGAATTCGAAAATTTCAGTCGCATTCCGAGTGAACAAAATTGCCCAATTGAAGGTTGAATCGCGATGTGCTACAACATCAACGTCATACCTTCCTACTAAGCCGCTACTTCACCCTTGTTGCATGCACACACGCCTTGAATTATGATGATTGGCGATTATATTTTGTCTCCCAAGGACAACCAAAAGAATAACGAGGAGCGCTACGGACCCGCTGTTTCAGATCGATCTGAAATCTCTGACTGGCTGAGCATGCGGGCCGAGCCGGGCTAAAGACAAGTCAAAGCGGTCTTTGCATTCTCCCTGCGCTGCTAAGCTTCGAAACTGAATCACTTGCCTGCTCGGCCGTTACTTATTCATGCTGTTTGCGTCGAGTTTATTGTCGCATTTTGGGTCGCTTTCTGGGGCGAATGGCATAGCACGTGACCCCCGTTCTTGAATAGGACTAATAGCACGGGTCTTGTCGTATCCTTTTTTCGTCCTTCCGAATTAGCTCAGCGCTTCGAAAATATTCAGTCCTCGCCGCTTTTATAATAATGCAGTGGAGAAAAATATACCCCACACCTGAGAGGAGTCATTTGCTGCAAAAAAATAAATATAAACTTTCGTTTTGTTGCTGAAATGTCATAAAATATTGGATATATGTGCAGGATGATGATCCTAGTTTTGGCATGAGATGTGGAAGTGTTGAAGTGTGAGCCCCGTTGTGTGGGTCAGTGGGTGCAAGACCGTCTACAGGCAGTTAATCTCTTCCTTCATATTCTTGTTGATGGAGTCCGTTATGATTTGAAGAAGATTTTATAAATGTGATTAATTATGTATGTTTTAGTTAATGTTTTACAGCTATATGCGCCTGAAATACATTTTAAATTAACCTGAGGAATAAATACATCGAATAGAGCATAATTTTCTGGAATTCAACGTTTTAATCACATAAAAAGTGGAGTGTGTTACACAACTAAGAAGACAAGCAAAAACATCTAAAACGTGCAAATTCCATAAGAGAACTACTCACTTACTGCTAGGACTTTTCTTTATCAGAAGAATATCAAAAGGAGTCACTAAATGATTGCTCATATACTTGCACAATGCAATAAAAATATATAATTTTGACATTATTTGAAATCGTTTTCTACATTATAAAACATGCGGAATGTGTAGTTATATAACTAGTTTGAGCTATTAACATTGTTTTCCTAAAAAAGCATTTCCTCGAGGCTTCTTTTTTGTATGAATTACCGATCCCCTACCCTTTTTCTCAAATTATTTGCATTTTTACAGAACGGCTGCTGCTGAGACTTGTTATTCATACCTACTAGATAGGCCTTACTTTTTCCATTTTTAGATCTAGACCATTGGTTTTAAAGGCTCTCTTATTATTTCAATGGTTGAAGAAAAGCCCAGTTTCACAATGCCTTGTAGACGTTAACCATAAGATCACGACGTCTCTTTGTTTACTTGATGTGAAATGAGAGTATGAAGATTCATCATATATATTATTTCTCAAATGTGTTTTTTTTGTCGCAATGCCGTAAATCCCATTATTCTTCATCAAAATTAATGATTCAAACATCGTTTTAAAGCTTATCTTACCCGCTATTGACGAAAACTAGACAAATGTTTTGAAATTAAATTATTTTGTTAAAAAAATGATACAGTGCCATCTGTTGACAATATAATCAACTAATATATTGACTATGGTTACGTGCTTAAAAGACTGTAGAAGGCGCCATCTATTAACACATCGTTTAGTTAGATTGTTTAAATTCTACATGCACTCAGTGTGACTGTTTACCATTTACGTTTACGTTATATATCTATAAAACAAGCATAAATAACATATAATTGTCCATGGGAAGAAACAGGTAGAAGAGCAGGAAGAATGAAGGAAGAAACAGGAAGAAACTGCATACTGTGCGAAATATTCGACAGGTAAAAGAACAGGAAGAAATAACGAAGAAACAGGAAGAAACTGTATAATGTGCGAAATATTCGACAGGTAAAAGAACAGGAAGAAATAACGAAGAAACAGGAAGAAACTGCATACTGTGCGAAATATTCGACAGGTAGAAAACAGGAAGAAATAACGAAGAAACAGGAAGAAACTGCATACTATGCGAAATATTCGACAGGTAGAAGAAAAGGAAGAAAGAAGGAAGAAACAGGAAGAAGCTGCATGCTGTGCGAAATATTCGACAGGTAGAAGAACAGGAAGAAATGACGAAGAAACAGGAAGAAACTGCATACTATGCGAAATATTCGACAGGTAGAAGAACAGGAAGAAAGAAGGAAGAAACAGGAAGAAGCTGCATACTGTGCGAAATATTCGACAGGTAGATGAACAGGAAGAAAGAAGGAAGAAACAGGAAGATGCTGCATGCTGTGCGAAATATTCGCTCGGGTCAGCTAGTTATATGTTAATGGGACAGGGATGTGAACGTAACTGTCGGTAGAACCAATTAACTTACATTTTCGCAGCGAGAAAAAAATAAAAAAGTTGAGAGAATTAGCCACTTAGTAATATTCCTGAATACGTTTTATTTGTATTTTATTTGAATATATTTTATTCATGAATACACCGTCCGGTTTAGAAGTTGAATTATCACAATAAACAAGATAATATTTGTGCAAATTGTGGATGTCACAAATTTTATCGTTTATTAAGACGTCCTTTCACCAAGTGAAAGCTTTTAGTTTCCATATTATATGAATTATCATTTCCATTAGATTAAAAATTCATTTCTTTGAAAAGGTATTTTAACTGTAATGACTATGCTTAAACTACAAGAGAGGAATGATTTAAAATGATGTGGTGGAATATCTAGGATGGGATACAGTAAGTCCTCGATTTACGTCGGAGATGCGTGTTGAATTAGAGCGACGTAAGTGGAAACAACGTAAACTGGATCGGGATATTCGTGACCACTTTATTCCCGCGATAAATCTAGGCGTAAATTTCAAAATTCGTTTTTTGTATTTATCCCGGAAAAAATAGCTATTGCAGACAGGATGATAATGTCTCGGTTATCAAAAAACGCAACCATATGCACATACGATATATATTATTAGCATTAAACAGGGTAAAAGTTTCCGACGACCCTTGTCAGCATTGACGTAACATCAAATCAGGAGTAAATCGAAACGACGCATACCGAGGACTTACTGTACTTTAAATTAACATATCAAAACTCCGCAGAGTGACGTCGCCCTCTATCATGGTGTTTAATGAAGGCTTTCTAAAAACTGGGCCCTAATGTATTAATCCCTGTGTAGTGTGATAACGTATCGAACGTCTATGATTTCATGTTTTTTATTTAATTGCTTATTTCATGATTTTAAAATACAAAATTCTAGTGAACTTCAGAAAATGAAAAAGGCCTTTACTGAACTATTTATACATTGCTGTTTTTTCACTCTACCGGAGATGATTAGACTTAAGTTCATTCCTTTTAAAGCAATTGCCGATAGCGCATCAATAGTGCTTGGCCAGGTAATCAATACTGGATGAGATTAGATGTAAGGGTTACGTTTGATGCCCATGGCCTACGGACAAATATATATATTTCATAAATAAATTTGTAAGTTAATTATATGTTACACTTAATTTGTAGGCATAATTTCTCTTGTTATTGTGAATTAATAATTAGAGAAATTTGATTGCTCCCAAAATAATTTTCCTAGCAAGACAGGAAACATATTAACAGAAAAATGGAGTATTTAGATGACCCCCTAAGATGCACCTGTTGTGGCGTTACCTTCAGTTAAACAATGAGATATTGACATACAGCCTTAACATTTTGGCTGTTGAGTACATTTAGGCATTTAAAACAATATGATTACATGCAAATCATTTTTTGTATCATAAAGGACAAGCTACTCGCTGATTACTGTGTAAAAGTTCAATATCAACTACACTAAATGACATATACTTTAAATTGATTCATGCTACAAATTACATGCTCTAACAAGCGGTAAATTAAGAGAGAAAAATTGCCGAACAGATGGGTGCAAAAGTTCGTTTTTACTGCGCTTCATAAGCGACCACAATAAAAATTGAGCTCCACTACATACACTCCCATACTCCCACTAATATACGTCACCACTTCACCTCCGAAAACCTTACCCATTACATCTTTACACGGCTGATGTCCTAACACCTCCTGCCTCACCCCTATGCGGCGGCTCGTAGGGATTATGTAGATGTAGATGACATGTTGAGTATACGTCTAAATTTTATGCCATTTTAATACATATAAACACGCAAAAATCAATATATGTTTATCATGTTACAAATTGCATTCAGGTAACTGAATAAAAGTTCAATGTTAATTATATTTAATAGCAAATTTTTTACAGCCCGAAAAGATTTTCTTGTTCTATTCTATTTTTTAAATTATTATGGGGAAAAATCAGTAGTATTTTCTGTTTGCAAAGAAAACATTTTCGAAACATCCTTATGTTTGGCTTGGGTAATAGTAAATCAGTGACATTATTCTTTGGAAGTAAGTTTGCAATATTATCATCTAGGGTGAAAGTTTTTTTTTGAACTTATTGAGAGTGCAAATAACAAATTGATAGTATGTTTAACTAAATAATCCATGGGAAATTAAGGGAGTAAGACCGGATGAACCGGAAAATCTGACTTTAGAATTAAGGTGAACGTACATCACTTTTTATATTCCATCATCAGTCGATATGCCGAGTGTTTCCATCGTTTAATAGCAGACGGAACGGAATGGATACGCGTTTCCATGGAAACGAGACTTTTTACTTGCGTGATTGTTTGGACTCCGTTTTGGGCAATTGAACGCCAAGGCCGCCTTTTGAATTTTCAACACCCGTGTACAGAGGACTGAGTCACCTGGTAATGTTGGCTGAGGTTCATGAGAAATGGTCGTAATGGTTCAAGTTGATACCAGCGCCGCAGTTGATTATCGACCCTTGCTGGAACTGCTCTTGGAAAGGAACACGGGTTGATTGCTAAGAGAGAGAACTCTCAATTTATTTCGGAAACATAGTTACTTGTTTTATTTTGGCTCCCGCAATTATTTTTCTTCTCTCCGTTTTCGAAATGGCGAGTGTCTGTCTGGACTGCCACGTGCGGATATGCACGCAAGCCGGCCGTTTTTTTTTTTCGCCCAGCGTCGCGTGCATGTACTGAGGGTGTAGGAAGGGTAATCAATTCGTTGGAAAAGATAACGGGCCGTCTGCATGCGCCTCGCAAACGTCGAACGAAACAAATGAATTTTCACGGAGGGGGAGGGGTGGGGGGGGCTTTTAATTCCCTTCGACATTTAATACTGAGATACGCCGTTCGTATATTCCAAATAAATGAACAGAAAATTTCCCTCGAATTCCGCCAACCACTCTTCTCTCCTCAGAAAGAGTTATTGTGCCGCGATGAATACGGCGTAAAAGTTTCTTCTGCAATTATGTTTGACCGAGATTAAATAATTCCGCGAAGTGTAATTTAGGTTTCATGTAGGAAGTAAACAATTATCGGGTGGAATTGTTCGCGGCACAACTTGCCGGTGTCTCTTCTTTTTAGTGAGCTTTCATTACAAGACTCATTCATAGTTGCAAAACTTATAGCAGTAGTAACTCACATTCAATGATCGAGTTGTAGCTGAAAATGAAATATTTTCTTTTTACGGGGGTAATTTTTTTAATCAATGCACTCACTATTTGGGCAGAAATCACTAAACATATTCTCCCAGTGGGCTAATACTGATTCTTTAGTGTGTGGAAAAGTAAGTCAATTATCCTATTTTTGGAAGCGTTAACTCTAGTGGGCGAGGAAAGTTCACGCATTTTTGGGCAGATCTCGGGGTATCTTTGTATATACATATATCTAGTGGTCAAATGACGGTGAAACTGAATGAAGAAAGTCGAATAAATTCTTCGTCATTTTTGAAATAATGATATGCACATCCATCTACTACGTTGATATCATAGTTGCTGGAGTACCAAGAAAATGATTAATTTCTTTCATATAAAGTACGCCCTCATCATCCCGTGGTACACATTTCTTGTCATCACGAAAAACTAATATCCACACTGTATTAGAGGTTATCATTTTCCATCGCTCCATTCTATGATCCAACATTTTTTCCTCTGGTTTGTAAAACCTTATTGGCTTTGGTGAAAATGATAATATCTGCATAAAATATTATATTGATCTGTGGTTGTATTTATGATTTTACCTCACAATTGCCCCTACAAGGTGGCCCTCTTCAGTGAGCTGAGGGGGGGGGGGGACTAGCAACACAGGGTTGATAGTGCCTATTGCCTATCAACCTTGTGTTGTTGGTGTCTTTTCCCTTCAGTTCGCTGAGGAGGGCCACGTATAATTGCTCATGCTATCATTTTAAGCTCATTTCGTTTTCTGGTATTATTTTTTAGTAATAATAGTATAATATACTATTGATTTAAAATTTTTATGTGTTTCACTTTCTTTTTAAATGTCATCTTGCTGCATGAAGCATATTTGAACCAATTTGCTGGCTGATCAAATCTAATATTGTTATGAAGTTTTTTAATTTCGACTTACGCTTTTGAGATTGCAACGGAAAGTCATCCTTTTATTATTATCATAATGCATAGAATATTATGCTACTGTTTACGTATCCTGCAACTGTATTTCATTTTATAAACCCGTATTCATCTTCTTTCGTTTGTTCCTTTTTTTTTTAAAACTTGCGCGATCACCGCAAGATGTTGATCGGTCAAGGCATGATGTTCAATAATGACAATAAGTTACGTATCCTCATTACCGGCTGTCTTGAGAAGAGATGGTTAATTAAAGACAATTGTTTTTTTTAATATATGCTGCGTTATCTGGGCATGAGAATATTGATAAGTCAAATGTAATTTCCAAAATCTGATAACGTATTTGTATTAACTGCAGCATTGGCTTTGCCGATATCGACGGGTGTGAAGTCCTCGCTCGCTATCCATAGGGCCGTGTCCTGTCGGGGTTGACCTTTCAGAGTATCCATACTGGTAAGAATGAAAAGACGATAGTAAATTTCCACACTGCTTTTGAAAGCACCGACCATGGTGTTGACACATTATGTCATTATCAAGGTATTATTTTATTTATTATCATAATTAATTTAATATTATGCTACTGTTTACGTATCCTACCTATGTATTTCATTTCATAAATCCGTATTTACCTTCTTTCGCTTGCTCCTTAAAAAAAAAACTTAACCACAAGAAGTTGATCGATCAAAGCATGGTCCTCATTCCACGTCATCCACGTGCGGATGACACCTTGTGAATTACATGAAATGTCGAAACCATGGTCGGTGTTTATTAAAACAGTGTGGAAATTTACTCTTGTCTTTTCATTCTTACCAGTATGGATATTGAATATTTCCACAAAGTTACGCCTAAAACTCTTTCATACTTTCAGAGTATGATTGTATGCTCTCATCGTTTGTTGTATATATAAATCGCTACCATGCAAAAGGCGTCCTTATCTCTTTTTAGGTAGTGAAAAAAAATAGAAAACTATAATGTAATCAGCCGTTTGTGATAATTTCCTGAAATCGTACGTGATATGTTCGTGCCTCGTTTCTTCTACCCCTCACTCTCTTCTACCCCTCACACTCTACTATCTTTGCTCGCGCAACACGCGTGAATCACTCCGGATTTGGAGCAAAACGCCGTATTCATCGGTCCAAGGCAATCGACGCTATTTCAAGTCCGGGTGCATCCCGCTTTGCTTGCCTCGAGAGTATTAACGACGACTTTTACTGTCACCTCTTGATTCATGACGCGCTAAAATGCAGTCCATTTGGTCCGTTCGAGATCTCCGACAGGATTTTATCGGCGGCAGGTGAAATCACGCCCGTCCCACCCCTCTCATGCGATCAAACATTGCGTCAGTTTAAGATTTAACCTCGAAACCCCTCGTCAACGTCTCCTGACTACCCTGCCGTATCCTACGTCGCTACTCAAGGTTTCAGCTTCTTGCTGATGGAATTCTAATATTCGTACCAAAAGTCTGGAGACTCGAGTTTGAACGGTGGTAAAAAGCCAAAATATTTAGACTATCTTTATGAAATATGTACAATTTTTTTTTGTTATTGTGTGCAACTTGAGATTGTAGAATATAATTTTGCGTTTCATTTTCGTTTTAGTGCATGAACGAAAAAAGTTTATATTTTGCATGTTTAAACTAAGTTCAACTTTAGACATTTATCACTCAGTAAATGATCTTCACTAAAGTCAAATATGTAGTTGGTGAAGGTATTCAGATCATTGCTAACAGGATTCATTCTTACCCCTAATTGGAAAAAAGTTATTGTTTTTTGTCTGAAAATTAAAACGTTTTTGAAAAAACGGGTGCTCGGACGAGGTCGAAATTGATACTCTTGCTGTTGAATTATCTTGAATATTTTGTTAGGGATACAATTAATAGTGTATGCCAGAGTTCTGATTTCATAACGAATTTTATTTGTTTGCGTAGCAATAAACAAGGCGACGGCGTGTACTGCACCCTGGTCGTCGTCGCATTGTAGCGTTGAGAGGAAATTATCGATTTTCCTTCTTCTGTTGACAAGGTACTAATGTCATTGAACTTTGAGAGGTTTCTGATTTACATGCTGACGCGAATGTAATTCAAGTGCGCCCGGAAGAATATCAAATAACTAGCATATTAAACATTATCCGGCTCGACTTTATGATATTTCATGGCGAAAGTCTGCGAGAAAAAACTTTGTTACACCCGTAAATTTCTTTATTTATTTCTGACCAGGTCAGGTGTACTGGTGAACCTGATGACGTCGACTATTAAAGCTGATGTTAACTGTTTTCGGAAATTACTCTGGTTCAGGTCTTAAATGGCGGTTGGTTGAATGGCCATGACACCCATTAAGCCGAGAGTAATTGAAATCTGTTGCTGTCTAAGAAAGCATCAAATCCTTTGTGAAATATGGCTGTAAGTAAATGAAAACATCTTTGGAAGTTACCAAGTTTTTGTTGGTGTTTCCAATAACTATCCAAACGACTTGTAGGGAGCTTGATAATCGATTCTCGACTGTAGCTCTCTTGATCTCTTAAGGCGGGTTTTCACATGGAAGTCACTCTCACGACAGTAGCCTTGGAAGTCGCTTGCAAGCGACACTTCAATCTGTAAGCACGCACTTCCGTGGCAGTGGGGGTCAATAGTGGTGGTAATCGACCGTAGTTGGTACTTGCAAGGAAAATAGACTGGTTTCTATTTTGCCTGCAAGTAGCATATTATCTCTGCTATATAATCGCAATCCATCCGGTGGAATCTTGGTCACATGACACAAAAACGGTGATTAAAAATGTAAGCAACGAATAACTTCGTAGGAGGAGGACTCATTGTTTCACGCGTAAGTATTTATCTGTACTTAAAAATATTTTAAATGCTAAAAAATCCCTTAAGTTAGCTTTACGACTTATATCTTATTTGATAATTACAATCATTGTTTTAATTCTCATACTTGGAAGGGCTTAATAATTCTTAGTTATAAATAATATATATTTGTTAAATCCACGAATACCTATGCGGCTCAAACAACTGTATACAAACGCCACTGTTGCCAAATTGACGTGATTTTCGTAATTGCCGTATTCATTGTTTATTTCCGTCATCCATTTGTTTTGAAAAAGCCGGAAGTTGTGTGTAAGGAGAACGATACCCTGCGAGTGGCGATACGATTCGAGATATCACCACACTCGCGACTTAAATAGACGTCAACTTCCGTGCGTAAACCCGTCTTTATTGTTGATGGAAAAAATGACTGACGTATCCGTTCTGCGACCTTTGAGCGCAATGGCCCCAAACGTTTGGGGAACTCGCAAGCTGCCCATTTCCCTCGACTATCTCTACTATAATTGACTATTTTGAGGCTCATCGCAGTATTGGAACGTTACTTACCTTGTCTATCTCACCTCTGGCATTATTCAACTTTTTAATCGCTTCCACCGTCTACTCCCAGTTCTTATACCGGATTGTTCAGAATATTTCCTGTTTCCCTTGATTGAAACTTATTCTTCGAAATTCCATATGAAACAAAATAATTATGAGAAGCACGTGTGCGCGTATTATGTTTCATTCTTCCCTAAAACCATTCCTTAAATATTGATTTTCTAGAATTTCGGAGGCTTTTAGAAAAAAATAAATAGCTGCACTTAGTGATTTCAGTCGCTAATCTAACGGGACAAAAGTCATTTTGTCATTTGGTGATAACGATCGCTGCAAATATATTTTTATCGTCAAATCATTTATTTTCATGATTTATAGCTTTAGCGAGTGTTGATTAAATTATGACGATGTTCTTCATCTCTGGTCAACAATCCGTTGATTGGTTGGCAGCAGTCGCTTTTCGTCTCCATTCCGTCCGATCTTGAGCGAGCATCTTCAATTGCAAGTAGGAATGGCAGTCCATATCCTCTGCATTCTGTTCGACGTATTCCTTTGTGGGTATGCCTCTCGCATTTGTACCAGAACTGAGCCCTCTATAATGGTTCCTAATAGTCCCTCGTGTCTTCTGGTGTGGTCTATCCAGGTGTCTCGTCTCTTTTTCATTTCGTTCCACAGGCAAGGCACCTCATCAGCTCTCCGTAGTACCTCTTCGTTAGTCACCCTCTCCATCCAAGATATTTTGAGGTTTCTCCGGTAGCACTACATCTCAAAGGCCTCTATTCTCTTTCTTCCATTCCTACCAATCGTCCATGTCTCACTTCCACGAAGCAAGACACTCCACACAAATGTCTTGAGTAGGAGTTTTCTGAAACGCAAAATAAATGTTGCTGGAAGTTAAGAGCCTTTTCTTTTTATTTAAAGCTGCCTTGGCCTGATTATTCCTGCTGATGAGATCTTTGGCACTACCTCCGTCTGATGTCTTGCCTGATGATGACTGCTAGTCAGTCGAAACACGTGTAGCAAGTGGTGAAATAAAAATTAGTAGACAGTACGAAATCTTTTGAGCTTCATTACTCCATCTGATGTGATTTTGCTTCCAAGGTACTGGAACTCCTGGCAATATTGCACAGTCAAACGGCGTATCACTACACTTGGAGTGACAGTTTTTCCGAAAGTACAAACATGATTTTTTCCCTTTACATCAGCGGTTGCAACCACTATGCAGCGTGTGGATTCGTTTCGCATTTGTGTTTCAAGCCGTACATGATAAGGTGTTGACGCAGACAAGAGGCGAAACGTTTATTGATAATTATCCTTGCCCGTGATCTTCCTCGTCTGAGGTGCGTGAACTTGATCACAATCGAGTAATTGTTAGTGCCCTGCGGACCCTCTAGAGGGGGTCATTACTGCCGCGCACGAGATAAAAATGTGTGCATTTTAATAGCTTTGGGTCACGAGGTGTCTGACGTCACTTCCAACCGTGCACTTCCGGTTTTCGCGCCGTCGCTCGTTGAGGGGGAGTGACAGCCGTCTCGACCAGTTTGAATCGTGCAAGACCGGCGCTTTGCTTTTATTATTTTTTGCTTCAGATCCGTGACCCGAAAGAGTCGGGCCGAAAACAGCTTCATCAGTCTCTATGGATGACCCCAGGATAAGTGATATGCTAGACATGGTGGCATTTGTGCGGAACACCTTTTTCATTGGAAGAGTCATTGCTCTATGAACTGGCTTCGTAGGGGAAGATAGGCCTTGTCCGTGTGTAACTACTAATGTGCTCATGGTCTTTAAACCTTTAGATAGGTAGTGCCAACTTTAAAATGCCATGTCTGTAACGAACATTTCTGTCTGCATTTGACGTCTCTTAAATCAATTATCAAATTTACGTGGCCTTCTGTTTTGAGCCGTATCAGAATATTTTGAACTATTTATCACATCTAGTGGATTTATTACAGGAGTTTTCCTTTCATAAGTGTTTATGATAATGAATCACGGGTTTGTGCTCATGCGTTGATGTTCTTATGGGTGAATCATTGTCGCATGTTGTACGTGAAATACAAAGGTGGCTTCATCTATTGCTGTTTACCCACAAATTAATAGTCTATTCCGTACATTTTTGTATTTTATCTTTCATACTTCGCAATTCGAATCCGGTTTGTTACTTAGAAGGGCTCTTAGCTCGATTGAAGTGTCTGTTTGAAAAGGTATAGTTAATGACTGTCATGTTCAGAGACTTCATGCCAAATTAAATACCATCGGCTAATATAAGTTGGCCTTTGTTTTGTCTAAATAATAAATACCTACGACTTACACGAATTCACCGTTTTACCTGTGATCGTTTCTATTGTAGTATTTCGGCTTCAGCATAATATGTTGAACGTCTGGCAAAAAATAGTGTTCATCAAACTTTCGTCAAAGATTTTATGTACACGTTTCCCGCAGTGCCTCAATCGTAGTTTTTACAGAATTGAAAATAAAAATCAGCCGTGAAGGCGTGTTCAATATAATATGAGAAAAAAATTCTTCCAGGTAAAACTTTACGTATTTTCTCAGCTAATTCCCTTAAATGTTTGTAATTTACGACAAATTTCTGACACCAGTACACGATTACAATGTTTACTTAACGCTTCTTACTTCAACTTAAGTTTAAAAAAGAAATGTATAGCCTCTGTCATTAGTTGGGAGAATAGTCACGGAAAATAGCTCATTAACCTATAGTTCTCGTAAAGTATTTTTTCCGCGCTGTATGATCCATTATACGGTCGGATAGCGTACCTTAAAAATCCGATGGAAGTGCCACGCTCGTGGTTTTACATGGTGAGTGTTTTGGCAGGCCGACGCGACGATGCTGCGTATTTGCATCGGATTGCGAAAAGCTTCGTTGATATTTAGTCGTCAGGAGTGTTTGTTTGCGAATGTGGATGTCCTCGCTTTGTACACTTTACCGTGCCTCCCATTCAACCCCCCTCTCCCCCATTCAATCTCGTCCTCCCGCCCGGAGGCACGGGACGCAAAACAGAATCGTTCGTCCGTTGATAGTGTTTTGTCGGCGCGACGGTTAGATGGAGACACTGAGTCCATGTCCGGCACCCTTGAGTTATTGCGAAAACGGGAGAGGGCGAGAAAATGGGAGCAGTTGGCAGCACTGGAAGGATTTAAATATACGATCGCTTGAGGATTCGTAAATGCGTGTCGTAAGGAAGGTGATGAATGGTGGAGATGAATCGGTTTTGTGAGCTCGGTAGGCGGATAATTTTAAACCGTTATGAATGCCATTCGTCTAATGGGAGTTAATTTATCGCACGTTTTCGCACAAGTCTTGGACATTGATTGTTAAGTATGTAATTTTGTTCTCTTATTTTTTCTCATGTGAAAATCTGAAAGATGGACGGCCACACTTTTCTAGATTGCGTTTTTTCCCCTGCGAGATGTGCCTCCGCCAATGTCTAAACTCTGAGGGATGGATGACATATCGACTAAAACAATGTCGAGTATTCGATTTTCCATTGTTTATGAAAGTAGCCTCCACTTACTCAATTTTACCCCGCATTGTTTGACAACGCGATGTTTTCGATGTTTCGGCCAAAAAACATCGAGCAGTCCGATTCATCGATGTCGATGTGGCATCCATACAGCGAACATTGTATTCGGCTAAAAAACATTGAGTAGTCGATCTTTCGATGATTATAAAAGTACTCACCACTCACTCAATTTTCATCAGATTATTTTGCTACTCGATGTTTTCGATTTCTCGGCCAAAAACATCAAGTAGTCCAATACGTGATTATCGATGTGGCATTACTACTCTGAAGCATTACTCCTAGCTATTTCTTTCTCTAATTCTTTTTTCTTTGGAGCTGCATATTCCTCGACTAAGGGACTTCCGAATACCACCGCGGTTTTTCGAGGGAATTTTTAAATTACTAGGAATGAAATTGAATAAATTGTTTGTAAATTCCACCTTTCATTTCCAATTCATTTGCTGCTTACTAGCATTACCTTTCTGGTACACTTCCAGATGGGAGCAGTATTGTTTTTCATCAGTGTGGATTACTGGTTTGTACTCCCTCATTTAGCAATGATACTGATATTTTATTTTTTACTCTTCTTTTGTTACCATTGCTGAGATGTGTCGTAATCATCCGAATATGTATTACAAATGCATTTGGCTCATAGTGAAAATTTATGATTCATCAAATTTCCTGGTTTTTGATAGAAATCATACGGGATGGTGACTGTTATCTTGCTTGAATTTTGGGATCATATAGCGAAGGAAACATTAAGTTAAGGTGGTGATGTTCCGTGCATCAACTTAAATAATTGGCTTCAGATACTCAAAGGTATTAGCTCTATAAGAATACCCTACGTAAGCCAAACTATCTATGAGTATTTGCGAAAATATGTTATTACTTAATGAAAAATTGTGAGCGAGGAAAGGATTATAAAAATAAGTCATCTAATTAAAGTGTAAAATCTAATAGAAAAAATATAATTATTTTTTTGAAATAACTTCATGATTAAGGATTGAAACACTTCGTAATTTCCACATGAGTCTTATTTTTACGACACAGGTTTCGTCACTCTGTGACATTATCAGGTAATTTACAAATTTTTCTATACAAATATACACTCTCTGATTCAATGGGTTGGAAAATGGAGCAAAGTGGGAGAAGGTAGGGTAGAGGAGGGTTGCTAGAGAAGGTAGGGTAGAGGAGGGACCCAGGTTTCGTCACTCTGTGACATCATCAGGTAATTTACAAGTTTTTCTATACAAATATACACTCTCTGATTAAATGGGGTGGAAAAGGGAGCAAAGTGGGAGAAGGTAGGGTAGAGGAGGGTTGCAAGAGAAGGTAGGGTAGAGGAGGGACCCAGGTTTCGTCACTCTGTGACATCATCAGGTAATTTGCAAGTTTTTCTATACAAATATACACTCTCTGATTCAATGGGGTGGAAAAGGGAGCAAAGTGGGAGAAGGTAGGGTAGAGGAGGGTTGCTAGAGAAGGTAGGGTAGCGGAGGGACCCAGGTTTCGTCACTCTGTGAAATCATCAGGTAATTTACAAGTTTGTCTATACAAATATACACTCTCTGATGAAAAGGGGTGGAAAAGGGAGCAAGGTGGGAGAAGGTAGGGTAGAGGAGGGTTGCTACAGTGTAGTGGTCAGGAGGAGATGTGGGAGGGTTAAGTCGCAGCCGATTTGTGAGATAGGAGGCGCGGGAGGGGATTGTGGGGGATGGGGAAAGTATTGAGTGAGGACAAGTATGAGCTGCCTTTTCCACCCCTCTTACCTGAGAGAGTATATATTTGTGTGGAAAAACTTGTAAATTCCATGGTTATGTCGCACAACGACGAAACGTGTGTCGTTAAATTTAATATCTCATATGGAAATTACAGTGTTTCAATTTGCAATCATTAGTCATCTAATTGTTTTTGTGTGTTTCCTGGCCATACCTTACTATTACGAAATAACTACAGTAATATGCGTATATTCCTCAATGTAATCGTTGATGAATGTTATTAATACTGATGAAGATATCTTTGAGCTTCCATTGAATTTTGACAGGTTTCTTAAAAAAATATAATATAGAGACAGATTAATGAAAATATGATGCAGAGGAATGTATACGCTATCCAACCTTCCGATTGATGACAGACTCTGTTGCTGAGAGTCCCTAATAATCCTCCCCCTGGAGGCAAACATGTTTGCGTATGACAGCGATAACATTAACACTTTCCACAGTCGGATTCTAGAGTGGAAATCCGGGGAACTGAAGCGTCGCCACCGCGTCGCGGAGCCTCTGCGGTCAATTGCGCCCCAGGGGGTTTTATGGCCGCGTCGATCATAGCACGACAACGTCAAGAATCAGGGGCGCCGACTGAAAAGGATGCGGAGCCCGACTCTGGGCGTTGCATTTAGATCCCCCAGTACGCGTTCCAAGTGAAATTAATGGCAGTCAGAGTAATTGACTCCGTCCCTCCCACGATAAATCATTTCGAAAGATAAATTTAAAAGGAATGTTTGCGGATAGCTTAAATGAATTGAAATGTTTAATGGCCGAAGGGACGTGACTAGTGATAAAACGGAAAATAAAGACAGGTATTTGTAAGGTGAGCGCCTAATTATAATCCATAAGTTTGTCCAATATCTGTGCCACATTAAATTGGCATTAATGCAGTATGTGGGCTATTTAAAAAAAAAAGATCAGTTTGGACGGAGACTTCATTTGTGGGTCTCAAGAACCGACCAGTTCTTTAAATAGATATGCCCAAAAGCCGCTTTACACGGTACATTTTAATATGAAAACGAATTTATGAAATCCTTCATGAGGAGAATTGTACCGAGTAAAGCGAAAAATGGGGTGATTATAGATAAAAATAAAGAAATATTTATTGTTCTTGGACAATTTGGTCCACTAAGAACATACAAAAAATATACATTAGTATTAGAGCTCGAGTACAGAGAGATATACACAGAAAAAGTGGGTACAAGCAATAAGTGAAATAATAATGACAACAAAGAAAGCAAAAAAACAAGCATATAGGTGAATTAAATGTTTTCCTCTAATTGCATTTTGTTAAACAATCTGCTTTTGAAAGTCATCAGTGAATTAGAATTTTTGATTGACTCAGGAGTACTGTTCCATATCCTTGTCCCTACAACAGAAAAAGATTTATTGAATGTAGTGGTTCGATGAAGTGGGACAATTACAAAGTCTGGTGACATTCGGGTTGCTACATTTCGGTTTTTCTCCTTAGGCTGAAAAAATTGCATTATATATTCAGGCTGTTTACATTTGAAGAGTTTATATAAAAAAGAGGCAAGCATGTATTCCCTCCTTGTTTTAACTTTAAGCCATTCTAATCTAGTAAAATAAGGAGATATATGATCATCTTTTTTTAGATCATAAATGAATCTGACACACATATTTAATTGCCGTCGAATCATGGTATTAATCTCTTCAGTTAGGTCATGATAAACAAGAGAGCATAATCAATATGGGGAAATATTAGCAAGGATACAAGTTGCTTGCGGGTATGAGAGGGCAAAAGATTTTTACGAGTTTTTAGCTGAAACAGGATTATATTTATCTTATTGCAGATGACTTGAACATGGTTTTGCCAAGACAAGTTGGGCATCATTGGGACCCCAAGACTTTTAACAGAGTTTGCATATGATATTATAATCACGGGGAGTAGTTGGTTTTTTAACCTTTTGAATTGGTGTAATAAGTGATGATTTCCATATAATCGGAAATTCAGATGACATCAAGGAAAAATTAAAGACATCAAGTATTACAGGTAGAAGTACAGTTGGCGAGGCTGTTCATTTGTTTATTCGAGCCTATGGAGCCGAATGCAAGAAAAGAGAGATGGCCCAAAAAATTCCCAAACAGAACTTGCAACACTTCAGTTTAGTTTAGGGATGCAGAGGAGCGGAAATCAGCCCTGCGAGTGAGAGTACCCGATTTCGTACGTATTTCCAGTTGTTGTCTCCCTTGTGTGTGAGCAATGCGTTCCCTAACAGGTGCCCGGTGACATTTCCCTGTCGTTACGTTTTAAGAATTGTCAGTCGATTGGCCGATTTCACTTGGTCACCAACCACTCCACTCTCCCGTAATTCTCTTCCCAGCAACACTTCAGTCGATCTGCGCTTCACTAATCATGACTCAGCTGCGTGAATTTCCGTACAGCTGCTGGGGGGCACTACTGTTGCCTCCAAAATAGTGTAATATTGACTTCAACGCGCGCAGTGATAAATCTGCGACTGTTAGGCAGAACCAGCTAATCATCGTTCGAAAAAGTTTTTCTCTGTCTTCAAAGTACATACGTGGCCTATTTTTGGTATGGAAATATATCGGTTAAGGCAAATATAAGTTGTAGAGAGTGAATGCCATTAAAATTTTCACTAGCGAAGCCATTTTTATAAATTCGCTATGTCTCATGTGCGCTTTGATCACATTAGGGTGGGTCAAAATTCACAGGTTTTTGATTTTTTGTTCATTTTAAGAGTCATGAAGCTTAACTTTTTTCCTTTGGAAATGGAAAAATGAAGTGTGGTTTTGATTTCATAAATGTGTAGTCAAATAACCCCCGGCAATCCTGGCCACATGGGTGCCAAAATCTAATTTTGTCAGGGTGAGAATTGTTTCTTTCTAATCTAATACTAATGGTAAATGTCAATATATTTTAATGTTTTACGTATATGCTTCCTCTACGTACATTTTAACGACTAAAACGTGATAGATTTCCCGTTTATATTACCTAAATAAAGGCTTTAAAAACAATGGGCGGCCATGGATGGAGTTCTAGAATTAAGGCCGCTTTAAACAGTACATTTAATTGCACAAACGAATGTATTATAGATTGTACAATGGCAGCGTCGACTGCCATTTCCGCTCACCTTGGATCGAGCTCACTTAATTCGAGTGAAGTCTTTCGAGCGATTTTATATGGGCAATCGTACAGCAAACTGTCAAACGTTACGCTGTTGTCAGATGTATAGCATATTTCTCACTTGTTTCTCTTGAACGCATGCTCAATGATCCTATTTTTGAATGATTGCACTTGTTTTGAATTTTTTTAATAGCCATTAAGAAGGATTTTAAAGTTTTCAATCCATACGAAGTCGATTTATACTTTCTCACGAGTGTTATAAATTGCCCTAAATACCTTCATTTGATAATTATAGTCCTAATACCCTGTAAATCTAAGTCTTTTGCGGATAAAAAATATTTCGCCGACTTCAACTGCCTGTTAGCTATGTTTTATTAAAACTATAATCTTTTTGCAAAGTTAATAGCAGAAAAATATGATACATTAGAGTGTTGCTGTCCCTCAACCTTCATTAATGAATAATGATAGACTAAATTGATCAAACCGGCGAACATTTTTTACCAAGTTCTCACCAGTAACAGTCAATGAAGATTATGTATTCGAAGAGCATTCATTACCTACATTCTTTTTCCGTTCTTTTCACATCATATTCTACTTCAAAACCAGCATTTTTCATAAATAAAGTTTTCTGCACATAAAATGATCTATAATATTCTTCTGAATAAAAAATAGCTATTTCAGATTACTAATGACAAACCAATGAACATTACTTATTGAAAAGAGCAAACTTTTTTCTCAGAAAGATGCGATATCTCCACATTCTTCCCGATATTTTTGATTGTCTAAATACAGCTAAAGCTCGACGGTTCTCTTAAAATGTCAATGTCTAAATATTACGCTCGATATATTCCATTGTAATTATCTTGGGCGTAATATGAAATGTAATTTCCGACATCAATTGATAAGGACATTCATCGATACTCAACGAATACACTCCTAAAATCCCTTATCCTTGAATATAGCATATATACCAGCGTATCGTCAAGTGAAATTGAAAAGAGCTTGGTAGATCACTTTCACAAGTCTAATCCTTGCAGCATATATAATATCTTCCGCTAGATTTGCAGGGCATCATTGTCATCATAAATGCCACAATTACAAAAAGATCACACTCCAACATTAAATTGAGTTTTTTTTTCAAATAATGGAACAATCTTTGCTTATAATAATAAGGCAAATATATTTTTTTAAACACTTGGTTGACGATGCACAATTTAATCGATGGTAAATAATGAAACATCATGCATCGCATACAGACATACTATCAAGCTTTCACTTCGGCGAAAATCACCTAACTTCCGAAGAAAACAAATTTAATAATGTCACTAACTTTCGTCCATGATTTTTCCATTGCATCACCAAGTTCCGTTTTGTAGTCAGTAATCGCAGTCTCCCACGATATTTGCTGATTTCTAATAACACTTAAAACGCTTTGACTAACGTAACGCATCTTAAGTCCAAATTGCCAATAACAATAACTTATTGCTGAAATATCACCATAGACATACGGGTAATCTATCACAGAACAGGTTTAATAATTTCTAACACTGAAAGTCACTTGAACACCAACATTTGTCTCAACTAATTAAGGACGTGATTGTATAAAACAATATTTCAAACCAGAATGAAACACACAGAAATAAGTTAACAAAATACTCATCAACCTTTCACTTCGACAGAAACGATCGCACAATTTACCCTCAAACAAAAGAATAATCCCTGTCATGGCCAAATATTCAAATGCCTACGGCTAATTAATTAGTTATCACTTGCCTTAAACGTTTATGGATTCATTATTGTGGCAAAAACCCATTTCTTACACAATACTGCTATGTAATACAAATATGACTCTTAGTATGGCAATTTACTGAATTAAGATTAAGAATCACTTCAATATTTATCCTTTATGAAGGACGTAAAAATACCACACTTACTACTCAAAAGCAATCCTTAGTCACTAACATCATTTCAATTGACATAGAATTCAAATCACAAGTAAGACATTTGATGTAAGAAAGTAATTGTTGCTGCTATCTGTCATGTCCAACAGTTACGCATTTGTGAGTCTTAAAGCACAATACCTATCACAGCACAAAATCTCAAGAGACGAAGCATAGCTCCTATTAATCTTAATATGTTAACACATCACCTCGAGCACACATGCAACCCATCACAGCGCATAAGTAACATTTTTAAGCCCTGTTATGCCGCAATAAACTGCCGCTTAAACACACGATAAACCTTTTCACCATCCTCACCAAATATGACACCCATTTCCTTGCAGAAATGAGATTTGGAACTTCCAACTGCAATAAAAAGTGAAAAGAAAGCGCTACAATAGGATAGTTTGCGACAGTTGGATACTGTAATCAATCAAAACAATACGAGTTAATGAAATACTTTTCCAATACATTACTGAACAGCAATCTAGGTAACCAATTGTAGAAGTCAAAAATGGTGTGTTATATTTCATATATAGTCCGTAAAACATTTCAAACGAGGAAAGCTCTTCAAATATCAATCAATTAAGAAACCAAAACAAACCCTTCTTCGATTGAGAATTACCTCTTCGACAGGTATTTTGTTGTCGAAGCCGAGGTTTCGAGCGTGAGGCAAAATACGTTCGAACGTGAGTTAAAAAATAGGCATCGGCAATTGTTTTCGAAAAATTACCCAGAATTCAGCCGGGATGACTCGTTTACTCTCGAATGTCAAGTTATAAAATTGGCCCCCTGTAACTGAGGCTCAAAAATAAACGCGTGGTTAATCAATTGGTGTCGAAATTAACTGATTAATGTATTGTCACTGGGAGTGGGTCCACGGACACTGTTACTCAGCTCTCTCTCAAGAAAACCATTCAATAGACGCGAAATTAACGATTTCTCGAAATTATTTATATTGACTATTGTATTACCACCGGAAGTGGGTGTACATACAAACTTTCAGAGGTCTTTGAATTCAGGAAATAACAGAAATTTCAACTACAAGATTTGACCCAGACAAACGGGTGAGTCTCAATAAGCAATAAGCATCTTTTATTAAGCATTTTCTCTAGGCTTCCTCGAAAAGTTCGTAATAGCTAATGCCCACGCGCGTTTGACACTATGCGATAACCGAGTATTCCACTCACGTGTCATACACGAACATTCGCCTGCCCCCACCCCTCCTTTCCTATATCTGCACCCAATTTCCTCTTAATGCGACTGAACCTTGACCTCTCCTTGTTTATCCTTACGTCTCGCTGACCTCCAAATTATCACCCCCACCTCTCCAATGCTTTCCGATGTGAACTATGTGCAGGTCTACTCCCAAAATTGAAACACGTTGATAACGGTACGTATGTACAGAAACCCTGGTCGGTGAACGGTTTGAAATGAAAGTGTGGATTATGACTTTGTTATTATTCAAGAATATTTTACATTTTTTCAAACCTGCAAGAACAGAAAGGCCTGAACAGATGCTCAATTGCGTAGCACCGGAACTGCTTCAAAAATTGTATACTCGTATAGAAAAATAGTGGTATGATCGCCAGAAAAAAACACAAGTGCTGCGAGCCAAGTTTACCCATTCTTTCATAAGTTCGCCTTAGTACATCAAATTCTCAGTCTTCACTTGGTGGAACCGCATTGCGATGGTTTGTGAATAAATTCACTTTGTAATATTCTCAATAGTTTTTATAATTTCGACCTAGGTTTCGACTCGAAGTTAAGTCATTATCAAGGTGACAATATTACACCACTGGCCGGTTACATACATTTTCAGGGTGTAGAGGGGGGGAAGTAGAGGATGGGGGAGCTGCTAAATGGGAGGAGGGTTGGTGACTGGTCCGAGGAAAGGGAACAGGGGGGAAAGGTGTGAGTATTATTTAAGAATTACGTTATGGAATGGGGGGGGGTGGAAGGAAAGGTAAGGTCAGGAAAGGAGAGTGGGAAGGGAACATTTTATTTAACACACAAATATTTTGAATTTTTTATTGTAAAATTATTTCCAGATTTTCTAGATAATCCAGTTTGCGCCCCTTGCATTGAGAGTGAAGGACTTCCGGGATGAAGTCACTTCGGTGGCCTTCTTCAATTAGGTGTTTGGCCAATTGGGAGCTAATATTTCCTTTAAGTAAACGATTTCGGTGTTCTTTTACTCTGGTTCGGATAGGCCCTATACCCTGACAATGCATATAAGGATCTCGTGGTGTAATACTGCCACCTTGATAATGACTTAAAGGTAGTGCGAGCGAGATAGTTCCCTAATCATAATTGAGACCATATTCGAAACACACCTTTTAAGTTCACCAACTGTGAGACACACGAATTAAATATTGCATTATTAATGGTGCAATAATATAATTTACTTTACAGAATTTGTAAGTAATCAAATGAAAATATCTAAATATATCTTTAACTTGACTAATTTTTTCACGCGGCACGTTTGAAAGTCCATCAAAGCGGAAGGTTTATTGTGAGTCCGAAAAATTAACTTTTTAAACTTAAAATTTTCTGTGGTGACAATATGATTAATTTTCAAAATTAGCTGAGAAAACACGCAAACTACACACTGTTGATTTTTTTACGAGATCGAAGTGTAAGGAATGCCTCATTTGGTAAATATTGTCTCTGTGGAGTGCATACACGTACCATTTTTCATATAAAAGGGCTGGTATTTTTTGGCAAATATCTCCAAAAGTTATGTGGTAAGGAGTTAAAGTTTTGATGCCAATGGAAGGGTGGAATATTTTTCTTTAAAATGAGACCAAGTTCATTGATTTCTAGGTAAAATGATATTTCGCTCGAACTAACATAATTTCGAGTCGAAACCTAGGTCGGAATAATGAAATATATTGTGAAAAATTACTGAGTTTGCCTTTAGTTTGCTGCCCATATTTTAAGTACCTCAGTTCATACTTATGTAAATGACGGTGAAACATGGGCGATAAGCGTAGTGAAACCAGTGAGACCGGAAACTTGTGAAATGTTAGTTATCGACGAATGATGAAGGTGAAATGGACGTCAATTGTCTCTAGAGGGTTGTGGGGAGCTCAGGGGATAATGTTATTTTAATGAGTGCCTCGCGAGTTACATGAGAACAAGTAGACCCCTGAAAAAAACCGAAAGGTTGAGGAATGGCCAGTTTTCTCCAAAAAGAATTAGTAGAAAATATAATAAGCAAATTGAACTTTACATTTAAATTAGGTATTATGAAGAGTAAAAGTTCTCAGAAAAAAATTACGTTGAATTCAATTTCCTTAGGTTTAATAACTGCTCTTAAAAGTGAATTAGGAACTGAAATCAGAACTGGCGTTTTCTCATTCGCTACTAGTTTGGAACTAGTTGCCTGCAACGCAGGGATAACGTGGATGAATGAACTGTTATGGTTCTTCGGTTAGGAGGAACCATTATGGTGCCATGTTGGGTGGTTGGTATAAAAAAAATGTTTTGCGCATGTTTTCTCGCCCGTTGTACATGCCCATCAAATTCACTATACTAGTTTCCACGTTGCAAACATTTGAAGTCCAGCAGATTGCAACCGGCTGCCGTCAGATTCGATTAAATATTAAAACTAATTTTTCAGCCGTATCTGCATCTACACATTACTCTGCAAGCCACCACAATGGTGTTTGGTAGGGGTAGACTTATCACCAAAATGAACTAGACTGAAGAAATTAACCTTCACCATCATGAACTACGCCATGGCCATGCTACAAATGCTACAGGAACTACTAAGCTAAACTATAATGTAACTATCCAAACATAACACTAGAGTCATGCAGGGCACATCCAAAGCATGGTGATAGCACTACTACACAGATTTAGAAACATGCATTTGGAGGCGCATGAATTAATCAGCTACACTGCGTGTCGACTAGCCTACCTGAAAGTTTGTTTGTTATCGCAGGCATTATGGTTTCTTATCGATCGCGGGAAAAAAGTCATTTTTAACCTTTTTGCTCTGAAATCTGTTTCCCTTATATCATTGTCACTATCTGATCTAGCGTAGTATGTTAGGGTTTGTAAGATATTGATAACTTTGTCGGAAAATAAATTGGTTTTGAATTTACATAAAAGATTGAGTCTGAAAACGATTCCCATCCAAGTTGTTGCCAGAGGTCAGTGAAACTAACGAGACTATCAGTACGGCCTCTCACGTATATTTCTGATTTTCTCTGCACGCATTCTAAGTCTGTTTTTAATCCTACCTCGTGAGAATCCCAGTCATTTAAAGAAGACTTTGAAATGTAGATGCAGGAGTCATACTCGTAACTTGAATATCTTCCAAGAGGTATTTTTTTATTTCGACTTTGAAATCTAAATCCATTATTTGTGAATTAATTCGGTAGCAAAGTACTCCGGTGCCTTGACAGACTTAAGCTCACGTATAATAGTAGCAGATCATCGTTGTTTTTCTGTCTCGACTAACACGTTTGTTGTCCGCTTGTAGAGCTTAGTATGTTATTTAATTTCTTTTGAGAAATCAGTTCAATGTTCTGTGATCCGTGCAGTTTTCATAAGGGTTTTATTAAATGCTTTGAGATCAGAATCTTATCTCCCGAAATGAATACTTTCCCCTTAAATTAACAAGCTCACTTCTTAAATTTAATAGCAACCTTAATTTTTTGTGATTAGGTAAATAAATAAGTGGACAGGGAAAAAGATACGTATAACCTATTTGAATTTTTAGCCATTTGTATGTCTATGATGCATAAGTCAATAAACTTTGTCAATATTATTTTTTTATACAAGAAAGTTAAAATATTCCCTTTGTAACTGTAATAGATTTAGTTTTCTATTTTTTATTAAAAACCCTCTGATTTTATACCTTTTTTTCATATTATTCATTGGAAATTAACCAAACATGGCTCTCTTTGATTTCCACGGATCAATATGTTTGTTCCTGAATATTTTTCTAATTTTTTTCTCCATTACCAAATACTGTGTACACAGCTTAATTGGTTTCCAGTGTTTGTGGTGTAGACTAATTAGAATATACGTAAGTTCGGCTTTGGAAAACTCGATATTTTTTTCGAAATGCTCAAATTTAACGTACGCCTATTTACACAGCCCTTTCTCCTATTAATATTTTGAGGTACACAGTCGTTGTTTCCCGAAATTTCTTTTGCTTTTCTATTTCATCATGTATATATCCTCGAAATGTCCTATATCTGGCTGAATTTTGTTCGTGTATAATAAATCTGGAATGTGAAATTACTCTTTCCGAACCTTTTTTTAGATAGGTTTTGTAAACTTTAGTGTATTTGATTGTTCTTTTTTAGATTTCCAGTCATAAACCCTCTTATTATAATTCTCAAAGCAGGCTCTGCCAAAATATTTACACATTTCCCCAAATGGACAGCTAGGTTTTGTGTCTCTGGAATTATCGAAATGTAGATATGAGTCGTGGCTTTCAGTGTGGTATACCAATGGTTTGAGCAGTTTCACCCTCTCCGAAAAAGCTCACTGAAATCTTCGAAAAAGTTTTCGAACTTCTGTCCCATTGTAATTTCTCTCCACTCGAGACTCGGAGGCTACACGCTAGGCTCAGTTGTTTGATAAATTCAGAACTGTTGTGTTTGAGAGTGGCACAGAGAGTATTACCATGACGCCTCACTACATCTATAGGCCTGTCAGAAACGGTAAAATAAGAGAGATACACTGCCGAACAGATAGGTACAAAAAATCGTTTTTTTTAGCGCAAAATAGGCGACCACAGTAAAAACTCCCAAAACCGTATCCCTTACATATTTATACGACTGGTATCCTAACACCTTCTGCCGCACGCCCATGCGGCGGCTAGCAGGGTAGTATGTAGATGTAATGTGTGACGTTCAAATCTGCGTCAGGCAAAAGTCTTTATAGGAACGCAACTCTAGATCAATCAGACTGCCGATTCTAGTGGTGGTAGGGTGGCATTCTTGTCCTATTATCCCGTTGGTTGCCAGTATTGAATCCCTCCTTGCTGGTCTTCCTCCATGCGTTGCAAAAATTTGGGTGTTCGTTTAACTAAATGCCGAAAATTTTCTGTCCCTAGAGTGTGCCGTTGTCTATATAGAAACATCACAGTAGGAAATTCGTAGGAATGGTGCAGGTGAATGATCACAGTGATACACAATTTTCAACATTTTTGATGATCCTCCATAGAGATGAAGGATTCCCAATTGCAGTAAGTGCTAAGGTTTTGAGAAATATTTGTCGCACGCGTCATGGCGATCACCCTTAGCGATCGATATTAGGCCAATTCACATCTCTGCCGCGGTCGAAATAGTTATTTACAAATGAAAGTGTGAAAAGTTATGACACTTACTGTAAATATTAGGAGTACTTCTTATTCCAGAAGCCTGCGCAAACGGATTTACTTTAAATAGCAAAGCAGAGCTGTTAAATCAAGCCGCGTTGACATCTGCAGAAGCGATTTCGGCCGTGGTTTAGAGCACTCTTAATTATTTGGGTAATGATATGTTTTCTGTGTAAAAGACGGATTGGGACTTACAGTCTCGGGTGTAAAACGGATTCGATGCCACTTTATTACTTATCCCTGTCTTTTCCGTACCTTCCTTTGGATAACACGACGGCATGGACGAATTGGCGGATTAATACCAAGATTATCCACCATCTACTTGATATTAAAGGCAAGTAACCCTTTAAAAAACACACATTAATTACTTAATGCTATGGATTCATCTCGATTTCACCATTTATTTCCCCATGAATGCGGATTATTAATAACCTAAATAAATAAAAGAAATGTTAATTAATTAATTAACGTATTGAAGTGGCGAATAAGTGCTGATTTTTAGTAAGTTATCGATGGAAAACATCGTGAAATTGCAAAATTTGCCTGTCAAACCGTACGCGCTAAACGAATATCGGTGTCATCAAAAATGGCGGACAGGCGACGCCCACGTTACAGCTTCCAGCATTGGCCAGCATCATAAGCCCTATCTCTCACTGTTTCAGACTCTGCACGCTAGACGAAGCACTTCAAAACGGGAGGAGAGTTAATCGGTACAGTACGCAAATAATCTGCGATCGCAGCTACCACGATCGTCTTTTTATGTAGCAACTTACATTAAAGACGTCAACCATCAAGGTCTTTAGTTCAATTTTGATCAAAATTTTGATAAGTAAACAAACAACGAAAAAACTTTGAAATTAATATTTTGAAAAATGTATTAAATTTTGATTTTTGATCGAATAAATTGATAGATTTTAAAATGTGTATTTACTATTAGTTTGATAACTGTCAACCAAATATTCCTTCGATACTGTTGTCACACCAAATAATGCTACTTATCGGCAACCTACCCAGCGCCCATCGTTCTCAACGTCCTTTTTATGCGCTGATAAGCTCCGGTGATAGCCAACTTCAACACATTGAATACTGCTCAAAAGTATATTTTTAACGAAGCCTTAGCCGGTGAAGCTCCGGACAACTGTTGTTAACACCTCAACATCAAGCATTCATATTGAATTCAGAAAATATCTATATAGAGTTAGTGTAGTTCATTCGTGATTCAATGATCGTGTGCCGATCATTATTTGTCTTTAAGTCCTAAGACTGGCTAACTGCAGTCCTCCACCCTTCCCTAGCTAATGCTAGTTCCAATACTTCCTGACATCTCTTCCTGTGAGCATATCTCTTTACTTGATCCATGAACTCATTCCTTGGTCTTCCTCTGAAGACTTTACTCTGTATTTTATCTTCATTTACGTTCTTCACAAACCCATTGTCTCTCAGGGTGTGTCTAATCCATCTGGTTCTTCTAATTTGTATGGTGTTCCACATGGGCCTCTTCTCTTCCACTTTTCTGTACATTTCATCATTTCTTATCTTTTCCGTCCATTTTATCTTCAACATCCTCCTCCAGTATCAGGTTTTCGAAGGCCTCTAGTCTTTTCTGGTCAGGTTTTTCCAATGGTCCATGCTTCCGATCCATAGAGGGCCACGCTCCTCACGAATTCTTTTACATACTTTTTCCTTGAGTGTTATGCTACATTTGTTTACAGAAGTTGTTTTTTCCCTTGATCACCTTCTTAGCTTGGGCCCTACTTCGTTTGATGTGCGTTCTACTTCTTTCATCCCACGTGATGGTACTTCCGAGACAAATTATGGAATCAATTTGTTTCAATTGCCCTCCTCTTAATAAGACTTCATCATTCAGCTTTTTTCTCCCTTGCCGAATGTGACGAAGTTGGCGAAGTAAAATTTATGAACAAATTTATATAAATATCGTAAGCAGTCTTTATATTTTTCGATATCCCTATATTTTACTGTGAAAGGGGTAAAATCAGTATTCAGCAAAACGGTTGGTCCAGAAACGGTTGTCGTTTCCCGTTCATTGATATTTTGAGTCCAATTTCATCAGACTGAGCTCGTTTTAAAGGCAAGTATGTATAATATAATTTTTTTTCGTTTCGAATGGGAAAGATCGCGATTGGCTGTAATGGCTGAAACTTAAACGTGGCCGTCGTCGTCATGGCGAGGGAGAGATATCCGATGGGAAGAAAGTAATGCTGAGAGAGATAGAGGAGGAAGAAAGTTTAAGGGGTGGTGAGAGAGACAGAGACGAAATGAAAGGAGCGATAAGGGTAAGCAGATAATGGGGAGGGAGGAATGACGGGGGGAGAGGTTTGGGGAGAGGGAGGGTGGTAGTTAGTTAGCCTGAGGAAAGACAGTGGGTGGGGGATGGATGGGAGAGACTTTTGGGAGGGCCCAAGATGGGAAATGGGTGCTGGAGATATAAAGAAGACGCTGGCACGGAGATGTATAGTGCGGATACCCCGCCGCTCCGCCCGGAGAGACGCTGCTGTGAATCAGCCTGGACCGGCGTCACTGTGTCCGCCTCCCGTCTTGTCCCCCCCTCCCTCCACGCCCATCTCAGTGTCCTCCCACTCCAGGGCGGGCGTAGCAAATTTCTGGGCAAGTGGAGGAAAATGGGTTTGTTTTTAGAGACAGTGCTACCACCTACCCGGCTTTCACCCTAAACGGGCTGGTTAAGGGTGCACTAACTTGACTGCGTGAGTCAAAACTAATAAAAAATTGTACATTTTTATTTGTTCGGTGGAAAGGAAAAATAGTGTTTTTCAGGCAGTGCTGCCCCCTGCCCTGCTTTCACACTTAACAGTTTCGTTAAGGTGGCTCTGGCTTGACTATATTAGTCAAAAAACATTCAAAATTTCACATTTTATTTATTCAGTCTAAAAAATTCAGTTTTCTTTCTATTGTCCTCCAAGTTGAGGTGATGTGTGGCAACTTTCTGGGTAACTGTCGGAAAACGGGTTTTTAAAGGCAGTGCTGCCACCTGCCCGGAATTCAACCTTAATAGTCTCGTTTAGATGGCTCTAGCTTGACGATATTAGTCCAAACACTTACAAATTTACGTATTTTTATCAATTTTGCATAAAAAACCTACCTTATTTCTTCTGTCCTCCCACTCCAGGGCGGGCGTAGCAACTTTCTGTGCGAGTGGAGGAAATAGGTTTTGTTTGAGTCAAAACTAATAAAAAATTGTACATTTTTATTTGTTCAATGAAAAAAAAACTTGCTTTTTTTTCTTTTGGCCTCCGATTTCAGGGAAGACGTAGACATTTTCTGGGAATTTTTCTATGCAATTCAAGGAAAATGGTTTTTTTGAGGCAGTGCTGCCTCCTGCCCTGCCCTCACATTTAACAGTTTCGTTAAGGTGGCTCTGGCTTGACTATATTAGTCCAAACACATACAAATTTTGCGAATTTTTATCAATTTTGCATTAAAAAAACTACTTTATTTATTTTGTCCTCCCACTCCATGGAGGGAGTAGCAAATTTCTGTGCAAGTGGAGGAAAATAGGTTTATTTCAAGGCGGTGCTGCCACCTGACCGGCTTTCACCTTGAACTGGCTGGTCAAGGTGGCCCTGGTTTGTCTGCGTGAGTCAAATCTAATATAAAATTGGTCATTTTCATTTATTCAGTTCAATAAATCTTGATTTCTTTCGTTTGTCCTACATTTTACCAGTAATTATGAATTACATCCTCCAACACTAGGTTTCGAAAGCTTTGAGTCTGTTCTGGTCAGATATTCCAATGGTCCATGGTTCTAACCCATAGAGTGATACGCTCAACATACAAAAAATTAGGTATCCAAACTAATTTTGGCTGTGATTCAGCCTTCGAAGGGGAGGTTTTAACGTGAGCTCTCGTGAATATTGTGCATGCTACGAAACAGAAACGTCAATTCAAACGAAAATTCTTGTTAAGGCTTATAATCAAAATTATTTGCAAGAAGCAAATAGTCCTGGAGAATCAAATAAAATTTAATGACTAGAGTCTTACCACCTGTGTTTTTTGCACGTTATCAGCAATTTCTTTCGTAATTGAAGTCTTAATGTGGTAGTTCCAGACAGCTAGCGTTGGAGTCGGGTCGTATATTGCTCGAAAAATATGGCCATTTAAAGTGAGAAAAAGGCTTATTTTGTTCTTGAAGCTTGGTTTTGAGTAGTTTTTTAATTTAATAAAAATTTATTTAATATATTAAATTTAAAAAAAGTTAATTTAATAAAAAAACCATTTAATTAGTGATAGTAAGATTTTTCTACCCAGTAAATATAAATATCTAATTTAATATTTCTTTAACTAACGAAGGCCAGAGTTACATTATTAAGCCTTAATGGTCGATGTATGTAGCGATCCAAACAGTCGGTAGATTTTTTTTCATTTCAAAAAATGATTCCGAGTAGGAAATGCTTAGAATAATCAGTGTTAATGTTTAGAACATTAATTTGCTCTATTACACATGAGAAGGACTTATTTTACACCTGCGCTAAGGCACGCTGCCGTAGTGGCTTTGATTTGTGACTAGGCAGAAAAATCGTACTTATCTCTCTCAGCATGCAGTTTAATTCCAAATTCAAGATGTATGTATAAAAATGAAAAAATGTTAAAAATGTTCTTTACTTACGATTTTTACAATGCTTCAAACCCTCGGAAGTCTTCGATCGTTCTCCCTGTTTCCGGACATGTATTGTCTTGTGTTGAATTAGAATTATAAACTCGCGCGTAGTTGAGTAATTAGGCGATGGATATCAACTTAGTTTCCTGTAGGTTGATCAATGGTTTGCAACATTACTACTTTGAAATTTTCTTGTTCTTTTTTTAGTATATTCATACTCTATATTTATTTAAAATATTTAAAAGAAATGGTTTTGGCTCCTCAGTTTTAAATCATTGCCTGTATCTCATTCGACCATGCCGGGAACAATCAGTAATTTGAAATTTACTTCTGCTATTAAATAGGTGTACACGATATCAAATGTCCCTTAAAAAAGCATGTGCTTACCCACATAAGTATGCGTGGGTGAGTTGCGGACATAAACGATCACTTTAAATATGTGTCTGGAATTTGAAAAAGCCAGGCGATTATAACGAAACCGCGATTTCTTGACATCACTCTACCACGGACCTTATGGTGTATTTCGGCAGAAAGTATTAAATTATGCTCGTTGACTTTCATCCAGTCAGGGAGTTGAAACGACAATTTTCGGCTGATTTGATTAACCAGCGGAACTTTATTGGGGGTTGAAATTAGTCGCACTACTGCCAATATCATTGGGGTATATCTAAGGGCTCTACGTCATCAGATAGAAGCCGAAACAAGTTCTGTAATAACAACCATATTGTTTAACACTGCTCTATTCTTAGTTTCCTTTGGATGGAATTCTACGGAATGGACGCATTAGCGGTTGTGCAGGAAGAATATTCACCATATGTTTAAAATTTAAGGAAAGCAACTCTTGAAAAATGTCCTCGCTAGTTAAGACTATGGACTCTACTCTCTTTTATCTTAGTTTTCACCGATAATGCGGGTTATTATTGATTTTAAGAAATAAACTACGTATTTACTGAGAATGCATATGTAAATATTAAATTCATGCTTATTTCTAATTAGTTATCGATGAAAAACGTAATAAGATTGCAAAATCAGTGCGTTAGCCCGCAAACGCTCTAGGAAAATGAGGGTCAACGAAGATGGCGGACTAGGTCAGCTTCTAGTATTGGGCAGTACCTATAGCAAGTACCCTCTCCATATACTTCAGTGATCAAGATATTATGCAGTGACATCATCCGCCGGGGATGGCTTCACGTTTTTCGAAGGCATAGTGCTTTAAAGCCGCTTTGGGCGCAAAAATTTCAACCAGTTAAATTTGTGTTCAACTGCCTTATTTTTTAGATCTAAGTTTGGTCCAGTGGAAGCTGGAAGTTAAAAATGTTAATAATGCAGATTACTGTGTCGGATACCGGATAATCATCGTGGCAGCATGTATCGTCCTTGCTACATTTCTGTAACTTTGCTGAATTTATTTCATCATTTTTATGTAACAATGAACCACATCTTTCCTTTTATTTTGCCGCAGAAATTTTGGTTCAATGTATATTCAATTCAAATTCAATGTATACGACTATACTTCCTAAGAATTCGCAATACTTTCGCGGCATTTGGGCCTGCATAAGGGAAAGTACGAACTCACTCGGAAAATGGAAGTAGTTTTTCATCACTATGAAGGCTCAGATCTATCTTTTGTTGCGTCACGTAGCCACTTTTTTCTGCATTCAATACCGCGCCCTTTAGAAATTCCATGCTTTTATCTTATTTTCCTCTTTAACGTTTTCCCAAGCACTCGAATGATCAACCCAAGACCCAACTGTATATGTTATCAACGCTCCCTGATCGATACTTTTATTGCGGCATATGTCTCTCTTCAACGTCGTAGAGAAAAGGAGAAATGCAGAGGGATTAAGCGAAATGAGAAAGATATGCGAGTAAATGGAAAAGAGCATTTTCTCTGGTGCCTCCATCTTTAAAGCACGGTCCATTGATGTCCAATACGCAGTTTTTCGCCCCTCTCTTGTCGCGTAATGTTTCTACTCCCGAATATCGCTTGCGCGATCTTCTGTGAGAGTTCTGAATTTTCTTTCTCTTCGAGAGGAGCTTTCTCGGGACGTTATCATTGAAATTCTTGCGAGGGGGGATTTTCTTAATACGGAATCGTCTACAAATTTATGAGGCTTTTTCTTTCTTAGGTGACGATGAAGAAAGCAGTTTACAATGTTGAATTTTTTACCAAAAACGTATGAATATCAAAGGAAGTAGAAGGCAAAATTTGTAAAATTTCATCTCGGAAAACTTTAAAGTGTGACAGCTGCGTTAAAGCGTTTAACTATAACCATGCTAAATTCGTAATAGAAACAAAATTTAAATTCTAATGGCTTGATAATTTCGTCGTCATTTGCCAAGGCTATACGTAACCTTAAACCGTCTTCACTTATATCTTCATCGTATGATACATGTGATTTATCTTGAATAGAACAATGTAAATTGGTGCATTTTTCAGAATTTTGTAAATGCTAGTAATTATGTTTCTCCGCCATTGCAGTGCATGTCTGTTTTAATAATGGCATATATTAAGTTTTAAATTACTTACCTTTGTAAAATGAAAGTTGGTACTCTTCATAATTTTTAGTTTATAGTATTTTGCATTTGTATAATATGTAAATACTCTTTAGATCGTTCACTGTTATACTTTTGGCAATAATGGAACTTCTGAGATGGAAAGATGTAATTTTATGTGCCGTGGTCTTGTAGGTCAATTTGTTTTCCCATACCAATTTTTCCTTGCCATTGTTGTCTTTAGGAGCTCCTGTGGTTTTACTGGCTAAAATACTTGAATATTGTTAACTGATAAGTGTAAATGACGCATTTGATTGGTTAACCGAGAGAAATTGGTTTATTTCCCTCACCTTGCCCTTTGAAAACTGCTTGTATTTAAAAAAAAATACATTTAAGGGCATGAAGGTAAGTGGCTGTTATTTTGTCATCATAGAAAGGGGAGTTATTTTTCTTACTGACTAGGCCAGGTTTACTAAACTCTTCGTGAAGTGAAATCTCGCTCTAAGTACCTTAAGAAAAGGTAGCGCAGTACAGAAAAGGCTGCTGACAATATTAGTTACTACTGTGGCGCGCTTCTACCCCGTACTGCTCATTTATATTCCCTTTGACATGCAGTAATTCCCCTAGGGAATGAGGTGCCCATACGCTTTCCCCAGAATCTTGCTTGCGTCCTTTCTATAACCCTTCGTCTGCGTTTTTCTTTTCCCAATCTTCTTCTGTGAGAGAGCGGTGAAGGAATGAGATAGGAGGACGTTGATGGAAGACGAAGATGAGAACCAAAGTTACGCACCACCAGTGTTCAAGTTCTCTTTTTCCCAGACGAGACTAGTACGGGCCCCTTACCCTCTCTCAACTCGATGGTTTTTCCCAGAACCGTATCTGAGTGCGCATTCGCTGACTCACCTGTTTTATTTCCTCTCCCACAACCCCTCATTTCCCCCCCGCCAGAGTTGCATGTTATCCTCTTGCCACCCCAAGCCACCCCTCCAATCCCCCATCGTAGGACAAACCCGCTCTCGTTTAAGGTCGCAAACATTCAACCCCTTTTTTCCGAAATCAACCCCGCGTCCTCAGCTGCGTCAATAGCATTACACGAAGTTTTAGCATCCGAAGGGAAACATCGTATCAAGCATAAGAATTGTGTTCTGTCGTTAATATATTGTAATAGATAAGTCATAAAGCTTTCATCATGAGGGTTCCTTAGCATTTAAAACGTTTTCAAGTGCAACCAAATATTTACATAAGCAACGACTCCTCCCGTTTCTAATTTATTCAATTTCACGTTTTTAATCTCTATTTGCAGTCATATGACCAAGATTTCCCCGGATGCGATGCAATTTTATCGCAGAATCGACATGCTACTTTCAGGCAAGATAGAAGCCAGTCTATTTTCCTTGCAAGTGCGAACTCCGGTCGATTACCACCGCTGTCAGCCTGAACTGCCACAGAAGTCGTTGATTACAAATCGAAGTGTCGCGACTTGCTAGGGTACTGTCATGAAATTGACTCTTATGTGTATGCCCGCCTTAGCCGGCCATTCGCGGCAAAGACGTTGGACATCGGACGCCTTTAATATCGATGTTTGGAAACTATCCTCCATCTCTATTCATCCGTGTTACACACGGTCACAAACACACATTCAGGGCCAATGAAACTTTCGAACCCGTTTCGGACACGCTATCCCCCTTTTATCCCCGCCTCCGTCTCCGGCCTTGCCACTCGACCTGGAGGAGACAGGTTTATTTGTTTTCTTCCCCACTTGCCCTAACGGGCATCTTTATTATTCCGACGGATGGAATCGATTCCTCCACCAAAAGTGTTTGCATCGTCCCTACGTTTCCCCCACATTTCACCCCCCGCCCCTAATAGTACGTTCCGGTATTTTTTATTTGCGGCAGAACATGCGCAATTTGTTTTCAGAGCTAAACGTTTTCTTGCAACTCTTGTGCAAGTTCCATACAAAATCTATTGACGTCATTCTGAATTACAGACACGAATTCCGCTCTGCTCTACCTAAGGTAGTTAAAGTGAAATATCAGTGTAAAATTAAGAGTAGTTAGTTTACAAATGAAAAAACGACTTCGTTTTCTTCCACTGATTTATTTTTTCGGTTCGACATGTTTCGACACATAGAGGTCATTTTCAAGTACAAAAATGTTTGAATTTCAAGTAAATATAAATACCTGGAAGGGACTTGGGGGAGGTTGGAGAGGGGTGGAAGAAGTCCTCCAACCTCCTCCAATTCCCCCCAAGTCCCTTCCAGGTATTTATATTTGCTTGAAATTCAAAACGTTTTTTACTTGAAAATGACCTGTATGTGTTACTCATAATAGAGACCATATACGAAATATACGTCTTAAATTCACCAGCTGTAGGACACATGAATCAAATATTGTAATATCAACTTCCACATAGTTGAGCCTGATACCATTGAAAGTGGTTAGTTTGTGTGTTCTCAGCTACTGTTGACAATGAATCTTGTAGTCTTCGCAGTAATTTTTTCAGAATCACAAAAAAACTTTCGGCAGTGAAAGAGTCTTGCGCGTACCTCTCGAAAAAAGTGAGTCAAGTTATAAAACATGTGGATATTTTTTGAATCCATATTGAAAATAATCCTTGTACTTCTCCAAAGGTATTTATTGACAGTTAAACGTACTACGAGTTTCGCAGCTTCCTGTATCTTCAGTTACAATTGTTTATATTTTATTTATTGACTGTTGCGATAATGACCTTACGCTAAGAAGTGGGGGGGGGGGCTGGAGAACAAACTAATAACGGGTTGAAAGGCAAGGGAACATAGGTTAAGGGCTTGTGGGAAGGAAAATTTTTCCGGAAAGGAGTTGGTAGAGGTGCAACAAAAAGTAACTCGTGGCAAAGGTTGCGTGACTATCTGATTATTAAAACTTGCTCTTAAGCGTCCACATTTAAACCTTTTGGTCGGACAAGTAAAATTTCGGGGATAAAATCACTTACGTGATTGTTATCCAGCAGATACTTGACAAGTTGTGAGCTTCTATCCATAATAAGATACATCACTAAAAACTCCTTTTGTTTATATCAAGAAAGTTTGAGCGAAATATCATTTTACCTAGAAATCAATGAATTTGGTCTCATTTTGTTGAAAAATATATCACCCTTCCATTGACCCCAATGATTTTACACCTCACCGTAGTATTTTCGAGATATTTTCTAGAAAATACCAGCCCTTTCACATGGAAAATTAAACTTGTAAGCACTACAGAGAGACGTTATTTTTAAAAAATGCGGCATTTCCTACACTTACGTTTCGTAAAAAAATCAGCAGTGTGTATTTTGAGTTTTCTCAACTATTTTTTAAAATTATTCATATTGTACCGCAGTAAATTCTTCAGGATCACAAAAAATCCTTCCGTTTTGATGGAGTTTCAAACGTACCGCGTGAAAAAAATGAGTCAAGTTAAAGACTTACGTAGATATTTTATTAGATATTTATTTGATTACTTACAATTTCTGTCACATGAAACTGCAATATTGCGCCATTAACAATGCAATATTTAATTCCTGTGTCTCACAGCTGGTGAAATTAAAAGGTATAATTCGGATATGGTCTCTATTATGATTAGGGAACTATCTCGCTCGCGCTACCTTAAAGTAACTTCTTGACTGTTTCTTGACGTGTGTCTTAAAATTTCGTCCTGTTTGACCTATGTAAGCTGTATTACAACTATTGCATTACATTTTTTAAATACTGGACCTAAATAATTTATCATTTTTGTCTTTACCGTTTACGAAATACTTCAAAAGCGTCAGGGGTGTGTAGAATGCGGCCTGTAGGGATATCGGCATGCGGTTTGAAATCCTGTAAGAAATTTTTCCCAGAAAAGGAATGGATATTTTTATTAAATTACTTATAATTTCAGTCTTATGTATGTTATTGCACCATTGATCATGAAATAATCAATTCATGCTTTCGGCAGATGCTGAAATCAAATTGTGTAATTAAAATATGGTCCCTATTATGACTAGGGAACTATCTCGCTCAAACTACCTTAAGGTGGCCGTAGTTTGACTATGAGAATCATGGCAAGTACTGAGTTACACATTTTTCTTCATTCAGTCGAAAAAAGTCCTGCTTTCTCTCAAGAAATGGGTCACCTATTGCAAACCAGAGTCAAGTCATGTAATAAAAGTTAATTAATAAATGCCATAAATTGTCTGTATTCTACGCAGTGCTACACCAACTTGTGGGTTTATCATTATCCCTGACAAATTTTACATTATTAAACCGATGATTGAATCAAATGGTTACTATCAAACCATTTTGAGGTAACTTTGAAATAAATAAACTCGATAAAAAGCTATTTCTCAACTTATCTCCCTTACCCCTACAACTAATAATCAGAAGAAATGGAGACGATTACTGTTTGTTGGTGACCTTTGAAACAAACTTGTTCGACAGTTTCCCAAAGACTAACTTTTACAAAATACGCAGATAATTCCCCAAATATCACACCTGGAATACGCCGCGAGCATTTGGGACCGTGGTAAATAGATTTAATCAAAGAAATTAATAAAATACAAAGGAAAGCAGCACGCTTCGTTAAAAACTGCTACGAGCGTACATATAGTGTCTCACAACTTTTAGAGGGATTAAGGTGGGAGCTCCTAGAGACTCGGAGGCTACACGATAGGCTTAGTGTGCTTGAGAAATTCAGAACTGATATTTTTTAGAGCGACATAGAGAATATTATCATGACTCCTCACTACATCTCTAGGTCTGACAAACGCGATAAAACAAGAGAGATACTCTGCCGAACAGATATGTACAAAAACTCGTTCTTTCCGCGAACAATAAGCGGCCACAATAAAAATTGAGCTCCGCTAAATATACTCCTATAATACATGTCACCATTTCATCTCACAAAAACTTACACCTTTACCCGGCCGGTGACGTAACACCCCCTGCCACACGCCCATGCGGCGACTCGCAGGGTGTTATGTAGTAGTATAATTATATTTTTAATGACCGAATTTGATCAGCCATAGGAGCATACTACATTCGTTTGTGTCTACCGCATTTTGAGTTCAAATACGGCCATTTGAGCAGGTGGTAAAATCTCTCCTTTCAAGGCTGAATTACCGTAAAATTAGGCTAAAAATCTCGTTTTTTTTATCTTCGTTTATAGACCGCACTTTAAAGATACCATACCCAAGTTTGCAGAATGTTTGAAATAGTACTGAAAGTAGCCCACTCCCCACAGGGCACCGTTTACTGGAGCCTCAAAAGACGTGCCCCGTAAGTTTCAGCAGTGGCCCTGAAAGTGGCTTACAACATTCGTGGCAAGTCTTGGCAACGTGGCAAGTCTTGTGATACTATTAAATCCTTTATCCTTTATTGTCATCATCATGACCCTAAGGGTAGAGCCACCTTCACGCCTCCATCTCCTTTTTTGATAGGTACATCCCTTCCAATAGAATTCTACCGATGACTCCTTTGGAGGGACTATCATACTTGCATACTTTACTTTCACGTTATTATCATTCAAGGAAAGAATATGTTGAAATTGTCTCGAGAAAAATTCGACCTTGACCGGAAATCGAACCACATACCTTTGGTTTTTGGACCAATGCTCAGTCCAATACGCTAACTAGGCTTCCTATTTCTCGTGTCAACTTTGGAGGATTCAAGGGAACTAGATGTTAATCTCTTGCGGTTCATCCTATATGGCAACGCAAGGGGGAAGAGAGTTTCAATGAAGCGCTCTTATCGTAGAAATTTCAACGCATTTCACCTGATATGTTTGTATATTTTCGGGGAAAGAATGTCAGAGACAGGGTTATTCTGGAATCTGGTAGTAATCAAACAGTTTTCTCCGTAATGCTCTATCGTTGCCTACCTGTTTCGATTCTGTTACCTTTGTTTATGGTATTAAACACACTCTAATGTAGTTGAGTCTCTTAATATTACTCATACAGTAAGTCCTCGGTATCCGTCGTTTTGATTTACGTCTTAGTCGATATTACGTCCATGCTGACAAGGGTCGTCGGAAAATTTTTCCTTGTTTAATGTTAATAATATAAGCCGTATATGCAAATGCTTCCGTTTATTGATAACTGAGACATAATCATCTCTTCTGAAATAGCTAATTTTTTTCTGGATGAAGGAAAACAACGTCTTAATTTATCGCGGGATTAAAGTGGTCACGAATATCTGGATCTGTTTTACGTTGTTTCGACTTACGTCGCTCTTCTTCAACACTCATCTCTGACTTTAATCGAGGACTTACTGAATTTAGAACTTTTTATCGCGTTCACCCATTGGGGTGTATGGAGAGAGCACTACTTCATCAAACTGAAGCCTGACAACCAAAATAATAACTCATTGTGTAACCCTGCTCTCTCCTTACTCCGATGGATAGCACGACAGAATGGATAAAACAGCGGATTCAAAGCAAGAATATCGACCATCTGTTTGAAATTCAAGGCAAGTAACTCATAAAACATACACTGACTGCTTATTACCATGAGATTTTCTAGATTTTACAACTTAACATCGGGAATACGCATGATTTCAATTTACATTAATAAGCAAATCACGTAAGGAATGAAGAAGTTAAAAGAAAGAAGTGCATTAAAGAAGTGCATGCTGATTTGTTGTAAGTTATCAATGGAAAACGTAGTTAAATTGCAAGATCAGTGCGTTAGGCCGCAACCACTATTGGAAAATGAGGATCAATGAAGATGGTGAACTGGCCTAAGCCTCTAGCATTGGCCAGCATAGCAAGTTCCCTCTCCATATACCTCAATGTTTTCACCCATACCTGCCATGTTGGCAGTACTCCGGGCGCCACATTGTGGAGGAACTCGGAAGTCACTTGATGGAAAAGTATATCGATAAAAATCTGGCGTGACTGCCTCATTACTGTATCTGATATCGGTCACTGAGTACCGTTATGTACCTCTGTACACCTCTTCTTTATACCTGACGCAGAAATTTGCTGTTAATTGTGTGCTATGAAGGACTCGTACTCCGTTTTGTGGAATTTAAAATTTGTTAGTTATTTCAGAAAAATCAGGGACGTGTAAAAATGATTAAAAATTTGAAATTGATAATAAATCATTATACGTATAGGTTTTATAATTTGTGGCTCGAAAACAACAGTTGACCAGGTCCACACAGATAAAAATATCCCGAGGTCCCACACTACACAGTTACCCGGGGACTCAAAAGACGGTGTCCTGGGCTCCGCAAGTTGGTCTATCACGTCCTGTGATATCATTCGCTCTTTCATCATCGTCATCATCAGCAGCAGAAGTCATCCATCCGAAAATTTGTTATAAATTGCTGAACTTTTGTTACCATTAACATTTTGCTTCTGCCGCAAATAACGGCGATGGAAAAGGCACAAAAAAACGAGATAGGGGAGGAACGTCGCCTTTTCTAAAAAAAAAGATGGTCCAAGTACAAAATATAAAGATTATTCGATATTTTTATCTTTAATAAATACCTTTCAAGTCCACTTCAGCCCCAAATGTATTAAAGTAACGCATTTTCACTTCAATTACTACCATTAGAGTTCGTAGTTCACTTATGACTTGAAAAAATAAGATGACAAGGTGCCTACAGTCTATATTTATTCAACCCCTTGGAATATGTTGTCTCTCCAACAGTAGCGTTGGCAAAAATAGGGGTTTAAATTATTAATTTATATATAATGTTTTATAATTCTTTGAATTAGCACTGCATTAAAAAAGCCCAAATTGAGAATGAAATTGCGGGAAAAGTGGGAGATTTGTGGCTCGAAAACAGCAGTTGTCCAGGTCCACACAAATAAAAATATCCCGAGGTCCCACACTACAGTTACCCGGGGACTCAAAAGACGGTGTCCTGGGCTCCGCAAGTTGGTCTACCACGCCCTGTGATATCATTCGCTCCTTTATCATCGCAATCATCAGCAGCAGAAGTCATCCATTCGAAAATGTGTTATAAATTGTCGAACTTTTGTTACCATTAACATTTTACTTCTGCCGCAAATAACGGCGATTGAAATGGCAAAAAAACAAGATAGGGGAGGAACGTCGAGTCCCTTGAATACCCTGCAGAAATAGCCTCGATGACGAAGGATCATGCTGTTGTGGCCATCTGATCATTGGTCTCCGAAGGAGAATTATCGTGGTCCGGGCGAATTATCTTCTCGTGACAGCCGAATCTTAATCGGAAATGAATTTAGAATTGATACTCCGAGGAAAAAGTAGTCGAGGACAGATAATTATCTTCGCTGGAGATCGCTTAAAATAAAAATGATATTTGGCTCAATATGTTCCGGGAAAAAAAATTCTTGCGATATTTTAGATAACGTTTTGATTCGCCGAAATATTGTCTTAAGAATAAAATGCTGATGTCATTTGTATTTTCCCGCCCTTGATTGATTGAGAGTTGATATTGAATAGGGGAAACCGCAATAATTTTTAAGTGCTTATAATTAATTTTTAGAATTATTTGCTGTAGAGTATTACTCATTGCACATTACGATTGAGCGTAATACTCATGTCGATGTTTCCATGATAACGTGTGCATGATAAAACAAACTGCATTCCAGGCTGCGCGTTGCATGAGTAATTCAGTGAATGCTTTTGCGAGCACTTAACGGACTATGACTTACCGTCTTCTAACTGCTGTGAGGCTCTTCATCTCCTCTTTAAATCATCCAAACCAAGTTTACCACCCACTAAATGTCTTTAAATGGGCCAACGATGAAAAAGCTGCGAGGCTTGCCTAGAAAATAGCAATTAGTTATTTATTTTTACAGTTTAAGCTATTGCTAATAGCATTGAAGCGAATAGAATTGAAGCTATTGCTGGTATTAGCTTAAAGAGTTGCGAATTAAGAGTCATAAAATTTGAGGGAGATATGCAGTTGATGTAAGGTCCTTTAAGTTTTAGATTCGATTTTATGTTGCGTGTTTAGTGGTTTTTTGATGAAAGCCTCGAGTAATTCCGATATCATGATACAATCCTCTTAAAATGTTTTTAAATAACTACTTTCCTGTTAACAGATATGTATTGCATGGATCCTAGTTATAACGATCTCATCAAGGAATCTCCGGAAATGTCAATCATAATTTCCGTATTGGGATCTCAATGGAGATAAAGGAAGAGGAATCCGTGGAAAGGTGAAGAGGAAAGTAACCGGGGTCGTTATGCCCCACGAGAAGTTCCAAGGTCAGGGTCGTAGAGAAGTGACTATTGTGACTACAAGAAATTGTAAGGAATCAAGTGAAAATCTCAAAACAGTTATATTCTCGATTTTATCCCGGTAAAGCTGATCCTGCTTTCAGAACATTCTCCTTGCTGTCCCATTGTTGGGCACGTTTTCTCCTAAAGTTACCATTATATTTTGCTTCATAAGCACCATCCTGTTCTTGAAACTCCATCATACCTCTTAAGGGAATCGGATTGGTGTGGTGGAAACAGTACTGGCCTTCAATACCGATGGCCATAGTTAAAATCCCGGCGGGGTGGATATTTTTCAGAGGAAATCCAATCCATACTTGATTGTCTTGTGGAGGGCACTTCAAGTCCAGTATTCCGTCTGTCGGATGAGATGTAAAGCCGTGATCCCACTGGCGCCTCTCCTAAGAACGGGCTAATACAGACGCCGAGTGATGTTCTCTGCATCTTTCCGGGATTTCTTCCACGTCATATGTTTTGGGGACAAGTCTTCTTGAACACGCTGGCAAGACAGTCAGCGAAACTGTTGTCCCAGAAACAACTTTTGCGGAAGAAATCCTCGATGAAAATGCAGAGATCATCATTCCAGCTTCGCGGAAACCTGGGAACTAAATGACGCCGAGTGTTTCCCCACCCCTCCCCCATTCCCCAAAGGTTCTTCCCTTACGTACCTACCTGACTGACCTCTATCGGGCAGATGACATCAGTTGTCGGTTGCCTCCGCAAACTAACCAACCAAATATTCCTGTTATTACGGTATTCCACCTCAGTCACCTATGAATTACTTGGTCTATCCGATGATTCTTGCGAAATTGATACAATGTTTTGGATAATGCAGAAATAAAAATGAGTGATTCTCCACGAAGATGTAATTTTATTCGTCCTGGGATTTACTTTATTTACTGGCGTTACTGTTATACATTTGGGGCTGAAGTGGACTTGGAAAGTATTTATTAAAGATAAAAATATTGAATAATCTTTATATTTTGTACTTGGACCATCTTTTTTTAGAAAAGACATTCCAATATTGAGCGTATTTTTTGTTTATAGAAAGTGGGGAGGAATTAAGTATTCATTTTGACCTACTCCATCCCGTTGGAGCATCCTCGCTCAGAGGAGATCTTAGATAAGTAAATGCCAGAATGCATAGAATGCCTAATAATATAAAAAAGAATCACGGGTAAAGAGTAAATTCCAGTTGACTCTATCATTAGTGTCCTTTCAATTAGTTTACGAAGAATCCTGTTACGAATCTACATATATATTTGTAGAGTGGACTTTCCATTTGGGGTGAATGATGGGATTAACATTGGGAAGTTATTTACGCTAATTTGTTCTGCTATAACTTGCGGGAAATTTTACTGTTACGAAATACCTTTTACAGGTAAGCGCAGAGCCAGGTTGGTTTCTGTTTACGTTAGGAATATAACGCTTCTGATAGCTACTTGCGGAGTCTTTTAAAAATTCAGTTAGTGGACTTGCAGATTCATTGACCCGTAGAATTACGGCGAAGCTCCCTTGTTGCAAGTATTTTGTGCTTTAAAAACTTACCGATGTGAACCCACCGTCAGACGATAAAGACCTGGAGCTTCACTGTTCGGGATGCCAGCTGCTCTCATTGTCCCTAGTGTTTCCTCAAATTTTTCCCACCGAGGACTGCATGGCTGTTCGTAAATGTTTAATGTGTCTGACATTTTGTCTATTCATTTAAGTTAAAAATCTCGTAATACTCGTCATTTTGTGCTGTCGGTCGAAGGAATTGCTTCATATCCAGTTCATATGGTATTTGCCAAATGCTAGCTCTCAAGCAAAAGGTTTTGGTGTGATGGCTGAATATTTTCTTGAAATCCCGAACCTTTGGGTTCAAATTCCCACTATGATGAATATTTTTTGGTGTAGTCCATATCCATTCCTCGGTGGGAAAATCTCCGAGTGCGGTACTCCGTTTGTCGAATAGGATGTTTAAGCGATGTTTCATTGGCTCCTTAATCAATGACGGTACCTTGTTTCCCTCTACTCCTTCTCCTTTACCCCCCCCTCCCTCCATCGCCAACGACACTTCCCTTTCCTGTGGGCTGTGTTTTAGATTTTCAAGATAATACCGGCATCATAACTGAGGAGTCATGTGGTACAGTCCCCAGTAGAAAACTACATGTGGTACGAGATTTTGGTTGCATGTAAACAGCTCGTAAAAAGGTCTCGCAGCCTTCCACATGTAGTTTTTCCTCGCCGAAATACTGTTCACGAATTTTATTATGGCGATTAGAGACGCTGTGAACAGTATCAGAAGTTATCAATATGAGTTAGTTTTAACCATTGAAGTGAATTAACATATACTACGGATTTAACAAATATCCGCCCAAGGACCCTGCAAGACCTTAAGGTCAACATCCGGGAAACACTTGCCAACATACTCGCTGCTACGCTGATAAGGGTCATGACAAACGCCAGAACACGGCTTATTCAGTGTATGGACAGTGGGGGCGTCACCTACCTGATATGATTTTCAAAACTGTGCAACGCAAAACTTTAGATGTTCCTACATTATAAAAAAAATGAAAAATTATCTGATTCAAAAAATGGGTTTTATTGTGTTTTGAAAAAAGGAAATTATAATGCCGCACCCTGTACATATAGTACTTACGGGCCATCGCACTAATTTTTCAATTTTACTGCGTTTTCCATCGTTAACTTAGTAGAAACCTGCATGCACTTACATGCGCATTTGCCTATGCGGGCTCTCCTTACGTATTTTGTTTATTTATTTAAATTAAAAATCATCCGTATTCCCGGTGAAAACTATTGTAAAATTTTAGTAGAATTTATTGCACTAAATTGACAAAAGGTTTATATTCAAGAGTTACTTGCCTTAAGGTAGTGCAAGCGAGATAGTTCCCTAATCATTATAGTGACCATATTCTAATTATACGTTTTATTTTCACCAGCTGTGAGACACACGAATTAAATATTGCATTATTAATGGTGCGATTATATAGTTTTACATGACAGAAATTGTAAGGAATCAAGTGAAAATATCTAAATAAGCCTTTAACTTGACTCATTTTCTTCGCGTTGTACGTTTGAAACTCCATCCAAACGGGAAGTTTATTAAGATCCTGAAGAATTTTCTGTAGTGAGAATATGATTTATTTTCAGAAATAGTTGAGAAAACATACAAACTACACACAGTTGATTTTTTGACGAGATCTAAGTGTAGGAAATGCCACATTTTTAATATGACATCTCTCTGGAGTGCATACACGTACGATTTCCCATATAAAAGGGCGGGTATTTTCTGGCAAATATCTCGGAAAGTAATGTGGGGTTGAATTTTTTATGTCAATGGAAGGGTGAGATATTTTTCTTTAAAATGAGACCAAATTTATTGATTTATAGGTAAAATTATATTTCGCTCAAACTACCTTAAATGTCTAAGAGATGGTTGATATTCTTGCTCTTCATCTAATTCATCCATTCAGTCATGCCATCCTTCAGATAGTAGGTAACGCGCTGTGTTAAACAATATGGGTGTTATTTTGGTTTCCAGGCTTCATTTTGTTGTCGCAGTGCCGTCTCCATATGTCTAAATGGGTTAAACTCACCAAAATCTCTCGTTGCTGCTCCACGTGACTCCTAGGTTACGTCTTAGAGATCATCTTGAGCGATTCAAACATAATCCCCCAGCATAATCACCTGTCCTCAAAATTATATCTGTCCAGAAATAACCAGCTGATGTTGCTAATGGCCTTATTTTACACTCTAGAAATCTAATCAACCAAGAATTATTCATAGGACTTTATAATAAAAGACTTGAGTAGGACTCTCATGGTTGGCTTGAAATGCTAAATATTCATTAAGCATTAATTTCAAAACCAAATCAGTTAAAACTCTTCCTCAAAGGAAGATTGCGTTGTAGTTTTTAATTAAGTAATACTTATATGAAAAATATGTAATCATGACGTCTCACTACATCTCTAGGTCTGACAGAAGCGATAAAAGAAGAGATATGCATTGCTGAAAAGATGGTTGCAAACGCTCGTTCTCACCGCTCACTGTAAGCGACCACAATGAAAACAGAACTCCACTAAATAATACTTTCAACTCACCCTTAATACACGTCGACATTTCACCTCCCAAAACCTTAAATCTTTACACGGCTGGTGTCGTAATACACCCTGCCGCACGCCCATGTGGTGACTGTGAGGGTAGTAAGTAGATGCAGGCAATTTGCAGCGCAATGACCTGTGCTCGTAGATTTTTGGTACGGGAAATGTGGTGAGAGCACTTTCAATAAAAGAAACCGAACTTTTTATCTACCAATTTATTTCACAGATTCTGTCAACTTTGACCATTTCACCGGCTCAAATATCCAAGCATACAGAGGATATGAAATTTATTTATATCACATGTAGAGACATGCCAGTGTAAACTTGTCATTTAAAAATAATTCTATGTGTGACTACTGTTCACGTGTGTGATAATGGATTCCTCGCTCACGTGATCTCATTTTTTTTCTTTCAGTTAAGCTTCTGGATCCTTCAGCTGTTTCTCCATCAATGCTGCTTTTGCTTCCATAGCCTGTATAGCTGCGTCCATGTCAGTAAGTTTTGATCTCCATTCTTCTTTAATTGAATTCAACTTTTCTTGAACATGTTTAAAGTGCATACCGACCATGACCGCCTCTTGCTCCACTGACTCTGCGGTATCTGCATAAACCCTCAAGCTTACCCTGAAGATAAAATAGCAAAATGAGATTTGCAATGATGTAGAACAATTACCTTTATGGAAGAAAATTTCCTCCACCGTACATTTTAAATTGAATGAGCCAATTTGGGAAAAATCTACATGATTTTTGCAACCGAATGTAACCAGTGAGTGAATCAGTGAATTTCGCAAAACCTAAGCGAGTGAAATTACAATTTCTGAGTACCACAGTTAACATCAAATAATAACCAATTGTTAGTTATTTTAGTGGCATTACACTGGTATGTTTCGTCTATAACAGTGGTCTTCAGAGTCTCTTGCAAGTTAGCACTTCGGTGCGTTATCAAGGACTTCAAACATCTCAGTTTATTTTAAAATCATGGGAACTTCAGCTCTACGGCCTTGTTAAATAACAATATTAGGTAAAAAGTTTTTTCCAATAGTCGCAATTATTTGAAACACTTGTCAAAAGACAGAAAATATTCATTGTGTTGGTTTAACGGAAACTTCAGAGAACCCTCGTCTTTTCCAGTTTAGTTTTCTTTGACCCAGCCCATCTCGAGTCTGAAATTCCCAGAAGTTTGGCCCATTTGAATGTGTGAGTGAGTGACTTTTTTCTGAGCGCTTGTGTTTGTGATTGCCGTGTTTGTCCCCGGTCGTGGCATTATATTCTTACAAACATTCACGGAGACTGTGTTTGTGTTCATAACCCTGGCATCCTTAAAGGGGTCTCTTAATGTAGTGCGAGCGAGATAGTTCTCTAATCATAATGGAGACCATATTCGATACGTACGTTTTAATTTCACCAGCTGTGGGACACACGAATTAAATATTGCATTATTTATGGTGCGATTATATTGTTTTGCATGACAGAAATTGTAAGGATTCAAGTGAAAATATCTAAATATATCTTTAACTTGACTCATTTTTTTCGCGTTGTACGTTTGAAACTCCATCAAAACGGAAATTTATTGTGATCCTGAAGAATTTTCTGTGGTGACGATATGATTAATTTTCAGAAATAGTTGAAGAAACATGCAAACTACACACAGTTGATTTTTTTACGAGATCTAAGTGTAGGAAATGCCACATTTTTAATATGAGATCTGTCTGGAGTGCATACACGTACCATTTCCCATGCAAATGGGCTGGTACACTCTGGAAAGCATCTCGGAAACTAAATGTGGTTGGATTTTCCGTGTCAATGGAAGAGTGGTATATTTTTCTTTAAAATGAGACAAAATTCATTGATTTCTAGTTAAATCATATTTGGCTCGAACCACTTTAAGCCGTGTAAAAGATCCCATTTAGGGTTGACTGTGTGTGTGTCTGTGAGTGGTCACTGGCAAGGAATTAACGCTCCCGTAAACTGTCTTAGAGGGTTTTCTGGGTGAGAGGCTGTGGTTGGTCACTGAAGTTTCCGTTGAATCAACACGGTTAATATTTTCTTTCTTTGACGAGTGTTCCCAATAATTACGGTCTTTCGAGAAATATTCTCACCTAATTTTGGTCGTTTGACTGTGGCGTTACGTTGGGAAATAACGAGAAGGAATAACACATAATAAAAACAATGAATACTATGATCCACTGTATTTTAATGATTTCTACTGATTTGGACGTCTGTCGCGTCATCATCAAAAGACAATCTTTGATTGTCTTGAAAATGACGATATAGACGACGAAACCGGTAGACATCAAAAAAATAAAGCGGGACTGTTCAGAATTTCACGTTACTTTATAACAACTTTATAATTACAATCAATGCCTCAGAGTCGTAGAAAATGAATTCAGTTCAATCCTTTGTGTAAGCAATGTATACTTTTGTGGTCTAGATGTTATATCTTTCTTTGGTTTGATAAAAAAATCTTCATACTAACCATTCTTCACCATTTCCCGGTGGTAATGTGACTTCCCGTCCTTCAACCCATCCTGAAAAGAAAAGATTTTTGTCAGCCAGGGCACAAGGTCCTCTTTTTATATTTTTAAATATATCTCTTGCATAAATTGTAAATTATATTAATGGTGTAACACTTGATTTATTGCATTATAATGTAACCCTCGTTTTTCTTCCTTTTTTTAAATATTTAGTAATACACAATTCTTTTAACACCATTTCACATTCAACTCACTCAACACTGTCTCACTTTTCTTATTCCTTCCACACAATTTCACTACCACTCACTTTCACCTCCAGGCTTGACACTCTCCCCCACGCGTTCTCCCCCTTTTTAAACTAACTCCTCGTTGCCATGGCATCGTTAATACTACAAGGGCTGCCAACCCAAGAGTGATGGATATGATTCCCATTACAATGCCTGCCAGATAATATGCAGTGAACCGAAATGTGGCCAATTCGTGGACGCGTCCAATACCGTTAGCGGAAGGGAACCACGTGACCGAGGACCGAGTAACGATGGTATTTGCTTAAATCATACGATCGTGAATTTTTTTTCACTTAAATTCCTTTCTAACATAAATCTGTCACCTTTACTGTTGTCTTGAGCCGACTATGTCACGTTTTCATAGGTCCGTGTTTTTTAACCCGTTGTGATCACACCTCCCAGCCATAACATAATGGTCACTCAGGGTCTTTAGGACCCCGTGGAGAATAATAGCTGTGTTTTCTTTGTTACGTGAGATAAAGCCTTGAAAATTTAACTAAATGTACTTAAGCATGTATTGTCTGTGATATCGTTGTGCAGTTATGCAAAATTTGTTTTTTAAATATTATAAATTTACAATGTAAAAAGAAATCGAAAAATTCCACTTTTTTGTGATCAAATCATCATAAAATCTTCAAATTTCAATATTTTGCTATGGAATATTAAATTCCCAAGTTACTACTCTTAAAATGATGCGACGCTTAATGGCGATGCTGAAAAAAATCATTTATTCTGAAAATTGAAGTGCTAAATATTAAGTGAAATTCGAAAACATTTAGTGGAATTATTACAGGGGCAAATTAGTAGTGTTCACGATTGGCTACAGATAGGAGCACAAGTTCGATTTTGAGGCGTAGCTTCAACGCTATGAAGCCGTAAACTTGGTCTGAGGTCTTATTTATATGTATTTTACGCGCAGAGAAAGAAATGCTCTCCGCGGAAAGAACGTCGACGCATCGCAAGGGGAAGGTAGAGGAAATGGCCCAAAACTGTCCACTGTTGCCGCTCCTTGCATCGTGAGCCATTGGTGCTCCTCCGAAAGTAGTATCTTTCACTTTAGTGAACAACGCATTTCGTCCTTCTTTTATTAAGTAAGTTAAGTGGAAATTCGTTATGATGAATTCTTTCCACCACGTCAAGCCTGATGTTTCTCTTTTTGTAAAAACCTAATTTGAGGTATGTATTATTTATTCTTTTACGAAGACCGAGATGTTATTCTGTACAGATATAGTATCTACCCATTATGCTGTGACTCTTGTGACATGAGCTGCCTCTGTATAACTGGACGTAAATCGTAAAATAGAGTTTTGAAGATCTGAGACTTAATTTTTTTAATACGTGCATATCGTAATTCATTATTTTCGTATAGTGACTGTTTAGATTTATTGTAGGACTATAATATTGTCGATAGCCCAGATAATCATTGCCACGCTTTTACGTCTTCTTTCCACGGATTTTTATCTCTTATAAATGTCTTCCATTAGTCATGTGACCTTCTGATAAGTATACTTAGCACTCTATTAGGTCTTTCCTACTTTTACCTTTCCTTACCTTACCTTACCATTTCCCCGTCTTCTTTCGTCCCCTTCCTTCCAGTCCGTGCAATTTTTCTCGAAAATAGAACTTGATTCTACATGATTTGAGTGGGTCTCCTTTTTAGAGTTTCGGTGACTCCTTTTGGTCTCCATCTTGGTGCAAGAGTTTGCATTCGTGGCTTAATAAACTGGGACGAGTACTGCATGCGAGATTGAACTCACTCTACTCTAATAACCCTAGAGGTGACAAATTTCAAGCTATCCGGGACTAGCCACGGAGTTCCGCTATTGCGGAGTCAGCCGCAATGCACATATGTGCGAATTTCCACGGAGAAAAAATCATCCGCCTTGACCGGCATTCGAACCCGGATCCCTCGATCTCCGGCCGAGTGCCTTAGCCAGTTAAGCTACCGATCGAACTTTGAACACAGAGAGGTGTTCACTCTTATTTGACAAATTTGACCCTAGAAGTGACTTACAAGTGAGAGGTATGTAAGATGTAGATCATTAAAATGAAGTTGGCATCACATGGGAAGTGACAGTTCCTTCATTCTTTTCCGCAACCATATCTCAAGTTTCTGCAGCCTATTCTCGTCCTTCTTTAAGCGGATCCACGTTTCTGCCGTATACGATAATACGCTTCTTAAAAATTTCTTTATTATTCTCTTCATCACATCCGTGCTCCACATTCGTTCTCGCCGTCGCCTCCTTTCTATCACTAAACGCCTCTATAGCTAACGCTATTCATCTCTCTATGTCTCTGCCACTAACTCAAAATAATTTCCTTCTAAACTGGTCAAGGTACCAGTGTTGGACAAGTTGTTTCAGATAGCCTTCTCCATGGAAACAGAATATAGAACATTTTCACCGAATTTCTCCCGGAAATCCCCCATAAATTGAAAACGCACATTTTTTTCTTACACCACATTCAATTTCTCTTGGTCTTTCATCTGAAATTCTTTCTTCATTCCTTCTTCAAGCCATATGCGGAACACACATACAAAACATGTTCAGCACAGCATTTAAGAAACTAGGTGGTCTTAAGCGTAAAATAGGAAGATCCTCGGATGAATAAGTAAAACAGAGATGGTACTCCGCTCTGGTTAGACCACACCTCGAATACGCCTCGAGCATTTGGGACGCCGGTCAAATAGATTCAACCAGAATAATTAATAAAATACAAAAAACTGCACGCTTCGTTAAAAACTGCTGCGAGTGAAAATGAAGTTCTCACAACGTATCGAGGGATTGAGGGGGGAGCCAGGAGACTCGGAGGCTACAGGCTAGGCATAACTTGCTTGAGAAATTTAGAACTGGTGTATTTCAGAGCGATACAGAAAATATTATCATGACGCCTCACTACATCTCTATGTCTGACAGAAGTCTAAATTAAGAGAGATACATTTCCGATAGGTAGGTACAAAACTCGTTCTTTCCGCATATAATAAGTGATCACAAGAAAAATCGAGCTCCACTAAATTCATACCCATATTACGTGTAACGATTTCACTACTCAAAACCTTATCCCTTACATCTTTAAACGGCTGGTGTCCTAACATCCCCTGCCACACGTCAATGCGGCGGCTCGCAGGGTATTATGTAGATGTAGAAGCCAACATTTCTAAGGTTTAACAGATTTTCCTGTCCATTTAACTAAACACTGGTGCCATAGATTACTAAACAAATTATAAAAATAGTTAATAACCATGAAACATAAAGTACTTACCGTTCAATTGAGTTTTCATCTTGGCCAGACATCGCGATGCTATTTCAATTTTTTCCTTCCCTTCGTCATCTTTCGGTGGCTTACAGTTGCTTCCCAGGTTAAGTCCTTTCGCTAATTCTTTTGCCTGGTCGTTCGGGTGAGTTTCTTTTTTCAGCTGTTGCTTACAAATTTCTGCAACACATGGAAAAAACAGGTTTGGTTTTTAGTTCCTTTCATGTGTGAAATAAGTTTCAGTTTTAGTGCAAAAATATGGGAATATTACCCAGTGTATTATGTTTTCGCTAGTTATTCTTGTTATGGTGGGAGCCCCTAAGGGACTCGGTAGCTGCACGCCAGGCTTTGATAGCTTGAGAAATTCAATACTGGTGTGTTTTGAATTTCTCAAGCAAAATAGAGCGACTCATAGAGTATTATCATTACGCCTCACTATATCTCTAGGTCTCACAGAAGCGATAAAATAAGAGAGATACATTTCCTAGCAGATAGTTGCAAAAACTTGTTCTTTCCGCGCATAATAAGCGACCACTGTAAAAACTGAGATCCACTAAATACACCCCTGTAATACACGTCACATTTCCACCTCCCCAAAAAAAATTATCAGTTAAACCTTTACACGGCTGATGTCCTAACACCCCCTGTCACACGCCCATTCAGTGGCTCGGAGGTTTGTATGTAGATGTAATACCTTGCTGTCTAGCATATGCCATGAATTAAACGATAATATGATGTACAGAGGGCTTAAGGTTGGCGTTTATGTTTGCAAATGTTGCCGAGGGGAGCAGTTTTCCCAGTTTTCCCATATTTGAAAAACAGTGATTTTTTTCGTTGCTAGTACAATAAATACTGTTTCTAGTGAAAAATTAATATATTATGCATATTTTTCGAATCCTCAATAATATATAGACCTAAGGTACTTGTCCGATATGTAAAAAAAGTTAAGAAGCTGAAACATCACATCCAAGTAAAAACTTTCCTGTCGATTAAACGGTTGAGGAAACATTACTAGATCGATCGATTTTTAAAATAAGTTGTTTTTAATGTCTCACGTGTGACCGCAAAGATGTTTGCTTATAATAGGAAATGTCAGTGAAAAGTTTGGTAAGTCCAAGCGGGACTTTAGGTTACTTCTATCATTATCGTGTCTCGAGACAAAGTCAAGTGAAGTACAGGCTCTTATTTTACTGAACGTTTATAGGGAGAAATGGTCTACCTTTTCACGTTTTAGTACAAGAGAGCAGAAGGAAATGATTACGGGAAGTGTATGGTAGCGTTTGAAGTTCACTCTTATCCGAAAAAGAATGTCTTATTTGAGCGATTTTTATTTTTCCTCTGGATTCAAAATGCTCAAGGTATTCTATCTAAAAAAAATAGGTAATGATTTTTTTGAGAAATTTAGTGCAGGTTTGCCTTAAAACGACACAAATAATATCATTTTGACGCCACACTACATTTATAAGTCCGACAGAAGCAATAAAATAACATAGATACATTGCTAAACAGGTGGGTACAAAATTTTGTCTTTCCACGCACTGTAAGTGACTATCATAAAAACTGCGTTTTACTTAAAAACACTCCCCCATTGCCTTTCACCATTTCACCTCCCAAAACCTTATTTTTCACTCGTCTGGTGTCCTAAAGGACAGGTTAATCTATAAATGGTGTATTACATTGAAGACTGTTGAAGGAATGAAACGCCTGAGCTTGCTCATCTCTTGAGTAATACCAGTCTCATGGAAGTATCTGTCTTTTTACTTATTCTTCCTTGAGATATTTGACGAAAACGGTTGTCATTTTCCGAGGAGGATGCCACAGCTTTGCGCCACTAATTGCAATAATTGTACATCTACGTCCACTTACTACCCTGCAAGCCACCGCAGGGAAGTTTGGCAGGGAGTGACATATAACCAACATAAACTACTGTGGAGAAAGAAGTTACTTTTACAAACGAGCACCACACTATCGCTATGCTACAAATGCTACAGAAACTACTAGAATAATCTATAATATAACTATGTAAATATGACACAATATTCATGCATGAAACATGCAAAACATGGTGCTAGCACTACACGCTATATTTAGAAGCGTGCATTAGGGAGCACGTCAATTAATCAGCTACACTACCTATCAACTAACGTACTTTAAAGTCTTAATTAAGGAGTTCTGACGCATCAGTAAATCCTCGCATCCATTTACATACACGTATATAATCGGTTGAATCCCGTGAATATCAGTCGTGCGACTTACTTTTGCGTCTACGCAATATTTATGTCGAATATCTTACGGCATATGGAGTTGAAAAATGAAAGAGACTGGCCTAATACACAAAAAAAGAATAGCGCCACTGAAACATGCTAGAAAGACGCTGTCAACAAATAAGCAAAAGAAAATGAGCTGCTAACACATCCATTAAATAAAGATCACTAAAACATTTGTCTAGAGCATGCTCTTGATAGGCGGTGATACGTGAACAGTAACAAAAGCAGAGCATATGGAATTAGAAATAATGGATATAAAGTGAACCGAAAGAAGGATGAAAATGAAATTGGAGGAGAGAATCATTTGTGAAGATGCCATACAAAGAGTTCGGAAGGGGAGAAATATATTGAAAACTCTTCAAAGAATAAGAGAAACTGATTTGGCGCATTATGCGAATATACCAACTAGATAGTGAAAACAATAATGGGTGATATAGAAGGAAGTAATGGATGATATGAAGGACAATGGAACACCACTCTGTACGTAAACGACATAAATACAGTAGTAAAAAATAGCAAGCTCCGTCTTTTTGCCGATGATGCAGTAGTGTATAAGGAAATTAGAAATGAAGAGGACATCCAGTTTTTAGCTAAGGATTTAGATGCGATTGATGATTGGTGTGATAGATGGCAACTAGAATTAAATTTGAAGAAATACGCGATTATGAATTTTTGGAAAAAGAATGGCTTTCCCCGGAATAATTATTGCATCAAAGAAAACAAAATATGTAACGTAGATTCAATTAAATACTTACGCGTCACCATCACTGAAGACATGTTATGGGGGAAACACATCAGGGAAATAACTAGTGTAGCAAACCGTAGATTAGGATTCGTAAAAAGGGTTCTAGGCAAATGCGATGAGAGAGTACGAGAAAGAAGCTATTTTACACTTGTCAGGCCTCATTTAGAATATGCCGCTAGTATATGGGATCCATACGAGGAAGGTATGATAAAAGAATTAGAGCGCGTACAAAGGAGATCTGCTAGGTTTGTTAAAGGCCGTTATGATAATTGTATAAGTGTTACGAGCTTAATAGAAGAACTAGGATGGGAATTACTATCAGAACGCAGGTTAAAATATAGGTTAAAACTTTTAAGTAAATTCGAAACAGAGTTGTTCCCAGATGGCGTTAGATATATATTGAGAATCCCTGCGTATTATGCTAGGTTTGATCATATTAACAAAATTAGAGAGATAGAATGTCGTACCGATGGATTTAAAATGTCATTTTTCCCTCGTACTATAAGAGAGAACAATAGGCAGCGTAGCAAAGGGATAGGTATGTGAAATATAGTTAGTCTGTAGTGCATGATTAATGTAATATCAACCAATAATCTATTTCTTATTATGTAGATACTAACCATCTAGCTTCATGTGACCCTGTTGTCTAGCATGTCTCCCTTAAGTATTCTACTTGCATGGCAATAGTGCATGTTTGGTGATCTTCATCCCCTGCCACACACCCTCGTGGTGGCTCGCAGGGTATCACGTAGACGTAGACCACAGAGAAAAGAACTAGATGGATTGGACACAGACAAGAACTTCTTCTTTGAGCACAGAAGAGAACTTCTGTTCTCAAAGAAGATAGAACTACACACCCGGAAACAGTATGTTAAAACATTCGTGTGCAGTGTAGCCTTCTATGAATGGAAAGGATGGACGGTTGGAAAAGCTGACCAGAAAATACTAGAACCCTTCGAAACCTGGTGCTGGCGGAGGATGCTTAGGATAAAATGGATGGAAAAAATAAGAAATGATCTTGTGAAAAGAATAGTAGAAGAGAAAAGGACCATATGGAACACCATAGAGAAAAGAAGAACAAGATGGAGTGGACACTCCTTGAGACACAATGGGTTTATAAATAAATAAAAGCCAAAGGGGAGAGCCCCCAGTGGAAGACCCAGGAATGAGTTTAGGACCAAATAAAGAGGAAAGTTCATAGGAAGAGATACCAGAAGGTTAGGGAACTAGCATTAGATAGGGAAGAATGGAGGGCTGCAGTGAACCAATTGTAGGATTAAACAACCAACCAATGGAAGTAATGGGGTTTGTAGTGTCAGAGAGAGGCCAATAATGGAATACTAGGGCAAATAATGAATTCCCTGTGAGTGATTTGGGTAGGAATGAGGCGGTTGAGGAGATTGGAATGGAGTGGTGCTTCAGATCAACCATAAGATCGATAACTACTAATAGTTAATGGGATTATTTTATGGAATTAATGAAAAAGAAATATTCACCCGATACAGCAGCTATCCGGGCGTCCCACGACTGCAATGTGCGACCACGCCTGTAGCTTGGTCCCTCCGGATATGTTCCGGCCGTTGCGGGACTTTCCCCGAGCTGGCTTGATTCACCCCAGCAGACAGTGCCTTCTTCCCGGTTCTGGCTACATTCTGGGTTGTCACAAGGTTTCTGTGATTTGGATGGTACATTCGACATGTTTGGAATGGGCTGTTGAATATTCGGCTTAATGATGTGGGCCACTTGACCGCGTCAGCTCGAGTGAGTGGCTTCCGCTCTTTCACGAGGAAGAAACGCGACTCGTCAGTCAGAAGAGTCTCCGCGACTGCGTTTGTCTGAGAGCAAGGACGAAGGGTGATCACGTGTTCGGAATTGTTTTGCCCTGAGTCTTGTCGCCTATGTTGCTAAGTGTGTGCTTCGAAAATGGAAGTGGCAGAGTCCGGCATGCTTCGAGCTTATCTAATGAATAGAACAATGCCATCGCGTGAACGGTGTCGTCAAACGCCCACATAATCTTCGGAAACCGAAGAAATAACCTTTTTCTTATGAATACGTTCACGTTCGCAAACTGTCGGAAGAACGTAGCCTCCATAAACGCGGTTACTTCATGGAATTCTGGGAAATGTCTTTTTATTTACTTGAATGCTTTTCATACTATGCTCGCATTAAAAAGATATTGTCCTCAATTATACGTCAGCTTTCACGATAATGTACATAGATTTTCCGTGCCATGCATAAACAAACATACTTAACCGTTCACATTTTGGTTTAAGATAATGTTCTCGAATACTGGTATAAAATACGAATACGAAAAATACGAATGTGGTAAAAAATGAACAAGCTATTACTGTGAGCTGCTGTTTATATTTTAATGATTCTGTCAATCATAATTGATTTAAGAATCCATGGATGATGTGCGTTTTAACAACTGACGTACCTTTTCTTTGGGCATTTCCTTGTAATGTATGACTATGCATGTTTGTTACTTTCACATAAACACCATGTTTTCGCTGAAGACGCCTTAATACTGTAGAAAATCGTTCTGGGATTTCGGTTGTAGCAGGGCTACCCAAAAAGGAATTCCTCTCATTTTTTTCTCAATAATTATTTATTCATCTACATACTACCCTGCGAGCCGCCGAATGGGCGTTTGAAAGGGGATGTTAGGACTCCAGCCGTGTAGAGAGGTGAGGGATTTGGTTTTGGGAGCTGAAATGGTGACGTGTATTATAGAAGTGTATTTAGTGGAGCTCAGTTTCTATTGTGGTCGCTTATTGTGAGTGGAAAGAATGACCTATCTGTTCGGTAACGTATCTCTCTTATTTTATTGCTTCTGTCATACCTAGAGATGTGGTGTGGCGTCATGATAATATTCTCTGTCGCTCTGAATCACACTAGTACTTTATTTCTCAAGCAACCCAAGCCTAGCATGTAGCCCCCGAGTCTAATTATTCTAGAAAAATGACATTTGCACATAAGAAAAATGCTTTGATCTACTCATTTTATTTTTTTCACATAATCTCCTTCAAGTTCTATTGCCTTCTTTCAGCGATTCAATAGACGTGTCGGTATGCCCTGTCGGTACTGGTTCAGGAAATGGAACCATGTTTTTACTCCGCCTATCACCTCTTGGTCGTGTAAAGTAGTTTTGTAGAAAAGTTGATAGTGCAATTATTCAAAATGCATTAGAAGGGGAGGGAAATTACGAAGCAATTTTTGCTGTCCTACGTCTCTAGCTTGTGCCATAGTGGTATTTGTGAGACTAATCATGCAGTCTGTCCTCTTTAAAGCCGGTTGATATATTTTCAATGAACCACGGAACTAGCCGCGCAGTCACGGATTCACCCGCTAGTCACTTTCCACTGTGAATTTCACACAATTGAGTCACAATCACATCACAATTTTACTCTAACAGACGGAATTACTCTATTACTTAACATTTTTTGTTGGTTAGAGTCTGTCTAATGGTTGCAAGTGTTTTGGGGTCGTGCCCTTGTCAAACTTTGATCAAGAGATTTGCGATCAACTGAATCATAAGCTTTTTTTTGAAGTCAACGAAGGTGCAGATAATATTCTTGCGGTAGGTACACTTTTTGGTGCCGAATGGTTAGTTTTAGATTTAGAATTTGTTCCGGGAGTGATCTACCTGGCATGACGCCTTCTTGATATTCGGCAATTTTGGATTCAGTTGTTACTGAACAAGAAAGCATTGTGGGATAATTTTATATGTGACAAGAAGGAGTGGAATTCCTCTGAAGTTGTTTACATCTGTTGTATCTCCTTTTTTTAATAAAATGGATAAATGAGGACATTTTCCTTGTCATAAGGGATTTGTTTAGTTTGCCAAAATTTTGTATTTTTGTATTATTTCTGCTATGGTTTTTGGTCCAGCTGCTATCACGAGTTCTGCTATGATTCCATCTTCACCTGATGCTTTAATGTTTTGGGGCTTTTCAATTTTCTTTTGGTTTCTTCTTAATTTAGCACTTTTGAATTAGGGTTGGTTTTATTGGGATCTTTTGGTGGGAATCTTTCTTTGCGTTCTGGGCAGATAGGGAGTATTTCGAAATAATTAAAAAAATCTCAGCCATTGTCTTGATTGTTAAGTTCAAGTTTCCCATTTTCTTTTCTAAATCGATGCTTGTGGGATTGGTACCCCAATAGTCTCTTTTTGAATGTTTTGTAAAAGTAAGTGATGTTTGTCTGGAAGTCAAATTCCAAGAGTTAAATTTCTTAATATTGCCTTTTTGTTCGTCTGATTAATTCGGATATTAATAAATAAATATAAAATTTTTAATAAAAATCTAAAAAACGGGAGGCCTTTTCCATACATACATTTTCCATACATTTTGGTACATAGATGACTGCAAGAGGCGATAAAAATACAAACAGGATCGTTTGATTGGTATTTCATCATATTTGAAACACATTAAATAAAATTATAACAGTGAAATGGACATATCTGTTTGCAATGAAATTTTTCGCTCGCATTTGAGATGACAGGTAAATTAGTCATGAATTTGTCTTATAAAATTTAGTAATGAAAGGGCATAATATTAGGTTTGATAGAAGTTGTACGATACGATATTTGCGTAAATACTTAAAATTGAAAGGAATGTCTCGCTTACGTTAGTAAATATGTCTTAAAATAAGTTTTAACATGAAATAAACAATTTTACTTAATAAATAATGAGAAACAATAAATAATTTATGCTATAACATGCTGAAATACTTGTTAATACATTATGCCTGGGTAAGTAAGTCGCCGGTCACGCCACCGCCGCCGGTAAAAACAATCGGTTCGGCGCGCTGACGCCGTGCCGAGCGTTGATCGTTTCCAGGCACTGATTTCTGTTATTACGGAGCTAAAAAAAATGTAGGCAGTTAATTGCTGGCCAACGGTGTTTGGTCATGAATGCTTATTTAACCCAGAGGAATTCTCGTCTGTAGGGTAGTTGAAGGTCAAATTTTCATAGAGGAGGTTCAAATCGCGACTGTTTAATTAACAAAAAAATCTTCCAGCCTTTATTCAAAAAGTTTTTAGAATGCTGCATACGCTTATGGAATGCGTTTGCTATTGCATACCAAAATTAAATCGCAAAAAATGGTCTTTGTTCCACGAATGTACATTTAATAAGGAACATTCATTTTAGGCATTCCCAGTAACCAACCTTTAATTTAACATACATAAATATAAAGTTTGTCCATAAAGTACCGATCCTCTATATCCGATCGAAGGGAAAAATATAGATGGAATCTTTTACGAAACTTTGATGTTGACTATTTTATGCCGGACGATCAAAACATTTAACTCGAGCCAAACGATTATGGTAGAAACGATCAAAGGCATAATATTAAGAACATATACAGGCAAACCGATAGATTTAGAATTTCATTTTTTCCACGTACATAATGGGACCATATTAGTAAAATGGGTTTTTTTGCTTGTGATAAATATCCGTACATCATGGGTATCTCAGAATAGACATGAGAGTAGACTAAACGCCGTGGGTTAGAGTTATATGAGGAGTGTTTGCGGCGAGAGTATGATGGATAGGGTCAGGAATGAGTGGGTAATAAATGAATGTGGGATAAATGCTCCAGGAATGAACATATATAAAAGGAGTGTGCTTCGCTGGTCTGGGCATGTTGAGAGAATGGATGAAAGTCGAATAACGAAACAGATTTATAAAAGTGAAATGAATGGTGCGAGAGGTAGAGGTAGGCCGAGAAAGTTGTGGTTGAGAAAATTCATTGGAAGAAGAATATTAGGAGTGTTAAAACAGGAGGGCGTGTATGAAGCAGTGTATGGGGGTAAATGAAGCAAGAGAGGTTTGCAAGGATAGGTCGGTATGGAGGAAGTTATTGAAGCAGAGTTAGGTGTACAATATGTATTTTTGAGTGAAACTTAATGAGTGTGCCTACCTCGGAATGGAACGGCGTGATTGTTATGTATATAATTTTTTTCTCCTTAGGTCATCAATAATTATCACGAGTATTTAGAATAAAATAACTGACAGTTTTCATCGGAACACCTGGCCGACATATTGTGATTAATGTGGCAACGTTTCTAAGGGAAACTTTTGCTGTTTAAAAAGGAGGGCTTTATTTTGTGGAAGTTTTCCATAATGGAGCAAATAAAAAAAATTTTGTTAAATCCATTAGAGGATTATTAGAACGATCTACGTTTCGACACTTCGTGCCATATTTAGGTGAAAATATAAAATTAGTAACTGTATACAAACAAAAATCAGTAATAGTATTCATTCTAGTTAGGGAGGGGATGGAATTTGGGAGAGGAGGTGAGGTGGGAGTAGGATGAGTTTAAGGGAGGCGGCTGTGGGGGTGGTGAAGGGCAGTGGAGAGGAGGGGGGAAGGAGTCATAGTACGTGTTTTGGGAAAGTCCTGCTCATATCTTCACTGCGGGAGTAATGGCTTGGGCATAGGGTGTGAATTCACGCATATATTTACACAATATAAATAGTTCGTTACTTCCATTACCCTTGAGACATGCGGCTTTTCAGGGGGATCTACATCTACGAAGTATTTATCGCAGTTAAGAACGCAATGGTCAGCAAGATAGAAGTGATTCCAGATAATATAATTGAAAGTGTATTGTGTTCCATTCAGTGTGCTAATTCTAAAGTAATATACGTTTGTGCCTACTATAGACCACCCCATTCCGATGTACACTCAGTAATAGAACTCGAGAAACAGATCAGGTCCATTAATTCCCATAGTAACGAACCATAGTAGGTGGAGATTTAAATACACCATCGATAGATTGGAAAACATGTAGTCATAAGTCTGGGGGTAGGGACAAAGAAATCTGCTAGTCATTGCTTAACCTGTTCGCATCATAAGCACTACATCAAATAGTAAATTTTCCTAATTGAGGGTAAAAAGTTCTCGATTTACTTGCCACAACCATCCCTGAAAAAGTTATTAAAGTTGAAAATGTCGATGGAATAAGCGACCACAAGGCAGTACACGTAAAATTTCCCTCAATACTGAAAAAAATTTTAAATTAAAAAGAAAGATTTACCTTTTTAGTAAAACAGATATTAACGGATTTAGGCGTGACTTAAAGACTTCTTTTGAAAAATTCGCGAATATCAGCAAAAATAGTGATACATACAATACATGGAAAGAGTTCCTCTAAACTACGCGGTCATTTGTCGACAGATATATACCTCATAAGTATAAGAGTGAGAATAGGGAACCAAGATGGTAACGTGGAGGTTAGAAAATTTTTAAAACGCCAATGAGTTAGCCTCGCGAAACAAAGGAAAATGAAGAAAAATGTAGCTAATAGCGATCTAAAAAATGCTATCGAATATTATAAAATTTGTTAAGCAGCCGCAAAATCAACCCTTAGAAAAGCGTTTTGTGAATTCAAGAGAAAAGTACTCGGAGAAAAACTAGAGGGAAATCCGAAAGCATTTTGGTCATATGTTAGGGAAGTACAGGGAACTAAAAAGTCAACGGTTCATACCTTGAAAAACTTTAGAGACGAAATAGCAACTTCCAGTTTAGATAAGGCTAATTTATTGAATTATTTTTTTCAGAGCGTTTTTAATCAATCAACGCGTAGTTTGCACGGAACTATACCAGACCAATTTCAGCAACCAATGCCCCCGATCAATATATATTATAGCGGAATCGTATCCTTGCTAAATAACATTAGGCCGAACAAGTCCTCAGGTCCTGATAAAATTACAGGTCGTGTGTATGAACAATTAACTCTCGAAATGGCTCAGTATCTAATAGTAATATTTAACAAATCCCTTGAAGAACACTCGGTTCCCAAAGACTGGAAGATAGCAAACGTGACCCCAATTTATAAAAGCGGCGATAGGGAACACCCATGTAATTATAGACCAATATCATTAACGTCACTATCATGTAAAATTATAGAGCATAGAATTGTTACATCAATAATGGGACACCTCGACAGCCAGGATTTATTGATAACAAACCAGCATGGGTTCAGTAAGGGACGGTCTTGCGAAACTCAATTAGGTCTTTTTGTTCATGATATTGTAGTTGCCGGAGTAGGTAACGTACAGGTAGACGCAGCGTTTCTTGACTTTAGCGTTTGACAAGGTTCCCCACTCCTAGTTACTCACGAAGTTAGTATCATACGGGATAGACAGTAATATACTAGGCCGGAGAGGTGAATTCTTACATGAACGCCTCCAAAGGGTGGTATTAGATGGTGTCGGCTCAGGCAAAGTAAAAGTTACATCGGGTGTTCCCCAGGGAAGCGTGATAGGCCAATTTATGTCTTCTCTACGTAAATAACTTGAATACAGTTGTAAACACTAGCAAGCTCCGTCTTTTTGCCGATGATGCAGTAGTGTATAAGGAAATTAGAAATGAAGAGGACAGTCAGTCTTTAGCTAAGGATTTAGATGCGATTGATGATTGGTGTGATAGTTGGCAGCTAGAATTAAACTTGAAGAAATGCGCGATAAAGAACTTATGGAAATAGAATTGCTTTCCCCGGAATAATTATTGCTTCAGAGAAGAAGAAAGAAGAAAAGAGAATATCTAACGTAGTATCTATTAAATACTTAGGCGTCACCATCAATGAAGACATGTCACGGGAGAAACACATCAGGAAAATAACTAGTGTAGCAAACCGTAGATTAGGATTCGTAAAAAGGGTTCTAGGCAAATTCGACGAGAGAGTACGAGAAAGAAGCTATTTTACACTTGTCAGGCCTCATTTAGAATATGCTGCTAGTGTATGGGATCCTTACGAGGAAGGTATGATAAAAGAATTAGTGCGTGTGCAAAGGAGATCCGCTAGATTTGTTAAAGGCCGTTATGATAATTGTGTAAGTGTTACGAGTTTAATAGAAGAACTAGGATGGGAGTTAATATCAGAACGCAGGTTAAAATTGAGGTTAAACCTTTTAAGTAAATTCGAAACCGATTTGTTCACAGATGTCGTTAGATATATATTAAGAACCCCTGTGTATTATGCTAGGTTTGATCAGATCAACATGATTATAGAGATAGATTGTCGTACCGAGAGATTTAAAATGTCATTTTTCCCGCGTACCATAAGAGAGAACAATAGGCAGCGTAGCAAAGGGATAGGGAGGTGAAATAGAGTTAGAGTAGTCTGTAGTGCATGATGCATGTAATAGCAACCAATAATCCCTTTCTTATTATGTAGATACTACCCATCTAGCTGCATGCGACCCTAGTATCTAGCATGTCTCCATTAAATATCCTAGTTGCATGTCAATAGAGCATGTTTGGTGATCTTCACCCCCTGCCACACACCCTCGTAGTGGCTCGCAAGGTATTACGTAGACGTAGACGAAATACCGTGCAAGACGCCACTTGGGTGTGTGGCACGGGTTGCCTTACACCTGGCATTATGCCCTCATTCCAGCTGCAATCAGAACCATGTACGTTCCCCCGAAATGCCAGGCGCAGGCCAAAATCAGTCAGGATAGCAGTACGCGGTCAGACCAGAAATTAGGAGAGTGCTATATGAACGAACGTGCTACCATGCAGTACACTACTTAAGATACGGCTATGAACTGTCATAATTACTGCAATAGATAAATAGTTCTACATGGTTCTAAATCATACAAGAGCTATATCATGCTATTGATGGCATTCAAGGTTAGTGGCTATAAATGATGTTAAGCTTTTAGCACAAGTGCAGAAACCTATTTTACCTAGTCAGGGTCAAAGTATCCTAGAGCTGATCTATCGCCAATATTATGATTCCTTACTGTAAAGAAGTAACAGTATAAATCTATCGGTTGGGTTGTCAATTTCCTTAATTATATGTTTGTGATCGTTTCTTAGATAAAAGTTTGGCTCTAGCAAAAGATGTTGAACGTCCGGCAAAAAAATGTATTCATCAAAATTTCCCAATAGATTTAATGTGTGTTATTGCATTCAACCGGATAGAGGCTCCCACCCAAATTCTCTCAAAAATTTAGTAACACTGCTACGTTTATCGTAAGAGTGGTCAATAAATCTAGCTGCACTCCGCTGTATTTAGTGAATGTTGGACGGTTTCTTGCAACTATAGCGCGTCTCGTCTTTTTTGTAGTGGATGGCAAGACAGGGATAAGTATGTTAACCAGAGTAGCCGAACACAAACGGTCCCACGTAATATCAAAACACGACTTCATGTTCGCTATCCATCTCAGGATAAACAACCACCACAGAAGTTTGTTCCGAAAATCTTACTAGAAAATACCAGAGTCCTTCAAAACCTGGTGGTGGTGGAGGAGGTGAAACAACAAGTGAAACGATTCGTGTGGAGCGTAACACTCTATGGATCGGAAGGATGGACCATTAGAAATGCTGACCGGAATAGACGACAAGTCTTCGAAATCTAGTGCTGGTGGAGGATGCTGGAGATAAATTGGAGGGACAAAATAAGAAATGATGAAGTGTACAGATGAGTGTAAGAGGGGAGGACCATATGCAACACCTTACAGAAAAGAAGAACCAGATGGATTGGACACACCCTGAGACACACTGGGTTTGTGAAGAGCATAATTGAAGGTAAAATAGAGGGAAAAGTCCCCAGAGGAAGACCCAGGATGAAGTTCATGGACCAAATAGAGAAGAAAGTACATAGGAAGAGATACCAGGAGGTAAAGGAACTAGCATTAGATAGGGAAAGGTGGAGGGCTGTTGTCAACCAATCTCAGAGTTGTACGACTAATGAACAAAATGTGAAATGGCTGCTTCGGTGATGTGCTTTTATGAAAGCCGTGCGTTTCGCTTGGGTCGAGGGCTGCGGTTAACCAATATCAGGATTGAACAACCAATAATGGTGATAGAGAATTTGAATAAAATGACTCTTATATCAGGTCCAGCCTACTCATTATTAGTTCTATAACTCCCCCTCCTATCTCTTTCTTTTCATGATCGATATCTAACTTACCTCTTACTTGCAAGTCACCTATGGGGTGAGTGACGCGGGGTGATTTCACTTACCCGTGCCGCACTTGTCTCAGTTGTTTCAGTCACGAAACCTTACCCATGCATCAAGGCCAAGACCATAAAGAGTCAGCATTTGATCTGTCCATTTTGGGTGATTGTGAAAGAGTCCTTTTTTTCGGATTTCAATGAACTTGTGGTCAGAAAAGTTGCCTTTGGTTCTCAATATAATGCAGGAACATTCTTTGGAATTTTCGTCAATGTTCTTGAATTCGCAAAAGTTATAAGTTTCACTATTTAAGTCAACTTTGGTAGAAAGTTGAAATTTGAATGGATTATAGTGATCTGCATTCTCTTTTTCTGAGAAGCGCTTACATAAATTCTAAGGGTAGGTCAAAAATGCTTGGAAGTCGTACCACGTGTGCAGAACTCCCCAGAAAAAGAAAAAGCAAACCTTTGCTTATCCTGAATTGCGTTATTATTTTATTTTATATGGGGTTTTGCACTAATATTATGCCATGCTCACTTATATTCTGGCCATGATTGAGCGTTTCTACCGAAAAAAAACAAGGCAGAACGCTACCATCCAAATCTTACAAATTTTTACCCCAATGACCGAAAATTGCTTAAGTTTAATCGTTTGGCGGAAGCTCGAACAATTGGCCGTACGAATATAAAGACGCTCTTCGAATTTTCGAATTACGTAATGTCAGCCAAGTGTACAAAGACTTACAGTGGCCATTATTATATCAAGTTATTGAATACAAATCTAGCGAAAACAAACAGTGCGCTATGATATAGATTTAATTTGAGATTCTCCAGAAAAACATTTAACTCGGCACTACATTCGCTCGGAACACATTTTCACTTAGCATCCCTGTCGTTAATGAGGTAAATTTTCCATGCCTGCTTAAGAAAAGGTTAGAAGAAAAATTAACTTTGCTAGACGGCCCTTGAAACCGGCTCTAATTGTCTTCACTAGAAGTGATGGGTTTTGGGTATCGGTTTGGATAAATAAATCAGCAATAAATTGAAGTGTTCAGGTTTTATATTTATTATGCAATTTAAACACATTTCAAATAAAAATACATTGAATTCTGTATTCTGTGAATATAATTCCAACATATCTGCCATATTTGACAGTTAAAAATCTCTTTTATATATTTGTAGTTTGAAGAGTCATAATAATATAATATCAAAGCAAGTATACGTTTGATCTCAACTAGGAAGGTAACTACATTAAACGTTACGGCTAACACAACACCATCCACAGACTGACGATAGATTCACGAAATTTACATTTTTATGTGTGAACAATTGAATAACACATAAGTTTAAAAATATAATAGAATCGTCTCGCCTTTTTCTCGTGTATTTATCCGTGAGGTGAGCCTAGTATTATTATTTCCATAACTATATTGACAATAATGCTTTAAGTAGCCATTTAATAAACAGTATAATTTATTCCGGACGGAAAGTGAACCGGAGATAGTGACACAAAATTAAACCATTACCTTCATGACTTAAAATTTTGTCTCAAGGCAATATTTTTTACGATTTTTTTTAGCAATTTGAGTGGAGCACCCATATTCGAAATCCCATTCTTTCTTTTGGAAATCTTTCCTATGAATTTAGTGTAAAAAATTATAGTATTGAGTGTATTGAATTTAAATGTGTATTTACTAAGAGCTAGTAAAATGACTAATACCTCTCCTGGGGTATTTTAACCTATGCTCTCCCATTTAGTTTTTCAAATGGTTTAAGTACATCCTATCCACTAAGTGTGTCTTCCAATTAATTAAAAATATGATTGTAACGGGTGTGTGCTGTGATAGCTGCCGACGTTTTGTAAATATTGCCCCCGTTATGCCATTGTTTTCCGGCGGAATTTTTATCTTTTTCTTTCATTTCGGAGATATTAACTTTATGCATGTTCCATATGGAACGTATTTCCTAACAAAAACATTTAATTTTTGTGTTGCAGTATTAAACTGCCTAAATTCAGTCCAAAATAGCTTAATTTTTGGCAAAAGTGCCGTGAAAACTGTGATGAGCCAATTATTGTCAATACTTATATTACCTAATTATAGCCTCACAGAAGGTTTTTTTGAAGAATGAAAAAAGTTGGCGATAGGAAAAACTGATAAATTACTTCCGAAAACATATTTGTCCATAAAAAATTATAAACAGTTTTAAATTTGTGGAGAATGTTGACATTTTTTTCGTGAGAATCATTTAGACAATACTCTGTTGCACTGCTCAAAAAAAGTTCATTTCGGGAAGAAAAGTATCTTAGACGCTTGAGATGCTTTTGTAGAGGAGAATGGAGAGGTTGGACTGGATAGCAAGGGGATGATCTATGAAGTATTGGAAATATGAGACTGTAGAAAAGGATGAGAGTCGGATGAAATGGCTAAAAAAAAGGAATGAAGGACGTATTATGAGAGGTGAGATCATGTAAGGTAACGTTGAAAAAGGTAACAGAGAGCGGAAAGTGGGGACATGATTTAAGATGAAGGAGTTGAATATGATTTTTTTTGCCAGGAGGAGGAGGTAGAATAAAGTGAAATGAGAAGGAATGTGGAGAAAAATTTAGATGGGTCTAGGAACGTACCACCATGCTATGAATCAAATATTGCAGGAGGTCTGTACAAAGATCTCACTACACGTAGGTAGAATACCAAAGGATTGGAAACTTTAACTTTTATTACATGTGGTTGGATTATTGAAAATTTCGTACGGGAAAGCTAACTTTTTTAAAATTTTAATTAAATAATATAATATTAATTTTTAACTGAATGCTGATTGTACCTAGCTATGACTGGGCTTGGTCTTTCAAGTATCCGAGTTGTCACTCATGAATAACAGGCGATATGATGCCAAGGTAATAAATTCTATGTATTCTGGTTCCATCAACTTACATTCATGACCTATTGGTTGAAAATAATCTCAATATTTAGCTCCTTATCAAAACATGCATATTTTACTAGTCCATGGCTATTAGAAAAATTAGTGAAAAATTACTCAGGAAAGAGAACGCAGTCAATTGTTGGAAAAGTGTAATGAAGGAATCATTGGTAAATTTTTATGCCAAAATCTTGAGCAAAGAGATGAGACTCGATATTGCATCAACCCTCAAAATACTTCAGGAGAATCTCTAGCTTATGCTTCAGCTCCTCTAGCCGGATTGCATCCACGGTAATTGCGGCCGCCGTCACTTCCAGTTGTCTCATAAAATATTTACACATCCTCTTGTTATAGTTCAAATTTTCTTGGAGTATTTCATACATATTCCCAATCTTTAATATCTCTTCTTGTAAATATTTTGTTATTTCAATGTAGGTTTTTATCAGCTTCCTGAAATTGGAAAATTTAAATTGGTAAATCACACCACGAAAAAACTTTTTTTTTTCCAATTAAATTTTCTGATAGACTCAACGTAAAGATGACGGAAAAGATTCACCTACGTCTACACATTACACTGCAGGCCACTTCAAGGGTGTTTGGAAGGGGGTGAGTTTTCACCATCATGCACCAAAACGTATATGTACATGCAACTTACACCAACATGCCCTACAACATCGGTATGCTACCTGTGTTACAGAAACTGTTGTAGTAATGTGGAATGGAACTATGTTATACTACTACTGTTACTATAGTGCAAAGGAGATCTGCTAGGTTTGTTAAATGTCGTTATGATAATTGTATTAGTGTTACGAGTTTAATAGAAGAACTAGGATGGGAATTACTATCAGAACGCAGGTTAAAATTTAGGTTAAACCTTTTAAGTAAATTCGAAACCGATTTGTTCACAGATGACGTTAGATATATATTAAGAACCCCTGCGTATTATGCTAGGTTTGACCATATGAACAAGATTAGAGAGATAGATTGTCGTACCGATAGATTTAAAATGTCATTTTTCCCGCGTACCATAAGAGAGAACAATAGGCAAGTAGCAAAAGGGATAGGTAGGTGAAACATAGTTAGAATAGTCTGTAGTGCATGATGCATGTAATAACTACCAATAATCCCTTCCTTATTATGTATATTTTAACCTGTACTATACCGTAGTAACTAATATTCTATTGTAATAACTACTGCAATTACTTGCAATAACTAATAATCTACTGTAGTAACTAATAAACTATGACCCTATTTTCTAGCATGTCTACATTATATATCCTACTTACTTGGAAATAGTGCATGTTTGGTGATCTTCACCCCCTGCCACACACCCTCGTGGTGGCTCGCAGGGTATTACGTAGATGTAGATGTAGATGTATGTTGAATAAGGGCAAGAGTTATGCAGGGATCGTGTAAAAACGTGATGTAAGTACTACGTGGTAGATATGGATACATGCTTTTGAAAGGGCATCAACTATATTCACATTCACCACAACTACATTTTTTTGTAATCGAGTGACCTGTCCACCTGTCGACAACCTACTTCATAGTCTCATTGTTAGCCATTATGTTCCCTTATCGTTCGCGGGAAAATCAACGTTTTAAACCTCTCTGTGCTACAGTTCTCAAGTATTATTCGTATGCTCTTATGTATCGTAGCATGTTGGAGTTTTTAAGATATTAATAACTTCATCAGAGAATAAATTGGCTCGAAAATTACATAAAAGATTGAGTCTAGCAATGAATGAAGAAAACATAGTTTTATTCCTCCAGTTAAATAAATGAATAAAAATGTTTTATTATTTAATTGTTTCCAATGATTTTCCACTAAGTTAAGCCTGAAACCTTTGAGACCATTAAGTCTTAATTTTTTATCGACGGTCTGAAAGCGATTCCCATTCCAGTCGTTGCAAGAGATCAGTAAAACATAAGAGATTATCCTAAAGCCCTTTCACGTATATTGCTGATCCTCTCAGCATGCGTTCTAACCATCATTGAGATGAGATCAAGATGTTAGTGGAGAAGATAGAACGTATGCGTTTTTCTCGTCGGAACGAAAGGAGGCCGAGGAAGAACTTGGTATAGTGGTCGAGGAGAAGGAACACTTCTGCGAAGGGTTAGATGTGGGCGAAAGATGGTAGATCAGATCATGGGAGTAAAGTTACGGAAGTAGACTGCATAACGCACAGATATAAAATGCCGTTTTTCCAAGGTACCGATTTAAAATGTCGATCAGTGACCATAATGGCTGCCAATGAGACCTTGAAGTAAGTTAGTCCTAATGTAGTGTTGGGATCCGGGTAGGACCAGGTGTTTCGGCTCACGCCGCAGGATTACAACTTCCGCCCCGGTCTGAAGCTTTCGCTTATACACGGGGAAGGAAGAGGTGGAAGGAAAGGATGGGAAGGGAATGTTAGCAAAATCACAGCCCCTTCGAGACCGACCCCAATGAGGCGGATTGAGGTCAAAAGGACCTCAAGGGGCCTCCGCCTCCCCGAAGTGCTCGTATTAGTCTGGTTACCCCAAACAACTGAGACGAGTGACCGTCGGCCATGCTTTCGCGAAAGACCTACCGCACTTCTTTGTGTACCGAGAGAGCCCGTTGCCCAAATATTTGGGATTAGGTATCTCTCTGGCCCACTTTACGGGTTGACGCCGTGCGGTCTGCCGAAGTACGTCCTCGAGTCGGGGACCACCGGACCCATGGAGGGTCAATTCGGACCAATTCTGGTCAAAGCGTGGGTACATCCCTTCTCTCCGGTTAGGACCAGTGGAAGCGTGCTCGAATCCGGTTCTGAGGGTCAAAGGTTTGAGATCGAGGGGCGGAAATAATTTTCCTGGCTGGCCAACCAATTATTGCATGCCATCCGAATTTGACCCCACCACTGAGAGGCAGCGGTGTCAGCAGAAGGCATTGATAGCACAGATCAAGGAGATCGGACCGGCATCAACATCCACAGCATTAGGAGAATGAAGTTCGCGGAATCGGCCGAGGTATTGCAATGTGGAAGGCAACGGGGAAGCCTCCGCATCAGTCGACCTAGTGGAAACAGCCCTGTGTTATATATGTTTGACATGATTGTCTAACGTATATAACGCAATAAAATGGAAACTTGAGGCTTTCCACCACGTCCTTCCATCACGTGAAAGTATATAACGCAGTAAATCTCCCAGGAAAATGTTCCGGAGGTAAAATAATCCCCCAATCGGATCTCTGGGTGGAGACTATTGGGAGGGGTATATCAGTCAGGAAGGATAAAAGTTGTGTGGTTGATTTGCTGCTTGTTTCTTAATCTGCCACTCACTACTAACATCTGGTTTTGCATGATCCCTGTTTGCATTATATGCATTCTTAAATTCCTGTGAAAGATTTTTCCTTGACCTTCGTTAAGATGAACATATCACCCACTACCTACTTGTCATGGATTAAGACCCCGTCTCGGAGGGAATGTTAACTTTGTTCATTCCTCTTCATCCTTTTTTGCAATAAAAGCTCAGCCTATCTTAATTTCATGTTTAAACTCAAATTATCCTCTGCTTTGAGACTCACTAGGACTGACCCAGACTCTCTTACGCCGTATATATCGTACAAATACTTATCTTAAATCTTTTCTCTTTTCTGGGTCAAAACTATAGAATTCCTTGCTTTTATCCATAAAAAATTCTGCCTTTCTGACTATTTTTTAGAAGAAACTATTTAATTATTATTAAAATGATCATATATATATCTTTATCCATAAACTTTACCGTAATATAGTATTTTATGTTTTACATTAAGATCTGAGATATTGTTTTCTTTCTTATCTATCTATGTGGATGACACGTTTTCCATTTTGTTGTTTAGTGTTATTTTTCTGTTATAGCCAAATTTTAGTTTTTCATTACTGTGATTTGTTTGCCTGGAATATTTTTCTTTTTTTTCGTTGAAAGCGGAGCATGATATATATTTTCTGTTTTGCTCTTTTGGGGAAACCTAGAGCATAAAAAGACTTCTATTCTATCCCTGCGTGACACATTTTTCTCATTTGCCCAGTTAAATTACATATTTATCCAACATTTTCTGTAGCAATGGTTCCGTATATATAGTTTTGTGCACGCTGGTGAACACAAACGTAATGAAAAATTTTCTTTGTCGAAGGGACATAGTTTTTGAACTCATTCAGAAGCATAGAAGACTATCCTTGAATGAGAAACAGGGGAGAAAAGGCAGAAAATGATTTTTTTAGTCTTTGCAGTATTTTGCACTGTTATAAAAGTCTCCCAGCTCCTAAAACAAATCATACCGAAAGATATGTTATTATGTAGATTATATAAGTCTTAAGTGGCTTCCCAAGCATGGGAAGAGAAACACGTCACAGATTTATCTTTAGATTACATGTAGTTAAATTATGGTTTAAAATTAAAACAAAAAACTTGGGAATTGATCGATATAAAGATACTTTTTTCAAATCTACTGAATACTTACACTTTAGAATCAGAGGCAGGTGGTTCTTCTTCATTCCTTCCAGCATCATTCCCCCCTTCCTTAGGCCAGGCTTCCAGGCCTGCTGAAATATATCATTGGATAGTTAGTAATAAGTATAAATCATATTACTTTATCAAGACACAAAAGCATACTCATACTTAACATTATTCTAAATTGCTTTCGGTCAATTAGGCAGATCTATCAAAGCATACTCATACTTAACATTATTCTAAATTGCTTTAGGTCAATTAGGCAGATCTATCAAAGTATTAAATAAAATTGATAAAAAATGTTGGCTGCGATAATGGATCTCATCCATTTGAAATAATGACTAGGTAGCTGCTTACCTGGACGCTTTTATATTACGTGTATTATCCAATGCAAACCAAAGGCATACAAATCTATCCAATGAAAGTATTTAATTAAAAAAATAACTTTATAGTATACGCGGGCAAGAAAAATCTTTCAGCAATGGGTGACTGGAACGCAGTAGCGGGGAAGGGAGAGATGAGCACGAAGTTGAAGTTTATGGATTAGGAACAAGAAATGGTCGCAGTAAGAAAGAAGTTGAGTATTGTTGTAGAAATTAATTACAAATTAATGAATATCAACAATTAATTATTAATTGTTGATGTGGAAATGTTAAATTTTTTTGCTGAAAACATGTTTTTCAGACAAATACGAAGCGTAAAAAAATTGATTGAAATAATAAAAAAACATTCATCATTCATTTAGCTATCCGATAAAAAATCCGAGCCCTCTATCTTGAGTGAAAGTACTTTTAAAAAGCAATAAATGAAACCACTGCACCGAACCCAAACTTTAGCATGGACCACCAGGGGGGGCCTTTGGGGGCCCTGAGGGCTTGTTAAAATAGCTCATTTTATGACCAGATATATTTTTTTAACTACGTGCCAAATTTCAGCTCAATCGGTTCGGTTGCTTTCGCGTGATGGAGCAACATACAAACATACAGACAGGCACCATTACAACTTTATATATTAGTAAGAATTAGGAGCTGAAAGAACATATTTCACCTATGGCCTTTGACATCGTAATTTATCGGTTAATGTATGTTACACAGCCGTCCCGTTATATCAAAGTCAGGTTCCACTTTCTCCGGCGTGATGTTGTAGAACAGCATATTGTACAATGATACTCAAAACGATATCGTACTGCCCACTAAATTTATTTCAAACTCTTACAACACGTGTTTCAACTGTTTAGCAGTCTTACCTGATGATGACTGCTAGACAGTTGAAACACGTGTTGTAAGAGTTAGAAATAAATTTAGTAAACAGTACGATATCGTTTGAGTATCATTTATCAAAGTGAGGTTCGTTTATTATCTGAGGGTAATGCCTAGGTCAATTAATTTCATTATCCAGCGGGATTGGTACTGTAATATATTCGTCACAGAGAATTTATTATAGTAGATTTGCGCCCAATATTAAATCACATTTCACTTGATAAATAAAAATTAATATATTAGCACTACCGCGGTGAATATTTGGCATTACATAAATGAAGATTAGACTACAGTACAGAATTTCTTAACAATGTTAAACAGTAAATCGCTCCTCATCCAATAAATTGATGTATAGAATGCTGTCCTTGATGTTTTATCCCTTTCTAATTACTATTGTTAATATATTTGGTTTAATGTGCTTAAAATGTACTAAGTGCTAGATTGATAAATTGCGCAATTCAAATTTCAAAGGTTACTTCTTATTGCTGGAGTTTTTACTTAACATTGGGATTGCGGCGAATAGAACTTAATCGGAAATTCTAATGAATGGTCATCCCTAATGATGCCATTGATTTTAATGGATCTACTGTTAATATGTGTACTCCACCCTGAAACTGTATGCAAAATTCTTATCGTGCGTCGTGCCAATGTGTGTCATTTTCTATCTTTCGCGCATCCTTTTGGGTTATGCTTATGTGCATAATATTTTCCTGGTTTAGCCCAGACTGTCACGATGTCCTATCCGACTGGAAAAATTTGTTCCGGCTACATAGTAATGTCCCGCGACGATCATTTTCGATCAGTTATCCTCTCCTAAAAAAATATGCGCCGCGAGATCTTGCGAGAAAAGTGTAAATTGAAAACATGGTATCAAGTTGGCTCACTCATCATCAAGAGCTCATTACGGAATATTCTACATCTACATCTGAATACTACCCTGCGAGCCGAGGATTAGGCGTGTAGCAGGGGGTGTTAGGACAACAGCCGCGTAAAGATGTAAGGTTTAGTGAGGTGAAATGGTGACGTGTATAATGGGAGTGTATTTAGTGAAGCTCAGTTCTTATTGTGGTCACTAATTGTGCGCGGAAAGAACGAGTTTAAGTACATATCTGTTTGGCAATGTAGCTCTCATATTTTGTCGCTTCTCTGAGAAGTAGAGATGCAGTGTGGCGTCATGACAATATTCTTTGTGTCGCACTGAAACAATATGTTGGTAACAAATCTCAAAGAAAAACGAAACCAAATATTTAGAAGAGTAATGAAGCAGTTATATTGCCCAAACTTTTACCGAGAAGCCCAGAGGTATTATCCGGCCGAACAAGGTGGTGTTAGACCACCCAGTTAGTAACGATAATCTAATATTGTCAAATGTTTACTCCTGTAACTAGCCGCCAATGTAAAAATTTTATTTTGTAATTGCAATTGGTGAATAAAGTTACTGTGTATCATTAGCTGAGTTTTTAGATGCAGCTCCCCGTTATATTCTCGCTTTTACTCCCCTCATCTACATCTACGCAATACCGTGCAAGCCCCCTCTAGGGTGTGTGGTGCAGCGTGATTCCACACCAGGCATGCAGCTCTCATCCCAGCTGAAATCAGAATCGCGCACGATCACCCGGATGGCAGGCGCAGGCCGAAAGCAGTCACGATAACAGTGCTCGGCCTGATTAGAAACTAGATATTAAGAATGAGAACCTCTGTATCACGCTCCTAGAAACTAGAATGTAAACATACTAACAGATATGTATGCTTACATGCAGTACACTGCTTAAGATAAGACTACTGGTTATAATTACTGCGACCGATAAATAATTCTACTATGTAATGCGTCATGCAAGAGATGTATCATGCCATAAATTGCATGCTGGGTTAGTAACTAGTAATGATTTAAGGATATTTATCACAAGTGCAGAAAACCTATTTTTCCTATTCAGGGTTAAAGAATCCTAGAACTGACCTATCGCGACTATTATGGTCCCTAATTGTACGTGGAAGAAATAACATTTTTTATCTGTCGGTTCGGCAGTCTATTTCCTTAATCTTATGCCTATGATCTTTTATACCATAATAGTTCGGTTCGAGCCAAATATGTTGAAAGTCGGGCAAAAACTGGTCAACAACAAACTTTCGTAAAAGATTTAATTTCAGTATATTTTTCCCTCCGATGGGATAGAGGTTCCCACCCTATTTCCCTCCCTTAAAAAATAGAAAGATGCGCTTTTCGGGAAATTAGATTGTGGGAGGCCTATTTTAGGCTTTAGAATGCAGGGGTTTACCTTTATCAAATCTGAAGTTTTCTCCACTCGTCGATTCGTCGTCGGAGGAATCATCAGTGTCGTCATACATCTGATGACGAAGCGACAGCGCCGGAACTTTGTCCTCTCTCCCATGGCTGCATCCTGGTTCTTCTAAGCTTAGGTTCTTCTCGAAGGTTATCTTTAGCCCATCGGTTTTACAAGCTTCCTCCGGCATTTCCGGATTTTCTAGAACATAAAAGAGACCCCTTTGTACATTTCAGCATTCTACCAGCTAATTAGTAGGTTTTTGGACAGTACTTATTTCTATACACCAAGGGTTGTAATTTGCAATGAAAAAAAATCATTTGACACTATTGACCGAGTCCATATTAAAACAATCCTTGTAATTTTTCACTAATATTTATTGATATACTACGCGTTTTGCAGCTTGCTGGATCCCCAGGTACAATTGTTTAGATGTTATTTACTGAATAGTTACTATATTAACCAACGCCAATAAGCTGGGGGGGTGGGGTTTGGAGAACAAACGGATTTTTGAGTGGAGAGGCAGGGAGGCATAGGTTTGGGGCTTGTAAAAAAGGAAATTTTCGGAAAGGAGAGGGGAGGGGTGCGGAAAAAAATCTTTGCAATTATCAGAGAGTCAAGCAACATTTGCAACCAGTTTGAATTTTCATTTTTGCGTTTTCATTTTCGGCGCTGTCGCTTCGTCATCAGATGTATGACGACACTGATGATTCCTCTGACGACGAATCGACGAGTGGAGAAAACTTCAGATCTGATAAAGGTAACCACTGCTTTTTAAAGCCTAAAATTGGCCTTTCACAATCTAATTTCCCGGTGCAAAGGTTGCTTGACTCTCTGATAATTGCAACGCGTTTTGTTCCGCATCCCTCGCCACTCATTTCCAACAAAATTTCCCTTTTTACAAGCCCCTAGCCTATGTTCCCCTGCCTTCCCGCACAAAACTAGTTTGTTCTCTAAACCCCGCCCCCCTCCCCAGCTTTTGGCGTTCGTTACTGTCGTAACTATCAATAAATAACATGTAAACAATTGTACCTTGGGATGCAGCAAGCTGCGAAACGCGTAGTACATTAATAAATATAATTGGAAAAGTGCAAGGATTGTCTTGATGTGGATTCATGCATAAAATACTTCCACGAAGTGACGCCTGAGGGTGTAAAGTTTATTGACCGAGATTTGAACCCGGATCTCCCAATTGCCCGTCAGGTTTGTTAGCAAGTTACACAATCAAGTCATCTTCCTATGATGCGACTTATCGAGGAGGATTTATGCGAACTAGAATTTCAACCCTTGGTGTGTATACACCCGGGTGAGTGACCCCGTACCATATCATCTGTAAATGTTATGATTGGAAATTCGTCAATTTCAGCGTTATGTAAACGACCGTGTTGCGTTTATCCACCGCGACAGTGGCTTTGAAACCACGAGTATCGTCATCATATCATATATCATGTGCCACAATGTAGACTTGAGGCGTGGACATGTAGTTTGCATAAACTCCCCTCGAAAAATATCCTTGTAGGTGTAACTGCCTAAAACACCTTGCCGGCAAGTGGGAGATCAGAGTGTGAATCCTGGTCAAGTCAAATGATTTGTTCTTGGCGAATGTCAACCCTTGGCGTATATGCACCCCTGCGTGTGACTTTATACCATATCATTCGTATTTGCAGTGATTGGGAAGTACTTATTCTAACCTCCTAATTCCTGGGTCATAATTCTGTTTCTCCATCTGCACATGATCCGCCATGAGGTCCCTCTTTAATTTTATTTATCGCCTACCTCTTCTTCCAATCCTATGTTGAAAAGTAAACATAGTTCAACATAGTATTGGAAGATGCCTTACACACTATTTGAAATAACAATCTAGGAATACGAACAGGAACTAAAGTTAGCATACCCGCCTTCGCGGATGTTGTAATTCTCTTGACAAGGAAAAGAAGACCTAGAAGAACGGTCAAGATTTTTCTTCTCGAGCCGGAACACGTGAGATCGAAAATAAATGATGATTAAACGAAACATATGCTTTTTACAAGAAAAAAACAAGAACAAGCAGGTACAATTAATGTAGATGAACCCAGTTTTCAGAAAGTGGACCAATTCAAATATCTCGGAGTAATAATATCAAACAAAAACAGCGAAGAACCAGTGATGGCCAATAGAATGAAACGGGCCATCAAAAGTTTGTACGCATGCAACAAGGTACTAACTTCATAGATAATATCCTATAAGACAAAAATAAGATTATGCCACTCCATTATTTGCCCTGTGGTCCTGTATGGCGCAAAAATACGGGTGTTGAATAAGAAGGAAGAAAGAAAACTTTTCGTTTTTGAAAACAAAATCCTAAGAAAAGTCTGTGGGCCCACTAATGAAAACGGGATTTGGAGAACCAAGCTCAACAAGGAAATAAGAGATATTTACTAGGACCATAACGTAGTCGCATGCGTTAAAATGAAAAGAGTGAGAGGGGCGGGCCACGTCATGAGAAGTGAGCCGGGTATACTACTGAAGGAGGTCAGCATGGGAAGACCAGAGGAAAGAAGACGTCCTGGAAGACCGAGAAGAAGATGGTTGGATGGTGTGATTTCAAGAGTCTTCCTCCTCTTAATCCGCCAAGAATTTCTATCCTCTTCCACCACTTCCCAGTGTTCTCCCCTCCCCTCTTCAACATTCTCTCGCATTTCAGTACGTCCTCCATCCATCTCTTCTGCCCCCTCCAAACCTTCGCCATAGCTTCCACTCCTCTTCATCCATATCCACTAACTATAATACATACACACCAATATGGCCATTTCCTTCCGGGGTGGTCATATTTTAATTCTTAACTATTCAAGCGATATCTTGTTGCAACTGAGAACAGATAACATGGATACAACATGGAAGATTCTTATTTAATTTCAACACAATTTCATGTCGTAACACCGACGTAGGTATATCATTAAAACACCGCCTGTTCCAATGTAGAAAGCAAATTTTGAAAAAATGCGTTATCGGTAATTAAAATAAGTTGTATTAGTACTGCAACCCAGTGTCCCCGTTAATTAATATTTCGTGAGTAATTAATATTTCGTAATCGATAAGGTTTGTTAAAATTATTGAATAAAAATAGAAATATAAATAAATATTCTAACAATATAAATATGTAACTATACAAAACTAAGGGTTAATAGGTAAATAACTACAGCCAAGTTACAGAAACTAAGGAACTAAAAAGATAATAAAGAAGCAACAGGGGGTGTTGGGGGAGATAACAAAGCGATAAGCCCGCGAGATTGACGGAGGGGAATAAACAAAGAAAAAGCACGGCGCAGAGGGAGAGAAAACGATCTAAAAGTGATCCCATCTAAAAGTGATTCCAAAAAAGGAATACACACATAACACACGCATCTTAGGGTTACCGTACGAGGAGCAGTGGAGATAATCAAGGAAGGAGTTAAGGACTCGAGGAGGAATCAATCTGACCGAAGACAGAGAAATGGGGAGCAGAGGAATTAAGTCCGGGGACATCAAGACCAGATTCTCGATAAGTGAAATCACGAAAATTAATATTGAATAATAATTAAAGGAACTCTATGCTCAGGTATTCACAAAACAAAAATAATTATAGTGATCGAAAACTTATGATAAAAGACTCTCAAGCTTACTGCAGTCATTACTCATTTAAGTTTTCAAAGGTAAATATTTGTGTGTCAATCGTGAATTATTAGTTCAAATAATATTAATTTAACATGTGAAATGATTGTAATATTTAATTACTATTATAAAATGGGGCCCAATAGTTCTTCAAAACAAACCTAAAGTTTAACGTGCACAAGTATATTGCCAGTGTTCTTGTGAATAAATATGCGTGATCTAGGTTATATATGTACGCGTTATGATTTAATGTCTAGTATCACATTTAATTTACGAGGCGAGTTACTGACTTCAAAACACATGAGCAAATTGTGGAGGTATGGAAATCAGAGGAGATGCCGGAGGAATGGACACTAGGGGTCATATGTCCCATACACAAAAAGAAAGATAAAGCTGTGTGTGGAAATTATAGAAGAATCACACAGCTGAGTGTAGGGTATAAAGTGTTGGCCAAGGTCCTGGCGAAAATATTGAGACAAGCAGTGGAAAATGTACTGGGAGAATATCAAGGAGGATTCCTTTAATGAAGATCAACTACAGATCAGGTTTTTACCCTAAGACAAATTCTAGAAAAGTCTTATGAGTTTAATGTGATATCAGATGTACATTGATTTTAATCAAGCGTATGACTCAGTGTTTCGAGGAAAGTTTATCGAAGCCATGAAGGATTTTAGTGGCTGTTGAAAATGACACTTAAAAACTCAAAAAGTGTTGTGAAGATTGACGGGAACTTTTCGGAGGAATTTGGCGTAAAAAGAGGCTAAAGGCAGGGTGATTTCCTTTCCACAATTATTTTTAATTTGGCCTTAGAAAAGGTTATTAGAGAGACTATGACAAATAAGACAGGAGGAACGATTTTTAATATAATGAATCAATTTATTGCTTATGCTGATGACCTGGTGATACTATCAAGAAATAGTCCAGAAAACGAGGAGATATTTGTACATCTTGTTGAAGCAGTTGAAACAATGGGTTTTAATATTAACGAGAAAAAAACCAAATGTATGGTGTTATCCAAAAAACAAGTGGAAAGAGGAGGAGACAGAGAGAAAATATTCAACCAAATAGAGATAGTAGAGCACTTGAAATATCGTGGGACAATAGTCACAATTGATAACTCTATTGCAAAAGAGATTGAAGCGAGAATTGAAACAGGAAATCGAGCAAACTATTCATTGCAAAAAGTATTCAAAGCAAAAACCATTAGCAGAAATACAAAGAAAAGACTCTATTAAACTGTCGTCAGGCCAATTGTCTCCTATGGTTCGGAAGCATGGACGTTGACGGTGAGAGAAGAGAATTTGTTACAGAGGTGGGAAAGAAAAATTCTACGGAAGATATATGGACCAGTCAATGAAGAAGGACAATGGAGGATTAGAATGAATGAGGAATTGCAGCAGCTGTATGGGGAAGATGGAATATTAACAGAGATTAAGAAATCGAGAATTAGATGGGCAGGGCATGTACAAAGAATGGGCGGGGATAGAGTAGTGAAGAAAGTTTTAGAAGGAAAAACTAGAAGGAAGAAAAAGTAGAGGGAGACCCAGGAAAAGATGGGTAGAGGATGTAGAAGAGGATTTGAGGAAGCTGGGGGTCCGGAGGTGGAGAGAAGTAGCGGAGGACAGAGAAGAATGGAAGGAAGTTGTGAAGAAGGCCATGGCCCTACATGGGCTGTAGCGCCGAAGATGATGATGATCACATTAATTTATTTCCCCCGATAAGGAGCCGGAAAATTGGTTATTATGGTAGGTTTAAATGATTTATGACCAGTGTTATCAAGGTATCAACTGCGTACGTTACATTACAATAATTGATAGTACAAAGGACATCAAGCGGAGAATAGCCCAAACAAAGTAGGCGTTCATGGGAAAAAGAGAACAGCTGTGCTCAAAGAAGGTAGGAATACGGACCAGGAAACAGTACGTGAAATCATTCTTGTGGAGTGTGGCACTCTATGGATCGGAAGCGTGGACCGTTGGAAAACCTGACCAGAAAAGACTAGAAGACTTCGGTGCCTAGTGCTAAAGGAGAATGCTGAAGATAAAATGGACGGACAATATAAGAAATGGTGAAGGGTACAATGAGTATATGAGGAAAGGACCATATGGAACGACATAGAAAAAAAGAACAAGATGGATTGGACACACCCCGAGTCACAATGGGTTTGTTAAGAGCATAATTGAAGGAAAACTAGAGGTAAAGTCCCTAGAGGAAGACCCAGGAATAAGTTGACAAGAAAAGACTAGAAGCCTTGGAAACCTGGTGCTGAAGGAGAATGATAAAGATAAAATGGGCGGACAACAGAAGAAATGATGAAGTGTACACAAAGGTAGGAGAGAAAAGGACCATATGCAACAGCATAGAAAAAAGAAGAACAAGATGGATTGGACACACCCTGAGACACAGTGGGTTTGTTTAGAACATAATTGAAGGCAAAATAGAGGGAAAAGTCCCCAGAGGAAGACCCAGGAATATATTCATGAACCAAATAAAGAGGAAAGTACATAGGAAGAGATGCCAGGAGGTGAGGAAAATTACATTAGATAGAGAATGGTGGAGGGCTGTAGTCAACCAATCTAAGGATTGAACTATCAATGAAAAGATATTTTTATCGAATTACTTAGAATCATTTCAGTCATATAACAATATTTTATTGCACCATTAGTAATGCAATGTTTAATTCATATTTCTAAACAGCTACTGAAATCAAAACGTATAATCCGGATATGGTCTCCATTATGACTAGGGAACTATCTCGCTCAAACTTGCTTCAAATTTGCCCGGAATCATCATTTTGATATAACCTCAGGTTATTAAATGCACTACTAAGATGGTATGTACTAGTTTTGATAAAGGAAAGGAAAAAAGGAAAGGAAAGTAAGGAATAATTGACCGTTACCACTATACAACTTTATACATTACCACTACAATAAGCAACCACAAACTGAGCTCCACTAAATACACTCCCATAATACACGTCACCATTTCTCATCCTAAAACCCTATCCCTTCCATCTTTACGCGGCTGGTGTCCTAACACCCCCTGCAACATGCCCATGCGGGGCTCGAGGGTAGTAAGTAGATGTAGATGTTTGCCCTCAAAATTGGATACGGCAACCAAATCGAGGTGCTATTTCTCAATTGCTGGCCCTCACTCTTAATTAATATCAGGTGTTTTCCCAAAGGAGAATTAAGAAATGTCTTTTTACAACCGCGCAACTGTTGTCAATTTGGTTTTTAACTCTAAGCATAGATGGAGTGACATGAACCAGAGCGGTGTGCATGAATTACGTTGCGACGTTGCGACATGCCTACTTGCAATGTTGTGTATTGTTGAAAGTAAAGCCTGAATCACACGATTATTTTTTCCGTCCCTTTTAAGGGATATGATAGCTTTAAGGGCAATGATAGCTTTTCAGGGACCGTGACAATTATAGCTCGAGCTATCATTTTCTGAATCACACGGTCATTTTGGCCGTCCCTTTTTCCATCATTTTTTCCGTCCCTTTTCGCATCATTTCTATGTTAACTACTCTCATTCCATTGAAAGCCGAACGTGGCGTTAGAGTCGCTCTTTGCGGCTGAGCACTCTGATTGGCTAAATGGTGGAGTCAGCGATGCCTCCAGGGACGGAAAAAGGGACGTGCCCAGGGATGGAAAATGCTATAGGGATCCCTATCGTTGGAGCCATCCCTGAATCTATTCGAGTCTCACGATCATTTTCGAGCGATCATTTGAGCTATCATTGGAGCTATCCCTTGAAAGGGACGGAAAAAATGATCGTGTGATTCAGGCAAGAGAACCCAATAAACATTCGTTTAAGCGAACAGTTTAAGTACTGGCTGAAAGCTGACTGTCATTCCTCTCCATCCTTTCTTTATTCTACATCTATATATTTTTATTACCCTGTATATCACCTCACAATAGTACACTAAAGTGTAAAACTTAACTTTCACCAACATGCACTACGTAAACGTGACACAAGAGTCATGCAGGGAACGTGCTAAAAATTATGTTAACACTGCTGGTAGATTAACAATCAAGTGTTAGGGCGCATATCAATTATCAGCTACACTACCTGTCAACTTGCCTACCTCAACGTGTTAATGCAACCATTATGGTCTCTTTTCGATCGCAGGAATAGCGACATTTTAATCCCGTCTGTTCTGCGGTCTATTTCCATGAACTTACTCTTATAATCAGATGTACTTTGGTATGTTGAAGTTCGTTAAATAATTATAACTTCGTCGAAAAACAAATTGGTTTTGAATTTATATAAAATATTGAGTTTAATGGTCAAAGAGCTATCAATCAATAATAAATAATTAAAGATCTTATTGATATTAACCACTGAAGTGATTATAACACTACGTTTTTATTCAATCAATGTGCTGGGAGAATTTCTTGCAGCATTATGGAATTTCTTTGGCTTGCAGAAACGGAATTGTGTCCATTGTTCATGACTCTTTGCGTTGTGGCAATTTCTCCCAATTTAAATCTCTGCTACTCCACCTTGACCCATCCATTGCGCGACAACATTTCCCTTCCACTCCCCCTATCCTATGTTACGTTATCTTACCTTCCTTTCCACTAAAGGTAGAGGGCGGGATGGGTCATATCCAGGCCACCCTCCACCTTTTTTCTCCATCCTTCCCTACCTAACGCTAATTCCCTCTATTCTTTTTAGCGATACCTATTCTCGGGTCGTTTGTTTAATTATTTTATTTATTCCCATATGTCATGGCAAGATCAATCCAGCTCCTGAAAATTACTAATAATTAGATAAGTTTAACTTATCTGTGTTTAGCATGGCATAATGTACTATTCGCCTACATTTCTTTATTCCACAAGTCATTAGGACAGAGGAAGTCGCAGTTTAAAAGTTATAAACAATTAACAAGGTCAACTTTTATCAAATATTAATTTACAACAATTTTGCAAGTTTTATTACGGCGCATTTCACATTATTTGAATAATTTTCTCAAAGCTACGCATTATTCTCAATTAAGCAATCAGTTTCTCAAAATTGGTGTCAGAAAAATGAGATTAATTTTCTTAGATTTTCCCGGCGGCGGATTTGCTGGATATGTATTTCTCGGGTGTATCGTCGGATAAGCAGGTCCAAAATTCCTGACGTTTCGGAGTACGACTCGCTCGCCATCTTCAGGAGCTCTGAATGATCAGGCCATTCAGAACCCCTGAAGATGGAAAGCAAGTCGTCCTCCGAAACGTCAGAACTTATTTTTATGCTATTTCACCCTCCTCACTGTATGACTATTATGGTCTTCTAAACTACTTTGATCGGGTTCTGAATGATCAGATCAAAAAGAGCCCCTGAATTTGGAGAGCAAGTCGTTCACCAAAACGTCAAGACTTACGGACCTGCTTACGTGGTGGCACACCCGGGAAACATTTATCCAGTGATTAATTTTCACTGTGTTATTCACAGTTGGAGCGCGTTTTACAAGCAAAGTTAAATTTTCCAATGAGTTGAAAATAGGCTGTTTTAGCGAAGATAATTAATAATTCAATATGGGCATAGCTCTTTAATTTCTATGCAATAAAAATTGACGAATAGCCAGTGTCAGGAAGTGAATGAACTCACTGTGAAATATTGTGATCATTGAGGGAAGAACTGCGGAAAAGGTTCCTTAGGAAGTCCGAGATATAAATACTAAGGCATATATAAAAACAAAAGCACATGCAAAATACTTCCAGAGAGTTAAGGGACTATCATTTAGTAGGGAAGTATCGAAAACAGTAGGCATTGATTGAACAGCCAATGATGAATGCCCGTAATGCTGCAAGAAATTCTCCCAGTACGTTGATTGAGTAGAAACATAATGTTATAATCACTGCAGTGGTTATTTTCAATAAGACCTTTTATTATTTATTATTAATTGATCGCTCTTTGACCATTAACTACATCTACACCTACTTATTACCCAGCAAGCCACTATAAGGGTGTTTGCAGGCGTGACTTATCACCAACATGAGCTACAGTGAATAAATATGCTTTCACTTACAATCGCCTCACTATGGGTGTGCTACATATGCTACAGAACCTAATGAAATGATCCATATTGTGACTATGTAAATGTGACACGAGAGTCATGAAGGGATTATACATACACGGTGTTAGCACTACTTGGCAGATTTAGAAACATACATTAGGAAGCACATCAATTAATCAGCTACAGTACCTCTCAGCTAACCTACTTCGAACCAACTCAACTAACCTGAAGTCTTTACGCAGCCATTACGGTGACTTATCGATCGCGGGAAAATCGACATTTTTAACCTTTCACTTCTCCAATCTATTTTCCTTATTTTATTCTGAAGATCTGATCTACCGTAGTATGTTGGAGCTCGTATGATATTGAAGACTTCGTGTGAAAATATATCGGTTTTGAATTTACTCTAAAGATTGAATCTTATTTTCAATCGACAGTCTGAAAGCCATTCCCATTAAAGGTATTGCAAGATGTCATTAACACTAACGAGACTATCATAAAGGCATTTCACGTATATTGCTGATTTTCTCAGCACGCGTTCTAACTCTGTTTTTAGGCCTACCTCATGAGGATGCCAAACACTGGCAGCGTATTCTAAGTTGGGTCTAACAAGGGAGAAGTAGCTGATTGCTCTGAATTTATCGTCGCACATTCCAAATACTCTTTTAACAAATCCCAAATTACGATAATTAAATTAATTCCTAGTTGTTCATTATGTCATCATTGATTTATTAACAATAATCACACTAGGCAAGGGAAATTTTACCCGATCAATTTACAACTATACAATTAATACAAAGAACTTCCACCATATTTGGAAGTCCACTGAAAAAAACATTAAGCTCTGTTTTTAAGCCTGGAAAACTTAAACGTTGCGACTCCACATTAGATAACGAAGTACTTACCGGACAGGCGAGGTTTCTTTGCTGCCCTCATCAGTGGCGCTCTCTTTGGTATTGCCCCCTTCCTTGATCCATCCGGGACCGTGTTGTCTTTCTCGGCAACACCGGAACATGACGGAGTCAGCTCTTCTTTGCCTTGTTTATCAGACGACTCCATCTTTGGAAAGGATCTCTTCTTGATGGTCACGTTGGGGTGAGTCGAAACTGTAGAAAAACTGGAAACAACAGGCACCTGGACTCAAGAAACAATCTGTTTGGTTAGTAGGTATTTGACGAAGCGCGAAAACTCGGAGCACCCGTCTTCAACAGCGAGGAAAGCAGACTGACGAGAAGAATAGCACACCGGAAATACAATCACGTGACTGTGACGTCAAAACACTGTTATCTAAGTACGTGTTCGAAATGCACATCCCGTGTTGTTTTAGCCTGGGACACGTGTTGTTATTGCAGTGTGTTTTGTTTTTCCCACAAAAGGGAGGTAAAACAGCTTATAAACGCTTTTATTACCTATTCTTCTTCGGGTTTTCTCGAGCGAATATCAACTAGCTTATCAATTGAATAGGCAAGACTGACATACAAAAAAATGGAGACCGGATGTTGACAAATCAATGGTTTCCACAGTGATGATTCTGGGTATTCTTAGACACGACTTCTTTTGTCGTGGGACCGAACGCAATAATATATTGATTGCGTTAACGTACGAAATGACTGCCGGGAAGAGTTAATTAATTTATGTTTTGGAAAAATATGAAAGAAAAACCATGCACGTCGAGTTTTAGGTATCTATTGTGTACAGTTCAAAAACTTTTGCTCTTTGTTTATGCGAGCGAGTTTTGTAATATTTTTAAGCCGCTTACAAATTTTTTGACGACAATAGGGCGTTGATTTTTTGCAAAACGGGAAGACAATTTTGGGAAATTAACTACATTTTTAGGTAATATCGGCCCCAAATCGCAAAAAAACCTGAATAATAACCCGTTATTTAAACTACTTATTTACTGGTTCGAAGGTTTTCGTCGCGTTTTAGCGTATGATTATTATTATTACAATTTAACAGTTACAAGTAGGCCATTGATCTGATGGTAACATTAAAAACAGCCGAGTTAAAGAAAATAATCTTGAAACCTGCTACTTCTTTAACCTATTTTTTTATATAAATAATTTTTTTGGGAAGGGCTCAAATATTTATGTTGGTAGGTCGTTCCAGTCCCGCATGATCCTATTCAAGAAGGAGATCTGTTTTACATTTGTCCTTTGTGATCGGCACTTTATCTTGAACTGGTGATAACTTTACCCCACTAAGTTTGGCTTTATTATGTCCTTCCCATACTCATCCCATGCTTTTTCCTCACTCACTATTTTGTGCATCCCACATAGCCTGATTCTTTTCCTCCTCACCTGTAAAACTCTTCCATTCCAGTACGTTAAGCATTTCTGTTACGCTCTCTGTTGTATTGCGTTTTCCTAGCATATACCTAGCCGCTTTTCTTCGCACGTTCTCCAAGTTCATCACCTCTCTTCACTTGTGTGGGTCCCGTACGAGAGATGCGTACTCTAGTGTACCTCACATTTAAGATAAGTAGATGAGCTTTCGGGTTTCCCCCCGCGTGTAGTCTTTTATTGACGACAGTTTCTCCAGCCATCCTGCTGGCGCGTTCAGGTCGAAGTGGCCACTGGCCATGTATCTCAGGGCCCGTCCTTATATAGCTATGTCGGATCGGTCGGGGCTGCCTGATTTCCCGCGTTTTTTTGGCGTGATGTTTCTCTTCCAGGATTTTGGCGAGTTGTAGAGGTCTTCCTAGTGGCAATTGTTTGGGTTATTGGTGATTCCTATGGCACTACACATTTAACCTAAGTATATCTCTAGTTGGTACTATAAGCCTGCCGCAGTAAAAAAAAGGTCAAATGGTGCGGCTATGGCTAAGGAATATATTTTTCCAAGAGGCCTGTTTTTGGAGTCGGCACTGTATGCGAGAAACAAGGGCATGAGCAAATATCTACGTCTATATAATACCCTGCGAGCCGCCGCATGGGCATGTGGCAGGGGGTGTTAGGTCACCAACCGTGTAAAGATGTAAGTTTTTGGGAGGTGAAATGATGACATGTATTATAGGAGTGTATCTAATGGAGCTCAGTTTTTATTGTGCGCGGAAAGAACGATTTTTTGTACCTATCTGTTCGGCAATGTATCTATCTTATTTTATCGATTCTGTCAGACCTAGAGATGCAGTGAGTAGTCATGATAATATTCTCTATGTCGCTCTTAAAAATATCAGTTCTTAATTTATCAAGCATCCTAAGTCTAGCGTGTAGCCTCCGAGTCTCAAGGGGCTCCCTCTAAAAGTTGTGAGAAGCTAGATTTCCGCTCGTCGCGGTTTTTAATGGAGCGCGCTGCTTTTCTTTGTATTTTATTAATTTTTTGTTTAAATCTTTATAAATAAGGTCTCAAATACTCGCGGCGTATTCGACGTGTGGCCTAACCAGCGCGAAGTAGCATCTCTCTTTCATTTTTTCATTCGAGGACCTTCCTGTTATACGCTTAACAAAATCCAGTTTCTTTATTGCTTTGCCGCATCTGTTTTGTATGTGTGCTCCCCACGATATATCACATTATATCAGATACAATTTATTAGATACCCCCACGATATATTAGGAAACAGACACCAGAAAAATATCAAGATCGACGCTCAATGACTTGCAGATTAGAAAATGAATTTTTAAATCTAATAAATTCGTTGTAACACTGTTATCATTGCTATTGTAATTACCTTTCCACCGAAAATTGAAATCCAGCACTTGGCCCCATTTTGTCAAAGGCTTTCGATTATCTCAGACTTTGGGTTACTTTCGTCATCGCTCATAAGAATCCGAAATGGAAGAGGATGCCTGTGTAATTTCGGATTCTGACTAGTTTGACTGTTTTTTTTTCTCGTTAATATTCAAACTCATTGTTTCAGCTGCTTCAATAAGATGTACAAATATCTACTCGTTTTCTGGACTATTTCTTGATAGTATCTCCAGGTCATCAGCATATGCAATAAATTGATTTATTCTATTAAAAATCGTTCCTCCTGTATTATTGGCATAGTCTGTCTAATAAATTGATTAATTAAATTAATAATAATATTTATATAATTATAAAATGATATAAATAATAAAATAATAAATAATAATATAATAACATATAACAATAAAATAATAAAATAAAATAACATAATAAGAATAAAAACATAATAATTAAAAAAATAATGCAAAAAATTCATTCAATCTATCAAATTTCATTTTTCATTTCAAATTTCATTAATTCATTCTATTAAATTTCATTCATTCTATTAATTCTATTCCTGTATTATTTGTCATAGTCTGTCTAATAACCTTTTCTAAGGCCAAATTAAAAATAATTGTAAAAAGGACATCACACTGCCTTAAGCCTCTTTTTATGCCAAATTCCTCCGAAAAGTCCCCGTCAATCTTCACAACACTTTTCGAATTTTTAAGTGTCATTTTCAACAGCCACCAATTAGAGTTCCGCGACTTAGTTTTCCCTATACATTTCCTTAAGTGGTATTTATTTCACCATAAAATGAAACCTTTTGAGTTGACATTGTCGTATACTTGTATTGTTGCTGTTATTATTATTTTATAGTTTTTTATACATTTTCTCCCCAGTTATTCTCAATGTGTCATATCAATATTTGAATTATTACTATAGATACTGTTGAACTAATAGCAAAAATGAACTCTGTAGGTGAAATTTACTTTCGATTCACGTTTTGAGCACATTAACGCAATTTTTAAATTTTTTAACCGGCTTTTTTCCGATTTGGGCCCACTGTGCACCGTAGCGCAGATTGACTCTGGTACCAATCGAGTGGAATGATGATGGCTTTGATTTCGTTATTATTATTATTATTAATGAATTCTTTACTTCCCAGCCTTTTTAAGGGCCGGGATAGGAAATTCACCTATCCCGGGTGCAAGGCACCAAAGGGATTAGGCTCAATTACTGTTTTAATGTTCATTTAAAAATCTTCGTATTATGGAGCACGTATTAATTATTGCGGTTTTTGAATTTTCATGTACAAGTGATTTTATATTCCTATTGTTTCCAAGCTTTTGTGCAGGTTGTTTGGTATTACACCAGTCGCGGATATTTTTATTGGTATAATTTTATTATTATTATTATTATTATTAAACAGTACCATAAGTTAAGTGTGCCATTGGCCGGATGGTAACAATAAAAACAGCCCCGAGTAAAAAGAATAAACCTTGATAGACTTCTACTTCTTTAACGTACTTTAAAAAATAATTCATTTTTTTGGAAGGGCTCAAATTGTTTTCTGGTAGGTCATACCAGTGCCGTATGCTGCTATTCAAGAGTAATTTGTTTCAAAGGGTCCGAAAATTACATTCTCCGCGATGCCAATTGACTGATTCGGACTTAAGACGTAAGTAGCCCCATCATCCGGATCCATATGCTGAGAGACCGTAAGCTTAACCCTTCACTGCGGTCGCCTATTTCATGAACGAGATCCAGAACGCTGGGTGACGGACGCCCATGGTATTTTTTTACTTACTCGATGAATGCAACTGAAGTTTTTGCTGTAGTTTAACACAAATATTATATAATTTTTTAAACGCATGGCATTATTTTTTAAACGCTTCTTTCTACTTATAACTAATACATGATGCTCATGTCATGGTCTCTGTGTTCCCGATCGTCTATTGAATTGGTCCAGATGTACATAATAGTGAATTAATATAATAGCCAACATATTCCTCATAAAACATGCCATAACAGAATATATATAGTTCATTTTCACCATCAAGTAAAATGGATGTATTGCTATTAATTTCCATTTATTCCTCCGTCACTTCCAAAATTTGCATAATTCGTTGTTTGTGCTCTCGAATGCCAGATCTCAACCTAAAATGTACGTATTTCATCGTAAGTTTCTGCGGCGTTCAGATGGATGCTTCTCCATTTCTCGGGTGTCGAAGGAGTCTTCCAGGTGATATGCTAGTGCGGGAGGTCCTACATTGGTGAGACTTGCAGGTCCATGGAGACACGTCTAAAGGAGCATGAAAGGGGTACAAGAAATGAGCATTCCAGTTTATCGGCGATTGCTGAGCTTGCCTGGGGCGGATCTGACCACAAAATTAAGTTTAACGAGGGGCAATTGGCATCCAAAGAGAAAAGATATTATCCTAGGCTGATTGGGAAATCCATTGAAATAACTAAAGTCAAGGATAACTTTAACAGAGAGGATGGTTATCGCCTATCCAGTGCATGGAAGATGATTTCGCGGGAAGACAAGAGCCAATCACAGAGCACGCAGAGAAACAGATGGCGTATATTAACGCGGCCAAAATGATGCCCCGGCACCTCGACCTGAAGACGCCCGTTGGAAAACGGGCGAAACTGTAGTCTCAAAAACAACGTACGCGGTGCAAACCCGAGATGTAGAGGAGTAAAATTTTCGTTTTTTATAACCAGCAATTGAATAATGAGAATTATTGACCAAAAAGTTAGTGACACCATAATAAGGTTGGTGGATGCCGGGCATCAAAATCTACGACAAATGACGTTTTTCTACAACGGAAAAGAATTGAATCAACGTAATAATTCGGTTAGTAAGCTAAAAGTGACTTAATATTCGGCTACCAGAGGTATGGGTTTGATAATATCGACGAACTAAAAATTATAGCATATTTTAATCCCTCCGGGTGTTGATCACCGAGGCAACCGTGTACTCAAGGGTTATGCGCTGTGGGAAACTTTGAATTATGGTGAATTTGGTTTGTATTTAATCTGAAGTCCAGCTCTTTCAATGAACCTGTTCATCATATTTTAGATGTATTTTTATCACTAATTTTATGTAATGTGTAGATCGTATCCCATAATGTTTTAAATGCTTCACTTCACACTGGGGCGAACTTCGAACAGAACTCGAAGAGCCATCCTTCATCAGCAAGAATGATCATATGTTCAAAGTAAAACAGAGATCCCAAAAAACCAGTTACCGCGAGAGTTGTTTGAACCCTTATATTCTTACGTACTGGAATTCAAAAAGAAATTTAATAAATTCATGCAAAGACTTTGAGGTGTACCATTTATGCAGATTGATCGGTGATATTAATATCTATGTTAATATTTCAAGATGTTTTTGATTATCTATGATTTTGTATATAGTTCGCCTCACATAGTATCTTTGTCTGTTCGTACTGATCTGTGTAAATAAATAAATAATTATTAGTACATATGTATGATGCTTTTGTCGCGGTCACTGTCTTACAGGTTGTCTATTTCATTTGTACTGGATATATGTATTAATCACTATATTCCTCATAAAACATACCATAACAGACTAAGATGTTAGCCTCCTCGTATCCTCTATACTTTGTGATATACTGCAATTGGAAGTCCGTCGTATATATATCCGTCCGTGTACTTTTTGCTTTTCTTGTCAGGAAAATAATTATCAACAATTAGCACCGTTGATTTAATCGCCATGCATGATAGTAACGTAACTCTCGTCATTAAACCCATCTATTTTAATTAGAAATAATGGTATTGGCAGTAACTTGGTGGAACTCCTTCATTATGAAATGATGAATAACTTAGTTTTTCACAAATATTTATTACGTTCTTACGACCTGGGTTTCATCGCCTCATGGCATCATCAGGTAATGATGATGCCGCGCAATGATGAAAATATTTCGTGGAAAACTAAGTAATTCTTCATTTCACCGTCAATTTTATGCATGAATGTATCTTAAGCATAACCCTGCTCATTTGCCTAAAAAAATACTGGGACACGCGGTCCAGGTCAAGATTTATCGTGCTCAGCGAGGATGGTAGGCGTGAAAAAGAAGTTTCTAGGTTCTAATAGGCTATGTTTAAGTCATTGTCTTATCTATTTGCGCTGTTTGCAATTTTGTTTTACGAATGTAGAGTGTACAAGTCATGTAAGAAATTTATTTTTAAATTTACGTTATAATTTGAGAACTCCCGTCCATTCACTGACGTCTTCAATGTATTCAATTTGGCTGCTCTATCTATTGGACGGTGTGCATTGTTAATTTATTATTTTCACGTATTTGACTTCATTAGGCTATTGGTCAACCTATTTTCCTGTTTAAGATCTTTATGGTCTTAGTATTTTCTCAGAACTCAAGTATATCTAGTATGAGGTCTAGTATAATAAGCACAACTGAACTTGATTGTAGTGTCTATTTCCTTCTTAAACTCAGCTTAACCGAAATTTGGGAGCAATTATGTCCTAGGGGAATGCTTGCAATTAACGCGTTTATCGAGACTCAGACTATACAAGGTAGTTTGAGCGAAATGTCATTTTACTTAGAAAACAAAGAATTTGGTCTCATTTTAAAGAGAAATATCTCACCCTTCTAATGATACCAAAAATTTAACCCCTTACGACATTATTTTTGGAGATATTTGCGAAAAAAATACCAGCCCTTTTACATGGGAAACGGTGCGTGTATGCACTCCAGAGATATGTCATATTAAAAATGTGGCATTTCCTACACCTAGATCTCGTCAAAAATCAACTGTGGGTAGTTTGTATGTTTTCTCAACTATTTCGGAAAATTAATCATATTGTCACCTGAGAAACTTCTTCAGGATCACAATAAACTTCCCGTTTGGATGGAGTTTCAAACGTACAACGCGAAAAAAATGAGTCAAGTTAAAGGCTTATTTAGATATTTTCACTTGATTCCTTACAATTTCTGTCATGTAAAACTATATAATCGCACCATTAATAATGCAATATTTAATTCGTGTGTCTCACAGCTGGTGAAAATAAAACGTATAATTAGAATATGGTCACTATAATGATTAGGGAACTATCTCGCTTGCACTACCTTAAGGCAAGTAACTCTTGAATATAAACCTTTTGTCAGTTTAGTGCAATAAATTCTACTCAAATTTTACAATAGTTTTCACCGGGAATACGGATGATTTTTAATTTAAATAAATAAACAAAATACGTAAGGAGAGCCCGCATAGGCAAATGCGCAAGTAAGTGCATGCAGGTTTCTGCTAAGTTAACGATGGAAAAAGTAGTAAAATTGAAAAATTAGTGCGATGGCCCGTAATTACTATATGTACAGGGTGCGGCATTATAATTTCCTTTTTTCAAAACACAATAAAACCCATTTTTTGAATCAGATATTTTTCATTTTTTTATAATGTAGGAACATCTAAAGTTTTGCGTTGCACAGTTTTGAAAATCATATCAGGTAGGTGACGCCCCCCACTGTCCATACACTGAATAAGCCATGTTCTGGCGTTTGTCATGACCCTTAGCAGCGTGTATGTTGGCAAGTTTTTCCCGGATGTTGACCTTAAGGTCTTGTAGGGTCCTTGGACGGATATTTGTTAAATCCGTAGCATATGTTAATTCACTTCGATGGTTAAAACCAACTCGTATTGATAACTTCTGATACTGTTCACAGCGTCTCTAATCGCCATAATAAAATTCGTGAACAGTATTTCGGCGAGGAAAACTACATGTGGAAGGCTGCGAGACCTTTTTACGAGCAGTTTACATGCAACCAAAATCTCGTACCCTTGGGGACTGTACCACCTGACTCCTCAGTTATGATGCCGGTATTATCTTGAAAGTTTAGAACACTGTCCACAGGAAAGGGAAGTGTGTGGAAGTGTGTAAGGAGGAGGAGTAGAGGGAAACTAGGTACCATCATTGATTAAGGAGCCAATGAAACATCGCTTAAACATCCTATTCGACAAACGGAGTACCGCCCTCAGAGATTTTCCCACCGAGGAGTGGATATGGACTACACCAAAAAATATTCATCATAGTCGGAATTTGAACCCAAAGGTTCGGGATTTCATGAAAATATTCCAGTCATCACACCAAAAACATTTGCTCGAGAGCTAGCATTTGGCAAATACCATATGAACTGGATATGAAGCAATTCCTTCGACCGACAGCACAAGATGACGAGTATTACGAGATTTTTAACTGTCAGACACAATAAACATTTACGAACAGCCATGCAGTCCTCGGTGGGCAAAATTTGAGGAAACACTAGGGACAATGAGAACAGCTGGCATCCCGAACAGTGAAGCTCCAAGTCTTTACCGTCTGACGGTGGGTTCACATCGGTAAGTTTTTAAGCACAAAATACTTGCAACAAGAGATCTTCACCGTAATTCTACGGGTCAATGACTCTGCAAGTCCAATAATTGAATTTTTAAAAGACTTCGCAAGTAGCTATCAGAAGCGTTATATTTCTAACGTAAACCGTAACCAACCTCGCTCTGCGCTTACCTGCGAAAGGTATTTCGTAACAGTAAAATTTCCCGCAAGTTATAGCAGAACAAATTAGCGTAAATAACTTGCCAATGTTAACCTCACCATTCACCCCAAATGGAAAGTCCACTCTACAAATATATATGCAGATTCATAACAGGATTCTTCGTGAACTAATTGGAAGGACGCTAAAGATAGAGCCAACTGGAATTTACTCTTTACCCGTGATTCTTGTTTATATTATTCGGATTTCCATGCATTCTGGCATTTACTTATCTCAGATCTCCTCTGAGCGAGGATGCTCCAACGGGATGGAGTAGGTCAAAATGAATATTTAATTCCGCCACACTGTTTCTATTAACTAAAAATACGTTCAATATTCGAATGCCTTTTCTAAAAAAATAGATGGTCCAAGTACAAAATATATAGATTATTCAATATTTTTATCTTTAATAAATACTTTTCAAGTCCACTTCAGCCCCAAATGTATAAAAGTAACGCATTTTCACCTCAACTACTACCATTTGAACTCGTAGTTCACTTATGACTTGAAAAAATAAGATGACAAGGTGCCTACATACTATATTTATTCAACACCTTGGAATATGTTGTTCCTCCAACAATAGTGTTGGCAAAAATAGGGGTTTCAATTATTAGCTTATATACAATGTTTAATAATTCTTGCAATTAGCACTGCATTAAAAAAGCCCAAATTGAGAATAAAATTGCGGGAAAAGTGGGAGATTTGTGGCTCGAAAACAACAGTTGACCAGGTCCACACAAATATTTGCCAGAAAAGATATCCGAGATATTTGCCAGAAAATACCAGTCCTTTTATATGGGAAATAGTACGTGCATGCACTTCAGAGACACATTATTTACAAAATGAGGCATTTCTAACACTAAGATGTCGTATAGAACTAACAGCGTGTAGTTTTTATGTTTTTTCAACTATATTTGAAAATTAATCATATTGTCACCGCAGTAGGTTCTTGGGTATCACAAAAAGCCTTCCTTTTTGATGGTTTCAAACGCACCGCTCGAAAAAAATGAGTCAAGTAAAAGACTTATTTAGATATTTTCATTTGATTCCTTACAATTTCTGTCATGTAAAACTATTTTATTACACCATTAATAATACAATATGTAATTCGTGTGTAACAGTTGGTGAAATTTAAACGTATACATCAATTTGATCTCTATTATGATTAGGGAACTATTTCGCTCAGACTATCTAAAAGCTAACCATTGCGTATAATTATTCATTTTTTTTTCTTGCCTATATACACTGAAAATGGAATCGTCTTTCTTTGAAAGAGAATGAATAAAAACTTACATCATTACTCTATGCCACTAAAGTGTATGAACCGCTCCATTTCTAGTATAAATAAATTTGTATTATAAATTGGATGAATATAGAAACATCTCAAAATTAGCTACAGACCGTATACTTACTGCCATATTGAATCGATCTCTTTGTCTTCTGCTCTTATAAATGGGTACACAAGAGAGCGAGAAAACGCGTTGGCGCTGCATCATCCAAGTGCATTTGCTATATATACATGCATCTTTTAATATCGGTCATTTATCGTCTTCTTTGCTGTGAGATCAGTAATATAATCTGTCATTTATAAACCAGCAATCTCGCTAATTTAATTTTTGAGATCAATAAATTTACTTCACCTTTTTCAAACCAATGTTTCAACTCCATTTATTTAAATTTTCCCTTCTTTCGGAGGTCCCCCGACTGCCACCTTTTTCTTTCACTGATCTCTGTGAAGCACAATCTACCTTTAGACCTGATATCATTTCACAAAGTTATAGGATGAAAATAAAAGATTTATCGGGTTTCAAAGATTGTATATTTGAAAATGAATTGCATATACAATTGTAAATGACAAACTGTTACCAACTTAAACTCTCTTCACCACAACCTGAATGTGTGCATGAACTCTGATTCGTTAAAAGAACAAGAAGCGATTACTCTAATTTCTATTAAATCCATTCATTCAAGTGAAGATTGTTTCAAATGACCCAAAGCTATGAAAATAATCACTTCAATTTATATCGGATACCTGCTGCTTCTCTGGCGGCCACGATTGATTACTTTCAAGAATATATTCCGCGGTTTTAACCTACCCAGAAGTAGGTTCGGGGATGGTGGCCTTTGAACCGGGATATAGTCTGCGGGCAGGCTGAAATCATGTTCTTCTGAGCCAAAATCGTGGTTTGAGAATTTTTCGGAGGCCACGGTTCAAAACGCAGTTTAAACTCCGCTCTTAAATCTACCCTCTAAAGTCCAGTGCATAAGATTCATAAATGTTCTGTATCCTTCTATTGTCACACAACACACATCTTATTCAGTGGTCCAGTTCGGCTGATTATGGCTGCAGATGGTCCCCGTCGGTGGTGGTTTCAGCGATGGTTAAGCGGAGCTCACACAGTGTTGCTGGCAGTGGCGGCATGCAAACAGTGCCTCTTCCGTAACCCTAGAGAAAGAAGTCATACAGTCAGATCTGGAGACCTGGGGGTCCATGTTACTCACTAGGACAATTGATATACACTATTCGTACTCAACATGTTCATTTTCGACAATTTCATTGCTACAAGTCTGCTTAACTGGTATTACATGTCGATGATGCAGTGCTGATATCAAGACACAGAGACTTTCAAACAACTGGTCAGCGATTGGCCAAAGATTTCATGCAATATTTAAATGCGAGCTTGATAATAGTTTGATAATAAATTATAGTAAATCCAAGGTAATGCATGTGAAAACCCAACACAAACAATATAAGATATGTCAATTCCAAGATATATTCGCGCATCTGCTTTCACATACTGTCAATACATCATCTTTCAACATCTGCTTTCACAACAACTGTCAATGTCCCAGAATTTAACAGGTCATGAAATGTAAATACCTAGGCATAGTTATAGACCAGAGTATCAATTTCAAGGCACATAAAAGTAAAATAAATGACACATTCAGTCGTATTACATGCCAGTTTCATTATTTATCATTTTGTTAAATGTAAATAATGAGATATCTTATATTTTGCATTAGTAGAAAGTATCATAAGACACAGATTTACAGTTTGCGGTCAGGTGGGACAACCATCATGAACAGCCTAAAACGCAGGCAAAGAAAAATCTTTAAATAAATAATGATATGTGATCCAAAGAATTGGACAGAAGAGGGTCATATCAAAGATTATGAAACTACCAGTTGAAAATCTATTCAAGTATGTGATGATTATTCATAATTATTTTATTGACAAATATAAGGGTATGCATGATGTGAAAACATCAGCACTGAGGGACAATGTATGGCACAAAGTAAAAAGTTTCTCACCTTGCATGGAAAGAGAGATCTGACGGTCAAGTACGTACGATATTGAGTAATATGTCCAATAACTTAAAATATCTAGCTGACTTTAGTGAAATTAAAAAAAAATTAGAAATGGCTCTAAGAATGTAAAATATTATGAATGTAGAGGTTGTTCCAAATTTTTTCTATCGTATAAAATTGCATAGGCATGACTTTAAAATCAAAAAAGATTTATGAGACTGAAATAGGACCTGATACTGACTAGATATATGTATATGTAGCTTAGCTAGACTTATGCTAGACTGATGTGTCGTGTGATTACTTGTTGATAGGTTTATGTGATTGATAATGTGATGCAATGCAACGATAGTGAGGTACAATATAATTTACAAAGACGATTTTCTGTGTTATATTTATATGTAACTGAATGTATGAACGACTATATGAATTGAATTTTTGGAGAAAACGAAACGCTCTCTCGTGCCTTGTCACCTGGTAAGACACATAGACAAGCGCAGTTATGATCTAGAGATATGTTAACATTACTCATGGTTGAAACAAATATCCAAATATCCATATTGATGTGCAAAGCAGTTAAGTATTAAAAAATAAGATGAATCTTTTATAATCACCCTTTGTGTACAATCAATTATTTGGACCAAATATTTTTAGTTTAGTTCCGGTATATGTCCATTATTTACCTCAGTGAAATTACTACAAATTTTAATTGCCAATAATATGTAATCATCAACTGCATTCGTGCAAGAATTCATCCATAATTTTACTGGAGCTAGTACATTATATTTTACTTGCTCTCTCCCTGGGTGAACCATTTTCATCGGTATGGTAGGGCTTAAGGGTTGCCAAAAAATTTAACAAATATTTCTAAAAATATATATACTAATAGATGAATGATGTAATGAAATAATATCATTTACTCGCTAAACAATATGGCCATTGAAGCGCTACAATAAAGTGCGAGAAAACAGTATATCTAACCTACGTCTACATGCTACCCTGCAAGCCACCGCTTAAGCGTGTGGCAGGGGTGTTAGGACATCAGCCGTGTAAATATGTGAGTGATAAGGTTTCAGGAAGTGAATTAGATACTTGTATTATGGGAGTGTATTTAGTGGAGGTCAGCTTTTATTGTGGTCGCATATTGTGTGTGGAAAGAACGAATTTTTGTTTATACCTATCTGTTCGGCAATGTAGGTATCTCTCTTTTTTTATCGATTATGTCAGACCTGTAGGTGTAGTGTAGCGTCGTGATAATATTCTCTGAGTCTCTCTGAAACACACCAGTACAGAATTTCTCAAGCAAGCTAAGCCTTGCGTGTAGCCTCCGAGTCTCTAGGGGCTCCCACCTTAACCCATCTAAAAGTTCTGAAACGCTGTATGTTTGCTCGTTGTAGTTTTTAACGAAGCCTGCAGCTTTTGTTGCTAATTTATTAATATTTTTGTCAAATATTTACGAAAAGGGTCCGAAATGCTCGCGGCTTATTCGAGGTGTGGCCTAACCTGAGTGAAGTAGCATCTCTCTTTGACTGTTTCATCCGAGAACCTTCCTATTACACGCTAAGCAAAATCTAGTTTCTTTAATGCTGTGCATTTTCCTTGCATATTTATAGGTCTGGTGACCTAACAACCCCTGCCTCACACCCATACGGCGGCTCGCAGGGCATTATGTAGATCTAGGTTGGGAAACGTGCGTGGATAGATTTTAAACGACAAAGCGGAACAGTTTAATAAACGATTAATTTGACAAATGTTTCCATCTCTACTTATGCATTGGGCAAGATATTCAAGGATAAAGTGCTAATGAAAATGTTTTTGCAGCGAAAATTATTTATGAAGGGCTTTTGATTGGCAAGGAATGGACGGACTTTTGCTGAACGGTAGGAATAGGGTTTTACCCCTGATATCAGTTGAAATTTGAAATATTTACCAAAATAGCATCCTGTACTTTTATGACATTACAGACAATTATTTGAAAAGAAAACATCTGGAATAATGTCCTCCAAAATTAGGGAATTATGAACGGTGTTATTATTATAAAAATTTGCATAATTACATGATCATATCGTATGAAAATTACTATGATTGTGTCAGTGTCTTGATTGACAGTTATCTGGTAATGGTGTTTTGGCACTGCTAATAGCTCCGGAGGTGAATAAAAATGTAAATGTGCTGATAAACATGCATGGAAACATTGTTAATTAATATCAGTTTTGAAAAAGAAAAATATTCCATTAATATTAATGTTATGATTACATTATCAAGAATGCGGAATTGTTAAGATTTTTCCACTAAACTCGTCGCTTGAAAATTTGCATCACTCTTTGGAAATATTATTAGAGGATAAATATAAAAGTATTACACTCAGTTAATGATTTATATGGGGATTATTGGTTACATGAATTTATTCACATTTTGTTTGGATTCTGCTGAGATACATGAGCGGCAAAATTGTTAATGTATATCAGTTTTGAAAAAGAAAAAAATATGCCATGGATATTATTGTTAGGTTTACATTACTAAGAATGCAAAAGGGTTATATTTTTTTCGACTTAACTCGTAGCTTGAAAATTGGCATCACTCTTAGAAATCATTGTAAGAGCGATTAATATTTAAGTATTACACTCAGAAGTAATAGCATGCCTATATTACGTGAATTTATTTACTTTTTGTTAAGATTCTGCTGCGATACATGAATGGAAAAATTGTTAATTTATATAAGTTTCGAAAAAAAAAATTTCCATTGATATTATTGTTAATATTTCATTATTAAGAATGGAAAATAGTTATATGTTTTCAATTAAGTCGTAGCTTGAAAATTTTCATCACTCTCTGGAATTATTGTTAATAGTATAAATATTAAAGTATTGTACTCGGATAATGATTTATATGGCATGTTTTGATTACATGAATTTACTTACTTTATGTTAAGATTCTGCTGAGATACACGAGTGGAAAAATTGTTAATTTATGTCAGTTTTGAAAAAGAAAAATATTCCACTGATATTAATGTTATGATTACATTAGTAAGAACACAAAATAGTTATACTTTTTCACTAAAGTCGTTGCTTGAAAATTTGCATCACTCAAAGGAATCATTGTAACATCGATTAATATTAATGCATTGCACTCAGACAATAACACAGACCAACAAGGTTATGACTTCTTGATGCTAAGGGCCATTTACAACGTGATTTTGTGCTCTAAATCCGAAGTAAGTCATGGAAATTGGCGATCACGTCTGTATTTTGACATATTCTGACCTTAATGGGTCAAAATGGCAAATTTTAGGTCTTTTTCAGCTTTAATATCTTCGGATCAAAAGGTGATACAGTGATTTTGCAAACGGTTTCAAAGTCTGCCACAAGAACTGTATAAAATAAAACTATGAACTATAGAAAAACTATTTTTACTATAACCTGAATCTTATTTTAAATTGTACTCTCAAAATTATAGTATAGTTGGGTATAAATAAGGTTGTTAATAGTTGCCAAGGTAATACAGGCTATAAAGATTAAATTGTAAAATTAGTGTAAATAATGTTGTTGATAGTTGCCAAGGTAATACAGGTTATGGTAACAATAGATTTTCTATGATCATATTGTATTCTATACATTTTTTAACAAAGAAATCGAATCCGTTATGGAATTTCTCTATCACCTTTTGTTTCTGTGATATTCAAGCTCAAAAAGACCTAAAATTGCCATTTTGACACTATAAGGGCAGTGTATCTCAAAATTCTGACGTCGTAGCCGAGTTTTGTGAGCAGATTCGAATTCAACGCACAAAATTACGTCGGAAATGGCCCTTACCATAAAGAAATCATTCAAGACGCTAAAATTTGCAGTCCTGTGTAATTTATGTGGCGATGCATTGATTACATAGTCTTATTCACCTTTTGCTTAGATTCCGCCTTCTTCAGTCGTGCCTCCATCGAAGCAGCTCTCGCTTCCATAACCTGTATAGCTATGTCCATATTGGTAAGTTTTATCTTCCATTCCTCCTTTATTGTATCCAGCCTCTCTTGCATCACGTCAAAGTGCAGACCGGCACTCATCAGCTCATAACTCAGATATTTTGCGGTTTCCTCGTAGTGCTTGATCATTTCCCTGAGGATTAAATTGTAAAATGAGTATTATTATTACATAATAACCTGGCCCCAGCAATATGAAATAGTTTCTGCGCAGTCATTATGGAAATACGAAAAGGAAGAGTAATAAAAAGTTCAACTTTCTAAATGAATTATTATTATATATTACTTTCTGATTCATGTTGTAGTTGTGTCCTTGCATCACGAACTTGTTTCCTGAATGTCAAATTACTTTACGTATGTAACACTTCGCAGTTCACCACGCATACTTGGTAACTGCCTCTTATTTGCAATGTATAATTTCTATGAAAAATGTTATGTATCATGCATCCAGTCGTCTTTGCTATTTTATACTCTTCATTTGTTTCTAATATTGTTTGTTCATTGTCTCGCATCACTATGGATATATTTGTTTAGCTCTTAAAGGGCATAAACACAGAACAGTCAATAAATATTCAATATGCAGTAGTAAAAAGCACTTAAGCCTGTGAAACCATTACCAGTGAGTGACTCAATGCATTTTGTGATGCTTACACAGGAGTTGTAAATATTTTGACAAAACAACCTCTAGATGCAACTGCTAGCTCCAAGTTAGAGTCTGATGTAGTAAATTGAATTGGCTCTACTCTTTGCGACTCTCCCATTACACATAAGACTATTATGTTTCTTTAAAGTGATAATTTACTTTAGGCTAACTTTTAAATGTAATCCATTTCGGATTGTTTTAAACACTGATCATGACTTCTTCGGCTTTTGTGTGAGCAAAATACTAGGGTAAGTCAATAAATAAGTCGCAAACTTCAGCATTTCATCATCAGCATCAGTCGTAATTTCATTCGATACGCTCGGAACAGTCACCGTACCGTCCCGACTTAGCCTCCTGTGATTTTCATCTCCTTCCGCCCCTAAAAAATAATTTTGGTGGCCGGCGTTTTGAGAATGGTGATGCCGTAGTCCAATATTCGTTTGCCGCGACAGCAAACAAAAGACTTTTTCGCTACCGGCTTGTGAAGGACTTGTAAAGAGATAGGGTGAGAGTCAGAATGCACAGGGTGAATGTGTAGAACAATGAGAGAAATTTCAGGACGATACTTTGAATATCATTGTCTCTGTCCATTTTTGCGAGTTAATTATTGACTCACCCTTTTATTTTAGGCTCCATTAATTTTTTTTATTTAGCCTAAACGAGATAGAAAATATGCGCACCAACCATTGATCAAAGTCCTCCGATGGTGTAAGCATTCCGTATTTGTTCTTCTTCATTGCAGAGCTCGCTGTAAAGAAAATATTTTCATTAACGGAACGAAAATTACCCTTTGTATATTTTTTTTAAATTTCATTGTTTATAAAGAGAGAAAGGGGTAATTCAGGCTCTACGATACATTTGTCGAAAAATTGTTATACCCCTGTGATTGAATGGTGACACGATAGAATGGTGACAATTTCCTATATACATTATACAACATGTATAGTAAAATGATCTATATTAGGCTACCTTCTCCGATAGAATTTCATTAGAAGAGCAAGTTGACTTCGGGAAAGGAAGATCTTACGTTAAGTATGTTTTTACATAAAACAAATCATACGAAAGCGGAGAGAATTGAAACTCTAGCCTCATTGCACTCATTGATTGTTTAAAAGCATGTGATCGTGTCAGCATAGAAAATATTATGGTCAATTTTGAAGAAAAGAGGATTTCCTAAGCATCCGATTAAAGTTACTCAGAGCCTATATTGAAGCTTCGGAATGGTGATTGATACTGGGAAGCAGCTAACGCCGTAAATTGTCATTAACGAAGATGATAAACAGGGTTGCATGATAGCACCGACTTTGTTTATCTATGTGTAGGTGACCTTTCGAAGAAATGGAAGGAGGACATTTAGTGCCATGCATAGATCTGCCACCTTCTTAGCACTTAAAAAGTATTATTCGCCGTTGACCTAGTAATTATGCAAGATAACGTCGTGCCCCAATTAGGAGAAAAATGGGGAAATGCGTAACTCAGGTAGTGTTGTCCCTGACTCCCACTTGTAACCAAAGAAGGGGGAGGTCGGCCAATCGTTTCGGAGGTGTCTCATGCGATGGAAAAATCCGACGTAACCCCTTGCTTGGTCATGCACCGAGCCTGAGGGCTTGTCAGGGGCACGACAATAATGCTTAATTACAAATGGTGGATCTCAAGTTACACACATTAAGTAACGTGTACTTTCTAAAATTTATCAGGAGCTACAGCAAAAAAATATGGCATACTTAGGAAGTAACCCAATCAGAACAAAAATGTCATAGAAGATCAAGCTCTGGAATAGGTGTCCCATTTCTGTTACTGGGCGTTCGATATAGCATGCGATGAGGAAAAAGATATTGCCAATAGATTAGCTTTATCCAGTGGATTTGTGGGACGGTACGAAGAATTTTGAAAGGCAAATCGAGAAGAGGAAGTAAGATTTAATTTTAGAAGGTAATGGAATTTCTTACTGTGTAGTGTAGAACTGAATGTCGGACAGCAAAACGAAAAAAAAATTCAAATAAAGGGAAATGATATTTCTTCGAGCCATGAAATGTTGTACAAGGCAAGACAGAATAAGGAATACATTTATGAGAGAAGAATTAGGTGTTAAACCTTTAACAGTAAGGTTATTGTAGCACGAAAATAGGTGGAAGGAGCTTGTACAACGAATGCCAAAGGAATGATTTGAAAAGTAGGCATTGGAGTTTAAGCCGTTCAGTAGAAAAATGTGTCAGTAAACGAGGGATGAGACGTTTAAATTAATCCGGAACAGGTTTAAAGCCTAAACCATGAAAGAAGATAAATATTTTTAGCATATATCTCATATATAAGTTGTTAAATTGAAATAGTACTCCATACTTCAAAGTACTGGCTCTCTAATCCGTGGTTAAATACTTTCTCGGTATGCAAATTGAAGCCAGTGTTCTTCCAACTACAATAATCACGCTTAACATCCGATAGCCAGTGGTTATAAACAAATCTAGAACTTATTTACTCGTTTAAATTACACCAAGTTAGCTAAACGTTTGTGTCACCTCGTGGTTAACTTTTCCAGACATTACATTACCATGCTATATCATGTAGTATCATGTAAAAATACAGGAACTCACATACTCTTTGCTAAGAGTGGACTATTGTCACCGTCATAATTGTATAGACCTGGACTTTGACATGTTTCACATGAACACTGAACATGATTGACAGGGCATATTATACACCTTTGGAAAGAATATTGATTTACATTCACAATGAAATATATTTTAGTGTAATTTCATTCGCCTGCTTGATGTTAGTCTTAATGAATCGAAGAAAAACTCGGTAAGATAGCCCAACTTCACGACTTGGTCATGTTTACAACACTGTGGAACAACAATGGGTCGTTGAAGAAAAGTAAATCTTTTATTACTTAAGAGAATATAATCATTAAGCCGTGAATATCATTTCAACATCCGTCCATCGTCGATCAACTGTTTATAGGCGATTTATAGGTGGTATTTGTATCCGTTCTCAGTTGGGTTAATGTATTAAAGAAGGCGTATTCTAAGCATACATTTCTATTGAACAAATTGATTTAGCCTTGGCTTGTGGGAGTTTTTAATATTCTCAAGAAAACAAACAAGTAGTATTATTCGTGCACTGTTTTTTCTTACCCCGAAATGTTATTCAAGGGGGAACCCGTGATTTTTTAAAGTAAAGAAAAATCATTAATGTCCTGTGTAGATGTCACTATAAAAGGAGGTGGTGGAGGAGGGGTCAAGGATGAATTGAGTGTGAGCAATAATAAAATGGCGTAGCGGTAAAAGAGAGGAAGGAGTTGGACTAGGTTTTAGGGAAGGTTTCAGTAGAAAAAAAACTAAAAACAGATGGAGACATCTAGTTTCCTATAAATGAAAACATAGCAGAGATAAAGAAAAACACTTAAAAAATAGGGCAATAGACTCTAAACGAAACAGCGAAGGAGAATGGCATTCAAATATGTGGCCATGTAACCAGTGAATAGTGATTCGTTGCTAATGTTGTACGTTTCAGAATAATCAATCTCAACTCATCGACTTTATATTCAAAAGACTAAAAAACTTTGAAACCTGATACTGGAGGAGGATGCTGAAGATCAAATGGGCGGAAAATAAGAAATGATGAAGTTAAAATAGTGGTAGAATATGAAGAGACCATCGAACCAAAGAACACAGTACTGGAAAGAAAAACCAGATGGATTGGACATACTCTGAGACACATTGGGTTTGTGAAGAACATAATTGAAGGAAAAATAGAGGGAAAAGTCTCCAGAGGAAGACCCAGGAATAGGTTCATGGACCTAATAAAGAGGTAAGTACAAAGGGAGAGATACCAGGAGGTAAGGGAACTAGGGAAGATAAGTTAGATAGGGAAGGAGTTAGATAGGGAAGGGTGGAGGGCCGCAGTCAACCAATCTAAGGATTGAAAAACCAATGAATTAGATACAAAATGTTTAATACCAGCTGAGAAGGTCTTTCGGAATCTCTTCCACGTAGTTCCATTTTCATGGGAGACCGTTTCGGTTGCCTTACGCCTAACTTATTCAGGTAACAATTAAAACTGCTGGTGTTCTTGTCCGCCTTATGTGGGGGCTGTTTTTCCCGCCAATTAACTTGGATGTGCAGTCATTGGTTAATCTTCCTTTGTTCATGAAAACCCTCGTCCAAGTATTGGCGATGGTGTAGGCCTTATTAAGTCGGTCACGAATACCTGATTCTTCACTCCTCCGTGGGAAAGCTTCTCACTCCCCCAAGCATCAACGGGATAGGATGACGGTCTCCTAAAATTCCAGGCTACAAAAACACTAAGAAAAATTCCGTAAAAACCGATAGTAATATTTCGTGACCCATGCATCCACAACTAGTCAAGAGAAAAGGCACCTAAGGCTTGGAGAAGAAGACGAACCCCCAAAATTCCAGGCCAAAAGTCAACCCGGTCATCATATTCCATGGAATTACGATTCCATGACCCGAAATAGAAAAGGCCTCCCAAAAATTGAACACCACGGTACAGCGCCATAAGGCGGGCCACCGATGGCCGGCCCAGCAAACGGGTAATACAAAACACAGCTGAGCATCTTCACTTCAGACCTGAAGAAAGTAGGTGTAATCCTGCCGAAACAGTTGTCCACGAAGTTGAAACCACGCGGAAGATATTCTGAAAGACCTTCACTATGGTTTAATTGCTCCGTGGAAGCCTTCGAATTCATATTTGATAACAGGTTTAAAGCATTTTTTCAATATTAGAGCGAAAGACTAAAATGCTGAATCTTCTCTTGTAATGATTCTGTCCAATTTGCCTAATGTAACTAGCTTCACCGCTCACGATGGATTACAAAATCCACATCTCTTTCCTGCTAAGCCAAAAGACAGTAACTTTCAAAATGAAAAATTTCAAGGTTAGAGTTGATTATGTTATTTTCAACCCTGAATATTTCAATAAAACTATACAAAAAACCGTATCTATAATGGTTTGCCAGATATCACGTCTTGCTTTCACCGTATATACAGTATGAATTTCAGGCTTCTAGGCCAGATTACAGTAGCTACAAGTCTTCCTTCAAGAGAATCTCATAACGTTTGTTCCTTAATGACTTATCTTCATTCCCTATCTCCTTCTTAGACAATCTAAGCATCAACTATAGCTTGTTACCTCTTTGAGGATGGAGTAGATGAAGAATCTAAGTCAAGAAGATGGAAACTTTAGTATGCAAGAACCAACAATGATGCAGTCACTGTCTTTAAGCTTAGAAGGACAGATCTCTCTAGAGAGTATAGATTGATGAGTGGTAGATTTCTCATTGTTCGGTGTTTTAGCCGCCACGTCCGACGACCATCGGATTGGTGACTACGGTGCATTAGGGTAATGCGCACGGAGTTGTAGTGACGGCCATCTGCACTCACACTGTGATTGAATCCGCCCTTGCCATGCGGGCAGAAATACATTGAATGTAATTTTGTACCTAGAATTATTTTCTCGAACTTCCATGAAGATTATTTTTCTTAGATTATTTTTATATGAAGTAATGGTGCTAGGGTACTTAAGAAAAAATGCCTTCCTCCTTGTTGAACTGTATTCTTTTTAAAACTACATTCCTGAAAATGGCGATTTTAGGTGTTTCAACCCATTACTTCTGCAATAAAGTTCCTATTGAGTCAGGGGTAATATCTATATTAAAAAACTATTTTACATACATACCTATATACCAATCACGCCGTGCCCTTCCGGGGTAGGCAGAGTCACTAAGTTTCACCCATAAACACACATTTGTAAACCAAACTCTGCTTCAATAATTTCCTCCATACTGACCTATCCTTGCAAACGCCTTTTGCTTCATTTACCCCAATACACTGTTTCATACACGCTCCCCTGTTTTTAAGACTCCTAATATTCCTCCTCCTAAGAAAACCCTCAACCACAACTTTCTCGGCCCAAAAAAACAAAACAAAGGTTTTTTTCTTGTGCTGGAAGTAATAAATGCTGAAAGAAAGAGTCACTGCAAGTAATCAAATGCGCTGGAAACGCTTATCACAGAAGTTGAATAAATGGCACTTTTTTATCAGATAAAATAAATATATGATTTTTAATCGTCAAGATTTATCCTATCAACAATCAAATATGCAAATTTTCAAAATATGTTAAGTCACCTGTTTTGAACAACTTGACTAGGATTTTCCCTTTCGGGTGTCCTGTAACAATCATGGAGATTTCACGATTCCACGGATTTTCAGGATCGCGGAGTTGATCCTGAAAATCTCCCTGACGTTCAACTCGAAAGAGTTTTTCTTTCACTCCAGCCAATCTGTCCTATTCGTTTATTAATCCAGCATCTCAAGCCTAATGGCAACTATTGTCCTCTTTCCTCCGGGTCCACGCTTTGCTGACATAAATTGCCGTTAGCATTGTGAAAATGGAACTTTATTACCTACAGTGAGCCATACTTACCGATCAATGCTTTCTTCACCATTGCCAGATATTCCGGCGCGAGTGCTAATTTCTTATCAAGTTCCCTAAGTTCCTGAGCCTCTGATAGCAAACCGTGATATAAATCCAGGTTGAGTTGTTTCTGGAACAATTTTGCCTGGTCCTTAGGGCGTTGTTCTCTTTCCAGGTGTCTTTCTAGAGCATCTGGAACATCAGGAAAGAAGTAATTGGATTATGATTTGGTCTTTTCTGGGTGTATAATTCTAATAAAGTTTTGACGGGTTTTCCACCAGGTTAGGTAGCGGTTGTCCTACATTGCGATGGCTACCTCCAGCGGCTCCTTAAGAGCAAACCCGTCAAAGTAAAGGACGACCACGAGCTATAACCTCCGGGGGTTAACCGGATTCCAATTGAATGTGGTGGATTTTACGTTGGCGAGACGGGCCGGACCATCGAGTCACATAGGAGCATCGAGACACAGGATTAAAAGGAGAATAGAAGGAGCATCCGACGAGGCCATCCCGAACTATCCACGGCGGCGGAACACGGTATAAGCATGGACCACCACATCATTTTTGACGTCACCGTGTTGCTTGGCTGATCCATCGGCTACTGGGATCGGTTGACGAAGGAGGCCATGGAGACCCAGATGGAGATAAAAAAAACTTTAACCGCGACGATGGATACGCGCAAAACGAGGCTTGGAATCCAGCGCTCTGCAAAATTAAGGCGGAAGGAGAGAAGATTGGTGCTAGCAAATCACATTAAACGTGACCAGTTTTGGCGCGAAACCGTCGTGTATATAAGGGGGATTAATGATTAATAACTCCGTTATTCAAACTGACATGCCTTGAGGACGATGACGTAGGTAGACATCGAAACGTCGGACAACAGCTACCTAACCTGGTGGAAAACCCGTGAAGGCTTTATAAGCAATTTGGTGCTGTTTCTTGTGTGCATTAATTAAGTTTACATAAAAGTGAAAATTCTCATGGAATTTTCTCACGTGTATTATATTCTTTATGCTAGATTGTTTGGTACTTTGACAGCTGGCGTGATACCTGCAATTTGCGATTATATGGCTAAGGTAGGACATGAGGTTGGTATATTTATACGTCATTGAGAAAACTAATGCATTCTAAACATTAATATGATCGATATGAAGTTTTAGTTCAGGTGTTAAATATCCGTCACTATTATTTATTGGTAAGGCTGAAAAAACGGTACTAAGTTGTAATAAGCAAAAGTTTCGTATTTTCGACTGGTGGAAGCAATCTTAGGTAGAAGAATGGGACAAGAGAGTGAAATCAGTCTGGCAGCACAGAGAGAGCCTTCTGATGGTGGAGCTGAAAGACGCAATGACCGTGCATGTTTGCATGCCGATGTCTAGTCATGCGGAAGAAGAAATAGAAGAGATGTACCAGAAAAGTGGGGTACTGAAGGAATGAAAACACTATCATCATGGGAGCTTGGAACGCTGTGGTAGGAGAGGGAAAAAAGGAAATAGTATAGAATATTTTGGACTGGGCAAAAGAATAGCAAAGGGAGAAAGACTGGTTGAGTTCTTCCTTCAGAAGAATGTGGAAACCCAGGAATAAGTTCATGGACCAAATAAAGAGAAAAATACAAAGGAAGAATATCCAGGAGTTAAGGGAACTAGCAGTAGGTAGGGCAGGGTGGAGGGCTGCAGTCAACCAATCTTAGATTTGAACCACCAATGAATGAATGAGAAACAATCTACTCTGCCACACTCTGAGGCACAGTGCGTTCGTGAAGAACATAATTGAAAGTAAAATAGACGGAAAAGTCCCCAGAGGAAGACTCGGAAATATGTTCATGGACCAAATAAAGAGGAAAGTACATAGGTAGAGCTACTAGGAAGTAAGGGACCTGGCATTAGATAGGGAAGGGTCAACTAAACTTAGGGTTGAATGACCTATGATGAAGTAATTTACTCGTGTAACACGCAACTATTATGGTCTACAGAGCTGTATTTATGTCAGTTTTCACATCAATGATAACGTATGGAGAAAACGAGAATATCTAGCCCTGTGCCGTTCGAACCGCCCCCTCAGGTGCCGCTCAGAACCGCGGAGTTAAAGTAGCTTGAGCGAAATATCATTTCTCGTAAAAATCAATGAATTTGTTCTCATTTAAAGAAAAATATCTCACCCTTTAAATGACACCAAAAATTCATCTTTTTACCACATTACTTTCAGAGATATTTGCCAAAAAATACCAGCCCATTTACATAGGAAATGGTACGTATATGTACTCAAGAGAGAACTTATTTGAAAAAGGAGAATTTTCTAACGCCTAGATCTCCTAAAAAAATGAGGAATTTCTAACTCTTAGATGTCGTAAAAAAGCTAACAGCGTGTAGGTAGTAGATTGGCTCGACTATTTTTGAAAATCAATGATATTGCTACCGCAATAAATTCTTCGGTATCCCAAAAAACTTTCCGGTTTAAAGGATTTTTAAACGTATTGCGCGAGAAAAATGAGTCAAGTTTAAGACTTGTTTAGTACTTTTATGTAATTACATACAATTTCTGCCATATATAACTATATTATCGAACCATAGATATTGCAATATTTTAATTTAAACTAACGATTCGTATATGGTATCTATTATGGCAAGGGCACTATCTCGCTCAAACTTCCTTAAATCACAACTATGCACTATTTCTGCTAGATGCCTTGTCTGTGCACTGACCTTCCAATCCAGGTAAGTCGTCACAAAGCGTTAAGAATATACAAATATTCACGCTTATCATAAATTAATACATTGCACAGTCAAAGCCTGCGTAAATTTAGTAAAGGTTTTCAAGCTCGAGCGAGTCGTTTTCTTTGTGTGCCACTGCTCTACATTAGTTTGATATGGTGAGGACCCTGCCACAGAAACACAAGGAGGTGTATAATAAAGAAGCGAGCTCTTACGGCTCGTATACAATAATAAGGGTAAAACTCCAATAGCCGTAAACGATAACCTTACAGGGATAATAATGAGGGGGGTTGGGATTCGTGATTGATAGATTTACGGTGTGAAAAAATCGCGCCTGGGATTCACTACTCAAGTATGACAAAAACACAGTACTCTCTCACTCTACTGGCTAGAGTTTTTCCGACGCAGGGGTAATCTAGTTCAAGAGAAACACTAGTCGGACTCACATAAGTAAGTGGTGTACGGAGGTTACTCTCACGCCAGGGACTGACTTATTACAGGCACACACTCGTCACTTAGTTGCTCACGCGGCTGTGAGACCCACTTGCTAACATTGTGAAGGTCACATGCCCTTACCCATAATTACTCAAAGTAAAATGGAATTACTGGCTTATGCCACTTGTACTAGATAGTGGTTTTAGCTTGCGGAAATACGAAATACTTGTCTATACAGGACTGGAAATGTAACAAGGAGATTAAAGGTAGAATTGCAAAGGCCAGAGAGGCCTTTATCAAAACGAAACTGTTGTTGTGTAGCAAAATGGATATTGGGCTTAGGAAAAGGTTGGCCGGGTGTTATGTTTGGAGCGTCTTACTGTATGGTTGTGAGACATGGAAGGCTTTGAAAATGGATATAAAACGGATTGAGGCATTGAAGATGTGGAAATGGAAAAGAATGTTGAATATTAGTTGGGCAGACAGAGTGAGAAATGAAGAGGCATTGACCAGAGTGGGGGAAGATATAGGACTGATAAAGACGATTAAAAACAAGGACGCAAAACTGGCTGGGAAATATATGAAGAAGACATTGTTTGATGGAGGAGGTATTAGAAGGGATGGTGGAAGGAAAGAGTAAACGCGGAAGAAGAAGAAAGAAAATGACGGATGATTAAGAAGAGGAGACAGGCTACGCAGGGATGAAGAGGAAGGTGCAACGCCGAATTATCTGAAGGGTAGGCTACTGAAGACCTGCTAAACAGCAGTCTAACAATGATGAAGATTCTTGCCAAAACCTTTGTTTGGTACTTGTGGCATAAACCAGTAATTCTATTTAACTTTGAGTGATTGTTTGTATGTGTGTTCTTTACGGAGTGAGCAGGCAGGTCTGACAGCCCCGTGAGCAATTAAGTGAGGTTGGTATGCCTGTGGTAAGTCGGTCCCTGGCGTGAGAGTAATCTCGGTCAACTACTTATTCGTATGTGTCCGACTAGTGTTTCACTTGATTCAGGTTAGGTCTAAATCAGAAAAATACTTGCTTTGCCAGGTCGCAAAAACTTTCCGCTTTTCACGCCCTTATTAACCGCCTTTTCAACATTCAACCCGGACTATCAAACAGATTGCTGTGAATAACGACTCTCACCAATAAACACATTAATTTGCAAGAATAGGAGAAAAAGAGCCGTGGCCAGTTTGTGCAACAAAACTGAACCCCCTGTTCAACAATGGCGTTCAATTACCTACTTTGGGGAGATTTCATCTCGAGTGGCGCAATTGTTTCCGAAGGATCGTTATAAAGTGGCATTTTAAACACCATATAGTGTGAAAAAACTGCTTGTGAACTGCTAGGACTCCATTGAACCTCAGAAATTAAGTGGTGTACATTTAATGAAATGTAATGAATGTGGTGGACAGACCTGTATAAATTTTGAAATTAGGCAAATGGAGCATAAAAGGGATTTTAGAAATTTTAATTTTAACGAAAGCAACTTCGCCAGACATCTTTTAACCCACGGACATAAAAGTGATTTTACCCTGACACCTCTCCATTTTACAAATGACAGACACAAGCTGAATGCTTTAGAACAGCTAGAGATTTTTAAAAACCAAGTTGACTGTGATAAATTCCTTGTTAATGAATGTATGCTCCCTGCCTATTCCCCCATCCTCAAAGCTTGAATCCCCTCCACTTCGTCCTCCTAGTCCCCCCCCCCTTACCCTCCCGCGTCCACCCTCCTCCTGTATTGTCTTCTTTTTCTCCCCCCCCCCCCTCTCCCCACCTGGTAATGTTTACTATATAAGGCCTGCACATCGGCCTCCATTTACCTGAAGATGATGTGAATGCACATCGAAACCTGGGTCGTTTTTTTTTAATAAATCTAGTGGTTTTAGTAAAAGTTATCATCTTATATTTTTTAATGAACTAAAATGCACAGCAAGCCAAGTGTTGCAAAATACTTGCAAAAATAACGAAACGATAGTTTCAAAGTATAGTACCAGTAGACCATACCAGTAGACAAAAAACAATAGCATCATAAAAAGTGGCCCAATATTATACCAAGTATAAACTGTTAACAGTTATATTTATGTAATGTATTTAAGATGTTTAAATCAATGGACAAGATACAATACAGGTCTTTTCTTAATATATTAATTCCTGTAATGCTTAAGTTAAAACACGACGGGTGCAATGGAATTTAAACATAAACGATAAAGCTTCACTAATTAAGTCCTGACAAATGCAGATTAGTGTATGATCATTATGTCGGACAAGTTCAATATGTGAAAAATTTAGAACAGCTAATCCCAAAGAGTAATGATTGGGAAAAAATTTCCTGATAACCCATTTGGAAAAGCTAGATTTGACATGCTTGAGATTAAAGGTTATAAAAGTAAAATAGAAATGGCATAATGGTCTGACTGGATTGAATAATTAATGTTACAAGGAAAATCTACTATTAATATGGTTTAAAAACAGAAATAATATGCTGCTACCATGATTTGTCTATGTATATGATAATTGAAATAATGTCATTCAGTTCGTCGTAGTTTTGTCAACATGCAGTGGATTGGAATTTAGTAACGTGCCAGTTGTCAAATGTACCATAAATCAACTTGGCCGGATGGAAGAATAGTGAATGTCTACATCTGTATATTATCCTGCAAGCCATCTCAAGGGTGTCTTGCAGGGGGTGACTTATCACCAGCTTGCACTACAGCGTAGAAATTAAGTTTCACCAACATGTATCACTCCACGGGCATGCTACAGAAACTACCAAACCAATTGATACCTAATGCAACTATGTAAACATGACACATGAGTCATGCATGGATAATGCAAAAGGTGTTAGCTCTACGCGGCAGATTTAGAAACATACATTACGGAGCACATCAATTTACCAGTTACACTACCTTTCAAGCAACTTACTTCAAAGTCTCAACGCAACCATTATGGTATCTTATCGATCATGGGAAAGACGACATTTTAAATATTTCTATTCTACAAACTATATCCCTTATTTTATTCTCATGGTCTGATCTATCATAGTAAGTTGCAGTTAGTAAGATATTAATAACTTTGTAAGAAAATAAACGAGTTTTGAATTTACATGAAAGAGTGAGTCTAACTTTCAATCGACGATCTGAAAGTGATTCCCATCAAAGTTATGCAAAATATTTGTAAAGTTTCCCTGAGTATGTGTCACGAAGAGCGTGAAGACTTAAATGGTTTCCAAATGGTGTACAGAATTACCCCAGTTTGTGGTGCTGGCTACTCTCTTTATGACATGATCGTTAACAGTCTAGCTGTTTAAAATAGTATTGGATAAGAGGGAATGAGTAGGAATTTTTACAGTGGAAGACGCAGAATGGAATGCTTCAAGAAAACGATACAGGATGTCAGATTGAAAAAATATGTAGGAATGAAGCGAAGTGAGGATAATGGAGAAAATTGGTGGTAATGCTCCCGGATGAAAAAGTAAAAGAGAGATGCTACTTCGCTCTGGTTTGGCCACACCTCGAATTCGCCGCTGGCATTTGTTGCCTTGGTCATTCAGATTTAACAAAAAAATAATAAAATACAACCAAAAGCAGCGCCTTTCGTATAAAGCTGCTGTGAGCGAACGTCTAATGTTTCACTATTAAGAGGGATTAAGGTGACAGTCCCTAGAGACTCGGAGGCTACACGCTCGGCTTAGGTTGCTTGAGAAATTCGGAACTGGTGTGTTTCAGAGAGACACAGAGAATAGTATAATGACGCCTCACAACATCTCTAGGTCTGACATAAGCGATAAAATAAGCGAGATACATTACCGACCTGATAGATGCAAAAACTCGCTCTTTCCGCGCACAGTAAGCGACCGCAATAAAAACTGAGCTCCACTTAATGCACTCCCATAATACCCGTTACCATTTCATCTCCCAAAACCTTATCTCTTAAATCATTACTAAACTGGTGTCCTAACACCCCCTGCCGCTCGCCCGTGTGGTGATTCGAAGGGGAGAATGCAGATGTAGGTGTAAAGCAAGTTAATGGCGACGCCGGGTTCCTCTCCACCCTTCCTCCTCTCCCATAAGACCCATTCATTACCAACCTGACCTGAATTGCGCAAACGACCTCAGCTGTCGGTCGCCTCCCAAAAAAGCTAACAATAATCCAAATCAAAAGTAGCCCCGTAATTTCCGACCAGCACAAACCTAAATGTTTATCTCAGAAGTCCAATGGGATCCATTTTGACTAGGGAACTATCAGGCTCAGACTGCCTTAAGGAGTCACCTGCACTTCGATGTGCTGTTTGCGACCACAATGAAAACAGAGCTCCACTAAATTCACTCCCATAATACACGTCACCATGTCACCTCCCAAAACCTTACATCTTTACACGGCTTGTGACCTAACACTCCCTGCCACACGCCCAAGAACAGCTCTCTGGGTAGTGTTTCGATGTAGCTGTAGAAAACTTGTATATATAAATACGCCGCGTGCATTTTGGACCCTGGTCATTAAGATTTAACAAAAAAATGATAAAATACAAAGAAAAGCAGTACCCTTCGTTAAAGACTGCTACGAACGAACATATAGTGTCTCACAACTTTTCGAGGGATTAAGGTGATTCGTGATGAAGTATAGTATTGGAGTGTGAAAGTTGTATTAAAGAAATATTTACCCGATACACCAGGATTCTCCGCCTCCATAGGCTGCGGTGTTGGCCAACTCCCTCCACTGTTGCTCGGTCCCTCCTGCTTTTCCTGCGGTGTTTCGGCAGCTACAGGCACGGGTTGGTTTGTTTCCCCTTCTAGCGGAGCCATGCCACGGTCGGGTTCTTCAATAGCTCTTGCCATCTTGGAGCACCGCTTATCGGTCTTGAATGGAATTTTCGGCATGATTCGATTGAAATGAAAACTTTCCCGCGTTATAAGATTATCCCGCAGACAGAAACAATGATAATCTAATGAGTCACTCAACCTCGGCACCTCGAGAACAAAAGTATTCCGCTCTATCGCGAAGAAGGAACGCGACTGACCCGTGTGGATAGTCCCCGCGACTGGGTTTGACTGAGAGCAGTGACGAAAGGGTGATCACGTGGTCGGAATTGTTTTGGCTTGAGACTTGACGCCTATTTTGCGAAGTCCGTCACTTGGAAATGGAACTGGTTGCCTTAGGGTTTCCGTTATCTCTCATTCGTCGCGCCTCGAGCTTATCTAATGAATGGAACAATGTTATCTCGTAAACGCGGCTTGAAAACGCCTGCTTATTCTTCTGCGCGGGAAGAAATAACCTCTATCCGATGAATATGTTCTTGGTCAAGAATTGTCGGGTAAGGGTGGCGTATTTAGACGCATTTAGTTCATAGTAATGCAGATAAATGAGTTTTTTTTAAATCTTCTTACCTCTTTCTCTGGGAGCGATTTTAAACATATTTTCGTCCGTATTTCGCCAGCTTTCTTGTAATGTACATAGTATTTTCCCCGCCATGCACAAGCAAATATATGTAACCGTTTAAACTGTTATTTATGGTAAAGATCTCGTCACCTGTCCGTTTGAAATTACCATGTGGGTTATTTTTTCATTATTCATTCATTTTATCTTAGGCATCCTCCTCCAGCACCAGCTTTCGAAGGCTTTTATTGTGTGGTCCTCTCTTCTTTGAGTACAGCAGTTGTCTTCTCTCTGAATACGTAACTCGAATTCAGATCTTGGAGGTATTTCACCTATCATCATCAAGCTATGCTAAGGTCGTACGATGCTAAGATTGGTTGACTGCAGTCTTCCACCCTTTCCTATGTAATATTAATTCCCGTACCGCCTGGTATCTCTTCCTATGTACTTTCCTCTACATTTTCGGTGTGAACTTATTCCTGGGTCTTCCTCTGGGGACTTTTCTCTCTATTCTACCCTCAATTATGTTCTTCAGTTAGGCTCTTCTTTTCTGAATGGAGTCCCTATCTAATGCTAGTTCTCTTACCTCCTGGTATCTCTTCCTATGAACTTTCCTCTTTATTTGGCGCAAGAAATTCATGGGTCTTCCTCTGGGAAGCGAGCACCTTGCTTCTTGGCTCGCCTTGATTATGTTTCCTCTATTTTACCTTCAATTTTATGGAGTGAAATGAGATCAAAAAATTGTTTTTGGCTTACTTGAAAAGTTATTAAGATGAGAACTAAGTGACGCAACGATTTGTACCTCAACCACCTTATGGAGGAACCTTTTTAGGTATGCCTAATGAACTATATAGAGTTAAGCATGCATTATTAAGTAAGACATCGAACTTTTCAATGATGAAGAAATATTACTAGGTCATCAGTCATTTAACAATGATATATTGGTTTTAAAAAGTTTGAATATTTACCCAGAAATACACTACTTATAGGTTGTTGTAGCGAAGTGTTATTTCAATTCATTATCAATGAATTAGCTCGCATTTTATAAAAATAGATCTTACGAAGACGCCAAAATATAGTCGCTTCCTGAACTTATTTCCAAGGTTTTCAACGAAAGTACAAGCTTTTTTTCATTGGAAGTGATACGTGTATGCATTCTAGAGAGTTTATACACATACCACATACTCATATTTATTAAATCAGGAATTTCAAACACCTGAATCTAATAAAAATTATTAACAGCGTGTAGTTTGCAGGTTTTCTCGACTATTTTTAAAAATAAATATTATAGTAACCGAAGTTATTTTCTCAGAATCGCAAAAAAAACCTTCCGTTGTGAAGGAGTTTATCTTTCGTACCGCGTGACAATAATGCGTCAAATTAAAGATTTATGCAGATATATTTAGTTAATTACTCCAGACTTTCAGTCATATAAATGTATGTTATCGCACCATTAGTAATGGGTATTTAATTCATGATTCCCACGGCTGCTAAAATTTAAACGGTTTTAAACGGTTTAATTTGAATATGGTCTCCATTATGACTAGGGAACTATCTCCCTTGGACTACCTTAATAGGAATGCGATGGCATATCTTCACACTTCTTTTTTTATCTCAATATCGGCCCATAAAGTATCGTTCCAAAACTTTTATATTATGCTCTGGATATTGAAACGCGTGATGCATTTTTTCAGCCGAGATAATCGATATTATAACACGAGTATTTAGGTTTATACAACAGACATTCGGATTTCCTAGGACCACACAGCCGACGTATTGTGATTAATATGGCGGCGTTATCAAGGGAACCTTCTGCTGTTTACCTTGCTTACCGACTGTCTTAGTAAACTAGTTCAGAATAATGCATTTAATATACGTTGCTAAATGTTGTAAGCATGAAATTTTACATTATACTTTTCCCTCAGTAAAAAATCACGATATCAAATCTCGCCGAAATAGCAATGGAAGCTGGAGTTAGTAAAATTAATGGTTTACTTAGTGTGGTAAAAGCTTTGGTTTAACGCCTTTTCCTATCATATTTTACCCGAAAGAGTATTCACATGAAATGAAATAAAATATTGGCGGAAGGTACTCGTTGAAATCCAACGGGTGTGAAAAACAGAGAACTTATTTTATAAGAAATCCACTAAGCGTGAAGCATTCTGCCAGCGTGGTCATTTGGGGAGTTGTTAACCTATCTCGTTCGTTGCGTTCGTTGTAGTAGACACGCTGACCGTTTTCCAGGTACACGGCGAGGTGAGCGACCGTTGGTCATTTTTCATGCTCGGAAAACTTAAAAATGGACCACGCAGACTCATTACTCGTTCAATAGCACCCAGGGTGGTATGGATGGTCACTTCGTCCCTCCGGTTATTTTGACCCGTGAATTCTGAGTGAATTAACAGCTTGATCGCTTCCTTTTGTGTATGAAAATGTATTTGCATTCAATGTCTTGTTTCAGTTGCGCTAATCAACGTTGATATGTGCGCTGAGTATCTTAATCAGGATCGGAGGGTAGGGTACAACCCAGCGGTTGACTATGTCAAAAGGAGAATTTGCAGCAGCAGCAGCCATTTTAATTTGACCCACGAATCCTCCGCCTCCAGGAATGCGCTTTTGGTGTTAAGGGTAGTCATAATCATTGGTTTCGGCCACTAAATCAAAAATCTATGGTGATTATTAGTGCAGTTGTCCATTTTCATGCATGGAAATCGTTCATTGATCAGAATTACCCGGTCTTCTTTCAGGTAAGAAGCATGTAGTGACGTCATTAATATTTCCGCAATCTGAAAGCAGATTAAAGTTTCGAAACATATCGGTCCACATTTGAACCAGATTTATAGCTGGTTACCCGTCCGTAGGCTGGGTTAGGATGAAATTGGTGAGGTTCTTAGCGTAACCTGAGAAACATCACGAGGCGGTGACCGACTTATTTTCCCATTTCTCTTGATGTATCCTTTTTTGCATTTTTGTTTTTATTTTTTATTTATTTTTTTCGCTTAGTGTTTAGAAATACTGGTTATCATTGAAGCATCTCTATCAACTGATTATAAAATAGGCTCATACACTATATTTTCAGCCTTCCCTCAGGAGTGGTCATAGTATACTGGTAAATATGCATTGAATTTATCGATTACTCCCCGGAGCAATCTATCATGGGACCCTTGTGACTCTGGGCTCTTCTTATACAGATTTTCTTTCTACGTGCTATCATTGGCCTGCAGGAAATCTTGATGTTCAAATGCTAGAGGCGTGAATATCCTTTGAAAATCAAACCTCAGTTTGTCATGAAAGTATGCTGTTGCTGATTTTCAGAGAAAAATGTGAGCGAATTCAGTTTAAAGCATGATTTTTGACAAATACTGAGCGTAAAAGAAAATCAATTAAATAATAAGAAACTTCATTTGTCTAGCCGTCTGATGAAAAAACCCTTGCCCTTTATCTTGAAACCCATGCACCGAGCCCAATGCTTAGCATGGGCCAACAAGAGGGGGGATTCGGGGGACCTGAGGGATTTTTAATATAGCTTGCATTATAACCAGATATATTTTCTATCTATACCAAATCTCAGCGCAATCGGTCAATTAGTTTTTGCGTGATGGAGAAGACAAACACCATTACATTTTTATACATAAGGCCGAAAACGTTGTGGTTGAATGTGGTTGAAGAAATTATTAGGAGGAGGAATGTTAGGAGTTTTAAAAACAGGAGGGCGTGGATGAAGCAGTGTATGGGGGCAAATGGGGCAAAAGAGGTTTGCAAGGATAGGTCAGTAAGGAGGAAATTATTGAAGCAGAGTAAGGAGCAGAAATATGCATTTATGAGTGAAACTTTGTGACTGTGTCTACCCCGAAATGGAACGGAATGGATTGGTATGTGTGTATTTAGTACGCAAAAAAGACAGCTTTAAACCTAAATTTACTCATTTCATCAAATTTTGTGCATCTCAAGAAAACAGTACATCGAAGTCCTGAAACCTCCTTAAGGCAGTCTAAGCGAGATATTACCTTAGTCATAATGGATCCCATATTCGTAGTATACGTTTCAACTTCAGAAGCTCTAGGAAGGTTCCTTTATAAATGGTGCAAGAATCACTTTTGTAAGACTGAAACTCTAAAAAATCAAATAAAAATATTTATAAAATCCTTTAAGTTGACTCATTTTTTTCAAGGGGTACATTTATAATTCTTTCACAACGGATGGTTTTTTGATCTTGAAATGTAATACTGCTGTGACTTTGATTTATTATCCTAAATATTTTAGAAAACATAAAAACTCCATACTGTCAATTTTTTACGAGAACCAGGTGTCGTAAATTACTCATTTTTCAAAAAAAGGTTTCTCTGGAATGTATACACGTATAATTTCCCATGTAATAGGGCTGGTATTTTTCGATGAAAATCTCGAAAAGTGGCTTCGGGGGATAGCTGTAAGGGGCTGGTATTTTTATATATTTGAAAAAGGGGGATATATTTATATAATGGAGACCAAATTCATTGATTTCTAGGTGGTATGATTATCCGCATAAACTACGTAACGGAAAATGGCCAGCTACGATGTATTGATTTCAGAACGTTACTTGAAGTTCCGATTAATACTATCATTTTACTCCTCTATTCTATGCCAAAACTCGTTTCTTAATCCTACCATAGTGTTCAACTATCTCTCTATATCGAAATGATGATGAAATAGATCAATTTGCCAGTTTCGATCCTTCTTCACACTTCATATTTTTACTTCAACATGATAAGGTGCCGGAGAGGTATAATGAAGAGCGCTACTTCATTATTCCGGATGCGGCCTGTGACAACATTACTCTGGGGAAGGCCGATTTTGGGCGCGAAAGTGGTCCTTTGAAAAGCACTATTTTCTTCGACCCAGAATTTTTTTTGCAATGAACTCAATTTATTTTTAATTACAGATACAGAGAACATGGTTTTAAATCGACGTTCTGAATTTAACAGCTTCAGGCGTCCCTCCGTGGAAGAATTTTATTTTAGAATTCATATTGAAAATATGTTTCGCACTTTCACCCATTAGCTAAATAAAATAGTACAATGCGTTTGGCAGCTTTCTGCATCTTCAGGTACAGTTGATTACGTGAAATTTGTTTGTAGATTAATATTGCTCTTTTCAGGTATTCTCGTCGCGTGTTTGGTTTTTCTGACAACAGTTTCTCCCCTCTTCCTGGGGGCGTCTTCAGGTCCGTTGGACATTTTGTAATTATTGTTATTATTTATTTCCCGTTGTTATGTATTTCGTTGCTAGTTCATCTAGGATCATAGGGTGTCTCCATTGCCCGCTCCTCGCTGTGGTTTGACCACTCTCTCCCAGGTTGAGACAAGTGGGTATCCATCCTCCCGATTGAAATTTGATGGATATTTAACCAGTTCTACTGCTTCCCTGATCAACCTGGAAAAATAACGTTTGGGCAATGGAGACACCCTATGGTCCTAGATGAACTAGCAACGAGATACATAACAACGGGAAATAAATAATAACAATGTCCAACGGACCTGAAGACGCCCCCAGGAAGAGGGGAGAAACTGTTGTCAGAAAAACTAAACACCCGACGAGAATACCTGAAAAGAGCAATATTAACAAGTATATGAGTCACGGAAGCCTTCAAAGAAATTGTTTGTAGATCTTTGTGGTAGTAACACCAGGCTAAGTTGGGTGGGAGTTTGGAGAACAAGCTAATTTTCGGGAGGGAAGGCAGGTGAACATAGATTAGGGGCTTGTGATAATGGAAATTTTGTCGAAAAGGAGTAGGGAGAGCTGCAGAAAAAGTAGCTCATGACAAGGTTTGCTGAATTCTGATAATTCCAATCTGTTCAAAAGCTTCCACCTTTAAACGTTTCAGGAGAATATGTGAAATTTCTGGGATAAAATCACTTACATTATTATAAAGCATGCATCTGGAAAATTGAGAATTGTAATCCATATTTAAGTAACCTCTAGAATGTTCTTTTGAAGCCTGTCTTGGAATTTCAACCAGTTTTACCTATGCTTGATGTACGACAAGTATTGAATTTCATTTTGTAAATACCCGGCAGTATATATTGACTTTTGTCAAGAAACCTTAAACAAAGTTGGGGGGTTTGAAGAACAAACTAATTTTTGGGAGGAAAGGCATGGGAATATAGATTATGGGCTTCTGAAGGAGGAAATTTGGTCAAAAAGGAGTAGGCAGGGGTGTGAAAAGAATGCTCATTACAAAGGTTGCCTGAGTCTGATAATTTAAATCTTTTCAAATGAATCCATCTTTAAGCCTTTCGTTAGATCGTGCAAAATTTCATAATGCATAAAAAATAGGGATGAGTCGATTCCACTTTTTTTCGATTCCGATTCTTTCAAATCGATTTCCGATTCTCGATTCCGATTCCATCGATTCTTATTCCTAATAACAGGTGGAATAATGATAAACTAGTAGCGTAAGACTATTATTTAAATTCAAGTACCTATTGGCTGAAATAAAATAAAAAAGACAATCAAGTCGATCAAAAGGAATAATTATTAACAGATAGCAAATATATCCTCAGCTTATTGAGGTAGGTAAAAAGTAGCCTTCACTCAAAATTTTGGAGAAAAATATGATGTGATAAATGAAATTTGATTTAAATATTTATCTATCTGGAATCGATGGAATCGGAGTCTACTCTAGGCGATCGATTCTCGATACCGATTATAATCCTGAGAATCGGTGGAATCGAGAATCGGCATTTGGATTCGACTCATCCTTAATGCGAAAAATATTTTCAATGTGGATTTGAACTTACACCTCGAATACGCCGCGAGAATTTGGGACCCTGGTCGTAAAGATTTTATCAGAAAAAATGATACAATACAAAGAAGAGCTAAACTGCTTCGAGCAAATATGAACTGTTTCATAACTTTCAGAGGGGTGAAGGTGGGAGCCCCTACAGACGTGAAGGCTACACGCTTAGTTTAGCTTGCTTGAGAAATTCAGAACTTGTGTGTTTTAGAGTGACACTCAGAATATGATTATGACGCCTGACTACAGTTCTAGGTCTGACAGAAGCGATAAAATAGGAGAGATACTTTGACAAACTGATAGGTACAAAGACTCGTTCTTACCGCGCACAATAAGCGACTGCAAAAAAACTGAGCTCTACTAAATACACTCCCAAAATACATGTCACCATTTCACCTCCCAAAGCCTTATTCTTTTCATACTTACGTGGCTGGTGTGCTAACTCGCCCTGCCGCTCGTCCTTGCGGCGGCTCGCAGGGTAGTATGTAGATAAAGATTAAAACGTTTTCACTTTAAAAGATAATCATTCTGGAGTTGGTGAAATTCCCCATTAACAACATTACATTAATCTAAAATGTAGCTTTGAAATACGTTATTGCTCTAAAATTTTTTATGATGATATTTAAATGAGTTTACCATGATCTCTTTAAATACTTAGCAGAGGGCGAAAAACGTTTTTTATTACTTAAGCATTTGTTTATCTTAAATCACAAAATCTACAAATCAATAACAAAAGAGGCAAATTAATATACCATAACCTGAGCGTGAAAACTATGGCTGGTGTTCAAAGATCATTGAAATCAACTCTTTTAAAAGGGTCAGTAGCAAGACAGTTTACTGAACTACCAGAATTCTATAGAAGAAGCTGAAGAATGATTACATTTACTCGGCCGTCCTAGAAGTTGGCCGAAATTGTCTTCACTAGAAGGTGAAAGACCGAGGCATCGGTTTTGTTGCACAAATAAACTATTAAACTGGTTTTCTTTTATTACTTTTATTTATTAAGAAAGTACAAAATATTTCAAGTACAATTACATTAAATACATTGTTCAGGAAATAGATTTCCTATAATACTATCAAAATTGACAATCAGTATTTCCAATGCCTTTGTATTAGTTGAACACTCATCCTTTCACAATGTAAAAATAAATATATTCTGGGTACACATGTATGTACTTGTACTTAATATAACATCAATGTACTAACATCATTTTAATTTTTTACCGAAAACACATTCGGTTTAAAAAAGAGTACAATCGTTACGAACAGTACTTGTGTCTTCGGCCACAAGGTGAACAACAATAGGAATTTCAATAACTATTTTTACTTAATGTTATACTTTGCCATCAACTTTACTGTATAGACACTTCTAAACGAGTACAAGTCCAGGAATTGAGATCAGGACTTAAATTATCACCCACATCAAATCAGACTTTGTCTTAAGGTCAACATTTTTTACGGTTTTGATTTTTTTTCTTTAAAAATTAATTGGAGATGAACCCCTTAAATGTTATTCATTCATGTAATGGGTTTCAACATACTATAAACGTGAGCTTTTGGTTATAAAATAATCACAATCCATCCCCCTTATCGAAAAATACTTTTTTTATGCCATTTTGCAACTACTAATTTTGGTAAAAAAATACAAGGAAAGAAAGCTCTGTTTAATGAAGTGAAGTTCTAAGTAGATACTACTCTCAGATTTCCAAGTGGTTAAATATTCCCATGCAAATCTAGTTATTTGTGAGTTTCACTAATTTTTTTTGGGCTGACTCTTGAGCAGTTCTTCCGTCTCTTTTTTGTATTCCGCCACCGTGAGAGCATTCAAGCACGTAGCGGCCGACATGGACTCCAGGAGTTCCATAAAATCTGAACATTGTTTTCTGTTGTAGTCCAGACATTTTTGCAGAGCGTCGAACATTACGCCTATCTTTAATGTTTCTTCTCTTAAAGTTTTAGCCATTTTTATATTTGATTTCATCAGCTGCCTGAAAGTAAGAAAGATTCAAATTGGTAAGTAGTATCAGGAGGAAGTTTATTTTTTATATCACTTCGTGACTTATACCGACGCATCACACCCGCTCGAAAGGTCGGATTTGTGATGATTTCCGACCCCAGATTTTTTGTTTAGGTCTTACGTCAGCAACTTGAAATTTTTATAGTATAAATAATAGACCTTTGCCAAGGGAGGCTCGTATCTGAAACATGAAAATTTTTTCCCGGAGCATAATTAAACCATCGGAAAAATGGCAAGATGTAGGGTATATTTTTATAAAAACTATTATTATTATTGACATATCTAAAGCTAATAGATATGTATCAATCCCTCCTCTATCGGAATGCTAAGTAACAGCCGTCACGGTTGTAAGATAGAATCTGTAATTGGTATATTTCGACAAGCTACCTGAATGGTTTTCTGCCATGATGTGCTCGGACGGTGTCGCAATTAGTTCAGTCTTCTTTCACAGATCTTATATCAGCGCTGCCTGTACTTACGCGCCGGAGACTTGGCTAAAACTTACCGACGACTGTTGCCTTGTGCGAGAGTTATCCTGGAGTAGGAGACTCCTGACGCTAAAACGCCTCGATCGGGTGCGAGTGACGCCATCCTGTGGATTTTTGACAGAACTTTTCCTTACCGAAGGGTATGATGCGTCCTCTTAATTTCGCACTTAAGTCAAGCTTTTTCGGGACATATGTAGCCCATTATTGCACTGCACTGTTCTGACGGCAGATTCATTATTACACGAGACTTCACGTAAGTCACGCACATGTAATTGACAGCTATTGATTACGAAAAGCATAATTTTTAGAAATCACACTTTAATGCAAGGTTCATGTGATATTTACGCGCATGAATTTGAATACGAACAGAATTGACGAACTTGAATTGACATCATGGCGATTGAATTGAGTTGACATCATGGCGAACTTGAATTGTAGCCAGTTCATAAATTTGAATCTGTGAACTTCTTATCCTTAGACTCATTCCTTATCTTCAGTCAGTTGTTCTTTAGTAATATCTGGATAATTTAATATTAACTAACGTGAACCACCATATACTGTATTACTATATTAATAGAAAATAAGAGACTTATTTGAAGTTACATGTGCTACAAAATTGGAGTCTTGCTGCCGTAAAGGGAAAATATTCATGACGTTGAAGCGATAATGTACAATTAAAACAAATACGTCTCATATTGTCTAAAGAAACGAAAATTGCCGTGTACAAAGGTGTACTTTTTCCCACTTTGCTCTATGGTAGTGAAACATGGGTATATCAGGATAGGCATAAGAGTAGACTAAATGCCGTGGGTATGAGTTATCTGAGGAGTATTTGTGGCAAAGGTAGGATGGATAGGGTCAGGAATGAGTGGGTCATGAATGAATGTGGGTTAAATTCTCCAGGAATGGACGTGTATGAAAGAGGTGTGCTTCGTTGGTTTGGTCATGTTGAGAGAATGAATGAGAGCCGTATAACGAAACAGATATACTAGAGTAGAATCAATGGTGTGAGAGGTAGAGGTAGGCCGAGAAAGTTGTGGTGAATGTGGTTGAGGAAATTCTTTGGAGGAATATTAGGAGTCTTAAAAATAGGAGGGCGTGTATGAAGCAGTGTATGGGGTTAAATGAGGCAAAAGAGGTTTGCAAGGATAGGTCAGTATGGAGGAAATTATTGAAGCAGAGTTAGGGGTACAATTATGAATTAATGAGTGAAACATTTTGACTGTGCCTACCCCAGAAGGGAACGGCGTGATGGGTATGTATGTATGTATGTATGTATGTATGTACGTCTCATATTATTTACAATTAGACCAATTATGTAAAAGATTTATTTGCAAAGAGAATATCTATTGAAATTCAATTTGTAATTCTAAAAATGTGAATTGATAAAATCTCCGTTGAGACTTGTGGCTCCAGAAAAAAATTGAATTTTTATGAATAAAATCCATTTGCAATATCCACTTGGAAGCAAGAAAGTCCTACGCTGATGAGTACAAGAGAGTGTTAGAGAATTAAGACCAATATATATTGTTGACTATGTGGAGGAAGGACGTTTGTAATTTCACAAAAATACATTCTATTCGTTCTTATAACTCGCAAGACAGAGGCAAGATCAGTGAACAAAATTATGAACGGAAGCCAGACAGAAATTTTTCTTTAGGTAGGATTGGGAAAAGATATGGACTTTGATACCGTGAGGGATAGGAGAGAACTGGATATTACTAAATATTATTAAATCGAAGCTATAAGCAAATGGTGGGTCTTTAATGATGAAGAGGGCAAAGCAATTGTGGGGGTGAGAGGATCTAGAAAGACAAATTTGATGACAGACAGAGATGGAAGTGTTAAAAACTATTGAAACGAGTAGAAATAGATGAATGTAAATTTAATAGACAAAGTGAGTCTTCCCTAAAGAAATCTGTGGAGAAACTGCGGGAAAGTGATACCTAATGGAATCAATTTGACGGAGAGGAGAAGAGACTGTTGAACATTTTTTCTGATGCAAAAACCTAGGAAAGCGCTGATTAAATGGGGAATAGGTGGAGATGAGTAACATACTAGGTGGATAGAAGGTGTAAGGAGAGCGCGTTGTATCAGCAATTATTCTCACTAATTTAAGAGGATTCACTACACATAAAATTATTAATTATACAGGTTATGTTGAAACGTGTAGTGAAGAATAATATCGTTAGGATTAGTTCTTTTGTCTTACGCCGCAAGGCCAAATTAACAAAAATAGGTATTACTGTAACTATTCTTACATTTATGTTCTACTTTACTCTCAAGTAAACTATCCTATTACTTCAAAACGAGAACATGTCCAGGAATTGAGATCAGAATATAAATTAGCACCTATATCAAATCAAACTGTTTAAGGTCTACACTTTTATTAATTATTCTACAGATTTATTTTTCTTTAAAAAGCAACGTGAGAGGAACCCCTTTAGTTTATACATTTATGAAATGGATTTCAACAAGTTTTTAACGTAAGGCATCAGTAATAAAATACTTACAATGTATCCACCATGTCAAAAACACTTCTTTTATGCAAATTTCCATGTAATAATTTGGAAAATATTAGGAAAGAAAGCAATATTTAATAAAGTGATGTACAAAACGGAATTTATGTTGAAACGTTGAGTAATGGAACTCGTAAGTGGTTCCATAAACATATGAAGAGGAGAAAGTCACAAATTTATCTTCGAATCATGTGCTAATGAAAATTTGATCGGGAAGCATAGCGTAAAATGAGAGTGAAAGGATTTTTTAAATTAAATGAATAACTAAGGAAAATGGAATTTAGCCGCATAGACTGGTAAAATGTTGTGCATGGTGTGTTATGTTTTATGGATGCGAAACGTGGACCTTTGGAAGATGACAGAAGGATAGGAACTATGCTTTTGAGATGTAGGTGTGAAAGAGGCTAGAGGGAGTGAAATGGCTGTATAGAGTAAGAAATGAGAAGGTGCTGGGAAGAGTTCGTGAGGAAAGAAAACAATTAAAAACAATACAGAAGAGAAAGGGAAACTGGATCGGACATATTCTAAGTGGGAAGGGGATTCTAAATACAGCAGTTGAGGGAACTGTGGAGGGAGAAAAGAGAAGAGGAAGAAGAAGACTGAAAATGACAGACGAAGTGAAGATAAATGGGAGTTACAAGGAAAAGCCAAGGAAGAGGCCCGGGACAGGACGAATTGGAGACATCTTTGGTGTTAGGGACTTGCCAGTAGGCTGAATACCAGTTGATGTTTATGATCTTATTAGGTCTCCCTATCACTCTCCTTACTATCCTAATGAATGCATGGGGTAATTGGCCTTATATCATTTTTAGTCACTCACGCCTTAGTACTTACAAATGGGGATGAGTGTCGGCGGCTGTCAATTCGTCCCCGCTGCTTTCATCATCTCCATCACCATCACTGTTGTCTTTTAGAAAGCCTCCTAAAATGAGTAAAATTATAATTTAAAAAAAATATAACACAATTCCCTAACTAGGCACGAAGGCTAATTATTCTTGAACATCGTTTTAATGTGCTTACTACAACCGTACCATACTGTGCTGCAACTATAATATATATATTATACACTATAAGATAGATACATATCCGAACGCTTCGGTAAAAAAACTCGTTCTTTCCACGTCCAGTAAGTGACCACAATAAAAACTGAGCTCCACTCAATGCACTCCCATAATACGCATCACCATTTCACATAGAAAAGCCTTCTCCCTTACGTCTTCAAATGGCTGGTGTCCGAACACCTCCTGCCACACGCCCATGCGGCGCTTTACACGGTAGTAGTTAGATGTAAATGTAGTGAACAAGTTTTTCTACAATTCTCACAACTTGACTGATTCCCAAAAGTGACTTAAATGACACTGATGTCTCTAAACGGTGGAATCACGTTAATCCTATTATTTATTAACAAATCATTCGGTTTATAGTAATCAATTTTGAAGGATACGGAGGATACAATACGGAGACCCTGATAAGTAACCACGAAAAGTTACATTTTAGCTGGAATGGCTTACCGGAGGAAATTTGAAGGCGAGGGTTAGTTATCATTTCTCTTTCGTGGTCATCTTGGCTGCCCACGTCGTTAGGGAAATCTTAGCTGCATTGTTTCGAAAGAATGGCCTATATTAACGAATTATATGGTATTTATTATAGGCCATTTACGAGAAGTTGGGATGGATGAACGAATTGTTTAGAGGGTTTTTCGATATTGACGATAATTATGAAGTATACCGCTACTTGTATTACCTTGGTAATATTGCTAGATGCATAGAATTATTGGATAGGATATTTGGGGAGGCGACCGACGGCTAAGGTCATTTGCGCCATAGGGCATAGGAAAGGGCGGAAGGGTGGATAGAAACCCGGCGTCGGCATTAGCCTACTCTTAACGTTACGAGTTATTCTTCACCTCCTTTTGGTGTAAAGTGGATAAAATGAAAAATAAAACCGTCTACCAGAATAAGTGCCATGAATAATATTTTTTTCTACTCAAGAATAGAATACATTTTGTTTAGCTATTCATGATGTCCCAAGGAATTAAGTCCGGGTAACTTCGATGTGGAAATGGCGGTACAAGTTTATCCACAGCCTTAGATTTGTAGTATGTGATATTGTCAGCAATTCCTTTTGTAGGTATGGGGAAGTCGGAAGAATTTGATGCTGGAGAATTCAATGCGTGCACAAGACTTCGTTATCATTGTGTTATACTAAGGTTGCCAGGTCACCTTTCCACCATGGCTCTTTGGAGAAAAGTTAATGAATCTAGGCAGTGTAGTGGGAATAGCTTCAAATCCGCGGTCTACCGTGCGAAAAATTGGGCGGTAACAAAGATGCGGCGAGGAAATATTGAATCGGAAATATGATATCAATTTATCACGTATTCTCGAATGGTGTAGTCCCGCAGCCAAGGATGGTTTAGAAAATAGCACAGGATTAGAAATGGCCCAGAGTTTGATGATGAGACTGAAATATGTTAAAGTTAAAACGTCATTTTTGAATTACAATCGATGAATAAAATGACTATGCAACATTCTCTTCAATTTTATTAACCGCTTCTTTGTATAATTCTGGGTTGTACTCTCTTCACAACAAAATTCTTCCAGGTTTAAGGGAAAACAATATGTTAACCCTACTTTAGGCTTAAGGTACTCTGAGTTAAATAGTTCTCCAGTCTTAATGGAGACCATATACGAATTTTACTTTTTAAATCAAATACTGCATTGGTGCCATAATATACTTCTCTTTGACAGAAATTCTAAGTAATTAAATAAAAATATGTGCATAAGACTTTTATTCAACCTATTGTTAATGCGGAACGTTAAAAACTCCTTCACAACGGATGGTATTTTTTGCGATTCTGTAAACATTGTTGAAGTGACGATATGACTTATTATCAAAAAATAGTCCAGAAACTATATAAAACACACATTTTAATTCTTTGGCTTAATATAGGTTTTAAAATTCCTCTTTTTAATAATCAGATAATTTTACAATGCATATTTATACCATTTCCCATGTAAAAGGGCTGGTAGTTTTCGTCAATAATATCAAGAAGGGTTTCCGTAGAGGGATTATATTTTGGTGTCATTGGAGGAAACCGGCATTTCTTAAAAAATGACACAAAAATTCATTGATTCACATATTTCGCTCAAACTACCTTAACGTTGTTTACCTAAAAATCAATGCATTTGGCCTCATTTCAAATAAAAACATCTCACCCTTCCAATATCACCAAAATGTCAGCCCCTTTCCGAACTGCTTTCCGACATTTTTGACAAATAATACCAGCTATATCACATGGGAATTGGTACGTTTATGCACCTAGTTCCATTGTTGTGGACGATAGTTTCGGTAGCGTTACAGCTGCCTTCCTCAGGTCTGTAGTGAAGATGTAGGTGTTCGTGTCCACCTTGTATAGGGGCTACTTTTCCCGCCAAGTCAGTCCGGTGCGCTCTCATTGGTTGTTCTAAAAATAACAAACAGCAGTAGATCAACCATGAAAAGCGCAGACGACCTATTTATTGCACTTAGAAGTAACGAATGAATCATTTTACAATATATTGGTGGAAACCGGATTATTACGCGATGAAGAATAATCACGAAGTAGCAAATATACCGAAAACTTTGAAGTTAGTATAGATAAATCCATCATTCGTTCTTGGATTGGTTGTTTGAAGTAGTAGGAGTGATATGGTTCCCTAGTCGTGATGAGGATCATAATCGAATGACATATTTCGATTTAAGCAGCTGTAGGATGCTTGAATTAAATATTTTATCGTTAATAGTGCAATAATATACTTTTATACTACTATAAATTCTTTGTAATTACGGTAGTTTGAGCGAAATATCAATTTACCTATAAATCAATGAATTTGGTCCCATTTTAAAGAAAAGTATATCACCCTTCCTTTGACACAAAAAATTTAACCCCTTACCTCATTACTTTCCGAGATATTTGCCAGAAAATACCAGCCCTTTTATATGGGAAATGGTACGTGAATGCACTCAAGAGAGACCGTGTTAAAAAAAGTCAGGGATTTATAACACCGAGATATTGTCAAAAAAATTAAGTGTTAAGTTTATATGTTTTCTCAACTATTTTTGAAAATTAATCATATTGTCACCGCAGCATTTTTTACGTGATCACACAAATCCTTCCGTTTAGAAGGAATTTTAAGCTTAACGCGCGAATGAAATGTGTCATGTCAACGAATTATTTAGATAATTGCTTTCGTCTATCAGAATTTCAGTCGTGTAAAAGTATAAATTTTTCGCCATTAATATTTAAATAGTCATGTGTCCAGCAGCTGGGGAAATTAAAATGTATGATTCGAATATGGTCTCTATTAAGACTGGGGAACTATCTCGCTCAAACTACCTTACGAGTGACATCAAAATATCTACCCTTACCTGCTCTTAGGATTTCAATTCTCGTGTTACCATCATCTTCTGAATCAGAGCTCGAATCCGTCCGCTGAACAAACCGCGCGGCCCGAAATTGGCCTTGTCCGCCATGGCTGCAGCCTGGCGTGTCAATGGTCAGGTTCTTCTTGAAGGATGACTTCAGTGACTCGTCCTCAGTAGAATCACTCTCCGATTCCGGAGCTTCTAGAACATGAAAAGGAAATACAGATGTAATTAAATCCCTACCTGCGCACATGTCCACCTCTGCATTCCCTTTCGGAAATGGGTAAGTCGAAATGCAGTGATGATACACGATGTAACAAACCTGTGATGTACACCATCTCGGTAAAATATCTTCATATTCGGTTAGTAATTAGGTTGTAAGGGTTTTACTTAGGGTCGAAGGGTAAGGAAACAGCAATCTCATTGAGTCTCTACTTGTAATATGAAAACGCCATAGGACTTGAAAAATGTAATAGCTGTTCCCGCTATGCGTTGCAGTGCCTCTTTTAGGCCATTAAACGGCATATGTTCTAATTTGGACCATTTTTTCGTGCACTTGTGCAGCCTTGCAACTACTACCGTGTGTAAATGCATCGTGCGTGCACTCCTAAATGCACCTAATGTTTCCATAAATTAGACTTTTATATGATACTATTTTTGTTACTTTATTTTTTGTTATTTTATTTACTCTAGACTCTCCCTTCATCCTGCGTTGCTTCCATTGACGCATCTATATATTTTTAAAGTCCTATGGCGTTTTCATATAACAAGTAGAAATTTGGAGAGATTGCTGCATTTGCCTTCCCCCTTTACCCTTCGTGAAACCCGTATGCACTTGCAATAACCCGATTTGACGATAGTTTAAGGACGTTTTTAGTTTGTAGGACGAAAAGAGTGCTATGTATTACACGATAATTAAATCAAATCTTAATCTGTAAAAATGTTACACATAGATGTAGTAATAGCTTCTCACTAAAGAAAGTGTAGAGGATTAGCAAAGCTGTGATTGATATATCTTTATGAATTTCTATGTTGTAGTTAATGTGCGTACTTATATTGTTAAGTAATCGTTTCGGTCTCATTGTATTAGCGAAATGCCTGCCTTAGAGTTTTAAAGTCTCTTTAGAGACTACCACCACATTCACCTATTAATTAGTCGTTCAATGTGGTTTCATGCTTCAGTAATAAGCCTCGTTGGCTCTGCTGAAATAATTTACTCCGATCTCCCCTATTCTTTATACCTGATGATGATGTTTTTTAGAGCAACACAGAGAATATTATCATGACTCCTCGCTACATCTCAAAGGTCTGACAGATGCGATAAAATGAGAGAGATACACTGCCGAATAGATTGGTACAAAACCTCGTTCTTTCCGTGCACAATAAATATCACAATAAAAACTGAGCTCCACTAAATACACCCCTATAATACATGTCACCATTTCACCTCCCAAAACCTTACATCTTTACACGGCTAATGACCTAACACCCTCTACCACACGCCCATCGGCGGATTTTTTTTGCATAAATTTATTCTCAATATAATTACAAGTATAGTCCTGCTAAGCATATGGCTTGTCAGCAGGTGCTGTTATTAATTAACAAATATATTCACAACATTGATCTGTCAAAAACATTTAAAAATTGCTTAAAACCTAAAATATAATAAAATCATATTAATTACTCAAAAACGCAATAAAATCATTAATTTAAATAGCAAAAGTAAAAAAGTTTTTTTTTAATGAAACAAATGTATACAAGAGTAAACTAAAGTACGAAAAAAAATTTTTTTTAATCAAAAAACAACATTTATCCATCAGAAATCATTTAAAATATCGACTAAAAACATAAAATTAATTGAAACACACATATTCACAAAATACAATTTAAACTTTACTCTTAAATCATAACTACCTCAATATATGTACAATTTTTCATAATAAACAAGTGAACTACATTGATTAGTTAAATAAATTTTAAAGTTATGAATTAAACAGATTTAACAAAATACCATATTAAGTCAACTGTATTACTTTTGATACAATAACCATTGTTTCACTTCTATCTTTAATGATGAGATTTTGTCAGTTTCTCGAATTGGCTGTGGCAATTTATTGAATATCTTTGGAACAATGTACCTTAATAAGCTCTTACCTTGGTGGTTGTAATTTGGAACGTTGTTGTAGTATTTTGGAACAGAATATTTTTCATTACAGCGGAGTTGAATATCATGATTTATATTTCTTTGTATTTTGAACTTGTTTTGAAAGAAATTGGCACATACTATGACGTACTGAAAAAGTTCGCAAAGGATCGCAGGGTATTATGTAGATGTGGATACCTCTTTCGCCCCTCGTACACTTATGAATTGCTTCTTAACCGCTGTCTTTTTCTTGATATTGCTTATATTTCTCCGCTCGAGAGTATCTTCTACCACACCCTCCCGTGCCTCTCGTCTACTTACGCCTACATCATTTACTCCTCTGTTATGTATCTGTCCGTTTTTCAACTACGGTGAAACCTGCCTTTAGTGGAACCTGATTTGAACGGGAACGTGTCTTACCCTGTGTTAAACGGAACTGTCAAACACAGAAACGGAATCCATTCCCATGCACGTGATTCTGAGTTAAGCGGAATTGCTAAAAATATTCCATGCACAATTTTTACAATAAGGAAGTAAAATCCTAAAATAATATTCAATGCCCTCTTCCTAGAAAACAATTCTATGAAAGGAACCATCAAACGTGTTGTTAGCTCATAATGGTCCACCTCATAATTGACTGTTATCACGTCGCGGGAGGTACTCAGGACAATGTGACAACACATCCTAAACAGCTATAGTTTGCTAAACAACACATCATAAAATAATTGTCGTTTCTGTCTATTATTTTAGGCCTAAGTTTACATTCAAAGAGGAAAACTCCTTTTAGCGAATATAAATAACTAAACAAGTTAGTTTGGGAATGGTTTATGCGAACTAGATTGGGGAATACTCCTTTGTCAGGATCTATGCTGCAAAACAAGTCGAAGGAGTTCGCAGTTTCTTATGGAAAACTAGATTTCACGGCCTCGAAATGTATTCCTTAAAAATAACCTAACCTATAAGAAGGATCACTTCTTTCATTCATTCCCAATCCTGGAGAGTCCAGTAAGCATTTTTTCATCTCTCATTCTTTTCTAACCTCATCCATATCCATCTCTTTTTAACGTTATTACTTCTCAGAACTCAATCTTTACTGCATCAATTCTAATTTTATGCCTATTTTGGCATTTGAACGTAGGGATAATAACGCTAACATATGATGATGATTGGAGGATGACACTTTAGTACAGTATTGTTTTCGTTTTCGTAGACGATCAATCATTCTTAGATATCCTAAAACACTTCAGAACACTCACAAACACAAAATTCCACAAAACTCATATTGAATGTGACAATATGAGGTAGACGAACTAAACGGCATAATATGTGCATCTGTAACATAAAATTCGACTGTCCTAAGGACGCTTTACTCGGGACATTTTATTGTAAAAAAATGCCTAGGCTCATTCGTGAGGAAACTACCGTGCAAAGTGACCAATTGTATGATTGCCTGAATGACTGGACGAGAAATAGAACCTGTTCTAATTCCATTCAATTTCTTCTACATTCTACGATACATTCGTACGAATAATTACATGTACCTTATAAAGCGGTTTGAATCACTTAACGAATATTTTCTTACATCATGAGGGTAGACAATGAGAAAAAAGCTGGGTATAGAGATAGGAGAATGAACAGGTTGAAATGTAGCTTTTCATCGAAAAATATGACTATTATGTCTGCGATGCTAAATAAGTACGTTTGTTGACAGATATTCATCCTTCATTCAATTCTATTGTTAAATAAAATAAAACTTTGTTCAACTTTGTGGAGTTCCCTGTCAATTAGTGAAAACAACTTTTACACTCCAATTTCCAGTTCACGGATAAATTTATTGCCTAATCCGGATTTCGATGCCTGGCATCATCTTCAGGTGCTCAGTGACTGGTCAAGAAGATATTGGGAAGGTTTATATAGCAAAGGAAGGTGGATTTGGGGTGGGGGGGAGATATGCGATAGGAGAGCTTTAGGAAGTAATCGTAGATGAGGAAAGAAGATGAATAACTAGACTGTTTATAAAAATGGAGGTTTTTATCTTTCACGATATTTCCGCTGTGGCAAATTGGAGGAAACCCCCTATTAACTGACACGAAAGTGAAATACTGCGGAATGGACTTTTTAAGGAGTGAAATGATAGAGGTACCCACGAAAACACAAAGTTGAAGGTTGAGACTTCGGTTTTTCGGGGTTTCCACCGCGTTGTTTCATCTTGAAGACGATATTTTGCCGGCTATCCTGCAGGCTTCCTCTGGTCCAATATTATCTTTCCCGGATATCAGAGAATCAGTCCTAGGTCTTGGTCACTTAGGCCTGAGGAAGCCTGCAGGATAGCCGGCGAAATATCGTTCTCAAGTTGCAACAACGCGGCGTAAACCCCGGAAAACCGAAGACTCAACCATCATCCAAACCCTGCGGAAGCCTGAATCACAATAAGATAAGGATTGAGGCATATGAGGAACACTAAACATTGAGCATGATGTCAAAAGTGATATTCTTCAAAATACTTTCGCGAAGTATAATCAGAAGGATGGAAAAGAGAATGGAAGACTACCTTTCACAATACCAATTCGGATTTAGGAATAACATTATTTAGTGGGAAGAAATACTCTGCCTATGAGTAGCTGTGGAGAAACATTTATGTGAAAAAACCACTGTATGTGACATTCCCGGACGTGGGGAGAGGTTTTGATAAATTTTGAATGAATCAAATGTTAATTATAAACTTAACACCTTCAGGCGTCACATTCTGGAAGTGATTTATTTTCGGATTCCTCTCTCAATTATTCAAGCATCTGCTTGGTATTAATTAATTAAGTGGTTTTATCCCCGAAATTGTGATGTTCTACCAAAACGCTTGGAGATGAATGCTTTGGAACTGATGGAGATTATCAGACAGTCAAGCAACTTTTGCAACGAGCTACTTCTTCCGTACCCCTCCTCACTTATTTTCGAAATGTTTCACTTCTGACAAGCCACTTACCTATGTTCCCCTGCTATACCACCTAAAAATTAGTTTGTTCTCCAAACCTTCCATAGCGTATGGTTACCATCGCAACTATCAATAAATAAAAGATAAACAATTCTTCCGGATGGTGGAGAAAGTTGCAGAACGCATTGTCCGTTTACAATTAATAACTGTGAAAAAGTACAATACTTATCTTCAGAATGAATTCAAATGTAAGACTTAACTCGAAATGTACAGCAGTGACTGAGGAATTGTCTTCAAAATATACAAAAAGCCAATGATTGATCTAAGAAAAATAGAAGCTTAAGGTAGAAAAGAAAGGAATTTCGCAACGGCATTGCTCGTCATGTTCTTGGAGGAGTGATCAATTAAAAAGTAAGAAATGGAATCGAAATGAATCAACATAAACGGAGAAGAAATAAATAAGGCTCGCATTGGAGATGACTTCGCATTCATTGTTGGAAACCGTGGTAATCATCGAAGATCGATAAGCACGATGGACCAAGTATTCCAAGAGAATAATTAAAAAAGTTTTGCCATTATGAAACTAATTATAAGAAGATAAAATCATGTATGTATTCAGCTGCTTCTGTGATGCTACCTTTTGGGATAGAAGAGAGAGAACCAACGTCCAGCATAGAATAGCCCATGCTAAGAATGAGTTCATGACGTAAAGGAGCCGGATGCGTTCAGAAAAGATAGGACTACTGACTACGAAACAGTATATGAAAACATTCGGTGGTGATTGGCACACTATGGTTAAAAATTGCGACGATATTTTAAGATCACTGAACGTTCTCTAACTAAAAGTTCTCCAAGAATACAACATGAAAATGAACTAGACGCGGACTAAAATGCTACTATGCGGAAGAGAGAAGCTGCATTCAGAAGTCACCCTGATTGGAGAAAGATTAGAGCCAGTCAATTCCTTCGCCTTTCTAGGAAGTACGATCACGTGGGACGGAAGAAATTCAGCGGACATAACGCGAAGAATATCTCAAGCTAAAGAGGCGTTCATGGGAAAAGACAACCGATTTGCTCAGCGAGGATAGGACTACGAACCAAGAAACAGCATGTAAAAACATTCGTGTGGAGTGTAGCAATCTACGGATCAAAAGCATGTACCATTAGAAAAGCTGACCAGAAAAGACCAGAAGACTTCGGAACCCGTTGCTGGAGGAGGATGCTGAAGATAAAATGGACGGTCAAAATAAGTAATGCTGAATTGTGATGAAGTGGAAATGATCATGTGGAACACCATGCAGAAAAGAAGAACCAGATGAATTGGACACACCTTGAGACAATGGGTTTGTGATGAACATATTTGAAGGCAAAATAGAGGGAAAAGTCCCCAGAGGAAGACCAAGGAATAAGTTCATGGGCCAAATAAAGACGACAGTACATAAGGAAAAATACCAAGAGGTAAGGGAACTAGCATTAGATCGGAAAGGGTGGAGGGCTGTAGTCAACCAATACAAATCTTCGGATTGGACTACCAATGATGATGATGGATAAAAAATGGAACATTGGGAAGTAGACCGGGAAAGATAGGATGTAATCTACGTGTGCTGTTAAAGGAGGATTTTGAAGATCAAATGGACGGGTGACAAATGAAGAAGTATTCAGAAGAATAGAAGGGGAAATGGTCTTGGGGAACACTCTGCAGAAAAAAAGAACCAGATGGACTAGGCACATCCTGAGGTGTAAAATGTTTTGGAAAGCAGATATTATCCTAGGCTCATCAAAGAAGCCGTAGAAATTTGGAAATGCCCGGGTAATTTCAACAGAGACAAGGGCTATCCACTGGGCAACTCATGGAAGAGAGTTATCACCGCCCACCAATCACAGCGCAGCACCAATTCGGTCGCCATGATGGCCAGCGGTATATAAGGCGGCCGAAAACAGCTTCTCTCCATCTTTCAGATTTCAATTCTAAACATGTCCAATGGAACTGCCCGGGATAAAACAAAAATGGCAAAATATTCATTGAATGGATAAAAACTAATAATATGAGAATCACAGCACCCTTTGAACCCACGAGGGTAGGAGGGAGAAATGTAATTGACTTTGCGGTCACAAGAGGGCTAAGGGGGTCTGCCAGTGCAGTTACAGTTAACGAGCTAAGCAGTGATCATCTCCCAGTTATAGTATATATCGGAATAAATCCCATTAGAATCCCAGATCAAAGAAAGAGGTACTGTTACGGATTAGCGAATTGGGAGCTATTCCGGAAGGTGGTAGCGGAACAATTAATGCACCGCGAAAAGGAGGCCGAAAACAACATAGAAAAAATGGCGGAACTTCTAGGAGCATCTATATTAAAGGGAACAGAAGTGGCGATTCCCAGGAAAAATAGATGAAGGGCAGAAGACAGAAAACTAAATGATAATGTTAAAGTGAAAATAAAAGAAAAATACAATAAGGAAAAAATATAATATAGTCGGAACATCACGACTCAAAAATCAAATTAAAGCACTGAACAAAGAGATAAAGAAAGAAATCCAAACGATAAGGAGGAACAGATGGAACGATCAATTATTAAACTTAACAAATACTGACGATTCAATTTGGAAAATCGCTAGAACCCTCAGAAGAAATCCACCAGCCGATCCGTCAATAGAAATTAATAACATTAGAATACACAAGCCTCAACTAAAATCAAACATAATGGCAGACACTCTAGAGAAAGTATTTACAGTAAACAGACCCTCAGTAAGAACCCCGGTATTTACAATAGACACCAATCAATGGGAAGAGAAAATAAACAAAGAAATAATCCCTCAAATAACCATAAAAGAGGTGCAAAAAATAGTAAAAACATTACCCAGTAGAAAATCGCCCGGCCCAGATGGCATTCCGAATGAAATAATAAAAAGAATTCCAAGAGAAGCAGGAGTGTACATCACAAAAATAGCAAATACGTCCATTAAAAACGGCATATTCTCAGAGAGATGGAAGAGCTCTATAATTAAGTGTATACCCAAAAATCAGGCAAAACATAAAAACCTGAAGATATGAGGCCACTATCCGTAATATCTAACCTGGAAAAATTATTGGAAAGGATAGTGGTACCATACATTACAGATCACGTGGAACAAAAAAAATTAATCCCTGAAGAACAATTTGGTTTCAGAAGGAAACCCTCGGCCACCCATCAGCTGCATAGAGTGATCGATTACATAACAGAAGGGTACAATAGAAAAGAAGTGACAATAGGAATATTCCTTGATATAAGCAAAGCCTTCGACAAAGTATGGCATGATGGACTAATTTATAAAATGGACGAAACTGATATACCCAAGTGGATAATTAAATGGACGAAATCGTTCTAACGGATAGAAAATTTAAGGTAAAATGGGGACATAAACTAAGCGAAAGTAAATATATGACAGCCAGGGTACCCCAGGGATAAATATATGGCCCCCTCCTATTCAATCTATATACAGCGGACTTCCCAAGAGATGCGGAGGACTGGCACTCCAAGATAGCTTTATATGCAGACGACGCGGCAATATTGTCTAGAAGCAGAAACGCAGCATTGGCGGTGGATTATGCGCAGGAAACCTTAGATACAATAGAATACTGGTGTAGAAAGTGGTGGATTGCAATTAATCCATTGAAAACAAAAGCAGTTATATTCACGAGGCCACATACCATGACGCCGAGATGCCAGATCCTCCGCATCAAGGAACAAGGGATAGAATGGGAAAATGAAGCTAAATATTTGGGTGTAACATTAGACAACAGCCTCAGTTTTAGAATATATGTCAAAAACACAATAAATAAAGTAATGGGAGCACGAGCTGGGCTATCTGATATACTGAAAAACAACTTGACCACTAAATACGCAAAAAAATACGTATACGATACATACATAAAATCGATCAGGCTCTATGCAGCCCCTGCCTGAATGGGATTATTGAATAAAAGAACAATAAAGAGCATAGGAATAGCTGAGAGGAAATGCCTCCGGTCCGTATTTAATTTAAGATACTGGAACAACAATAACAAAAGCACATATAGAATCTTTGGCATATGCCCTATATTGGGATCAATGAGAAAAATTATAACAAATTATTTTGATGACCTAAAACATAATGACAATGATTTAATATCGGCACTTGCAGAAATAAATCCGAGTTAAAGATACAAAAGACCACAGAACAGTCTAAATATCTAATTATATTTAACAGGACGGTGTTATCCTAAAAACGGGGAAAAATGACAATGGAGCCAATGGGCAAGAAGCCAAAATTATTTAAAATGGCAAGCCCAACAAACAGCTGCTACGCAGCAAGCACCACTACCATCTCACCACCTTTGAAATACTGAAAATACTACCTGCGGCGGAGGAATATTTTGCCAGCATTGCACATGCGTCCATAAAACTAGGTCACCACCAAGAATGTTGGAAACACGCAATAGTTACATATCCCGATGTATCCCGAAGAAAGGAGGAAGTAACTTGAAAGGGGGAGACTATAGACCAATCTCCCTTCTTTCAAACCTCATAAACTACTGGAGAGAGTAATCGCCCCTCATATAAACAAATTTTGCCGAAAATCTAATTCCAGATGAACAATTCGGCTTCAAAAAGAATCTATCCACTGAAAAGCAGGTGCACAGAATCCTGCATGACATAACAGAAGGTTTCAACCGGGATGAAGTTACCGTGGAAACTTTTATTGACATGACAAAAGCTTTTGATAAAGTCTGGCATGAAGGCCTCTTAGCAAAAATGACAGAATGGGAATTCCCCATCTGGATAAGAAAATGGACCACATCATACTTAGCCGGCCGAACCTTCTCAGTGAGATGGAAGAATGAATTAAGTGAGAAAAAGGAAATAAGGGCAGGAGTCCCACAGGAGTCTGTAATGGGGCCTCTCCTATTTAATATTTCCACTGCCGATTTTCCTATTGACCGAGTAGACTGGCATACAACGATTGCCTTGTATGCGGACGACGCAGCTAAACTATCTCGCAGTAAAAAGGTAGACTTAGCTGTATCCTACGCCCAAGAGAGCTTTGACGAAGTCGTTAAATGGTATAAGAAATGTAGGCTCCAGATTAAAGCCAGCAAAACACAGGCCATAATATTTGCAGCACCGAACAAGGAAGAAAGACAGAGGGAAATAATGAGAGTAGGACAAGAGGGACTAGACTGGGTAAAAGATGTGGAATACCTAGGGGTCAAATTCAATACTCAATATGGATAAACATATCGAAAAAACGATTTATAAAACAATGCCAATGCGTGCCATTCTGAGCCCGATTTTCAAAGCTAACACAACGCCGAACCTGATAAAAAGGTTAATGTACAATAATTACATACAACCAGTATTTCTTTACGCTGCGTCAGCCTGGGCGGGGCTGCTAACAAAGGGACGTCTCGATAGACTCGACGACTTGAGAAACAAGAAAGAAGAGCCCTAAGATCCATTTTTAACATCAGAAGGATTGAGGGGAACAACAAATTATACCAATTGACGGGGATAATACCGCTCAAAGAAAAAATAAGAACTATTGCCGGAAAATATTACGAAGGCATCAATAACAGTGAAAGTCCGTTATTAAAAAAAATATTTTATATCATGACCTAGCAAAAAATAAACATAAGAGACCAGGCAATGTTCTCAACATTTGACCATCCATCTAAGGAGAAAAATTCTACAGCGATAAAGAAATGAGGCGGTGACCTTAACACCAAGCAAAAGAGCAAAAGCAGCGACACAAGCTGCAACCTCGGGAAAGACTAGACACACACGACGACTCTCCACTTTCGACCTGAAGACGGTAGCAGCATGGCTACCGAAACCGTTGTCAGCCAATGTCAACGCACGCGGTTGGAAAACTCGAGAACAACGAGCAGTAATGTAAAACGCCGCGGAAACCCTCGCGAGAATACTCTTGGAGTACTTGGTCCATCGTGCTCATCGATCTTCGACGATCATCACGTTATATCAGGGAAAAATAGAGGGAAAAGTTCCAAAAGGAAGGCCAAGGAATAAACTCCAAGACTAACTAAGGACAAACATACTAAAGATTAACTATTAGGGAGTAAAGGGGCTATCATTCGATAGGGATGATTTGGAAGCTCCTGGCCACCAATCGGGTAATTGAACTGCCAATGGTGAGAGGGCTTGAAGTTTTCCCAACACGTTGTGCTTTTCGATTGAGTTCTTACCTGATAGGCGTGCTTTTTTAGCTTCCCTAGGCAGTTGATCCCTCTTTGGCATAGTCCTCTTTCTACGCCGGGTCTTCTTGTCACCGCCGGAATCACCGGCACGCGCCGGAGTCTGCTCTTCTTGATCTTGATTATCGGACCACTCCATCTTCGGAAAGGATCACTAAGGAATGCTCACTTGGGGCGTCACTGTGTGAAGGTTGGAAACCCAGAAACAATGCGTCGCTATTTGGCAAGTCGGCAGAGCGCAGAGAAGCTTATGTCTCGTCTTCTGCGGCGAAGAAAGCAGACTGACGAGAAGCGATCGCAGCGGAAACGCAGTCACGTGACTGTGACGCCAAGATGGCCTTCTTAAAATCACGTGTTCGACTGTGAGCTCAATTGTTTTGGTTAGAGAATAATGCAAGTTTTGTGGCGGTTGTTTCTATAGAAATGAGGGGGGGGAGCGGCAGAATGGTGCCGTAAAGGTTTTCTTATCAATCGTTCCGCGGTCTCCCTCTCGCATGGCTCGTCTAACTTATCAGTTGAATGGGACTGCTGACTTGCGAAAAAATGGGCCGAAGTCCGTGAACGCCGTATGGCATTCCTGTCCAATGATGTCGGATATTCTTCGTGGCTGCAAACTTTAATGGTCGTGGGCCAGAACACTTGGATAAGATTCAAACGTGAAAACAAACACATTGACTTCCGAGAAGTGTGGATTGCGTTACGTTTTGAGAAAGGAAACAATTGAAAGCATGAATTCAATTCTTATACGTTTTAATTATCTATTGTTTCCCTCGCGAGACTATGGGTTTTTAGTTTATGTGAGCGTTTTACTTTGTTTAAACGCAATTTACGAACGTTCAGTTTCACGGTGTTAACTCTCAATAGTGTACGGAATAGGATGAATAGTAACTTTCATAACTGGAATCCTAAGCTCTTGTTCCTATGCAGATTTAATATACCGATATCTTACTCAGTTTTCTTAGTTATTCATCACCTTTCGTCGGTATCATTAGGTACAAAAATCGTAATTAATCATTGCTCGTAAATTTTTGACTTGTAAAGCAGTATGATTATGCTCTAGGTCATAGTGTAGCAGTTGATCTGAGTAAGTACTTAAATGGCCTTAATTTCTGACGGAGATTTTTCATTATTTCAACTTTACCCACGTAATAATTCCAAAGTTAGCCAGTGGAAGCTATTTTGGATTATTCCTACAATACTGTGACTGAAACAATCTGCCTTCTATGTAATTGGAGGAAAATTTTAATTTTATTATTAAATTCCAAAACACTTCATATTTACCAGGGGTTTTTCTTATATCCACCACACGTTTTTTTCTGATGTACGATAGTTTCAGGCACGAAAAATATTTAATTCTTTTTTTAACGACATTACTTGCTTGAGTGTGTTCCTTCGCCCTGCCTTGGCCTTCCCAAATTATTGCTAAAAGTCGCGCGTTGAATTCCCCACTTGATACTAGATTCAATAAGTAATCTGATTCAAACAGAAGTGACTATTGAACAAATATATTTCATTAGTAAGATTTTTGGCTTTCCCGGGTAATACTTATAATGTATAGCCTTCGGATTTCCAACCGGGTGATGGTGGTTTTGGCATCGACGTTTTGATGGCAGACTACGTCTTCGAAACGTCGCACAGTGGGACGAAAGCGAAAAAAGCTGGCCAAAACCTCAAAAGTCTTTTTTTTGAGTCCGGAAGTTGAAACTTTGTACAATTATTGCCAATAGATTGATGCATATGATAACGCATTCAATTTTTCATCGGTAGATTGTGCTAACAAAATAAATTACCTCAAAGTTTAACAAATTTTGCAAAAATCGCCCGTATTAAATTTATTCCAAAAATCGCCGTATTCAAGATAATAGTGAACCTTTTCTAGCAAAGTTATATAATTAAAACTTATCAGAGATATAAAACAGTTTTTTTTCTTTAATGATAATCTAGTTTCATGGCCAAATTGTTGTATTTACCAGAGATACGTTACAAAATGGCGGACCCTGGTTTTCGTCAATTTTTTGTCTTTATGTGGTAATATAGAAAAATGTACATCTATGTACACTGAGATATTTACACCACAATTATAGCAAAGCTTAAAGAGCTTAAATCCGAAGAAATCATCTGCTTCCGTTTGCGACGCCGAAAAAAAAATTGATTTTTCGATCGTGCGGCCCAGTCCGGAGCTGCGCGCTGGCTACGGGGACGACGTTCTTGAAAGGTGTTGGAAAGGGCTAACACTGAACCTTTTTTTATCAAAGTTATGGAATAAAAGCTGAAGCTTATTAGTAAAATAATTCCTTTTAATTAGTTATAACCTATTTTCATGACTACACTGTAATATTTGTCGCCCATACATAAAAAAATGGCGGACTCTGGTTTTCGTCAAAGATCTGTCTTTATGTGGTAATATAAAAAAATGGACATCGACTGACCCTGAGATATTTATACCACAATTGAAGCAAAGCTCAAAAATTGAATGCGTCATCATATGCATCAATCTATTGGCAATAATTGTAAAAAGTTTCAACTTCCGGACTCAAAAAAAAAACTTTTGCGGTTTTGGCCAGCTTTTTCCGCTTTCGTCCCACTGAGCGTCGGTGCCAAAAACCACCATCAGCCGGTGGGAAACCCGAGAGCTATACATTATATATTTCATTCAATGATCAAGGAACATTGAAATCGTAAATTTTGTCATTCATGGTTTTTTATCACGAGGTAAGATATGCAAGGTTTTTTGTTTCCCATCGAATGTTTTTGAAATTCATTCATGTATGAATAGGATCTTTCTACCGAGCATTGAATTAAAGAAGTGAACCCTCTCAAATACAAATCTTTCTTCCTTTCTGTTCCACAATCGAATTATTCCTATCTTCGCCGACTGAAGGCTCCATTTCTATCCATTTTATAAACCTCACATTTTCATAGTCACTCGACATTTCATTAATCATTTTGCTTCCATCCCTCATCTCAACAGTTTCATTGATTTAATGTTTCCGAATCAGCGTTTGAAGTGATTTTCTTAAATCGGTTTCGTTGTTCAAAGATGAATTTTACGTCCTTACCGCACGAGACAATAATCTAATGACTCCGTCACATTCGAGAGAACAGGTTGGCAGAAGAGTGCAACGAGGTTATTTGTATTCTTTAATAATAATTATTTTCTTTTTTCTTTTTTCCTACTGTTTTTGGAAGTTAAACTGGAACATTTTACTTTTTTCCTACTTTTTTTGGAAGTTAAAGCAATTTGAACTCTCCGGAGGTGAGTTGCTCGCGTGGATGGGAGAACTTGTGGTTTTCAATAATCTTGTGATTGTTAATGAACGTTTAGTAATGTTGCGGTCCCTTTGAGGGCCTGTCGCGTCCGCGTAATTCTTCAACACGCGATAATAAGTACAAAATGAAGAAGAGAAATACAAATTTTTATTTCCACTTATCGACACAAAGTCCGACTGCGAAGAACAGTCAGATTTAGATAATGTGCAAAGTTTTATTATTTAATAGTTTTATTCAGGAAGTCCACCTGGTGAGAGACTACACGAGTGCCGACGTTTCATGGAGTCTCTTCCTCCGGTGCCGGTGGACTTCCCGAATTGAACTACTAAACATATCACGCCGGGATAGCCTCAGATTTTATTATTTGAATTCATGTATTCATACTGTCAGTTTGCGGACACCTATGAGTAAATTGATCATAATTGATCATAATTGAACCTTTTGTTTGTCTTTTATAATCATCGGCAATCATCAATCCGAATATTGATTAACGGTAGCTCACTAATAAGCTCTGTTACCAGCAAACTGCTTCATTCCAACGAACTAATTCTTAACTTTAAGGTGCCTAATAATTTTCCTGACATTCCTCTGTGATTCTCCTGATAAAGGCCGTGATATACGAAGCTGAACTCAATACTTGTAAACGAATCGATCTTAGCATCCTTATAATCGTGCTAGGATAAAGGTGTGACCGTATCCGATTACGAAATTTCGTTCTAGTACTAAATAATGGGAACTCGGCTATTTTCCATCTGATTCTTGTATTCAACGACTTTACACTGGCAAGCAAGGGAATCTAGCGTTCACAGAAAATACCAGTGGTGGAGCTGTAGCCTAAAAATGTAGTCTCTTTTGTCTAAATTATCTTCGGGAGAGCTGCGTGAACTATAATTTACAAAATATTAACCTGAGACCTGTAGAGCCAGTTTCCTAAAGATTGTTTTGAATGCCATGCAAACAACACGGTAGCCATGCAAAGACCATTGAGGTCGATGGAGAGGCCGTTATGCCATCAAACTGTGGCCTGACAACGTCAATAACAACCATCTTGGTATTGAATTTTTAAAGAACCACGGAACTAGCCGCGCAGTAAATTCAACGGAGTTACCCGCTAGTTATCACGCAAATGTGCAGAATTCACAGTGGAAAAATTATTCGCCTGGACTGGGAATCGAACCCAGATTTCGCGCCGAATGCTGTAACCAATTAAGCCACCTTGGCGTCCTTTTTCAATGTGAATCTGATGGGGGCTTTAAGGAGCAAGTTTTCCTCACAGGTGCCGTGCATATAATGCCAGAGGTACCCGTATGCGAGCGCTAAGCGCTACAGTCCACGGGGTAAAGCCCAATTTAAACACAAAGGCGTTTACTTTGGACATTTCCAGATGAACTCATGCGGGTACCTCTGGCATTATATGCACGGTACCTGTGAGGACAACGTACTCCATAAAGCCCCATGTGATTCACAGTGGAAGTGGACGCTTGGGTAGCTTAATTGGTTAGAGTACTCGGCGCGAAATAGAGGGATCAGGGTTCGATTCCCAGTCCAGGCGAATAGTTTTTCCACTGTAAATTTCGTACAGTCTTGTTTATGTCTCCTCTTCCCTTACTCACCTTTGATTAGCTTGACTGAATGGACGAATTAGAAGATGTATAGCTAGATAAACCGCCATCTGGTCGACATTCAAGGCTTGTAAATCTTGTATCATACATTGATTATTAAGTGCAATGTATTCGACTCGACAACAGATTCCACTCCATCATTGCTTTCACCAAAAATGCAAATTATGTTTAATTTAAATAATTAAAAAAATATATATGCAAGAAAAATCTATATTAATGAAGTAATTGCACGCTGATTTCTAACAAGTTATTGATGGAAAACGTAAAATTACCAAAATAAAATTAACAAAGATAACTGACAGGCCACGCCCACTTTACATCTTTTCGTATTGGCCAAAATAGCTAGCGCCCTCTCCATCATTCTCAATGACTAAGACTAAATGGCCCGATTTATTTACGTTCGTAGCTCAGCGAAAGGGCGGACCGCACCACTGCGTACTGAAACCAGAATCGTGCAACAACAGGCTACAAAGCATCGAATGCGATTTAAGTCACGAATGAAGTTCCTACTTTTCAGTACTGACCCATGTATTGCGTAAAACGGCCTTGAGAGGACCTTCCATTCTCAACAATTTAATTTTATTATGGCAGAGCGTTTTGAATATTTATCTAAATAATTTATCTAAAATATTAAAATTTGAATAATATCTTTTCATCAATTTTTATTAAAGTTATTCATTTCCAACCCGACGCAACTCTTTTTTATTTGTGATTCTCTCCGACTATGTGATCTTCATAATTCTTTGGTTAAACCACATCTCCACTGATTCCAATTTCTTTTTGACTTCAGCTTCAATTGTTCATGATTCCCTGCATATCTTCTGGTTAGGCCACACCTCGAATACGATTAGAGTATTTGGAACCCTGGTCAAAATGATTTAGCCAAAGGAATTTTTAAAAATGCATAGAAAATCTGCACGCTTCGATAAAAACTGCTACGAACAAAAATAATAGTGTTTCACAACCTTTTCATGGATTAAGGTGGAGGCCCCTAGAGACTCAGAGGCTACACGCTAGGCTTAGTTTGCTGGAGAAATTAAGAACCGGTGTGTTTCAGAGAGACACAAAGAATATTATCATCATGCCTCATACATATCTAGGTCTGACGGATGCGATAAAATAAGAGAGATACACTGCCGAACAGAGAGGCACAAGAACTCGTTCTTTCCGCGTTCGATTAGTGATAATAATAATAACTGAGTTCCAGTTAATACACTCCCATAATACACGTCACAATTACACCCCCCAAAGCCTTACATCTTTACACAGCTGGTTTCGTAACATCCTGTGCCACACGTCCATGCGGCGGATCGAAGGGTAGTAATTAGATTTATATACCAGAACTTACTCAAAATACGATTCATTGAAGGGTTTCCCTATTTTTATGCTTGTTTTATAAGCTGTTAGATGTCTTAATATCATTACATATTTTTATATATTGATTTTTTCTATATCTCTGGCACGTTATAAGTGAAAGCAGTATTTTATTGCTTCCAGGAAAATGGGAGTCTAGTCGCATGTTTAGGATCATGTTGTCCCAGACATACCTCATTCGATTTTTGAAGATAAGCACATTTTTCGGCATAATGTGCTGAAACCATGGTCGGTGACGAAAATAAAAGTGTGGAAATTGCACGAGTGTTTATTTTCACTTATGGAAATCCTTAGGTTCCACAAAGTTTGTGCCAATACGTTCTCTTGCATTCTCGTTCGAGCCTTCGCGTGAAACAGAGTGAAGTCAATCGATTGTTCGGGTAGGTGTTAGCTTGTGAGAACTTCGCTCGTATAGCCGTATTCGCGGGAACTAATGGATGGCATTGGATGCGTGAAATCGAAAAACGACTGCCTTTAGGAGTGGTTCGTCTGAGAGGTAGGGGAAGACATAAGGCTACAGTGTTGAGATGAGAATAGTCATTTCGAGAGGGTTCGCGTTTAAAGGGTGCTTCGATATAGAGACCAGATAGGATATGGGCGGGGTTACTTGAGTGGGGAAGAAGAGAAGGGGGTGTGGGATAAGAGCCGTGGGGGGGGTGGCAGTGGGGGGTCAACAATGGTATCTCTCTTTCTCAAACGTCTTGGAAGAAGACCTTCACTCCATCAAACTGACACTCCCTATATCTTTCCCGGCTACCACCTTAGCGATCTCCCCTTTTGCTACAGGTTTTATCCCACCCCCCTCGAACCCTTAATTCCTCCCTCTCCATCCACTCCTACTCCTTACCCCTGGCGCCCTTCCTGCCTCATTTTCTCCCCTCTAACCCTCTCCCCTCCTATCCTCTTTTCTCCCCTCCCCTATACCCGTCCCGAAGTCGAATCATGTTCCAGTGATCCTGCCAAATACGTCTCACCTTTTGCCTCCATCAAAGGCTTTTAAAACCTCTGCGTTTTCGGTTCAGTCCTCTTTCCCCCTTCATAATACCTATCCTCCTCCACCACTTTGGTGCTTGGTACTCTTCTACCCCCTTCTCCCTAGGTGCCACATGCGACCCGACCCGCGCCCCTATCTCTTCCCCTATCTTTAAAGTCTTTAAACTTCCGCACCCCGCATACCTCCTCCTCCTTCTGCACCCCTCAGCTTAAACTCCCTCACGGCATCCGACACCCGAAGCCATCTGCATTTTAAATACACGGGGCCTGACGGTTTCTCTTACCCCCCGCGGATTCCCCCCGCCACCTACCGATGACTTCCCGTGTCTCACAGTTTACCCCCTCCCCCTGCCGTACACTTGGCATCGTTTCTTCCCCCCTCACTGCCTACCTATCTCTCTCCCCACCCCTCTATCTCACCTATCAAACTCCCACCCGAACCTTAAGCAACTTTTCTCCCTCTCCCCTCTACTGGTGAAATTTTCAAGACTCCCCGTAAAGATTTTCAAGCTTTTCCCCCCTTTGGCGGCGTTCACCTGGCTGATTTCGCCGGCGTCCGGGGCGTAGTAATTAAATGTTCTCGATAAGTTCCTGTTAAAGTAGTTTTGGCGTTGAAAAGATGATGGATAAAAAATGGAGGACTTACTTTTAGGCGGAATGCGCTCTGCTTTGCTCCGGGAGATGAAGATTTCCCCTTCCCCCTCGTAAGTTTTGGTTCTGTGACCTTCCGATCAGGAAATGGAGATGAGAGGAAGTTTGTAGTCACTTAGCGGCATTGCGTGCATCATGCCAAACTAAGTGCGGAGCCATCGAAAATTTAGTTTAGAGCAATCACGGCGGTCGGAGCGGTTTTTTGTGTGTACAGATTTCCCTGAAAAACTCCTTGTGTGTGTTCTCATTTATAATATCATGAGTTACAAGTGGAAATTATTTCTCGGTATTCATGTAGTTTTTCGGTAGTTCTATGCTGTTTTAACGTGTAGCCTTTTTACTCATGGCGCATATTAATGGTAATCAATTGATTATATCAGAACAGCTTTTTTCTAATTGAAAAATTATACATTGCCCGATATTATATTGGTTCTAATCAAATATCAGGGTGTCCAGTTCAGGTAATTTTTTCAATTGCTCAGTGTCGCCATGTTTCTATTATCGATTATAGATGAGTGCTCATGTAATTGATCGCGTTGCGGAAGGCAGCGTAGGCTGAAAGTGGTGGGAGTCTTTATTTCATTTCAAATTGGAATTTACGTAGTTCTACTGATAAATTTAGTGCATTGATAGAAACCTAGCTTTGGTTTCGTTATTATGATAGGAAATATTCAATTTTTCCAGCAGCCATCAATCCAAAGATTTTCTTCAATCCCAAATTCAATTAATTGCTTAAGCGATAAATTACTTTTTCATCTTTTATTCTGTTACTATTTACAATAGGGAATTATGTCTCAAAATGTCCGTGATAAGAATTTCTGTATCTTATATCGTAGTTTTTATTTCACAGCTTTTGTATCTCTCTTACATTGGGATTTATTAGCGATGCTCTCGGTCCGTTAGATCTTCGTCATCTCTTTATAATGCCTCATGTTCATTAAATCCAGCCTTATTTGCTTGAAAGTAGTTATTAACACAATTTCAGTGCTGATTCTATACTTTAATATGCAACAGTTCACTGTTCTTAGGTATTTCATTTCAACTGATTTTATTTTATTTCTGCATATGAGAGTATTCACGTCTCACTCCCATACAGTTCCTCTTGAGATGACATCGTTTTGTAAAATTTACTTTCTTTTCTTCGGGATCGGGTTGGTGTGGTGGCTAGAGTACTCGCCTAGCATACGGGCGGCCAGGGTTATAATCCCTGCAGAGGCGGATGTTTTTCAGAGGGAACCCGATCCCTACTTGAGTGTCTTGTGGAGGGCACTTAAAGTACAGTACTCCTTCTGTCCGATGAGATGTTAAGCCGTGGTCCCATTGGCGCCTTTCGTTAAGAGCAGGCTAATGCCGGCGCCGGGTTTCTATCCACCATTCCTCCCTTACGTATCCCCTATGGCGCAAATGACCTTAGCCGTCGGTCGCCTCCCCAAATATCCAATCCTTTTTTTTCTTGTTTTACATTTTAGAGTTCTATGAGTTGGCTCTATCAGCATAGGTCTATATTGTTTTTAAACGAATTGGAATGATCAAACCAAAACTGCCATGGCCGACACAACCATAAACCAAAACTTTTCAAAGTTGGAACGTTTGCCGGCCCTCTTGCAATACAAGGCGCAGTACCACCGCAATTAATGTAATAAGTCAGGTTCAAACCTTCGTTCAAGTGATATTCCATCCTCTATTTCAGAATGGTTGTTAATTTTGGGAGGCCAGTAGTAGCAGTAGCCATGTGCACCGTTTATGATATGTGGGTTGAGACGTAAGGAAAGCATTAATATGACATGAAGTTATGGTGGAAAGAAAAACTTTGCTTTTACATTCGCGTACAATAACAAAATATGTCTTGGGGTCCGCATCTTTTAATTCAATTCGATGTGCGGTGTACTGCCCTAGGGCTGTTCTTTTTATTTCTCCCGAGTAGAGATTTGAGATTCCATTGGAACATCCCCACCTTAAGCGGGGTTTCAACCTTGGCCCTACGAAATAGAAAAAAAAAACTACTGAAGACTCCTGTCTAACCCACTGCCCGCGTGAATCTAATTGCTTTTTTTGGGATGTTTCTCAAGTACATGTTCCATAGACCACCATTGAGGAAACCGACGTTAATACTTTGGAATACCTTACCGTCTGTTTGTAGCAAACATGAAGCTAACATGTGTAGTCTATTCTATTCTCCGGCACTTCTTCGTCAGGTGTTCCTAATTTGGTACATCCGTCTGAATTCGTGTGAGATCCCTTACCTATATCCAATGAGCCAAATACGGTATGAACAGAAATATTTAGATAATTTAAGGAATCTATAGAAACGTTTTACTCTGTTAATGTAACCTCTCTTAAGAAATAGTGAGGGGTAAAAAAGTATTTCCCCAGGAAATATAAATGCGGACCAGAAAGGATTCAAGTTAGTCCACAAAATATATCTCCATACATGGGCAAATGGCGTAGATTGTCGCCTATATTTCTGTGCCCGTTCTCTAAATTTAGTCATATTCCATAATAATATTTCCATGTGGTACGTTTTACAGTAAATTATGAGGATACGGGGATGATTACGCCTTCAATATCTATGTACTTCAGCCTTTAATCCATAAATGTATTTAATAAATAACCCAGTTCAAGGAAGCTGATTCTATTAATATCTGATTGTGCGACGCCTTAACATAAATTTCACTGGTTAAGACTGTTCGAAATATAATTTCGTCCGTGTTGTAAGCTGTTATTTGCGACCCTTGAACCAAATTATCATACATCTTTTTCGGTGTCAATCTGTCGCGCATTCTCTAAACGAACGGTGTCGTGGATTAGGACAAGCTTTTACGGATAGGATGCAAACTGAAGAAGACAGAAACACCATCCCAAAAGTTCATAAGGTTTCGCTATTACTTGGTTTCTATTAATTCCTGAATAATCATTTTTTATTACACCCTCTACCTCTTGCTTTTCATAAAACATCCTGGCTCTTCCTCCGTCGCCCTTCACATGACAGATTCTTTCATTGCAGTCTGTGACTATCCATTCTGCTGCTAGATAAGCGCAAATAAACTTACGCGCGCTCCACGCACTCCACGCGCGTAATTACAACCTCGTGAAGCCTCTTAGTCGCTCTCGGTAGCCCATCGAAACGAACCATAAGAGCGTTATCGGTTCTATTGCGCAGTATATTTCCACCTGAGTCCATAAAAGGCGTGTGAGGTCGAGGCTGATGTTCCATCTCCCTCCGATTGGTCCCGAAGCTGCCTCCCAGGATCTTCCCCGTAACCCCTCGCGATATCCTTTTTTTCCTCCGCTGAAGACCGGGCACCACCGCATTCTTCCCCTTAGCATCGCCCCTTGATCTCTTACCTCCTTGACGGCAGGGAAGGGTGGGAGGGGAGGAGCTGAGTGTTAAGGATTCGGAGCGACGTCATATTCCGCTTAATCTTGTGTCACCTGTCATCCCAGGGCTCTCTCGCTAAGTTGCCTCATTCCTCTGCCCCCTGCCTCCCACCCAAGGCATACAAATCCCAGATCTGCCCCTCCGTCCCTACAGCCTCCGACTACACTTCCTCTCCTTCCTCTCAAAGGCCTTCTTCCCAATGAATCATCAAATTGCTGGCGGGGCTATGAAACCCAGGAGGGGCCCTCCTCCACCCCCCCTCCCAGCACTCCAGCCATCTTCGTCGACAAATCGCTTAATTAGGGTAAAATCGAGAACTTGCAAAAGGGGCGAAGGTGGTTATAGAGGATTGGATAAGGGTGGATAAGGCGAGGTGGAGAGAAATTTCTCAAGGGGGGGGGGGGATGAGAATACAGAAGCGCCGGATTAATCCCTTAAGTTGGCTGTCAGTTCATTTCTAGTTGCATCCCCACTGCTGACTCTCACCGTGGAGTCCTCTCTGACTGTTTTTAATTATATCCGCATCATCTTTTCCGATGGTTTGAATTCAATTATCGTGTTTGACGGCGTATGAAACCTGCTTTTTTTCTCAAATTAAAGTGGTTGGAGAGCGATTCGAGCCAGTCGTTGAGTGCTTATTTTAATAATTTTACCAATAAGTAAAAACTATTCATGGGCCAGTCTTCACTGTAGATCATCCATTTCTACATTGGATATAACCAAGTGTATTGTAATTGCTTTTGTATTGTAATTGTAAAATAAGTGATGCCAGAATTATATTTAAAAATTTTTGCCTCACTTAAAGCAATTATATTACTTGGATGATGATGAAGAAATGATGAAGTGTACAGAAGAGTTGAAGAGGAAAGGACCATATAGAAACCCATGCAGGACAGAAAAACCACATGGATTGGACGCACCCTGACTGAGACACAATGGGTTTGTGAAGAACATAATCGAAGTTAAAATACAGGGAAACGTCCTCAGAGGACGACCCAGGAATAATTTCATGGACCGAATAAAGAAGTGTATTGGGAAAGATGCCTGGAAGTAAGGGAATTAGCGTTAGAGTGGGAAGGATGGAGGGCTGCAGTCAACCAATCTTAGGAGTGAACGACCAATGTTGATGAGGATGACTTGGGTTTATGGTGCGGAATTCGCAATTTTAGCGAAAGCCGTCTGTATATACGTACTTTTATTTCACCATGTTACCGTGGCATATATTAGGAAACGATTTCCATTGTATGAAGTATATGTTTTCACGTTTAGGAGAAAATCTGCGCACATGCGCTTCGAATTTCGTTAAAATAGCGCGTTTCGTTAAAAACTGCTACGAGCGTACATAAAGTGTCTCACAACCTTTAGAGGGATTAAGGTGGGAGCTCCTAGAGACTGACTGACTGACTAGGGTTTTACTTATACTTGGATAGATGAGGCCATGTGGCCCCCTCTTCCCCTGCCCCAGTGCTCGGACTTTGGGCTACAGAATTTTATTTAGTAATAGCAGATAATTTCAGAAATATCAGGTTTACAGATTTTTAAATTTTAGTTTCCCGTGACTCGCAGGTCACAATGGGTATACGGTACGTCACACTCAAATGATAGCTTCACCAGCAATCCTCAATATTTTGGTAAAGTCGGGAAAAATTTCTTCGTTTAAATGTTTTCCTCCATCAGACTCTTCTGTTTTCATGTTTGTCTTCTGCCGTTTTTCAGTATCGTACTTTTGCGTAGACCAAAGATACTTCCTCAAGATGTCTCAATGAAATAGAGGGAATATAATACAACAGGATACATACAGTATATGATTCTATCCCCAGAGAAAAGTAAAATTATGGGAATTTTCGACAGAACTGCTACTATAAAAGCTAAATTTTGATGATGGAATCATACAGCTGGAATTTTCTTCTTTCAGAGTCCCTAAAGAAGTCTTAAGTTATTTTACAAATGAAGCTGTAACCCTATAGGAGCGCAGAAGAAGTCAGTTGACAAGTTAATAAGATAATTACGATAGCCGTCTTCCTTAATTATTTTTTAGATTGGATTGGATATTTGGGGAGACGACCGACAGCTAAGATTGTTTGCGCCATAGGGGATAGGTAAGGGAGGAAGGGTAGATGGAAACCCGGTGTCGGCATTAGCCTGCTCTTAATGAAAGGCGCTAAGGGGATGACGGTTAAACGTTTCATCGACAGATGGAGTACTGTATTTGAAGTGCCCTCCACAAGACACTCAAGTAGGGATCGAGTTTTCTCTGAAAAATATCCTCCTCTTCAGGGATTTGAACTCTGGCCGTCCATATGGTAAGCCAGTACTCTAGCCACCACACCAACTCGATTCCCATTTTATAGGTGAAATGGAGTTTACGCTCTCTTGTGATTGTGAAGGAAGACATTAAACTCGCTCTTTAACCTGTGGAGCCGGACTCCTACATCACAGTAGATTGCGGGCTGAAACACCGTACCCTAGCCTGGAACTGTTTTTCATATTACGTCAGGCTATACCACTTATTTTACCGGAATTTTTTTTCCTATTATATTTCTCCTATATTTGTTCTTTTTTCTCAAATTATTTAAACTGCGCAACGCTATCTCAATGACCGTGTCCAGATGAATCTTGTCTATCTCCAATGAGAGGCCACTCCTTTTGCCTAAACACCGATTGCTGCCCAAGAAAGCTTGCTTTACGCTATCTGCTTCCTCCGGGAAGCGTTGGAGGCTCAGCATGAAGAACCGTATGGTGATAATACCGGAAGTATTCATAGCATGTCAGGAGTGGCCATCTAGAGTATAGAAAAGGGGGCTAAAGCTTTATGCAAAGTAACAGTAACCTCCTAGTGATAAGAGACAAGGCTGGGTAAAAGAAAACTGCCACACTATTAGAAATTGCTCAGAGGGAGCAGTAGCCCTCATGTAAAAACAGTAACCTGTAAACCCTCCTTTCCTCCCACTCCCACGGACACCCCACCTCTACCTTAGTCCTCATTAACCCTCAAACTCCACTATAACCTGCCAGCGGTCTTCCTCCACCCCCTCCTTCAGCCCACCTCCGCCCTCGCCACATATCCAACCCCGCCTCCCGCTCACAAACACCATCCTTGGTGTTTTTCAACCCTCTCCCTTGTCCCTCCCACCTCCATTCTTCCTCCCCTTGCCCCTCCTCTCCCCTATCCGTATTCTAGATGGTACATGTGTTCTTATATTCTTCATGATCGTGCCCTTAACCTTGTACCTGAAGATGACGCCGCTGCGTCGAAACTAGTAGTACTTAAAAATAAATGTCATAGTATCATATGTAAACTTTTTATAAAAATAGCTTTATATCTATTGATATAGAAATTATTTTGATGATATAGGTGCGGTGCGATATAACCCTAGCCGTCGATGCACTCCCAAAAAACCAACTGCTACCTCTACTACTGAAAATAAATTGGTGGAACAAAGCAATAATTTTTTTCATTGTTTACAATGAACTTCTGCTAACAGTTAATTAACAGTTAACAGAGTCTGATAACATTGAAATCAATAGCTCTGTTATTTGTCCTTCATTAAATCTCTGGGAATAATTTATTGGATATATTGCTGAGGAAAAAAGCATCAAAAAGGACCGCCATATAGAGAATATAATTAAATAAGTATACGGGTGGACGTAGAAATTGAATGGTTATTTTGAGAACGAGACGGAATAATGGTTAAAATTGCCACAAACAAGCTACTTGGCTCCTTCCGTTAAAGAGCAATCTAATGCAAACGCCAGGTTTATCTCCGCCTTTCCTCCAATCCCAAATAATCTTTCAGAAACCACAACTCTTGTCTTCTAAATGTGCTTACGTCCTCGCTTGTTGGTCGCCGCCTCAAATAACCAAACCAAATCTTCCTCATAACATCTCATCCTTTCTCTCGAGTCCCGTTCTCCCCTCCTGCCCCTCACGCTGCCCGGGCACGAAATTGCCCACTCTGGGGAAGTAGCTACATTTTAATCTGGTCTCCGAAGAAGAAAAGTGAATAATAAAAATATAAATAAACAAACTCGTGGGGAAAGGTACTTTAATTTGTTCTTGTTTTATTCCGACCCTTTCCTATTCTCCGTCGCTTTCAACCCCTCCTTCCCCCCTCTCTCATTATCCTGACTAAACAGCCAGGGTGGAAAAAAATCTTTCCTTGAACCCACCTCTAACTCCTTCGCAGCCTTCCCCATGCGCGTCAAAGCTTCCTTTCTCCTGTGACATTACCCTCTCCTACTGGACGCTCCCATCCCTATATTAAATATATATACCTATGTATATATTTTAAGCTGTATAGTTTCATCGTGGACTTTCCATCCCGCACATAAACCTTGGCAGACCAAATCCAGCTGATATTTTTTTTGTTTACCCCTACTACTGGCGAAGGAAAGAAAAATGGTGGAGGTTATGGAGTGAGGAAGGCTGGAGTTTTTTTTTATTTCTTTGGAAAAGCGAGGTAATCCCTCCCCTTGCTTTGTTCTATGCAAAATATTTTTTTAAATACTTTTTACGGCGATGAAAAGAGGAGAAAAAAACTTTCTCCCTAAGTTAACGGAGTGGAAAAATTATTTGCTCGAAACTTTCATGCGTTGTTTTTGTTTCGAGGGAGCATGCATGCATTTAGGAATTGTTTGTGCTCTGTTCGCTTTGCCTCTGATCTCTCACACCATCCAGCCTCGCTTCCTATGATAAACATTACAAAAATGACAAAAGAGCATTGTGGCGGAAAAAAGGAGCGACGAAAAATGACTATGAACCGAAATTTTTCGGCGGGGAATCGACAACATTTTATTTGTGTCGTCTCGTTTTGTGCAGGGTAAATCAAACGGTGTTTACTTTACACGAGAGGTAATTCAGCGACCACCAAGATTAACTTTTCCTAGCTTTACATTGCCTAGTCAGTAAAAGAATCGCTTTAGTTTTCCATAACGTGATTGAGTCTCTTTATGGTCATGGTAAAATTTATTTATCTAGTTTAAAGATTATTCCTGAACTTAAAACTCTTTAAATCTTAAATATGCTGTCTACAATTCATGAGATGAATATTATATGCGTTTTGGATCTTTTATCTATGTGTAGTTGTTTGGCGGACACTGTGGCTTTCATTAATTCTCTTTTATGAGTCTTCTAATCATAGTTTTTACATTCCAAATATCGCCAATAAAATTAGAGAGATAGATTGTAGAACCGATAGGTATAAAATATATTTTTTTCTGCGTACCATTCGGGACCATAACAGCTATGATCATCGTCATGAATAGTGCGAATAGTGAGATTAGCTAGATTGTAGATCTTTTTCTTAATATTCTCTACTTTCTTATTTATGCATGATGTAAATATTGATGTTCTTATGTATGCATGATATTTTGAATCTGTGGTAGTAGCCTTTGTATCCCTTGCATGTCGGAACAATAGACCATGGAATGTTTCTTGGTTTGTATATTATTGTTGCATGTGTGGTACGCTGGTTTCAATGTAGTGTTGTAATGTTTCGGTGTTCTACCATATAATTCATGCGTGCCTGGTGTTGAAGCACTCCCTGCCACACACCCCTTAGGTGACTTACAGGGTATGACGTAGATGTAGACGTAGATGTAGACGTAGATGTAAAAGCATGTACAAACATAGTGGAAACTTCCAGTTAGGAAATATCATTCACCTTGACCGCGACTCGATTCTCGATTCCTGTGGTTTCCCTACGTGGGCGTCATTCTTTACAGCGGATATTTGAGAACTTTCCTCAAAATCTTCATGTATTCATAGACTGCGGAATTTATTTATTCTGAATCAATGAAGGCAATCGCTTTTGCGCTCGGTTCTTTGAATATGACCTTTAGAAAGGATGGATGAATGTAAATGACGGCCATTAGTTAATTGTAAGTGTTACCACGGAAAGCGTTTAATGTAAAATAAATTGTAATAATGATTTTAACTAACAGCTCTTTTTATTTACATATTTTTTTTAAAGAGAGAATAAGTTAGCTTTTTTCATTTTCTATGCGTCAAGTGTCAATGTTCACATACGTCATTGCCACTCTATGAAACTGTGTAATTATTCAGCCGCAATCCTCTTGTTTCCAACTGAGGGTCTACTACGCTGAGTTGTCGCATTTGTATGATGGTAATAGCTTGACATTGGTTCTGAGACATTTATAATGAGGGGGATACAGATTTGAAACGTTTAATATGTCGTTGATATTTTATGTTAATTTAATCCGCTTAAAGTTAATTTTTACCAGCTTACGTTGTACGGGTTATGGAAAGTTAATTCGGAAAACGCCAAGATGAAATAAGTTGTGAATTATTTAATAATAAATAGATTGAAGGGCTTTCCTTTCCCTTTTACTCATTGACGGATTTTCAGAGTTCCACATGCTTTCACGGTTGTGGTAAGGTACATACAAAATTCCGGGTTCTAGGAAGCGAACGAGAGAGGGATGCTTCAAAGAAAACGGCGGTCAGGAATGGGGGAGAAAGAAATTTGAGTTGGGTTGGGTGGTTAACCCGGGACTTGTCTAGAGATTACCTCTAACGCGAGCGGTCGCGTGTGAGACTTTTACTCACACTCAAGATTAATAGCAATTATTGCATTATATTTCACTCAATATTCTTATGAAAAAAAGATTTCCATAATCAAAATATTCTAACTCACACGTATCTACATCTACATAATACGCTGCGAGCCGCCGTGTGGCATGTGGTGTTAGGTCACCAACCGTGAAAAGATGTAAGTTTTTGGAAGATAATATGGTGACGGGTATTATGGGAGTATATTCAGTGGAGCTCAATTTTTATTGTGGCCGCTAATTGTTCGCGGGAAGAACGAGTTTTTTTACCTATCTGTTTGTCGGTGTATCTCTCTTATTATTTCGCATCTGTCAGACCTGGAGATGTTGTGAGGCGTCGCGATAATATTCTGTGTCGCTCTAAAACACAAGTTCTGAATTTCTCCAGCAACCTAAGCCTAGCGTGTCGCCTCCGAGTATCTAGGGGCCTCCACCTAAATCCCTCTAAAAGTTATGATACACTATATGTACGCTCTTAGCAGTTTTTAACGAATCGCGTCGCTTTCCTTTGTATTTTATTATTTTTTATGGTTAAATATTTATTACCAGGGTCCCAAATGCTCGCGGCGTATTGGAGGTGTGGCGTAACCAGATCAATGTACCATCTCTTTTTGACTTTTTTATCAGAGGAACTTCCTATTATACGTTTTACAATGCCTAGTTTCTTTAAATTTGTGCCACATTTTGCCACGATATATCAGAAGTAAAAATAATTCCATGATATTTTACCTTATCTGAAGAATTTATATTTACTTCGCCCATAGTATAGTTATGGCATTTTTGTGATGACTTTCTCGGGAAGTGAACTGCGGTGCATTTGTTGATACTTAATTTTAATCCCCAGTCCTGGCACCACGAATGAACGTTGTTAAGGTCCGATGACAGAGCTTCAAAGTCCGCGTTTTCGCTTACTTCACGGTAGATAACTGTATCGTCTGCAAATAATCTTAATTTATTGCTAATTTTATAACGTAGGCCATTAATATAAGTTATGAATAGAAGAGGGCCGATCACACTTCCTTGAGAAACACCGGATGTGACTTCGACCATATCAGACTAAAACCATCAATAACTACTTTTTGTTTTCGATCACTGAGAAATTCCCTTATTCAATTCACTATTTTTCTGTTATCTCCTCAGGATTGCAATTTATGTATGAGTTTTTTGTGAGGAACCTTGTCGAATACCTTCTTGAAATCAAGGAATATCGCGTCGCCTTGCTTAATTGATTCTCCTGATTTTAGGATATCATGAAGGAAGATCGCCAGCTGTGTATTGCAGGACCTGCCCTTACCGAAGCCGTGCTGACTGCTATGCAAAAAGTTACGATTATCCTGGAAAGTCATATTACTGACGGAAATATGTTCGAGGATCTTGCACAAAAGTGATAATAGCGATATAAGCCGGAAATTTCCTGGGTCACTTCTATTTCCTTTTTTAAATATCAGTGTCACGTTGGCTATTTTCCAGTCTTGGGGCACGTTGCCTTCTGATAATAATATGTTAATTACATTATTAAATTTATTTATTATAAACTTAAATTAATGGTATTAATATAATTGAATATAATTTCTAAGAATAGTGCAATTTGTGGCGCTAATTCCTTCAGCACGCGTGTAGGTATTCCTTCTTGACCTGGAGACTTGTTAAGTTGAGCGCAGTTGTTTAATTATTTCATCACGTTGAATTTTTATGTCAGGCATCGGCTTGTTAAAGTCAGGAGTGTAAATGGTGCATTGTGTCATCCTTTGTTAATACACTTTCGAAGTAGTGGTTTAATAAATTGGCTTCGTCGATACTGTTGGTGGCCACATTGCCGTTTGTGTCCAGTGAAAACTCTACTGTCGAAGCTTCGCCCGGGAATCCTCTCGCGTAAGGCCAGAATGACTTGGGGTTATCATATAGTAATTCACCGAGGCTTTTTTTCTAGACTTTTCTTAGAATAGCGCGCATTATTTTCTTTGTTTTTCAGCGTTGAGCCACGTGTATTTCTCTCTTTTGTTGTTTTGTTGTTTAGTTGTTTTGTTACTTAACTCAATGGAATTTATATATAGGTTGTGCAATTGCCTTTGTCTCTTGAGCTCCCGCCTTATTTCGTGGTCATACCAACGAGGTTCTTTACTCTCCCGTTTAAATTTATATGGAATATATTCATCTATTCCTTTACGTAGGATTTCCAAATGCATCCCGTATGCATCATTACACATATGAGTGAATGAATGGGGAAATGGATTACTGATGCCATGATCTCACAATATAAGTCTTTGTTCACTTTCAACATAATTTTATTCACCGACCAAGGTTTCGTCATGAGCTATGTCATTTTCACGGTGGGTGGTCTTGAAAATGACATAGCTCATGACGAAACCTTGGTCGGTGAATAAAATTCTGTTGAAAGTGAACAAAGACATCTATTGTGAGATCATGGAATTGATTGTGAAATTATCCCGGGAAGTAATCGATGAAAACAGCATACCTGCTTTCTATAAGTGCTCATTCATCCAACTTCTTTCCTTGGTTAGCTACTTCCACGGGGCCTCGAGAGCAGGTTAAACTTTGTGCGGCTCCAGCAAACGGATTTAAGCCACTACAGCTAATAAATGTTTTTGATTACAGACGTCCTTATCATTTCATAACGTAAGAAAATACAACCTTCACCGAACGCTACGTGAGTCGATGCAACCACGGACTTAGAATATACAATGCTACAAATAGACATTAAAAACTAGATGTCAGTTGTCGCGTGGTTAGAAAAAGTCTCTCATTTGGTAGCCGATATAATCAGAAAAATCTTTTCATGGTTATAGATAAAGTCACTTCCCTAATATTTTGTGTGATAGTAGGTTATTAAGAAGAGCTAAAAACTTGAGTAGAAGGGAACAAAAACCCAGTCCAACTCATTCTTGTAGATTGAGAACAACTTCAATGGTGGCGTTGGAAAGAATTTTTTGCGCGACTGATGGCGGGTTAATATATACTTTTTTCTCACCTACCGATCACTCTTTTTCCTTTCGGGGCGGGCATATTTGAGAGGGATTATTTCTCGGCGTGATACCTAGAAAACTGGCTTGCAATTGTAATAAATTCCTCCATACGTATCCCTACATGCCTCTTTTAGTTTGACAGCCGTATTTGTGCGCCTTATCACGTAAGATTTTTCAATTTCCTAACTCTCCATATTCCTCTTTTTATGTTAAGGTATTTCCAGCGAGATATCATTTTACCTAGAAATCAGTGAATTTGGTCTCATGTTATACAAAAATATCTCACCCTTCCACGGGTACAAAAATATCATCCCGTTACTGGACGACTTTTTGAGATTTTTAACGAATCATACCAGTCCTTTTTCATGGGAAATGGGACATACAAGCACTACAGAGTAACTTTATTTATTTTGTACACCTAGATCTCGTCGTTTTTACACCTAGATAAAAAATATGAGTCTTTAGATTGTACATTTTTGAAAATTTATCATAAAGTCACCGCAGTAATTTTTTTAGGAAAAAACCTTTCTTTGGGGAGTCATAAACGTTCTGCGTGAACTAAATGAGCCAAATTAAAAACACAGAATAATTTTTATTTAATTACTTAGAATTTCAGTCGTATAAAAGTACATTATTCCACCGTTTATAGTGCAATATTTAATTCTCGCTCCCTATGACAGCTGAAATGAAAAAGTATGATTCGAATATGGCCTCTATTATGACTAGGGAACCATCTCACAACGTATCTCTCAAGATGTCCTCGACATGTCCATGCACTTTTCATATATTATGTCGAATACTGAATATTTTGATTCTAAATTTTGTTATCATCTATCGTACACCTACCATATTTCTTCTACTCTTACTGCATAAGCTTCTCAGATAGCTCTAGCCCATTCTGCTGCATTCAGTCTCGACTAATGTCGATCCTGGCTTGAGCAAGTTAAAAAGATCTTTTTGCAGCTTTAAATCTTATCCAAAGCATAAATCACCATAAATATATATCCTCAGATGTCAATATTGTCTGATTGTTTTGCTTTTTCAACATGATTTTAGAGTCAACGCATCAAACTAACATGAGACATTTTTATTATATTTATGTGCTGCAAACCGCGGTGCGTTTTAATAATGGGTATTAATATTTAATGATAAACCATTGCAATATTTTCTACCCATTGCGTGAGTATTTGTGTAGGTTTATACTCCGTATTTAACAGCATGATTTTTACATCTCTGGATTATACTCCATCCTGTACTTGTTTTTCTCAGAGGTCGATCTTCTTGCCGGAGATACGTGCCCATTTTACTCTATCAGACTACATTGTGAAGGAAAAGCTCACAAAATTTGTCATATGAGTGATTCACATTCACTGTTGTATTCTGCTTTTCACCGATCACCACATATTTTCGCTTAAGTGCTGCGCCAAGAACTTCGTAAAATTTCTCCGTTTATGATAAATCGTTTCGGAATTTTGGCGCTTCCGAAAATATTTGCATTTTATCGTATAGATTTCTTTACTAACGTTTTCACAACATTCCATCCTTGAATTACCATCGCATTTAGACTTTTAGTTTTGTACTAATAAATGTAAGGTTTTTTGGAATCTAGGTTTTAAAATAACTACATCAAATATTAAGGTCTGGATATCACGTCAACGTCTTATCACGTCATTGTCTTTTCAGCAAAGCGTGGACTCCCATTCTTCGCAAATCAATAAGACTAGAAGGAAAAAAGAGGCTCTGAACTCTGACCAGTCCGGTGAGACCTGACCTTAACGTATGACTATATTAACCGGAAAGCGCCTCTGTTTCAACATTATCCGTGATACGGATGCCAGAGAAAGCCATCGAAACGTTGGCAGCAATGGTCTACCATTACCGGGTGGAAATAAGAGGAATTCATCAGCCATGATCACCGGGATAATACTAAATCCTCCGGCATTCCCCAAGTAAGTATACCTGACCTTTTAACCCTCACATATAAGCGATAATAGCTCTTGATGGTTAAAGTATCCGTAGTTACCTGGTATTTTCTAAATTAAACCTTAAGTTAGCAGTTCTGTGAGGCATGAAGACTAGTTAATAAATTCAATTTTGCGATTTTGAGTTAGTGTGTTTCGTTAATTCTGCTAAATTTTGAATCAATTAGTGATGTATGGATTCTTTTAAACAACCATTGTTTTAATTAATTATTTATTTTAAATGAGTAGATATTGACAATTATTATATTTATGCACAATTCTTCTGAAGGATTGGTTTTGGGATATAAAATTTAAGCAACTCTCGTCAACTTTACGCAGTTTTATTTCCGCGTCATCAGGGCTAAAGATTAACATCATACTAATTACATTAAATAATCTGCATCATTCTCAGCTTGCTCTGACCATGGGCTGATGTCAGTAGTTAATTTCAAGTTCTGATGGTGAGGAAATAAAATTGCGAAACCATTCAAGAGGTGATTAAAGTCATTATCTTAGAGGCCTATTCTTAATAATAATTGCGTGTATATCAATTACTGAAAGCCATAGGCATTAAAAAGAACTCATTCGAAAATAGCAACAAAAAGTTCATTATAACTATAAGATATAAAAGAAGATAGCGGAAAGGAAGCGTTCCACAATAAATCTTCAAGTGATTGTTTTCTGTGTATAATTGTGAGTACGTATTGTATCACTTGAAAACACCCAACATTTTCGTCGGAAATGTGATTGATTTTCTGCCCTGAAAGGCAAATATGCATTTGCGAAACGATGGTGATGGAGTGCTATCTATCAACGATTTCCCAAAACTATCTTCCTTCCTAATAAATCCGATTAATGACAAAGAGTTGTGGAGTAACATTTCATCCGTTAATGTTAACACCTACCTTCTTATGACTTTGCCGAAGGAACTCGTGGAAAAAAAACCTTCGAGAGATTCATTTTGAGAAGTTAGTTGGATGTATAATTCTGCATGGATGGATTGGATGTTAGGGGAGGCGACCGACAGCTAAGGTCATTTGTGCCATCGGGTACAGGTAAGGGAGGAAGGATGAAGAGAAACCCGGCGTCGGCATAAGCCTGCTCTGAACGAAAGGCGCCAAGGGACCACGGTTTAACGTCTCATCCGACAGGTGGAGTACTGCATTTGAGGTGCCCTCCATAAGACACTGAATTTGGGATCGGGTTTACCGTGAAAAAACCAACCTCGTCTGCAGGGATTTGAACCCTGGCTGTCCGAATGGTTAGCCAGTACTCTAGCTACAACACCAACCCGATCCTCGCTACTACATATTTCTAGATAGTATAATTTTACATATTTGCTTTAAACTTTTGGATGTAAAATGTCAGGGAATGGTTTACGCATACTTCGAATTTTCATTTTTATCGGAGTAGATATTATGGCGACGATTTTCTTACTTTAAACACCTTATTCTGCAAGTACTAGATATCAACGAATACCCCTGATTTGCAAAGTGATGTTGGTGAAAATTTCATGAAAATTCATCATCACTCATAGCCAATAATTAAGTTTTGGTCCGTTGTCTTCTCTAGGTCGCAAAGTGTCTTATAAATCAAAGCATCGCTCCGTGTGTCTTGCGAAAGAATACCAGTTGGGAAATCTGTTGTCCTTACAGTATTTGGGTCCGTCAATTCACCTTCACTTGTGTCGTCAATATTACAGTACTGCACCCATGAATTTTTGCAAGAACGTCCTGAGTAATTGTAATAATCGCGGCTGTTCACTTTCTCTCCAATTGATTCCTCTCTCAAAGAAGCCATGGTCAAAACTGGGGAGCATTGGGGAAGATATTTTTGTCTCTCGTTTGGGCTGTGCTGACTCTCCCATCTGCATTAGAGAAGGGTCTTGCTGTTAGTGAACATGACCTCAAGAGAACGAATATCCTCATTAGATAAGGAAGTCAATCCTTTCAAGCCATAGTGGTCTGGTATTTTTTCCTTCATCTGCGTCGCATGAATTGAAGCTGTTTTTTTTACTCAAGGAATCATCGCCCTTTATATCCCTTCTTATCAAGCTCCCTCTATAGGGCTTAGAATGGCGCGATAATTTTCTCTCATATATTTCCTGGTTGTCTAAACATCCTCACGGTCTTCGAGACCTTGGGCTTAATGGGCGACAGGCATAATGAGATTTTGCTTCGTATCTAAGAATGCGGATGAGATACGAGAGCAATGTGTGCGTGGTGAATGATTAAAATTTGGAGATAAAATATATGCTTAATAGGCACAGCCAGGCACATCGGTCGATTTTATGGGGTTAGGAAGGAGCTCCAAACAGAGTAATTAAATTTCGTTAGGGAGTGGGTTAAAAAACGCTTGATTTTCTAATCTTAAGTTAATGAATCGAGAATGTTTTTTACTTAATCCAGCAACGATTGGGATATTTTTGAGCTTTAGTTAAGATTCGAGCTACTTTGCTCTGGTTAGACCACACTAGAATACGCCGCGAGCATTTTGGACCGTGGTCATAAAGATTTAAACAAAAAAATTCATGAAATATAAAGAAAGGCAGCACGCTTCGTTGAAAACTGCTACGAGCGTACATATAGTGTTTCATAACTTTTAGAGAGATTAAGGGGAGAGACCCAAGAGACTTGAATGCTAAACGCTAGGTTTAGGTTGCTTGAGAAATTCATAACTGGTGTGTTTCAGAGCGACACAGAGAATAGTATCATGACGCCTCACGACATCTCTAGGTCTGACAGAAGCGGTAAAATAAGATAGATACATTGCCTAACAGATAGGTACAAAAACTCGTTCTTTCCGCGTACAATGAGTGACCTTGATAAAAACTGAGCTCCACTAAATACACTCTCATAATTCACGTCACCATTTCATTTCCCAAAACCTTAACGAATTACACTGCTGGTGACCTAACATCCCCTTCCACACGCCCATGTGGCGGTTCGCAGGGTAAAATGTAGGTGTAGAATTGCCTGATTCTTCAGCAAATTGTATGTGTACCGTATTGCAGCCGTATCGTACCTGTAATGTAAATTGTATTACAGTATTGTGTGTCCCATGCTGAATTATGGTTGCGCTATTCGTGATCCAGATCATTGTTATTTAACAGATGAAATTGAGGCTGTTCAACGGAAAGCCGGACGGTGAGTTTAAAATAAGCATAGCAAGTGTGAAAGTGTGTGTTTTCTGTTGAGTGACTTAGGATGGAAGGATCTCAGTATCCGCAGGAGGAGGACAAGTTTGACTGTCTTCTACAAAGAGTTTTGTAGTGTTGAAGTATACTGTAGTCTACGTGTCCAGTTAGAGAAGCCGAATTATTACGGTCGTCATGACCATCATTACAAGGTGAGGGTAATCTCCTCTGCCTCCTGCAGAGAAAGAATCTCCTTTGTGGCGAGGACTATCTGTGACTGTAGCAATTTTTCTCGTGAATTGTTCAGTAAATTTCATGTAAGTATTAATGTTTCAAGAGAGGATTTGTGTCATATGAAGACATAAAACTAGTCATATGTAATAAGTTATTTCAATTACTGAACGCGTGATTTATTTTTTCTGTTGTGTTAATTGTTGGTTTACGATTTTTATGTACCTTGATCAACTCCCTTTTCCTCTGGAAATGTGTGACTCCTGTAGGATCTGAGTCTATCCCGGCGAATGCTTAGAATGAAGAGCTTTCGGGTTTCTAGCCGGGTAATGGTGTTAAACTGCACCGACATTTCGATGACGTAGTCTGCCATCGTCTTCAGGGTGAATGATTTTTCGCTAGAATGGTCCGATATTTATATAGTGACATTTGGTCATTTTCCCGCCATTTTTGTCAGGTTGGCTCCGATTGGTCGGATTTTTCCCGTCGTTTTTTCCAACATACTCGGAGCAGGTTTCCAAGCGTTGCTGATTTGGAAACCTTTGTCTCGGTTGAAATTATAATTCTCCGGCCTTATCTCCACGGCTTCCTTTACAATGCGACCCCAGTAATCTTTTGTTTTACACCGGACTCTGGTGCTGGCAAAGTCAGTTCTATTGCCATTTTCCAGGCTGTGCTCTGCCGACGCACACCGACCTTTATATGAATGGAAAAAAGTAAACATCATCCTGCACAGAAAATAGGTGTGATGACCACGCTTTTTCACCGGGCGAAGGCAGTGTCAGACGAATAGAACCAAAAGGCTGAAGTGGAACACCTGAAGACTACCTTTCGTGCCAATGGATACACGGATAGGGAGATCCAATTGGCTCTAAAAAGAACCAGAAATCCGAGAAAAAGAGAAACAGAGACAAAACCAAGAGTCAGAGCGTGCCTCCCTTTCACACCAAAAGTTTTAGACCAGATATCAAGGATACTAGCCAGACACGAGATCGAGACGGCCCACAGACCAACGACAAAACTAAAAAAAACATCTTGGGAAATGTCAAAGACGACCTGCATCTTAAGACGCCAGGAGTATACATCATCCCTTGTGAATGCGGCAAGGAATACATCGGCAAGACTGGACGCCCGGTGGAAACACGCCTGACAGAACATACTAGGTGTATCAGGCTCTTCCATCCAGAAAAATCTGCCACCGCAGATTTTTCTGGATGGAAGAGCCTGTTGACTCCTGTTGCAAACGTCCAAAATTTCTATTCTACCCTATATCGTGCAGCGATATCAATTTTATTACGTTTGTTCACATTTTACGTCGCGGAAATGCCGTATCTCCTTCAGTTTTAGCTATAAGACTGCAAATTCAGCTACAAAACGGGATAACCTGGAATGTAACACCCTGTTATATTTGAAATCGTTACTTCGGCAACACTTTCACTCACCGACCTAGAGAGAGAATTTTCGCGAGATCTAAGGAAGTTTGAAAAAAATTCCCATCCCTCATCTTCATTCCGTTGCTAAGGCCTCGTTGTGTTTGAGCATTTACTTCGCTACGCCTTTCTCCGTCTCTCTCTCTCCTTTCCACTTGCTTCGCCATCTCCCAGTCTTATCTCGCTAAGCGATCGCTCAATCACGCTCCCTTTCCTTTGAGCCTCCTCCCCTTTCACCTTCGATCACTCGTTGAAATGCGGGCACATCACCAGCGGAATGCTCCTTTGATCTCCTCTTACCCTTTAGCTCCCTTCACTGTCGATTCTTGGATTGCCTCGAGGAGATTCTATCGCGAATTCGTCAGACAACGCAAATGAGATATTGGGCATTTACTTTCTATCCGGTTCAAGAATTGAGCTCCTTTTTGATGATAAAATATCTTAACCATCTTTGGACGGAAATATGAAACATCAGCATGAAAAAAATACTGCAACTATATTAGATTTTTAAAAAATGCTATTTAAGCATTTTTTTAAAATCGCAATTGATTTTTTTATAACATTAATTTGTTACCATACAAATGTTACGATAACAAATGTTACGTCTTTGAATTGTATGTATTCAATTTAAAATAATTCTTTATGTAATAATACTTGCACATGGTGTACTTCAACATTACCTTCATAATATACCATTTTTTTAAACTCTCCCAACTTTTTCTTCATAATAAAGCTGAAACTATTTGTTTGTCGGAGCACCACCAGGCACGCCATCGTCAGTGAATTGCGTCGCACATTCATGTTTTCAAATTGTTTGACAAACCGCCGAAAGAGACGCGACTTTCCACACTCTTAACCCTTAAGCTACGTTTTCATGGACGCGTCAGACGCGCACGCGCGCGACGAGACGCATCATTTCTTCGCGTGAACCGTTCGCATGCGAGCGAACCTACGCGTAGGCGAACCTACTCGTAGGAGGTACCTACGCTCCATCTACGGCAGAGAAGTAATTGTAAAAAAAGAAACGTGACGATCGTGTGTGTTTATCGCTCTACAAGCTATTTTTGGTGGTTGTGTGTTTATAGGTAACTAGCGCCATCCAAGTGCAATTGCTATTGTTCTTCGATTTTCTCTACAACTTCATTCCTCTCATCCGCACGCCAACTTCCTGACAGCTAATTAATGTGCAGTTTTTAAAGAAAGAAACGGATGCAGTGAAGCGGTGATGCAGAAAGAAATGGATGCAGTGCAAGTACGTCACGCGTAAGGGGGTGTATCCATATGACTACACAAATTCAATGGATAAACTCGATGAACTATCACTTTCGGATAAGGATAAATTTTACAACAAACTAACCGAAGAGAATATTTCAGACTTAGATTACGCCCATGCAGTTAACATATGGAACGTATTTCAATGTCAAACACCAGGTGATTACAGTGATATTTACTTGAAAAGCACCGTTGAATCCCTTCTCCCTCCTCGCCTTCTCCCTTAGGTTTCTATCCCTGTATCGATAGTCCTTATAATTGTACAGGAACATGTACTTCTCTCAAATTTAGGATGTGATTATTTCATCCATAGAACCTAGACTTCGTCGGTCAGCCATATTTGTGATTCTACGCGTTCCACGCGTCGAAAGTTGAAAATATTTTAACTCGAGCGACGCGACTCTACGCGAACATACGCGAACTCACGCGAAGGAATCCGGGCCTCTGATTGGCTGAGGGTCTCGCTTCCGCGTCTCTTCGTCTGAAACGCGTTCATGAAAACGTACCTTAAGCGTTACAAATCTTTTTAGCGCAGAATTTAAACGTAAAATCCTCTTAGGAAGCAGATATTTCAATGATTTTGAAACGAAACAAATTTGACTGTCTCGCCCATGGAGCGTTAAGATCCATCGGTTTGGGAACTGCGTTGTATTAACGCGTGATTTTTTCAGTATTACGCTTCTGATTCAGTTTCATAAACATACTCAAGTTAATTTTTGTACCGTTAATAGAAAATAGTCCCATCCTTAGCATTAGGCATAAGATATAACATTTAAAAAATTGTTTTAGGAAAAACTCAAGTAACTCGAAAAATATTCCTATTAGTATACTGACAAATATTTTTTTTTTGTGGCAACCTAATTAAAAATACACTTTTCCATCAGCCGCGTAATTTCTTCTGGTCTGTTATTCTCCGCTACATTAATAACGGCGAGCCGCTAGTTTGTATAAAAGACATTTAATGGCTGCCTTTACATTGCGATCGCTATATATGTTTTTAAAGGAGAAAATTAAAATCTGAATTTTACTGAATTGACTCCGATTCAGATAATTTTTGTCGTTAAAAGAAGTATGTCAGTGGGATGATTACGATGAGTCACTTTGAATGAGGTTGTTGATGTTGTTTTACTGCAGCAAAAAGCACGGTCGGAAGTAAAACATTTTCCGCATTCTATATTCATTTTTTTTATTTATCTTAAAAAATAATCCTCAAAGTTACCAATAAGATTTAATTTATTAAATAGAGTTAAGTTATGACAAAAACGCCTTTCATAACAGATTTAAGCCATGGCACAATTCCATCCAAAATGGTGGAATTATTGTTTTTAGTGAATCACTTTTCACTTCGTAAATATTGCTGTGTGAATTGTAAATTTTTTATAATAACAGTATGTGATATGATTTTTTTGCTTGTTTTCACCAATATGTCTATGGTGTAACAGATAAAATTTCTTTTTTTTAGTTCTGTGGTTCCTCTTTTTATCTTATCATTGTTGAAAAGCCTCGATATGTCGCATGTTTCGGCAATTTGGTACATATCTTCAAAACCGTGCCTTTATGACAAGATCTGCTCATACTAACCTACTCATCCTCCTCTATACACCCCCTCTTCACGCTCTTTACCATTGCCAATCTACTTATCTCTTCCTGCCTTATGCTAGCCACCCGTTCATTGACCTAGCTCTAGCAGTTCCTGTATACCTTTCATCTCCAACTTGTAATCGCTTTCGTCCAAAATACCTCTCCGAAAAACATTTATTGGCTGTTCAATCTTAAGATTTGTTGACTACAGCTCTCCATCTTTCCCATCCTAATATCAGCTCTCTTTTTCTCCGGTGGTTGTTTTATGTACTCTCCCCTTTATTTGTTCTACGTTTTAATATCTTGGGATTCCCCTTGGGTCATTTCCCTCTCTTTTTCTTTCAATTGTATTTTCATTCCAAACCCATTGTTTATCTAGGTGTGTTCAACCCACTGATACTTTCTCTCTTTATAGCAGTCCACGTGGTCATTTCACTCTAGTTAATTAACTAGACTAGTTAATTAATTAGTCTGTACATTTGATCATCAGCATTCTCCAGATCTAGGTTGGTTGGAATGCTCCTTCAGGGTCTGTTTAACAGTGGCCCATATTTCTGATTCGAAGATTACCATGATGTAAAAGATAGTTGTCGCTAGCATTCTCCTCCTCTTTGGTCTTCATCATTATCATGAAACTTCTTTTTCGAAAGTAGTAGTTATCTTTTATCATAAACGCTTTCTTATCCTGGGCTCTTCAACGCTTGACGTATACAGTTTAAATGGTCCCAAAGCATAACTGGTGAACCGCCGTTTCCGTATGGCATGTATTCGCCAATAATACACTTAAGTGGCGGAAAGTAAACTACCTTTTGACAGATAGGGAAGGGTGGAGAGCTGCTGTCAACCAATCTTAGAATTTAACGACCAATGATGATGACACTCAAGTGGATTGAATCAGAAAATCCGTCTTTCGCGGAAGAGAATGAATGAGGCCTAAAGTCTTTCTATAGCCTTTATAACCTTCTCTTTTTCCTGTAATTATTTTTCCCCATTACATTTTGAGCTCTCGCTATTCGGAGAATTCTTTTAAGCTCCTGGTTTCGTCATTTCCTTTATGTCTCTTTATATCTCATTTCGTTCTGTCCGGCATTTCTCCAAGTAGTTTTGTTGGAGCGATTGGGTGAATACTGTTGTAATTTAGTATAAAATTAATTACAATGCCATTTAATTTAAGAACTAATATTAAACGTAGGAATACTTATAATGATTAACAACAGAAAACGCACTCCATGTGTGCGTTAGTTAACGCTAGAAGTACCGGACTTGGCGGCATACTTATTACCACCGCTGGGGTTATTATATCTCTTAAAAATAATTTATTTTGTAAAGCAAATTTTACTTTTTCAATTAACAAAATATGGTATTTGTTTTGATAGTATCTTACATTTATTATTGAACTTAGCTTTGCAATTATGAAGGCTTATGTCAATGTAATATAATGTCCCATTTCAGCACTTAGGATGTGCTTCTCAAAGTTTTCTCGGGCTTCCATCCGGTTGAGTGGGTTAATGATGGCCGTCGTTTCGATACTCGACTCGAGCATCGTGGTCAGTGCAGAGATGATTCACCAGTGAAAATGCTGAGGAGCTTATCCGCCGGGAAAGCACCAGATCCTACACCGCTCTGAAACATACAAATTAGTTCTGAATTTCACAAGCATCCTAAATCTAGCGGGTATCCTCTGAGTCTATAGGGGCTCCCATCTTAATCCCTCTCAAAGTTGTGAGACGCTATGTGTTCGCTCGTAGCAGTTTTTTAAGGAATTGTGTAGCTTTTCTTTGTTTTATTAATTTTTTTGGTTAAATCTTTATGGACAGGGTCCCAAATGCTCGCGAAGTATTTGAGGTGTGGCCAAACCTGAGCATCTCTCTTTGACTCTTTAATCCGAGGACCTTCCTATAATATGCTTAACAAAACCTAGTTTCTTTAATGCAGTGCCGTATATGTTTTGTATGTGAATAGAGGATGACTCATGTTTCTATCTCGAAGAGATGTGATCTTGATCACTAATATCCAGGTCACAACACCTGCCGATCCCCATCTTTTAAAGATTTTGTTGTATTTTCATAAACAGGATAAATTTGGCTACCCTGGGTGCATCCGTGCCACGTGTACGTACTGTGCCGCCACCTGCTCCGCCCAGCGTCGCAGTATTTCATTTCCACTTTATCCCCATTCACGCATTGTTCCGCACTCCATCCCTCTTCTCCTTTCGCCTCATATCTCATCTCGCCTCCTCTCATTCCTCATCTTCACATTCCCGGCTCGCTTTGCGTATTTCACGGCCCATCCCCCACCGCCGCCCCCGCTCGACTGGAACTCCCGGGGAGTTCCCCGCCCATCCGCCGCCGCGCCAGCGAGAACCCATCGGACTCTTAACTCAACGTCCGTAATCTGCTGCAGGACTGAAAAATCCGCCTTCCACACCGTCGTCGACCCTTTTTTCATTCCCTTTTTTCCTTCACTCAAAAAAGAGGAGAAATATAGTTGGTCTGCCTGCGTCTCCAACTCTTCTCTCCGTGCCACGAATGATTTCTCTCCCGCTGAAAGGGATGGGCGACTCGGTGAATGGTTTACTTCCCTCTCTTTCTTTGACGAATGCGACTGTTTTTCTAGGTCTAGTCGATCTTAATGTCGTAACTTAGAATGATAGTCCGGTAAAATTAGTCGAATTTGACCGCAAACCGGAAAAAAATAATTACCGAGTGAAACCTTTTCCAGTGCCTTCGGGAACTTCCCAGGACGACTCTTAAAAATGTCCCAAGACCTCCTGGGATAGCGAAGTTATTATTTTGTCGGGAATTTAATGACAAAGGCAACCGAAGTCTTAAATTTCACTATTGACCCACTGAAAATTATATAATCCAGAAAAACTTGGAACTTCCTTGAAATTTATTCATCATGCTTAATGTATCGCCGGATTTCACTGTACTCTGTGATTTCATGATTATTGGCATTGCGAATGAAGCTAGGCACATTCAGGTCGTCACTCAACCGTGCCCAGTTTACAGGCTGCCTGGAATTCTCCTGTAATACACCTGGAATTTGATTGTCTTATCCAGTGTTTTTCTAAGAAGGAAAGATTCGCTGTTATAAGTGTCAAGCGGAAAGGATGACCACAAACTAGAATTTGTGTCTGAAACTGCATTTATTTCTGGTGATTTTCTATTTCTAGAAATTAAAATAACGTATAAATTATGTTGCGATATCGCAATGTTTTTAAACAACAACAACAACAGAAATTGGTTTCTACACCAACTTGCGTCGTCTTGCCGCTGACTTGTCGACATCAGCAATGCTTTATGAAACCAAGACTACAATTATAAGACAACCCTCCCCTAATTGTGAAGAAGGTAAGTGTATAAGACAGTAAGATGTACCGGTTTGGTGATCATGAAGCTGAAGATCGTCATAGGGATCATAACTCTCCTATACCAGGATGCTATTACCCATGGTTGGAGTCAAGTCGTTGCCGTACCGGCCTCTATCATCTGGTTCGTGACGCAAAGTGTTCATAAGTGTCAATCACGGATAAGGGGATTTTGTATGATTTTGTGGAGCGTCCTAGAGGAGAACTATTCATGGTAAATTTGTCCATTGCAATTTTAGAATGGGTGGATGGACGAGTCCCTGTTAATTTAGTCCATCCGAATTCCCTTTAATTACAAGTACTTCGACTACCTGTTTCATTCTGGTACAAATGGCCTTGATACAATTCATAAAAGCAGTGCAATACGTCAGGATGCAGTTCGTGACCTCTTAGAAGGAAATAGTTCCGTAACGCTGTATGTCGAATGTTGTTAGATCTAAACAAAGCAACCAAAATCTCCCTCTGTTCCTGAACCTGAGTCGCAGAATTATATTGAACTATCAAGCTGAATGTGAGAACGATGGCTTTCGCGGTGCTCTACTCTGATCTCCTTCATTTTTTGGGATCTACCTCGTGTTTTGTTGGATGGTGACGACAGTTTCGCTGGCATTACTGTCAGTGTCTTCACCTCGAAGATGCTGGTTCATGAGTTTGGCCCTCCTTATATGAGACCTATTTTCCCGCTGACAGCTGTGTCAGCGAAACTGTTGTCACTATCCAAGAATAGACGCGGTAGATACCGAAAAATGAAGATCAATATTAAGCTACATTTTTTACAATTTATTGTATTTTTAAAAAATACTGCACGTTGATTATTAAAACAAAAGTTCCATACTATGATTTTAAATCTGAAATACCCTATCCTGTTAGTATTTTTCTACTCTCTACTTCGATTGACTATACCGTGCTGTAGTATTAATGGAGGCTTTCCATCCGAAGTGTGGAAATTTGCGCTGATCAGACAGCACCGCAGCACGCACAAGAGGCAATGAAAGAAACGTGCGCTCACGAAGCGTCGTGTGGCCGGCCGGTATGTGACATGTCATGGGCAAATGTCACGCCCAAATGTTTTGTGCACAGTCATAGATTTCGCACTTATTACTCTTGCTTTAAAGAAATTAAGTTTTTTTCCACAGAGTCATTGAAAATATTAAATACCCACTCTTGAAGCCCCTTACCTGGGAACCATTCTTGAGTTATAACTGCGGAGGCTTCCACAGTTTTCTTGTAGCTTGGTATTTTTTGGGTTCCTCCTGCGTTGTTGCCATTTAATAGACGACCGTTTCGCCAGCATCATTAGGTCATAATGCGACAATTAGATATAATGACCTGATGACGCCGACTGGAATGCCAGAAAAACGGTCGTACATTTAAATCTGCAACGCGGGAAGAACCCGACCAATACTAAATTGTGTTATTATTGTTAAAGGAGTCTAAATAAAATACCAGCGGGGCGATTACGTAACTGTGAGAAGCGTGAGAGCGACGTCGTTGCCAAGGACAACGTCATACGTATGACGGAGGGTGATAGCAGGGATTATGTATCCGTGATAGCATCACCTTCTCGCCGTCTTAGCGTATCACGCTCGAAATTGATGGTGATAGGGGTGATAGGTGTCATAAGGTATCGGATATACGTGCGAATACGTTGAATAAAAATTTAATTACAGTAGTCCATGCCCAATTATCTAACTTTGAGTTTATCAATGACTTTAGTAAAGCACTACGATTAATTATTTCAGGAGAATAAATTGTCTTAGTCCTAAAAATAAATTCGATTATTAAATTATATTTTCACTGTTTAAAGCATTATAGAATTTTTTCTCACACACGAATTTTATATTAATTCTAAAAAAATGTTTATTGTTAATAATTCACAATTGAAACTTGAGTTACCTAGACAGTATGATAGCCATGAATGCACGCCTTCATATAATAGACGGTAGGTTTATTGACGTGAGTTAGTTTCGCTCTTTATATATTTGTTTGCAAAGACAACCGTGAATGACGGTTGAGTTGCAACGATAAAGTGGATTTTAGTGGTTAGAGTGGTCGTTTTAGGATTTGCTGTTATAATCGTATGCAATTTACGCACTCTACTGTGGCAATGTACTGTAGGTGGACATATAAAACTTCAGCTGCCGCTCAGTTGCACTGCCCACTCGACTAATACTTTCAAAGGCACACTTGAATAACTCTGCGAATTATTTGATGGCTCATATATATGACAATTTGGAAAGAGTTCCAATATAGAAAGGAACTTAAAAAATTATACAAGTTTGCATTATGCTAATACCTAGGTACCTTAGGTGTAACGAATAACCAGCACGTAATCTCATACATATAACATAAACGGAACTTATACCTTTTAATGTGAATCGAAGAAATTTTCAATGAAATTAATAATGCGACGGAGAGGTATGAATTCATAACAAATCTGCGATGCATTTGCAAGACATAGGTAACCTTTTATTATAAACGAAATCATAACGATAACAACATGATTTTCACTTCCACTATAATTAATATGATGTGTTAGGTACGTTATAACATATTTTACACAATATTTAATTCCTAAACATACAAAAATGAATAATGTGGAGTACTTAAACTCTAGTGCCGCCGACATCGTTTCAGCCGCTCAACACGCCGCAATTGTTTGCTTGGAATGTGTCGATGATTTTCATTGGCTGTTCAGATTTTCTATTGCTACCAACCTACAGGAAGCCCATGACCGTCATACGTGCTATCACGGTGCAATGACGGTGCTTAACATGATCGCTCGATGACGCCGACCGTCATAGGAGGCCGTGATAGCTATCACCCGCCGTCATCCCTCTCATAGTTACATAATCGCCCCGCAGGTTGTGGCGAATCATGCAATCAAAATAGCACGTAAACAACAATCGCAAATGCGATTATCGAAGTTCTTTGATTCACTACGTTTACCAATCGAACTCAGATCAATATAAACTCGGACCGATCTGAAGGTTCCATACCAGCCGACTCGGATCACCTGGTTTACCAATGCGAAATAGATTGAAATATCGATTGGAATCGGTTCGTATGGATTTGGAATCTCAGACTGGCAGAGAAAGCGGGCCGAGTTAGCCCGCTTCTCATATTGATCCCACAAGCCCGTTGCCGTTGCGTTTACCATACCGAGCTGAACTGGCCTGATTGTCGTGTTCATGAACTCTGTCTGCGATTTGTTTTTTGTTTTTATTTGCGCTTGCGAGTGATCAGAATGTGAAAACAATCGGAAATACCCGTAAGTGTCGTGTGGTGTTGCCTAGCGAGTAACGCGCCGGAGTAGGAAGATTTCTTATTAGCTTGTATCTATTCCGCTATTTTAACCATAAATATATATCTAATCTCCTAACGTATTCAAGTAGCTGTTTTGTGATAGCTACATGCATTACTTTAGCGTATGTTTGTACTTTTTTGGATCAAGCGACTCTTGAAGTCTTCCTGAGAAGATTTTTTGATTGTCAGCCATTTGAATTTTGATGAATCACCTACATGCAAGAGAGAGAACGTTTAAATCTAATTCTTTTACTTCTAACTTAAGACGGTGGGAGCCATGTATGTCTGCACATACATTTGTGTTTAACTTTGCTTTGCTGGTTTCCTCAGTGAGAACTTGTGAGCAAAAAGTTTTATATTATGCATATATTGTTTCTTACCAAGATTTTTTGTTTTTATACGTTACCTTGTGGCCCAGCAGAAATGGTTAGTAATTAATCGTTTGCAAATAAACTGATTTTCTTCTTAACGAATATAGCATATTTCACGTTGATTTGAACAGATTCAGGTGGGATGTCGTGGAAGTTCGTCATATTATAACAGAAACTATAATGGCACTTTTCCACAGGATATTTCAATGAATACAACGTGTTTCAGCTCACAGAGCCATCATCGGGTACAAGATTTGAGAAATGCTTGATTGAGACATTCAGAACTGATATTTTTCAGAGCGGCACAGAGAATATTATCATGACTCCTCACTACATCTGACAGATGCAATGGAATAAGGAAAATACACTGCCGAACAAGTAGGTACAAAAACTCGTTCTTTCCGCGCGCAATAATCGACCACAATAAACATTGAGCTCCACTAAATACACTCCTATAATACATGTCTCCATTTCACCTCCCAAAATCTTACATCTTCACTCGGCTGGTGACCTAACACCCCCTGCCACACGCCCATGCGGCGGCTCGCAGGGTATTACGTAGATGTAGAAGACAGGAAAGTTGCTGAGTTAAAAGGCCCCGGCTATCTCCGGCCTTCATCATTTGCTGATAAACTGCGGTTCTCACATACTTCGTCTCTATTCTTTTCTAGTGAAAATGTCTTGTACCTGATGCTAGCTCTGTGAGCTGAAACTAGTTTTTTTCATTAAATTATCCTGTGGAAAAGTGTAGTTGTTTCTCTTTTATAATATTTCACATTATTATAACGGTTGATATAGTCCAATTTTGCTGAAATAACGCATGCATAATTCGTTTGAATTTTTAAATTTGGACGTCTACTCGCTGGGAAGCACGTCCGAAGCGTGCTGAAACGTTCTAACCATTTCCCTTTTAACGAGGTTGCTCTTGCTATCTCCTTTTTTTTCTGTTGACGATGCTCATGAAGTTAGCCCGTTTAAATCGCTCCGCGCCGCAAAACCAATATCTCTGTTGAAAACCTGCGGTTCTTACATCACGTTTCTATTATTTTCTGGTGAACAGGTCTCGAGCATCGTAAACCGTTAGCGTGGAACGACGTTTGTATTTATGTGCTTGAATTGTCAACTGTTAAGGAAAAGATGAGGATTACCTGCTGGCATTTCTGGCTATTTTCAGACCAATACTAGTATTTTCGATTAATTAATTATTCATGATAAAAATACCACTGATTTGATTAAAAGAAAATAGAAACTGGCAATATGCTGCCAGTCCCTAAAAAACATTCCCCTTGGGCAATGTTCTACATTGCTCATAAAAATGGACCATTGGAGAGCTGGAACTGAGAGAAAGTGAGATCTTTGCAGCAAAATGCTAAAGCGGACGAATAGGATCGGAAACGAGGTGCTGTTGAGAATGGGAGATGATAAAACTATATGGCGCTCCATCTAGAAGACAAGATCCAGAAGGATGGGCTAAAACGTGACACACAATGACTTTTTATATGATGGATTATAAGAGAACATAGAATTAAAATGAAAGAAGCCTCTGTTTACCCCTCGAAGAATATCAAGGAACTAATTCATGGGCCAGCTGAAATGGAACATGAAGTAATAGAGTTGTAAAAATCTGGCTTTAGCAAGGACATGAATTTAATGCAATGCTGGAGTTAACCAGTATTTCATTGCTTACGGTAATGTATATCTAGGCTTTTTTTTTACTATAGAGTTATGCTGGAAAGTGCGAAAAAAATGCCATCGCATTCAACGAATTCATCACAAATGGCGATAACATGACGCATTCCTTCACAAGAGTTTATTTTTCACCTGCTAGGCTCTTTTTATCGCCGTCATCAGAAATTAGAGCTCAAGAATAGGGTTAAATAAATGTTTTTGTCTCAGATAGATGCTTTACTAGGCTAATTTGAGAAACGTCAGGGGTCTCCATCACTTACTTTAGTCAGAATTGGCACCAAAATCTTGGAACAGGTAAAGTAGGAAAAAACCTCTAAAAGAAGTAACAACTCAAAAACTACAAAAAAATGTGGAGAATACATGGGGTGGTAAGGGTTCTCCATGGGCTCTACGTCTGGACTTCCAATTATCCTTATTTTATGGGACACCATGTATAAAGCTTCAATGTATATTTTTAGGTTTTGTCAGGGGTACATATCAAATGAAGATATGCTTTTATAGTTCGCCATTTGTGCTAAAATGAATGTGAATAATGTTAAGTGAACATTTCAATATGTGAAACATAGTGAATTGCACTTAAGTATTTTGGTTCCCTTGCTTTTTTGATCGTTTATTCGTAATGAGTAGATTTAAATACCCCCATCGCTATAATTGTAGTTAATTTACTCATTCTTTGCTATTATTATAGTAAAATTGAGTACATTATATATTAAGAGCATCGAGTCCGATGTACAGGAAATTGTTTACGAGCTAGGTTATTTTTATCTTCAATTTCACAAAAGGGTAACGACAGAACTAGTTGATTTACCTCCTGGTCTCTGTAGTCTGATCTTGTATTTAGCTATAGCAATACTTTAAATTCCTTGCTTGTTTTACAGAGGTAAATCTGATGTAAAAAACCAACAGAATATCGTTGTGTTAAGATAAGCTTTAGGTTAAGGTAGGTTTAATTGGAAGAAAAAAATAATAATTCTCTACGGCTCCCTATTTCCTTGCATAATTGTACATCGTCCTCATCTCTATCACCACTCAGAGAAGCCCCCTGATACCCGTTTTAACCACCCGCTATGCCTTCTAATTCCGAGCTCATGAAGCTACGCTCCCGTCAATTGTATTAACTCCATCGTCTACACCCACCTCTCTAATGACAGCCGAATATTATCTCCTCTTTTATTAATGTCCAGAATTCTGCTGTATACAAGTCCACTCTCCATTATAAGCTTTTTTCCTTTTCCTTGCAACCTTATTCAAGTGAACCACCATTCGCTAATTCCTTTCTATTGATGAATTATTTTTTTTCTAGAGGATACTTCTTGTGGTAGCTTTGGCTCTCTGCCCATTCTCCTCCTACGAATAAGTAATACATTTGACCTATTTTTTGCAATTCGTATTTTTATTCGCATTTTCAATTCATATCGTATCAATTTAAAATAAAGCAATGAGAGGTTTAGGTTATATTACTAGAATTTCAAAAGATTTTTCTAATGCATCCACTCTTCATCACCTTTTCTGTTCCCTAATATGACCTCTTCTAGAATATAACACTCAAGTCTGGAATCCTTATCAATCTAAGCATATAAGTAGTCAAGAATCAGTCCAAATAACATTCTTTAAAATAATAGGCAATAAGATTGTTATTTCAAGAGATGAAATATACTGCCAACTCCTTCGAATAAATCTAAAATTACCTTGAAGATAGACGATTTAATTTTTATTTAGTCTTTCTCTACAAATTAACTCATTCATTCATAAACAGTTCGAACTTTCTTGCACAATTAAATGTTCACATTCCCCCGAAAAATACTAGGAAACATTTGATGTTTGCAACTAACTGGCATCGCACTCACTATTCCTTTTTTTCTGCTATAGCATGATGCGATCAGCAAACAAAATAGATATAAATGTTATGAATTCCTCCCTCTAAAAATTAATCAAATGTTTGGACAATTATCAGAGTAAAAATTAAATAGAGATAGTCATATGAACATAAAATGTTGGATTAACATAGATAATTCAATATTGTCCAGCCCTGCTTAATTCAATTGATCTCTATGTAATATAAATACAGTAAGTCCCCGGTATGCGTCGTTTTGATTTACATCTGATTCGATGTTACATCCATGCTGACAAGGGTCGTCGGAAAATGTTTCTCTGTTTAATGCTAATAAAATATACCGAATATGTATATGCTTGCGTCTTTTGATAACTGAGAAATCATACTATCTGACATAGCTATTTTATCCTGGATAAAGGCAAAAACCGAATTTTTAAATTAACGCCTTGATTTATCACGGGATAAAATTGGTCACAAATATCTGGATCCGCTTTACGTTGTTTGGAGTTACATCGCTCTTCTTCATCACGAATCTCCGACATAAATTGAGGGCTTACTGTATGCTTATGTGAAGTGCTGTGACGTTCTTTTTGGATTGGGCATGTCACTTGGGTGTGGAAATGAGGGTATGTTTTTCTGTATTATTGTGTTATAGGATCATAGCTTTGTCTTCCTTATGTGGTTATTTCGACCTTTTTTGTGATATATTATTTTTTGTACTTTTTATATCAGTGGGGTTTACCGTTAATAAAATTTCTTGATTCTTGATTCAATTATATGTTAATTCATATATAGATTGATAATATTGGAGGAAGATTTACAGCATATGAAAGTAATGTTCATAAAGAAAGGTTTGAAACACATTATGACAATAAAATATTTTAGGTGTGAATGTAACAAAGCGTCTGAACAGATTTCGATGAACTTCAAGAGATTTTAATGGCTAGGTTCTCATGTTTAAAGATCATATTCGTTTCCGGTATTATGACTCAATCTGTCGTCATCGATAGATGAGCTTCATAACGCAGCCTGATGCATGGGTGAGTATTCTTACCATTCTCCCCCCCCCCATCAGGGTTATATCTCCTCCCGACCCTTTAACCTTTCCTGTCTCCCTTTATTTTTCTCGAAACCTCCTTAACTTTTCGTGTCTTACTCCATTTTCTCTACGCCCGCACCCTGGTTTCTTCCCCTATCTGTCTTCGTCTCACATTCCCCTTTGTGTTTCCGGGTGATCCCTCTGCACCATTGTCTTTTATCTCCCGTTTCCTTTCTTTCCTCCCCCCCCTCGATTTTCCTTATCTCCATCTTCTCCCTTTGCATACCGTAAAGCTTGCGTGATGCGTTTCCTTAATGCTCGAATCCCTCCCGAAGCATCACTTTCCTGTCGTTTGGGAAGAAGGGGGGGGGGGGGCTCCTTTTTGAATGGCTCCGAACTCAGCATATTTGTGTGTAATCAGGGGCAATTAATCTCCATCAGAGTTCAGTCTCTCTTCGTCTTTCCTACCGTGGATCCCATGTTTTTGTTTAGAGTGTGTGTGTGTTTAAACTCTTGTTTGAAGGGATAAAAGGGAAGACTCCTCTTATATAAGCCTTTTTCGATGTAAATTCTGATTGGTGACTTGATGTTTTTGTATGCACGTCCCGAATCCTTGCTTCCGCGGCTCTGTGCTAGATTTAGATGGATATGCTTTCCAAACTTCTTGTTCTACGAGAGGACGTCTCTTTTGAAGGGTTAAACTAGCTTCCGCATTATTTCAAGAATTTGTAGTAACAAGATCTATGGCCTAATTTTTTCTTTTAATGTTTGCTGCTTACCTTATTCTCTGTGTTATGAAATCAAAACCTAAAGTTAAAGTCTATTATGATTTATGAATATAGATAGTGGAGTTATAAATGTTATCATGCGGTGATTAATTGCGCGTCGATGATTGGGTTATTTGATCATGTGTCGACTCACATGACCTGTCCTTTAATTTATTTAACATACTTTGTTGCTGTTTTGAGATTTATGCGTACATATCCTCCTTAAATTGTGGTTATAATTAGGTGACCGGAGAGATTTCAATAAATTTATGTCGCCCTGAAAGCGGAATTTCCTTTTAAATGCTTTATATGCTTTTAAACACATCCTCTAAATGGCCCATGTATATTAGGTTTAGTTAAAATAGAAAATGGAAATTTCCCGGGACTGGAAATGTGACAAGGAGATTAAAGGCAGAATTGCATTGGCCAGAGACGCTTTTATCAAAAAGAAAATGTCGTTTGGTGGCAAAATGGATATTGGGCTTATGAAAAGGTTGGCAAAGTGTTATGTTTGGTGCGTCAGACTGTATGGTTGTGTGACATGGACGGCTTTGAAAAAGGATATAAAACGAAATGAGGAATTGGATATGTGGATATGGAGAAGAATGTTGAATATTAGTCGGGCAGACAGAGTGAGAAATGAAGAGGTTTTGGCCAGAGTAGGGGAAGATAGGGGACTGATAAAGACAATTAAAAAAAGGAAGCAAAACTGGCTGGGACACATACTAAGATGAGATTGTTTGATGAAGGAGGTAATAAAAGGGATGGTGGAAGGAAAGGGTAAACGCGGAAGAAGAGGAAAGAAAATTACGGATGGTTTAGAAGAGGAGACAGGCTACGCGGGGATGAAGAGGAAGGCACAGGACAGAGTTATCTGGAGGAGAGGCTAATGAGGACCTGCTAAACGGCAGCTAAATGGTGATGATGAAAGTGGAAAGCTGCTCACAATTGCTTGGCATAGGGAACCAGAGAAACATTAATTAAACCGTAAAGCCTGTAATTAACAATTTTGACGACATTGCGGCACTGCGTTGAATATTGTATTTTAATTCCCCTGTTGATCGGAAATGAGCTTAAATGTATATTTCTTACCTCAATACCAGGCACCATTAGGAGTTGTAGCAGAAAATTATTTTCACACTTCAGTTTTTTCTATAGCATAGTTTTTGAGGTTCATCAAACGTAATATTTTTGTTCGTGAACCCTAAAGAACTACTGAGTCCATGTATTGAACTATGGTATTTTAGCATTATCTTTCCGCTAATTTCTGGTTATCTTGCCATGTATCTTCGTGCCTTTTGGTTTTTCTCATACATTGCAAACAACTACTGTGCAAACAAAAGATTATAAACTAGTAAAAATGAAATAATACTTGGGATGACAGTTGTATCTCTTTGCAATGTAGTCATGTTAATTGTTATTCGTCGAATTCCAATCAAATTCAGTTCATTCATTCCTTTATTGGGTATTCTACTTGCTGATTGGTAGGTTTTTCAACCATCATCATCATGCTCTAAAGGCAGTGCCATGTCGTTACAACCACGTGTCCCTGTTCTTCGCTGTTTATTTCAGCCCGGCGTATGATGTCATTCCCATCTCGCGTGCAACGCTCTTTAAGTATGCTGTCCTGGGTCGACCTCTTGTTTTCTTCCCCACCACTTTGCCTTCGAATATGTTGGTCAGGAACTGATTATTCTTTATTACATGTCTAATTAGTTTTGCTCTCCTTTGTCCAATTGTTTTTAAAAGGCATCTGTTTTTATTTACTTCTTCTAGCACCTGTTGATTGCTTTTTCTATCTTTCCACCTTGTTTTGGTAATTTTCTCCAGCCCCACATTTCCATTGCTTCAAGCCTGATTCTTTCCATTTTCCTGATTGTCCACGTTTCGTATCCACATAACAAAACGCTCCAAACAAATATTTTTATGAACTTTTTCCGAGTCTCAAAACTGATGTGGGTATTAAGTAATAAGTTCTTCTTGTTTTGGAACGCTTGTTTAGCCAAGGCTATTCTTCTCCATATCTCAATATCACATGTATTATTATTGTTTATAATATTTCATAGGTAGCAGAAGGAGTCAGTCTGTTCCAGAATTTCATTTCTTAATTGAATATTCGCAATGGCATTTTCCTTCCTCTTGCTTATTACCATAATTTTGGTCTTCTTGTTTATATTTAACTTATACTCTTCTAAGATTTCGGAACGTGTATGGATCATTTTATTCATGTCCTTTTCGGAGTCAGCAATTACTGCTATATCATGCGCAAAGCGGATACTGTGGATGCTTTTCCCCTTCACTTTAATTCCCTTGGTCTTTTCTTCCATTCTTTCAATATGAATATGTTAAATAGATAGGGTGATAGAGGGCATCATTGTCTTACTCATTTTCTTATTTTGGCCTCTTTTCTGCATCCATTTATGTCTATTTCTGTTTTCTGAGACTTGTACAGATTTAAAATGACTCTTTTATATTTCCAATCTAGGTCGATTTTCGTCAACTTATAAAAGAGAAGCCTCCAGTCTACTTTATCAAAGGCCATTTCCAGATCTATAAAGGCCACATACGTCTTTCTATATCTCTCTATCCTTTTCTCTAATATTTTGTCGTAATGCTAATATTCCTTCTCCGGTTCCTTTTCCTGCCCTGAATCCAAACTGGTCTTCTCCAAAATGTTCTTCAATTTTCTCTTTTAGCCGGTTTTTCATTATATTCAGCAGAACTTTTGATGTGTGAGAAAGAATGAAAATGGTTCTAGTTTGACCATTCGTTCTCATCCCGTCATAGGGATTGTAATTGTTTTGCTCTTTGTAAAATCCCCAGGTATATTCCCTGTTTCATAACATTCGCCAATCACCTTGAACAGCCCTTCCTTAGCCTTCTCCCCCAATTGCTTCAATACCTCTCCAGGTATATTATCTAGGCCTGCTGCTTTATGTCTTTCAGAATTTTCAGAGCAAAATTAAATTCTTCGAGGGATATTGAAGGGCCTAATCTGTCTATGTCTGTGTCTTTCTCTTCTCCAATATATTCATTGCTATTCTGTATATTTATTCCATTGTACAACTCCTCTAGGTATTCTTTCCATCTTTCACCATCATTTTCATTTGCAAAAAGTATAATTCCCCTTTTTGTCTTTAATAACTTTCGATTTAGTTCTTTGTTTGGGTTGCAGGGTCTTGATTTTTATATGCCTTGTCCAATCTCCCCCTCATCAAATCCTCTTCAATGTCTTCACTTCTTTCTTTCATCCATTTTTCCTCCGGACATTTTGGTGTAATTTGGTCCTTTATCTTTTTGTACTCTCCAAAACCTTTCCTTCTATTCTTGTTTCACTTCAATGAGGTTAAATATTTCTATCGTCATCCATGGTTTTCTTGGTTCTATTTTTCTTTTCTCTAATATTTTTTGTGCCTCAGTTGAGATGCATTTTTACATGTGTTCCCATCCTTCTTTTTCCTCAGAGTTTATCTGTCGTATCTGCCAGTTCTTGAGCTACCTCCTTATCTTTCAATATATCTAAGCACAATTTATTTGGTATATTTCTTTGGTATTCCTTAAACCTAATTTTGCATTTTGCCATCACACATGGTCGCTGTCCACATCAAACCTTCAAATCAAATCAAAGGCACATTGAAGGAGAAATGAGATGGTGGTGATTGTGAACGCCAGGAAATGCTTCATCAAATTTGCATTATCAGTCAATTAAAACTAAACCAAAAAAGTTTATTTATATTATTTCTGCTATGGTATGGCTCTTTATTCATGAGGAAATTGCTTCTAACTTCGCAGAACATGTGAAACTGTGTCGACATTCATCCTGTATATACGTTAACTTATAATGAAAATAAGCTAATAACATGTTTGAATTTCCTCTTTTATAAAGTTCATTGTTAATGATTTCAAATTAAGTTTTATGTTTTCTCATGCATAAAAGAGATTCATTCTAAAATTAAGGCGTATTTGAATTCCACTTATCTATATAAGTATATACGTAGTTACGCTTATGTATGACGACGTGTAAAAGTTTTTCCTTGTGGAAACAATAGAATATGTTTGGAATACTTTCGTCTCTCTACTTAGATACTAAAATTTACCATTTAACAGTGGCAAAAGGAAATTAGTGGACTCCACAGTATTCACCTCAGGAGTAAATAGAAATCATGCGACTCGATGTTTAAAATTAATTTGTTAGAATCGTGAAGTTTTTAAACGAAAGACTATGGTTCTGTGGATGAAATCATAGTAAGTCATCCAAATATATGTGTGGGTAAGAATTGCTAATGTGTGAGTAGACATTACATTAATTATGGTATTTGATCTACAGTTACCATGATAACATATTCGCATTCGGTTGAAAAGTATTTTTACGTTATCGTGTAATTATCTCTTGACCTTGTTTCCGCATGACATTTTCAATTTAGTTCAGTTATTGACAAATGTGCCTCACAAATGTCATGCGTTATGATCATATGCCTTTTTTGCTAGGTGTTGTCAATGTTAGACCTTGTATGCTTGTATGTATGTATGTGATTGGGTGTTTTTTGGGGAAATATTTGTTTGTAGGCCTTACTGCCTCAATCGTTATCTTAGTCTCATCTGACAATTATTCATTTAAATGTTCTCTTAACGGAAATGTTTAATTTATAGTTCATGTGACACCCGGTTTGCACTAAATTTAGTTTAGATGTTAAGGGATTGGTTCTTAACGTTTGCAGACTGCAGGAATACAAATTACACGGGAAATACTGCCGAACTGCAGACTTTAGGTATACAAATTCTGCGAAATTTGCAAATAGTGTGCACTTTTGACATCCGATATGTTCTTTTATTGGAAACTTTATCGAAATGGATGCTATTTTCGACTTGTGCTGAAATAACGCTTTCAGCGGTTGGCAACCCTTCCTAGCACCCCTTACACACCCCTGCAGTGCTGAATGTCTTTCTCGAAAATTAAATTTCCTTCTCCTCTGCCAAATTTCCACCCTTCGTTGGTTTTCTTCTCATCTCCATCCCTATCGCCTACACCACCGCTCCTCTCCCCTGCTGTGATACCGTGTTATCCCATTCATTCATTACGTCAACCCCTCTTTTCGAGCGGTTCAACCATTGCCCAGGACCCTCCGCCCCCTCTTGTGTAGCCTCTCCATCCCTCTTCTTTCACCCTTATTGTTTTTCCTTCATCACTTCCATCTCGCCTCCCTCATTCTTAACTAGTTTTTCGATTCTCGACTTCCCCCATTGTCCTCCTCGCTCTTTCATCAGAAATGTCCTCGCCCATGCATATTGAACTCACGAAGGTCCAGTTACCATCACGTATTTCTACAACCCTCCAATTTATGGGATCATCAATGGTCGTTCTACCCTATGACTGGTTGACTGCAGCCCTCCATCCTTCCCTATTAAATGCTAATTATCTTGCCTCCTACCTATGTACTTTCCTCTTGTTTTTGGTCCATGACTTATGTCGGGGTCTTCCTCTGGGGACAACTCCCTGTATTTTACCTTCATTTATGTTTTTCACGTACCCATTGGGTCTCAGGATGTTTCCAATCCGTTTGGTTCATGCTTTTTTCTCTATGTAGTTCCATATAGTCCCCTCCTCTTCTACTCATCTGAACACTTCATCATTTATTATTTTGTCCGTCCACTTTATCTTCAGCACCCTCCTCCAATGCCAGGATTTGAAGGCTTCAACCCTTTACTGAACAGCTTATCCAATGGTCCTTGCTTCCGATCCAAAGAATGCTACATTCCACACGAATGTTTTTGTATACCCTTTCCTCGTTTGAAGTCCTATCTTCTGTGAGCTCAGCAGTTGTCTTTTTCCCATGAACGCCTTCTTAGCTTGGGCTATTCTCCAAATTTCTGTATGGCATTCAATATGGTCTATTCCTCTTATACTCTCCGATGGACTTCTTAATTTCTAATTTCTTTGTTAGTATTTTGCACGTTTCATTTTTTCTTATTTTGTCCATTTTTTTGTCCGCATCCTGCACTTGTCCTTCTTGACTTATGTATCCCTCCCAGTAGTCCCCACCCGGAGATTCGATTGAAGGACTATTTTACCTCCGGAATATTTTACTGGAGGAGTTCCATCATGTTTATAGTTAGAATGTAGGGCAGTATCTTCTAGGGAGACTTATGTGGTGGTTTCCATGTTGCCTTCCACAATGCAATACCCCGGCCGAATCCTTGAACTTCACTTTTGACTGACTCATTGGCTGTTTGATGCTGGTCTGATCGTCATGATCTGTGTCGTACATTCTTTCTGCGGAGACTACTGGTTCTCAACCGTGGGGTCAATATTGGAGAGCGTGGAAATGTTTGCCAGCCAGGAAAGCTATTTTTTGGTCGCTTGGTGCCTGTGACTCTCGGAACGGGATTGATTGATTGATAGATTTTTTATTTAACCTGAGCTAGGTGAGGCTTTACAAAGGGTTAGCCCCATCTTCCCCTAGCCCAGGGCTCTTCTATAGAGTTAATTTAGATATTTATATCAACTTTCAGCTTTATTCGTTTTGACATCGATGTAATTAGGTAAGGGTTGAATCCGTCCGTTTTTCGACCGGCTTAACGACCGGATAGCGTATCGACGATTCAGCGGTCCAGGTAGGCTACCCATCTGCTCCGTGTCGTCCAACTTCTGTTTTCATTTCTGTATAGGAGCCACTACAACAGTGGTTACAAGGCTAATTATCTATAGAGATGCAGAAAAATAAAATAGTAGAATTATACTGAATTGTACATCTTTTTAGACCGATGAGAAGAGCAGTGTATTTAAAGAAATATTGAGGTAATTTTAACCTATCGGTAATAAAATTGAATACAATTCGTTATATTTAAAACCGGAGGTGCCATCTGAAAAAATGCAGCGAGAGGAGTAAAATTAATAAAATCAGAACTTAGTAAGGTGCCTGATAAAAGAAAGGGCTAACCTTGATTTGGTCAGATGAGCGATGGTAAAAACGGTGCTTAGTAAAATCAGATAGAGGGGATAAAATTGATGCATTAGAAGCTTAAAAAAATTGCTCTGGTTTAAGATTGAAGCTTATGTAAAGAGTCGAACACGCTGCCATTGGTCGAAACTGGACCCCTCTTTATGGAAGTTGCACTTTAATGATCGGTCTATGAGTGATTTCCTGGAGGTTTTTTGCATTTTTTTGCCATATTAGCATTTAAACAGGTTTTTTTTGTATTACCAAATAGTTTTTTGAGAATTAATAATATTTGTTGATATTTATTGATTGCTGTCTGCGCTGTGGTTGTTCATAATTCTAGACGTGACAATGCCTTGATGCTTTAATTCCCTTGGTTGGTATATTATTAATATTTGCTCGCACGTAGAATTTTTTTAAAGAGACTTTATAATCGATGGTATCGAAGGTATTACTTTACAGTATTAATATCATGACGTGTGCCTTAAGAAGGACAGAGTAACTTACTTCCTATGAACGGTGTAACCGGTGCCGTCTCAAAAATTATGTTCTATATCTTTTACGCAACTGAACTAAACCCTAAACACAACGCATTCTCACGTGGTGCATTTGAATTTCATCATATGCCTATTCTAAGAAGATAGAAATGGTTAGAAAGCATTCGTAATAAGCAGGCGACAACTATGTTTAAAGGAAATGGGACAACAAACGAGGAAGGAGCAAGTGAAAGCATTTATACGGAGCATTGTTCTCATTTAACAGAAGCCTGTGCCATTTGAAAAAATAAAAGGATTGTTTATTGATCATGAAATGGACGGATAAAATAAGAAATTTAAAAATTTATAGGAGAGTGGTAGAGGAAAGGACCTTGTGGCACGATCTATGGAAAAGAAGAATCAGGGAGGTTAAGCACACCCCGAAACACTCTAAATTTGTGAAGAATGTAATTGAAGAAATATAGGCGAAAGCTCCAAGAGGAAGGCGAGGAATGAATACGTTGACTAAAAAAAGGGGAAAAATTTGTGAGGACGCCAAGGGAGTGCGGCAACTAGCTTAGTCGGGAAGACTTGAGAGCTGCTGTTCACTAATTGTAAGATTATGGCTAGAGGAACAATGATGATGTCTTATTCATAAAAGAGCCTTACGGCTCCTTATATTGTCTTTTCAAGTTCAAATCCTTAAATTTAACCAGAAATGCAGAAATATGATATGCAGCTTGAAGGCAATGCTGGTTTATTGTAAAGTAAATTATTATTCCTTTAATTCGCATATGAGTGCGACAATAATCAACTTTTGTTCCTCTTGAACGCAGTATTTATTCCTGGCCAGATATTTAAGTAGATCGGATGCATATTCCCCGCTCAGTATGGGGTGTGTTTGGATGGTAATAGAAGTCTTAACATTGCTGTGATTTTAAAATACATCGCACGTGTTCTATGGTAAATTTTAGGCATTAAAAATTAATACTCACATTCTTATGGGAGGAACTATATCATGTTTGATATTCTTCAGTAACACTGAGTTTTTAATTATCAAGGAACGAAAATCCGACAAAGTTTAAGCATACAACCTTGCCCTTGTATTGTTAAATTCAAAGAATATAACAGAAAAATACTTCAGCAGTTGATCTTAGAATGCATCATTCTAAATTGATTTTTTTTCTTAATCAGTTCCATATCTCTTTCATACCGAATCATACCCCGTGAAGCATATGCAACCCACAGTTGGTCTATGTTTATTGAGATGCGTGTGTTCCAGGGCGAGTGTTACCGCCCACGCAGTGAAGCCTTCATGCAGGCTCTGGATGACCCAGTGGAAAGGATATTTAATCTACGAAACCACGGCTCATACTGTCCCGTGGCGAAGTGAATCCCGCTCTCGTGTTGGTTAACGTGTTTTACAGTAAATTTTTCAAAATTAGTGGCACTTTTCCCTGCTGGTTGCCTGGACACATGCCGTGGAATGAAAGACAATACTGAGTGTTGATTGGTAGACTAGATTCTGTTCACGGTTGTGATAGTTTACCACTCTTACTTCTTTTCGCTCGAAATGTCTCTCGTTATTCTGTATTCTGAATGAATTGGTATCTCGTAGTATCTATGAATTAATAATGTCTGTATTTAAGTAGCACTCATCATTTACAGCATCCTAACACGCGCAGTACTCGTCTGCTTGTTTGCTAGTGTAGCACTCTCCTAGTTTCAAGTTTGACCATGCTTAGTGCTCCTCATTTAGCAGACGGGGAGCGGGTAATCGTGTGACCTTGACCTGGGATGAGTGCTGCATTTCTGGTGTGGAATACCTTTGAGACAGTTACCCCGCAGATGGGTTGTGCGGCAGTCCTTAGATATTTATGATTGCTCTCGCACAAGTCATTGATTCATGTTAGATATAAGAGTATATTTTTCCGATTCGCCCGAAATATGACATCCGAAATATCTCCAAATTTTAGTCATTATATGCCATTTATTAAAATAAACGACTATTTCCACTCGCTATCGATTTCATATAAAAATGCAGAAATTTGCTTGCTTTTCATTCCTTTCTGAGCCTGTGCAGAAGGCATCTTACTTGAAACATCAGAAAAGAGGAATTTTTATGTGCACCAGACGAGGTGTGAAGAGAAAATAACTTCTGTCATGGCTGCAGTATTTATTGTCCATGTCTTGAATTTTGGAGACGGAGTCATTTTTGAAAAGTGGAGATATCCGTCTTTTAAATTACAGAAACGGTTTGATTGGGAACCATGCCATAACCAAGTGGGGTTTCTGCGGGGAAGTTATTTCGTGGAAAACAATTTATTTTCGTTCTTTATTTTTGTTACTATGTTTACTTTTGTTATTTAAAGTCATGTAGAGTAATGTTTTTTCATAATTAAAACTACAATTCGCCTTATTTCAAAGTGAAAGTCGTCTCTTATCAGTTGAATGATGTGATTTTTGATCGCTTTCATCTGTTTTGCCCCAGAGACTGATGAAACTCTAATCAAGGAAAACTTTGTTATTTTTTTCTAATTAATTTTTAGTTATCAATAGATATACAAAGTTTTAAAAGCATCGAAGTATTTTCATAAATTCCAATGGCAACTGTTTCTTGTTTTTTCTCATCAGTCATCTTGAAACGCGCCTACAAGGGCTTGGAAAAAGGAGAAGGCAACTGTTTTGTAACAACAGAAATTTTATTGCAACAACCGGTCGGGTGGACACAATGGGATACAAAAAGGGGGGAAAGCACTAAAGGATAGGGAAAGAAAAGGGCGTGAGTTACCAAGCAAAATGAGCGGCGGCGACCGAGGAGCATGGCAGCAACTGAAACACCAGCGTCGGGGACGAATTTCTTTCCATATGGTACCGGCACCACCCATAAATGAGGAAAGAGTCCGCTCCTTGAACTGGGGGACCGCCTCTTTATATACAGCGGGCCCCGTTTTCCGACCTTAGGTCCACCAATTTAACCATCTTTCATCCACACGATGGTAACACCGAAGGAGGCGGAGGTAGGCACTTCGCCGGGCGCTTCGCAAGGCGCGTAGAACTCCGACGGAGCAAATTTCCTAGAATGAAAGGATCAATCTTAGGTGTTAAGAGGCATCATAGAGTTATAAAATTAATAATGTATTATCATTTTTCCTGCGATGTCATTTGACGTGGAGATCAGAGTTATGCTGATAGCAACGCAAGTATTTTAACGTAATTATCCTATTAAATGCGTATTCCTGTGTTTTTGAAGAAACGATAAACGAGTATATACGTGGATTCGTCTGATTATCATAATCACTTCTGGGTATAATTAAGAAAAACTGTGCTCGATGCTCTTGTTTGGAAGACGTCACTTGTACTCAATAAGGTTTACGTTGGGAAACTTACCGAAGTGAATCTGGACCAAATCCCCGTTTAGGTTCTTTGAGCATGTCTTGCAAAGCTGTGTGATTTTATGAGCACCAGATCTCTTTTCTTAAGCACTTTTGGCGCCAGCGTAGAAACTTCACATGCCGTTGGGTCTGGTACAGGGTGAAATCCTGCCTCATCGATCAAACAGACTTTCTCGTGATAGACAGCTTGCTTTATATGCTTTGGATAGGGCATTATCTCGGTATGAATAATCGATGTATTATGCTGTCGAGGTATTGATTTCTGCTGGAAAACGGCTAGACTTTCTAGTTTACAAGGTGTTAATTTCATGATAATATGTTCACGAAGAGGAACTTAGCTTTTGCTAGTCATGACAGCGATGGAATAATTATCTTGATCCTTGTAAAGACATCGTTCCTCTTTATAGTTCTGATGAGTTTAAAATAGTCATAATGGTCATATAATGACGTTTAAGCGCAACGGTAACTTTGATTTTAAGTATCATTTACTCAATCCCAGCCTGCATACTGCCCTGTGATGTTAGTTGAAATCAGTATCCGTTGTTTCGTTCATGAAATAGTTGTACTAGCATTCATTACCTTATTTATCTGGGAAAATTTATAGGTGTAGTATCAATTCTAAAATATTCCCTGAGACTTTAAGTCCTTGAAATAAAAATCCGCATTTATGGGTGAAAAATCACACTTTGTTTCTGTTTTGTATTTTTTTGAGAAATGTTTGCTATCTATGCACAAATTAGCATTTTTAAGGGAACGTCCCTGCATTTTAATAGTGTACGCTTTTGACAGGCCACGGGATTAATAAATATTGTAATTATTGCAACGGCCAGTAGGGTGGACACAATGGGATACAAAAAGGGGGGAAAGCACTAAAGGATAGGGAAAGAAAAGGGCGTGAGTTACCAAGCGAAATGAGTGGCGGCGACCGAGGAGTAGGGCAGCAACTGAAACACCAGCGTCGGGGACGAATGCCTTTCCATATGGCACCGGCACCACCCATAAATGAGGAAAGAGTCCGCTCCTTGAACTGGGGGACCGCCTCTTTATATACAGCGGGCCCCGTTTTCCGACCTTAGGTCCACCAATTTAACCAGTTTTCATCCACACGATGGTAACACCGCATTGCATGGTGGGAATTGAACGATGGGCATTTGACAGGCCAGGGGATTGATAAATACCCACTGTCAAGAATTCAACTTCAGGAAATCTTTCATTCGAATCTAAAGATTCACTGACAAAGTAATCGTTTTAGTGAGTATATTGCTTTATTAAAGGGGTAGTTATTACTATATAGGCGTGCTTAGTACTATAAGTAGGGGTTAAAGGTGTATTAAAGGGCTAATTAAGTAAAATACCCATTATTTCATGCTCTTAAATGAAGACAAAATATATGTGTGTATTTGAGACAGACTTTAAATTTTTCTGTTAAATGTGAAGATTTCTACTTTTGCAAAACGATATTCAACTTAAGATGATGATCTAATGGTGTAAGGCTGGTCATATTTTGTATCGTGATTTGAAGCGCAACGTTATGGAAGCGATCCAAGACTTAATTCTACACTTGGTATTTCCTCATAAACTTTTCAGTTTACTCGTTTTAATGCTTTGTGCATTCATCGGGTGCAATTTACTGGAAGATCGCTACTTTAATATCATTCTTTGGCAAAGAAAGGTATCGGAATGGTAGTTAAATACCTTTCCGGGATCCTCCACCACCCAGGGAAGGGTATTTATGGAACAAACTTACAGTACACTATATCTGTCGATGGCTCAGAGCTTTGTAGTTTAGGGCGATAAAAGTGTATGTACAAACACCGTTTCATGAAGCCACATTTTACATTGCTGCTTGTGAGGTTTTGTGAAATAGCCAAGATTATTTTTTCGTTAGAGTGAGGACAGAACAGAAGGAATAGATCTATACTGGTCACCGAGTGAAATATTCTTGGGACTACATTAAGGTGTATATTTTAAGGGAGATTTAATATGAACTGGAAGGAATCAATAAATGTAGTGACAGAATTGGACAATTGAAAAACTGAAAAAGAAATATTTGAAGAATTGTAATGGGTAAAAATAGTTTTTCTGAGATAAAGGATACATAGAAATTGAAATTTTTTGACGGATTAAACTACTCCACGCCTTTTATGGTGCCATTTGAAACAGATAATGGCTCCTTTTTCTTGGATTAATTGTTATTTACGTCACAGAATAGTTGTAAAAGATGCGTTGACTATAAATCTAATAATGTAGCCTGGTAGATTCTCCTCCAGGATACTACTAGGCAACTATCATTTGGGGAAGTTACTAGCTTATTTATTAACCAACTGCGATAACATGGCTCTCGATAGATGAGAGCCTCCGAGGAATATTGAGTGTACTGTAAATTTTCGTGACGTTTTGGGAAGTAACCAGGAAGAGCTTCACGTGAGTTAATGAAGATTAAATATAAGTGGGCGATCTGACCGTATCAGGGATCGAAAGAGACAAATCGTGTGTGGGAGGCTTATTACGGAAACATTAGGAAATAGCATATGTGGCATTTCACAATGTGGTAAGTGTATGAATATGGATAGACATGTATGAATTGCTTTTAATGGAATTGTTTGAATTTTGTCCCTCAAGCAATCCCATTTCATACTTTTATACAGTTATTTTTAATATACCTGAAAGTGTCTTTAGTGGAGACATGCCATCTGACTGTTGGATGGGAATCTGTTTACTTTCTTTCGTGTGGTGAAAAGTTTATTTGACCAGATGAGTGTAATTTACTAACATCCTATCGTACGAGCTCTATCTTAATTATAACTTTTTATTTGACATAACATTGCGACTTGCGCATAGAGAAATTCAGTGAAAAGTAGTGAAATATAGTTCGTGGTGCGTTATTCACTGTTTATGATATCAATGTTCTTGATTAAGGCAGTGATTGCCCGAAACTTAAAATTTCATTGCCTTATAAAATGAAGGAAAAATATAATGGTTCAGACACGCAAGGATTTCTATTTGTGGCGAATGGTAATGGACGAATAGGAATTTTTTGTATACGACCAGTAAGTTGGGATTTGTGAAATTGGAAATGTCCGCAGAAAAATCAAAATTGCTCTCATTATATAATATAGTTTAAAACGTTACTGGTTAGTTGTCAGTTTGAAATTAAATGCCAAAAGTCATGAATTTTCAGGACTTCTCCATCAGCCTTTATAGAGATAAACGCACTTCGAAAATCGAAGACCGTCATTGAACGGTTCGCCGGATGTCCACTGCTAAAGCATGTATCATTTATTTCACGTTTTTAATGGCACAACTTTCAAATCAAAAACATAGTTTTACATTAATTCTGGATGGTAAGGAGCATCGGCTGGAGGAAGTAGGTTTTGCGTTGTCGATAACAGAATGGAGGGAAAGATGAGGGTTTACGTGGCAAGAGTGGGAAGCCTCGAGGAGGAGGGCAGCGGCTGGCTGACGCCTGGGATAGGAGTGGAACGGGTGAAGAGGCGGTAGGCTCTGCTACGAGGGGACCCACTGCCTGAGGACCAGCGGTTTTGAGGGCTCTGGACGTGATAGTATGGTAAGCAAGGACCCATATCCCACCCTTGATAACAGGAGGAGCAGCAGGAAAGAGGGCGCAAAATCTTTGGCGTAGGGTTTATCGTCATTTTTTTTCAGATTTCAATGAGCTCGGGGTTAGAAAAGGTGCCTTTGGGGTATACATAATGCAGAAATATTTTCGGAATTTTAGTCATAAATGTTGAAGTTCCTCCAAGTGGTTAAAATTTCACAATTTCAGTTCAATTTGTTAAAATTTTGAAATATTTGGAAGTTAGTGCTATACCTTATTTTTAGTGAGAAACGCTTATAAATTGTCAGAGGGTAGATGGAATTCTCATTGCAGATCGTGGGCGAAATCCAAGGTCCATAGAATATACTGATTGCCGCAAAACATGTAAGCAATACAAACTCCCGATTCGCGCCGTTATTGGCTGGCATTTCGCTTGACATCAATGACGTCGTAGATACAGTCTTCCACAGCCTGTACTACTGCGAAAGAAGTAACAGAAGCGATCACTGGTTTGCGACGATTAAGTAGTCATTTTGAACCGGAAATTTCTATTATCAATCTCATTTGAACTCTGAGACTGTGAAATATAAATATTTTCCTTCACATTTCAAAGAAACCACTAGATTCTTGCATTATGTTTTTGATCTGCGAGTCTTTTTAACAGATTTCATGTGTGTCCTCATCATAATAAATATTGAAATATCAAAAGAATAATGTTACAAAACATAATTCACCGAACTGAATAAGAAAACGGCATTCTTTGTCATCCATATGTCAATATTATTCTGTGAGGTCTTGTCTGTGAAGACGTCAGTGACATCACAGCAGCAGCTCTGACGCCAGCAACCATTTCAGTAATTGGTAAATTGACCTATCCTGAAATGTACTCTTCTATCTTTTCCATTTCTAGGTGGTTTTGCGCTCATAATACCACTGCCATGCCATTTATAATACTTAAATCGCTTGGCGGACCCTGAGGACATTAGGCAACAATTACGAAAAAATTCATATATTATATTGAGCTCTTAAGGCAAACTCTCTGTACCCAAGCTCAACCCTTTTAGTGCGGCGGGCCGATATATCGGCTTTGGCATCTCAGGCGTAAAGTGCGGCGGGCCGATATATCGGCTCATAGGCAAAATATTGTGTAACGCTTAAACGCTTAACGCGTAAAGAGGCGCTATTGCATGAAGTCTGTAAATATATTGTCGTTAAATTTTCTTAGGATTGCTGCTTGGTATAATTATATACATAGTAACCCTGGGATGTCCCCAAAGTTGGCCATCTGCACAGCAGGTATGCGGACGCGGAGGAGAGACGCGGAGTGGAGAAGGTACTCTAACAAAATAATGCCAGAGGCCATGGAAATATTGTGTAACTTTTGCACACGAATATAATTACAATTATTTTTTGTACGAAGTATAAGCGTTTTTTTTATTATTACCAAATTCAATGCATACGCAATAAGAAAAACTGCATATGGATATTTTAAACAATAACTTTATAATATTTATTTTCCTAGAGTGATACATTTCATTCTAGTTACCCTCCGCATTTCTCACTAGAACTCACTAGAAAAAATATTTTTACCATGTCAGTTCTGTCAATGTCAATCCATAGGTAAACAGTTACATCCTGGGAAATAATATTATCGCCAGCAATTTTGTGAAGACTATCGCAGCCGCAAAGGAATATTTTCGAATGAGAGGTACGAGGCATAACACCAACCGTGCGATGTTCTTCACGGTGGTCAGTCAAACTTCTGAATAGTCGTCCCGAGCCTCAGCTACTCATTCAACGTGAAATTTCCACACGAAGGTAAAGAGGCGCTATTGCATGAAGTCTGTAAATATATTGTCGTTAAATTTTCTTAGGATTGCTGCTTGGTATAATTATATACATAGTAACCCTGGGATGTCCCCAAAGTTGGCCATCTGCACAGCAGGTATGCGGACGCGGAGGAGAGACGCGGAGTGGAGAAGGTACTCTAACAAAATAATGCCAGAGGCCATGGAAATATTGTGTAACTTTTGCACACGAATATAATTACAATTATTTTTTGTACGAAGTATAAGCGTTTTTTTTATTATTACCAAATTCAATGCATACGCAATAAGAAAAACTGCATATGGATATTTTAAACAATAACTTTATAATATTTATTTTCCTAGAGTGATACATTTCATTCTAGTTACCCTCCGTATTTCTCCCTAGAACCGCTGGTAGGAGTCAGCACTAAGAGGGTCAGTATAAGTATGGAAAAAAATTTTTACCAATTGGAAATAGGAATACTGGGAATGAGAGATTTCTATACTATGCAAAACAGTGCGATAATTAAGTTATCATTTGAGCCGGTAATTTCCATTAAAAATTTCATATTAACTCTGAGACTCTGTGCAATGCAAATATTTTCCCTCGTGTTTGAAAGAAACCTCCAGTTTCCTGCATTATATTTTTGGATTGCGAGTCTGTTTAAGAAAATTTTCGAATATCATCATCATGATTATATGTTCCAAATTTAGTTGACAGTGTGGGCCTAATGGAGAACGATGATGTCAAACTTACCCATCACGCGCCTACCTCAGTACCGTATTTGATGATTTTACACTCCTTTCGAAACCGACGCCGTAAAAACATAACAATCATGTAGACAACATTTTATTCATATAAATTTATTCAAGGACTCAATGGCAATGTGCGTGAAAACATTTTACATCACCAGAGATCTCAAGGTTAAATTCGGGAGCTATTAATCACAATGGTTAGCGAAATATTAAGGCGGGTTTACATATGGAAGTCACTTCCATGACTGTAGCCTTGCAAGTCGGTAGCAATCGACACTTCAATGACTTCGGACTTCCATGACCTTCCATGGCAGTAGGGGTCGATAATGGTAGTAATCGACCGACGTCCGCACTTGCAGAGAAAATAGACTGGCTTCTATTTTGCTTCCAGGTAGCATATACATCCTGCGATAAATCGCATCACATCCGGTGGAATCTTGGTGACATGACAGCAAATTGAGATTAAAAATGCATTCAACGAATAAATTAGTATGGGGAGGACTCATTGCTTCTTATGTAAATGTTTATTTGCACTTGAAATATATAATAAATGATACAGAACCCTTATTTTGAGCTTTATGACATATCTCATATTAGATTAGTATTATTATTGCCACAAATGGCACGCTTGATTTGACGTAATAATCCATACGTTCAATGGTATCAGGCTCAACTATGTGGAAGTTGATATTCACAAATGAAAAAAACAACTTCGTTTTCTTCCATTGATTTATTTTTTCGATACGACATGTTTCGACACATAGAAGTAATTTTCAAGTACCTAAAAAGTTTTCAAGTACTTTAAAATGACCTCTATGTGTCTAAACATGTCGTACCGAAAAAATAAATCTATGGAAGAAAACGAAGTCGTTTTTTCATTTGTAATAATCCATATATTTTGTAATTTATACAAATTTATTAAACCCACGAATGCCTATGGGACTCAAGCAGGGATGTACAAACACCATTATTGCCAAATTTTGGCGATTTTCGTAATAACCGTATTAATAGTTTACTAACGTCATCCTATTGTTTGTTAAAAGCCGGTAGATACGTGTAAGTAGAACAATACCCTGCAAGTGGCGATGCGATTTGAGATCTCGTTATAACTATATTAATTTTTTACTTACGTCATCCTATTGTTTGGAAAAAGCCGGAAGATATGTGTAAGTAGAACAATGCCCTGCACGTGGCGATACAATTTGAGATATTGCCACACTCGTTACATCCATAGACGTCCATTTCCAGTTGCAAACTCGCCTTAACTCATTGAAATCGTCCAATTTTACGATATACGTCAGACAACGCAAGACATGTACTACATTTCTTATAAATAAATACTCGCATTCAAGATTCCTTCAAAATAGAACTACATGAAAAATGAATAGACTTATTTACAGCAAGCCTCACAATTTCTGGGTGATTGGCCGTATAATTAGTTTGAACGAGGAAGTATAAAATCAGTGCGTTGGCGTGAAAATACGAAGCCAAGTTCGGAATACGGTTATTCTGCATGTATCAATTGGTGTTAGTTTTTTCAACATTTTTAGAGATTTGTTTGAATTATTTGAAGAATATATTATAATAAGTTGACCTATTTAATTTATTGCGATGATATTTTCACTCTAAATATAAATCAATTTATTGATAATTGATGAATGAGATTAATTTTTAGCGATCCTGATATTTGTGGTTTTTCAAGATCCGCGTACTGGGCTATGAGCTACCTTATGGAATTAAATCCCCCTAGAATGAGATCGATCTACATATCTTTGGCTTGTCGGGCCATTCGCTGACCACCTTCTTTCCCAAGCCTCTCATTTCCGCAGTCAATTAATGGAGAATTTGAGGGAACTATATTTTCGGCTCCAACAGTTGATCATGGATCGCGCTCGCTAGGGAACATGTGATTCTAAGAAACCACTATCGGCAAAATAAATCCCGAAGCATCATTTATGCCGTGATTAGCTACACGTGAAGTCACTCTACTTCTGTCAAGACCCGTAATGATGATACGCATATGGCGATATGTTCGCCGAAAGCACGAACTCAACCATTTCCATCACCACGCTAAGCATAAGGCTATTACTTGTGGAAATAATAGTTGCATATATTAAAATTCTGAATGTGCAGTTGGTGTACTTCATACAACTATGCTCATTGTACCTACTGCTACAATGGTCAATATCGCATCTCCGGTCTGGTGAAGAGTTACTCAAGTAACGAATTAGACCCCATACTGACTCCTAAACGTGAATTCCCCTCTATAATCAAGATACGATGAAGAGTAATTTCTTTTATGGTTTCTCAGCGTCGTGTCCTTTAACGACGGCAGTATCGCTAGCCCTTCTTTTCCTGTCTTCACGCCTTAAGTGTCGATGAAAGCTTTTGATATATTCGTCTATATGCGTATCTTTGAATTTGCTTCGTCCTGATTGGTGATCTAGGTTACCGCGTCTTCTGCCTTGGAAATCCTTCTTAAGGCGCTGAATTGTTTGTCCACCCCCCGGCATTAGTTGTTCAGGTGTTTTGACTATCTTGAAGGCCTCACGGATCAATCTGGGAGAGTAATGGCTCTCTTTCATTATTATTTGGATCCTTGAAGTTTTCTTCGAGGCTAGGTTTTGACCACTCGTCTGGCAATGGAACATGAATATAATTTAGTCCCGGCTATTAATCTCTAGAGCTGATTTGAGGTACGAAATAAAACATGAAGATACTCTGTCATGCTGACAGGTACAAAAATTCCTTCTGTCCGCGACCTGTTATCGATTATTGCCAAATTAGTGACAATGCCTACATTTCAAAACTTTCAGAGGGATTGAAGTGGGAGCCAACTCGGAAGCTACGCGCTAGGATTAGTTTTCTTGAGAAATTAAGAACTGATGTGTTTCATAGCGACACACAATATTATCATGACGCATCACTACATCACTATGCCTGAAAGAAGCAAATTAAATAAGACAGATAATTGCCAAACTGATAGGTGAAAAAATTCGTTCTTTCCGAGCCCAATAAGTGACCACAATAAAAACTGCGCTCCATTGAATACACTTCACCATTTCACCCCCCAAAACCTTATCCCTTACGTCTTTACACGGCTGGTGTCCTAACTACTCCTGCGCCACACGCCCATACAGTTGCCCCACAAGTTAGTAGAAAGAGATGTAAATTTATAACACGCCTTCGTCCTCTCACCTCTCTTTCCGTGGTTGGTGTCCTAAAACCCCCAGCCTCAAGTCTTGACGACGACCGGCATGGTATTATCCACATATGTGCATTACTGAAGCGTCCAGCCTGCATTTTTTTTGTCGCTAAAACTGATCCGCCATGATGTTGCTACAATTGTTTTTGTGATTCTACACACCCTACATCTTCATCATTCCTTCCTTCCTTCCTGTTCCTATGATTATTCATCTTGTCTACTATTACGTTTACCCAGTTATACCTAGTTTTCGCTGCCATACAATGAAGTCGGGAGGCAAACGCTTTTGTACAGCAATAACTTGTGGTTCCCTAATCAGCCCGTCAATCCTCGAGAAGCTCCTTATTTACATCTACATACTACCCTGCGAGCCGCCGTATGGGCGTATGGCAAGCGGTATTAGGTCGCCACCCATGTAAAGTTTTTAGGTTTTAGGAGTTGAAATTACTTGTACTATGGCAGTGCATTTATTGGAGCATAGTTTTTCATGTGGTCGCCTATTGTGCGCGGAAAGAACGAGGTTTTGTACCAATCTGTTCGGAAATGTATCTTCTAATTGAATCGCTTCGGTCAGACCTAGAGATACAGTAAGGCGTCATGATAATATAATCTGTGTCGCACACAAAACACAGCAGTTCTGAATTTCTCAAGTAACCTAAGCCTCATAATGATATACGACGTTCTATCTGTCTTATACAGGTCTTTCTGTCACTTTTTGTATCCTTCTGTATTTCCTAATCTTTTTTCCATGATTTGGATATTTTTTTTATATTTCTGAGATAAATGCTATATCAGGGAAGTCAGGTCATAGATGAAGAAGTTTATTTAGAGTAAAGGAGGCTGTATTTCCGGTGGCGTGTTTGTGGGAAGATTCGAAGATCTTGTGTATGTGTTAAAAACGAAAAATTATTTTTTAGACGTCACATTTGTGGGTGTTTTAGGACCACGAAAAGAGGTCTCCGCACCTCAGTACTGCTTTGTTATCCTCCTCCAAACCCTCCACTCCCCAAAATTCACCTGCACTCCTTTCTTTTATTTACCCCCCTTCCCTCGTCGCGAATTATGAAATATTTTTTCCCAAGACATCATTTAACGCTCCGTCGTCTTAGTTCTACATTCCACGGACAGGTGGCGCGGTGGTTTCACGCTCGGGTTTGGCCTCGTTTCACATTAAAGCTGTCGTTTTCTTTGCCTCGCTCTGTCTTTAATCTTTTCATGTCTTTTTTCTGTCTGACTAACCGCTCTCAAAATGTCGAGTAAATGCGTTCCCTGAACTTTCTGTACTTTGAAAATTTTATCGCATATCATGCCATTCAGGTTCACGTCGGGGCATAAAGTGGCTGCACGAAGATGGTATTTCAATGAACTTTATTTGAATGATATGAAATATCATATATGAAAGATATTCATGTCAGAATGCTGTGAAAATAATTTTCTTACTGTCCCTTTGCAGTTTACAGTTATAATTTCTTGATGAAGGATCGTAGGCTTTCCCAGTGGATGATACTGATGAGGATTTGTAGGGAATGGCAACGAGTTTGGCTGTCCATGGCCAACGTTTCGACTTGGTCATCGTCGTCGGGGTAGAGAACTGAGTGCCGAGTGCTAAAATTGACCGGACATACGCACTCATTCGTACTTTTCTGGCAACTCGTGTTAGGTTGGCGTTGTTTTCATTTTTCACGCCTAAGTTAATTTTGTCAATCATTGTCTTCAGAGTTTACTGACCGTACGATCAATTTCCCCGTTCATGTTTAATTTTGCTCATGACTTCTATCAATGGTTTCCTTGACTGGGTGATCCCAGTATCCATTGGATCCGTCAAAGTTTATGTAGTGAGAGCTGTAGAGGCTATGTTCCGCTTCTGCTGATTTCTCAGGTTGGTTGAGCCTTTTGATTCGCTGTGGCTCCTTTATTCTGGTCTTTCGGGGTCTACCAATCCCGAGTAGGTCATCAGATATAGTTTATTTTTTTATTGACAGTTTTGGTAGCCTAACAAAGAATAGCGTATCATGTTAACTCGTGACTAAATTTTAATCTGAGCCCTAACTACATATATACCTACCAACCCGTCTCGCCGTTATCTTTTGGGATGAATACACAAGCTCGTAAGAGCTTTATGTACGGTGCTAGATGATGCCAATTTTCTTAGATATTAATTATTTCCTCCCAACCTGTGATTAATTCACTCCACACGTCCAATAATTACTTTATCCCCTGCCACATTTATGAATAGCTTCAAACACGATGTCTTGTTTCCTTAATATTCTTCCTCACAAGGGCTCATGAAATTATTACTCAGTCTTCCTCTGGGGTGTTTTCCCCCTAATTTACGTCCAATTCTGTTCTTTAGAAACCCATTGCGCCTCACGGTTTGTCCAATCCATCTGATTCTACTTTTCTGCTTGGTGTTCCATATGGTCCATTCCTCTTCTTTTCTTCTGCAAACTTCATCATTTGTAACTTTCTCCATCCATTTTATTTTCTGCATCCTCCTCCAGAACCAGGTTTTGAAGGCTTCTATTCTGTTCTGGTCAGTCTTTTCCAATGGTCAATACTTCCGATCCATAGAGTGACGCGCTCCGCACGAATTCTATGACATACTGTTTCCTAGTTTGTAATCGTATCTTCTGTGAACAGAAAATGGGGGTTATTCGTTATGGTCGCGGAATTCCGGAGCCTCGACTGTGACGCAATTTTGATGTCACAGCCTCGAAAATTTCAAATGCGCTCATTATAAAGTACTGACATGAAATGAGAGCTCACTTTGTACACAGCACACTATTTTATTTTCACGGAGCATGGTTTCGACATTATTTTTTTTATTTAATGGAATGAGAACTTACTTTAAAAATTTATTGACATATATTGCCTATACACAACACATTAATGAGAGATATTGTCGAAACCATGGTCAGTGAAAATTAATTAGTGTGGAGTGTACAAAGTGAGTTCTCATTTCATGTGTCGCTTTTCCACAGATTAAAGCCTGAAACTTCTATAAAGTTGTGCTTTGTCGAGGACTCCGACATCATACCCACGGATTTTCCGAGGTGCGACCGCGTCGAGTCCTTACTGAATTAGGAACCAGTTGTTTTATAACCATGAACGCATTCTTAGCTTAGGTCATTTTTCGCTTGATATCCCTTGTGCGGGATATTCGGAATGAAGATAAACCATAAAAAACAAAAGTAATGAGATTCTATAGGACAAAAAAAGAGAGGCTTTTGATTTAAGTTGGAGGACAAAAACTCGAGCAAGTAGATCAATTTCATTACTTACTACGCTTAATTACTTACTACTATTTATTAGGAAGTACGCTAGAGGAAGACGGATATAGTAGCAAAGACATACGGAAGAGAATTGCGCTAGCCAAGGAGGAGTTTAGTAATGGAAGGGAGCTGATGACGGGGACAGGGTAAGGATGTGAAGAAGAGGCTGGTGAAGAGCTTGATATGGAGCGTAGCGTTGTATGGAACTGAAGTGGACCCTCAGAAAGGAGGACGGTAATAGGTTGCAGGCATATGACATGTGAGTGTGGAGAAGGATGGAGAGGGTGAGGTGGACAGAGAGGAAGACTAGCGAGGAAGTGCTTAAGATGGTGGACGAGAAAAGGAAACTTCTGATTGAAATTCTAGATCGGCAGACTAGGTGGCTGGAGGACGTAATGAGGGGCGATGGGTTGCTCAAGAGTGTGATAGAGGGAAGGATGATGGGCAAGCAGGGAAGGGGAAGAAAGAGAATAGGTTTCATGGACGGGTTGAAGAAGGGTAGATCGTATGCTGAGAAGAAAAAGGATATACAGGAGGGGGATGGGCCCCTGAATGAGTAGAGGACCGGTAGGAGATTCTCTGACATTCAGCAAAACCTAACGTAACCGGTAGATTAGTTTAAAAATATGTTGTACTCCAATTGTTATACCCTTGTGAAAAGCTGGTGTTTGCAGATTGGAATGCGGTACGTATATTGGTTGATGTTGGGAGGGAGGTGCAATGTGCAAAGAACTTATTTCCCGTTCCCCCACGAGACCCAGAGCTCTTCCCTACGCCCTACTGCCGTCCCTCCCATCCCACTACCTCCTTGCCCTCCTCCCTTCCTTACTACCACGGAATCTCCAATCTACGGAGGCATGGGGCAGACACCGCGAGAGACTCCCGTAACGACCATCTATCACGCGAACCCAACCCCCCGCCCGTCTGAATATTTAGGCGCCATCGCGTCCTCTCCACGGCCAGGGTTCCGCCCTCTCGAAACCCTTCCTTACCTTCCCCATGGTTTGGAGGAGATAGGCGGTCGTGGAACAGCCTATCCGACCGTCAGGTAGAGCGCGCGCACAACATCCTCGTACCTAAAGGATACGACGCGTTTGTTTTTTTTTATTCGTTCCTCTTTTGCTCGTTTCAGGATTCCTTTTTCCTCCCGCTTTTCTTCTTGCTCTTTTCCTAACATTTCTTTATTTTATCTTCCTCATTCCTCCTGTCGTCACTTCCGTAGATTTTCTCCCAGCCTCTCTTCTTTCTCGTCTTCTCCGATTGGTTTCTTTGCTGATAACTTCTGTCAATCGATTTGACCTTGGTGTGAATAATAAGATGGAAGAGAATGCACCTCACGCCTCTATGCCTGTCCTCCTTCTTTCTGCTGCTTCTCCTAATTTTCCTTTTTTCCTCTCTTCTTCTTTCCTATTGTTGTCTCTTCCGTGCAGTTTATTCCACCCTCTCTCCTGGCTTTTCTCCTTGTTTTATTTTATTATTAATATCTTTTGGCAGTAGATGCGATTTTGCTGTGAATGATTGGATTGTAGAAAAGGGTCCGCATCATACTGATATCGGAATGATGATCACGCACCTGATTGTTTGTTCATCTTCAACCGTCGTTATTTCTAAAATTAAATTGGTTGAAGTTAAGCACGTCAAATCCTTTTACTTTCATCTTTTTCTGCCATGATTAAACGTTTTTATCAAAGAAATGGATGTATCAAATTGCTGTTGATGTTTATTGAGAGATATGCGTAATATTGTAACGCCTTGCTCCTGTTAATTATTTTTTATTTGTTCGTTTTATGTATTTGATATTATTATTTATTTTTTGGTTGCATAACCGAAAATCTTTTTTTGTTTAGATTATTTCCATGAGTATATGGTTATTTTATTTAATCCGGCGTTGCTAAGGATTTAAGTTTTTGTTTTGGTAGAGATGGATTCTTAAGAAAAGAGGGAGAGACGCATATCGAGTCCGAATGTGTGTTCTGAAATTTCCTCTCCTTCGTCTGGAAAAATAAATTATATCAAGAATGTTATGTATCATCTATATTAATAAATATCGCTAGCGTGCAAAATTGCGTTACAATATGCATGGATCGATATCCTCATGATTTTTAAGGTGAAATGGTTGTATTTCAAACAAAAAATCAGACTATTGACGGTGTTACAGATATCTTTTTGGTTTCAAACCTAATCTCTGTTATCTATTCTCGGCTTGACAGAATATTCTAAAGTCATTAATTACTTCATATTATCCTTTAGGTTACTTGCTTATTAATTATGAGATAAAATTAAAATTTACTTTATATTTCAGATCTCCGACACTCTACAATGGCGGTGAAAGTTTATGCCTTAAAGAAATTGAAACGTATGGTGATCTTCCAGTTAGTATCTCCATCACCAGTAAGTATGATGGACGTTAATATATCAAAGTGAATCTCATTGCTGAACACATTGTAGAAATATTTTGTAGTGCATGTGGTATCAATCTGAGGATCATTTTTAGGCAGTGTGAATTATGCATTATCATCGTTAAATTGTATTGAGCCGTAGAACATAGCAAGCATGTTCATATGAGAAGCTTTCAAACTCTAACTCCACAGTCAGTGATAGTCAAATTTAGAAACACTTGAAAATTTAGGAGAATGGTTAAACCCGTTTTGAGAAAGAAGTTAATGCACCCCTGAGGCAGAGAATTGGTGAGATTACCATTAGAGTTTGACATGAAGACATGTTAGTGTTGACTGTTCCTGACAGTGCCATACGATTCGGTAAATTTCTTTTAATATACCTACAAACTCATTTTTTTGTATAAAAACTAATTTAGCATAACATGACGCTGGGAGCTGATTGGCTTTTGTTATTAGAAGAAAGCTAACAATAAGTTTAATAAATAATTATTTTCTTGCCGTATGAACATGATACTTTTAAGAAATGTCAGACATATGCCATTAGTGACGCAGTCGTCTTTTCATGAATAAATAAGTTGGATGGATGCTTGACAAGATGGATCCAAAAACTGAACTTAAGTTGAAAGTCAATTTAAGTATTTCCTTAATGACCGTTATTAACCAATCACTAACTTGTGCAGTTTGGTTTAAAGAAATGGAAAGAATGCTGGCTGAGAACTGGAGTATAACCTATTTTTGTCTTTTGTGCATGCAGTCGTGCAGTCTTTGCATCAAGTTTCCGCTATACAAGACGCAATTTTCACAGTATATCCAAACATATATCAGACTCGGGAGTAAATTTTCTCTTGTAATGCTGCCTTAGGGCATCTGGTGTACACGATTAGGTATGGTACTTGACGCATAAAAGTTTCTGCCCTACTGTGAACAATAGCGAACTTGGGCCGTATCAATGGGAGTGCGCTATACGATAGTATCATCAGATCGTGACATCGGATTTCAAACCGAGAAAATGTGTTACCAGTGAAAATAAAACCGGGATTTAGCGGCATAACATGCGCATTGCTCATAATTCACCAGATAATAATCCCTCAAACTCAAACTTTTGTTCACTATTGGGCTCCTGTTTCTAAGAAACAGTTCCACCAGCCTTTTAGCCACATCAGGTTATTTTAGTTACCTGAAAATTTTTCAAAATTTCTATCGACAAAATGGATGATGACGTGTTCATTAGGGGTCTAATCTATCTCTGCGATCTCCCTCTAGATCATATGAAGGTAAACCTACGAAGGGATAACATTACATCTGGCTCTCAACTCGCTTTTTATCACGCTCTCGTCCTTTAATAGGTGGAAATCATATAAAAATAAATAGTTTAGTTACCTGGAAATTTTTCAAAATCTCTCCCGACAAAATGGATGATGACGTGTTCATTAGGGGTCTAATCTATCTTCCCACTAGATCATATGAAGGTAAACCTACGAAGGAATAACATTACATCTGGCTCTCAACTCGCTTTTTACCACGCTCTCGTCCTTTAATGGGTGGAAATCGTGATTTGTATCCAAAATTATTCTTCCGGAGAAGAAAGAAGATTTGATTATTTCCAAACATCATGGGCTATACTTAAGGAAAAGGTATATAATATCCTGATCAGACCAGTTTTAGAATATGCGTCACTGGTGTGAGACCCACATGAAGAGAGATGAAAGAAATCAATTAAGAAGGTAAAATGAAAGGCAACAAGGTATGTACCTAGTGGGGATGCATAAGTGGTCTGAGTGTGTCACTAATATGCTGGAAGTGCTAGGATGGAGCTCTCTAGGACGGTTAAGAAAAATAAATAAACTTTGTGCACTGTTCCGCTCTCTTGAGGTGGATAAAGCATGGGGAGAACTACGACAGAACCGAACTATATTGGTAGGAATGATCGATCACCTATACAAGGAGAAACGTCGGCCACAAAGGACCAATGTAAAAAAGTTGTCATTCCTCAACAGGACGATTGTAGATTGGAACAGTCTTCCTGCAGAACTGTTTGAGTCCTTTTCTGGCAATATAAATGTTTTCAGAATAGGCGCAGAACATTTATTTTGTACGATTGAGTCCTTGTAAATTTTCATTTTTTCTATTGTCTGATTTTGTTTTTTTTGGTAATAGATTAAACGTTTGCTTTACATTATTGTACTGTTACCACCTGGCAGATAGCAACTTGTAACTCCAGTGGTTAATAGTCATACCACTTAGAAAAAATACAACTTACTGATTTATTTTAAGAGATCACAGTTATGGTTTGCGGAAAAAATCGAGGGAGATTGAATCACCATCCAAAAGGAGCAGCAAAAACTTGCTCAAGTTGAAGAATTTCACTGCCTGAGAATCAGGAATGCCAGCGATTGAAGATTCAAGAAATGTGTTGAGGGCAAGATGTCTCAACTTTAACCAGCATTCTGCCAGAAGTGGAGAGGCTCGTGCGGGTCGTACCACGTGGATCATCAGTGGTTGTTCAATCCTAAGATTTGTTGACTGCAACACTCCACCCTTCCCTATCTAATGCTTGTGTCTTTACCTCCTGGTTTCTCTTCCTGTGTACTCTCCTCTTTATTTGGTCCATGAACTTACTCCTGGGTCTTCCTCTGGTGGAATTTCCCTCCATTTTCCCTTCAATTATTTTCTTCACAAATCCATTGTGTCTCAGGATGTATCCCATCCATCCTGTTCTTCTTTACTATAAGGTATTCCATATGGTCCTTTCCTCTTCTGTTCTTCTGTACAATTCATCATTTCTTATTTTATGGACGTAGTGATCTTCATCACGTGGATGTTAAATAATATATGCGAGTCGTACTTAGAGTCAGCGCCTCCGGCTTGAGTTACATCGATTTAGACAAATGTAGAGGACGCTTGCTATGGTGGCCTATGGTTGAAGCTTTATGTGGGCGTGGTCATTCAGCCATCTTTCTAAACACAGATTTTTCTTTAGCGCTAATGAGCTGACAAACTTATTTTGCAAGTTAACGAAGTTTTCCAACAACAATTTACTGGAAATCAGAATGCACTTACTTCTTAAATATAAATTCTCCCAATATCTAGAGTTAATTTTTTTATTTCTATATTCTAAGGATGCTTCTTAAAGGACGTATTCATTGTTATAAAGCACTGAAATATTTTAATGTAAGAAGGGGCAAAGCGCCAAAAACTATGGAAGGTCACATAATGTTAAATCTTCGTAGATGCTACTGGATACCTGTGCTTGAAGCATATTTAGCTCTATTTAAAAGATATTTCTTATACAGGTGACCTAAATTATATAATCAATTATCGAACAAAATAAAAGAGGTATCAAATTGTAAACATTTCCTTAGATTAGTTAAACAATGGTTTAAGCTTTGTAACAATATCGAAATTTTACTTAGTTGAGATTTTTTTTGATTTTACACAAAATTAAAGGTTGTTTGTCAATATAAAATAGGTTTGTCTTTCCGTTAAAAAAATTGTTTAATCTCATATACGCCCATGTATCTATTCGATTTGTATGTATCATATTTTTCTGTTTTACTTAGCAATGCATGTTAAATAAAACTGAAGTTACCCTATAAACACGTCTATTGACTAGTAGGTTACCTAACTTCCGAATTTATCATTTGAATGTATCAATCTATTCGTTTCTTGAAGAATTAATTATTATTATTGAATATTACTAGTAATCTGCATTCTCGGTGTAAACTGTGGTAAAATCGAGGAGAACCTTTATCACTATGTAGGCAATAATTAGTCTTTAGATAATAATAAGATAGTCTAATAAGTAGTCTTTAGAGTCATTTCCTTAAATTTCAAACAGATTGTGGATATTCCCGCTATACATCCACTAATTGGTCCATTCCGTCGAGCTCTTCATAGAAATAAGGAAAGAGTAGGGATAACCAATTTTGTTGTTGTTGTATCGGTTGACAGGCTAGAGTTTGATGACGTAATGCCCTATCCATTTACCTGAATGGTTGCGTCACACACACTGCACTAACCGTCGCGTCAGAAAATCGGAACTCGGCTACCCGGTCGCGTTGGCGCCACCCGGACGACGGGCGCCGCCTAAGAGTCTAGTCCCCCCGCCACCGCCGCCCGCTGCCCTCTCTGTAGTCCGACGCCCTTCCCCCCTCCCTCAAACCCCCTCTCGAATAAAAATGGAGTTTTTCCGCGACTCGCAGCTCTTCCCGGCTTCTTCCTTGCTGCTAATTTTTTTCTCGTTTTTTTTCTGTACTGCCGTTTTAATTTTTGTACTCTCGGCCAAAGAAATAAAGAGGAAAAAAAGGAAAGTTTGACTTCCTGTAGCTGACTGTGCATTTTTTATGCGTGACCAGCGAGCGGTTAGTTTCTTCGTCGAACGTTTTCCGAACGAAAAATGACCATGGGATTTATCAATTAATATGGCCGATGTGCCCTTTGTTAAGTGCCAAATTATGAAGGATATGCCTATGGTAGCAATTGCTACCAAATATTATCGTTACAGTACTGTTTCACCTCCTCAAAATTTTTTTTCTTAGTTAAACATTGGAGTTTAAGAATGATGTTACCTGGGAAGCCGAGTAACCAGCGATGGACGAAGTAAGAAAGATATAGCGAGCAAAATATCCCAGGCAAATATTGCATTCTACCAAAAGAAGAATCTACTTACAGCTGGAAACACAAGCTAGGAATTAAGGAAGCAATTTATCAGAATTAAGTTTAGCGTATCAGGCGATAATTTGTGGAAATGGAGTCGTGTGATGCCATAATCACTAAATAAAAGCTTTTGTTCACTTTCCACAGAATTCTGTCAACAATGACCAAGGTTTCGACATGACATAACTTGTATAGAATGAAATACTTAGAAAATGACAGCTTATGTCGAAAACTTTGTCGGTGTTAATAAAATTCTGCGGAAAGTGAACATCATCTTTAATTGTAAGATCATGGCATCGAATTTATCATAATGTACATCTGGAGCATGGTTCTTTATGGCAGTGAAACATGAACGATGACTGCTGTATGGAAAGAAAGGGTGGAAGCATGTTAAATTTGGTAGTACAGAATAATGATGAAAAATAGTAGGAGTAAGTAACGAGGAAGTCCTCAGGAGAGTGGGAGAAAAGAGAAGTCCTCTCAAAATCCTAAGAAGAAGACGGGACAACTTAATCGGCCGCATCATGAGACATGACATGGCCTGATGAAGACAATCGTCGAGAGACAGGTCAACGAGAAGAGTGGCTGAGGAAGGCCTCGTAAGAGCTATATAGGTAGAAGCGATTAGAGATATGAATGAGAAGAAATACGTAAATATTTAGAGATTAGCTGATGAAAGAATTGACTGAAGGGCTGAGTCAAACCTATCTCAGGATATTTGACTGATGATGAAGATTATTGTAACAATCTTCGTAATATTGAAATGGCCATCCTTCAATATTATCACCATAAAAATATATGTAGCATTAAATCATGCAATTTTCAGTTTTTTCACTACTCAAACTTATAATTTTTCATCCGTCTAATGGAAAAGTATAACTTTTAACACCAAGAGATTATGAAAACTATATATGTATACTATATATACTATATATATATTTATATAGTATATATATATATATATATATATATATATATATATATATATATATATATATATATATATATATATATATATATATATAGTATATAACTTGCTAAAGCACTTGGCCGGAAATCGAGGGATTCGGGTTTTTAGTATTTTGAGCGAAATATCATTTTACCTATAAATCAATGAATTTGGTCTCATTTCTAAGAAAAATATGTCATCCTTCCATTGAAACCAATAATTCAACCTCTAACCAAACTACTCTCCGAGATATTTGCCAGAAAGTACCAGCGATTTTATATGGGAAATGGTACGTGTATGCACTCCAGAGAGACATAATTTAAACAATGAAGAATTTCTAACACCTCAATCACGTCAAAAAATCAACAGTGTGTAATTTGTGTGTTTTCTTGAACTATTTTCGAAAATTAATAATATTATCACCGCAGTAAATTATTCGGGATCACAATAAACCTTCCGTTTTGATGGAGTCTCCAACGTACCGCGTGAGAAAAATGAGTCAAATTAAAGACTTATGTAGATATTTACATTTAACTACTTTTATTGTGTGTCATGTAAAAGTATATTTTTGTACCATCATCAATGCAGTATTTATTTCATGTGTCCTACAGCTGGTGAAATTAAAACGTATAATTTGAATACGGTCTCTATTATGATTAGGGAACAATCTCGCTTGCACTACCTTCCGGCCATTGCGGATGATTTTTCCCCTGTAGAATTTCGCAATGATGAGTAGCTTTTGCTATCCTAAAAGCATTTACTGAACGCTGGATAAGTAACTTACGGCTCTGCCAGGAAAAAAAGAGACGTGGAAGGAGGCTATATAAATGATACTAATATATGCTACTAGGTAGTAGCATTAGGTTTAACTACATTTTCCAATATTTACATTAAATACGACTCGGAAATGAAATTTTTACGCCTGCAGTTATGGCCTAATGGATTACCTGCGAACTGAGGCAGAAATTTAGGTTTTTTCAACATCAGAAATATGTCGTATCATCACATTTGCTGAAAGATCAGTAGCATACTCTGCCAAATATAAGCCACCAATGAACACTCATTTATTCAGCTTTTGGGATCAGACCTGAGCATCAATGACTCGTGGTACCAGGAGTTGGGACTTGAGCCATAACTTAGTGAATGTACATCAGTACCGTTCTGGCGGAAGTCATCACACCACCGTCATATCCACACTGCTGGTGGAGTAAACACTAAGTTGTCGGAGGAAGTCAAATACCTAGTACCTATGTACCTTAACGTCAGACCTATCGTTGAAATACACATACAAAACATATGCGGCACAGCCTTGAAGAAACTGGTATTTATCAAGCATTGAGGAGTAAGGTTCCTCGGATGAAAAAGTGAAAGAGAGATGCTACTTCGCTCTGGTTATGCCACGCCTAGAATGTGCCGCAAACCTTTTGGACCCTTCACAGAAAGCTTTTATCCCCAAAAAATAAACAGCATGCAGAGGAAATAAGCGCCCTTTGTCAAGAATTGCTACGAGTAAACACTTAGTGTTTCATAGCTTTTGGAGGGAGTAGGTTGGGAGTTGCTAGAGACTCGAAAAGCTGCACGCTAGGCTAAGATTGCTGGAGAAATTCAGTCAACAATTGTGTTTCTATGTGACCCTGAGAATATCATTTTGACGCCGCGCTATATTTTTATGTCCAACAGAAGCGATAAAATAAGAGAGATTCATTGCCGAATGTATCTCTCGTATTTTATTATAGGTACAAAAATTTGTTCTTCCCTCGCAAAATAAGTTACCATAATAAAAACTGGACTCAACTTGAAAAATTCCCTTAATACACTTTACTATTTCACCTCCCTTAAATGTTATCCTTTACTACTTTACTCGTCTGGTATCCTAGCAACCCCTGACACACGTCAATGCGGTGGCCCTTGGGGTAGTATGTGGATGTAGATTCAAAATACGTTTGATGCTGAAAAATATTGGAAATTTTTTCTACCCAAACACTAAAACGAATGGATTTTATTCAGTCACTTATCGTTTGATTATATTTGCTTCTTCGCATCACTGCAATTATATATCTTGGTCCTATATAGGTGATAAAATAAGAGAGACAAATTACCGTACAGATAGATGCAAAATTTTCTTCTTACCGCGCAAAATTAGTAGCTTCGATATAAACTTACCTCCACTCCGATTGCTTAACTCCTCCATCACGCAATGGCTCCCAATTGAATATTTCTTATGACGCGGTTGGAGGGAAGTACAACTTTAATGTCAAGAACTAAGGGAGAATTTATATTTAAGAAGTAAGTGCATTCTGATTTCCAGTAAGTTGATGTTGGAAAACATCGTTAACTTGCAAAATACGTGCGTCAGCTCAATAGCGCTGAAGAAAAATCGGTGTTTAGACAGAAGACCCGGTAAGAGGGAGTGAGGGGAGCATAAGAATTTCTTGGCGCGTCCAAAAGAGTTTGAGAACGACTTTGGAAATGAGAATTGAACTCGGCATTCCAATCATTTCATTTTTCAGTTTTAGTCAAATATTAATGACTGTACACCGTTAGCTTAGCTATGAAAAAAATTCCATTTTTTCCATTTTTCAACCTGGTCAAAACTAAATTCGTCCCTTCGAATAAATTAAACTTTTACGGTCGATTTTCGTGAAGGATAGTAATTTTTTTGAATTACACGCCACAAGTGTAACAAAATACTCCATTTCTTCTCCTTTCCTGGGGATTTCCTCAAGGCTTAAGAACTCCAAGGAGATCTCGGGCAAAGGAGAAGAAATGTTGTTTTTAAAAATATTGACGCGTTTAATTTCGAAAGAACAGTCCTTATAAACATGTCCCGGTTTTTTAAAGTCAAAATTTGCCAAACCCAACTCTTAAGATGATTGGAAAGATTTTTGGTTGTGTACAAATTTGCGTGAAATTTTGCTTGTGCATTCTCATTAGTGATATGAATTGATAGGAGCGAAAAAAATCGTACTTCATTTATACCGCTTTGGATTCTTAGCAAATCAATGCTACTTTAACCCTTAGCCTTATAGCCCTTTTCATATAGTTCCAAATATTTTTTTTTTCATATAATTCGAATAAACTTGAACTGATCCTCCGCAACGCAAAAACAGATTACAATCTTGGAGAGACAGACGAGCGAAATTTCGCGCCCGGCTAATTAAGCGGCATCATACTTGGCGTCATGTCGCAATCGCAAAATTCCGCTGAAGCGTAGTCTCATAACCGCTCAACACCGATATTCCCGTCCGTTTGTGCAGTCTTGCAGTATTATCTTTCCACCCATGAAAAGCAGTGACGGTGATAATACGCTAGAAAAGGTAATGCTTTCCTAAAAGATGTTTAAGCGAATTGGCCCCATCTTACCCTTGGGTCGAAGTGGGTAGACTGACAAGGCAGTCGCCTCTCTCAACGTGATAGCCAGAGCCCTTTATTCACTACCCCTGATGAAGCACGAGATATTGTATGGTAATCAGCGAGTATTTGAAATCGTGGAGCTAGTTTAGTGTGATATGAGCTACCCTAGAAGGTGCCACTCAATAATTGAACTTGTAAAGTCAGTTTCATCATGTTTGACATGGTATGATACAAGCCGTGCAAAGGAGTAAAGGACGAGTTTTTAGGTGGGGTTTAGGACGAGGTGAAATGGTGAAGTATGATTTGGGAGTGCGACGAATGGAGCTCAGTTTTTCTCAGGGTCACTTTTGTTCACGGAAACAAAGAATTTTTGTACCTATCTGTTCGGCGATGCATCTATTATTGTATTGCTTCTGTTGGACATAGAGAAGTAATGTTGCGTCAAATGAATTTCTCTGTGTCGTTCTGAAATATGTGTTCGATTTTTGTTCCCCGCAATAGTTAATACAGCGCCAGAACTAATAACTTAGCCCAAATTTGATGATAACAATGGCATTCAGAATCTTTTGAGTACCCTAGAAGATATCGTAATATCCTTGAACCTTATTGGTACAAGGAAGCGGTTATACCATATCGCGGGTGTCTTATAACTTTCAATTGCGTTTTTAATGCATTTTAAAAAGAAGAATTGTTATTTTAGCGAAGTATTTCAGACAGAGCATCATGAGAAAAATCTGGGAAAAGTTAGTAACTGTGTGTAAATCACATTCTTGTTTGACGAACTTCGACTTAAATCCGATTTGAGTGGATTAAAAGGACAGTTTGAGCCAAAGTTATAAGAGGCAGTATAAAGGCTTACATTGGCCTCTAATTGCCACTTAAAATAAGAGCTTAAAAGGACGTAGAGGTTCTTGGTTAAAAATAGTACGTGAGCTATCAATTTTTCCGCAAGTTTTATTTTCATTATTGAAAATTCTTGCCATAGCATACATTAATTGATACGGAAATTCTTTTATTGCAATGGATTTAAAATTATGTACATTGTACGGGCTGTTACTCTTTTCGCATAAAAAAGAAAAAAATAAAGATTTTAATGAAGCATAAACATGGCATGATATATTAAAACCACAAATAAACAAATTAACATTGCATATCAGATTACATACAATACAAAAAGGTTTAAATAATGCTACAAATTTTCATAAATGATTTCTTAATAAAATTACAATTCTTTATGAACTCATATTGGAAAAAATCGATTTCAAATGGCTTAGAATTTGCAGGGAATTAATTTAAAATGTAATTTTGGAAACATATTACGGCATCAATGGTGATTTATATGGCACCAGCTGATGCTCATCAATTAAATGTGATGCTAGAGGTTTTTTTCGCAGTACTCTAAAAAAAAAACTATTAGAATGTGTTTTCAGTGGCCTACGATTACCGCTTCAGTCACCTTAAACGTCGCTGGAATTGGCGAATAAGTCATCGGACAGTCACGCGAGAAAGTGTTGGGCGCTGGCAAATACAAGCCGAGTGACCCATCGCGACAATAAAGCACGCTCGGCACCCTGACCCCTTCGCGAAACCTTCCCCTCTAACCCCTACCGGCGCCCATCCCACTTCATTTTCATCCCTCTTTCCCTCTCTCTCCCTCTCTCTTCTGTCTCTCTCTCCTTCTCTTTCTCCCCTGCTGCTCGTAGTCTTTTGCAGAAGATAGAGGAGGTGAGGAAGGGGAGGTGGGGAACCTCAGCTGCGCTGTGCAGTATTGCGTCATTGACAACACGCTGGTAGACTCGCTCCCAGGTCGCCCGCCTTGCCCGGGGATCGTATTAGGCGGCTGGCGAGCGGATCTAACTTCTACCCCCCCCCCCCCATCTCGCTGGAGGGATAGCAAGGGAGCGGAAGGCCTGGGCGAGAGGTGTAGGGACGGGATATCTCTGGGGTTTTCTGCCTCCCTATAACGTTTGCCCTGCGCACCACATTCAGTTATGGCGGATTCCTGCTCAGAGCTTACCGCTGCCGTAGCGTGTTGATATAAAGAAAGCTTTTTTTCACTACCCCCCCGGTCGGTTCGCAAATCCTCCATATTTTTCGAATGAACGTCACGTTTTCGGCCGAAATTTCGCAGTAGTCAACGTCGTACTCACGTCCTGCCAATACTGTTTGTCAAATTAAGTCGACTCGTCGGTGGGTGAAGTCGAATATTTTTATCTACGGGTGCTTTGCGTTGTTTTTCGCCTCATTCTGGTGGGTCTCTGATTTTGTTTCTGGTGATACCTGTGAGACGAGAGTCTCTTGCCTGTTTCCCCTTCACAAAACATTTTCAATACGGTGAGGTGGAGAAGACATTTCCGTGGACTGAGATTTTCGACTTTCCACCTTACCCTATCCTTCCTCTATCCCTTATTCTCCTTCCCCTGTTCATCCTACCCTCCTCTCCTATTCCTCCTACCCTATCGTAGTGTCCTGCTCCTGATTTTCCAAGATTTCGTAGCTACCAGCCCTGAATATCCTCCTCGCCATTCCAGCCGGCGAGATACTTCCCCTTAAAACCGGCCACTCCTTGCTCTCTCGTCTTTATACTCCAAAGATCTTTCGCCTTCAAAAATCCTCCTCCTCACCCCCTGCCAATTCTCACCGGTCGCTTTTTCCGTGTGCAGGAAACAATAGCCCACGTCCAACAACCGACTTCCTCGTCGTCACGACGACAACAACAACAACACGCCTTAACGCTTCTCATTTGTTTTTTTAAGACTGCAGGTACGTGGCCAGTGATCAATGAAAAATAAAATTTTTTTACAACCCCGCCTGTCCCTGCCCGTTTATATATCTCTGTATACATATATTGTTTTATTATCCAACCAGATTATCCAATTAACTCCGACATAGTTTGATTGATCCCCATAGATCTCCAATTCCAACCAGTTCGTTGTTGTGTTACCATTCCGTTGATGACCTTATTATCGTTTTGGTTTCAATCCCGTCTTGGAATGTTTGATAGTTTTCCTCATTGTATTATTTTCTGGATGAGCGTCTGACTCTTTGGTGTTCAATGTCTCTTCGTCCTGATAGAGAAGGCGTAATGTGGAGTTGTTTGATTTGTGGATTTTTTATACTAGTATTCCATCAATGTGTATAGATAGCGATCGATATTTTTTTCAATTCTGCATGCTCCACGTGCATGCGACATGCATCTGTCATCACGACTTGGATTCTTTTCAATCCATTGTAGTCTGATTTCCAAACAATGCGGTTGCATAAAAAATAGTGTGGCACGCATTCACGCTCATGGGCGCTAGGATGTGTGCAAATAATAGGTGAAATAATTCGCCGACAAAAAAAATTATTTCGCTCGACCGGGATGCGAACCCGGGCTCTCTGCCAAAATTCGCTCACCTTGCCTTGTTGTCTCTTTCTTATCTCTGTTTTTCTCTGCATACCTCTGTGATGTCTTTGTGCGACGAGTTCGATGTCTCCTTTGTGTGACGTGACCAGGTCCATATGCGAAGCTAGCAGCGTATTAAGCCCCCCTTTTAACCCATCTCCTTTCACCATACTCCTTCGCTACTTTACCCCCTCTATGTTAGGGGCTAAATGAATTAGTACACTATGTCTTCTTCCAAATCAATTGGGCTACCGTATTAAATTACAATCTCATAATTAAATTTAAATTTCGAATATTTATGACATGCCACCATGTGTTTTCCACATTGCTTAATCAATTCCGACCATGGTTTTGACGAACGAATTCAACTGTGAAGGTGAGATCATTAGCTTGATAACGGCATCATTTTAAATTCGATGGTTTCTGGCTTTACTTTGTGGAAATCCGTTGCGAAAAATCAAAATGACTTCGTCATTTTTTTCCCGTAGTTTAATTTTGAACGACCGGTTTCATCGCATGCGCGACAACTTCACATAAGATATGGAAGTAAGTTTTAAATATTTAATCATAGCCAAAGGTGTTCCTATTCTTGTTATTCATTACTCTGAAGACGCAAAAAATTGTATGCAATATTTACGGAGTAAACGGATAATTTCCTGTGCGTTGAAAACGGTCGTTCAAAATAAAGGTGGGCAAAATAAATTACATAGTAATTTTGATTTGGCACGTCATCATTTTCGGAGACTACTGTTGGTATTGATTAACCAGTGTGGAGAGTAAAAAGTGAGGTTTTATTTCATGTATCACTACTTCACCAAGTTAAGCCTGAACTGCAATGTGTATGCAAATCTTTATTCTGTTAGAATACTTGAATATGAACCATAACAAAAATATCGTTTTTTAATGAGCAAAACTAAACTTATATCCAGTCATTCTCTGGATTCTTTAAAGATCTTCGCCAAAAAAAAATAGTTTATAATAATTCAGATTGAACTGAATCAAACGTTCGAGTAGAGTTGTCACTGTATAATTATATTTCCCTGACTGTTTCCGGGAATATATGCGTATGGTAGCTTGTGATGATTTCACTGCGTCTCGTTAAGCAGTAATCGTTTTGGTAAACCGGTAACTTCTCTTTGTAAGGCGTAATCTGAGAGGATGGGGGAGTAGGGTGATGGTAAAGACGAGGACGGTGGAAAGATGGGGGATATCAGGGGGAAGGAAGAGAGGGGGTGAGTTTTTGGCCTAAAGGTGGGCAGGATGTGAGAGAAGCCTTTTTAGGAGGTGTAGGAAGGGGGGAGGAGGATGGTTTGTGCGGGAAGGAGTAACGGCGTGTCAAGGGAGGGGAGAAGGAGAATGGGATGAGTTAAGAGAATTATTTTTTTGTAGAGGGATGGGAAAGAGAGGTTTTATGGAGAGAAGAGGGTGGACTGAGAGGCAGGAGAGTCCTTCGGGGTCCAGATTAGAGAGGGGTAAGAGAGCACGGCGAGGGAGGGAAGTGGATACGAAATTAGGTTGACGTTTGCGAAGTGGGTTGGAAAAAATAATTAACACTTGCTTTTTTTCCTCTAAACACGTGTTTTTTTTCTCATGTGTTTTTTTCTTCGAATGTGGTTTTTTTCAACCTTTTTTATTTCATGTTTATTTTTCATTTATTGTCAAATCGGTTCCTTCAGATATAACGTAATGAAATCTATTGGTGTTGAATTGAAATCCGCGATATTTTTACTCCTGAAAAATGTCTGCGAATATTTATTATTTGCTTATTTTTTCAAATGAAATGAGGAAAGTACATAGTGAGAGATTCCAGGAGGTAAGGGAACTAGTATTAGATAGGGTATGGTGGAGGGATGCAGTCAAACAATCTTAGGATTGAACGACTAATGATTTGCAAATGATTTTTTAAAATGATTTTTCATGGTTTCTGTTTTTTTTCTTGTATATATTTTATTTTATTTACGACCTTTTCTTCGCATGCGTTTTTTTCCTTCGAATGTCATTTTTCTCATTCTTTTTTTCATGTTTATTTTTCACTTATTTTTTAATAGGTTTCTTCAAGTATAACGTAATGAAAGCGATCGATGTTGAATTGAAATCAGCCATCTTTTAACTACGAAAAATGTCTGTGAACATTTATTTTTGCATCTTTTTTAAATGTAAATAGAAAAGTACATAGCCAGAGATACTAAATGTAAGGAAACTAGCATTAGATAGGGTATGGTGGAGGGATGCAGCAAAAAAATCTTCGGATTGAACGACCAATTATTTGAAAATGATTTTTTTAAAATCATTTTTCATGATTCTTGTATTTAAATTATATAAATTTAATTTAATTCACGACTTTTTTCATCGCACACGTCATTATCTTGTGTTTTTTCCTTCAAATATACATTTTATTTTCACCTTTTCTCCCGAGTTGTACGTAGCTGAAATGTTTTTCTTCACCTCTGTTCCTCTCTTGCCTCGGTGTTTTTTATGAGTTCACTTTTCACATTAAATTTTCGACGCATTGAATTTTTGTTACAAAAGTTTTCATTTCACTCTCGTGTTCCATAAAACATGCGTACTGTCTCTTTCACGTTTGTTCAGTTTTATGCTTCAAACTTTTTTTTGTCAAGCTTGGGTGTACATTTACGCATGATTATGGCTTTTCATTTTCCACCATTTTTCTCATCACGTGTAATTATGGCGGTATGTACGTCTAGACCGTCGGTATTTTCGGTGAAAAATTTATCTCTCCGCGAGCATTTTGACGACCTTGGCATGGTGCGATTTCTTGCGAAGCCGAGCCAATTATGAAGTTATTTTAGGATAGCTCTATGGAAAGGTTGCCCCGGCGTGCACTCATATGCTACTCTTCATGAGCCAGTCTCGAGTCGCTTAGGAATTCCTTTTCCCCTGAGATCGACTGCATAGACCTAAGATATGGTCGCGTCCTTTTTTTCCTCCATATTTTTATGCGGAAGTATCATTACATGGGACGAAAGAAGTACAATGGACATAAAACGGAGAATAGCCCAAGCTAAGAAGGCGTTCATGGGAAAAAGACAACTTCTATGATTAAAGAAGATAAGACTACAAACCGGGAAACAGTATGAGAAAACTTTCGTGTGGAGCGTGGCACTCTATGGATCGGAAGTATGGACCATTGGAAAAGCTGACCAGAGAAGACTAGATGCTCCTCGAAACCTCAGGAGGATGCTGAAGATAAAATATACGGGAAAAATAAGAAATGATGAAGATAAGGGAAGAGTAGAAGAGGAAAGGACCATATAGAACACCATGTAGAAAAGAAGAGCCAGGTAGATTGGAAACACCCGGAGACGCAATGGATTTGTTAATAACATAATTTAAGGCAAAATTAAGGGAAACATTCCCCAGAGGAAGACCCTGGAATAAGTACATGGACCAAATAGAACAAATTACATAGAAAGAGATACCAGGAGGAAAGGGAACTAGTGTTGTGACCCGGATGGAGAGACTTGAGTTCCTAATGGTCCACATTGGGAGTTCTTGGAAAGAGAGATAGAGATAGTGTGTTTTTCTATCTCCCTTGTTTTCGGATGAGTTTCATCTCCCTTGTTTTGCAGAGGTACGGGTCACCTCTAAAGTAACGTCATTCCCCCCTCCATAGAGTAAAGCCATCACCCCCTTCCGGATTTAGCCATATCTTAGAACATAAGGTAGCCTTCTGCCCTTCTTATAGAACTTGTTATTGAAGTATACGGAAATTCCCCAACAGGCCTTCAGCCAAAAGTTGGATACATGAACGGACGCTTGCAAGCACCAGGGAGTTCAGTTGGAGTGCAGTTGGTGTGTTGCCAGTGGCTGTGTTGCCAGACTTACTAAAAAATGTAAAAAGTTTTATTTTGTTGGAAATGTATATTTACCTTAACAAAATATTATATTCCAAATTTAAGATCGATTATTTGAAAACTTTTGAGGTTATGAAGTAAATTACTTTCACTTCCAAGAAGCCACTTTGTATGGGAGGAGGGCGTGGTTTTTGGTCATTCAAACCCATTTGAGAACTGTGCCGTCTGTGGAGTACTAGAGGCTTATGACTCAAGTTTCAGCTCGATGTCTCAAAGTTTACGGCAGTTATCGTGCAAAAAGACAGGCCGACGGACATAGCTAGATGGACTCTTAAGGTGATTCTGATCATTTCTATACATACTTTCCCACACCTGCCACGCCCCCTTCAATGCGTTACATTTCTGCTGTGACAAAATCAATGTACCCTACCCACGTACTGGTGTAGGTTATAAAAAATGAATATGCCTCACCTGTGCAACCTAACCGATGCAAGGCAATCGCGAATCCAGCAGATAGCATGCGATTTGGTCTTCCACTCGGGGAAAATTACCACTGACCACTTCTGGCGCCAGAAATTTCACCGTCGGTACAAGGATTTAGTTCGCCCGGCGTGCATTTCCCAGCTCGACCGCCAGTCAACGCCTTGGCGCGCTCTCGCAGTCCGGCAAGAGAGGGGAGCCGCGGTTGTTCCCGCTGTCGCCGGTCGACCTGCCTGCGTAGCCGCGGGCTGTGTCCTCTTCTCTCTCGCAGGAATATTTCATGGGAAGAGCGAGAGAGGGCGCTTACCCTCCCTCCCTGCCTCCCATCCCTCCCCTCTCCTCTACCGTTTCCTTTTGACCTGGTCACCCCATCGTCCTTTCTCTTGAAGGTTAAACGCCCTGCAGCCCGGCCCTCTTTTGAGTGTGTCACGTCGACTCCTCTCCCGCCCCACCCCACGTCCTCGGATCCCCCATCCAGATATGCAGAAAGGGTTGAAAAGGGGGGTTAGGAAAAAATAAAGCAGAACCGGGAGAAAGGATTGACTCATCCCGAATGACGTGGGACTGCGTCGATGTCGTCAAGTATTTAGATGGTGCTGACTCGAAATATGCCCTCTGATAAAAGGCGCCTCTTATAGATTTCGCCCGAGCTGGTCTCTTAAATGTAATCCATCCGCTAAGCGTAAACGAAGACGGAAATACGTCGAGGGACTGGGTCGTTTTTAAGTGACGTGATACCAATTCGATATCGTCAGGCATTTAGGTGATGCTGACTTGGAGTAGTGACATTTTTCCTTTTGAATATGCTATAATATGAGAACTTGAATTATTAAGTTGTTTAGCATTTTGAATGTTAGAACGGGGATTGTTTTGAGCCTGACTCCAGGCATTAATGCAAAAATTTACAATCCTAATAATGGAGAACGGCGAAGGTAACGGCCGCTAGAAAACATGACGAGAAAAGTGGAGAGTGAGGGCTTTTTTTGGGTGTGAAGTGCGAAATATTCCGGCGTATCATAAAAGACTGTTACAAGTACTTATTTCTTATAGATTTACCTCGCTTGTCTCAACCTGTATCGAGCTGGTCTCTAGGTGTAATCTTAAGTGTCTTTAAGTGTCTCCAATTGTAATCCTTTAAGAATATGTGGAGATATAAATTCACTGAGAGACTGGCTCATCCCTAGTGACGTGACCCCCTCCCGCCAAAACTCCCTTGAGTTGGCTTGCAGGGTAATTTGTAAATGTAGATGTAAACGTTTAACTGCGTCGATTATGTCAGACATTTAGATGCTGACACGTTGTCGTGACGTCGCGGGCAGAATAGAAAAATCGAGAACATTACGACTCTGGCAATCCTTAACAGGGCTGTGTACCACAGCTGAAAACGCCTCTACGTTTTTTATAAATGTATTCTTGAAAAACATTTTTATTTTACATGCTCTGATATATTAAGCTACCTATTGATAACCCATTTATGACCTACCAGTGGAAGAGAACGCTTGGGTAGCTTAATTCTTCTTAATCTTAATTGGTTAGAACACCAGGCGCGAAATCTAGGGATCTGGTTTCGAGTCCCAATACAGGCGAGTGATTTTTATATTGTGAGTTCCACATAAATGTGCAATGAAACCTTTCTAAATGTCTCTAATTGAGATGAACTCTCAAGTACTCAATACCAGGTACCGGTTAGCGTACTAAGCATTTTGCTGGATCAAGTATCTCAAATAAACAAGCTTTGGTAAACACACCTCGAATAGATTTCATCCAATCTTGTCCCGGTGTGACCTACGCGTTTATCAATACGGAAACACGTGAATTATCCGGCTCATGGTGAATTATTGGAAACTGCGTTGGTGGCCACGAGGAAGACGCTTCATTGAGGTCATAAAAATGTGTTGTTAACTACAGGGATAAAAATGTTTTCAATGACGTGACTTCAACAAAAGAAGTGCCCCTTTACGAAACTTTTAGGACGATTTTAAACTGTCAAGATATAATACGTCGTTATTGACCTGGCAAGAAAGGTGTGGAAATAATTCCATAGTGAGGAATTACATGATTAACTGTAGTTGTAATACCGTGGCTTACAGGGAATCGGCACGGTAAAAATGCAGTAAGGTACTGACTCATCCTGAATGACGTAATACAACGTCAATTTAGAAACAAATATTGCGCTTACCTTTTGATAGAAATAGAATATGTAACGACTTCAAGCCGTTGTGACGTCGGTATTAGCGTTGTGGGAGCTGTGTGGAACGTTGTGGGAAGCGCAAAAGTGACTAATTTGAGTCGAAGGACGTAAAGTTACGCCCAAAATCTCGCAGAATTTGATGACTCATGTCGAAACGCTGAGAGTTGCTCTGGTGTAAAAAAAATGAAAAAACGCCAATTTAGTTTGTCCATCTGTATGACGTGAAATGACGTTATCTTGATGTTAAATTGACGACTGAAAATCACGTCGTAGGCCATTTAAGGTCGAGCAAATAGGTGGATATTCTTGAAAGTACCGACTCACACCCTGAAGTACGTTAATCTATGTCCAGTCGAAATCATGGATTAGATGATGAGACGAATAGTGACGTCGTTGGTTTTGTGTGCACTTGACGTGAAGTTTAAATACGTCTGCTTGCCGCGGGTACAGCGTTCCCATCGCCCTTCAAATCGATGGAGTAGTCTGGTTGGCCTCCGTGGTTCGTTGGGATATAATCTATTTTCCCCTTCGCACAAGGTGGAAATCGATATAAGGGCTCTTCTCCCCCACCCTTTTGCCCCCTTTGGGGAAGGGGGCGTAGGAGGGGGCCGAGTGTTTTGGTGCCGTATGCGTCGTTTGGTCCCCCCCCCCTTCCTCCGGTTATTTTCCTCTCTTTCTATTCTCTCTTCTTCACTAAATCCTCAATTATCTCCTCTTCTTCTCTGTCTACCGTTCGGGTTTTGGACATGAAGTGAGTAGGTACGTCAGAGAGGAAATACTTGCTGTGTATATGCTACAGAAGTCTCACTTTCATCTACATGATACCCCGCAAGCCACCTCAAAGGTGCGAGGCAAGGGGTGAGTTAGTACATCTACATCTACTTATTACCCTTCAAGCCACCACAGGAATATTTGGCAGGGGGTGCCTTATCACCGACATGCACGACAGTGTAGAAATCAACTTTCGCCAACATGCACCTCATAATGTGTATGCAACAAATGCTTCAGAAACTAATAAAATAGTCAATAATGTAACTATGTAAACGTGACGCAAGAATCATGCAGATAACATGCAAAACATGGTGTTGGCACTACTCGGTAGGTTTAGTAACATGCATTAAGGGAATATTAAATAAATCAGCTACACTACCTGTCAACCAACCTACTTCAAAGTCTTAACAACTTAGCCAATAGGTATTGTCTCTTGACGATCGCGGGAAAAACGGCATTTCAAAGCTTTCTTTTTAACAATCTTTTCCCATTATTTTAGTCTCATGATCTGATCTACTGTAGTATGTTGGAGTTCGTACATATTACCCTGTAACCCCCTTCAAGGGTGTTTGGAAGGCGGTGACTTACCACCAACATGAACTAGATTGAAGAAATAAACCGTCAAACAACATGTACCACAGTATGGGTATGCTTCAAATGCTACGGAAACTGCTGAAGTAATCTATTTTGTAGTTATAAAAACGGAACTCAAAAAGCATGCAGTAAACATGCAAAACATAGTGTTTGCACTACTTGGCAGAATTAGAAACATGGAGACAAACAAACTAGATGAATCCTACGTACATGAACGTGCTACCATGCAGAGCACTACTCAAGATACAAGTACTGGTTTGTATTATTGATGCGACAAATAAATAGCACTATTAGGCACTAAATCATGCAAGAAATTGAGATGCCGGAAATCATATGCGAGGTCAGTAACTAATAATGATGTTTAGATATTCAGCAGACGTGCGATGACCAATGTTATCTATTTATAGTCAAATTTTCCGAGAACTGATCTATCGCGACTGTTATGGTGCCTTATTGTACGTGGAAAAAATGACATTTTAAATTTATCGGTTAGGGAGTGTTTTTCCTTAATCTTATGTCTGCGATCGTTTCTACCGTAATTGTTTGGCTCGAGCAAAATATGTTGAACGTCCGGCAAAAAACAGTCTACTTAAAACTTTCGTCGAAGATTTAATCTATATTTTTCCTTTCGATGGGGTCCAGGTTCCAACTTTAATTCCCTCAACAATTCATTAACACTGCTATGTTTATCGTAACATTTTTCAAACAAATCTAGCTGCCCTCCGCTTTATCTCTGAAACTAATCCTACTCAGTAAGGGTTCCATATACCAGCGGTCTACTCCAAGTGATTTCTCATGAGAGAAAAATAACATCGCACCTTTACCTTCTCGTTACAAGCGTTGCCTGATGGTAACTCCGTGTTTACAATAGCCTGTGTATTATAAATTGTTGGTAATACCAAATTCGTAATTCTGTCTTAGTAATTAGCTGTTTGGATTCACTGTTATTGGTTGGTATGCGATTGCGATATTGCGATTTGTAAACAAGCATTTTGAATACATAAAATAATAAACTACAATATCTATCGGCGAGCCTAATCGTTGAGGTTAAGTGGGAGAAATTTGGTTTTGTACTGTGCAAATGAAGTTTCAATCACGCACCTTCTGCTTTCTACTTCCCTAATTTTAGCATTATGGTCTAATGTACCGTAGTATGCAAACAAAGACAACTGGCAGATACTAAATCTTTATTAGTACCCGGTTTTCTTTTTCAAGGAATTAGAGGAGGAAGTAGGACTCCTCCGAGTTAGTAAAAAAGTTCTCTATGCATCTACCGCGAGGATCTGTGAGGGCTCACTTACTTGTCAATACCGTCAAAGTAGACGTGCGAATAAAGACACGTAACAGATATTTATTATCGATCAGTACCTGTTCTCCTTTTTCAAGGAAGTATAGAAGAAAGTGGAACACATCCAGATTACAAATTAGTCCACTGTGCATCTGCCACGAGCTTCTGCGAGGGCACAATAACTTACCACTACCCTTGTCGCAGACGTGCGAGCAAAGACGTGTAGCTGATACAAAATCTCGATCAGTACCTATTCTTTTATTCAAGGAAGTATAAAAGGATGTGGGACACCTCTATATTTAAAAAACAAGTCCTCTGTGCATCTGCCACGAGTTTCTGCGAGGGCACGCAATCTTGCCACTACCCTTAGCGTTGGTATGCGAACAAAGTCACGTAGCAGATACAGAATCTCGATTAGCACCTGTTCTTCTTTTTCAAGAAAGTAGGACACCTCTAGATAAAATATAAGTACTCGGTGCGTCTGCCACGAGCTTCTGCGTGGGCTCGCGCACTCTTACCACTACCCTCTCTCCCTAAGCCCTCATTTAGGCTTCGCGAGGCGTGCGATAAATTGCCACGCACGTGACTGCCGTGCTCGTGACTGTCGGGGCAAGAGGAGGACGGAAGGGAAGGCGTGATCGTGTCTGTGTGTGTGCGGGGCGAAGCTTTGCAGAAAAAGCGCGTTTGCGATCGATTTTGCCGCTACGCTATGCGACCATCCCCTTCCTTCCCATCCTCTCCCCCCTCCTCTTAACCCTTCGTCCTTTATCTCCCCTCCTCCCCCTCCCTCTCTTCCTCTTTGTGCCCTCCTCCTCTCCCCTTCAAAAAAAGAACCTCCCCTGAGTGCCGGGTTGAAAAAAATATTAACGTGTGGGGGGAAAAAAGTAAACGAGAGGGCTGGAATTAAGCATCCCGCGTTTCTCGGTCATGTGACTTAGGCATTTATTGTGGCTCAATCTCACTCTCTCGTGTGGGGTCGCATCGTAGATTTTCCTTTGTTTTTCAATCTTCGCCGAAAGGAATAGTGTTTGCAATAATTAGCTGACTGAAAATTAGACGAATTACCGTGTACCTCAATGAAAAGTTTCGGTATGCTTCTGTAAAAAATAATATCGTCGCCAGTCACATGACTCGCGTATTTTTTAATACATATTCGTTTACATCTTCTTTTATGAGTGTCTGAAATGTGGTTAATCTCTTGTTATTAGTCAATCCTCAATAAAAACATCTTTTGCAATAAAAACGTGATATATTGAATGTATTTTTGGAAATTAGATTTGGAAGAGTTTGTTTTGAAGAAAACATTTTTTTCCTCTTATGTCTAGGGTGTTTAATACTCCTCTCAGTCTCAGTCCTGTTCATTCCAAGCTCAGTTCATAATATAATAGAATAGAATTGTATTGTTCAATTGCAACGGGAATCTTACATATCTGGTGGCAAGGGAGTTTATGAAGGTACATAAAAATCGTAAAAAAACAGATATGACAGCAGAAAAAATTAATCCTGTAATCAATAATTAAAATAAATTATTACATATAACTAGTTTTATGTCTTCATATGGCGCTTATCCTCCCTTGAAACACATTTAGTTTTTTAGGTAATTCATTTGATGCCTGACAAGGCAAATTTTTCCAGTCACAAATGGTCCTCGCCATAAGAGAGTTTCCTGCTCTGTTGGAGGCAGAGTAAATTGCTCTCACCTTGTACTGATGGTCATGACAACCGTAATTATTCGGCCTCTCTAACTGGACACTTAGACTAAAGTATGCTTCAACACCACAAAACACTTTGTTATAGGCAGTCGACCTTGCCCTCCTTCTGTGGATACTGAGATCCTCCCATCCTAAGTCACTCAATGTCAAACTCACACTTTCATACTTGCTATGTGATATTAGGAATAGTTAATATTTCGAAGAAAACTGATCGTTTTATTCTCAAAAGTCTAGGGTGTTCAAGCGAATCGGATTGGTGTGGTGGCTAGAGTACTGGTTAACCATACGGGCGGCCAGGGTTCAAATCCTTGCTGAGGAGGATGTTTTTAAATCCAATCCCTACTTGTGTGTCTTGTGAAGGGCACCTCAAGTACAGTACTCCGTCTGTTGGATGAGACGTTAAGCCGTGGTCCCAATGGCGCTTTCGTTAAGAGCAGGCTGATGCCGACGCCGGGTTTCTATCCACCCTTCCTCCCCTCCCTATCCATATGGCGCAGATGACTTTAGCTGTCGGTCGTCTCCCCGAAATCCAATCCAATCCTAATGTATTTAAGACGCCTCTCAGTCTTGTTCGTCCGTTCGATGATGTGTTATGGTGCCGATTTTTATCATTTGCCGAAAGAAATGGGGTTCGAAATAACCAGCTGGCTACTACAATTAGCAGTATTTTTCTGAATGGCGGTAGGAAGTGGCGTTCTAAAGAATAGATTACCGCATTCCTTGAACGCAACTTAGGTTTGTTGCACGGCTCGAGACCTCCCATGTGCGTTCCAAGAACTGTTATTCCCGTTGTTTTCTTCAATCGCGGAAAGAAATATACTGCCTGGTTCAAAAGTCTTGCTATGATTAGGGAAAATCAGGACTTTTTTCAGAACGGGGAATCCAGAACGGGACATGCTACACAGCGTCTGGGATGAATTCTCCTATTGTTCAGATGTGTGCCGTGCTTCAAATGGAGATCACATTGAACATTTGTACCGACAACAAATAAAAATTGAGGTATTTAGTTACATTTTCATCTTTGTTTCATGTATCTGTGTTGAAAAATAAAAAAAAAGTTCTGATCAGAGGATTAAATGGTAACATTTACAAAACCACATACTTAAAAACGCACACGACCCGGGTTTCAACGCTTAAGCGTCATTTTCACCTCTAAAAAAATGGAATACCACAAAGTCACCAAGGAACTTGTATTATTTATTAAAAGTTCTGATGTTCCGTAATCATACCAAGACTCTTGAATCACCCTGTAGTTTGCAATTATTAGTAGAGTGAAATCGGCTGAATTCCATTATCCGAATGGCAAGTGGAAGCGCCATTATTTGTAAGAGTTATTTGATCGGTCCCGTAACTTGGGAATTTAGGGTAGTTTGAGCGAGATAGTTCCTTAGTCATAATGGAGACACCATTAGAAGTATTCGTTCAAATTTCTGCAGCTGTAGGAAGCATGAATTAAATTTTATCATTAATGGTGCGATTAAATACTTTTATTTTTTAACTTTATTAAATGCTTTTATTTTTTAACATTCACTTTCATTCAGTTCATTCGCTTAGTTTCACAGTTCATTCACTTAGACCGCTCAGCGGCAAATACACGCATATAAATTTTTTTTACAGAAAGGTAGAAAGAAAGTGGATAGGAACACTATCCACTTTCATTCTACCTTTCTGTATAAACATTTATATGCATATATATATATATATATATATATATATATATATATATATATATATATATATATATATATATATATATATATATATATGCATATAAATGTTTATACAGAAAGGTAGAATATAATATTTATTTATACATAATATAATTTTATATAATAAATTTATAAGACTGAAATTCTTAACGACTTAATAAAATATAACTGCATAAGTTATTAACTTGACCCATTTTTTTCAAGCGGTGCGTTTAAAACTCCTTAACAACGGAAAGTTTTTTGTGATCTTAAAATAATTACTACGGTGGCAATATGGTTTAATGAAAAAAATACTCTTTTTAAATTTTTTAAAATTAATCTAAAAAATGAGCTATGTCATTTTCAAGGGTATATCATATAGCATAGCACATATAGCACATAGCTTAAGTGGAAACCAGGTGGGAAAATAAAATTATTTCTGTGGAAAGTTTACAAAAACCTTTTCATTTTGAGATCATTATATCTGTAGTGCATTTCCACGAAATATCGCCGGATACTCTGCACTTAATCTAAAAAATAGTGAAGAAAGCATGCTAACTTCGCACTGTCAATTTAATGACGAGATCTATGTGTTAAAAATTCCCCATTTTTTAAACATTTCAACTGTAGTTCTTTAACCTACCATTTCCCATGCAAAGGGGCTGGTGTTTTCCGTCGTAAACCGCGGATAGTATTTCGGTAAGAGGCTAATATTTTAGTATAAATGGAATAGTGGGATATTTTTCTTTAAAACGAGATAAAATTCATCGATTCATAGGTGAATTTACATTAAGCTCAAACTACCTTAACATGGCTGACCAAATGTCCTTTTATAGCGCCGTTAATCTTGCGTTTCTGTTTCATCGCCCAAAGGAATAATCGTTGCAGTCATTATCCTCATGTAATCAATATTTAATCATATATTCGATGATGTGACTGGGTGACGAAATATTCTGTGTTTTTCGGTCCTTTTGATTGTTGAAATTATCCGATTTTTGAGTTTGAGGCGTTGTTTTTCTACATATTTATCATTCATCGCCGAAAGGAATGAATGATTCTGTAATTAGCCGAGTAAATGACATTAATTCTTGTGTGGCTCTAGGGATTGTTAACTATTATTTGTTTATGATGAAAATCAAGTTTTTTCGGTCACGTGACGGTGTTTTATGCGGCAGATTTTTTCATGTGTGTGCTCTCAGTTACGAATTTCATTTGACTTCAGCAGTGTAGATACCTCTCGCTTAACTATGGAAAGATCGCAATTTTTTGTCGAGTAACTTGTGTTTCAAATATTTATTTCTTCTGCGTTTGATGTTTTTTTTCTTTTATTCCTCTCATTCCATGGTCCAAGAACTATCGTTGCGATACTCATATTGAATAATTGAGAACATTAATTCGTGGTCGTATGATAAACTCATCTTTATCACTTGGTATTGAATCATCTGTGCTTGATGGTGGCGTGACTGAGGCATTGTATGTGACTCGATTTCTATTGTGTACCTTCGTAGCTTCATTTTTCTTTGCATTTCTATGAATCACCGGAAGGACTGTGTGATGCAATTATTTGCCAGAAGTAGAAGAAATAATGCCTCGTGTTTCCTTAGCAGTGCCACTTGTTACCTCATACTATTTTTGTCTAATGACTTAAGTATTTAAAAATTGCATGGTCACTCCTGCATCTTCAATTCGTTGCCCTTCTCATGACTCTCATCCTTTACCGAATTGAATATCGTTTGACATTATTTACTCGATACAATCCGTGTTGTATCTACTCTATATTAAGATGTATCGATCCTCATTACTGAACAAGATTTTCTAAGCTTTATTTCGTCTTGTTAAGCAGGTGGTTAAAATCGACTGAAAACCAATTTATTCTCTTGTTTCAGAATGGGAATAAGGATTGTATAAGGTGGGTAAATTATAAAATGATTGGAACCTTATACGATTTTATGTTTCTTGGCAGAAGGTTTTGGAAAGGTGAAGAGGTTTTATTGTTGTTGTTCCGAAGGCTAAGCCTTGTCGCTGGCTTTCTATTCATTCATATCTCTTTGAAGTCGTTATTTTCATTTCGTTAGAAGAGCTGCACTTTATTATTAGCAGCTAACTCTTAAGCAACAACATTCTCGGTCGTCCTCTTGTGTTTTTCCCATATATGTTTCCTTCCAATATGTTTTTAAGGAAAACATGTCTGAACATTGATTCAATACATTTGATTTTTCTGGTGAGAATTGCTTGGAGGAGCGTTCTTCCTCCACTTATTTCTTCTGAAACTTATTCATTTGTTTTTCTCATGAACCAATTTTTTTTGTCATTCTTCAGAACCACATGTTGGCGGCCGGGAGCCTAAATACTCCTGTCTATCTAAGATTCATGCTTCACAGTCATAAGTGAGCATAATCCACACTAATTTCTGTGCTTATCTTTTCCTTGGAGTCAATTGAGACGTGGCTGTTAACGAAGACACTTCCGTTACATTCCGTTAATTACACTTCCGTTGAAATGCTTGTTTATCCTGGGCAATCCATTTTTTACTTCTTTTATAATTTTATTTTCATTTCTCACTTGACTGTTCTAGCAACAGAATTTCTTAACTCTAGTGCTGAAATATGATTTGATTTTTTCCCGGCGAGTGATACTAATAAAGTCTTCTCAGGTTTTCCATCAGGTGAGGTAATTGTTGGCCGACGCTTTGATGGCTACTTCCGCCATCGAAACGTCGGCCAACAATTACCTAACTTGCTGGAAAACCCGAGAAGACTTCTTAGCACTATTGCTGAGTTTTCTAGTCTTATTGTAGCTTGGATATATTTTCCGGACTTATCTAATACCATCATTTTGAATTAAGGTTAACGTATCATGCGGTATTTTGTGGAAATGGAGTACAGATGCCATGATCTCACAACAAAAGTTTTTGTTCACTTTCTACAGACTTTTAATCAACGACCAAAGTTTTGACATGAGCTATGTCGAACCTTAAAAACGGCATAGCTCATGTCGAAATCCTGGTTGGTGAATAAAACTCTGTGGAAAGTGAGCAAAAACTTTTATTGCGAGATCGTTGCACCATCATTTTGGTTTTCTGAGTGTTGATAATTAATTTCAATTCGCTCAGTTCTGAAGAGATATTTTTCCGAAGGGAGAAGGTGTGAAAATGCTGCTAGGAAATCTTACGAAGCATGTGGAGCTTGACAAGGTATGAGTGTTTGTTTAGTTAAGAGGAAACCGTGGTGTAGAAATGCCGCGATTCTCTCCCGATTTTATGTAACGGCAGCGAAACCTGGTATGGGAATACGGTTCTTTCTTTTGCATTTCATTTGCATCTCAAACCACTGTGGGAGGTCTTCGCTCGCAATTAATGCCTTAAAGGTGCACATACTCGATCAGCTATGGATTGATGCCGCGCGTGGCAATCTTCGAGTATCATTCCGGGCGAGAATTCGCCACTCACGTGTCTGGCCACAACCTTCAGTCCTGGGCCGCAAACTGTCTTAAATTCATCTTTTTCACTTTTTGAAGGTATGTTGAATATTATCGTTCGTGAAGTGATGAATTATGAACGGCTAAAGATAGCAAGCTGCCAGGACTGTCAGAATAACTACGGTAAATCGTCAAATTAGCCGGCTAAAATTATACATTGTGCGGGTACCTGTCCTTCCAGGAATGCAGCCACCCATACACGGTCACTATTGGCGTGTCGTCACTCCGGGAATTTCAAGCGGTTGGATCCATCACTCTTGGCGTGAATGGGCGTGATGGGCATCGTGCTTGAAGTGAGTGGCCCCAAACTGTTGTCGGTTGTGGAATGAACAGCTGTGCTGACCCGCCCGACAGCAATCCATAACTGACCCTGTGTGGGCACCTTGTACACACATGCCAGTCACGCTGTTCCCTTAGGCAGAGTCACCAAGTTTCACACATAAATACATATTTGTACACCTAACTCTGCTTCAATAATATCCTTCATAGTGACCTATCCTTGCAAACCTATTTTGCTTCATTTACCCCCATACACTGCTTCATACACGCCCTCCTGTTTTTAAGACTCCAAATATTCCTCGTCCTAAGAATTTCCTCAACCACATTCAACCACAACTTTCTCGGCCTACCTCTACTTCTCGCACCATTTATTTCACTCTTATATATCTGTTTCGTTATTCGACTCTCATCCATTCTCTCAACATGGCCAAACCAACGAAGCACACTCCTTTCATACACGTCCATTGCAGGTGCATTTAACCCACATTCATTCATGACCCACTCATTCCTGTCCCTATTCATCCTACTTTTGCCGCAAATACTCCTCAGATAACTCATACCCACGGCGTTTATTCTACTTATATGTCTAGCCTGACATACCCATGTTTCACTATCATACAACAAAGTGGGATTAAGTGCATTTTTGTGCCCGGCGATTTTCGCTTCCTTAGACAGGCACTCGTTTCTTGATATGCTCCACATGCTATCTACCACTTTCCTTCCAGCATTCGCACGTCTCTTTTGTGAATAGAAGAACTTCACGTGAGTATCCACATTGAAAAGAGTTATTCTAAACTTGTCTATAATTGGAGTGAAGACTTCCGCAGTGGCTATTAAACATGACCTCGAAGAGACCATAAGATGCCTTATGAAACGGAAGAGATAGTGTTGTCATTGAACCTTGACCAATGCAGCTGCTCCGATGGAAGCTCCAGTGTGTTTTCTACGACAATTTGATTTGTACGACGCGTTTCACTGAAAAAGAAAATAACAGAAATCTGATGGAAGCAATTAACCGGACGGGCGTCGAACAAATTAAATGATTGTTGCAAAGTACAATGTTCTCTTCCCAATATGGATACTTATATATGAAGAATAATGATCACGTATTCGCTCTCGTGAGCTCAATTGAATGTCGATGACACGAGCGAATGAGTTATTGAGAACCGTGATCGCCCTCCTGTGTATTTGGGAATTACAAAGTGGGAGTGGGTCCATAGTTATTCGTCGCCTGATTGTAAAGCAGCCGTGATCCAAATTGAAGAAATAAATTCGTGGACAACATAAATATGATGAATGAAAAAATGCCTGGTTATGATTCCATACTTTATTTGAAGCAACTTGATCTAGGTTTCAGCATATCATGCCTGATAATGGTTTTCATACCGTAGCATGTGTTTTATTTACACATCGATATGTTTCTAAGACTCTACGCATCGATATAATTATAAGACGCCAGGGACAGTGTATTTTAAAGATATCGGTGTGTAAATAAAAACAGTGCGGAAAATATCAATTTTTAAGCTATTTTTTAAATTATGGAATCTAACTTCTGTTAACTCATTTTAGAAACGATGTAAAACTCAAATTAGTTTTATTTCTGTCAACCGGTTTCGACAGCAATAGCATCAATTGCAATACTAACAGCTGTAGCCGTCAAAACCGGTTGACTGCAATAAAACTTAGTGGAATTGCACATCGTTTTTGTTATGACTTATTCCTTCTTGTTCCACTTCGTAATGCCACAATTATTTAATTTAACTGCTGTTACCACGGAATTAGATTTTATGTATCATTATGTTATTGTGATGACTTTATCGGTTTATTCGTCATCCATTCCTCTTTTGGTAATTAAAATAACATAATTTTCGCATTTCATGACAAAACAATACCGAGAGAATGAACTTTTTTGAAGGAATAAACCTTTATATTGAGGACCGTCGTAGTTCATCAATTAATTTTTCCCTGTCAACCATAGAGCGTTCATGAAGACCACTTCGGAATATATTCCATTTGAAATTTAACGACTCCATGAAGGAGTTTGTGTGATGAAATGTGTTTCGGCTTGCTGCGTGCCTACCCGCTTCATGAACTCTCTGTCAACCAGCTTACTATGTTTGCGCCTACCAGATTGGACTACATGTACCATTCAAAAGAGGAAGCTGGTAAGCAGATATTCCTTCTTTCTTTCGATAATACGAGATGAAGACGCTCACCCCAAGACGATGGTTGACTTTGCCATCGAAGTGTCTGAAGTGTTGGACACTACGTATTGCCCGGCTTTAAACCCGAGAACTCTTCTGAATATTTCTTTTGCCCGCGGAGTTAAGGGTAGATAAAATGCTTTGGAAATTGGCTACTTGACAATTGTTTTTGGCAAAGTTAGTCTATTATACAAACGCGTATATAGTGTGAAGAATTGGCGACAAGATACTCCTGTTATGGACTTATAAGGAATGGTTCTCGTTTGGTTTGACGTTCTGTAATATGATGGATTAGAACAATGAAACATATGTACTTGGTGTAACAATAAGGTACGGCCAAACTTTCCGGAAAAATTTCTCACGCGTGGAAGTCACGTGGATATGGATCCGGAACCAATATTTACAAATAACAGATGTAGTGACTGATGTATAGGTAGATGTGGACCTCTCTAGACCTAAACCCTCTATTCTGTTATTTGTGAGGGCGTTTTAAAGCTCTTATGAATCAAACCCCGGTCCAAGATGCAGTGAACCTTCGTGCTTGTTTTGAAAAAGGCAGCAAAACCGTACGCAGCACTTCCTCGATATATCAGCGTATCTGCATTTTAAGACATTGGCAGTCTCAAGAAGAGAAAAAAAATGTATTAACCAATCGAATGAGCGCTTTAAAAGCTCAATAATTATGCGAGAATGGGACATAGGAAAGTAAAATATTAAAAGAAATCTTTTCCTAGGCCTCGCAGTCGTAAATAAGTTGTTTTCATGCCAAGAAAGTATAAAAATACTCACTTAAAACAAAAACTTTAAAGTGTGTTAATATATCTTAAGTGTGAGAATGAGCTAAACACATATTTTTAGGTACTGTTTCAATATCTTTTATATAAATGGAACTTCAATTTTAACTTCAGAACACGAAAGACTATATAATCTTGGGTTAGCTCTTTGGTCTTTTCTAATTCAGTCAGAGATGAAAATAGATCATTTACGCCCCAACAAAGCTCCAAGTTCCGGATAACCCTCAGGAGAATGGTGCTTAACTGAGTAATTGATACAAGACTGGAGGCGGGCTCTGCATCCAACTGTCGTGTTTCCAATTCACGTGTGTCAGTGCAAAGTGATTCACGCCACAAGAATTTCTCACAGTTTGCGTTTCCGAGGCTGAAAACAGTTTTGCTGGAATGCTATTGACGATCACTACGCTAGGGGGATTTGCGTAGCCGCCGAGAGGCGACAAAGGAACATCGAAATACCATCTTAGCCCATTAGCGAAAAACAGATTTTCAAGATAACCATGTGGTTTAGAAGAGCTCACTCTTCACTAAGAGCCATTTAGAATGGTCACTCGCCCACGTTTTATGATTCTAATTATTGCCAGTGGCATCTTTATTCAGAGATAATACATTAATTCAGCGATGCTACAGAATAAAATTTAAATTTCTCTTAAGAATTAAAATCTGCATTAGACAATCCACGTGACTTTGCAAATGACACGTGTTAGAAGATAGATTTATAAAATTATTTTATTGCCTACCGTAGGGATTTTTATAAAATAGCAATTTATGGTGAAGTTGATGATATTCAAAAGTTTATTTACTGCAAAGGTAGAATTTACAAAATAGAGCGTGAAAGAAGGTAATTAGACCAAAGTCCCAATTACTAGGATTCTCAGCCAGTTCTGAAATTCGCGATGCGAAAAATTTAGGAAGATTTTGGCGAGAATGAGGACCGCTATTTATCATAATGTGATGTTTCAAAGGTGATATGAAATATTTTAAAGTGTAGTTTTTTCTAATTAAATCTGTCGAATCAAAAAAATAAATCTTATAACGTAGATTATAGTAGTTTCTTAAACACGGGAATCAATATCATTACCAGAAATAAATCATCTAATAATTCACGTGAAGAAGGGGCGACATTTTTTGGAAAAATGGTGAAAGTGAACTTAGAAAAACGGATTTAGAACTACTTCTCTTAAATATGAGTTGAGTAATTTACTGAACATTTCATTCAGAATAACCAAATTTTTTCCTAGTTAAAATTAACATATTTATTTCATGTTTCTTAAAATACTAAATTTAAAAATAACATGTTTGTATAATTAACAAAGTATATAATGTAAAATCTTGCTCAAACTTCTTTAAAGGCTCGATGTTCGAGGGAAGAGGCACTTGATGCATATTTATAGTGAACGTTTTAAATCTTTGAGCGGTGTCATCCTTTTCCCAAGGGAACCCATGAAAATTTGTCCTCCATCTCGACGTCTCGAAATATCTAGTGGAGGGGTATAAAAATCTAATCACGTCCTTCAAAGGTACCCGACCGACAACCGCGTTCAGGCAACCCGATACTCGTTAAACACATTCCTCGCAGTCCACTAACCTGTTTAGATCCGGCTGCGGAATTCTCACCTCCCGCACAGGTGCGCTGCCGAGAAATATATTCATTTTTTGGCAAGGGATCTTGGTTCCGGCAGAAGCCACCCAACTCAATTTAGGTCAGGTCCCTCTCCACAAAGAGTTAAAATATATTTGTATGTGAAATGTATGCCTGTTTATTTTCGTTTTGGATTTTTTTTTGTTTCAAAGGAAGTTTCGCCGACTTCCTATCCCTTTCCTCCATTATTTTTTTATCAAAAACTATCCCGCGCTTATCTTCTACCCTTCATCCAAAGCGAAGGTGGTGAGCGGTGTACATAGCTAGCTCTTGGGGAAGCCAGGTGCTAGCTATGTTTTATTCGCCCTTAGACTCCCACGCCGTTGTCAGACTGAACCTTAACCGCAGAGAACCTCACTTTTTTCAAAGTTCTCTTCTTCATTCCCTTCATAATCCACCCACAAGACTATACTTATATATAGGTAATACGGCGCACCCTTTCATGAAGAGATACACAGGAACTAGTGTAATGGGTATATATCCTGTGAATTGTTCTTCAGTTCGTGCGATCTCTAACAGCGTTATGCGCCGTATTAATTAAATTAGATTATTGCTAAAAATTTTATCCCATTATTCCAAAAAGTTGCCTTTTCCCTAAAGCTGCGTTGATGGCTCGATTATCATCCATTGGAGAGATCATCAAGTATAACTTATTGCGATGTCATTGGTTTTGATATTTAGCAAGAGATATTTCTCTTTTAATCATTTTAATTATTAAAGCCACTGTAATCTACCGGCTTACGTTGCTTCAAATGGATGAAAGTGAAACTCCTATAAGTCTTACGTTCCCTATCAACTTACACAATATCTTCCGTCATCTCGACGTACCGGCAACTTCTCTGTATCCCTTCCATAAGGTTTATTCCCTTTCTTCCCCTTCTCCGACCACCAAAGGTACTCTCTTATTCATCACGACCCTTAGTACTCCTTCCTCAGCCACCTATTTTGCCCTCTCTCAATATCCTCCAGTAGTCCTCTTTCCTTTTCAACCATACCTAACACGGTATATCTATCCTTCTAACCATTTCTTACCTTCCTGATTAGTGTTTCTTTGGCATAAAGAAGGTACTGTGTGCGATTTGTTTTGTTTTTCTGAATCTATTCAAGCAAAATCACCTAATGGATTTAGGAGTTTTTCGAGTTATTGCCTATTTGTAGGGTAAATAATTATCAACTATTTCATAACATTTTTATCGTATTTTCTGTCATGTAATTTCTTCTAGTTGGTATATTCTACATGAAAAGTATTATCATTGATATTTTTTCTTATAATGATTGCAATAAATTTTTTTAAATGTCATTTTAACCCATAAATTTGTGCATTTATGATAAAACAAAATACTGTACGATTTTACGCAATTTTTTTAAGGTAACTTGGTGTACACGGCTTTTAGTGTCATGTTTTGATACTTTTTTTTTTCAAAAGTAGCTGTATACCATTGAAATCTTTTGGTAGAATAAAAAATTAGGTGAAATAGTAATATGTGCTTTATTCGTCAACATGGTGTAAGAATGCGATTATATTTTTATGCATTCATTTTTTTACCTTGCCCACTCCATAATTTGATAGAATATGTTCAAAATAATCAAAATTTAACCTCTTCCCAGCTCCATTGAAGACATTCGAGGCTCTCTAGGAGCTAAATTATGTTCGAAATTATGTGTCAGGGATTCAAGTATTCATTTTATCCACTTGCAAATCTCGCGTCGAGAGGAAAATCCTACATGAAATGGTGTAAATTACTACTCCGAGTTTTCGCAGACTTTTCAACTGAATTACTTCCTCTTTCATGTCTATTTAGGGTTAAGGTGAGGACCTCCTCCTAAGGTGAGAAGTCTCAAGATCGCGTTAGCTAGAGTGATGAGCTGAAATTTTGCTGCGATGTTCTCAGACACAAATTTGAGGTGTTCTGACCTCGTAATGACCAATGATGAAGCTTATTTCCAAACAAATTTCCAACCTAGCATTTAGCCACCCAGATAAATGTCATTGAATTATTCTCTATGCTCTTCAATATTAAGTTTGACACATTTTGGTGGATAGAGACGGTGCTTGCTGTTTTTGCCTATGCTAAAAGGTGTAACGTCGGACTGGTCTGTTCGTCTTCTTTGTAAGCCCCGATTTTCCTTCAGGGCTTACAGACTAATCGCCAATGTTGCAACTTTATGAGGTTTACCATCGATAGCCCACTAGAGATCTGTATGTACTGAATTCTTTATCACGAATTCTTCTTGAATGCATTATTTATAAAACCCTCTGTGGGCGGAATTATGTAACATCAGCATGAAAAAGATACTGCTACTACAAAAAGATACTGCTACTAAACGTATATATATTTTTAAAGTGCTATATAAGCATTTGAAAAAAATTGCAATTGATTTGACGATAACATTTATTTTTTTATGTGACGTATTTGTATTTTATATATTTTATTTTAAATTATACTTTACATAATAATTACCATAGTAAATAATAATAATTTACATACAAAATATTTTGCACAAGGTATAATTCAACATTACCTTCATAAAGTACATTTTTTAAACTTCCCCAATTTTGTATTCATATAACGACTGAAACTATTTATTTCAGAGCACAACCGGGCACGTCATCGTCATTGAATAGGGTCACACATTCATCAAATCAAATTTTTTGACAAACCGCCGAAAGAAACGCAACTTTCCACAAACTTAATCCGAAGCGTTACGATTCTGTCTAGCGCAGCAGCTAAATGGAAAAGACTCTTAGAAAGCAGATATTTCGATGTTTTTGAAGTCTAGCAAAATTAACTCGCTCATCCATAAAGGGTTAAATTATTAGCCACCTCATGCACTAAGTAACCAATGTATGTATGGAGAATTGCTAACCTTGAATTCGGAACAGATGGTAGATATTTATGCTTTACACCCACTTAATCACCCATTCCGTAATGCTATCCAAGGAAAGAGTAAGGATTACCAATTTGGTTGCCATTTAAGGTGCCAGGCTACAGTTTGCTAAGCCTAGCGAGTAGCCTCCGAGTCTCAAGGGGCTCTAACCTTAATCCGCCCAAAAGATGTGAAATACTGCATGTCAATATTATTCCCGGTTTAGTTCAGTTAAACCGAGTTTTCTTCTGTAGGTGGCTCTGTTGAAGTAGTGAAATATTTTCAAATATAAATCAGTCTGTTAATATAACACCCTTATGTATTTTAGTTTTGGCTTATGGTGCCATTTTTCAAGCAGATACTATGATTGGATTTGGTGGAAATATGATGTGGTTTGGAAGGCAATTCTGTGTTTTAAAAGCTGTTAATACTGTGATTTTGCCTTGAAATGCGAGAACGTTTTTGTTAATAGCGTTAAATTGGAATGATCACATTTTCTTACACATGCTGCGTTTAGTAAGCATGGGGAAATACAACCTGCAAAATATCCTGAGACCTTTAAAGGGAAAGTGTCGTTAGAGTACCTTTATTAAAATTTATAATATAATGCTGTGATGTTTTGACTTAAAAACCCTATTTTTTCCGACTATTTTGTATATTACTCAAGGGACGAGTTACTTGAGAATCATATTTTTCGTATAGGCTGTTTTAGTTGTCTTTCATGCGTTAAGAGGGTAGGCTAACTTTCTACATCTTTTTGCTGACATCTGTAACGTTTCCAATTCTGTAACATTTCCAATTCTTCTCACCCACACACTTAAGGGTCCAACTTTTGCTTTCATGTAAGCCTTCGCAGAGTTTGTCCAAGCCTTTCAACACAGGGTTCATGATAATAATTTTCTTCTCCCAATTGCGTGCCCTTACGAGCGAAGATATTTTTTTTTGGGGTCATACACTATGTTTATTTTCGCCTAGGTGCAGCGGTTTTTCATCTATTTTAGATGGAGATTTCTTTTGTTTATGCTGAACATTTACTTTAATTTCTTTGAAAATTAAATTAATTTTGTTTAGCCATGCCGCTTTACTCTGTACCAGTAGGGTGGATTATTCAGACATCCGATAACTGGCGTAAATCCTTTAGCTTACAGGGTAACCATTGCATGGCCATCAGAAATCTTACCTACTGTTTCACTTTTCCTATTCTAATTCACACCTTGCGTTCCCGATCTGTTCAATTTAATTTTAACGCGCTTTCTAATGACATTTAAATGAAAAAGTACCATTGAAAAGATTATGGAAATTTAACAGAATCTGAAAAGTGAATATTATGTAAATTTCCTCTGGAAATTTATCAAAGCAACTTCGGGTAGGCAACTTGTCCCATCATTAAGGTGAAGGGCAACAATTTTTCCTGAAATAAAGAATGAAAGTAATGCAAATTTCCGCTTAGATAAATTTTAATCCTTTTAATCCTTTAATTGATAATTTTTTCTGCAACATTTCATGTAACTTTTTTCTCTCAAACTCTTCATTGGGCTTCTTTATTTGAGATTTTCTCCATTCATTTGATCTTAATCGTTTTTCGGTAGTAAAAACGCAATAAAGTGGCAATTTAATGGCATCAAGTGTCTTTGAAATCCAATATACCCCCTCAAATCGTGTTGTAATTAACAGTGATGATATTACCACATATCATGTCGCAAGTGAGGGCCTCGATTAAGCAACAGCGTTCGTATACTTATTTTGTCATTGAAAAATTGTCATTTTTGAATCCCTTGATACCTGGACAATAAGATAAGCCATCCTATAGTTCCATCTGATGCTCCTAGAAGTCAGGAGCTCGTAAAAACTTTAATCCATGCGCTGCGTCCGCTTGGAAAAATGTAGGACGATACCGAGGTAGTGAAGGTACTGGTTGGCGAAACAGTTAGTGCTATTTTTCGGCATATTTTACAATGACAGCGTATTTAAGGAAAACTCAATGTGTAATATATTTGTAATCGTGCATTCAATTTCAGCGAAATAGTTTCGAAATGTTGTCCGTGTCTGTATTAAATCAATGAAAATAATGTTTGACTCCTTATCCTTTCATGATTCATTTACATAAAGTTAAAACTTAACGTCTCAGATTTTTCAAAATGACTTGAATCTATTCAACTTGTATTGCGTCAAATTTGCAATAGAATCCTTTGAATGCACACTACTCATGAAAATGATTAGCTTTCTAGCTTTATCGAATGGATTTCACCCTTCCATTGCCTCTATTTCAGTGAGCGAACTTTCCAATTCCTGCTAACTTTCCTCAATACTGTTTGATAATTACATGGGCTATCTCAAAAGTACCATCACGTGGGACGGGAGAAGGTCAACGGACATCAAGCGGAGAATAGCCCAAGCTAAGAAGGCGTTCAAAAAAAAAGGCAACTGCAGCGCTCAAAGATCGAACTACAAACCATGACTTAGTTCGTGAAAACATTCGTATGGAGCGTGGCATTCAGCAAATCAGAAGCATGGACAATTGGAAAAGCTGACCAGAAAACACTAGAAGACCTGGTGCTAGAGGAGGATTCTGAATATTAAACGGACGGAGGAAATAAGAAATGATAAAGTGTACAGAAAAGTAAATGAGAAGAGGACTATATGGAACACAATAGAGAAAAGAAATAGAAGTTGAATTGGACACACCCCGTGACGTAATAGGTTTGTGAAGTACATAATTAATGCCTAAATAGAGGGAAAAGTCCCCAGAGGAAGAATGGAATAAGCACATTGACCAAATGAAGAGGAAAGTACATAGGAAGAGATACCAGGAGGTAAGGGATTCCCCTAATGTCTACTACCCTTGCCACATAAAAGCTATATCCATACAAATAAATTTTCGTCGTAGCGGGAGGCATTACATAGGGAAGGGTGGAGGGCTGCAGTCAACCAATCGTAGGATTGAACAACCAATGAATGAATAATAATGGGCTTGTAGGTGATTTATTTTCGCTGTTAATGGAACCTATTTTCCTTACGGATCTAAAAATGCCATGATGAGTTGGTTTTGAGTTATAATCGTTCCAAGTGGCTGCATAAAAATGAATAGTATAGTTTTAGGAAAGTGTATTGGCGAGATAATTTGGGAACCGATATTGACTGAAGGTAAAACCTGATCCTGATGAGGGTTGTCGTATATTCACAGCCCAATCACCTGATTTATAAGCGACGACGATGGCTGTTTGGTAAAAGGTCCGAGTGAAGACCAGCTTTGCCGCTGAATTCCCATCAGATATGGAAACATTTGTATCCTTTCTTCTCATCACTTTGTCCTGTCTGTAGGAAAAACGTCCAAGCGTTCATTCTCTTCCTTTCAACCCCCTCCTCTCGCAGTGAATTGTGGAAAAAAAGAGACGCGAGTCACTCGCGTGGAGCGATGGATTTAAAAAATAAAGGAATACGCGGGCTTTCGCGGAACGGCACGGACCGTCCCGAGCGTTGAGATGGACTGACTGAGAATGTAAACACCCTCACTCTTTCGTCGCCGATTCCTTTCTCCTCTCATTTTTCTTTCCTCTTTACTCCCTCTTTTTATCATTCTGCTTTTAGCGCTTTTTCCGTCACTCCTCTCTCAATTTATAATTCTTTCCCCAGTTTCGTTCAGCCTTTTCTGAGCCTTTCATTCATTCTTTTCATTTCTTATCCTCTAAATACAGGACCTGGATTTGAGTACAATGCCAGTTCCTTATTTTTTCCTTCAAAAGTTTTTATCGCTCATCCTTAGGTCAGTGCATTTAAATTATCATGCTGAATTATTCACTCATAACTTCAAAACGCACAGCTCAATTTGGCATATAAATACACGTCTTTCCGCATAATACATATTTTTGCGAAAATTTAAGCTGCTGGCGTTCTTTTATTGTTAATTTTATGATTTTAGTTTCTTTTTCGTTAACATTTTGTTTTTGTTAAGTGGGGGAAAAAGTATTTGTATGGATATAGCTTTTATGCGGCAAGGACAGTAGACATTGGGGGAATCCGAATCTTCATCTCGCTTCACTTGGTTAAGTTATTTATTTACCCAACCCTCTTCCCTGCTTTTCATATTATTTTGTTTTTATGGAAAGCAATCCTTGCATGTAAGCTTTCAATAAAGCGACTTTTTTTGCCTCTGCGGCCGGTTTTCTGCTGATAATAAGTATTAAAGGGTTTAACTATCTTGAATATCTATTTTCTCTTCCAAAGCTAAATTAGCTTACAGGTGTGGTAATGTGGTATTTGGTCTCATTTACTGCATTTACTTCAAAGGAATCTTTCTTAACCAGTATGAATTGCAAACTTCTAATCGATAATTAGAATTGTTATCGTCCGCTTGCACAAAATTTTTGTTAATATTAGGAATTTAATGAATCCAAGAAACTTTACTCTTGCTTATGTTTTTCAAATGCAAAAAACATCACAATTTACTAGGAGTATTAAGGTTACAACCGCATTTTGTCTTGCATTGATTTTTTGTTTTGCTTTCGAGCCATGCTGCATTTCCCGTTTATGCACGGACATGAGTACTCCTTTCAAGTATGAAAAAATGTGGTAGCGCTCACAGTGACGAAGGCTTGAAGCCACAGGCTAGAATCCTGACGTGGAAACTCAAGTCAAGAGACGGATCATAAATTCCTTTTGACATGACAGGCCGACGGTGTGATCTGATGGCCTCGCGTTATCCCTAATGCGAGTCCATTTTCGCTGAACTGAAGCAACCTGCAGCCATTAGTATGCGCGACCGACCCCTGCGAGTAGTTCCTTGTCCTACGAAGTTGAAGTTTTTTGTTCTCTTGTGGTTATACCCCGGGGGTACTTCTATTCCGTGTCATTTCAAATGTGGCAGCGGCATCTCCTTCTTTTGTACTTTCTTCTTGTTTTTGTTTTCATTCTTCCCTGCTAAAAAATCGGTATAATTTCCTTATAAATACTTAACAGAATTTCTTAAAAAATTCTGTAGATATTTTTTAAAGTATTGAAACGTCATTTTACGGAATTATCTAAGACGTTCTGCAGAATACCTTAGGACGTCCTACAGAATTCCTTAGGACGTTCTGTGGAATTCCATGCCACTCTCCATTGAGGTCCATAGAAAAGGAACTGGGTCAACGGAAACCTCACATATTTCTGTAGAGTTGCTGAAGTTCTAGAGAACAGCTTGTAAGGAGTTATTTTACTCTGAAGAAAATAACTCTACAGAACACATGCTCTGTAGAGTCAGGCTCTCATGTTCCGTACAGATCCTTAGAAAATGAACTTGTTCTGAGGAAAAAGAGTCAATTTCTGTAGAATTCCTCACGTTCTACAGAACAGCTTCTAAGGAATTTTTTATAAGGGGTTATTTTCTGAAGCTAGCGTTGCTTCGTTTCTTCCTACGATTATATTTTGTTACATTCTGTATATCTTGTGTTATTTTTCTGATTATTTCTAATTGCTCGCCTTTGCTAAGTTTAATAGTGTCAGGCGAAACATGATGGAACTCCTTAACGATGGTTCAGAAAGGAAAAGCAATGGCAGGTTCCACAAATATTTGTAAAGGCGACCGGTTTCGATACAAGGTGTGGCTTGATAATGATACCTTGCATCGAAACCGGTCGCATTAATAAATAATTGTGGAACTTGACATTGCTTTTCCTTTCTGGACCACCTCACCTTTGCGAAGACTTAAAATTCGATTCATGACCTAATAATTACGAGCAAATAGTAATCGCTCCACAGCTAATGGAAGGCGAGTGTTGGGATCTCATATAGACTTAGAAGATATGGATTAGGCTCAATTGATTTAAAAATTGCAGATAAGCCAGGCTCAATACGAAACGGGTGCTATCATATGGACCCAGAGCTATTACAGTAGTATTGCAACAATCACAGGAAGCGATACAGAAAGTTAAAAATCAAAATTAGCCTAATTTAGGACTATTTAAAAAATGAATAAAAAAGACAGTACTTAATTCCCGAGATAATTTTCAATTTTAACTGAAAAAAGAATTAATGCAATAATTGCAATACTACTGTTGCAATACCACTGATGAAAGCTACAAACACCGAACTATTGCCATAAAGAATCCTTCTTTCCACGCACCGTTAGTGATTATAAATAAAAAATCGTAAAACTGACATAAGACTTATCTCTAAAATACCTCTCACCTCTCTCATATTTCATTTTTTGTGTACATCTTGACAACGGGCTACAACCTGGTGGTAATTAAAAAAATGAGATAAATATTAATCTCTCCTCCTCCGAAGTGTCTTTATGAATTCGTGATGGCTTGTGGGGATGGGCGTTTGTTATTATTTCTGGTAAGGTAGTCCACATCTATGTTGTCGAGTTAAAAAAAAAACCAACTAAGCCTTAATACTTCATTGTTTCCTTAATTCTATTTCTAACCCCTTGTCGTTTTTCCTGAGTTTCTTTAGTTTCTCTAGTCTAATTGTCGCTTTCTCCCATAATGGAGATGAAGTGTACTTGTACAAATGAATACAAATTTATTAGCTGCCATCTCCTTATATCGCTGCGTGACTTAAATTTGCGCATAATTCATGCTTTTCCGTAGCATTAGTAGCCCATTATTACACCATGCTGACAACATATTCATTATTGCACGAGAATACACTAAAGTCTTGCACGAGTAATTGAAAACTATTGATTACCAGAAGCATAATTTATTAAAGTCATAATTATGTGTGTGATAATGAATCTTTTAAGTCTCTAGCATCGTAATGTGCTATTGAAGATCACAACTCGATTCTTTTAGCATGGTTCTAAGACACCCTTCTCTTTTTTAACTTTCTCATTTCTGTACTCCTTCCTTTCACGCCTGCTATCTTGGCACCCTCTGCCAAACGCCTCTGCGGCGACTTGCCGTGTATAATGTAGGTTTATGACAACATTCTCGGTCCACTCAAATTTTACCCCGTGTCATTTTGACTTCCACGAATATGCAAGGGATTAAATCGTTACCTTATCTCTGGATATAGTAGTGCTTTGAGTTGTGAAATCCGTGAGTTCTGTGGAATAATTTCACGACTTACTATCGAATCCTTTGATCTCTTCGCTCGCGGAACGTAAACACTACGCTGCTCGTAATTCCTCGACAAGTGAGAGATTCGTGGGCACGCTTTTCATTATAATGCCGTGGATTTGCAGGCTTTCACGTAGAAAAATGGCGATCAAGAGAATGAATATTTTTTGTCGCGAGAATATTAAGGTTTTAATGATAAACGAAAATTATTTCGTATAAATCTTTTTCGTATTAGCATAATTGCGCAGTTTCTCTTTTCTTTTTTTATCGATTGCATGATAAAAAAATCTAAAAGGGGAACCTTATACTGCTTCTGAAAATATTACGATATCATAGCTCGATGTCTGTTTCAACTTGCCACCGAAAACTGATGCTGCATTAATTCTTTTTTCAGTTAAAATTGAAAATTATCTCTGGAATAAAGTACTGTCTTTTTTATTCATTTTTAAATAGTCCTTTATTAGGCTATTTTTTATTTTCAACTTTCTGTATCGCTTCCTGTGGTTGTTGCAATCCATAGGATTTTTTATGTCATTGCAAAAACGTGTCAAAAATATGTGGATATTAACGTATTTATTTTGTTTTATTACTATAAGGTTTGATTTTATTATTATTGTTGCAACAGATATTTTAATGAGTAAAAAAATCGTAATTCACGGTGATAATCATGTAAATTGTAGTGATCACGTAGAGCTTCATATATATTGGTTATGATTCATTAAATGGTAATCAGAAACAAGTACATAATAGAATTAATTTCTAAAACTAACGTAATTGTGCATTATATGAATAATGCAAATGCTAATATATCGGGACTATTGACTTAATGGTTACTTAAAACTTAAATGATAAATACAAACATTTTTTTAACTTTATCTGTAACTTCTCCTTGTCAATAACGGATTCAATGCTAAATAGGATTTATCCTAAGATCTCACTCATATCTGAGGTTAAAGTCTATTGCGCTTAAGGTATTCGTTAATAATTGAAATTTTATAAAATATAAATTTTTGAAAAGGATGCTACGTTGTATAAAATGATCCTAGGTGAATTTTCTCGTAATTGAAGCCGATTTTATTAATTTCCAAAGCTATTTTTTGTTGCACATGCTATTCCCTGCATACACACTCCATGCTAGCCCTGGTTTCACCCGCGGAACGCGAGGAGAACGCATCTTTAAGGTCAGGATGTTATAGTTTCGAGGTCCTTGCCCCCGTAAAAAAAATAAAACGCGAAGGAAAAAAAAAAGTGTTAGGGAGAAACATCCACCTCGGGGGCGCTACGCTCTCGTCCGAATATACGCGCCCTCATCCCACATCCCTGCGTCACTCATCTGAACCTGCCCACGCGCTTCCGTTAAACCACTCACCCCCTCCCCCTACCTCCTCACCTCCCCCCCACCCAAACCCCTTCCCCCTCCCTACTTCCTCCCCTCCGTTGCAAATATAGACCGTACCTCATCCCCCTTTTCCTGCTTCCACCCCTTTCCTTCCTGACTGATACCCTCGTGAGTCTGCCTAGCGCCAACACCTACGCAACACAACCACTCGGCCATACCTTTTGCTATTGCTGTCCTCTACGTCTGCATATTACCCTGAAAGTCTCTGCATGGACGTTTGGCAAGGAGTGACTGATCAACGACCTGCACCACAGTGTAAAAATTAACTTCCACCAGCATGCACCATGCCATAGAAATGCTAAAAATGCCACGGAAACTGTCAATTCAATTAATCTATGGTGAAACTACGTAAACATGATGCTAGAGTCATGCTTGGAAGAAAGAAAACATGACGTAAGCATTTCGCGATAGATTGAGGTGTATCCAAAAGGGAGCATATCAATTAATCAGCTGCACTACCTGTCAACTAACCCGCTTTAAAGTCTTCAGGCAGCCAATATGGGGGGCTATTTTGTTTCTACGTACGCTATCATAGCGCGGGGATATAATAGCGCTTGCTAATGCTAGCGAAGCGCCACGCGCGATTTCGATTCTTATGACACTACGGTCATTGATACAATACGATAAATAAGCGCAGGGCACACTACAATGGCGCGAGATTCGATAAACAAAATTGCATTGTCGCGAAGCTAGTCACTAATTTACCGTCTGGCCGCGGCGCTATGGCGTTTTGAAGAAACAGAATCGCGCCCATGGTCTCTTATCGATCCCTAGAATAGCGGGATCGCGATTTATACCTGTCTGTTCTGCAGTCTGTTTCCCTAATTTTATTCCCATGATCTGTTCCATTGTAGTATGCTAGGGTTCGTTAGATACTAACAACTTTATCGGAGAAGGAATTTATTTAAAGTTAACATTGAAGATTGAGTCTAATTTTTAACCGACGTGACCCGGCCCAACCCGGCCGACATCACTCGCTAAGCCCAAATATTGGTTTGTTAATATTCTCCGATCCACTTTTATGTCCGTCAACAGCTTGATTGCTACGTAGATCATAATTTTATCCTCCTCCTCCATGTCCTCCATGGCTGGCATGCTGCCTCCCTTTCTTGGTTATCCTCAGTATTGTTTACCTTTCGCGTAATGTTCCAATATTTTCAATGTGAAATCTTCTTAAGCGGGGCTTCTAAACAAAAACTTTTTTTTACAGCGAAAAGTGTAGACGCTTGCGATGGCATAGGAATGCGCCACGCTTGCTGTACACATTTATTACCCATATCAAAAAACTAGGCGAGTCAGTGAATGGGAGAAGAAAAAAAGTTGAAACTGGAGATAGCTCCAACAGCATCACGCTGGCCTTTTAACATTAGGTCCAGGCCGTTCCATGGTTTGAGGCTCAACGACGTGGAAGTTGATTTTCACCAACGAAAAAGTAACTTGGTTTTCTTCCACTGATTTATTTTCTTGGTACAATATACCTCGACATGATTGTGTCATCATCGGGTACATGCATCCATCAGATACCTGTACCGGGTAGTCGTACCAGTGTACCCGTTAGGTGCCTGATGATGACTACGTTGCGTCGACGCATGTTGTACCAAGAAATTAAATCAGTGGAAGAAAACCAAGTTATTTTTTCAGTAGTGATTTGGTGCAGTACAACCACATACATATGGCATCGGTTTTTCTCTCGTGCTTTTATGAGTACAGGTACACCAGAGAGTGAGGAAGCATACAACTCGTTCGTGTGGCATCCCCCAAGTATACTACACTGCAAGATATACATTTTAACATCAGTTGTTGATCATCACATATAGCGTTAAGATAGATGACATAATCTTATAAATATCAACCAACATATAATCAGGCGCAATATTAATTCAATTTTTGAGATAAGTAAATTTATTTAACCAGTACATAAACCTTTGGTTGAACTCCATTAATTTAAGATTTCACTTTTGTCCGCAGTCCCCTGACTTTCTCTTTTTTTTGTCCCCTGACTTTCCCCTGTCCCCTGACTCTCTCTTTCTCGTTAATTTTCTCTCCAATTCATCGTTGTACTTCGTTTTATATACTCACCAAACCTACAGCGCTTCCTTTCTCTTCTGCTCTTTTGTTTTTTATATAAACCCATTACTTCCATATTTGAGCATGCTCAAAATATGCGTTTTTCCTAATTGCTTCCCTACTACCAGGCTTCTGTTAATATCTGTTAGAACTGATTTTTTCTCTCCTTTCCTGTTCTACCTGATTTCCTTCCGCTATTCTGCTCAAAATATGTCTTGCTTCGTCCGTTACTGAAAAATAGTTACAAAAATCACTATTTCGGGTATCACTAGTGTCGGGTAGCAAGAAAAACAGAATTGAACATTGTAATAACCCGAGTTTTTGTTGAAAATCACACAAGTTCAAACACATGATTCAAACCTGTGTTTTCGAAATGGTTGTCCAGTAACTTAGCCACTTCTCTGAACCGATCTCCTCCCACCTGTTAGCATTGTTAAGACTATTTGCATGTTGTTACACAATTGTATTTATACTCATTTATGAGTTGAATGATGAAGGGTTTTGTGGAGAATAGGAGTTCATTAATTCCCCGTAAGGCTATTTATATTAAAATTGAACGAAGTTGTAGTGGAGAGTCCACAATGTAATCACAATGCTTTATTTTTAAAATAAATTTTACCGATTTCAGTTCACTCTTTCTTCGAAAAAACTTATTTCTCATGAATTCGCGTCTGCAATAAGGACACTTAAAATGGGTTTGTATTAAAAAGAAACGGGGAATAAAAGCAGATGATTCCTATTCCAAATCCCCGAAAGGTTCAAAAGTTTACTCTCCAGAATGGCAGTGGAGAAATGTGGGACAATGACTGCTCACGATAATCCCATTGTTCTTCATTACAATTGCGCTGCTCATCTCCGTTTTCCAAATCAGTGCGCTCTCGTTATGCCATTGTTTCGGCAGACGTGCGCTCGCCGAGTTGACTCTTTCACATGTCTCCTCCGCTGCTTCAACTCCCCCTCCCGTCTGACGTCACTGTATGCTCTTCTCATTTTTCTAATATCGTTTTATTTCCCCGGAAACTTCGCCATCAATCCAATGTTTAAATTTATTTTTTTTCGGCCAAGCGGTCCCATCTCCTTTTGAATCGTTATTGCGTCGTCGTCGGAGGATAAAAGTGGCTCAATAATGTCGATATACACTTTTGGATGCCGTGCGATTCGGCCGTAAGGCTTTGAAAAGTCCTCTCCGAATCAATTTATGCGCGATTTTTTTTAAATTTTCTCTTTATCGTCCCTTTGGAATATCTTATTTTTTAATTCCGCCTTTATCGTCCAATTCTGTTTTATGCATTTCGTTTCCTCAGTATGCAATTTCCTTGTGAATATAGGGCAGTGAGAGGAGAATATTTACAAAAGCAAATGGACAAAGGTCGCAATAATCTTAAAAATAACTTCTTTTTACGAAGAGTGGATGGCTGAATCCGCGAATAGAGCGAAGACAAAAAATCCGGGTACATGGGGAGAAATCGCCGTATAAGTCATCAACGAAACCATTTGAGAATGTGGAAACGGAGAGATGCAGATAGAATGAATTAAGGAAGAATTACTGGAAAAATATAGGAATATAGGACGAGGGGCTGGAGATCTCGGGGATATGCGAGGCATGGGAAGACCTTGACTGAATATGGTCTAAAACTGTATGGTTTGAATCCCAAAACTTGCAGAAAAGAGCAAGAAAACGAAATCAAATAATTTACTATCGAAATGAATACACTGGTGCATGAGATTGAAACTTTTGGAGCGATATATGCTCGTTTGTTGTTTTTTTATCGGTGAACATTTTGCGTGATGCTAAGAGAAAACTTGGTATTTTTTCTAAAGTTCATGTTATATTGTAATAATAGTTTCAACGCAAAGGCGTCATCGTCAGCTACAAATACAGGTAAGTTCAGGTACAGGACAGTTTTTGTGCCTGAAGAAGACGCCTTTGCGTTGGAACTAGTGGTACCATATGAAATAAACTGTGGAAAATATACCAAGTGCTCTCTTTGCATCATGAGTACTTTCCACGAAGTCACACCTGAACTCACTTAGTTAATTAAAAACATTTTGCATGTTTACGTCACGTATTTCTTTGGCTACTGGTAATTTTTTGTTCTTCTTTGTGATTAAACGTCCCTTACCCAAACGTACTGTGCTAACTAAGCCTCGGCTCGCAACCCTCATGCATCATAACGGCTGGTAATTTTCTAGTTCAATGATTTTGTGGTACCCGCCTCTTGTACCTACTGAATTTACGATTTGAGTTCTGCAGTAGATTTAGTGATATAAAGTGAAGGAGGGGGGTATAATTGGTTGGAAAGAGAATAGTGCGAATTCAGAGCAATACTTTCACAGCTCAGTGCGGCATCGCTGTGATGTTCTCTCATGTTTCCGTATGGGGGAATATGTTTTATTCATAGCGTATCCTAAGTACGTTCAATAAATTTGTTCGGTGACGAACGGTATCGTGTCTTGTGAAAGCGACCAGCAAATGATCCAAACTGACCTTGACCCCATCCAAATTGACTACACTTGTGGGAGGTACTCGGGTTTACTGCATTTCTGACCATTCCCATTTTTTTCCAGAAAAGTCCGCATTACCTAGTAACTTGGGGTCTGAAATATTGAGCTGGAATGTGGTATTTTTGCGTCGCTACAGATTCTAACGAATAACTAGAAAGTATCTGTAAAAATAAAAAAATAATTGCACAATGCTGAAGGGTGTGTGGTACATTATTGTCATGCATTTTTGTATGATAACTAATCGTGCGTTACGAGAAGACATCTGCCTGGATAGTCAGGGAAACCACGAAAGTTGATGCTTTAACAAAATCTGGCCAATACTTGTCGTAAGCTGTAATTCCTCCTCCAAGCAGTGGGCTATGGGTTTGCTAACAATGCTTCCCAAACTATTTTTATCATTGTTTATAGTCGCATAATGAATCCAATAGATAGGGATGTTTAAAATATATTACGTTAATCAAGCTGTTAGAGATCACCTCTTATTATATTTATAATCCATATAAACGCACAAGGATGTGAGTACCATGCAGAAAGTCATCATCATCATTGGTGGTTCAATCTTAAGAATGGTTGACTGCCGTCCTCCATCCTTCCCTATCTAATGCTAGTTCCCTTACCTCCTGTTATATCTTCCTATGTACATTCCTCTTTATTTGGTCCTTGGAATTATTCCTGGGTGTTCCTTTGGGGCCTTTTTCTCCATTTTATCTTCAATTATGTTCTTCTCAAACCCATTGTGCCTCAAGTGTGTGTCCAGTCCATCTGGTTCTTATTATCTGTATTTTGTTCCATATATTCCTTTATTCCTCTACTCTTCTATAAATGTCATTATTTCTTATTCTATCCGTCCATTTTATCTTTTGCATTCTCCCCCAATGCCATCTTTCGAAGGTTTCTAGTCTATTCTTGTCTGTTTTCCCAATGTCCGTGCTTTCTATCCGTAGATTACCACGCTCCACACTAATGTTTTCACAGTTAACCGATCTTTGGTTTGCACGACCAATGATGCAGAAAGTACATGAAAACTTATTTTAGTACTATGTTTGAGGTTCAGAAACAAGCACTGGGGTGCAAATCAACTAATCAGCTACACGATCGCAAGTATACAATGTTGGTACTTTACTTATCGACGAACATAGTTGGCATAATAATGCCAACTATGAACATAACATGGCCTCACATCGATCGCGGAATAAATGACATTTTAATCCTGTCAGCTCTGCAGTCGTAGACCCCAGTGGAATCCATTGCAATCTACTGTATTATTGTCTCGTATTAATATCTACATCTACGAAATAACGCACAAGCCACCACTAGGGTGTGTGGTACGGGGTGATTCCATATCAGGCATGAAGCCCTCATCCCTGCTGAAATCCGAACCTCGCACGTTCCCCAGGGATTCCAGGCGCAGGCCAATAGCAGTCAGGACAACAGTGCGCGGACAGACCAGAAGCTAGGAGAGTGCTACGCACAAGAACATGTTACCATGCATTACACTACTTAAGATACAACTACTGGCTAGTATTATTAATACGACTGATATGTAGCACTACAAGGTACTCAATGAAACAAGAGCAGATTATGCGAGAAATAACATGCTAGGCTAGTAACTTATAATGTTGAGATGGATGTTAAGATATTTAAAACAATTGTAAAACCTATTTTACCTATAAATTCAAAGTATCCAGGAGCTGATCCATCGCGATTATGATGATCCCTTGTAGTACGTGGAAATAAATGAGCATGATATTTTTATATGATCACAAATGTTGCGTGGAAAGAAGAAATCAGTTAGTTCGCGTATGCGGCCCGAGAGTGGTGCAGGGGGGGCGGTTATTTTTTTAAGGGGAGGGTTGGCATAAGTTGGGAGGGAGTTACACGAGTCTTATTGCTCTTTCTTCCCCCCGTCCCTTTCAGTTTTCCAATTTTCCATTATCGCTTTCTTGCGATCCGTTCCCCTTCCTCCTTAAGTTTTGAGCGACGGCGTTTCTCGAAATCTAAGCTACCATGCGCATCACTGCCCTCTTCTTCCCTCCAACATCTCGAATCTCCTCCTCCCCTTTTCCCCCCTCCACCCAGCGTACAATCCCGCATCTTTCCACTCGGCAACTCCAAAGGGGGGGGGGGGGGCGGCCCCCAGAACCCGCCCCAGATGGTGACGCATCCGCTGGATTGCAAATCACGCTATACCAGACACTCCTCTCGTATATCCTCTCCATCCTTTCACTTTCCACCGTCGTCGCGCGCGTCAAATATTTCGGGAGCACCATTAGGACTCCCGCTTCCTCCCCCGTTCGCAAGCTTTCAAGGGCGGCCGTGGGTCTAAAAGGGTGAAACTAGGAGGACTCGTTCGCTTTCGACGGAAAACAAGTACGTTGTCGGAGACGATATATCTGTCTGTAAATTAGTGGAGTAATCTCCGTGATGGGAAGTGTAATTGTTAACCTTGGCCGTGAACACATCGTGCATAGTATACATATCTTTGATTAGAGTACGTCCAAGATAGAATTGCAGTTGAAATATACAGACTGTCTATAGAGTCTATACAACTTCTTTGAGAACGGTAGCGGTGCACTTCGGAGATTTTTACCGGTGTACTTAGTCGTTACAGTATTTGGTTATTGCTCTTCTCTTAGTTTCTAGTGTTTTTTGTCGAAGTAATCAGATCAACTAAGGTCGTTAAGTATATTTTCTATGTATGAAGTGTTCTCTGACTAGCTATGATCAGTTATTGTATCTTTTTATTGTTTAGAATTCTAGCATGTCGTCTGATAGCCCCTTTATCTCGTGACTGGGAACAAAAACATATTTTACCCCTTGGATATTCATTTATATTAATGAGCTTGATAAAGAAACGTTTATATTTTGGCCGTGTTCTGGTACATTGTACGATAGTGAAGAAAAGGTTTTAGTCATTGTACAGATGCTCCTCAGGGAAGTGCTGTTCATGCTTCACAGGTACGAGAGTAAATTATTTTTTACCTGACCATAATTTTATTTTTTTAACATTTCGCTTAAGTTTGGATGGACTATGTTAGGTCACCGTTCCTCACAGTAATCACGCCACGTGCAGCTTTCCCGCTAAGGGTTCCGATGCTCCACCATTTAGTTTTGACTCGTTTTAGCCGTAAAAGGAAACACAGTCTTTCAGTTCTCTAGGCCCGCTTTCACTGTTCTGCTCGAGGTAGGAGTCCTTCTGAATAGACTAGATTCATGACCATTTAGTAGTTTTCTTGGTGAAAAGTTTCTGGTTTGGGTAGCCAAATACCATTTAGGAAACAACCATAGAACATATGTCGACACGAATCATTAAGCACTCAAAAATATTTCATTGACATTTGATATTTAATCAATTTATTATGAGAAATTGTCTCATGATCTACTATTCTGATAAACTCCACTTTCTCCGGCGAGATATTGTGAAACAGCATATTTAACAATGATACTCAAACGATATCGTACTGTCTATCAAATTTATTTCAAACTATTACAACACGTGTTTCAACTGTCTAGCAGTCATCATCAAGATTATGACTGCTAGACAGTTGAAACACGTGTTGTAAGAGTTTGAAATAAATTTGGTAGACAGTTCGATATCGTTTGAGTATCATTTTTACTATTCTGATAGCTTAAATACGGATCCTTCTTCCTTGGGCAGTTAGTGCTCTCGTTCAATAATGGTTTACGTCTCTCTGCATGGTAGTATGAAACCAGGTTTCAATACTACTGTGTAGTGAAATGTTGCGGGATCTGGTGTCGCCCACGACCCACTACTGGATGTTTAGTATGCTGTGTGTACTGGTACTCGGGGATTTATGTGTTGATTGATGGGAGAAGGTGTTATGGAATGTTTTAGTAATGGACATGAGTGGAAAAAGCTAAATTCGTTGGTTTTGGCCGCGTATAGAAAATGTATGAAAGTTGAATAACACAGGAGATTTATGATAAAGAAGTGAATTGCGTAGAGAAAAGGAGTAGACAAAGGAATATCGTGACCGCCCTTTTCCGTTTGAGAGAGGGTTGGAGACTTTAATATTAAAATTAGGTTCTTGCCCTTGAAGTCGGAGGTCAATGATTAGACACTTGCTTTTTAATAAAAAAAGGTGTTTTTCCTGTCCACTACAGAAATTTATAGGTAAATATGGTGGAAGATATTATCATTATTGGTCTTTCAACCCTAGTGTCGGTCGACTGCAGCTCTCAACCCTTCCCTGTCTAATTCTTGCCCACTTACATTCTGGTGGTTCTCCCTATGTACTTTCCGCTTTTATCCATTAACTTATGTAGGTTCTTCCTCAAGGGACGTTTCCCTTTTTTATCCTTAATTATGTTCTTAACAAACCCATTGTGCCTCATGGTGATTTCAATCCATCTGGTTCTTCATTTAAGAATAGCGTCTCATATGGTCCTTTCCTCCTCGACTCTTCTGCACATTTTATCATTTATTATTTTTCCGTCCATTTAATATTCAGCATCCTACCCCAACTCTAGGTTTTGAAGCCTATTTATCTGTTCTGGTATGATTTCCCACTGTCCATGCTTTCCACCAATAGAGTGCTACGCTCCACAAGAATAAAAATACTATAAAGGGAAGGATAAATTGAAGTTCAGAGAACGGGAAAGTTCGTATAAAACCGTGTATCAAGGTGGCTGAAACAATAGATGTAAGGAAAGATACGGGTTTTTTCGGATATCACTGAAGTAGAGTTAGCCTTGCTAGTCTATAGGTGAGAAATTACTTTCTTTTCCCCGAAAAAAATGGCGTAATGGGTAGGTTTGTAAGCACATTGTATGGTATTTGGCTCTGAAGGGATTCTATTAACCGACCAACCTTTTGCGTCTCCACCGGAATGAGAAGGTTGACTCGTCGTGTGATTTCCTCAGCCGAAAATCACGCTTGGTAGCCCATGTTAAATCACGGCTTTATTATCTTTAAGCATATAAACACATAAAATACTGAAGCACTAAAAATTATACCTGGACTCTTTTCACTGCAAAAATATCATTGAAGCTATTTATTTTCCGGCCAATGTATTATATATTCTTCGGGGCTCAGTAGCGAGATGCAGAAATATGTATAATTGACGCGGTTCTGAGAATAAAGTTATATGCCATTCCTTGCTTTCAGTGATGAATTTATCGTAATTTTTAAAAGGTCGTAAAATGCTATTTTATTTACTAAATACATTTAATCTATTTTATGGAATATTTGAGATAAAGTTGAAGTTTTCATGGAATCATGAGCAAAACATTTTCTTGTTCCGTTATTATAGGAGCGTCTGCTAAAGCTATCGCCAAGTTGTAGGCAGGAAAACTGACAATATATCGTCATCCTAGACGTAGAACATTTATTACAGCCGTCAAAAACAGTTTTTGCTGTTTGAGGTTGTCAGTCTATTATCAAGATGACTTTCTAGTGTGTGTGGTTATCGTTAGGCATCAGATAGACGTTCTAATACTGGTGATGATAGTGAAATGGAAATTTCAGTATATATTCTCCCGTCTTGGTGACAGTGGTATGCTTTGGATAGCCAAATGCTATTAAAGAGACAACCATGTATCACATATCGACACAAGTCATGTAAAATCCAAAAAATGTTTGATTGACACTTGAGATTTAATTAGTGTAGTACATATTATAAATCGTCGCATTGTCAACTATCCTGGTGGCTTAGATTCGGATTATTCTGCCGGGTACAGTTGCATATCTCCTTCAGTAATGATTAACGTCTCTCTGCACCTTAGTAGAAAATAAGATTGTAATTTTAAAGTGTCCATGAATTGCTATGAGACCTAGTGTCGCATTACGAAGGCTTCCGAGGGTATTATGCCGACAAATAATGGAGCTTGGCTCTAAAAGGGGTATTTTTTTGATTTGGGTAGCCGAATGCCATTAAAGAAATGACCATAGAACATATATCGGCGTTAATCATATTGCATTCAAAAATGTTCAATTGATATTTGTGATTTAATTAATATAATAAAGGAAATCATCGCATTATCAGCTATCCTGTTGCCTTTGGTACAAATCCTTCTGCTTGGTACCGTTTGTGCTCTCCTTCAATAATGATTAACGTCACTCTGCACCGTAGTAGAAAAAATATTGTAATTTTATTGTGTGCTTGAATTGCTAGGGGATCTGGTGGCGCATTACGAAGGCTTCCGTGGGCATATCGCCGACAAATCATGGGTCCTGGCCCTCATTCATCTGAGAGGGGATAGGATTGGGGATATTTTTCAAAAAGGCATACCCGGAGCAAATCTTATCCCCTCGGAAACTTTCCTCAAATCATTCTCGCTCCCCAAGGTTCACAACCTATTTATTCAATTTGCATCCGAATCACCCGAAAGAGAGCGGGGGAAAGTGGAAGGTCCAACTAACCTTCACTCGACGATCCCTCACGCAGCCATCCATCCGACGTGCCTTTACGCAAGTTGCATTTTCAAAACCATTCATCACGCGAATGGAGAGGGAAGGGGAAAGGGAACTTCGAGAAAGTTTTGAAATTACGATTCCTTAACCGATTGACATCCTCATCTGCGGAATTAATTCCGATCTCTCCCTCCCACTTGCCCTAGCTCGCCTGGCTGGTGCAAACCCCTTGGCCGAGACCCTTAAATTTGTCTCCGGATCGCACCGCTCTTCAGGCTCCAAACCCCCTGAATATTTTCCCGAGAGAGGTGATTTCTTCCCCGCCTCCTTTAAAACCCTTTTCTCACCACGGCATCCATCCATCGTTCCAGTTTTCTAGAGGGGCTCATTCAATTTCGTCCGCGTAAATTATGACGGAGTATGGGATCCTTTCCAGAAAGTTCTTCTTTTCGGAATGGTTTCCGAGGGCGGGGGAGGGGGGGAATATGTTTTGCGAGGGGGCGGGAGGAAGGAGGCAAGAAACTTACACTCCTCTTCCACGACCAGAGGACGACGCGACGCGCCAAAGGATGAGAAAGTTTCTGGGAGAGGCGTTTAAAACTTTCAAGAATTCCACCGCACCGCCGCGCGGTCCCCGGGAATGGTGGAGGACATATTTGCATGATCAACCGTACGTAATGGATTACTGCCGCGTTTGAAAATTCTCGTTGGATGCGATTTCGTAATGAGAGGATGCGACGCCGTTCGCCGGGGGTAATCGATGACTGAGACCCGGGATGAATGCCTCTGCGAGCACTCAGAAACAAAGTTCGAGTGGCAGATTTTTTTAAATGGATGCTGAGCTCTTCTGCTTATCTATCGGGGTGTTATTGTGGGTACGATTTGGTGTAAGATGACGATCAGCTTCATTATATTTTTTAATTGTTTCGATTGATTAATGACTATTTTGAAAAAAAGTATAATGATAATGATTATGTCTCCAGATTATATGGTGTATAAGGAAGTATAGTAATATCAGAAGAACCACTTATATAAAAATAATACATACCAGCGGATAAGTTACCTGAAAAATATGTGTAAGAAATAGAGAGACAGCTGTATCTCTGTTTTTTTATTCACCATTACCTTTCCTTCTCACCATGATAGTATATGATGTTATTGTGAATGTATAAAGCGGAAAAGTATACAAAATGGGCGAATACACACTATTTTAAATAATGAAAACGATTTTTGAAATTTGGTACATGCATTTAATTATACAGGAAAAATGCTGAACATGATTTTAAATCTAGAAAAACCAAGAATTTGAGAGTATCGGCTAAATCACTTCAATACAACTTAGATTTTTGTGGCATAGTCAAACAACAGGAAAGCTCCCTCCAAAACTTTTGGAGTGCAGCTGTCCTAGTGTGGAAATCGACGTTGTCCTGCACCTCATCTTATGGTAAGGAACTAAGGAGAGTATAGTTCTAACTCTTATCTGACGGATAGTGTACTGTTCGCCTATACTATCTCGCTAAATACTTCAACAAAAGCACAGCTCTGCTTCAACATACTCACCATGGGTTACTCACCATGGGTTAACTCTAACACTTTCCTCGTTTAAAAAATAAACTAAACAGATACTTGGAATGAATGCGACCATTTCACGGAGACATTGAAATGATCAGTTCAGTACTACTTGGTTGAAAAGCTTTCATCCGTCTTTTTCCATCGGTCGATTGCTATGTAACCATTGCGTACGAGTGTTTCTTTTACAAAAAACTTGCGCCTCTTCATTTAATTTTTTGTATTTCTCACCCATTCTATCCGACAGAACTATGGTTCCTTTGTTATTTCTGCGTACCTTCATTTGATTTTCCTAATGATATCTTTGTATTCCAAGTCTGCCGGACGTTAACCCGAGCCTCATGCGCGGATGCAAGTTGTCGCGATAGAAAAATAAGATGTTGAGGTTTCGAAATATGTTACCATTTTCATAGAGTCCCTTCTTCAGTGTAAGAAACCATACCCCCTACCCACTAAATCCGTACGGGAGAGGAAATGTTTTTACCGTATTTATCCACCAAGTTTCTCCAGCCCTCAAGGGGGCTGCTTACCACGGCCGAAAACGCTTCCGCGGAGTGACTAGGAAGGACAGGATCCGGAATGAGCTTATCGGAGGACTGGTCAAGGTTGGCACTATTAGCAGAAGGATCTTATGAGAGCATACGCCCACCTCCCATGTCTTTACTTCAGTAGATATATTATTTACTATTGATATTGAACAAATGATACACGGGTGGTGGGTAAGGATGGTGGCAGTAAGAAGTAAAAACTTCGCGTTAGACAAAATAACAGTTTAATATCAAACCAACAAGGAAGAACAAATACAAATAAGCAACGGCACTCGGACGGAAAATCCGGTGAAGGGTAGGCAAGGAAAGGATTCAGTTGGGAGAGAATGAAAAAGGAAACACGGGAGGGAAAGGAACCCAAGCTTACGTGAGCTGGTAGAGCGGAGCCGAAGCGACGTCGAGGAGAATCTCCAACTGATCAACCATCCACCGGCGCGGCGCGGCGTGGCGAGAACCCGAATGCTCCACCAGTTCATCTCGCCAGGCCAGTACATAGTTCACCCGACGCATTTTACGGGAGGGACTAACAGCACTCCCTCCGTTTGACAACCAGCCGTTTTGCAATTTCTGCTGGGCCCTCGCTAATATGCGATTCACCCAGTTCCGTAACTGCCGACATCAGTCCACCGCTGCTTGGATGTTTAACCGAAGTTTGGGCAGCACGCTACCTAGGTCGTAGCGCGGCCGATCTAATCCAGTCTGAGCCGCTAAGCACGGCTCAATATGTCCCCACAATTCAAAGTATCGAAATATTACCACCATTTTTGGTACATCTCTACCCTCATGATATATTTTTCTTCTCCATCTATTTTATATATTCCTACAATTGACGAAATATTCTCTACTATGTGTACGTATCCAAACCCTCCTCAATATTTATCCTCACATTTTTCCTCCTTTATCCTCAATTCTCTTTCCCTCCTCTTCCTCTGCATTTCTCGTCATCCTTCTGTATTTCGCCTCCCTCACAGCGTATGATATTCTGCACACGTCTCTTTCATCCATTTTCTCGCACTGCCACACCCCCTTTCCGAAACCCATCCCCTCCCCCTCTATCCCGTTTCTCTCCTTCTGCTATTATTTTCATTTTTCTCCTTCGCCTCCTCCACCCTCTCATATACTCTCCTCCCTTTTCTCCCCTCTTGGCCCGGGACTGCCGCAATGGAGAACCAGTCCCCACTTTCCTAGCATTTTAGGAAATTGGATTTCTTTTTTTTTAATGCTTTTACTCTCTTTTTTTATCCGTTTACTCCCTGCTTTGCCTTCTCTCACACGCGATTTCTCTATTACTTCGTAACCTCAGCTACTTTTCGCCGCCTCTCCCCTCATGTAGTCCTCTCTCTCTCTGCGATTCAAGCTTGAAAGCGTGACGATTGCTCGATTTTATATAGTGCTTGTTATAGAGTTGTAATCCACATCTACATTCTACCCTGCAAGCCGCCGTATGGGCATGTGGCAGAAGGTGTTAGGCCATCAGCCGGGTAAAGATATGATGTTTTGGGAGGTGAAATACGGACATATATTATGGGAATGTGTTTAGTGGAGGTTAGATTTATTGTGATCGCTTATTGTGCGCAGAAAGAAAGAAGTTTTGTACCTATCTGTTCGGAAATGTATATCTTTTATATTATCGCATCTGTCATACCTGTAGATTTAGTGAGGAGTAATGACAATATTCTCTGTGTCGCTCTGAAAAATATCAGTTTTTCATTTCTCAAGCAACCTGAGCCTAGTGTGTAGCCTCCGAGTCTCTAGAGGCTCCCACCTTAATCCCTATAAAATTTGTGAGACAGTACATGTGCGCTCGTAGCAGTTTTTAAAGAAACGCGACGCGCTTCTTTGTATTTTATTAATTTTTTAGGTTAAATTTTTATAATTAGGGTCCCAAATGCTCGTGGCGTATTCGAGGTGTGGCGTAACCAGAACGAGCAACTCTCTTTTACTTTTTCATCCGAGGACCTTCCTGTCATGCGCTTAACAACGCTTTTGAATGTATGTTCCCCTCTATATATTAAAAGTAAAGGTAATACCAAGATAATTTTCTGTATCTGAAGATTTTGTTTACTCCACCCATAGTATTGGTGTGACTGACTTTATAGATTTGACATTTATGTAAAAACCTTATAGACATGACATTTATGGAAAGACGTGAAGTAATAACGTTAAGTAGAAGCACGACTTATGCTATTGGTAAATCTATAATGTGAGTCACACATTTATTTGGTGATTTTCCTGCGATCAATGTTGAAGTTTTTTTGGCTTTCTTACCGAATGAGAAAGGTGGCTTTATGAGGACTGATTATGTTGGAACACCTAGCCGTAGAAACGTTGGCAGCAGACGACAGCCTTGATTGGTTGGAGACTTCAGAAAAATTCAACATTCATAACTCAAAGAATATAGCACTACAAACTAAGAAACAGTATGTAAAAGCATTCATGTGGAGAGTGGCATTCTGTGGCTTGGAAGCATTGACTATTGGGTAAGCAAAACAGAACAGACTTGAAGCCGTCAATACCTGGTGGTGGAGAAGGAGGCTGAAGATGAAATAGACGGACAAAATAAGAAACGATTACTGATGTAGAAATAAGGAACAAAATGTGGAACAAGGCAATTAATTATAGTGTTACGTTATGGAACGACGAGAAAGAATTACTCATAGTAAAAACGATCTACAGTTCAAAAAAATGATCATATAGACGTCGGAACCGGTATACAGCATGAAAACATTGTGTAAAAAAAGAAAGTTAGTGGAAAGTAGAAGAGAAAAAGACCGTATGGAGCACTATTCAGGAAATAAGAACCAGATGGTTTGGACACACCCAGAGGCACACGAAGATTAAGGAGAAGATGACTGAGGGAAAAATTGAGGAAAGTCCCCAGAGGAAGACCCATGAATATGGACACTGTTCATGAAACAAATAAAGAGGAATTTACTTACTAAGAGCTATCAGGAAGTGATGGAATTGACATTAGTTAGAGAAGGTTGGAGGGCTGCAGTTAACGTATCGAAGGATGGAACGACCAACATGAGGGCGTGTATGATTCCATGTGCGTGGGTAACGGAGTGGTGAAAAGATGTGGCAGTGTGAAGGAAGTTATTTATCATCCACGATGTTGAGAATAAAATTACCATGATTGTTTTGGTGAATATCGCTGCAATAATAACCTCACTCCTTATATGAAAAAACCAACCGTGGTTTCAACACGTGTCATTATCATGCTCTTAGCCATACCCATCATCTTGTATAAATACCCCAGAGCCATAAGGAAATGGGTTGGAGGAGAGGTTAAGGGTGAGGACATTCAGAGAGGAGGATAATTCAAGGTGAAGTGCAGCAATAAGCAATAAAGGAGGGGGACAGAAAAAGAAAAATGAAAAGAACTGTTGGAGGTGAAGATCAACTGTCTGTTTTTATTAAAGTGTGTAGAAATTATTATCGACTTCTATATTCTCACCATCATTGATATAGAAATTTTCCACCAAGTAACACCTCAAACGATTTTATGCGATAGTGTTTGTTTAGTCATTTCTATTGAATAATTACTGAGACTTTAAAACTTTTCACGGGAACTATTCAGAAACTGAAAGGACTATTTATATATAATGTACCATTTAATTAACTGAATCCTATGTTTCTTGTCTGAAAACTGTGTTTCTTATCCTGAAAGTATGTTTAGTGTGATAGAAATAAAGAAACATGAAATTATTCAAAGTAAATCCTTTTACTTATGACCATTTTTGATGTTAAAACATCATATTCGAGACTTGAAGTTGCTGTGGTAACATAGAATCAAGTGGGTGTTACATCTTTTATTTGCGGTAAATTGGAAGTGTTTTGTTTCTGCCGTAATGGATCAGTTACTCCAAACCACGTTGAATATATATTCCCAAAATGTTGACCATGATTTTGTATGAATGGAGGAGGCAGTATCGTCATAGTTTCTCCAATATTTTTGTGATTAACAGCCGAGAAGGCTAAACATATTCATCAAAAGTAGGCTCAACTATAGCACAAGCCTCGAAAAAATTTAGTCTTTTGAGTGGATTTTGAGGAAAAATTGAGTTATCAAGGTAGTTTAAGTTATTCACCTAGAATCTAGTAGGTATGACATCCTTTATTTGTGGTACACTAGAAGTGTTTTGTTTCTGTCGAAATGAATCAGTTACACCAAATCACGTTAAATATGCGTTTTAATAATTTTTACCTGATTTTCTATGATTACGCATAGTATCATCATAGTTTTTCCAATATTTTTAATGGTTAATAGTCGATAATGCTAAGAATGTACTTCATAAATAGGAGCGCATATACGACAAGTTTTGGAAGCAATTTAGTAGTATTTTAAGCTGATTTTGAGGAAAATACTGCGTTATTAACCTGCATTTTTATCGTTGAAGTGAGGGAGAAATGTATGGAATACATGTGGGCCATAAAAAAGGCACGCTTGTCATTGCTTTTGGGGTCGGCATGCGTATAACCGTGAGGTTTTGCGCGTTTCTTTTCCTATGTTATTTTCATTCCTTTCAGCTTTCTTTCCCCGCATTCTTAGTCGCATCCACGCCTTTTCCCCTTGACCGACTGCCGCCAAGTCCCCTCCTGTTGAGAACGGCACCCTCTTGCCCCGAAGAGCGACTACAAATGGCCTCATTGCGGTGCAAAGTAACCATGTTTTATGACACCACTTCCCCGGACCACTACGACTAATTGCGAGGATTCCTCATTCCCTTTCTTTTAAAAAAAAGCAGGCCCTCGCGAAATGACATTCTCAGTCTGCCCTCCCATTCTAAGATCCTATTTTTTTATACCCCTACTTCTTCTCACTTCCCGTGGATGTAATGTAACCATCTCCGTCCGCTTCTCCGTAATGCGTTCCTCTTCCCGCGTTTAATTTTTACGTAAGTTGAGCATATTTCATCTCCGTGGAGTGCATTTAAAGCGCGAGCAGAAGTTCGTTTGCGTCTGCGCGTGCGACTACAAAATACCACGCGAGCTGGGGCTGGAGCGTATGGCATGGTATATAACTACATCTATTCATAAACCTGTAAGCCACATCATGGGTGTTAGGTAGGGGATGAATTCTCATCAACATCCACCGTAGTATACAAGTACCTTTCACCAGCATTCACTACATAATAGGTATATAATCAATCCTCTTCTTCTCCTTCTTCTCTGGTTACAATCCTAGGATTGGTCTGTAACAGTCCTCCACTTTAACCGATCTTTTCATTTCACTGTAGATTGGCAACCTAGGTCCTTCATCAACTGTCCCATATAGTCCAGTTTAGGTCTTCCTCTCTGGAGTTTTCCCTGTACTGTACCTTCTAGTATGGTCTTAACCAAGCTTTCGTGTCGGAGAATATGGCCAATCCCGGCGTTCCTTCTCTTATTTAGCATTTTGAGTTGACACCGTCTTTCCTCTATCCTCTTAAGTACCTCCTTGTTCGTGACTCTTGCCTCCCAGGGTATTTTCAGCATTTTCCAATAGCACTGCACTTCAAATGCCTCCATTCTTTCCTTGTCTCGTATCCTCCAATCCTACAGTTCTCATTTGTATTTATGCATTACGCAACTGCACATTCAAGAATCAAGAGTCATGAAGGGGCAATGCAAAATGTTACATTGGTGCTATGTGGCAGATCAAGAAACATATATTAAGGAGCAAATTAGCGACGCTACCTGTCTACTAACTTACTTCAAAGTCTCTTTGCCCAACGTTATGGTATCTTGTCGATCTCGGGACAGACGGTATTTTAAAAATGGCTCTTTACCTAATTTTATTCTTTCTCATGATGAAATCTAACGTAATATGATGGAGTTAGTTAGATATTAATAAATTCGTCTGGATAGAAATCGCTTTTGAATTTACATAAAAGATAGTCCAACTTTAAATCGACGGCTTGAAGGCGATTTTCTTCCCAGTTGTTATAAGTGGTCAGAAAAACGAATAGAAGAGTCACACCATCGAGTTATTGGAACTTTATGGTCTTTATCGAAATTTTGGTGCCGTAAAGATCACTTTATTATAAGTCAGACAAGAGAAGTTAATAAACACAGCCCAGTGTTAGAGTAACGCAGCACGACAACTAGCTGCGATGCGGTTTATTGCGTACAAACTATACAGTGTGGGATTATTCTTAGGATCATGTACAAGTAATGCTATAGGCACGTATAATTATATCGTGAGTGCAATACATGACTTTAGTACATAATAAACTCCCGTACTTTACAGCCAATAATAATAAGAGTAAGTCCTGCAAGCCACATCATGGATGTTTGGTGAGCTATCATCAAGATGCACTGTAACGGGTGCCTCTCGCTGAGACAAACGGCCTTACTTAAGTGGACCAGAGCCCCGTCTCCAGTTGTGTTCGCAGATAGCAAACAGTGGAGAATATGGTGAAAAGACTACCACGTTGGGTGGGTATCGGTTAGTGTGATGGTTAGAATACTGGCTAACCATACGGACATCCAGGGTTCAAATCCCTGTAGAGGAGGGTGTTTTCCATTGAAAACCCGAAACGCTACTTGAGTGTCTTGTGGAGGGCACTTCAAGTACAGTATTCCGTCTGTCGGATCACACGTTAAACCGTGGTCCCCTTGGCCCCTTCATTTAAGACCAGACTAATGCCAACGCCGAGTTTCTCTCCACCCTTCCTCCCATAACTTCGTATATGGCGCAAATGACCTTAGTTGTCGGTCGACTTCCCAAATTCCAATCGAATTTCAATATCCAAATCAAAACGTCGGCCAATGCCAATTCAAATATCCAATTGAATTACCACGTTCTAGGGTTCCTCACGTACGCTAAGAAAGAAGAATCTCTCGCTCTTAATTGGCATGAACAAAATAATTATTAATTAACCCTAAGCTTTAGCACAAAATTCACTAAAAGAAGTAACAACCGTCACTTATATACCCTCCGTTCTGCATCACGGAGTTCATGGATACGAAAAAAAGACTGTCGTTGACACTCAAAGAAAATATAAACGATGTACTTTCTCCAATTCGTTCTCACCAATCCAATTCACAAAAATATACATTCAGTCCTATTTAATGCATAGGATACTGTATTCATATTATACATCATGTCATAACATGCCATTACCAAAGTAATACATGTAGTTTAACATTATTAAAAAAACAAGATGGTTCTCTTCCAAAATAACAGGGAAAATATAACAAGGGATACAGGGGTAACACAAAATTTATCCCTCCCTCTGCTCCTCTATCTCCGCTCTTCCAGGAAAACACAATTTCTCTCGTAGAATTTGTCGGGTTACAGCACTATAGTATACTATTAAATTTCACCAGCATTCACTACAAAATTGGTATGCTATCAATCAACAAGATCAATTTGTATTTATGTATATTGCAACTACGTATACTAGGTCAAGAGTCATGCAGGGGTAATGTGAAATGTTACATTAGTGCTATGTAGCAGATTTAGAAACAACCATTTAGAAGAAGATCAACTAATCTACTACACAACCTGTCAAATAACCTACTATAAAGTACCATTGGCAGCCATTATGGTCTCTTATCGATCGAGGGAAATATGACATTTTTGCCTATTCCCCTAATTTTATTCTCGTAATCTTATCTATTGGAGTATGTTGGGGTTTGTGAGATATTAATAACTTCGTCAGGAAATAAATTGGTTTTGAATTTGTAAGTAAAATTGAAATTTTGAAAGAATTTTGAATTTCTAATTTTGAAGTTTTAGTGTAATTTTCAATCGATTTTAAATCTTTTAATTCAACCGTAATGTATAGACTCCACCAGAAGAGTAAGACATTCTAGCCGAGAACATGATGGAAATGATAGCTTTTTGTTCTTATCTTCTGACTCAACGTACAGATATCCGGAATCCGTTTAGTTGTAGAAATATCAGGAGAAGGCCTTAGGCGTAAAGGCCTAAATTTCATGTTTCCGCAAGTGTATCTTCATCAAGAAAAAAAATCCGCAATTCGCCTCATCCTAATCTTATCTATGTGTTTATTTTCCTCCAACACCATCCTTACATCCTTGTTTTCTAACATAAAAGGAAAGTTAAATTAAGGTGTAACACAAAGTGTTGAGAATAGTTTTCGTTTAATAAATGTATTGGAAGTTAAACTTTATTGGAGGTAACATTAACCAGTTAACAGTCACAATAAAAATAATACCATTCAAAATAATTCCTATTTTTCCTATCTTTAACTCTGTCTCTTAAGACTCTGATTAGTGCAATACTTTTGAAATATTTTCCTCGTTTAGGATCTGTTGAAGTTCCATATTTTCCCCTCAGTGCCGCTATAAAGGGTGCAACCTTCTCCCGTTAATTTTCACACCGTAGTTGTAGGGAAGCGTTGAATTTTGATCGACTTCGGGCTTGAAAAAATATCCTAATACTTATCATTATAATCACTGACATGGACCGTGAAATTTTAAGTCAGTAATTTTGTCTTAGGTCTTTCATAATTGATTCCTTCTACGCATAATTTGTGTAACTGTTTGGTTTTCTGTACCTAAGTATTTTAACCTCCATGGCAAGAGGTCTTTAGTACATGTAGTCCCAGGGTTGTTAAACAAATTACCTATGTCAATGCATGATATTAATAGCATATCTGTTCTTAAAAAATCACTAAAAGAGTGGCTCATAGGCTAACATTGTTACGCTCTTAATTGTCCAAAACGCTACACAGCAAAAAAAAATATTTTTTAACTAAAGGCACCTGCTGACAAGCCGCTTTGGTTTAGCAGGACCTCAACTGCACTATTATTTTTTTTTCTTTTCATTATTGATAGAAAATAATTTTCTTTGTGATTGCACCAAAACATTGTAAACTTGGAACCTGCTGATAAGCATCATCTTAGCAGGACCATGCTGGATAAAATCAACCATAATGACCAGAAAAAAGAAAGTATACTTGTAACTGTGTAAGTTGTAATATTTTTTGAAAAAAAAACTGTTGTTAATGATGGCTGGTAACTCTTGATAGGGTTAATAAGCAAGTATTATTTAAGCTGTGGCCTCAATTATATGTGAAATTTTCAGTAACATACACTAAATTGTCCTCGGTGACGAAAAATACCACACTCTCTCCTTTTGATATTAGAGGACATATGCCTGGAAATGGTTTTTATCCAAAATTTTATATTTTTATTTGGTCGATGTTTGCGATTTAAGCCGAATATTTGGAATAGTCACTTGTTATGACATATGATGGGATAGTGAACACGATGATGTTATGTAGAGTTGTATGTACAAGGAGTCTTAGCGTATGAAACAATATCCCTTCATCAAATGTGAATGAACCCCGTTTGATCACTGAGAAAGACCCAATCAAGCATTCAAATTTCCCTCTTTGATGATATAGCTTTGGGAAAATGTGTGGGCTCAGTAATGCAATTACTTCGTATACCTGATTTGTGTGACATAAACTTTGGGCTTTCTCATCTACTCATGATTCGATTTACTTCCATTACGCGTCATTGTTTCTAAATTTACTCCTCATATTTTGGTGCATTTGAAGTTAAAAATTCCATATTTATGTGCCCATCCTAACGGTTTTCTTCTAAAAATAAATAATTCAAGCCGATTCTTTGATGTGATGATTGTCACCGTTTTGAGGATCTTAGTAATGGACACAAGGAATTTAAATCTGTTGAGAAGCTCTTTTCGGGAAGTTCATGGGGTATGAGACTCCATTCCGACGTTTCGATGGCCGAGTCGTCCAACTTCTTCAGGGCAGAAATCGCTGATGTCCTAAAGGATTGAACTTTCTCCTATTTATTTTCACGCCGGCATTGTAGGGAAGCTTTAAGTTTTAACCGATTTCAGACTCGAATAAGTATCCCAGACGTATTATTATATTCACTTACGTAAGCCGTGAAAGTTTAAGTCAGTTATTTTTTCTTAGGTATTTCAAAATGAATTCCTTTGTCACAATCATTCTGCCCTGAAAACGATGGACCATCGAAATTTCGGCATGGAGTCTCTCACCCGGTGGACTTCCCAAAGAAAGCTTTACAATAACTCACACCAGTAAAGCCTCAGATCTTAATTAAAATTGGTGCTTGATGATTGAATACCTTGAAGATGTGATTCTTGATTTTAAACTTTTATGATAGTTGATTTTACTTATTTGTGGTATGCATTTAGCTATTCATAAGAAAGAGCAATCACTAAAAAATATAATTTATGAAGAGCCTGTGACCTGATGGTCACATAGATTATTTTCTGTAATTGATGTTAAAGGTGTGTGCTCTATAATCTTGAAAGGGAAAGTATTTTTAAAGTTACGTCCATTTTGTTCATGATGAAAGAGGTAACTTCATCGGATTCCACAATATGCTTCTCTCACTCACCCGGATTTAGGTATATTATGCCGTCTTTTAGGTGAATATGCCGAACTGCGGGTCGGTTGGAGAAAGAAAGTGTGGAATCAGGTAAAGTTACCTTTTTCACAGTGAATAATATGACCGATTTCCACTGACTAACGCCGGAGTTAGTGTCTTATGCGTCCATTATGTTTTCTGTTTTCATTTATTCAGAATCGTATTTCCCTTTTTTGATAGCACGTTGCGATAGTGGTGACTTAAGTGGCTCACTATTACTCTGGGTGGGCTAAAACACGCTCGCTGTGTGATGAGAGCCAATTAAGTCACGAGTATCGTATGCTAATTCATAGCTCGTGTGAGTCAAATTTGCCGTCCTCTGCAGTAAGACAATGTAATGAGTGAGCGTAATAAATCAAAACTATCAGTCGGCTCTACGTAGTTGCCGTTGTTTACTTTTCACTTCGTTTTTTTTTTTTAGAGCTGGGGCCCAAGCCATGGCAACCATTCAATAAGTGTTGCGGAAGCATTTGATAATTTTATTGGTTTCATAACTTACGGCATGGAGATATGAGTTCCATAAGTAGCCAAGATGGCGAATGCGCAATGAGCCGCTTGGACACTTAATTGCTAGGTGCAAGAGTTCATGTGAGACAAATGACCAGTTTTTTTACCCTTAAGGCTGGGACACAATCAACGTGTACGTGTGACGCGAGACGTAAACGGGACAATGGGAGACGGGAAACGCAAGTCAGCGGTCACAATCGACGTTAACGCGGCCCGGAGTAACAATTGACTAACGCAGGCGCAGCTAAGAGATCAGGTGTAAACAAGTGTGGAAGTAAATAAGTTGTCTTAGCCAAGAGCAATCTTCAACAGTTGGATGTATCTGCCGACAGATGGCTCCCATTCCCAGATTCTCAGGACTATTCTGATTGGTTTTCCGTGTACGGGACACGGGAAGAGATGAAAGTTGCCCATCTCTCGCGTACACGTACTCCCCGTACACGTCGATTGTGTCCGTTCGCTATACTTTCCCGTCAGCCATCTTTTCGCGTATTCCCGTTAACGGCTCACGTTACACGTACACGTTGATTGTGTCCCCAGCCTTTACGGATTAATTTTTATGTGCATTAACAATTATTCATGGGCTAAACTTTCATAAATTTTACCCGGCGCTATAAGATAAGATCAAACTTTCGAAGCTATTGACTATTGGTAAATAAGTTATGTAGTTAGTAGATGTATTCCTTCAACCCGCATATTTTTATGAGATCTATAACTTCATGGATCTCACAACTCTTGATTCCATTACTAAATGTTCTTGCCACCGGCCATTGAGTGCGAATTTAAGTCACGCAGTGCTTTAGATTATCTTTTGTCATAAATGAGAGTTCAATTGCAACGCGGTGTAAGTCTGACTCCAACAAAACAACGCAAATGATAGCCATTCACTGATGAGAAAGTAGTGAATTTATTCACGTCCGAACGGAAGCACAATGCCTCGGGCACCTCTCGCTGCAATATAACTTGCCTTTGTATTTTTCACGCGATTCTTATGCGTCGTTACTGCCTGTCTCCAGATGGAGGAGCTAATTGTTGAAGGGTCTTCTCCTTACCTCCGGGGCCAGGAGTGGAAAGTTGCGGTAGAGATGACCCTGTGGGAGGAAGAGGTAGACAGTTTTTGGAGGGCCCCGCTGGGCTGGATGTCGAGGGACTTGTAGGTGAGGAAGAGAGGCCCCAAGGACCGCGGGGAAGGCAAAGAGAGGTCCTTGCGGAGAGCGAGAGAGGGTGAAATGGGGGAGGATAATGAAGAGGCAGAAAGATATGGAGAAGAGGGAGAAGGGCTTGCGTTGAGGCAGGGAGTAAGAGAAGGGCTAAGGGTGAGATCCCCACGTTGGCAGAAGGTGCTAGCTCTTCTGAATGAGCCTACTTGTTAAAAATGTTTTCCCTCATCGCGTCGAGTATTCTCTTAATTTTTCTCATTTTATATATCCTTGTTCTGCCTCAATTATTTTATTCTTATTCAAATGTTTCCCTTCTCCACTGGGGTCCTTCATCTCGCCAACGTCATCTCCCACGGCTGAGTTTCCGCTCTCGACGAAACGTTTTTCTGAGGATTATATTTTCCTTGATAAAGCTCGGTCGAGTTTGCTGGGTTCACACTATCTCCGACGACCATATATCGGATTTTTATTATGCTGTATTGTCGTCGGAAATTAAAGGCGTTTTCTCAACGTGTTGTATGAAGATAGCTGATGAGTTATATTCTCGGAAGTTGTGTGTTAAATATTAATGATGAGTATTCGAATCCATATTGAAAATATCCATTTCTCCATTCATATATAATAACTGTGAAAACTGGAAAAAATGGATTAATTTCACGAAGTGACGCCTGAAGGTGTTAAATTTATTTACGATGAGTTTAATCAATCGCACATAGCCCAGCAGAATTCTGTTTTTAGTGTATTTTTTCTACTAAACGTTTAAAGCTGAATGCAATAAGTAAAGGTGAAGCTGTACGAGTCGGAGTTTGTTGGCAATTTTTAAGTATTTACTCTCTATTTGAAGTTTTTACTTTACCTAGAATGAAAACAAATTTAATTACAAAATCCTATCTGCTCTGCTTTAGGTGGATTCTCAATATTTTTAGTTTTCAAAAGTACCAGCTTCAAAATAAAGGATGTGTCTTGTCACTTGAGAAATGCATAAAATTTTGGTCTTTGCCCGTGAAGTAAATATATATATATATATATATTTTCAAAGTCTAGCGTAACTCGTAGCTTTCTTGTAAATGGTATCTTTTTTAAAATATACTTTTAATGCAAAGTTTACACAAATAAGTAGTAAATATGGTAGATTTGTGATAATTGGTTATAAGTAATCACTCATTAGTAATATAAATGCGAAGATTTCCTCTATATCCGATGATAACTGCGGTTGAAAGTAAATGTAATCACTCTGTAAATCCAGTATATTATATATTTTTCGCTATCTGGTTGTCCAGTTAAGGGATAACATAATTATTTGCTTTATTAATTAAACTCGCTACCCTACCGTCCAAATTAATTTGCCCTCCGAGCTAAAAAATACCCAATTCCTACATAGTCCAAATTTCTCAATAATTTTAACGATCGAGTTATGGTTTAGTGTATATTCCCTTGAGAAATTTAAACTACTCTCCAACTTTACTACTAATGCATAGTGGGATCAATATTTTATTCTGAAATGAAAATGCATTTAAGCTCAACAAAGCTTATGCATATAATGCCCTGTAAGCAATGTAGAGGATGCGTGGAACTTTTATTGTACGTAAGTGACAGAAACACTAGCTATTAATGCATTATGCAAGCTATTAATGCAATCAGATACCTGTTATCGAAATTGAAAGATCCAAACTATTGGTATTAAATAATTTTGTAGCTGCTTATATACATAAAGGTAAAACATCGATCTTCTACTTAAGGTTCCAGTGATTTAAATATAATTACAGTTGACATATAAACTTAATGAATAGAGTACACTGAAGGGCGTTATCATGAGTGCATTCTATTTGAAAAACGCTCTGCAAAAGTTTTTGTGATGCAAATGGAGCTTAGCAATGTGTGGGGCAGATACGTGAGCCAACAGAGAAGAGGACGTGGAATAACTACAGGCCATTGAGATGTGGGTGTGGAGAAGGATGAAGAAGGTGCAGTGGACGGAAAGAAAGACTAAGGAGGAAGTACTTGGGATGGTGGGCGAGGAAAGGAAACTTCTTAATGAAATCCGGGATAGGCAGGGTAGGTGGATGGAGGATTTGAGATGGGGGACGGGATGCTCAAGAATGTGATACAGGGAAGGATATTGGGTAAGCTAGGAAGGGAAGAAGGAGATTAAGTTTTATGGACGGGATTATGAATGGTAGATCGTATTCTAAGGCGAAAAAGGCGGTAATTAGACCCCTAAAAGTGTATTAATCCGGAGCAGATTCTCTTCACAAAAAAATTATTTCAACAGAACCTAACTTTACCGGTAGAATACTTTTAAAAAAGTCGATCATTGATCATATGCATAAATACAAATTTTATATGCTCGAATAAACATGTCAATATTTACTTTACTAAAAATCGTGAATGTTTGGAAATGATGCGAAGGAGAAAATGCGAAAAAGCTGAGGTAAAGGCAAGATTCGATCGTGTATGTTTGTAATAAAACCTCTGCGAGTATCATTATGCCGCCTTTTGATTTGTAGTTCCAAGAAAACGACATAAAGCTGTGTGGGGAGCGTAGGCGTACCTTTAAGGGCAAAGTTTTCCAATCTCTCAATTTGCGATAAGCATTCGGGACCACTTTTTTTCCTGAATCTTCCCACGCACGAACCGGAATTTTTCAAACACAATACAGGATATTTTATTCATGAACCTTTTGATTGTGAATTTACTCAAGATTCTAAAAAGTGTGTTTGTGAAATGACGCGGGAATTTTTACAACTATTTGCCCTCTTTGTTTATTTTGCCTTAGGTTTTTGTCCTTCATTTTATTAAGCTGTTATCTCGGGTGGAAAAAAAAACATTTTGTCGAATCGGGTCAACTTGAAGTACAACTAAAAACCCTGAATGTGATACTGTGAGACTTTACAAGGTTTAGTTTATACGTGATGAACTATGATTTCACTGTCTTTGAGCATGAATGGCCGTGGATTATAATGTATTTCATACCATTGAAATGTACTAATGTTAGTTTTTCTTGGCTGTTGGTAATAAATTACTGTGGCTGTAGATATTTTTTTCCTACCTAAACTTAATTTGGCAATGAATCTCTCTGCATGCCAGTAAACTAATTGTAAATATCATGTAATGCATATTTAGAGTTATTAAAAACTTGATGTGAAAAATAGTCCTAATGTCCACGTTTTTTTACATTATTTTATTCTTTTATCTAACAGAGAAATGCCAGCAAAGGCTTTAAATCACATGTACATATAAATATTTACATTATGCCTATGGATATTTCAACTTGGGCTTGTATGAAGAACAGTATATTATTTCTTTTTGACGTCTTTTATTTGATAATTTGTGTTATCTATTGATGTTATTTAAAAAATTTAGTGTTATGTTTTTCAGTAATTCATGAGTCTTTTTTAAAACACAATCATCTCTCATCACCAATATGAATGATAATTCACAGGAACTGTTCAGTAATACTCAGCTATTCTATCTTGAAAATGTTTACCGGTTATAAAATTATCTCGTATATTTTTGTGTCCCATGCAAGTTTAATTTATTTTAATTTTTAGTTTAAAAAAATTATAAATATATTAATTGATTTACATTGATAGTTTATCGGAAGGTCTCTCAATCTCAGTTTTCCTTTATTTGCCTTAACTTTGCTGATGATTTTTTTGTTTTATTTCGCAGGTACGTAAACTGTGGGACTTTGATTGCTCCAATTTCCAGAATTGAGGAATAATTTTTTTGGTGAGTAAATATTTGTCATCGTGTTCTTCCACGTAGAAACAGGGGAGGCTAGAACCTTGAACTTAAGACTTAAGGAGTCTTCCAAAAATTTGTTGACGACCTCCAACTGAATATAACAAATTCATAGCTACATGCTTTTTACCGTGGTTTTTTATAATTAATTCCCAACAAATTCAACGTGTAAATAATAACCTCACACGTCGGTTGAAGCAATCGGGTGAAATACTCGTTATATAGTATCATAGGCTGATGGCGGTATCCAGTGGTGATCATTTGTTCGGCATGTGCCTGGTTTTTATTTTCATTGTATATTTTCTCGCTATGAAAAACGAATGTAATTCGCCCTCCTATCGATCATAATCACGTCTACCAACCAATAACCTGAGAAAGTTGTAGAACTAAAACTCTTTGTTAGCATCAAGTCCAGGAAAAGGCTGCACCACCATGCTGCTATTGTTAACAAGAAATTATTGTAAAATCAACATTAAACATGATAAATTTGAGCTTCATAAACGTTATATTGCCAATCAAATACAATTTCCCTTGTTATTTTTTTCATCATGTTTAATGGTTGTGCTTCGTTCTACTCCCACTAGTTTCCAGTGCCTTCCATTGAGAGATCTGATGAACTGACAATTTGATAGTGATGGAGAATCTAATGACCTAGCGTGGAGGGGGCACATGCGAATCGTTTACGACATTGCATTATAGAAACAGAAAATCATCGAGGAAATGATGAAAAAATGAAAATAAGTTGCTAATTTGCTCTGATCTGGCGTAATCAAGAATGCGCCACGAGCATTTCGCACCGTGCTCTACCAGATTTCATTCGCGAAGTAAATTAAATACGAAGAAAAGCCACGTTCTTTGTTAACTGCTACTACAAGCCTTCAGGAAAGATCACGCAGTTAATGTGAGAATCCGATGCAGAATCGTAGGTTATACGATAGGGTCATATTATTAAACGAACTCCAAGCAGGCTTGTGTCAGTAAAATTGATATTGAAAAATCAAAAATATTGGCTTAATGATAAATTTGGTAACTACTTATGCACGCAGAGATACTAATGCCATGATTTACCATGTTCCGGTGGTTTATAAATCAGCATAGTTGATATGGAAACTTTCTGAGTGGAATTTGTGAAGGGTGTGTTCATTAGTGCATTCTATTTGAAAACGCGATACCAATAATATAAGTTTGTCCCAATGCTCTATTTTTAGAACTGATTGTAGTGACAAAATAAGGGACACACTCTTGGAGAGGGAACTGACCGGTTCAAACAGTCCTTTTTATCGCACTGTGAGTGAATATAACATAAGCAATATCACACTATCTTGAAACTCCATGTCGGCATAAAGTTTACCTCTGTGTTTTCGGAAAACGCGATACCAATAATATTATTTAATCCCAGTGCTATATTTTTTGACTTGATTGGAGTGAAAAAATAAGGGACATACACTTGAAGAGGGAAGTGACCGGTTCAAATAGTTCCTTTTCTCGCACTGTTAGTGAACATAACATAAGCAGTGACACACTATCTTGAGACTCCGTGTCGGCATAAAGTTCACATCTGCGTTCTCGTACCCTCCTTTTCCCTTTCCTCCACCCTTCATAATATTGGTGTCCTAACTCCCAGTGCTACGCACCTCAGCAGAGGGTCGTGTGTAGGTGTAGAGATGTTAATACCGAAGGATGTGATGATATCCGAGAAAAGCTTTTAAAAGAAAGCATAAAAATATTTTCAACATTTGACATTTTCCTGCCTCTCACCAAGGATGGTCACGCATATTCTTCCTCTTAGGAATTTCTGCCCGCACCGCATTTCCTATTCCACCGTGACCCAAACCCCTTCCTCTCACTTCCATAGCCCTATCCGCCCTTTTCACCCCGTGTCCGTACCAATGTCTTTATTCCGCCTATATGTCGAACTTGACTGGTCCTTGGCACGGTGCCACACACGGAGTGAAATACGGCCGGGTGAAGAGGGTGTGGGAGGAAAAACGTGAGAGGTTTCGAATAAGGGTTCGTGGGAGGAGAGGTGCGGACAGGAATGCTTTAGGAGGGATGTTCCGTGTTTATGCGAGAATCGGGCGAAAGGTGGAGGTTTAAAAGTGGGAACGGGAGATGGAAATGGGAACGGAGTTTGAATCCGTGTCCAAGGAGGAGATGGGACATTGAACTTAAGGTGATTGTAGCGGTAACTGTGGATCACCGAGTGTGTATCTGAATATTTTTCAAGTAAGTCGGAAAAAAATTGGAGACGACGGAAAAAAATGTCATAACAAATTCCGCTCTTAAAATTTTATGACCGACCTAGGTTTCAATTGCCTTGCAATCATTTTCAAGGTAAAAAAGAAAAAAATGATTGCAAGGCAATCGAAACCTATGTTGGTAGTAAAATTTTAAGTGTAGAATTTACTAAGAGAATTTTTTTTCCGTCATGTCTGCCGTAACCTTCCACAAAGATTCGCCTTCAACCATTAATTTTATTCGGAAAATATTCCTGATCTTTGCTTTAGCGTGAATATTTTACAGTTTCACCGAGGTTCACTCTATAGAATTTGTTACTACTCACAGAAAAACTCATTACTGAAAGGTAACTACGCGATAACCATCGCAATCAGCGATACTCACGATTGTCTTTACAGAAATCATGTTTTGGTCTCCATCTACACGAAATGCCGTACAAACCACCATTAGGCTGTGGGGTGTAGGATGATTCCACACTAGACACAAAGTACTCATCCCAGTATATATTAGAACCGCGTAATTTCTTTCGGAGGCTAAACGCAGGCCAAAAGGAGTCAGGATGACAATATTCGGTCAGACCCTTAACTAGGAGAGTGCTACGTAGGGGATCATGCTGCCGTGCATTACTCTACCAATAGTTCAGATACAAATGCTGGTTGGTACTATTAATGCGATTGATAAATAGCACTACAAGGTACGAAATTTTGCAACCGCTGAATAACGATGAAAATTCCATGCGGAATGAGTTGTTACTAGTGATGGTTGGATATTTTGCACGAGTAGTAAATATATGTAGTCTGCCTTGTGAGGGTCAACGTTCCGTAGATCTGATTTATCGCAACTATTATGGTCTCTTGATGTACGTGGAATAAATGAGTTTCTAAATCTATTGGTTCTACAATCCATTTCCTTAATTTTATGCCTGTAATTATTTCTACTATAATAGTTTGGCTCTAGCAAAATGCTGAATAGCCCACGATATAGGTTTATGACTAGTCTGCTGTTATTAACGTCATTGATGAAAAGACCATCGTAATTATCGGTTACTGTAATGGTTGTTGCGTAATTACCTAATGAGTAACAAGATTTTCTAGGAGTACTTGTCTTCTACCGCACTCGGCCTCGATACTCTTGCGTCGCTGCCTGGTGCCAGCGTCGCACAGTAAATTCGTTGGTAAACATCACATCTCGAACGATCGCGTCTATTTTTGAAGGTTCTGAAACGCATTCACATGCTGGCATTAATACCGTTTCCGTTCTTTTTTGAGGAAGTTTTATGAGGCTGATTCGATGGGCCGGAAAGAGGCTATTTTTGATTTCCTTAAGTATTATTTTTAGGTTGTTTATTGACTTAATGGTCTCTCCGATCTATATCTTCATGGTCAATCTGGGAGAGAGGAAGATTTAGAAAAGCCATGTCTTGTTATTTTTGTATGGGCCTAGGAAATTTCCGAGTCTGTGCATTAATTGGGCTTTATCCTTGAATTTTTCTCCTGCCAGTGAAACTTACACCTTCTCGCGAGATTATAATCAAAGGAAAGTGCTTAGATCATCATTCCGGTACCGTATAAACCTTTTAGCGAACGATGTATGGACATAAAATCACATACTATGGAACGATAGTTGCTGTAAAAACTGAAATAACTGAAATGGATGATTAAGCATTTGATTTTGCTCAAGAATCATGGGCCGGATATTGTTTAAAACAAGCCTGTTTTCATTAAGACCGTCGTCACGAATGGTATATTATTTTCTGGCATTGAAACAGTAATTTAAAAAAAATATGGCTATATTTAGCAATACCGCGATTTTCATCTAGAAGATCTCTAGTTAACAATCACACCTGACTGCAAATTCGGGCAGTCTATTTTATCAATAATCCTGTATTACGTTTCTTTCGATTTCCTCTCTATTTCCAAAGTTTACCCTCCCCGTCTTATATTTTCTGACGTCTCACGCATGATCAGGTAAAATGATTCAAGCTAATATATGACAATGAGCTCGATAACAATAATTGAAAAGTAATGAAGATTCTTCACCCTTAAGAGTTTCGCTTTTTCAAAGTGCATTTTACTCGTCTCAAAAATTCAACTCGAGGCGTGGAAATTTTTGTGGGAAGCATTCTTATTTCTCCCGAGAAACTTTTCTCGGGAACTTTTTCTCGCTTATCCATTGTTCTTAACAGAAAAACATTTTTTTATTTTTGCAGATGATGAAACGGGTTAGTTTAACTTTTGTCGACAACGAATATTTGCGTTTCTTTCAGCTCTCTAAAATGCTAATGAGCGGCATTTCTGAAGTGACTGATGAGTTGATGCCTATAAAATAAACTGGAAACTTTTTGTCTTAAATTTGCTTAAAAGTTGTGAATCGCCATCCTTAAAGGTTTCTGATTAGTTTTTCTCGCTAACTAAGCGGCGAGGGAGGGGCGGGGAGGATTGGGGAATTGGAACGGAAAAAAAATTGAAGACCGCAACCAACTTCTCCGTTTGTGCGCTCTCGTAATTCGGTGAAACACAAGTTAGGAGAGAGGGAAGTAAAAAAACGAATTTTCCGTGGAATTGAAGATCCCCAGAATGTAACTTTCAACAAAATAGGGTAAAAAAAACTCGAGCGGAGAAGAAGAGTTGCCTTTTGTGGTGATAATCAGCATCAAGACCCGCAGATAAATAAAAAAAAGGATATAGTGGGCTCTGCGTGCTCCCATTCGCTCATTCCATTGTCTGCAGAAGTGCCTTTTTGTTCGATTCATTGGCCTGATAAAATCGTGAAAACAACAATGAATTTATTCGGCATTGCGGGGCTGTGGGCAATATATTTCAGAACTGTCTCCTGGGCTCATGGAATACCTAATGCAATTGTTAACATTTTATCAAGTTTTATTGACCAAGATTGATATTGATGACAAATGTATTAAGTTTTGTTACTAAGAAAGAAGTTTTATTATTAAGAAAAAGTTTTATTGACCAAGATCGATATTGAAGATTGACGTGATACTGGGCCATGTAAATTCATAGAATATGTCGCGTTAATTATTACCGAATTAACATAGAACAATTCACGCAATGCTTTCATTCATTTTTTGACGAAGGTTTCCACGGCGATTAAATATTCCATTAGGCAGGTTTCCGGGATTCGTCCGCGTTGTCATCTTGAAAGATGGCGACGTTTCGCCTACTCTACTGTAGGCGAAACGTAAACACAAAACTAATAGTCTAATGAGGATTGGTCTTAGCTCAGCCATGTGCCCTACACTGATCTTCATATGCCTCTCCAATTGAGTAATTATTCTCTTGAATTGTGATATCTGCTCCCCCTATTCCTTGGAAACTGAAAAATAATCTCGAATAATTTCTGTGGAAGACACAAAGTACATACATACATACATATATACATACCCATCACGCCGTTCCTTTTCGGGGTAGGCACAGTCAAAATGTTTCACTCATTGATACATAATTGTGCACCTAACTCTGCTTCAATAATTTCCTCCATACTGACCTATCCTTGCAAACCACTTACGCTTCATCTACCCCATACACTGTTTCATACACGCCCTCCTGTTTTTAAGAATCCTAATATTCCTCCTCCTAAGAATTTCCTCAACCACATTCAACCACAACTTTCTGGGCCTACCTCTACCTCTCACACCATTCATTCTACTCTCATATATCTGTTTCGTTTTTCTACTCTCATCCATTCACTCAACATGGCCAAACCAACGAAGCACACTCCTTTCATACACGTCTATTACTGGAACATTTAATCCACATCCATTCATGACCCACTCATTCCTGACCCTATCCATTCTACTTTTGCCGCAAATACTCCTCAGATAACTCATGCCCACGGCGTTTAGTCTACTCATATGTCTATCCTGACATACCCATGTTTCATTACCATATAGCAAAGTGGGAAGAAGTACAATTTTGTACACGGCAATTTTCGCTTCCTTAGACAAGCACTCATTCCTTGATATGCTCCACATGCTACCTACCACTTTCCTTCCAGCATTCGCACGTCTCTTTATCTCCTCATCTATTCTTCCATCTTTTGCATACATCTTACCTTAGTACACAAAATCATTCACCTGTTCAATTACTTCACCATTCGCCCTCATCATACAGTTATTCTCCCCATTCTCCTTATCAAAAACTACTACTTTAGTCTTGCACGCATTTACCTTCAATTTCATTCTCTCCGTTGATTCACAAAATTTATCTAGGAGCTTCTGTAATCCCTGTTGACTGTCTGAGATCAAAACAGCATCATCCGCATACAGAAGAACTCGCAAGTTTACATTTCCAATCAAAACACCGTCGTTATCACTACATGCATCTCTAACTTATTTATCCATAAATACATTAAACAGCCATGGAGACATTACGCATCCTTGATTTACACCCCGGTTTATTACAAACCAATCACTCAGAGCTCCGTTAACTCTTACTTTTGCCTTACTATTGTCATACATCGCCATCATAACATTCAATAACTGACCATTCACTCCAGAGTCTCTCAAAACCTTCCACAACTTCTTTCTATTTACTCTGTCATATGCCTTCTCGAAATCGACAAACGCACAGTACACTTTCTTTTGGACACTCATACATTTTTCAATCACTTGCTGAAGTGCAAAAGGCTGGTCACTACATCCTCTCTCAGGCATAAAATCACACTAAAAAATTAAAAACGATTGTTGAAATAAAAAAATATTTTAATAGTTCCAAGTTTCATTGACCAATATTTTGATATTTCTATACCATCGTTAATGTCAAAAGTATGGATTAACGTGATACTGGGCCATGTAAGTTCATGGAAAATATTGCTTCAATTATTACATAATTACACTGAGGATAATCGTCGCAGTGATTTCATTCAGTCATCGGTGTTTATGTTAAAAATTTGATCATCAGAGTCAAAATAAGTTTTAACTGCGATCAATGTTGAGTATTTTGCCTGTAGTGGTGATGTTTTGGACATTGAAATCGGTTGTTAAAATTAAAATGGAATGTAATACTGCCAAATGATAATTTCCTAATTTAGAAGAAAGAAGATTGGTTGCAAATGGTGTTGATGGAACACCTAGTTTTTGAAGGCTATACATTCTGGCAGTTAGCCTGAGGTCGAGCTAACTCTGGGTTAACCTTAAACTGGTTAACAGGTTAATCTTTCGCTGGTAACTTTAATCGGTAAATATTATCATCGAAGCAGTTAAACGGTTCCATTTTCATAAATTCTCGTTTACCTCATCTAGGTCATATCGTGATACTTTATCGCCAATTATGACGCTGTGCCTAATTTTATCTAGGTTTACGTTGAAAATCATTATCTTGCTCACCAATTATTCCATCACCTATAAGCGTAAGTTACCATGACTTATCAGTTTCATCTGAATCCCTTGGTTGCAAATGTCGTAAACACAAAACTAATAGTCTTATGATGATTGGTCTTGGCTCAGCCATTTGTCCTACACTGATCTTCACAAGCCTCTCCAATTGAGTAATTTTTCTCTTGAATTGTGATATCTGCTCTCCTTGTTCCTTGGAAATTGAAAAATAATCTCGAACAATTTTTGTGGAAGACACACAAGAAATCGCGGTTATTTTGCTGCTCGATGACTAAAAATAATGAGAAAAAAATCATTGACATGAAATATGCTCAAGTTTATTAAAGATGACTATCATCAGAATTAACGGAATTCTAGTCAGTCTGAATCCAAGTCTGTGAGTAAATCTGAGTAGTTACACGTTTTCGTCTTAGTCGTTAGATAAGAAACGTTGCGCATGTTGGAAGATTTTTTTGTGCATAGGTTGAAAAACTGTGCCATGAGCCTCGGACTTCTTTACTTCGCCTCTCTATTCCACGAATTGAACTGGAGTTACGTGATTCTGAGTGTGTGAATAGATAAAACTTGAGGAACGTCGCAGTTCTCTTTCTTACATAAATGCTTTTTTCGAAAGATGATTTGTAAGAAGCCAAAACTCCGTCGCCTAATATATTATTTCAGCGTAGGTCATCGATAATATAATCGCTGACATAAGCGATAAAATAAGAGAGATACATTACCGAAGAGACAGGTACAAAAACTCGTTCTTTCCGCGCACAAAAAGCGACCGCAATAAAAACTGAGATCCACTAACTACACTCCCATAATACACGTCACCATTTCTCCTCCCAAAACCTTATCCTTTACATATTTACATGGCTAGTGTCCCAACCCCCCCTACCACACACCCACGCGGCGGCTCGCAGGGTAGTATGTTGATGTAGATTAATATTGCACGGTTTTTTAGGTTTGAATAACAAGCTTCGGTTCTTCGGCGGAGGACATTGCCGACATACGGTTGTGAATATCGCAACGTTACCAAGTGACACTTCTGCTGTTTATTCGTTTACCATGTAACACAAGACATCTGAAATTCAGGCATTTAGTATAGGTACATTTAAAAATTTTTTTAGCCTTAAGATAATTATATCTCTCCCTCAGTTCGCTAAACATCATGATATGAAATCCCGCCGAACAAGTTATGCCGGCTGGAGTAGGATTATTACTTGGGTTAGTTACGAAAGTAAGAGAAATAGTGGTTTTGACAGTATTTGGTAGAATTCCTTCGAAATTAAATGATGAATTGCATAGTTTTCCACTTAAGATTTATTACGTTCTTGCGACCCGGGTTTCATCGCTGCGCGACATCCACTACTGCGAGACTGAGTGTTGCGCAGCGATGAAACCCGGATCGTGAGAACATTATAAATATTTCATGAAAAACTAAATAATTCATCATTTCATTGAGATTAAAACCTTAGATTAAACGCTTTGTCCTATAACATTTTACCACACAGTGTATTTACTTGAAATTTAAAAAAATACACTGAACAGCAATAAGGCAAAATTTAATCAAACAGCATATTTTATATGTATTAAGAAAACAGGACTTCAAAGCCGAAAATCTTCCTCAAATTAACGCACTTGGTGAACGAAGCTTATGGTATGCATCTCGTCTGAATTTGCTATAGAAAATCTCCTCAAAGTTTCTGGGAAGTAAAAAATGTTTTATATCAAAATGTTCGAAGAGGTTAGGGGTCGTGCATAAACTATGTTACCAATTTAGGGGGGTTTGGGGTCGCCTAAAAACCTACGGCAGGTAACGAGGGGGAGGGGGGGGATTCACTCAAAGCAGCGTCGCTGTTATAATGCGCCTGTTAACTTACTTGTCAGCATTGCGTCGACAATACTACAGATTTTAACATGAGGAAGGACCTATCGTATGTCGTACATAATTTTAAACCATTATTTGTGTTATTTGAGCTGTTCCCTAATACTCAATAATTGAGGAAAAATATTTTTAGATTGAAAGTTTCACTTTTAGAAACAATGTTAAAAATAGCATTAAATTGCTGATAAACCAAATCGGCAACATGCTATTTTTTTCTATTTTATGTGTACACATTAGTAACTACTAAATCGGCTTCAACGCCTCGTGTTAGAAGGGGATGCTGAAGATAACATGGACAGACAAAACAGGAAATGATCTAGTGTACAGAAGAGTAGACGATGAAAGGACCATATGGTATACCATAGAGAAAGAGAGAAGAACAACGGATTTTTGAAGTACATAATTGATGGAAAAATAGAGGGAAAAGTCCCCAGAGGAAGACCCTAGAATAATGGATCGAAATGGATTGAAAGCATGGACCATTGGGAAGGTGAACAAAAAAGACTAGAGCTGTTTTAAACTGGGTGATGGAGAAGGTTGCTGAAGATAAAAATGAACGGACGAAATAACAAATGATGAAGTGTACAGAAGAGTACCGAAAACTGTTCAGAAAAGAAGAACCACATGGATTAGCCACACTCTGAGGCATTATTGGTTTGTGAAGAACGTAACTGAAGCATAAATAGAGGGGAAGCTACCTCGAGGAAGACCAAGGAATAAGTTCATGGACTAAATAAAGAGGAATTTACCTAAGGAGAGATACCAGGAGGTAAGGGAACTAGCATTAGTTGGGGAAGGGTGGAGGACTGCAATCAACCTATCTTAGGATTGAACAACCAATGATAAAGAGTAATACGAGGATCTACTGCTAAATGAAGCAATAGCAGCAAAATAAACGGTCATTTAGTAGAAAACCAACTTCAGCGAACGTTTCATCGTATAATTTTCTTTCATACTGCTCCGAAAATGCCTTATCTGTTTTAGGATCACGCCAGGTATGAAGTTAGTGTGAAGTTACCACAGCAGCGTCCCAGGACCAGTTTGCGCTCCAGCTAGGCAGTGTTGGGGATCGGTGGCAGTCAACCTATCATAGGATTGAACAACCAATGTTGATGTTGATGTGTGTGCTCCATACTTTTGAAAGGAAAAGTATTTTTACCATTACGTCTATTTTTTTCTTGATGAAAGAGCTAATTTTATCGGACTCCACTAAATACTTCTATAGAGAGATACCAGTCGGAAATGGAACTAGCATTAGTTGGGGAAGGAGGAGGGCTTATGTCAACCAATCTTAGGATTGTAAAACCAATGATTGCTAATGTGTTCACGTATGAAATGTTTCACGCAAATCTGTTCGTGAACGCAAATCGCTCCAACCACCATAAAGCCCATACCAGGAAAGAAGAATAAGGAGTGTGTCTGGGCGTTGGCTAGGCGTGGGTGTTTGTTATGCTTCGATGGAGGAAAAGGAGGAGTCAGTGGGATATGGGGTGGGGTTAATATCAGAATCGAATCGCCCGTATTTACTCTCTCGCTCCCTTCGTTTTCGGTAATATTTGGATTCGCCGGCAGGGTGCGTCGTCCGTGCCCGCCCTCCCGCCTGTTTATCATCGCGCTGCCTAAAGGATTTGCGTTCGGAATCGTATTACCTCGAAGAATGGAGTTCTCCACGCGTTCTCCCCCGGATGAAGAGCTGCTGTAACTGGGGGGGGGGGTGTGTGGGAGGGGTGTGTGGTGGAGCGGGTGGCATCCCTTGGGTCGGAGGAGTAAGAGAAGGGAGAACAGGCGGATAGAGAGCGGGAAGTGAATTATGTCCTCATTGCGAGCAAAATAGGGAAATTGAACAGGTGATTGGGTGCGTGAATATTTTATGCTAAATTCCCTTGGAAATTCTATTTGAACCGAAGTGGTCATCGGATATTTTTCCAGTTTCTGTTCAATGCGGGTATTGCTGTGCTGAACTCATTCATGTCCGGTTGTACTCTCGATTTTAAAATTGCAGCAAAAATAAATAAATATAATGTAATGTAGCAGTATAATTCAGCATGTGTCAACGCAACAGTTTCTATCAATTAGTAGATTGGTGGTAATTATATTTGTCAAAATTTTACTCGATAATAACTTACGGCTTTGTGGTAGTTCAACTTGGATGAAGGTTTAAATTCGGTACTTATGCCCCGATTTCATTTGGCATTAAACCACGTAAAAACGCAGCGTAGTTCGAATCAAATATGTGTAAAAGTCCCAAGGTCTTACTTTTGATTGGTATTCTGATACCTTAGGTAATCCTTGTTGACCATTGAATAAGTATTTCATATTTTGGAATGGTGTACTTCTGGCCCGTTTAGAGTTTAACGGGCAACTTTATTTGATTCCAGTCATAAAATTTGAACATCCTTAATTACAATGTTCGTAAATTAAAATATAATGGACGGAACAAATAAGGAATGATGAATGAATGAATAATTTATTAATTGTCCTGGGGATATACCCCTTAAGAAAAAAAGCAATTTACATTTTTTTGAGCAACATAAAGAGCAAAATCAACAATTTGGACAGTAACATAATGAAAAATTAAGTATGAATTAATACCATTTTACAATGCTGAATGCAAAGTTTTTTGGAAATCATATCATATAACAAATTCATCTGCATACATTTCTGGATTTACATTAATTACAACAATATGCAAAATTACAACAATATGCAATATAATAACAACATTTAGTATACAGTATATTTAGTATACATGATGAGGTATACAGAAGAGTGGAAGAGGAAAAGACCATATGGAATTCCATTGATAAAAGAAGAACCAGATGGATTGGACACACCCTGAGACAATGGGTTTGTGAGGAACATAATTGGTGATAAAATAGAGGAAAAAGGCCTCAGAGGACCCAGGAATAAGTTCAAGGCCCAGAAATAAGTTCATGGACCAAATCAAGAGAAAAGTACGTAGGAAGAGATACCCGGAGGAAAGGGAACTAGCATTAGATAGGGAGAGTGGAGGGCTGCAGTCAACCAATCTTAGGATTGAACGACTAATTACAATTTGCTCAACGTCTCTCTTTAAACTTTATATTGGTAAGACTGTAAGTGCTTTGCAGGGTATTTATTTCTGATAAAATGCTCATTCTATTCGTTGGAAAAATAACCATTATTCGGCTCCCGTTATTTTGTATAAATTTTAAGGCTGTCGGAAGCTCAACATCTATTCGCTAGCATGATGAAATCAATGTTTAAATAATAGAAATCGCTATAGGGAATTACTAATTACAATTAAGTTCGAGCTCCAAGGGTAGTTAATATGGTAATTATAATATGTACTGCTTGTTTGGAAAGACTTTTGTACTGTTTCTACCTGCCAAATTCATGGCCCTATGTTTCCACGAAAGCAAAAATGTTTCCTTTATTTTCATCAAGGTCCAATTTCTCATTTTTTCGCTATACCATGTTATTGGGTTTCCGGGCAACTTGTTGTTAGTTTCGTACAGATGTATTGATGCTACAAAAGTTTGCCATCTTAATTCCTACCCTGTCATCAAAAGAATGACTGGTCATGAAAGATATCTCTATCTCATCAATGTGCAGAAGTTAACGTTAAAAATACTGCAGGTCTGATCTGGACGGTCTTTGTACTACATAGAAATTTATAGTAATGAATAAAGAGTGAAATATTCTATTACTCGGGGCTCACTGGAAACTATGAATTTCGCCATAATAGAACTGGATAGGTGAACCAACTGTATTTAATCGTGTAGTAAAAATGAAAGCCTGAACACAGCAAATAAAGTTAAGCAGCCTAATCTCAAATTGAATCTTCAATAGTTTCTTAGAGAAGAAAATTATCCCGGTTCATTTGGCTTGCTTTTCGGATGTCTCGGAGGATGTGAGACGCTCTGACACCCCTGCCGTACACCCTTGTGGCAGCTTACAGGGCAGTGTGTAGTGTTCAAGGAAAGTGAAAAGAGTGGCAGTTCGAAACTCCCAAAGGCTATATATCGTCTGATTCATTCCGCAACTTTGGAGGAAGGGGACTGGTGAGGGTTTGGAAGCTGCTTCATTGCTTGGAAATTCCCCGGCGGCGTGCAGACCAATATGTCACTTCGGGGATAAATAAGAAGGGGTTGATATCAGATAATAGGTTGGGAGTTCAGTTCAAGGGCGGAGTGAGGCTGTGGGTGGTGTCAGGGGAGGTTGGAAAATTCGTGGAGGGTAACTGTTTAAGATAGTTGGAGCAAGATGTCATTTCACATAGGCTTTTATTAATTTGGCGTCATTTTTTAGGAAAATATCTAATTTTTTTTAAATATCTCCCGATTGCCGCAATACTTTCTCAAGGTTCATCGCTTGTTCAATCCTTAGTTTGGTCGACTGCAATCCTCCATCCTTCCCTAACTAATTCTAGTTCCCTTACCTATCCGTATCTATCCCTATATACTGTCTTCTTTATTTGTTCCATGAACTTTTTCCTGGGTCTTCCTCTGGGGACTTTTCCCTCTATTTTTACCTTCAATTACGTCAATCTTCGCATACCCATTGTGTCTCAGGATGAGTCCAATCCATCCTGTACTTCTGCTCTTTATGGTGTTTCATTTGGTCCTCTCCTCTTCTACTCTTCTGTGCACTTCATCATTCCTTATTTTGTCCATCCATTTTATCTTCAGCATTCTCCTTTGGCACCAGATTTCAAAGACTTCTAATCTTTATGTATTTTGCTTTCTCGAGGTATTTGCTAAAAAATGTTAGACATATGATATTTTATGGGTTTGTACGACAGTGTGAATTCCTTAAAAAATGAGGATTTCCTGCGCTTGCATCTCGTATTTGATTGTACAGCCTTAAGTTTGTTTTCTCATTTATTTTCATAAATTTATAATTTTAAAATCAGTGTTATTTCTACTGATTCGCCATAAACCTATTCGATTGGCGCTTTCTCCATACTAGGGCATAGTACTCCTCAGGCCGCCATATCAGCATGTGACGGGGAGTTTGAACACTAGCCGCGTAAAGATGTAAGGAAAAAGGTTTTGGAAGATTCAATGGTCACGTGTATTATGGGAGTGTATTTAGTGGAGCTCAGTTTTTATTGTGGTCGCTTTTTGTGCGCGGAAAAATAGAGTTTTTGTACCTAACTGTTCGTCAATGTATCTCTCTTTTTTTATAGCTTCTGTCAGACCTTTAGGTGCAGTGTGGCGTCATGATCATATACTCTGTGTCGCTCTGAAACACACCAGTTTTGTATTACTTAGGCAAATTATGCCTAGCGTGTAACCTCCGAGTCTCTAGGAGCTTCCGCCTTTATCCCTCCAAACGCTGTGAAGCACTTTAATGAGTCAAGATTAAAACGTATGCAGATCATTTTTTTCATTACTGAGAATTTTAGTAAAATAAAATATATTTTTGTTCCTTTGACCTTACAATTTTTAATTCATGCTTCTTAAGATAAGTCTAGACGTTGCTTTTACCCGCGCAAGTTCGTGGCTGACAGATGCATGTACAAATGCTACAAATTAGAACGGCCGATTTTATGGCCACGCGTCCATGCACCTACGCAATTTTTTAGTGTTTACACGATTCGATATCAATGGTAAATGTGTTCATGCATCTACCCGCGCGGATACATGCATCGCGTAAATATGGCTATATAGCTGCTCAAACAGAAAAATTGAAATTTGTTAATCGCCCTTAATACGCCGGCCAATTATCTTGCTTAATCCACCTACAAGATAGTATTGTGGCTGGTTCGCCTTGGACACCAGAGTATGATATAAGAGCAAATCGTAATCTATGAATACACAATTTACAACGCCTAGTCATAAAATCAGCATAAAACAGTCGCAGATTCGTCTTAGTTGTTTTATGGTCGAGTGCGTATAAACTCATTTAAAATGTATATTTTCCACGTACAATGAGGACCATAATAGTTGCGATGGACCAGTTCTAGGATACGTTGACTCTGACTAGGTAAAATAGGTTTTTCCACTTATGCTAAATATCTTAACAGCATTATTAGTCGCCAACCTCGCATGCGATTTCCGGCATGGTATACATCTCTTGCATGATTTAGTACCTTGTAACACAATTTTTTTGTCGCAGTGATCATAACCAGTAGTCGTATCTTAAGTAGTGTACTGCATGGTAGCATGTTCGTCAATGTATTACTCTCCTAGTTTCTGGCCTGACCATTTATTGTCACCCTGACTGCTTTTGGCCTGCACCTGGCATTCCGGGGGAACAAGAGTGGCTTGGATTTCAGCTGGGATGAGGGATTCATGCCTGGTGTGGAATAATCCCGTGCCACACACCCTAGGGATGGCTTGCACGGTATTTCGTAGATGTAGATGAAATGTTTCCTAACTGTTTGAAGATCCTTGTATATATTGCGATAAGCTTAAAACTAGAGAGAGCAATTCAAACGTTTTCTCAATCTTTTCAAAAATTTCTGTTGAGACTTAGTAGAGAGGTCGTTGGTCTGTCACTGCTCGTGAGAAAATTGCATGTTAAGCGTGTCCGTTCTGCAATCTCTTTCCAAAATTTTATTCTCGTGATCTCATCTGCCATATTGTTCAGAGTTTTGTAAGATGTTTTTAATGTCGTAAGAAAGAGAAACATTAAACTAACTGAACTAACATTACCTGTCGCACTCCTTTTTGGCAGCGTGAATGGTAGTGTACCTGTGCTGACTGACCTATTCCAAATAGAGTACCTATAGCTGACGTTACTTGGGAATTTCACCTCGTCTCCGTCTGCTCCTCTGCTAGTCCATTCACTTATTGTGCGGGTCCGATTCGACTTCCCACCATCCGCGTATTTTAAGAGAAAAAATATAAAATGGCTCCCATCCGCGATAACTTCATTCTCCTTTATCTGTACTATCGTCTGTTAGGGTAAGGGAATGGCAGGGAATGGGAGAAGAATGTGTTGGAATTGGGGAGCGGGAATTCTGTGGTGGAAAAAAATATCCTCATCTGTATTCCGGGCCCGTGTTGACTGGCGTTTATCATGCTTAGGCTTATTAAGTCTCGGGGCTTATTAAGCCGGCGGGGAAAAAGAAACTGCATGAGCGCTTAATTTACCGTTCCCCGGGTGCCGTGCACTAGGCTGGATGTGGTCTGGCTTGACACGATGAGCTCCTGAGAAGCAGTAACGTAGTGACTGGTTCCCAGTATTGTTGTCGAAGGATAGACCTGCTAGGCCGCCTTGTTGAGTCGATATCTGTAGTTGATTCTCGTGGGATAGGTTATTTGGTACTATTTATAATACTAGTCATATTTTGATTTAATCCTCTTTCGACCTTCTTCGAACATGTTGTCTCCATCTTTTGCATGGGCGTCCCAGAGTTCTTCTACCTCGCGTTCTATTCATTTATATTGTTTCGGCATCTTTTCTTTCCTCTTTCTTTCTTTGTTCTTTCATTTTCCATATTCTCATATTTTTTCATTGGTGTCTAGAATGCCAAGGTCTTACCTTAAATCTATGTTTATTTTTCTGTCTGTTCGTGCATAGCCTGCGGCTGATGTTACCTCAGCTGGCTTCGCTACCACAGACTTCTGCGCAGTGTTTATTTTAAGACTGCTTTGCCTCTTAAAGAAAATCTGTTTGCGCAGGGCTCTGGAATGAGGATTAATATTTACGATGAGTGTCATAACTTTTCGCTTCTTGCTTTCTCCATAGCAGTTTCGACCGCCGGAAAAGTGTGACTTTTTCACAAATGATTTGATATCTGTAACGCTTACTATGTATATTTCTGAAAATATAAATCTTTTAAATGGGAATCTCTCAAATCTACGAAAGATCGTTAAAATATTGAAAATTGAGTATTATAATATCACTGTGAGCATTCTTCTGAACCCTTGAAACGCATTTTTTCACTGGGACATCTGTGGCATTGTTGTCCGTGACGGGGAATTGAAGGGAAGTAGAAGATCTCTCCTAGGCTGCGGCAGAAGTCAGAACTAAAAGGTTGTTTACGGCCGAAGTGCACAGCCCCCTTAAAAGTTTCATTTTAGAAGCGTGATGAGTGGAATGTTTTTCTCAATAACACGACCGAGTGAGATGGAGATTCTCTCCGTCTCTATATCTAACTCTCTCCTCCTCTCTCTCTGTCATTTTGAAACCAGCATCATGGTGAATCCTTTGAAATTCCCATCCAAAGTGTTGAATATAGCGCAGATCAGAGCACATAAGCTCACTATAACGCGCATAAACCTCGGTCAGTGATACAATGTACATGGGCAAAGGTTTGATAACATTCCAAAGGATAGCAATTATTAAACTATAGTCACGGCTGTATCTTTTGTGTACAGTTATCGTATTCGTTCTACATAGATGTTCTACGTACAACCAAGATGACCGTATCGCGCTCGTAACGTGCGATCAGTGGGATTACACGATCAAAATGTTAACTTGGTCAAATTTTCTCGTTAACATTCTTAGGCTTGAAACTTCTTCCCTGAAAATTTCCGTTCAACCAGCGGCAGAAAGTTCATGCGCATAATGAGAATAAACACGTACAATGTTATGCGTCGTGAACAGCGGCCCTTTTTCCCGCCTCAGCATGCTTCTGTCCAGACGATGTCTCACAATAGCGGTTTCAACCTTAATTCTTTCGCTCGAAGGGTTTATTTTACCGTAACGATTATCACCTTGCCCTTCGACGATTTAAAAGTGAAAGGGCTCTCGGTTTTTCCTTGGGTTTGGACTTTTCGGCTGCCTGGACCGTAATGCGGCATAATGGGTCCCCGGCCCTAACGGTTCCCAAGGTCTTCAACGACTTCAGCTTCCCTTTGGGTATCCTGTTCTCTGAGCGTGCTGAAGGACACGGGTTTAATATTCTGAGAAGGACGAATCTGAGAACGTAACTCTGACGACGTTTATTTTATCCGCGTGCTTTATGTTGCTGCTTGAGGCGTCAGCTTAACAGGGAAGGACTAGCATAATGGATTAAGAGAGAGAAATAGGTGAATGGCATGTTAGCGATGTATCTTACGCTAATGTCACGCTGATATTCTGTTGATGTCTGTGGCGAGGTAGCAATATTTCTGAATCAAACAAATATAATGCATCGTATGCGTATTCAGCGTTGCAGTTATAAATGTGGCGGGGGGCGCAGGACACGGGGAACAAGGACTTGATGGGAGAGATGAATAAGATAAATAGCATATAAATCTTGTTAAATTTGTTTTGGGAATCGGGTTGGTATGGTGGCTGGAGTACTGGCTAACCATACGGGCGGTCAGGATTCTAATCCCGTCAGAAGAGGATGTCTTTCAGAGAAAACCCGACCCCTACATGAGTGTCTTGTGGAGTGTTTTTCAAGTACAATACTCCGTCTTTCGAATGAGACGTTAAACCGTGGTTCCCTCGGCGCCTTTCGTTAAGAGCAGTCTGATGCCCACGCCGGGTTTCTATCCACCCTTCTTCCCTTATCTGTCCCCTATGGCGCAAAAGATATTAGCTGTAGGTCGCCTCCCCGAAATTCTATCTATTCCGTAAATGTCTTTAATGCCGGTGTTAATCAATTTTAGCGGTCATTTTTAATGGTGTGTGGAAGGAAGAATTTTTTCATCAATTAGCTTTGCGGGTAATCTCTCATATTTTATCGCTTCTATCAGTTCGATGGATAGACTGCGGGCTCAAAATCTCTCTCATCGTACAATAAACGCGACAGATCAGTGTTCTTCGAGTAATCTAAGCATAGCGTGTATATTTTCGGGTCTAAAACGGTTGCCAACCTACTCCTTGCAGAGGCTGTGGGAGCGATGGGTTATTAAACTACAGTACCAAATATAGTCTACTAAGCAGCGTTAAGTGTGGTCTTATACCTCGAATATTAAGCTAAAATGCAAAAGTTATCTTGTTTACGGTAAACGGCAATGTATTCCAAATAAATTAGCCATCATTCTTTTCCCGAAGCATTCGTAAGTAGCTCACGCATGGCTGTTTATTCCCTCTGTCGTCGTATAAATCTCCATCGTGCATAAAATATCCTCCCCTTCTGAATGAAACTCACGTTATCTGAATTTTGCGAGTAAAATTAGCCTAACGTGTAGCCTCAGAGTCCTCGATGGTTCCCAATCAAGCTCTCCGGCTGATATGTTACTCCTTCTGTCTTCACGTTCTTAAGGTGGTGCGAGCGAGATAGTTCCCTAATGATAGAGACCATAATAGAGAGTTCTCTCATAATAGAGACCATATGCGATGTATTATACGTTATAATTTCACCAACTGTGATACACACGAATTAAATATTGCATTATTAATTGTGCAAAAAAATAGTTTTAAATGACAGAATTTGCAAGTAATCAAATGAAAATATCTAAATAAGTCTTTAACTTGACTCGTTTTTTTTCACGCGGTGCATTTGAAACTCCTTCCAAACGGAAGGTTTATTGTGATCCCGAAGAATTTACTGCGGTGAAAATATGATTAATTTTCCAAAACAGTTGAGAAAACACACAAACTACACACTGTTGATTTTTGGACGAGATCTAACAAGTGTAGTAAGTATTTGTAAGTGTAGGAAATTTTATTTCTCATTTTTAGGCCTCATTTTTAATATAAGGTCTCTCTTGAATGCACACACGCACCATTTCCTATATAAAAGGGCTGGTATTTTTTGGAAAATATCTCGGAAAGTAATGGGTAAGGTGCTGAATTTTGGGTGTCAATGGAAGGGTGATATATTTTTCTTTAAAATGAGATCAAATTCATTGATTTATAGGTAAAATGATATTTCGCTCAAACTACCTTAATCAGTGTGGTACACATGCTAGCCGCCTCTACGTTATGTAGCAGGTATTCGATAGTCGTGAAATACACCATCATACTGTAATTAGTGTACTTAACGTACAAAGTAGGAGATTTTACTTTCAATTAGTTTTGTAAATGTTATTCTGCTTATGCGGTAAGGATATTGTTCTCATGTAAAATGTGCAATGTGCACTTGTTATAGTTCGGTATTCAGAAAATTTTCCGTTCCAAAGTGATTGATTTTAAGCGCAAGGTATGTGATATTAAACTAGCATTTTATTCATTAATTAAATAGCAATAGCATTAAATGGCATTGCTAACTCTCGGTATTATTATGACGTCCTTTCGCCAAGTGAAAGCTTCCTTTTTCCGATACTAACTCCAGGCCCCATTTAATTTTTGCGGCCTAGATCACATTGATTTTGGTCCTTATTCGCTCGCAGAAGACAAGGGCATGACGAAATACTCCGTCCCGCTCATTAGTGTTTATATAATCTGCAAAACTGATTAATTTATCTCCAAATCTATGCGTGTGATGCAAAAGACAATGGAAAACTTCTCCCCGGACAAACTAGACAACTGCCTCAACAACGGGGGAAATTGACGAAATGGTGCACATAGGACGAAGGAGAAGAATTATAATGCCAATTATGTTAGAATAAGTAACTTTGGCGTTTATCTATTTGATTTTCTGGACTTAGTTGTTCATTTTCTAGAGGCAAAATACGTCATATTACTGAATAATAAATATTGTGCTTGCTAATTTGTTTAAACGACAAAAATGTTCCCCAAAGCGATTATTTGCCTAGACCAAGCAGACTCGGCAAAGTAAAAGCAAAGTTCGGGCCTGTGAACCAAAAGTAGTGGCTCGCAATTTGGGATACATTCTTATCGTCTTCAGAATAGATAACAAATTAATAATGTTAGGAGTTTTAATAATAAAGGAACATAATGAAACACTACATTAGTTCAGTACATTAGGAACACTTTATGAACTCATTGTCAGATTTAACATCCACCTGATAACCGTTTCTTAAGGGAGAAACGAACGAGAAAAACAACCAAAAGACCGTGGGTGGAATAAATGAGGAAAATTGTGAAGAAAGTGAATGTATAGCATTATCTACATCTACATTTACGAGATATCGTGCAAGCCACCCCTATGTTGTTTGGCACGGAGTGATTCCACACCAGGCATGAGTCCCTCATCCCAGCTGAAATCCTAACCGCGCACGTTCCCCCGGAATTCCAGGCGCTGGCCTAAAGCAGTCAGGACTATCATACGCGGTCTCACCAGAAACTAGGAGAGTTCTACGTGGACAAACATGCAACACTACTTAAGATGCGACTACTGGTTATAATTTCTGCCACAGATGAATAGTTGGACAAAGTACTAAATAATGCAATAGATATGTCATGCCGGAAATTGCATGCGAGGATAGTGACTAATAAAAATGTTAGGGTATTAATCACATTTTATAAATCTATTTTATCTATTCAGGGTTATATTACCCTAGAACTGATGTATAGCAACTGATATGGTCCCTTATTGTACGTGGAGAAATGACTTTTTAAATCTATTGGTTCTGCAGTCATTTTCCATAATCTTATGCCTGTGATCGTTTCTACCCTAATAGTTTGGCTCTTTCTAAATATGTTTAATGAAGTAACTAGTTATAATGAATTATCAAGAAATACAGCTATTAGCTGAAAATAAAATGTAGTGGTTAGCTAAGGTAAAGCAATGTTCTGAATGGTAACTACTGATAATGGTCTGTGTTAGGATAAAATGTCCTCTATTGCATAGAATCTTCAACTACTCCGCGTGCTCATATCTTTCCGTGAAATTCAGCCGCTAATATTTACCTGTTGCCTTGTACATGAGTGATATGATTTTTCCTCTCTAGGAACGCTTTTAAATCTTAATGACCGCTTGCCATTATTGAAGGTGATGTATTTTCCGCGCTGGGAAAGAATTTTGTATGCTTTTTTTTGGAGAGAGGTGTGTATTCATTTTTTTAACTCGTTCGTAACTGCGATGCGAAGTGTCAACTTTCGATCATATCTCAACTTCTCGATTATCTGCGCGAGTCGTAATTTCCTAAGAGCAAACAAATTGCAGCTGGTCTCATTTTAAGAGCTGCTGGCTTTAACATCGTAACCTTTGAACTTTCATTTTTTTGACTGTGAAAAGTGTGGGCGACTCATTTTAATGATCGCAGTCAGGCTTTTTTTTATAACTTAACGGTGAAATCGTTTATTCTTTCTTTGGTGATATGTATATTAAGTAGGAAAGAGAAAGAAATGGCTTTCTTACACAGTATTTTGCATTACTGTGAAATATATTGACATTTCTGTTTCTGCTGGATAACGAAATTACTGGTTACTTGTGATATTTGCCGTTTATCTGCTAAGTAATTAGATCACCAGGATATTTTTAATCTCTGTGTTTGAATGGGAATAATGAGCTTGTTATTATGAGCGTGGACTTGCTAGAATTGTGATGTCGATCTTGAATATTTCATCATTCGTCGTTCAATCCTAAGGTTGGTTTACTGTAGCCCTCCACCCTTCCCTATCTAATGCTAGTTCCCTTACCTCCTGGTATCTCTTTCTATGAACTTTCCTCTTTATTTGGTCCATGAACTTATTCCTAGGCCTTCGTCTAGGATCTTTCCCTCTATTTTGCCTTCAATTATGTTCTTCACAAACCTATTGTGTCTCAGGGTATGTGCAATCCATCGGGGTCTTCTTCTCTGTCTGGTGCTCCATATGGTCCTTCCTATTCTGAAGATGACGCTTAAGCTTTGAAACCTGTATGTTTATAAGTCTGTGGTATTGTAAAAGTTACCATTAAATTCTCTTTCCTATTCTATTCTTCTGTACACTTCATCATTTCTTTTATAGTCCGTCCATTTTATCTTCAGCTACCTCCTCCAGCACCAGTTTTCGAAGGGTTCTTTTCTTTTCTTTTCTTTTCTGATCAGCTTTTCCAATGGTCCATGAGTCGGGCTCGATGTCGACTTCAAAAATGAAGATCCAATGGTATATAGGTTCGGAACCCAACGAAAGTAATGGTATTTCGTGAAACATAATTGATGGATGGGTATACTTTATCCATTAAAACGAAAAGTCAACGAAAATTTATTCCAATGATGATAACTTATAACTTTATTTTTCCACATGTTTTTTTAATTTGGAACGACCCTAGTTTCGACGTTCAACGTAATTTTCAGCTAAATATTCACACGCAAACATCACCATAAATCCACACAGTCCAGTAGAAAGGAACTTTTGGGTGGGATTGAGAAATAACAAACTAAAACACTCTAAGGGTACAGGAGAGGGTGAGAAAAACTAGTGGAAAAACAATGTTATAAGCTATCATCATTGTGTTGACAAATTCCATAAAGCTACGCCTGAAACCACAAATTATTATAAAACATGTTCATTGGTGTAGAGATCTTTTCTGTTTAATCAGCCCTCATCAGGTACATTCAGCTTTTTTTTATTTCCGCATTTTGAGAAATATATTCCCTCGTAGCTATATGTTCGTAGTATGTAACTATATGCTCGCTCGGAGCAGTTTTAAACGAAGCGCGCAGCTTTCCTTCGAATTTTATTAATACATACATACCCATCACGCCGTTTCCTTTCGGGGTAGGCACAGTCAAAATGTGTCACTCATTAATACATAATTGTACACCTAACTCTGCTTCAATAATATCCTCCATACTGACCTATCCTTGCAAACCTCTTTTGCCTCATTTACCCCCATACACTGTTTCCTACACGCCCTCCTGTTTTTAAGACTCCTAATATTCCTCCTCCTCAGAATTTCCTCAACCACATTCAACCACACTTTGTCGGCCTACCTCTACCTCTCACACCATTCATTCTACTCTCATATATCTGTTTCGTTATTTTACTCTCATTCATTCTCTCAACATGGCCAAACCAACGAAGCACACTCCTTAAATACACGTCCAATACTGGAGCATTTAACCCACATTCATTCATGACCCACTCATTCCTGACCCTATTCATCCTACTTTTGCCGCAAATACTCCTCAGATAACTCATACCCACGGCGTTTATTCTACTTATATGTCTATCCTGACATACCCATGTTTCACTACCACATAGTAAAGTGGGAAGAAGTACACTTTTGTTCACGGCAATTTTCGCTGAATTTTATTAATTATTTTGGTAAAACATTTCTGTCCAGGGTCCCACACGGTGGTGTCGTATTCGAGGTGTGGCCCAACCAGAACAGCGAAGAGGACGTTTCTTTTACCTTCTCGTTTAAGGACCTTCTTATTATACGCTTGATAAACCCTAGTTTTTTAATGCTATGCCGCATGCGTTGATTTAGTAGATGTGAAGTTCATTCGAAATTCGAAAACTAAGCAAATAGAAAGCTTGAAAAAAGATAATTCTATCACTTAATAGACGCCTATAGAGATGCCCTTGAGGAAGGATAAGAATGCTTGGCAAAGTCAAAAAGCGACGGAAGGGATGGTTATGGCAAGTAGTCGTGTAATGATACTGAAGGCCGTTTTGCAAACTACATAAACCCGGAAAAATTTGGAATTTTTCACTTTAAAGATGATATCAATACAATTCCCCGCAGTAAATTGACTTATCTCTCGTTATTAATGAAAATTCGCTCGAGTGGAAAATACAATTTTCGCATTCATTTTTAAGTTTTGCATCTCATGTGTCCGAATTAAAACGTGTATTTATGATATGTAAAAAAATGCCGCATTCGTTTTCAACTGCCGTGGCGTTGCGCAGTTACATTAGTTTTTGAAATAATCATACATGGCTCCCTCTGTGAAATAAAATACTTGATTAACGCGTGAATAATATCTTTCATAATGTCGCTGTCATTTCGAATTTCTGCTGACATTCGTAAACTTTTATGCACGGGTGATGGATTTTGGAAGGTCAATTCAATTTTTGGGATTGCCTGTTTTCGACAGCTCCCCATTGATTAAAATGAATTTATTATCCGCGAATATTCTCGTCCACTTAAGCCACACGGATCCCAGTGTTTGAAATTTTTTTCAGCAGGATCCGTTGGATTCGAAAAAATTATAATATTGCTCGAGATTGAATCCGTTTACGGCTAATTACCTCTTGCTTTTTCCCGTTTAAGCTTTATCATGGCAATCGTTTCCTTATATTGCTCTACAAATTGCTGAGGGTCAGCGTTAGGTGTGACCATTTATCCATTCACTGAACAAACAATGATAAGGGGACTTTAAACGAAGTTTATTTGACTTTAAACGAGCCATTTATCCATTTCACTGACAAAACACTGATAAGGGGACTTTAAAGAAAACCCTGTGATACTGTGTTGAATAAAATCGTGGAAAAATAAACCCTGGTATCAATGAATTACGACAACAACCACTGTAAAAATGTTAAGGGAAGAAATTATATTCATGCAAACTATGAGAGTTGAACACTGTTTGGGTACACTACCGATATAGGTAGATATGAATTTTGAAGAGTGAAAGTCTAATTGTGTCTTAAGTCTGGTCTACACATGATGTTTTGTGGCCAGCCGTGAAGGATCTGGCGAGACTGGCCGGTTTTTCCCGTTCAAGTTTTATCAGGGTAATTGTTTCCTTATATTACTCTACGAATTGATGAGAGTCAGCGTTAAGCGGAACCATCTATCCATTTCACTGACAATACACTGATACGGGAACTTAAAATGAAACCCCTGCTATGACTTTGTGTTGAATGATGATACCATGATCTCACAATAAAAGTGTTGTTCCCTTTCCACAGAATTTTATTCACCAACCAAGATTTCGACATGAGCTATGTCATTTTTAAGGTGATACTCCAATTCCACAAAATATCACCTGACACGCTAAACTTAAATTAAGTGTTGAATGAAATTGTGGACAAAGAAAAGCTGTCATCATTGGATAATGAGAAAAATCTGTGTAGGATTACATCTACATACTACCCTGCGAGCCACCGCATGGGCGTGTGACAGGGGGTGTTAGAACACCAGCTGTGTAACGATGTAATGGAGGAGATTTTGGGAGGTGAAGTGGTGGCGTGTATTATGGGAGAGTATATAGTGTAGCTCTGTTTCTGTTGTGGTCGCATATTGTGAGCGGAAAGAAGAAGTTTTTGCACATATCTGTTTGGCAATGTACCTCTCTTATTTTATCGCTTTGTCACACCTAGAGATGTGGTACGGCGTCATGATAATATTCTCCGTGTCGCTCTGAAACGCACCAGTTCTGAATTTCTCAAGCAAGCTAAGCCTAACGTGATGCCGCCAAGTCTCTATGGGTTCCCACCTGAATCCCTCTAAGAGTTGTGAGGCACTTTTTACTGTGGTCGCTTATTGTGAGCGGATAGAATGAGTTTTTATACCTATCTATTAGGAAATGAATCTCTATGAATAGCAAGAGAATAAATAATGCTAAATTAAATCATGCGTGTTGATTATTCTTAGAGTTCGCTAACGGTTAAGGTAGATATGAATTTTGTAAAGTAAAACTCTTATTGCGTCTTTAGCTTGTTGTACACATAATGTTTTGCATTCAGTTTTGAAGGATCTGGAAAAACTGACCGACAAGACAGACCCAAATCATGCGGCTACACTATCCAAACAGCCACTCAGTCTCACGCTCAAACATTCCGAAATCACTAGAGTCAAAGAAAAACAGTACAGCCCTATAATAGGAATGTCCTCGGATGAAAAAGTCAAAGAGAGATGCTACTCTGCTCTGGTTAGGCCACACGTTGAATATGTCGCGAGCATTTGGGACCCTGGTCACAATGATTTAACCGCAAATTTGTAAAATACAAAGAAAAGATGCGCGTTTCGTTTAAAACTGCTACAAGCAAACGCATATTGTTTCATAGCTTTTAGAGGTATTAAGGTGGGAGCTCTTAGAAACTTGGAGGCATCACGCTAAGCTTAGGTTGTTTGAGAAGTTCAGAATTTCTTCACTCTGGTGTGTTGCAGAGCGACACAGAGCATTATGACACATCTCTACATCTCTAGGTCTGACAGAAGCGATGAAATTAGGGAGAAACATTACCGAACAGATAGGCATAAGTACTTGTTCTTTCCGCGCACAATAAGCGACCACTATAGAAATGAGCTCCACTAAATACACTCCCATGGTACACGTCACCATTTCACCTCCGGAAATCTTATCACTTACATCTTTACGCGGCTGGTGTCCGGCCACTAGCCCATGCGTCCTTCTGACGTTCTGGAATGTATCACGGAATATTTATTCACAAAATGAAAATGAGTTCAGAGAAACTTCAATCTTACAACCATTCGGCTGCATGTATAAGTCAAAAGATTACATTAGGGAATAGTTGGCAAACTGGCACACGAATTTTGTCACAAGAAGAAATATAATTTGCTAAATTGTCTTTCAATCCTTCGTTTTCAGGCTTTCGCAGCGATATGCATTCCCCTTATCAACCACTTCCGGGTTTTCCAGCTGCGAAGAGAAACTTTTTATATTCACTCAACCCTTTGTTCTTCCTATTGGGAAAATCGTCAGGTGACAGAAGAATTCAGATATATTTGTGTTTTCTGCTCGCTACACGATAGACTATCGTTGATTAAATTTTAAGCAATAAAACGTATGTCATTTAGCAAGAATAAAACAAATATAACTGAATTTTCCTGTGTTTGACGAGTTTATCAGAAGGAAAAACGAAACGTTGAAGGCACATAAGTTACTCTGTACATCAGGAATTCCCGTAAATGATGGAGTATTGTAATTCCCTTTCACTAATTAACACCCAATCGTGTTTTGATGAATTGTCTATGTAACATTGTGACTCCTGCGGCATTTGGACAGCAAAACAGGATAAAAAAATACTGTCGAGATGGAATTTCAGTCTCCACAGTTTTCCCTGATATATTCCGGTCTAAGCGTCCACCAATTCTCTTTTTCAATCTGTGGCTCCTCGAAACGCAAAATGATAGTATCATAATTATCAAAGTGAATCTTTAGCATTAAATATGACACATCAGGGATTTTAAGGGGAGAAAAGCATAACACATTGCCGCAGGAAATGGATTGACTCCATTCCTTCTCGATACGTGGATGTCACGCGGTCTTACATTCCCTTTTTCCCCTACATTTCTATTGCAGATATTTTCACTGCACAGCAACGGAAGAGCCAGACAAGAGACACGTAGTTTAAAAATAATCGTACAGAAAGTGGGCTAATTAAGGGAAACGTCAATCAAAAGCCATAAGAATGACGATTGATTTTATCTTTAAAAATATCGGCAGGTTTGGAGTGTCTGACCCGGTGAAATATCTGAGAATACTTCCTGCATAGATTTGAACATCATTAGGATAAGTCACGAATCCGTCATAGAACAAATATTAAGGATGGATATTCAAGAGACCTTCATTTACTCCTTCCATTCCTTGTGACTGAAATTACCTTAAAAATGGTATTCTGAAAACTACGTTCCATCAGCAAAAGAATAATAAAACTTTGGGAATAAAGGGAATCGTGCTGAAGTTGTACCTATGGAACTGGCTTCCCACGGAGAGGGCCGGGGTTTGGAACCGAGCGAAGATAGAAATATTTCAGTCGACTCCGTATCCTGAACTGTGAGATATGTTGAGAGCACTTCAATTACAGTACTCCGTCCGTTCAACCGAGGACTTTTGGCACCTCTCTCTGTGGGCATTCCATTGCCGATGCCAGGTTACTCTCCACCCTTCCTAGTTTCTCCAAAATATTCTTACATTATCTTCAATACAAAGTTCTTGGACTAATTGAAGACGAATGAAATAATTTTAAATCTTAAAAATTATCTAATAGATCGGAATAAGGACGCATGTAAGTTGAATAATTATATTTTTAAAGGCTTTAAATGAGTGTTAACAGTAATTCATTTCACTACCCCTATCTAATTTGTAAGTTTTCTGTTTATTGGGGACATTTTCTGTAATTGATGTATAAGTATTTTTAGTCGCTTTAGTGGCAGCAGCCATGAAAATACAAAAAAATTATATTTTTAAGCTATTTATATCACAACACAGTGCTCCCGAAATATACATTTTGAGAACACAATAATTCTAATTGGTTAGAACCAGAACCTTCACATTTGTGAATCAGTTCATTAAGTTTCCGACACTGATATATCTTTGTTTGAAATAACATTTTGCTGTAGTTAAAAAATGAGAATACTGAAAATTTACAGAAAAAACATCTCATAGTTTGCCAACAACCGTTATCATCTGGTTACCGTAGTCCATAATAGGTTAAGGGCGCAAATGACCCCAGTGATCCGCCCCAACAATAAATAACCATCCAACCAGACGGCATCAAACCATATTCATTGCAAAAAAGCACAAAAATAGGTGCGGTACGCAGTAAGAGGCACAGGCGAAAGATCAAAGAATCATCAAAGTGAGGAAATTAGCAATGAAAATATCATTTCATGAGGGAAAGTTCCCCCGTCGCGAAATTTCAAAATTGACATTGAATTAGAATAGAACGAGGCTCTTAAATTCTGAAAGTTTTTTTCCCTTGTCCTTTCGTTTTTTTCGAGGGTGACGATGATGCATTTTTTTATTATGGGAAAGAAAGACGGAGGTCATTGGAACCGTTCTTCAAGAATATATCCACCCTCCTAGTCACATAAAAACTGGGACCTTTCCCGTCGAGAAAAGTACGGGAAAGTGTGCGACCGCGGGTAGTTTCTGACGCCCTCTAGATGGAGAATGGAACGATGAGGGAGGTCTTTGAGGATCGCGCGACTTCAGGAGTGGTAGGGTGGGGGAAAAGACGGTTTCAAGCGAGGAAAAGAAGACATTAGTAGACGGGGAAAGGTCTGCGGAGGAGATAAGGCAGAAAGATATGGGGTGGGCGTATTTATGTCCACATCCCTGGAAGGTTTTTAAAGGGACATAAAAAATACGATTTAAGAGCGAGAAAAAAAATATTTTCAAATGAATGGAAAGAAAATAAAGGACAGGGCGAGGGAGTGTCGGACGAAACCTTTCTGGGAGGGGTGAACAGCATCACGTTTTCAAGGATAGCTCTTCATTTTTTTTTGGTCGCCACAAACCCTCTTAAAATAGTGACGGGACTGAACAAGTATTGTCCACGCGCGCACAAGTGCGGAAAATCCGCCACATATACCATCCGGCTGTGAGCGTGACTCTCTTCAGCGGAGTTCTTTATGTTTTAAAGAGGCTTTGCATTCAATTTATGGCAGTCTTAACCTCGCGGGAAGGAGTGGAATTTCGCGATAATGAGTGAATATTTCAGGTGATGAAGTGCCTCGTATGCTCGCAAGACTCTGGAGAGAAAAAATAAAAAAAATCCCGGGCATGAGAAAAAGAAGTCTAGTTAGATCTTTCTGTAATTCTGCAAAAAGTAAATCCATATGGCATGCAAAAATATGTAACCCTTTTTAATGTGTCGGCGAGATATGCGAGGCTTAAATATTTCGCCGCGTGGTGCCGGGAGGCCGACTGAAAATTAGAATTTCACTTTTTTTTTATCGCTTTGCATTTGGAATTCCGAGGCAAAAAGCTTTCTCTTGCTCTCCTATTAGACTTTAATTTTTCTAAGTTGACACTTCACTTGGAATTCTCGCACATTTTGGTGAGATACTAACTCGTAAACAGCTTACTTGCATGAAGTGAAATTTCTACGAAAAACTCAGCCAAATCTCAGAGCGATTCCACAAGGATACCTCATTCTTCGCGATCAATATTTCATTCCTCAATATTGCTAAAAGATAGGTATGCTGTAAATTAAGTTCGTATCATAAAAATGGCTTTGTTACCTCTCCATAAATGCATTCAGCTATAGATAGCTTACTTGTATAAAGTGAAATATCTACGAAAAACACAGCCAAATGTCAATGCGATACCACAAGGATACCTCCTTGTTCACGGTCAATGCTTGATTCATCAATATTGCTAAAAGATTGATGACCTGTAAAATAAATTCATATGATAAGACTTGCTTAGTTACCTCACAATAAATACGCTCAGTAACTATTCAGTTATTGGTCAATTCATTTTGCGGAGTAATATCACACACAGCATGTATTTGCCTCGTGATCATGGCTAAATAAATCCTTGGGTGATATTACCTTGGATCTAAATTGTTCCGAAGTTGTTCTGAAATTACCCTTTGAATAAATAAGATGAAATGAAAATAAAAGCAGTTGTTAAATGACAATGTCACCCTGTTTGGCTCGTGATATGATTTATAAACTAATTACCAGTACGATAGGAGTCCAAATCCAAGGACAGCCTATATTTGTATATTTGAGATTGCTCCAATTATAGTACTTGTATTTCTTCAAGATTACGAGATTATTTTATATTATGTGTGGCAATATGCCAACTGTGCGAGGCAGCACACTTAAGCTTAATTTGAAAAGGGAATATATTCAATTAATCAAGTCAAATTTGCCCATTTTCAAGCCATTCTTTGCTTATATGGGTATAAAAGTTTACAATAAGTTGTCTTATACTATAAAAATACGAAAAGTTGATAACTATTTCTACAGTTGGCCAAGTTTTGGTTATTTGCTGAGGAAGATACTTTTAGCTTTTTCTGAAATATTATGTACTAGGTATTCTTTATTAACTTAGGGCTACTTTTTAAAGTTAATGGCACTAGCATTATTGGATTATTAATTCTATTACTTTTTTACGATTCATAAAGGTCATTACACTAATAATAATGTACCATATCATGTTTTATGAAGGCAATGTATATGTACCTGATTAGGGTTGCGTCAGTAAAGGTATTCCTTAGAGGCACCCTAGCTTTCATGTGGATGAAATGTAAATTCAACATATCAAGTTGTTGTTGAAAGCAAATAATTTCTTTTCCTCAAATCTCTACAGCATAAATAAATGATTGTATATCGCAGAGTGCTGGGTGAAGATTTCTGTTTCTGGGTGTATATTTCTGGCTGGTGCTGGGTGAATATTTCAACTGCAATTTATAGAAGACAACGGTGTAAATAAGAATGTTAAACATTTAATTTTTGCGTAATGTGAAGTACCCCATTTGTTATGTCGATTACATCTCGTTGAACTTCAAAGAAATATAACCTACATTATTTAGATTTATGAACAAGTTTTAATATGCGAAAAGAATATTTTTGAACCTTTAAATAAAAACGCATTAAAATGGACATATCTGCTCCCTTTTGGTTTTTAGGTTATGTTTTCCACGTGGATACTTAAAAATTTCTCGTACGAGGGAGGATAAAACACTTCCCGAAAGATGAAAGCTTTCAAAATTGTCGATGTCTGACTTCCAGTTACGATTTGATGCGCGCACTCTGAGGTCACCTCTCTTTATGTCCGTTCGCACGAATGGAGAGGAAAGAAACATCAGTAGATGTATTTTGAGCAGGGTATTTTCGGGTGAAACTCAAGTTGCTGCTTCTATCTTGACAAGGGGGACACTCATGTCATTTTAGGAAGGATGCATGGAAGAGAACTTCGGCAGATTTTGAGAAAATTCCGGAGTCATTTACTTCTTCTTCTCACTTTCTTCCTATAAATAGATGATATGTTTTCACAATAAAAGTCTTTGTTCACTTTCCACAAAACTTTTATTCCACCAACCAAGATTTCTATAAAACTATGTCATTTTCAAGGTGAAACTTTGGTCGGCGAAATAAAATTTCAGTGAAAAGTGAACGAATACTTTTGTTGTGAAAACATGACATCTATACTCTATTTCCACAAGATATCGCCTGATTCGCTAAATTTAATTCAAAATTTAATTCGTGCAATATATAGGTATGTGTGTAGCCGGAGTTCTATCTCTTGTTTATCCTGCAAGCGCTGTGCGTCCCTCAGGGCCGCGATCTTCTCCGCCGGTCGGAAAGTATGTACCCAGGAAGAGATACCAGGAGGTGAGGGAAGTACCAGTAGATTGGGAAGGTAGGAGGGCTGCAGTCAACCAATCTTACAATAAAACGACCAATGATGACCCTGAGTTAAGCAAAGGAATACACCGTATTTAAACAGAAGATATTTTTCGGGCTGTCGGTAAGCGATGTGCACAAAATTTGAGTTTTTGGAAAAATTGAAAATTACATCTAACAATATCATCCCTAACATGATCTTCATCGATAACGTTATCAATACCACATCTTCAACTCCATTGCCCTTGCATTTTCCATGCAACTTCCCGTATTTCATTAAAGTATACTTTTTTCCTCCTTTCTTAAATGTTTTTCATTTATCATATTTTCCCAGTCTTTTAATAAAAAAAATCCAGATTAATATAAATTTTGAGCATGGTACTATCCTGTAGCTTCCTCTTTTCATCCTAGGCTAGTATTTCCGGTATTTGTGGTGAATCGGATTTTTGTTAGACCGTACGATTGGTCTTGTTCATCTTACCCGAACACTGATGACCTATGCAGCTTCTCCAATGCTCAATTTCCCGAAGAGCCATATGCCATTTATTTACGGAATCCATATTTCGCTCCAGCTAGGGATCTCCACTTTTTACTCATCTCATTGATCTATCATTCTAGAGAAGGTGGTTTGAAGATACTATAAAGGGGATAATAATGCTAAAGACTGTCATAGAGGAAGGGATGATGAGTAATCGAGGAAAGGGAGGAGACGGAATAGTTTTTAAGCACGGAATGAAGAATTACGGGACGTATACAGATATGAGAAAAACATTGCGTTGTTATATATTGGCCTGCGTCTGTTAATTTTGATCTACAAGTGACATTTAGTCGTTAGTCTTGCAAGATCTAGCTTAATTAACCAAGCAAAACGTTACGTAAAGACAGCAAACTTGAACGTCTAGAATAAGCGTTTCGAACGAACAAGAGGGTTGACAAACTAGCGAGGCTGATAGGCCAGAGCTTTGATAACATGTGAAAAGACAGACAAGACTAAGTGAGTTGGCGCGAGACATGTTAATCGGTCAAACTTCGCTCCCCTGCCAGTCTGGTAGAGGTGGGAATTCCAGTTCATTTCGAAGATTCGATTCATGCGATTTGGTTCATATCAGTGACTCGTTCTTTGAAATCATTCATAATGAACGAAATGAACAATGGAAGAACCAAATGACTGCGATGAGTGAGTTAACGACGATGAATTATTTCACTGAAAAGAACCAAAAATCAAAGGAACCAAACTAAGGTGAAGAACCAAATCCAACCAATTCCTACTGTTGGGAAGCTGCCTACACGGAGATAATGAGTTTAGATATGAAATTATATTTTCAGATTTAATTAGTTTATTCGTTGAAATATTGGGAGACTTAAGGAACCTGAAAGTGCCTATCCTTAAGAACAGTTTCATCCATGATGCCTGGAGTTGTGAGCCTAAAAACTCGCCCGTACTTCCTCGGCGATTGGAGACCATATATTAAGAAACTCATGTACTTGCGATGTTCAGACGAAGACGAAAGAAAATGGAAATTAACCTAGAAATCATCCAGAAGTAGCCTCTTGATTTCTTTTCGATCGCCTGAGGGAACATTTCGAACCGTTTAATGCGTGATTAGTTCCCGAAAAATGAAGGAGGTCAACGTAGAGCACCGCAAAAGACTTCGTTCTCAAATCTCAGTGTTTTGATTGACTCCGTTGTCTCAGGCGTGGCATTGTGGAATTTATTTAACATGGTAAATGAAAAGATGACTCAGTTATTTCGCTGGAATTTGCTTCAAGACGACAATGGATTCGACGTGGCGCGGAATCAATAGGTGTGGGGGCACGTCAATCTCCATGGCATGGCACATCTTCCTACCTCATGTGGCACGACGAGGCACGTCATGTTTCCTGTTGACCCGGGTTTCGACGTGGCACGTCATCATCAGGTGAGGTGATGCGTCATCTTACCCTAAGTGGTACATCTTCTTATCTAATATGGCATGACAAGGCACGTCATGTTTACTGATAATGACGTGACAGGTCGAAACATGGGTCGCTTGGAAATAAAGCTATGTGGAATAATAAAGTCATCTTATCATTAAAAATGTTGAGCAGTCGTCGCAAATTTTAAAGGTTTTGGGTTCGATTTCCAGCTCAGTATTTTATTTCTTAAGGAATCATAAATCTTCCCACCTTTCCCACTAACGCTGTACTTGTTAATTTTTACGTGTTCTCCGTTCTATTCTCCCCTATTACGATCGCACGAGAGTTCAAGCAATGTGTGGAGAGCTTGCTGCGCGAAGGGAAAAGAAATGGCCAAGGAGGTGTGGTGTTAGGCACACTTTTTGGCCAGATTTTTCCACCGGGTGTGTTAGATGGGCGTAGGGATAAAAATGTTTGGCCCAAAGAAATGTTCTCTCTCTCTCAGCTCCTCAGCTTCAACCTCTTCACAGCTAACAAAAAAATCTTTTTCTTTTTAATATTTCCCCACTCTCTCCCTCTCCTGAAAATTCAGCACCCGCTCTCTGGCATCCCCACCTCTTCCTATTTCCCTTCCTTGAATAAATGACGAGGCGGTGTTGTCGTGGATTTTAAAGGGGAGAGGCGCATCGCACGGGTTTGCTAGGGGGAAAACGAGGGTATAGATCGTTAAAAATGAGGTCTGTCGGAGGGAGTAGGGTAGGGCGGAAGAGAGGGGGTGGGAAGGGTTGTTGAAGAGAACTAGAGTAAGGGAAGAGGTGATGGCACGTACATGGGGAGGTGACGGGGCTTGGATTGTTGGAATAAGAGGGTAGGAGGGAGGGAGAAGGGGAGAGTTTAGATTAAGGAAGCCGAGGAGAAGCTAACGCCGGCTGCGTTGCACGTTGCATGGCACATAACCCCGCTTGCAATCGTCGTCATCACGACAACATGTGCCGGGGACTCAGGCGTTCCTTGGCCTCCCTTTTTGCAATTATTAAAGGGAGAAGTACCGCTGCAGTTTCCAGCGATGTCGCGTCGCGGAGGCACGGATCCGTCTTCTGCGGGATTCCACCGGTATTTCAGAAGCTCGCACCTCAGAGTGAATATGATTTAAACGCAATTTTCCCATCCATTTTATCTTAGGAAAATTTGTCACCCATGAAATTTATACTCAGTGAAACTTATATTAAGCAGCTACCACGGGACCCATAAGGTAGCGGATGCTGAAGAAGGTGACCGCTGATGGAAAGGAAAATTTATATTGGTTTTATATATTGGTAGTTCATTCCGTTCCCGAAAAAATCGGCCATTTAGAGAGGTGACTTATGAAAAAAAGCAGTTTGGCTGAGGAACACGTAAAATAAGTTTACAAATTCATTTTCGTTTCCCGATTTCCTCTTTTTCTCATAAATACATATTCCTTCCCATTGTTTTCTTTACCTTTCTGTCGCCCACATGTTATGTCTTTTTTCCGTCATCCGATAACCCTAAAATGTGAATTCAATCCGTTCCGGCGCAACCTTTTAAGTGTCCATTATGAATAGCGACAATGACTACTTTGTTTCAATCCACAGAGCTTTTTACTGGTACAAATAGTTTCAACGCAACTGCGTCATCATCAGGTACCTGATAGTTTACTAGTTGTACCAGTTAAGAACTCTGTTGATTTATGGAAAGGAAAGTTTGAAGTTGAGGAAAGAATTTATATAATATGAAACGACGTAAAAAAATCTGGAAAAAACCTTTAAGGGTGAATAATGACAATAACGACTATGTTTCAATCCACAGAGTTAAATACTGGTACAACTAGTTTCAATGCAACTGCGTCATCATTAGGTACTTGATGTTTTACTAGTTGTACCATAAAAACTCTGTGAATTGAAACATAGTTGTTATTGGCATTATTTACCCGTAAATGTGTTTGCCACATTTATTTACATCGTTTGATACCATATTAATTCTTCCATCCTTTCTCTTCCACATATTTCTACATCCATTGGGCCCACTCGTTGCGATTCCTACTTTAATAAAATTTATTCAAAATTTGTCATGCTCTTATATATTTCGTCATAATGCGTCTTAACAAAGTTCTTCCAGGAGCGGACTGCTATTGTCCTTTTCCTAAGCGTAAAGGATCATTTTTCACATAAGTCTTCCTTGTTAACCGCTTATAGATGATCTTAAATATCTCTTAATATAGTGGTCCTTTAATTATATCAAACTTTCTTTTCTTATTATTAATCTCTCTTTAATTTCTTCTGTTTTCACAAAAATGTAAGTACAATAAGCCGGAGACTTTTTGCTTTGATATCAGTTTGTTAGCGTCTATTTTTAAATTTAGTGGATAAATAATTCTTATAGGAGTTGCTGTTATAAGTAGCTAAAGTTCATTAATTTGCAATGGAACCAGTATTGGACAGGGTACTGGTCAATGGACACATACCCATCAAGTATTCAGATATCAGGGTGTTACATATCGAACTCCAGTTAACCTTTCTTCTGGGTGATTAGTAACTCGCTTACTGATTATTTTCCCTCTTTCAGGTCTTTCTCATGTCTCTCAAATATTTTACTCTTCTCTTGTCGGCCAAGATGCCTTTTTGCATCCTCTTTTGTGATTGCCGTGCCTTTTCCTCATGTCAGCGTGGTCAACGAACCGTACGCTTCCAATTTGAGTCTTCATCTACCTGTAGTGCATTTTATGAAGCAAAACTACTGATTTACTTTCCTATCCTATCACTCAATACGTAAATATAAAGGAGTCAGATGAGATCGAATACCTTGAATCATTCATCTTGAATTGAGCCCTGGTGTGAAGAAATACTTGCGGAGTATTTCCGTTGCATTAAAAAACAAGGATATATATATAGCGAATAGTAGGAAGGATCTGTAATCAAGTAGGAAAATAGGTAGGAATATCAGATTTTTACGGCTTGGCCGCATAAATAATACGCTGCGAGTATATGGGGCCCTAAATAGAAAAAAATCAATACACAAAGTAAATAAAATGCAGTTGAAAGTCGCGATGTTTTCATAGGCGATGGAAAGACTTGGTCGTGAGGAGTTGAAGAATAGGAGGGTACACGGTAGCTTTATCTTACTTGAGAACTTCAAATTATGTGAGTTTCAGTACGACATGGAGAATACTATTTAAACCCCGCTGAACAGATTGGAAATTTAATAGAGATGCGCTACCGAGCTGATCGGTACAAAAATCCTTCTTTTCTCTCACCAAAAGTGGTTCTATCAGTCAATGTGAGGCTAGCATAAGACACACCGTTAAAATATAATTCACCTCTGTCTTCTCTCCATTCCCTTTCCCTATTTCTCTCCCTTTAATGACTGTTGGCACAACACTCCCTGCCACTTGTCTCTATGGCTCCTAGGGTAGTTTGTAGCTGGATGTAATGCTCTCTGGCCTTTCTTCCTCATTATCTACCTCGCGTTCTTCATTCTTCATCACATGTAGATTTCCAAAGCCTGACATATTCCTGGGCATTTTATTCTCAACTGCCGTAAAAACCGGTGTCATCAATCGTCTTGAAATCCCACAAATCAGGCGTCACAGAAGTGACTCAGTGCCTCCTTCTCCAGACATTAAAGCGAACTAGTGAAAACCAAGCGGTTAATTTCAAGTTTCATAAAATTTCTCGTATTCATAATACCTCTTGCTCTAATTGAAAAGGTTTCAAAAGTCAATGACAACCCTTTCTTTCCTTCATGATGCGAAGTAACAAAAACCTTGTGTCCATTTTGTTAGCCCTGTTTGATCATCGCCTTTCTGCTTTTTATGGAGATGAAGCCAGTGCTAATTCTTGAATTGATGTAGCGTTTGGAACTGTGCGTTATAGCCGTAAGGACGATTAAATCCTGCGGCAGTGGCATGAGGATTTCCACGTTCAAAGAGAGAAATAAACTCCGTACTGTGAGGTATATTACTATTGTAACTTCATTTGAATGGGAAAAATGACACCCTTTTTATCTCTTTTGGCTGCTAACCCATGTCTACATGCAAGATTTTATTCCTCTGCTAGGTATTCCAGAAATCATGTAGCAATAGTTTTCAAGCACATAATTCCAATAGCATTTTAGGAGGGAGATACTCTATTTCATCAGAAATATTTTTGTTTACCAGTTTACCTTGACAAAATGTGAAAGAATTATTCAATAAAATCTCCCCTACGTCTTCGTATTTCCGTATCCAGCGTTGGAAAAGTACCATGGATACATAAAATGTTCTGTATTCTGGGTATCCTCTTGTTAGGAATATTGAATTTCTACGAGTAATAACCAAGTTAAGCCATATGTTTTATCTTTGCGTAAAAACTTCGATTATTGAATTTAGTTCCACTCCTTCTAATAAAATATTCTTTAGCTGAACCAAAGTCAGAATAACTTTTTCTATTGCACAAGCTTCACCTGATATATTGTCAATTTTTGAGAAAGTTACGATTTACCTTTCTCTGCCTCCTTGTTTGTGTATTATTATTTCCAGCATTGTGTACTAAAATTTGGATTGGCGTATGATTTTTTAACTTTGTAAAAATTAATAAATGTTAAAATATAACAGTAAAATGATTCAATTCCACAATTTAGTCAGAAAATAAAGTAACTCATCTTTCCTCTGCTCCTTATCATTTATTCGAAAGGAATGTTTCCATCGTATCTTTGCATTAAATTTATAAATGGGAATCGCTGCTTGCTGGGCATTGGTTGACAGAAGAAGGCGAAATAAATCATTATGTGCGGCGATTTAGCTTCGTGAAATGCCTCAAATATGTGATAGATTGTCTGAAAGGATGGGTTAAATTAATTCCTCATCAGCTTTGTTCCAAGGGAAGGGCTCACCCGACAGTTGAAAAATTCCACCTCGAGACTAACTAGGAAGTGTTTCGCCAACCAAACATAAAATCACGTTTGATATTTTTTCTTTGAAGGATGTTTATCCGGTATTTAGTATGATTTCCAACTTATTATCTCATTTAAACACTAAAGAGTTTATTGTTATCGAATCAGTGGAGTTTAAATTTCTTTGACTTGCTCTTTAGCCATTGTCTACAAAAATAATGAATTTAAATACTTGTCAAAGTTTTACCGTCACAGATGGATATTGACTAGCAATTATTCAGCCATCAACTTTAATATAAAGCGAAGACAATATCGTTGTAGTCACATGGGCTTATTTATGCTGAAATTTTTCGTTTGTGGAGAAACTAAACGAGGGATCATGAATAGCTTTGTATCGCAAAATAGTGCTCACATGAATGGAATTGAACGATACACAACCAATTAGATTTCGTGCGTATTAAGAGAGGCATTATATCTCAGTTAATTGCTTCATTTAATGCGGGATTCTTTTTCGAGAGAAATATTTTTTTTATATCAAAGCGGGCATTCGACAAACAAAGTAAGCCATCTGTGATCATTTTCATTGCAGTTAATCACGCTCCATGACCTTAACGCGTTTTTTTGTGTGTGTTAAAATTTATTTTAGCGTCGGCAGGCACGTCAGTTATACCGTGAAATCTAGGGCTAATTTTATTTCCCATGCAATAGTGGGACTGTTTTTCAATGGTAACTGGTAACCCGAGGGGAAATGAAAATGCTGCTTTGCGAATTTTTTTTGCGTACGGCTCTGCGAAAAAAAACGGAGTCGAGCGTCGTTTGGCGTTTATAAAAGCTATCCCGCTAATGCGCAAATATTTTCGGGTCTGAATTCTTTCATCTCCGTGCTCGATGAAAGGGAAAAATAGAAAATTTTGCTCGAAAACGATAACGTGTGCCTAAATAATCGTAAAGTGCAATTTTATCCGTGATGGACGTGAAACTCCTTTCCCGCCGATTGCTTAATGATAGGATTTCATCATCACGATTCAGTTGTTACAGAGGTTCTCCGTTGCTGCTGAGGAGAGGGTGTTCAGTAATACTTATTCGAATTCTCCCTCTCTCTATCTCTCTCTTCAGCCAATCGCACTCATAAATCCTTGTCTCGTTGTTAATTCCCTCTAATCCCGCGAGAGCGCGCGCTTTCCTCCTTTTCGCGAACGTATTCATCGATGCATTAGCCTTCCGTTAATCCCTGTCCCAAAAAAAAACTTTATTCGCGTGGGTTTCGCAACTAATGAATCAACGCGAAAATTCCGGAATATCTTAGAGACGCGTTTTCCTAAGTTCAAATTAATGACTTCATGCGGCGCCTTTTCTACACCGGGGTTCAAAAGAATCGTATTCAGCTTAAAACCATCAGATGTTTCAACAGCGGTTTTCGTCACTTTTCCAACATTAGAAACTGGTGATAACGGATGAAAAGCAGGCATATCTATGCCAGGGAAATTTCAGCTGGTAGCATTGAATTCTTTGAAATTCAATCCATAGACAAGCCTAGTTCGTAGTTTTATTAAATTAAGATCAAAATTAACAATTCGTGTAACTAAAAATAACTTTAAGCTAAGATACCGTTACGCAACTGAATGTCTTATTGAGATAATCAAATATTTTTAATGAAGAGAAAAATTCTGGGAATGTCGATCACATTTAAATATTCAGCAGTCTATCCATCTGATAAATGTGACGTTTTGAAGCATAGGAATGTAGCATTTCATAAGAATATGCGTCGTTTTGGAAAGAAATACACTGTCCAGATTAATTTTTTTTGGACTATGTGATATGAAGGCTTATTTCAATGTAATTACTGCAACCTTAATATTAGGGCGTTAATTATTAGCAAAGAAAGAAAGGAGAAAACTGCCTCATGGTCGTTTTCTCAGTTTATACCGAGGACGCTGAAATGCAGTGCCGTATATAAAGAGGATATCGCTTTCCTTTCATATCATGGGTCAAGGATGTTGATTGAAGATCAACAGAGCCAAAGCATTAAGCAATGCCCATTGTTCGGAATTCACTAAAATGAAAAATTTCGTATAGATTTTTTAAACTGGGAATAGTTTTCATGTTTTCTTCTTTATCCGCCGTAATGTAAACAAAAATAAGATAAAATCCTGTCTCAGCTATAAAAATTTCGGTTAGCTACAGGCCATGTTGAAAAAATTAAAACCATACATTATTTATTACCATGAATTGGAAAATACACAGGGGAAATAACTATTTACTCATTCTTTCACCATTTCCCTTATCATGCCGCATATCCTAGGTAAAACTACCAATATACAAATTCAACACGCCGCCCTTTCCTTTCGGTTTTGGTATAGTCAAATCAGCTAAATTTTGAGCGTAAAGACCGCTTTACGTAGTACAGTTTTTTGTACAAACAAATGCATCACCTCTTCCATGAGGATTGGATGGGATTGGATATTTGGGGAGGCGACCGACAGCTGAAAGGCGCCAAGGGGACCACGGTTTAATGTCTCATCCGACAGACGGAGTTCTGTACTTGAAGTGTCCTCCGCAAGACACTCAAGTAGGAATCGAATTTCATCTGAAAAACATCTTCCTCTGTAGGTATTTTAACCCTGGCTGTCCGTATGGTTTCATGAGGAAAATTGTACCGTATAAAGTGGCAAATTGTATGATTGCCATAATTACTGAATGGGAAAAAGAACCTGCTTCCATTCATTTTCTTCTATAATGTATGATACGCTCGTTTGCACTATAAAATGTACTGTGTAAAGATGTGTTTACACGATGCATGTGCCCGTGGAAGTACGTGGCTGGACAGATGCATGGACTAATGGTCCAAATTGGAACACGGGCTATTTTATGGCCACACGTTCATGCAATTGCGCAATAAACACGGCTAAAAGCGGCCTTGAGACCTGAAAATCTTGCCTTAATTTCATCAATTTCCTCTACCCAGACTTTGTAAACATGATTTTCATATATCATCCTTATACATTGTTTCATGTACACCCTCCTGTTTTAAATAATTGCAATATTACTCCTCTATTCAATTTCTTATTCTGAACTCACCCATGACTTAGCACGCTAGGAATTTGCTTGCATTAAAAATTCAAAGCTGGTGTGTTTTTTAGAGGGACTCAGAATTTTATCATGACGCCTCAATACATCTCTATGGTACAAATTGGACAGAAGCGATGAAATAAGACAGACACATTGCCGAACAGATAAGTACACGAGCTTGTTCTTTCCGCGCACAATATGCGATCACAATATAAACTGAGCTCCACTAAATACACTCCCGTAATACACGTCTCTATTTCGCCTCCAAAGACCTTATCTCTTGCATCATTACACCGCTGGTGACCCTGCCACACGCCCATGCGGCTTCTTGCAGGGTATTATGTACATGTAGATGGCATTTCCTGTCTAATCCTTCTTCTCACACTCACTACGCGCTCAACTACCATGAACATATGTTTTGTTATTCCGGCTTGAATTCTTTCTCTCAACGCGGTCAGTCATAAAAAGCACTCTTTTCGCATGCATCCATCATATATATGTCCCAGCTGATATACCTCCTCCTCTTCGTACATTTCCCTGGCTAATCTACGTTAATAAAAATATGATGGAATTAAAAACCATCCACTTTCCCATTGACTGAAATGCGCAAGGATCTTTGAGTCTAATAAAACAATAACCCGCCCTCATAACCTCTCATCTCTCGAGAGAACAATGGGGTTGCCGATTCAACCACCCCCCCACCCCATTCGTGGAACGATGGCTTGCATCACAGTCTGAAGGGGTTACGGCAAAATGAATGGGAGTAAAAATTGGAAAGGAGGGTTGGTTTGAGAGGGAAAGGGGTGGACGAAAAGCACAACCCATTAACCTAAGACAAAAGGGGAGTGGGTTCGTTCGTGAAATCATCGGTCTTGATTCCCCTCCCCCCCCCCCTCAGGGTAAAAAAAACCTTTGAATCTATGAAAATAACCCCTGTCGTGTATTTGTGTGTACTCTCTCAATCCCATACACACCCCACGGTGCCTCTTCAGACGCCCAAATTGGCATTAGCGATATTCACAATTGTTAGCAACCCAGCTTATTTTAGTAAGTTACACTCTGGCCAGTCAATGGTTATAAAACTCGACTTGTGGATACCCGTACGGGGTAGATGTCCGCTCTATTCCTATGTTATGTTTTTATATTAAAAACTATCTTGTAATGGCGATGAGATTGAATAATCAAAAATATGTATGCCATGCATGGCTTTAAAAAATACGAATATGTTTATCTTTCTCGAAAGTATCATTAAATTTGGAGCAGCGAAGAATATTCAGGTGGAAAATGTTAATTAAAAGTAAAAAGACAGAATTATATGAATTATTTGTAATATTACGTAACTAATTGACGCAGAAAAAGATATTTTCGCCTTTTATATGGGGAAAGAATCGTTCTTTCCATCGGAAATGTGATGAATATATGCTGGCGTGGTATACAACTTCACCCAGAGCAATGGATTATTGACCGCCCGGGCTTGAAATGTTATGCTTATCTGTACATCTCAAAAGGTTCCAGAACACAATTAGATGCTACTTTTAACGACGTATTCTCAAGCTGGTAATCCCTCAAAATAATTCGAACAACTAGCATGAAGTTTCAAAATCAAATGAACAAATCGTTCTTCCCTTCGGAAAAGTGATGCATCTATTCTTGCGTGGTATATAACTTTACGCAAACTCGGAACACTGGATTATTGGCCGCTCGGACTTGAACTGCTTGTATGCTTATCTGAAAATCTTTAAAGGTTCCAGCTTATAATTAGATGCGATCTTTAATGACAGATTCTCAAACTGGCAATCCTTCAATATTATTCAATCGACTCGCACGAATTTTTGAAATCAAGTTCAGCACAGATGGGTGTAGGAGGATTAAATGGTGGCTAACGATGTGAGAGAAAATAGCTTTCTCTATGGAAAAGGTTACTCCACAGTAATTCCCATCGTTAACATCTCATTTTGAGGTCTTGCAGTTAAATCATAAAATTATGAACGGAAAATCATGAAACGATATGCAATGAGCTTGGTTTTAGTAGCCCTAGAGTGTTGCCTCCGAGTCTCTTAACGGCTCCCTACCTAATCCTTACATCAATTTATTTGCTGACGACGATTCTCCTCCACTTTGACGACGTTTAATCAACTTATTTGCTGACGACGTTGATTGCATCTTGCGAACTCAATCATATTACGGTAGATTAGATCCTGGGAATTAAATTAGGGAAATGAACTGTAGAACGGACAGGTTTTAAAATGCCATTTTTCTCGCGAACGATGAGAGATCATAACAGATGCCAATGAGACTTTGAAGAAGGATTTTCGAAAGAAAGGAAGGATGTAGTGTAGATAGTTGACTTACTCCCTTTTGCCTCTATTATCACGAGAACGTTGGTACTAGTAGAAGGTTGTGTTAATATATTGTCTAATTTATGCTCTTCAAGAATACAACATGAAAATAGTTAAGATGAACACTGTAATTCTAGTATGCAAAAAGGAGAAGCTGAATTCAGAAGTCACCCTGACAGGAGAGAAATTAGAGCGAGTGAAATCCTTCACCTATCTCGGAAGTATCATCACACGGGACAGAAAAAGTACAACGGACATCTAGTGGAGAATAACCCAAGCTAAAGAGGCGCTCATGGAAAAAAGACAACTGCTGTGCTCTAAGAAGATAGGACTACAAACCAGGAAACAGTACGTGAAAAACTCCACGTGGAGCGTAGCACTCTATATATCGGAATCATGGACCATTGGAAAAGCTGACCAGAAAACACTAGAAGCCTTCTAAACCTGGTGCTGGAGGAGGATGCTGATGATAAAATGAACGGACGAAATAACAAATCAAAAAGTGTACAGAAGAGTACAGAAAACTGTTCAAAAAAGAACCACATGTATTAGCCACACACTGAGGTATTATGGTTTTGTGAAGAACGTAACCGAAAGAAAAATAGAGGGAAAACTACCATGAGGAAGACCCACGAATAAGTTCATGGACCAAATAAAGAGGAATAATAATAATATTTAAACGTCTTTATTGGGGCGAGATTGTGACTGAGACAGTCCCATCTGCCGTCTAATCCCTAAACGTACATAGGAAGAGATACCAGGAGGTAAGGGAACTAGCATTAGTTGGGGAAGGGTGGAGGGCTACAGTCAACCAATCTTAGGATTGAACAACCAATGATAGAGAGTTATACGGGGATCTACTGCTAAATGAAGCACTAGCAGCAAAATGAAAGCTCATCTTGTAGAAAACCAACTTCAGCGAACGTTTTATCGTAGAATTTTCTTTCATACTGCTCCGAAAATGCCTTATCTGTTTTCAGACCATGCCAGGTATGAAGTTAGTGTGAAGTTACCACAGCAGCGTCCCAGGACAAGTGCGTTTGCGCTCCAGCTAGGCAGTGTTGGGGATCGGCAGTTGACAGTTGGAAACTTTATGCGAGGCAGGGATGGGGGTTGGGGCAGTCAACCAATCATAGGATTGAACAACCAATGATGATGTTGATGTGTGTGCTCCATACTCTTGAAAGGAAAAGTATTTTTACCATTACGTCCATTTTTTTCTTGATGAAAGAGCTAATTTTATCGGGTTCCACTAATTACTTCTCCTATTGACTCGAATTTTGGCATAACATGACGTCTTGGAGGTGAATATGGCGTACCCCGGGGTATTTGGAGAATTAAAGTGCGAAATCGGATAAAGTTATCTCATTTATTATGAAGAATATAAGCGATTTCAACCGAGTAACTCCTAAGTCTTGTGCGTCCATTAAATTTGCTGCTTTTATTAATCCAAAGTCGGATCTCCATTGCTCAAATATTTTTTTATCATGTATGATAAAAAATAAAGAGGTAAGTATACTACAAAATGAAACAATGAGTTATGCATGGATCTACTGCTAACTAAAGCAATTACAGCGAAATGGACGCTTACAATGTAGAAAACGAACTTCAACAAACGTTACAATGCTGCATTTTCATTAATGCAGCTCATAAAATGCTTCGCCTGTTCTCAGCCCACGATAATTAATGTACCACTGATCACTTTCTGCGAAAGTCATCACATTAAGTCCTATACTGTGGGTAGAGTAAATTATCTAGGAATCGTCTCAACTTCTGATATATCGTGGGGAACACACATACAAAACATATGCGGCACAGCATTAAAGAAAACAGATCTCGGATGAAAAAGTAAAAGAGAGATGCTACTTCGCTCTGGTTACGCCACACCTCGAATACGCTCCGAGTATTTGGGACAGTGGTCATAAAGATTTAACCAAAATATTTTATGAAATGCAAAGAAATGCAGCACGCTTCGTTAAAAACTGCCACGAGCGAACATATGGTGCCTGATAACTTTTAAAGGGATTAAGGTGGGAGCCCCTAGGGACTCGGAGGCTACGCACTAGGCTTAGGTTGCTTATGAAATTCAGAACTGGTGTGTTTCAGAGCGATACAAAGGTTATTATCATGACGCCTGACTACATCTCTAGGTCTGACAGAAGCGATAAAATGAGAGAGGTACTTTTCCGAACCGATAGGTGCAAAAATTCGTTCTTTCCACGCACAATAAGCGAACTCCATAAACACTGAGCTCGACTAAATACACTCCCATAATACACGTCACCATTTCGCCTCCCAAAACCTTATCCCTTTACATCTTTACACGGCCGGTGTCCTAACACCCCCAGCCACACACCTATGTGGCGGCTCGCTGGGTAGTATATTGATGTAGATTTAGAGCTTTTCTATGTGTAATAGTCTACTGCCGTACTCGTCGTCGTTATTCTTTAGTGTCGCAGCCTGGTGCCGGTTTCGCACAGCTATTTCGTTAATAAACATCACATCACTCTCTCGAGCGGTCACATCTATTTCTGAAGACTCAGAAGCACTCTCGTATGCTGGCATAAATAATATCTCCGGGTATTTTTAGAGGAGGTTTTATGAGGCTGATTCGATGGGCCAGGAAGAGGCTATTTTTGATTTCCGAAAGTATAATTTTTACTTTGTTTATTTACTTTATGTTCTCTCCTGATCTCCATATCCGTGGTTCCGTAAGGGACCTCAGTAAAACCTGAACTCCACGAAATACACTCCTATAATACTCGTCACCATTTCAGCTCCCAATACCTTACATTGGATTTGGATTTGGATATTTGGGGAGGCGACCGACGGCTAAGGTTATTTGCGCCATAGGGGATAGGTAAGGGAGGAAGGGTGGATAGAAACCCGGCGTCGGCATTAGCCTACTCTTACCGAAAGGCGCCAAGGGGACCACGGCTTAACTTCTCATCCGACAGACGGAGTACTCCACTTGAAGTGCCCTCCACAAGACACTCAAGTAGGGATCGGGTTCCGCTGAAAAACATCCGCCACTGCAGGGATTTGAACCCTGGCCGCCCGTGTGGTAGGCGAGTACTCTAGCCACCACACCAACCTGATCCCCCCAATACCTTACATTTTTACATGGATGGTGACCTAACATCACCTGCTACACGTCAATGCTGTGCTTGCAAGGTAGTATATAATGTTGATGTAAATCTTTGGACGTAAATAATCAACTATCTCTTTGATGGTTAAAGAACGATGCGCCAATTATGTGTGACTGGGTTGGTCCAGGGTGTCTAATACGTAAATTTTTGGTTTTTTATTATTATCATATGATGTAAAGTACATTGCCGAATAGATAGGTACAAAAAGTTGTTCTTTCCGCGCTCAATAATCGATAGTTAAAACTGAGCTCCACAAAATACACTCCCATAATGCACGTCACCATCACACCTCCCAAAACGTTACATCTTTGCACGGATGGTGATCTAACACCCACTGCCACACGACCTTCGGGGCGGCTCGCAGGGTAGTATGCAGATGTAGATGTAGGTATGAAGTTTCTGTGACCAACTACCACAGCAGCGTCCCACGGACCATCCGTTTGCGCTTCAACTAGGTGGTTGGCGGGATTGCTGCGAGGGGGGAACGATTCACATGACCGCGCACTCCATCCGTTCCGCTTCCTTGACCCTGAAAATTGCATGCCGACTTGCGGTGCGCGATGGGACGGGTCGAAGGGGCGCTGTGTGGGGGGGGAGGAGGGATGGAAGGTGGAGGGGAACATGTGGGAATGAATATTGTGGAGCGGTAGGGTGGCGATTGGGAGGGCATTGGGCGTTTGGTGAGGTTATCCTTTGTCGGTAGTTTAAGCTCTATCTTTCTCATCCAGGGGGCCGTTGGTTCATCCTTCCCTCATAAAATATCCCCCCCCCCCCGCGGCCCCTACCTCTCTAATTTTGCATCCACGCGCGAGATATGCGGGGATAAATGAATTGGGCGCCCTCTCGACGGAGACAAAAGCCTGCGGAAGAGTTGAGCCGCGGGCGAGGGAGGGCTACTCGTTTTGGGACTTTTCCATGCGTCCTCTCTTTTTTTTCTGTAACTTGACCGGAACGATTCCCCGAAAATATTTTTTTTTGTTAGCTGTTGGACCATTATCATCGGTCGTTCAATCCTAAGATTGGTTGACTGCAGCCCTCCACCCTTCCCTATTTAATGCTAGTTCCCTTACTTCCTGATATCTCTCCCTACGCACTTTCCTTTTTATTTGGTGTATAAGCTTATTCCTGGGACTTTCTCTGGGGAATTCAATTATGTTTTTCGCAAACGCGTTGTATCTGAGGGTGTGCCGCTCACCATACTACAGTTTTCACAAGCCTTTTCTTAACTTCCCTCCACAAGCCATTCCCCCATCAATTCCCTCTCCCTTAAAAATGCTGCTTTAGGCATGGCAACTCTATATCATGTGAAACTATTTAGACATGTCAGGTGCATTTGTTTTTTTTTCAGAAATTGCCATGTGAAAAATTCGGTTTGGACCGGGAATTGAACCACGGACCTTTGGTTTGGCGCATCAAAGCGCAGACCACTACGCTATCCAGGATTCCTAATTCCCATGGCAGTTTTGGTTGATGCATTGGAACTAGATTTAGGCCCTTGCGGTCCATCAAAGATGGCAACACAAGGGAGAAGAGGGCTTCAAAGAAGCCACAATTCCTAATACCCATGGCAATTTTGGAGGATACAATGTAACAATTAGTTCCGGTTCCTGTTCCATTGTATCCACCAAAATTGCCAAGGGAATTTGGAAGACTGGATAGCGTAGTGGTCTGCGCATTGGTCCGGCAAACCAAAGGTCCTTGGTTCGATTTCCGGTCCAGGCCGAATTTTTCACATGGCAATTTCTTCTATATCAAATATTCCTAACCATAAAAACATTTACCTCCAACATACTACACAGGTACGTTTACTGCTCCTCTAGCTCAATTTTGTGCCATTCAACCCTTATATTAAACCCCATCTTCTAGCTGTTGGTGCATATTCATTTATTCATTGGCCTGTCAATCTTAAGATTGGTTGACTACAGTCCTCCACCCTCCTTTACCTAATGCTAGTTCCCTCACCTCATGGTATCTCTTCCTATGAACTTTCATCTCTATTTAGTCCACGAACATATTCCTGGGTCTTCCTCTGGGGACTTTTGACTCTATTTTACCTTCAGTCATGTTCTTCACAAACCCATTGTGTCTCAGGGTGTGTCAAATCCATTTTGTTCTTCTTTTCTATATGGTGTTCCTTGCGGTTATTTCCTCTTCTAGTCTTCTGTAAACTTTATAATTTCTTATTTCGTTAGCGGTAAGCCTATAGTGGAGCATGTAGGTAAATTTTGACCTCCTGACAAAAATGTATAGTAGTTCAACTGTTGATTCAATGTACCCTTGAAAATGACGCACTAGCGTATAAACCGGTTGGGGAAGAATAAATCGCAGTGGAATATTATAAAGTATTTAATTTTTTCCCAAAAATATATGTTTTTGCCAATGAATAAATAGTTAGTGAGAGTGTTAGATAGTTTCATTTACCTTATTATGGTATGGTGTGGTTCATGTAGATGAAAACTCACTCTCCCACATATCTTTTAGGTGGCTTGAAGAGTATTATTTGTGTGTAGAAGACGAACATGTAAGTGCTTGGTGTGGCGAATAAAGAGAGGAAACTTGGGAAGAATATCAGAAGACGTAAATGGTGGTTGGAAGAAGTAATGAGGTGCAAACGGTGGTTCTGATATAGGGAAAGATTTTGGGTAAACGGGGAAGCGAAAGGAAGATAAATGGACGGACGGACGTTTAGTGGACGGATTAAGATGAAGTAGGACCTTTGCTAAGCTTATGAAGGAATTGTTGTTTTTATATTGGTCCATGCCTGTTTAAAAATCCAGAAGATATTTACCGAATTCCTTTTAAACCTACTTTAACCGATTGATTTCCTTATTATTAAGAATTGTTCAAGTACATTCATAAGCGTTATAGTGGAAAAGAAATCGTCTCCTCGCAGACAGATGTCACTGATGACCGTCGGTGCAAAACGTATGGAGCGTTTCTCGTCAGAAAATCATTCGCCTGGTTTGTTATTCGAAACCAGATCTCCGGAGATCGCTGGCGATGATCTTGTTTCTTTTAAAATGCCAGGAAATAAATTTTAAAGGAAGTAAGATTATCGCCAAGGAAAATAAGTGCATCCCTCAGCTGGTACCGGGAGGCGATCGAAATCATTAAGAATCCGAAGAACTTCGACCGGAAAGATGGCTAACCGCTCTCCTCTACTTTTGAAGGTATTTTCAACAATACAAGATTGTCCGACTCAGCCAATCACAGCGCTCCGGACTAGATTCCAATAGACAGTAGACGGCCTAGACCTGAGCCCTGTTGTACAGCGGAAATTACTTCTCCTGTTCATCAGGACCTGATGAAGACGACTGAAATGTCGGCGAAACGGTCGTCCATAAAAATGGTTCAACGCTGGGAGAACACGAAAATTACCGATATAACCTGGGTAGCTTCCAATGGTTGAAAAACTGTGCGCCAGGGTGCGTCAAGAAGTGTGACTGGGTTGGTATCCACGTCCAGGGTGTCTAATACGGAAATTTTTGGATGTTGATTATTATCAAGTGATGTGAAGTGAATTTTTGCAACGTTTGAAGCTACGCCAACTTACCCTTCATAGCATTTCTATGTGCACTATAAATTTGGCAACGACAAGACAGCCATTACGGAACTTAGTAGTGGATGCTCATGCAATGATGTGGCATTTGCGGTTGCCTGACTTCCATAGTTAATAATGAACAAGTCATTCAGTCGATGTCGGTAAAGAGCAGAATGTGACATCCGTGGTTTTGATATCAGTCGACCCATAGTGATCGGAAATGTCCTCAAAATACCTCAGGCGAATGATATTTTTTCACTACGAATTTTTCACATTCGTGTCTCTCTCAGTCGTTTCTCTTCCGTGAAAGCTCAACTGCTCAGAAATTCAGCGTGTGAGAGTAATGAAATGCGTGGAATTTATAAAGAGTTGATGATATTCGAAATGTCATCCATTCATCAAGGCCGTCTCTTTAGCGTGAGGGTCATCGATAACCTGAAAATGCCTAAAAGTTATAATCAGAAACGTCCGGTGGCTGGTTTTAGTTCTATAAATATGCTCATGTGTACCGATAAGCATCTTCACTCGTGTTATTTTATCCTGATAGCTGTAAAATTGCCGACGCGGCCTTTCTCTCTACTTGAGATTTAGAAAATATCAGCTTTATTGATTTCGACTTTAAAGAAATTACTGAGACTTTTTTTTTGAGTGGTGGCATACGTCTGTTGATTGCAAAGGCTTTCCCGTTAGGTGTGGATTATAGGTACTACAGATTGGTTGCTCAAGCCTTACCTATGATTTTTGTGTGCATATGTTAACTTGACAAGAAAAGTGAGAGATTAGTAGTTCACCGATTCTCTTTTGATTTTTTTCCGAATCTAAAAATATCTGTTACCCTAAGGACAATGTGCATCACTGCAGACGTGCTAAGTTTAGGTATCATTAAGTCTCCAAGATGTCTCTAGTGCTGAAGTTCCTGTCGATAAATTATTAATTGACTTAGATTGATAGTAACAGACCGTGTTATTAACCGCAATTTATATGATTCAGTATAGATATGACATTCATTGGCATGGTGTATGAATTACCGCCAATGAAATTTTGAGGCTGCAAATCTCGTGGAAACACTGTTATAAGTCCCATAAGTCAGTTGGAGTAATGAAAATTTTCACTGATAATCTTATGAATATCAGATAAATAGATGTTTCAAATTCGATCATTTCGAAACTTTCGGACAAATGATTACGTATTGATTAATCAGATAAAACCGTGACAATTGTTCTTGATTATGTGTATGAATAATTTTAATTTACAATTTAATTTTCATTGATTTGCAACCAATGCATATTTAATCAAAGTATCTAATCCAGGTTTCATTATGAAATCGGATTAAATCCATTGGAAGTTCACGCGTATTACCTTCAATGTGAATTGAACGAATCTTTGTTCCAAAATGGTTTTTGGAATGTCAGGTGCGTTCCCTCACATCCGGAATTAGCATTTTGGAGGAATATAGTTTTTCTTACTGTGCACAGTGACTAATTGTATTATGAAGAGCGTTGGTGAATCGTTTTGGAGGAAAATTGCTGATCGTAAATGGGATTAATTGCTTTAAAGAGTATGCTTAATGGCTGCTTGATATACGCAGCAAGTAAGGGATCACAACAGTACAGATGGGAATGTGAATCAATTTAAATTGTTTTCTACCTCGAGCTTTGCACTTTTCACAGATATTTAGAGGCCTTCATGTTAATTTGGTTAAAAGATGGTTAGTTTTTCATGCATTTAATAACGGGGATAATTTTCTGAAGTGTGGAAATCTTGATGAGAAAAATCCTCGGTACGTCATGTTTCTAACGTTGACGATTTATTCGAACGCTGGGAAGAAAAATTAAAATAAAGCAAAGAATGGTTATTTCCGGCAGTGATCTATTATTTCTGGTACTTTTATCGGCAAAAATAATGAACGGCTAGCATTCGTGGTATAAGAACTGGTCTGTAGAGTAACAAGACACGAATGGCCAAGAGTTCACAAAATACCATCATGGAGTGCTTAATGGTGTTCACAATGCAAACCACGGGAGTAAATCAAATCAATTCATTGTTGCGTTACGTTAGATAATTTAGAACTCGAATTGTAGAAAATTAAAGGAGTACTAGACTCAAAGAATTCAAGCCGCATTTCGCCTAGCACCTCATAGAAACTGGACACCAGTGAGATTTTGATAATATAAAATTTTTGTATGTGTTTGACGAAGGTTTTAAGCTGTATGTTATAGAAATACTAGAAACCACAAAATTTTCTCTTTCACCTGATTTTACTGTTTAAAGTGATATCGTGGAGTTTATATGTTCTCTAATTTTTACCACGGTTTAAAAATCTGACTTCTTTCCCACTAATCCTCCCTCCCCCTCTTGATGTCGTCATCATCTGACATTCCTTCCGCTTTCCTCATTGTCCTTCTCTAAACCCGTTGTCTTCCATTGCTCATCCCCCCCTCTACTATGTTTCTCCTTCCCCCAGCCCCTATAATTTGACTTACTATGAAACGTTCGCATTTGTAAATTTTATTTCTGTTTGTCTTGAAGATGACGCTTTGGACGTCGAAACTGGCAGACAGCATTAAATCATATTGGAAATGTGCACCGTTTTTATTATGAGTTATTCACGGGGGTACATAGAAAAATTATTTTATACTACTCGGATAATAATGCTTTGGCATTTCGCAGAAAGTTGCGATAGAATACAAGATTGTCGGCCGATATTGATGAAGTAAGGCGTCTTCTTGTTGAAATTCACGATGTGTTAGACATTATCACAAAAACAATACAATTCCACACTTTTTGTTTGTCCGAATGATTTCATTGTCTTTGAGTCATGTTCAAGGTATATAGACCTCGCCTCCGTACACATTAATTAGTCCCTGTTCTTTGAAAACGATGCAAGGCCGTTGAAAGTGATCGGGAAAATAAAGAGTGTGGAATTATATTATGTGTGCTCGAAATAATGTTGACGGTTACCGACCTTCGCAGCTTTCTCTGCATATGGTTGTGGCACCTTACCTGTCAGTTATGGTATAACTTTCGCTAATATGCGACTAGAGAAACCAAACTAAAATAGTACTTTCATCACCATTGGTCGTTCATTCCTAAGATTGGTTGACTGCAAGCCTCCATCCTTCCCTATCAAATGCTAGTTCCATTACCTCCTGATATCTCTTTCTATGTACTTTCCTCTTTATTTGGTCCATGAACTTATTCCTGGATCATTCTCTGGGGACTTTTCCCTATTTTGCCTTCAATTATGTTCCTCACAAACCCCTTGTGTCTCAGGGTGTGTCATATCCATCTGGTCCTTCCTTTATGTATTGTGTTCCATAGCGTCCTTTTTTATTTTACTCTTCTCTACACTTTATTTCTTATTTAGTCGGTCCACTTTAGCTTCAGCATCCTCCTCCAGCACCGGGTTTCGAAGTCTTCTTGTCTGCTCTGGTCAATTTTTCCAGTGGTCCATGCTTCCGATCCATAAAGTGCCGAACACACGAATTTTTCATGCACTGTTTCCAGTAAAACTCAAATATGTTTATATATTTAATAGAAATATTAAGAGAAGGTGGATATATCTTAAGCAATGCATAGCAGTTATACAGGCAGGAAGGGTGTGAATAGATGCTGTATTAACAAAGATGGAAATCATGAAAAACCAGCCAGTTTTCTCAACGTAACAGCTGCAGCTAAGTTTTTGCGCTTTGTTAACCCCGGAAAGGAAATACGTGACTGTTATGTAGTTAATTACGAGTAAAACATTATGTGCTATTTGAATACCGTAAACTGGCTCAAGTTATCATTGGAAACTTTAAATTCGCGAATGTGTGCATGAACTTTTCCTAGAACGGTACTTTAACCCCCTCACGTCTTTGCACTTCGCGAGCCTTTAATTTACAAAGTTTCGACCTGATTCAGATGAGCGCTCTCTGGCGATTAGGTAGCGTGTGCGAGAGAGTGTCAATTCAATCGGCTAGTCTGCATTGGGAAAGCAGTTCGGGAAGTGAAGTTCCACCAATGACTACAAACGTGACTCGAATGGAGGTCACAATATTTGACTCGCATTTTATTGGCAGACATGTAGCCTTTTGGGCGGTCGTAGTTGAAGGCCAGAGAACGGATGTCGAAATAATTTACTGTTTTACGGTTCTTATCTGCCTGGTGAAAACATAATGGCATCTGAATCGCGGGTACTTGAAGGTGACGTACGTAGCACGTAGAGATGCCATTAAGCGCCATGGCCACAATTAGCCCGCGCAAACATTAAACGTGCCGGCACTGCAAGGCTTTATGTGTGTATATTAATGTCTTGGTGCGAATGATCATCTGCGGTGGAAATTCATTGCGGTTTTGCCCAGGGACTAGTTAGTTAATAATTGAATGAGATAAATGCTGTTCTATGGTTCATGATCTCTGTAATGCCAATCATATTGACTTTCAACGACCTGTTCAAAAAGAATCAAATCCACGGAAATGTTCAATCGCGTAATTGTTTATATATTTTTTCAGGTTAGATGTTCTTTTGAAATTTTTAGGACTATATTCTTTGGAAAATTTAAGGATGTATTGGAAAAAAGAAGACGAAAAACTTCATAAATATTTTATTCTGGTGCTATTTGTTAAAAAAAATTGTAAAACATTTTGCTCCTTAAGATACTGAGGCAATTTGATGGAAACGATTGTTAAGGGATTCCCTAAATCAAAATGTTCTGTGTCAAAAAAGTTGCCCAATATTCTAAAAAACTATGCTGATCGATCGTAAAGATTCAGTGGAGATTTTGTGCAGAAGTGATATATGAATGCGAGGGAGTCTACGTGGTTAGACATGGAGAAGTTTCAGGAAAAGGGCAAAAGAACACTGCAATGCTTTTCTGAACAATTACGACGATAAGAGCAACTTTGCCAAACTTCTTTCAACTTGAATCCGCCGGGAATTCTAAATTAGTTGTTTTTTTCATTTTTCAGTTGTATGTTTCTTGTATTCAGCTGCTAATGCTCCATATGTGATTTCAGACTCTAATTTGTTATACTTTTTGATATATAAGCCAAATAAGACTCTAAATAATATAAAAAGAAAATAGGGACTCTAAGTAAAGCAACACTATGTTGCATACTTAAAAGACAATCTACTAATTATCTGTATTTCATACCCTTGAGTCGTGATCAACGCACACTATATGATTAGATAACAAAATCTGCATTGAAATTCACAACTTTTATTTTATTTGCATCACATTGTAGGTAAATACAAACTTTTAAAAAGTATTCATTGACAATTTTACTATGCAACAATGATAACCTGAATGTTGCTCCTATTATGACAAAGATTACACTACAGTTTTTCGTGGAATGGGATAAAAATGTTAGCACATAAGCAAACGTTAAATTTTATGCATATAACCACATTAGTGATTTCAAGGTGAATTTGATGCATTTGACAGATAACCAACGTTAGCTAAATGCTTTTGAACAGCACGAAATGTTGAAAACATGTGTTGATACAGGTTCTAATCTTGTGTCAATGAGTGTTTACTACCCGCAAATTCCCCAATCCTATCCGCTATTGTAAAACTCTTCCCTTCTCCCAAATTTTGTCCTCTACCCCTAATTCCCCCACCTTTTTTCTACTGGTAATATTTAAGGAAATGAGATACCATAAACGCGGGCTACTTGAGCCCAAAACAGAAAACTTCACTGCTTCACTGTTAGGAGGCAGTGAACTACGTCGTTATACTGATGTTGAGAGTACGCAGAGAACCAAACACCATTTTTCTGTTTTGGGCTCAAGTACCCCACGTTTACGGTACTTTTTAATCACCTTAAGATTATGCTTAGCCAGTGAAGCTTGGGTCGTGGTGATGTTTGAATATTCTACGGACTATTAAAATTACAAAGTTAATAAATTTCAGATGGAGTATGACAAAGTTTACGACTAACGAGTTTTAAATTTAAGGGCATTCACTTGAATTGATTTTGGGAATGAATCCACGTTTCGCTCCCTCAACTGGTTGCTTCGTCTGGAAAACATGCACCGTAGTAGTTTATCCCTGCATATAATATGTGTATATGCTGGCGAAATGCTGACTATTATCCATTGCTAACCTTATCCTCTATTTCTAGTTTCTTTTCTGGACCGTAAGTGGCAGATATTTTTTTCTGGCAAATCCCATATTGTATTTTTGCTGTTGAAATTGTTGTATGTTTACTAATTTACCGCTTCTTTGATAATCTTCAAATTTCTGAAACTGAATTTAAACGCGAATTAGCTGAAAATATCATCCAAAATGTGAGTGAAAATTCGTGTGATAACTTCAAAATACAAAAATTCAAAGGCTTATTTTTTACAATCTCTCATTTTGTAATTGGTTTTAAGTGCTGTCTGGGAATTAAATGCGAATTAAATTGGCTACATAATGTTATTATTTGCTGAGAAATCCCTCCAATATCGTCACATATCCTCATTTATGCATGCACTCCTATGGCTTCAATTCCATGCCTTCGATTGTGATTTAACTGAAATATCCCAATTGGGGCAACTCTCTCTGAGCGAAATCACAAGCTTGCTAAATTATTATTAACTTTCGATAAGCTGTGACTAAACGAGAACGTTTAGCGTAAATAATATAGACTTCATTTGAGTTTGCTTACAATATTTTAGACAGATCATCTGAAGAGTAGTTTAATGGACGGGATGAAGAAGGGTAGATAATGAAGGAATGCTGAGATGAAAAAGGATATACTGGAGGATCTGAAAGTGTAGAAAACCGGAGTTTCTCTGACTTTCAGCAAAACCTACCTGTGGAATACTTTTTAAAAATATATAGTTTAACGTGCCAGTGAACTAACAGGTCCAGCATTGCGTAGGCAGATGTGAGCGGATATTTAAGATCCACCCTCAGAATTTAATGTGACGTAATTTAGGACTAGGTTACATAAAAAATTGAGAAAGGTTTTTTGTGATTTGGTCAGAACATTTCATATTGGCTGTCATCGAGAGATTTTATCACTAGGGTTTTCGATAGATAGCCTGGCAAGATAAGTGAGTTGCTCTCTTCTTAGTTTGTCTCAAGTTGCTGAACTGATAGGTTTAATGGACGGAATGAAGTAGATAAGATTGAATGCTAGGGTGAAAAAGGTAATAGAGGTAAGTAGGACCCTGAAAGTGTAGAAAACCGGGAGGAATGTCTCTGAGTTTCGATAAAATATACCTTATACCGGTAGAATACGAGAAAAAAATTCATTTAACGGGGAACCACTTGGACTAAAAAATGCCCCGCGTTATATTCTTGATGACCATTTAGCCCGCTGTACGAATTCCACCCGCGCCAGAAATACACCCGCCCTGAAGAGTCGGGGAGTCCTCGCCGTCCTTAAAATAGTGCTCGCAATGCAGGAATAACTCTCCCCCTTCCTCACTTCAATATTTTCACCCCACCGCTCCCGTTACATCTCTCCTTCCTTCCCCCACCTTCGCTCCCCCAATAACTATCCCCTTCCACGGTTCATTGCGTATTAACCTTCCAACTTGTTAACCCATTGGCTTAGTATTTTTTGGAGTGATTTCCTCATCCAGGATTAGGGTTTATTTTATCAAAATTTTAGTAATGAATGATAATATTTATCTCCAAGGATAAGTGTGTGTTTAGCAAGACATTTTTTCATGTTTTCAATTACATAGTTGAGTAAATATTAGTATTTTTTATTGTTTGTAGCAACTGTTTTTAATAAGTTGTTGCAACAATTGCAAACATGTAAACTTTTACAAAGATTTTTCTATTATTATTACACAATCAAACTACCTTAATGATATTGGAGCCGCTGAAACTTCAGTTAGGATATTTCTTCTACATTGCAGCCGCATATTCCTTATATACTTCATGCAGACATCAACTATCATGGTTCCTCATGCCAAAATTCTGAAAGCCAAGAAGATATTCCTGCATGGAATGTTAAGGCTCAAACATGATTGACTCACTAGACGGCCTTTTGGAATATGGCCTTTAAATTTAATAGGCCCACCTCTGGCCTCGCGTTGGTATTCTCACAATGCAATCTGCTACGGACTCCATAAAGACGGAGAGGGAAACTGAGGCGGTCGTGATAGGGCCTGATGGGTCGCATCTCTGCTACTTGTGGGATACTGGATAGGGGACCCAAGGAATTTGAGGTCCAGTGCATGGGCCCAGAGGACAGACTGTTGACGGGCAAAGTGGATGAGAGGTGGACACCTGAGGTAGAGAATGACAAAAGAGTAAACGTGGATTCTTCATAGGAAGGATTAAAAGGATAAAATTGTAAGATTCTATCTCCATACATCGGGGGGAAATGGGCATAGTAGCATAAATATTAAGGAAGTTTGAGTGAGATATTTCCATGATCTTAATGGAGATCATATTCGAATCCGACTCTTTAACACTTTGCGTGCTGGGCTCTAAATTGATGGTCGTCCGAGAAAAACTAAGGATTGTACTCGCTTACCTTGATTGTAAAAGGAGACTCTGTTAAAACTAGGTTAGTGAACTTTTATTTACTATTAAAATTATTTTTGGCACTTATTTTGGCGTGTATGAACTCCAGAGAGAATATTTACATAATGAGGAATTTATAACACTTAGATGTCGTAAAAAACTAACAGCGTGTAGTTTGCATGTTTTTTCAACTATTTTTTATAATAAATCATATTTATCGCGGCAATAGGTTCCTGTGTTTTACAAAAAACCTTCCGTTTTGAAGGAGTTTCAAACGCACCGCGTGAAAAAAATTAGTCAAGTTTAAGACTTATTTATGATATTTTCATTTAATTACTTAACAATTCTGTCATATAAAACTATATAATTGCACCATTAATAATGCAATATTTAATTCATAAGTCCTACAGCTGGTGAAATTAAAACGTATAATTCGAATATGGTCTCTATTATGACTAGGGAACTATTTCTCTCGGACCACCTTAAACAATATCACGATTCTTACAAGGATGTGCTTGACACGCCGTAGGAAAGCCCTTGAGCTAGATGACACCATGAGAGCCCATAGTGTTGTAAAAAATATCATCGCTACTCAGTTAACCTGCTGGCTAGGTGAAGGTAACTGTTTAAAATAGAGCACATTGACAAATATGTGTGTATGAGGGTGAAAGTGACTCGCAAATTGCCGTATGGGTTAAAACGAGGTGTAGAATGTCTTTTTGAAAAATGGGAGGTGGATGAATTGGGGTTGACTTGGGTTTATAAAAATTCGTAGGGTCGGGAAACGGAGGGGTTTGGATGTGGCGGTGTGTCTATAGGTAGGACGGGTTAGATTTTTATTTTTTTGACCGCGGGAAGAGGTCAACGTGGCCTTTAAGCCCGACCAATCAGCTCCGCTCCGTTCTGCCCTTTAGCGTCGTCATTTCCTGCTCTTTTACTCCCCACCTATCCACCATTTTAACAGGACCTTCCACCTTCAACCCCATGTTCTCTCCCCACACACGCAGAATGCTGTGACAGTCCATGTGGTTAAAAAATTTTTCAACCCCTTTCGTCTAACACCCTTCCACCCTTATGTGGAGATGGGAGCGGCTCACCTTCTCAATCTTTTCGGCCATAAAACCTTCGGAGTCACCCCCTGCCCATCATGGTCGGGCCTATAACATCCCTCCCACCATTGTTATGCGTTCCCCCCGCATCCTATATTCTCCCCTGCCCCTCGTTTCCCTCAACCCCGGAAAATTTTATCTCCACCCTCCCTCTATATCATCATTATCTTTCTCGATTTCCCGCCACGCTTCATAACTATACCTCCCGCTACCTACCTCTCTCTCCCCTACTCATCGTTACCGTTTACTTTTTCCCTTCTCACCGTGGGATCTTCCTCTCTTTATTTCAACATGGTTGTTACCTGTACAGTGCACGTTCTTTCCCATTACTCGTAATTGTTACTTTTTGTCGCGGTATTTGAATTAATATTTACCCAACTGGAGGCTAATCGGGAATGCGAAATAATTCGTGTGGAGCGTAGCGTTCTATGGATCAGTAGCATAGACCATTGGAAAAGCTGACCAGAAAAGACTAGATGCCTTCGAAACCTGATACTGGAGAAGGATGCTGAAGATAAAATGGACGGGCAAAATAAGAAGTGATGAAGTGCATGGAAGGGGGAGAAGAGGAAAGGACCATGTGGAACACCATAGAGAACAGAAGAACAAGATGGATAGGATACAATCAGGGTGAGACACAATGAGTTTGTGAAGAACATAATTGAAGGCAAAATAGGGGGAGAGGTCCCCAGAGGAAGACCCAGGGATAATTTCGTGCACCAAATAAAGAGGAAAGGACATACAAAGGAAGAGATATCAGGAGGTAAGGGAACTAGCATTAGGTAGGGAAGGGTTGAGGGCTGCAATCAACCAATCTTAGGATTGCACAAGCAAAGATGATGGAGGTACGTTTGGAGTAATGTGCCCAAAAATACCCATGCCAATGCCTATAGTTGGTTTTCCCTCTGCGAGATATTCAAAGAAATTTCGAAAAACAATGACCGAACCGGAACTAGCTGCTGTTTCTCTTCAGTTTCGTTGAGGTTGGCTGGTGAGATTTATGCCTATTCATAGTTATTCCTAAACATTCTTATATTATTACCATATCATATTCCCAAATTTACAAAAGTATGGAATAGAAAGTGGTAATAATTGAAGAATGCCTTCAATAAAATATATATAAACTCATAATTTATCGCAGGTAAATGATATATGATTGGTGCGTTATTTAATATCAATGCTATAAATGTTATTGAATTTTTTTTGCGTCGTTTTTTCTAAGGATGAACAGTTCTCGGATATCCAGCCGGCTTATGGTGTTAAACTGCACTGACGTTTCAATGACGTAGACTGCTAACATCTTCTGGGTAATTGATTTCCACCAGAATTGTCACTTATTTATTGGGTCACATTTTTGACCAGGTTGGCTCTGATTGCTATATTTTTACAGCCAATTTTTTAGTATTCCCAGAGCATGTTTCCAAGCTCTGAGTAATGGCTAATTCAATGGTAGAGCATCATAACTAAACATAATTTTTGATGTTAATATTTGTAACGACATCCTAGTCCCTGATTGGCATGCTAGTTTTCCTGATGAGAAGAATTTTGCAATTGTTGATAACTTAAAGAAGCGTATAAGGCGTCAGATTAATAGAGTGCATAACTCTCATGGTGAATATTTATTAACTCTATACTGTTCTTTGTTTTATTGTACTTTGTGTTTTGAAAGGTTTGAGCATGAGTTTCTTACTTAAATATATTCCTCAAAGTTACGATGGTATTAACGGTTAAAGATTATTTCCGTAGCAGAGAAAGAAATTTCTTGATATTGGTATTGCGTTTCAAATTGTAGTTTTTCTAGAATAAACCGGTGAAATATTTAATCAGAAATTAATTAAGATAAACGACTTAAGGGGGCTCACTACTTCTCAGATTCTCCTCGACTGGCTTCTCCCCTCCGAGACCTGAGTGGAATGGGAAAGTCCTAATCGTCTTGTCGAGGGGGGGAGTAGTTAGAGGAGGGGGTGACGGCAGAGGAGGTGGGGGCAGTCGGCCATATGCCGTGACTAGATCGCGAAAAAACACGAAACATGCGTTAGCATTTTAAAGTCTGAGGCCTTATGGTGACAAGCATAATGAAGTAGATGACTCAAAATTAAATACCAAAAACCATTATGTGATCTTACTACGTGATATGTTTCTTTTAGTGAATAAAAAGGGCAATGAAGAGGTCTGAAAAATGACTGAAAAAGGTCACTGAAAACACTAATTATCATTAATATGTCTAGTGAAGTGAACAATGTATCTCAATGAAAGCTCAGATACATTCTTTCCTAACAAAAATGTGAAAACTTAAACTTCCTACACAAAAAAATAATAGGGTGACAATTAAAATAAAAGTGGTCTGCAGAGGCGATTTTAGCTGAGGTAGTGAGCCCCCTTAATGAAGACCGAAGATTCTATGAACACGGGATATGTTGGGAATTTCCCTTTTCCCAACTGTAAGAGAATATTAAGAGATGTTGTTTTTCCTTTGTTGAAGTCAGAACAATTAAGCCTAAGTTAATAAGCCGCGTAAAATGACCTTTAAGCTGTTGGCAGCATATGCCGAGATGTTGATCAATGACTGTGTGATCGTATGGTGTGTTCCCCGTTTTCGTGGGAAGTCAGTGCTCCCATGCATCTTTAATCCATCTCTTAAAGGTGGACGGTAAAGGTCATAATTTGCAATTTAAAATGAAACCTACTGGCTATTTAATCTTTAATAAACGGTAAAAAAAACGCTTATATCTTCTGTAAAATGTCATATAAACTCTTAGTTTATCAAAGGTAAATGCTATGTTTGGTGCGTAATTTAATGGTAAAACGTGATATGCTGTTCAATTTTTGCTCAGGGGTAATTTTTTTGCTGTTAACATTTGTCACGAAATGCTATTCCCTGAGTGGCATGCTTGTTTTCCTGGTTATAAGATCGTCGCATCTGTTGCTTACTTAAAGAAGCGATATAAGGAGTCAGATTACGAGATTACATGAATCCCATTATGAATAGTTGTTAACTGAATACTGTTTTTAGTTGTAATGTGCGTTGTGCTCTGAAAGGTGACAAGATATACGTGACATAATTGAGGTAATTGTTCTAAAATAGAAAGCCCTTGTTCACTTTTGCGAGGGTAGATTTTACTCTGAGGGAATTTGAGATTCAACTGGAAACGGCAAATATATGGAGGAGAATGGAACGGTAAATAATAATCTGTTGAAACTGTGGTCTCATTTAGATAACTATGAAAATCGCACACAGTAAATATTTGTTCATTGCTAATGTTTTTAGCTTGATTTTTAATTCTTTGAAGCTGATATCGACTCAAGTAATCCCAGATGGCGCGATTTCCCAAAAGAGGAGGATTCGATATTATGGTAATGCAATCTCATGAAAATGTCAAGAGTTTCGCCGAATGACGTACAGTTTTAATAAAAAAATGCGTGTGAAATGTTGCCCAGATTATTCAGTAGCCTGAATATTTTACGAAATTAGTTATTAAGACTATCTATGCCTCTTGAATTTGAGTTAGAATTCTAAACTTCGACGTGTTTATTTTAATTTTTCATCCTTATTCCAATTTGTACGCGTTTACGCGTTTTGCATTTTCCGGATCTTGGAAATCATTTTAATTTGAAATAATCTCCGTCACTCTGTGTCTCATATGTTTAAAGCCAGATAGTTATCGAATTCTAATTTCTATTACCAACCTCTTGACTTGCTTCTTTACTGCTGAATATCGATCACTCCTGGAAAGCTTTTTAAGGCTTCGCTTTCTCCTTTCTCTGCTACACATATATTCTTTAATTCCTTAGAATTTTGTCAGATTTCTCACAATACATCGTCAGTTTTGTCCACCCTTGGCTATCTCTAATCTACGCGGATATGTACCTTGTAAAAGTAAACTTATAGAAAATGGCGACGAAAATTGCATAGCAATATATCACAATGGTATTGCCAGGGTTGGATTGATATTTCCGAGTATTCTATCCATTTTATTTAGGCAGTAACGAGAAAAAAGCCACCGAAAAAGGAACTTGCTCTTCAGGTTGAAACTGAAGGAGATGTTTATGGGTTTATATCGGCTAATAATAAATTAGATGGCCTGAGAAAGATAACTCGAATTTCAACGCACTTTGCTAAAGCTGCCCTTGCTATAGTGAGCTTCCGAGCCCCTTAGTACTTCCATGACTGCTAGTGGGAAACGAAGCTGCTGTGGTATTTGCTAAAAAAATCCAGAATTAAAAGTTCGTAAGGGTATTATAATAATTCTTATTTTCTGACTATTTTTTCATGACTTTTGTGAGAGAAAATTTGTCCGATTTCATGATTAACTTTTATATTCATATAACAACTACAATTATTTCACGCATAATCTTCACTCATTTCCAAGAACCTTTGTGCTTCTAATGGAATAATATCCTTCCTCCTTTACTCGTGTCAGACCTGTGAGAAGACACAACTTGACGGCAGTATTCGTTTGTTAATGCATTTAACCATTGTTGTACTTGCTGGAGTAGGCAGTGCGGTGCATTGATGAATAATACCACGGGGTAACGATGTCTCCGTGAATCTGAGGCCGTAAAGCATAGGGAACACAACCCTTAGATTGAGACGACGGCGTGTGTCCCCATTAGGCACGCCCCGTAGAGATGACGAACCCTGGGAATTTCCCCGCGATGGGACCCTTTTATGTGTGTGCATGACACCTTTAAAACTCTTGTTATTTTAACGATCCCTCTCCACTCGATATCCCATCTACAGTCTCCTAGCTTTTTCCATTCTCCGCGAATCCTCCCTTCCGTAATGGTTTCCACCCACGCCCCCTTTGCCGATATCACCACCTCACCCCCTTCCCCCTCAGTTCCCTCCTCCAGAATACATTGCTACCTCTCCCCCCCCACCCCCCGACTCAGTCCGCTCCTGCAATACCCCTCTCCGACATTCAGGCCCTAATCTCCTCTCACCAAAGCCGCCTGTTATTAACCTCTTAATGATCTTTAAAATCCGTCCCCTCAGCTCTTAAAAAGTTCTTTATGTCCTTGCAATCCGTTCCCTTTCTGCTCTCTCAATTCTTTGGTTTTTTTCTCTTAAGCCCGTCCTTCGTCGTCCTTACTTACGCCCCTAGCCTGCAGATAAGCCTCTGGAGTATGAGAAATATCAATTCATTTATATTTCCTCCCTATCACATTTGTGTGCCTAGGTTCCTACACACTTTTTTCCATAGTTATATGCTCCTAACGCCTGGCATGGAAATTATATTCAAAGGACAATCTTGGTTTAATGGTTGGCTGCTTATTTGAGGAGCCTTCAGATAAATGAGATCAAATGCGGTACACAGGTATTTTGAGCTATCTACATGCCGCCACATTAATTACACTTGGTTGTTTTGGCAGTTAGATGAAACTGGTCAAATCTGATGCTCTAGATCAGGGGTCTCCAAACTACGGCCCGCGGGCCACATCTGGGTAACTGAATAAAATAATATTAAATAAATAATTAAAAACAACATCCATGTTTTGATTCCTTTTTATTTGGACCTCGAGTGTGTAGCCGTCCCCCAAACTGCTGTTTGATAGTTAATGCGGCCCTCGGGCTGAAAAGTTTGGAGACCCCTGCTCTAGATAAAGAGATTATGAGGTACGCAGCCAAATGGACCTATCCAGAGCATGGGGAAGATAGGAAGTAAATGTGTCTCCAAGAAAAAAATATATTGCCGAGTATTTAGGCAAAATTGAGCCATCTGGTGCTTTAAATATTACTACAATTCCACATATATCTTTCTATTGCCTCGGTTTCCGGCATAAGTCAAGAGGAAATGTCCAATGAGCCTGCAGTGCTGGAAGGACATGAATCTGACCGCATGGTGAGTAGAACACAGTGTAAAGGGCAAACGATGTCCATACTTTTCCAATCAAGTGAAATAGTCGAATCTAATGACCTTAATTATAGTTATACCTCTGTCATTTCTGTGATGGAAGATAGCCCCGTGTCATTCTTCAATATTTTGAATCCCTATTTTATTTTCTTCATATTTCGTGCTAATTTTCCTGTGCACGTTCTTCGGGAATGAGAGCAAATAAATGATAAGTTAGGATTGTATTTTCTTCGATTTCGGAGGAGTTACTCGTAACTGTAAATTTTGGATAGAAAAAGTGATCTTTAGTTGTTTGGTGATTGGTGGTGAAAGTTTTGATCATCCCACATATCTGGACATTTTTTGGCCAGCTTATAATTTTCAGTCTATCCGTCTTTAATTAGTTTTAATGTATTCGGACAATTGGAGCCGTAACGAGTTTAATGCGATTAACGTATTTAAATTTTAACTGACGCATCCATGCTAATTATTTAATTGAATCTAAAGAGTTTACTTAATTGCATTGTTAATCAAATTAACTGAAGCAAAGGTATCTGATATTCCGGTGGGATTGGAATTGAGAGAAAAAATTGTAAATGCCGCTGATTATCTGCCAATGAATTCTTTTAACCGTCAATTTTTTTCATCGACCTCAAATGCTACTTTATTGCAACTCTCGCCTCCTGTTTTTTGTCTTGGTGTAAATGATCTCATCCTGTGTTTTATTTTACACCTCAGGTAAATATTTGACCTGTAACAGTGTATATTTTTGGAGGGAGGCGGGCAATCATTTGCCCTCGACTCTAGACAGCATGAACAGTGCAAAATAAAGGGATGAATTTAATGTCGAAGGGATTTTTTGGCTTATGACTACTCTATTTACTATCATTCAACCTTTTTTTGTTTCATATCCTGGCTTTGTTTTGGGCAATCCTGGTACATAGTTCTGCATAGTTGAGAAATTTTCTCGTGAATTGACATGTTAAGATTACTATGGCCTTTTGTAATTTAATGTATATATTTGGATTCAAGTTCAGTATTTTAAAACTATGTTTTTGGGATCATACCGGCAGCAGTCCGATGATGATAGGCACTACTATATTAACCTTGTCCATATTCCATATTCTTTTTATTCCAATGGCTAATTCTTGGTACATTTTGATTTTTTCACCTATTTTTTTCGACGTTATGGGAAATCTACCACCTAACAAGTTCTATTTTTCTTACTAATCAGTATTATCAAGGAATGAGTGCTTGTCTAAGGAAGCGAAAATTGCCGTGTACAAAAGTGTACTTCTTTCCACTTTGCTATATAGTAATGAAGCATGGGTATGTCAGGATGGACATAAGAGTAGACTAAACTCCGTGGGTATGAGTTATCTGAGGAGTATTTGCGGCAAAAGTAGGATGGATAGGGTCAGGAATGAGTGGGTCATGAATGAATGTGGGTTAAATGCTCCTGTAATAGACGTGTATGGAAGGAGTGTGCTTCGCTGGTTTGGCCATGTTGAGAGAATGAATGAGAGTCTAATAACGAAACAGATATAGGAGAGTAGAATGAATTGTGTGAGAGGTAGAGGTAGGCCTAGAAAGTTGTGGTTGAATGTGGTTGAGGAAATTCTTAGGAGGAGGAATATTAGGAGTCTTAAAAACAGGAGGGCGTGTATGAAACAGTGTGTGGGGGTAAATGAGGCAAAGGAGGATTGCCGGGATAGGTCAGTATGGAGGAAATTTTTGAAGCAGAGTTACGTGTACAATTATGTATTAATGAGTGAAACATTTTGACTGTGCCTACCCCGGAAGGGAACGTCGTGATGGGCATGTATATATGATGTATCAGTATTATATCTGGTCTATTGCTATTATTATTATTAAAAGGTTTAGAGGTGAAATACCGTGCAAGTTTTCGCGCGGCGTGCGTCAGCAAGTTCGGTAATCACTACTCAATATGTGGTGAGAAACTAAACCTTCCGAACGTGAAGTACGTGGTGATGCCGTATCGAAACTAGTCAAGCAGAATATGGTTTTAGTTTCGTTCATTTCGCTTTCGCATTTCGTACACATTTCGCATTTCGGAGTAATTTTGTGACTGGTATAATTCCATATCGTTTCGCTCCTGCTTTCCGCTCCCAGAAAAATATTAGTAAAATTTTTATGGTGTTGACTTTGCCTTCGTTTTGAATGCCATACCTGGTCCTAGTCATAGAGAAAAGGGTAAATGAGAATACAGATATGGAGAGAAGTGCTAAATTCTGAGAACTTTGTGTGTAAATTGTGCCTCAAAACATTGTCCCTGCTCAGAATCCTGCGTGGATGGATGAAAATCCTTGGTTGGACATTTCAAATAAAAAAAGCTATTATTTTTCCAAATATTTCTCCGCTAGTGAATCTTTTTACAACTTTGCGAGCCATTTTTTCCAAACGAAACTGTTTCGGGCGTTACTTTGTGGAAGTTTTTAATATTCATATTGAAAAGATAAAACTGGGTTAATTCCACTCTAATTTATTAAAACCGACCCGGGCTTCATCAACTGAGTGCCATTTTCAAGAAATTTCACCTTGAATATGGCACTCAGTTGCTGAAACCCGGGTCGGTTTTAATAAATTAGTGTGGAATTAACCAAGTTTTATCTTTTCAATATGACCATTTTTTCCAGTCACTGGTCTCTTGCAGCATTTTATTTCTATCCTCTTGTTTACAATACAACTCTAAGTCAATAGCAACCAAATGAACAGCATTGTTGTGCAAAATGAACATCCTTTTCATAAAAATGAATTACTATGTGCAATACATCCAACAAATTTCCAATCCAATTTCGTCTGGTTAATCGCTTTCAGACTCTTCAGACTCTTCAGGCAATCCCTTTAGCTTGCAGAATGTCCATCCCACTATACTTGTTATGAAGCAACGTGCTCAGCAAAAATACATGAAGTATGGAGGGGTCTTCCAAATTTTGGATTTTTAGTCATTCATCTTAGGTTTCGTGACCCTTGCTGGCAAATGCAATGGAGAAGCGGTCGGCGATAAACTGTCTGTTATTTACCTTCATTCCATTATATAGTGCCCCCTCTACTTGTCGTAGGAGTATTATTTCCTCATTGTGAATCCTGCATCGCTGTTTTTATTCGCATTTAGCGGTCAGCGAAATATCGCTCGCTATTATTACTGCGGTGGTTACATTTTGCTTGCTCGTAACGCCACTCGTTTCACATGACTCGTCATAATTACGTTTATGTATCCGTTTCCTAGCGATTAGCTCTTCCTAACGGCGTATAAACTCTGCGATGTATGGTAATTACGTTGTTCCAGCCACGAATGAGTACTTCAAACGCCGTATGGAAGGAAGCGTACGTATCTCTTCATATTCATGAGAGGTAATGCCAATTCAACTCGTGCGATACCGTTTTGGTGAAATGGGAGTAGCTTTGGCTTTTTTGGAATTCGTATTTCAGCAATTTGAGATGCGTAAGCGCTCTCTGAACGTAAATAACTTGAATTTTTCATTGTATTACATCTATAAATGTCGTAATATTTTAGTTGCAAATATTTTCGATAGAAAAATGTGTATTGGCTACTATTTGTGCTCGGTAACTTTTTTTTAGACACGTATATGCACCCATCACGCAGTTTCCTTTTAGGGTAGTCGTAGGCAATGAAAATTATTTTAATTCTACGCCCACGTGTTACCCTGCAAGCCATCTCAAGGGTGTTTGGCATCAGGTGATTGTCACCGATATCGACCATAATGTAAAAGTAACTTTCACCGATTGGCACTGCACTATGAGTAGGTTACCAGTGCTCCAGAAATTGTTGAATTTATGCATAATATAGCAACCTACACCAGAATAAGAGTCATGCTGGGATCATTCAAAACGTGATATAAATGCTACGTGGCTGCTAAACAAGAAAAAACAAGCGATAGGGAGAAAATCATCTAATCATCCACGTTACCTGTCGACTAACCTACTTCAAAGTCTCATTGATAGACGTAATGGTCTATTATCGATCTCGGGAAAAACAACATTTTAAACCTGTCTGTTCCACAGTCTGTATTCCTAATTATTAAGTTTCTCATGATTCGATCTACCGTAGAGTGTTGGAGTTGATATTAATAACTTCATCAGGAGAGATATTCGTTTTGAATTAACATAAAAGGTGGTCCAACTTTTAATCGACGCGCAGTGGTCTGAGAACCCACTTCGGGGTAGAAAAATGATTTTTTCACGAAGTTGAATAAATATCGTAAATGCTCTTATGAAAAAGAAAAATGTTCAACTCATTATATACCAAATGATGTTTCATCCTTTGATGACCCATGTCCGACTGGTACAGACGGACATCTGGGGCATCAGCGCCACCACTTAAAAATCATTTTCTCTCGCTCGAAAGGGAGGCATGATATAACTTGATATACGCATTCTCCTCAATACAATTACATGATTCACTTATTTTGTTAACCTATACTACATTTATCCTCTGCCAAATTGCCTCTTCTTGTCGTTTTTTAAGTGAAGGCGGCAAGGTATTCTCAAATTGTGCAACGCCACGCACTTTACCGGCATCAATTAGGCGTTTGAAAAAATCTTGCATTATCTTGTGATGAGACAATAATCTAGGGCTAGTGAAAGCCTTTGTCTATAGGAAGAAACAAGAGTTATATGCTTTAAAATGCCATTTTTTAAGCTATTAACACTTCTATCTTGGAGCGCGGGCAGCGGTGCTGCCGCTAGTTGCTCATTCACGCGCTCCATCTGAGTGTGGAATAATAGCGGTCTGTTAATGTTCTCATAGAGGCTAAGTGGCTTACATAGAGGGAAAAGTCCCCGGAGGCAGACGAAGGTATAATGACAAAAGAAAAATAAGTAAAATTGTACATGAGAAGAACTGCTATGGGGTAAGGGAACTAGCTTTATATGAATAGGGAAGGGTGGAGGCCTGCAGTCAGCCAATCTTAGGATAGAACAATCAATGATGACGAACAACCTATGATACACACAAGGAAATATAGAGGCGCATCATTTAAGTTAGTGCGAGCGAGATAGTCCCCTAATCATGATAGAGACTATATTCGAAATATACGTTTTAATTTCACCAGCTGTGAGACACGCGAATTAAATATTGCATTATTAATGGTGCAATAATATAGTTTTACATGGCAGAAATAGTAAGTAATCAAATGAAAATATCTAAATAAGTCTTTAACTTAACTTATTTTTTCACGCGGTTCGTTTGAAACTCCATTAAAACGAAAGGTTTAGTGTGATCTCGAAGAATTTACAACGGAGACAATATGATTAATTTTTAAAACACACAAACTACACACTGTTGATTTTTCTACGAGGTCTAATTGTATGAAATGCATCATTTTCAATATAATAGGTTTCTCTGGAGTGCATACACGTACCATTTCCCATGTAAAAGGGCTGGTATTTTCTGGCAAAATCTAGCACTCTTAATCACGCGCTCTTAATTTTTAAATATTATATAGAAAACTTGTTTGAGAGCCTAGTGCCACGTGTTTGTTTAGTCGTTGGCCACTTATTTTCTAGCATCTCCCTATCACTGACGTTTAGTAAGAGAAGAGAGTTGATGACAGGGACAATTGGTAAGGGCGTAAAGAAGAGGCTGGTGAAGAGCTTGATATGGAGCGTAGCGTTGTATGGGGCAGAAACGTGCACCCTGAGAAAGGAGGACGAGAATCGGCTGCAGGCATCTGAGATGTGGTTGTGGAGAAGGATGGAGAAGGTTAGGTGGACGGATGGTGGAAGAAGAAAAGAGTTTTGTATGAAATCCAGGACAGGCAGGGTAGATGGCTGAAGGATGTGATAAAGGGTGATGGGCTGTTAAAGTGTGATAGAGGGAAGTATGTTGGGCAAGTGGGGTTTGGGAAGAAAGAGATCAGGTTTCATGGACGAGTTGAAGAAGGGTAGATCTGATGCAGAGGCGAAAAAGGATACACTAGAGGGAGATAGTCCCCTGAATGTGTAAAAGACCGGAAGGAGATTCTCTGACATTCAACAAAACCTACCTCTGCTGGCTGAATACATTATAATAAATACTACCTATCATACAATAGCTGTTGCGCCATGAATTCTTTGTTTAAAAGGGTTTTAATTCTGTATGACATAAATCATTATTGATTTCAGTTTGCATACGTATCTTCGTCGTTGACGCTTCAGAGCGCTTACCGAAATATTTTTGTTTTTCTTCGGTGGCGATCGCATCCGAGTACCAGGGCTATCTGTCCGTTCAAATTCGTGAGTACGCCTCACTCGTGACAGGTAATTAGTATAAGGTACGTACTACAGGCTGTACGTTGATTGGGACACGGCCCATCTCTCTTCGAGCCACTTTTGTGAACCAATCACCAATGAGTTAATTGTACTCGAAGACCAAATCTTGAGACCATGGAAACCTGTTTTCCTTTAGAAAACTACGTTATAAATTCACGTACTCTGGTCACATGTCATCGAATATCCTCGTCAGATTCTTCATTAAAAGTTAACCCTACTTTTAAATGAAGTGCTGCTTTATTTCCTGGCTTGTATCATAGGTTGTTCGTCATCATTGATTGTTCAATCCTAAGACTGCAGGCCTCCATCTGTTCAATCCTTAGATTTTCTGACTGCAGGCGTTCATCCTTCCCTATTCATGTAATGCTAGTTCCCTTACTCCCTAGTAGTTCTTCTCATGTACAATTTTCTTTATTTTTCTTTTGTCGATATACCTTGGTTTGCCTCCGAACACTTTTGCCTCCATTTTTCCTTCAACTTTCTTCTTTTTAATCGCACTGTGCCTCTGGTAGTGTTCAATCCAACTTATTCTTGTCTTCAGTCTTCTGTTCCATATGGTCCTTTCCTCCTCCAATCTTCTGTAAACTTCATCATTTCTTATTTTGTCCGTCAAATTTATTTTCAGCATCCTCCTCCAGCTCCGAAATTCGAAGTCTTTTGGTCTTTTCTGGTTTGCTTTTTCAGTGGTTCATGCATCCGATCCGTACATTACCACGCTCCACACGAATATTTTTATATACTGAGTCCTCGTTTGTAATCCCATCTTGTTTGAGTGTCATAGTCACCATTTCATTATGAGCGCTTTCTAAGCATGGATTATTCTACACATGATGTCCCTCGTATTTGATCAGTCTCACGTTATGGTATTCCCGGGATAGGTGAAGGAATTCACTTTCTCTGATTTCTCTCCTGTCCAGGTGACTTCTGCTTTCAGCTTCTCATTTTCGCACACTAGGATTTTAGTCTTCGTCTTATTTATTTTCATGTTGTGTTCTTGGAGAACTTCGTCCGTTACGTATAGTGATCTTTGAAGGTACTGGCGATTTCCAGCTATGACTGCGATATCATCTGCGAAGTGGGGCATGTTTGTTTCTTCTCCGTTTATCTCAATCCCGCTCAGTCCAATTTCTTTCGAGACAGGTTGAGGAATGCGAATGCTATAATCTCTCTCCTCTTAGTGTGACCTCCGCATATTGGCTGTTAGCAGGCTCCTTTTCTGCCGAATATCTCGCCGCGGGAATAACCGGCTCGATTCATCGCAGGAAGCGCAGGAATATCCTCTTAAGCCCGCTTCTCAATCACGCCGCTTACACTTAGGGCGAGGGTTCATGACCTTCCAATCAATTCCTCGGCAGTTAGGACTGCTCCAATTACGCATCATCCTCATTAATGAGAGCGAGTGCCATAGCTGAGCTTGCCCTCTCCTTCACTCCCTCTATGAGGCGTCTTAACCCTTCCCAACCCCAACCAACCGCATCTCGCCCCCCCTTCTCCTCAACCCTCCGCGTTCTAAAGAACCTCACCTTTGCTTGCTCCCTTTCAGCCTCGTCCGCCTCACCACCCTCCCCTCAATTCTCGAGCCTCCTTCATCCTCAGCTATTCCTCCTTCCTCTCTTCCCCCCTCTATTCTCGGGACATTAACCACCTTCTTTATTCCGCATCGCCATTATGTGCCCTTTCCCCGCTCTCCTTCCGCTTTCGTAGTAGGTCGGCACGTCGTCGGCCGAGTACTTTGTCTTTATCTCTCCATAACCCTTGCATGTCAGCGTTGTGTGATGTGTGCAAGTATTTTTAATTAGGAAGTACTACCGTAATGTTATTGTGGAAACATTTCAGCAGGAAAAGTGGCGTGAGAGAGAAATGCTATAATGAGTGTAAGAGTAAATAAAAAGTGATTAAAATCACATTAATTAAATAATACGCAGCAGTCATTACACAATTGTAAAAGCGAGAGTTTGGTATGATTGCGATGTCATTATCATCATTGGTTGTTCAATCCTAAGATGGTTTATTGCAGCCCTCTACCCTTCCCTATCCGATACTAGTTCCCTTATCTACTGGCATCTCTTCATTTGAACTTTCCTCTTTATTTGGTTCATGAACTTATTCCTGGGTCTTCCTCTGGGTACTTTTTACTCTATTTTGTCTTTAATTGTGTTCTTTAAAAACCCGTTTTGTCTCAGGGTATGTCCAATCCATCTTGTTCTTCTTTTATGTATAGTGTTCCATATGGTCCTTTCCTCATCTGCTCTTCTGTACACTTCATTATTTAAGTGCGATTGCGATAATTATCTTGATAATGCAATCTGATATCGGAAACTGTGGTTTATTATATAAATATTGCAGAAGTTACCAGTAAAATTGATAATATTAGGTATTCCTTCAATGTAAATTATTTAATCCCGCAAGGATACGACCAAATCTGTCTCTGGAAATAAATGAACTTAATTTACAAAAAATTAAGTGTAGGGGAGAGCGGGGATACATTGGACAATTTTTAGTTTAGATTTGTTTGCACACCCCCTACCAGGTTTATTGTAATGAATTTTGTGTCATTATATTTCTTATAGTTTATATTATTCGTTAGAGAGTGAAAATTTTACTTTACTCCACCTAGTATTAGTGGAGAGTAAAAATAGTGGAGAGGTGACCACTTTCCAATGTATCCCCATAGGTGGGGATACATTGGACAGCCTGTGGTAATACAATGAATGGATAGAGATAAATTGTTATGAAAAATTAAAAGATTGTAAAATGCATTTATTTGGGCTCCTTAATACCCATACGTAAGATATATAAATAGCAATGCACTCTGTGCTTGAATATTCAAAGATATTGGCATATAAATAAATAGGTTCCTTAACACATAAGTGGGTACAAAATATGCAAATATGTAATAGTATAAAATTTGCATATAAAACATTAATTAGTTCTCAAGAAAAACACGTTTAATTTTTATTGAATATTTTTTAACTTAAGTACACTTTTTGCTTTTAAAAAATATTTCTTTCTCTTAATACATGGAAGCATAACTTTCTGACACATATCTTTATATGACACAGCACAATTGTCTTCAAGTGTGGGATTTGAGAAACTGATTCCTTTTTCTGCTAAGAAAGCTAATTTTATGTTCTCTTTTTGGTTTTATTATTGTCACAAAATTACCAATGTGATGAGCGAATTTTTTAAAAATTAAATCTCACTACAACACAATCTCCCACTCTCACTTGTTCATCACTACCATCACTCTTATCATCATCTTCAAATGACTGTGATGGCAGACTCTTCTGACTCTCGCACAAACTATCATCGTCTTCCTCACCAGTAGATAATTAATATGCTATCTTTTTTCCCTTGGGAATCGGGAGACTTTTTCTTCTCCAGCTCTTTCCTCTCAGGTGTGTCCATAGAAATCATGCATCGACCTCTTTTGTGGCCACGGAAGGATTGTTTCCTGGGGACTCCTTTGGAAAGGAGCCTTATATCTTCTAGTGAGAAAGAACCTACTACTCCACAACTATTTCCAGAAGTACTTGCAGAGTTCGCCCCAGAAATCAAATCAGAACTTGGTCCAGAAATCATAGGAATATTATTTTCACCAAGTAAAAGGCTGATGTTGACTTCTCTAATGCTGTCTCCATCATTATGTTTTGGGAGAGGACGATCTGATTCAGCAGAAGACAAGAAATCTATATCAGAGAAGATGTCCCGGTCAAAGGGTACTATACCAATAGCTCTGAAAAACACTTTAAAAAATGTCACCAATGAGTTACAATGAAATCCTCACATAGTAAACTTAGTTAAAAACAATAAGAGTCAAATGAAAATATTACATCAGAACACAAGAAAATTAATAAAATTGACTCAACTTTGCATATCATGACACAAGATGGCAGTAATTAGTTGGCAGGTTTGGAACATAAATACACACATAATGGATGTACAGTTAAAACACCTGAGGCATTACCGTGTAAATTTTCAAGGTGTTCAATGTATCCCCGTGTCCAATGTAGCCCCGCTCTCCCCTAATAATGAAAAATCATGTGACTAGGCCGAATAATAAACAAAGCAAGAGCGAGAAAAATGGAACCAGCGTACCATTTGATTATGAGTACCTGCAATGAGAATTATCTCTCCATCATAACCAAAATCTGACTCTACAATACAGTTTACCGGCAGTCATGATTCGAAATTGATCCTTTGAATCCAAAAATATCAATAATTGAGAGTAGAATGAATGGTGTGAGAGGTAGAGGTAGGCCGAGAAAGTTGTGGTTGAATGTGGTTTTGGAAATTATTTGGAGGAGGAATATGAGGAGTTGTAAAAACAGGAGGGCGTGTATGAAGCAGTGTATGGGGGTAAATGAGGCATAAGAGGTTTGCAAGGATAGGTCAGTATGGAGGAAATTATTGAAGCAGAGTTTGGTGTACAATTATGTATTAATTAGTGAAACATTTTGACTGTGCCTACCCCGGAAGGGAACGGCGTGATGGGTATGTATGTATGTCATATGAAAAGAAACTGGATGACACATGCCACGTACTTTCATAATCGCGGCCACTGTAAGGGTTAACGTTCTCCAGTCCTCCAAGTAGGTTGGAACTGGTCGATTTCCCGCCAACCGTCTTCTTCCCATTAGCCTCCTCTCTTCCTACGTCAGCCCACCCACTTTTCCTGTCTTCACCATCTCCATTCATCTCTCGTTCTTGTCCTCTCTCGTTCTTTTCCTCTCTTTCTTTCTCTCCATTTCCTGTTCATCCCGTTCTTTTGTTCTCAGTTCTTTCCCCTCTTACGAATTCCCTTCCTTCTCTCCTTGCGGTGGCCAAAAAGAGGGAAAGACTAGAAAGTCTTTTATTCCGTCCACTTCCTTTGGAAGCGGTCGCGAGAAAGAAAGAAAGAATTGAAAACTAGGAGGTGGATGGAAAAAAAGTGGCAGAATCTTTCTCTTTTTCCTCTCGCTACTTTGTTTTTTTCGTCTCTTTCTTTTCTTTATGATGTCTTTTTCTTCATTTTATTTTTTTTTTCTCTCCCCCATCTCCCCCGTTCCATTGCAAAAAGGTCTCTTCCGTGCTTCACGTCTCTTCAGGAGCGCTTTCCCTTTGTTTTCGGCTGCTCATCCACTAACGCGAGTTCTTCCCGTCCTCTTTAAACTCACCCTCCCAGTCGCTCCGTCCCCACCGAAAGCTCCCATCACTTACTCCCCTTTCCCTCCTCTTCAGGATCTCATACACCCTCCAAGTCAAGTTTCCCCTACCTCACTCTACCCCGGCTTTGCGTAACCTCAACCTTCCCCATCTCATACTCCTCGCTAGGAGAAGCAGCATCCTTATCCTCTTCGTTGGACCTTCTCTCCACTGTCTTCTTCCCCGCCGCTCGTCCTGGGGTCCTTATAACTCAACCGCGACCCCTGTCTCTCCCTCCTATCTTTAAAAAAAATAAATGCAAAAAGATTAACTTGATCTGGAACGATACGGGGCTCTTCGATACAATTCGATATTACTATCCCGATACAAACGATTTGATATATATTTTTTTAAAGTATTTTTCCGGCAAGTGGCAGGTTTTGTTAAACGTTTAGGAAACTCCTCCCGATTTCTACACTTTCAAGGTCCTATCCATCTTTAGTGTTTCTTTTTTCGTCTCTGTAAACGTCCTATTCTTCATCACATCGATATATCCTATTCTCATTCTTCCCCATCCCAGCTTGCCCGACATCCTTCCCTGTATCACAGTCTTGAGCTGCCCATCGCCCCTTTTTACTTCCTCCAGCCACCTACTCTGCCTCACCTACACTTCCTCGTTCTTTATATATTCTACTGATAAAACGTAGGTTTGGTTGAAAGTCCGCGAAACTCCTCCCATTGTCTACACATTCAAGGTCCTATCCATCTTTAGTATTTCTATTTTCACTTCTTCATACGATCTACCCTTCTTCATCCCACCAACAAAACGTATTTCCTTTCTTCCCCTTCCCCACTTGCTCAACATGTATCTAAGTGTTGAGCAATCCATTCATTACTTGTTTAATCCTAAGATTGGTTGACTACAGACCTCAACCCATCCCTATTTCATACTAGTTCCCTTACCTCCTGGTATCTCTTCCAATGTAATTTCCTCCATATCTGGTCTATGAACTTATTCTATTCTTTGGGGACTTTTCCCTCTACGTTGCCTTCAGTTTTGTCCTTATTAAACGCATTGTGTCTAAGGGTGATTCCAATCCATCTTGTTCTTCTTTATTCGTCTTGAGCAACCCTAATTTCCTCCCACCGCCAATGACCGTGCCTATCCCGGATTTCATTCAAAAGTTTCCTTTCCTTTTCCACCATATTATCGTCCACCGCTTCATCTCCCTCCTTCTCCACACCCGCCCACATCTCAATGAATCTGTTTCATTTTTCTATCAGTGTCATAATCATTCCATGGTGACAGCCATGCATCAATATACTGGTGAGAACGGAGGAGAGGATTGTTGAGAGAGAGTCTGAGACGATAGCTGATGTTGAATGCGATTTTAAAAAATCTTAAATTACAATTCTCTCAGTCGTTTATTAAACACAAACACTTAATATTAGCGTCCAATCCAATGAAAGGCAAACGGGGAATTTTACGCAGATATACATAAACGTACTGTATCTTGATGGAAAAACCTTATTCAGCTTCCACCGCCCATCGTGGCCTGTCTGAGGCTACTTCGTGACTCTAAGGAGTAAGTTGTAATAGAGTATGCGAGGTTACCAGCCTTTGCAACACCCGCACCACATGCAGCTGTCCCTGCTAACGGTTACGGCGCTCTACCCGGTCAGTTTTGGCACATTTTCGCCAGTATGCCACAGGAGAAACCAAAGCAGAGTAATACCCTAGGCCCGCTTTCACTATTCTACTCAAGCTAGGATCCCTTCTGAAAGGACTACCTTGAGAGCCAGCATACGTTGTCCGCGACTCACCACTAGGAGGTATATACCGTGTACTGACACACCGGGTCACAGTATGGAGTAGTGTATGTAGCACCGGGTCACAGTATGAAGCAGTGTATGGGGGTAAATGAAGCAAAATAGGTTTGCAAGGATAGGTCTCTATGGAGGAAATTATTGAAGCAGAGTTAGGTGTACAGATATATAATTATGAGTGAAACTTAAGGATCAAGCAGTGTATGGGGGTAAATTAGGCAAAAGGGGTTTGCAAGGATAGGTCAGTGTGGAGGAAATTATCGAAGCAGAGTTAGGTGTACAAATATGTATTTATGAGTGAAACATTGTGACTTTGCCTGCCCTTGGAAGGGAATGGCGTGATTGGTATGTATGTATGTGCATATACATATCCTTCACATATTGGCAAGCATATATGAAAGATCTTTTGATGTGAACGGGGGCGCGTAAAATGTATTTTTCCTTCATTGTGTCTGTGATTGTGGGATTGTATCATTTATTGTTGTCAAAAAAATATCAATGTAAAAGATGTTGCATCATAATATCGTGAACATGCCATGACAACAGCCATCGAGTATACATTGGATAGAGACAGTTAGTGGATTGTTGAGAGGGAGACTGAGATGAAGGCTGGCAAATAATCTGATAAAAAATACTTGAATGTAATTCTCTCTATTTAATTTATAGATCGATTTTGCATTGTTGGTAAGCATTTCAAGATATCTTCGTATTTTTGTCCCATTTGCTTAACATCCTCTTTCCATAGCGGCTTCCTTACCTCTTCCAACCACATACTGTGCTTTCCCCTTATCTCGCATAGTTTTTTGTAGTTTCCGTATATTTTTCTATTTTCTGCATAGTTTTTTCGCAAGTTTCCTGTCTTCTTCTACTAACAAGCACCTTCTCGTCACATTGCCGACATAAATTGAAAAAAAATCTGATTGGCAGTATCGGCATTTTACTACTCGTTAATTATATGGGAACAAACAGTATTGCATATAAAATTGAATTATTAGTACAATCAGTGTCGAATGATAACTTGAACTATAGGCAGTATCGTCATCCGCCAATACCTTGAGTTATCGACGATATTGGTTTCATTGCATATCTTTTTTCCTCTGTTTTTTTTTAATCTCTACCGAAATATCGAAATCGGATGATGTCCTTAATTATTGGAGTAATAGGTATCGAATAATAACTTAATTAATGGTAGTTTTCGTCATCGGCCAATACCCATGAGTTATCGACGGTATCGGTATCATGTCTTCCCTTTTTTCCAGCGCTTGTGTTGGTGAAAGAATCGAAATCAGACGATACTTTTAATAATTTCGGATGTCGGTATCGGTCGATGCGTATCAGGTCATCCTTGAAAAAATCTTTTCTTTCGTTATGACCCTCCGATTCCTTATCTTATTCAGTCCCTTTAAAAACCCCAACCTGCTCCTTATCACCCTTCCAGCCCTCTCTTCACCTCATACACTCGTCTTTCGTAAACCCTTCTCTCAGGTTTTTAGTCAAGGGTTTCCTCGTATCCTACTGCCCCGTCCCCTCCTATCCATCCCCTCCCCAGCGATCCTCATGTGTATTCTTTTTTTCTGTGATCCGTTCGGTTATATATTTTTTTGTTTTGAAAGGCTCTCTTCGTTTTTCTACTCGTATTTGTCCTACTATTTTTTCAGAATGCCAAGGCGTGTCCGTTAAAACTATCAGACCGAAAGAATGTTCACTGATGTATGGATTCACTTTTTATGGTTGTCTCTCTTACAGTTTTTTAAAATTTGAATGTATTTTACATTTGAATCCTCCCGAAAAGAGAATGTGTTTATGTGAAGATTTATCATGTAATGAGAATATTCATTTACGTACCAAGGGAAATAGACCCCGTACCCTACGCCTGTCTTCCCCCCCCCCAACCACAAAAATTACCTTAACTTCTGACATATCGTGGAGATTACACATACAAAACATGTCGCACAGCATTAAAGAAACTAGATTTTGTTTAAAGTCTAGTACAAAGGTCCTGGGATTAAAAAGTCAAAGAGAGATGCTACTTAGCTCTGGTTAGGCCATACATCGAATACGTTGCGAGCATTTGGGACCCTGGTTCTAAAGATTTAACCAAAAAAACATAATAAAATACAAAGGAAAGCAGCTCGCTTCGTTAAAAACTGTTACGAGCGTACATTTAGTGTGTCACAACTTTTAGAGGGATTCGGGTGGAAGCCCCTAGAAACTCGGAGGCTACACGCTAGGCTTAGGTTGCTTGAGAGATTCAGAACTCATGTTTTTCAGAACGATCCAGAGAATATTATGATGACTCCTGACTACATCTCTAGGTCTGACAGAGACGATAAAATAAGAGAAATACACTGCCGAACATATAGTTACAAAAACTCGTTCTTTCCGCGGACAATAAGCGACCACAATATAAACTGACCTCCACTAAATACACTCCTATAATACACTTAACCATTTCACCTCCCAAAAACTACATCTTTCCACGGCTGGGAACCTAAAACCCCCTGCCACACGCCCATGCGGTGGCTCGCTGGGTATTATGTAGATGTAGATGTAGAAAATTTTGAATTAATCTTGAAATGGGGCACAAAGGAGAAATGTATATTTTTTCAAAAAATATTGTTAAATTCGTTTATAAGTTAGTGTTCATTTTGGTAACATTTTTCTCATTTTAATTTGTTTGTTTCTTTTGAAGTCTGTAGAGCTAAAATATTTTAATATTGTCTTTTACACCGCAACCGTATTTTTGCACTCTTAATTTCTTAAACACGCAAGTATGTTACCAATGTTTTTTTTAATTTCCCCAATTCCCTGAGTTTACGGCTGATTCTCAACGTGGCAGCCGCCCAAAATGTAATCCTAAATAGTGCATTATTACCATCATTTTAAAATGCGGCAAGATGGATAACTTCCAGGTGATGACATTCGTGATGATAGCGAACAAAATGTAAATTATATCTACAATAGATCTGGTAGCTTTTTGTGTTACGTAATTGAAATAAAAGAGTAAAATATGACCAATTCCTATTAGTTTTGCTGTCGATGGTTTCATTTTCTCCTTCTTTGTCCGTCTGCACTTAGAACGACCGCCACATACGTTTCAAGAAGGGATGGATGCGATTTTAGCCTCGACTCTGGGAACGAGTGGCCATTTTTCTAGTCTTCTAGCCTCATGGAGACACGTGTCCCGATTGCAAGCCTATTTTATAGGCGGGTGACGGCTTAGGAATAATGTTCTTGAATAAATAGAAGCCGAATACAACTGGTTCACTAGCAGATCAAAATATCCCTTGAGCCACTGAATGTATTTAAGGTATGTTTTCCAATTGGCTTCATTTTAGACCTTTGAAGTCAACTAAGATATCTTTTTAAAAGGAAGTTACTTAATCTGGCCATTTTTATAAGTATCGATAATAGAAAAATACCACACTCTCTCTATTCTCTAGAAATTACTGGAGCTGCCTAATGCATCGTTGTGTAATCTTTCGTACGACTCAGTATTTTGTCTGATGATCTTACCCATAAATAGATTTTCAAAACTACAACTCCGTCTTTTTTCTTTGAAAAATTGTGAAAACAAAAATGAACTTTGATTGTTTCTCATGCTGCTTTGCGGAGCTTTAATTTCTTCAGCTAGTTTTTTGTTTACTAGTGACCAAATGCCTATGGATGGATTTTCTACATGCAATCTTAAGCATTAATAGTGGATGACAATTTAGTGTTCTTATCTGAGCATGGATTCCTTCACCTATATCGGTAGTACCATCACATGGGACGGAAAAAGTACAACAGACATCAAGCAAAGAATACCCCAAGTTAAGAAGGCGTGCGTGGGAAAAAGACAACTGCTTTGCTAAAAAAAGATAGGACAACAAACCAGGAAACAGTATGTGAAAACCTTCGTGTGGAGCTTAGCACTCTATGAATTAGAAGCATGGACCATTGGGAAAGTTCACCACAAAAGACTAAAGGGCTTCGAAATCTGGTACTGGAGGAGGATGCTGAAGATAAAATGGACAGCTGAAATAAGAAATGATGAAGTGTACAGAAGAGTAGAAGAGATGACCATATGAAACACCACACAGAAAAGAAGAACTAAATGGATTGGACACACCCTGAGACACAATGGATTTGTAAGGAATATAATTGAAGGGAAAATAGAGGTAAAAGTCCCCAGAGGAAGTCCTGGTATTAGTTTATGGGCCGAATAAAGAGGAAAGTACATAGGAAGTGATGCCAGGAAGTAAGGAATCTAGCATTAAATAGAGAAGGGTGGAGGGCAGCAGTGATTCAGTCTTAAGATTGAACAACCAATGAATCAATCTGAGTATGAAGTCACTGGAACCAGCCAGTGTATTATGAAACCTAGTTAGGTGATGAAAGGGAAGAAATGATGTGCGGTGAAAATTTTCAGTGCTTAAAAAAACGAAAGTAAGGATGAAGTCTTTCATCGCAGGGTTAGTGAAAATGATGGTAACGTGTTGAACGGTCGCAATTTTCCTTATTAAACGGTGGAAATAGGAATCGAAATATTCTATATTATCATTTATAAATGGTTATATAAACAAAAATATATATGTGTGTTAGTGTAACACGCATTTACGAACTGAAAAGCTCGCTTTGTATTTTCCCCGGAGATGGTCGCCCAAAAAAACTTTCACCCTTCTCCTGTGTAATGAAACGATTAAAACCGATGAAAATGGTGCACTCTGCTGCCGTTAACGGTGCGGACTTCGTGGAAATCTGCGTATACTTTTATTACGCAAATTATCGGATGCGTTTCTGAAAGAGATAAATAAACGATGAGCGCTTTAAAAAATTTTCCTCGCACCCTCCGCAACACTCTATGGCGGTGAAAAAAATAATGAAATTTTATTCGCGCCATCCAAAAACGCACTTTGTAACGAGTTAACACGTTCGCTTGTACATATATATATCCATATATAGCGCAGTGGTTACACATTAGCCTATCAAGATCCGCCGAAAAAAAATTGTCCAGGTATCCACGCACTTTATCAAGTTTAATGAAGCCATTAACGCGCTTTCTGTGGGCGCGGTAATTTGGATTTACTGAGAAATTTTGATTCCTTTCTCGTCCGCCCAAGTGGGGTTCAATTGATTGGTGTTTATGTCCCACTACAAACCAACGACGCCGTGAATAATGTGAAAGTGAGTACATTTAAAAAAATATCAATCGGCCGAAAAATTGCGGTATTATCTGCAGTGATAACTTTCCCAATATTCTCTGAGTGGAAAGGCACTCATTAGTTCATATGCTGAGGTGTTGTTTTCCAAATGTTTTTTTGTTCTGTTGTTCGCTTCTCTAAATACGTTTTAAAATCGCCTATTAAGAAAGACTTAAGGTGGCTGGAGCTATTTTTGTTTATTTATACATTTGCATGAAACTTTGCATACCTCTGTTTATTAGTAATACGTATCGATATATGCGAAAAAATTGCCGTTATCGATTTTGTTTCTCGGCAATTGAATGCAATTTTAACCCATAGCCTTGGCTTGGCGTTTGTTTCAGGGCTCGTGACGTATGTTTCGAAATCATTTGATGATATATGTACAGATTTTCTTTTAAAGCATGCGTTTCACTTAGTTATAATGGCTACCTATATACATGGAGGTATCATTCCGAATAAGAAACATATTTGCGCAAGATTTTCACTTAAGTTTCGAACAACGCGCCGCAAACGCAAGTCACTGCAATGCTTTCATCGATACAAAATTTTTATGTCTAATTCTTGCATAATTTACATCAAAACATGCGTGACTATTTTCAACATATAATTGGTACATGTATGGGCACTGTGATCCAAGAATTTTTTCGGCTTACATGAAAAGTTATTGATATGTGGACTCAGTGACTCACGTTTCACGCTTCAACCACCTTAAGAGCTAAAGTTTGGGACGATTTTATTATTGCCTTGGGTATTTAACTGGCTTAAACAGATAGAAATGAGAAGGTAAAATCAAGGCTTATACCCGAGTAGAACGCAATCTCGCAATGAAATTTTCTTTTTGACCTAAGATTAAGTACCTACCTGCCTTCATCCCATACATATGTCATTTAGCTTTCTTCCTAACCTAATTGTTGAGAGGCGGATAGTGAACCTGTTAAAGCACAGTAATCTGATCTTAGTCTCCCAGTGCTCAAGCAGCCGATTGATCACAATTGGATTAACATTGGTTGTTCAATCCTAAGATTGGTTGACTGCTGTCTTCCATCCTTCCCTATCTAATGCTATTTTCATTATCTCCTGGTATCTCTTCCTCTGTACTTTTCCCTTTATTTGGTGCATAAACTTATTCCTGGGTCTTCCTTTGGGGACTTTTGTCTCTATTTTACCTTCAGTTATGTTATTCACAAACCCATTGAGTCTCAGGGTGTGTCTAATCCATCTTGTTTGTCTTTCCTGTGTGGTTTTCCATATGGTCCTTCCCTCTTCTACTTTTTGTGCTCTTTATTTTTTGTTTCATCCGTCTATTTTATCTTCAGCATCCTCCTCCAGCACCAGGTTTCAAAGGCTTTTAATCTCCTCTTGGGTAGCTTTTCCAATGGTCCATGGTTCCGGTCCATCGGAGTATAGCCGCTGTACATTCCAACGGTGGCACGAAGGAAACGGCTGGCAATCAAGGAAACAGTCGATTATTTTCGTCCTATTGATTTAGCCGATATTTATCGTCTTTGAATGGCTGGTAAAAGTGTATGATATCATAAAAACAAATAAAGGTGTGCACAAAATGCTTCAATTCAGATCGGATAGCTTTTTCTTGAGAACTTTCTTTTTGGTAAAGTCGATATGACTAGTGTGTGATGTGATGGCTAGTGTGTGACCAAGTCCGGGCGTTCTAGGGTTAAGTGACTCTCATAATACTCTGGTGATAGTTCTATGCCGACTTATAATGCTATTTTCTTTCCTTTATTTTAGAATTCCTTCTTCACTCTCCGAGGATCCTACGAGAGCCTTAACCGGAGTGTTCTGTAATCTTGCTTTCGAAGAGAAGGGCGAGCCTGCGGGAATGAAGTTGAGGTAAAAACCAAACAATATATCCATCACGCCTCCCTTCACCAGTTAACAGACAAAAGAAGATGTGCTCATTTCATTTTCAACCCCGTCCCCCTTACCACTCTCCAGCCAAATAAAACAAAAGAAGCGGCGGCGGCGTCTCCGCCCTGTCTTCATTCTTTTCGTATCTCTCTCTTACCGCCCCCCCCCCCCCCTCTACCAACCCCATAACCCCTTCCGCACAGTGAGTTGAGAATCCGTCTTTTCTGAGTGGAGAGTAGAGAAAAATAAGGGGAAAGCCAAGATGGGAGTCCTAGTCGTTTGTTGTGTGTGGGTCTGTGTGTGGCGTTTTCAGTCGGGGTTTTTATTTTCTTCCGAGGGGGGGCGTCGCGTCGCCTCGCGTCTCAGGGCCGGGCGGCTGGCTCTATCGAGGTCGCGTTTCGGGTCCCGGGCGTGCGGAGGGGTTGAGTTGACACACTTTTATCTCTATATGATCCCTTTCATTTTTTTCTACTTGGAGGAGGTGGTAAGGGAAGTGGAGGAGAAAAGATTCCTTTCACCTTTTACCACTTCCGGTCCCCTCTTTCCACCCTTCCTCGTTTCCAACTCTGTGCTTTCCCGCGCGCTCCTGGTCCAACCCACCCGTGATAAACTCGGTGCGCGCAGGGGAGCGGAATATATTCGGATAAGTGAGAGGAAGGGAAATTCGGAAGGCAAGAACGAGAAGGAGCTGTGAGTAGAACTTCTCTTCCGCGGACACGATTTAGGTGTTTCCATCGAAAAGTTATTTATTTATTTTATTTATTTATTTATTATAACCCCAAAATAGATCAATGGCATTTTACATTGGTTGATATAAGACATATATATGAACATAATCAACAAAAACAAGTCACACAAAAAATTAACGTAAAGGTACATAGGGAACAAAGTGTATTTATAAAACAACGGAGTTAAATAAAATCAATGGTTGGTGAATTCACTTTGTGGAAATTTCGATTCATGTTAAGAATGAAACTACTATTTGTTACCCTTTGTTAATAAGTTAACATACAAACTATATAGATATTTCCCCAAAAATAAATACAAAATTTCCGTGTATAGTTCTGTGACACTCCAGAAGTTATTATTTAATTCTTAGGACGGAATTGGCGTAAATGATAAAAGTGGGGTATATTTGCTAAAATGTGATACTCCTGAATGTAACTGTTTTTATGTAGGTCAAACTGGACGAAGGTTGAACATAAGAATGGGAGAGCATTTTAAATCCAGTGTCAATGGTGACAGGAAGTCAAGTTTTGCAGAACATTTGATTGACGAAGGTCATAGATCCAACTTTGACCCGAGGCTGTTGCATGTTTGTGAAAGGGGAGGGAAGTTGGACTTCCTGGAAAATTTTGAAATTCTATATTATCACAGAGTGCACGGGGAGAGACTACTTAATGACATTATCCCTTCAACCGCCTCACCCTTGTTCTCTGTACCAGTACCCTCACCTCCATCCCCGTAGTCCTTGAACCTGGCGTCACCATCTGTTTGTTCCTTCCCTTGCTGTTTGCCCAATCACCTCTCATTCCCCTCCCCCCTTCTCCCCCCCCTTATTTCAACCACTTCCCCTCTCCTTGAGATGTAGTATATAAGCTGTGCTGTCTTTTCTCTCTCTCTCTCCTATGGCTCTACAGCCCCAGTTTGGGCCCTGGCCTCCTTCAACTTCTGCCCCCATGCTTTTCTGTCAGTTGCCGCTCTCCTCCATAGTCGTAGTCCTAGGAGATTCCGTGTGTCAGCCTGTATTTCATCTTCCCAGCGTTTGCGTGGTCTTCCTACTGGTCTTTTACCGTACATTCGGCTGTCTAACGTTCTCTTTGGTATCCTTTTGTCGTCCATTCTAGCCACATGCCCGGCCCACTGCAATCGCTGTAGTCGGATGTATTTTGACAGATGGGGTTCTCTAAAAATACCATATAATTCATGGTTGAATCTGATTCTCCAGATATTGCTTTCCCGAATGGGTCCTAAAATTTTTCTAAGCACTTTACTTTCAAATCTATCAAGTACGCTTTTCGTCTTCTCTGTCACACTCCATGCTTCACATTCATAAGTTGCAATGGGTCTTATAATTGACTTGTATATTTTTAACTTGCTATTACGATGGGCATTTTTTGATCTAAGTACATGTGACATCGCAAAGTACGCTTTATTGGCTAGTGTCATTCTTCTCCGGACTTCTCCCTCCTGTGCTGTCTTTTGGGTATTTTTATTCTGTAATCTTGATAATGGCCTGAAAAGGCCGGAACCGGTTGATTTATGGTTAAATATATTGGTGGAAAAAACCAAGTAGTTTTAGTCTTAACATGAACGGAGTTAAAGCTGGGAGGTGAAGAGAAAAGGTCGAGGGAGGAATCTTTCGCTGAAAGGGAATTGAAAACTGATGGTAGCCTGTAGAAAAGAGAGCGTTGGGATACAGAGAGACGAAATTTCGGCACGTGTACGGGGTTGGTGTTACGGGTGGAACGAGGGGGCACTCGGATTGAGAAAAATGAGAGAAGGTCACTATTCCGAAAAGAACCACTAAACACATTATACAATAGTTTCATGTCTGAAATCAAGCGGCGTTGACGAAGGTCGCGAATGCCAAGGGTGAAAAAAACTTCTTCACGGGATAAATTCCTGAGAGAAGGGTTACGGTGATGAAGAACAGCTGGGAAGAAATTGATGGGGCGGTTGAGAAGTTTCAATGAAGAGGGGCAGGCGGTTGACCAGATGGGGGAACAGTATTCTAGGATAGGGAGGGTAGAGCCGAAGAGAACAGTTCGCAAGGCAAGAGGGTCGCTTACATCCGTAAGCCGATAGAGGAGGCTAACCACAGCCATTGCCTTTCGGGATATTTTACTTATTCAAAGTGTCTCTGGGCAGGCTATGTAAATCAAAACAAATACTAAATGATACGTTTTTAAATCGAATATTATGTGTGAAATTCTCTCGGGATTCACACCGAGTTAAATTTTTGGCTGCTGCCAACGTTTCGATATGATCATGATCATTACCCTGGTGACGATGGAAACGAAATCCATCGAAATGTTGGCAGAAGCCAAAAATTGAACTCGGTATGAATCTCTAGAGAATTTCACACAGATATGTTTTTAGTTCTGTTGGCTGAAACATCTTGCTCTTTTTTCCCCCCACGTTAATGGACTGGTAGTTTTCGTCCAAATAATACGGAAAGTAGTTCGCTAAGGGGTTGATAATTTGATATTTTTGGAAGAATGAGATATTTTTCTTTGAAATAAGAACATACTCTTTTATTTCTAGATGAAATGATATTTCGCTCAAAACACATTTATTGAAAATTCATTATAAGGTGCGTATCGTAAAAATCAATGGAAAGAGGCAATGTTCAACGAAATGAAAAATGACACTAATTGTTTAGTATTTTTCCGAGGAGTTAAGAAAATCCGCACTGAGTAAGTATATCTGTACAGCGTGGGCCTTGGCCGAGAGTCGTCAGTTTCCAACAGCGGAATTGGACGATTTTCTCCTACTACCCACTTAAATCTCAACCTCGTTTCGTTGTGATGAAATTGCCATGAGAAAAATTCGGCCTGCACCGTTAATCGAACCGCGGACCTTTGGTTTGCCGGACCAATGCGCAGACCACTACGCTATCCAGGCCTCCTAATTCTTTTTTCTCATGGCAATTTCATCATAATTTCACCTGCTGTTTGAATATTTTCAAATGGCCAATCACGACATAAGTGCTGGTGAAGGATACTTTCGCTTGGTGGTGGCTTCTCTGAAGCCCTAATCTCCCTTATGTTGCCATCTTTGATGGAACGCAAGGGCCTAAGATCTAGTTCCATTGTATCCACCGAAATTGCCATGAGAATTTGGAAGCCTGGATAGCGTAGTGACCTGCGCATTGATCAGGCAAACCAAAAGTCCGTGGTTCGATTCCAGTCAAGGCCGAATTTTTCTCATGGCAATTTCATCAAAATTTCACCTGCTATGTTTGAATATTTTGTTTCGTTTCTTTACCCAACCTCCGGCGGATGAGGAAAGGCCCACCACGGAACCCGTTAGTATTACGACTGGCTGGCATTTGCGTTAGGTTTTGCGTTGTTTCGTGTTTTTTCCCAACTTTTTTTCTGCAGGTTTTGCTGTGGAAGGTTCCCCTCTGTCACTACCACTGAAAACAGAGGTGACGCGCCGCCTGAGCTGTGCCTCGTTCCTCTATTTTATTCTTACAAGCCAACCCTATTCGTTAATAGAGATGGTGAGCGTTCCTTTGTCCGTAGTACCTATCTAATATTGTAGTATTTCGTACTTTAATATCGCTTACTAATGATTGAGGACTATCGGTACGGAGGCTTCCGCGGTGATTTGTTGAGTTCAGTTTATTCGGGTTTTTCCCCCGTTGATTCATATTAACGGACCTTCACTGTTTCGCTAACGTTAAAGCTAGCGTCGTCTGACGACCTAGGACCTTCTTCTTCAGGACCTGACGACGTTATCTGTAACGTTAGCGAAACTCTTGTCCGTTAATACGATGTACGCAGAAAAATCCCGAATCAACCGAACTCGTTAAGGACTATCACCATTTTTTGCAACATTTTTAAGCAATGCCAGCAAAAAAATTGTGTGATTCCTTGGGAGTTGTTTTGACTTAGTTGAGATCTTAGAGATCTTCCTTTAACTGCTGGAGATAATCTTGACTTTCTCTGCCCTCTGGTGATGTAAACAGGAGGTAGGCTTTGTCCTCCTTTCATTTTTGATTCGGAAATTTTGTTTGGATCGGAAGAAATGGTTATGATTTCCGCGGAATTGTGCCACGTATTTTTAACGCCCATCCCTCAGTTGCCATGAGTAATAGCCAACAAAAGTACACGTACACACAAATCCATCAATAACAGGCACAAAATACTTATTTTTTATTCAATTTCCAAGAACCGCATCTCTAAAATTCGCCAAAATGACGTCTGAAGAGCCGCGATTTCCTTTAGAAAAAATGGTAAAGCATGGCCTTTATTTGCCTCATGAAATTAGTCAGTGGAGAATAAATATGAGATACCCTCCGCCATCAGTAGCATCAATAAGCTGCAAATATTGTTGAAGAGAAAAACTGTACTGGGAGAAAGTAATGGAAAGGAGACAGGGAGAAGAAGTGTTTCGGGTGTGAATAAATCGAATGCCGATTTTGAAAAGGATATTCTTCGGACGTTTTCCGCTATCTCTCTCTCTCTTCCCAAGGTTAAGATCGAAGGAACTTGCTCCACATCTCCTCATATTCAAGATCACCGCCGAGTAGTCAAAGTGGGCTTGAAGCGGCGTAGGAAGGCCCTTCGAACAAGGAGCCTACTTTATTGTTTTGCATGGTTCGAAATACGGGGAAAATTCTGGTTTTGAATGTCTAGACACGAAATTACTGGTACATAATACTGGAGAAAGAATGAACCCAATGAAGGAAGTCTGTCTGGATTACGGCGAGAGGAGAATGATTCTATGGAAACATATTTTGAAGTTCACGAGTTAGGTAAAAGGCAAAGTATCAGTCAATGCTTCCCAGTTTGAACTTCTCCGGTTACCATAACATGACCCTAGTTAAAATATAATGTGCCAGCTGTATTTTGCTGAGCTTTTTGGAGAACTGTCGGATAATTTTCCTCATTATCTATTAGGTAGAACACCAAACAAAGAGCCTTCTTGTAAGTATTGAAAGCCCCGTATGATTATCGTGACTAGAGTACGAGAATATCTTTTCCTAAAAGTGTCTGTATCACGGGCTTATTAGGGCAATGACGAACGCCCCTAATAGATATGTAAACAATTTACTATATACGGGAAAACATTTCCGGAAGACTTTACCTGTTTCAAAGCATGTTTTGACTCGAATTTTCTGCGTGAAATTCGAAATTTAGGTTGTAGCAACCCATATTTATTTTTTTATACCCTACACCACTACGCGGGTCGGTTATATTGATTTTTTCACGGCAGAAATTTAACGCATTGAAGAGGGCGTGGCAGGTATGGAAAAGTATATATAGAAATGATCAGCATCACCATGAATATAAATAATGGATTTAAAAGTGTTGCCTAGGCTACGTGTTGCCTAAATTTCCACAATTAGTTCATCCAGTCCTTGGCGCTACTTAGAAAAAAGTCTTTTCAGTTGTATCGTCAATCGTTGTTAATTGTTATTAACGTGAGAGTGTGTCATTACATCCCGCGTATGGTACTACATTTTTATCAACTGCATTATGATTACTGGTAAGTAAAACCGGTAAGACGTGTTTATTTACAATCTGTCGTCTGTATTTACATTTAAACGGCCGTCTTTCATCACTATGCGGCGCCACAATCCAAAAATTTGTTTGTTTTCGGAATTCTAGACAACAGCTTTTGGCGACGAGTCAACAGTCCATAATGTATATTCATGAGCATCGCCTCACGAGTCCATCAAGCTATGTCCGTCTGTCTGTCCTTGTGTCTGTCTGTCTGTCTATCTGACTCTTCGCGCGCTAACTGCCGTATAAATTGAGATATCGAGCTGAAATTTGAGTCATAAGCCTCTAGTAGTCCACGGACGCAACAGTTCTTAAATGAGCCGGATCGGACCAAAACCACGTTTTGTTTAATTGAAAGTGGTGTAGGGTATTTAAGCTTCGGCAAGACCGAAGACAATATCTTTACTAGTTTAAATTTCAGAATATTCATGACACCTTAATCTTTGCAATCAAGTATTACAATTGTGTGAGTGCTATATGAATTATATGATTTTTCACGATTAAGAGAAAATCCGAAGGTGTGCACGTCATGGAGGAGGAATGTAGATGGAGGTGACGCCTGAGGGGAGGGAAATTTGTGAGGCTTTTTTGAGAAACTTATTCCGTTCCCGAAAAAATGGGCTAGAGAGGTGACCGCTTTAGGAGGGACGCCGCGGAGGCAAGTTTTATTGTGTGTTTACTGTACTATAACTGCAACGAGTTGAAATGGTTTGGAACAGCCAAAAATACCCAATCGGTGAAATAATTTTTTTACACTTATTCATAGATAGGTCTTGTTCGAACTTGAATTAAAACTAATATTATCGCGACGCCTCACTACATCCCTAGGTCTGACCGATGCGATAAAATAAGAGAGATACTCTGCCGAACAAATAGGTACAAAAACTCGTTCTTGCCGCGCACAATAAGCGACCACAATAAAAACTGAGCTCCTTCAAATACACTCCCATAGGACATGTCACCATTTCACCTCCAATACTTTTACATCTTTACGCGGCTGGTGACTTACCACCCACTGCCACACGCTTATGCGGCGGCTCGCGTGGTAGTATGTAGATGTAGATGTTTTGGGGAAAGTATGAGGTTAGTTCTCGGAAAGGTTAGATTAGAATAGAGTAATGCTCTGAGTTTCTCTATAAGAGCAAAACAGAAAATACATGTCAAATTCTGCTTTTAACGAAAAAAATAACAAAAAATACACCTGGCTAACATCTCAGAGTGATGAAAAACAAAAATTTCCCAGCCACATTATTAACACTAAATACAAAATTGAAAATATAATATAATATTGATGAGAAAGATATAAGAAACAAACAATAGTTTCTCAGATCGTAATGTAAAACATTCAATTCTATAATGGGATACAAATTTTAGTTACAGACATATATGCTCATTATAATAATTATTAAATAGCTTTTCCCTACCCTTTCCCTAATAGTACAAAAACTCGTTCTTTCCGCGCGCAATAAGCGACAACAATAAAAACGGATCTCCTCCAAATAAACTCCCATAGTATATACATGTCACCATTTCAACTCCAAAACATTGATTTTTTTAATCGCATGAGTATAAATTTTACATCTTTACACGGCTGGTGATTGCCACCCCCTGCCACATGCCCATGCGGCGGCTCTCGGGGTAGTATGTAGATGTAGATGTAGATGTAGAATGCAAGATTTCACGTTAGCCGGTCCAAAAAAAAATGATTTTTAAATCCCTCCAACCAACTTTCAAAGCGAAAGAGAAGAACAGGGGACAAGATTCGTTCTTATTTTACCCTTCCCTTTCCTCTCCGTCCATTTCTTTTTTCCTTTTATTTATTTTTACCTCCCTCTCCTTAACTTCCCCAAGTCCGTCGTACGCGGAATGGGTACGGACTTGGGAGAGGAGAGGTTGCGCTCATGATGAAGGGGTTAAATGTAAGAGGTTTGCTGGTAGAGAGAGGTTTGGAGGGGGGGGGGGTTAATGGGCGGCCGGGGGAGGGGTGGACTCAGGGGGGGAAGAGAGGAATGTCACGCAGCTACCACCCGCGTGATGATGGCGCTGCTTCCCCTTGTTGAGGTTTAATTGACGAGGAAAAAGTCTCCTTCTTTCTCTCCTTTCTCCTTCTCCTTCGAGAGTCGCTTATCATCGTCGTCTCCTTTTTTCCTCCCTTTCTTTCTCCCCGAGCATTCTTAAGCTACGTTTTCATGGACGCGTCAGACGCGCACGCGCGCGACGAGACGCGTCATTTCTTCGCGTTAACCGTTCGCATGCAAGCGAACCCACGCGTAGGAGCTTAACCTGAGCCACTTCTGGGCTTCTATTTGTCCCTCACATACTTATCCCGGAGGGCTTCCCACCGAGCCGACAAATTTTTTTTCTGTAAAAAACAATGATATTACCACAAATGCATCGACACATGTAAGCTTTGATAATCATCGGAAGTGAAAGTTGTTCTTACCTTCCACTCCAATGGATACTCCTGTCTCCCCCCACGCCTTCTCCCTTAGGTTTCTATTTCTCTATTGAAAGTCCTAATTATACAGGTACGTGTACCTCTCTCGAATTTCGGAGATGATCATTTTATCCATGGAACCTACGCTTCGCCGGTCAGCCATCTTTGTGATTCTACGCGTTTCACGCGTCGAAAGTTGAAAATATTTCAACTCGGGCGACGCAACTCAACGCGAATATACGCCAACTCACACGAAGAGATCCGGGCTTCTGATTGGCTGAAGATCTTGCTTTCGCGTCTCTTCGTTTGAAACGCGTTCAATAAAACGTACATTTATTCAACGAGCGCACGGAATGTTTCTCGGACCCGTGCCTTTCTGACTATTTTCAGACCCGCTGTCGCGAACGCAGCGCTAAAAATTTCGCGGCTCACAGAAATTGATGGTTGCAAACTCAGGCTTTCTCATGATTCATTATAATTATTTGTTGGAATCGGTACTCTTGTTAAAGCGGGGATTTTTCAACATCTCCAAGCGTAAAAACAAAAGTAAAAAATCCCAACAATGAAAAAATAGCGAAAGAGACGGCCGCGAGGGAGAAGACGAGAGACAGTGCAGAGGGAGAGTTTCTTTTTGGGTCAAAATTACGAAATATTCGGTGGATGAAGAAACGATTGTTACAGCGTCTTTGCGTATTTTACGGTAGATAACTGTATTACTGTCTGCAAATAATGTTAATTTACTGCTAACTCGAGAACTTAGGTCATTAATATAAATAATGAATAAAAGAATTCTTTTGCCTTAATTGTATTACTAGCGGAAGGTGCCCGTTGAAATTCAACGGGTGTGAAAAACATTGTACTTGTTTCGTAAGAAAACCACAAAGGTTGAATAATACTGTCAGCATAGTCATTTGAGGAGCTCATAACCTATCTTGTACGCTGTGCTCGTTGTAGTAAACACGCTGACCGTTGACATTGAATATTAGACTTGTTGTAAATATGCGTTGAATATATCGATTACCCCTCCCCGAAGCAATCTATCTTCGGACCCTTGGGACTCTCGGCCCTCCATATACAGATTTTATTTCTGCTTGCTAGCATGGGCCTGCAGGAAAACGATATATTAATGCTAGAGGCGTGAATATCCTTTGAAAGTCAAATCTCTGGTTTTCAAGGAAATATGCTATTGTTGATTTTAAAGAAAAATGTTTGATTTTTCAGTTGAAAACAATTTTCAGACAAATACGAAGCCTAAAAGAAAATCAATTGCAAGAATTAGAACATTCATTTATTCAGCCAACAAAAATAATCCCAGCCCTCTATCTTGAGTGAAAGTACTTTAAAAAAGAAAAAATGAATCCACTGCACCGAGCCAAATGCTTAGCATTGACCACAATGGGGGGTCCTTCGGGGGCCCTGAAGGCTGCTTAATATAGCATATGTTACAGCTAGATATATTTTCTATGTGCATGACAAATTTCAGCTCAATTGGTCCAGTATTTTTTGCGTGATGGAGTAACAGACTGGCACCGTTACATTTTTTTATACATTAGTAAGGATAAATATTTACTTGTCACACACTTTTGTTGCTTGTGATTTTTCTTTTGTTTTTCCTCTTGCGTTTAAGAGTCAGTACCCATTGTAAATGTCTTGGTGAATAAATGTGTTTCCGGTATCCGTGACGATCTGATTTCTGCAACCAAAGATAAGTTGTAATTCCACTAAACCCTAATATTAATAAAGGGTGCGATTAGAGAGTAGGCTGATTATTTTGCCTTTGTCGCCTCATTTTTAATAGCTTTTATTTTCTTCATTTGTGTGTCAGGGTCAAATTTTGTAATCAATTTTAAACTACCTTCCTGACTAGCTAGAGATCTAAAATTTTGCACATAGTTTCATTTCCAGTGACAACATACAATATTCAGACATAAAAAAGTAAAAAATAAAATGAATATTAAAGAAATATGTTTTTTTAAATAGCTTTTTATATTCTGTAATGTATGAAATATTGTAAAATTGTGTGTCAACCCGACGATTTTTTGTTAAATATAAGCTACTTTAAAAAAATTGAATATTAAGGCCTTTTTTGGTGGGCTTCATTCATTTTTTTTCAATTATTCATGTTAGTTTTTTTTGTAAACATCAGACTCGGGGATCCAGGCGATAGGCATTAGGAGGGGGACGCCGAAGGGACTGCAACCATAACCTTGTCCCCCCTAGTCTCTCTGCCAAAAATATCGCCTTTCATCCCTTGTCCTATTCTCCCGTCCTTTTTGGTTATGCTTTTTCCTGTCCGGGTATGTTTGTGGCCAGCGGTGAGGTATTTTGCTTCTTTCCTGAGGTTTTTTCATTGTCTGCCTATTTTTTGACTGAAAATCTTCCCCCAAAAGTTACAATTTACGTCGCTCTTGCAGAAAATTCTCTTAGCTATTTTAGTATTCACCGGCTGTGCCTCGGATTTATTACTAGAACGCTCGATTCCTCCGCCCAGAAATTTAGCTGCTATTTTTTTAGTTTCTTTTGTCTAAGCCCTTGTCTTTCATGAATATGCCCCAATTCCGCTACGTATTTCTTCTTGTTCTATATCTTTATACTTACCCTAGTTTCTTGACCATCGGTCCTCCAATTAGGGATTTCCCATCTGTTTTGCCTACTCTTATGTTCCTTAAAACTTCGTTAAGTCCTAAAGTGTGACCTCTCTGCCGTTACCCTATTTTTGATAGTGCTTCATATGGATTTCCTCAGTCATCCTATATTTTTCCTCGTATCTGATCCTATCTGTGTTTTTTCTTCAGGATTCGTCTCCATCTGCCAGTATCAACTGCCTCTATTTCTCTTCTATACCAAATTTTTGGTTCCTGTTAATTGCTAATCCTCTGCAGCGCAACTTTCTTGTCAAAGGCGTTTCTTCCTAAATTGTGATATTTAGTATTTTTTGTAATTTTCACCAGGGGATAAGCTCGGTTGTTGTCAATTTTTGATCTTAAAAGAATTCGTGGGTTGGCTTAGTTCAGTATTGTGGTAATTGCGCCACAACTGTTGATTCCGATTGTTTTACAGTTCTGCATCAGGCTGTGGAAGAGAACTTAAGTAATGCCCGCGTTGCACAAACGTAACTTATTTGGAAGAACGATTATGCCATTACTTACCTATAAAAATATCTGTTTTTTAGAAACTTTTACTGAAACCAAACTGAAGATATGCTCTCAGGCGACGCATATTTTGATGATTAACCGACATGCTGGGGAAGCTATCTCGATATTCCAGCCGTGTTAGAGGAAGGTTACCGCTGCCAAAGTTTCCTTGGTATCTTCGCCATCTACTTCAGGCCTGACGATTGCGGAGATAGAGTTTGAAAAGGCAGCCTTCTTGACCCGTTGGAATCCTGAGAAAACTTTATCTCCATGATCCGACTCAAATACACCGCATCTTTTATCAGTCATCATCAGTTTACCTGATTTGATCTGGAGAACTCTCGTATTCATGATGGGTGTTTCGTAGGTTTTGAAAGGATGATGGAAAAGGAGTTATGGCAAGCGGCTTCTTCGTGATGGAGGGATAAGTAAGATAAAAGGTTGGGTAAATAAACTCATTCAAAAGGGAATTTTCAGGGTTATTTTTGTCTTCTAATAATTTACAATATTTCTCGCTACTCAAACTTACGATTTTCGCATAAAAATTACCCAATATTTTATTTTATTTTATTTAAAGTAATAAAACCACATACAGCTATGTCGCCATTTTATAGTGGCCATGTAACAATACACACACTTAAGGACATATACAAGCAAACTTAACAACTGGTTGCAAGCAGAAATTATGGAAATATATATAAAAAAAAGAAAACTGGGGGAATAACTACTTAGGTGAAATATACAAAAGAGAAAGGCTTATGAAGGATTTAGATGAAAGTGCAAAAGGATCAATCTGGGAAGGGAGGGAATTCAATAGAGAGGAGAGGCGGAAGAAAGAGAACGTTTAGTGATCGAAAGTCTAGGAATGGGCATGTGGAGTAAACGGTGAGAACGGGTGGGGCGGGATGGAACTTTGAAATTGATATAAGAAAGCAATTCGGGGCACTCGATGGTGGAATTAAGAATATCATAAATAAATATTAAGTCTGCTGTGAGTCTACGAGTGGGGAGATTAGGGATGGAGAGATAGGATAGAATAGCCTTGGTGGACATATTACGACACTGTGGTAATCTATTCTTAACTATTTTAGCAAAGAAGTTGCAGACACAGTCCAGCGATGAAAGATTAGTTTGAGAAGAGATAGACCAGATTGGGCAGGAATAGGTAAGAATTGGAATAATAATGGAAGAGAAAAAAGTTCTAAGTGCTCGGGCCTCATTAATTTCAGTAAAACGATAGAGGAGGCCTAAGAGGGACATTGCTTTAGACTTGATTGTTTGTATTTGTGGAGAAAAGTTCAATTTATTGTCAGTAAGAATACCAAGGTCCTTAGATGTTGAAACACGTTTTAGCGGGTGATTAGTCACAGTATAATTAAATTATAGAGGGGCCTTCTTTAGGGAGATAGACATCACACTGCATTTTTCCAGGTTTAATTTAAGGTTCCAAACATCGCACCAATTTGAGGTTTGGCGTAAGGCATCCTGTAGTTCATGGCAATCGGAGGGTTTTTGAATGTTCTTGAAAAGTTTACAGTCATCGGCATAAAGTAGGGTATGATTCTGATTTAATACAAGATGATGATTGGAATATTTAAGATTATTGTTATTGCGTTGTTATTTTTTATAGCACTTAAGTGTTGTATCTTCTTTTTCGCCGAAACTCTTTTCAGTTTGTCCCACTTAGGTATCACCGTAGTCGCTCCATTTCATTGCTTTAACTCCACTGCACTCCATACTGATTTTTCCTAATTTTTTCTCCTGAGGCATTTTATCATTCGTCATCGAACCAGAACTGGGATCGGTAATCAACTGAAAAATGCACATCAATGAAAGATTTTGGTTGGCCCTGTAATCTAACTACCAGAATAGACCGATCCGTGGGTTGCCAATCACAGCATATTGATCCGGGGGCCCCGCGTGGAGCAAAATTTTTCCCGGATCAGAGTTTCTGGTCAGTTTTTGTGGGCCATAGGTGCGAGAAGACAAACTTTAAATATTTCAGTTTCGTAGATGTGATGTTACATTGGATCCACAGAATTATACCAGAAAATGTATACTCTAAGGAGCATATTTGATTTTTTTATGCCTTATATTTAAATTGAAAAAATAAAGATTTCAGTACATATTCCATATTTTTTTATGACTTACTGGACTTATGGCGCTTTCATTAAAGAAAAGCATTTTTTTCTGAGAAAAAACTTCTCAATTGTAAAGGTGCATCGGTGTGCACTGTTATAAATGCACATGCTAATATAATTTATTTGATCCGGGCCGGACCGGAAATAGATCAATATGATACAAATATAGTATTTATTCATTACTTACCGATGATGTTTTAAAATAATTTATAATATGTTCCTTAAATGTACTTACTAGTCAATTTCTTATTGCAGCTGAAACTTAGTAACTAAGGAAAAAGTATATGAATTATATTTTTAAAATTGCAGACCAAACTCTTTTAGTCATTAATGCCCCGCACAGTCGGTGATCTCACCCAACTCCTAAATGTGCAAGTAGCTTGTACATTTATACGCTCAAATGTAATTTTAGTGAAACCATGTCTTCCCCCTCAAGTTTGTGTGTGAAATGAGACGCAAAGCAATGATTTTTTACCAACATTTGTATACTTAAAAATGGATTCAAAATTCATTTTAACCATACGCTTCCGGTAATTCCAGAATAATGAAGGTATCGTATAACATAAAAAATTGATGGAGTGACTGAATCGTGTAAATGAAATATACTCGAGTGTTTGAAACACATGAGTGTTGATTGGTAATGTTTTTTTATTAGAAGTAAATCTTTTAATCCGAAATTTTTAGAGTTCAGGTATAACCTTGAGATTCCTCTTTAGTGAATATATGTAGATTGATAGAATCTGACGTCTCAAGACGTATTCTTAGTGAAATTTTTAAAAATATTATTTAAATTCTATCTGCTTCGTTTATCACCTTTCATCAACATCTAATTTACTACCCTGCGAGCCGCAGAATGGGCGTGTGGGAGGGGGTGGTAGGTCACCAGCCGAGCAAAGATGTCAGGAAAAAGGTTTTGGGAAAACAAACCGTTAGGTTGGGAGTGTATTAAGTGGAGCTCCGTTTTTATTGTGGTCGCTTATTGTGCGCGGAAAAAAGAAGTTTTTATACCTCTCTTATTGACGGAGTACCTCTCTAATATTTATCCTTTCTGTCAGACCTAGAAATGTAGTGAGGCTTCATGATACTATTCTCTGTGTAACTCTGAAACACACCAGTTCTGAAAATCTCAAGCAGCCTAAGCCTAGCGTGTAGCCTCCCAGTCTCTAAGGGCTCCCACCTAAATCCCTCTAAAATGTGTGAGACACCATGTGTTCGCTCGTAGCATTTTTTAACAAAGCTGCTTTTGTCTGTATCTTATCAATTTTTTTGTTTAAATCTTTATGACCAGGGTCCCAAATGCTCCTGGAATATTCGAGGAGTGTTCTAAACAGATCGAAGTAGCAGCTTTCTTTTACTTTTTCATCCGAGGATCTTCATATCATACGCTTAACAAAACCTAGTTTTTAATGCTGTGTCGAACATGTTTTGTGTGTGAGTTACTCACGATATATCAGAGGTTAAGATTATTCAAAGATATTTTACTGCATCTGAATATTTTATGTTTACCCATCCACAGTGTAGGCATGGCATTTGTGTGATGACTTTCGCAGATAGTGAGCTGTGGTGCATTAACTGATATTTAATTCTACCACTCACTCCTGGCTCCTCGGATGAACGTTGTTAAGGTCAGATGACAGAACTTTAAAGTCCCTGTAATCTTAATATACTGATAACTTGAGAACTTAGATCGTTAATATGAATAATGAATTCCTTGGTGAATTATTGCCGAAAAATATTCTCTCTTAAAGGCTGTTGGTTTTAAATATTTCTTTTTTTAGCAGTGCAGTGCAAGTTTTATTTTATCATATTCTGTTTGAGGAAGCATATGGATACATTTTCACCCGAGAGATTTATTATTTCAGTTAGTCCTTAGTATTTTATTCTGGCGGTTTACTCTTTTGATCACAATCCCACATTTTTTCAAAGAAAAGGAATTTCCGCGCTCAGATAAAAGCGACTTTTTTTGCAAGCATTAACTTTGCTTAATTTATTCATTTCGGCTGATTAATCTTTATTCATGTGTTTATCCACAAAGGAAACGGTTGCGGATCCCTTAAAAACCCTTTTTCTTCGGCCCAGGATCTTCCAACGTCTTGACTCTTAGGTCATGAGAAAGCACCTGCTTACAATTTTAATCCCTCTGCTTAATTAAGGGGCAGGATATATTTCTTTATTCCCGAAACCCTGGCATCCTTTTCATGCCTTTTGAGGGGCAATTAGACAAGGCATCAGATCAATGAAAGATTACAAAAAAAGTTCGAAATTTCAAAACATTTATGTGAAGATGTACCTCAGATATTTTTTTTCAAGATATGGGGTTGCATTATACTTAATTTTTGATATCTCAAAGGGAATACGTAATACATAACTTGCAATCACTTCTTTTCAACTGTAAGAAAGTCCACTGTAGGCATTCGTGTCTTATGTAAATGAATATGCCATTCATTAGGACAATGCCTTGGTGAATTAATGTGAAACTTCAGTTAAGAAGTAGGTGGTTTATTTGACTTGAAATGTATATTTTAGGCTATTCAAAAGGAGAGAAGAATCTATTGTAATACACTAATGTGTTAGAATTGTCACTGCCTGAATCCCATCTCTGGAAGAGATAGTGTTTTGCCTGAACTTCATAGTATTTAAATGCAAGCTATTCAATTTATTGGGCTGAGCAGTAAGTAGCATCAATCATGATTTAAATTTAAGACATAAAATTTAGTTAGATGAGGGATTATTGCAATAAATTCGCCTCTAATCGTATGAGCGTCGTGATAATTTAATGATAATTTGGATGAATTGGCTCTTTTGAAGCACAAAGCCACCCATAATCGTGGTCAAGCATAAAGGAAAGATTGTTTCTTCAGTACTGGATTATTTTCCTGTTTATCTGAAAACAGTGACGCATTATCATAGTTTTTTGAATCCCTGTCGCTCTTCGTATATTCCATTTTTATAAAACTTGCCTTGTTGAGCTCTCTCTACTTCTCAATGATTTTGGTTACAGGCAAAATTCCTTTCTTTTTTATAGCTCTCGCCTGTAGTATTTAATCTTAATATCAACCTTTAATATCAACCAGTCTCTTTAATTCTCTTTTTCTATTGTAATCTTCCAGTTTTCTCATATACTTTTTCTATTCCTCCATAATATTTAAGTTTGTTTAGTCTTTAATAATGGTTTTTTTGTCTCAATTGTTTTGCATACCCTTTCATATGATTTTAATACACATCCACTCTATCATTCCTAAGACATAGTTGTAGTAATATAAATCCTTTGTATTTGTCTTGATATCCGCGTCATCATTCTTTTTCATGCATATTATCTTTGCTGACGCACTGGTCCTTTTCTACTTCCATTGTTCATGAAGTTTCCGTTTTAATGGCGAGTAGGATGAATTTGCTTTTTTGAAACAGAACGCCGCTGATAATCGTATTCAAGCATTAAAAAAAGGGTGTCCCTCAGTACAGGTATATTTTCCTCCTCATTTGGAAACAGCATGGTCATTTCCATACTAGGTATAAAAAACCTATTCAACAAAGTTTTATCCTCGCTGTTCAGCTTTTAGAGAACATCATGCCAAATTTTATGCATAAAAGTATAAGCCCTCAATCTATTATTTTTTACTTTGCGCACGTGTATACTATACACTATAATATTCTGATAAAATATCCATCAGTTTTTTATACGAATTTATCGGCTTCCTGTTCACTTTCATTCTACTAGCAGCACTACCGTTGCTGGGGTCAGTTACGTTTTTGCGGATAAAAAAGGTCAACTTCAAAGAGAGTCGGCGGATCACTCGGTGGATTAGTGGAAATAAGCCCGCTGAATTTTGTCTCACGTTTTGTAGTGAATGTATGTAACGAATGAGTAATTCGAGTAATATCTCAATGCGGTGCTTGTTGGCTAGGAGGTTGTGAAGATCCACTTTGCTAAGCGAGAATTGATTATTGTATTTCTTACCATTACCGTCATTTTGTTATCATATCAGGAAATTGCATTGCGAAATTGGAACGATAATTATATTGTAGTGTGGAACGAATTATAAGAAGCTCGAGTTCATCTCCTGATGGAGTTACCACTATCGTCTGATGAGGATTGTGATTTTAGTGATTCAAATGTATGCTGGAAACTGTTCAGTGCATTCATATAATTGATAATTAATTATTTTTGTATTCTACTTTGTAGACTAGATATCCATGTAGTATGTATGTATGTAGACTAGATAGTAATAGATATTCATCGCAACAAAGTTTTATGAAACTACTCCATCTGCAATTTAACTACAATTCTTAGATAGATTAGTTTTTGATACTATTAGGGTGCAGTGAATCGAATTTTGGATTTTTACCATTTCCGCCATTTAAACAAAGCCACGGATCCATATTTGGTTCAATGTTACTAAATAAGTATTTGGGAGCCTACTCATATTTAACCGAGAAAATTTCTTCGTAATCAAATTATAAGGTACCGGGGGGCATGATTTTTGGTCAGCTTTTCTTGATTTCAGCCCACTGTGCATCGTTTGTAGAATTACCTAAATACTCTAGGATAGATGAGCTCCAGATAGTAGTGGAGCCACTTTGTCACTTTACGTCTCCATTTTTCTTTTTCCTTATTTGGCCTCCGTTTTATTTTTCTGTCGCTAATGTTCCTTCCTGGCGCACCTCTCCTTCTTTCTCTCTCTCTCTCTTACTCTTCATCCCTGTCTCTCCCTCCCTCTCTCTCCCTTTCTTTCCCTCTCTCCCTACTCAGGCACAACACGCACGTATTTCACCTTTCTCCGTTCAGGAAAGCCTTCGAACCGTTTATACTCCTTCCTACACCCTCGTATCTTTTCCCTCTTGTCCCCTTCCCCGCGTCCTAAGGGTTCGTCCTCCCATAATCTTTAGCGCCTTAACTCTTCCTCAAGGGCCCCTCCCTCCTTTCTTAAGTCTCAATCTCCCCCTTCTTATGTGTTATTCACCCTCTCGTTTCGCCTTCCTCTTCGTCGTCGATGTCTTGTGAGGGAGTAAAAAATAAGAAAAGGGCGTCTTCTCGAAAAAAATATGGTGTCCTGCCTTCCTCTTCCCTATTCAAAACCTTTATTCACTCTTCTCTCGTCCGTATCTCTACTCGTTCAGGATGTCAACGCCCCCTACAGTGTAGAGTTGCAACATCCTGCAGGACCCTTCGAATTTCGTTGATGGTAATTTTATCTCTCTCATTTTTTTTTTCTAAACTTACGCTTCCAAAGTGTTCGGTAGTGACGCAAGTCATGCAGCTGATGTTAGGAAACGCTTACGTTGCTAAAATAAATGATTTATACGATATCATGCGTCCTGCGTTCTGCGTCCATCGTTGTATGTACTTGGTCCATGGCCATAAAGATTTAACCAAAAAATTAATAAAATAAAAAGAAAAGCTGTACGCTCCGTTAAAAGCTGCTACGAGGGAACAGATAGGGTTTAGTAGTAGAGAGTAGTTGCAGTTGATAGTAGAGATACATTGCCTGACGGATAAGTAGAAAAACTCGTTCTTTCCGCGCACAATAAGTAACCACCGTACAAACTGATCTCCACTAAATTTACACAGATAATACACGTCACCATTTCACCTCCAAAAACCTTTCATCTTTACATGGCTGGTGTCCTAAAACCCCCTGCCATACTCGCGACTCGTGGCGGCTCGCGGGGTAGTATGTAGATGTACTTCTTGCAATTTACGTGTGATTGGTCTTGAGACTCAGAATACATATATACCCACGCAATACGAATCTTACTTCACAAAAATTCTCTTGTGAATGTATTTATCAATATTTCGTATTTTTCTCTTCTATGATGATGCGTGCCTTTGTGGTCTGGTTTTCTCAACGGCGTGTCAAATATTGTATTATTTATTTCTAAACATTACCGATTTTTCCATTTTATCAATTTTTCCTTGATACTGTGAAAAGGATATTTTTTTAAATTCGTGCGTTCCAGTTTTCAGCCATTATATTTCTCTCCTACATGTCATAATATTTGCCCAATTGAGGTTTTCCTTTCCTTTGACAGCAGTATGACTTTACTCGTCGAGTAACTCATGCTATATTTTTTGTGGTAGGAAGTAAATACCCTTATATCAGATCATACGAGGAAGCGACATGCTTCATAATCTTCGAATACATTGCTTGCTGGGTTTAGAATATTAATGCCTGTGTTCTTTGTCCTTTCATCAATAAATATTATTCGTTAATCCTAATTATCTCTCTTAACCTTATTTTATTTTCCTAATTTACTCCATTTATGGTGTCTAGTGAAAGAAAAACTAGCTCAGTAGGTAGAATATCGGAAGATAAATTTTATTGGCATAGAAAGACCTTTAAGAACGAGAGGATACTATTCTACATCTACATATTACTCTGAAAGACGTATACAGATACGCCTTTAAGGGTGATATGTGTGGGTGTGCGACAGGCCCGAATCATCTCCAACATTCAATATAATGTACCAGTAGCTTTCACCAACCTGCACTTCACTATAGGTATTCTATCAATGCTACAGAAACTCTTTGTATTTATGTATATTACTACTACGTTAACGATATTCAAGATTTATGCGGGAATCATACGAAATGTGATGTTAATTTAACGTGGCAGATTTAAAAACATGCATTTAGGAACAAATCATCCAATCAGCAGCTCAACCTGTCGACTAGTCTACTTCTAAATCTCACCATTAACTGTTTTGGTCTCTTTTATGGGCTATATACGACTTTATTAGGTATATGTGCCGTCTAATGACAGTAATGTTATGTTGGAGTGTGAAGAAAAAGATGGAAATGGGTTTAATATGAAATGTAACGTTGTATGGAACCAAGAGGAAAGAGATAGAGAATTGGCTTCAGGCGTGTGAATTGTCGGTGTGTAGGATGTTGGAGAAAGTGGATTGGCGGGAACGGAAGACGAGGGAGGTAGTGATTGATACGGTGGGTGATGAGAGGAAAGTCCTATAGAAGATTAGTGATGTGCAGAAAGGCTGGTTAAAACAAGTGGTCAGAGGCTGAACGGTGTAAAATCCATGATAGAGTGGAGAATGCTGGGCTATTAGGTAAGGAAGGAAGTGAATAGACTTTATTTTGAAGAGAGGTTGTTTGTCGAATTGAAAAACTAAATCGTGTAAGTAGTCGAGAGCGTAAAAACCTGGACAAATTTTACTCTCTTTCATTTTAAACCTGCCTCTACTGGTCGGCAATTTTAGTATTAAGAATGTATAGTTCATTCTATGTAGGTATTGTCGGTAAAATATTGAACCATGGCGCAAAAGCCATCGGATTCTGCGATACTTCTCTTCCAGTTTAGTTTCGGTTCCCTCTTCTCCCTTATCGGTTATATTTTTCTCCTTCTAAACGCTTTCGCCACTTTTTTCCAGCTTACCTCTCGACACCCTGATTCCTCGCTCAGTAGAGTATTCGTCCCATCTCCCTCCCATTCTCTCCTTCACAATCTCCCTTAACCGCCCCGCCTTGTGCTGCTGTCTTTTCTCATAACTTTCAAAGTCCGGACAATACATTAGCGAAGCACTTTGGTCCTCACGTTTTGCTCTAAGCAACCGTGTCTTCTCATGGGTCTTCCTTGCCTTTTCCCCGAGGAAATATCCACCGTCCCTTAATATTTTATCGTAATAAAAAATATGTTGAATGATAGGCATCAAAGAGGATGTTACTCGCCATGCAAAAGCCATTTGACACGACAGAGATTAGAACTGAGATCTCCGAATTACTTGCCAGGTGTATAACACATCCAAGATATCTTTTTAAAAGGCAAATTAGGGCAAGGTTTTTGTGCGCACAGGGTTTTCGCGTTCTCAATCTAAATTGTGGCATACGAGGCGTATCAGTGCTTGATATGTCAATTGGGAGCCCGGATTATAATTAGGTACTTTCAAATGATTTTTTACTTTGGGAAATTCACTCTCTACGGTGTATATCATCGCATCCGTGAGCACAACTGCGTATCACATCATTTGCGCCATCAATATGTTAGTAATAGTGGAGCAATATTGCGAGCAACCTAAGAAACCTAATTAATTTAAACTATGATGTTTGAAAGCTTTTGTGAAAGACATTAAGCAGCTTACAGATCACTCGGTGCTTCACAAATCAAAAAAATATTCTTCTCCCTCCCTTTTCCCCATCCGAGGTGAGCCAAATTATAATTACGCCTCGGATACGCTACGATTTTCACACCTAAAGAAAGTATTCATTTATTTTTTTTTAAAGTTGTGGCATACATAGACTAGGATTGAGATGACAGGTGGATCTTTCTGGTGTCGATCTAACCCCAACAAAGCTCATTTTTTATCACCATCATACCTCTCCCCCTTAGCCCTCGACGAGGTAAAAGGTACATGTGCGGCGTGCCAGGTGATAGGAAATATAAGGTTACTGTAACGTTGGGTCTTTGGTTACTGAATTTATTCTTTATTTTCCAATGATACAATCTTTTAAACACAACTTCTGGAACGATCGTCTTTACACCTCCGACCTTATCTTTCCAATTCCCAACAACCCCTTGGCTCCCTCACAAAATAATAAACATTAAACAATCAATTAAAAGAGTGAGAAAATTATAAATAAGAAACAATAAAGAAAAACAAACGCCATATCATAATATCGTTAGCTAAAACATCTGTATAAGTGAAACAAGAAAGTATTAAACGATGTATGCTAAATGAAGGGAATGATACCAAACATTACATCACCCATTTATTTTACGTGGCTTTACGAATCCAACCTAAAAGACCTTCCATATTTGAAAATAAACACTTGTTCTAATGATCGCATGCAGAGTGAAAGAACACCAGAAGACGACAGAAAAGAAGCAGTTCCATCTCTCAGCTGTCGCCGAGCATGCTTGGTCTGAACCTGGGAACTCAATCTGTATCAAAGAAACCGAAGTCCTGAGCGGTGAAAATAGATTCTTCCCACGATTCATCAGGGAAGCTATCGAAATCACTTCACATCCCGACAACATGAACAGGGAAGACGGCTACCACTTAGCGACAACATGGAAAAGAGTGCTAACACCAATCAGAGAGAAAAAGATAAAAAATGGGGCCAAAAATGGTCTTGGCCCCAAAAACCGACAGCCAATCAGAAGCGACTGACTCTACTATATAAACCGGACGAAAAAGAAGCGCAGCATCTTCGATCTGAAGAGGCCTCCAGGATAGGAGGAGAAACGTTTTCAGAAAAACAACGGCGCGGCCGTATCTCGAAAGAAGAATTGAAAGAACACTTGTTCAATTTACTCACTTTTTTTTCGTTACCGATCATAGTTTCAGCACATTATGTCATCATCAGGGTACATTAGTCAAAATATCACAGCCTTTAATACATTCACAAAGTGGGATGGGGAAGAAAAGGGAATAGGGAGAGGGGAAGCGAGGATAGCAAGTGACGGTTGGAACAGAGAAAAGAGAGGAAGAAAGGAAGGGGGAAAGGTTGAGGATTGGTTAGGGGATGAGGGGGGCGGGAGAGTGTTTGTTATTTGGTGAGGGGCACAGTCCGTACGTCACAGGGTGGGAAGTTTGAGGTCTAGGAGAGATGAATGGGCAACAGCCAGTGGCGCATCAACCCCCCGAATCGTGGGGGGGGGGGGAGCAAACTCCTTGAAAAATCTGTATAAGCTAGCTAAGCGGGGGGGGGGGAGGTGGTGATGAGAGTCTGCAAATAAATTTTCACCCAAACGGGTCTGAGAGTCTGCAAATTTCAACCCTCTACAGGATGAATGCGCAAATAATTTTGCAAATCGGGCCGTGTCCATTAAAAAATGAGCCACAACCTCTGATTTCTGGGGGGGCTAGCTCCCCCCATAATCGTGCTTGGAGGGGGGGGGCAATGCCCCCCTGCCACACCCCCGTTGTTGCGCCCCTGGCAACAACAATACCATTATATAGTTGATATTCGCTGTTACGTTTTTCAAACATTCCAAAATAGTGTAATTTGTAACCTTTGGACATACAATGTAGAACTTCTGCGTCAAAATCACTAAAACTGTCAATATTACACATGTGCTTGGCAAAACATGATGTATCCTTATTGTTTATGTAACAAGGATATGCTCTGTCACCCTAGTTTTAATTCTGCGACCTGCTTTTCCAATGTATTGTACGCCACATTCATCACAATCAAGTTGATTCACACTACTTTCATCATCACTTTTTCACCACCAGTGTTTATTTTCAAGTATGGAAATCTTTAGGTGCCACAAAGTTTGTGCTAATATGCTCTCTTATGTAAAAAACCTTCTTGCCGCCATAAAACCCGTACTGGAGTAGAGTGAGGCCAATAGGGATGGAGTTCGGATTAGACTGCTATGCATCCATCCAACTTTATCATAATTATTATCGTTACATGGCTGGTGTCCTGACACTCCGTGCCACACGTCTCCTCGTCGGCTTTCAGGGTAGTATGCAGGGAGTCGATGTAGATCTATTCCTCCGTTCCCTAGCCAAGTGCTCGTCTTTCTTTAACCACCCCTGCCTTATTTTTTTTCTCACGAATTCTCCCCGAACCTCCCCCATCAACTCCCCCCATCAAGCCCAACCCCCAACCAACCCCCCCCAAACGCCACATTCACAATTCCGACCGTGTCTTGTCGCTTAGCATTTTCCAATTCCTCGTAGAGCGTGTCCCAGCCGTCCGTGTTGAGGCCTTCTCCCGAGCCTTCGTATTCTTTCTCTTCCTCTCCTCCTCTCTCTCCTCTCCTTTATCCTATTTTCTTGGTCACCCCTGTCGTCCCAAAGTGTCGAGACCGTATTCGTCACAGCATCGCCTTGCCTTCAAAGGAGCCTGGAGAGTACCAACGTCCCATGGAACTCTTGTCCCTGTCGCAATTTTATGTAGTCACGTAAAACTTATTTAGAAAAGCACACATGCGGTTTTGACTGCACGTCACGTGGATTTTTGGTGCGTGAAATATATTGGGTTTATCTATATCTTTGCCCTACGATATTTTCGGGCTTTACTTTGTGAAAATCTATTATGAAAAACCAATGTCCCATGTAACTCTTAACCCTGTCGAAATTTTTTGTAGCCACGCGAAACATATTTAGAAAACCACGCCTGCAGTTTTGACTGCACGTCATAACTTTTGATTTTAGGTGCTATAAATCCATTGGGCATATCTATCTATACTTGGGTATCTATATTAGATATTATACTTGGTATTACTTAAACTTCTGATATATCGTGGGGATTACACGTAAAAAACATATGTGGGACAGCATTAAAAAAAACTAGATTTTGTTAAACGTACCCATAATATGAATATGGATGAAAAAGTCAAAGAGAGATGCTACTTTGTTCTGGCTAGGCCACACCTCGAATACGCCGCTAACATTTGGGACCCTGGTCATAAATATTTAACCAAAAAAAATAATAAATACAAAGGAGCTGCGCGTTTCGTTAAAAACTGCTACGAGTGTACATATAGTGTCTCACAACTTTTAGAGGGATTAAGGTGGGAGCCCCAAGAAACTTGGTGGCTACATGCTAGGTTTAGTTTGCTTGAGAAATTGAGAACTGGTGTGTTCCGGAGCGACACGGAATGTTATCATGACGCCTCACTACGTATCTAGCTCTGACAGATGCGACAAAATAAGAGAGATACACTGCCTAACATATAGGTCCAAAAACTCGTTCTTTTCGCGTACAATAAGTGACCACAATAAAATTTCAGCACCACTAAATACACTCCTATAATACATGTCACCATTTCATCTCCCAAGAATTTACATCTTTACACGGCAGGTGACCTAACACCCCCTGCCACACGCCGATGCGGCGGCTCGCAGGGTATTATGTAGTTGTAGATATATCTTTGTAAGACTATATTATCAGGATTTACTTGGTGATAATCCATTCTGAAAAATTGAAATGACTGGGTCATTTTTTCGCGCACTTGTAGTTATTTCAGCCGCTTTCATCGCGTTGACGACGTCTTCAGGTAAATATTTCCAGTCCGGTGCCGAATACATAGTCACAAACTGTATATATTTTGTAACGAACTGGAAATATGTACCTGAATATGCTGCCTACGCGATAAAACCGGACGTTCAAAACAAAGCTGTCTGAAAAAAATTACCAAATCGTTTTTACTTTTCTCTCTGTGTTCTGCCCTCGCGAGGCAACGTAGATGTTAAGTTCCGTTGGGCTTTAGGAAACCACCTATGATAGACAATGTAATTGGGAAGTGAGGGATGAGCGGACGAAGGTGATATTTATGTTAAAAATGAGTCTTAAGTTTGTGTTTCACTGTATTTGTTATAATTACTAATGGTGTATAGGAAAATGGAATTTCATACCTCTCAGTTCGACAGTGTATTTATCATGTATTGTCACTCCTGTCAGTTTTAGAGATATTACTCGGAGTCAACATAATATCTCCCGCATTGTACTGAAACTCACCTGAACTCAGCTATTCAAGTAATCTGAGCGTACCGTGTAGCCTTTCGAGTCTCTAGTGGTTTCCAAACTAATACTTTCGGTCAGCAGTACTGACTTGTGAGTAATTAAACTTATAAGAAAAATCTAGTCTACCTAGCAACGTTCATTATCGTCGTCATAACTCGACGGTTATGCCGAAATGTAAAATGTATCATGTTTGTGGTGCGTGTAAATGTATGCTAATGGCCGTCAGCTTGAAAATTTAGCTATCGAATCAATATGTATGAGATTTACAAAGTTGTGGATGTAATTAAAGTATTCGGGTTACTGGAACTCGTCTACAATTTTCATAACTTATCTACCAATAGTCAATTCTTCCCAATCTTATCATCAACGCAGTATCAAATTTATGAAAGGTTATCCTGTGTATAATGGCTTATGCGCATAATAATTTGTCAGAGTAAGCAAACTGATAATTTGTCTCAAAATAACTCTTTTAACAAGTCATTAAATCTTCTAGCCGTTCATTGTGCTTCCGCCATCTTGGCCACTTATGGAAGTCATAACCCCATACCATAAGTTATAAAGTAATTTTTCAAACCAATTTACTAACCGAACGTTAGTGTACACTTACTGGCTTATAGGTCCCATTTCTCTATCCTGCGAGCCGCCGCATAGGTTTGTGGCAGGGGGTGTTAGGACACCAGCCGTATAAAGATGTAAGGGATAAGGTTTTGGGAATGGAAATGGTGACGTGCATTATGGGAGGGTTTTAATTAAGTAGAGCTCAGCTTTTATTGTGGTCGCTTACTTTGCGCGGAAAGAACAAGTTTTTGTGCCGATCTGTTCGGTCTTTCTAATTTTATTGCTTCTGTCAGATGTCAGGCCTAGAGATGTAGTGAGGCGTCATGAAAATATTTTCTATGTCGCTCTGAAACATACCAGTTCTGAATTTCTCAAACAAGCTAAGCCTAGCGTGTAGCCTCCGAGTCTCCAGGGGCTCCCACCTTAATGCCACTAAAAGTTGTGAAACACTATATTGTTACGGGTTTGAGTAACACAAAAGAAATTATTGCGACTTAATTCTGCGACAAAAAGTCCGATCCAACCTTTATTTTCTGTTGTTTTCTAACCAATCAACCATCTCTCCAAAAACCACAGTATTATCCCGGCATAAGTGAAAATATTCATCATTTATTCTTTCATTACCGATGATTCGTCTCAATATGTTTATTTTTTAACGTACTTTTGAGTATATATATATATATATATATATATGTCGCTCCTGCGACTGTCCATAAGCAGAGTGAATTCGACATATTCGTAGCCATATTGGTATCGGCCTTTCCACCATTTCCAGTACACAGACTCCAGTAATGTGATTAGTGAACATTTTTCCTGCCATAGAACACCCATGTTAATGTACAATCACGCGGCACAGGTTGTCGTTTGGAATACAAAAGGCCCTGCCGAATGAACAAAAAGGTTGAGCAACCTGCATGATATTCTCATGGAGTATACACCAAAATAAGCACAGTATTGGCAGAGTTGACAACGTTGCGAAGACCTGTATCGAAGGAAGATTACAATCGATTTTGGACGATTTTGTATTCGAAAGAAATAAACTCCCATTCCAATTCCAAAGCACGCGTAAATAACCCACGCTTGGCCGTATATTCCTTACTTTTCTCCGTATACATCTCCGTCGCCCCTTTACCCTTTCTAGTCTCGCGTTCACGTCCGTCTCTTATTCTTCTCCTGTCGGGAGGGAAACACATCATCGTCTTTTTATGCTGTGTGCCGTTTTCTCCTCATCCTCCTCCTTCCTACTTCCCATCGGTTTTCATTCACCAGCGGAATTTCTTATCGTTCTCCTCCCGAACTCAAGATATTCTCGTTGATGGACCGATCACACAATGACTCCATCGTGGCGAGGAATACATGCGGTGTGGGTCTCATGCCTGGTGAGACTTGATTACTGTCTTTTCATTCTACTGTGTAATTTTTTCCCTTCCTTCAACTGCTGAATGGTTGATGTTATTGTATTTGCGTCGCATTGTGCGTACTGGGCGTTTCAAGAAGACTCTACGTTAAATTCTGTGAAGTCTTATTTGAGTTATTTCAGCCATTTTTTCGTATGTGAAAAAATTCTTGTGGAGGGTAGCACTGTATGGACTGGAATTTTGGACCATTAGAAAAGCTGACCGGAACAGACTGAAAGCCTTTGAAACCTGGGTCTGGAGGAGGATGCTGGAGATAAAATGGACAGACAAAATAAGAAATGATGAAGTCTACGGTAGAGTAGAAGAAGAAAGGATCATATGGAACACCATACAGAAAAGAAGAACAAGATGGATTGGACACACCCTGAGACAAAATAAGTTTGTGAATAACATAATTGAAGGCGAAATAGAGGGAAAAGTCCCCAGTGGAAGGTCTGAGAATAAGTTAATGGAACAAATAAAGAGGAAAGTAGCAGAGAAAGTTGGAGATACCAGGAGGTAAGAAAACTAGCTTGCTATTTTTTACTACTGCATTCAAGTCATTTACGTAGAGAAGAAATACATGGGCCTATCACGCTTCCCTGGGGAACACCCGATGTAACTTTTACTTTGCCTGAGCCGACACCATCTAATACCACCCTTAGGACGCGTTCATGTAAGAAGTCTCCTCTCCGGCCTACTATATTACTGTCTATCCTGTATGATACTAACTTCGCGAGTAACTTACAGTGGGGAACCTTGTCAAACGCTAAAGTCAAGAAACGCTGCGTCTACCTGTTCGTTACCTACTCCGGAAGCTAAAATATCATGAACAAAAAGACCTAATTGAGTTTCGCAAGACCGTCCCTTACTGAACCCATGCTGGTTTGTTATCAATAAATCCTGGCTGTCGAGGTGTTCCATTATTGATGTAACTATTATATGCTCTATAATTTTACATGATAGTGACGTTAATGATTTACGCCTATAATTACATGGCTGTTCCCTATCGCCGGTTTTAAAAATTGCGGTCACGTTTGCTATCTTCCAATCTTTGGGAACCGCGTGTTCTACGAGGGATTTGTTAAATGGTACGTCAAGATACGGAGCCATTTCAAGAGGTAATTCTTTATACATACGAGCTGGAATTTCCTCAGGACCTCAGGACTTGTTCGGGCTAATGTTCTTTAGCAAGGATACGATTCCGCTACAAGATATATCAATCGGGGGCATTGGTTGTTGAAATCGGTCTGGTATGGTTTCGCGCGAACTATGCTTAGATTGATTAAAAACGCTCTGAAAAAAATAATTCAACAAATTAGCCTCATCTAAACAGGAAGTTGCTATTTCGCTTCTATCGTTTTTCAAGGAATGAACCGTTGACTTTTTAGTTCTCTGTACTTCCCTAACATATGACCAAAATGCTTTCGGATTTCCCTCTAGTTGCTCCTCTCCGAGTACTTTTCTCTTGAATTCACGAAACTCTTTTCTAAGGGCTGTTTTTTGCGGCTGCTTTATTAATTTTATAATGTTCGATAGTATTTTTTAGATCGCTATTAGCTACATTTTCTTAGTTTCGCGTGGCTAACTTGTCGACGTTTTAAACATTTTCTAACCTCCGCGTTGTACCACCTTGTTTCCCTATTCTCACTCTTATACTTATGAGGTATATAATGAGGACCCCAGAAGTCAAGGGGTCTAAGTAACAAAATCGTTGTTTTGAGAAAACTTATGTCAAAGTTGAAAATGATTGGAACAACCCACTAAGTAGTTAGTAGGCATTAACACTAGATAGCATCACCTGTCAAGAAAGTCACTTGGATCCCTTTACCACCTAAAAGATTTATGTTTTCACATCCCATTCCTGTACCTAACTTTTTTTTTAATGTCACTTAGACCCCTTGACTTTGGTGATTATCTGTTGACAAGTGACCGCGTAATTTGGAGGAACTCTTTCCATGTATTGTCCGTATCACTATTTTTGCTGATATTCGCGAATTTTTCAAAAGAAGTCTTTAAGTCAGGCCTAAATCCGTTAAAATCTGCTTTGCTAAAAAGGTAAATATTTCTTTTTAATTTAAAATTTTTTTCAGTGTTGAGGGAAAATTTTACGTGTAGTACCTTGTGATCGCTTATTTCATCGACATTTCCAATTTTTATAACTTTTTCAAGGATGTTTGTGGTAAGTAAATCGAGAACATTCTCCCCTCTATTAGGCAAATTTACTATTTGATGTAGTGCGTATGATGCGAACAGGTTAAGCAATGACTCGCAGATTTCTTTGACCCTACCTCCAGACTTATGACTGCATGTTTTTCAATCTATCGATGGTGTATTGAAATCTCCACCTACAATTATCTGCCGTTCGTTACTATGGGAATTAATGGACCTGATCTGTTTCTCGAGTTCCAATACTGAGTGTACATCGGTATGGGGTGGTCTATAGTAGGCACAAACGTATATTACTTTTGAATTAGCACATTGAATGGAACAGCATACACTTCCTATTATATATCGGGAATCACTTCTATTTTGCTGACTATTGTGTTCTTAACTGCGATAAATACTCCCCCTCCCGGTCGACCCTCTCGATCTGTCCTGTATACCCTAAAATTTACTGGAACAATTTCACTATCAGCAATATCGTTTGTTAACCAACTTTCCGTTCCTAATATTATATCAGAGTTAGTACTCTCTATAAGGTGATGGAATTCAGGTATCTTGCTTCTTTAACTACGACAAGTAACTACCACTACTGAAAATTCCTCTATTGTAATATGTCTGCTTATTGTATTTATGGGGTTCCTGTTTTATAAATTATTGGGAAAGTTACAGTTTGGAAATTCATGGGTATTGTTTGGATTTATATGTTTTCCTTTTCCTGTGCTTCCTTCCGTCCCGCTAAACCTATACTGTGTTGTCTGATCAACTCGTTATTCTTTGCTATCCTGGTGAATGGCAAGTTATTTAATGGCCCTCTATTTGACCTACTCACTACTCTCTGTCCTAAAAAAGGTGTACGAGTATGCTCCAATATCTTGATCGCTACCTCCTGTGATGCCTCATACGTGTAAATGAACGATCGGGGGCTGATAGAGATTATATCTCCTCCTAAATACTACCCTCCAGCTGCTGCATGGGATTGTGGCAGGAGGTGTTAGGACAACAGCCGTGTAAAGGTGTTAAGGATAAGATTATGGGAGGTTAAATGGTGAGGTGAAATCTAGGAATGTCTGTACGGTGAACACTTTTCAATGTGGCCATTGTGCGTGGAATGAACGAATTTTGGTACATATCTGTTCGGCAATGTATCTCTCTTTTTATCTCTTGTCTCGCCTAGAAGTGTAGTATGGCGTCATGATAATATTCTCTGTGTCGCTCTGAAACTCATCAGTTCTGAATTTCTCTATCAATCTAAGCGTAGCCTCCAACTCTCTAATGGTTCCTGTCTTAATCCCTCTAAAAGTGTTGAAACACTATATGCTCGCTATTTGCAATATTTAACGAAGTCAGTGAATATGGCACTGTACCGTCAGCATTAAAGATGTTTGTTTTAATGGTCATTTCTACATATCAATATATCGTTGCTCCGGTAGATTATCGCAGTGCCAAGTGAGAATACCGTCAACAGTAAGGAATGAGTGAGTGCTGGAAGAGTGTGGAATGGATGCATCGGTAATGTACGGATATACATGTAGCATGCTTATTTTGTTTGGCAATGTTTAGAGAATGAATGAGAATTTGATAACTCAACTTGTTTATTACAAGAGGAGAAATTTCCGAACTTTTATCCTGAAATTTTCAAACAAGCTATGTCTAGCGTCCAGTCTCCAAGCCACTAACGTCTGCCAACCAAATCCCTCAAAAAGCTTTCTAACACTGTATGTTCGTCCGCTGTAGTTTTCATGAAGCGCGCAGCTTTCCTTAGTATAATATCAATTTAAAGAGGATAGGGTGAATAGACGTTAAATTACAGCGGATATTTGTGGATGGGGGCTGGGAAGCGGCTAGGGACGTACGAAACTCGTGGCGTGCATATAATTTCGCGTATCAAGTAAGTGCTCAGCTCAATTTACTGTATTAAAGGTAAAGGGGAACCGGAACTAAGCGGCCAGCACAGGACCCATGAGATAGAGGGTGCTTAAGGACAATTTCAAAGAACTGCGGTACTAGCCGCGCTGTAACTTTAACGGAGTCACCTGCTAGTGATCAAACAATTGTGGAAAATTCACAGTGGAAAAATCATTCGCCTGGGCTGGGAATCGTACTCAGATCCCTCGATTTCCAGTCCAGGTGAATGATTTTTCCGCTCTGAAATCCACACAATCGTGTGCCGCTTAGGAAATGTACTCTAGGAAATTCATTCCGTTACCGAAAAAACCGGCGGCTTAGAGTGGTGACCGCTTAAGGAAGGTGGCCGCGGAGTCAGGTTTCACTGCATTGTAAAACATCATCTCGCTGAGAAAGTTGCAGAAACTTGGATTATGTTTGAATATATCTCGCGCAGTATTTTGTGCTAAATTTGGCCAAGTTGAAATTGAGTAGAATGCAATCAAGTCAAGTGTTAAGCTTGTGAAGAGTCTCTCATTCGTCAAAGTCAAAAGTGTTTTAAAATTGACTTAAAATGTGCCAGACACGTTTTTCCTTGGGCTATAAATCTTTCTGGCGCATATTTATATCAGACCCTTCACCCAGCTTCAGTTTTTCAACTACAGATACCCATGCCAGTCAAAATGATGACATCTATGTCCATTGAAATGGGGAAGGTAAAACGCGGCAATTTAAATGGAAGTTTATGGAATGAAGATTCGTTTAGTATCAGAGTAAATCTCTTCAATTCTTTCTTCCATTACTTAATCGCTAGCATATGGTCCTTTCCTATACTTACAATCGCTTTCTTACCTTGTTTTCTCAAGAAAAAAATCATTCGTAAACTTCATTTAAGACTCCCGCTTAGATTTGTTTGTGATAATAATAATTATGTTTATTACTCCTCAGATTGAAATATATCGCGATTTTTACGCAGTTTTTGTTCCAATCAGTCATGAAATACATTATCTGATGTTTTGGAACCGGCTGAAAGAAAGGCGATTAACATCGTACGCACAACTTTTGAAATTTAGGCATTTTTGGTTGTTTTTCGTTCATTTCTGTATATGATGTATACTTGGCGTTTATAATTGCTTTTCTGTTTTTCATAAACGGCCTGTGGTTTATTCATTGTGTTCCACATTGAATATTTACCAATCCTACCCCGTTTTCCAAGAGATACGGCTCCGAGAGCGAGAGTTGGTCACCCAAGCACTGGAGCGCGCCCTCTCGTGCCAGCGCTCGAAATGTGCGGAATACGCTACGGCGTGTATCTTTTAGCGTTAACAGAATTTTTTAAATATATGCAAGTAGTTTACCTTGGTTTTGGTTGGTATATTAGTATTAATGAACTTATTTTTTTATGTGACCATTTTTTTCATTCTCATTTATTTAATCAGAAACGTTTGCATAAGTACACTAATTTTGTAGGGTTTATAAGTAAAATAAACTCAATATAACTTAACTTTAATATAACAATATACTAAAATGCAATATAACTTAATGAAACTAACAAATATAACTAAACTTAAAAATCTGTCAGTTCGACAGAGTATTTATCATAAGCGAAGCGAGTTAATCGTATATTGTCACTCATATCAGTTTTAGGGTTATTACTCGGAGTCAACATAATATCTCTCGCATTGTACTGAAACTCACATGATTGCAGGTTTTCAAGTTATCTGAGCGTAGCGTGTAGCCTTTCGAGTCTCTAACGGTAACGGTATAGATAAGCAAATAAGTAAACTAAATTACCAGGTCTGGATACTTTAATAATTAACTTATAACTCAAAGAAAACATTATATATAACTAAATAAAAACTTATTCAAGTAAAATGTGAAGATAAGTTACATCCAATAAATAATATTCATATTGACATTCAGAATTATGGGATTACCAATGGTATACTAATGTGATTATTTTCCACTGTACATTTTATTGCACCCATTAGTTTAATTCCCTTTTCCTGATTAATATTTAGGTTATTTATTACCTTTAGGTCATTGGGCTGGCTAATGAATAATGTAAGTGCTTTATTACAGCTATTCGTACCACTAATTCATACATACCTTTGCGGTATGATAATATTAATGTTTCCGGTAATTTTGTTCGTTGAAATTGAATGAAAACATGCAATAAATGAAAGCACCCAGATTAGTGTCCTTGATCCACGACGCTGGGAGCTCTATTGAGGTGTTGAATGTAATGCAGAAGACATCAGTGCACATAAACTCAAGAAATTAAGAATTGAAAGGTTTTGTGTGAGAAACTTTAAGTAATTGGACAAGTGGTAGTATCTTGTTAGTGGAAATAGTTACAACCGAACGTGTTGTGAATACTCGTCTAATTTGATCTTAAATGTATTTATAATGCGAGGTGTATGCCGCAGAATAGTTAAAAAATTTTTATGATCCATGTTTAAGGCGCTTATTGAACATCAGCTTATAAGGAAACTAACGTGGATGCGTTTTTTCAAAGTTTTTTACTGTCTACATCAACCACACATCTGAGTTATTTCCAAATTCATTGGCAAGTGCGATTTGCTAGCAAAGATTGGAAAACATTCGCTTCTTTTTGACGCGAAGTGAAGGGCGCAATGCGGAGCGAATGGAAATCTCACGGTCTATGTATCTCTCTCTCAATCTCGCGAGCTTCCCATCGCTAACGCCGTGTATCGCTATAGTCCCTACTCTTTCAGAAACCTCTTTTTCGCTTGCGCCTCAACGCTCAAGTGAGCCTCAACCGACGCCTCAATCACGGCCTTTTTTTCTCTCTCTCGCCTCTCTGCAAACCCTTCGTTTGCGGTCATTCTTTGCAGCTCGGAAGAAGAGATCTGGTATCAGGCGTTAAGTATTCTTATCGAGGGCGAGACTCCTATCAGGCCCTTGTCCTTGCTCACTCCTTTCTCCTCTTTCTTATACTCTAGTTCTAATACCCATCGCGGTGTCGGTTTGTTTACTCGTTCACCCATTCTCCTTTTTTAACATTCTGTTACTTCAATAAAGATCACAAAAAACCTACATATTAACAGAAGTATTCATTACAAATCTCGATACAACTCCGTCGAAAGAACTGTGGCTAAAATAGCACTAATGTTTACGATTTTTAGATACACCTACTCACGAGATAAAGGCTTGATAGATATTTATTCTTTTAATGTGGTCCCCGTAAAAGGTACTACTAAGCTCATATAGCAAGTGCCGGATTGAGCTGTCTAAACGAATATGAGCCAAACTTTATTCTGCCGCTTTTTGTAAAGAATTTATTTTCCAATTTTAATATCTAGAAATCGCACGTTGATTTGAATTACACTCTTTTGGATTCAAGAACGGTCCTAAAAAAGTGTTACCTTCTTGGAACTGGAAGCTTCCATCAATTAGTTGCCTTCAATATTCGCACTTTAGGAGGAACTTTGTTTATATATACAATATCTATCATATCTGTTTCTTTTTGGGTGAGAATATTTTCAATCAGAAACATTAGTACAATTTCAGTCGCTGTTCCTTCTACTACCTACGGCTACCAAGGTATTTTTTCACCTTACCTCTCCCAAGGGGGGTAAATCGGTTACCCCACAGTATTTTTTTACTTATTCGCTTAATTTATACGAAAAATGGATTCTGTGTGACATAAATCAATAAAAACAATTGTACAAAATTGTAATAAATATGATTTATATTTAATCAAATAACACATCAATACAATTGTAGGCTCCGATTGGAGCATACAATTTTCTAATCGGATGTCCTGTCTAGGTCTTATCGGATGTCCTGTCTAGGTCTTATCGGATGTCCTGATATTTCACAACATTTGGCTTTTCATTTGCTGCTTTTTCCATACATGCACAGAAGTCAAGGAACTCGAACAAGTAAACCAGGTGTCATGCACATTTCACGGCGCAGCGCCGCGCCCCGTCGGATTGAAGGCGCCGTGATGACCACGATTGCCGTCCACGGCGCGGTTTGATACATCTGAAGGCACACACAGAATCCCATTGTTATTTTAAATCTCGGTACTGTGCTGTGAACGGTGCACAGGTCCTCAGAAAGCGGGCTGGTGAATCTGAGACGAACTATCCCAAAAGAGGTAACACAGTAACCCCAACGAGTTTTTCAGAAATTAGAAGAAAAAAAACAATCAATGAATGAAGATTTCACATGGAATCGTATTGTAAGGTTTTTTAAAACAAACTCATGGAAGCATAAAAATATCAGAAAATAATTGTAAATAAAAACAGTAAAAATGTGGCTTTGGGGTAATTGAGTTACTCCCCTTGGTAGCCGAAGGGTTAATAATGGTAATGAAGGTTTAGGTTGATAAGTAGGTTTTTTTGTGATGCATATAAAAGTAAATAATGACTTGTATTCGCTTTTTTATTATATTAAATAAGGCTATTTTGGATTAAAATAGACACGGAGTTTGAATAACATTTTAATTCAACATTTAACATGTTAACATACTCTCTGTCAAATTTTCACATTCACAAAGCCACAGACAAGCCACTCTTTTAATCGATTGCTTACATCTTGTGCTCTCGTTGCGCTCGGATAAGGTCGACACAGCTTGTGGAGATACTTCTGGCACGAGAAGTAGTGAGCGTAGGCTTTCTCAACGTGAATGACCGAATTGAATGCGATCCACTAATATTTGATGGAACCGGTACCCTTTGCAGCATATTCAATTTTTCAAGTGATATGGCGATAAAGATTTCCGCCTAAAAATACTTATTTACGGGGAAATAAAAATGTTACCAAGGTGACAGTTTAAATATGGAAATCTTGAATTTTTATCTGACTAATCAGCGAGTGCAAAATTCTATATTTATCCACAACAGAAAAAATATCTATATAGTTGATATAAAATACCAATATCATCATGTAGCATTTTGAGTGTTATGAACGTAATAGTATGTCCTCTTATATTTTCAGGGAAGTACGATGGACGTACTAGAGCGTCCATGTAATGTCATTATTGAACGGCAGCTGGACGTAATGGTATGGCTGCAGTCTTCTGGTAGACATACCTATGACCAAAAAGCGCCAAAATAAATTTTCGTTGTAATTAGAAGTACGTTTATCTAGATTTAATGTGTTAATTAGCTTCAATTGCTTATTCACGAAATATAAGTGAAAAAGCAATTGATTTTCCTCATTTACTATTCATTCTTCAAAAATGAAGTTCACACACAAGAAAGAATAATGTTTTATCTACTCCAGTATTTCACTTATTCTCCTTCAGCTTACGATAACACAGTCGTTTAACCAAAGATGTTCATTCACAATCAGGGTAAATGTGTACAATCATCAGTTTTTTCTGAGAAAGCCTTCACTTTGAAGCCTAGAATTCAAAATGTAAGTCCTGCCTGCATTTATGGATATTTTTTTGTTGAGTATAAATGGTGGATTTATCGGAATTGGTAGGAATAGTACAAGTTTTTAGAGCAAGAGGTGTTTGAGGTAATACAAGAACGTGGCAGAAGCAAAGGAGGCTTGATAGGATCTACATCTACATCTACATAATACCCCGCGAGCCTCCGCTTGGGGGTGTGGCGTGTTAGGTCACCAGCCGTATAAAGATGTACGTTTTTTTGGAGATGAAATGATGATTTGTACTACAGGAGTGTATTAATTAGAGCTCAACTTTTATTGTGGTCGCTTATTGTTCGCGGAAAGAGCGAGTTTTTGTACCTATCTGTTCGGCAGAGTATTTCTCTTACTTTATCGTAGCTGTCAGACCTAGAGATGTAGTGAGGATAAAGCGGTATGAACTTGGAGATGTATGTAGAGAGCAGTATGAACCTAGAGAGTATGACCTAGAGATGTAGTGAAGGTAAAGCAGTATGAACCATATAATTGAAACCGTAGCTAGTTTTCTTGGTCTAACGCCGAGGGTTAAGCCTCTTTGACGATGAGTACCCCGAGAGGAAACAGCCCGATAGAAGTGCACGGGTATCCTTTCACCTCCATTGATTGGGGATCGAACAATCCAGAATCAACCATTCACTCTCCTGCTTTCACTTTGTACGAGTTTTAGGATGGCTGATTTAGACGTGCCTGGTGGAATCCGCCGGGATTGTAGCCTCTCCTCTCAAATGCCCGGTTTAAGCGGATCCGTTTTACCGGCGGGAAAGGATACAAGGTTCTCGGGTTACCTCCCGAAAAAATACGTCAAGGCCCGCGGCAGTGTAATTCGTTCGATTTATGGAACGCAATCCATTTGATCGAAGTTCAATCTATTGATTATCGAATCTGCGATTCTCATGCGACGCGATCCTCAGGTGCGTGTTGCCATTGAGTTTTCACCGATGAAGCGACGGTTAATCGATATAAGTGTGGCCTTTGTGCGATTTCGGATGAAAGGCGAATAAGTCTCGGTGTCCTATGTGTAATGGTTGCCATACCACGAGTTCCTTTCATCTCTAACGATAGGACAGCCATTAAGCCAAGCGTTGGTCGCCTCAAACTCTATTTCACTGATTTATCGCTCCGTTGCCTGAACTCACTTTGCAATGAGCTGGGACGCATGGGATCCGTATTCTCACTCATACATACTTTCAAACATGTTAAAGCGTATCACTATTTCACGTATTTAGGCGTCATAAACTTCCTTGAAACGTTCAGATGAGGCAATTTTTTTGAATGACACGGAGGACGTAATTGTGACCACGTTATTTAGTTTTAAAACGAGTATAAGCAGCAAAACTGAAAGCTGTATCTTAGAAACGGTTCACTAATTTATTCGTTCTTCAAAGCGACAGAGAATATAATGAAACATTTTGAAATTTGGATATTCTGTTAAAATGTAATTTATTTTATTCCATTCCTCCTTTTCCTTTCCACCATTGCTTCCATATACAGAGCAAAGTTCATAAAACAACCTGCTCTACGTCCCTGTGGAAACTAGCTAGGTATTGTTAAGATGTATCTTTAAGTTTTTTGTTTACATTCTAACTTGTTATTGAATGAATAAGCGTATGAGCATCTGTTTTCAGTCAAGAAACGCTATGTGAATGACAAACGGAAGGGATTGAATTTAGGAACCTCTTTCTAAGTAGAAGGCAATGTTGAAGTTTGTTTGAAGATAACAGACTGATAAGAGACGAAGAGATATGGAGGGATGCTAGGAATCAGATCATTTAGTCGCGTTGTTAGTGTTGGAACGCGTGAAGAGAATTGAGTGAGAAGTACAGCTGATATATAATTTTCACCGCGTATTTTCTTCATAAGCTCGCTATTAATAAGTGGTCAATCATGGAGAAAAGGCCTAGTGATGATCGAAATGTGTCTAGGATGTAGTTGCGGCACTGTGAACTATGGTGCTGACGAAGAGAGAGGTGGAATCTCGTTGGTCACTGAAGAAATTTTGCATAGAAGATGATAATTGAGAAATTTGAGAGCAGAAATTAAAGTAGTGAAAAGTATCAGTATCTATAAAACTGCAATTCTATTCGTTTGAATGCAGAATAGACTTCTATACCTCCAACCAGATATAAACCAATTTTTTCTAACACTTCAGGACCCATGTGGATCAATGTTTTATATTATGGAGGCCTGAGGACCTCAGGTGACTCAATTTTGACGCTTCTTAAAGCAACATTTTCTTTGGAAAGAATAGCATTTGATTCGGTGTCTATGTTACTATTTTTCGCTTTTTCAATAAACTGGTATTCATGATTAAATTACTTCTAATTAGGAATTTTCTTTATGAATTAGGAATACTTTCGAATTAGGCAAAGCTTTTACTACTATTGTATTCAATTTCCTTACACGCTTGTTTTTTTATTCATGTATTGACTCCGAAGCCGTAAATAGTTCCAAAACTTTAAAAACAGAAATTTTTTACTCGATAACTGAGTTGAAGGCTTGGAATGACAACTTTTTATGCTCGAGGCATCACGTCTCTGATAAAATAATATTGCTTAGAAACAATGAGGTTTAAGTCAGGATATTTATTGTTGCTGTTTAGGAATTTTTTTGTCATTTTTGGAAGTAATCTTTCTGTCATGTTAAACGATTTCATGTTTTTCTTCTTCCCATTAAAACTCAGAGGGTACCGCATTCTATTACCCAATAATATAACCTAAAAGTGAAGAACAATCCAAATAACATCATAGGATATTGATTATTACTTATATACCCGAGTTCTTTCACTCCTTAGGGACTCCCTGTCCCTTACTGAAGTGTTAAACATTCCTTATCCCCTTCGACCAGGCCATAGCTTCTCATTCCCACCCCGTCTCTTTATACGTCCATCCCTTTCAACTGCTCGCCAATTTTCTCATTCTTTTTTTTAGGTCTTTCTCCCCCTAGGCAGTTGTATTATTTTTAATACCCGTCCTTGCCGAAAAAATTCTCCCCATTTTCCTTTTATCTCTTTCTTCTTTCGACTCTCTCACTCACTTCATTTCCACTCTCTTTCTCTCGCCCCATCGTTCGAAAATTCCCTCGACTAAAATTCCTGCGATTCCTTCTTTCCCTTCCGACTGCTTTCCTTCCATTTTAGTGCTTCTCTTCCTCCTTTTTAACTCACTCTCTTACTCGTATTCTCAGGGGCCTTTGATGCGACACGCCACTCCCGCGCCTTCTGGTGACGTCCCTTTCACCGCCTGCCGTTTCCCCTTTTTTCTGTCGTCTCTTCCAACTACTCCTTCTTTCGTACAAGGATTCTCTCTGCCATCCTCTTTTATCTCGTTCTGCCACACGTCATTTTTGCCTTCTAATGGCGTCAACTTTGCTTTCTTCTTCTATTCCAAGATACTTCCTTATTTCAAGTATCTCATCACCCTCTTTCGTTCAATACTTCTCGCGAACTACTTATTTGTCGAATTCGGCACCACGCATGTATTCATCATTATTGGTTGTTGAATCCTAAGATTGGCTGACTGCAGGCCTCCACCCTTCCCTATCTAACGCTGGTTTCCTTACCTCCTCGTATCTTTCCCTATGTACTGTCTTCTTTATTTGGTCCATGAAATTATTCCTGGGTCTTCTCTGAAGACTTTTCCGTTATGTTCAATTATGTTCTTCACAAACCCATTATGCCTCAGGGTGTGTCCAATCTATCTTGTTCTTCTTTTCTGTATCGTGTTCCATATGGTCCTCTTCCCTTCTACTCTTCTGTACACTTCATCCTTTCTTATTTGGTCCGTCCATTTTATCTTCAGCATCCTCCTCCATCACCAGGTTTCGAAGGCTTTTAGTCTTTTCTGGTCAGCTTTTCCAATGATCATCGCGTAAGATTCTCTAAATTTATCTTTCAATTTATGAATTAACAATCTCAGATATATGTCCTTTGTTCTTCACAAACCCATTCTGTCTTAGGGTGTGTCCAATCCCTCTTTTATTAATGGTGTTCCATACGAACCTCTCTTCTAATCTTCTGAACGATAAATAATTTCTTATTTTGTCCGTTCATTTGACCTTCAGCATCCTCCTCCAGAACCAGCTTCCGAAGGATTCTTGCCTTTTCTATTCTGCTTCTCCAATGGTCCATGCTTCCGATCTATTGAGTGCCACGCTCCGCACGAAGGTTTTCACATACTGTTTCCTAGTTTGTGTGCTTTGTGTGCGTTAGAAGTGTTAGCAGACGTGTTAGAAGACGTTAAATTCTCGAAGGGTCGGTAATAATAAGATGAAACCTAGCCAGTTAGGGAAACTTGTATATTAATCAGCATGTAGCAAAGGTGCCTGATAATACTTTCCCTGTGTCAATGTGGGCCAACGTTTGCTGTGGCGATATCGTAAGTAGAATTACCTTGAGGATCTATGACCACGTGTTGAAAATCGGTAGTAGAGTAAGGGTAGTTTTACAAACAAAATTTAACAGCCATCAAATTGTCCTTCACAATAAGACGTCTAAGGTAGACAAGCAATTCTGTAAACGGTCGGACAAGTATCCTTCTGCTCGTTATCACTCACGGAACCCCATTTAACTTTATTAGCTTCTTCTAACACATGCATAGGCTTAAGTCTGTATACCACAACGTTTATGCAGAAGTGTAAGCTCATATATTGTTAAAATCTAGTTTGCTACGTGAAGTTAATGTTTTTTCAGGCCTCTTGAACAAAGATTAATATTTACTATAAGTGTCGTAACCCTTAGTTTTTTGCTTTTGCGAAATTGAGACACGCAAATTTGTTGAAAATCAGGTGATCGCATTGACGCTTATTACGCATACTTCTGGAAATATTTGCGTTTATTGTTCCCACTTCATTTCTATGGAGGATGGTACAAATGTTGGACATTTTGTATCATAACGTCCCTGTGAACAATGTCGGAAACCCTTGATGTGCATTTTCCACGGTAACATTGTGCATGGCGGGCAATGGAGGGGAAGGCGAAGATCTTTCATGAGTAGTCTTTAGTTATGGCCAGAGCTATAACTAAAAGGGCATTTTTGGCCGAGGTTTACAGACCTCTTAAGATACTTTCGGTTTGGCTGGGATTTTCTGATTTTAGCATTCATGTCGATATCTTGCCGGTTGACTAGGTTCTCTTGTCTGTCAATAAGTTGAAATCATTGTCAAGGTTGAAAACAAATGGATAATTTGCCACAATATGCGTCGGGTACTACATATTTCGCATTTTTATGGCAGCATACGTGCCTACCTTTGATTAGCGAGCAATATTTTCTGGGCATATGTGGTGGAAGGTGTTAATTACGGAATACTTGATAATAATATGTAATATTTTCTGAGAATGTTATTCTACCTCCCACGCTTCACCATAATGGTTTATCATGACGAGTTAGGAGTCGGTGGTTGGGTATGGGTAGGTTTCCAGGGCCGCGTCTTTTGGCATTAAATGTTGTAAGGTGATGTGCATCTTTCTAATCCGATAAAAATTGAAAATGTCGATATATTTCCTCTACCATTGGTATACCATTTCAGTTTGAACAAAATTAAAGAATAAAAACCAATGACTTGCAATAGGTTGCAGTAGGTTAGGTAAATAGTGGCCGTAAAAAAGTTGGACGGTTTATAGTGGCTATGTAACTGGTAGTGCACTGAAAATTTTCAGCTTAAATGACCGTTGAATTCGAAAAAAATTAAAAATCTGGAAACTATGGCTCAACATAGTCCATTTTGGGTCTTGCTATTTGGATTTGAAGTGCAGTATTCCGTTGTAACATCATATTGTAATGCGACTTGACATTGTGCCACAAAATTCCAAGACATGTGGCCAAGTTAGTAGCGTACCAGCCCTAAACCCAAATTCCGCAGGTTCGAATCCCGCCACGGTCATGAGTGTTGTGTTTGTTTTGCGATAAAGGTTCTGATACAATATATCCTTAGTAATTAGAGCTCTCACCAACAAATTAATTGAATATAACTTAATGAGGTCCTACAGTTAATTTTATTGCACATGGTGATCACTCCTCAGCATCGGATCTCGTTTTACAATGGAATAACTCACTGGAAATTATCAGGTTTTATTCGCTTAGTTTCATTCAGATGTTCTACACAATCTCGTCTTTCATTGAAAATTATGTTCTCAAAAACTGAGTCCAGTGATACTGAAATTTTGATTCAATAAGTCCAGTTATATTTCTATTGAAGAAATGCAGTTCCAGTTAAGATTTAAATGGCCCTTACACTTTCATACACAAATGAGAGTATTACTTATAATTTTTCGCTCGTTTTTGGTTTTTTTTTACGATATAAGTTAATCTTAGTTTATACTTGCGGAAGTCATCATTTCCAGCGCCCCGCATACCGTTGCTTTCCGTTTAATTTTGAGATACGGGAGAAAAATATGAAAGTTTTTGCACTCATTATCTCGTAAAAAACATCCACTGTTTGATTCTCAAATGTATCGTTGTCTGGTATCTGTAACCCGCAACATTAAATGCTGAGCGAATTCCTCCATTTTAACAAGACATATGTGTGTTATCGCCCTGGATATGCGTTTCCGCTACTACGTGTAGTTCCTCTTCCGTTCAATATCGCAAGATTTTCCTCGATTCTCGTCAGATATCCATTGAATGAATTATCTAACTCAATATTGCCGGGCTCTGGTCAAGTTTATTTACTTCTCCCCCCAGGCGTTCAATCCAATTTCAGGGACGTGAACGAAGCCACGGCCGATGGACCAGAAAATCCCTGTGGAATGGGACATTCAACCAGAAAAGGGTGCTGATTTTTTCACGAGGTATCCTAACGCTTACGCGGGATACTTTCGGAGAAAATTTCGAACACATGACACGTTTGCTGGCTGACGTTTTAACTTGGAGATATCGGGGAATATCTTCCAGGCTATTTCAACGATTTTCCTGGGCTATCACTTTTACTTTTTTCTAAATTCTTCCTCTCTATCCTGATCATTCGTTTCGAATTGACTCTTAACATCAAGGTTAGCTGCAACTTTCACTTTCGTGTTTACTATGCCTTACAATAAAACAACTGAAATGGAGATTCATGTATGCAAATGTGCTCTCTCTATGGTATTTCAACTGGAAATGCGGGACGATTTTTACCGTATTGGCTTTGGAGAAGCTCCTTCACTTTCAAAACGTATATGATTCGCAAAAACATTTAGTTCATGAGATAAAATGCTTTCTTAGCTTTCATTGCTATATTTATTTGTTTTTATGCTGAGAAAGATACGGATGATGTATTTACGTCTCGGTATACTCTGTTGAAGTTAGCATGGCATTGGGTCTTATTGTTGATAAGACATTTTTGTTGTTAATTTTCCTTTTGTCTTTTGGCATTTAGGATTTTAGAGTCTCCCGCCACTTCTTTGTATTGTGATTTCATTACTTGATCGTTTATATAATCCACAATCACAGCCATGTTAATTGTCCATCTTTATCTCTTTTAATGGATCATTAGAGGTTCCATCATCTCTTTACCCTATGGATAGCGCTGAGGTCTTGATCTCTGTTTCTAGTCTAAGTTATCATCCTAAATCTCTGTATATGCTCAGTGCTGTAGCACATCGTCGATTTTTTCTCTCATGTTAAGAAGCTTGGTTTTCTCTTGCTGATTCTTAATGTGATAATTTTCATAAATATCAAGGCAGCGGAATTGAATGTGGTGGAAGAGATATAGAAGAAGAAAGAAAGATATTTATTGTTCTAGGACTCTTGTCCTCTAAGAACAAATACAATTTACTTATACAAATTCTTAGAGTAGATTTAAACATGGAATTGATTAAACATAAAATCATGAAATCAACTCAACTTACTCATCGTGAGCGATAAACTAACAGGAAAATATAACAAAAGAGTTCCATTTTACAAAGAAATCATATCATCACTACACTACTACAACAACAACAACATTATACAAAGAAAAGCATATGATGCACAACGTTCCAGTGACAAATCACTGAACCAACGAGGAAGAAGTTCTAGGAATAGCAATAAGTAACATGATGAAAAGAACAAACAACCAAAGAAATATAAGAGATACACATTTTTCTTCAATTAACCAATAAGTTATTATGGGGCAGTAAGTAATAAGTTATAGACTTTTGCCTTGAACGATTTCTAAAACCGAGTATTTTTAACATCATCTGGTAGATTATTCCAGAGATTGGATGCTACAACCTGGAATGACTTTTGGAAAGAAGTTGTGCGATGAGCGGGATAGTAGATTAAGTTAGCATCTAATCTTGTAGTCATAATAGTATTTTTAGGCTTAGTTTTAAAAAGGTTATGTAAATATTCTGGATTTTTATAAAGAAACAATACGTAAAGGAACGCAGCGATGAAATATTTTCGTCGTTTTTTAGTGGAAAGCCATCCGATTTCATTGAGGTATGGCGATATATGTACATCTCTTCGAAGGTTGAACACAAATCTTACACAGGAATTTAATTGGCGTTGAAGTTTTAAATCAAGTTCGTCTGGGATATTATTATAAACTAAACAGCAGTAATCGAAATGCGGAAAAACAATGGAGGATATTAACATTTTCCTGGTTTCAACAGGTAACAGTTCTTTGCTTAGTTTTAATTGATACACAATTTTACTGACTTTGTTGGGGAGGAGGAGGATATAGGAAAGGAGGAATGAGAGGAGTCTGAAAAATGCGATAGATTTTATTAAGAAATGCATGATTGCAAAAGAGGCAACAGTGGTGAATAAGAATAGTGCATTGTGGAGGAAATAATTAAAAGGGAAACTGTTTTCTTGAACCAACATGGAATAACTAAATTCTTTGATTTTACCTACCCAAATATGGGTAAAAATATCGTGATTGGAATAGACGTCTGTGTTTAGAAATAATTTCTTAATGGCTTGGCTAATTGTTCCAAGATTTTGGAAAATATTCGTGTCTTCCAATTCCTTAATACTAAAGTTTTCTAGTTGAAACGAATGTTCATCATTGGTGCTGCCATTACTTTTACTCTGGTTAACCCTTTTGCGTAAAAATGGTTGAAATGAAGCTTAAAAGATAAGAATTAATACGGATGGCGGCAATATTAAAATAATAATAATGATGAATTTAGTTATCCATTGAGTCAACCTTACACGCTCACCTCAACATTTCAAATAAAAAACGATGAATTTGGAATATCTTTTAGGTATAGCCTGTTCTTGGGATATCTAAAAAAGCATTTAACATTTCGAATAATTGAATAATAGATAAACTGAGACGAGATACGCAGCAGAACTATTTATAAGAAAAAGATAACAATTTTCTTGTTTAATCTCAATCTGTCGTGCATACAGTTTATAGTGGGTGTTTAGCACGCTATTGACAAAAAACACATCTAGATTTTTTTTACATCAAATCACCATCTTTTTACTCTGTTCAAGTATGATGTTTAACTAATTGTACCTCTTATATCATCTGACAATCTAAGAAATAATTTTTTCTCCGTATAGATAAATGACAGTTTAAACGTAAATTAAATTAGCGTAAATGTTAATTATATCGTGCTAAATGAACAATTTGCCGGAATCATTTGTCCAACCTGGGATAACCATGATCGTCAATATTTACGTATTTAAATTTGTAAGCTTAATGCATCCTTTTGAATAGGTCAAATACTCCCTTAATTCAGTCAAATGATTACTTCCGTTCATTTTATCTCCACTAGAGATCTTTATTCAGTTGTTGTCTCTTTGTGTAGAGCTGCAGTAAGCCATTCTTTGCAATGACGACTGCTGGTGATGAGTCTATGTTGCCAACTATTGTACTTTTTCTTCCGCCGCTCTTGCCTTTAAGTTAGTTAACCACATCTGGGCTAACTTGAGACAAATGCAGCCAGGCACGATCCTAGCGGGGGGGAGGAAGTGGAAGTACCTGACGCCCGTTGCTATGGTTACTGCCGTCGACAATGGAGTGGGAGAGACCCTCTCTCTTTCTTATATTTTCCCGCACCTCCCTCCTCCCCTATCACACCACGTGACCTTCCCATAGGGGCGGAGAAGCGTTGGGGGGGAGGGGCTCAGAAAATGGGGGGGAGGGTTTGTGCGACAGAATACCCTTTTCCTTGTACCTCCCCTCCCCTCGCTTGAAACCCTAGGGTCTAAAGCCCTTCCCCCCCTCCTCTCCGCCAACCCTGTGACTTCCCAGGAGCTGGGGACACTTCCGGAATACTGATAACGCAGCAAGGGTGGGTTAGAGGGGCAAGGAAGGGCTACACAGCCCTGTGAGGATGAAAGTTTTCGTGGAGAAGGGAAGGGGTGGGTTGCTTCGTGAGGAGATAGCCAAGGACGGTTGGGATAGGGAGTGGAGGGAAAGAACGAGGGTAAAAGGAGAAGAATAGGGGAAGGGCTTTAGTACTAGGAAGTTCAAATGTACTCTACGGAGCGCTTCTGTACTACCGTTGAGGTTTTTGGAGTGGGATTAAGTCATCAAACTAGCCCGACAGCTTAAATAACAACCATATAAGTTTTCTCAGCATTTTCCCTACTTTTCTTTCAATAGAATGACGGAATGGACGAGTTATGGCCGGTTGCAAGAACATTTAGTTGTTAAGTAATGAGATCCAGAAAGTTATAATCTCATAAAAATATTCAAGTTGAAGGAACACATCTACAAGTTGCATAACTTATTTACCAATAGTCATTAGCTTCGAATAGTCGATGTAATCTTCCACCGCCGGATGAAATTTATGATAGTTTAGGCTATGAGTAATTGCTTATGCACACAATAATTAGTTGGTAAAAGTAAACAAAATGGTTATTTGTCTCAAAACAACTCGTGTATCTAGTAATTAAGTCTTTAAGCGGTCCATTGCTCATCAACCTGATACTTATGAAACTCATGACTCCATGCCATTAGTTATGAAACCAATAAATTTATCGAATGTTTCTGCAACACTCATTGAATGGTCTCCATGGCTAATGAATCCCGTAACTTAATAGAATGCATATTTGTATTTCCTACCACTGGCCATAAGTAATCAAACTGTTGCCTTACAGCCGAAATAACAACCATATCGGTATCCCCGCTCTTTTCATACTGTTATTTTAATAGAACGACAGAATAGAGGAATAAGGGGATGTAATGCAAGAATATCCACCGTCTGTTCGAAATTTAAGACAAGTAACTCTTGAGGCATGCATTGGTTACTAATTGCTTTGGATTCTACTAGAGGTTTCCATATTTATAATCGGGAATGCGGATTTTACGAATTTCTGACAACTTAGAACCTAAATATGGAACACATTTTTTTGAAAACGTTTTGGAATACCTGCTCTTGTTTTATTTTCGGGAAGAAACCTTTATGTGCCAACGGCTTTAGATTATATTTAGAAATCACTTTAGGATAAGGATTAAGCCATTAAATCTGGGTATTGAATATTGCCCTTTGTGAAATTTTCAGCTCGGAAAAGATTTTAATTTGTTGAACCTTGAAGAACGATGGGGCAGGAGCCAATTTTGATGATCAACTAATATAACAGGACTGCCGTTCACGGAATTTAAGAAAATAATCGGTTTTACAGCGAATTTATCAGTTCTAATTTTGTGTATTCACTCCGAAATTTGTAATTTGTAACAAAAGCATATATTGCTTGAGGATTTCTATGTTGGTTTACGCATACAATTTCTCATAAAAGATGACATACCGAGACGACAGTTTTCTCACGCCCCTTTAAAATTCCATTGATAACGCCTCCTGTATATTCCAAATTCCGTGGTTTGTTGTGAGTATGAGATAAGGACCTGGAGATCCTGGATGCTCGGAGATGGACAGTGTGGACGGTTATGTCCTTGTCTCGGAGTGGTGGACCTCGGTGTTGGTGGGCAGTGGTGTCATTAAGGAGGGACGCAGAGTGGGTGTTAAGGCTGTGCTATCAGGAGCAAGGCCATGGAGTGGTGTCTGGGACCATTATGATGGTGCTGACGAGGTAAGGCGGAATCCACAATACCTCCCACTACAGCTTTCATGGTGATCAAAGGAACGAGGCACGCTGCCAGGCATATAGGAGGAGGGTCCAGAGTAAAACTGGTCAATACTCCAACTTCTGCATCGTATTGTTCTTCAAGTATAATTTTCGAAGGTCTAGTTCCCGTTTTTATCTCAGAATCAACTTCATGTAGAGGCGAGCAGAAATCTGTACTACATTTCATGAGAGGCAAAGTCACACTATTTTCATTTTTCTAAATATTTGGAGTTATTTTAGCCAAAAAAAGACTGCATTTCCAGTGAAAAATATGATTAACTCGAGTGGTATGAATAGCACCAAATAGCTTATGGATGCTTCAAGAGTTACTTGTCTTAACTTTTTAACAGATTGTGGATATTCTTGCATTAAATCCGCCAATTGGTTCATTTCGTTATGCTATCCAGAGGAAAGTAAGGAAAGAGTTGGGGTGAAAAATTAGGTAATTGGGTTGTTATTTCGGCTGTAAGGCTACAGTTTGATGAAGAAATGCATTCTCCATCTACCTCAATGTACATGTACATTGTACATGTTGAGAGAATGTATAATAACGAATGCAAGAAAAAAAGCATTGCGTGATACAGTATGGAAAATCCCATAAAACTTTGAAAATATTGTAGTCGCCCGGGTTCGATGAGAGTCGAGTAACGAAACAGATATATAAGATTTGAAACGAATGGTGCGAGAGTTAGAGGTTGGCCGAGAAAGTTGTGGTTGAATGTGGTTGAGGAAATAGGAGGAGGATTATTAGGAGTCTTAAAAACAGGAGGGCGTGTATCAAGCAGTGTATGGGGGTCTGGTCTGCTAAATTATGTAACCTAACTATCGGGTTTTTGGTGAGTTTATGCAGCAGAGGATAATGTCTCTCTTTATCGACACCTTTTATATTACTTTCATTTCTATTATTTTTTCGTTAATAATGTAAATGAAATTAGAATGAAAGGTGCTGATTAAGAGAAAAATTATCCTCTGCTGCATTATTGTTCCAACTTTTCGATTATTTTTCCATTAGGAAGCGAAACATGGGTATGTCAGGATAAACATAAGAGTAGACTAAACGCCGTGGGTATGAGTTATCTGAGGAGTATTCGCGGCAAAAGTAGGATGGATAGGGTGAGGAATGAGTGGGTAATAAATGAATGTGGGTTAGATGCTCCAGTAATGGACATGCATGAAAGGAGTGTGCTTCATTGATTTGGCCATGTTGAGAGAATGGATGAGAGTCGAATAACGAAACAGATACATAAGAGTGAAATGAATGGTGTGAGAGGTAGAGGTAGGCCGAGAAAGTCGTGGTTGAATGTGGTTGAGGAAATAGGAGGAGGATTATTAGGAGTCTTAAAAACAGGAGGGCTTGTATCAAGCAGTGTATGGGGGTAAATTAGGCAAAAGGGGTTTGCAAGGATAGGTCACTGTGGAGGAAATTATCGAAGCCGAGTTAGGTGTACAAATATGTATTTATGAGTGAAACATTGTGACTTTGCCTGCCCTTGGAAGGGAACGGCGTGATAGGTATGTATGTATGTTAATGTACATAAATTGAAACTGATTGCCTTAGTTGTTGTTACCACTTCCATTTTATGTCCAAAAACGCGCTAAGTCCTCCCGCTACTAGTTCATTCAATGTCCCGTTTTTAATCGACATTTGCAGTCATGTGACCACGATTTAACCGGTTGCGATGCGATTTTTATCGCAGAATCGATATGCTACTTGCAGGCAAAATGGAAGACAGTCTATTTTCCTAGCAAATTTGAACCTTGTTTGATGATTACTATTATCGACCCCTTACTGCCGTGGAAGTCCGTGATTACACATCGAAGTGACCCTTGTAGATGACTTGCAAGGTTACTGCTATGGTGACGAATTCCATGTCTAAAGCCACCTTAACGACATGGGTCTTTGCAATCATTTCCTCCTCGCTGCCACCATACTTACTCAACATGGTGAGCAGTTATTGTCGCAGCACACCCATGGACTTCTGTGAATATGCGGCGAAGACTGCAATTTCATCTACTTCTATATACCATCCTGCAAGCCACCGCAAGGGCGTGTGGCAGGGGGTGTTAGGACACCAGCCGTGTAAAGATGTAAGGGATATGGTTTTGGGAGATGAAACGGTGACGTGTATTATATGATTGTGTTTAGTGGAGATCAGTTTTTAATGTGGTCGCGTATTGTGCGTGGAAAGAATGAGTTCTTGTACCAATCTGTTTGGCAATGTATTTCTCTTATTTTATCGCTGCTATCGGAGCTGGAAATTTAGTGTGACGTCTAAGTGATATATTCTGTGTCGCTCTGAAATACATCAGTTCTGAATTTCTCTAGCAAACTAGCGTGTAGCCAGCGCATATGTATTTAGAACAAAAATGCGCTGCCAAATATGCAAAACCGTTGACGGTTCTATACCACCAGTAGACTAATGGAGAATACACCAAATTAAGCGCACAAATGGCGGACTTGTTTACCTCGCAAAGATCAGTATCGAATGAAGAATGCAGTCGATATTGAGCGACGTTGAGTCGCTCTTGCTCGATGTGTCATCTACATCGAATAATCAGAGCACCAAACTTAGCGCGGTCATTGTGCCATAATTGTCCCGCAAGTTTAATCTCCCGGCTGCCTCATTCTTCATTCCGCCCTAAGGTCCTCTTCTGTCACCCTTCTCTCTTCCCATCGGCCGGTTCTCTTCTCTCCTTCAGTTGGCTGCCCCTCGGCTGGTGTGTCCTCTTCCCTTGTTCTGAATGTCTTTCCATTGTTTTCTCGTTTTGTTCAATAGTGTCTCAAGGGGGTATTGTTGCTCCACTCCTTGGTTATCCTGGAAAATATTTGTATAGTAATTTGTAGGTTATTTCGATGGTTTAGATCAAAATGAAAATGCTAGTTTTCATATGCCGACTTTTCGGATGTAGTTAATTCCATCTTCAATGTTCAAGCCTTTTACCTTTCTTTCTCCTCCTCTTCTCCATCCAACTGTTATTTTCTTCATTCAAAAAAGTCATCCGTCCTCATGTTCCTAAACTTGCCATTCTTTGTTTTTCGTTGTCTCTCGGATTTTTCTGAAATGCTTTCCTTCTTTCCTTTTATTCTAATTTATTACATCCACGATCCACATGCATTTTATTCTAATTTATTATATCCACGAATGACTTTGGGACTGAGAGATCTACGAACATTGTATTTGCAGAAACTAAGCTAACATTTTACGAATAATTATTTTCACTGTTACTCCCGTTATTTATATACCTATTTTGAGAAACCTGAAGTGATCTTTGAGCATAACGATGCCCTGCATATATCGATGCGAATTGACACCCTCTTAGACACCCTCTCTACTTGCGTAGAAGTCGACTTCTCTGTACTAGGCCGCCTTATCGCTGTTGAAGCATCACACGGGCATACTGGTGGGTGTGAGAGTAGATGGTGGCCGTATTTAGCGTGAGTGTTGAGATTCTGAGAACGGTATGATTTTACGGCACGGGCGGAATAAGTGGGGTTTTTGCGATGTGCCGAGGGGTCGTCCAGGGGGAGAAATAGGAGAGGAAATGGTATACCCCGGGAGGCGGCGTTAGTTTGGTAATGTCGGGGTCAGACTCGGTTACCGTAAACCATCCACGCTTGATTTGAGAGCCCGGAGCGGAAGATTTGAGAGGGGCGAAAATGGCTAGGGAACACGGTGAGGAGAAATTTCTCTTGGAGGGTCCACAATGAAGGTGCCCCGGGTTAAGCACTCCCCAGTCAAATATATGCTTTACGTGACAGGCTCCCGAAAGTGTTGAATTTTCTCCTAAATGCCGCATTTCGATGCTCCGATCGTTTAGATGTACGATGTGTTGATCTATGTCGTTGATGCGGTGACCAGCTTTATTGATATTCTTTATTTCTTAGCGTAAAAATAACAATTTCATATAATATCATGTCTGATGGTACTATGGAGGGACAATCATTCAACATTCAGTTAAGTTATCACTCGTAATGAATAATTAAAATTAAAATAATGATTAGGAGTTTAGGCAATTTTCCACTTAGATAATTTTTTGTTCGACCTAGGATTCGATGCACTAAATCATCAACATCGTACATCAAAACCTAGTCGAAATAATATAGCACATCCAAACCTAGGTCGAATAAAACTTTATCTAAGTGGACAATTGCCAATACTCTTATTCATTATGATGCATTCTCTCCACCACATCAAGCCTAATACTTCTCTTTTTGTAAAATTAAAATGATTTACTTCTCGGGAAATAAAGTTCCCGTGGAATATTGCTCGTAAGCTTTGATACACTTGATTGTAATCATACCATGACCGATGTTTAGCTTTCCAGCATCTTGTTCATACAAAGAACAGAATTTTTGGTTATGAGGGATTATATCAATTTTATCAATCTCAACAGAGTGCAAGCCATATAACCACGCTATGGAAGAACTGAACAATAGAAAACAATATAAAATTATCAGAAGACCAAAACATTTACGAGATTCCCTAATGTGTTCAGAACACCAGGTCACTAAAAATAAAGAAAAAAACATTATCAGATCATTTTAATTCACAAGAAGTCACATAGAAGGATCTACGATTAATATTTTATCGGGGATGAAGAGCAAAGATTGAGGCATGACGTCAGCGATGATTGATGCTCAAGGTATCAGTTCCTCATTGTGGAATATCACATTCTCCCCTAATCCTGATAAAATTATATTAGCATACAAATGCGAAAGTGCAATTCTTGTATAAAATTTACCATGTGAACTTACCGATTTTTTCTCAGTCCCTTCTTTTGATTATATGATGTAGTAATGTGTTATTGAAAGGAAAGTTTGTAGATGAACTGTTAACCAGAGTTCTTGATTGACCATAAACCAGAGTTCTGTAAGACATGGTGGTTGTTGTTCAATCCCAAGATTGGTTGACTGCAGCCCTCAACCCCTCACTATTTAATGCTAGTTCTCTTACCTCCTGGAATCTCTTCCTATGTACTTTTCTCTTTATTTGGGCCATGAATTTATTCCTGTGTCTTCCTCTGGGAGCTTTTCTCTCTATTTTTCCTAGCATTATGTTCTTCACAAACCCATCTGTAAGGCATACTCAACTCTTAGCTGACGTGGAATCTTTCGTTCCATGACCTCTAATGGGTGTCTACGCAACTTTTTTGTCAGTGAAAAAAACGAAGTCCTGTGGAAATCTGTATTTAGGGGGAACGCGATTTACAGTTTGTTGGAAACGATCAAACGTTCCACACTTCCGATTTTGGCCGCAAATACCTCAATGGAGCATGCCGGTCATATATGCATGGGGACTGACATGTTTTACAAAAATTGTAACTTTTATGAAACGATATTGACATCAGCTCTATTGCCATAGTTGATGATGTTTACTGGTCCATTTTGCGGGTAAAGTTTTAGGTAAACATGTTTTACGCAAACTATGAAGCGTTTGGTAACAATGAACCGTCCGCTTATAAACGTCAAGGAGTAATATGTTGGTTTACGTTGAAGGACACAGCGATGTCGATGATGTTATGATCGGTGATCGATTGCTGGAAAGGTCTTTGTCGGTACTTGACGCATGATGTCAGCGATGATTGATGCTCAAAAATATGACCATCCTTCGTCGGTAGATGATATTGCTTCACTTTGTCGCTTGCATTCCATAATTGATTGTCAGATTTTTCATTTTTAAGAGAGTTTTAATTTTTCCTTGCAGAATTGCCCCCAAGAAAAACTGTTCGTAACCTAGTTACTTTAATGTGTAATTAAAGAGGCAATCAAAGTCAACTTTGAACTCAAAGAATGCAGTTGGCTTTATCTGTTACTTTAAAACTTAAACGTGGTATTTTTTCTGAGAAATATAAAAAAGTATGTATAATTCGATGTGATGCATGAGGAATGTCATCATTATTTCCAGGTCACTTTGAAGCATTTTATTTTACATTCACTTCCTATGTAATAGGGAATTAGTAGAATTTTGCAATTTTAATTTTTATACTTGCATTATAACAGTAATATCTGTAACGTTTGGTCGAAGAGGAGGTGTATGGCAAATTTATGCTCAGCAACGAAAGAAAGTAGCAAAAATAACTTTGTAACAATCTACAGCATTTGATACACTCTGTGCGACCGGATTCGCTTATCAGGTGTAATGGCTGTGTTGTTATCTGTGCATAAATGGTAAACTGACTAATAGGGAATGAGATTTTATGGATAAATTCGGTGGAGTGTTCAAAGGAAAATTTTATCTTTCCACTATGCGTAAGATAATGTAAAAAAATACTCCGGAACTTAGTGATATACTAGGTGTGTAATTTGATTTTAACTATTTAAGAATTGAGAAGTGCTGACGTGAAACTTTTCGCAGTCAATTTTTAGCTTGGACTCAATAATGTTTTTCAAATTTTTTCGGTATTATCAGTGAACTTCCTTTATATTTTTAATCATTTTTTAAGTGATTTGATGCAATCAAATATCATTCTGTTGGATACGCCTCGATATCTCGCTGGAAATTCAAGTTAAATTTATATTTTCATAATTGGGATTGGTTTTCGATATGTATTTAGATTAAATCATCCAGAGCTTTCTTGGTGTTAAACCATTGCTACGTTTTCGACATAAAGGTATTTCTTGTATACCTATCACATTTTTAGTATTATCCTCTTGCTCCTATTATGTAGAACAATGAGGATATTTTTGCCTTCATTTAAGGTGAGAAAGCGGGTTGGCCCACATTAATAAAGGTGAGGTTGAAGAATACAGTTTGCTTATTTGAGAAAAACATTTCGAATTTCTCCGTGTTGGAATGGAAAAATATAGTGTTGCTGTGAAAATAACACAGGATGACGTGATAAGTAGGAGGTGGACGGCAGGGGGTGAAAAAAACGTTTTAGAGAAAGCGGAGAGTATTGTCCTCATGCCTTTATTCTGTAGAACATGAAGCATAATTTTGCCTGGATTATGGTGAAGAATATAGATGGCGCGCATTAATTGAGGTGAGGTTGGAGGATACAGTGTTCTTATCTGAGAAAGATATTTCGATTTTCTCCGTTTTGGAATGGAAAAATATAGTGTTATTGTGGGAAATAAGACAGGAGGACGTGATAAGTAGGAAGCGGACGGCAGGGGGTGAAGAAAACGTGTGAGAGAAAGGGGGGTATGGTAAGGAAGGGGTCGGGGGAGGGGAGGAAAGAAGTTGAGGTCACCGCTGAAGGGTTGATGAGGTTGGTCTCATGAGTGAGGAAAAGAGTTGGAGTTCCGCGACCAGCATTCCGAATGAGATCGGTCGGGGGTAGAGGAGAGGGTACGGACGTGTGAGGGAGGGGGGTCGAGAGGGGAAGGTGGCGGGAGGGAGATGGGGGGAGGGGATAAACCCCGTGTTAGCGGCGATGGCTGGTGCTGGTGTTGGTGACGAAGTGGACCGGCTAATGGAGGTCCAAGGATGGCAGGGTCGGAGAGTGTGTGTGTGTTGGAGAGGCTGGGAAATACAAGGATGGGGGAGGCTGCGTTGGGGAGAGCAGAATGTGAAGATGAAGGAATGGGTTGCCCGGCTCGTATGTGTGTAGTGGGGGAAGCTGGGGGGGGTGGGTTCATTGGTTTGGGGCGGTGGGTGAAAGGGGTGGGACGAGGGTTGTGGAACCCTCGGCCTCCCTGTCCTTTGATGAAGAGGCCGGATTAAGTAAAGGTCCTTCTTCTTCCTTGGCGAAGGAACCTCGACCCCCTCCTTAGCTTTCTGCAGACGCCCTTCTCCTGCTCTCTCCTTAGCCTGTCTCTTTAATGTTCATCCTTCATTCCTCTCCCCTCTTCCACGGTGAGATATTTGCGTACCCCTTGACTTTGCCTACCGCTAAACCCTTTATGTTTGTATGCCCAACATAGCATTTCGTCTATGCATGTTATATTTATGCCTGTGTCACCATCATCTCAAAGACCGAGCTTTGTTGATGCATCAAATAATAGAGAAAATTCCACGAGTACAATATATATTACGATCTAGGTTTCGCTTGTTACAGCGTCATCTTCCTCTCACATGATCATCTCCGAATAAAATATCGAAATAAAATAAGGTCAAACTCTGCAAACTCCGGCGATATTTTTTGGAACCAAAACATCACTGGTAAATCAAAAAATAGAGCAGTGTTTTTACAACCTAGGTATCGCTTGTTACAGCATCATCATCTTATTACTCGATCATCATCTTATTATTCTGTGACAGGCAAAACTTAGGTCGTTATGAATGTTGCACTCGTGGAATTGGATCTTGGCCCTCGGTCCACAAAATATAGCCTGAGTTACAAGAATTTTCCCTTTCTTTTTTCCTGGTCGTTGATGAGTGAGTCCCTTGTATGGTCTGGTGAGTCCATATTCCTTCACTTTGAGAATGCTAGAAAGCAGCGGAAGTCAAATATCTCTTGGTATAAGTTTTTTATGTATGTTCTACGTCTTGAACTAGTGGGAGGTACGGCTTAGAGAGTCCATTAAAGGGAGAGTCATGAGGAAATTAATATTTTCCGTCTAGGGGTTTAGATTTAATTTTGATTTTAGAATTTTTCATTATTTAGAATTAATTTAATGTTAGAATTAATTTTGTCCCTTTTCCAGCAAAAATGTTATTCTTTAATATTATCATCATTTTCATTTATGTTTTTCTTTCTTATATATTCCGCTACGTTAGAGTTTCATGGAATGTAACAATTGTCGTTCCAGTGATGAAACCGGTCGACTGATTGGAACCGTTGCGAAAATTATAAAGGTTTGGAAAGGCTCTGCTTTTTAATACCTGATTAAACATTTTCTGCGCGTGATAACTGGAATGAAGTCGCTCTCTCATCGTTAACTCTCTCGTTAGGTAAATGAGAGTCTGATATATTTATCCAAACCTCAACTACCGCTTAACTTGTAGTCAACGCAAAGGCTTGGTCATCAGGATGTCAAAGTTAACTACATGCCACAATTTGGTATTTAACATAATATATTTCATCCGAATAAACTGGATTAGCGCCTACTTATAGAGTGCCCATGACATCGGTGGTAACACAAGCACAACATTCCGGAAATCGTATCAAGTCACCACATCCCTTCACGTCACTCTTAAGCGGTGAGCGTCCGTTCGTTATAAACTTGTTTTGGTTATACTATGATTTGGTTTATGAATTAATATATTTCACCAGAATAGGTTGGGTTTTGGTGAAGTTTAGAGGTGAAGTATCCAGTATTTTCGTATTTAGTCATGCCATAACTTTCCTCAGGACAGTCACCCCAGTACTCCTTTTCTCAACTTCGACAACAGAATCGAGTCGGCGACCTCAAAGCGATTCACCCCGCGCGAGGAAGAGCCTCAAATGGAAGGAGCAGGTGGAAAACCCGAACAAGTTTATGACGAGCGGACGCCCACCGCATATGAGTGGCGTGAAGGGACGAGGTGACTCAATACGAGTTTCGGGATGTTGTGCTCGTGTTAACACCGATGTCATGGGCACTCTATGAGTAGGCGCTCGGGTGTATTTCCAGGCTTTCCCACCTCTCCCGAGCGGGGGATGACAAATCACGTTCCTGCGAAGCGGATGGCGAAGCTAGCCCGTAGGGCAGAGGTTGTGGCGCCCACTATATATAACGATTTGAGCGATTAAGAGTCCCCCCACGGCCCTTAAAGTCGGCGAGTAGTTGTGTTTTCGGCCGCCAGGCGTCGATGCCGTAGTCCTCACTCTCACCACTCCTCGCCAACGGTGGTCCCGTCTTTTTTATTTCTGGTTCCCCGCCTTTATTTTCCCCTGCAGCATCTTCAGCACTAAAAAAAGGTCGCGCTCCCAGACCATTTCGGATTCATTGTGCCTGGTCAAGCCTTCAGGTTGTGTTGCTGGTAGACGCTAAACTATTTCATTTTGTTTTTTTTAAACTTTGTGTTAAAATGACGTACCGTTAGCTACTCATTTTAAGTTGCCTACCAGTTTTTGCTTCTGATTGGAGAAGTTTAAAATAATATTTTAATAATGTTTATTAAACGAGTGATCGATTCTGAAAGACATCACACTACGATTTTTCTCAGTTTTTCTACCACATTCTTGTTAATGAACAAGAGTTTTAAAGTTATTTCGATATTTAATTCTATTTTATAAGTATATCTCAAGTGTGCCTAATATCATCAAAAGGAACAAATAATAATAAAAAAATTATTCACAATGTTGCAAAACCAAAGATTGTGCATTCAATCCCGATAAGCGAAGCAACAATATTTATTTTCAAAGTAGTTAACTAGAAAAAGACTTCATATGATTTCCTCTTACAGTTCATTCACGATTTGTTATTGAATTACTTATAGCCTACGTCAATAAGATTCCATGCGAGTACCCAGGGGTTAAACCCAGGTAAAACATGGCCTAGTCTAATAGCTCTTGCAGAAGTAACTTGAGGGTGTAACTTTCCCGTGTACACACACCCATAGAGGACGCTTGGAAATTCTAAAGAATGGAATGGTTGGTTTGGGCGCTTTGGAACTTCAATGAAATATGACATGTGCGTAAGGGAAAACTAAACATAAGGCTAGCTCGTCAAAGAAGTAGGGGTAAAGCCAAAGAAGATGGAATTTTTTTTCTTGAGGAGGAAGTAATAGAAGTTTATACTCTCTGGGGCAAGTTTGTCAATTTTTAGAATCACTAATGCACACAAAAAATATAAAAAATCAAATACAACTGTAGGAAGTGAGAGCATTCCTCACAATGTTTTCGTAAAATTTTTTTATTTCAATATAATTTCAATATAAAATGTGAGTGTTGAAATCTACAGTATTCACGTGATAGCAGTGCATATAGTTTAAAATGTCAATATGTTGTAACAATATTTCAAATATTTTAATGTCGTAAGCCAGCTTTTACGTATATGATTATGATTTTTCCAGTTTTCATTGTGTAATGTAACAATAATATGATTTTTATCTTTGTTTTAATGCAGTATAATAATGACCTCTTGAATGAGTTGAGCGACGTAATATTCTTTGTCAGATTTAAGTGCAAAATCGGGAAAGATGTAGGGTGGGGTAAACATAAAATCTTCAGATACAGTGAAATATATTGGAATATCCTTAATTTCTATTTTTGTCTGGGGAACACAAAAACAAAACATATGTGGTACAGCATTAAAGAAACTAGGTTTTTTAAAGCAAATAATGAGCGTATAAGCGTTTTCGGATGAAAAAGTCGAAGAAAGATGCTACTTTGCTCTGGTTTTGCCTCATCTTGAATATACCGCTAGCATTTGGGGCATTGGTCATAAAGATTTAACTAAAATAATTAATGAAATACATAGAAAAGCTGCTGCTTCGTTCAGAACTGTTACGGGTGAACATATATTGTGCCTCACAACTTTTAGAGGGATTAAGGTGGGTGCCTCTAGAGACTCGGATGCTACTCGCTAGGATTAGCTTACTTGAGAAATTCAGAAGTGGTGGGTTTCGGAGCGACAGAGAATACTATCATGACTCCTGACTGCATCTATACGTCTGACAGATGCGATATAAAAAGAGAGTTACACTACCAAATAGATGAGCACAAAAACTCTTTCTTTCCACGGATAATAAGCGAACACAATGAAAACCGAGCTCCACTAAGTACGCTCCCATAATACACGTCATCATTTCACCAACCAAAACCTTATCCCTTACATCTTTACGCGGCTGGTGTCCTAACACCTCCTGCCTCACGCCCATGCGGCGGCTCGTAGGGTAGATGTAGAAGACTGACGATAATAGTAGTTCCCAGCTTGGGAAAAAAGAGACCTTCCTTATATTATTATTCTGTCCTGGAATGATAATCCCGTGCTCTTTTAGAATACTCGGCATTCTATTCCAATCAACATTATCGAATGAAAGTCGCGATAAAGTGATTTAATTTCTTTCTTGCGTTCGTACGCATAAGTGGGACGTGCGTTAATGTCTCAGTTCTCTCCACTTCTTTTTAAAAACCCTCCCCCGTCCATATTCCTCTCCGCCTCTCCCCTTCCCTTTTCATCCATTCCCATTGTCCTGTTCCCTTCACCTCTTTCCCACCCCTTCAAAAAACCCTCTCTCCCTTTGATTGGAATCCCTTCTTCTCCTTTCCACCAATTTGTCGTTTTGTTTCCCAGGGTTGCGGCACGAGTGGGGCGGGCCGCACTCCGGGACCCGCTCCCTCTTTCGCTGGGAAAAAGAAGAGGCGATTCTTTTTTTTTTTTAAGCGGCGGAGATGGCGGAAGTGTCCCTCTTTTCACTCGGTCGAAACTTGTTTCCGGCCTTCATTAAGAGGAGGAGAATTTCTTTTTTTTTCGCTCGTCGCAAAGCCGTGGCATGCGTGCTAATGATTTCAGTTTTGCCTCATTTTGTCGTTTTTGGTCCACTGGGCGATCCCCTTCCCCGAGAGGCATAACGATTGTTGTGTACGCCGAGCCTCTTTCGAATGCAAGATTTCGCGACAATAAGAGTCTTCAGAAATCGCCTTCGTATTCTGTATTGGTCTTGTGGTTTGCTGGAATAGAGCCTCCATTGCAGGCAGCGCCCTCAAGAATTATTGAAAAAATATTTCTGCCTGCATTGGTAAATAAAGAAAGGTACTGATTTACACGTATAGAACCAACTCAATCTTGAATGGAGAACTTCAGCTTTTATTTTTATTTCGATAGAACATTGGTTTCGAAGATCGAACGTCGTCTTGGAGGTCAGGAACTCTGGACAGAAAGGTTTAATCAAAATAATTAATAAAGTACAAAGGAAAGCTGCGTGTTTCAGTAAAAAGCTTTACTGATCGAACACTTTGTGTTTTACTGCTTTTAGTGGGATTAGGTTGGGAAATGCTAGAGACTCGGAGGCTACAAGCTGGGCCTAGTTAGCTATATAAATTTGGAACAAGTCTTTTCAGAGCGACCGAGAGAATTTCATTAAAATACAGTAACAGATCCAGTAAAATACCTTGGAATTCCCATCAATTCTACCCTATCGTAGGGAACAAACATACAAAACAAATACGGCATAACATTAAAGAAACTAGGTTTTGTAAAGCGTATGATAAAATGGCCCTCGGATGAAAATTGTAAAAGAGGGATACTACTTCGCGCTGGTTCGGCCACACCTCAAATATCCCGCGAGCACATGGGACACATGGGACCCTGGTCATTAGGATTTGACCAAAAGAATAAATAAAATTCAAAGAAAAGCAGCACGTTTTGTTAAAAACTGCCACGAGCAAACATATAGTGTCTCACAACTTTAAGAGGGAATAAGGTGGGAGCCATTATATTTTTCCGAGCGACACAGAGAATATTATTGTGACTCTTAACTACATCTCTAGGCCTGAAAGATGCGATAAAATAAGAGAGGTACACTGCCGAACAGAGAGGTACAAAAACTCGTTCTTTCCGCGCACAATAAGCGACCACAATAAAAACTGAGCTTCACTTAATACACTCCTATAATACATGTCACCATTCCACCTCGCAAAAACTAAAATCTTTTAACGGGTGGTGACCTAAGACCCTCTGCCACAAAGGACAGAAGCACGCTTCATTAAGAACTGCTACGAGCAAACATATAGTGTCTCACAACTTACAAAGGGATTAAGGTGGTAGCCAAGAGAGACTCGGAGGCTGCACGATGGGCCTAGTTAGCTTGAGAAATTCGGAACAAGTATGTTCAAATAAAATTTACTCCCGTCAGGCGTCACTTCGTGGAAACATTTTAATATGGATTAAAGTATGTGGAGAGTGACAGAGAGAATATAATTTTGACGCTACACTACATTTCTAGATCCAACTGAAGTGATAAAATAAGAGAAATACATTGCGGAACATATAGGTAAAATACCTTTCTTTCAACGCGCAGTAGGTGACCAGAATGAAAACTGAGCTCTCCTCTAGACTCTCACAAGAGACGCTTTGCCATTTCTCCTCCGAAAACCTTATCAATTACAGCTTTTACACGGTTGATGTCCTACCACCCCCGGCCACACACCATTGCGTCTTCACGAAAGGGTAGTATGCAGATATAGATTTTTAAGTCCTAAGATGACGTTAAAAGTCGAAACTTGGATTGTATTCCATCTGTATCCATCAAATCCTATCGTCAGAGACATCCATGGCTTGCTCATTCGTCTTCAAAGCAGGGGAATCTCAATGGCGTTTGTGTGGATCCCAGGGCATGTGGGCATACCTGGGAACGAGGCTGTAGACTCTTGCCAAAGACGCCCTCAGTTAGAAAAATATTGACTTGAACCCCGTCCCAAGCATTGAAGTAATGCATATGTTTAAGAGCATCTCTCACCGAAAATGGAGATATCAGCGGTCAACTACATCAGGCAATAAATTACGAGCTGTCAAAAGTAAGTCACAATCCTGGCTCTTCTCCACGCATAGATGTCAGAGAGAGGAAATAGTATTAACGAGACATAGAATAGGGCATACTGCTCTAACTTACTCCTATCTATTCAAAGAAAGGAAATAGCCTCATCTGTGCGGTTCCCAGATCACGGTGAAGCACATTTTTGAATGTCCTCAGTACAATGACCTTCGGAGGAGAAAGAGGCTATGTAGAAATGCTATGGGATAATTACATTAAGATTAATTTAATTATAGAGTATATCAAGGAAGCTGGACTTTACCATTTAATATAAGTGTAATATGTTAATCCTTATACATGAAGATCTCTGACGATAATTTTAGTTAGTAAGGAGTAATATTACTTTAGACTACAGAAAACACTGTATACGGTGAAAATGACCCCGGCCGTCGACGCACTCCATTAACCTTAAATCTAAAGCTTACTGCTTGAGTTTTATCTAAATAAAATAATGTGGAATCTTAGAGTTACACCTTTAATTTATTATAATTTATTGGAAAATACTAGTTACGAGTTGACAACGTGGTCATGTGTCAACATACATCAATACGCTTAATCGGAGTGCAACACAACATATCCATGTTTATATTCAGTAAAGACAAACAGCACAACATTTATGCCTCATTTCAGTATGTTTTTGAAGAACCTAACAATATTAGATAGTGGACTGCAAATATTTTCGGCCAATCGATTCCGTGCAAATTAAAAATACTTACATGAAATGCGTTGGGTCTCCATGTATGGACTCCTAGGGAGTTGGAGAAAACCTCACAGGAGACATCTTGCCCTTCAGCAATGGTCATAGGACTATACGGGTAATGAAATAAAAATACATATGCATACACACATACTCGAGCAAATTAATTGAGGCAAAGTTTACGTCTCTTTTTAAATGTATTTACAGACCCAGGTACGCGTAGCGTTGTTCTCAGGTTCGAGATCAAACACCGAAGACGCAGAAGAGCTTGAAAGCTATTTCTTAAGAAAATTGTACCTTATTCTCATTAAAATCAAGTGTCAGCCAATAGGACTAAGTTATAGCAAATGCATGCGTAAGTAGACCCGAAAGTGCTTGAGAAATTCAGAACTGGCGTGTTTCAGAGCGACCCAGAGAATAATAGATATCATGACGGTTATCCACATTTCTAGGTTTGATAGAAGTGATAAAATATGAGAGATACATTACCGAACAGATAGGCACAAAAACTCGTTCTTTCCGCGCACAATAAGCGACCACAATAATCCTTGCCTGATCCCATAATTAGCACTTAATTTAACTTTGTACATGGATGATGTATTTTACAATACTGAATTTTGAGTTGCAGTTATATTTCGAATTGCTTATTTTCTAATGTATTTTTATTGAAATCAACTGGCTGCTTTAACCATTCCAAAATCAGAGAAGTTCCTTTGGTTTATATTATCCTACATCCAAGAACAAATGCCTGCGATTACAAGCAAGGTAATCATTTTCGTTAGAGTATGAATTCCTCATAGGTCAAGAGCATAGTTCCCTCCAAATTAAGAATATCATTCTGAATCTTTTTTCCCTCTCAGATCCAGATTATCACTCAAAGGTCATAGATTAGAGGCAAGTCTGCATAGTAAAATATGGCGAATCTTTTGTGGGTAGAAGATTCTGCATGAATATAGAACGAATTTCTTTGAGTGATGTCTTCGCAGGAGCTAAGCTAGCGGCAAATTCAATACACAATGGTGTTTACTGAAAATGCCCTCCTCATCTCACGGAAATCTTGGAGCCAGTAGCTACAAAATTTTTCGCTCCAAAAGGGAATATACATTATTAATTTATTGGTGTGACTCAATGCAAACACACTTATCGCACCGTTACTAATCAGGGTAGGCATAGTCAGGAATGCTTACTTATTAGCGATAGGCTTGTTAAGCCAACAGAATCTGTTTTAACAATTACCTCCTCTCTGACCTTGAAGGGCTTTGTTGATTCAGTTATCAACGTGTATGGCTTGATACACCCTATACTTCTCTTAAGACTTCTAATATTCCTTATCTCATGAATATCTTCCTCTATATTCACCCATGACTATAACGGTCGAGCCCTTCCTCTTACCGTATTCACTACAGTAATGTTGTTTACTTCGTTATTTCATATGCATCTGTTTTTGTGGTAAGTCAATTCATTCATGTGTTCTTCAATCCTAAGATCGGTTGACTGAAGCACTCCACATTTCCCTATCTAATGCTTGTTCCCTAGTTCTTCAATCATAAGTTCGGTTGACTGAAGCTCTCCACCTTTCCCTATGTAATGCTAGTTCCCTTATCTCCTGGTATCTCTTCCTGTGTACTTTCCTCTTTATTAGGCCCATGAACTTATTCTTGGGTCTTCCCCTAGGTACACTTCCCTCTATTTTACCTTCAATTATGTTCTTCACAAAATCAATGTGTTTCGGGATGTGTCCCAAACATCTGACTCTTCTTTTCTCTGTGGTTTTCCATATGGTCTTTTCCTTTTCTACTCCCCTGTAAACTACATCATTTCTTATTTTTTCCGTCCATTTTATTTTTAGCATCCTCCTCCAGTACCACGTTTTGAAGGCTTCTAGTCTGTTCCGGTTAGCTTTTCCAATGGTTCGTGCTTCCAATCCATAGAGTGCCACGCTACCTATGAATCTTTCCCTTGTTTCTAGTCCTATCTTCTTTGAGCACGGCAGTTGTCTTTTTCCCATGAACACCTTTTTAGTTTGGACTATTCTCTGCTTGATTTCCGTTGTACTTATTCCGTCCGACATGATGGTACTTCCGAGAGTAACAGGTAAATCAGTATAATGTTTATTATGCCCAGTGAGGTACAATGTTTCACTTTAAATATGGAATTGGAATACTTTTATGCCTATTTGCTGTAGTCCCGCTACTTAATGTCCCAAAATACTTCTTTTCTTATCTTTTCTTTTTAATTTTGGCAGTTTTCTGTTGGAATATTTAGAAGTATCGCTCGTATTTCTGTTTAAGTTTAAATACTTATCCCCTCTATGTAAGTATAGTTGGCAGAAACTTGTTTTTCTTTTCTTTTGTGGGGCTTCACTCTGATTATCTAGGGAAATCCGTTTTTACTTATGAACGCTGCATCCATGTTTTAAACCATAAAGCTTTTTGTAAGGTATTAGATTTGCGGAAGCAGCACCAATTTGAAGAGATAATCAATTTTTACGCATGCTAGTTACTTGTTTCCGCGTAGTAAATGAAGCCCGCGGTTTGGAGGTTCGCCCCTCCATTCGTTTAATGAATGCTTATTTACGACAAAAAGGGAATTCCATGATTTGCATCGCTCATGTTTTATATTTACTCCGCTTCAAAGGAGAACAATGCTACTGCCACTTGGGGAGTCCGGAAACCGCGTCACAAAAGCCCAGGTCTTTTGTGCTGTGTGAAATTCCCCAAGCTTCGCTTTCATCAGCTGCTATTCCAGCGGAAAGCTAATTACGATCTTCTTCTGTTCGCCGCATTCCGACTGGCAATGACTTCGTTATGTTAGCCGAATCGAAAAACCTCGGGGATATTTAGCCTTCCGGGCGAAGCTTTGCTCTTTTTCTCTCTCTCTCCTCCCTAGAAACACTTTGATCACGTTTCTCCTCTCTTTTACGCAGTATGTCGAATATTTTTGTTTGACTTCATAGGTTTTGAATTAAAATTTCCGACTGCTTCCCCAAAGCAACGTAGAAAATGGTTGCTCTTTATTATTTTTAATCCTAAACTTTCCCAAGGGAAAGGTAAATTAATTCCTTAAATATATATATATATATATATATATATATATACTTGCAGAACGTGAATTTCTTTTGATAAAACTGTTGATAATACTTAAAAATTCGTTTAAGGACTCAAAGTGATACAGCGGTTTTTAATGCTTACCGAAACTATCCTTCCAAAAATACGATTTTTGTCGTTTTTGTGGTCTCTATATCTTTTATTTTGTTCTTTACTGTTCTTTGTTGGTATCTTAATATTTTTTCCTACTACTATTATAAATTTGTAGTGTGGCGCCGGTTCGCGGGAGAAGTAAAGGGCTGGTAAGAAAAACGGCTTGTTCACACCTACGCTGAAGCGAGGACTCTTTCTTGTCCTTCCCTTACAAAATGGTTTCCCCCGCAGAGGTCCACCACGTCTCGGAATTCAACCCTCCATTTATACAGGCATTTCTCGGGGTTCAGCTTCCTCCGTTTCAGTTGAAAAGGAAGTTAATTTCTTTTTGGGTACGTCTTGAAGGAGTTTAATCATGTTTCATCTTATACCCGAATATTTGTATTTTCTGACGAGAAATGACGTAAATTTCCTTAACTATTCATCATTTATAACGTGATGTCCTCTAATATCAGGAAACGAAACAAAAACTAAGTAAATCATGAAAACAACGCTATAAACACTTAATTGTTGATGTGGAAGATCATTTGCTATTCAACTTTTTTACTGCTTATTTATCACTTCATGATTTGTCAAGATGAAAATGTTATCCAAAGATCAACTGATATTTACTTTGCGCGACCGTTTTAGATGCTAGGTATCTTTAGGTTAAATATCTCTGGAACTTTCATTCCTTTCTTTATGTGTCATGAAGGAGTTCAATCATGTTTTATCTTATACCAGTGAATTATTTATCCCTTCAGTTTTGAAATTAAGCTGCAGCTATCCGTATATATTATTTCTTAAAGGTGTTTTATTTGTCGCAACGCCATAACTCCCAAAATTATTCATCAAAATTAATGATTCGAACATCATTTTAAAGCTTATGTTCCCCGATATTGATGAAAAATAGACAAATTAATTAAAATTAAAGTTTTTATTAAAAAGTGATACAATGCCATCTGCTGACAATATAATCAACTAATATGTTGGCAATGGTTACGTGCTAAAAAGACTGGAGGAGGCACCATCTATTAACACATCGTTTAGTTATATTGTTAACATTCTACATGCAGTCAGGGTGACCATTTACTGTTTACGTTTACGTTATGTATCTCTAACACAAACATAAATATCATATAATTGTCCATGGGAAGAAACAGGTAGAAGAACAGGAAGAAAGAAGAAAGAAACAGGAAGAAAGAAGAAAGAAACAGGAAGAAAGAAGAAAGAAACAGGAAGAAGCTTCACACTGTGCGAAATATTCGCTCGGGTCATCTAGTTCGTTCATACTACAGATATGACGACTTGATTCTATTTAACTCATTTTTATATATTATCTTAAATATATTTTTATTTATACTTCATATTTCCGATTGAATGTTGGGAGAATGCAGTATTGATTCACTGGAATTCCACCAACAAATTAACGCCAAAAGAGACTAATATGAGAAGTGATGTTAAAGATTAATAGGTATTCAAATTTGCGCCATTTCCAAGTTCAAGTTTTAGTAAACAGTTGTAATGATTATATGATACTCGCAGGCTTCATAAATATACGATATTTCATGATATTAAAGGTATTATCTATTCTACAGTTAAGTATTGCGATTCAAATGAATTTTTTTGTAAAATTGTGGGATAGCAGTAACCGCTATGACTTATGAGTCAAAAAGAAAAATATGAATTGAAAATGTATAACAATTATCCTTTCGACAGTGTGAATTTTCCGGATAGAACAATTACTTGTACTTCGAATAAAGCGTAAGATAAGGAAGGTATATCGAATTGATAGATCGAATACAGCGGAGGGAAGCTAGAATTGTTAAAAATTGTTGTGATAAACAAGGTAGTGTTAAAAAATTATTGTGGGAATTAGGGTGGGAACCTCTATCCGATAGAAGTGATAAATATAGGTTAAATCTATTACGAAAGTTGATGTTGACTATTTTTTTTCGGACGCTCAAAATATTTTGCTAGAGCCAAACTATTATGGTAGGAACGATCACAGGATTAAGATTAAGGAAATATACTGCAGAACCTATAGATTTAAGATGTCATTTATTCCACGTGCAATAAGGGGCCATTATAGTTGTGATATATCAGTTCTAGGATACTAACTTGGTTAAACCGGTTTATTCTTCAGTAGTGCTAAATATCTTAACATGAGTTGTAGATACTAACCTCGTATGCAATCTCCGGCACGTTATACTCCCTCATGTCTTAGTACCTACCTTGTAGTGCTATTTTTATGTCGCATTAATAATATTAACCAGTAATTATTTCTTGAGTAGTGCACTGCATGGTAGCATGTTCTTCAACGTATCACTCTCCTGGTTTCTGTTCTCACTGCGTGCTGTTGCCCTGACCGCTTTTGGCCATCGCATGGCATTCGGAGGAACGTGCGCGGTTCTGATTTGAACTGTGATGAGTGCTGCATGCCTGGTGTGGAATCATCCCGTGCCACACATCACAGTGATGGCTTGCACGGTATTTTGTAGATGTAGAAATTCAGTTGATTCAGTTTATTTTTCTATGTTGTCTAGTGGGTATGTTTTTCTTCAGTGACGAGAACATTGAAGTAAGTTTACGTTGTTCTCTGTCAATGGCATATCCATCACACCTGTTTGCCACCTACCAAATGCTCCCTTCATTTTCTCTTCTCTTTTAAATTCCCTTCTTGAGAACATCAATCCATTCGCCTTATATTCGAACGTCTTCGCTAACCGAGCCATATATTTCCCTTGTATATTCTCTCCCATTCGCACTCAAAACTTTTTTATTAAATTTCTCCCCATGTTGGACCATCATATGTTACCATCTTTTTCTTATTTTTTGCTTTTGAGTTCTTTTTTGATTGATATATGTTCTCTGAAAAATGGCATCATGTCGTATTTGACCTTTTTTCAAATTGTAAACTATGTATGTGCCATGAATCCAAACATAGTATGTTATATACATTTTGCGGTATATATTTGAATCAAAACGATGTTTTAAGGAGAAAGTATCTCCATTTTCTGTCTGTGGAAAATGAATGGTTTGTCGGTTCATTCTTCGTCAATGTCTTTCTAACTTGCTCGACGATCAGGTTACACATTCATCTTTGTTAGTCTATTAATGTTTCTCATGCCGGTAGCTTACCACGTGTCTCTTTTACTGTACCCTGTTCGCCCATGCAGCGTATTACATTCCCGCGCTTTCTGTTTTCTGTCGGTTCGTAATTGTTTTTCTCCTTCAAAACATTTTCTCATGGTTTGATTCCGATCTAGACCTTATACTGTTTAACCGTTACGTACCACTTTCATCTCCCTAGTCCTTATCAGCCTTAATACATTCTCAATTTGCTTCTCCCCCTGCATGTCTTTTCTTCGAAGGAGTGTCATAATATCATCCATTCTTCCTCAAGGCTGTAGCTGTTTGCTACCTAATTTCTCATGTTCTGTGCCAACATAGATAGATAGATGTATATGTCATTGCTCAATTGTAGGCATGCAAACTTGAGTTAAATAAACAGTGAACTTTAGGTAGCTTCTACGACTTCCTTGGGAAAGCTTCCATCATGACATGAGTGCACAATACAGACTACAAAGTCAGTTATGAATGATATAAAGTAGGTACAAATATTCATCTTATTTAGATGAAATATGCCAGATTCAAGAATTGAACAATGAATAACCTAAAAAGTCAAAAATAAGATAAAATATTTTTAGAAAATTGAAGACAAAATAATATATGAATATATTGACGTATTTGATTTTTTTTCCTGCTGCACAATTTTTCGGTCTACAGCGAGCTGGTATCTCATACAAAGCTGTCGACGGAACTCTTTGAATCAAAATACAAAGACGAATACTTTCTTGTGCTACCATTAAAGGTTACATATTTTTGTGAAACATTCTCGCATGGCTGAATCGCATGGTTCATTGGTAACAATCCTATAGCGGCCTATAATATTGAGAATTGATTTAATAATATCTTTCTGGCTGTTATTTTCAGGTAACTGGAAATATTTCTCTCGCATCATTCTATTTGCTGAGCATATACATCGTGATCAACTCGTACCACTGTAATTGCTGTAATTTTAAAATGTACTCTTAATTGGATCTCATGACTTAATAAACTTAGATCCACGGCCTCATTAGTGCTATTTAAAGGAAGGAAGGAAGCAAAGGATACTAAGGAAGCAAAGAATACGAGTGCCTCTTGTTCATTTCAGCCAGAAGTTCTTACGCTATTATTAAGCTTAAGTTATTCAGTCGGAGTTCTTCGATAGGATGCCCACGTTTTCTTAACTCTGTCATATCAGAGTAACTCAGTGGGTTTCAGCGGTATTCTATAGGAACCTGTGTATTGACAGACATTTTTAACTCGGTGGGGTTCAGCGGTCTTCTATAGGAACCTGTGTATTGACAGGCATTTCATTTGTAACTCAGTGGGATTCAGCAGTCTTCTGTAGGAACCTGTGTGTTGACAGACATTTTTTATTTAATTCAATTCGAAGTGGATCACCTTAGTCCTTTACTGTAAATCAAAAATGTGTTCAGTTTTTTCCTTTCGATGATTTTTGTCATAATATATATTTTCGATTTCTATTTTCATTATTTTTTCTTTTTATTATTAGATTAAATAGATTATTTCTTAATCCCCACCATAAATGCATTTAGTCAATAGTCACATGGGCGTAGACATAATAAGTCAGATTCGCACTTTTTATGAATATGACCCAATATTCATTAAAAGGGAACAGTTTCGTATAGTCAGCCAAGATAAAATTTGTTAAAAGAGCTTAAATATTCATTGCACGACTGGTTTTTTCATGATTTGAGAGGCCATCACCCACTTTTAGTCACAATTGACGTAGCTTGAATCGAACTCCGGTAGTCGATCGATCAAATCCCCGGAAACCAAGTACATAATATGTGGGCAGGAAGGGATGCGAGGATCATGCGCCGGCTTCCTCTTGCAGATGTCCCGGCTGTCGAATTTTAAAAAAGGCTCGGGAGACCGTTCCCTTTCAGCGTCCAGTTTCCTTTTGATAAATACCCTCGTGCCCTCCTTGCCGACTTCCCCATGTCTTGGAGAAATCGGAAAAACGGCTGTTTATCATGAAAAGCCGCTTCCAGAGGAAAAAGAGGGATATGCACAGGGAGGGTCGTGAGAGATAGCCTTTTTTCCCTTTTTGTCCCCAATATGTTACCAATTACGTCGCAGGAAAAATATCTTCCCCTCTCCTATTTGAGGTCTAAGATTTAGGGAGGAATTTCGAATGGAAATAAAGTTATTTTGGCCGATTTTCCATGTTTCCTGGTTCGGTATGATGACATTGGAGAATTTTCTGCCCTTTCTCCCGCGCTGAGACTTTTTTTTTCGGCGAAAGCCGGGGGATGAGAATGGTGAGGTGGTCGTGAGAGTTTTCCGGTCGAAATATACCCGAGTTCGTTTTTTGATAGTGATATTCATGATAGGCTGCACCTCGGATACGCTGCGAGCAATAAGGGCCCTGGTCATGAAGATCTAACCAAATAAAATAATAAAATACAGATGAAAGCCGCACACTTCGTTAAAAACTGCTGCGAGCGAACATATAGTGTTTCACAACTTTTAGAGGGATTAAGGTGGGAGCCCCTAGTGACTCGGAGGCTACACACTTTATTTTCACGATCATACTATAATAATTTTACTGATTATTACAATTATAGTTGCTTGAGAAATTCAGAACACAGAGAATATTATCATGACTCCTCAATTGCATCCCTAGGTCTGACAGATGCGATAAAATAAGAGAGATACGCTGCCGAACAGATAGGTACAAAAACTCGTTCTTTCCGCGCTTAATAAGCGACCACAATAAAAACTAAGCTCCACTAAATACACTCCCATAATAAAAGTGACCATTTGTCCTCCCAAAACCTTTTTCCTTACATTTTTTCGCGGCTGGTGACCTAACACCCCCTGCCACACGCCCATCCGGTGGCTCGCAGAGTAGTTTTTAGATGTAGATAACGATAGCTAAAAACTTATGCATGCATAGAATTATTTCCTATTCATTTCTCCGCAAAAAAATGTTCATTTTCAAGTTCAAGGAGAATTAGTCGCCAAAAATATAGTAGGAAATAAATTATAAACTTAGTTACTTCTCTGAAATTTAGTTGTTACTGGATTTGTTCGGCTTGATGATCAATTTTTACTAAACCGAGATGCATTGACATTACAATAAAAGATCACAGTTTTATTCACACCGAACAAAGTTTCAACATAAGCTATGTCATTTTCAAGGTACATAGTTTGCATATCGGCATAGCTCATGTTGAAACCATGGTCGGTGTGAATAAAACTCTGTAGAAAGTGAACAACATCTTTTATTGCGAGATCATGGCATCTGTACTCCATTTCCACGAAATACCGCCTGATACGCTAAATTTAATTTTTTAAGTATGTTAAAATATTTTTATTGAACATAATCGACCCTCAATGGACCTTCCCGAGCTGGAAGTTGAGGGAGCCGTTTTCCGTAGCTAACAGTTAACGTTGCTAGGAACGCGCAGGAGAATGGCGCAGGAGAAATCAGCTGATCAGGACCGCGGCCCGCGCGCACTCGATGCGGTTAGATGTGTGGGGCGCGCGGCTTTGCCCCCGAAAAAAATTTTATTCATGGAAAATGGTTACACATATGTAAAAATGAAGAAAATATTTGTATTTATGGAGTCTAACTAGACGCGATACCTCGAAAAATGATTACATCGAAAAGGAAAGCTTTCACTTGTTGAAAGGGCGTTATTATGATCAAGATGAAGTTTGTGACTTCCGCAACTTATTAAGAAGTTACCGATCGGTCTCGGCTTTCAAAGCATCTTCAGGTTTGAATCGTACCCTTCAGGCTCTTTGTGCCGGCACGAGGTTTGAAACTGACTTCTGGTCAGGGTCTGAGTTCCTGACCTTCAGGTCCTGACCTTAAGATGGCTTGACAGCCGAAACCAGTCAGTAACTTTAAAATATATTGTGTAAGTCACACACTTCATCTTGGTCATTATCTAGAAATGATATCTTAGTCCGCCAATCGTTTAGATTGAAATAATTAAATTTAAGCTTTTTGAGCGGCCTCGAAACGCCAACTAATCGAGCCGATTTATTATAAAATCCTTTGAAACCTCATTGAATAATTATAGAGGTTTAAATTGAAAATGTGAGAAAAAATTACACAAGTAAGCCACAGCGTAAGGAACATGCTTGAAAAAGTCACTTAGTACAATCTTGCTCCCAGGATTCTTAGTATTAAGTTAGTTTGGCATATCTTTCCAAGGTTGCAACTGTCCACTAATAAACTATGTGTCTTGGGTGGTAAAAATATAGCTTGGGATTTGAATTAAATGCTATTATGTCTGGGAAATCTCAGAGACTGAATGGACGACCAGTTAAATACCTTTTCGACGAGAGTGCTTGTTTATTTTAATCCTTCACTGTATGAATTTCCAAATACATACCAAAACTTATTTCCCCATAAAATATATCTAGAAACACAACAACAACTACATTATAATACCTAAAACCGCGTAGTATTGCAACTGGATGTATTATATCTACACACCATGTGGCTGTGAAGAAAAACTATGCCCATATGCAATAAATTGAATGGAGTGCAATGTATCATGTGTGGTAGGAAATGCAGTGAAGGGTTAAGTATAATAGAGAATGCTTAGAATTCAAGAGTATAATCTACAGTTTAAAAAAAAGACGAGATAGACGGCGGTGAATACAGATGTATGACTGAAGCAGTGAGTTAAGAGCTTTCATTATTGCTCTTTGTTTCCATTACAAGAGACATTGATTAGTTATTCTCAACTGGTAAATGGAATATCATGTGCGATTGTCATTCCCTGAGTGGAAACGATATGCTTTTGACTGTTTATAAAAAGAGCAAAATGTACGTTTATCGAAATTGAAATACAGCAGATGGAAGATTGATTCACGCTTCGAGTGCATGTGATCGAAAACATTGAATGTGGAGATGTGGGGGATGATGGATAAAATAAGGAGTGGAGCGTGATATGGATGTGTTCATCGCTCATAAGAGTCGATGTACGCAACGAGATATAAAAAAGCTCCGCCATTAGAAAGGGAAAAAAGCTGCGTCTGTATGCACGGAGAGATAAAGTTAAGCGCGTCGAGAAATTCAGTGATTCAACTTGTCGGGAAATAAAAAATGCGATGCGCAGAAAAAAGCTGAGGAAGAAAACAAAAGCATCACGGACGAGAACTGGCGATGATTTAAGCGAATGTTTGATGGTATATGGAAGAAAAATGCATAAAAGATATTGAGACAAATATGAATACTTTAACGAAGTAGGGTTTTACCTACATATGCTACTAAAGACTATATCAGGGTGTCCAGCGCTATGGAAAATCGGGAAGACAGGGAAATCTCAGAGAATTTTATTTCCACGGTAAATATCAGGGAGATATCGAATTTACTCTGGAAATTTCTGTGGTGTCAATATATTAAACAGCAACGTAAGCAATATGCCTTTTTTCGGCAAGTTGCTAAGTCAATTTTCCCTTGCGTTGTCTCATTTTACATTCCTGTAATCAACGAAAGTAGGTGCATTGTTTTCTATATTGGTACATTTTGTTCATATTGGTTATAGTCAGTAAATCAGTGGCGTAAAGAACGTACCTTTATCGGCAAGTTGCGAAGTCAAATTTCCCTTGCGTTGTCGTATTTAGCAAAATAAGGAAAAAAGTCAATTCCTTCAGTTTTTTTAAGTTATACATCATTTTATATAAATGCTATTCATAGCGAAGCCTGGCTGTAATATAACCTTGTTCTTGAGCACCAGCATGATTATGTTTAAATCTAAGAATGTGGTGTGATTTTCTCTCAAACTAATTTAAAGTTTGGTGTTTGTTCTCCTCCAAATATGCAAGTTTAAAAATAATCTTTACGTTTAATCACCCAAAAAACATACCGAACATTTCCTTATAATTAAGGAGAAAAAAATCAATATTTCCTCTGGAAAAATAAAAATTATGTCTGGAAAACCTGGAAATCTCAGGGAATTTTCAAATGTCCAGCTGCTGGACACCCTGTATATGAGCGTTACTTTAATATTCGATTCCTTTAATCTTCCTTTGACTCAATAAATGTAAAACACGTTACCATTTGGAAAAAAACATTTTGAACGCAAACTAAAGGAAATATACTCTATATCAAGTTTACTAGTATTTATTCCAATCTGAATTTTAAATATCATAAGCTATTAGGGAAGACTAAGAATTCCAGTATGCGGAAGAGAAATGCTGAATGTAGAAGTCACCCGGATAGGAGAGAAATTAGAGCGAGTGAATTCCTTCACCTATCTCGAAAGTACCATCACATGGGACCCAAGAAGTACAACGGATATCAAGCAGAGAATGGCCCAAGCTAAGAAGGCGTGCATGGGAAAAAGACAACTGCTTTGCTCAAAGAAATTTGGACTACACACCAGGAAATTGTATGTGAAAAAATGCGTGTGGAGAGTGGTATTTTATGAATCTTAAGCATGGACTTTTGGAAAAACTGACCAGTACAGGCTATAAGCCATAGAATAGGTGTTCTAGGATTATGCTGAAGATAAAATGGACGGACAAAATAAGAAATGATGAAGTTTACAGAAGATGTGAAGAGGAAAGGACCATATGGAACACTGTACAGAGTAGAAAATTCAGATGGAATGGACACATCTTGAGACACAATGGGTTTGTGAAGAACATAATTAAAGACAAAATAGAGGAAAAAGTCTCCAGAGGAAGACCCAGGAATAAATTCTTGGACCAAATAAAGAGGAAAGCACATAGGACGAGATCCCAGGAGGTAAGGGAACTAACGTCAGATAGGAAAGGGTGGAGGGCTGCAGTCAACCAATCTTAGGTTTGAACGACCAATGGTGATTATAATGATGCTCTTATAAAATTTGCTCCAATTTGGGTTAGGAAAATGTGAGCCGCTCACATATCCTTAGATTTAAAGGTTTGAATACGATTTTATTACTGGAATAGAAGAACATCCATGGTATATTGCATTTGCTCTTTGAAAGACGTAATTTTATCCAAGGTTTAGTGGATCAGAAATCTCGTCAAGTTTTCTGCCCTCACGTTGCATCGCCCCCTATTCCGAATATCAATGCTCGAAAGCATAACCTATGATAATGATGATCCATCGTAAACGAATGTGTGTTTAAATATATGAATTGATTCCCGGTGTCCTGCGAGAGCCTTTGGCCGGATTTCCATTCGGTTGGCGGGATCGGCTCCCCTTTCATCTCGGCGCGGCAATTAACATTTCATTAGGGCGATGCGGACGTCATTGTTTGATTCGACATGTGTTATTTGTTTTCGTCACGATACCATCCCACGCGCCCTCGAACCTGGGGGGCGCATCTCGATATTTCATTTCCACGTGCACCGGTTGACGATGACGAATGTTTAAACGAATCAGGGACAGGCGGCGGGCGACGACTGGGCGACATCGGACGAACCAGACGGGGGTTTATCATTCCCCGTCTCTTACCTTCACTTTGTCCCTTCTCCCCTCTAGGCGATTTAAGGAGGAACCCTAATTTAGGGATGCCCGATAACCTGCCATTATTTTTGTCGTATTATAAAATAAGGTTTTTATCTTAGGAAGTATTTAGTAAGTAAATAAGCTCTTGATTGTACTCCAAGTGTATCGTACGTCTGTATTATGCTATGCGGTAAATCTTTAGTTATCTATATGTATGAGTGGTGTAATGTGCAGGATATCATTGTTTACGTGTGTTATGTTGAATGTCTTTGTAGGTCAGCTTGGTCAGCAGTATTGCATATTTCATTTTGATGGTGTCCCCACCCTCGGGTCAATTGGCCTGAGAGTGTGGACGCCTAGCTCCAAATTTATTTTTAAATGTATGTGTATAGCAATATGGAAATTTTTTTACGGAGAAAATACATTTTTTAAAATTTCAATATAATAGTAAGCTCTCTATCCATGAAAAAATATTGCTAAGTCATCGGTCATTCAAAAAAGATATATGTTGGTTTAATAATGATGACTTTTAACGCTTAAATATATATCCTAATTGGAAGTGCGATGGTTTCTATTCACAACACATTTTTATCTCAATTACTGACCAAATATTTATGTTCTGAGAAGGTTTTTCAGCGAAGGTTATAGCATTGATAATTCATTCATTCACTGGTTGTTCAATCTTAGGATTGGTTGACTGCAGCCCGCCCTAATGTTAGTTCTCTTCTACATCTACATCTACATAATATCCTGAGAGCCGCCGCATGGGCGTGTGGCAGGGGTTATTATGTCACCAGCCGTGTAAAGATATAAGTTTCTTGGAGATGAAATGGTGACATGTATTATCTTCTTCTCTAGTTACTATCCTAGGATTGGTCTGCAACAGTCTTCCACTGTATCCGATCTTGGGCCAATATTTTCAATTCACTGTACGATTGGCAACCTAGTTTCTTCATCAACTGTCCCATATAGTCGAGTCTAGGTCTGCACCTCTGATTTTTTCCTCTACTGTACCTTCTAGTATGGTCTTAACCAAGCTTTCGTGTCGGAGAATATGGCCAATCCTGGTGTTCCTTCTCTTATTTAGCAGTGAGAGTGAGAGTGGACACCGTCTTTCCCCTATCCTTTTAAACGCCTCCTCGTTCGTGACTCTTGCCACCCAGGGTATTTTCAGAATTTTCCTATAGCACCACACTTTAAATGCCTCCATTCTTTCCTTCTCTCACTTTCCAATTGTCCAGATCTCACTGCCATAGAGCAGAACGCCCCATACAAAAGTCCTCAATAGCAACTTCCCAATCCTTAAATTAATGTCGCTAGCGGTGAAGAGTTTGTTTTTCTTGTTGAAGTCTAACTTGGCCTGGTTAATGCGGCTTACTATTTCCTTTTTGCTCCGTCCATCTGATGTTATTCTGCTTCCCAAATAAAAAAACTCGTCCGCCGTCTCTAGTGTTTCTCCTCCTAGAACCAGCTCTTCTCTCGTCCCGTGTCTGCTTACCACCATCACTTGTATTAGAGGAGTGTGTATGTATTATAGGAGTGTATTAAGTGGAGCTCAATTTTTAATGTGGTCGCTTATTGTTCGAGGAAAGAACGAGTTTTTGTACATATCTGTTCGGCCGCGTATCTGTTTTATTTTATTGCATCTGTCAGACCTAGAAATGTAGGGAGGAGTCATGATAATATTCTCTGTGTTGCTCTGAGAAATATCAGTTCTGAATTTCTCGAGCAATCTTAGCCTAGCGTGTAGCCTCCTTTTACCTCCTGTTATCTCTTCCTATGTACTTTACTTACATGTATTATTTTATTCTTTATTCGGTCCATGAACTTATTCCTGTGTCCTCCTCTGGGGATTTTTCCCTCTATCCTATCTTCAATTATGTTCTTTACCGACCCATTGTGTCTAAGGGTGTGTCCAATCCATCACGTTCTTCTTTTCTGTATGGCGTTCCAAAAGGTCCTTTCATCTCCTACTCTACTGTACACTTCATCATTTCTTATTATTTCCTTTCATTTTTTTAGCATCCTCCTGTGGCACCAGGTTCCGATAATATAAGACAGGTATGATCGAGAGTGGGTTTAAATTACCGACTTCCGGTTTCCATCGGAGTGGATAGCCGACAAAATGTGATAAATGTGGCAACATAGCTAGAGGAAATTTCTGCTGTTTTTCTCTGCTTACCAAAATTCTTAGAAAACTACTCCAAAATTAGTTATGTTTTGGAAATGGTTGCGAAGACCCATATCGAAAGAGCTACGGATATATCGAATCGAACGATCCTGGGTACGACTTGGTCTACGGCACCGAATATGAAACGTAGGCCATAATAGCAAGTAAACACTTGTTATTTATTGAAATTGATCCTTTGATATTTATTAGGTTCCATTTAAACAAAATGAAAAGCTTATTTTAGTACCCAGGACGAAATGTTCACACCTGTCATCGAATTATTTCGAAATATGTCAAGTGCCATAAGGCTATGCTTTAAAATAGCATTAAATTTCCGAAAAACCGAATCGATAAAATATATATTTTTCGCCTTCATCTACATATATTACTAAAAATTACGTGCATGTAAAGATTGCGCATATCTGTATAAAACATCTGCGGCACAGCATTAAAGAAACTAGGCTTTGTAAAGAGTTTAATAGAAAGGTCCTCGGATGAAAATTGTAAAAGAGAGATGCTACTTCGCTCTGGTTAGATCACACATGCAAAGGAGGCTCGGAACTGCTTTCTTCCATTAAGCGGAATTCGGGCTTCTGATGCAGAAAATTAAAGACCATATTTCTTGGTTCACTACGAGGTCAAATTAATTGTGAGCGGGTTTTGAATGCATCCTTTCCTGAAACCCCGTCCTTACCATTTCCGTATTGGTCCGGAGCCACTCCTCCTTTCGTCTATGGACCGTCCAACGGGATGTAATGCAAATCATAAGTGCCCGGGGAATTATCCGCTGAATCCTTCCCCGTTAACTAACTGGTTGAGCCACACCTCGAAAATGCCGCGAGGATTTGGGGCCTTGGTCATAAAAACTTCACCAAAAACACTAATAAAATACAAAGAAAAGCCACACGCTTCGTTAAAAACTGCTAAGAGCGAACGTATTGTGTCTTTGATGCTTTGAGTTTTATTTTTGAGAAGAGTTGAGAAAACATACAAACTGCACACTGTTAACTTTGAGACGAAATCCAGGCGTAAAAAAATCCTCATTTTTTAAACCTCTCTCACGAATTCACGCATCAACCATTTCCCATTTAAATAGCTGTCATTTTTATAGAAAATACTTCGGGAAGTAGTGCGGTGGTGGGCCGATATTTCGTCATCTTCGGAAGGGTGAGATATATTACCTTAAAATGAGACCAAGTTCAATGATTTTTAAGTGAAATGATACCTTCCTCAGACTGCCTCAAGCGAAAACTGCTATCAACAGAACCAACCTCTTCGGTTCAGAGGAGACATATGGGAATGGGGGGTGAGGGTGTCAACAGGACGCAGAGCAGAGAGCGTAGTGTGTCGCCATCTGCACTGAATGGTAAATCCCGCCATGAATCGCCAATTAAACCGGAGAGAATTGCCACGCATGGAACACAGAAAGAAGAGTGGAAGGGAATGGGTGCCTCATGCCCACGGCGCTCGCACCGCGACCGTCACGCCTGATAGGAGCGGAGTTGAAAAAAATCTCCGGACGAGGGCCAATGAAGCACGGTGGCCGGTGATAGGGGGGGGGGGAGAAATCAGAGGGGAAGGCCGACCGATTAATCGATCAGCTGGACCAAATAGGGAATGAGAGAGTGAGACACCCACATAAGCAGACAGGAAAGAGATTTGAAGTGCTCGAAGAGCGGGTTAAGAGAGAAGTAGAATAACCATTTCCTATCTTCCTTAGTTACCTTTCGGAAAGCTTCAAAGGGCATAAGCGACGGTTTTCGTTCATATCCTTGACTATTAACATGACTGAGTGGAAAATTATATTTCTACGGTTCAAGATACCCAACCCCCTTTAAAGAAGTTTGAGTGAAATATCATTTTACCTAGAAATCAATAAATTTGGTCTAATTTAAAGAAACATATATCACCCTTCCATTGACGCCAAAAATGCTACCCATGACCACATTACTTTCCGAAATATTTGCCAAAAAATACCAGACCCTTAATATGGGAAATGGTACGAGTATGCACACCAGAGAGACCTTATACTAAAAATGAGGCATTCCATACGCTTAGATCTCGTCAAAAATGAACAGTGCGTAGTTTGTGTGTATTTGCAACTATTTTTGAAAATAAATCATATTTTAACCGCAGTAAATTATTCGGGATCACTATAAACCTTCTGTTTTGATGCAGTTTCAAACGTACCGCGTGAGAAAAATGAGTCAAGTTAAAGGCTTATTTAGATATTTTCATTTGATTACTCACAATTTCTTTCATGTAAAACTATATTGTTGTACCATTAATATTGCAATATTTAATTCGTGTGTCGAATATGGTCTCAATTATTATTATGGAACTATCTCGCTCGCACTACCTTAAGGATGTACTTGTATATCTAAGCATTTACCACCACTGCACATCCAATAATGTCTAAGAATATGCTGCGCCAGCCATCATTTCTAACACAACGCACAGAAAAATCGTGTAAAATGTTTTGCAATTTGACTACAACATATATTGTTATTTCCAGCGTATAAATTGGTAAACTTCTGTGAAGTGTGGTCCAAGAATTTTTGTTGACTCACACGAAACGTTAATAGATGTGCAGTCAACGACTCACGATTTGCGCTCCAACCACCCTAACAAGGTTTCACCGTGGCCGTGTAAATCAAAGCAAATATTAAATTCCAACTTTTTTCAAATGACCTTAAAAGTCCTCTTCTCGTTGATGGAGTGCGTCAGCTATTGAAAAACGAAATTGAGTCAACAAAAATTCCAAATAATCCACGAACATATTTTTTATCAACACATTTTCATAGCAAAAGACGCCACTGGTGAGCCATGCCTACGAAATTACAATATTTTGACTTCACAGTTCGCAGTAATGAAGTGATAATTCAAAAAGTAAGACTGTTCGATGTGTCCATATAATATTTTATTAATTTTCTGGAACTCTTCGCTTCATAATAATTATTTTAATTTACTGCTAACTCAAGAATTTAGATAAATGTAAATAATGCATTAAAGAGGGCCGATCACGCTTCCTTGAGGAACATCGGATATATCTCCATCCGTATCAGAGCTAAAACTTTTTGTTTTTGATCACTGAGAAAGTCCTTTATCGTATTCACTATTTCTTTTACACCGCTTGATTACAACTTATATGAGTTTCCTGTGAGGTACCTTGTTGAATGCCTTCTTGAAATCAAGGTGTCGACCTGCTTTTTTGATTCACCCGATTTTAGTATGTCATAAAGTAAGAGCTCCAGCTATGGACCTGCCTTTACAGAAGCCATTCTGATTACTACAAAAGACTACAGAGCCATTTCTATAGAATCGCAAAATTTTTACCCCAATTTTCGTAACAATGAGCTAATCACTCCAAATGTAAGATGATAAGATGCGTCGATTTTATATTTCATTGATTTCCTGGAGCTCTTCGCTTTATTTAAATAGTTTTTCATGAAAATGGCTTTTTATTAGGTATGAAAATATTTTTTAAAACCTGTTTCTTCCATTCTCCCATTGGGCGTGATATTTCAAGTTCAATTTGTGAGAAGAATTGCGCGGAATGGTAAATTTTTGTTGTTCAGTTCTCTTTTCATGTTTCTCAGTTCATTTTTCACTTCGTTACAGTTCATTTCTACGGTTCAAGATACCCAACCCCCTTTAAAGAAGTTTGAGTGAAATATCATTTTACCTAGAAATCAATAAATTTGGTCTAATTTAAAGAAACATATATCACCCTTCCATTGACGCCAAAAATGCTACCCATGACCACATTACTTTCCGAAATATTTGCCAAAAAATACCAGACCCTTAATATGGGAAATGGTACGAGTATGCACATCAGAGAGACCTTATACTAAAAATGAGGCATTCCATACGCTTAGATCTCGTCAAAAATGAACAGTGCGTAGTTTGTGTGTATTTGCAACTATTTTTGAAAATAAATCATATTTTAACCGCAGTAAATTATTCGGGATCACTATAAACCTTCTGTTTTGATGCAGTTTCAAACGTACCGCGTGAGAAAAATGAGTCAAGTTAAAGGCTTATTTAGATATTTTCATTTGATTACTCACAATTTCTTTCATGTAAAACTATATTGTTGTACCATTAATATTGCAATATTTAATTCGTGTGTCGAATATGGTCTCAATTATTATTATGGAACTATCTCGCTCGCACTACCTTAAGGATGTACTTGTATATCTAAGCATTTACCACCACTGCACATCCAATAATGTCTAAGAATATGCTGCGCCAGCCATCATTTCTAACACAACGCACAGAAAAATCGTGTAAAATGTTTTGCAATTTGACTACAACATATATTGTTATTTCCAGCGTATAAATTGGTAAACTTCTGTGAAGTGTGGTCCAAGAATTTTTGTTGACTCACACGAAACGTTAATAGATGTGCAGTCAACGACTCACGATTTGCGCTCCAACCACCCTAACAAGGTTTCACCGTGGCCGTGTAAATCAAAGCAAATATTAAATTCCAACTTTTTTCAAATGACCTTAAAAGTCCTCTTCTCGTTGATGGAGTGCGTCAGCTATTGAAAAACGAAATTGAGTCAACAAAAATTCCAAATAATCCACGAACATATTTTTTATCAACACATTTTCATAGCAAAAGACGCCACTGGTGAGCCATGCCTACGAAATTACAATATTTTGACTTCACAGTTCGCAGTAATGAAGTGATAATTCAAAAAGTAAGACTGTTCGATGTGTCCATATAATATTTTATTAATTTTCTGGAACTCTTCGCTTCATAATAATTATTTTAATTTACTGCTAACTCAAGAATTTAGATAAATGTAAATAATGCATTAAAGAGGGCCGATCACGCTTCCTTGAGGAACATCGGATATATCTCCATCCGTATCAGAGCTAAAACTTTTTGTTTTTGATCACTGAGAAAGTCCTTTATCGTATTCACTATTTCTTTTACACCGCTTGATTACAACTTATATGAGTTTCCTGTGAGGTACCTTGTTGAATGCCTTCTTGAAATCAAGGTGTCGACCTGCTTTTTTGATTCACCCGATTTTAGTATGTCATAAAGTAAGAGCTCCAGCTATGGACCTGCCTTTACAGAAGCCATTCTGATTACTACAAAAGACTACAGAGCCATTTCTATAGAATCGCAAAATTTTTACCCCAATTTTCGTAACAATGAGCTAATCACTCCAAATGTAAGATGATAAGATGCGTCGATTTTATATTTCATTGATTTCCTGGAGCTCTTCGCTTTATTTAAATAGTTTTTCATGAAAATGGCTTTTTATTAGGTATGAAAATATTTTTTAAAACCTGTTTCTTCCATTCTCCCATTGGGCGTGATATTTCAAGTTCAATTTGTGAGAAGAATTGCGCGGAATGGTAAATTTTTGTTGTTCAGTTCTCTTTTCATGTTTCTCAGTTCATTTTTCTATAAGTTTATAAGAATAAAAAAATAAAATTACGCAGATTTCCTTTCTCGATGGAACCACTTTGATGGAGGATGTGAATGTGTTGCAATAATATATTAGTAACCAACAAGTGGTCCCAGTTACCGTGTACCTACTGGAGTCGAATGAAGTAGTACCTACTTCCCACGAAATTTACTTGTGTGCAGCGGTGCCGAAGCGCTCGAATCGGGACCGTGAGAAAGGAACACCTTTGCCGCCCCCCAGGTGTAAATCCGTGCAGATTGGTGGACCCTGATTACTTTTTTATACGGATCGCTGCGCTGACAGGTTTTGGCGGCTGATGCGAAGTGATTGAGATCTCCCGCCAGGGGGAGGGGGGGAGTGCAGTCGGTGAATGGAGTCCATTATTCATTCCCATCGATCCCCTTTTCCAATTCCACGTTATGTTTGGCACACGAGGTCGGTTTCATCATTTTTTGTGTGTTCGCAAATCCCCCATGCAATTTTCATGAATGACCATCATTGTTCTTTTCCATGCGTTTTTCGTTTGAAAACCTGAGAAGTAGAATCGTGACCATTGTTGAGTTTCGAGAGCGAAGCTGTGAATGTCTTAGTGAAGGAAATACGCAGTAGGATACAGTTTGCTGACATTCTTATCTCTATAGTATACTCTATTCATTAAAATAATCGTTTTTTTTGTAGGAAAATGGCTAATTTTCTCATTATGCTGAAATTAATCATGAATTTAGCCTCTACCATTCACGTAATGAAGTCTGTATTACATGAAGCTGAATGAATGTTGGTCCTCGAAATAATTTGAAAAAAATAGATACTCCTTAATCAGTGGTAGAATATGAATATTAGTGAAAATAGAAACCTATGGTATTATCCCGGCCATTTTTCATCATTGTAAGCCGTAAATCACAATTTTAAAAAACTTTATAAAAGCAATTTTTAATAAGTTCCTTGATGTTTTTTAATATACATACTAATTAATGAAAACATTAAAAGGAAGGGGGCCACACAATCTCTAATCGAGATGTAAAAATATATAATGTGACATTTAAAGTATTTCTGTCAGATTTTAGAGTACATTCCAGCAAGAGTTTCAAATAAATTTAAACCACACTTCTTCAGTTTCCATAATTAGCCTCTATTCGGGACCCTAATAACCGCTGTTGGCACTGTTCTCGTTCATATATATTGCTAGTATAGCTTCCAGATAGATTTCAACATTAGCCAGCTTTGTGCGCACGCTAATGCGGTTACACCAGAACCAACACTTGTGTAGACTAATTGTATGAATCCTATGTATTGCTGATTTATTTTGTGTGCCTATAATTGATTACGCAGTGGGTTCGACTAAATTGCTATCTTCCGCTTGGAGAAGAAATCCGGAGATTTAATGCCAAATAAAATATTCTGATGGACCTAGTGAGTGGTGGATAGTTTCATCTTTCGCTTGATGTGTCGAGAGGAGATATGAGCGACTCTTGCAGTATCATAAATATCAGCAGTATCCCCGTAATTAACTGCATGAAAAACTTTAGTAGACCCAATCTTGCTCAATCATTGAAATGGTTGACGATATGCCTCCTTAATAATGTTTGTATTTTTATCGTCCTTTCTCCACACTTGAGTTCACCTCGCTCACCGACCGTAAATTGTTCATGAATAAATGAAAACACTTAGTAATCTTGGTACAACACGTTTCACTGTCTATTGGTATATCCATGTGCACCTAAAATGCTTTTGACAAATCGTCAAAGTTCCACCAAATCCAGCCTGACACAATTACATTTATGGCTTACTTAGGCGATCCAATGTCTATTGGCATCGATAGGGAAAGTAAGAGATGGATATCCGGATGATAAAAAAAGCAAATGTAATCGCGACGTGGGACACGCACCTAACAAACCGTGGAAGCCTTTGCTCCTTTGCCTTTGCCAATATTAAAGCGGAAACAGAATAGCCATTGACGGCCCCTCACCTGAAGCGGGCAGTATATAAATGCAGCAGAAGTTGACCCACCGCCATGGGGATGACAAAAGCAGAGATAACCTATGAATCTTCGGCAGTCCGTTAACTTACGTGGTTGAAAGCCCCATACGTCTTCAATGAAATCATGAACCGGGTAATGCATTATGGGTGTTCGTCAAGAACGGCTTTTAGGCCATAGCTAAGAAGGGCAGGGAGTAAACTCCGGCTTTCAACCGTTACGACGAGTTTTTGACGCGGAAGTCGTGTAGTCAATTCCTAAAGACTATATGAGTACATATCTGACATGTTCATAGTCTAAGTAGGTGGGGGTAGAGCAGCGTTTTAATGAGTGGAATTTGCCACGCCACTGTATGCTCTCTCCAAAGACATTGTCTAACCGTCCAGTTTAGACATCGTAGTTGTGACTCAATCTATTTCTCATGTGTTGAAAGTGTGATTTTTAGATATATAGAGTGCCAGTGTGTTAACTAATCTGGAGTTGTAAATTGATCTTTATTAGGGGTCTTTAACCATTTGGACTTTCAACTGCTACGACGACTTTTTTGACGCAGACGTCTTCCAGTCAACTCCAAAAAGCATTATCTAATATATTCATGGTCTCTGTTGCTGGGGGTGGAGCAAAGTTTTACCGGGTGGAAATTGGCCGAACTTTACGCTGTTTACGAAGACATTATCTAACCGTACAGTCGAAGTCTAAGCACTATCGTTATTGTAGCTCAGTCTATTTCGTATGTGTTGAAAGAGTTATTTTTAGATGTATACAGTGCCATTGTATTAACTAGTCTGGATCTGTCAATCGATCTTTATAAGGGGTCTGTCCAATTGTCCATGCACTGACTCCTTTTTTAAAATTTTCAATCTGCTACTTCACAGTCTTGAAAAAGCTTCAGTGTCACGGCTGTCTTTTGTCGGAGATGGGATACTTGTCAGCCAAATTCGCTTCCAGAAAAGAAAGAGCTATTTTATCCTACGTTGATATTCCTCGTATCTCAAATTTTTTTTCGATATTTTCCCGTGTGAAAGCGAGTTGAATTTTACTTTTTATTCGCGCGTCTTTCTTCCCTCTCAAACATGCGTACTCGCTGTCGGAAACAAAGCTCTCTGATTGAATCCCTGTGATTTCCCCGTGGCAATGATGTTTAATTTAGGCCGATACAAGTTCCCCCTTCCTCAAGAGCATCGAATTCTCTTGTCGTCGTCATCCTGTGCCCTTCCATTCCGGGCAAATGCGCAGGTAAACAATACCATCTCCTCCGACCCAAACCTTAAACCCTTCATGTTTCGTGTGTTTTTTTTTAACCTTGGACCGAATTCCGCCGCGATCCTGATGGCGTATCCATACTGATAAGAGTAAAAACTCGATATCAACCTGGTTTTAACAAACACCGGCCATGATTAAGACACTTTTTGTCATTATCAAGGTACAAAATTAACTTTTCGATTCTATATATACCCCTAGAAAAACACAGTTAGGTGGGAGGGGGGGTATGTTCTGACGGTGAAGAGGGCAAGAGAGGGAACATTCAGAGGTGAGGGAGTTTAAAGTGACGTCATAACAAGTAAACAATAGTGAGGGAAACCAGATAAAGGAAGAAAAGAAGAGAAGAAAGAAGAAGGTAGTGTTCTTCAATGGTGTTTTGAAGTCAGTGAGTTATTACCAACATTCCTTATACTGCACAAGTATCTTTTACCAAAATGCGCTACGCTATAGGTGTGCTAAAATGCTACAGAAAGCATTTGTATTTATGAACATCGCAGCCGCGAAAACGAGATGCTAGAGTTATGCAGAGATGATGCGAAATATGGCGTTAGTAATTGGCGGAAGATTAGGAAGCAAGTATAAGGGAACAAATCGTTTAATCAGCTGCTCAACCTGCTGAATAGCCCACGTCATTGGCAGCTATCATAGTCTCTTATCGATTGGGGAAAACGACATTTCAAACCTGTATTATCTGCGGTCTATCGGCTTCATTTAAAAACTCATAAACACTTCTACCATAATATTGTGAGACATCAATGGCTTCGTAAGAAAATAAATTGGTTTTGAATTAACATAAAATTACGAGTGTAATTTTTAATCGACGATCTGAAAGCGAATCCCATCCCAATTGTTTGCAAGAGGTTAGTAACTTTAACGAGGATATTTTTACGGCGTTTTACGTATCTTGCTTATATTCTCTGCAGGCGCTCTAACTCTGATTTTACTTCTACCTTGTGAGGATCCCGAATACTGGCTGTGAATTTCAGTTGGGTTTTAATGATAGAGAGTTCGATGATTTCTCTGACTCCATCGTAGAAATTTCCAAGTAGTCTTTTAACAAACCCAATTTATCGATTAGCTTCGACGAGTTATTTTCAGAATAATACTGTCTTCAAATTCGGTTCCTCTTTCTCTCTCCCTTACTCCTTGCCTCCCTTCATTACCCTCCGTTATTTCTATTCACCCCGTATTTTACCACGTTTTTATTAACGCAGTTTCTTGTCTGCCTGTTTATCAATTTGGTACGAATTTTGCGATTGATTTTTAACTTACATCTCAATGAGCTAGATACTGAAAACCCTAAAATGGCACAGAACTGAATGGTAATTCAATGATATGCAATAATAATACGTGTATAATATAATACTAATTAATAATGATGATACTCGTGTACCGCCGCATTATATTCAAGACGGAGGTTGCGGACACGAGATGCAGGGCGTGCCGAGCCCAGCCAGGGACTTTGAGTCACCTTCTCTCCGGCTGTAGTTATTACTCCAAGTTAGCGTATATTGCTTGACACAATGCGGCCCTGCGTGTGATATATTTCCATTTTCGACACCATTTTGGCGTCGACGATACTCCTGTGCTGCCCTATGCCCCCGGAGATGTTGAGTCCGTCGTGGAGAACGATAAATGTAACATCTGGTGGAATTACTCCTTTTCCACTACCAGGCAGTAGGAGACGACCAAGCCTGATATCATTCTTCTCGACCACCTCTCACGCTCCATGTTCGTGCTAGAGTTTTCGGCTCCGGCTGAAACGTACATGGTTGCAAAGGAAGCGGAAAAACGGGCAAAATATCAAGAACTGATTTTTATGCTTCGGCAAATGTACCCAGGACACTCTGTTAAAACTGGTTGTCCTCATCATAGGTGTGCTGGGTGGAGTTAAGGGCTCGCTGCTGGAGAACATCGAGTGCATTCCATCCTGCGTGGCACAGGTGGGGTCACTTGCATCTCGCATGCATAAAGCCGTATTACTTGCGTCCCTCCGTCTACTCCGTACGCACGACCCAACCGCAGTGTAGCCACACATCCAATGGGCGTCGGACGTGGCTGCGAGTTCTGCCCAAACCCTCTCGAGTCCTCGGCCATTATGACGGTAATGAAACCCGATGCCTGCCGAGAACTCGGAGGGGAATGTTACTATAGTAAAGACAAAAAATAATGATAAAAGTTAGCGCCAGGGGAACAAACAGGGCACGAAAAGTTTGAACCAGGGGGAAAAAATGGAGCACTAAATGGAAAAGCCCGTGCCATCGAATGCGATAATATTGACGAATTAATTCGTATTATCCGCTGAACTATACAATTTTATTGGTAGATAGGTATAACAATTTTTTATTTCAGATATTATCACACCTGACTAAAACGCAGCAAATAATTATGTAAATAAAAATATTTCTTTAAACGACCACGTTTTTAAAACTGACAAAGAAGTATAAAATAATTCATCCTAGCCCCATGCACATTTATAACCTCTTACAGATTTCCAACCCCCTACGAATTGTCCTGAAAATTTGTGACTGTGAATTTTAATAGCTATGGAAAAACGTGTATGATTTGAAACGAGAAACCTGCGGCGTATGCAATAGATAATAGTAGTAAGAGTGTAGGGATTGCCTGTCTTAGAGAAAACTCACACAACAGTTGTGCAACATCAATTGCAGTACAATAAAATTTTTAGTGACTTAGGTGAACTATTAATGCATCATTCATCTATTTCATGCGCCCCACGTTTTTCGTTCAAAATCTTACCGGTATTTTCATAGCCATTAAATTTCACAATCATAAATTTTCAGGGCAGTACGTCCTGGGCCAGGAACCTGTATGGGGCAGGTTGTTTGGGCGGTCTGTTTGTTCCTTCCCTTGCAGTTTTGCTCAATCACCTCCTCAAAACTTACTAACTTCTCATCCCCCCCTTACAAATACGTTAATAATAATGGCTCACTTTCGTGTGTACCGAGTGAAGTGTTAATGAACACCTCTATAGTGGGGGGGAAACTGTCATTGAAATATACCTCCTCCCCCATCTTCAAGTGTTTTGTTTGGCAGAAAATAAAAAATCAGTGGGTGGATGTGCCGAATTTTCAGCACAAATTTGGCTATAATTTCGCCGCGGACATTTTCGCTCGCGGACATCGTCGCGAGCCGGACATAACGCGGGATGTTCTAAGTGCGGTAGGGAGATTTCAAAGTGCGCACTGTCGGCGATATTGCGCGTTGTCGGCGATATTGCGCGACAAGAACAAGGTGCCCTACTTTTATAGTGAACTCGCATCTGGCGGCCTCTTTTCGGAACTTTATGGCAAGAGTGATCGCCATCGCCACGCCACCGTCTCAACCAATGGCTGCACGAACAGTTCCCCTACTTCCCCCTTCTCCACTGATAAAGAGCTACCTCCCCTCCTTTGACTGCGCTGGGTGGACGCTTCATCGCAAAATTATAATATATTGGTGGAAAAAAACCAAGTAGTTTCATTCTTAACATGAATCGAAATTTCCACAAAGTGAATTCGCCAACCATTGATTTTATTCTCATCCCCCCTTCTTTTAACCACCCCCCTCCCCCTGGGGTTTCTATATAAACTGTGCTATTCCATGATCTTTTGAATTGTAACCTTGATAATGGCCTGAAAAGGCCGAAACCGGTCGAATTGTTTTAAATGTATTGGTGTAAAAGAAGTAAGTGCTTTCATTTTAAATATGATCAACAAACTCCAAACAATTCCACATGGTAAACTCGCCAAGCATTGATTCTAATCCGTATGGGGTTATAAATCTGTATACGGCTAGGAGAGATAATTTTATACTTTTTCATCTGTTTTAAAAACGTGGTTGTTTTAATTTTTTTAAATTTAAGTTATTATAATTATTCCCTTCCTTGCCTCGCAGGTCAGCTGCCGAAATTATTGTGGGAGTTGTACTCCGTTCATTTTCATTGACCCGCTTAACATCCTCGTGCTACACTTCACTGAGTCCACCAGGTGTGGTGGCTAAAGTTCTTAATCATCCGCCTGCCGCACTACGCATCCCTCGTCTTAATCACCTTAAATTCTTAAATACCCGTGAAATGAGCGGAGGGTTAAAGGGAAGGGCCTGGAATTCAGGCTAATGGTTCCCGAAATACCAGCCCTCATTCGTGTGATCTTGTGTGTATATATTCCTGTCCTTGGGCCAACTAGGTCTTATAACAACTTCCGCCTGTAAATCTAACGTTTCTGGCTAGCGATTACCTTTCTGGGAAGTGGAAAAATGAGGAGTTGGTGTTTTTATTTTAGTAGCTCGTGACAGTCGTCTCCAGTCCTCAGGAAATCTATTTCCTTCCTCTTCTTCTCGTACTCCACTCCCCGGAGAAGACTCCTACCACGTCCTTCTCTCGTTATCTCTCTTCCGAATCGATTTATATTTTTTGTTTAGGTGGTTGGAGCGATATTCGTCCGTGTAGAGACTTCCGGGTGACTTTGTATGCGTGTGCTTGTGAGTAAGATAATTAGTTTGAGTTGAAAAAAATGTCATGCTACCGATTTGGCTCGTTGGCAATTTCTTATCATTTTAGCGCGTTGGGTTGAGGCAATTAAGATATATTTCAAAATATTTCGATTACATGTGTACAGGATTTTGCATAACCCATCTCCTGGGTATCGAATTGATGTCGAGGCAAGAGTACTGGCCTACCAAACCGATGGCCTGGGTTCGAATCTTGGCGGGGGTGGATAATTTTCAGAGGTAACTCGATCTCTACTTGGGTGTCTTGTGGAGGGCACTTTAAGTACAGTACTCCGTATGTCGGATGAGACGTTGAACCGTGGTCCCCATAGCGACTCTCGTTAAGAGTATTGCCGATGACGCTGGGCTTCTCTCCACTCTTCCTCCACTCCATGATAATTTTTCCCCAACCTAACTTCCCGCTTCACCACGATGGCGCAAATAACCTCCGTTGTCGGTTACCTCCCCAAATAATGAACCAACTGACCGAACCGTCTACCTTTTTGCATTGCCTTTATTTCCTCCTTGTTTCTCATTCGTCACCATCCGTTCTCGATAACAGGCGTACAAATTCTACGCCGTACTTACCATTCTAAACTATTCAAAGCTCTCTCTTTTGTGGTTGAGTGTCCAGATTCCTGTTCCATTTGTAATTACTTGTCTGATAAATTATAAATAAATAAAAAAAATATAAATACTACACTTAGGAACACTCGTGTGACGAATATATAAAATTTGCCACAGGAAGGCAGACGATAAAAACAGAGAAACACAAAAAAATGAACACACAGAGAGTTTCTTGATATTTCGGTGCTGCTAGCACCTTGGTCGCATGAAGTCGCAGTCAGTCCTCTACGTTCTTGCGACCAAGGTGCTAGTAGCACCGACATATCAAGAACTCTGTAAGTGTGTAAACTTTGATCTCGCAATGAGAGATACATCGTCGGCATATGCAAACATTTGAGTTTATTTGTCAAATATGTTCCTCTTATGTCACTTTTTTCACTTTCTTTATGAAATCATTTGAATAAATACAGTGTTCGAGACTAGCCATCTTCTTGCTTTACTACTGGGATAAACATCAAATTCGTTGGCTACTATATTGCTTAATCCATCATCTTATTCAATTTTATTGAAATCAATATAATACATTTCCGTTGAAATTTCATGTCTTCCATTGCTTTTAATAATGTTATTCTCTTGACACTGTCGAATACTTGTTAAGGTCTACGAACAGTATGTGCAATTCAGTGCTATGCCCGTAACATTTTTCCATAATTTGTTTGTTTGCAAACAGATGCTCCATTGTACTTCTATTGGATCTTAATCCGCACAAATATTCTCTAAAAATTTTTTTCTGTTTGCAATTGTCTGCGTTTCATTAATGATGCTGTGCAGTGATCGTAAATTCAAATATTTGCGCTCGCTATACTCCCTCGGAGATGGAACGACTTGAGGAGCAACCAACCCTCCCTCACACATCCAATCGTCTCTCGCTACCCAAACTGGCAGCGTAAGGTTCTCCAATCAATCTCCCTCTCTCGACCGCGAACGCTCAAATTTAGGATTAGAAAGGAAAGTTCCGTATCCGTATTACGGACTTCCCAGGCCTTGGCTTTTCCGCAATAACACTTTATTTACAAAAAAATAAAATGTAATGTTGAGTTCCGTTTTAAACGTTTACCCGCCGTCCACCCACCCCTCTCCTTACTGCGAACGCCCTCACCTGCGTATAGCTAGCGCAGATACTCGCATTTTCGACTACTACAGCTGGATAATACAAAATACTAACAGGACTTCCTGTACCCTCCCGTGGCGTGTGTACAGGAAGTCCTGCACGTGCTCCGGAAACTTCTTAAGAGACTCTTGTCTCCATTTTCTTGAGCCTGAAAGGGCGAAGTGTGTGAGTGTGCCGGAATCTTGGTTGGTTTGAGTTGGGTGGGGAAGAGGCGGTTGAGTGGACGGACGGGGGATGAAAGGACTAAGGCCAAATGCGTGGGGCGGAGGAGGGGGCCGGAGGGAGGTTTGAGGGGTGTTGTGGGGACATCCCTGCCTACATACACCCCTCTCCCGCCCCTTTCACTCTCCCCACGGCCCGTGTGACCGTGGGGGCTGTTAATTCAATTTTCATGGCCGGATCCTGCGGGATAAGCAGAAGGGAGAAGGGACCCTTAGGGTTTCTGGCCGGGTTGATAGAAGAAAGGGTTTCGGCTGGGGGTTTGTAACCTTTGCGGGAGTGAGAGGAGTTAAGATCGGTTCTTGTCGCGCGTAAGAATGTAACTTAACACTTTCAGTGCGGCATGACGTGATATCAGGTCATGGTTGTCTTTACGCTGGTTCTGATGACGTTATATCACGTCAAGGGTACCGTGGGTGTTCCAGCGTTCCCTAGGGAACTTTCACTAGGCTCCCTAGTCAAACCTGGAACACTCACGTTACATATGACGTGATTTCACGGTATCAGCAGCAGCCTAAAGACAATCATGACGTGATATCACGTCATGCTGCACTCAAAGGGCTAAGGTGGTTCTGGCCTTACTACTTAAGTCAAGACAAATACTAAATATAACTACAGATCGCACGGACACACAAGGTGATCTCAAGATTCAATTGTGTGACTAAAATAAGCAACATTACGCCTGGACCCAAGGACCGAACTCCACTGGAATTACGTGAAGGTGTCTGCCAAGTGCCATGCTACTGCGGAAGATTGTACATTGGCGAAACATACGGATCAATGGGCACTTTGATAAAAAAAGCATGCAAGGGCAACGAAAAATAAGCATTTCTATCTGTCTGCCATTGCTGAACATGCCTGGTGTGAGACGGGACGCAGAATTAAGTTAGAAGATACAAAATGACTTGCCTAGGAGAGCCACCATTATTATAAACAAATCAAGGAAGTAATAGAGATTTGGAAATAGCCGGAGAATTTCAACTGAGACAAAGGCTGTCCCCTCAGCAGCTTATGGAAAAGAGGTTATCCGCGCCGACCAATCGGTCGAATCATCTTAGAAAGCGAAAGAAAAATGCTATAATGAATGTGTGACGGCAGGAGGAGAGAGAAGTGAGAGGAATAGTAGTCATAATATTCTTCGAAAAATCTTCCTACCTTCTCTTTTCCAGCTGTTAATCTATCAGGATTGCCTGGCGAAAGTCTTCAACCTATTATCTGTCTTCTGCCATGCGTTGCATTTCCAAAAACCGGCAGCGTACCATAACCTCAATTAACTGCTTTCAGTATTCTAATAAGGGTATTTCTCTACGCTTTCGCCTTTTATCATCCCCTCTAAATTTATCTACAGCGGTATTTCACGCCGCGGTAGATGACAATCCATCCTACCTGTTTTCTTTTTACTGACCATCTCAATTTTTGCTTTTCTTTCACTTTTCTCAATGCCTCTTTGATTCGCCACTCGGTCTATCTAGCTCCTCGGGCGCCACTTATCTTCAAAATCCTTCCATTCTTCAACGACTTTGAAAGCACATATCAAAAATTCTAGGTGTCTTCTCTCCACATGTTACACGGCATTTTATTTGTGATCGAGGAATATTATCACGTCAAGGTAGTTAAATAAAATGAATAAAACCCAGAAACCAGTGCTTGCGACAAAAGTACAATGGATAGGGTCAGCAATGAGTGGGTAATAAATGAATGTTGGTGAGATGCTCCAGTAATGGACAATTATGAAAGGAGTGTACTTCTTTGGTTTGGCCATGTTGAGAGAATGAATGAGAGTCGAATAACGAAACAGATATATAAGAGTGAAATTAATGGTGCGAGAGGTAGACTGAAAAGTTGTGGTCAAATGTGGTCGAGGAAATTCTTAGGAGGAGGAATATTGGGAGTCTTAAAAACAGGAGGGTGTGTATGAAGCAGGGTATGGGGTAAATGAGGCAAAAGAGGTTTGCAAGGTTGGTCAGTATGGAGGAAATTATTGAAGCAGAGTTAGGTGTACAAATATGTATTTATGAGTGAAACTTTGTGACTGTACCTGCCCGCATGATTGGTATGTATGTATGTTTGCATAAAAGAAGAAAAACCATATGTATTATCAATATACTCAATGTAGGAGACATTAAGCATCTCTGTTTTTGTCCGTTGTTTATTGTAAATCCAGCGAGCTATCGTTTATGTTTCGAATGGGTAGTGCTAATCGTGAACTTAAGCCTCTATGGACGGATTTATGAAATATCAGCATGGTAAAAATATTGCTACCATAATAGGTTTTTAAAAATGCTATTTAAGTATTTTAAAATATTGCAGTTTATTTGATAATAATATTTATTTTGAAATGTGACGTATTTTTATCGTATGTGTTTATTTTAAAATTATACTTTACATGATAATATCTACACAACGTATACTTCAACATTACCTTCATAACGTACTTAATTTTAACCTTTTATATTTTTTTCTTCACATGACAGCTGAAACGATTTATTTCAGGGCTCCACCAGGCACGCCATCGCCAGTGAATAGCGTCACACATACATCTATTCAAATCGTTTGGTAAACCGCCGAAGGAGACGCATCTTTCCTTACACTTATAATCCGATGCGTTACCATTCTGTCTAGCGCAGCAACTAAATGGAAAAGCCTCTCAGAAAGCAGATATTTCAATGATTTGGAAACAAATTTGCCTCGCTATTACATAGAGGGTCAAGTTATGCTACCTTTTAAGTTGTGTTCTTATACCCAGTAGCCTTAAGTGCGCCCTTTAAGTTGCGTCGTAAGAGGGAAAGAGGGATGTGTATAGAGAATTGGAGACACTTTCACGTCAAAGGGTATTTTTTTGGGGGCAAGACCACGGGGGGTGGCGCGCTAGGGGATGGATGGGTCGGGTAGGGTTATCTTGTGGGGGGGGAGCGTCCAAGGGTTCCCTCCACGGCCAGAAGGAGATTGGGGCTGCGCCCCCAGGGTTTTGAGTGTTGCGGGGTCGGCCTTGGGTGTGGTGGGCGTGGGAGGTCCGCTTCGATGAGGGGGAGCCGGGCGGCTGCGTCGAAGACGCCCAGCCTCCTTTTCGCCTTTGGGGGGGGCGGGGTGGAGTGTAGGGGGAGGGGCAGGATCGGAGGAAATGTTGAGTGGGTTGATGCGAGAAGAAGAAAACCGTGAGATTGAAAAGAGCTCCTTTTTTCCCATTTGAGGCCGGCCAGTCGTGTGTGGGATGTTAAATAGTGTGTGAAATTTCTACCCGCCTTTATCCAACCCACCCCCCACTCACTCCCGTAGCGAAATCGAGAAATGCTTTTAAGCTCCCTTCCACCCTGCGATGGAAATGCGAGGTAATTCGAAATTACTATTTCATTCCTGCACGCGTGTGCTGTGTATTAATAAGTACGTGCCCACGAGAAGGGGAGGAAATATGCTCTCGCAATTCCGCCGTCTTGATGATTTTTTTTATGAATCTCAAAACGGTGGGATGGTCCTGAGAAGTTTTTCTTTATTATATAATGGTTATAAAATTTTATATAATTTTTATTCAATTGAATATTTTTTGCAAAATAGTTTCATGCCTTGCCCTTCGGATGGATTACAAAAAAGATTACAACTTACAAAGTTATAAATGCCCTTCTTTTTCTGGTCATGATGAATGATTTTATCCACTATAGTTCTGCTAAGCTGATGCCTGTCATCAGGTTCCAGACTTCCCTTGGGTAATCTAGATCTTTAATTTCCCAAATTACACATGATCTTTGATTTTAAATTGGTTATACTATTTGGGAATGGATCCGTAGAGCTTAGTAAGCAATCGCTTGAAGCATCGTAGTTATGAAACATTTGTTTGTTGTATGCTTCCAAATTGAATGAAAATATATGCCCTAGAACTGATATCACGCTGGGTGGGCTAATGTGTTTGTTCATTAACTTATCCAAAAATTGATGTCTTAATCTTCATCTAGTTTAGCACAGTATGTTGTGCTGTTTTTTGTTCATATCACTTTGATACATGGGCAGTTTTTGGAATCAAGTATTTCATTCAGAATATTTGTTCTCAAACTTTCTTTCTTTATTATTTAGTTTTGATGTATATATTGTAGTTGTTGCAGCCACCAATGAAAGTTTTCTATGGCGACTCATGATAATACTGAATAAAAAGTTGAACCATTGCTTTAGAATACATGCTTCAGCGAACTGTTCTTTTTCCATTCGGGTTTAATTGGTGGTTATTTGGGGTAAGCTTCTGTTATTAAATCATTCTGATAAGGCTATGTCTAATTTTTTTATTCAGCTAGAGGGAGCCATCATGCTATCAGCTTAACTAAATGGAGATCTTAGTTTGCTAGCGTCCATGTTAGTGATCAAGCCAGTACTTTAAATTATTTTGAAATTACCCGGTGATCTCATTTTTACAACTGATTTACCATGAACAAGGCAACGGTTTATTTGTATGTTTTGCGTATTGTGTTCAACATGTGTGTTGTGTTTATGATAGCTTACACCCTCATAAAAATGTATCTGGAGAAATATTGCAATCAATGGGAATTCTGAATTTAAAAATGTCTTGCGATTCAGAATTAATTGTTATGGTCCTTTCTTTTTTTTCTCCATACAGTTTTGTGCGCATTTCGGTCCTCATCAGCGTATGGACGACCCTCTGCGGCAAGTGAAGTCAAGACCTTGTAAGTATTCCTTTCGTATTCAATCTACTTTGTGTCGGTTAATTTTTGCAGAGTAAGATTTTCGTGCATCAACTACAACTAAACGATGGCTATGCGTCCAAAGGGAACTCGGAATAATGAACGTCATGACTACTGGAAGAGAAACTCCGTATTGAAAGAATTTTAGCAATGTTTGTGAACTATAACAAAAATGTTTTGTGATAAAATAAAATAATTTTTACAGGTTCGTCTGAGTATATTTAGAAACCCCTAGTTTGCATTATAACGTCGGACCTTCGTTTACGCAATCGATTCTTTATTTTCCAATGATACAATCTTTTTAACACAACTTCTTTGGAGCGATCTCATTTACACCTCCGACCTTTTCTCTCAAATCCCTAACAATCCACGCACTTCTAGTCAACAACCCCTTAACTCCCTCACAAAAAATAAACAATCAACAATGAATTTAAATAGTGAGAAAATTTCCAATAATAAAGAAAAATAACCACCATATCTTAATATAGTTAACTAAAACATTATAAGAAGTGATACAAAAAAGCATAAAACGACATGTGATCCACGAAGGGAAAAATGCCATGCGTTACAGCCCTTATAGAAAATACCCCAGAGTATGCATGCAATCACAGTATAACTTTAACGGAGTTTCTAAGATTCTTTAATTTACGTAATTTTCTGGTTAATTAGCTACTAATTACATTGCCTGACGTATTGTAACAAATTGTGGGGTCTTGACAGATTTTTATTAGGACTCATTGTTTATATTCTATTAATTTTTTGCTAAATTCATTTTGAACGGCCTGAATATATGGCTAAACGTCTGCATCTATAAAAAGCTGCTTCCCGCTAATGCCGCGCAGGTTCTTTTATCAGCAATAACTCAGCATATTTAGTGATTTCGATCTTTTATTTTAATGATTTTCATGAATATAGCCAGTTAAAATCTTAGTCACTCATTTTAGAGAAGTATTAAACAATGTATACAAAAGAAATTCATTTAAGTGGATGCATAAGTTTATTAGAAAAAATATTACATGTTCCGTTTGGCGTAAATTTCTACTCGGAACTTGAAATGAAGTAGTTAGCAAAGAGATAATGCAATCATCAAATTCGACTGCTTGTTCTCGCGCCTGTTCAATTCGTCCTCTTGATAAATCAAAGCGAAATATGAATTATTCATGCGTGTGAAATCTCCAGGGCTTTATACCCTCGGTATGTCGATTTGAAGAATATTTCATTTACTGACTGGTTGAAATGACAACTCTTCAAGCTCATATTTGATAGCCTTATCGATACCATAGTTTCTGTGAGCAGTATTTCAAACTGCAATTACGGAAAGTATCTTGACAGCGCTGCCGATATTTAAAAAAGCATTATTTTTCAAACATCTCTCGTTGCTGTTTAATAGTTTTCGCTGCAGTAGGTAGGAGTCATGATTATCTGTGAAGGTCTTAAGGGAGATTTTCTTTGACGAACAGGATTGTTTGAAACATTTAAATTATGTATTCATTGGAACTACGAGGGTTTAGTTTGGACCAGCGGTAGCTGTAGCGTGTCAGATTCCCGTTTCGAGGGTCGCAAGGTCGTGACCATGCGACAGAAAAATTTTTTCTGGCTTGCCGACCAACTTTTGCTTGCTACCCGAATATGACCCCACCTGTGAGAGGCAGCAGTCTCAGTAGAAGTCATCGATGGCGCAGATCAAAAATCTTCGGGCATGTGTGAAGTTCACGGAATTGGCCCGGGTACTGCGATGTGGAGGGCAACGTGGAAACCACCTCGTAAATCTCCCTAGAAATGCAGCCCTGCATTCTAACTACATATTACTCAGTGGCATCCCTCCCAGTAAAATATTCCGGAGATAATATAGTCCCCCAGTCAGATCCCCGGGTGTGGGCTACTGAGAGGGGTATGTCGGGAAGGACAGGAAATACTTGGATATAAAAGCAAAAATGAATTGCATGTCACCGATTTGGTGTCCAGGAAATATAAAATGCATCCTTATGGCACTTGTAGTATATTTCGAAATGCTATGATGAAATACGCTCATATTTTCTCCTAGACGCTAAAAAAATGTTTAGTCTATTTATAATGGTTCCTAATAAGTATATAGGTGGTTAAATAGTGTTTAATTACGTTGTCTGAGATATTGTAACGAATTATAGGCTCTTGACAATTTTTTATGACTTATTGCGTGTCTTGGGAAAATCATTATTGTAATCGGATGAATTATGTCGTTAACATTTATAAAAATATTGTTGTTAAAAATACGTATTTACTTATGAGTTTCGCAAAAATTTTGAATTTCGAGACGTATATCCAAGGCATAACAATGCTTCAATCGGGACCAAAATTTTAAAATATGACAAATAAATCATATACCTGTATTAGTACCTTCATTGTGTTTTTGAGCATATATATGGAAATACTGAAGTGTGATTTGCTAGAACTATGTTTTCGACTTCTTTGAAAAGTAATTACTAAATGACTCACGATTAGCGCTCCCATGTCCTTAAAGAGTTTTGCGTATACTAATCGTTCTCGTTCAAAATATATGTGTTAAGAAAGTAAGCGTTTTACCGCGGAGCAATTGACAATTGTAATTTTATCCGTGTTTAACGTTTTCAGTCAAAATTTGCCTAAAACTACATCCACAATAAGGATTATTGAAGTTCCTTTGCTGTCTTGCGCTCGTCACCTTTGCTCCCGGGTTGTTTAATGTGTGTTTCCTAGGGTGCAGGACCTGCTGAAACAAATGAATTGCAAGTGCACTGTTGAGTTACGAAGTGAGTGTCGCGCGTTTTACTCAAACTAATATTCTTGAGGCTTAAACTTCGCTCACTTGTTTTACGCTGAACGCTGAAGTATTCGTTTTCGAAAAAGGATTTAGCTTTACGATTGTGTGAATAAATGTGTGAGTAATATGTAAATATCCTTCATAATGATTGCTTCATGCGGAATACATTGTTACATTTATGAACATGATATGAATCTAAAACCTTCCTCATTTCGAAAGAAGATTCTACTCTTGGGAGTGCAAAGCCGTTTTTTCATGCGAAAAATGGCTTATTTTATCAAATATCCCAATTATTAATGAATGAATGAATGAATGAATAATATTTTTGGTATATTTAGGGAGGAATTATATTCTTCTTTTTTGTAAATGTTCGCTTCGGCCGTACTTAGTTTTGTCCTCTTTTATTACGAATGCCAAACCACATTATATCTTATGGTATCTTCCCCTACTTGGTTATATCCATTCCTAGCATATTTAACTCAATAACACATCTCCATCTCTGCCCCTGTGATTTTTCTTATGTGGTATCCATTATTAGATTTTCCTTGCCAATCATGTGTCTGGTCTGCTAACTATCTAACCTAACTATCGGGTTTTTGGTGAGTTTATGCAGCAGAGGATAATGTCTCTCTTTATCGACACCTTTTATTTTACTTTCATTTCTATTATTTTTTCGTTAATAATGTAAATGAAATTAGAATGAAAGGTGCTGATTAAGAGAAAAATTATCCTCTGCTGCATTATTGTTCCAACTTTTCGATTATTTTTCCATTAGGAAGCGAAACATGGGTATGTCAGGATAAACATAAGAGTAGACTAAACGCCGTGGGTATGAGTTATCTGAGGAGTATTCGCGGCAAAAGTAGGATGGATAGGGTGAGGAATGAGTGGGTAATAAATGAATGTGGGTTAGATGCTCCAGTAATGGACATACATGAAAGGAGTGTGCTTCATTGATTTGGCCATGTTGAGAGAATGGATGAGAGTCGAATAACGAAACGGATATATAAGAGCGAAATAAATGGAGCGAGAGGTGGAGTTAGTCCGAGGAAGTTGTGGTTACAAATGTGGTTGATGAAATTCTCAGGAGGAGGAATATTAGGAGTCTGAAAAACAGGAGATCGTGTATGAAGCAGTGTATGGGGTTAAATGAGGCAAATGAGGTTTGCAAGGATATGTCAGTATGGATGAAATTATTGAAGCTGAGTTAGGTGTACAAATATGTATTTAAGAGTGAAACTTAGTGACTGTGCCTACCCCGGGAGGGAACGGCGTGATTGGTATGTATGTATGTATTTTTCCATGCATCTCCTTCCTCCATTGGTTGTCCAAAAATCGTCATAGCATATTTCCTTCGACTATTCCATGTTTTTTTTCTTTCGCTGATAATGTCTCCCTACCATACATTTCAACCATTCTCAATGACGTTTTTGTTTCGTATTTTAAAATAAACCCTTGTACTATTTTCACATTTTTATTTTCGTCATCGACTATGATTTTAGCACATTAAGCCATCATTCTGGTCTGAATGTGCTGAAACTATGGTCGGTGACGGAAAAAAAAGTGTGGAAATGGTACAAGTGTTTATTATCAAGTATGTGAATCCAGAGGTCCCACAGAAGTTTGTGCCAGTATTTTCTCTTATTTTATCTGTATTTTTATTTTGGTAGAATGTGTCTTTTTATTTCCTGACAGCTTTTACAAACCTTCCACCAGCATTCATTTCAAATAATAAGTAATATTTCAGCGTAGCTTGGGTTTTTTACGCTTTATGTTTACCCTTTGTATTCAAGGGAACTCACAGTTTTAAATTCTCAATCGACAAGTTTTTAGTGCTTCTCCATATATATTTTGTTCACGTAAGATATATTCCTTTACAATGTGGTCAAATGCATTGAGTTCTGTATACACTGATATCCACCCTAAATTGATGGAAACAACTATTTCGTCATAAAACCGCTACAAATCCCTTCTTCTCTGTTCTACTTCTATCCGCAAAGAGCGTCATTTACTTCTGAAAGTAATACTGCAGTCTCATGCCGCTAGATTCCCCTTAAGGTAGTTACCATGGGCTTTAAATTAGTCCATCCGAACCCGCTCTTGTTACTTATAGAGATACGTTCTTGTTGCAGCGACCGTACGCTGTAATTAAACAACTGGCTGGCAAGCTACGTCTGCGATTTGCGTCTTCTGACGCAGCCGATAAAATCGCCCTGCCTTTGATCGCGGGGAGAGTGAGGAGTCCACGAAGGCGGCGACGACCTTTCGGGACGGCGAAGCCAGTTCATTGATTGTGAATGGTACCTCCTCCTCCTCTACTCCCTCTTTTCTACCGCTCAGTCATTGCATGACGTAGCTTCCCCCCCTCCCATACCCTTCGATCCCACCCTCCTCCCTCTCTCCCCGCTCTCTGCCTTCCCGTCATGCCATTCCCTTCCAATCACGATTCCTTTCATTCCTAGAATCCTTCCCGAGCGATGCGGAACACACAGCAGAATCCCCCCCGCCAAAACATTCCTGTACACCCCCCTCCCTCTAACCCTTTTATACACCCAACTCCGCCAAGTCCCTTTAAACACATTTTACTCCTCTTCCCCCTTTCTGCGTCGCTTCAATCTCTTTTTTTGGCGGAGCGCTGGCTCTGTAAAGCGATAGGTCATCGTTCCGCCTCGCTCCGTTATTGTCTCTCGAAGCATCGTCCCATTTGCCGTACGATTTTGGTCCAGATTAGGACCCAATCCCTATTTAACTCAGAAGAATATCACTCATTCATTTGTTATTCAACAGGCCGTGGCGGAAAATTCTAACAAGACTTTACTGTCACGACCCGTTGAATGAAAGATTCTGTCTTTGTATCTTTTCATTTGGCGCGGTTTTGCATGACAGTTTCAGGGAGCCTAACTTCATGCTACTGTTATATTATATATGCAAGTATACTGTTAATGGATGCTCAGTAAGTTAAATTGCCAGATTGATTTGGGATTTAGACACTATATCATGCATTCCCTTTGTGGTCAATGTAAGGTACTAGAGTAAGATGGGAATACAATGCAGGAGGAATGAAGCGGCTGGCTGATAGCATAGTGGAGTTTACTGCTGCAAAAAAATCTTGTGATTAACGACGGCTTATTATAACAGTAGAAACACTCCTTGCATCAGGGTTTTGTGCTGGCTTCCGGGAATTAGGAGGTGAATCGATTGCGGTGGGAGTTAGACTGGATATAAAGTTTGAATGCGGGAGTAGTGACAGGAAAGTACATAGGAAGGGATACCAGGAGGTGAGGGAACTAGTAAACAATGTCATTCTATTCATCTATGATGGATACCTTCCAATACGTCAAGCCTTCAGCCCTTTCATTCATGCAAGAGTTAAACATTTAATAAAGGGATTAACAATTAGTTGAAATATTAGTGACATAGAGAATATTATCATGATTCCTCGCTACATCTTTAGGTCTGTCAGATGCGATAAAAAGGAGAGATACACTGCCGAACAGATAGGTACAAAAACTCATTCTTTCCGCGAACAATAAGCGACAACAATAAAAATTGAGCTCCACTAAATACATTCCTGTAATACATGTCGTCATTTCATCAACCAAAACTTACACCTTTACACGGCTGGTGACCTAACACCCCCTACCACACGCCCATACGGCGGCACGCGGGATATTAGGTAGCTGTAGAAATAGGCCTTATAGAATCTCAGTAAACTGGTGACAGACGATATATATATCTACATACAGAACGTCTGCTTCTCATATGGCCTTGGAGGAATTTGCCTTAAATTAAATTGGTGTTGCAGCCTGGCGCACCTTCCCTGCAATGGAGAGATCATAGATCGGATCGCGGACAAATATGATAATCATCATTGGTCGTTCAATCCTAAGATTGGTTGGCTAGAGCCCTCCATCTGTCTTTTCCTATGTACTTTCCTTTTTTTTCGGTCCATGAACTTATTCCTGGATCTTCCTATGGAGACTTTTCCATTTATTTTCTTTCATCTTAATTTACAAAATATGCAAGAATCGTGGAAATAGAAAATCAAATAGAAAAGATGGTCGGAAAGACGATGACAGAATTGCAGTGGCAGTGTGATGTGAATTCGGATTCTTTTTGTGATTCTTTGGTAATTTTCAGTGTTGTTTTATTTGTTACACCATTTTTTTAATTTTTATATATTGGGTTGTTCTGAGATCTGTAGTGGTTGACCTTCAGAGTACACATTTTTTTGTTGCCCTGATGATGGAATGAATTACATTCCGATACGTTGATCAAGAATTGTTGTCTTATTACTTGTACGACCTCTCCTCGAGAGAATATTCTATCTTTGTTTCAGGTCTGTCCTTCTCAAATCCATTGTGTCTCAGGGTGTGTCTAATCCATCTGGTTCTTCTTTTCTCTATTGTGATCCATATGGTCCTTTCCTGTCCTAGTGGTAATCGAAAGAAATACGATGCTCTCCCATGGAGTACGTGGAAAAGCCACTATGTTATCTATGCGCATGCAGTGGCCCACCTTTTTCCACGTCTATACAAATTTGCCGATAGATGTCAGCATGTAGATTGTCGCGATCGAGAACTTAGCCAACGCTTGCATGTGAACCTATCACGCGAAACTGGGTGCGCTCATTGCGCGAAACGCATGCTTGTGAAAAAGGCATAAGGATAATTAAATAGACGGAAGATGGCTGTAATAATCCTGTGGCTTCCATAGTTATCCGATATCTCCTACTTACATTCATACCGTTATCAAAGTACAGATTTAACCCAATGAACATGGCTTTACATGATAACAAAGCATTAACACATATCTCCTCCTCCTTGTTGGAATGTCCTTGATTTTGTCGCGGATTAATTACTTAGCCCACGGTGTTATATTGTGTTAAGTTTTCATCTTCCCGCAATAAACAATTTAACTTAGAAATCGACATGTAATGTTGGTAATGCTGTCTCACTATTTCATCGTATTCAAATTTAATGTATTTCCTAATCGTTTAGAATTGACGCGAATTTCGTCAGTATAATTAGCAAATATATGCTCAGAAATTCTCCTGCTTATTTAGGCAGCTTTATAACATCTCAATCAAAAACATGGCATTTGTATCTTTCTGCTACATATCGCCTTATCTTACCATATCAACTAACAGCGGAGATGATTCAAATTATTCAAAGGGATAAGAAGAAAACGAGTATAATTATGGTATACAGATAAAATCCTCCCAATTTATTATATCACAGACATATAAACATGGAAAAATATTCTCTATTTTAGTGTAATATATGCTTAATCCACATCCATTACGATATTTGATATCTTTGCCCTAAATGTGCCGGCACCACCCTTCAACAATTTTCGAACCACCGTCATGGAAATTACATACCCGTCAGATCGAAGATGTTCTCGTTTTCGAAGTGAGGAATTGTAACTGTTGAGCCCCATGCAATTTTGCATTACTACTTTTTACTAAATATGGTTTTGCTGTTACGAAAATCTCACTGATAAAATTCTTTCTCATTTGGTTCCACCGTACCAAGTCCTGAGAGCCCGAAACAAGGAATTAGGTAGTAAAATATAGATGAAGTTGAAGCAGCGAAAATAATCTCTCATTTCGCCGGTTTTGTCTATCTCAGCATTTAGTGCGGGAATATACCCTCAGCGTGGTTTCTTGAGACGTGATTTCGGTAAGACGCAGTCACAGTTTTTCAACCCATTTTGAAAGGATTGAAATATCTTCCCATGTTCATGATGTTTCAGAACGGATATTAGCTTTTAGTAAAAATGTGCTCTATATCATGCCGATTTCTCGGTGGTTTATTTATTCAGTAAGGTATGATTATCATATTTGAGCAACAGATTTCCCTTTTTTCAGGTCTATTACTTATATTACAAATTTTGACTTGATGACATGAGATTTTAACAGAAAATCTCGGGTCGGAAATTATGACAAATTGGACTGGGTGTTATGTCTCGCCTTAAATATCGAATTCTTCACATGGCATGACTTTCTATTATCCGATTTTACGTAAATTTCATTCATTCATTGGTCGTTCAATCCTAAAATTGGTTGACTGCAGCCCTACACCCTTCCCTATCTAAAGCTAGTTCCCATACCTCCTGGTATTTCCTCCCATGCTCTATCCTCTTTCTTTGGTGCATGAACTTATTCCCGAGTGTTCTTCTGGGGACTTTTTCCTCTATTTTGTCTTAAATTATGTTCTTTACAGACCCATTGTGTCTTAGGGTGTGTCCAATCCACCTGGTTCTTTTCTCTATGGTTCTTTTCTATATTTCTCTTTCATCGTTTCTTATCTTGTCCGTCCATTTTACCTTCAGCATCCTCCTCCGGTCTTTTATGGCCAGCTTTTCCAGTGGTTCATCCTTCCGATCCATAAGTTTCTATGCTCAACTCCAATGTTTTCAATATTGTATGAAAAACATTCTTCTACATTATGTTTGTATAACCAATTATTTTTCAGCATTTAGGTATTAAATGGCGTTCAATATATTCAAAATATCTTTTTTTCATAGAAGGAGTTTGATTATCATTAATTTATTGAAATATTGAAGATATCCTAACATAAGTGCCTAACATAAGACGTTGTATCGATTTTTTAACCGAATTTGTGGACAGGATCGTACTTATTGACAAGACGAGGTTTTAGATGTCGCGATTAGAAATAACTTGTGGTTTATGAATCTTCGTCATTTGCTTCCTAGTTCCAAGGATTCGGAACCATGTTTAAGATTAAACCTGTCGAATGAAAACCTAATCGTGACTAAAAATGATGTTAATCCACGACAGTAGCAACGCATTCATTATTTTATTAAAATAAGCCAAAAAAATGGGACTACAAACTTGGAAGCGGTTTGTGAAAATATTTGTGTGAAGCGTGGCACTCTAAGGATCAGAAGGATGGACCATTGGAAAAGCTGACCAGAAGAGACTAAATGCCTTCGAAACCTGGTGCTGGAGGAGGATGTTGAAGATAAAATGGACGAACAAAATAAGAAATGAGGAAGTGAACATAAGAGTAGAAGAGGAGAGGACTATATGGTACGCCAGAGGTAAAAGAACCAGTGTTAGATGGGGAAGAGTGGAGGGCAGCAGTCAACCAATCTTAGGATTGAACAACCAATGATGGATGAATGAAGCTAGAGATACCTTTTGCTGTTTGTGCATTAGCGGTGGCGACTTCTATATCGCATGCATTCGACGCATGGAGGTAAAATGATACCTCTATGAATAGGCGTTACGTTAGCATTTACTGCGAGCCTTTTAGGGGGAAGCCTTGTGTGTGGTTGTATCGCTTTTAAACTTCCCTCTATCTCAACGAGGACGCCTTTTTTCCTGTTTTTCGTTCAGTTCTTATTTTAAAATATCAGTCAAATAGTAAAGCGGCGTGAAGCGGCTTCAAAAATCGGAATCTATTTCTACATTTTTTAGGTGTACACAATATCTTTTCACGATTCCTTTAAGTCCCGTATAGAAATTCTCTTGCTTTGAATAACGAGCGTCTGCAATTTCCTGACACCATGTTCCGCAAAAGCCCAGTTAGCTTGAGCTTAGTTTTCATTTTAGCCAATAGATGACCCGCTAGCATTGACAGCTTCTAAGACAGCTGATTGTGCAAAACGTCCTTACTCATGTCTAAACTTGTACTAAAACGTCTTGCAGGAACTTACTTTTTCTGTTTCTTTGAAGCGTTTGACTCAGTGGACACTTATGCTAAGCATTTCATAATCTTTTAATGAATAATTGACTAAAAACTTCCGTATATGAAAATGGATATCTTGTGTTAATTAAACAAATTCAAGTCGCCTAATACTGACTAGCAATTAATTTGGTTTCGTCACTATGGAGTAAATTCATTAAATATATAAATTTACTTGGAACCGGGTAATATAATGTCATTCCTCGATATCCTCAGTGCGGTGGGCCGATATAACGGCTCATGGGCCAAAATAGTTCAACATTAGTACACTTATATTAAAATTACTTTTTAGACGATGAAAGTCACTTATGATTATTATCTATTTCATTTTATATGCAATGAATAAAACCGTACGTGAATATTTTAAACAATAACATCATAATATTTTATTTCCTAAACTGATACATTCCATTTACTCTCCGCATTACTCGCTAGTACCGCAAATTAAATGTGAAAGCGATGCGTCACACCCAGTCGAATTTGTTATAATTTCCGACCCCAGATTTTTTACTCAAATCTCATTACATCTGTTTGAAATTTCTAGGATATAAGTAATTAACCTTGGGTAAGGGAGACCTGTATCAAGGGATGGTAAAAATTAATCTTAATCGATATGTCGTTTGATTTATTATAAAAAATCGATTAATCATTTTAAAAATTGGTTACTTATGATAAATTGATTAATTTAAAGAGAAAAAATTGGTTATTTCCACTGAACTTTTAAATTGTTGCCACCTCTGCCTGTATCTCAAATATGACATTTTTTTCTTACTTAATAACTATTTCTCTAGGAAATCGGCTAGATATAGAGATCATTAAAAAAACTAATATCTGTATTAAAACATGATGAGAATAGGGAGCTATACCTATCAATCCTTCTTCTATTAGAATGTGAAATGATACCCGTCGTGGTTGTAAGATTAAAATTTGTAATTGGTTCATTTCAACAAGCTACCCGAGTAGTTTTCGGCGATGATATGTTCGGATGTCACCACAAATAGTTCAAACTTTTCTCTCAGATCTTCGGTCGCCGCTGCTTGTACTTACTTGCTGGCAAAGTCCTTATATCCTAACAGGGTCCATGGCCCATGCTTTTGATCCATTAAGTGCTACGCTCCACACGAATTTTTCACGAATTGTTTCCTGGTTTGTAGTTCTATCTTCTTTGAGCATAGCAGTTGTCTTTTTTCCACGAATGCCTTCTTAGTTTGGGCTATTCTCCGCTTGATGTCCGTTGTAGATCTTCCGTCCCACGTAATGGTACTTCCGAGATAAGCGAGGGGTCACCATCGTTAGAATTTTCTGCTGAACTGTTCTTTACGGAAGAGCAATATCCGTCCTCTTAAGGTGGAGGGACGAGGGTTCGTATTCTCTGCCTCACGATCCTTTTATTATGCGCGGTTTTCCCAGACGCGACGATTTCAGGGATCCTAACCTCAGGTTATGCGGGGGTTTACTGTTAAGGGGTGCTCGGTAAGTTAACTTACCAGATTAATACGTCTACGTACCATTACTTGAAGCAGGAATTTGGTCGCTATTACCAGGGGCTCCACACAAACTGACCAAATTGGAATTGATGAAGTAATTGTTTGGTAGATCGGTCCTGGCTATTTAGCTACTGTGAAATACAAAAAGTCAGCTGTGGCTTAAAAATTTCCTTATTTGTATAGCCATAAAACTTTTCTTTCCTTTTGTTATTCACCTTTGATATTCCGTAATAGTCTTCTCTTGGCTGTTTAGCGCTGGTTGTATTTACTCCAGACGCGCTATTCCCGTCCTATTTCAAACCCAGCGTGCTCTCTTGAGCACAAAAAAGCGTTCAGACGTAGATGCAGACGTAGACGAGGACAAAAAAGCATTCAAGAAACTTTACAAGAAAATGAGTGAGTCCCATTTATGTTTTATACAGATCAAGACAGATGATTATTACTTAATGTGCTAATACATGAATATCGTGGATAACTAATTCGTACGCAGAACAAAATAATGCGGTACGCTAGATCGAGCGTTAATTTATCCATCAGGCTGACTTAGAATATAAACACACTAAGTTTATTTGCTGGTATACTTAAATATTATTGAAAAAGAATACTAACCACAGAGGAAATGTAAGTAAATATCTTATTCATGCCACTAATAATAACAGAAAAATTAAAAACTAAAATAAACAAGGAAACTTTTTTCTAATCGTCAAACGCATGATTTTTAATCGGGTCTTCCAGGACATATATTCCCATGCATATTCTTACGTTGTGGCGAGGACCAAAATAATCATAATTTGTTTAACAGAAACGATGAGTTTAAATTCTTACTTGAGTAGTTTCTTCTTGTGAAAGTGTATCATCTCAAATATGGCAAATGGGTTTGAGTGAAATAACTTGATAATAAATGAGAAAATTATCTTGTCAATATTTGTTACCTTATAATCTCTTTTGGAAAATAATTGTTCTTGACCGAATGGGTTTTGTATATTGCATCTCTTGAAAGTATGCAAAATTTTTCCTGCATAAATTATTATAGGGCTTCTATGTATGGACTTAAGAATTCATACCTCTAAGTCACAAACCCTTAATGATTGTTAATGGACATTTCTGATTGATATACGTTCAATACAGGTAATGGGTAGGCCTCGAACAAATTGTACTAAGACTATCTTAACAGTCTTTATGATTCAAGAATTTTATTTTTCCAATAGAATTTTTTCGTATGATTGGATTTCTATATAACACCACTTTAAAGTAGCTAGATATTTGAGCCTTTTTTCCATTGCATTCACGTGAAGGAACTTGAGAATTTAATCCCTCAAAGTCATAAACCTTTATTGCTTATTTCTAGGCATTAAAGCTCGCCATTTTCCGCTCCAGGTACTTTAATTTCTTTAGGTTAGCCGAGCGCACGTTTCTTTTTTTAAATTTATTTCCAGTTCCATAAATGGGAACTACATGGATGCATTTCAAGAGCTTCAGAATCCGCTATGGTCCCCTACCGAAAACGATGTACCAACCATTCTGCCATAACTAATATCGAACAATCGCTCCGCGCATAGCGTTTCCACTGTACCTATTTCAATTAAAGAAAACCGCACGGAGAGAGAGGACTGACGTGTTTACCTCCAGCCTACACTGGTAGGGGGTGAAGGGGTGGGGAGGGGGTTGAGAAGAGACGAGGACGCTCCAGCAATCTCATTCGAAATTACCAATAAAGATTCAATCTTAGCTTTAACGTTCCGCATCCCAGGGAACGCGGGATACAACCGATGGAGCGCGAGAGAGGATTCCCTTCCAAAAGCCCTCTCTTGCTCCCAGGCTTTGTCGATTCCAATTCGCTCTCGCCAGCCCTTCCCTCCCACCGTGCCCCGCCTCTTTTCGGGCGAAGCCCCCTTTTCCCATGCCACCGTACCCTGCCATCAGGGTCGTTACCCCACCCCTTAACGATTTCCCCCCCGGGAGGAATTCATCTCTCCCACGTTTCCATTTTTTTGAAAATTCAAACTTTGCTCCCACCACGATACACACCCCTGGTCCCACCGTTTTCCCAATGATACATCGATTCCAACAACAGTAACTGATAAGACATATCCCAAACAGTGTACGAAAAAGTGTTTATTCTAATCCTAGGCCAACCTTAATGGTAATTAAACGCAGTTATGTTTATATGGGCCCAAAAATGTTCAGTAGGTTTCCATATAATTTCCTGAACGCTAATGATATAATGTTATTCTTAAAGATACATCGATTCCTACCAGAGTAACTGTTAGAAAACTTCCCTACTGTCTACAAAAAAGTGTTTATTTTAATCCGTAACCAACCTTAACGGTATGTAAAAGCAGTTATGTTTATATGGACCCAAAAATATAAGTTCAATTACTTACCAGAAAATACCCAGAACACTAATAATATAAGGTTTTTCTCAAAGAATCTAAAAAATTGGTTATTAAAATACGAAAGTGTGGAAAACCATTTATAGATTCCTGGCGTTAAATTGTGCCACCATTTACGAACCTGAATATGAAAGAGTATACAGAAAGTTGACTTGATCATTTTATGTACATTTATGATCTTCTTTGTTATTGTTATTAAGGCCAACTGATCCTCTGAAAATTCTGCTGTTTATCATTGGTATTCTGTATTTCTGATACTTTTATTGCGGTTACATCTACGCCGAAATTTTGCTTATTTCAGAACAAAATAATTTTTCGTCAAATGATTCTTCTAAGCCCTTGACAGCTGGTTCCGAGAACGTGTTTCCTTCTCAATTACGCCCTTCTCTGTTTAAGATCGTACAATCAACTCTTTCTTGGCCAACCAACGTTCCCTCAACCTGTAAACATATTTTCTCCCCCCACTCGAAACAGTCTGTTGATTGTCATTTTTTTAAAGGAACTTTCCTATCTTTTTTCGCTTTACTTCCTTCTCTGTTTAAGATCGTGCAATCAACTCTTTCTTGGCCAACCAACGCTCCCTCAATCTGTAAACATATTTTCTCCCCCCACTCGAAACAGTCTGTCGATTATCATTTTTTTAAAGGAACTTTCCTATCTTTTTTCGCTTTCGTACCGAATTATTTACACTTAATGTTTTCCATTGTTTACTCACATGTTTACCTAATTACCACCGAAAAATATTTTACTTGCAATCCTTGAAGAATTTAAATCATTGTAAGCTCTTAAAGTCTTCTGGCGTTATATGAATTAGGTCTCATCTCTTCTGCATTTGTCTTACATGTATTTTATAACTTCTTTGTTTGAGGAGCAAGAACAGTGGTAATTCAAATTTGATCACTCTTGTAATGGCCGGATACAAGAACATTTAGTTAATTATCCATATAGTTATAGATTTCATAAGTATATTCGGGTTGCAAGAACACATCTATTAGTTACATTACATATTTACCAATTGTTAATATCTTCGAATATTTGAGTTAATCTTACACCGCCGGCTAAAATTTACAAAAGGTTTGCATACGATTAATTGCTAATACAGATAATAATTAGCCAGTAAGAGTGAACAAACTGGTAAACTGTCTCAAAACATCTCTTTTATCAAGTAATTGAGGCTCCAAGAGGTTACTTGCGCATCCGCTCTCTTGGCTACTTACGGAACTCATAAGTTATAAAACCAATAAATATATTGAATGCTTATGCAAGGCTAATTGAATGATTGCTATAGCTTAAGGATCTCCTAACTTTATTGGATACATAAGGTTCGTTCCTGCAACTGGCCATTAGTTGGCTATTCTAGTATTTAGTGCAACTTTAATTAAAATTAAAGCTTAATATTTTTCCTGATCCGGAGATTTAAATCATGGACAATTTTGCAAAAAGAAGGAAACTTTAGGAAAATTTATATGAAAAACTTTTGCGAAGACTCTCCGTTTGGATAGCAGTATTCGGACCTTTCTTCTTTTTAAACAAAAGTGTAAGAGCAAAAAGGGAGGAGGGCTTCGAGGAGAAAATTACCAGTATTTTTCGCTCATAAAGGATTACGGGAAACTTTCTCAGCCAAAAAACTTTCCTTCCTCAGGGTCTCAGCCCTACCAACGGAGCAGTCGCCGCCTCATTTTTTCCCCTTCCCCCACACTCAGTGAATTCCCTCCATCCTCTTTCCCCATCTACTTGCCGTGCTAATTAATACACACCGGACCGTAATGCCAAGTAATTACCTTAGATTCGAATAACACGGGAGCAAGGGGAAATTCGATTAAAAACGTTACAAAACTTTCCAGCCTCCCTTCACATAACCTCACCCCTTTTGTGCTCCTCGTAATTTTTTCATACAAATCCTCGAGGCCTTTTGTTCTTGATAGATAAGAAGGGGCATAATGAAAGCCGGGGTCTCGAAAAAAAAGCAATGTTTTTTCGAGTATAATTTCTTTTTTTTTGTAGCTTTCTCTCCCTCGGCCGAAGGAGAACTTTAAAAAGAGGACACGATATAAACCCATGTGTGTTTGTGAGTCTCGAAGTTTTTAACCCGCTCCCTTCCTCTACGCGAGCAAGCCAGGGGATTATCAACTAAACGCTGTTTTCTGTATCCTTCCGCGGCCTTTTCAACCGGGCGCGCTCATAGAGGAAGAGAGAGAAAGCAAACGAGAGGACGTGTTCCTCCGCTTCCAGAAACCCTTTTCAAAGTTGACGTCCATTGTGTCTGTCTCCCTCGTGGAAGTCTACTATTCCGATGGACTCGCCGTTGCCGGGGTAACCCATAGGGCATGCAGGTGTAACAATCGAGTCGCTTCAAGTGCGATTCTTTTGTCTTTTGGGTCCTGTCATGTGCCGTTTGGGAGACTTATTCCCCTTGCTCGCACCGCGGGACATCTTGAAAGAGATAATCCACGCTCGCTAGTTTCGCAAAAGTCGTATTCAGCCTTACTACGGGGTGAGGCCGATGAGCCGTTTTGTGTTGCTGCTCCCTGCGCGTTTGAAAACCTCGTGAATCGTTAAAGGGACCGTACTCAATTACTCGCTCAAAGCAGTGAGCAGTGATGGAATGAATGCAATGCGTTGTACTACTAGGGGGAAGAACAATTTCTAATATTTTTCAGCATTACTTAGATTTTGAATCTACTTCTACATACTGCCCTGCGAGCCGCCGCTTTTCCTAGTGGTAGGGGTAGTTAGAATACAAGCCGTGCAATGGACAAAGATTTAAGGTCTCAGGCGCAACTTGGTGGTAATTACTTGCATCAAACATGGTTAAAAAGTAAAATACTAAGTTCATTCTACACATTTACAAACAAAAAAAGGACCATGGTTTCGGCGCATATGCACCATCTTTAAGGTGTGTTTCTTGTCGGCCAAGCAGACTTTATACACCAGTTGGAGTGGGGAGTGTTCATTGGGTTGGGTGATATAGAAGGTCAGAGAAATTACGAAACTTTTTGACGTCTTTTGGAGATTGCTTGCTTGGGAGGGACAGGGAAGATTGAGGGGTGGTAGGCTTATATTTAGGAGGGGTGAATGGGTTTAAATGCATTGTCAGTACAGAGGTTATGTTGCGGTGGCGTGTTGACGATTTGAAATTGCTCGAGGAAATCTAACTTCCTCCCCTTGTCAGTTCAATGTAAAACGAACCCCCCCTCCAAGTGGTGTATGGGGGCTATTCTAGTACATACTACTTAAGACATTTTTAGGGGTAGAGGGGTCGAGATCATCTTAATTTGTCTTATAAAAAGGGGGTAGGGGATTCGGAACCAATTTACGTAAGATTTTTGTCCGTCTTAAAACATTGTATCGTTTTCAAATATCCTGTGATTGTTCACAACCTCATCAGTAGTAGACCTCAGCCTCAAAAGGAGATATGTTCTTTCAACTCGAATATATTAATGAGGTCTATAACTTTATGGATATCGTAACTATTGATTCCTTGACTAAATTTCTTGCAACCGGCCATAGCATGAGGGATCAAATTGGAATTACTACCGTTCTTGCTCCTGAAACAAGTAAGCTTTAAAATACGTGTATGACGAATGCAGAAGAGATGTGACCCCAAGTAGGCCAGAAGAATTTTAGAGCTTACAATGAATTAAAATCTCCAATGATTTTATGTAAAAAATTGTTATAAAGTAAAACAGTAAACATTTGAGTCAACAATGCTGAAAATTTAGTGTAAATAATTGGATACTTTTCAACCGGAAAAAAGAATGGAACGATCATTTTTTTAAAATGACTATCGACTGACAGTTTCGAGTCACTGGAGATAATATGCCTACAGTATAGGAACCGTTGGTCGGCCGAGAAAGAATTGGTGCGATGATCTTAAATTGAAAAGGCTTTAAACGTTCTCGGAACCAGATGTCAAGGACGTAGGAGAATCATTTGACAACGAATTATTTTGTTCTGAAATAGGCACCATTTCGGCGTAGATGTGAACTGGCACTTTGCCTGTTAAAGGATTCATGTAATACGGAATGAATGAAAAAAACAGCCTTGGAAAGAGACGACTGGCTACAAAGACAGCGACAAGGCCTGGCGTTTTAAGAGAATACGTCATACTGAAGGATAAAAAACTCCAAATGATAATACTCCAAATAATAAACTGAGAAAAAATTGTCACGACTCAGGTTTCGACACTTTGTACTATTTTCTGATCGTTCTTTCAAGTGTCGAAACCCGGGTCGTGATACGAATAAAACATTTTTATGGCACGAAGTTCATAAATAGGATATGAAGTTCTGTGCGTGTTGTCCTCACTGAAACCTGCATGATATTTTTAAATAAGTTAATACGGATCGGTGAACATTTGAGGTATCGAATAAAGTGCTTTTAGACTTGTGCTTTTGGACTCGGAGGGCGTAATTTCGACCTTCCCCTTCGGATACCCGAGGAATAATGTTTTATTTCGCTGTCCCTGCCCTAATGCTCATGTGGCTTCTTACACACACTTAGGTTGTGTCCTCCTACCCCGTCCTTGCCAGGATAGCGGAGGCTCTTTCAGTACTTCACCAGACTTGCAGTCTCTACTCTCCAGTCATCCCCAGCGAGTTCAAAAGTCATTAACTGCCCTATCCGTCTCGTGACAATGACTCGGGACTCCTGCCGCGCTCACTCAGAAACCATTTTAATTCCTTTTTTATTTATTTATTTTATTTTTCCAGAAGCTATGCCTTCATTTTCTCTCCCTTGTCCTCGACTCGTCCCGCGCACCACTTAGAGTCTCACGACGCCGTCATTCCGCCGGTGCACGCCCTCTGCTTGAGTTTCACCCTTTATCTTGTCTTTTTATTTGTCACTTCTTCACAAACGGGAGTTGGCCTCAGTGAGCAATTTAAATCTCCTAGGGGAAGATGGTGCTTCATTTTGCTTCAGGAAATGCTTCTCTCATTCTGAAGTGCCTCACAGTTAATATTATACAACTCTACGAGTGATAACTGATGAAATGTTTTCTTTTTCTGCTGCTGATATTGTCCAGAGGTCTCGCTTGTATATCAGCCGGAAGTAGAAAAATAATAAATACGTATCATTGCCCAAAAACGTGAAATTTTAGGAAACATTGCGCGCCGTAGCCATGTTAGACTCATCATTTTTCGAGTGTGGAAAAGATTTTACTTAGATGTGCTAAGACCCCATGTTTAAAGCTGGTAATTTTGTGGCGTTGTTTGCGGCGTTATAGAATTTGCAAAACATTTTGAATAAAAGGGTTATAGTACTTTGTTTTTTAACTATAATTTTACTTGAAGATGACCTGAAGAGAACCTGAGGATGAGACCTGAAGGTGACGTGAGCCGTCGGAACCATGATCTTAAGATATTTCAGTTGTTGTGGAAAAAAAATGAATAACCCTTTATACACTACAGATTCAGGATTCACTTCGTGGAAGTTATTATTATCCATACTTAAAGAATCTTAAAGAATATAATCAAGCACTTTTCCACAGAAAAAGTGGAAAAGTACAAAATTGTATTCTTTAATTTTGGATATAACCCTTTAATACAAAAATTGCCATTTTTAGTCTATTTTATTCAATGGTCAGTACAGTCTTTTGTGTTGAAGGGGTATGCTCCGGTATTCTTGTTTTAGGTCCAGTCTGTGTAGTGATGCGGTTCACTTCAGAATGATTCTCAAGACGTGTTTTAAGTTTTTTTTATTAAACAAGTCTCACACAGTACAACACGCCATTGCATGACAAAGACGACGTCTTACATCGACAATGTTACCACCTCCGTATATCGACAGTGTTACCAACTCTACAACAATACTCGTTAGGTTCTTACATCTACAACTGACACACAAGTTAGTCGTTGATGTCAATCGTAGTTTAACCCAACGCTTAGCCGCCCCTCAAAACCTCTCCTTTGCTAAACCCTCCCTCCAGAACTGACGATCCTACTACCTTCGTCTTTCCCTCTCTATTGTCTCCTCACTCTTGATTAGAGCTGTGCGCCGATGGAAAAACTATCGGCGGCGGACGCCGACTGAAAATGGGTCGGCGTCCGGCGGCGTGCCGATCCGATAGTTTTTTTTCCGGCGGCGTAATATTAGCCTTCATATGTTCACTAGTATTGTGACACTTTAGCAAAATATAGGATGAAGATTAATTTTTTCTCATTATTTAATACCTTAATTTATATAATGTCATGTAAAAACTTATTTTATGAAATTGCTACTTACGTATGCGACACAAATGTCTCACAATTTTAAGCGTTTAAACAAATAACGTATTTAACAGCTTTAACCACAAAAATCACTATAACCGTGCTTTACTATGTTTCCTTTTATCTCAAATGCGAGCGAAATCCACATTATAGTATTTGAGCGTTGACTGTGCGTAGACTTGAGATGAGCGAAAGGGTCAATGCTAATAATAATTTTTTTATTTATAATAAATTTTGAGCCGTAGGGTGTACGATTTTTGGAATTTTACATACAAATTTTCAGATGGATGAACGGATAATAGTATGCGTTATGGATACTATTCGCATCATTTTAATAGTATTTGATGGAAAATTATGCCTCATCAATGCCGTGGGATATAAACACTTCCTATGACATTTATTTCTTCTCTTATTCCGATTCCTTCTCTTATCCTCATGCGAGGCGAGGTCCTTAACATGCTCCTAGATACTCTCAGACTGCACTGTAGATTTACTTCCTTGAACTTCACTTACCATTACCAATGATCAAATGCAAAAGAAATATCGTTCAAATATTCTCCAAACATTTTTATTTTGAATTTTGAAGCATTGGAAACTCTTCAGGATGTAAATAAATCCATTGGTTAAATACTTTCCGTTTTCCATTGCATTGTAAGGCTGAAAGACAGTGAACCTTGCAAGGAAAAGAAGGAAGAGATAGATAGATAGTTTGCCGGATTGTCCTAGAGAACGTGGATGTCTTGCCGCGGTGCGAGGAGAGATGGAAGGACAGCGGAGACTATTGCAGTGATAGTTACAGGGTAATCTGTAGTGGTGGAGATGAGAGCCAACGTGGGGTAGCTATAGTATTCAACGCAAAATTGGGGATGAGAGTGGCAAATATTGAACATAGCGACAGAATACTAGTGGTTGAAATAAAAGTACGCTGAACAACTTTCGTTATAGTCCAGGTGTACATGCCCACAAGCAACCATGGGTAGTAAAAGGAGGATGGGCTGTATAAACAGCTAGAAGAGATAACCAGAGAGTTCCCGGACAAGAGAAACCTAATAGTAATGGGTGTCGGGAACGCAGTAGTGGGGGAAGGGAGAAATGGGTATGAAGTGGTAGGGTATGGAATAGGAACTAGAAACGATTGCGAGGAGAAGGCAGTTGAATTTTATTTGAATGCAGACTTGAATATTAACTTAGTTATGGTGATATGTGATCGTAGTTTTAAAAAAAGTAGGAGAATAGTAAAATTAGGAGGATAAACAGATGGAACTTTGAAGCTTCGGTTGGGGAAAAAAGAAGGGAATACCAAGAGCAAGTGGAATGGAACATAGGCGAAGTAAAGGAAATCGGGAAAAAATGGGAGAATATAAAATCAGGCATAGTAAGAGCGGCGGAAAAAACGAAAGGATAAGTGAAAACGAGGGGGTTAAGGAGCAGTGGGTTACGCAAGAAATGATTGGGAAAATGGAGGAGAGAACGAGGTGAAAAAATGGCAACACTGAACTAGGTAAGACGAAGCACAATGAGTATAATCATCAACTCCAGTAAATAACCAATCGGGTGAAGGAAAACTGGTGGCAAAGGCACTGCATGGAAAATGATAAGCTGCAATGAGATGGGAAAAAGGGTGCGTTTTACGATAAAATAAAATTTTTATCGGGCGGGGAGAGAGGGAAAACTGTACCAAAGATTAAGAGCAGAGCAGGTAGGATATTAATCGAGCAAGAAGAATTTCAAGGTAGGTAGAGAGAATACATGGAAGAGCTATATGACAGCGACAGTAGACAAACTAATTTAGATGTGAGGGATGAGGGAACACTAGATGAGGATAACCTCGGTACAATGTTTCTCTACGGTGAAAAAGAGAAAGCATTGAAAGAGATGAAGCCAAGAAAAGCCGTAGGAATGGAGAACATACTTTCGGAGTTGCTAATTAATTTACGTCAAAATGGTAGGCAAACTTTTTCCAAACTAATTTGATGGATTTACGAGGAAGGAATATGACTAGAGTGCTTATTCCTATCCCGAAAATGAAGAAAGCGCTAGAATGCGAGGAATATTAAACAATAAGTTTGATTTCGTATTCAGCCAAAGTTGCACTTAGAATAATCAATAAAAGGTTGGAGAGTAAGGCAAATTTCCCCTTTGGTGATGACCAGTTTGGGCACCGGTATGGAAGGTCAACTCGGAATGGAACTGCGGTGACGGAAACACTTATTGAATGAAACAGAGTATAACCAGGATGTTTCCTCATGTTTTGTGGATTTCGAAAAGGTTTTTGACAGAGTGAAGGCAAGTATAGGTCGCGGGGTAGACCAAGGCTGCCCTTTGTCACCTTTATTTTGTATCATTTATGCTGAGGAAATGGTCTGACAGGCAAGTGAAAAACTTAGTCGATGTGGGAATCAAGGTAAGAGGGCAGCTAATACAGTTAGTTAAGATCACGGACGACCAGGCGCTGATTAGTCGACCATCGAAGGGATTTCAAACTTTAGTTGATGCTTTAGAAATTCAGTGCGGAAATTCAAAATGAAGACATCATAAGAAAAGAGTAGTGGGATTATCTAGGATAAAGAAAGCGAGTCTGGTCGTTAAAGTTGGAGGGTACAAACACGAGCGAGTAGAACATTTTAATTACTAGGGTAGCATGCTTTAAGAAAATGGGCATAGTAGAAAATACATAAGGAAGAGAACAGCGTTAGCTAAGAAGGCGTGTAGTAACTGAAGGGAGCTGATGCCGGGGACCTTAGGCAAGGATATGAAGATGAGACTGGTGAAGGGCTTGATATGGAGCGTAGCATTTTATGGAGCAGAAACGTGGACCCTCGGAAAGGATCAATAGACGAGATCTCGACGAGAATAGGCTTCAGGCATTTAAGATGTAGTTATGAAGAAAGTTGGGTGGACAAAATGGTAGGCAAACGAGGAAGTGCTTAAGATGGTGGGCGAGAAAAGGAAACTTCTGAATGAAATCCGGGATAGGAAGAGTAGGTGTCTTGTGGAAGTTAGCTGCACAACAGTGATAGAGGGAAGAATTTTGGGCAAGCAGGGAAAAGTATAAAGGAGAATTGGTTTCATGGTCGGATGGAGAACGGTATATCGTTTGCTGACGCAAACATTGTGGTACTAGAGTGAGATAGAACCCTGAAAGTGTAGAAAATCAGGAGGAGATTCTCTGGATGTCACCTAAACCTATCTTTTACCGGTAGAATATTTGAATATATAAAGAAATTACTTTTAAAAGTCACATACAATGCTGAAACATAGCCGCGAGCAGGAATTTCTATTGCTCTAGCTCGTTTCATACCTTCACCCACCTGATGGGTGGAATCGAACTAGAGGTTCCGAGGGCGACATAAGGTCCAATACTCTGAACTCGGAGACATTCAAAATGAGGGCCCACGCTGGCGCATGGCCCTCAATGAGCACGTAGCAGATTTAGAGTTTCTGCGATCTCCACTCTTTACCCTCAAGCCTCAACTTTGGCTGAATTAAAGGCGCGTAATACTATAAAACATGGAGTAGAACATAGGTATTTTACTGTGTATAGTTAATATTTTGATATGACCTACTAATTTTACAATTCCAATGAGAGTGAATGCTTGAAAAAAGAATAATATACGAAAGTTTTATTTTAATACACTGTTTCTATCTGCCCTAGCGAGCAAACTAGCGGATAAGCTTAAAAAGATATCTCGAAGTCTTTGAAGATGGTTCTCTTCCTAAACGCACGGACAACTGTCGCTATTAATGAAAGACTGTTAATACTGCTGCACGGATATCAGAGTAACTGTAGTGAGTAATGTTTGACAAAGTTATGAAATACAATAATGAGGAGTCAGCAAAAATAAGTGTACGCAAATACAGAAGCCATGCCGTAGAGGCAATGATTCGTAAATGGACGCATATGACGCCGCCGCGCGCCGGCATGGAGGACCGGAGGCGCGCCGCACAAAATCCATCGGCGGCGGCGCGGCCTATGGTTTTGATGACTCACCACTGGCCTCCTCATCAGGCTTGTACTTCTGCGACTGACTTCTGGGTCTAACCCTCAGTCAAATCGCTCCTTTAACCTTCCCTTTCTTCAAGTACTTCCCCCAAGTAGTTTAACCCTTGGTTAAACCGCCCCTCAACCCTCTCCTTTAAATCCTTCCCCCCAGAACTGGTGGTCCTACTGCCTTTGTCTTTTCATCTCAATTCTCTCCTCACTCATGATAGTTCGTCTAGCCTAAGTATTGCAACGGCGTCCTCATCGGGTTCTTACTTTTGCGACTGACTTCTGGATGTAACCCTCAGTTAAATCATCGCTCCTTTAATCTTCCCTTTCTTCGAGTCCTACTTCCAAGTAGTTTAACCCTCTGTTTAACCGCCCCTCAACCCCCTCCTTCTTTAAATCCTTCCTTTTAGAACTGATAGTCCTTCTACCTTCGTCTTTCCTTCTCTATTTTCTCCTAACTCTTGATCGTTTGTCTAGCCGAAGTATTAAACGGTGTCCTCATCAAGTTTTTGCTTCTGCTACTGACTTCTGAGTCTAACCCTCAGTTAAATCGCCCCTTTAACCTTCCCTTTCTTCGAGTTCTTCCCCCGAAATCGGCCTCTTTTCATCCCTTTCTGTTGTCTCCCATCCCTTTACCCCATTCTATTCCAACCCCACTCTCGTCTCCTTCACCACATTCCAATACTCGTCCCTTCCCGACCACTTCGTTCAATCGAAAGAGCAGAGTCCGCATCGTCAGATTCCAATCTGTTGGGGTGTCGTCAAAAGGCTCCTCTTCCTCTCCTCCTTCAAAACTCATTTCTCTCCATCTCTCTCCCCTTCGTCCTTTCTCTCCTCCGTCACTCACCCTCCGTTTCGCTTTCATGGTCTCATCTTCTACATCTACATCTACATACTACCCTGCATAGGCGTGTGGCAGGGGGTGTTAGGAGACCAGCCGTGTGAAATTGTAAGGGGCATGGTTTTGAGAGGTGAAATTGTGCCGTGCATTATGGGAGTGTATTAATTGGAGCTCAGTTTTTACTGTAGTCGCTTATTGTGCGCGGAAAGAACGAGTTTTTGTAACTATCTGTTCGGCAGAGTATCCCTATTATTTTATCGCATCTGTCACAGCTAGAAATTTAGTGAGGCGTCATGATAATATCCTGTATATCGCTCTGAAACACACCAGTTCTGAATATTTCAAGCACCCCAAGCCTAGCGTGCAGCCTCCCAGTCTCTAGGGGCTCCGACCTAATCCCTATAACAGTTGTGTAACACTATAAGTTCGTTCGTAGCAGTTTTTTAACAAATCTTGCTGATTTTTCTTGTATTTTTTTAATTTTTTTGGTTAAATCTTTTTGACTACGGTCCCAAATGCTCGCGGCGTATTCGAGGTGTGCCCTCATTGTTTTATTACCTTTGATATAGTAAGGGTACATTGGCTATCTCCTTTGGATGATAGCACTAAAAAAATTGAAATGCAAATCATTATTAGTTTTCGAACTCTGTCAAAAGTGAAACTGGTGGCCCATTTTCTAACGCCTTGATAGTTGTACGAAAATAGTAATTTTTTCCTTACGGTGTCGTCAATTTAGTATTGACGATTAAGTTGTCAATTTTGTCCACATGCCATAGGTATCTATGGCACCAATAGCATCAAGCGGTAGTCTGAAAGTTGCGGTACTTAGAGAAATCCGTGTGATAACTATTCATGCGATCATTATTACGATGTTTCGAGAATCGACCCTCTGGTCGACCGACCATCCTTCTGGTGTAAGGTGGGTTACAACTGCCAAATTTATTGTGCTTCTTGCTTGTAGCAAGCAAATTTCTACGTAAATTAAAGATTTTAACCGTTTGACCAGTCCGCTTGCTGAACCTGTTATAGATTGTGCAAGTCCCATACACAATTATATTATTGCCATTGTGATCAACAACTGTTCTCTGCATACAACTCGGAAAAATGGTTTCATCAGAGTAAAATCCTCTGCAAAATTCAGCGGGAGGTACTTGCCAAATATACCCAGCTATAGAATTCTCTTACTCCTTTAACATTCCCCTCAACCCTCTCTTATGTTTCTCTCTTGTCCTTTTCTATTTCTTCGTCCGTTCTTTCCATCGGTTAACTCCGCGAGACTCCGTCTCCGTTTCTTTCCTCGCTCATCTCCTTGAAGGTCTGCTGTCGTCACTCTCATTCGCTGTCCTTTTGACGAGTTGAAGATCTTTCGTCTCCTATCTGACGCTCTCTATCCCTCCCTATTCATTCCCTTCCGCCTCTCTTGTTGTGCCTTTTTTTGCGGTGTGATCCATTTTTGTTTTCGTTATTTTTTAATTTTTACTGCACATCCTTGTAGTAATACATTCGTGCTGGGTTCTTGCATTGAATGTCTGCATTTACGGACTTTTCAACATTTTTTTTGTTCAATGTTACTTATAGAATATTCTATGTATAGTGATTTGATCAAACTAATCATAAGATATGATAGCAAGACGCTAGAAGTCTCTACCATATGTTAACAGGTGGTAGAAGAACAGTACTGGATGAAAAGTTACCAATACGTTTGCTATGATATTTGCTAATCGCCATATGATATTGTACTTTTTGGTCACATCACGTAAGATATTACTTGACGCAGCAAGAGCGCGTCAGTGTCTTTCTTGTTTTTAGGTTGGTTAAGCTTTTTTTCATCTAAAAGTCCAACTTTTTCCATGGGTAAACGGAAAAGAAAGTGTATTGGCTGAGTTGCATACAACGAAGGATATTCCTACTTCGCACTCCGCAGACTTGGTGTTTCTTCGCGATGCATGTAACGAGGCATGTTAGCATCACTGCTTGCTGAGTGGCTTTGATTAAATTTTGAGATGCAACTTATTTAAGGACCTTTCTTAATTCATTGCATAAATTTGCTGTAGAAGTTAGTCATCTGACCCTTCAACTGTTATTCGACATGTTTGCTGTACTAAATGTATTTTGACTTATTGCCCAGGATGAAATGACTCTTGGTTATCTAGAACTCAAGTAAACTTAGAAATTTTAACCTTGGTAGCCTCACAACTCACTAAGCGATGTCTTGGTTGGTCTTAACAATATTTTACGTGTTTTACGAATTAAGCTAATCGAGATAAATATTTTTAGGTTGATTTGTGTTTACTTATCGGTCATAACTTAAAGTTTAGGATTCACTATTCCCTCGTACATTTTTATTTTCATCTTTTAACTGCAGAATTTTATTTTCTTTAATGTAAATTTTCAGGAAAAACACTGACTGACACCATGCAATGTAAGGAAACCCAAATCTTTGTATTTAATGCAGCATTGTAACAATCCTATTACCTTCTCTTTTAAAGTCGTTTTCTCCTCCATTAATGAAGTCAATAAGGCCGTTTCAACTCTTTTCTCAGCGTTTTCCCTTTAGGAATTACGGTTTACACTTTCCTTTCGCTTGTCATCTCTTGCGATTTTCTTTAAGCACATCGTTTTCCAAAATATCTCGAGGAACTCCCCTCACATCGCTATGAACGAAGATAGATTTGTGTAAATTTCTCGGGCTCGCCACCGGGTAAGATATTCATAGGCAGCCGACGTTTCGGGTTCCGACTCGTTACCCATTCTCAAGGCTACTGATGCGAGCTTGAAAAGACCGTTTAATTTGGCGCTAGACGGGGCGGGATTGGTCGAGCCCCGATTGTTGTGGTGGAGGACCGTTGACCAGCTCTGGCGTTCTGAATTCTTCTCAGAATTCTATTCCAAGAGCTGCTGATCGTGTAATCAGTATCCCGGTTGAAATTCTTCCTCTCCAACCTTATCTCTATCGCCTCTTTGGTTAAGCGATCCAAAAATTGGCCGGATCGCCAAAGAACAGTCGTGTCATCCCAAATGATCTTATGGTCCCGACTCAGGCTATGCCCAACTACTGCTGATTTTTACGGTTGACCAAGCCGGAAATGCCTACGGTGTTCCTTCAGACGAGTGGATATAGTTCGCCCAGTCTCTCCCACGTAGACTTCACCACATTCGCATGGGATTTTATTTACCCCCGGAGTCATGAGGCCAACTGGGTCCTTAGCCCTCACAAGGCGGTCTCTTAAATTGGCCATAGGTCTATGGATGCTTTCGATGTTGTACCTCTTCAGAACCCTCGAAATTCTCCCGGATATGGTAGATACATAGGGAAAAAAGACCCTGGCCATAGGTTTAGGCCGGTCAAGCTCAAAATCCGATTTTCGTGAATTTTCACGGGACTTTTTGAAGGTCATCGAAATTTGCCGCTCTCCGTATCCATTTTGCCGGAAGGTTTTCCGAAGGTGGTCCAATTCTACAGGAAGACTCTCTGCGTCAGATATTGACCTCACACGATGTATGAGAGAGGAGAGGAAAACACTGCGTTGAGAGGGGTGATAGTGACTAAGGCCATTTAGGTACAAATCTGTATGCGTCGCCTTCCGGTAAACGCTATGCCCCAGCTTGCCATTTTCTTTTCGGTTGATAAGGACGTCGAGAAAGGCGATTCTATTATTTTTATCTATCTCCATAGTGAACTGTATGATAGGATGTTGGTTGTTCACATGGTCTAAAAATATTTTAAGAGCGTCCGGTCCATGAGGCCATATAATAAACGTGTCGTCCACGTATCTGAGGAAACACTTCGGACGTAATGGAGCTGTTGAAAGGGCTTTTTCCTCAAAGTCTTGCATATAAATGTTGGCAATGGTTGGTGACAGAGGGGATCCCATCGCAACTCCATCTGCCATTTCATAGCACCCACCGTTGTACTTGAAAAATGTGGGTGTAAGCGTATGATGGAAAAGCTTCACCAGCTGTCAAATTTTTCCTCCAGCAGCTTGAAGGTTTCAGCGAGAGGAACCCGCGTGAAAAGGGAAACAACATCGAAACTAACCATAATATCTGATTCCCTTATTAGTTTCCCGTTTTTTTAATTAGTTCCTTACTAATTGAACTAACTGAACGAATTGAATAAGTAAAAAACTAGTTTCAATTATTAATTATGTATTTCAAAAATTAGGGAAAGTGTAAAATCATACATGAGATAGATTTCTTTCTGAAACTCTTAGAATTTTATACGGCTTGTTGTGTTCAGATTTTTGACGGAGTTTTTTCAGGAAAAAATCATCTCTTCAAAAGCAAATACCATCTTTGAATACACGAGGAACTAACTTTTAACTTTGTATGCTCGACATTAATGCAATAGGCGTCATCAAATGTCATTTACTTGTATGATATTGAGTTCTTAACTCTATTCGTACTTTATTTCGTTATTTCATTTGTAATGGAGTATTAAATTGTCTATGATGACGGTACAGCAACTTGAGACCATGCTTGGATCTTAATTATATAAGTGCAATCGGTTGAAAAATGAGTTTCAGGTTCAGGATTCTGCGTTTGTTTAAAACATTGTGGATTGCAGATCGAAACATCCTGCGGTTTTTAAATTCCCTAATACATACTGGTTTTGCATCTTCAACTTTTCATTTTTGATCCACATGCCATAATTTAAACGTGTCATTCCATCAGTTTCACATGGAATTTTCTCTTCTGAATTTGCACAGGTATTAGTTCAGATTTTCAATTGATGGAAGCATTAAATTGGTAAATATAACTTTTATGAAGTTAGTTTTTTCTCTGGAGATGCACAAGAGCAACTTGCCTAGTTTTTAACTCATAATTTTAAACATGCATAGGACTTGAGCTATACTGGAGAGTGAAAAATGGGGTGGAGAATTGGGCATTGAGCTGTATAAGACCCGAATTGGAAATCCTACTTCCGTTAAAATCTATCTGCAACTAACGGTAGGTCACCCCTCGCAATAAGAATGATGTTTAACGATCTTTTCTTCACCAATTTTGATGGTTAGCTAGCGGTAGATTTTTACTAAAGCATATTGTTCTCAGCGTAATGCTACCCGGTCATTTTTCTATCCACGAACTTGTGCATAGTGCTATTGTGAGTTGGTGATTTGAGAAGCAGTGGGCTCATTCGCGAAGGAAATCTCTGGTAGAGCTGTAAACTTTTATAGTAAAATATTTTTTTAAATTTCTACATAATCGTTTTTAACTTATTAATTATACATTTTTGACAAAACCAAATTTTCTATAACTGTGGGGAATCTGTGCAAGTGGTCAGGTTAAAAATAATTGAGGTTAACCATAAACTAACCGTTTGTGTGATTAATTGTCCATTTCAATGAGTTGCGAAGTGTACTGATTAATATTTAAGCTAAAAATATTTGGGTTGACACATAAGAATATATGTACATCTTAATCGATTTATATTAATATGCTCTTTGTTTTAATGGATTCTGTGCCTTAATTTCTGTTTTTGAGTTTTGCTTATTATTTTCATCACGATTTCGGAAAACTTATCGTTGTTTATTCCACATATTTCGGACAAATCTGGCAGGTTTCTGAATTTCTCGATTAGAATTCTTTTCCCTTCTTTTTCCTTTTAACTATCTCCTTTTGTTATTTCGATATTATTTTATCTTAATCTTAAGGATTCCGACCGCGGAATTCCCTCCGTTATTTGCGAGAATTACTCGAGACGTCCTCTCCCCTTCCTTGATTTGCCTTCATTATTTCCTCGGCGGTTTTCAAGCGAGCGCTTGAGGTTTCTTTAAGAAGCTGTGCTCTGTTCGTCACATCGTTAGGGTTTCTTTCCAAGAATTATATCCCCAGTCGTAATTTATAATCGATACGTTCGTTAGGGATCTTCTTTTTTTATATCACCCTGGAGTCATTGGAGCATCGGAATCCGTGAAATTAAAGATTCTCCGGACCAGTAAGTAATCATTTGCGGGAGAATAATTATTATATTTTATTTTTTCTGTGTGTCGCAGAACTATGTATTTTTGAAGCCAATGAAAATAATTTTCTGCTGGATCTAAGGGGGAGGCTTGGTTTTGTCCGTCCATGTCCTGAAAATTTTAATTTGTGCCTTTGTTGAAAAAATATGACTGTCGAAGGTGATCCAAAAAGTGATATATGTAATTAAATATTGCTGACGGTATTACATGCTGTTGCGCTAATGTTTGCCATCGAAAATAATATTCATTGTTGTAAAAATATTTTATTTGACTTTACATTTCAGGTATCCAGACCCATATCTTCATGGGAAAAAACTGTTCCGGACTGAGTTGTTAAATTAACCTGACCGTCATTTTTTTGTTTTTAGTTTGTTTATTAGGAAACTATAAACTATTTTGGCTGAAAATATCGAATGTCCTTTCCTATTCCCGATAACTATTCAGGGATTTTGATAGACAGTCTTGATCATTTGGATAACCATCCTAACTTGCTCTCCATCAGATGCTTTCGTTAGTAAAATTTCAGTCTCTTCCGCTCGACTAAATATTGATACCTCATTTGTGAGTGTAGTCACACGGTTAATTGAACACCTTGGGAGACTGCCATTTTGACCCATATGGCGGATTCCACTCGCTTGATCGTAGATTGGTCACATGTTCTTATCCGTCCGAAAGCAATCGTACCCCGAAAGTGAGCTGGGAGGGGGTGCGAAACGCCAAAAGTTTAGAAGAAGTTTGAGACCCCAATTTGAAAGCGATTTTTAATGGCGTTATCAAACCAAACCACCTCAATCACGTCTCTATTTTTAGGCAGGTGTATCTCAACAAAGAAATGCTAACGAGGCGTGTTCATAAGGGGAAAATGTGGTGAATATGTTTGTGTGATTTTTCTTTGTCCCCTTATCGTTTGTAACCGATTTACGCTCCAAATGATGAGCCAAAGATTTGGTAGAGTTCAATTCATTACCAATTAATACTATACGTGCTTCGACTTTCACGCAGTCATCATAATGAAACATACCTAATGATGACTGCGTGAATATCGAAACACGTGTAATACTACATTTACATCTACGAAATACCGTGAAGCCACCACTGAAGTGTTTGGCACGGAGTGATTCCATACTAGGATGCAGCACTCATCCCAGTATAATCAGAACCGCGCACGTTCCCCCGGAATGCTAGGCACAGGCAAAAAGTACTCAGGACAACAGTGCGCAGTCAGAACAGAAACTAGGAGAGTGATACGTGGACAAACATGCAGTGCATTACTTAAAATATGACTACTGATTATAATTACTGCGACAGATAAATAGCGCTACAAGGCACTAAATCATGCAAGAATATATCATTCCGGAGATTACGCGCGAGGCCAGTAGCTAATTATCTTGTTAACATATTTAGAACTACTGAATAAACCTATTTAGCCTAGTCAGTATCCTAAAACTTATCTATCGCAACTATTATGGTCCCTTATTGTATGTGGAAAAAGTGATATTTAAATCTGTCGGTTTTGCAGTCTCTTTCCTCAATCTTATACCTGTGATAGTTTCTACCATAACGTAGTTTGGCTATAGCGAAATGTTTGAACGTCCGGCAAAAAATAGTCTACATCAAACTTTCGTAAAAGATTTTGTGTATTTTTCCCTTTGATTAGATAGAGATTTCCTCTATAATTCTCTCAACAAAGTGTCAACATTTTAATGTTTATTATAACAATTTTTAACAAATCTATCCAAATTTAACAAATCCGCTGAATTCAATCTATGTCCGAGACTATAACTTTTGAGTGGTAATGAAGTGCACATGACGAAACCTTTTATTTGTTTTAGCTGTTCCACGACATTTCGACTTACACAGTGGAATTGAGTTACTTTCCAACATGTCTTTCGCTTCTATCTGTGGTAACTGTCATAATTTACTCATTTGACAGAGGGCTCATCCGTGGGTTGAAGTTCACCGATTTTTGTGAAATAATTTATAAAGTCTTCCTTGGTTTTAACACGACGATCAGCCATTCGACGCGCAGAGACAGCCGAGAGTATTTCGTATTGTAACCAAAATGAACAACCAGCGAAGAGTGTGAGCAAATTGCAATACTCTCCTTTTAAGTAAGTTCTGATGCGTTAAACATGTGATTGTTATATTTTACAGCAGGTATCAGAATATAAATACTTGGGCTTGATAATTTATGACACATTTAATTTTAATTATCGTTAATCTAAATTGAACAATAAACTTATGCATATCATGTTTCAGTTTTACTACGTATAGAACATTTTAACAAGTGATATATTGAAAATAATGTACCTCAGTCTCTTTGAAAGTCTTTTGAGATACGTGCGGGGGACAGGTGGAGTAACCAATCTAAAAAGGATCAAAGCTAATCATTGAAAATATTAATATTATTGAAAATAATAAAATCCAATCCATTCCAAGATACTGGAGCGATAACAGATGATGGTTATTTTAAAGAGTTCAAAATCCAACCGGTTGAAAACTTATTGCTGTGTATTGTAATCTCTTAAAATTATTTCAGTGATAAATATAAAAAAATTGAGTGCACTATTAAAATGCTGAACCTAGAAAAGTGAATAAATATGAAATTCCAAGATATTGTGCACACAAGGATTGCAGGCAATTAAGTGTTTATGTTCCAAAACTGTTCAATAATATGAGTGATGATCTAAAAAATTTTGAATCTACAAGGGAAGCTAAGAGAAGGACAAAGGAATGATTGTTATGCACATAAATTATGTTTTTTTGATTCCGTAAATTCTTTAGTGCTTTTTATACATAGTATTTCGTGCTAATTTTTTGCTAGTGTTAAATGAAAACACGACTGAAATATTATAAAGGGCATCTGCCGATAAGCCACAAATGGCTTAGCTGGACCATAAAGTTGTAAAGTTGATTAAATAACGAGCATTTTACCAGATTTAGTTTATATTGCTTTTATATGAGTTTGCTTTTATATTTTAGGTATCGAATTTGTACATTTTATTGTAAATTTCATGAAATTATCCCATGTAATGTAATAAACATTTGTAATATGTATTAAAAATAAAAAAATAGGTGGGCAAAGAGTTTTCTAAGTAGATGACGAAGGTTATTGAATGCAATATTGGAGTCCCAACCCTCATCTGCATTCCCCTCTCTGATGTTAAAATGGATAAGGCGGGCTACTTATTGCTTCTTGGCTTTGCTAATTTTCCCGCCTTAATCTTTTTGAGACCGCTCGAAAATTTTTTTCCTTATTCCTTCCAATCCTTCTTGACCCTTATATCTTTCGAATTCTTCGTCGCATTTCTTCAAGTACCTACTGGTTTCTTTTGCATCGTCCTATTCGAGTCAGTCAGTTTTCCCGTTTTTTTCACGATTTCGTCTTTGACCGTGAAGTTTCTTTTGCCCTCTCTTATTATGATTCGAAAAATTCACCTCGTTCCGATTATTCAATGTTAAATCCTCTTTTTTTCTTTGATGTCTCTCATCTTCCTTTTATGTGGTGCCTTTTTTAATTTCTTCCTTTTCCGCACTTCGGTCTTGGTTTTTTTGATCACTGACTCCCTCTATTTCAAGGTAGGCGGATGGGCGTAAAGTGAACGCGGGTGAGGTAATTTCAATTTTTTTTATTATTTGTAAAAATTCGTTCTACCTTTTGATGGAGCTTCCTGACAATCGCTTTCTTAACAACCTCCCCTTCCAATCGTCAGGGCGTCCATTACCCTTTTCTCTCAACAGAAACTATATGGCTTTCCCTTCATCAGTTCACTTTCGGTGTTTATACCATCTTTCATGCTGGCTAAAATTTGTTTAATTTCCCTCCGATTGTCATCACTAAATTTTTTTCATTTGTGAGGGTGTGTAATCACACCTCGGTATGCTGTTGTAGGAGAAGCATAGTGCACTTGAAGTAAGTGCGTGCTAGCGGATTTTTTGTGTGTTTATAATTTTCTTGTCCAATAATGAGTAAGACTTGTAGAATATGCTCTAGAGATTTGTATCTTTCTTTTCCTGTCGATATGAACTCTTCCCCCTTGCAATTTTCAATATGGCAACTGAGGTTATAAAAATTTGTCCTCTTCAAAAATCCCACTTTTTCAATGACTTCAATTTTTTGGGTAGGAAAAACTGTAGAGGTGAAAGTATTCAATATTTTTCTTTTTTTCAGTTCAATTTAAGCTTTTAACTCCTTAAAATGGATATATAAGCTCAAAATAATCTTCCGTTTACCTCAAGAATTAAAGCAGGTTTTTCATAAATCGCTATATATTTTGTCGTAGATTTCCCCACTGATTTTCCTCCTGCCGTATATGTACCTTTATCATGTGACATATCTCGTTTCTTCTGCACTAAACATCAAAACCTATGGCGTGTTACTTGGTTACAAAAGCGAGCTGTAGTGCTAATTGCAAAGTGGGCTGCAAATGACGTTGCTATTAAAAAATGTGCAAGGAGGCATTGTGTACATTCAATAACGAGGTATTTAGTCGATGGACGCTGACCCATTTATTTGCCCGATTCTAACTTAATGCCAGCGTACAATTAATTGAGTGCTTATCTGTGTTTGTGTCCTTGCCCTCTCCGATGTTATTTATTTCTGCGCGTTAGCAGAATACAATAATTATCCACGGAAAAGTTCAGCTGCTGATGCGGAGTAAAATTTTCGTGGGGCAGAAATAGATCCTTGATGGATAACAGCGTTATTGTCTCCATGGCAGCCGAAACGTAAAACATTCATTCACGTACTAAATCCTTTACTGCGCTGGGAAAGGGATCGTCAAGCTTAAAACTTGTAATCTTCTGTCAGGGTTGAATGTATATGCATATACGTAACCGGACGCTTTTTGTCGCTTTATTTATTTTTCATCGTCACAACAACCAAAATGCCATTTGAGAGGTCGAAACTGTTTATGGTTTATCAGCCGGCTTCGTTTTTATTTTGTATTTTTTTAGCGTCCAGAATTTTATTTTATCATCATGTATGGGTCTTCTTCTCCCCTCTCTGTCTCTTCGGAGCGATAAATTAACTCATCCCTGTGTTTAATGTTGTGTGCGCACGAGGCAATTACGTGCTGGGCATGCGGCACGCTTCAACTCTGTCATTTGTTCCCCTGGTTTCCCCTATCTCTTCTCGCTTTATCTTCTCCCTACATTTACTTCCCTCTTCCATCTCTCTGTTTCTCCCCCTCTCTCGGTCAAGCTCTATCATCAGGACGCGCGGCCAACCCTCTTTCCACCTACAGCATCACCCTTTCTCGCGCGGGGGTGTTGTATTACCTTATCCTTTACGCTCAAAACCGTTCATTTGTTTTCGATATTTATTTTGTCAGACTATACCCCTCTCTGCCGATCTTTTAGTAACGTCAATTTAATAGCATCGGGTCTCGATCTCGGAAAAGTGGTGATAGTTGGCAGTTCTACATTTGAATTAACGATTGGAGTGTTCTATATTTTTAAAATTCTGTTGCTCTTATTTCATAGATCGCGCGTTTTTTTTTAAGTCAAGGATTATTTATCATCAACTTTGGCCTCCGTCATTTGTACTGCCTTGTTCATTTTTTTCATACGAACATTGTCGCACCGTTTTGCAGTTTTATTTTTACTAACCGGCTAGGGACGCCACATTGACATCGATGTATCGCACTGCTCGATGTTTCCTGGCCGCGACATCGGAGTCAGTGAGTAGTAAAATAATCTGACAATAAGAGCTGTATTAAGGTGCCAATACAACGACTATTAAATGCGTACATATCTTGCTAATCTCAACCAAACTCAAGTTGTAGCGAGTCACTTATGAGAGTTTTGGTACGCGATGCTATTGATTTTTAATTCGCATCTACAGCGTATAAATCATGAATTCAAACTTGCATATCTGAATTCATTTCGGTGCTTATCTTGTTTTAAATATATCTTTTTGTGGCATCACTTCTTGTGAATAGAGGATGAAATATTTTCTAGCGTTAACGTGACAAAAACATACTGTGTCACGCATTGTTAACCTGGCATCTGCCGGCTGAAATGTCAAAAGATAATTCTTCCCTTTCACCAAGCATGGATAGGAACTGCATGGATTGAACGCTAATGGATATCGACCTGACGAGTTGGATATTTTTCTGAAGACCAGTGTTGAATTTGTGATTTTCATGAATCTTATTTCTTCACCAGCATCGTGTGTGTTTTTCTCAACAATTTCCATGTGGCGAAATGTGGGTATCGCGGAAGTTTCTATTGCACCCTTCTGCTTACAAAACTGATTCTGGTGTTCAGTATTTGTTACTAATATTGTCTAAACCGTTTTAAGATTCCTTTCAGGCCTCATAGCGACTTTTTAAGACATAAAATATCACTTTGACCAAGTGTTAAATCTCTGGATAAATATTTTCTTGACCACATCTACATACTACCCTGCGTGCGAGCCACCGCATAGGCGTGTGGCAGGGGGTATTAGGACACTAGCAATATTATGATGTAGGGGATATGGTTTTAGGAGTTGAAATGGTGACGTGTATTATGGAAGTATAATTGGTGGAGCTCAGTTTTTATTTCGGTCGCTCATTGCGCGCGGAAAGAACGAGTTTTTGAACCTATCTGATCGGCAATGTATCTCTCTTATTTTATCGCTTCTGTCAGATCTAGAGATGTAGTGAGGCGTCATTATAATATTCTCTGCGGCCCTCCGAAACTAAAGCAATATCATCTTACCGTCGAAGGCATTTACGCCACCATAGTGAGTCACAAAACTAAAACTCTCAGGTTACGTCCCTTTAACGTCAGGGCTACATTATCTTGAGGTTACTGTTAACCAGACAGTTCCCGTGGCTTTCAACTTTTTCACCTTCCCATGCCGTTTCCTCTAGGTGACGTTACATGTAAGGAACTAGAGGAACGAGTTGGAACGGTTGTATTTTGTTCCATTTGTAGCCTTAGAATAAATGTGACTATCAGATATTCATCCTGGTGGTTCCTATTTTTTAACGCAACTCAATCGTAAACATTCAACCTAGGATATCAATTAATTGAATGGGTTGAGTTCAACTTAATAATAACAATGAGTTTTGACATCACATCCAAGTTCTGTCATAATCTGTTCGAACTTAGTCCTCATGAATGCAAAAATGAAAATGGATGGGAAATATTTGTAAGAAATCAGATGAATTTTTATTTTTATGCATTTATATTAATTCAACGTATGTTTTCACTAAAATACATTAAGCTGCATCTAGTTTCTGCGCATTGACCTATTGAGCAGGTAACTTGCGATAGAAATAGTCGTAACTGTACATAATTTGATGGAACCTTATTGTTTTTTCTTCAGTTAATATTATAGTTCATACTATTTTCGTAGATTCTCGCAGTTCGTTTTAATTTGAATAAAAGTGTATTTTGGATTTACTGCGTTATAATTATTATTTCAGCAACAGTTTCGCCTGGCTACTCTGCCAGCTTTGTCAGGCTTTTTGAGACAGCAATCATAAATAAATAAATAAACTTCGGCGGTTATTGTGTAATAGAATTTCTTATACTTGAATTTTGCAAATATTTTTTCCACACAACTTAAACAGAGAGGATGGCTACAAACTCTCTTATCCGTGAAAAAGACTTTTGCAAAATTCAAGTATAAGAAATTCTATTACACAATAACCGCCGAAGTTTGTTTATTTATATACTTATGATTGCTGTCTCAAAAAGCCTGACGAAGCTGGCAGAGTAGCCAGGCGAAACTTTTGCTGAAATAATAATTATAACGCAGTAAATCCAGAAGACATTTTGATCCAAATATAGTTCATAGTTTATTTAATATGAAATTTCAGTAATTTCAGCCTGATTCGATCAGTTCATTTTTATCACTAGCACACCCCAACCCATTTTCAATGTCTTTAACTAAGCATCTAACAGCGCCTCTAATAATGGGGGAGATACTTGTCAGTTTAATTATTGAAGCATCGGTGAAGAAAAATCGGCGGAATATTATTAAGCAGAAGTATGAGAGGAATGTCATTTCTTTTTCGTTGCGGTGTTGCGAATTTCATGGCCCTCAGCGATTAGCTTTATTTGTCCCTCTGGATTTTCTCTAGCCTCTAAAATGGGCTCCGTCCAACGCCGTGAAATGTGGACTTCATTGTCCCGAAGGAGGGAGACTAATTTCTCCACCGGACTCCTTTTCAACTCCCATGGATGCAGGAAACAGCTGAAGGACGGATTCTGGTCACGCAGAAGGGTGTGAGAATTTCGGTTTCAATCCCGAATTGAACAGGGACCGTGGTTGCTTTATTTCTGTTGCGTTCATTTCGGCCTCATCCATTGTTTCTGTAGTTCTTCTGTGCTTTTGATGATCCCTTTTATTTTCCGGAGGATTTATGCGGAGTTAACGATGTGTTTGATTCTCGCATTTCCGCGCTGTATCCGGGCAAATGATCTATGCTTTCGGCCCGTGCTTGTCTCCCTGTGAATGCACTATCTTCAATCGGAATCAGTCCAAATTTGGCAAATGGATACAGCTCAACAAATGCCAACGCTCAAATATATAATAGAGAGGAGATATTTACCTGTTTAATGCACACACGCAATTCTTCTGGAGAATTTTTCTTGGATAATGAATTTCATCACCTCTTGCAAAAGTTTCGCAGTTTTATTTCTGCGTTATGATGGTTTGAAATTAACTACTGACATGAGTTCATGGCCAAGGCGGGCTGAGTACATTGTAATACTGATTACATTATACTCAGGAAGGATGAGTATGTTAGATTAACTGTTGATAACATAGATGGATTAGGAAGAGTATAATGTAAAAAATTGTAAAAATTTACCATTTGTCACCATATATCATTTTTATCAATATCCCTGTGATGCATTATGCTCAATCGGAATCAGTCCAAATTTTTCAAATGGCCATCGTTCAACAAATCACAATGTCCGAATATGTAAATGAGTGTAGAAGTTGACCTGTTTTATATGCATACCCAATTCTTGTGGATGACTAGTCCTGTGACAGTGAATTTAATCACCTATTACAAAAATTTCACAGTTTTGTTTCTGCGTCATAAGGGCTTGAGATTAACTATTGACATGAGTCCATGGCCAAGGCGGGCTGAGTGCATTGTAATACTGATTACATTATACTCAGGCCATGCAGGATGAGTATGTGAGATTAACTAATGTATTGCGCTCATGGTTGGAGTAAAATAAAGGGCATGGTAAAATTAATAAATTAACTGTGCAGGCCAAATACATTTTTGGGTATTGAAGGTAGTTTGAGCAAAATATCATTTCACCTAAAAATCAACGAATTTGATCTCATTTAAAAAAAAAAAAACGTTTCTCACCCTTCCAAAGAAACCAAAATGTCATCCCCTTACCGTTCTACTTTTCTAGATTTTTGACGAAAAATAATGGCCATTTTACTCGGGAAATGGTTCGTGTATGCACTCCAGAGAGACCTAATTTTAAAAATTGATAAATTTATAACACGTATATGTCATCAAAATCTAAGAGTAAAGATTGTATGTTTTCTAAACTATTTTTTTAAATACGTTATACGGGGTGTTTCAGGCGGAAATTTCGAAACTTCTGGAGGAGGTAGGGGAGGTGATTTAAAGTATTTTTTGTCCTATCAACATGGGGTCGCAACACCTTAGTGAACGAGCTATGGCAACGCAAACATTTTTTCCTAAGTATTCTGCAATCACAATAAAAACACCGAATTTCAATGGTTAGTATTAATTGTGAATTGTCATTCTCCCTCAGGTAAGTCTTAATTGTTGTCACTTATAACAGATTTTTAAAGGAAATTAAAGTTCTTACCCACAAGGGCATTTGTTGCCTCTTTGTAACAACATCGCTTAAGTTACCATATCTTCCTTATTTTAAATTATAGAGATTCGAATTTTGCTGCAGTGAGTTGACAAATAAATTTACTTTTAGTTTTATTAAGTCTCTGAAATTGAGAGTGATATCGTACATTTTTCAATTTGAGGAATTAAATTTCGACCAATATTCGTGAGCCATCTTGAAAATAAGATAGCGTTAGCATTGATGATAAAAGAACAAAAATATACATATCTTGTGCAGCACTGTGAAAAGATTCAAATCTTCTCATGTGGTGCTAGTCGTTGAAATTTGGTGTTTTCTTTGTGATTGCAGAATACTTCTGAAAAAATGTTTTTGTTGCCATAGCTTGGTAACTAAGGAGTTGGTACTTCATGTTGATATGACAAAAAAATGCTTATAATCACCTCCCCTACCTTTTCTAGAAGTTTAGAACTTTCCTCCTGAAACGCCCTGTATATACACCATAGTACTTTTTTCAGAATCGCAAACAGCCTTCCGATTTGATGGAGTTTCAAACATACCGCGAGAAAAAATGAGTCAAATTGAAGACTTTTTATTTTATTTTAATAATTTAACTTCAAATTTCGGAAGATAACATAAATGTATGTTATGGTACCATAAATTATGCAATATTTAATTAATGATTTTTTAAGCTGCTAAAATAAAAACGAATTATTCGATTATGGTCTCCACAATGACTAGGGAACTATCTCGCTCAAACTGCATTAAATGCATAAGGTTGTAAATTTTGTTTTATTTACACCTTGACACCACCCTGTGACTAAATAAATGTTTTTTATATCTCTTAGTTCAAAAAAATCATCCGCCAGGACTAGGCCCAGCGAAATCAAGAGGTCTGAGCTCGAATCCCAGTCCAGAAGAATGATTTTTTTCATTGTCGGTAGAACAAAATTGCTGACTTGGTGAAGGATAACAGGAGACTTTTTAAGGGAGTGTATCATCGCCACGGAATCTTGAGGTCGAATGAAAATAGTGAGCACAGTTTTCCTACTTCATTCATTTTCTTCTTCATTGACTTATCGATTGTGTTACACTTCATTTCGCTCAAAATGCCTATTTTGTTTTTCATCAACCTCGCATGCCTCATCTGCTCTGCGCTTTCGATAAAATGCCTTTTCGCGTCCACGATCTCTCAAACCTTTGATTTATAATGTTGAAGAATAATGGTCTCATGCCACCGACTTTTTTCCTCCTCTTTTACAGGTTTTTTTTCGCGTGGAAATGTTACATTATTGCCAGCGTGTCATTTAGTTACCTACATCTACGAAATACCGTGCTAGCCATCACTCTGGTGTGTGGCACGGAATGATTTCATACCAAGCGTGCAACACTCATCAGAACCGCGCACGTGCCCCCGGATGTCAGGCGCAGGCCAAATCAGTGAGGACAACTGTGCGTGATCAGATCAGAAACTAGAAGAGAGCATTTGTACACTCCATGAGAGCGATGTGAGCAGTATCCGCGAGACCAGAGGGACGGCAGAAATGATTTAAAAAACCGACGATGCGTCATCTTTTATAATTACAGTCGCAGTGAGTGTTGATATAAAAAGTTAATTAGCATATATGTTTTATGAAGAGGTTATACTAGTTGTTGGTTCTCAAATATCACCCTGTAAAGACTTATATACATAAAATCAATGATTGGCGAATTCTTTTTGTGGAAATTACGATTCATGTTAAGAATGAAACCAACTTAGTTTTTTCCGCCAATATATTTAAACCACATTGTATTAATTGTAAATTAATGTATTGGTGGAAAAAACTAAGTTGGTTTCATTCTTAACATGACTTATATACATATTTGTAAAGATGAAAATTTGCAATTATCCACAGAAATAAATTTTACTCCCACCTAGGTTTCGATGTTTTTACATGATCCTACATTTTTACTGGTGATGATGATCATGTACTAAATGATGTTAAAATATCGAAAACCTGCATATCGGTACCTGATGATGATGTAAAACCCCGAAACCGGGGTCACAGTAAAAATTATTTCTGTGGATGATTGCAAATTTTTCATTCGTGCATCAAGCATAAATTCGTATCAATATCGCTGGGAAATTTGGATTTTTACGTACTTAGTATGAAAAAAGTCATGTTCCTCAGCTTCTGAAAATGAAATAAAATACATGTAACGGGTAAGAGAACTAGCCTAACTTTTTCCTGCGAGTTAGTATGCATGGGGCAGCGGTGATTATGAAAGAACTTTAGTCCCTTATTACCGTAGATTCTCGCAATGGTCTTTAGGACATCTCATCACCTTAGAATTTTCACTGTAACGATCGTAGGGGAGAAATGAACGAAAGGTTATTGTTACGCGGTGATCTCTAGTGAAAGGAGTCGAACTTATATAACCAGTATATTTTTTACCAGTATAACTAACCAGTATAACCTCCAAAGGCTATACTGGTTGTTGGCTCATGAAGATCATCCTGCAAAAAGTTATGTACCTGCGTTTAGAACATTTAGCCCATATTCTTCAACGTCTGATAAAGAAATAAAAGACGTAATGGGAAAGAGAAATAACCTAACTTTTCCCATTGGGTAGTTTTTATGTAGCAGGAGTGATTCTGAAAGCCCTTAAGAACCTTCTCTCGTAGATTCTCGCAATGACCTTTTGTGAAATCTAATCACCTCGGATTTTTCACTGTCGGGGAGGGAAGGTTTTCACCGGCGGGGATAAATGAACGAAAGGTTTTTGTAACACGGTAATCTCCGGTGAAAGGAGTCGAACCTTTTTATCCCTCTCTTGTCTCCTTACTTGACTCCTCAGTCTGATGTCCTTTTGTCAAGGGACATCTCTGTCCGAGTCACACCTGGAGAACGTATCGCTCCCAATGGTGCTCCATTTATAAAAATTGAAAAGCGCGGTGCGGAAGATAAAAAGAGGTTTCTCAAAGCCGGTTTCCCGCACAGCTCGGGAACACGTTCATAGATGGCGCTGGTGCAGTCGCTACCCTTTCAAGAGGAAAAAAAATAACGTTCCCTCTTCCATGTAATAATGGGTCATCCCCATTCCTCCCCTCGTCCATTGTCAGACCCATCTCGACCAGCGCTTTCTATACGAGAATTTTCTCCAAGGAGCCCTTACAAATGGAAACACTGCGTTGGGCTGGGTCATTGGGTCAGCTTCAATGGGAGTAGCCATGTGAAGGTCTTCCAGGGCTCTTTCTTTACTCCTCTTCGACTGGGGGGCATCTTGGGGACCTCTTTTGTAACCCTGTTGACGGAATTGAGTAATTTTGATGTTTATTCTCATGGTGAGTGATCTGACGGGTGCCGCATCCTCTGAGATGTATGCATGGACACGTGTTCTTCCGACATATCCACCCCTCAGGGATTTATTTCAATGCTGGATGGCAACTGGAGTGGAAGAGTGGATTCTTGTGAATGAAATCATTTGAGTTGTCTGGAATGAGCGCGTCTCATGTCACCGCCAGTCTAGTTATTTTTTCCGTGCGTCACCCCGCAGAGTTCCTGGATTGTTTGAAACGTGTCGGCGTATGCGTAAGTCAAGTAGGTACTACCTTTCTCATCCTTTTTACTAAACCTGGATGAGTAGACTTCTCGGTTACCTGGTAATTTCGACAACTGAAAGTTATTTATTGACTGTATCATATGTATTTTTTGTGCTTTTTTGCTACTCTGTAGCATGTAGCGGGGGTAAAATATTTAGGCTTAAGTTTTATTCCTAATTTGTCTTAAGATGGCCTCGTTTTGCAAAATGAGTCGTATATAGGACTATATAGGACAAACGATAGAGGACTGGAGCAGTCTGTCCGAAGTCTTATTGAGCCCTTGATATGCAATGCTAATGTATTTTAGAATACGTTAAGAAAAAATCTCGGGTGATTCATTTAGAAATTTAATTTAGATATTAAATTAAATTTAAACGATAATTTGATGCTCCATGTAACATTTTGCTTAGATTTTTGCTTTGAAATTATATCAATAGAATTCAATAACAATATCAATAGAAAATATCAATATCGGAAGAAAAGTCGTCCCCGGTGGTGGCGGGGTAAAGTCCTCGCCTGCTAACCCAAGAGTCGCGGGTTCGAGTCCCGACTGGGTAGAATTTTATCTGCCCAGGGCATGGGTGTTTGTGTCTCGTCCGTTGTTACTGTTATACACCCGACGTGAATTGGCACATTGTGCTGTATTCGGGATATTGAAGATAAATAATTAAATAAATAAATTTGTGGATATGCATCCCACATCTTAGCATGTTGCCAATTGATTATATTTTTTGTAATAGCATATTTTTTTGTATCCCTTCATCGTGTCAGGATATTGGAGGGTAGATAAGACTGAGAAAAACTTCCTACCGATTAGTGTTCATGTAAATACTCGAAATTTCGCCCGGTAAAAAACCCAGTTGTCTGAAACAGTTGGTTATTCAACTTCAGTCATCGCTCACCCTCCTAAACTTGGAATTTTGCGTTGTGTCGATGGAATCCATGTTCTCCTTCTGGGTTATTCCAACGGTCGATATTTCTACCGATGAGTACATTTCTTACATAAAACTCAACTAATTAGGAATTTTCTCGAGTTATAACAGAAATATTGAGCTAAATATAACCTAAATATTAAGGGAAAATATATTGTTTGATTCATGCACGAATAGGGAAAATTTAGTTACACTCCTGGATCAGTTTGATTTGCAGAAAGTGCCATGATCAATGTCGCATAGTTAGGTCAGGTATTTTGTATCTGGATATGACGTGATTAGCTCCAGAACGATTAAAATGAAAAACAAATTCCTTTTCGGTAAATGAAAAGTTCCATCCTTTCAGTATGATAGAGTTCTCATACAAACTACTTCCGCAATTTATTTTATAGCCGTGAATTTTCGTGGAAAGAAGATTCTGCAGCGTGGGCAAGAGTTGTTTTTTATCAACAGTGTTTTTCATAAAATTCATGAAGCTGCGTAGTTTAGAAAATTTTAATGGTGTAGCTCATCACGGTTGGTGTCACTTGTGCTTAAGTTGCATACAATTGCGAGGAAGTGTCTGCTAAGAACTCTCATCTCACCCAAATATTTTTATTAATTTTAATAATATCTTAGTACTGTTCCGCTCATAATATCCTACGACAAGACTAGATTAAGTGAAAAAATTGTCATCGTCTAAAACAGGACAATAGGGGTGAAAGATAATGTGTACCTTGGACAAAAATGAAGGGAAGGGAACAATTTAAGTGGTGAGGAGCGACTAAAGTGAACATGAAATTTTACTCACTGTCAGTTTGCCTGTTTTCATGTTAAATTTAAATGACTGAATTATTATTCTAAAATATCTGTTATTGCCATTTTGGCTGATGGCAAGTTGTGGATTAAAATTGTGTCTAATATTCGGCGTGAGAATAACAGTCGCAATGTTGTCTCTTTCGATTGAATGATTCAGTCATTCAGTCATTTAAAAAAACTGTCATGCTGAACAGATTCGTTCTATCAGCCAGAGAAAAGCTTTTCCCGCGAACGTGTGGCGAACAGGGAGAATATTAATGATCCCCACGCCACTACTACTCCTGTAGTCGGATTGGCAGGATAATCCGGAGCTTAGCCGGCCGCCTATTCGGAAATTGTTCTAACATTCATTCGTTCGTGGGTTCGCGCCAGAGTGTGGCACGATTCGGGGCTTGGGAGGGGGGGGGATCTTCTGCCGATGACATCGCATTCAATCGTTGGGAGCCCATTGCACCAAATTATACAGAACCACGCGATACGTGGAGCGGTCCTGGGTATTAATTAACTCTTCAGAGCTCCAATCCATATTCTTTGCGCCATGCGTCACATGCAATTAATCCTTGTTTTTCTTTTCACTGCTGTGTGCGTTTGAACCCATCCCATTACCCGGTGTACGAAGAATGACCATTGCCTTTAATCATTTCCCCACATGATGCGTGTGATACTGGTACGCTAAGTACCTTCTTTGTTCATGGTGAAAATGGTGTAGTTTTTATGTGCTTGACAGGTACCGGTATGTATCGGTATGTGCTGCGGTTTCATGGTTCTATTAATGTTTTTATAGGTTACGGATATGACTTGTGTTCTCGTATGCTTGATGATTTATTTCCATGACTATTAATTTGGTGGTAAAATATTGTTGAAGTTTTTTCCATGAAAGTATATCCAGATCGATATTAGGCAAAGGGAAAAGAATCGTTCACTATTCACCTCCAACCATAATTATTAAAACGTAATTGCTGAGTGTTTTAAATATAAAATGTATATATGAGATGTGTTTTTTAAGTAAGTACCGTTTTGAAATAAAAACAGAACAAGTATACGTATCTTAACAATTTTATTTTTACATGAAAACCTGTACCTTAATCTACTTTTCTATATAATTTCCACAAATATTAAGGCACTCGTTGCGTCGTAGAACCAGCTTTTGAATCCCATCCTCAAAGAAGTCTGCCGCATGATTTGGCAATCACTATAACACGGTCGTTATGACCTCATCATCGTCGTCGTGGCGCTGACCACCACCAGTTGCATCTTCAAATGCAAAAACAGGCGGTAGTTACTGGGCGCTAGATCGGAACTGTTCGGAAGGTGATCAAGTTTTTCCCAGCCAAATGTTCCGGTGAGATCTTGAGTTTGATTAGCCGTGTGTGGACGGGCATTGCCTGGGAGCAAAACGATCCCCTTACTCGGCATACCTCGCCTTTTGTTTGGGATTTTTTTTAAAGCTATAACTAATTTCCGTACCATTCCATTGCTCATGTTTTTTTCCATAAACTTCACTGATTTGACTGTAAATTTCAGCAACTTTCACGCCTTTAGCACTAAGAAAACGAATCACAGCACGTATTTCACAGTCGGCGGGATTCTCAATCAGCGGAGGAATTTTAAGTGCTCACAAACAAACGTAAACACGGTCGGATATTTCCTTAATGGCGTCTGTGGCTTCCTAACAGATGTAGGTACACAGCGCTCATGCGCCAAATGCCGACGGCAGCACTGCAGACGCCGGGTTTCAAAACGGTACTCACTTAAAAAACATGCCTCGTATATGCGTTTTGCTATTTTAATAACTGCTAATCAATTCACTTAGTACCTATGATTGAGGTATGCGGAGAGGGCAATTGCTAAGCTGGCCATTGTTAGTATCTGAAGCCAGTCCGCCGTCTTCGTTGACCCTGGATAACGGTTTCTCGGGTTTTCCACCGGGTGAGCTGGTCCACGGGGCCCAACGTTTCGGAGAACGACTTGTCCTCCATCATCAGGGGCCTCAATCCTCCTCAATTTTGGCCGGTAGGAATCGGCATTCGGAAGCTGATACCCCCCTGATGATGGAAGACAAGTCGTTCTCCGAAACGTTGGGCCCCATGGTCCTGCTCACCCGGTGGAAAACCCGAGAAACCTTTATCCATCAGATACGCCGGGAAAACCTGAGATCCTTCATTCGTTGACCCTCATTTTCCTATAGAGCCTGTGGGCTAACGCACTAATTTTGCGATTTTAACTTATATTTTTTCCATCTTTAACCTACTCGAAACTAGTATGAATATTCTTCTTTCATATGTTTTTTCCGTAAATATATTTTTTGTTTATTAAAATTAATAATAATCCGTATTGGCTGTGAAAACTTCTATAAAAGATAGTAGAATCCACTAGCACTTTCTACTAGCACTACACTAGCACTAGAATCCACTATATATTTCAAGAATTATTTGCCTTAAATTTCAAACAGATGGTTGATATTCTTGCTTTACAACCGCCAATTCGTCCAATCTGTCGTGCTATCCATTAAAAGGTAAGGATAGAGCAGGGTTAAACTGGTGAAATCTAGGGTTTTCCACCGGATCAGGTCTTTAAGGGCCGACGTTTCGCAGGATTAAGGCGGAGAGAAAGATCAGCGCTAGCCAATCAGAGCCAACCTGACCATTTTGGCGCGAAAACCGCCAGGCGTATAAGGAGGCACCATTTTCGACACTAACATGCTCTGAGGACGATGGCGGTGCTAGCCATCGAAACGTCGGCCCAGAACGGCCTGACCCGGTGGAAAACCCGAGAAGATTTCATCAGTATAATACGCCGGGAAGAACTAAATAATATAGCAGGATTAAACATAATTGTGGATAATGGGTTAAACATAATGCAAAGGAGATCCGCTAGATTTGTTAAAGGCCATTATGCTAATATGAGCGTTACGAATTTTATAGAAGAACTAGGATGGGAATTACTATCAGAACGCAGTTCACAGATGACGTAGATATATATTAAGAACCTCTGTGTATTATTCTAGGTTTGATCAGATTAACAAGATTAGAGAGATGGATTGTCGTACCGATAGATTTAAAATGTCATTTTTACGGCGTACCATAAGAGAGAACAATAGGCAGCGTAGCAAAGGATTAGGTAGGTGAAATATAGTTAGTCTGTAGTGCATGACGCATGTAATAACAACCAATAATCCCTTTCTTATTATGTAGGTACTAACCATATAGCTGCATGTGACTCTGTTCTCTAGCATGTCTCCCATAAATATCCTAGTTGCATATCAATAGTGTGTGTTTGGTGATCTTCACCCCCTGCCTCACACCCTCGTGGTGGCTCGCTGGGTATTACGTAGATGTAGATGTGAATGGTAGTTTTGCCCATTGTCAGGCTTCCGTTAGATGACGTAGTGCCCTCTCCATATACCTCAATTGCTACGTTTACCAATCGAACTCAGATTAATATGAACTTGGACCGACCTAAACCTTCTAAGCCAGCCGACTCGGACTGCCTGGTTTATTAATGTGATATCGATTGAAATATCGATTAATATCGATAATTTAAAATCTCAGACTGGCAGAGAAAGCGGGCCGGGTCAGCCCGCTTCTCCTATCGATCTCACGAGCCCATTGCGTTTACCATACTGAGCTGAACCGGTCAAATTGATCTGAGTTCGATTGGTAGTCGTAGTAATTGATACCTTTAAACTTGCATATGTTACCTAGAAACAAAATTATTTAGGACAATGAGCAAATTTGTAATCTCTTTGCGAAAGGAGGTTAAATACGCAGGTGTATCTCACACGGTTTTAGCGCTGATTACTTTGGTTTCCAATCTTTCTGGCATGATTATATATGCTTTGCTGTAAATACGAGTTCGCTATCTTTTGTCATTAATTTAATCATTGTTAACTAGCGAGTGGATTTGTACGAAAGAACTGAAAGTGTAGGAGGAATTTTCTATGGTGAGAAAGAATATGATTTGGGAGGGCATAAAACAAATAATCCATTGAGGCATTCCATTTGGCATCCATTCATGAACATCCACTTCCGATGGGCGATAATACTGTGGTGATCGCATTTTATTTTTACAAAATTTTAATTCCATCATTTAGGGGGTTGAGAGACAAAGAGGCAAATGCCTTTCTACCCAAATTTCACCGAAAGTAAAGATCTTAGTCTGATTTACATTAGAAGTCTCTGATTTACAGTTCCTCCAGGTTCTGCTTTACAGCAGAGTTTGCTAGTAATGAAGAAACCTCCACCAAGTATTGAAGACAGATTACATCATTGACCGAAATTGTACAAAATCTTGGCTTTGTTGTTTTTCTTGGCCTTTATTTTTTTCGACCCACTATCGGATCAATATATATACGTATATAATGCTACTGAGGGCTTAGGTGATGCTGAAACAATGCTGATGACAAGGATAAAGGCGATCGTGTGCTATACATGAGAATTAATTTCTGTTTTGAGCTGAAAATGTACGAGTATGTATATAATAGTGGTATAATTATGGCTGTTTGTAATTTAACAATTGTTTTTTTTTAATTTGAAATTAAAAGCCATTTCTGATCCGTATGTTGGGGGAATAAACAATGTACTTTTAAATAATTTTCAATTTTTAAAAATCGAATCTAAGTTTAATTAAGAGTAAAACACGCTGTGATGAATTTTCGAAGTGCAACAAATTTGTGATGATAATTATTTTCCCTATTAAATTTTACGCGCATTGTCCCTAGTTTAGTTTGATATTTATTTCGATTTCGACCTGCTGAATAGATATCCGTCCTTTCATGCATATTTTCATGGCACGTTGAAGCCTTTTTTTAAAGAAAAATGGATTAAAATGCTCTAATCGTGTGTTTCAAAATAAGATTTCGAGGTTACCTGTAGGTGTGCGATTCGCTCCATTTAACTGCCATTATTCGCTTAATATGATTCAGAAACGCCAGTCAACCGGCGAGCGGCCAAAAATCGATTCCTGTCCTTTTATTTTTTCAACCTCTCGCTTGCCCATTTTTTTAAATTTTCCGCTCTGTCCTCAGTGGAGATTTGACTCGCGTATGAACCCGCAATTCTATTCGGGATCTCATTTCCACCCATTCTATTTTGTTCTCATCCTAATCCTTATTCCCTCCCTTCCACCTTACCTCCCCCTCAAAACCATTGCTTAGGCGAGGGTCCCCTTTGACAATTGTGGGGAAGAAGAAAAGATTAATACGGTGGCACGGGAGAAAGAAGTTTCTTCCCAGCAGCGCTCTAAAACGAAGCGATGCCATTGAAAACAAATAGGAAATAGGATTTTTTAATACCTTTACTGTCAAAATAGCTCTCATTTATGAAAAATATCTTTTATAATAATTTAAATATTCGACAGAAAAATTATTAATTTCAGCGAGACATAAGATAATATGAATAAATTCGTTGATTATATCAACTGCAAAGGAAATCCCGTTTTTGGGTTACTGTCAGAGTTAAATTGCCGTAGTAGAGGCTGTATAGAAATGCATGTTTGTCAGTTTCTGTCTTAAGAAGAAAGGCTTATAAAGGTACTTATACTTTACTATTTAAACATGTAGGATTTGGCCCATGAGGAAGGCATTGCAAAATCTGTCTGTGGGTCTTCATGTGGAGATTCACCGAAATTAACGTTACGCAGCCGAGCTCTCATAATATTTCAGTGAAAGTCGATAAAACTCCAATTTATCATAACAAAACTCGAATACAAGAGAGGAGAGATAGCCCGGGGTCAAATCGACCCTTCTGGTATTAATAGGTAGAAGGTAATGTGTATGTAAGATTATTGCTGGAATGAATTCTTATTTTTACATTATATGCTCACGCAAAAAATTCAAGCCAAGAAATAAACAAGAGCTGGGACTATTCAGTCAGAAGTAACGAATTAAGTTAAGCGTATCATGCAATAGTTTGTGTGAATGGAGTACTGACGCCATGATCTCACAAAAACGATGTTTTTTTCACTTTCCACAGAGTTTTATTCACACCGGCCAAGGTTTCGACCTAAGTTTTGAAGATTACTTAGCTCATAGCACATTGAAAATGACTCAGCTTCTGTCTGGACCTAAATCGGTTCGAATTAAACTCTGTGGAGAGTGAACTGCATCTTTTATTGTGATATCCTGGGAGATGTAATGAACCGGCGAAAATGAATAGCCGGGTCTAAATTACCCCTCTGGTACTACTAGTGTGAACAGAGAGCGATGAACCTAATCTACGGATGCGATCGATTCATAATCACGCACTTTACCAAAGTTGGGAGTCGTTTCATTCTTACCGCCTTCTCTTATTTTTTAATATTCCCTCTTTGCTTTTTCTTTGCTAGGAGATTCCCTGAGGCGAGATTTCGTATCTTCTCGGATTGCTGCCCCAAAGGGACGAGAAGGGGTGTACGGCGAAATGATGTCGTTCGTCTTCTCTTACCTCTTTCTTCACATTTTTTCAATTCGCCTCTCGCTTCCTTCCACTTCTGTCTTAACGCCTCCATTTTGCGTTTCATTTTTATTATTATTTCCGCCTCGCACATTCCCCTTCTTCTTTCGCTGTCTGTTGGTTCTTTCCTCTCCTACTTCATTCTCTTTTACCAACGTCCTCCTTTTCGTTTTTATCTGCCCTTTCCGCTTTTTCTCTTTCATCTTTTTGTGTTTACTTTCCTAAGTATTTCACTCCCCCAGTCGTATGCTCTTTGTAAGGTAGTCCTCCGTAAAAGGACATTAATGTCATTTCCATTAAATACCGGATACGTGAAGAAAGACATATCTGTAAACTAATGTGTAACCAAAACAATGTTGTCTTTCAACGCAATTTTTCCCGTAAATGAGCCTGGAAATACATGGTGTTCTACCGGAGAAACTCGGAAAAATACATTTTCTGTCTTATTTAAATGCCATTTCCAAGGATAAATTTTCGTAGAATTGGGGAACTCCAGGGATACTAATTGAAAATCTAAGACAGGCATCTAACATTATTTTTTTACCTCTTAGGCAATCATTGTGATATTGAAGTTTAAATATGGTGGTTTTTTAGATATTGCGCTTAATATGGTTATAAAAAATGATCATTAAAAATACATTTGTGCAATAATTTGTTTGTATTTTAGCCATATCTATTAACTCATTTTTAAAAGCAAGGTTTTAAAACCAACCAAACAATTCTAGGAATATTTTTTACTCACGCAGTCGGGGTGGATCCTCTTCAAGGTTTTTTAATAATGAAATGATTGCTTCTAGCGTATATGTATAGTGTATGCGAGGTTAGATATAGTAAACTAATCCCTTACTTGTATATATCTCCTACCATTTTGATTTGATGACTCTTCTAGAGCTGCTACGAGGTGCTTCTATGATATTCGTCATTTCATGTATTCTGAAACAGGCTTGAGCTATAATATCACGTAATAAGAGCCTATCATATCTCGGCCGACTTTTTAACGTCCTATACCGTCTCCAACGCTTCAAACTTTTTTTCCTCTCTGAGGTTTCCAACCTAGCGTTCATCTTAGGATAGTTTGAGCGAGATATTTTGCTAGTCATAATGCGAATCATATTTTTTTTCAGCAGCTGTAAGAAGCACGATTTAAATTTTTTGAAAGCAATTGTGGGATAATATGCTAATAAATTACAGAAATTATTCGTAATTAGATAAAAATATCTCTAAAAGTCTTTAATTTTAGTCATTTTTTTCACACGGTACATCTTAAATTTCTTCGAGTGGAATATTTTTGGCGATTCTGACAAAGTTACCGCGGTGACAGAATGATTAATATTTAAAATAGTTGAGATGTAATAGAAACTACATAATGCTGATTTTTTACGAGATCTATGTTTTAATTTTATAAGTATTGTCTTACTTTGAAGTGCGTGCACATAACATTTCCCTTGGAAAATGACTCGTTTGGTAAATATCTCGGAAACTAGTGCCGTAAGGGACTGATGTTTGTATCTCTGGACGGATGAGATATTTTTCTTTAAAATGAGACAAAATTAATTGATTTCTTGGTTTTGTGACTTACGGCTCGAACAACTTTAAGTGGATTTCATGTCTTAGACGGGTAAGATTTCCTCCGATCCGCTCCGATACCTTGAAGTCGTTGAATGGAAAGCTCTTGGTATTAGAATACCTTCCAAACATTAATACATTTATTGATTAGTGATAAAAAGTTAAAATTGGTGCATTGATTCCTGAAATTTAATAGGGAATAGATGTAATATTGCTACAGGGAAATACTCTGGTCACTAAAATGCGCGCAAGAGGTCACTTTGAATGGATAAGTTTTGAAGTTCGATATTGTCCCGTAACCACTAACATTTTCTGTACATACGTGAAATGGAAATTATTTACTACAAAGCACTGCACTACTTGCAAATATCACGGGCTTATTTCGCCCGTTAGGATTGCTGCAGATTATTTTCTTCAATTTTCCGTATAGAACTTATCGAGCCTTGTTGAAGGTGCTCAAGTCAAAAATGTCTCTCTAGGAACTTGAAATCAAAGGTTTATTGAACTGTGATTTGACCTATAATTATGTATGGTTCAGTAACATGAACTTTGACCGCTGCAGAAGTCGATCTTTCGAATAGAAGTGGAAGTAAAATATTATGGAAGATTTTTGGTGCAACAAAGGAATATTGACATTAGAGAGTACGGTAGGATAGATCACTAGATCATGCATCCTGATATAATCTCAGAAATCAAATATTTATAGGTTAAGATGGTTAGGTCATGTGGAGAGGATGCCTGTAGATAAGATGGTCAAAAAGATATACGTAGGACATACATGTGGTTGGAGACTGGAAGACTGAGAGGAATTCCCCGGAAAAGAGAGACTCGGAGGCTACACGCTAGGCTTAGGTTTCTTGATAAATTCAGACCTGATATTTTTCAGGGCGACATAGAGAATAATATCATGACTCCTCACTACATCTCTAGGTCTGACAGATGCGATAAAATAAGAAAGATACACTGCCAAACAGATAGGTACACAAACTCGTTCTTTCCGCGAACAATAAGCGACCAAAATAAAAATTGAATTCTAAATACACTCCTATAATGCATGTCACCATTTCATCTCCAAGAAACCTACACCTTTACGCTGCTTGTGACCTAGCACCCTCGGCCACATGCCCATTCGGCGGCTCGCGGGGTATTATGTAGATGCAGCAAAAAATATGGTTGCATTTTGTGGAAGATAATCTGAGAAAGATGAGAGTAAGAAGATGAATGCATACAAGAGATTGTGATGACTAGGATAACATTATCGGTGTTACCATGGCTTAATAAGGCTGTTGCGCTGAGTAAAAGATTGTGTTTATTAGATATTGGACATTCATTTCATTCGGTATAAATGTCCAATATATTTTCTGAAATCAATATATCTCTAGTCCAAGCTACGGTGTATTCTCTTGAGGTGGATCTTACCAAAACTCTATGAGATCCGCCGCTTTTTTACAAAAAAGAATTGTTAGAGTGATCTTAAAATAGAGTCACTTTTGAAGTTTCTTTCCTCTGTTTATTTCTCTTTGGTTGCTCCTCTTTAGAACTCTATTTATTTATAAAGTTTTACGTCGTTTTTGCCAAAAACGTGATAATACTAGATTTTTATTCAACTGTCCTTCTCCCTACATCCTACGTAAAGCACGTATTTCCTTACCCAAGCCGAACCTGACGCTAATCAAACATTGTTTCCTGTACATAGGACCTGAAGTGTATACATTATTACCTGTTTCATATTTTAATTTAAAAAAAGACAACATAACAATAAAAAATATGTGATCTTGGTTGTATACTAAACAAAGTCTAGAGGATTTTTTCTTATAACTGTAATATTATTTTATACATGTACTGTAACTTCAAATTGCTGTATTTCCTTTATATTTGTGTGCATAATCCATTGTGTAAAAGTTGTTAGCCATGATTCAGGTTTTCCTTTATTGCTACGTAAAGTTACTCCACAATTTTACCGAAGGTATCATGTTGTGAGCATTCTCTGTCGGAATAATAATACACTATTATTATTTATTTGCACGTCAGAGAATTTTCGTTCCTCTTTTTATGCGTGATAAATGGTTTTCTCTCTTTTGGTTTTGAATATACCTCGTATTTCTCCCCACATTTATTAAGTTTCCCTAAAACTATATTCGTCCAAATTTTCGAATTGTGTGCTACTTGCAAATGACGTGTAACTAAGTGTGCAGTTTATTAACCGACAACCGGCTTTAAAAAGTTTCAATTAATCTCTGAATGAGGCTTCCTATCTCTTCTTCAATTAGGAGAAGTAAGCAGTTAATGAAATTATTGTCTCAATTAAAGATCCTAGAGACAGATCGCACGGCGGGTTTCCGTGGAATCGCGAGACTGGAATTTCTCAACCCCCTTAAAAACTCTTTTCACTTTAAATTTCACTTTCGCGGAAAAACGTCCTCGGAGGTGTCGTTTTGAGATCGAGGGAGAGAAAGAGGGAGTTCCCTACCTCACCCCCTCCGCCGGCATTCCGTCTCAGATGATTAAGTGGCTTATCTTTTAATTTTCCGCGCTCTTTAACGCTCTCTTTTCCGAGTGCTTTCATCCACACTTCATTTTTACCTCCTTAGTTCTCCGCTTTTCCCGCTCATTTCACGTGTCACTTTCTTTCCCGCCGCCCCTTCTGCCACTCTTAAGCCGTCCTGAGATCTCCGAGCCTCGTGGCTTTCTTTTCCTTCGTCCCTCCCACCCATCCCTCCTCCTAACCCCGCTCCACCCATCAACCGCCCACCCCGCCCACCCCGCCCCCTCTCTTCATCCCCCGTTATATTCCCCCCCTGCCAATTTTTTCGCCGGCGCACAGTGGTCCCTGTATATGGAAAAATGGGGCATAGTAAGAAAAATGAAGTATTCAGGTAAATCTTTTGTGCAGTACGTTCGGATAGAGTAAGTGATGGCGTATCACAATTCGAAGATCCTGAACCGGTATCGCGCACATTTACTTTTAGAGGTAATATATGAGAACGCTCAGGTAAGGTATGCATTCTATTAATAATCGAAAGTCAAATGCGCGTTAAGTTCGGAGTCGCTTACATAGAAGACTGTTGCATCGATTGTAATTCAAAGAGCTAGAATCATCTCCGGAAAATATGTACTATATATATTTTAAGAAAAAATGTATTGTTAAGTTGTCATTATTAGCGATTTCAAATTAAAAATCATGAAAATTAGAGAACTTTAATCCGCGAAATATAATTAAAATTAGTGAAAAGTTCACTCATTCCATGAGATTCCATTAAAAAATCTATTGGAAAGTGTAAATAACATCACTAAGTATACAAAAAACTCATAAGTGTCCGCCGACATTTGCCTATATTAATTTTATTTGTTAATTTCCCTACCTATGGCGCAATTTTATTTGTTAATTTACCTATTCCCTATGGCGCAAAAGATCTTAGCTGTCGGTCGCCTCACCTAATATTCCATCCAATCCAACATACCAAAAATCCTTGTATTCTTCCTAAACATTATTAATTTTTGTAAATCTAATCTGAAGGGTCAGTTCATGCCAAGTGTTCCAACTTAAGAAAAAATTTCACCTCATCCAGATTGACAAATAAATTTTGTCGGAGGAATCAAAATGAAAAATTTTTATAGTTAGAGTTATATATGTGAGCTGAGATAAAGAAGCAGCTTCCTATGCTTGCCAACACAGAAAATGCTCTACACCGTCATTGAAAAATGGTCGCAAAATGGTGACAAGAAAAATAAAATAGAATTTGTTTCGAACTGTCGAAACGTAAGGTTGTCGACTCTGAAAATATAATTTTTTTTAAGTGGTCGTCATTTATATCAAGTTCCATCACTTCGTGTACATTTACTCTGACATTATAAATCATGTAAAACGAAACGATTTTTTAAACCATTTCATAGATTTCACTTTGATAGACCAAATTTTTATTTTTTTTAATATGAGAACAAATGATAAGTAATGAGATATATGTATGAGCATATATATTTTTCTTCTATCTGCAGTATTTCAACTCCATTGTCCTAGATGAAAGTAGAGCAATTTTAACTACTTTCTGCAATACACGTTATATTACGTTGTGTATTATTTCGGCCCTAGGGGCGAAGTAAATTGTATTTTTTCCCGCTCGATTAAAAATTGAAGGTGAGAGTACATGGTATTGAGATAAAACTCGTCTTTATTCGAAATATTTTCACCAATGATTGCTTTTTCTTGCAAATATTTCTCTCATAAAAATAATAATTCAATGGTATTGTTGAAGTATTGTCCCATTAGAATTTCGGATATTAATGATTACGGTTAGACTATCCTTTTAGCCTCCGCAGCATTCTGTAGCCAAGATCTTCTACAAATTTTACCACGGCGTTAAAGCAAAATCAAATTACCATTTCGACATTATTAAACTTCTTCTTAGTCGTTGAAACAGATTAAAGAAGATGATAGATGCCTCGAATGTCATTCTTTAACAGATTTAAGTATGCCTAATCTTGTGGAACGAAATCATTTTTAAAGTAACCAATGTGATTGTTATTTATGTACGTATTTGCATGAATCTTTGCGGACTTGGTCTTATAAGCAAAATCAATAGATCAAAGATAGTAAATAAATGTCTTTGCACCTTTCCGGTTTCCCGGGAACACTATCCTACATCAGCACGTCAGAACTAAAAAAAACTTTTTCGGTCGAGATGTTCACTTCCCCTTAAAGGGGTACTAAACTGCATACACTCTGATTGTCTGCTGTGATAATTGTTTCGTGTAGAGCGGAAAATGACTGGCTGCGCGATTACTTTATCATAAGATAGGATAATAGCCTCTGCTATAGTTCGTGTCCACGTTCTCGCTATTCCTGTGCACAAAACTGCGCAATGAAGTGGCTCATGTAAATCAGCCCTTACAAAAATGAAATGACTCTCATCTGAAACACATCATTTACGTCTGTTCTCACCACTGATCTCTTGCCCCCTCCTTTTCCTTAATTCCCTTCAATTTCCCGCCCTCACGCCCCCGGCCACACTGCTAGAATGATATATCGTGAGACCTGCGATTGTTCACTGCGTGTTTTTATGGGAAATATATATCTTTATTCGAATTGGATTTTCAGTACCGCAACGGCTCACCTCCCTTAAGGGGCCATAGTCCTCTGCTGAAAACGCCCTTATAGTTTTGCTTTATGACGTAGCCTCTTCGTCTTCCCCTCAATTCTCCACCACGGACAACGGACACTGACTGATGACGCGATGGAAAATGCGTAGGAAAGGTTCAGGAGAAGGTTCGCAGTGACGTTATAATACAAAATTTTCAAAATTTTGATAATCTTCCATGGCGATGAAAGATTCCCAGTTGCAATGAGTGCAATGATTAAAAAAATATATGTATACATATTGTTATCAAGTACTATTGGAAAAGCTGACCAGAAAAGACTAGAAGCCTTCGAAACCTGGTGCTGGAGAAGGATGCTGATGATAAAATGGACTGACAAAATAAGAAACGATAAAGTATACAGAGGATTAGAAGAGGAACCGTGTTGAACACCATACAGCAAAGAAGAACCAGATGAATTGGACACACCGTGAGACACAGTAAGTTGGTGAAGAACATAATTGAAGGTTAAATAGCGGGGAAAGTCCCCAGAGGAAGACCCAGGAATAAGTTCTTAGACCAAATAAAGAGGAGAGTACATTAGAAGAGATGCTAGGATATATGGGGACTAGTATTTGATAGGGAAGGGTGGAGGGCTGCAGTCAACCAATCTTAGGATTGAGCAACCAATGAAGGGTATAGTAAGCGTCATGGCAATCTCCTGATTTTCGACAAATTCGCGTTTTATACGTGGTCGAAACAGTTATGTAAAATGTAAAAAGCAGAAAGTTATTAAATGTATAGTCAATATTAAACCTTTTCTATGGACCTGCGCAAAGTTCAAGTATCAAAGCAGTCTTTAAGTAGAAGCTCGTAGACGTCTACGGAAGCGTTTTCGGCCTTTATATATACAGTCCCCTTAATCCTCTGTCTCGTCAGATGGACCCTCCACCGCTGTCTTTCCCCCCTCATAGCCTCCAGTATCTTTCGCCTCATGACACGTTCCAAGCCAAATGAAGGAAAAATATATAAAATATAAAATTTTACTCCTTCCTCTTCGCCTCTTCCTACCTCTTCCATTCCCTTTCTTGCCTTGGACTTGCTCAAACGAGAGAGTTCACTGAACCCGCCCGGAGTTGTTGAGAGAGAAAGCAACGAGAATTTATTTCTTCGACTTATTTATATTTTTTTAACGTTCTCCCGAACTTTTTGAGTCCGCGGTCCTATTCCTGTCCGAATGGTCTTCATCTTGGGTCTTGGCTGCCTGGAGAAGTAGTACGCTTGGCGACTGAAATCTCTCCGTGCGATTCGCTGAAATCTTTTGAACTCTTTTCAGTATGCTACTTTCCGCGTAGGAACTCACTTGAGGTCACCACAATATATTTAGTAGATTTGGTGGAATAATTCAATGGTTACCGGATTTACTTTGAAAATATCCATTTGGAATGAATTTCAAAATTACTCGGTATTTTTTCACAGTGTTTGATTCTTAGTCGAACGGTTTCGTCGCATAGGCGACGTCATCGGGTAATGACGACAGCCGGCGTCAACAGGCAAGACGACAGCCTGATGATGTTGCCTATGTGACGAAACCGGTCGACTAAGAATAAACACTGTAAAAAAGCACCAAGTAAGTTTTTAATTCATTCAGATTTGGTGGAGATCACCTCAGTAAAAACGAATATCAAAGCGGTGCATTTCGCTCGAACTTAAACATACCTCTAAGCACTCGTGGCTCGGCCATCTTTGATTTTCAGTTTTTTTTGCACAAAGGAAGGCCTTAGCAATAAAAGGCGATTGGATTAATTTTTATCTGATTATCATTATAACTATCGCCGTTTTGCCGCTTCGAATATTATAAGTAAGCGCTATGTGGCTTGCCGCACCTCTAATCTCAAACACCGTCTTTTGAATACTCAAATTTTAAGTAAAAGGACAATTTATAGGTAAATATAATACAATATAAGGATTCGTGTAACGATAAGTCTATTTAATTCTATTTTGAACTCTATGTAACCTCAACTATTCCTTTTCTGATTTTGAACGAAGTATATGGTTTAACCCCTCTCTTCTTTTATCGTAGATAGAGGAAAGCTTATTTTACTATGCAGTAATAACGCAATCATGTACGATAACTGCATAGCATCTGTGGGGTGAAACCGTAGCACAATATAGCAACAGAAAGGCGAAAAAGAAAAGCTAATCGAATACGCTCCTTAAAATAGGAGATGTTTGACTACTCATTTTGGATTTAAATATATATTTTGCAATTAGTCAATACTTATGGAATTCCTGTGTATTCAAATTCAATTCATAAATAAATAAATAGTTTCAGAATGTCCATGCTCTAGACGGTTAAACCATGCTATAGACGGTTAAAGCAGAGCTTTTATAATACTTGCTATTTATAAGTAGAGGTGAAGAATGTACTTTTTGAGGAGGAATAGTGATTGACGAATACCTTTTAAAATGATGAATTGTGTGGGACTAAGGTCTGATTGAGTTGCGTTTTCTATCCACCTATCACCTTTAGGCTGAATTAAATCTCAAAAAACCCGAGATCTGAAACCGCTTTGAAACCTCCTTCGACGAAAAACGTCGCATCTTATAGCGTTATCCGGATTATTGCATCATTTTTAGGCGGAAATCATGTCCATTTCGGGACTTTTATGATATAAATATTGGAGATTTTTCCGTTTAAAACTAAATTATGGAGCGGGGAGCACGATTTTTTTGTCTAAAATAACAATTTTGTAACATTATATGTATAATACATTAATGAGAACAAAATGTGCCTGAAGGAGGAAGTTTATCTTAAATGTATAGAAATGCCAGTTGAATTCGTGGTTCATATGCCAATTGCTGCCTTCAAGTGTAATTGATATATAATTTATATGTGTGATCGTAGAAGATAAATAATACTCTCCAGGATGTTTATAAGCTAATAAATGAACTTAGAGACCGAAAAACGGTTTGGGTATGATCTGACAAAAATATTTTAATTTAAAAGACAAATCATCCTCGTCGTAACTTTCCACGTATAACTGACTAAAAAGCCCTTACTTTGCGAGGCAGATGTGGCCATAAAATCCATTTGATAATTTCATCTCTACTCTCCTATCCTTGCGGAAGAAAATGTTTGGAAACACAATATAGTAGCTACTTTGAGGCTTTAGTCATTTTCTCTCGCCGACGAACGCTGTGCTAGCATCCCTCAGTCTTTCCACTCAAGCTATCTCAATGATTGGTGGAACACCGCTCGTATTTCATCCCTGCTTGTGAATCACCGCTAATTAATTTCGGCTCCGAATTTGATGCATTTTAAAGGCCTTGGGACGGTACGTAATGAGGGGAGATGTGTCCTTCGGACAGCGTCCGTTCGTACCCCCCTCAATTGTCTGGTAATCTTTTAAAGACCCCCTGAAATTTCTTTGCCACTCCTTAGACCTTCCGACGGTCATATGTCAATGTCACCAACCCCTCGCTTATGCAGAGCCCCCCTCATTTCCTCCTCCTGTCAGCCTCCTCAAGCCGATAACGACTTAGGTCTTGCTTTTCTTGCATTGTGTTCCTGCCAGATCACTCAGCAAATTTGGCGCTGCGTGATATTTTCGTACAAGCCCTGGGTAACAGATTTTTGAGCGTGTGAGAAATTTCTTTCCATTCTAGAACCGTTAGTGTTTTTGCCTAATAATCCGCGATTATGGTGTGTTCCAAAATTAGTTGACAGCGTACTCTTATGAAGACTATTGGTTATTCGACATGTTACCTCGATATTTAGAAGTAAGCATTGGAATAATATGAAAGGTATGTTTTCGCGTTTAGGAGAAAACGTGAACATGTTTGCATGATATTCTCCCTCAAGCCGTGGGTTACAGATTTTGGAGCGTATGAGAAAAGTTCTTTCTAGTCTAGAACCGTTAGTGTTTGTGCTTCGTAATCCACGATAATGGTGCGTTCCAAAACTAGCTGACGATGTACGCGCTTGTGAAGACAGTTTGTTATTCGGCATGTGACCTTGATATTTAAGAGGAACCATTGGAATAATATGAAAGGATTTTCGCGTTTAGGAGAAACTCTGAACTGTTTTCATAGAATTATTTCAACATATATGCCAATTTCCCTTAGGTTACGTGTTAAATTAGCCTTAAATTGCCAAGAAACTGAATCGGAGACGTGCATTTTTTGCACTTATCTATTCATGTTGCTAATGAGTTCGTGTACGAAAACATTCTCACATAATTCTGTGCATAAACGAAAACCGCTCTAGGTTAAGGTCCATACCCAAATGGCGGACAGAGTAAATACGAAGAAAGAGAGAGTGAAGGAAATATAGAGAAATTTTGAACTTATCAAGGGTCAGCATTGTGAAGACAGTTTTTGGTAAAGGTTAGGGGGCAACATAAAATAATTTCAGTATCAGATTCGGCGCTGCCTGCACTCGACCGCGAGCCAAGTTTAGTGTCCGCTATTATCATTAGCGTAATCGGCGTAGAGTTATCAAATGTGGCATAATTAGCGTAATAATTTACTTGACGCTAACTGTACCTAAATTTGGAATCACTGAGAAATTGGGATATTATCGGTTAAGTCGATAAGTTTAAGGTAATAAAATTAAAATGACTTAGTATTTTCCACCCTTTTCATTAAAATACCTAACCGGTTTCGATGTTACTACATCATTTTCAGAGGTCGTGTGTTAAATAGCCATCAATTAATATTTTTGAAAACGATTCCTAATTCATGTAACTTATTCCTAATGTACTCATCATTGCTAATAAAATAAATTAAATTTCAAATAACTATACGTAAGCGGTAGGACACCTAGTTTATATCTAATAACATTCGCCAAAATCCATAACCTAAGATTATAATTGTAAGTTTTTATCCAAATCAAGACACACAAGAAGAATAAGAACAAGTCTCTTCGAAAACAGAGGAAAAAATACTACCGGTCAAAATTACCGGTGCCGGGGTTGTAGGTTTGGCCTAAGCCTTAGGTTGTAGGTAAGCCCTAAAATCCCGGAGTTCTAGTGATAAGTGCAGGTTCAGTAGTCCTATATATGTACCGAAAGGATATGGTGGAGGAATCCTTCTCCCAACCGCCTCAAAACCTCCCCATATTCCTCCTGTACATATATAAATCCATCGCTCCTGTGCGTAACGCACGATCTCTGAAGATGTTGTAACATCGAAACCGGTAAGGTATTTGTATAAAAAGTGTGGAAAATACGAAGTCATTTTTCTTTCTCTACGTCTAAATTATACGAAGTACATTAGTCTACAATCATGTATGTAAGTCATGTATGGTGTGGACAAGTTTTCATCTCTTACTACCCATTACAAAGAGAAAGAGGCATGTGGGAGCGTTGAAAAGCTTTTACTTTTGCGTGCCCTTGCCTTTGTTATGATATTCATAATTTAAAAAAATCCTACTTTTTTAAGAAAGGAAAGATTACTCTTAGTCTGAATATCCATCTCGTCTCACGATCTTATGTAACAATTACAGTAAGTAAGTTAATAAATAATTTGTTGATCGCTCTGGGTACAGGCCCTAAAGAGCAAAAAATACAAACATTTGCATACATGCGTACATGTTCATATATGACCCAATAAGAATGTTCAAACAGTATTGTACATGCATAGATTACAACAAAGGTTCTATTGAATATTTAGAAAGAAATCATATCATTTACTTTTAAAAGTTTTAATTGAGCTAATATGCTAGGAACTCTGAATATGACGTTAATGCCTTCACATGAAGTGCGCCGCGCTACCTCTGTTGAACTATATACTTAAAGGGTGAAATTTGGCTAATGTCCTTGGGCTATAAAAACAAGCAACATAATGCGTTTGTAGATCTAATCCCCGTATGAGAGGAAAATTTGTACAACTCTTCGCTAGGGGCGTGCGTTCAATGTCAAAAGCTTCTTCAAACACCAGGAACAACGGCGTAAGTCAAATACGTGTAACCGAGAGAGCGGAAATCGAAATCAGTTGGCAAGACCTGACTACAAAGGGAAAATACTCCTACAGAGAGGGACACGTAAATGTGGTGGGGTTCTGGGGCGAATGCTGCACTCCCCTGACCGGGTCTCGCGGAGTTCCTGCCTAAGTTATATATACGAGAATGGACAATAGGTTAAGGGATACAATGGTGGGGCACGCTTTATAGAGGTAACTTAATTTTTTTTTAAATATTTCGGGAAAGATTTTTACGGTAAACTTAGCATAATTAGGAGTTAAACATGGGGAAAGCCTATAAAGGGACTTTTAAATGATACAAATGAATTGTTAGTAAAATTTCTCTTGCCTCCAGGGGTTGAAATTCACCACGAAAAAAATCATCTCACTTGCCCAGGACTCGAATCCGGTTCTCCCAATCGCCGGTCAGGTGTGTGCTCGAAGTTTGCCTTGAAGGAATATACCTTGGTGGCTAACACACTTGACTGTTAAATTGCGAGATCCGGGTTTAAATCCCGGTCAAGTCAAATGATCTTCATGGCGAATTCCAACCCTAAGTGTATATGCACCCTTGAGAGTGACTTCGAACCATATCATTTGTCAATGCAGTGATTGAAAATTCGTCATGGCTCCTTATAGTGTAGGGCCCTAAATCCCTTTAATACTTCTTTAATCAATTTTAATAAAATGTCGGATAGAGAAAGTCTCAACATCCTGTCGTAAATATGGCGTAAATATCGAAAGAATTGAAGATATATTGTACTTATCAACAGAGGAGAAACCTGATGTTGAAAGAACTAATTTTATTTTCAAAATAATTTGTGCTTGATGGGAAACTTAAAAGCTTGTTCTGTAAACGTATATACATCAGCTTTTTGATGTTATTGCCTCTAGTATGCACCCTGATCAGCTTCTAGTTTGATATATTGCATCGCAGAAATTGGCTTTTGACTGAGCAACGAAATTTTAACACTAAGTAATTCGTTTGACTTCGAAGTCTATTTCGACTTATTGAGCGCACTAACTGGAACAGTTTTCTGCTTCATAAACAGCCAAATATCTTCATATTTTTTCATGGCGGTACTTTTGATTGTAAACTGCTGGCCTTTAATAATTATTTTCTATAAATAGATGAAAAAGGAAACATAGAAGAAATAATGTCAAAACTATTGGTTTTCAAAACTATTGGAAAAAATGACAAAACTATTTATTGATAAAAATTGGTACTTATTCCCCCAAAATGGAATGAAACGGTTGACTTAAACCGGTTAAACGGTAAAGTATAGGATTAAGATTTTACCTTTAGGACTGAAGATATATTTCCCTTATCATTACAATTTTTAGAATTTCTTTTTCAAATAATAAATTAAACATTTAAAATAATGGTATTACGTTTCCCTTCATGACAAAGGCTTTTAGTCGAATTCTGAAAAAAATAACCTGAGAACTAGTTATATCAAATCATCGTTTTAGTCTTCAAAGTTTTGCTTGTAGCAACCCATGTTTCAACAGAGGATAGTGGTAGCTAAGCATGGTGGCAACTGCTTGCGCAAAGTGTGAAGTCAGGAAGGGAGAGGCTCGAGGCATTTAACTGAAGAGGGTGAAAAAAGTTTCCAGCAGCAGATTATATTACAATGCTATGGGTCCAAACAAAGATGCATCACGACATGGTGATACTATTCTCAACCAATCGAAGAGCCCCATTTTAACAGACGGAATGAAAGCCAATTAGACTAGAAAGTGAATTTCAGTAACACATTGATTATTGTAAATTTTACAATGAAGATTTGCGGCCAATGGTCCCCTTATTGTCATACTTGGGCCGGCCTCAGTGGCAACGGCGTAATTTCCTCGCCTTCTACATCGAGGGTCAAGGGTTTGATTCCCATCTGGGTGGTTATATCACCATTCAGCGCATGGGTGTTGGGTTTCGTCTGTTGATGTTGTTATATACCCGATTTAAATTTGCCAAATGGGTTGTATATGGGGTAGTGAAGATTAAACAAAAATATAAAAAAAATAAATGCTTTCTTACTCCTCTGTCGCTGGCAGTTAGGTTGAAATAGACCATTCCGCTGAAAAAGGATTATGCGTGAATTTCACCATGTATATAGCCTACAGCATTTACTTGTAGTCTTTCTGCATTTTACCAAGCACAAAACACTCTTTTTCCACCATTTTCCAAGTGTCCATAGTGATACTATTCTCAGCTAATCGAGGAGCCCCTTTTAAGAAGACGAAAAAAAGAGCCATAGAGAACTTGATAGTGAATTACTTTAACATATTGGTTATTGTTAATTTTACAATGAAGATTTGGACTCGTGGGTACCCTTATTATCATACTTCAAAATTTTCTTACTCCCTCTGTTGCTGCCAGTTTGGTTGAAATAGACTATTCCACTGATAAAAAAGGATTGGGCGTAAATGTTACTATGTTTCGTTAACACTATTACAATATTTACTTTAAGACTGTCTGTGTTTTATACGCAGCTCTCTCTTTCTCCACCATTTTCCAAGTGTCAAAAAGAGTCCACTTTATGCCCTCATCCTCTTTTCAAGAAGAACCCCTAGTGCCGGACCCATTAAACTCAAGTAAAACGCTTATCAAAAACCCCGCGGGCCCCTTGAAGCGAAAACGGATGAACTCTCCCGAACGTGAGGCGGGAAGCATTGGAGTCGCTGGAGAAGCATCCAGAAGGCTTGCATAAACAGTCGAATTGGCAACATCGCCGTCCCACCTCCCTCCCTCCTTCCCTCTCCGGAGGATTGATGGCCCAGAAGGATTTTCGGCGGAGCGGGTTTTGCACGAGGAGCAAGGGACGAGAGGGGGAGGGTGCGGTATCTGCGAGGGATTTAAGGGAGGAGGAGGAGGCTGGAGAAATGGAGAAGGCGGGGAGGGGAAAGATTTAAGAGGTCCTGGCAAAGAGGAGGGTAGAAAGAGGGACAATATGACGTGGCGTGCGTGGGTGTCGTGTGGGACGTTGTATTATCCGTCCCCAGTCGTGCGTTTGGGGGCGATGATGCGAAAACGATTGAAGGATGAGGAGGCGGGAGTGGATAGAGATTGGCCGAGATAAAGATGTGGCCAAGGGTTGCTCGGTAGCGGGAAAATTTCTATGTTGATGCATGCGATCACCATTATTTCAACCACCAGTTGGCCGCCAAATTTACTTTAGATTTAATGTTTTCCGGCGTATCTTAAGGAAGCCCTTTATTAAGGACGCTTCATCGCGACTGTGTCATTGTTGGTCATTCAATCCTAAGATTTTGTATACTGGGGCTGCAGTCAACCAATAGTAATTGAACCGGGGATGACATTCGCGATGAAAAGATCATTTGACTTGACCGGGATTCGAACCCGGATCTCCCAATTACCGGTCAGGTTTTCAAATTTCCAAACATTGCATGTAACAAATGATGTGGTACGAAGACACTCGCACGGGTGCATATACACCAGGGTTTTGGTTGACTGCAGCCCTCCATCCTTCCCTATCTAATGCTATTTCCCCTACCTCCTGGTACCTTTCCCGTCGTAGACGGATCTCGATGGCCTTCTTGACTAGTAGGTCCCATTTACCATACATGTGTTTTATTAGTTTTCCCGTTGTATGGCGTAGTCCGAGTTAAGGAGGACTCGTTAATTAATACCCTCGTTAATACAGCATCACTGAAAAAGTAAATAAATCTACAGAAATTATTTTTCTCTACTCCTAGATGTTTATTTTTGGGAAAGAGATTTAAAGGTTCATTTGGTATATTTTTTTCACTCCTCGTTCACGTTGTTTAAAAGTTATTATTTGGCAAGCCTAGTCCTTTGTGATCTTTTAATCTCGAGAGGAAGGTCATTTGTGCCAATGTACCGCGGCGTCTCCAATCATATATATTATTTCTAAAAGGTGTTTTTTTGTCGCAACGCCATAACTTCCATAATTTTTCTTCAAAATCAATGATTCAAACATCGTTTTAAAGCTTATGTTCCCCGCTATTGACGAAAAATAGACAAATGGTTTAAAATTAAAGTTTTTGTTATAAAATGATACAGTGCCATCTGTTGACTATGTAATCAACTAATATGTTGGCTATGGTTACGTGCTTAAAAGACTGCAGGAGGCGCCATCTATTAACACATCGTTTAGTTAGATTGTTTACATTCTACATGCAATCAGTGTTACCGTTTACCGTTTGCGTTTACGTTATGTATATTTAACACAAACATAAATAACATATAACTGTCCATGGGAAGAAATAGGTAGAAGAACAGGAAGAAAGATGGAAGAAACAGGAAGAAGCTGCATACTGTGGGAAATATTAGACAGGTAGAAGAACAGGAAGGAAGAAACAGGAGGAAGCTGCATACTGTGCGAAATATTCGCACGGGTCAGCTAGTCCTTTACTTAAACCTTTCCGGTACTTATTCCGGCTGATGAGTTTTATCTTATCATCATTGGTCATTCGATCCTAAGATTGGTTGACTACAGCCCTCCATTCTTCCCTATCTTATGCTAGTTCCCCTACCTCCTGGTATATTTCCCTATGACTGTCTTCGTTATTTGGTCCATGAACTTAATCCTTGGGGACTTCCTCTGGGGACCTTTCCCTCTATTTTGCCTTCAATCACATTCTTCACCTACCCCTTGTCTCTCGGGGCGTTTCCAATTCATCTGGGTCCTCTTATCTGTATCGTGCTCCATATGCTCCTTTTATTTTCTACTATTTCTATTTATTTCTTTGTTTCCTATTTTATCCGTCCTTTTGATCTTCAGCATTTTTCTGCAACACCAGGTTTCGAAGGCAAGAAACAAACCAAAGATTCCAGTTTTAGTTTTCTTTCTGTAAAATCCCTGCTTTAAATGAGTATGCTGCGTTTACAGGTGGAAAACAAAACAAGGTACGAAATATGAAGAGCTATCCAAGAAATTAATATAAATTACCCTTTTTTTTGTAGCTATAGTCGCCGACTGCTGCTCCATGCCTACGGAATTACCGGCTTTTGACTTCTAATGTCGTAGTCACAGTAGCCGTATCAGACTGGACTTGATTTGGCTGAAAGCTGTCAATATTCATGATGAATAATTGTTATCTTAAACAATTTTTTTGAAACGGCACCTCACGTTTTACCATTGAGGCATTGTGAAGTGAAACTTTTATTGCCATCCGAATGTGCCTGTGGTAGTAAAAAAAAAGTGTTTCACTCATTATAAATATCACAGCAATTAGCTGATATTTCGAAAATAAAAACATTAGCCACATATTTTTTGCAGTCGTCTTGTAGGAATTTTTCCCTTCTCATTGACAGCATTTTGAGAAAATGCAATTTATATAAAAAGCTGGTGCCTTATATCAAAAGAGGGGGAGCAACTTTTTACCGGTGAACAAGGTAAATGGAAATGACACCTATGTCATTACATGTTGGAAATACATTTAAAAAAGAAACTTCTCATGGTCCACGAAGCAATTTTTTATTCCATTAACTTGCCGACCGAATTTTCCACTTGCAAATTCATTATGTTGTGTTTTATGCAGCTTACCTTGAGGGTAAATATACGCGGAGCACGGGAGGGAAGAAGCAAGTCTATGATATTGGGGAAGGATATTGATGAAGAGCATGTCGTCTGACTTCACCTCCTTGAATGGAAAGCTCCAAAATATACCAATTAAAAGCCATTCTTTGGTGATAAATGCACTATATTCCGTCGGAAAATAACGCGTGGTTGTATGTGGGTAGCGAAACATATTGAAATTTGCACGGAAATCTCATTAAAGTGGAAAATTCTATTCCCCAAGACGTAACTCTACTGTAAGAAGTGAAGGCCACGCTTAACTGCTTGAATTCCCAAGCTCAGATACGGCAGCTGATGATAGCAAAATACCGATGATCTATTAATAATTTATTTTTATGACAGTGAAATATGGTGACAGTAGAATAAGACTGCCCTCATGGATCATATTTTAGGGAAGTAGAGTCATTTCCACGCTTAACTATCACAGTTTCCATGGCTGCAATCCTTCATTACCCATTTTGAAGTGTTTTACTCTTATTCGGAGTTGCTATCGAGGGGTATTGTGTTTAATAACACCCGGAATGGTTACATGTATGTAACCAAGTAATTACGTGGTACTCTCTCCAAGGGTTCTTTGTTCCATAGGTTCAAATGCTGTTCTACATCTGCATCTACATGATACCCTTCGAGCCGCCGATTGGGCGTGTGGCGGGGGGTGTTAGGTCACCAGCCGTGGAAAGATGTAAGGTTTTGGAGATGAAATGGTGACATGTATTATAGGAGTGTATTTAGTGTAGCTCAATTTTAATTGTGGCCGCATATTGTTCGCGGAAAGAAGTTTTTGTACCTATCTGTTCGGCAATGTATTTCTCTTATTTAATCCCTTCTGTCAGACCTGGAGGTGTACTGAAGAGTCTTGATTATATTATCTGTGTCGCTGTGAAATACATTCGTTGTTGCATTCAAACCACTCGTGAAAATCTCACATAGCCCATAGGAATATTGTTGATGGAGTGGAAAATCATAAATGGAGACGCAATAAACAATATTACCACCATTGGTCGCTCAATTCTAAGATTGGTTGACTGTAGCCCCCACCCTTCCCAATCTAATACTAGTTCCCTTGCCTCCTGGTATCTTTTCCTATGCACTCTCTTCCGTATTTGGTCCATGAACTTATTCCTGGGTCTTCCACTTGGGACTTATCCCTCCATTTATACCTTCAATTATGTTCTTCTCAAACCCATTTTGTCTCAGGATGTGTCCAATCTATCTGCTTGTTCTTTTCTGTATGTTGTCCCATATAGTCCTTTCCCCTTCTACCCTTCTGTACTCTTCATCATTTCTTATTTAGTCGTACGTAATGAAACATTCATCTGAAACTTAAGTTAATCATCTGTGTGATTAAAACTCATCGAAATCTCCAACCGTTTGTTATTGTTACTCGTGGCTTCTTTTTAACGCTCTAGGAATCATTCCGAGTGTATTACACATTTTTCCTGCTCTCAAAGGTAACGGAAACGTTAGGCTATTGTCTCTATTTTAAAGATGTAGATAGGCTGGTATGTCTTTTTGCCGGTCTAAAAAATGAGGAAGAGAGGAGAGAATCCTGACGTCGGCAATGATCTATCCTGAAATAATGGTGCCAAAAGGCTTCACAATTTGTTTTGACGCACGGAATACCACACTTGAATATCTCTTCATGTAAGACCCAATCAGGGATTGGAAAAGCAGTGACGCGTATGAGCGACAAATTATGCGAATTACTCTGCCGTATTTATATCTACCAAAATAGCTTCTCTTTAGGTACTATTGTTGATTAAAACAAAAATAACATCTCGCTAACATAAGAGACGTTGTTGATAAACATATCACTTTCGTCCTGATCCCCTTGTCTTCTCTATTATCTTCCCTTCCATGACTGGTGTTCTAAAAATCACTGCCGCACACCCGCAGGGTGGCTCTTGAGGTAGTATGTAGATTAAGTGAATTATTTTTCTGAGTGTCAGTGATATATAAATTATTTCGTTGGCTCTCACGCTACCGAGCTCAATAGTGGCCGACGAAAGTAGGAAGAATATGGCTAATTGTTTTTTAAATATTTTGGTTGGCTAAAACGCGAAGCATATCGGGGATATCCTCCCCCCATTCAAAACGTTTTTCGCTGTTATTCGATCGCTCTTTCCATTTGGAATTTCCCTTGTCAGGAATTATCTCGCACATCTCTTTTTGAAGTCACTTCAGTCGTGAGATTATCGCAAAAAAACGCGCTATCATTTTAGAAAAATGCCGAGCAAACATCCTCTTTTGTGTTTTACGCCTTTGTCTGGCAGAAAGGGATGATGTTTTGACACACACATCTTCGTTCGACCGAAATTTATCCGACTGGTTTGCACGCAAAAAATTTAATCAGTGATAACGTCATGAAACGAGCGTTGCCACTTTTGGTATCGCGTTGCCATATTTTGACAAAATTTTGAAAATATCATTTCTCAAGCTCTTAAGGTAGTTTGAGCGAGATAGTTCCCTAGTCATAATAGCGATGATATTCAAATTGTACGTTTTAATTTTACCAGCTGTGGGACACATGGATTAAATAATACAAAGTGTGTAATAATGTGATTTTATATGACGGAAATTCTTAGTAATTAAATGAAAATAATACTTTAACTTGGCTCATTTTTTTCGCGGGGTAGTTTAAAACTTCTTCAAAACGGAAGGTTATAAATTTATGATCCCGAATAAGTTACTGAAATGACAATATGATTAATGTTCAAGAATAGTTAAAAAACTACACCCTGTAATTTTTAGACGAAATGTAGGAGTTAGAAATTCCTCATTTATTAAAATATGGTCTCTCTGGAGTGCATACACGTACCATTTCCCATGGAAAAGGGCTATTTTGTTTCGTCAAAAATCTCGGAAACTAGTTCGGTAAGGGGCTGATATTTTAGTATCTGTGGAAGGGTGAGATATTTTTCTCTAAAATGAAACAAAACTCATTGATTTCTCGGTGAAATGATTTTTCGCTCAACCTATCTTAATTATGTGTGCATTTTTAATTAAGTCTTCGTTAGGCATTTTTATATCACCTATCAACGAGAGTTTATGTTGTGAAAACTTGCCTGCGATGTAACTTATGCATAGATTCAATTGGTGGATGGGCGACATTGTAGTTAATCAAACTTTGTGTCTTCCACAGGTTTATTCTTATGAGTACAACCGGTTTCGGCAGTTACGCCATCAGGCACACCCTGAACCCTGTGTGCCTGATGATGACGTACCTACCGAAACCGATCTGTATATATTATTTTTCAAAGAGGTATTTTTGTGGATATGCCATATCTCTCTTGATTTTTTATCGAAATTGATGATTGAGAAGTCATTTTAAAGCTTATGTTCCCCGCTTTTGACGAAAAATAAAAAAGTTTATAATTAATGTATTTGTTTACAATATTTTAAAAAATGATCAAAACTTTACAGTGCCCTCTGTTGACAATATAATCAACTAATATGTTGGCTATGCTTACGTGCTTAAAAGGTTGTGGGAGGCGCCATCTATTAACAGATCGTTTAGTTAGTTTGTTTACATTCTACATGCAACCAGTGTGACCGTTTACCATTTACGTTTACGTTATGTATCTCAAGCACAAACATAAATAACATATAATTGTCCATGGGAAGAAACAGGTAGAAGAACAGGAAGAAAGAAGGAAGAAACAGGAAGAAGCTGCATACTGTGCGAAATATTCGACAGGTAGAAGAACAGGAAGAAAGATGGAAAAAAACAGGAAGAAGCCGCATACAGTGCGAAATATTCGACAGGCAGACGAACAGGAAGAAAGAAGGAAGAAACAGGAAGAAGCCGCATACTGTGCGAAATGTTCGCACAGGTCAGCTAGTTTTACTCATAACCATAAAACTGTGGAAGACACAACGTTTGATTTACTGTTAATTTATTCACCTTCATTACGCTTAACTTTGGAATATAGCTTTAATATTCGTCGCCACGATGTGTGTTCGTATGCTATTTTCAATGTTAGCTAAAAAGGTTGATGTTCAAGCCCTACAGAAATTGAAATCGGTCATCTGATTTACGTGATTAATTGAATAATTTTTTTAGCTGGCTCTTCTCCTAAATAGAGTAAAACTAAACTCATTGAAATTCGTCGTCCATGTTTTGAATTGAAAACAAATAGAGGGCGACAGTAAACAAATCTGTGAAAAGCCAATTAGCATGCTTTATAATTGCGGGTAAATTATTAATATTATTCTCCTATCTATTTCGACGGTCACTCAATTTTGGAGTTCTCGGATTAATTAACTGATGGTAGTTGAACTGTTTGTCCAAAGGCCAATTAATCCTTATGGCTACCAATCCACCGTCCACTCTGATATTTACCGGCGATTCCCCCGAAAAATTCGAAAGTGGCGGATGCCTTGTCGTACCCCCACTGCCGGCCATTATTTAAAGGGAATGGTCGAAAACAATCGAGTCATCGATCTTTTTCCCCAACGGTCTATATCCCGTTTGAATGATCATTGCGCTGAAAAAGAATCCGTTTTGCCACAGACAAAAGAGCGTCACTGTCTTTCACCATTTGTTTTTCCCCGCGCGAAGGCTGAGAGAAATGACAATATAGCTCTGACGGCCTCTGTTATCGCTCGTGGTGGTGCAATATTAATCACTGAGGGAGTTGAGATTCAGAAACACCCGTAGAAATTCCGCGGGGTATTTTATCTCGCAAAACGGCCCCGCGTATTGCAGCTGTGAAATACCGAATTTCCGAGAGTATTGCTCGCCCTTTTGTGTTTTGGGAGTGTAAAGGGAGAGCATTTGGAATCGAAATGTTAAGGGCATTGGGTAATTTATGGGCAGAGGTAGTATATTTTCTATTTTTAAGGGACGCGGTCTCTAAATAGCACCTGTCTGTAATTGCGTAGAAATTAGATCAAATATTTCTAACGACAATTTGATTCATGCTACATGGCAGCATCGATTTATGTAACCTATTCAAGTTCTGATGTCAACTAGCAACGATTTTACTGGAAGAAAAACAGTATCGGATAGACAATTTTTTTACATTTCAGAAGAGATATACCTCTGATAAGGATCGGTAGGAAAATACCTATGACATCGCAAACTAAATTAAAAAGCGATTCTAGTTTCAATTTTGGTCTCAGATAAGAGATTTTTTTCTACATGATGGTACATTTTTTAGTTTTTCTCATTAAAGCTTGCCTAGGTAAATGGCCTATGTCACGTTCCATATGTACTTTATTCTCTGAATAGTTTTACTCAGTTGCCATGCATATATGCATTTGTTATTGTACTTTTCGTCAATTATGTATGCCCCCCTATGCAAAATCGGAAACTTATTCACACAAAAATTGTTCCTTTGAAATAATTTTTAGGTCAAAGGAATGGAAAAAGTCAGCTGTCGGGAAGTTCAACAATGGGTTTTGTGGAGGATTCGCGAAAGTGACCGTAATATTTATTCCAAATTTAACGCTATTTGAAAATTTTCAAATAGTTGCTGATTTGAAATATTGGATTGAATCATTCTTGGTAAAATGTGGCAGAAATAGCTCAAAGTTACTATACTTTATGTTTCGTACTGCAATTGTATTTGAAACTGACTGGAATAGAGAAAATTCCCATGCGTTGATTTTAGTAGTAGTCATGAAGGCCTTACGACAAATGAAGGCTGGAGGATTTGATCGAAGTATTATAGCTGCAAGGAGCAACCAAAGATAATTACACAGTTAAAATATATTAAATCGACTGAATTTCTAATATAGGATGCTTGAAACAATTCGATGAAGAAATTTATATATATAATTCAAAGAATGGTTTCCGTGTAATATTAGGTTATTATTGTAGCCCCATGCTATGTTCCTAGAATTGGTAGAAGTAAGAATACTGATAGATACGATAGAATATTATTAGGTATAATTATTCCTTCTTTTGAATCCCTATTTTATTTTAACATATCGTGAAGCTAGAAATTGACACACTGTAAACGTGAAATTCATCTGCGCCATCTACCTCTGTCCTATCCTAATTACTTATCTTTACATGGCTGGTGTCCTGATAGGTCCCTTATTGCGGGACCTCGCGGCGGCTGTAAGGGTAGTTTGTAAGTGTAGATAAAAGGAGAGTTTAGTGGTCGAATTTTTATTCGTTCAGTTCGAACCTAATAATAATTACGATAATAATAGTTTAATTTATTTCGGGAATTAGAGTGTAGTACGAAATAGGTAATCGTCAAGGATGAGCCTGTATTGCGGTTACTATCAGATAGCTGATCCATGCAAAAGCAATAGCAACAAACAAGACATGGTTTAAATTTTGCAATCAAATGTTGAACAATACAGTGAATAGTTACAAAATAATACAAAAAAATGACTCAGGGATATTCGAAGTGATAAACAGTGATTACAAAATATGAGAAAAATAAATGTTTTATCAAATATAATTCATATACAATAATAGTACAATAACAATTCATTTTTTACTTCTAATTCAATAAATATTACATGCAAATGACAGAACAAAGCCTCGATGTTATTTATGAGTAATAATCAATTTTTTATTTCCTCAAGAAATTTTCGAATATTTTTTTTCTTCCTATGTGTTTGTTGGAACTAACAGAAATAGTCGAGGAAATGGGAATATACTGGAGATACAGGAGATCAATCCGTAACTTATATGTATACGAATCAAAGGGCTCAGGTGAGGCTGGCCGATTGTGAATCAGGATGGGCGCTTATAGGTCGAGGGGCAAGGCAAGGATGCCCGTTGTCGCCATTGCTTTTCAACATTTATGCTGAGGAAATGGTAAGACAGGCATGGTAAGAACTTGAGGTTGGAATCAAAGTGGGATTTCTTATAAAATCAGTTAGATTCGCGGACGATCAGGCATTGGATAGTGGATCTTTGTGACGCTTTCGAAATGCAGTGCGGAATATTCGGAATGAAATAAATCATAAGAAACCGAAGGTAATGAGATTCTCTAGGACAAAGAAAGCGAAGATTGTGATTAAAGTTGGAGGACACAAACTCGAGTAGTAGAACATTTTCATTTCTTAGGTAGCACGCTAGAGGAAAACGGGCATTGTAGCAAAGGCATACGGAAGAGAATTGCGCTAGCTGAGGAGGCGTTTAGTAATAGGAGAGAGTTGATGATGGGGACAATGGGTAAGGATGTGAAGAAGAGGCTGGTGAAGAACTTGATATGGAGCGTAGCGTTGTATGGGGCAGAAATGTGGACCAGCAGAAAGGAGGACGAGAATAGGCTGCAGGCATTTGAGATGTGGGCTTGAAGAAGGATGGTGAAGGTTAGGTGGACGAAAAGGTAGAATAATGAGGAAGTGCTTTAGATGATGGGCTAGGAAAGGAAACTTTTGAACGAAATCCGGGATAGGCAGGGTAGATGTCTGAAAGATGTAATAGAGGGTCATGGATTGTTGAAGATTGTGATAGAGGGAAGTATGTTCGGCAAGAGGCGAAAGGGAAGAAAGAGAATAGGTTTCATGGATGGGATGAAGAAGGGTAGAACTTATGGAGAGGTGAAAAAGGATATACTAGAGAGAGTCTCCGGGACGAGATTCTCTGACATGCAACAAAACATACCTTTACCTGTAGAATTCATAATAAAAAAAAGATGTGTGTCCGAAGGACATTAAATATTTTTCGTGGCATGTATACAAAATATTTTTGGAATAAGGTTAGACAAGGATTAGGTGAAGAAACAGCATTTCTTTCACGCAAACTAAGGACTTGTGTCCTGGGTAGCAAATTCTCTTCGTCGCCACTTCTCAAATAAAAATATTTAAGACTTTATAAAAATACATGCATCTGAGAGGCAATATGTTCAGTTCTAAGAACAGTGGGAATGAGTGAGAGAAACAGTTTTTGTACATTATCACACGTACTATCCACACCTATCTTTAACACTCCGAGTACGGACGTAACTGACTTCGCGCCGTGTACGGATCCCCAGGATCCAGAATTTAAAATACCCTAGTAAGAAATGAATAAATATAGAATAAGATTAATAATTTAGACTAATTTAGACTTTAGAATAAAAACTGTAAAATATTACATTTTTCAGAAAGGAAATACTTAATTTCACATTGACATACTAAATATGCAATATTTCTAAGGACGGAAAAAGAACAACTTTACAAAGTTCACCAGTAAGTTTTATTCACGACCCGGGTTTCGACAGTTTATGTCCTCTTCTTACTTGTGATATTTGCAAAGTTTGTTATTTTACCATCATGGAGAAATTCCACAAAGTGACCCCTGACATTGTTCGTATTGTTTTCTAAGGACAATATTTGGATGAAACAAAAAAATATTTTTGGAGATAAAATTAAGTTAGTTTAAACGTGTTGACTTTCTTATTCTCTTATTCATATTAATTCTCCCATTTCAGAATAACTAGGGCCACATACAGTCAAAAATTATATCTTACATTTATTATAGAGGAAAACAAAGACGTGAACAGCGAAGACACATTGAGGAAACTTAAAATCGAGTCCTCTAGGCTTCGAGAACAATTTCAATGTGTTGCAGTGGCGTGCTGAGTGAGTTGAATTTGTCTAGACTTGGCACTGCCCCGTTATAACAGCGTCAAAGTATATTACACAGTTACACAATGTAAGTTCGAATCCGGCTCCTAGAAGACCCTCAGTGTTATACAGTCCGGAGAATCGTATAATTTAAATAAAGGTATACTTTTGTTTTAGCTTTTAAACTAAAAATATGAATCTCTTGGAATACGTTAAGTTTCAAATACTGCAGAAAACAATTAAAATATTTGTTAATATTGCTGTTTTCAGGTATTCTCGTCGCGTGTTTAGTTTTTTTGACTAGTTTCTCCCCTCTTCCTGGGGGCGTCTTCAGGTCCGTTGGACATTATCTCATTATTGTTATTATTTATTTCCCGTTGTTATGTATTTCGTTGCTAGTTCATCTAGGACCATAGGGTGTCTCCATTGCCCGCTCCTCGCTGTGGTCCGACCACTCTCTCCCAGGTTGAGGCAAGTGGGTATAACGATTTTCCCTTGAGAGTACTCTCACTTGGTCAAAGGCAATCTGATGTCCTGGCTCGAATCACGCATGCTCTGCAACTGCGGAGAGGCTGAATCTCTTCTTTTCGGTGGCCCTCTGGTGCTCTTTAATTCTACATTGAATTGCTCTCCCCGTTTGGCCGATGTAGGATTTACCACATCTACATTTTATTTCATAGACTCCTTCATACATTGCTGCGGGAATTTTGTCCTTGGGTTTTGGGATGATATCTCCAATTTTCTTCGAGTTTGAGAATCTCGTCACTATACCAAAACAATAAATAGTAACAATAATTAGAAAATGTCCAATGGACCTGAAGACGCCCACAGGAAGAAGGGAGAAACTGTAGTCAAAAAAACTAAGCCGAAGAGAATACCTGAAAACAGCAATATTAACAAGTATATGAGTCGCGGAAGCCTTCAAAGAAATAAAAATATTTATTTTCGGTCTCCGGAGAACCGATTTCCGTACTCCCTCGTGTCAAAGAGAGCGGATCCGAGTTAAATTCTCGTGAGTGAGCATTTAGCTTAGCCACTATACCGTATGATTTTATGATCTCGGCTGAATTATAGAATATTAATGAATGGGCCGTCCTTGCGGTCATTGGCGGGGACTTAGTGGAGCCATGAAGCGGACAAGTGGAGGGACAGCCCGGAATTATTTTGTCCAATCCCGAGAAACAAACGACATCGGCGCGACCATTATTCCAATTTTTTTTTCTCATCGTTGCGTTTTTTCATTCCTGGTATGGTATGGGTGTTCCCCATTCTCCTCTCGTCGCTCTTTCCATATCTCCTGTTTCGCTAACCCCTTGTGCACAAGGGATCGAACTTCCCCAAGCCACCCACGTCACGGGGCAGTGGGTTCGGGGGTGAGAGTGGGGTGGTAATTGGTCGTATATGCATATAGAGGAGGGTGAAAAATAACCTCTCCTGTTGTCGTCCGTACCACACTCTCTCCACACTCACGCACACGATCCTCGCCCTTCCAGGACTCCTGGATGGGGCTGGTGAAAAGGGCTTAGCGTGGAAGCGAAGACGAGCCTTCCTGTCCTACCCATATTCTCATCCCTTTAGACACTCGCACACCACCCTAACTCGCACACCAAAATTTTTTTTCATACGGCAAGCCCTCTTTCTCTCTCTTTCTCTCTTCAAAAAAATCCCCGTGAAATATGAAGGTTAGCGTCACCTGATATCCGGGAAAAAAAGACCGATAGCATGATTAATGGCGCGGTACATTGTTAAAAAAAACACATATGCGCATATACGAGAGGGTTAGGATACACACACTCACGAAACACATACTGGGGTAGCGTCGGGAAGGGGGTGAGGTTTTTTTTTTTGTTTGGGTGGAAAAAAGAGGTGGAATTTAGAAAAAAATTGAGAATGGGGGTAGGTGAGAGAGAGACGTGGGTGTCGGGAAGAGGAAGGCGGCAGGTAGGGGGCGGGGGTGAGGAGGTACACATGACGCCCACGAAATCGTTCGAAAAGCCCTCTAGCGGTGGGGACGCGATAGGTCGCGGCTGTGAGGGGGGGAGCTAGCTTTAGCGCCCTCGCGATAGCGCCCGAGAAAGAGGTAGGAAACTCTCCTCGTCCCGGTTTTTACGTGCTTCCGTTAAAAGAGGAGAAGTAACTCGATGACATAGAGAGAAGGACGTGGCTCCGTTGACTCTTATCTCTTGTTTTTTGTCTCCCTTTCATTCTTGCTCTCCCCCTATCTCTTGTATAGAAATGTAAATTTCATGTTTTTGCATGACATCCGTTGCGGATGTTAATGTTCTTCAAAACGTTGCATGTATTCATTCCTACATCGCACGCAAAACCATCGCGTCATTCCTTTTTTGGCTATGCAGAGTCAAAAATCGTAGCAGGATGAACGGTCTAAGGATTAGTTATGTGGAGTTCCTTCATCATGAAAAATAAAAAGAAAGAAAATTGGTAAAATTTCCACTTATGGAAATATCTAACTGTTTCGTCATACCATGCATTTCGTCATACCATTTGCATCATTGCCTAGTCGAAAGAATAGTGGAAATTAATTATATCATCTCAAGTGGAATTTGAAAGAATTAGTTATTTTTTCATAATTTCAGTCGAAAAACTGAGATACAATTAGCATTAAGATGTGTCAAAATAGCTCTCTTTTGCTGGTTTCCTTCATGATCAGAACGTGTATTGTGCTAGACTTGAACGTCTGCCTCTAAAAATGCACTGTGCACAGATCTTACGATTATATTGCTCAAAGCCTACTTCAAACGTCTGAGGAATTCGTAGCGTGTCTTAGAACCATTTGAATGAATACAGGATTTACTCTTTTCAATTGTTGTTCGATGCTTGGATATCCCAGTTTTCATAAGCCGGGAAACAAGAGAGACGAGATAAATGCTGACAAACATATGAGGCAGTCTATTCGCCACGTTCACGCTTCTCCCTTCTTTTAAAGTCGCCTGCGACAAATTATATCATCACAAGAATGTTTAGCAGTGGCCGAGTTATCACCAATATGTATTATAATGTACATGCAACATTTTGTACATGTAGGTACATGACTTTCTTAGCTCCATACATGGTTTAAACACTTATTTGACCCATTGGGATGGAGTGAAATTACTTACGTTGTCCATATGTAGCCATATTGACGAATGGGAAACTAACCGCTCGGAGGCTTTTATTAGATGACTGTCTGACTGACTAGGCTGATCTCCAATATGATCATAATCCTTCTCCAATCGATCTCCAGCATGCCTTTTTCATGTGAATTCTTCAAGGAATTTCTCTAGAACAGCGAACTATTTTTCGAAGGGCAGTGAAATAACGTCGATTGTCGTCGATTCCAAGGTCTAAGCCCTGTCTGAAGAAGACGGCAGGATATCTCGTTGGAAATTCAATATCCATACTACGGAATGTTCGTATATCTGAGAAGAATCTTCAGTTGTCCTTCAGTCGCTTAAATCTCCTGCAGTGTTGTCTACAGATAGGTTTGATGCCTGGGTCTATACTCCTTTGAAGAAGACGGTAGGATTCCTCGTTAAATAGTCAATATCTAAACTACAGACCTATTCTGGTATCTAAAAAGAACCTTCTCATAAAAATCGCTGAGTAGTCACTAGATCCTTCAATCTTCTTTACTCATTGACAATTAATGAACACTTTCAAATTTTCAATATTCAGTGAGCACTGTAAAAGAAACGAAGTCATGTTTGAATGAATCCCAGTAACTTTGAGATTTGAATAAAAATCGATTTATAATAAATAGTCTCAGGCTTTGACTTAATACGTAGTCTTTAATTTGTCTGAATAAAATTTTTAGTATGACGTGCGTCGAGATGCTGTTTATATTATCATAAACTGTTGCTTTGATGTGAAATCATAAATTACTGTTTAAGGTAACTATAGTTTTCCACCAGGTCAAACTTTCCATCTTGACCGACGTTTCGATGCACTAGTCGTACATCGTCATCAGGGCATGACCATGCCCTGAAACCCTGATGCCCTGATCGTCATGTCTGATCATGATGGACGACTCGTACATCGATACGTGTGCCAAGATGGAGATTATGATCCAGTGAAAAACCCGAGTAACCTTCAACGTTACAATGTGCCGGGAAAGCCAATATCTTTTTTTCATATTCAAATTATTGGTTTTTATTCGAACATTATTGAATCGATTCCTTAATTTTACAATCGAAAATTCTATTTATGCAGCTGTGAGAGTCAAATACCCTGAGAGCATAACAGATCGGATTGTAATTGGCTCTCATATCTTCAGTCCATGTAGATAAGCATTGCAGCGCTTGAATTGTTATCTGATAAACATTTTTGCACCCAAGGCTCTAATGGTTGTCTTGGAGTAAAAATACCTGCTCCTACTTCCTTCGACTTTACTTTACTCTTTCTCTGATGTTTACTTCGATGTCTTCCTTCTCTTCCTTCCAGCAATTCATTCTCGGCCTCTCTCTTCAAGCCTCTTCATCCCGGTGTGCCATTTGTCCTCGGTATTTGTCAAATAGATCCCCTTCTTATCCGTGTCGGACTTTTCCAAGTGCCTCACTCTCTTCCCCCTGTCTTCGAAAAGATATCTTTATCTTTTCGTATTTCTATCCATTTTATCGCCATCATTTTTCTGGATCACCTTAAATCTATCTCTCACCAGGAACCTTTCTCCGTTGCTCGTGTGATCCTCATCTCACAACAATGGGGAAGTAATCCCAGTACATCTCATACTTTTCCATCTTCGATCGACCGATTCTCCTAGCTCTTTCTTTTTTTTCATATCGGCAATTTTTATGCTCCCATTTTAAAAGATACACCAATTCTCCTAGACGAAATGTACTCTTCCTCAAGCACATTGTGAACCTTGTTAAAGAAAAAAAAAACTATTTACTTATTGTTCAAGGGCTGAAATATTTTTGGAAGGATATTTTCTTAACTACTTCGGTCCTCAATATTTTCTTTCTGCAAAAAATATTTTTGTATGCATTAAATTTCGTGGTAGAAGGAAAATACACTAAATGCAGTTCAATACTGCTTTGCTTAGCCAAGATATAGTAACTGACAGAATTACACGTTTTGACATTAGAGTTGATTTTGTTATTTTCTATCATTAGGATTTCAAAAAGATAATAAAAAAACTGTATCTGCGGCGGTTTTCTAGATATCCAGCATTCACTGGATCAACAGTATAAATTTCAGTTTTTGAACTTTAATTATAGTGATTACAAGTATTTCTCCTTGAGAACCTCATTACTTTTGTTTCCTTATGATTTATCTTTATTCCGTATTTCCTGCACTGGCAATCTAAGCATCAACTAAAGCTTGTAATCTCTTCGAAGATGGACTAGATGAAGAATCGGAGACTCGAAAATGAAAACTTGAGAATGCAATGCATACTGTCTTTTAGCTTAGCAAGGGAGAATAGGTGTCAAGCGCTGCTTATTCATAAATACTGCTGTAAGCCCATTTCTCCGGAATAAATTCTGCGCAAAAATATATTCTTACCTATACAGAGATATCATAAGTATTTATTGCATTAAAAGAAGAAACTTTCCCACTACAGGTAAGAATTCAATCTCAATCAAACGTATTCTTGTTGCTTATAATGTCATCTATTACGAGCCACAGATTTCTCTTTGGTGGTCGTCTCGTATTTTGTGTTGATTTATTCATACAAATATTGCATTGCCGTAGGTAATAATTCAAATAAATATAGCCATCAAAATATAAAAATAATATTGATGTTTAAAATGAAAGTAGCTATTAAGCAGCACTTTAAGTTATCTACAAATGAAATCCATATTGTTATAATATGCTATACAAAAGTTTTGGAAAAATAAATAATTAATTGCACAAACCAATACATGGTATTTTAAACTCTGAGATAAATTGACTTTTCCATGATATAGGGCAGGCGAGTGTTGAATTTGTTGAGGTGTTCGCTATATGGGATTTGAGAAAATCGCGAATGGGATGTTCAGTTGAAAAGAAAAGTAGTTATTTCATTAGTCACTTGCCTGTCTCGTAATAAATTAGTTGCCCTCTCAACATTTTTCCTGCGTAGCCTTGAGTTTAGTTAATTCTGTAGGAATGCTGAATATAAAAGCTTTCAAGTCGACGAAAAGCATGTCTTAATGCTTTCACTTTTACGATCTTCTCTTCATTTTGCTAAATAATTTGAACTCAATGACATCCATGATGAAGGTACTTTCAATTTACTTCTTTTACTAGTTCCATTTACTTTTTCAATACACAAACTTAAAAATTGTCACTTGACGTCATATTATTTCAGTTTAAGGGTGATGCAATGAGTGTCCTAACAATGAAGGCAGATAGCATTAAGTGACGGAAATATGCTCTTCATCACCACTAATGTTAAATACTAATGATTTATAGTTAGCGGCGACTTATTACTTTGCGCTTAGCTAACTGAAATGTTTTTCAACACATCTATTACAGGATTGTTTACAATTTATCTCACTCTTAGGCATTAAAAACGAAAACATGTCGTCACTAAATCAGTCCATCTCAGGTTCAACAAGGGATCAGCATCAAAATACTTCATCCGTACCCGATGTGTACTCCAAGCCTTGCGAGGAGAAAAATCTCTATAGCGGGACGATTTAAGGTCCACTAATGTTTCATTCCTCTTCACTTTCGTTGATACCATTGGACGAAATATATGGAGCCGCGTTGACCGCATCTCATGGGCACGAAATCTCAAACTTAATTAATCCTTCCGGGGGCTGATTTAAAGATCGCTAAGAAGTGGCAGGTCGTATTTTTGGCGAAACAGGCTGGTAGACGGATGAGATAGCGGAGTTTAGGGAAGTAGAAGGAAGGCGCTCTACGTAAACCGTCTTGAGAAGAAACGTGCAACCTCTTAGGGAAGGGAAAGAGGTGTTGACTAGGGGTTTGAGTGTTTGTTGAGGGTTAAGAAGGAAGGATGCGTGGAGAGGTTCCCAAGGCGGAAAAGGGAACCGTAGAAAGATTAAAAAGGAGCCATATGCATATATTATCTAGTATCTACGCTGCAAGGGCGTATTGCAGGAGGTGTTAGCCATTAATAGAGAGAGTGTATTTCGGAAACATTATTTTGGACGAAGACAACCAATCAGGGATATCTGGTAAAAAGACAAAAATACCGAAATGGTGGGAGAGGGTTTCCGCATTTATTGATTGACCCTGGAAGCTTGACTTTACTCATTTTTGGAAAGTCCATCTTAACACTCACGGTTATGCAAGCTTTATGAATTCAATGCTATCGGGAAAAATATGATGGAACTCCCTCACGATTGATCGAAAAGGAAATGCACCAGGTAAGTTTCACGGATTTTAAGTTGGTGCAGCCGGTTTCGATACATGGCGTTTTCATCAGGCATTCAATTCAGGGTGTTCATGAATTAAACCTCCTGCTCCAACTTCTCCAATACCCTACCTAAATAATGCCTAGAGACTGAAATATTTCAGGTGATCATTCCTTGTATCGAAACCGGTCACCCTAAATAAATATCTGTGGAACATGACAGTTGCATTTCTTTTTTTGATCCAACCAGCTTCATTTTTAGAAATGGTTACCTTGATAGAAAAAGAACAAACTTTGTGAATTTCACATGTTAGGTTTTTATTCACGACCCGGGTTTTGTTTCGTTTGTGTTTCGGCAAGGTGAGCGACCTGACGATGACAGCAACTGTCGAAACCGGGGCCGTGAACCTTACTAGAGAAATTCGCAAAGTTTGTTCTTTTTCTATCACGGAGCAATTTTACAAAGTTATCCTTGACATTGTTCGTTTTATCGATAGTTATCTTCCTGTGATTACAGTTGATGTTTAACTAACATAGGATGTTTCGATGAGAACTATATAGCTGGAAAAATATGCCTCATTATTTGGTCCCCGTAGATTTTTAATGAATTCTTCTCAGCATGTAGTGATCAAGCGTTTGTTTCAACTTGCCCTACCAATCACATGGAGCTAAGAAATAAAATTCACGCCTCAATAGTGAAAGTGACACACGCGCTGCTGCCATTACGAATTTGACTTGAAAGTGGAAAGTTCGTTATTGCAAACAATAGTCAAATTTAACTCGATAGACGGTTTGATGAGATAACTAGATCTATTTTGTGATTGAAATGACATTTGCAACGATTTTTGAGACGTTTGAGAAAATGTTCACACGTTTTAAAATTAGTTTAGTCCGAATTGATACGCCATACATTTGAATGACAGTAAACCTTGCACTTCGTGGCATTTTCATAAGTTTTGTAAGTTTTCTTGGTGCATATATGATTGTTAAAACAATATATTAAGTTTTTTCGAGAATCATTATTCGCCTTTTAATTGTCGATGATTCCTATTACTGCTTATTATTCGGACATGATATTTCATTTTTTAACCGTGATAAAGTTATCCCTGCTTGCGATACAACTTCGTGACTCCTACGTCTTTAATGGTCTATACTTTAAAGTGTGTCCTAAAGTTGAACACAATGTAGTTACTTTAGGACTCCGGAGGACAGAAGAAAACGTGTTCAATAAATTAAGTGGAATTTGTGTTTCGTTACCCTCTTTGCTTAGAAGAACACTGCTCACTATTTCTTTGTCTTGGTATCGGATTTTTTCCATCTCATTAGGCCATCTCCAGTGTTTGGCTTTTCGTTCCCTCACATTCTTAAATGTTGCCTGTTTACGAAATTAGGTGATTATTCCTGGATAGTATAACCTTGACTCCAACTCAGATGAACAAAAAACTTGGTTTTCTTCCACTGATCTTTTTTCATGGTACAACATGTTTTGACACAACGTTGCCATCATCAAGTATCATTGTGTTGAAACATGTTGTACCAAGAAAATAAATCAGTGGAAGAGAACCAACTTATTATTTTGAAAATAAACTTCAACATAGTTGAGCCTGAAACCATGGAATGCATTACTCGAAATCTTGCTAGCGTTTAAAACACGACCAAGCAAGTTACAATGACCAGCGATTATTAAGCGTTGTTCGCAAGGGAATGTTACTAATTTTTGAAGGGAAAGGTTAAATCGGGACAAAACATGAAGAAGGCAGAAGGATAAAATAAGAAACGTTGAGTAAATTATTACAACTAATCCATTTGGCTCCAGTTTGGTGGAAGTCCCTGTTGGGTGGTCCTCTTTTTAATACATGGACGCTCGCCAAGTCTCCCGTGGAGAGTGGAAATGTTAGATCATTTCGTGAAGACCAACGTACTCCGGTGGCCGCTGGCTTCTCGAAAGGTAAAGCTTTAAAAAAGTCTGATTGTGGTTTTTGGCACGCCTCTACGAGAGGGGGAGCATTAGGGTTAGGCTCGCTAATGCTGTGACCACCGGGAACTTCGTGTTGGTACGTATGCGTCCCGTTTTGAGACGAGACCCAGCCAAAGGTGAAAGATTCAAGCGGATGATCTCGTCGCTAGAACGACGATCGTACGGGAATTCTTTTGACATATAACGTGGACAAAAATTTCGAATGCGTGCGCGATATCTTCGTGGCCCGTGGAAGCTGTAGTTTTAAAAAAATCAGAGAATGGAGTTGAATTCATCGTTCAGGGATATGGAAAAATCCAAATCATAACAATGATTTAATTGAGACGAATCTTGTAAACTATTATCCTTTCTTCATTTATGTTAAAATCTGTACTGATAAAGCCAACGTGTAAATATATGTTCATTCATTGGTCGTGCAATCCTAATTTGGTTGACTGCAGTCCTCCATCCTTCCCTATTCAATGATAGTTCTCTTATCTCGTGGTATCTCTTTCTATGTATATACTTACCTCTATATTTGGTGAATGAACTTATTCCTGGTCCTTCCTCACAGGACTTTTCCTTCTAATTTACCTTCATGTACGTTCTTCACCAACCATTTGTTCCACAGTGTGTTTCTAATCTCTCTGGTTCCTCTTTTCTTTATTGTGCACCATAGACTCATTTTCTCTTCTACTCCTCTGCAAACTTCATAATTGCTTATTTTGTCCGTCCATTTCATTTTCAGCGTCCTCCTCCAGCACCGGCTTTTGAAGGCTTATGGTCTGTTTTTTTTCTGTCAGAACTTTCCGTCTGTTCTTTCAGTCAAAAGAAATTAGGTTTTCCAATCGTCCATAGAGTGCCACGCTCCACACGAATGTTTTCACATTTAGTCTCCTAGTTTGCAGCCTTATTCTCTTCGACGGCAGCAGTTGCTATTCCTCACGAACGCCTTTTAAGCATAGGCTCTTCTCCGCTTGATGCCCGTTGTACTTCATCCGTACCACGTGATTGAATTTCCGAAATATGCGAAGGAATCCTCTTGTTCTGATTTCATATTATTTTGTGTATCTTATTAATATTTTGATGTTCCCTCTGAGTGTCTTCTGCATTCAGCTTCTCCCTTCCGCATACAGGAATTTTAGTCTTTGGATGTACGAAATAGATGTACTAAAATGAATAGTGGTGCACAAATTCCATTTTACTTATTTGAAAAGTTATTAACGTAAGGACTTAATGACTCACGACTAGTGCCCTCACCCCATATTATGGCAGTAAATTTCCCTAAGCGGCATTCCCCCTAGAGTATGCCCTGAAATCATCCGTTGCACTGCGCCAAGAACTTTTTCGAGAGCTGTTCTTTGGTCTTCACGGTCAGGCCATCCCTGAAAAAGAAAAAAGATAGAAGCGGACTGTTAGAAATAAAAAAGTGGAGGAACTGAGAGAAAGAATCGGGGAGTAGTGCGCGATGAGCGTAAAAGCGCTTGTTTTATTTTACGGGCCCCAGGGATGAATTGTTGGCCGATAGAGGATGGCCCATCGCCGCGGAAAGACAAGGTAGAAGTCCGCTCCTCGTTCATTCTGTGTCTCTGTTTTGTTTACTGGGATAACCGCCCGCTTCCCAAACCCTCCCTCCCACAATCTCTTGTTTCCGCCGATTCGTGATGACGGCGGAGAGGACACGCGAAAATAACGCCTCGGGTGTCTGTGTGGGTGTACCCCGTGCGGCGAGATTCAAAGGACCAGGGGTACATGAGGAGCAGGGAAAGGGGTTGGAGATTGTTGTGGCGGCTGTGGACAGGTAGTCTGCCCCACACACCCAAAACACCTCCCCCCCTCTTGTTATTGTTGCGGTGTCCGTTGTGTTTTTATCTGGAAAATTCGTGTCACTGCTGAGTAATAAGCATGCAGGCGACTAGGAACGAAGAGGAGGGGGGAGTGAGGGATTAATTCCTCGAATAGTTGGGCGTTTTGATTATGTTTCCTCTTCTGTATCCAAATGGTACTCCAAGAGGTTTAAAATGAAAGGAAAACAGGCTTTTATTTTGCGGTATTTCGTTGATTCGTGGTTTGTGGAAAATATATCCTCAATTATCTTTTTATGCTTTCCTTGAAATGTTTATTTCAAGAGCACTACTTTCAGTCTTATCTCACAAATATTGACGTCGAAATTGATTTGAATTACCTTTCGAAAATAGTATCAAGACGGATATGTTGTAAATTTACTGGTGATGATTTTATAATATCTGATTTTCCATGGTCGTATTTACAAATTGAAATACTTGCGTCTGTTTATCCTGTGCCATTTTTTTGGCAAGGAATTGCTTTCATTGCTAAATGCATTGTTATGGCTCTCATAAAATTTCCTGACGTCGCACAGTGACATTTGGGGCTTAGGCTACGTAACTTTGTCACTCTTGCGAAGCGGGATTAGGAAGTCTAAATTGAATACTTGCATTAGTTTATCCTACACCATTTTTTGGCAAGAAACTGCTTTCATTGCTAAATGCATTGTTATAGCTCTCATGGCGTTGCACAGTTACGTTTGGGACTTAGGCTACAAAATTTTCATAACCCTGCGATGCTGGGAAGGATGTCAGTATAGTGTGGAGGGATAAAAACTCTTTCTATCTGCTGCTGACATAAAAGCTTCGAGAAGTTGGGTGATTCAGCATCACCAGCCGTCCCGTTTCATGTTTTTCTCAGTGAGCCCATAAGATACAAAGGACTTATGGTTAAGTCATACTGATGGATGATTCCAACTACTTGCTACTTAGCCTTGTATGTGTCTCTCTCTCGTCGCCTTCGAGTCCAATCACCCCTGCCCCCTCTACCTCCCCTCTTCGCCGCCCAACTTAGTGACATGATCTTTTTCAAGTGCAGTAACCAGAGCCTTTGCTTTTTTCGAGTAATGATTCTGTTATGCCGGGTCAACCTTAAAGCGTCTTTTGTTTTTCTTGCCATGATCACAATAATGGAGGTCAATGTTCGAGAAAAAATTCATTAATATTTGAGAAATGTTGGTAAATTTCTGAAGATGTCAAGAAAGTCAGCCATATGGAATAGAATTTGAGACTAGCCCCTGAATCTGCGCTGGATAAATTGCCAAGTAAAATGTCCATGAATCCTATTCCGGTTTAGATTATAAAAAATAATTGCCTTCAAGCATTTGATACCCATGCGGCAATAAGGTTTTGAATGCTAATTAATTACGTCATATGAGGTTTTATAAAACGCCAGCGGAGTACAACTGGGCGGAATATCTCTACCTGTCTGATTTTGGTGGTCTGGGCAGGAATGATAAACATTGCGTAATGGAAATAAAGAGGAATTGCGACGTATTTAACGTGCAACTCATTTTCATTTTAACTCAGTGCATTTGCATCAACGCTTTATGTTTGATGTGGTATGGTGGATTGACATTTCGCAATATGCTTATGTGCGAACGGATGTCTTCTGCCATGTTTTTTATCTCATTGTCTTTCCTTAGTATTATACACCTCGCGAATTCACCGAATCAAACCCATGCTCAATCGTTCCGTGCTCGTTGTTACTGGTGGTTGTAACGAAACTACCTTTTGCATTGGCGTCATTTTTAGGTAGAAATGACTTCTAATTTTCACTTCTTATCGCCTGCTTAAGGAATGAAACTTCAGAAATGCTATGAATTGATTCATTTTTGTTCAGCAATAGTAAAATCGCCGTACAGTTTCGTATCATGATGCTTATATCACGCTTTTTCTTAAATGGACGCCCCTGTACGTTCATGGATCAGGGCTATGGCTTGTAAAACGAGGACTCTTCGAGAAAAATTGGATATTTTCTTCAAAATTTTAAGTTTAGGAATACGGATTCTTATACCTTACTTTCACTCTTACAACCCCTAGTCTCTAGGGATTAAGCGGAAGAGAAGGAATATGAAGATCGTGCACTTAAGGAGTGTCATAATCTGTCTTGTCTGTATGAGTTCTTCCTGTAGAAATAATTTCCACCTCCGCCTCATAACGCCGTCATTAGAATTTCGTAAACAAGCGCTGGTAGCGAATGATTATTCCATCGTTAACGAAACGTATCTCTAAGTTTGTATTGTGGAGTGGGATATTTCTGTAGTACTTTGCATTTGGCCTTGGAACTAATTAAAATTTCCTGTTATATTTGTTGCTTGGATTTGTGCATAACAACTTGTTAGGCTTCAAATACCATCATGTCAACCGGAAGGGCTTGAAATTTTTCTTGTTAATGTCGAGAAATTTCCCATTTAAATTTCATCATTCCAGTTTCGCTCTTAGTTCAGCTGTAACAACTCCATCCCGCTAATTTTCGATTGAACGTCAGCTCTTGAAGCAATGGAAAAGTGCTGAGAATTTGTTACTTTTTGATTAGTAACAGTGAAATTGCAGTACTGTTGCGCATCGAGATGCTTATATAACACGTTATTTGATGCTCTACCAAGTACTTTTATGGATCAGAGCATGGGATGTGAAACGAGAACAGATCGTGGTCTTAAACAGTGGCGTTTAAGTGAACCACTTTTCTTCTTTCGTTGTTTGGAAGCTGAATAATATTCTTGCTCGGTGTTTTTACCCAAGGGAAAGGAAAGTCCCCAGAAGAAGACCCAGGAATAAGTTTATGGACAAAATAAAGAGCAAAGTACATAGGAAGAGATACCAGGAGGTAAGAGAACTTGCATTAGATAGGGAAGGTTGGAGGGCTGCAGTAAACCAATCTTGGGATTGAACGACCAATGATGATTAGAGGAATAAATTCTCATAATCATTCATTATTTACGTTAGCTTTACTGTTGAAGGATTCAGGTAACAATATTAGTGACCATGTAGTACTTAAATGAGTATAGTACTCTCTAATTGTCCAGTGGTATACCATAGAGAATTCAGGAATACGCTCATTTGCATGAGTTTTAAAATTTTAGGTTTCAGGCGTGGACTTCTCACGATTTTTTTTTCGAATTTTGTCGCTACAGCAACCAATCTTCGAATCGGTGACTGCTGATTACGATTGGGAAGAAGATACTCGTGGGAGTCTGGAAATAGGATTGCCAAGCATTTTTTTAAATATCAGTGATGTTTCTATCTGACTCGTAAAACCAATTACGGCTCAAACCGTTTGACTCAAAATTTCTTTTTGCTTGTTGGCCCGTACAAGTTTTTGATTCTTGTATACCATCGGAGCCGTGAGTCGCGTTTGTGCCTTCAGGCTGTTGATAAATATGTCACTTCAAAGGATCTGTGGGATTGTGACGCGAGGCATAATGGCGGTCACCCGGGTTTTAATCGTTTTTGGAGTCTTCTTTGGCCGGAAAATCAAACAGTCCCATATGACCTCCTCCTCCTCATCCCCCGTATATCCCCCCTCCCCATCCAAAAACAACCCCCATGCCCCCACCAGTCCAGTAGCCTAACTGACAGTACCCCTCCCCCCCCCCGTTGGCCTTCTTCCTTGACACCACCCACCCACGCCCCATGCCGCGTGACTTAACCAAGCCATCGCTCCCCGTCTCCTCTTTTTCCTACTCCAGGACGCCGTTCATGCCAAAGCGTAAAGGTTTTAGGACAGGGGCGATACCGCCCTTTAGGAGGGGCAGCTGCCCCGGGCCCCGCTTTTTGGAGGAACTCTGTAATATCGGGATGGAAAAATGTAACGATGAAAATTTGTTGTGACCACCACATAACCAAATCTGATATTGATTGCATTACTTGGTATTGTGTATCACAATCTTCATATCCCTTTAACTCTTACTAACAAACTGCTCATTGATACTTAAGAGAGCAGTAGCCTGTACCTTTTATCATGCTCCAAGGGTGCTCCCCAGAGTAAATAAATCTTATCTTATATTAATCGTCGCTCTTAGTGCCTACATGTGGAAATTTATGTGCTATTCGGGATTTGTCCTTCGGAGATAAACATTTATCTATTTCTATTGAAAAGTGTGGTGTATATGAAAGTAGTAAATAAATTGAAAATTATTGTAATTCATGAAACGAATTAGTTACATAATGTAGTGCTAGACTAACTAAATTTTTGGGCTCGTAACCCATTGTTGCCCTGGGGTCCACAAGTCCTAGATCCGGCCCTGGACATGGGTTCTCAAAGGGTGTGCCCCGGCACACCGTTGTGCCACGAATTTGCTGGACGACTCAGCGAAATAAAATTATTATGAGGGAAGAAGTTACTCGTTTAAATTTGCTCATGTACCGAAAATTTTAGTCGTAATATTTTTTACTTATATGCTATGCAAAATAGTGTTGGGTAGCGCTCGACATGTTTTGATGATTATTCAGTGGTTTCTCCAAACGTATGCCAAGATTCTTCATCTTTCGAGTGGCTCTCTAGTGATCGCTGTTCCTCTAAAACAGGCATGGATAATTCTGCATTCATTCTGTACCGTTATATTTTGCAATGCGCTATGCTTAGCTGCGAATTAAAGATGTATGGGAACCACTGTTTCAGGACCGTGTAGTTGCTCAGAATGGTGGATAGTACTTGTACTTTCCTACCTATTCATTTATCGGCAAATGGTCAACCTTCAAGAGTACTGTCAGCTTAAAGGGGTTCACATAACAAACATAAAATTAGAATTGAGTCGTGACCGGTGTTCCATCAGGTCAGGTGATTTGCTGCCAACCATCTGAAACTACAAGAATGACGGATGGCTGAGTAAGCAATCGAAATGTCGTCAGCTGATTACCTGGCTTGTTGAAAAATCCATGAAGTGTTCACTGAAATCAAATATTGGAGGAAAAACTAAATGTTTGATTAAATAAGAAACAATGGCATAAAAACATCAGAAACAATAGGTTAACTTAATATCTCCCAACTTTTTAAGAGGGGCCGGAGTTTGAGTTATCTTTTTCAAAATTGTTTGGCTGTGTCTATGTTTCAACGCAAAGACTTCATCTCCGGGTACCTCTTGATGCCGCTTGAGCGTTTAAATCAGTTGTACCTTGTACCTGAATTAATATTACATCTGTGGAAGGATACAGCTGTTTTCTCCCCCACTAATAAGTGAAAGAGCGATGCCAGGATTGTGTTTCATTGATGAATTTTGGGAAGAGAGCCAGATATTTATACCTATGAGAATTTACTCGGTTCTATAAATTTTCATACCCCAAAAGAGAATGGCTTATGGGGTATGTACGCATGAATATCCCATTGCCCTGCCCATACCGAACACTCGTCTTCCTCAACATTTTGCCAACCGACCCTCCCCTCGCTACCCCATCTACTCCCGCCCTTTCCAACCACCCCTAAAACCAACCGGGGCGCCAACTTCCAAAAACCTTTACCGTCCGTCTCCATTTGACGGACAAATGGGCCTGCAACCTGCGGTTCCCTTTGGCCACACGCGGGGCTCAGCGTCCGTCCACCGTGACGTACACACTAACACAGCCCTCTATCTCTCTCCCGTCCCGGACAAACTAATCACTCCCCGCCCCCTACCTTAACCCTTCTTCCTCCGCCCTTAAACTCCCTCCACACTGAATCTCTCTCCGCAGGACATCTCTCAATCCCACAGCATCCAAACAACACACTGCCCCCCACTCTTCTTGCTTTTCTCCGCCCTTAACCCTTTCTTCCACCCAGTTACCCCCACCTGCTTTATACCCGGCCAGGGTTGCCAACACTACTTATGTCATGATATAATATAATTATAATATATTTATTTAACGGGTGAATATAAACCCTTTATAAAGGTATACATTGGATATATGTATAAGGAAACAAGAAGTGCCAGCTTTACAGTGAATAAAAGCACCTCAGGGTTGCCAACAGTACTTTTGTCATAATATAATATAATAATAATATATTTATGAAACGGGTAGGTATAAACCATTTATAAAATCATATATTGAATAAAAGTATAAGGCAACAAGAAGTACCAGCTTTACAATGAATAAAAGCACACCTGGGTTGCCAAGAGTGCTTTTGTCATAATATGATACAATAATAATGTTTATTGAGCGAGTTGATATAAACCCTTTATAAAGGTATATACTGAATACATAAAGACATAGGCGTTTTAACCGATCAAAAGCTAAATTACTCCAGCCACATTCAGACTGTAAAAAATAAAGCGATGTCCCTATTAGGTCTTCTTTACCGCTTCACAGAAATTAAAGATCCAATAGCACTCCATTCCTACTACTCAACAATTGTCCTTCCCATAGTATCATATTGTTCCCCAATTAGGTCTATGTCAGCCCCAACTAATCTAAAATCCCTCGATTGCATCTCTCACTTCTTTGCCAAAATAGTCCAGCACAGAGTCCCACATTTCCGTAACATGTCCTCAAACGCTCTGCTGTCCTCTCTTTCCATTTCTAACCTCGAAAACCACAGACTTAAAATGGATTTAAAACTCCTCCACAATACCCTTAACTAGACCATTGATTGCCCTGAACTGCTTTCTCTCTTCAACTTCAAGATACCTACTCAATCTACCCGCACCCATACTCTACTCCATCTGCCTATTCCAAGGATATATCTCACCAAGCCCTCACCTTTATTTCGCCTCCCATCCCTTCTAAATTCACTTCCTCACACTATCGATCCTTTTTATTTGCCATGTAACTATTTCACCACCCATGCGACATCCCACCTGTCAACAAATAAAATATTTCCCCTTTCCATGTTGGGCTCTCGTTGCTTATTTGTATGCTGTTATTGTGTTTTTTTCCTCTTTCATGTTTTTTGATATATGTTTCACTATAAATTTGCGCTACTGCTGTATGTGAACAATTTTTTAATAAATAAATAAATACATACAAAGGAACAACACAAGGCAACAAAAGGTACCACTTTTACGGTGAATAAAAGTACATTATTACAGATCAAGGGCAACTTAAAAAATAAATGAATAAAATAATAAAAATAAAAAATTACAAAGTATTGATATGACTAAATTAAACAAGAAAACCACGCGTACACGACTGAGTAACGCAAACCAAAATAAATATATAGATATGACTTAGTAAAAGAAGAAATACCGTCAAGAAAAATTGCTTCCTACATATCTCTTAAAGGCACTTTATCATGGAAATGAAAATAGTCAACATCCCTTGAGATTTCATTAGCATCTCTCATTGTACTTCTCAGTGGTATGTAGAAAAAATAATTATTAGAGAGATAGGGAGCATTAAACAAATTGCTCAGCCTAATGCTCACAGAAGGTACCCTTATTGACACAAATGACAAAAGAATTGAGCATCCCGAACCTGTCCTCGATTTTTCATATCATGGTTTAACCAGTGAGAATTCATAGGTTGCATTGCAAGTCGGCATCTGCCGGGTGGCAATGAACATAAACATGACAAGATCAATAGAAAATTAATTTGGGCACAACTTATTTCCAATTTTGAAGAAATCGAAGCTTTGTATGTCCATTCTGTTGCTTTTTGTACAACGCGTTTTGATGTTAAATGCGTCATCATCAGGTACAATCATATATATTATTTCTCAAAGGTGTTTTTTTGTCGCAATGTCATAACTCTCATGATTCTTCATCAAAATTAATGATTCAAAAATCGTTTTAAAGCTTATGTTTCCCGCTATTGACAAAAAATAGACAAATGGTTTACAATTAAAGTTTTTGTTAAAAAATGTTCAAAAATTAAAAGTTCCATCTGTTGACAATGTAATCAACTAATATGTTGTCTATGGTTACGTGCTTAAAAGACTGTGGGAGGCGCCATCTATTAACAAATCGTTTAGTTAGAATGTTTACAGTCTACATGCAATCAGTGTGACCGTTTACCGTTAACGTTTACGTTATGTATCTTTAACACAAACTTATATAACATATTAGTGTCCTTGGGAAGAATCAGGTAGAAGAACAGGAAGAAAGAAGGAAGAAACAGGAAGAAACTGCATACTGAGCGAAATATTCGACAGGTAGAAGAACAGGAAGAAAGAAGGAATAAACAGGAAGAAGCTGCATACTGTGGGAAATATATGACAGGTAGAAGAAAAGGAAGAAACGAGGAAGAAACAGGAAAAAGCTGCATACTGTGCGAAATATTCCACAGGTAGAAGAACAGGAAGAAAGAAGGAAGATGCTGCATACTGTGCGAAATATTGGCACAGGTCAGCTAGTCACGATTAAATTAACAATGTTTTTCACGATTCACGATTAAAACCAATTAAATTTCTAATAATATTTCGGTTTTAGTTATAATTGTAGTACATTTTCTAGTAATAGTAATAATATTACGAAAATTTCTAATTATTATTGAACAATGAATTCACGATTAAAATACACTATGATGTTCCACAATATCACGCCGTATACCGTTGAGCACATTATTGCCCTTGAAGTATTAACTATGCTCATGTACTTTGAAAAATCTACTCCTAAAATATATTAGGAAATTAGGGAATTAGGAATGGACTCAACGCAGCTGTATTTAGTCTCATATGAGCCTATTCAGAAATGAGCACAAAAACTATTTTTGAAAGGAGGCGATATGATATGGCTTCAGCATTCCCTTTAATACATTCTACCCATCTTATCCTCTGTGTCGGATCTGTTTATATTCCTATCCGTGGCATTTGAGTTCCATGAAAATAATTTCAGCATTCCCAGGCTGTTCACTTCCATACCATTTGCAAAATATCCGGATTTTCGTTCATTAAGTTTTTCTACAGTTGAAAACTAGCTCAATGGGGGACGTTGTAACTAAACAAACCAGGCAAAAATGAGATTAGGGGTTTTTTAACCTAATCTAATGTGCATGTAACCATATTTTGCATAAAAATTGGTGAATTTTTCTCGAAACAATTCAATAACTTAACTGGGATTCGTAACCGGCTTTCTTATTCGTTGTTTTGCCACCAGAGACATCTTATTCAAGTCGGGTTTCAGCGGGGGTGTCTGCGGATCAAATGTTCTTGTAATCATTCTTAATGATAAAGTTCCCTTCAAAACTGATCTGGTGCAACATGTTCGTTTTTCTTATCCTTTTAGTGACAAATAAACGAAAATATGAGCTAGATAATTGCAGACATGTATACTTAGGCTCTCGCTCTGTGGCTGCCGGAATCATCCTGTAAACAAAATGGAGTGTTGAATTTGAGAGAGTTGATAGTATCAATAGGTATTATCCGGATGAAAATTGTAAGGTTGAGTTAAGATTAATCCACACCTGATACCTTTGCCCCAATTACCTCTGAGAATAAAAACTCTGAGGTATAGGAGAAAAAGAGAAAAGTATCCGGTTGGTATTACTGTAGTTATCGAAATCCAAGGTCATTATTCTTTCAGTTTAAATTATTAAAAACCGAGGGGAACTCTAATGGGGAAGAATGCAGTAGAATGAATTTAGTGAGGATGGAGGTTTTTTAAATCATTTGTACCAGCATGTTTTCGTAATTTACCATTTTACGTATATTTGTAGTGCCTTTAGATCTTGGACAACAGAGCAAAACTATTAGGTATTTGTGTGCTTCTTTATTTTATCATGCGCTGTGACGCTGTTTGCGTACGGAATTCATCCCCCTGGTTAAATAATGCTTCGAATACCTTAATGATTCCTAAGGTAATATGACTACCAAATAGGATATGGATACTTCTTTTGAATTAATATCTCTGTTGGTGATCAGTAAAGAGGAAAGTACACATGTAGAGCCCCCAGGAAGTAAGGGAAGTACTGTTGGTTAGGGAAGAATGGAGGGCTTGAGCCAACCAGTCTTTGTACTGAGCAATCAATGATGGTTATCGATAAAAGACGTGTTATTTTCATCCATGGTATCATATTTTGCGTAATTATGTTTTTCTTACTAATTAGTTTATTAATATTTATAAATTCAAATCAAGTTGTTCTCCAGAGCCTCTTCTTGCGCTAGGGATGAAATCGGTGTTAACATTACCGAAAAATTTGTCTGGGACCTAAATGAAACAACTCTTAATTTATGTAATTTCCTAAGATATGTCTGAATGTAACTGGTGTAAAGTACTGCTTCTGATGATATAAATATCTATTTTTCTTTTTGTTAGATATGATTTTGGTGTTGAAAAGATTGTAAAAATGAGGTTTTCGTGGTGAAATGTTAGTAGTGCTTCTTGAATAGTTGTGCTTTTCTCCATTATTGAGTTTCGGACTCCGGCGTGGAACACCCGAGAAACGTTCTTTCATCTAGTTTTTTTTAGCCAATATGAACGTTAAGTTCGTATCTTAATAGTTGCCCAAAAATCATTCATACCAAACTCATAACATTCATTCAAATATCACCTATTTTACGTTGCATGGGGCAGTTTGATTTAACTGGCCAGCAGTTTAGGCTGAAAACTTCATTCATAGATATCGAATTTGTTCCAAATAAATATGTAATAACGCAAGGTTTTAATCAAATATTATTTAAAAACTTAATCATGTGAATGTTTGACGTCTTAACTGAAAAAAAAAAGATTATTTAATTTAAAATTGCAATTTAGGTCATTACAAAGGTTCTTTTGTTATTTACCCCACACCCTTTATGTTCCCGACCTGTTTTGAAGTGTGCCACCATGTGTTCAGAGACTGTAACCAACGGACTGCAAGTACGCCGCTGTGTTTTGAGGTGATTAGTACACTTGAGCGAATTTGAGGTACCCTTTGATGCACAGCTTCCGCAAAAGTTTCTGGCGCAGAACTGCCCGGAAAGAAAAATTCCAAGGGGGGGGGGAGGGTAGAAGGGAAAAGGCGTAGGGGAAGAGTGGGAGGAACATGAGAGATGGTTAAGTATGGGAACCAAGCCATTTCGAAAAAAGGCACGAGTCGTACCATCGCAGGGTAAGTGGCAAAAGTAACCCATCGCCATGACATTTCTAGGGAAAACATATTGAGGTCTCATTGTGAGGTGAGTCGAAACGGGACGGTTGGTAGCGATGAGTCATCCTACTTCTCGAAGTGCTTGTGTTGGTACCAACTATAGAATTTTTTCGGTCCGGCCCATCACACTTTAATATTTTAGTTAGATATTTTCCTACACATAACGGACGCCTTATTCGATTTATACAATATAATTTCAGTAATGATTTTAAATGAATTCACTGTGTAATATTCCACTAGGTATTTATTGCTCCGACCTAGATTTCGACTTAAGTTAAGTCATTATACCTAGATAGTGACTTAAGTTGAAACCTAGGTCTAAGCAATGAATACATTGTGGAATATTACAAAGTGAATTCATTAAAAACCATTGCTATGTTGTTCCACCAAGTGAAGCCAGAAAACTTATCATATAATTTCAGTATGCGAATTTCCACAGAGAAAAAATCATCCGCCTTGACCAGGATACGAACCCGGATCCCTCGATTTCCGGCCGAGTGCTTTAGCCAGTTAAGCTACCGAGGCGTCCTCTATCTCTGTGGATTTTTATGACCTTTACGGGACTAGATGTTCTCGACTGCCGGACATACAATGTAACAACCAGTCGCACTGAGCGCTTAGCGCCACTGCCCACGAGGAAAGATCGAACATTGAACACAGAGAGGCGTTTACTCTTATTTGACAAATTTTAAGCTATCCGGGACTAGCCACGGAGTTTCACTTTTACGGAGTCACCCGCAATGCACAAATGTGCGAATTTCCACAGAGAAAAAATCATCCGCCTTGACCGGGATTCGAACCCGGATCCCGGTCAAGGCGGATGATTTTTTCTCTGTGGAAATTCGCACATTTGTGCATTGCGGGTGACTCCGTAAAAGTGAAACTCCGTGGCTTGTCCCGGATAGCTTAAAATTTGTCATAATTTCAGTAGTTGTAGAAAGCATGAAGTAAATATTTTAATCATCATTGGTCTATCAATCCTAAGATTGGTTGACTGAAGCCCTCCACCTTTCCCTATCTAGTGCTAGTTCCCTTACCTCCTGATATCTCTCCCTATGTACTTTCCTCTTTATTTTGTCCATGAACTTATTCGTGGGCCTTGCTCTAGGGACTTATCCCTCTATTTTAACATCAATTATGTTCTTCGCAAACCCATTGTATCTCAAGGTGCGTCCGAGCCATATTGTTCTTCTATTCTCTGATGTGTTTCAAATGGTCCTTTCATTTTCCACTCTTCTGTACACTTCATTTCTCATTTTGTCTATTTTATCTTCAAATAATGTAATATTAATGGTGAAGTAATATACTTTGAAATGACTGAAATCATCAGTAATTTAATAGGCATATCTATGTAAAACTTGACTCATTTCTTTCAAGCGTACGTTTAAAACTCCTACATTGTGGAAGTTTTTTTTGCTTCTGAAAAAATTGCTGCAGTAACGATATGGTTTATTATTGAAAATATTTGAGAAATCATACAGACCAAACCGTTTTTAGACGAGATCTAGTGGTTAAAACTTCATCATTCTTTGAATTATGCCTCTTTGAAGTGCATACACGTACTATTTCCCATGCAAAATGGATGACATTATTGACAAACATCTCGGAAAGTACTACGGTAAGAGGCTGATATTCTCCATTTACATATTCATCTCCTTCATTCTGTAGAGAGCCACCGCATGGGCGTGTGGTAGGGGGCGTTAGGATACCATCCGTGTAAAGATGTAAGGGAAAAGGTTTTAGGAGGTGAAATGGTGACTCGCATTATGGGAGTGTATTTAGTGGAGCTCAGTTTCAATGGTGGTCGCTTACTGTTCGCGGAAAGAACGAGTTCTTGTACGAATCTCCTCGCTTCTTTCAGATCTAGAGATCAATATAATATTCTCTATGTCTCTCTGAAACAAACCATCATTTTTTATGGGTTTGAAATTATTTACATATATTAAAACATCATATTTTGGATGGATGAGATATTTCTCTTTCAAATTTGACTAAATTCATTGATTTCTAAGTGAAATGATATTTCGTTTAAGCAGCATAAACAACCTTCCTCCCCATTTTCGGAACATTTTGAAAGTTTCATAACTTTTGTCCCATAATCGCACGCTACACAGCGCCAGAAACTTTTGTGGGAGCATCAATAGGTTATGAGAAATAGATAATGAAGTTGGTGGTTTCCGGCGATACTTTGTGGAATTTACTAAACATTTTGAATGAATAAGATAAATTCTGTTTTTCCACAATGAATTTAATCACTTACGACCATAGTTTCGACGATTAACGTCATCATCAGGTCTAAATCATCATCATTAATCGTCGAAACCATGGTCGTAAGTCGTTAGATTCATCGTAGAAAAACGAAGTGTACCCTATTTATAAAAAAAATAGGCAAATGAAATTTTTGTGGCACTAGCAGCTCTGAACCCCGAGCAAACTTTAAGTCCGCCTCCAAATAGCCAAATCAACATGGTTGCCGCTAGAGGTAAAGCCCATTTGATGGCCTCTACTCTCCGAAACTGCCGCCAAAACAGTCCCCAAAACCCCCGACAGGAGTCTACCCTTGTCTGTCTCTCTCTCCCCACCCATTCCCATGTCACGTACGACCCATCTCTCACTTCCTCTCATCGTGACTTTCCTCCACCGCCCCCCCGCCGCTATCCTTCACCCACTAGACACAAATCACCGCGGCTTCCGAGGGCCTAGCGAACGCGTCAAACCTCCCTCCCTCCAAATCCCATCACTGCCATCGTTTCTCCCTTGGTGCCATGTCGCTCACGGCGGAAAACTCTCCCACGTTCCTGGCCCAACTGACCGAATCCACGTTACCGGAGATCGGGTTCGTAGGTGGTGGCTGGTGAGTCCTGGCTTCCCATCCAGGTGGCCTACGTTCGAATCCAAGTGTGGGGGGGGGGGGAGTTTGAGCCGTTCAAGATATGAATTTGATCGTGTAACTAATGAGCCACGTGGCACAATAAAAAAAACAGATGGATAATTAAAGGCAGTTTTACCGAGAAAGGACTTGAATATATTATTTTTTATCATTGATATTTGTAGAAAAAATACCCTCAATTGAGTATGGACTACAAAATGGTACATTTTTTTCTCGAAAATTATTGATTGCATTGAGATATAATTATCTCTTAGAGGATTACAATGGAACTTAATGCGGAATGCACGTTAAACTTTAACTACTGATTCACTCCTTGCAATCTGTAAAACTCAAAAAATATTTCTTTTCAGTAGTCACCATATTTACGTCTAGCGCTATCTAACGGAAGATGGAGGAAACACTGCATGCGTACAAGTGTACAATGAGACTGTTTGAGTTTTCTTTCATTTGATGTATAATTTATAATTTCAAGTCAAATGGTATAAATTATACAAAGCCTTAATACCCCAATATTCATTTTGAAACACCTGGTACTAGAAATTACATGGTTTTAATTGAAATAATAGGAAAAACACTGGAAAAATAACATTTTTCTAAATGCTATATGGTCCGGTTGGACCAGTGGTATCGTGTCCGATTTTTAATCCGAGGGTCGCCAGTTCGAGACTAAGGGATGGAAATTTTTTCTTTTCGCTGCTGATGATAACTAAATTTTACACATTACCCGTGCTGACCCCACTGTTAAGAGCCAGCAGTCTATGCTTGAAGGCATCGATCAAGGGAATCGAACCGGTTGCAACAGCCACAGCTTCGGGCAAGAGTGATAGTTCATGGAATCTGCCAGGGTACTGCGATGTGGAAGGCAACGGGGAAACCACCTCATTAGTCTCCCTAGAAGCCTTGAAGCCCTGCGTCCTAACCATGCATAACATGGTTCCACTCCTCCCGGTAAAATAGTCCCCCAATCATACCTCCGAAGGTGATTACTGGTAGTGGTACTTGGAGCTTATGTTACAAAACATTTTCTGCAAAATAAATTTTCTTCCAAGGATAAGGCGTCAGATGCGACAGTGATCTGGGCATTGATGTGCATGTCGAGCTCGCGGTTGTGCTTAGCAATAAATATTTTGTCCTATATCACCTTTGGTAGTATTTCTCTCCCAGAAAGTACTCTGTCCATGAGTGAAGAAATGAAATTTATAGTTACGGCCAATTAAACGCTGCGCAAGAACAATTGAGTGTGGAAATGGCGCGCTCAAAGGAGAGTCATTATTCTTGCAGTTGCATAAATCATATGATAAGACTTTGATATGATCTCCAATGTTGCATTCGGAAGATTCTCGCTCCAACTAAGTTGATTGCTAAACTTCAGCTTCAGCTGCCTTTCTCCTTTGCATTTGCCCCTTCAGTAGAGTTGGCCGTTTCACAACGAGAGGCCTCAGTTCGGTGGGTGTCGGACACCCAGGATATTAGTACTACTTTTTCATTAAATATGTGCAACTCACATTTTTTTGCTAAATGTTTTATTATTTCCTAATTCTATAAATAGCAAATACGTTTGAAATAATTTTTCAATTGTTTTACTATGTTTTTATACTTTAATATTTTGATTGTGTCGTGGTCAATATCCTGCAGGTAATGAATGTCAATTGTAACGTATATATCGCCAATAACTTCCTCATATTATTTCGTAACATATATTCTGCAGTATTTGTGTTTGAAGCCTTTGGTGCGCCATATTTCATATGATAATTTTCGGGATTTATAATCCATAATATGGACCAAATTAAGAAGAATACATAAGAAGAGATACCAGGAGGTTAGGGAACTAGCATTAGATAGGGAAGGGTGGAGGGCTATAGTCAACCTCTTAGGATTGAACGATCATTGAAATGACCCAGAAATGGAATAATAAGAACTGTAGCAAATTAAAATCTTAGTATCTATGTCAATAAAGTGGAATTTATATCGAATTTCAAACTCCAATGGAGCAGCTAGTATCCTAGGCCTACCAAAGAAATCGACCCTATCGTTGAATTCCATCCACCCCCTCGCAAATGTGTCTCTCATGGCCATTGGGGTAGTTAACTCTTTGCAATTCAAATAACTATGCCGAATATACCGTTGAGGGTATGTATTTTTTTGGAGAAATTGGTTAGGGGATGAAATATGTCTATCTTTTCTCTCGTTACGAGGCGTGTTCATGTTCATATGGGGTGCTTTTTTGGGACCTATCAAAACACCAACCCGCTTCACTGAATCCGTCGTCCATCTCCTTCCACCCCTGCTTTCACGTTTATCTGAATCGATTTTACTCCGTTCGTTATCGTGGGATTAATGTCTTCTTTTGTGATGAGGCGAAGGATCCAACCCAAGGGCGATTTTTGCTACTGGGAACGGTGGCTACTCTGTGGAAAGTTGGCCTTATTTACCATCATTAGTTTGAGTATAAACGATGGGCTACGAGCGTATAGACATGGTCAACTGTGCACGGTTTTTCGAATCCCAAATATTCAGCCGTGAAAGTAGCGCTAATTGGTCAACCATAACGAACAGGTCACATTTTCAATTTCAGCCCGAGTGTCGTCTGTAGGTTTCGTCTTCACACAGATCGTGACTATGAACACGTATGTTTCACGCTATATCTCCTATCGAGGAAGGCTGTGGGGCCTTTCTCCCGTCGACCAACCCAAAAACCTTTATCACATGGTTCCAGGCATCACCGATTTATCATAGTGGTAGTGAAACATGGTGGAAACTATGTATGTCCAATACAAATTACTTGCATTACCTGCAAGAAATTAACCACGAAATGATCAATATTTTATATTTATTCATTTAAAATTATATGAAATACGTAAATACAATTTTTAGAGTTAAGTAAAAAGAAAACATTTGGCAAAAAATGTGGGATGTACGTATATACAATTAAGTACCATAACGGTTGTAATCCTTCCCTCCTATTCCATGGGTGGTAATTTGACATCCCCAGCCTCAAGTGTCTGATGCGTCTCGTAGGGCAGTATGTTTCTGCAGAACTGCTTAGGATTCCCATTACGTAAGCATCCCTCCAGATCGTTTTTCTACCTTAGAAGCGTCTTAACTCTTCAGCTCATCTACTCGGCCTATTAGTCAAAAATAATTTTTACGGTATATTTTCTGAAATAAACTGTAATCATGACGCTATATAGCCAGGTACCAACTTTAGCGTGAAAACAATAAACAAGAGAAAAGCTAAAAATATTTTTTATATGAGTCTTATTTGAAAAATATTACTCAATCATTTATAAGGAAGTTTACATTCACATGATGTCATAAATATCTCCAAATGAGATATCACGGCAAAAGGTTGACATAAAATTCTCTCCGTCCCTTCACCCTAGTTTTTTCTATTTCCTCCCTTTCCGTGGTTGATAGCCTGACCATCCCTGCCACACGCTTGTGTGGTGGCTATCAGGGAAGTTTTTAGATGCGCTGGGTAGATAAAAAGTGCGAAGCGGGAATTTTGGTAAGCGTCACATTAAGGAGCGGTAGATGTCTGCTCAGCAAAGACGGGCGCAGTGGCAGGAAATACTTCTTATCTTTGCGATGGATTGTTTTGGATTCGATGTCGTCTGCGCCCTCCGATGCGCGTTCTCTTGTGCAGCATTTCAGGGTCAACCGGCGGAGACAGTTGACTCTCGATAAAGCATACATCGGGCCCTTAAGCGTTTTATTTTCGCACGTACACATTTTTTCCTACCCTTTCCAAATCCCTCAGCTGGAGATCACTTGCGGTGAGCGAAAAGGGATCTCCTGGTGGACATTGGGATGAGACGTGGGCGTAGAGGAGGAAAAAGGTTTTAAGCGAGCAGGGCCAAATGACGAGCCTTGTGTCACTCTTCTCAAATTCTCGAGCGGGCTATTTTCACTCTTGTTTTTTTATATTGTATTGTTTGTTTCGGAGGAGAAAGGGAGACGTTAGTTTGTAATAGGCTGTCGTGATGTTTGGTTAAAGGAGTGGAGGAGAGTATTTATATTCTCCCCGTGTGGCTTTACATCTCTTCTGACCTTGATAAAGTGATAAAGAGTCAAGCCACGATCGTTAAAAGCCACTAATTTTTTCTTAAATTTCCCGTTTCTTTTTTGCGTGGAATTCCTCTCTCCTATTACATCTACGTCATACCCTGCAAGCCACCCAAAGGGTGTGTGGCAGGGGGTGCTTTCGCACCAGGCATGCATTAATGATATGGTAGAACACCGACATTACATTAAAACCCGCGTACCACACATGCAAAGCGCCAATTACAAATCTAATACCCAAGAAACATTCTATCTCCAATCGTTCTAACATGCAAGGGATACAAAGACTACTACTACAGATTCAAAATATCATGCATAAATAAGAACATCATTATTTACATCATGCATAAATAAGAAAGAGGAGAATATAATGAGAAAGATTAACTGCCTGCCTATTGTCAATACTCGAACTATTCATGACGACGATCACAGCTGTTATGGTCCCGAATGGTACGCGGAAAAAATGACATTTTATACCTATCGGTTCTACAATCTAGCTCTCTAATTTTATTGGCGCGATCTAATCTGCCGTAGTACGAAGGGGTTAATAGTATGTTTTTTACGTCATCAGTAAAATGATTTTCCTGAAATTTATTTAGGAGGTTAAGCCTATAATTTAATCTACGCTGTGATAGCGATTCCCATCCTAATTCTTCTAACAGTCCAGACACACTAGCCAACTTATCGTAGCATCGTTTCACAAACCTAGCTCCTCTTCGCTGGACGCGATCTAACTCTGATATCAACCCCGTTTCGTATGGATCCCATACACTAACAGCATATTCCAGATGAGGCCTAACGATTGAAAAATAACAACGCTCTTTCACTTTCTCATCACATTTTCCGAGTACTCTCTTGATAAAGCCTAGCTTCCTATATGCTTGACCGCATATTTCCCTAATATGTTTTCCCCAAGATAGGTCGTGACTAATTGTGACTCCTAAGTACTTAACAGACTCGGCGTGAATAATTTCTGTATTTTTAATTCTGTAAGCCCTAACTGGCCAATTTTTCTTTTTCCAAAAGCTGACTGCTACGCACTTTTTTATGTTTAGTTCCATCTGCCACTTTTCGCACCAAGCATGAATAGCAAGTAGGTCGATTGTTAACGAGTCGCTATCTTCGGAATTGTTAATATCCCTATACACAACCGCGTCGTCTGCGAAGAGTCTAAGCTTACTTTTAACGACGTTACTAATATCATTAATGTACAAGAGAAATAAAAGTGGACCAATTACACTTCCCTGAGGAACACCCGATGTAACGCTAACTGTGTTTGACATGATACCGTCTATGACAACCCTTTGTTCCCGCCCATGTAAGAATTGATTAATCCAACTAATAATGTTTTTATCTATTCCATATGCTTCTAGTTTTGAGAGCAACTTAACATGAGGTACCTTATCAAAAGCTTTCCTAAAATCGAGGAATATCGCGTCAACTTGGACATTATTTTCACCCGAGAGCAAGATGTCATGAACGAAGAGGGCCAATTGGGTTTCGCAAGATCTACCCTTTCGAAATCCGTGTTGGTTATTTATTAACAATTCCTCCCTATCTAAATGACTCATAATGGAGCTTACGATTATGTGTTCGAATACCTTACAGGAAATGGATGTGAGAGAAATAGGCCTATAGTTACTAGGGTCTTCCCTGTCGCCGCTTTTGAATATAGGTGTGACATTTGCTACTCTCCAGTCCTTAGGCACTTCATGATCTACTAAAGATTTGGTAAATATTAATTCTAAGTAAGGCGCTATGTCTGATGCCATTGTTTTATATACGCGAGCAGGTATTTGATCTGGACCGGGGGATTTGTTGGGGTTAATATTTTTTAGCTGCTGTTCTATGCCGCGACAATTTATAATAATTTCAGGCATACATGTTTGGGAACGAACTGGCTGCGGATCGAAAAGATGTGGTGTATAAGTACTGAAAATGCTTTTGAAGAATGAGTTTAACGAATTGGCTTTTTGTAGACTGTTGGTTATCTTTTCCCCTTTGATATTCTTAAGCGTGTGTACTGTTGATTTATTTCCTTGAGTGTCCCTAACATACGACCAAAATGCCTTGGGATTATCGTTCAATTGTTCTCCCAGTAATTTACTTTTGAAATCAGCTAACGCCCTTCGGCACGCTTTTTTTGCTAAGAGTTTAGATATTTTGTAATTTTCGGTGACTGTGTATAGTTCTTCGGAGGATTTGTTAATTTTTGCCCTTTTTAACCTAGCATGACATGTTCTTTGGTGCTTTAATGTTTTTCTAACCTCCGCGTTATACCACCTAGGCTCTGCATTGGCTCTTTTCCATTTACTTGGTATGTATTTGCTAACTACTGATCGTGTAACGTTGAGGAAAGTATTCCACAAAACCTCAGTATTACTGTTGATACTTATTTTTTGAAAATTAGTAAATGACTTTTGGAACTCTCGTTTCATACCTTCGTAGTCAGCCTTATTATATAAGTAGATTTTTCTTTGTGGATTATGTTTCTTGATCATGCTCACGGAAAAATTAGCTTTAACTATCTTGTGGTCGCTTATTCCCTTATCCGTACCTATGTTTACAACCATGTGTGGAATATTTGTCGCTAAAAGATCAAGTGTATTTTTCCCTCTAGTTGGAGCAGTGACTAATTGATGTAGTGAGTGAGATGTGAATGTATACAGGAGTGACTCACAAAGGTCTTTGTCTTTCCCCCCAGTGATAAAACTGTACGTGTCCCAGTCTATGGACGGAAGATTGAAATCCCCACCGATTATAATATGACAGTCGTTTTTTTGAGTGGTTAATTTACTGAGTTGACTTTCTAGTTCTAATATTGAGGTTATATGGGTATCTGGTGGTCTGTAATATGCGCACACATAGATTGTTTTTGCTTTAGGATTTTGAATGGAGCACCATACGCTTTCTACCTGGTCGTCGGAAAATGACTCCCTCCTACTAATATAACAATCCTTCACTGCAATAAAAACTCCTCCCCCGGTCCTTTCCACTCTATCTTTTCTATAAACTGTGAAATTTTTTGGGAATACTTCATTATCTGCGATTTCGTTACACAACCAACTTTCCGTCCCTATAATTAAGTCTGCGTCAGTAGTTTCAATTAGATGGTAGAAGTCAGCTACTTTATTCCTTAAGCTACGGCAATTTACTACCACGACAGAAAAGGATTTATCAGTGAGCGTATTCCCGGAATGTGTATTCTCATTACAACTCGCTTTCTTAGGTATATTCAAAGTTACATTACTGCTATTTTTTGAAACTGGCCTCTTACTGTTCTCTTTAGACTTAACACTTTCATGGATATTTTTTCTATTAAATATTTTTCTATTATGTCTGCGTAGCACAGCGGTAGTGTAATATGGTGACAGCAATGCAGAAAATACTTTTCATTGAAAAGTCCACTGTCAGAAATTAACTACACGACCGATGAAAAGCGTTTCACTACTGGGGATATTAATGTCACAAACCTTCATTGCCTTCTTCAACATCGTATTTGTAATTTATGTCTATACTCCGGTACTCAATGGATTTTACTCTAGAAGCTGCCTACCTTTTGCGCTCACAATCCTTCCGCTCCTTAGCTGACCAAAGTCATACGAACCCTCCCCTAGTTAACGCGTCTTAAGCTTGACGTTAGTGCCTTTGTTAGTGCACGTTACCTTTGTACCCTTAATTACTCAGTTTCCGCTAGAACTACATTAATGTCTAAAAAATCGTTGTTATAAGCAAAAAATCTAGGCTATGTGAAGGTGCGTATATCATGACGCAATGAAAGAGTATTCCTATGAAGCCTGCTAACCTCATTTTGAGAATTGATGGTGAAATAGAGTTATTTGCAGTACTATCGAGTGAGAAGATTGACTACAGGTATGGGAATAGATCTAAAGAGAGCTCCAAAGTGCCTGAACGATATTAGAGGAAAATTGACTTGTTTTTATCAATATATTCCGCTAATCTTGATTTACTGACGGAAGATTCATTCTATCTCCGTCGCAATTGTTAGCTCCTGTGAATTTTGCCTGTGATCTAGATTTTTCAGTATTTATAATAAAGGCCGTATTCTACCTTTTATTTAAAATTGAAGAATTTAAAATTTTGTAATTAAACAATTATCAGTTGCATGAAGTTAATATTGTGACATTCATAACCAAAAAAATATATTTAATAATTATAAAGTTAAAAGGTTTTCACTTATTTTTTCATGTCATACGATCAAATCGCCTCATCAAACAAAGGTTTTATTGTAATTCTGTATCACTAGGCAAAGTAATGACTTTTATTTATAAATACTTCAAAACTTTCAAATTAATTTTCTGGCTAGATTTATTCGTTAAAAATTACACATTAATTACAATTATTAAGTCTCTGTAGTTTATGCGCCTACCATTTTCCTTTGAACGGTGGCTGATATAAATATTTTGAAAAGTAGTAAATCAAAGTATGAAAAGTATCGGCTGACATTTTTTCGTTATAAGACGTCATGTTTGTATAATGTGATGTTTTAGTGGGATCGTATTCTCACTATTAGCGTCTTAAACTGCAGGGATTTCTTAGTGTTTTAATTTTCTGTGCATTGATTTATGCAGTTATTTGTTTGATTTTTTCGCTATTGTTAAGTAAAAAATATATAGTTTTTTATTTTTTTTATATTTTTTTTGCATCTTAGTATATTTTTATTAATTTTTAAAGAGTTATTGTTATTAATTTATATTATTTATACTTTTTTCCTTGCAACATTTTGTAATAACTTTTTAATATTTTTATGCTTATAAAATAAGTTTTTTTGGAGTTTTTATGTTCATATTGTATCATGTGGTCACTGCTTTCAGTTTTATTTTGAACTTGGTAAAACATACGTTCTCGGTGAAGGAAGATGTGAACCAGAGTTGGGGAAACGCAGTTTTAAAATGAGCTCAGCTCAAGTCAGACTCATTCATCAAAATATGAGCTCAGCTCGACTCAAACTCACTTTTCAAAAAGTGAGCTGCGCTCATCTCAAAGCTCAAAACTAGCTCAATTCCCAAAAAAGTTGAATAATTAGAGAGAAGAAATAATATTAAGATTTGTAATTGAAGTTTTCATTTGTTCAATAACACACTAAGATCGTCGGTTAACTTTAAATGTCACTGCCTCTAAAGTTAAAGAAATTATGCTAGCAACAAATTCATATTTCAAATAATTTTATTAACTTTCAAAAGTAAATAATTTTCAAAATTATCATCTGTCATTTTAGTTCTTTTTATAGGTAACACATTCTTCGCTACACTAAGCGACCTCTCTGCAGCACCACATGAAGGTAGCGAGGTGTTAAATGTTATAAATGCTTTCTTAATTTCATCTAATGGAAATAACTAAGGTGCCGTTTGTTGGTTCCAACCACCAGCGTTCCACAATTTTATCCTTGTTTTCAAGGAATTCAAAACTAAAAAAATTTCCTAAGTCATAATCCACATTATTCATGTTACTTTCTGTTGACTGATAGTTCGTTTTTGTCTGTCTGAACTGTCGCCATTGTTCATTCCTTTGCCTGCTCCTGCTTTTTCGAATCACGTATTCACGTAAGACAAAATCGCGGATGTAGGCACGCTGCATACGAATAATAAATCAACCTTACCTCTATATGTCGCAACATGTTCGATGGCGATGACTTCGAAACTCAGAATTTCTTCGAAATGCACAATTTACATGAAACAACAAAGCTTCCTGATGCGTTCACACGTTCTGATTTAAAATAAGAATCATACACCGGCCAGGGTAACTCCCTCACAATGGTCGATGATTCCTCCTTCAGCTCTGCCATGGTCACGACTGATCGACTGACTGAGAGCGTATGTCTCAGCATCGGAGTATTAGAAGTATGCACGCTTGATTTTGAATATGAAGCACTGGATATCCATGTTCCTAAAATTGAGATTCGTGGAAATGTAGGGAGCCACGAACACTCGAAAACAATAGTATTGGTATGTCTCTCGCTAAAAGGTTTCACAGTAGGGGGCAAATGAGCTGTTCTCAGACCACTATTCGGGTTCCTTAACGGATTATCCCTGGCGTGGTTGGGATTTTCCAAGTGCTAAAGGGGTTAAAGCAGAGGAAAAACTGAAACTGGGAATCAGCATTTTTACCTACGTGAACCGCACAAAATTTTTAATCTAAATATGTACCAGAATTCTGAACAACTTTGGGAATTTTCGAAATGAGTGAAAAAAATGAGCACCATTTTAAACTCAAACTCAAAAAAAATTGGAGCGCGCTCACACTAAAACTCTTAAAATTCTTAAAAGTGAGCGTGCTCTAGTGCAAAACTCATAAAAATTGAGCGTGCTCATGAGCGTAAGCTCAAATGAGCGCGCTCGGCCCCAACTCTGATGTAAACCTATATCCATTCATTACAGCGTTTTCCAAAAATCTGGCTTCTCATATTTGTCATTAGGAAACAACCAGTGATGTGCATTGAGAAATTTTCAATAAAATCATTTTTACCGGGTTGGAGGAAGAAGTGTCGGCCCCGTTAACCGCTTTGCAAACTAATATTGAACAAAAAACAACAGAGGAGACCCATGTGCTCGTGGTTCTTGGTGGTGGTGGGTATATGTTGTCCACACAAGCACTAAGTATGAAGGAAAGTGATCTAAGCGCATGGGAATCTTCATTTAAGACACACAGCTCCTTGCAAGATGCCGAATAATAATCAATGACTAAAATTCGAAGATATTCAATACGAAGTACGGCTGTCGAGGCGAGCTTGAGTGATTGGGGTGATTTAACCCCTTCATGTCCATTGCGAATACGGGTGGGAGGCGGCAGAAATATGGCGAGACAAGGCTCCCGCCCGTCAACCCAGTACTAATCGGCGTGATTGGGGTGGGTCTCTCAGCATCCACTTTGTCACATCGGGATACGGGGAATGAATATACGAGTCCGCGACGAAGCTATTCTAACCGCGCCCGTTTTCCCTCTGCAGCGTACAAAATCGGAGAATTGGACGGTGAAGGACTGGCGAACGAGTGAAATGGAGAGAAGGGGGAGAGAACACAAATCTAATCGATGATCGATGGCCTTTGATGCCTATTTCCGTATCGGTGATTGCTCCACCGTATGAGTCATAGGGATATACTCGCTGCACAGTGTCGCAGCTTGATTTTGTACCGCTCAGGGAGGTCCTTTTATCTGCCGCCCTTTCATATATGAATATATAAACCTATTTAAATGAAAAGTTTTAGGACCGTATTCATAGTCGTTACCTGGGTGTCCCCCAGGTGAAGGGGAGCCCCTAGGCTCAGAAATGGTATTCACAGTCGTTACCCAGGGGACTGCCGTCTCCTAACTGTCCGCCAGGCCGCATATTTTCTGGGTGAGGCCTGAAGCTTACCCAAAGCTCCAGTAACGCAGGACTGCTGCCCCCGCGTGGGTCGAATTGATACTATTGTACTGAAGGCTGTACACGATAATACCGTATCAGCAACTTTCCATAGTACTCTGACTCTTGACTGACACTTGACTCTGTATAATTTCCTTTGAATAATGCATAATCAGCGTAGGATGTTCTTAGTAATGCTTTTAGCCTTGGTTGCTTACCACACTAATCCGATTACTGTGAAACCTGTATTAAGCGGCCATCACATTTTACGAGGAAAATCGCTAAAAAATGCCGTTATTTACAAGATTCGTGGATTTCATGGCTCAGCAGTAAGAACATTAACTATTATTTCGAGTGTTTATTGTCACTAATGCACCATTATAGCGGAGATTGATCACATCGCATTTCAACCGCTTCCTCAAGGTTATGGGTCATTTCATAAAGAAATTTAAAATGGTAGAGTTGTAAAATGATCAATTAATTTTCAAAATATTATCAAATAAAATCAAAAATTCATCAAAATAGAAAGAAAACAGTCACATTAACATATTCAATAGAAAGATGGTTTTCATATTTTCAAATATTTCAGTTCGCCTGCTCGAAAACGGTGGAACCATTTTTTTCCACGAAATTTTCTGACAATAATTTTTAATGTTTATAAAATATATTACGCGAGCTAAAAATGTGGTACCTGTTTTTTACGTTAATATTTCTTAAATCAGAGTAGCTAAAATTGAGTAATTGATACTGTTAAAAGCAAAATTCAATTTATTCGTGTAGATTTTGTTATTAGTTTCACGCAGAATATTTTTATCTGCGTAATATTTTTTTACTATCACGCAGAATCTGAAAATATTTTTCTTGCTATCTAGAATATTTTATTAACAACGATACCTCCTTTCCTTAAGAATTCAGTATTTAGAATGTATTATTTGTCGATTGGCGAGAAAATACGCAACTTTTGGGCAGTAATAGAATTTGATACGCGAAAATTCTGTTTTTTGACCATCCTACTGTATACCTATGTAGCTCTAACGGAAATGTATAAAAAAAACTACGCTAGCTCAATATGTGGAGCATGTCTTTTGACGCTAATACTGCCAACATCTGAGTAGCTGCAATGAAGTACGTTAAGTTATTAAATGCCAAATTAACTTTCTCTGTATAGGTTTTAGTGTTAGTTGCATGCAGAGCCGGGAGTCACCTGAAAACATTTTCTTTTACTTTTTAGAGCATTTTATTATAAAATTAAACCTCTTTTATTTGTGAAGTCAGTATTTACAAAGTATTGTTTGTCGATTAGTGAGTAAATACGCAAGTTTTGAGCAATAATAGAAGTTGATACGTGAAAAATTTGTTTTTCGTCCACCCTGCCATTTACCTATGTAGCTAAAAACTGAAAAGCTTGTAAACTTAAAAAGTTTTTCTTACTTTTTGGTGCGTTTCAATAAACAATGAAGCCTTCTTTTCTTATGAAGTCTGTCTTCGCAATGTGTTATTTGTCGATTGGCAAGCAAAAACGCAACTTTTGAGGAATAATAGAACATTTTACGAGAAAAATCGGTTTTTCGGCAACCCTACTGTATACCTATGTAGCTCTTATGGAAGGGGCATGGTTACCTTAACCACCCACGGAAAGTTTCTCTCTCTTCCCCGTTTCAAGCATTCCTGTCCTTTTGCCCTCTCGCGTCGCTCTGTCCTTTTCACGTTCACACACACAGACACACACACACACACAAAGGCCTTTCAACCCTCCAGGGCCACGTGTGACACCACTTTTTTAAACCCTGAGTAGTCTCCCCCAGCCACATGTCCGTTCTAGTGGCCACGTCCGAATAATGTCCGTCAGTCTCCAGGTGAGTGAGCGCAGCCATCTAGACTCTTCTCTTCCGGAGACTTGCCAAGGACCCGACTTTGACACTGACTCGTTTTGGGACCCGATGCTGGCGTGGGTCACAGGTTTTCGGAGGGAGAGAGACAGACTACATCTGCGTTCACGTCTCCGGGCATCACCTACCTCAGTCACTCTCTGTTAATGTGCAGTTCTATTTTAGGAGTCACTTGGATGTAAATCCTTTACTGTGAGAATGTAAATTAAAATGCCCTCTATCTTCCAGTTAAAGTACATTGATAATGCTATTACTTCGCATTAAACTCAATTTATTTTGCTCCCTAATAAAAGAATTGTTTCTATATTCTTAAAGATAGCATAATATGAGATACATGGATATTGCGATACAGTTTTCTATGGGCTGACTGGAGATATTCATTTAAAAATAAGGTGTTTATGACGCACACATCGTGTAAAAAAAATGAATCGGTGCATAGTTATACTGTTTTCAATTAGTTCAAATAAATTAATTCATTTAAATGCATCCACTATTGTCATCCATTACAAATAACATTTAATTCAAAATCTTCAACTTTCAGGCGTCATAAGCATGCGGAGTGAAATTTATGATCCATATGAGCGTAAAATGAGTATATTTTGATGATTGCTATGATTTGATTAAAGTTTGAAAATGGAAATTCTAATTTACTTCATTATGACTAGAAAACCATCTCTGTTATACCAACTTTTTTAAAAATTGTATCAACTATATTTTTCTAGTGTGAAGTCGTCCTTTTATCTAGATCGTGGTGTATTTTTAGGTGGTCTTTCGGTGAGCGTGCATTAAAGCCTTTGATATTTGAGGGATACGTTCAGATAATGAACAAGATTTCTGAAGACCGTGGAAAAGTTGCATGGATTGTGGAGCTTGGACTTTGAAAAATGATCTTGGTTATGGAGGTATTCAGTGAGGGTTGTTACGGAAAATAATGTTTACCTGGAATGAAGAGAATTTCAATGTAAATCTGGTAGACAAAATTGTCGGGCATATTTTGCGATAGAGTAGCTTATGGAATATAATATTGGGAGAGGAACTGAGTTGGAAGAATCATGAAAGAAAATTAAAAATCTCAATACAGCAAGCGAATTATAAGGCCTATCTATCTTATAAACTGTATTGGAAAATGATTTTGGTTGGTTAAGAGTAAAAACGAGTGGAAATCGACTGCGTATAAATAGTCGATTATTGACAATTCCTGATTATATTTATTTTATCAAGCATATTTTTAGCCCATTTTGAATTACACTTGACTTTCTAAGTTCCCTCGCAAAATATTTCTAAGAACGAGTGTATTTGCTTTCCAAACAAACGATTCAAGAGTGTCTGTTTGCAGATATATCTCAGCTCTTAGAGAAACTGCGGTTGAAAGAATAAATCATATCGACTTTCAAGTCTGGATTACAATAAAAAATGGCAGGAAACCCTACTTTATTTTCATCTCAGTTTTTAATGTGCACCCGAAGATTCTCCATTCATTTTTTGAGAGTATCTGGTGAAAGTGACCCTAAGACCAGAACCGCATTAATTATTTGTGTTGAAATAATTTCTTTTTTATAGTTAATTGTTTATAAATTCTTAAAAAATGGTCGTACAAATTTATTTTGGTCACATTGATCGATGGCTGGAGATGGCGGAAGAAAGTATTTCACTCATAAACCGTGCACCGACTCGTAATAAAATAATAGTTTCTCGCACCCTTTAAAAATAGCAGTTATTTCAAAAGTAAAGGTGAGGGTGGCTAGAATAATTCGTGTAATCATTTTTTGAGAATATATTAAATAATAAAAAGTCAATACGACAAATGAAGGTGCCTCTGTCCTCAGGGTGTTTTTTTTCCAGATTCTCTGAAAACGTGAATGTACTTTCTTTGAAGTGCGTTTTACTTTCCGACGTGAAAATAAAAGGCGGGATTTCCGGGAAATTTTCACCGTAATTCAGCTTTGGAATTGGAAATTTTGAAATGGCATTTTATGGACATTGTTCTGATTTCAGCTGATAAATATCAATTTTAGCGAGTAGCCATATTGAAACTTTTTATTAAAACAGTTTATAAGAAGCGACAAGTCCAGAGATATTCGGCAAAATTAAAATATTGGAATTGAACCGTCTATGTTTTGAAATTATTAAGGAGTTATCGGCGTATTGAAGTCAAAATGAAGTAAATCCATATCAATGCTCTTAGGGCCGGACGAATGTGGCCGTTAAAAATATTTTCATGGATTAATCTGCTTTTTATTATATGTTGGTTTACTAAAAGTATGATTCATCAACGAAAGCAGGGTCTTTTAAACGGTATAAATAAAAAATGTGTATCTTAGTATTTATTTTGACTCCCATTGTCAAGTCAGAACTACCTTTAGGTAGTTTGAGCGGTATAGTTCAGTAGTCATAATGGAGACCACATTCGAATTATGTTTTAATTTCAGCAGCTTTGGGACACAAGAATTAAATATTGCACTGCTAAAGGTGCAATAATATAATTTTATATGACAGTAATTCTAAGTAATGATATGAAAATATCTAAATAAGTCTTTAACTTGACGCATTTATTTCGCGCCTTACGTTTGACACTCCTTCCAGTGGGAAGGTTTTTCTTGATCTCGAAGAAACTATTGAGGTGACAATATGATTTATTTTCAAAAATAGTTAAGAAAACGTGCATAGTGTACAATTTAAATTTATTTACGAGATCTAGGTAGTACAAATTCCTCATTGTTAAAAATTATATTTGTATGTAGTGCATACACGTACCGTTTCCTAAGTTGAAGGGCTGGCAGTTTTCTGCAAAAATCTCGGAAAGTCGTAAGGGAAGGGGCAGATATTTTGGTAAATTTTGGAGGGACGAGATGTTATTATTTAAAATTAGACCAAATTTATTGATTTCTAGGGGAAATGATATTTCGCTCAAACTAACCAAAAAGTTAACCCTACGAAATCCATGATGTACTCTCGGTCAAAGAAAGCAAAACGGTGCATTAATGTTGGCGTCAAAAATTGAAACAGAGAGTGAATCTTACATGCTTACGTTATTTGCTGTGTAAAAATAGATGAAAATAGATGAATCTATGAGGAAGAGAATAACTTAGGTGAAATACCTGTTGTAGTGGCGTTAAGAAGATACTGGCGGAGAATACAATCTGAAGTGTAGCGTTGCATCTACAACTACATGTACATAATACCCTGCGAGCCGCCGCATGGGCGTGTGGCAGGGGGCATGAGGTCACAAGCCGTGTAAAGATGTAAGTTTTTTGGAGATGAAATAGTGACATGTATTATAGGAGTGTATTTAGGGGAGCTCAATTTTTATTCTGGTCGCTTATTGTCCGCGGAAAGAACGAGTTTTTGTACCTATCTCTTCGGCAGTATATCACTCTTATTGTATCGCTTCTGTCAAACCTAGATATGTAGTGAGGTGTCATGAAAATATTCTCTAAATCGCTCTGATACACACCAGTTTTGAATTTCTCAAGCAAGTTAAGCCTAGCGTGTAGCCTCCAAGTCTCTAAGGACACCTATCTTATTTCCTCTAAAATTTGTGAGACACTCGATGTTTGCTTGTAGCGGTTTTTAACGAAGTGCGCTGCTTTCCTTTGTATTTTATTAATTATTTTGGTTAAAACTATTTGACCAGGGTCCCAAATGCTCGCGGCGCATTTGAAGTGTGGCCTAACCAGAGCGAAGTAGCATCTCTCTTTTACTTTTTCATCCAAGGACCTTCCTATTATACGTTTAACAAAACGTATTTTCTATAATGCTGTGCCGCATATGTTTTTCATGTGTGTTCCCCATGATATATCTGAAGTTTAGGTAATTACATGGTATTACTGTATCTGAAGATTTTAATGCGGGAACGCGAAGGGATGAGAATGAAATAACCCGCATATGTTAAAGAGGGTTATTAAGGGTTTTTAGAGGTGGAGAAAGGGATACGGATGGAATGGAAGATGAAGGAGGAAATTCTGGGAATTTCTGAACGAGGGTTACCACTAACTCACAGATATTAATTTTACGTCTTTTCCTGCTTTTCCCGGGTAAGTCACTTCTTTCCCGGTCAATCGTCAACCATTCTCGGGCAACATCCATGTTTCGAAACGGGAAAAATAGGCAATAGTGAACTTGTCGTTAAAACACTCGGAACGTTGTTCGGTAAGGAGCTAATATTTTCGTATCTTTAGAAGGGTGAGGTATTATATTTTAAAATGAGACCAAATTGATTGATTTCTAGGTGAAATGACGTTTCACTCAAACTATAAATTAGATTCGTAAATCCTGCAAAAAGAACCGTTAATTTAAACATAAACCTGAAGTGTTTTTTCTCGCACCCCCTGCAATGCTATTCCACACTACCAAGGGGTGCGAGCACTCCTGGATGGGAAATCCCTCTCTCTAGATGATGGGGGTGGATTTTTCGAAAGGGTGTGTTTGAAGGGGTTATTTCGGGCGGGAGGGAAGAGAACAGAGGCTTGACGGGGAGAAATGTTGGACTGCGTTTCGGCGAGCGCAGGTTAATCATTCAAAGCACGCGTCGACCGCGCACTCTCTCCGTGTGTTAGAGCGGCGTCGGGTGCGGTATGCGCGCATGTTTTCGGATTAGGACGAGGATTAGGGTCGGGCGTGCAAGTTAAAGAGAGGGAAGTGATGGTGGCGAGGAGAAAGCGTGGGAAACATGGGAATGGTGTATTGACTGGTCAATGCACATCACTCCGCCTTACCTCTTCATGGTTATTTACTGGTCATACAGGATGGAGGAACTGTCTTTAAAAACGTACGAAAGATTTTTAGGCGTAAATTTGCAACGGAAATATTTTTTCATGAGTGTAAGAAATTAACTTCAGGGTGATACAAGGTGTACGACGCTTTATATGGCTTACAAGCTGAAAATGACAAGGTCTCTATATTCATGGTATGGGTGTTTATTGAAAAATGTGGAAAAAACTAATGTTATTTTATCGTTACTATTATGTCTTTTAAGATGTCGATATCCATTTCAAAAGCGTTGATGGTGTGGGATTATATGCAGTACAAAAGTGAAATTTAGGCATAAAATTTTAATGGTATAAAATAATCTGGTTACTAAATATCTACAACTAGTATCAATTGCATGACGCATGGTTAGGCATTAGTCCACCAATTTTTTTCCTTAAGTCACTTCATGTTATGCTGTCAATAATGAATTTATTACTCATAAAACATACTATTTCAGGTAATAATTTCATTTTGGCATGCAGTATGCACTAAATGTTTTCCCCTTACTAAATATATTCCTGTTTTAAGACCGTTTTACAGGATTCATGCTGTTGCACAAACAAATGTATCATAGATTTTCCAAGAAAATGAACGGATTTAGAGCAGGTTCTATTTCCCGTTTAGTCATTCAGGCGATCATACCATTCACAGTTTTTAAACGCTACAATTTCCATCATGAAAGAAATCATTCATTCGTTTGTAATATAAAGTGCACCATGTGAAGCGGCTTTTTGGGTTGCCGACTCTTTCAGTACATAAAAGTGCAGTAAAGTGAATATGATGCAGTAGAGAAAATTCATCTTGGTGGGTGTGTTCCAAAAAAATTAAATGACTTATGACAAGTTGCAGAAACGACATATATGTATTCCATATAGCTATGGGACCTATAAGCCATGGCAACTATTCAATATGTGTTGCAGAAACGTGCGATAAATTTATTGGTTTCATAAATTATGGCATGTTGTTATGAGTTCCATAAGTAGCCATATGCATATGGCGGATGCGTAATGAACCGTTTGGAGACTTAATAGATAAAAGAGTTGATTGGAGTCAAATGACCTGTATGTTTACTCTTACTGACTAATTATTATCTGAATTAGTAACTATTCATAAGCTAAACTTTCATACATTTTATCCGGCACGGCAAGATTAAGTGTAATATTCGAAGTTATTAACTATTGGTTAGTAAGTTAAGTGACTAGTGGATGTGTATTTGCAACCCGAATATATTTGTGAGATCTCTAAAGTTATGGATTTCATAACTATTTATTCCATTACCAAATGTACCAGCAACCGGCCATTAAGTCTTATGGAACTTAGAAATGAAACTACCATCATGTAAAAAGTTGCAAAGGAAAAATGTTCTGTATGACTTTTTCCAATTTTGTCATCTTCTTTCTCCGTAATATTCGGTTATTTTAAGCTGTCCTCTCGCATGTGTATTCCTAGCTAATCTAACCAATGAGATGCCCTAGAGCGAGTGATATATTCACCGGAAACAGTTGTCTCAATCAGAATACGTTTTCTCGAATTTTATTCGGATTCGCTGTTAAAATGGATCGAAAATGGGGTTAATTTGAGGCGCGATTGTGGTGTTCCATACCGTGTTCACTCGTGTTATCTTCAGTTTGCAATTACGCTCAAGAGAGCTAAAGCTTGATCGTCATCCTTCAGATTTTTTTCCGTTGCTTGCAGGTGGATGTGGCCTCATGGTCCAGATTTTCTGAAAACTTGAATATAGTGTCTTTGAAGAGCATTTCATCAACTGAGATGGATACAAAATACGGTTACCTGGCTATTTTTACTCTAATTGAGGATTGAAAGAGGAGATTTTAGCATGTGCTCTTATAGAGATTACTCATATTAGAGCGTCATTTTGAACGAAAAAGCATATTCAATATTCTAATCAGAACTGTTTAGAAGAAGCCAAAAGTCCTGAAAACCGAATGTAAATAAAATGCTGGCACCTCACCGCCTATTTGGTTTTAAGTTAATTGATAATTAATAATGGTCATGAAAGACGTATTATTGAAATTATCAGCATCCTTTGTACCTTTAAATTGGTCTTCAAAAGTTCGCAGGTTTCCGCGGCGTTGATCAAATGATTTCAACATTTCTCGGGTTGCATCCGCGTCAGTTGTCATTCAGCACAACAGTTTCGCCAGCAGGATAGCTGGCGAAACTGTTGTGCTGAATGACAACTGACGCTGATGCAACCCGAGAAATGTTGAAGTCATTTGGTCTTCAATAGATTAACCATTTCATTTGTGAAAGCAGGATTTTTTTAACTGAATAGATAAAATATGTGTGGGCCCCAGAAGTCAAGGGGTCTAAGTGATATTAAAAAAAAACAAGTTAAGTACAGGAATGGGACGTGATAATATTAATCTTTTAGGTGGTAAAGGGATCCAAGTGATTTTCCTGACAGGTGATACTATCTAGGGTTATGTCTCTTAACTAATTAGTGGGTTTTACGAAACATTTTCAAATTTGACTTAAGTTTTCTCAAAACAACGATTTTGTTACTCAGACCCCTTGACTTCTGGGGTCCTCATGTGACATAGTATTTTTCTTGACTTGCATAGTCAAGCGAGAACCATCTTAAATCCTCAGTTTGAATCGATTGACGGCACACTTTGCACAGTGAACCAAGTCCTCCTAGAGCGAATTGCGTTTTAAATTGTTTTCTCGCCAACTCAAAGAATGGAACCGTGAAACGACCTCTGGTCGTCAGCGGCGGCATTTGGTTCACATGATGATCCGATCCAATACTGCAACGTAGACACTTATATGGGAGAAAAATGCTTAGTGAAACTTATATGCGTATTTGAGCTCAGGTTTCGATTAAATATCTACCAGCAAACCAACTTGAAAAAAATATAGCATTTATATGAACTACTATCTTACTATAAGTTACGTTAAATCATGTATAATAATAATGTTCTAGCTATTCAACATCGGTTTTTTTATCGCGAGGAGTACGAAAAAATTATTTTGACTCTTATTCACTCCTCTTCTGTATTTCAAACCTAATATAGATGAACTTTACGTCATATTGAAAAAAGATGTTTACGCCATAGATTGCTAATGTTTACAGACATGATTTTTCTTCTTTCAATTGATAATATTGTGCTCAGTGAAAGTGCTTATGAATTTTGCTTAGCAATTTTGTTTGTATGGTTCCAATAAAGATACTGTTGGCCATGTTGGAGCAAAGGCTTTTAAACATGCTTAAGCTTTTTCTGGAGCAGTTGCGTTGGCCAATGTTCATTGACAACAGTTTCTCCTCCGTTACAGGAGGTGTGTTCAGGTTGAAGTTACAGGAGAAGAAACTGTTGTCAATGAACTTTGACCAACGCACCGGAAGAAGCTCCATCACATGTACAATTGGTCATGTTTACGCCATAGAAAGTTAATAAGTTAATGGAAACAAACCTGATTTTCAAATTCCAATTGATAAAAATTTGATTAAAGAAAGCTATGATAAACTTGTCTTGAAAAATTTTTATTAGGACTGTATGGTTCCAATAAACATACTATTGGTCATCATCATTGGTTGTTCAATCCTAAGATAGGTTGACTGCCGACCTCCACCCTTCCCTATCAAATGATAGTTCCCTTACTTCCTGGAAACTATTTCTATGTCCTTTCCTCTTTATTTGGACCATAAACTTATTCCTGGGTCTTCCTCTGGGGAATTTTCCCTCTATTTTGCCATCAACTATGTGCTTCACAAACCCATTCTGTCTCAAGGTGTGTCCAATCCATCTGGTTCTTCTTTTCTGTGTGGTGTTCCATATAGCTCTTACCTCTTCTACTCTTCTGTGCATTTCATCATTTCTTAATTTTTCCATCCGTTTTATCTTCTACTTTCTCCTCCAACATCAGATTTTTAAGATTTCTAGCATTTTATGATCAGATTTTCTAATGGTCCATGCTTCCGATCCGTAGAGTTCTACTCTACTATTGGTCATCATTTAAGCTAATTGTGGCAACATTTTTGTAAATGAATTCCGTGAACCATATTCATTTTGGATTTCACTTTTTCCGATTTATGGTTCAACTAGATATTGTTTGTTCGAAACTCCTCTTATCAATTTTACACCTGCAGTAGTTACACGAATCAAGTTAATGCGATCCCATTTGATTGGTTGTAGCAACGCCAACTCAAGGTTTTGCTGGAATCGAGTTTTATGTCAACATGGCCATGCAGGGTAATTTGCTTTTATCGCTCTCTTGCAATGCGCCAAAATAATTCACTCATCCTCCTGAGACTCCGGATATTCCCATTTATGTGAGCTTCCTCGATCGCACCCGTCCGTGGCATTCTCAGTCGGCTTTTTGGTCCGGCACCATTCATTTCCATCATGAGCGGTAATGTTTGATTATTCGACTCTCACCCAATCACTCAACGGGACCTCCCCAGTGGAGAGCATTCCTTTCACCTTGTCCATTACCTCGGCATCCAATCCTCACTCATTTGTGACCCACTCGTGTCTCCTGCCCTTTCTCCCGTTTTATTTTGCACAAACGCTCTTCGAATTGCCCTCGCCACCTAATTCACCTGGCCTCGATGATTCCGCCCCTTGAACGAGTTTCATCTCCGCTTTCAGCTGCATGGAGGAGTGCAATGTTATTCAGCTGAATTTTAGCAGAAAGCACGTCTGTGTTCTTCCCCTCAAGACACAACAGGAATGCGCATGGAGTTGTAGCTAATCAAACTTTGTGTCTTTCACGGCTTTATTATGAAGAGTACAACCGTTTTCGGAAGTGTAACTATCATCAGGGACACGGTAGAGTGTACACTGCACACTGCACTGTACAGTGTAGCTCATAATGGCGTTATAGTGACACTTAACATTAATTTTGCACCTACAACAACACCTGTGTATCGCTTTCTCTCAGCTATTCTCCTCTTTCTCCACCTCTCCCCTCTATACACTGTAGTCGCCATTGTAGACACGGCTGTAACACTATCATCTGGTACACTGCACACTGTGCCCTCAGTACACTATAAAGGCCGTTTTACACGGGGCACGAAATTGCACAACTTAACACTGCATTAATTCCGTAATCTGCCGTGCAATAATTATTGCGAAAACGAATGCGTGACTGCTTTATATGGTGGTCGTAAGCATGCATTCATTCGTGAATTCCAGTCGTCTGATAAGTACGCTAAGAGCGAGTGTTTTGTTCAAACAGGAGAGATACGATATTCTGTACACGGCGTTGTTGACATTCAGTGCAAAATAAGGTTGTGGTGATTGTGGGATTCTGTGATATTGACATTTAGTCACTCTCTCTCTGTGAAAAAAATAATGGATCAGGAGGAGGCTGCACTGATTGCTGCAGAGCTAGCAGTAGTGGGAATTATGATCGGGGCCGCAGAGCTCACAGAAAGGCGTAACCGCAGGAGAAGAGCCAGAAGAGCACTTTGGATGCGGGAGTGGATCCGTAAGCGAGAGGAGGGAACGGGCATTCTTAATATGGTCCAACAGAAGCTGGCTGTAGAAGACAGCAATGCTTACCGCAATTTTATGCGGATGACAGAGGAACAATTTAACGAGCTATTAAATATATATCTAAATAAATAACAATATAAGTAACTGTAAATATCCTCCCAATCAAAGAATAACTGTAAACACCCATCGCTCAGGTTATCAAACCTTTTCGTCAGTCAACTTCCCGTGAACTTAGATGTCGTTAATACTGCGACCGCTAGATGGAGTGCTATTCGTACAAATTGCAAGAATGCGACCACCGAATTAGAGCAGGGGCTATTCTGGCGTCTCGCATTCATGCACTCGTGCATGCGTTCTTGAATTTCGCCGCTTTACACGTTGCCTTTTGAAATTCACGATTGCACATACATTAGCTTTTGCAATTACGTGCCCCGTGTAAAACGGCCTTAACGCCATCATCAGATAAACTGTACAGTGTACCTGTTAATTCCGTTATAATGGCACTGTACATTAATTTTACAACTACAACAACACCTGTGTATCGCTTTCTATCAGCTATTCTCCTCTTTCTCCACCTCTCCCCTCTGTTCCTGCAATAATTTCAGTGTACAGTGTCACTGTAGTCGCCATTGTAGACACGGCAGTAACGCCATCATCCGGTACACTGTACAGGTAGCTGACGTTACTGCCGAAACCGGTTGAACTCTTAATAATACACATGGATGACACAAATTTTGATATACTACAATGTCGACCTTCCACCAAGGGAAAACTTCAACTTTTTAATCTAAGCGTATGGAAGCCAGAGATATATGTTCTAGCTAAACTTTTTACTGCATACCTAAATGTTGCGTAAGGAAAAGAAAACTTGTTTACTACCAGTTCCATGGAGTATTTCCTAATTACAGGGATTTCTGAAATAAGGGGCCTCATTCGAACCCATGAGATAGTGGCTGCCTTAAGGATTGATCACTGAGGAGGGGGAAAATGTGCATTGATTGTATGCATGGGAAATCATTCCGTTCCCGCAAAAATCGCTCGCTTAGAGAGGCTAGCGCTTAAGCGGTCGTGGAGGAAATTTTTGACTTTGCATCGCTTCTTTCAGTAATGCAAGCATAAATGAATGAATAAATAAATAAATAGTGTGGATCTGACATAACGTCTTCCATGTAATCCTAAATACGCCTAGTTCAAAATGTTTTTATTTACGTCTAAATATGCCTAGTTAAAATTTTACCCAAGACTAGCAAGTAGCTGCCGAGTCTCTAGTGGCGCCCTTTCTATCGTCTTTATATCTGCTGCATCCCAATCGCCCGAATATCGTTCTTCGCAGTTATTTAGCCTAGTGTGTGGCTAAACTAGCCACCATTCTTGTTTGTTAAGCTTCTTCCGTTCTGTCTTCCTCCAAATTTCTTTTATTTTTTCCCGAGGGTTTTTCCTTCGTTTCTTCAGCCCTCACCGCTTCTTATGTGAGTTTTTCTGGACACTTCTGGTTTTCTTGTATTGTTTATCTCAAAATTAGGAGATGTTTTAGTCGTCATTAACGCTTTGCACTTAAGTTTCCTAGTTTTGTGTTCTATATTCCCGCATGTTTGATTTTATCCGCACTTCTCCCACGGTTGATGCGCTGGACGAGCACACGTCAAGTTATGGTCCGACCTGTGAATCTACGTATTTTTATTATTTTAATTATACAGTTACAAGTAGACCGTTGGCCTGGTTGTTACAATAAAAACAACCAAGAAAAAGAATATACCTTGATATACGTCTACTTTTGAAACCTATTTTTTAAAATAATTAATTTTTTTGGTAAGGGCTCAAATAGTTTTGCTGGTAGGTAGTTTTATTCCCGTATGGTCCTATTCAAGAAGGAGAACTGTTTTACTATTGTCCCTTGTGATTGGCACTTTATCTTGAACTGGTGATCATTCTTCCCCACAAAGTTTGGCTTTACTATGTCCTTCCCAAATTCATCCCATGCTTTTTCCTCACTCTTTATTTTATACATTACACATATCACTCCTTTTCCTCCTAACCTGTTAACCCTCCCATCCCATTTCGTGAATTCGACTAATGGCGGCGGACGCTCTCACCGCGTGTTTTCACAACTTATCCGCAATCCTCCTCTTTCTCCACCTCTCCCCTATGTTCCTCCGTTATTTCTCCTGCACTTCCCTTCTCGTCCGCTCACACCCGTTCCGTTTTTCCTATTCCTCGCGCTCATTTTCTGCATCCCTCCCCCCCCCCCTCGTTCTACTTCCCCTGACTCGCACCAGAGGGCCTTGCATGTATAAGGACGTCATCGCGGTGATCATTCATCGCCCGGTCACGCTGTCACATTCGCTCAATCATTACTCTGCCCCGATCAATCACGTGGAGACGAGTGAATCACGCCCCCTCCCAACCTCTAGACCCCCCCCCCCCCCAGTTGGACCGGCGGCGGCTGCTCTCCCGGAACACTCACCCCCCACCCTGGTCAGCTAACCCTTGTCCATAGCATCCCGCACTCTCGACCGGTGACGTAACCAGATTTGGTTTTTTTCGGGGGGCGGGAGGTTGGAGAGCTCATGTCGAATATCAGCGTTGAGGGAGATTTAAAATGTTTGATAAACTGGAGAAAAATATGTCTCCAGGTAATGAAGAATACAATTGCGACTGAAGTGTAAAAGCCGTTCATATAATTTTTGCTGGGAGTTTGATTCGATGAAAGAAATAAAAGCCCAATTTTCAATTGAGTTACAGTTTCATGCTAAACTTTGTGGAAACGCGATCTTGTTAACTATCTTATTTTGACTTGTATTCACCATTAATGTCAATAATATTTAAGTATGTTGCCTAATCTGATTACGTCCCAACCTCCGTCCTTGTCTTTGAGTATGTTTCATCTCCTCCCCCTCCAGTCATTCACCTTTAAATGCCAACCCCCCAAATTTTTGAATGACCCTCCCGCCCCCCCACTTCCCTCCTAACGACGGTTAAGTAGAAAGGTTAAAAAGTACTATCCTGGTGTAAAGTTGCTTATCGTATTGGTAACTTCCTTCCCTCCTAACGAACCAATGGCCTCTTTTCCCTTCCCCTCTATTTCACTTCCCCTCACCCACCACCTGGTTTGAGTATATAAGAACACTGAAGTAAGGGATATCCACCTTTAAATTGACAATGTGGTCGGTGAAAATAAAAAAAGGTGGAATGTACGAAGTGAGAAATTATTTCCAATTTTCTATATTTTCGTAGAGTTGGGCTGCTAAAAACATTTGAAAAACTGAAAAAAATTATGAAAGATCTTCAGTTTTTCCGGAGTATCTGGTGTGAAAAGGTCTCTCGAGTACTACACGAGGTTAGAGGCTTTATGTCTCCCGATGTGTCGAAGAACGATTTGCTCTTTATCCCCATGGTTTCTGAAAGCCGTCCTGTAAAGTTTTCCAGTATTTATACCCAAAAACTTGGGGTTAGGTGTCATCTTTTTGGTTGTCGCACTTGGCATAACATAACTTTGGCATGTGGGTCATTTCCAAACACCGAAGAGTGAGCATTGTGTTCTTTCATAAATTTTGAGATAAACTATCTTTAGAAAAAGACCTGTCGCCCAGCAGTCGCAATTGTACTCCTGATTGCTTAGAAATGCATTTTTATCCTATGGGATGGAGTCTGAATGGTTCCCGATGATTTTAAGAGCGACTTGCTCATCATTTTCAGGAGTTCTATTAGCCGTCATCTTAAAATTTCCAGTTTTTTTAAACCCCAAAACTTCTGGAATTTTCCCGCTTTCCCTGAATTTTTTAACGGATTTAAAAATATTCATCCGGGCATACCTTTAATTTGGCGTAAATCCAAGTTACGGATGAAATTGTTTGTTCGTAGACGGATCTCGATGGCCTTCTTGATCAGTAGGTCCCATTAACCAAACGTGTGGTTTATAAGTTTTCCATCATACGTCATGCAATGAAAAATATACCCTCATTAATTCAATATAACTGAAAAAGTAAGTAAATCCAAAGAAATAATTCCCTCCCCCCTCCAAGATGTGCATTTATGGAGAAGGTATTTTGGAGCTTCATATAATATAATTTTCTATTCTTTGTTTGCATTGTTTAATAGCTTTTACTTGGTAAGTATTGTACTTTGTGACCTTTTTATTTTGAGAGGAAGGCCATTTGTGCCATATCTCAGAGTCTCCAATCCTCCACTTGCTCCTTAATTAAACTTTCCAGTACTCATTCCCATTGTTGAGTCCTATGATAAAAATGTAATTATAAGATTTTATCTAAAAATTTGTAAAATTCAAACAAATCGAATCATAGAGATACTGCATCGTAGTGGACGCATCACAGCCCGCCCCTCCTCCCCCCGCGCGGCGGTTTGAACGAGGTGATGTCATTTAAACTAGTTAAAGTCCTGCGTGGAGTGCCAAATGCTTTCTTTTTTTCTCATTTTGAACCTCGAGAGAAATTACATCACAGTCACTTCCAAGTCGTAAAAAACGCATTACCCGGAATGACGGATGCACTCTCCGCTCGGCACGGTGCGGAACAAGGCCCCCAGAAGACGTGTTATCCGCCTTTTGCGTGAGTGAACGAACGGAGTCAGGAAGCTTTATACGTCCGGGCAAGGAGCCATGATGGGGCGGAGAGTGAAAGACAAAAGAAAAAAAAAAGAAGGTGACGTTAGAAAAGGAAGCGGTGCCTTTCAAAAGGACCGATTAAATCCCAGCGTGACATTCCAGCCATCTTCAAAATGTAAAAATCTATATATTATCTTAGTATGTTATTGTTATTTTTCTCTTCTTTTCTGTTGCTACTACAAGGCGCCATTAAGTTGCCTCCAGGTTGCATTAACCAAGTCGACAACGGGCAAAGATTGAACTGGGTAGCGGTCCAATGGCTCCGGTGTGGCTAGAGTAACAGGTCGACAATTCCAAGATATTTGGCTTGATGTTAATTGCCCTTCACACAGCCAGGAATCTCCTTACTGTGCGAGCGGTGCCAAGGAGTGCTGCTTTCTGCTTGCTTTTAAGATGTTTTCTACAAAGGCCTAGCTTGTCCATTGCATTGATTACTTCTTTAGAGATTAGGCCATTAGTATATATGTATCACAATAAATATTACTTCAACTTACTTGGCTTCGTACATGGTCGTCATCTCGACTGCAAGGGACTGGTATTTTCGTTTTTCCTTGGCTATTGCATGGATTATATTCTTGTCCAGAGGGTTAGTAATGTCAATAATGATTATCTTGTGGGCGCTTTAATCAAACTAGACAATGTCTGGCTTTTTGGCTTCCACAGCTCTATCCGTAATCATCTCTATGTCCAACAGTAACTTGATATGATCATTTTACAGTAGAATAGAATAGCTTAGAATTTATTTCATGACTCTAGGTTCAACATGATTACATTTTAGGAAATAAGCCTAGTCTTCCAGTTGTATAAATTAAAGAAAAAATTACACAAGTTTGAGGCCATTAACCCTGTGGTTTATCTACCGGAAAAAAACAACAGAACAGCAAAAAATAATAGTTTCACTCTCTCAGGTGCTACATTGCAGGGAAACAGAAATAATAATAATAATATCGGACAATATATATGTATAACCGGTATGCATGTATGCCAATACACTTTGGAACTCGCTTGAGGTAGATGGTTGCCGGGGTACCAAAAATAACAACCCTCGTCTTTTACCTCCATCGCACCAAACCCCATATTAAGAAGCATTACTTTACTGATGGATTATTTAATTCAAAAATTTTGTAGGCTTTTTATCAAACTTATATAACGAACTTAAATATCGAACTTTGCTTCTTTTCAACATTTCTTATTACTTTAAAGGTACAAGTACAATTTTTCTCTTAATCTGCCGTTGGGGGCGAACCTAATTTCCAAAGCTAATGTGTTCCAAATATGGGTGGCCTGTACCAGAAATGAGTTACAAAAAGAAGTAGTTCGGTGATGTGGTAAGTGCAGGTTGTCAGGCGGGGCGCGGGTAACTCTTTGTTTGATTTCTCCTGGAAATTAAAATCGTATATAAATATATTTGGGTGTTTTCGTGATTTTTATTTTCCAAGTCAGGTTTTAAATAAAGTATGTTCTTCTTGCCCTAGCTTTGAGCAATTTTGCTTTCTCATAATGTACGCCAATGTGGTCATATTTAGGTGTATCGTGGATAAACCTTACACACGCATTCATGGTTTTCTGTAGCCTCCGTTTTAGTTTCTTGCTTAAGTAATCATATACCGCGCAGCAGTAATATAAGTATGGATGTGTAAGCGTAGTGACCAATATCAGACGAATTCCGATGGGTAGGCTATTTGATGTCTTTTAAGTTTGGCCATAGTTTTTAATGGTTTGTTACAAATATCCATCACGTGTTCATTCTAAGAACGAGTTTCATCAATTTTTACACCCAAATCTAATACCGATTTAGAGTACTCTATCTTCAAATATTGAACGGTTATTTTGGGGATATTTCCACTTACATCTTAAATGAGTTTGTTGCTCCCAATAATGATTGCTTTAGTTTTAGTTGGGTGTATAAAATTTTTAGCCCAAGTGAAAATGCTATTGATGTCTTCGTTCACCTTCCTGATTGTCTCATGCAGTAAGGGTTGGACTTGCATTTATAATATGACACCTCCTCTAGAATTAAGCCGTCCCTCATCTCAACCGCATTATTATTATTATTATTACTAACCAAAAGAGTTGCAAGTTGGCTATCTGCCTGGTAGTGACAGTAAAATAGTGTTAAGCAAACGTTTAACCCATCACCAAAAATAAAACATAAAATCGGACATCAATAGAAAAAAATCAAAATAGATCATGAATCAATCGTCCAAAATAAATTTTCTGCTCCTATTCTTAATAACATTTATATTGCCAGGAAAGAGCTCAAACAGTTCTTTAGGAAGACTGTTCCAATCTGCAATCATCCTGTTGAGGAAGGAAAACGTTTTTACATTGCTCCTTAGTGACCGACGTTTCACCTTGTATTGGTGATCATTCCTACCGATGCAGTTCGGGTATTCAACCTACTGTCGTAGTTCTCCCGATGCTTTCTTCCCCTCAAGTGTGCGGACAGTGCACAAAGTCTATTTATTTTTCTTATCCGTCCTAGAGAGTCCCATCCTAGCACTTGCAGAAGTACAGTGAGTTGAACCTTATTTCATAAGCTATCCAATGCATTTGACAGAAAATGAATTTAAATAATTCTTTTGCTCGAGGGACGAGAAAATACTCAGAAAGTGCTAACCCAAACATATTCACAAGTATTGAGATTTATTTAATTTAGACCCTTCTAAGTATTTTTTATCCCATTATAATTTTATGAGCCGCACCTCATAAGCTATCCACGGTATTTGACGTTTACAGAGATTAAGATGGGAGCCCATAGAGACTCGGAGGCTACACGCTCGATTTAGCTTGCTTGAGAAATTCAGAACTGGTGTGTTTCAGAGCGACATAGAGAATACCATTATGACTCCTCACTACATCTCTAGGTCTGACAGATGCGATATCATAAGAAAGATACTACTTTGCTGAACAAATAGGTACAAAAACTCGTTCTTTCCGCGCACAATAAGCGACCACTATAAGAGCTGAGCTCCACTAAATACACTCTCTTAATACGTCTCCATTTCACCTCCAAAGACCTAATCCCTTACATCTTTACACGGCTGATGCCCTAATTCCTCCTGCCACACGCCCATGTGGCAGCTCGCATGGTATTATGTAGATGTACTTGACAGAAAATTAAAACTAAATAATCCTTTCTGAGAAAATACTTGGAAAGTATAAACAGTTTAAAAGTATTGAGACTATTTTATATGGACGCTACAAAGTATTTTATATTTTATTGTAATATTATAAGCCGCACCTTAACATGGGAGCTACTGTGGGGTTACGTAATGATCCTTCTAACAAGTTAGTTTTCTTTTCCTCCTCGTAATCAACTTTTAACCCTAGAGTGGTGACGCCCGGTCTCACAGACCGACAGTATAAACTATCTGGTGACGCCGGTGAAATATGAAATTTTGCAGTTCATGCTCTTCAGTATCTTCGTATTTCATAATGGTCCTCCGATATGTAAGCCAAAAATCACTTCGTGTAAACATATAACTACAAGTAGCTAATTTCGGTGCAATGGACCTTGCGTCACCACTCGTGTCTTCATTGACCTCCTACTTTGTTATGCTATGTAAATGGATGATGATGTAAGGGTGCACGTAATCTGAGTGGCATTCCTCTACTCGGAAGCTTCCCAGATGACCAACGCTTAATGCTGACTTGCATTCCCACACTCGGAAGATTCCCGAGTATTAAGATAACCAACGACTTAATGCTGACTCGAATTCCCACATTCGGATACAAGGAGATAACCAACGCTTCTCCTTTCGCCCACCCCCCTGCATCTGGTGAGGCCCCGAGTGGACTGCGGGTAGTTGATCGTTGGACGGTGTGTGAGATGGCTGGAACGCTATGTAGGAAGTTTTAATAAACTCAGTTTGTGGGAACGGGAAGATTGTGAATTATTTATTTTTATTTTATTTATTTATTTTTTTTATTTTCATTGCCCCGAATACAGCACATTAGGCCATTTTACGTCGGGTGAACAAAGGTAACAACGGACGAGACACAGACACCCATGTCCCAGGCAGATAATATTCTACCCAGGCGGGACTCGAACCCGCGACCCGAGGGTTAGCTGGCGAGGACTTTATCCCGCCGCCACCGGGGCCGACAAAATTTTATCTCCTTCCTCGCGTTTCTTCTGCGCTCTCCGGTGAACCCGTTAGAAACAGCTGTCGCATTTTCTGTCCCATTTTCACATTCAGTTTTAAGTCACACACTGACCAATAATTAAATAATGTATGGAGATAAAATATTTCGCTCATGTGGACATGGAGTCATTCATCAAATCTGAATTAGTATGTGGATTTTGTACTTAGTCCTTATAGTTGTAAGTAACTGGGCATACATAAGGATTTAACACGATTTGGAGTAAAATATTATTGATGGTGCCAAACACTGTGGTGTAGAGTTGGAGAAGGGTTGAGCCTTATGAGACCGACGACGATCAACTGTCTCTACTGCCATAACAGTACAACCAGTTATCTTCGGAAACTACACTTTTGTGTAAAAAATCCAAATTTTCTATTCATGCAGTAACCTATTAATCGAGGATCATGTATCAAAAAGCCTAAATATAGGTATTTTATGTCAGCTCTAATTATTTCCCGTCATCTGTTTCTTGCGTAACATATATGGTACCGTTACCCTTGAGGTATATTATGTTCATAGAACGCATGATGAATATAGCTTCGTTAAATAAATCAGCATCGATTTTCTTTCCGATACTGAAATCCAAAGAACTCATGGGTTGTAAGCGGTCAAAGACGCTACTTATCTTCTGTACTTTTCAGTAAATTGAGCTCAATATGGTCAATTTTCCTCCGTAAATCAGTAAATCCCATTTTTTTGGGATTGATAAATAAAGAGCCATTCGTTGAGGCAAATTGGTTGATATTTTGGGGCTGTGTGCACCTTTATTTGGCTTGGCTGCAATGACGCAAGCAAAATCAAACCACAACTTGTGCCCGTGCTTCTCATTCGGACGTAATTGCGCAGTTACAAGCAAACGTAACTCAATAACGTTCAATAAAGGTCAATAGGGGCTTTAGACCGGAATAGACGTGGTGCTCTAAAACGCAACAATCCGTTCCGTTCAAGCCGTAGCGATTCGGCGCATTATCCCTTGCTTTTAATGGGTTTGGTTTACATCATTGATGCTGACGGCTTTACACGAGAAAACAATGTACCATAATTTCAATCTCATATCATGTTTTATAATGATGGAGCCCATGTATTAAACGTTTATATTTACTTTTAGTGGCTTTGAAGTCGTGTGATAGCTCCGCCGAAAGCTCTCTCTAATCTGGAAATAATGCTGAAATGTAAGTTTAACCAATATGGGTTCGATATTTATTTTATGCAAATGGGCTCTCTTAAAAATATGAGTCAATCTATTCAGCCTGATGATATTTGACTAGATTTCGATTTGTTCCATTACCACTGAAGAGCCTATTCAGTTAGCCAACGAAAATGGAGCTCCCACTATTTTAAACGCGTTTAATTAGAGGTAAAGGTGTCCTAACTGTGCCTTTATCCGTTCGAAGGACGTATAGAATTAATTTCATCATGCATAAATGAATATATCATGCCACAGGGGTTACCGTAGTCCTACTTTAAATATCATGGATTCACTGCCGTTTTCTGCATTCATCTCCTCTTTATGAATGTTTACCATCGTGATTCTGCATGTCTTATTCCGCAGTCTTGGAATTATTTTGTCTGCTGCTCAATTGGTGGAATTTGGTTTCATTATCCTTTTATATCGACATTGGTTGCTCAGTTCCTTCTTTAACCCTTTCAGTGCGGCATGACGTGATATCACGTCATGGTTGTCTTTACGCTGGTGCTGATGACGTGATATGACGTCATGGGTACGGTGAGTGTTCCAGCTTTCTCTATGGGGCCTATTGAAAGTTCCCTACTGTAAGCTGGGACACTCTCAGCACCCATGACGTGATATCACGTCATCAGCAGCAGTGTAAAGACAATTGTGACGTGATACCACGTCATGCCACACTGAAAGGGTGTGACCCACATGACTGTATGTCAACTGATGAGGAGCTTGTATTTCTATGCTATCTCAGTGTTCCTTAGAATTTACTTAGCCTGCCTTTAATGAGTAATATTTAACTAGTAAAATGTCACCGATTTTGAGTTCACCGGGACAAGTCTCGGATTATAATTTACGGGGTCTCCCACAATGCGTAAAATGTACGAAAATGTTTATTCCCTTTGTTAGCGAGAGGGAGGTGGGGAAGCCTGTCGAAGCTCATTGGACATCACTTTAAATGTTCAAAATGTAAAAATGCAAATATTATTAATGATTAACGGGGGTAGGGGCTTTACCCCGGCCCCGGTGCACCGGATGGCGGCGGAGTAAAGTCCCCGCCAGCTAAACTGAGGGTCGGGGACTTGAGTCTCACCTGGGTGGGTTTTTCACCAGAATCAACAACAGGATCGTCCGGCAAAAACAAATAAAATGCGTTTTGTTCTGTTCTCTTTACCGATCTTGATATTAGTTTCTGTATGTTTTCTTCCAGTTTTTGCTTTCAATTCCTTTTATTTACTCTCTGCATTTCCATCTTCATCGTGCTTCAGTTAATATCCGTAATGCCAGATGTGATTCGTTGCCTAGAGCTGGGGGAATGCTATGACGGATTCTGTAAGAATACTAATTGCTTATGTGCGAATTTCCACAGAGAAAAAATCATCCGCCTTGACCGGGATTCGAACCCGTATCCTTCGATTTCCGGCCGAGTGCTTTAGCCAGTTAAGCTACCGAGGCGTCCCTTGTGGACTTTTTATAGAACGACTCGGTAGATTAACTGGCTAATGCACTCGGCCGGAAATCGAGGGATCCGGATTCGAATCCCGGTCAAGGCGGGTGATTATTTTCTCTGTGGAAATTCGCACATGTGTGCATTGCGGGTGACTCCGTAAAAGTGGAGCTCCGTGGCTAGTCCCGGATAGCTTGAAATTTGACTGATTGCTTAATTTTTTACCTTTCGTCTTGAGAATATTTTTCCCTGAAGCATGTCGTTTAAATTAAACGAACTCTAGGAAGTGGTTGCCCGTGTGGCCTAGATGTAAGTCTTTGCAACGTGGTTGTATACATAGCTCATTCTGTGAACTATAAATGGAATAATCTATATGAACTCTTAATGTCTGTTTCCTTAACGGGCTCCACTCTTGGTCTTCGCTTTCAATTGTTCATTTTTTTCGGCTCTTTTGTCATTCTTTGTCTCTTTCTTTTCCACATTTCTCTCGTTTCTTTCGTTCTAACGACCGTGGTTGGTTTGTTCCACCCATCATTTGATACTCGTATCGGAAAATGACAGCTTCCCCCCCGGTACCCACCTCGAGAACCCAAACCTGAACCATTTTTTTCCAACCCTTTGTGGAACTTAATACCCTTGAAATTTTCCTGGCGTTGTTTGCAATCTCTCTCCCCTTCTACTCCCTACACGACGGTTTTGCTTCAGAGCTTCCTGGAACACTAGGGTAACGCACATCGGCCAAGGGAGAAGCCACACCGTGCCTTTTTGTCCGAGAACCCTTAATGATAAGGGACCCTCTTTCTCTTATTCTTTTTTTCTTCGAGGGGGGAGTGGACCAAAGTAAGGGGTCCTTCTCCCCTTTTGTTTCTCACTTTCATCAAACAAAATAGTCTTGCCAAAACCTTGCCGTGGCTTTATGCATATGTGTATCTTTTTTCTTCCACACTTCCGTTTCCGGTTCCTACGGCTTTGATTCTGGGGGTCGTATTTTGCTTTCTCTTACGTACCCTGGAGCCTTTTTGGGAACAGTCTTCCCTCATTCCGACTCTCTGGCTCATCTGCACCCTGAAAGACTTCTCAAATCTTTTTTTCTTCCAAAATTTTGTTTGAAATTAGAATTCCTCATGCTGCAAGGGAAAAGCTCGGAAAAGAAGTTTTGTCCAGGTAAAATTACGAATGGTCAGTGCGTTTTATTCTCTTCTTTTATTTAACTATTATTTCGTAGTATTGAGGTAATTAAAAGCAGCATTCGTCATCAAATTGAAGCCTGAAAACCGCAACAACAACCATATTGTTTAACCCTGCTCTTTCCATAATTTGTACGACTTGAAGCAATTAACTTATTTAGTATGGCTTAAATAGGTTTTCTCGGAAATATAAAGTAATCGCATTTTTATGTTATTATAATCGCCTGCGTGCATGATAATATTCGCGTTGTTTTTAAGTTCTTTCGTGTGGAATCTGAAGAAATAAATTAAATGAACCAATTAATACTGCACGGCTGCCAAACAAGCGTAACCAAAGTTGTCCTGTCAGTTTTGCACCCAAAATGTTTGAATATTTTGCGTATTAGAAATATTTTTTCGGATTCAACGCAAATACCAATAAATTTCTCACACCGATTAACCCTTGATTGCCTACGTTCCAGTAGATTGGATAACCTGCGTTCGATAAAAACATTTCATAGCAGGCACAATGTATGCTTGCTCACTTTATAGTATATGATTATCTTTGAGTGATTTTGAGAGAACACTGTTAATAATAGAAAGTGTGTAAGTTAAGGGAGGCGATCTGCTGGTAAGGGATAAGTATTTGCCATCAGCACGACATAAGCGTATCCAAAACACTGTATCGGTGACTTTCATTTAGTGGGTCTTCAAATCATTAAATCTTCAGTCTCGTTGGATGAATTGCCTACTTTATTTTGCATTACGCCATTCTCAAATGGGGGTGGGCACTGTCTACTGCACAGCTGAGTTTTTAATGTTAGGTCTCGGGGACTGACTGTTTTTTGCATTTTATCCTCCGTGATGACCTATTCCTACGTACTTCTTTTGCCTCTTCTACATAAATCCCTGCCTCATGAATGTGATGCATGAATTTGATAAGCAACTTACATTAATTATAGTGATTAACTGATCAAAATATTGAATGAATGATGAAGAATATTTCTTCCGAAAAAAATCTTGAAAATAAAAAATGGACAGTAGTAGTTCATCTAGAGCAGATGTATAATGAAAGTAAATATTCCTCGCCTACATTATGGACATCTCTGTAGCTCCAACTTGAGTGTAACTGTCATGAGGACTATTGGAGAGACTAGAGCTAGTTGTGAGTGCAGCGAAATGTTCGTACATTGAGTGTAACTTGGTAGCAAAGTAAGTGAGCGCATTAAAAATTAACTTGTGCCTGGCACTAACCATCCCCTCCTCTCTAATCACTAATAGTCGGCTATTTGCCTTCCTTTGGGAAAAACTTAGCACTATGTGTTTTTTGAGCCGGCTTTCCATATTCTTCTATTTTATTTCCTTGTTTACTTAGAGTAAACCAACACAACTAAGGTATTCAATGTGATACAATTTTAAAGAGCAACCATTTGGCTACAATTTGAAATGTTCAATTTTTTGGGGAAGTAAAAAATGGACAACTGTAGGTCAAGTTAGATGAAAATATGGTCACGGGCCTAGTATGCACAATTCATTACTTGTGCGAAGTAGTCCCTTCGTGGTTATCTAGTATGGTTTTCGTCATATTCCCTCCTGCAAATAGGTTTTAGCTTCTACTAAGCTCAAAAAAAGGTTTTCTCAATGCATGAAGTTCAGCTTATTTCCTACAATATTATGTAGAGCCCTCATTTCTTCTTTCAGACCAAGCGATTGAGCGAAAAACTGATATATTTTCTAACGGTTTAAGGACAATGCACGACCGCCGTAAGATATACATGCATCTAGAATTTTGGCAAAAGATCAATCGAGAATTGAAAACTAGGAGTTGATTGGATTGGAAGTATAAAATACATAGAAATGGACCAAGATTGTTGCATTTAAGGAAAAAAATGTTCTTTCATTGAACTAGGGGTTTCAGTGATGACAATATTATTGACGATGCAGATGATCACGTTTAGGATGTTAGGCTAATAGGCGACTTTGTACCATGGAAAACGTGCTTTTAATTGATCCTGAGAGCCTTAGTTTACTTGTACGAACGTGCCTAGGCCAGTGTACCAACTTACCCCGGCCAGAGTTCCAACTTGCCACCTTTTTGGGGGCATGTTGGTACATGTGTAATGTTTCGGGATAAGTTTTTTCAAAACTTAATCATTAATGGTTTTCGGCCAAACGTTACTATTTGTTGTAGGTGAACACTGCTTCCATAGGCTTGCGCAGTTGTTTTATTCGAAACAGTTATAGTTAAAAATAGACAAAAGTGTACCCAGCTAGCCCCGGTTTCCTCACTAATGTTTAAATTTGTTGCATTCTTGGTAATTAAAAAAAGGGCTTGGTAACAAGCGAGTTGAGAACATATATCAATTACGGTATATTTTTTCGTTCCATGATATTCTGAAGTTTTATTTCTATACTTTATCTACTAGGTATTGCTGGTTGATGTTTTGTTGACCATATGTGCCGTGGTTTAGCCCTGATGATGGAGTGATTAAATTCCCAAACGCAGGGAAGAAGCGACTATTTTCATGTCAGATGAACCCTCAATGAGCGGTTGTCGCTATTATCTTAGGTCAAGATGCGTGACACTGAAAGTAAAGTAGATCTATCATTTTAAGATACGCCATCTTTAATTTAAGTTACTGTTAAGTGGTTTAGTTCAATGTGCAGTTTTTATGAGAGTACAAGACTTTATAATCGTCTGCAACTTGACGGTAAAAATACAACTGGAGAACGTTCCTCTACAGTGAGTGACCACTCAACGAGTAATTTAGCGATAGCAAAACTCAGAGACAGTCCTCGAACGAGATTTGAGGTTTCTTTTCTCCTCCCGACACGCTGTTTTTCTCGTTTTTTCTCCTCTCGCGTGGTGCTAGTGATGTTAGCATGCCGATCCAGCTTGAAGGACGCTCCTCTTCTTCAACCCAACTTCAACCAAAGCCCACTCAAATTTTCCTCCACCCTTGTCGCGTTTCTGCTCCTTTAAAAAAAAAAAACCACTCTTCATAGCTCGAGAGCGGCATCCGTACGAACTCAACTGGGAGCCATCCTAACCGTCCTCTCGTGCACCTTCCCCCAGTGGTTTTTTTTAAGCCCGCAATTAGACGGGGACTTAACGAGCCAATCAATTAATTGATTTTTTCCTCCCCGCTCTTAAACAACGAGAGGTGCAGGGAGCAGTTCCAATAACCGGCGTCGGTTCATACTGCGGGAAGAGAACCATTCCCTGCTCACACACGCTCGGGAACCATCACCACGGTACTCCAAGAGTGAGAACCAAAATGGTGTTCGTGCGTTGGGAAGTGGTGATTTAGTGGTTTCTTTTTTCCCGCCTGGTACATGGTTGAATTGGAGGGGATAATCTCCTTCGAGGATGGGTGCTCGTGCACCCCGTTTGAAAGGTTAAAAGGGGTGAGGTTCCTCAAGGTTTTCCAAGGGGAGGTTAAAAACATCCGTTTCCGATGTCGACGATTTTTAGGAAACTGATAGGATTAAGATATTGTAACATTGAGTAGTCAAGGTGACGCATCACACCTACTAAATTGGTGGTACTTTTCTTGATTTTTCAGAACAAATCAATCAGTTAAATCTGGAGTGATCAGCTAGAAATTTCAGAATATATATAATGGACTTGCCAAAGGAGGCCTGAATCTCAAGTATGACGATTTAATCTCGTTTCATAAATAATCAACCTGGTAATCAGCATGTTGTTTAGTATATTTTTACGAAAATTAATAGCACTTTCGAAAAATCTTAAATAATAGTGGGTGTATTACACTCAATTGATGGCATTTGTCATGCTTTCCTGACCAAATTATTTGTATAACGTTTATACAAATACATAAAATATCTCAATGTATTTGGAGGACACTAAGTAGATCCGCTTTAGTATATTATTAGTATTGTGATATATTTTGTGTTCTTACGTTTCATGCTGATCTGATAAGCCCAGTTCTCAATGTTCAATGCCCATGGGCATTGGTCATTTTACATTCTTCCTCCATGTTTTCTAAGTGACTATAAGTAGAAAAATATTTGGCCAGCTATGATTAAATGGTCCATCTTTTTGTTTTCGGGTAAAGTATCCGCCTTAAATTATTAATTATATAACAGATGGAAATTGGAGAAGTAATACTTGTCTATAAAATATCGCTGGTATAGTTATATCGACACTGTCCTTATCACCATGGGCATAGGGCATGGAATAATTGGTTTAATATTTAAAATATTTCTTGGTATTTATTATTGAAAGAATATCTACATTCTATCAGTATTTATCATAGAAAAAAATAAAAATTCCAAGGTCAACTTTCATGGCAAAACATACATATGTTTAATAAATTACCTAGCTAACCAGTGTTTCAGCTTTGACTGTTTTAAAATTAAGCATGCAACGCTAAATATTTCATCAGTCTAATAATTACATACCAATATGAGTAGCTTATGCAATCTTAAGGATGATTTCATTGTTACTTCAGTGGCTTAATATTCTGGAATGACTAAAAGCTGGCCATTCCTTAGGTGTTCTCTGACCCCTTTCACTCATTGTAATCATAAAGTGAAATTCAACAACGTCGCCTGAAAAAAATGACTCTTTATGGCTCCGTGAATAACATCTCAATTTTGCGCTCATCCCATTTGTATGCTGAGCCAGTGCCATGACCATTCATCAAATTCTGGGAAATTAGAATCACTAATGCGAAACGAATCTGTATTCCAGTTCCCGAATTTATTTAACCCTTAGGGCGCAGCAGGTACTGCAATAGAGACTTAACGTGGATACCAGGTTCCGATGATTTATTTCCCCTCGGGAGATCGTTAAACTTAAATCCCCCAAGGAACCATATGATAATCACTGTTCGGCACTGAATGAGAGCGGCTGGGGAAAATCCCACCATTATTTTTCTCCTCACGTGCAAGTGGTAAATGACACTAGGCACATGGAGGCGAGAGGCTTCGAAAGGACTGCGGCATTAAGTAGCTATATCGCGGACTTTCACCATTTGTTCTTATTAGCCGTTCGAAAAACCCTCCCAAACCTTTTTCACTTAAGTTTTAAGCCGCCATCCAGTCAGGGCGTAACGAACAGCGATAACTTGCTTTGCCTTTCCTCGTATTAATTCCCTGCTTTCATCGCTTTTCTTATTTTGTCATTGCTTTCTCCCCCTCCATCTATCTTGCTGCCACACGACCCCCTGACTCTAATAGAACAAATCTCACTGATTTGAGGAAAAGCCTACCTCATTAACTATTTGAGGTACGTGCTCTCGTTTTTTTACAATGATAGCAATCAAACGGTTAAAATAGGTTTGAATTGAAAGATTTGAAAGTAATTACAATTTACCGGTCTTCTTCTAAGGTAAATCTGCCCTCAGGCAGTTGTGGAAATTCATAATGGAAAATTCATTCGTATGGACTGGGATTCGAACCCAGATCCCTCGATTTTGCGCCGAATGCTCCAACCAGTTAAGCTATCCAGGCGTTCTAGTCCACTGTTAATCTCATGGAGGCATAAGGAGCAAGTTGTCCTCACAGGTACCGTGCATGTAATGCCAGAGGTACCCGTATACGAGCGCTAAGCGCCACAGTCCACGGGGTAAAGCCCAACTTTAAACACAAATGTGTTTACTATGGATATTTGCAAAGAACTGCGGAACTAGCCACGCAGTAACTTTAACGGAGTCACCCGCTAGTGATCACACAATTATGTGAAATTCACAGTGGAAAAATCATTCGCCTGAACTGAGAATCGAACCCAGATCCCTCTATTTCGCGCCGAGTGCTCTAAATAGTTAACTTGCGGGTGATTACGTTTAAGTTACTGCGCGGCTAGTTCCGCAGTTCTTTGAAAATGCCCCAAGACAGGTTTCCATTGAACTGCTCCCGCCTAGTGATGGAAAAATCGATTTCGATTTAAATCGAAAATCGAGTTTCAATAGTCAAAGATCGAGGAAATCGAGATCGAGCCATGATCTTCGAGTTTCGATCCAAACTCGATTTTTCAACGTCGATCTTGACCATTTCGTTTGATCTCAGCATACCGTACCGATTACTCTCGTACCGTTTCGCGATCAGTGCTGAGTATGATAACGTCATCCGTCCCACGTGAAAGACTTTTCTCTAAGGCCGGTAAAATTGGAAAGGCACGCCCTAGATCATCAAGAAAGCATGTCAATCAGTTGATCTTTCTTCAAAAATTTAGTGAAGCCGAATGGTTCCAAGCGGTGATGCCCAAACTTTAATGTGCGTGCATTTGTAAATTTTTACTACTAATAATTCAAGGATGTATTCTAAGTAGATTTTTAGGATTTTTTTTACTATTCAAATATGTATTATGAGCGTTTTTCGAATGAATAATAAACATGTTTTTGTACCAACTGTATTTTTTTCAAAAAAGAACCGTCAATTTTTTCGATTAATCGATCTTTTGGTTCAAATTTCGATTTTTGTTGAAAAGTCGAGCTTTTCATTTCGATTAAAAATTGATTGCTCGAAAAATCGATTTTGACCGACATTTTTCCATCACTACTCCCGCCATGCTCGTCTATCCTGTGCTGCCTCCCTTAGGTCTTCGTAACTCCTATACATAATATCAGTCAACATATTATCTCTATATCTTCCTCTTTCTGTCTTTTCCTCTAATTTCCTTCTAATATTCATTTCAGTAGGCAATCTTTCCTCAGGATGTGTCCCGTCCAGTTCGACTTCCTCTTACATATTGACCTTAAAATATTCCTTTTCTCATTCATCCTTGCTAGAACTTCATCGTTTCTGACTTTATTCCTCCATTTTAGAGGGATTAAGGAGGGAGTCCCAAGAGATTCGGCGGCTACAAGCTACGCTTAGGTTGCTTGATAAATTCAGAACTGATATTTTTCACAGCGACATAGATAAAATTATCATGACCCCTCTTTACATCTCTAGGTCTGACAGATGCGATAAAATAAGAGAGACACACTGACGAACAGATAGGTACAAAAACTCGTTCTTTCCGCGGACAATAAGCGACCAGAATAAAAATTGAGCTCCCCTAAATACACTCCTATAATACATGTCACCATTTCATCTCCAAAAAACTTACACCTTTACACGGCTGGTGACCTCCTATCCCCTGCCATACGCCCATGTGGCGGCTCGTGGGGTATAATACAGATGTAGATGTAGATTTTACTCTTTCCGTTCATCTCCATAGCCACGCTTCAAAACTCTGTAGATATTTCTCCTCTTTCCTCCGGACTGTCCATGTTTCTACTTCATGAATCACAACACTCCAAATAAATCATTTAGCGGTTCAATATAACATTTTATTGGTGTAAGACCCTATTTTCTTACACTATGTCTCTCATTCTCAAGCATATCTTCTACCTCTCTTTATCCCGACCAGAGAGCCTTATTACGTCTTTGGAGCTGTTTTTGCTCATGTACAACTTTGCTGGAAAGCATTCGCATGCGAACTAATTATCCGTATGTATTGATAAAATTGAATATAATTGCGGGTAACCGATTTAATTTCTGGGCAATTCAATGCCATTTTAACACTTAGCGTTATAGCTCTTCACTTACATTTCGAAATAATTCGGTAACGTACGTCCTTGATCATCGCAAAGTTAGTTAATTTTCAGCATTAGCATCAAACATGCATGTTTTGAGGTTTTTAATTGCTCTTTGATATGAAGCTTACGTTTTTTATTCTTGTTTTGAACTAATTCAACACATTTATACAAAAAATCCGGCCGTGGTTGATGTTTATCCACGGAATGCTGCCATCCGTCAGGTATTACGCTACATTCTTATTAATAGCAATCTCTCATAGCGCGAATGATTCCTTTCATCGTCATTTGTGTGTGATAAATGGTGCTGATTTGTTCTGTTGTGCACAAACTTCAACGCCTAAAGCGGAAAAATCCTTTATTTAACTTCAGCTCTGGTGACGTATTTCTATACTCCAATTGTATGCATCTAGTTTAATACTCTCAAAGTGTAAAAATGACGATTTTATTATAGATATGCATCTTGTTCAAATTTCTGTAAATACTTTTATTTTATTTTATTAAAATTTTCTTGACTTCTTAAGCAGTCCTCCGTCATAGCTATTTACGTTTTTAATCAACCGGCATAACATTAAATCAGTCCTGAACGCAGTGATCCTTTTTTTTAATTTTTTGTGCATTAATTACCTTTAGTTTCTGCATATATTGCAGTATTTTTATATATTTTTCAATATTGGAGCTTAGATTCTATAATACGAATTAAAATATGGTAAAAGCTTGCAATTAATATACCAGCAATAATATTGTGTTACTTTAATAAATATATCGACTTTTTTTCTTCGAATAACAAAAGAATTCTATGGATAAATACTAACCTATATGAAACTATGTATAGCGTCTCCATTATTTTAGCCGAGTGTATTATTCCCCGATTAACAAATTTATTCATGGGATATTTCTTAAAACCATCCGTTCTCTGCTATTGCCGAAAGGATATGCTAATTTATTATAAACATTGAGAACAGAATATTGTTTAGTTTTGGAGAATTCACTCTAAATATCTATACCCTTACCCTACCCATCGTATCCTGTAAAAGGTCCCCTCTATACAGTGCTCTCATCAATTTCTACCAGAATTTCCCAGCGCAAGAGAGCACGTTAAGCCACAAAAATCCCTCTTCCTCTCCCGGCGAAACAAAGCATGCACAAACACAGAACGCGCCCTCCATCCTAACGCTACGCCAACTAACCATGCACACACACCCCCACGCGCTGTGGCACGACCCGATTAAAAGCCGGCGACGTCAGCACCCTCTGCATCTGGATATCTGAAATGATAATTAACGGCGCAGCCGTTAGCAGGGGTTGCCAGAGCGAGACAACAAACGCATTCATCCCAGTTGCGCTTCCCTCTCTATCTGTCTCACTTTATCTTTCTCGCTTTCCCACTTTTCCTCTCTCTCTCTCTCTCTCTCTCTCTCATGCCGTCGCTCGCCAATCACCGGATCAATTGATCAATCATTCACGGCGGGGCGCGTGATAAGGAGGGAATGGCCAAAGGGATGCTGCTGACCGTCACAGGTTTTCAGGGAAGGGTGGGGCCGAAAACGGTCACTACGGAATCCTGCCGTATCATTCTTTCTTGCTCCTCTGGTCCATCTCCTATGAAGCGAGTGGAATCTACTCGTATTGTCGAGTAAATAACTATTGAAATTGCATCTTTTTGCGGCTAATAAGGCGCACTTTTTACACTATAAAAAATATTCTGGTGAGGAATCTACACGTAGTCGCGAGAAAATACTTGTTGAAATTGAATCTTTTTGTGGCCAGTAATACGCACTTTTTAACCTTGAAAACATATTCTGAAGTCTGCCTTTTTAACTAGATAGGTCGACTGTAAAGCTCCGTGTGTTCAAGCATCCGATATTGCATTGCCGTCGAAAGTGCTTGACTCTCTTGTTTCACCGCTGACTGCCTTGCATGAACCTGCTTAAGAACGGGGTCCATCATTTACTTGTTGGATTGGAATGGATATTTGTGGAGGGTACCGACAGCTACGAGTAAGGTCATTTGCGTCATACGGGACAGGTAAGGGAGGAAGGGTGAATGAAAACCCGGCGTCGGCCTTAGCCTGCTCTTAAAGAAAGGCGCCAAGGGGACCACGGTTTAACGTCTCATCCGACAGACGGAGTACTGTACTTGAAGTGCCCTCCACAAGACACTCAAGTGCTAACTGCGAGCACAACTGGTGACGGGGCTCTGGTCCACTTTAGTAAGGCCGTTTGTCTCGGCGAGAGGCACCCGTTACAGTGTATCTTGATGATAGCTCACAAAACATCCATGATGTGGCTTCAGGATTTATTCTTATTATTATTGGCTGTAAAGTACGGGAATTTATTATGTAATAAAGCCATGTTTTGCACTCACGATATAATTATACGTAAAAGCTCAAACGATTTCGTACTGTCTACTAGTTTTTTTTATTTCACCTCTTGCTACACGTGTTTCAACTGAACAACAGTCATCCTACAGTCATCATAACAGTCACCCTAACAGCCAGAGGATGACTGTTGTTCAGTTGAAACACGTGTAGCAAGAGGTGAAATTAAAAAAAAACTAGTAGACAGTAAGAAATCGTTTGAGCTTTTACTCATTATGCTGTTCTACAATATCTCGCCTGAGAAAGTGGAGTTTATAATTATACGTGCCTATAGCATTACTATGCTTAAGCGCCCTCCGCAAGATACTCAAGTAGGGATCGAGTTTCCTCTGAAAAACATCCTTCTCTGCAGGAATTTTTTCCCTGGCCTCCCGTATGGTTAGCCAGTATTCTAGCCACCACACCAACCTGATCCCCCATCCATTTTTTTCTGGGATTCTGAGACGAATAATTTTTGAACATCCACTATTTCGAAACTTTCCCATCCAATTTTCTTTTAGTGGATGGTTAAGAATAACAATCCTTGATCCTACTTTTTTCTATTTAAATACTGTCAAAATAATTAAGGTACTTCCTTCGGGACCTGATATTCGGAAAGACAGTGCTCTTATGACAGCGTTAGTTTAAACAATAAAATCTTTCGTCCCTTACTTACCCTTAAAAATATCTGCTTTTGACGAAGTTTCTCGCTTAAGAAAGTGCAGAGAGATACAATGTTTATGATTTTTTCAGATTGTTCCACCGAATTTCAAAATGATTGGAGGTTTTATATAAGGTAGTTTGATCGAATTAGCTCCCTAGTCATGATGGAGACCATATTCTAAATGTACGTTTTAATTTAAGCAGCTCTAGGAAGCATGAATTATATACTGCATTATTAATTGTGCAATAATACACTTGTCTACGACTTAAACTCTATATATTGTAATAAACATATCTAAGTCTGATTTCACTCATTTCTTCACGCGGTACGTTCAAAACTCCTTGAACACGGTAGGTTTTTTTGCGATTATGAAAAAATTACTGTGGTGGCTGTATGATTTTCTTACAAAAATAGTTAAGGAGACACACCAAGTATGAACTATTAATTTTTTGACGAGATCGAAGTGCTAGAAATGCCTCATTTTCTAAATAAGGTCTCTCTGGAGAGCGTAACCTACCATTTCCCATGTGAAATGGCTGGTATTATTTGTCCAAAATACAGGGAAGTAGTTTGGTAAGGGACTGATATTTTGGTATCCTTGAAAGAGTTGGATATTTTTAGTTAAAATGAGACCAAATTCATTAAATTCTAGGTGAAATGATATTTCGCTCAAACTACCTTAATCATAACAGAAGCTGTTAGGAATATAGGTAGAGTAAGAGAGAGCAGACTATTAAAGACCCATCATTGTCAGAAGGGTATGGATAATAAAAATATTGGACTTGAAATAAGGCCATCGTTATTGAGCACCATCTAAAAGATGGGAATGTAGAGTACGCTGTGGTACATGAGGGCACAAAGGCCCGCTAAAAGCTGATGATGTGGTCCAATAATCGATTTCCACAGCCTCACGTAATTGCGTAAAGTCCCTCATAAAGATTGCCAAGTAATTACAAAATATTTTCCGACGCGTTGTTCAGTCTGTGATGCCGTAAGCTGCGGAAAGTATAGTCAAAGCGTCTGGTTTATGTGACAGTTGAATCATCGAGGATGTAAAGAGACTCCCTGACTGCTCGAATGTCGCGGGTTCGAACCCCCGTCAGCGCTCCTGCTGATTGAATTTAAGGAATGACACAATATAACCGTACCTGGACCTAGAACAAATATTTTTAAGCCGTGTTACTAATTCCTAGGGCCAAAAATATATAGCGCACCACCTGAATTTATTGCTAATACAAAAAATGAAGGTACATATTGTAGAAGTGTAAAAAATGGTTACTTGCTAATGATGATTTATCAATGTTATTTTAACTATATGTGAAATGGTATAGCTCACAGCAGTGTTAATTACTTTTGTTAGTTATTTTTTATGAACGCAATGAAAATATTTACTAAATTTAATTCTCTCTGCTTTTTTTTATTTTCTAACAGTATTGTAACTATACCAGCACTAATACAATGTTATTGTTACTTATGTTTTAACACATTCAAATTATTTTAGTTAATTAAGAACGAGTCCGTAACCCCAAACCGGAGTTTCTCCAAAGGGGACCTTTATTCCATATACTTGGGATAGATGTCCCTGTGAAATGTATATGATGTTGTGAAATAAACTTTATTGTTATTATTACTTGTGAGGAAAGAACGGTATAACTTAGGCAGTTGGAGCACACAGCACACCTTGTCTAATATATTCCTACCTGAGCTTATTTTTTTATGGCACAATATAGATTTTTTTACTTATATTGAAATTACAATATCAGCAAATTCTTCACTGATACGTGTAATAAGAAGCCATTATTTAACTCATTGCCGTGGAATGCCTCTTATAGCGAGCACTATTTCAGTACGGAGTGCCAAGTGGAATAAAATTGTAATGAGAATAAATTTGAAATTCTGATAACAAATCTGAAATTCTCACTCTTGCGAATTTCATTCCTTGTGAGATTAAGATTCTTAAAGTTTAGGGTACCAGATTGAAAGTTGCTTTGCACTTAACGTTTTACAATCCAATAACTGATTTGGTGCCATTCCTCATTACTTACGATGTATAATTCCAAGTTTGTAATGAAAATAAATAGGAATAAGCATCCATCCAATCTCTCTGAAATATTGGAAGAACTGATTAAGAAAAACAAGGCTTAGTACAAATAATATTTTCCCGCCAAGATGTAAATGTTGTATAAGAAATATGATGTAGGTTTCCTCCCTATTTTTAAGAAATAACTTCGCACCATATATTGATTATGATGTCTCTTTTTTTGCAGAGGAAAATATTTCGTCGTAATTGTGCAGCATCAGCTCGAGGGACTTCTTCAGCTTTGCAAGGTATGTATAGCGTCTCCAACTTTTTAGCCATGTGTATTTTTCCCCGATTAACAAATTTATTCATGGGATATTTCTTTTAACCACCCGTTCTCTGCTACTGTCTAAAGGATACGCTAATTCATTATAAATAATGAGAACGGAATATTGTATAGTTTTGGAGAATTCACACTAAATAGCTATATTTTGCGTGATCATTGTTTCAATGGAAAAGGCTTAGTAACGTGCCATAGAAAAAGTACGTTAACTTCATGCTCTAGATGTATTAACGTAATGATTTTCCTCCTTCTACATGTATAAATTTATTGCCCACTATGCGAACGCATGGAGTTGATGGATGATACATTTTTAAGTCAGTATCATTCGTATTCTTAAATATTAGGATGTCTTATTGTTGACGTCATCATGGTTGCGGTTGACAATAATGAAATTCGATATGAACACTGTGAAGGGATAATTGTTTAATCTGGAAAACTATCTCTAAAAATTTATATTTTTCGTGATCATTACTTTAATGGAAAAGAAATAGTAACGTGGCTTGGAAAAATACGTAAACTTCATGCCCTGGATGTATTTCATCAATGGTTTTCCACCTTCTACCTGTATATCTTTATTGCCTATTATGTGGAAGCATGGAGTTTGATGTGTTGATATATTTTCAAGTCAGCTTCATTCATATTTTTAAATAATGAGATAGCTTCTTACTGACGTCATCTTGGTTGCGGCATGAATAATGAGTATTTCTACGTACGTTGAAACTTGATGCCAGGAGACCGAGTCTATTTGTAGGCACGTCTTCAAAGGACTTATCAATGGGTCGGTACCTATTTTCCGCGTTGTAATACGATTACCATCCGTCGAGAGGCATTCTTTTTCTGTTTTTAAGCTCTCTCCTGTTTACCAGAGGCATTACTCATTGCGACGGATTGTTCCAGCCAGAAATAGTATTCTTGTTTTTCTGCCCGCGGTTCGTTCTAACCAGCCCTTCCCCGTACGCATTCGCTCTAGTCTTTTGTTTGCGCTCATTACGGTAGCGAGGAGGCATTATTTGTCTTTCTTCTCTTCTTTTCCTTATTCTTACTCACCGAATACGATTTCATTCTGATGCCAGACGAAAAGCCTGCTTTGATCTCGTCATCAACTTTATATTTTTGATTCGTACTACTGGTGCATTTAATCACTATACGGTCTTGTACAAATATCTCATACTCTAGTGGCTGGTTGCAGAAGCAGTGCGTATGTATCCTATAGTGAGTGAGATGTATTGAAGAGCAGCAGATATGAGATCTATCAGTGAAGCGTTTCTTCCAATGTGAGTAGTTGCGGAAAAATTGGATGAAGTTATTAGTTTCAAAATTGGTCTCGTAATTTCATTTTATTTGACTTATTTGACTGGATGAAATGGAGTTTAGTACTTTTGAATTACATATGTAATCAAGATTGTGAATACGCGATGTACCACTTGGAAACCAAATTAGTTAATAAAGAGTCTTTATGCGACAAATGACGAGTTTATTTTCTTTGACTGACTTTTAATTATGTGCGTAAGTAATTTAATCCGTAACCTCAGACACTTTTTTTCTAGTGTCAAAGCAGGCTTACAGTCTCACAGATCTTTTGTCTTTGTCACCAAACATTTCTTAGATATAATAGGTTTTATATTACCAGACATATGCGAATTCTGGCAAGGCATTTTTCCACTAGTTTTATAGATCTGAAAATATAGACAGTAAAAAGCTACTCGTACTTAACTTCAGTTTATACTTTGGGTTTCTGCTTCATATTTTTTATCACCCGGCAATTTTTTGCGAAATCCATTCTACTGTTCCTCAGTACCGTGGCATATGTTGTTATATCGATGTCCAAAATATCCGCAATTATTCTGCTAGGTACTTATATGATCAGTTATCCGGCTATCTAAATATGCAGCTACAAAGTACTATGCAAGCCACCAGGATGTATAGAACTGGATGATTCCTCACTCGGCTTGCTGTGTTCGTCCCAGTAGCTAGGTGAGGACCGGCGTGCAGTCAGGAGATCAATGTAAGAACAAACCTGGAGCTATTAAAGTGATACGTTGACGAACCCAATAATGTGCATTCTATACACTACTAATAGGGTGAAAATGAACTTCTCAGGTGATTAGGCTCAAGCCATTTAATCTCAACACTTTTCTGTTAGGATATCGGTAGAGTACAAATGCATGGTTGAGTATTATATCGTTGATACCTTAATCGACTTTACTTAAAGGAGTTATTCTTGTGGCCTTTGAATCCTACTGAGCCGGAATGGCTACAAAAACCTAGTTTTTTTCCACCCATTTCAAGATTGCACCTTTTTTTACCAAACATGTGTTGCTCTTCAATATATAATTAGCTGTCACTGATGTCTAAATAATTATGCAACTTTTATTAATTTACCAATCTAAAAATGCGTGTAGGTTTTCGTAGCATGTATTCATTGGTCGTTCACTCCTAAGATTGGTTGACTGCAGCCTTCCACCCTTCCGTATCTAATACTAGTTCCCTCACCTCCTGGTGTCTCTTTCTATGTACTTTCCTCTGGTTTTTGGTCCATGAACTTATACCTGGGTCTTCCTCTGGGAACTTTTGCCTCTATTTTGCATTCAATTATCTTATTCACAAACCCATTCTGTCACAGGTTGTGTCCAACCCAGCTTATTTATCTTTTCTCCATGGTGTTCCATATGGTTCTTTCCTCTTATACCCCCCTATACACTTCATAATTTCTTATTTTTTCCTATTTTGTGGAATCGGAGAGAGTCAAAGCCCTTGCTTATTTTAGTGCAGAACGCAGCGTAGTGGAAACCACGCAAATAGTATATGGTATTTAAAAAATGGTCATAATTAACCAAGGTCGCTCTTTTTATTGACGGTTGACTGATACTGCCTTAAGTTAAGAATATAAAATGAGGTTTCCCTCGGATTGAAACCACTGGAGCCTCTTCGTGCCTCCGCGGTCTCCATTTCCATCCCCCCTTCATCCATACCCAACCTGATCTGATTGGTCCCTCTCTCCACCCTCTTCCTTATTTCACTTGGATTTGAGCCTTAACCATTAACGTTTCTCATGAAGATGAATTTAAAATATCGAAAATATTCGCGATCAATATTTTGCCGGAGGGAAATAGGTAGTGTTTTACTTTTATCTTTATTCTTGGTTTTTGTGGAAGAATCCACACGGTCACTCGGTCCTTGAATGCGGCGCAAGCATATGACCCTGGTCATTGAGAGTTAAGAAAAATTACAATAATATATAAATGAAAGCAGCACGCTATGTTAAAAACTGCTAAGAGCAAACAAGTAGTGTTTCCCAACTTTTTGAGGGATAAATTTGGGAGCCCCTACAGACTAGGAGGCTACACATTAGGCTAAGTTTGCGGGAGAAATTCAGAACAGGTATGTTTCAGATCGACGCAGGTTATATCGTTTTCACTCCCCACTATATTTCTAGTTCCGACAGATACGATTTGATTAGAGAGATACATTTCCGGGCAGATTGGTACAAAAATTTGGTCCATCCACGTGCTATATGTTACCATAATGAAAACTTAGCATCACTCTATACACACCAATGAATGACTTCACCATTTTCACTCCCAAAACCTTATCTTTAAAACCTTTACAAAGCTGGTGTCCAAATACCCACTTCCAGTCGCCCATGCGGCGGTTCCAAGGATATTCTGTGCATGTAGAGGGATCAATTGCGTTCACTTTCGTAATTCGCAATTTTAATATTACTCACTCACATCCTTCGGCACTTATCGCATCCTCCACGTCTCACTTACTTAGCTGACAAACTCTTCCTCACGGGAAGTGGAAAATCCACACTTTTTTCCCAACAAAATATCGCTTCAGATTTTGAAAAGAAATATAGCGCTCAGGAAAGAAAATGTGTTTTGAGGAGGAATTGGTGGACTTGTGAAGGAGAGAACAGGTGAAGTGGAGATAATAAAAAAGACAAGGTGAGAAAGAGCTTTAGGCGACTTCTCTCCCTGTTTCCTTTTCTTCGTCTTATTCTCCTTGTTCATCCCTGGTTGAGTCGAGTTTTCGTGGAAAGGAGAGAGGGGATGCTCTGATTTTTCTCCCGCATCGAGGCGCGCATAAACAAACACCTGCAGGATATGCTGTCACCGCACCTTTTTTCTTTATTCTCTATCTCTCAATTTCTCTCTCCAAGCGCACAAAAACTGCTCATTCCTCTTCGTACCTCTTTTCACCATTAAGGTAGTTTGAGTGAAATATCATTTCACCTGAAAATCAATGGATTCAAAAAGATATTGTGTGGAGAATATGCTACATTCGAACTGATTTTGTTTGTCTAGGTTTACGTGACATTCATTCATTGGTTGTTCAGTCCTGATTGGCTGATCCTATACCCTTCCCAGTCTAATGCTAGTTCCCGTATCTCCTGGTGTCTCTTCCTATGTACTCTCCTCTTTATTTGGTCCATGAACTTATTCCTGTGTCTTCCTCTAGGGACTTTTTCCTCTCTTTTACTCATTATTACTTTTATTATGCTCATCACAAACCCATTGTGTCAGGGTGTGTCCAATCCATCTGGTTCTTCTTTTCTGTATGGTGTACTTTCCTCCTTCTCTTTGGTTAACTTCATCATTCCTAATTTTGTCAGGTTGTCAAATTTATGCTGGAAGAAAATGGAAATTTTGGGATATTTTCACGCACAACATGTGGTGTTGCACGAAATAAATTATACTATTTCCAGCTAAATCAGTTTGCCGTTTAATTTGTTATCAGCATTGCCAGTTGCCTCTCAAACACTGGGCTTTTATTCGTGTAGGTTAGCGTGGTCCCAGTGTAATTTATATCCTTAATGACTTTGATTTTATGCTTGCGCACGAATGCCTACCTGTGTGGGTACCTAAAGAGCAGCCTTCAATCAAAAGGTCAGAGCACGCGAGCGTGTGATGGTTAACAGTTTGTTTCCAATAATTACAGTAGGTGCACATTAGCATGATTATAGCACAACATTGCAGTCATTTTGTACGGTCAAACACGTGCATCATCATCAGCTGTCATTGGATACGAAAATTGGCTTAATTTGGCTCTGCTCTACACTCCACTCATATTTCTGCCAACGGCTTTATATATCTATAATGAATCACTTTGAGGTCCCTCATAACTAACCCATAAAATTTATACAGAAAAACATGAATCGGGTTGCGTTGGTGATGCATAATTTATTCGTCTCCATTATGTTTCCTAAAGTGTTGTGATCTTTTTGTGCCTGTACGTCTAATATTCCGGAATGAACGATGAAAAATAAAGAATTATCATTCCACCTCAAAAAGTTTTACTAATACTGTATTCGATCATACCCATGAATTAGGATTTTCGTTGTTGTGTAGCCCGGGGAACGCTCTTTCTCCAATGGCTCCTGTCCATCTGAAATAACCAACATTTTGCTTTGAAATTCATATATGCCGAGGGCGGAAAGGCCGTAATCGATTTTAGGTTTAAAGATAATAGTCACCTAACTTTGCATGATTCGTATTTTGAAAAATAATAATATATATAATTTATTTTGCATAGTATTCAGTCTATAAAAATCAAGTTATCGCTACATTAATACTAGGTAGTACAAATACATAAATTAAAAAAATGAAATAGATTATAGTCCTCCTGAGCCACTATCTCGTCAGGAGATGCTTGTATAGGCAAAAAATTTATACAGGGCATTGGTGAATTTAAATCCCATCATTCCCTTACATCAGTATAATTATTGGTGAAATTACATATGCTAATAGTACACTTAATCATTATACATGAAATGAATTCTACACGTATTATCACTTATACAAGAATTCAGGAGAATGAAAATCCATTTCATTATGTTGTCATTGATTTTCTAACAATAAGTTCTTACATTATTTTGATTCTAAAATGGTGGTGATATTAGGAGGTATACTAAAATGTACATGATTGTGTAATTTAGGTATAATTACTCTATAGCATCCTATCTCCATAATTTGAATGTCTTAGGAATATCATACAATTCCGTATGTCTTAACTGCATTGTACACTTTCTGTGTCTTTATTGACCAAATATTTATCATTGTAATAATTTGCAGTTATGAGTACAAATTTAAAGACCTTATCCAGTAGCAGTATACTTACGTCCTTATAGACCAAATTTATGTGGAAATTAAAGGAAAAAACCTGTTTTTCAAGTGGTTGTTATTTAAATGTTTCAACAATCCGTTCTTTTCGCGATCAAAACAAATTCTCAACTTATACTTATCTAAATCGTTCTGCTTTGAAGGTAATTATTTTGTACAGATATTTCTTTCGCCGGATTAGGAATAATGTCAGCACGAAGACTTGTCCCTGGATCTTGCTCGCAAACTAACAAACCTTACTTTAATGTAAACATTGAATGAATAGAGGTGAATTGCATTCATTTAAGAAGGCTATCTGATTGGTGAAGCTGAAATCTCATTTACTCTTACCTTTGGTGATCATACCATGGAAAAGAAAGAATTTTAATGTGTGTTTTTGGGGTCAATGAAGATATACATAATTTTTTGGCGTTTTTGTGATTAATTGAAATTAATTTTCTGTTGAAGCTTACTATTTTAATTTGATAAATTTTAATTTTGTGTTTAATTTGTTTGTAATTTATTCTATGTAAATCGAAGTATTTGGTTCCACATTCCAAGCACCATTCATTACTGTTTTAACTTTGCGCAGCATTTAAGACGGATGTTTGCATTTTACTTGCGTATAAGTTCATACGCCCGTTCTATTTCTCTCACACCGTCGTAAACTCTGCGCATTAATATAAAAACGAAACTCGACGAAAGTAGTCTCAGAATAGATCCCATCTCCGCCTCATCTGTTTTCAAGTCGCGAAAGTTGAAACATTTTAATGAAGAATTAGGACACGGCAGTTTTGCTGGGGGTCGATACGGTTGTAGACCTTTGTCATGCGATTTCGACAAACGACGAGTGAAACTGCCGTAGTTCCGGCGCTCCGTTCTACAGCGCAAAGCGGGGATTTTTCAATGCTGGCCGCGCTAGAAGTGAGTTGATTCATTAGGAATGGTCTTATCATCTGAAGTGAGCTTTAAATCTTTAACGCACGTGCCCGTTTTCCCATTAGCCGAACCCCTACAGCTTTTTGACCTCTAAAACCCGGTCCAAGCTCGCTCCTTGCATATTGTCTATCTTTTGTTCTAGATTTAACGAACTTATCCCGGTCTCTGAAATTGGGTCACGCGTCGTTGATCTCCGGGATATTTGTTTGCCCAAATCCATTCTATTTTTTAAAAACGAGACCGTCTTTAGTTTCTAAAATTCAAAGACAGCGCATAGAAGTAAAAGCTTCGTCGATTTTCAGCGATAGATTGATGAGTGTCACTTTATAATCAGCCATTGTTTTGTTTTCTTTTTTCACTACATGTTACGCCCTCTGAGCGTTTACAGCTTTTTAGCTCCGTGGGGCACTTAGTAAAATTTATTTGGAATTAATGAAACAATAAGTACTTGGTTATGATTCCTCATCATTAGTCGTCTGCATTCACAGGTCCTTGGTGCTTCCATCTCTATCTGTCCTCTGCTCTCCTCTTCAATTCTCTGTGACTCCTTCCATCCTGCAGGTCATCAATAATATTTCTTTTCTTTCTTCCTCTTTTGCGGTTTCCATCCACCATTCCTTCCAGCACATCTCGTAACAATTCCTCACTTTATTTAAAGCAACGCGACCTACGTTTCAGAATATCATACCATCATCAGGTTCATGATGATGGCATGATATGCAGTCCCTGATGATGGCATGATATGCCGAAACCTAGGCCATGTTGCTTTAAATCAAGTATGAAATCATTACCAAGCTCTTGTTTTTTCATTTATTACTTAACGGGAAAGAGAAACTGTACTAAGTACCTTCTCCATCCTTCTCTACTCCCACTTCTCAAATGCCTGCAGCCTGTTCTCGTCCTCCTTTCTCAGGGTCCACGTTTCTGCATTAAACAGCACTAAGCTCCATATAAAGCTCTTTACCAGCCTCTTCTCCACATCCGTATCTAATGTCCCCGTCATCAGCTTCCTTCTATTACTAAACGCCTCCTTAGCTAGCACTATTCTTATCCGTATGTTTTTGCTACTATGTCCGTTTTCCTCTAGCGTATGACCTAAGTAATTAAATTGCTCTACTTGTTCGAGTTCTTGTCCTGCAAGTCTAATCACTAGCCTAGCTTACTGTGTCCCAGAGCTCCTCTTTACTTTTGTTTTCTTATGATTTCTCTTCATTCCGAATATCCCGCACTGCATTTATAAAGCGTCTATCAAAGCTTGCAGTCCCTTCGAAGATCCAAGAACCAATGCCTGATCGTCCGCGAATCTAATTGACTTTATCAGATGCCCTCCTGCTTTGATTCCGACCTCAAGTTCTACCCATGCCTTTCTCACCATTTCTTTAGCATAAATGTTGAAAAGCAATTGCGTTAACGGGCACTTTTGCCTTACCCTTCGACCTATACTTGCCCATCCTAATTCACCATCAGCCACCCTCACCCGCGCCCTTTGCGTCATATAAAAGTTTCGGATTAGTCTTCTGTCTCGCCAATCTATTACCATTTTCCCTAGTATCTCCGTTAGTTTATTCCAATTTACCCTGTCAAAACCTTTTTCAAAATCTTTAAAGCATACGAAAGCCTCCTGGTTATACTCTTATGTTTCTTTCTATTATTGTCCTCATCACCGCCATCGCATCGTGAGTTAATCTTCCATTCCAGAGCCCAGACTGATCGTCGCCCGAGTAGCTTGGAGATAAGCGAAAGCTTCCAGTCCAAGGGGAAGTTGTAATCCTGCGGCGAGAGCCGGAACGCCTATCTCTTGGTATTCCCTCTTTTTCCTCTTACAACGCTTCTAAGTTCCACCTCTTCATCTTCCTACTTTAAATAAACTATTTGAATATAACCTCACAATTCATCATAAGTAAGCTATGATCCGATCATAAGGCATGAAGGAATAAATAAATCGGCTCCCCTCATTTGCAGTTTAAGCTGATGCTTTAGTCGGTGGCTTATCCTTTAGACCATTATTTTTTAAGGTGAACAATGGGTTCAATGAAGCTAATTCGCGTTTGATACATGCGAGAATATTATTTCCATGCCTAACAGTTTCAACGTGTTCATTTTCTTGTAGGTTCATTTCTGCGGGATTCCTTTCTTCTATGTCACTTTTCTTAGTCTCTACTTGGAGAGCTAAGTCTTTGGCCAGCTTTAAATGTAATCTTAACCGTCTCTGTATTCTATTCCGACTTTTTGCTACCTGCTATATTTAACGAGAATTGTATTGTCTATGAAATCTACCTGAGACGCGACGTCCTCTCAACTTTGATATCCTTTCTAGTTACCTATACCTTTCAATCCCCATTTGTATGCCAGCTATGCTAGCTTGTAGACGTGCTCTTTCGTTTTTAATAGGAAAAGGTTTTAAATTACTGGCACTGGACTTATTCTCCGTTTATACCATTGATCTCCATGCTTCTCGTGAGGTTTTTTTCATTTCAAAGTGCTCCGCTTTTCCACGCAACTGTAAGGAACGCATCTCTTTCTCTGAACAATTTTATTTTTAAGCATCATTTGCTCTGCCCGGGCAAATTTTTTATATGTCCCTACCCTTTTTCTGTGCCTCTTCCTTTTTTTGGGAGAGAAAAGGCGGGTAGTCCACTGAAAATAGCATCCGAGTGATTTCTTTTTACATTGCGGGGATATTTTTGAGAGACTACTCAAGTCTTTAATGTGCTTTTTATCCGACTCCAAGGAAAATCTGGAAGGTAGCGTTGTTTACATTGAGATGAAGGGATTCAAAGCAATACAGAGAAATCTGTTCTTAAGACCACCTGGTTTTAAAGTGTCGTTTTTTTTAACCTTACCTTATTCTTACCTTGGTATTCACATATATATCCGTTTTAGAGCATTAGGTATTCGTCAACTATCGATGTAGTGCTATTAATTGACGGCCCTAATTATGAGTGCTTGTTTTCTGAGAAAGATTGGAAGCCGTGCCGAAGCGGGAACATTTCTCTTAAATTCGTTTTAGTATATAATTTTTCAAATATCCTGTTTTATATTTTTAACCTTATTACCTATATCTTAAATCTATATCTTTAGTTACTTAAATTGATTATTTGTGTTATTTTCCGAGAATCATACCCTAGGAATGGGTTGCTAGGTAATCATGTGCGTGACGCAGTATTTATCATTGAAATTCTTACCATTTCACATGGCCATCAGGCTTCCGCAGTAAATACGTTCTCCTTATTGTAAGACTTACATACTGAAAATTTATCTCTTCGCTCAAAATTCACGGGAAAATTTGATCTGAAATTTGGAAAGTCTTTTTTAGATTTCTAAATATCTAGATTGACTGAAGAAGTCTCCCATACCAATTAATTAATTAATTCCATAATGTTTAATTATACCAGATCAGGTTATACTTTAGGGGTAGATACTAAACCAAATTCTTCATAAGATCTAGTCGGGTCAAAAATTGATTTATCTCTGTCGTTTGTTAATGTTTGCTAAATTCCGTTTCAGACTAATATCTATTGCATCTCTTATGGTGCATGCCGGAATGATTCGCGACTTAATCCTTTAAGTTTTAGCAAAACACATTGAATTAATTATATCATCTGCAAAACGCTCATAAACGTTAGTTTAGTTTAATTTTCACACAAATACATAGCTATTTAAGGAAATAAGAGATCGTTGACCTTGAGATGAACCAGCTAGCATTGAAATGGTGAGGAAATTTTTGGGGGTCGCTGTAGCTAGTGGTAAATTTTTTATACAAATTGTGCCACTTTTGTAATACGAACAGATCTTCTAAACAGTTATTAAACTAATTCCGATAGAGGTGACATTTTAAACCTTAGATGGCATGTCACCTTCAAAAGGTGTATGTAATGTGTATGCTGAATACAAGCGATATCAGGTAAAATTAATCTATTGAGCATAATGTACGTGAATTGATTCTTTAGCGGTTGGTAGTCGGTCGATCGAGCATTTGTTTTGCAAATTACTTGGCAATAATTTTTTGGGATTTGAGATAATGACTTCCAACAAACTTGTCGAAATCACGAACAAAACTCGTTTATTCCACAATTTATGGCTCTAAACGCCTGCTTCAGTATCTTCGGTGAATATCGAAAAAAATATATTCCTCTTTATCATTTATTCTAATGATATTGTATATCTACGTGGAACACTTTATATATTTCGTGCTATGCGGAGTGTCGAATCACTCAAATAAAAGAGGGTGGTATTTCCTATTAATTTATTTATTGCGTTCGCTCCGAGACGAGAGTGAGATGACCCCATCAAGATTGTTTCTGATGGATGATTTGTTTGTCAAGTGCTTCTGGCCAGCGTGTTTACTTCGTAAATTTTCTTAAAGAAGTTCTACTGCGACGTTGCTATTCAAAACCATTGATATATATGGAGAGGGAACTTACACTGCTGTCCAATACTAGATGCTGAAGCCAGTCCGCCATCTTCGTTGACCCTCATTTTCCTCTACAGTTTGCGGGCTGATGCACTAAATTTGCTATTTTCCTGTTTTCCATTAATAACTTACTGAAAATCAGCATGAACTTACTTCTTTAATGTGGATTCTCCATATCCCTCCACTGTTTACTGGTCCATAGATTCAATTCATAGCATTAAGGCGCCGCATCACACTCGCTCGACCGGTCCAATTTATGATGATTTCCGACCCCAGATTTTTTGTTAAAGTCTTACGTGACCAACTTGAAATTTTGAAAGAATAAAGAATGGACCTTTGCGAAGAGAGACTCGTATATGAAATATGAAAAATTTATCCCGGAGCATAAATTAATCATCGGGATAATTGCAAGATGTAGAGTATATTTTTACAAAAGCTATTATTAAAATTGACATATCTTAAACGAATGGAGATGATTCTATCCTTCTTCTGTCAGAATGCTGAGTATCAGCCGTCACGGTTTTAAGATGAAATCTGTAATTGTTATCTTCCGACAAGCTACCTGAATCGTTTTCGGCCTTGATGCACTTGGACGGTGACGCAAATAGTTCAGTCTTCTCTCACAGATCTTATGTCAGTGCTGCCTGCACTTGCGCGCGGGAGTCTTGGCTACAACTTACCGAGGAGTATTGCCTTCGGCGAGAGTTATTTTGGAGTAAGAGACTACGGAGAACAAAACGCCTCGATTGGGTGCGAGTGACGCCATCTCGTGGATTTTCTACAGAACTATTCCTTACCGAAGGGTTTGATGCGTCCTCTTAAGCAGCCAATAAATGTTCCAAGAGTTACTTGCCTTCATTTCAAACATAGTTGATATTCTTGCTTTACATCCACTAATTCGTCCATTCCGTCCTGCTATCTGTTCGGAAGTAAGAAGAGATTGTTCGTATTTCGTTGAACAACATCTTTGTTATTTCAGTTTCCAGGCTTCTGTTGGATGACGCAGTGCCCTTTCCATATACCTCGCCGATCAAAATTAACTCTCTATTCAACTCTACAGCCGACTTTTATTTAAAAATATTGCCTTTTCTATTTCATGTCTTTAATTTAGAAATGAAAGATGAACCCAAGCTCAGTTACACCATGTGCAGGTTATTCGACGTTTATTTTTAGTTCACAGTTTCTTCAAACATATGAGACGACTACAATGTCATGTTTATTGAGTTACTGCATTTGACTTTCATTATTGCAGTTATTTGCCATTTTTCAATGAATAAAGTAAAATATTATTGTGTGTGTGCATGCAGGCCTGTTCACCTACAGCTCAAGAGCCAAGTGAAGTAGAACTTTTTAATTTAAAGGATTATTAAACGCCTCTCCTTCGGAGAGAAGGGGCTTCTTGGATTTCTCCAGTTCGGCACCTGACGAGACAGCACGCTCCAAGTAAGAAATATACACATACTTCATGTTATTATTATTACAATTTAGCAGTTACAAGTAGACCATTTGTCAGGTGGTAACATTTTAAACAGCCGAGTAAAAGAATAAACCTTGAAACCTTCTACTTCTTTAACCTATTTTTAAAAAGAATTAATTTTTTTGGGAAGGGCTCAAATATTTTTGCTGGTAGGTCGTTCCAGTCTCGTATGGTCCTGTTCAAGAAGGAGAAATGTTTTACATTTTCTCTTTGTGATCGGCGCTTTATCTTGAACTGGTGAATTTTTCATTTTTTTCCACAAACTTTGGCCTTATTATGTCCTTCGCAAATTCATGCCATGCTTTTTCCTCATTCACGATTTTGTGCATCCCACATAGCCTGCTCTTTTTCCTCCTCATCTGTAAACTCTCCCATCCCAGTGCTCTGAAGCATTTCTGTTACGCTCTCTGTTTAGTTATTCATAAATGCCTCGTAATTTATTCATGCATTATTTCTGAAAAATAATGCAAAATATATTCCTTGAAAGAACTTGAGATGAACCCTAGAAAAATTAAATTCTCATTTTTATCGTATATCAAGGTTTCTTTTCTTATCGTGGGATGATGGTTAACCATCTATATCACTGGTAATTTACCAAAAAATTAGCGATTTATTGTAAAATGTTTGACTTCGCCATTCACTTGGTTGCCATACACATTGTTGAGTCCGTCTTTCATCAGAATACATTGGTTAAAAAGGCATCAAAAGCGAAGAAATCATTGAAAATATATGCTGGTAGAATCACTATCACTAGCGCCATTCACATTTTTATGGAAAACGTTATTTTCTGAACCGTTTTTTTACAAAATTTTATATATTTTTCTTATTAGAAATTAACGATTTTCAAGGAAGAGTAAAGAAGGTTGTTGCAGGTAACCCCCTGGTAACCCAGATAATATCGGGCCAATATTTCTTTGAAAGAAATACGGTCTTTCAATAGAGGTGGGGAAGCAATTAAATCGGTGAGAATTCAATATTTAATTTTAATATACTATAATTATCCTGAAGTGTTTGAAATATTTTCTTTCTCGTTAAGATTGAGACATTGAGCCGGAAAACCTTCCGTATGAAATGCATATAGTCTCATGGTGACCTTGGGCCATATTGAGCTCATTAATCTATATCGAGCACGCATGCTTAGTAAATATTTTATCAGTTTTCCAGATGCTTAACTGTATTCCGTTGATTTCTTTCGATATTTAGGTCTTTACAGCTCGATAGTTTTTTCTCGATATCTTCCTTGAATAGCTACTCATTCAGAGGCATCGAAACCTTTTGTATTGAATTCTCATTTTTCTACTTCATTACTTTGATGATAATGTTGAAGCCCATCCCTTTCATCAAGCGGTGGATCTATGGATTGGCATTTGTTTTTTGGAAGTGAAATGATTCCATATGCCTGTGATTTGTGGAAGTTTGCGGTGTGATAATTCCATCAAGCTTGTCAAAACAATCATCTTTCTGCAAGATTGGTTTCAAGGTTTTGGAAACGAGGGAGAGAGTTCCATACTCAAAAAAAGAAAGCATTTGCGGATATCAGTGAGAATACTAATGAACGCCATTTTTGTATTTTTCAGAATAACTCTTTGTAGTGGGAATTTCACATCGACGTCGATACGTAGGACCACCCGATGTTTTTTGACCGAGGCATCAAAAACATCGATTAGTAATATTATCCGATGAAAATTGAGTGGTGAGAACTTTTATAAACATAGCAAAATCGACTACTCGATGTGGCATCCCTACAGCGAGCATAGTTAGGTGTAGGGATGCAACATCGACATCGATGTATCGATATTTTATGGCCGAGGCATTGAAAGCATTATCTAAGTGGTAAAGTTACAGATCAAAATTGAGTGAGTGGTGAGTACTTTTATAAACATAGAAAAATCGACTACTCGATGTTTTATGCGGTATCCCTATTTTATAGAAGTTCTTTCCAAATCAATTATGCAAAATTTATTCGAAAGTTACTGGTTTTCTGTTGATTCAATACTTATCATTTCAAGAAATATTTTTAACACTTAAGTAGCAGCGATACATTTCATTTGCCTCTAGCTAATGACATTGAAGTCTGTCGTTCAACGCTAATCATTCACTCAGCGTATGCAACGCCTGCCAGCGAAAAAACCCGCGGCGCCCAATACGGGTGCGAGAGGCGGGGAGAAAGGGAACAGACGCGGGCATGATGCACGTGCGGAAATCTATAAATCAAACGAATCTGCCGACAAACGTATTACTCTCCTTCGAGATCATTGACAAGGGAGATTTTTCCTCGTTCGTCTCATCCTACCCCACGCTTTCCCCTCCCTCTGTTTCGTCACCGATCGTACTCCCCTCTATCGGCGTCAATACGAACTACAGGAGTCACGGAAACCAAGTACTGAAGCTGCTGATGCACTTATTATTAGTATTTTTAGGTTTCAGTCATCTAGTATCAAGTTGCTTTCTCTGAGCTGATATTAAAGATGTGTCATTATGAGTTACTGAAACGTGATTTTAGTATTTTACTTGCGGGGGGAGAGATAGGGACTATCGGGAGTTTCCGGAGGCTCGGAATATCCTCCAGCCTAACGGTGGTCCTCTCCCAAAATTTAAATAATTAGGACTTGGAATCACGTGGTAGACTTTTAAACCTTTTGAGAGCGATTTGGAACCACTGTATTATGTATAATATACTATGTCCAGCTCTTAACCGTCTATCATGCAGTGTGACCCAGAGGTAACATATAGAAGATTTTATTTTTGTCTCTGATTAGGTTTCTTTACGTCTATATGCCGTTCTGAACTTCAAATTTTACATCTTGGCTGCGCAAATATCTCTTATTCGTAACTTTCAGTTCCTGATTCTCCCACGAGTTAGATATCATGTGAAATGACAGCACATGTTGGACAATTATATCCGTGTATAGAGGGTAAAAACTAAAATCTCCATTCTCATAAATTTAACAGTGTCGAAAAACTTTATTGTAAAATTGGTATTTGTAAAGGACGCGCAAAGTAAATTTAACGAAACTTTGCTTTCATTCAAACTGTTAGAATGGTAACTGCCACCCCTTGCATCCTCAAAATTAAGCCGATGATGAGTTTACATGATTTGATCGCATCAAGCGCGATGTGGCTGCGTAATTTTTCAATATTTTACCCCGTTTTCACCGACTTTCTTTTTTCACTATATCTATTTTATAATTTTTTGTGTAATTTCTTTGAAATAATTGACTCATGGGCCTGTAATGCAGTCAACAATAAACTATATTTTATCGTCATTAATAGATTTGGCCTAGGAGGTCACTAAAAAGCACTCTAAAAAGTGGTTCTAATGGGAGGTGGATAAAAATATAGATTTCTAATATGAGGCACTTCAAATTCTATTATTAATCTACCCAGAACGTAGTTTGATAATCGCAATTTTTCGTAGTTTTGCCCTTTATCTCGCTTCTTCAGCCAGCGAGGCTTTTTCTACATGCTGCATGGGAAAAATGAGGTCCTTTACGCATATATCTTTTGTTAAAATTCGAGAATATTAGTAGTTTATTAATAAATATGTCATTTTTTTACAATACTTAATTCATGCTTCATCTATGTAACATATATTATAATAAAAAAAGAAATTATGGAATGGTGTGTGTTATAAAATCGATGAAAAAGTTGTTGGAAATGCCAGTATAAATTAATAATTGTTATGTACATATTTGATGTGCTGGCGTGATTGCGGTTGCAATGCTAACCCCCTCCACCTTTACCTTCCCTTCTTACCTCACAGGTCCGCGCTAGAAACTTTTGCGCGAGTAGTACTTCCAGTATCCTCTTTGTGGAACGACCTTTAAGCGTCTTGAAAGTTCTCTCTTTCTTTCTTTTGCGGTCCAGTCAATGCACTTTCACCGTGAGTGCGCGGTCGTTTCACCCTTGTCGTGAATACGCCCCCGCTAGAGGTACACCCGCGATCAAGGTCACCGCCGTCCTCCTGCATCCAATGGCTAAGCCGCGTTGAGATGATAGCGTCACTCTTTCCGCCTCGCAGGAAGATCAGGTTGCGAGGAATTGAAGTTCGGAATGAAACCGTCCATTCCCTGTCTTTCGCTCTCAACCTTCTCCTAAAACCGTTCGTCATATGCCGCGTTGAAATCCACCAAGTGGCCTGCACAGGTCAAAATATATAGGTTCCTTAGTCCAGACGTATCGTAGAAATTAGTTACTTCGTGTCAGTTCGCCGCTTTGATTCCACAAAAATTAAAATTTTTGAGGGAGCTGGGAGACCCAATGTTTAAATGATCAAACTCAGTTTTAAGCTTCTCCATGGCTTGAGGCTCAACCATGTGGATGTTGATTTTCACAAATGAAAACAACCTGGTTTCCTTTCATAGATTTATTTTCCTGGTACAACATGTATCGACAGAGCGGCGTCATCATCAGGTACAAACTCCTGTGTCGAATCCGCTGTGTCGAAACATGTTGTACCAGGAACATAAGTCTGTGGAAGAAAGCAACGTTAATTTTTTATTTGTGATTCTCCTTCTCTAAAACTTCTCTAAAGCCGCAAAGTAAAGAGTTTTTATATTTGGCAGCTTGATCGCGGAGACATTTATCTTGCGTTTTTTGCGAACAAAATAGTCTGTTCATAGCTTTGCGAAGCTCGGCCGAACTGCATATAATAGTAATTTTTTTTCACTCTGGCTCCTTTTGGGAAACATTTTCCCCTATCTCATATGGACGATAAAATCCTTTCATCCAACGCTATTTTACTTGCAAATTTATCTTGAAGGCTTTAAATAAGAGTATATGGGAAACAGGGGAAAATAGAATGTGTTGTGGTTGAGGCTTCCGCGGGGCTTGGATGGAGGTTGATTCTTCGGTCTCCCGGGGTTTCCGCCGCGTTGTTTCATCTCCAGGAAGATGTTTCGCCGGCTACCAATATTGCCTCAGGGTGTGTCTAATCCTTCTGGTTCTTCTTTTCTGTATGCTCCTTTGCTGTATTTTCCTTTCCTCTTCTACTCTTTTGTGCACTTCATATTTTTCCAATTTTTTCCGTCCATTTTATCTCCATCGTCCTGCTCCGGCACCAGGTTTCGAAGGCTCGTATGAGTGGAACAGTTATCTTTTCCCACGTTCTTCACAAACCCGTTGTGTCGCACGGTGTGTCCAATCCATCTGGTTCTTCTTTTCTATTTCGTGTTCCATGTGGTCCTTTCCTGTTCTACTTTTCTGTACACTTCATCATTTCTTATTTTGTCCGTGCATTTTCTCTTCAGCATCATCCTCCAGCGCCTGGTTTCGAAGGCTCCTAGTCTTTTCTGGTCAGATTTACCAATGGTCTATGCTTCTAATCCATAGAGTGCCTCGCTCCACATGAAGGTTTTCACCTACTTTTTCCTGGTTTGTAGTCCTATCTTCTTTGAGCACAGCAGTTGTCTTTTCCCCATGAACGACTTCTTAGCTTGGGCTATTCTCCGCTTGATGTCCGTTTTACTTCTCCCGTGATGGTACTTCCGAGGTAGGTGAAGGAAACTACTAGCTCAAAATTTTTCTCCTCTCAGCTCATCTTCTCATTCCTCACTCGTTCATCTTCTCTCTTCCGCATACTAGGATTTTAGTCTTCAGAGTTTGATATCATGATTTTACAATTACCTGAGGAATGAATATAAATAACTTCAGGGTTAAAAATTTTAATAATATAGTTTAATGCCTTATTATGATATACCTATACAGAAAAAAAGATTTGGCAAACAAGGGAAAGAGCAGAAGTTTCTTTTGGCAACATAATCCCATGCATCACAGTGTGTCGACTACGTGATCCGAGAAAAACCGGTAGTCACTTTATTAAACCTATATATTCGTGTTATATCATCGATGACCTAGGCTGAAAAAAATATATTACGTGTCTCAATGTCTGTTACTTGATATGGACATTTTAAACAATACTATTCGGGCCTAAATATTAAAGATAATGATGTTGACTTTAATAATACAAGTATAAATATCATTGTATGAACTATCAGAGGAGATGCCATCGCACTGCCTATAAGATATTGAATTTCTTGGGTAAAATTTTCACGTTTGACCAATAAATCTTCGTAAAATGGTCAATGATTTAGTAATGTTTTGATACCATTTAATAGTAGGAATTATACTTTATATAAATGTCTAAAATAATGATCCATATTTATTTACTTACAACTTAGTTATTATTTTGGGTAAAGTCTGTAACGCTCTCGTAAAAGTACGCGTATCCGACTTCATCTTCGTCCGACTCGCGGGAATTTTATGATGTGAATCACGCAAACTCAGACAGCGCCATCTCTGGTTGTTGATGTGAAATAAAATGTGTACGTCAAACAATGTTGGGATCGTGTGCTCTTTGTTGGCGCGTGCCGTTTCGATCCCCTGCCTAATTATCGTTGCCGCTGAGAGTGAGCCCCATCTATTGATGTCTATTTATACTGAATTATTAGTATTTTATCTGCACTAATCCAAGGAACCTAAGTTCCGATATCAGAACGATTTATCAACATCTATTTCGTTCACATCGCAACATTTTGAGCATGGAGAGGATTTTTTAGGTGGAAATCACTAATGTTTAAACTATTTTTCCTGCTATTCGGGAAAAAAGTACTAATGCTGCTATCTCTTTAGAATTTTGGCTACAATTCCATAATTTCAGTTTTGATTGATACGAAATTAAAGTTAAGTAAATATTACGATAAAAGAAAATTTAGTGAAGAGATGCCATCTCTCCATTTGTACACCAATCGACAGTGGAACTCTTCATTTATTACATAGATACATTAAATTAAAGATAGTTTATCGGACATGCCTAAAATGAAGATTATCTTTAACTAAGAGCTTCACTAAAACCAGTAGACCTGGAGTCAAACGTTGCTCCGACTCGACTAAGTTTATAAATGATGAATGAATATAAGGTATAAAATCATATTTTTGCGTAAAATTTCAAATGTTTTGTTTGTCACTTATCAAGCTTGGATAATCTAGCTGACGAGCATCAATATTAATGTATTAATATTGATGCTCGTCAGCTAGATTGCTCTTTCTTCGTTTCTACTTTGATTTTACTTCCTGGAGCAAAAGCTTCCTGGATGCTTAATTATCAATATTAATGACGTTTGAAAGCATATTCACCATAAGCCAGGTATTTTACTAACATCAATGAATTCTTTGTTTCACCTCACCGCTTTAATGTGCATAGTATTGTCTGAAAATGGTAGCTTCCACTTGCGTGGGATATGTTTTAGTGTTTGTGTGCATTTTGTATCAGTTTCATATGGCCGCCTTATATAGCTAAATATTTATTTTTGAGTCAACCTCTTATGGATTGTGGACGGTCGTGGCCCAAATTGGGTCTTTGCTGCTGGAAGTAATATTTTCTTGTGAAGATATGGCCTTATAGGTTTTTTTTTTATATCAGAGATCAAATATGGGCCTTTATAATACCTAGAGCTATGTCACGCTTCGCAATTTCATTAATAGGACTGGAGAATAAAACGCGTATGAGCTCAAGATAAATAATCACGTGTCTCGAAATATGACCAGATTTTTTAATTAGGTATCTGTTTCTCATTCCCGTCCCTACTTTGATTTTACTTCCTGGAGCAAAAGTATGTTTGGTATTTTTAATGACCCTTATCCCGAGTTTGCTGCGGTGTAATTTAAAGGTTTTAAAAAGCGTTTGCGCCGGGAAATCGTTGTATGTATTTTTTTTCAAATTTTCGGTATTTCAGTGAGGATGAATGTTTATTATGTAGTTTGCTTTTAGGGATACAGGCGAGAGGGAACTATATCAGGCGTTGCGGCTGGGAGTTAGAATGGAGTGGAAAAAGGCCTGAAAGGGAGAAATTTTTCCTCAAAAGAACTCTGTATTTTGGCAAAAGGTTCGTATTACTCTCCGTCCCTCTTTCACTTTGTAACCCTTATCTCTTCTCTTATTCCGTTGCGGCTGTGCAAGGCGAGCCGAACGTACGTATCCCGCCACGTTTTAGAAGGTAAATAGAATCGTTTTTCTGGTTCCGCAAGCGGAAGGCGACACAAAAACATATCGAAGATCATTAGCATCCCGTGTGGAAGAATGGACCGAAGGAGAAATCCCGCCGTAAAGAGAATTTTTTTCCATTTTCACAAAAAAACATACCCTGATATAAGGTTTACATTCACTTCTTTGCTTTGAATACGCGTCACAACTCTCCTCTAGGGGAGCCTCCAGGGGTTTTTAAGCGATAAGCCGTTGCAAATTGATTCCTAAAAAATCTCCTTTTATTTACAAGTGAGCGTGGGTGTAAGCATTCTCTATGGTCGAGAATGCTGGCTTCAGATTACTGTTTGATTTGAGAATTGTGGCGTCGGCGGGAGATTTAATTACAATCCAGGTTTACGTATCGTTACTTACTAGTTTTGTTTAAGAGTCCGTGACAAAACGAGGGGAAAATGTCAATCGTTCAAAACTTAATAATCCTTCTTTTTTTCAAGCACTTGTTTTATCCTATGTGTTCAAACAATTTTTAAAAATCATGTTTTAGCTTGAGTGCCTGTTCGGGAAAAATCTAAGGCATATTTTAACATCAAACAAACTATTTTTGGGCTTATTTTACTCTGATACGCCTGCTGGAATCTATCCATATAAAAGTAAATATATATAAAGATAATGAAATTATCATAATCACATGAAAAATACGATGCATGCCATTAGAGTCAGAGGAACGTAATGCAAAGTAAATCAATATTTGAAAAGTGATGATTTTTTTACTTTATGCATAAATAAAATCTGCAACAGTATGGATTAAACCAAAATTTAATGTCATAAAAGCATTTGTTATCGCTATGATGCTTATTTAGACTAAGCTATTAATTTGTTCTAATAATTTTTATTATTTATGCACTTATTAGCAATTTCATCGCGTAGAATTTCTTTTGGATAAAATTAACTTTTACAGCCAAAATCCTTTTGTTCTTTTTATCCAAAAAACTTTAATTCCATTCCAAAATCATGGAAATATGATTTTATGTGAACTCTTTAGTCATCGGGTGATAGATTTAAGTAATGGTAATCTCATTTTAGGGTCCACTGGAAGCTACTAACCACTAAAAGCGCGAATTAAAATATATTAAAAAGCATCATCATTTCATATTCATCGCTGCATATAGTTGGTAAAAATTTAGTTATTTATTTTATGCAGGGAAATTTTGTCTGTTACAATTTGAGGAACATTTATTAACGAGTTTTCAGCTATCATGCTTTTAGATTTAGCGGTTAACGTGGCTGCTCAGAGTTACATTCAGGTACATAACTTCTTACCTCTCAAATGAACAATAATATATTTCAGATACGCATAGGTATACATTGCACGCAGCGGTGTCTGCGGGCAAACTGAAATTAGGGAGCCCGCTCTTGAGTGGCATCTCGCCGTTAATTAAGCCTATTGACGTAACTTAGAATCGATCTCAGACCTGAACAGATATATTATTTTCGAAATGCATAGGTAAACGTTACATGCAGTTACGTTAATGAGAAAACTTAAAATAGAGCTCCCAATGTTGAGTGGACAATTTAATCCTGTGTGTTTAACAATTTTTTTAGAATTATGTTTTACCTAATGTGCCTGTTAAGGCAATACATTAGACATTTTTATATCAAAAATACTATAGAGGCAAAGTCGCCATGAATTAAGCCTATTGACATAACTGGAAATCAATCACGGACCTGGATAATAAAATGTTCCCGGAATACATATGTAAACGTTGCACGCAGTTAAATCAACGGGCAAACAAAAAGTAAAGATAAAACTCTTGAGTGGAAATTCGCCATAAATTAAGCCTATTGACATGACTAGGAATCGATTTCGGACCTCTTAATTGCCCATTGCTATTAGTTCCTCTGGCTGATTTATGTAACAAAAAAGTTGAGCGATCTGGGTTTGAACCCCGTCAGAAACAAAAATTCATGGTGAATGCCGTACGAATTAGAGAGATGTGAGCAAAATATTTGAAGAAAATTAGGTTTACTCTTTTAACTTTAGATAGAATTTATTACAGTTTAATTTTACACACATGTATTTCCAATATAAAAAATATATAAAATGTGGTAAATGCAAATTAACATGAAAGTAATAAAACTGTACAAAATTCAAACAATTTTAAAACAGCATGGTCCTGCTGAGCCCTTCCTGGCTTATGAGCTGGTGCCTTTTTCCATTTTCCATTTTGTTTTACTCATTAATTTAAAGACATTTTTGTGTATAGCAGCAACCATTACTTGGTTTTTCTCTTAATTTCACCAATATATTTTTAATTTTTTAAATTTCCGCACATATTATTGAATAATTTAGGTACATAAACACTTAATTGTCTGCTGCCCTTTTGTGTAAAAAATCTTGGTACTTCATATTTGTTTACTTTTCTAAGTTCAGTATTTAGCTGGTGTACTCTTTATTAGATTATATACAATATTCGTGGATTTTATAGTATTAACGACTGGCGATTTATCAGCCGTCTCAACCATCCAGAGTTAGGTCTGACGGAGCGAGGAATGTCTCCTTCATTTATATTTTCAATGACTTCCATAGCAATTTTAGTTTAGTTTGAAAGTCGCCGGGAGAGCACCAGATGCTGTCCATTTAAGTTTCACTGCCCCTAATGTCAGAAGTTCATCGCAGTTAAATGGATTGTATCATAATTAAATTCCGTAATTTTTATTTATAATACATACGCATTTCAAGCTTTTGTTTGTTTGCATGAGCACCAAGTATTTATTGTAACTTCTATACCGTATTCATATTTATTTATTATTGATCACGTTATAACCAACTCAGCTGATGTACAAAAAATCTTTTTTCTCAGCTATTTTTACATGCATATTTATCGTGCTATAGATGAGGATTAGATAATAACCCAAGACAACCCTTTAAACAGGTACCAAAACATTATGAAAATTTAAAATATTTTTAAGATTTTACTCCTATTAGATAGTTATTCACGACAAGTTCGTTTTTATAAAGTAGAAAATTATTTCACCTCCACCTTTATCCCATTATCATGCTTAATTCTAATTAATTTCAAGATGAATTCCTGAAAACCTAGTGAAGATTTAAAAATGTGCTGCTCACACTCTTTTCAATAAGCAGCCCAGGGTATGAATTAAATGATATTTGGTTCGTTTCATCCTGGAAATATCTTGCGCTACGCTCAAAAGTCTTAGTCGGTGGAAGAGAGAAACTGAATGCAGAAGTCACCCTGAGAGGAGAAAAATTAGAGCAGGTAGATTCCGTCACCTATCTCGGAAGTACCATCACCTGGAATGGGAGAAGTACAACGGGTTTCAAGCGAAGAATAGCCCAAGCATAGAAGACGTTCATGGGAAAACGATAACTGCTGTGTACAAAGAAGATAAGACTACAAACCAGGAAACAGTATGTGAAAACCTTCGTATGGAGCGTAGCACTGTATGGATTGGAAGCGTGGACCATTGGAAAAGCTGACCAGAAAAGACCAGAAGCCCTCGAAACCTGGTGCTGGAGCAGGATGCCGAAGATAAAATGGGCGGACAAAAGGAGAAATGATGAAGTTTTCGGAAAAGTAGAACAGGAGAGTACCACATGAAACACCACAGAGAAAAGAACCAGATGGATTGGACACACCCTGTGACATAAAGGGTTTGTGAAGAACGTAATTGAAGTAAAAATAGAGGTATAAGTCCTCATAGGAAAAACCAGTGATGATTTCATGGACCAAATAAAGAGGAAAGTACATAGAATGAGCTAATAGGAATTAAGGGACCTAGAATTAGATTGGGAAGGGTGGAGGGCTGCTGTTAACCAATCTTAAGTTTGAACAACCAATTATGATGACGCTCTTAAGTCAAGCCTTTTGCCCAATTTTTTAATGGGACTTGATGAAATTCAAGTGTTCACACTCACGCGTCTAACTCCATCTGCGCTTAAACCCTACCTCGCTCATCCGTCACCCGCAAAGAAGAGTGAGGGCGCTCGGGTGGACGAGAAGGGGAAAGGAGTTTCGCCTCCCGCAACTACGACTCCCCCCCCTGGCGGGTGGAGGTGGCATTTCCATTTCGCTCCTCTTTTTCCTCCACGTGCGAAGAGAAAAAGAACATACTCCATCACGTCCGTTCTCCACTCCACGCGGCGTCGCATTCTTCTTTTTTTTTGCGGATACCCCTGAAAGATTTCCTCCTTTCTCTCACTCCACTTCCTTCTCTTTCTTTCCATTCCCTTTCTTTTTTCGTTCCTCTTTCATCACTCTTTCCCGTTGTACTCTCTTATTTTCTCCGTCGATGGGAATGAGTTCATTCGCGCACTAACACGTGAAATGCACTCGTTATATCATGCAACAGCTCAACTGCGGAAACAATTCGATTCGTTGTATTGCGTTGCTCCCTTCGAAATTCGACTCTTCTAAACAGATTGGGAGCAGATTTGACGATAAAAATTCAAACGACATCGATTATCAAATCTACGATTTTAGTTATTTAGTTCAATTTAGCGAAGGCTTTAAATATGGAGTATCTCATGTTTATAATTACCTTGTATACTCAATTGTAAGTGGAGAAATGTATTCCTTTAGGCCAATAAAAACCTGCGTTTGACTTATTATTGAATCAATAAATAAGGTGGCTGTTTTGGGTCGATAGGGCTGCATAAAACCGTACGTTGTAACGTTTGATATTTTTCCTTTCATCAAGAACATGTCGTTTAATACTTCCTTGTTTTATTTATTATGACCTTTTTTATAACTATATTATGATATGGTGGTTATGTTGTGCTCCTGTTGAACGTGCCAGCAGCATAACTTATCTCGGTATAACTGTAGACCAAGCTTTAAAGTGGACGCAACACATAGCCTCTGTAACAAAAGTGTTGCGGTATACGTTAGCAAAATTTTATCTGCTCCGTAACAAATGCCCATTAGAAAATTTGAGATTATATTACAATGCATTAATAAACTCTAAATTAACTTATGACTTGATTGCATGGGGAGGAGCTTATTTTAACTCTATTAAGCCAGCAATTATCTTGCAAAAGAGGCATATCAGGATAATGCTCAATAAGAATCGTCATGAGCCATCCTTTCCACTATTTCAACATTTGAAATTCCTCCCACTTAGGCATTTGTATGTGTACAAAGTACTTAGATTGTTTTTTCTGAGGAGTGGTGCTAAAATTCCTGTCTCAAATAGGCCAGGTTTATGGAATTTTCGCAGTATATTGACACCCTTGCCGAGGCCCAAATTGTCTCTGTACAGGCGAAGTTTTTTATATATTGGGCCTAAAATGTATAACATACTACCTTCTGAGTACAAATGTGCACCTAATCTTGCTTCTTTTTTAAAAGATGTTAAAAACTGGCTATTTACTTTTGAAAAAATCGAAGACATATTTTGTTAAATAAAATTATTTTGCTAAATAAAATTATTATTTTTGTAAATATACTTGTTAAAAGGAATTCATTTAAAATGTTGGCATATATAATTTTTTTTCTTGTTCTAAATGTAACAATGTATGGTCGTAGTTCAAATTGATGGTAATCTCAACACAGGTTCGCCTTATAGGTTACCTAAAGCTCCAAATTATGTATTCTTTGTATTTTTTCTGTAATTATTATTTTGGAGCAATAAGCATTATTATAAACATTATTATTTTTACTTTACCATTTGTTATTTGAAATTTTCTTACTATTATAATTGATTGTCGAATGTTTATTTTTTGAGAGGGAGTCAAGGGGTTATTGATAGGAATTGAGGGGATTGTTGAGGATTTGAGAAAGAAGGCCGGAGGTGTAAAGGCGATCGCTCCAAAAGAAGGTGCGTTAAAATATTGTATCAGAGGAAACGGAAGATTAAATTGCGGAAACAAAGGTCCAAAGTTACAGGGGAAATATGAAATTGATTGATGTGAAGATCGATATTCAATTATTAGTAATTTTGGTGGTGACTTCAATGGGGAATTTTTAAAGATGAAAAAGGAGTGTACATTCTTTCAGCTCGTTAAAAACCCTGGGTGTTACTTTAATTGCGCTGATGTTGGTGAATTAATACGGTCTCTCATTGCTGCTTGAGCTAATTTAATGAACTAATCCTAAATCTCTGTCTTATTCGTTCAAACTGACCTGTTGTTGTATAGGTGGTTTAATGTCAAAAGCATGCTATGCTAAAAAGACTGTTACAGTGTCTGTCTTACTGATCGGCCGCGGGGAACATCCGCCGAAAAGTGCATTATATTGACGTTCTTAGCATCGTATTATGGACTTAAACTGGAAAATACACTGGGTACTTCCGTTTTGCGATATTAAAGAATTCCAATAGGTAAATTGCGTTGCACAAACACCGCATGATAACCTAAACTGTATTAAGAGATTCTGGTATGCATTGCCGTCGACTTATACTCGAGTCTTGCGTAATATTGGCCCAATAAACTTAGATTTCGGCTTATGCTCTATTTAACCTATACTCAAACTGACTTTTACTCGAAGATGAACTGCAGTGTTTAGACAAAATCATTATTTTTTCCATACGTAGGGTGTACGAAGACGATAGCGATACACATAAAATTCGAACATGAATGTTATCCCTCCATTAGGTGCTACCTACCGGGATATTAACAAATATTTCGCTTACGAACGTCGTTCTGAGTGTTACCCTTCGCGTATGCCAAGTTCGCTGATGTGCTCCATTGTGCTCTAACTTCAAAATGCTTAATGGGAAGCCCTTGTTTATGAAATCGTTAAAACGGGAGGAGAAAAATAGGAATTAGGGCAAAGTATTGGACGCCACATTGGATGGTCCGAATTCATTTCCCTGTGAATTAGTGCATTTCTCACGAGTGCCCGTAATTTTTCCACCTTTCATACCGACCATAACGGTCATCCAACTTATAGGTGCTATCTCCCTGCATCTTTCATTCTGCTAGAACCTGCAGCCACGGAAATGTATAACATCCTAAAATATTATGATACCGAAATTGACAAACCACAAAATAAAAGTCAATAATCATACATTGCCATATAAAATCAAAGACCAAACATTTTTGACATTGAGTGACCGTCAATTTATTGTGTTTTAATTGTTTCTGAGCTTTCCTATGGCTATTGTTTTTACTTTTCTTCTGTTATAGTTATGTTATCTAGAATTTTGTTGCTTATGAAATGTCAGCGACAAGGGTTGTTTAGTTGAGAATTTATGTTTCACCCAAAATTTCAATGATATGCCGAGGAGAATAATCTCATAGTGATCGAGAAACTAGGTGGAATAAAACCATTGTTAGCGAGAGAGTTAATGAGCTGTAAAACGACGGCGAAGTGTTGATTTTAATTAGTGATTCTACTACCGCTGGAAATAAATATAGGGGGTCGGGTTGGTGTGGTGGCTATAGTACTGGCTAACCATACGGGCGGCCAGGGTTCAAATCCCTGCAGAGGTGGATATTTTTCAGAGGAAACCCGATCCCTACTTGAGTGCCTTGTGGAGGGCACTTTAAGTACAGTACTCTGTCTATCAGACGTTAAACCGTGGTCCCCTTGGCGTCTTGTGTTAAGAATAGGCTAAGGCAGACGCCATTGTATCCACCCTTATTCCCTCACATATCTCCCCTGGCGCAAATGACCTTGGCAGTGGATCGCCTCCCCAAACATCCTATCCAATTCAAATGAATATCGTCGGACTTAGTAAAAATAAGCCTGCTTTGTCGCTCACTTCAGATAAAAGTGAAATATATGGTAGTTTATTTGAAGAGGTTTGAGGAAAAACGAACAGGAAATAAATCCGCGTATTTCATTGGAAGACGGGCAATAAAAGATAGTCGATGAAAGATAAGAATATCCGGCATCTCAGTGGCCTAGAATTCACGATGCTCATCAACTCCAATTGTGTATATTGGAAAAGAATTCTCAATAGGGATTTATGACGTGGGAAAATTTTTCTTACTGAAATGCCGTATCTTTCCTGTCCGCAGGTGGATGTTTTCTGGGCAAAGCATTGATATAATCGCGGTAATTATGAGACGGTTGTGTTTAGAAAAAGGCTGAGAATCACATGGTTTAAGATGAGGACAAATTAAACAAAAAAAAATAAGCTACAAACGTCACCGTAATAATAGTACATTATTTTGAGCATCCCTGTGTTCGAATAATTGTCTGTCTTATCTTTTGTCAAGTCAAGCAAAAGTAGTGCGTACAAAGATAATAGTTTCCTGTTCGCAAAATTCTCATCCGCCATTAAGTGGATAAAATCGATAAATGAATCGCTCAGAGTTACATATAGAATATTATAAAGCCCGTACTTCTCTGAAATTAATGAGCAGCTGTGTAAAAAATGTATGGAAAAGAAATCTTAATTGATTTTAGTATGTGCTACGTTAAAAATTATGTGCATGTTTTACCCGTCGTTAACTTCAGAGAACAGATGCACGCATTATTTCCTTAAAGAATAAAGAAAGCATTGCCGTATGATATTTCTTTTTATCCTAGTGAGGCAAAAAATTGTTTATAAAAAAGCAATGAAGAGAAAGTTTTTATTTCTATTTGATAAAATGATTTGAATAATTTTTTGAAACAACCACGCCTTTAAAACGGACTAAGGAGTATAAAATAATTTTTCCTAGCCCCAAACAGATTTATAACCCCAAACAGATTCCTAACCCCATACGGATTGTTCTGAAAATTTGTGAATTAAAATAGCTATCAATGTATATACTTGTAAGATTTAAAACGAAAAACGTGAGGCGCATTAAATAAATAATTGATGCATGAATAGTTCACCTAAGTCACTAACAATGTTATTGTACTGCTCATGATATGAACTGTCGTGTGAGTTTTCTCTACGACAGCTTCTCTCTACACTCCTTGCTATTATCTATTGCATACGCCTCACGTTTTTTGTTTTAAATCTTACAAGTATGCTCATAGCTTTTAAAATTTACAATTTCAAATTTTCAGGGCAATCCATATGGGGTTAGGAATCTGTATGGGGCTAGGAGAAATTATTTTACACTTCTTAATCCGTTTTAAAAAACGTGGTTATTTAACATTTTTTAGATTTAAATAATTATTTTCTGAGTTTTAGCCTTGTATGTTCATATCTGAAATGGTAAATCAATATACCTATCCTCCAATAGAATTGTGCAGCTTAGCGGATAACAAGTATGAATTCGTCAATAGTAGGTATCGCATTCGATGACACAGGCGTTTCCAGTTTGTGCTCCGCTTTTTCCCTTGGAGCTACCTTTTATCATTATATATCACTATTATTTAGTATTCAATTATATACGCATTATTATTGCATTGTCGTCCAGTTCTGAGCCATGTTTAAAGTTTCAAATCTCTAGCCCATCGATAATTTAGTTTAAAATCGATTCCAATATTTGTACAGAACAGACAAACAGACAAGAAAGCGAGTAAATAAAATCGTGGTTATTATTAAATACCTGATGCTATTACTTTGGGCGAAGTTGAAATAATTTTTCACACTTTCCGCAGTGATTGTGTTTTAATACCTGAGATTGGTCAGTCTGGTATTTTTTTATCATGTATGTCTTACACCTCTAGATCACGGGCGTGATGATTTGAGACTTAATGGGCGTTTAAGAGCTGGGGATATATGATAGGGGTAGGTATGGGAAGGTTGGGAGGGGTTAGGTAGAGGGGTTTAGAGACCGCAAAGAGGAACCGCTGCAACAGATCATCCTTGCTCCGACGACGGACGCCCATTTCGAGGCTTTTCGCACCCGCGGTGAGGAAGGTCGCGCGCCAGGGAACCATTCGCGCGCGCAAAACACACACACACACACGGGCAATGGATCCTTCGACACGGACAAACACACTAGTGTCGGGGTCACACACACGGAAGGCCCTCGGGTCGACCTCGCGGCTGCCGTTGCCGCAAAAGGGCATTTTTGGCACGGGGCGCCGAAGCCACACGGCCGAGCTGGAGTAGGTATATGTGTGCGGGACATGAATGTGGGGGCAGAGGCGACTATGGGAGTCCAAATGGCTTCGGTGGTCGGCAAATCCGTGGATAACAGGTTGTCTCCGCCTTGTTATGGTCCCTCATCGGGGCAAGAAGAGGGGCGGAGTGAGGAGAATATACGTTCATCACTCAGGTTTGAGCGATATTTCCGTGTATCCAATGCAATTTTTCCCAATAAAATGACTTATCCCCTCGAGTGTGACATGACGTGATATCACGTCATGTTTGTCTTTACGCTGGTACTGATGACGTGATATCACGTCAAGGGTACCGTGAGTTTTCTAGCTTCCACTAGGGAACTTTTACTAGGTCGGTAGTTTGAGCGAAATATCATTTTACCTAGAAATCAATGAGTTTGGTCTCATTTTAAAGAAAAATGTCTCACCCTTCTAGTGACACCAATAATTCAACCCCTTATCACATAACTTTTGGAGATATTTCCCAAAAAAATACCAGCCCTTTTACATGGGAAATGGTTCGTGTTTACGGTCCAGAGAGAGATTATTTACAAAATGAGGAATTTCTAACACTTAGATGTTGTAAAAAAAACTAAAAGCGTGTAGTTTGTACGTTTTCTAAGCTATTTGTGAAAATTAATCATATTGTCACCGCAATTGGTTCTTGGGCATCACAAAAAAACCTACCGATTTGAAGGAGTTACAAACGCACCGCGCGAATAAAATGAGTCAAGTTAAAGACTTATTTAGGTATTTTCATTTAATTACCATTTCTGTTATATAAAACTGTATAATTGCATCATCAATAATGCAATATTTAATTCATGTGTTCTACAATTGGTACAATTAATAAGTATAATTCGATTATGGCCTCTATTATTACTGGGGAACTTTCTCACTAGGTCTACCTTAATAGTCATACTTTTTATGTTATGGCCTCTTTTAATATAAAAATTTACGCTCCATTTGCAAATATGCTCATCACGCCATGCTGTTTCTCTCATCATCTCACCATCTACTCACACAATATCTCACAAATAACAGAGGTCTTTTAATTAATGTGTAAGATTTATATTCAAGAATCGTCCGGCAGCAAAAAAAAAATAATCTCCGGCGGGATGAGCATATCTCCCCGTGTCTCAACCGGCTTGGATGGCTTTCTACTGAATCTCGTCAAACGTACCTACAGGCCACATCCTCTACTCCCTCCTCCATAAAAAAGCAACCTGAATACCTCCTAAACCTCATCCCAGTCTCGCAATCTACTGTCACAATAGTCACAACTTCCTCATGTCAATATCCATGCTGCCCTGGAATCAAATGTATTAAAAAGATGGGAAAATAATTCAACGGCCAGCAGAACACGTCAGTCAATCATAGGGATCGCAACCTTCATTGTTGGGGCATCAGCGGCCAGTTTAAAATTTGTGTTATAGCGGTCACGACGGAAATAACACGTGCCTTGAAAATGGAAAGCAAGTCGTTTTCCGAAACGTCGTCGGATTTTGAAAACATTACCCGGTGCGAAGCCCGAGAAAGATATTTAAACATGATACACCGGGAAAATCTTAAACCCTTTTTATTTATTCAAAACTTCTCGTGAGCATAATTTTAATTTATAGAATCATATCTTCCTGCGATCTCAATAGGTTTTCGGTAACATCCAGGTAACCCTGGTGTTTTGTCGAGTCAATTATTTTTATAATGTTTTCTTACTTAGATTTATTGCAAACTTTCATCTCAGTCTCTCTCTCAACAATGCTCCCAGTTGGCCTCTCTGTATTTACATCTATGGTTGTCGCCACGGCCATCTCATGACATAAATCTAAATATACAACATCTTCCCCTATTACATTTTTAAAACAATAAATGATACAATTCAACAAAAATTAAACAACATACACAAATATAAGATCTTCCGCTTTGAAATTTTTCTACAAAAAAACAAATGAAACAATCCAACACAAATTCTACAAACTAAACACATCTTACCTTTCAAATTTGTTTGGCATTATGTGAAGTGTATTTCTCCTGTATAGAGTTCCTTACTTGTCTTTTATAACATATCACCTTGGTTCATTGTATTTATTTACAATCACACCTTAGAGACCACAATTTTTCTCTCAGGTCCCTTCTAAACCACACAGACTGTGCTGTAACATAAAAGTCGGCTTTTGGTTTACATTTCTTGTCATACACCCTTTTCGAGTCATATTTCTTTTCTAACATAACATTTCTACTCTGCCTGTAACATACTCTAGGCTTCAGAGGATTAACTGAACTGGCAAGGTAGAGCGCAACAACCTAGAATTTTTTTTACAAAACTATGGAAAAAAGAAATCCAAAACTATGGAAAAAGAAAAAATCCAACACAAATAAAACAACTTAACACAAATACAACAAGATGCAGGTTTATCTGCATCTGGCAGGGTTACTATTGCATTACTCTTCCATGTCCTGCCCTACAAACTGTCCTACGTTACTTGAGAAGGGTCATATGCGGCAGTGGTCCTTGTGCTGATCGGTCAACAGATAAAACACGAAGCTAACCGTGTCGGAATGTTTCTTTTCATTGCCATTTTATATCAGTAAATGTCTTCACTTTCACCCGGAAATATTTCCATTTCATTCGATTATGCGCTTTCATTTCGTTCGCATGGGTTGCTTATTTCCGACTCAGCGGTCTATAAATTCCTGCAATAAAAATGATTGGTTCCTGTTCAGTGAAAAAAGATTATGCGATCCGGTTGTGGAAGGCCGATGAATAAGGCCAGTCTATCGGATTGTCATAATAGTAATCCATGTGTAAGAATTGTGGTATGAATTCAATTCCTTATCAGACTTAATCCTTTAATTAGACTTTCGTTTTGGTAAGTGTTTTATTTATGGTAATAAATAATGTCATATATTGTTAATTTTGCAGACCAGTGTGTCTATTAAGTCCTAATAAATCATTTTATCCTCTAAAAATTGGATTTTTAAAAAGTTTATGCTCAGTCCCCCACTTTTACCAGTAATTCAAAATGTTATTTCATCTTTCCTATCACAATCATTATGCACTAATATAATTTTTTGATGAAAATATTGCGCATGTTTAAGAATCGATTTTAAACTGTGTAATTTAATTAGATGTATTCAATGCGATTTAATAAAATACTTCCTACTAAAATTTTCAGATTGGAAAGAATCACGTTACACAAAAACTTTTCACCTACGTGGAAGTACTTTATACTCGAATTCACATTTAAAATATGTATTATAGTTTTCCAATGTTATTTATTGTAATTCAATGTTGTACAAATACAAAAAATAACTGTGGAAAAGTGCAATATTTTTTTTCAATATAGATTCTAATATCACATTACGTAGCTGAAAATTTTGTGGAATATCCCTATGCCTTTTCGCCCTTCTCTTTTCCTAAATTCCTCAAAAGGGATAATTTCTCCACTGACTGAAAATACAAAAAAATGTAAGGCATTTGTTATTTTCCTGAAGGAAAACAAACTTTAGTTTGAAAAATGTCGCATCCTATCAGCATTTACGTTGCTTTAATTCTTATCCATTCGTGGGAGTTGGGTTTTTAAGCCATTGTACACATTTTCACGTGAAATCTTTGAAGTACATACTTCATCTTAAAGTTGTATTGCATTGCACCTAAATTGTAGCCTTCAAAGTCCTTATATATCGATAAATTTCAAAATGACGAGGAAAATTGTTTGATCACCGATGTGGCTTTAGAGATCTCACAGCCAATTGGCAGACATAATTGATGGCCTATCAATTGTCTTTATTTCAGTTTAATTCAAGGCATTGACTTAAAGCCGACTGCATGAGTGTGAAGCTTTTTTGCTGTTGAAAGGGATGAACACATATTATTGGCTTTTACTGTGAGACCCATGAAAATCGTTCCTAGTCTGCATCTACATACTACCGTGTAAGACGCCGCATGGCCGTGTGGCGGGGGTTGGGGGGTTTAGGACACCATCCGTGTAAAGATGTAAAGGATAAGGTTTTTGGAGGTAAAATTGCTGCATGTATTATAGTAGTGTATTTAATGGAGCCCAGTTTTTATTTTGGTGACTTATTGTACGCAGAAAGAACGACTTCTTTTTACCTATTTGTTCGGCAATGAATCTCTCTTATTTTATCGCTTCTGTCTGACCTAGAGATGTAGTGAGGCGACATGATAATATTCTCTGTGGCCCTCTGGAACACACCAGTTTAGAATTTCTCGAGCTATCTAAGCCTAGCGTGTAGCCACTGAGTCTCTTGGGGCTCCCACCTTTCTGTCCTAACCGTCTTTTTCTGTATAAATAATCTTTTTTCTGATTCACTGTGGCATCGGGATATTACGTCGACAAGTAATTTCTCATAGTATTTGAAGGTGACAATCTTGAGAACCACCCATGGCGTATTTGAGCTGTCACGCTGCTAACAAAACTTGGAGATGATAAAAAGTAGTGTGAGTAATCATTTCAGAGAAAATCTGCCTCCGCGGCCGCCTCCTTTAAGAGGTCAACTATCGAAGCGGTCGATTCTTTCGAAAACGGAATGAATTTCCCGAGCATATCATCATCATTGGTTGTTCAATCCTATGATTGGTTGACGGCAGCCCTCCACCCTTCCCTATCAGATGCTAGTTCCCTTACATCCTGGTATCTCTTCCTATGCACTTTTCTCTTCACTTGGTCCATGAAATTATTCTTGGGTCTTCCTCTGGGGACTTTGCCCTCTATTTTGCCTTCAATTACGTTCTTCAAAAACCCATTGTGTCTCAAGGTGTGTCCAATCTATCGCGTTCTTATCTTCTTTATGATGTTCTATATGGTCTTTTCCGCTTCTACTCATATTCTCAACTTAATCATTTCTCATTTGGTTCGTCTATTTTATCTTCAGCATCTTCCTCCAGCACCAGGTTTCGAAGGCTCGCACACATAAGCGCTGTACATTGTCCCTCCCTCCAGCCGTCTCCTCCATGATAGCAGCCTTTATCTCATTGTTCCTGTAGTGGCCGCTTATTGCAGGTTTCAGTGTTCTTGGCTCAACTTGACGAATTTATCAACACGAAATCACAAACACGTAACTAATTGGTATTCAAGAGCAGATATTTCCAGTCGAAAAATGGTTGTCCTTTTATCTATTTTCTCCTGGACGAAAAACATCAAGGGTTAATGACATGTTTTTTCTGTCACTTGAGCCTCCATTTTGAGAGAGGTGGTGGTGGGATGGCGCGGAGATTTTCCATGATACACAAAGTGGTTAAGCATGATAAAGCATGAAACATTTTACATGCATTAAAGAGCCTTTAAGTATCCTATTGCTTCTATTGACCTGTTAGATCGCATAAAATTGTGAACATGACATCCTATGTAATCTTCTAATGTGTAAAATTGTTCATTATTTCTGATTTTGATTAGTTATCATGTATGACGTAATATTTATTAGTCAATCGTTTTCTCAGCTTGTTTTCCACAAAATGTATTTCTATCCCTATTGTGATGGCGCAGAAGTCGGGCAGCATTCAATAGGTAAGCTGAGAAATATTGTAAGATTTCCTTTACCTATGAATCAGTAGAAAATAACTTTATAGATGTATTTATGTTCATCAGTAAACGTCATGGAGTTACGCTTAGTTACTCTGGTAAACAGTGAATGGAGAACTATGTATTTTAATAGTTTCAGCTTCAGCTTTGTAAACATGTTCCATAATGTTCAGAAATAAGCAAAAATTTTGTAAGTTTGAGGCAGAATATTTATTGGAAGACGGGTTTCGTCGAATAGTCCACAACGTTAGGTACCTGATGATTTCAACCGTTCGACGAAACCTTTCGTCCAATAAATGTTCTACGTAAAACTTAGGAAGTTTTCGTTAATCTCTGAAAACTATGCCTCTGAAAAGCAAAATGGTAAAGTGACGGGATTGTTTGCTTTCGTCAGGATGGAAACTCACAAAAAATGAAGGCTTTGTCGCCCTGTTTCCTCTCACTAGAGCCTCTTGTTTCGACAGAAAGGGGGGAACCTGTCTGTGATTATAAAAATGACTTGAGCGTGATGAGCTCGTGTAGAATGAACATCGTCAGCCTACACGTCTTATTTCCCCTCCCTTCTCGGTTGGGAGTGCTTCGATTTTTTTTCCGGGGGACCTTCGGGGATGGGATGTTTGCTCCGTGGAATGGAAAAGGGGATTTCCCTCCACTTTCGCCGCCAATGCCAATGAAAGCGTGTTTGACGCACTCGTATTGACAGGAACATCGAGTCTCTTCCTGTCTTTTCCGCGGAACTAAGCAGCAAAAAGGAACCACAGTGACGCGTCGTCTTCCTGAGGGGAAGAGCTTTACACATTGCTGGATCGATTTTCAAGGTTTAAGTCCCCCTTTCGCTTTCTCGTCTCCTCACACATGCTTGCCGATTTACGCTCAATTTTCCCATCTCGAGCCCCGTTCCAAATATTTAGGAGATACGCTGCATCTACATCTACGTCATACCCAGCAAGCGACCCAAAGGGTGTGTGACAGGAGGTGCTTCCACACCAGGCATGCATTAATTTTATGGTAGAACACCCAAACTACATTGAAACCAGCATAACACACATGCAATGCGCCCATTAAAATCTACTAACCAAGAAACATTCTATCGTCAATCGTTCCAACATGCAAGGGGTACAAGGACTACTACTGCAGACTCAAAATCTCATGCATAAATAAGAACATCAATATTTACATCATCCATTAATAAGAACGTAAAAAAAATATAAAGAAAGAGATCTACAATATAGCATCTCTGCTGTTATGGTCCCGAATGGTACGCGGAAAAAATTAAATTTTATATCTATCGGTTCTACAATCTAGCTTTATAATTTAATTGGCGAGATCTAATGTGCCGTAGTACGAGGGGGTTAATAGTGTGTTTTTCACGTCGTCATAGAAATATTTTTCCTGAAATTTAGTTAGTAGGTTAAGCCTATAATTTAATCTACGCTGTAATAGCGAATCCCATCCCAATTCTTCTAAGAATCCAGACACACTAGCAAACTTATCATAGCATCGTTTCACAAACCTAGCTCCTTTTCTCTGCACGCGATCTAATACGATGCATGTTTGAGGTGGGGCATTGGGTCCGTTTTTTCTACAAGGAGGATGTAACAGAGTGCCCGATCTATTATATTCAAGATATCTTCTTTTACCTATGTCACACGTAGTATGCAAGGCTCCATCTTCTAAAATGGCTGGGCAAAGTAAGAATAATGAAGTACACAGAAGAGTAGATCAGGAAAGAACAATTGGGATATCTAGAGAAAAGAAGAACCAGACGGATTGGATACGCCTCGATTGGTTTGTGAAGAACATAATTGAATAATGATCGGAAAAACATTTGTGACCTTCAGATAATCGACCAGTTTTGGTCGGTTATCAAGCCATCTTCAGTACATGAAGATGGCATTACTACCGAAACCGGTCGGTAACTTTTAAATATATTGTGGAGGCCACAAACGTTTGGTCCATCATTAGTCGTCTTTTCACCAAGTGAAAGCTTCCCTTTTCAATTTTTGACATAATCAAAAGTAAACGTGAGACATAAGTCCCCAGAGGAAGACGCAGGAATAAGATCATGCGCCTAATTCAGAGGAAATCACGTAGATGATGCCTATCAGAAGGTAAGGAGACTAGCACTAGATAGGGAAGAATGGAGGGCTGTAGTCATCAATTATAGGATTGAATGACCAATGATGAAGATGGTATTCTGTAATCTTTAGCATTATTAAATTCAAACTTACGCAATCAGTTCCGTGTTGAATTCTGTTAAAAGTATTTTTGGATGCGGTGGGTGCACCCGCGGCAAAAAGCCGTTAATTTTAGTTATCCGTTAATGTTGAACCGCTCGTTGGTCCCTGATAGTGTGAGTTTTATTAGATAGGAGGCAGTGTTTTCGACTTAGAGGTGTATCATTCACCTTGCGTCTGGGTATGTGTTTAGCTTTGAAAAGAGTGTGAGGGTGTCTGCGTCCACTTTACCGCCTGCTCACCCTGTCATGTTACTGATTGAATATTATTTCTTTTGACGAGGGTAATTTTCATTTTATCGCATATTTTTTAAAAAATAATCATTTATCAGTCTGTGTATCGTCTCTTTTCTGCTTTACTGAAAGAAATCATCTGCAAATGTCATTTTCATAAAGTGACTACGTGTAAGACGCGACTGTTGCCAGAGCCAATACACGTCCATCGAGGTAGAAGCGTGTTGAAATTGTGCTACATAATAATTAGCATAACTTTAAATAGCTTCATTGGTTATTTCTCTTCAAATACTTGCCATTTCTCAAGTAACAAGATTCAATTAACATTCGCTAGAATGATAGGCTTGAGCATTGAATGGTTAATTAAATCATACCTAAAAAATTTGAAGATACAACATCTTTGAAGAGATCACTAACTAGTTCGAGGTGTTTTATCGCTAATTTTTTTGCATCATTTTTACAGCACTTTCCGTTCCCTGTGTCATTCGCGCCATATTAACTTTAAAATGAATGGCGTTCCCAAGTAATCGTCTCCGGATGTATTACACTCTCCTCCTATCACAAGAGCAATATTACTGGTAAAATATAGTTTTTTGCCGTATAGTTATTATATACCAGTATTATTTTTTTCCAAATAAGTGCATCCCAGAATTTTTGAACCACTCACTGTCATTGTCCACGGCAATAAAATTTGAACTCAAAAGATCTGGTATGTATCTCGACAAATGAATAATATGAAATGTTCTCTAAATCTCCACTAGTTTACATGATGCGCTTCTGCCGTTTCCATGCTTTGAAGAAAATTGAGGTTTTATCCTCCGAAACAGTGGTAGCAGCCAATTACCTGACCCAGTGAGAATCTCGAGAATATCACACAATATTGAATGGTATGTCTCGCTACAGGTAGAGATTTTATGCTGGATTCAAAGGCAAGAAACCACCGTGATTTGGAAGAAATTTATTGTTATTCCTAAAGCGTGAAAATATTTAGAAAGCGGGATTGTTAAAACTGTCGTGTTGACGCCGTCGAGTTTATTGTATATTTGATTCCTATTTCTTGAAAATATCATTGATTTAATGTCGATAATTGATTCTTCGCATGGATGCATAATGCACCAGAGTTTTCAATTCGAATTTGTTTACGAGGGGAGGATATGCCCGGCATTAGGCCCAACGACGTGTGAAATTCGTGTATGGGGGAAAGGGCAGCTGTTCCTTTTCGTTTACCACCTGTGGTTTCCCAGAAAGATTTGGCCCTCTGAAAGTCTCGCCGCTCAGAACTTTTTCTGGAATACTGCACACAGGATTTATGCTAGGGGTCCTCAAATAGGCGGTGGAGTGGAAAGATTTAATAGAGAAAAATATTTTGAACATCATTTATAAAATTGGGAAATGATGTCAATTGTCATCAGGCATTAAAATGTAACCTCTCGCCTGCACTGATTAACATGTACTTGAAGGAGGCCATACGAGAAGCACGAGAAAGTGGACTGAGCGGGGTAAAATTAAACGGAGAAGAAAAAACATGCCCCGCTTCGCAGATGATATCGCTGTCATAGCTGGAAATCGCGATGATCTTCAAAAATCACTAAAGGTGGTGGACAAAGTTCTCCAAGAATACAACATGAAAATTAGTTATAAGAAAACTAAAATCCTACTATGCGGAAGAGAGACACTATATGTAGAAGTCACCCTGAGAGGAGAGAAATTAGAGCAATTGAATTCCTTCACCTATCTCGGAAGCACCATCACATGGCGCGGAAGAAGTACAACCTTAAGCGGAGAATATCCCAATTAAGGAGGCGTTCATGGGAAAAAGACAACTGCTGTGCTCCAAGATGATAGGACTGCAAACCAGGAAACAATATGTGAAAAGTATTCATGTGGAGCGTAGCACACTATGGGAAACCAACCTTAGGATTAAACGACCAATGATGATAACCAATCAGGCACCTTGAGAATGACAGTACAAAACCGCAGTCGTGGTTGTGGTTTATGAAAAGTGTGGAAATTTGCGGGAGGTTATTCTCTTTCAGTTGCGGATATCAAACCTTTTTGCAAAGGTAAACATGTCCCAAGCAATCTCTCATAATTCTCGAATCCCATTGTGATTCTTTTCAAATCCAGGATAAATCTTATACCAGGACTCAATTCGCACAATCAGTAAGCGCGTCCTTCTTGAGCTATGACTTATTGAGGTACAAGGAGCTAGGAGGTAGCAATATCTCTCTCGTCTCTACAGTATGTGTGTGGGAAACTCCTTGTAAAACCTGATTTCACATCATACTGTTTTATTGTACGAGGGTAAGTTGAGAACTTAGTCGCAAACGTCAGAATTTAATCATCAGCATTAGTCGTAGGCGTTTCATTGGGAACGCTTGTAACATTTACCGTACAGTTCCGACTTAACCCCCAGTGATTTTTATCTGTTCGGGCCCCTAAAAAAATTATTTAGGTGACCGAAGTTTTGAAAATGATGGTACCGCAGTCCAAGAGGTCACTCGTTGGCTGCGTTTTGCTGCCGGCTTGTGGGGGACTTGTAGAGAGATGGGATAAGTGTCTGAAAGTATATGGTGAATAAGTAGAAAAGTGAAATGTATTTCTGGAAGTGTCTTTATTATTGCCTCTCTCTAGTTTTGTGAGTTATTTATTGACTCACCCTCGTATAAAGTTTTATTACACCGCATAATAATTTGTTGTCCAAAAATGTGGATTTACTAAAAGAAATTGTAGAACTCATTTAATTCTGAACATCTCTGGAGAAGAAGTTGATTAGAAGGCACGATTGTAATATTATGCAAATACTCATACCTTACATCTGTCTCAAATATTCCGCTTCTCCGATGACAATGCCAAATCAGATCTTTCCTCTGTGGTGCCTCTCTTCCACTGGCAATATTTTTTCCAGAGAAATCAGCTTACTCCGGCTACTTAAAACAGTGAATGAAATAACTAGACAACTTGAAATATAATTTACTAATTACATTTTAAAACATTTATACTGCCCAAATGATTAGAGCACGTCCATCACAAAAAATACCAACGTAAATTATAACTGAGTAACACTAAACGTGTCATCGATCTTTCACTTAATTACTCAGAAGAGCTACACTACAATAAACAATTTATTATATTTAAGACTTAGCAATTAAAGATGAGATCAGGTTTATTGTTTTATCTTCCCCCACTTTCTTGAATATGTGCCTATTGGAACTTGTGCTGGATTTATTACTCAACATTAAGCTTCATTTAGGCTTTCACTAGTAGCTTCTCCTTGCTGGATATAATGAAAGAAAGGAGGAGTGAATTGGAACGATGGCAGCCGTGAAAACTGCAAGTCTTCAAGGATGATTCCAAGTCTTTCCCAATTTTCACTCGCCCTCCACATGAGGGTTCGAAGAAGCATACTTTTAATAATGGGTTAACATTGCGAGCGTATTTACTACTGACTTAACTCCTCATATTACAAATCTAGTTTAACAGCCAAAACTAAATTAAAAGTTATAGAAAAAACTGAATGAGTATCTGAAAAGGTATTCTTTTAAAATGGAGTAAACTATTGTTACAAAAAATACGCGTTAATACCATTTCTGAGCGATAATAATGCCACAAGCCACTCGCATTTGTCTCACTCTCATAGTTCACGGGTGTCCTCTTCTACTAGTATTTTTTGGACATCTTCTTCTGCTACAAGGGCTGGGCCTCTTCTTCATTCTGAGTTTCTCAAAAAATTATGCCACTTCTCTTTCTAGATTACGAATTTTTCTAAGCGTATCTCTTTTCCAATAGCCCAACAGTCTTTCTTATCCATTTGTATACCTTATAGATATTTTAAGATACGAGGTTCATCCAGAAAGTAAGTTCCGTTTGAGATTATTGCCACCGCAGCGCTGCAATAGCAATTTTGCGCATGCGCGGTACTTACCCTGACCCCCTAACCCACGGAGTAGGATATCCTACTCCGTGCCCTGACCTATTGAGGAGATGACGCCATTTTGAATATGCTGATTGTTTTATACGCTTCGCGGTGATTGTTTGAGATGGCGAATAAAATTCAAATTCACGCCGCCAACATAATATGGGACCGTGTTGTAAATATATCAATGATTGTAGATTTTTTTTTCAATTTTAATGATGTGGAATTGCATTTGTTGTTATTTTAGATGATAATAAGATTCTTGAATATTTGGTCATTTTTATATTTAACTCACCAAAGCCAAAGTTTTGCCCAATATTTTGGCATCTTTATAAATGAGACCTTATGATTCCATGAGGAAGGTTAGGTCTTGCCTATTTGTAATGTAGAATCGTGGTGTTACTGATAAGTCGACGGCGGAAGACCTGAGTTCATCCCCTTTCTCCTGCACTGAAATTATTTACCGCGTCGTGACGGCAAGGGGTTGATATATGATTCGCACTTTCCCCCTCGCCTTGTGTCCAATCCACCTGTGCCATTCTCTGGCCTCGTCGCTATTCCATTCCGCCGCTGTTATCCGCCCGGCGGAATTCCCGCCCGTTTCATCCAAATTTCACTCCGCATCGGAGCACGAAATGTGTCCTCCCGCAACGCGACACCGCCGGGGATGACTCTCTCATGACAACAGCGGAGCAAGACGACAACTCTCTCTCGGGAACAACCGTGGGAGAGAAAGGATGTATGCGATCTCGCCTACTCAGCGCAAAAAAGAGACACGCCGCGCCGTGTCTACACGGAGGGGTGTATAGATTTCGCAGGGAAAATGCTACGTACTTACATATCACATCAGTGCAAAGGAGAATGAGAAAAGACTTCTAGCTTTTGGAATGTGGGCGTATGGGTCAATGTTGTTAATGCGGTGGCCGGAAAGGAGGACAAACGTGAAGTACATACATTACAAACATACATACCAATCACGTCGTTCACAGTCACAAAGTTTAGCCTAACTCTGCATGAATAATTTCCTCCGTACCTACCTTTTCTTGCCAATCTCTTTTGCCTCATTTACCCCCATACACTGCTTCATACACGCCCTCCTGTTTTTAAGACTCCTAATATTCCTCCTCATGAGAATTTCCTCAACCACATTCAACCACAACTTTCTCGGCTTACCTTTGCCTCTCGTACCATTCATTTCACTCTTAAAGTGCGAGAGGTAGAGGTAGGCCGAGAAAGGTGTAACATGACTCAGTTAGTTATCGTTGGAGTTCTTATCCGCTATAATGTGCTCAAATTGCAAGGCCTAATATTAGTCCATCTGATTAGAGTATTTTTTAATGAAAGACAGTAATTATGCCCTGCGCTAGTATCGTTTACATCGTTTTTTCTTCTGTCCACACGCGCAAGATACTTGTGGACGTACGCGAATGAGTAAATAAATGACCTACATATGTGCGTACAATACACAAAAATTATTATTATGAGTTGGTCAGTTTCAATTTGTGCCCAGTTTTATTAAAGTGGTTTTCAATGGAAGGAAGGCCGGCCGGCGGAGAATACAGGAGGACCCTCGTTTAACTATCTCCCCATTCGTGTAACACGTATAACTGGCGGTGTAACTTGTCTGTAGTTCACGTAGCCAATACCTTGACTGCAACTGAATTTGATCCTATGTGGTTATTGCCTCAGTACAGAGATATGGGAATGAGGCGCCCTGTTGTGGCTATCTGCTTGCGGCGGAATCAATTCAAACCATTTTCGAAACAATGTGCTAACTTTTTTAGCATCTCGCTCTATTTTTTTGTAATCACAAATGCTGCTGGGAAAGAATGAATTAATGTGCCTGTGAACAGGGTAGGGTGTCTTTCTTTATTTTTTCACTCCAGTAAGTACCAGAGCTAAGAGTGCTGATCTTGCGCTGTCAGCGTACAATTCTCGTAGCGCTGTACGCCACAGGGTGTGATCTCATACATCCCAGGATATCACGGCCACGGTTACTTGGCGACTTATCGGCCGAATATTTTAAATACTTAATATGCGTTTTATAGCAATTAAATCGACTCTGAGAGGGTGTTAGGAAACTGGGAAGTGGCAGTGTGGAAAGAGGTCTCTTTGAAGACAGGCAAAACTTAGCCAAAATTGCGGTACAAAACGTAGTTAAACGGAACCTTGATAACTGCCCGGAATCAAGTTGAATCTCTGAATGACTGTTTTAACCACCATGAAATCTGTGCTGTGCTTAGGTTAGTATTTGAGGATAGATTTTTATTTGATCAATTGGATATTCATTCGGCTAATGACAACATACTGTAGGTGGAATAAACATAAAATCATCAGTTGCAGTAAAATATTTTGGAATTACCTTAACTTCTGATATATCGTGGGGAACACACGTACAGAACATATTTGGCGCAGCATTAAAGAAACTAGGTTTTGTTAAACGGTTAATAGGAAGGTCCTCGGATGAAAAAGTCAAAGAGAGATGCTACTTCCCTCTAGTTAGATCACACCTCGAATATGCCGCGAACATTTGGGACCCTGGCCAAATAGATTTTACCAAAAAAATTAGTACAATTCAAAGAAATGCAGCGCGCTTCATTAAAAACTGCTACTAGCGTATATGTAGTGTCTCACAACCTTTAACGGCATTAAGGCAGGAGCCCCTAGAGACACGGAGGCTACACGCTAGGCTTAGGTTACTTGAGAATTTCAGAACTAGTGTGTTTAAGAGCGACACAGAGAATATTATAATGACTCGTCACTACACTCTAGGTCCGACACATGCGATAAAATAAGAGAAATACACTGCCGAACAGATAGGTACTAAAACTCGTTCTTTCCGCGAACAATAAGCGACCAAAATAAAAATTGAGATCCACTAAATACACTCCTATAATACATGTCCCCATTATATCTCCAAAAACTTACACCTTTACACGGCTGGTGACCTAACACCCACTGCCACACGCCCATGTGGCTGCTCGCAGGGTTTTATGTAGATGTAGATGTAAATACGTAATGCTCTGGTCTATAAGTTCTAGAAAGGTGACGACATGAAAATATTTTCCTTCCTGTCAAAATGACAGTCTGATGTGAATTATTTGACATTACCTAAGCCAAGTAAGTTGTCTGCGAGTCTCTAGTGGCATGTCCTTCCATCAGCTGTTAGATATTTTCTCTTAGCTCTAAGAAATTTAAAAGAAGGTTGCGACTTTCTATTTAATTTTATTTACTTAGCAAATGAGAATTTTTAACTCATGGATCGAAATTTTAGCGGCGTATTTGTGTGTGGCCTAACAGAAAGAAAGTGGCATCCTTATTCAGTTTTTAATCGAAACTCTTCGACCCATTTGTTTTATTAATCCAATTTTCTTGGCTGCAGAGTCAGAAATGTTACTTTTTTTTCTTCTCCCTCTCTAGGTCTGATGTTACGGTGATTCCCTGAGATTTAACTTCGTCGACTTGCCTTTATTTTATCTCTCCTATAAAATAAATAAGCATTCCACGTGCCCCCCGGTTGGAGATCGACAGTATGCTTAAACATCTGTTTCTTTTCCGGAAATCGAACCCAGTGCGGAATGGTATACCGGACTTATTAAATTGTATGCGTGTGATTGATCACGTAATGGAGAAATATTAATTTCTTCGAACTTGTTTTGCTGGTGTTTTTTTTCCTTCGGTATAAATTCTAGGAATATTGGAGGAGCACCGTAAATTAATTCAATGAAGCTTTTTCTAATAGTTTCTTTCCTGAAAAAAATCATGCTCAGTGGGCTCCTCAAATGCTGTATTGCAATTTCATTGCTTTGAGGGTATGATCAACAACCACCAATGCCGTATTTCAAGCCAGTCTAATGTTAGCTAATGTTAATTGGGTGTTTGCAATAAATGAACACAGAGATTCTACATTACCGCAAGAAAAAGCCGTTTACACTAATAAATCTTCCGAATAACATAACCAGTGGAGTAGAAACAATGCATGTAGGTTGGTTACATTGTATCATGAAGCAGCATCATATTACGAATTTAGAAGAGGAAAACTTTGGACATTACCCTTAATATCTCGACTTCTTTATGCGGTGTAGTCGTGGCAAGCGAAGAAGTTGGCCTAAACTTTGCCTACACAATATTTCTTTAGTAAATTTCTAGCACAGTGTAATTTTGCTGCAAAAGGTTACGGGACATATCTTGTTGCTAAGGGCGCACTCGGGAAACATGTAACAGTTACTATGACCTCTACGGTGTTAAAAATTTAAACTTGAAAGTTGAAGCATGTATGATTTAACTCGCCAACTTATGGGCACAACAAAATTAATAAATTCGCTTAGAAAATACGCTGAACCTCTGACTCCATGTTACCGTTTTACTTGGCAGAGAGCTGTGGAGGTTAAAAAAGGATGTTTTCGAAGGACTTGTCCCTAATGTGCCAACAGGTTATGGAGGAAAATTGTTACCAAGTTAATTATTGTATAAATTATAGAAATTATTAGATATATAATTGATAGGTTACAATATAAATATGTTAAAATGTTGTTACAAGCATTTATAGGTTTTAAAAAATCGTCATTTGTAATGAAAAAATGACAGTTTCTAATATTAACTTAGTTTAAATTGTAATATTTTTCACGAAATAATATTTTTACATTGCATAGTGGCACATGGTGACTAGTGGCACAAGACCGAGCTAAATGGTCGTCGTTGGCGTTGTCTTTTGTGAATTTCGTGTTCATTTGCGTTGATTAATGCTGGCCTGTTGGTGAAATTGGCTAACAAATCTGACCGACAGATTGGAGATCCGGGTTGGAATAATGGAGAAGTCTCATGATTCTTTTGTAGACGAATTTCACTTTATTTGTATTACCGGCTTTTCGTTTGTATCGCTGACCTAATACTTCGTTCTCTGATGACTTACCCTATCTGTTACAAAACTAAATAAAGGTTGAACATATGAAAATCAATCTACATTGGAAATGAATAATATTACAGCAATTGGACCAGACTGATGATCTATGTCAATTGAATCGACACTTTTTTACTTTAATTATTGCAGTCACTTCATAAGAATACAAACAATAATACTTTATTTCCTCTGGGTGAAACACCCCTAAGGGCAATATTAAATGATGTACTTAAACACAATAAAAGTAAGGAAGGGAAATAGAGAAAAATTAAAAAAAAATTGAAACACACAAATCGGCTCCTAGTCATCTGATGCAGTTTTTATCTCAAACAGTTGGATTATACACGGCAATGCTGGAACTTGAAGGTTTTCTGATCATTACATATGCATTTATAAAAATTGCGGCAGAGGTATGACATACACATAGGGCAATCTGTAAATGTGCAGAATCTAAGGCAAATACCAAAGCAACTTGAAAAGAAAGTAGTGATGCAAATTCCTTTTTAATACATCTAGATATCTTCTGCATTTAACAGAGCTGGTTAACGAGTTCCATATTGCAGTTGAGCTAACCACAAATGACAGGCGATATTTGGTCGCACGATGAGCGGGGCAGTATAGGTTGGAGGAGTCTCTCCTAGTCGACATACTCCAAGATAGAGGGATACTATGGAATTGGTCGAGGGGTTAGCTTGGCTCCCTCCGGGAAAATAAAATTTGAATGAACTTGCGGAGCATGTACCTTTGTTTAGTTTCTATGTTCAACCTGGCTAATTGTGCTCTATGAGGATAAATATGCTCATCTCGTCTAATATTAAAGATGTATCGAATTCTAGAGTTTTTTAAGCGCTGAAGGCTCTCGCTAATAATAGATAGATTTGCGCCAACAATTAATAGCTATTAACTATGCAGGAAAATTCACCTTTGATAATGTTATTTGCTGTTATACCTTTATATTGAAGAGATTGATTTTAACTGTATGATTTTTTATCAATTTCCACCCATTTTGCATTCATTGCCATGCAATTTGTTTTTATTATTAGTAATTTACCAACGCAATGAATACACTATAATGGCATTAATACAATAAATGGAAATAGAAAATCACGTGAATTTAGTATACCTAATGGACAAAAAAATGTTGTGTAAACTGGAAAAAATTAAACATCAAGCAAACTTCTAAATAAACAAAAGTCAATCTTTAGGAGAGCTCTCCGTGCATATCATTTTTTTTTAAATCGGAATATGATTATTTTTCATTAAAAAAGAAAAGAATATGAAATGAAACGAATACCTCTTGTGTTTATCATTACATTATTTAAGGCATTTAATTTTTCCATTTGAAAAAATAATCCTCTGGGTATTGCTGTAGTAGCCATTTCTTTAATATGTTTTAAGAACGTGTGTTTGTTTGTTACAGAAGACATTTCTATTGGTACCAAGGGAAAAAAGTTTGGGGCACAAAATTCGTATGAACGTTTGTAAAACTCCTAATAGGGTCGCGGTTTTGCAACTAAGTTACTGGACTTGAACCTATTAGGAAACACTTTAAGGTTCCCTAAAATATGCCCAGATCTGGCATAGAAAATACGCAAAACCCTAAAATATATACAGGCGTTTCAACGGTAAAATTTGCAGGGAATGAAATAATGGAAAAGGTGGTTGAATCCTAACTGTACGCATTATGCATCCAATTATTTCTTTCAAACATTTTTATGTGAATAGTTGTAATTTTGCTCTTCGCACTAAGAAATGATACGATTTTCAAGAGAAACTTTAATATTAATTAATTTAAATCAATGAATTCTTACGGTGGAGGCACGTTACAAAATTACTTGTCGTTCCATATCTAAAGGCAATCGCCAAAGCTGGCACCGCGAAAATGATTTTTTTTCCCGAAAGCCCTGAAACATTTCCATACATATTCGAGTCATTCCGCGAGAATTCTGGCGGTGTCTCCCAGGAAATTCCTTCAGCGCAATAAGAAATAGCAGAAGAAGCGGTAACCCTGAATTGTGGCGGCGCAGGACTGTTACATGGAGAGAGGAAGACCACAAGGCGCTTCTTGCGACATCTTGGTCGAGGGAAGTCGAAATGAGCAGGTTTACCTCGTCACGTATTCACTGTATTACGTCACGTGCCTTGGGAACCGCCGCGCCGCCGGTGTGCCGCCTGATTCTTATCTGAGCAAACCTCATTCTTTCTTCTTCATTTCCAACGTTTATAGATCGTCCCAGTTATATTTGTCAGAATGGACCTGGAATATGTATTTCTAATTTTTCTTGTATTTTGTTGAGAGGCTTTATCTAATGTTTATATTTCTAGTTTTGCTTGTATTTTCAAGGAATTTCTTTGTATATATCCTGCGCATGAATAAATTTTCTTTAAATTATTGAATATATATCTTTATCTGTTCTAGGTACGTGTTACATTTTCATGATTAAGCGAATGATATCTTAGTGGCGTTGGATAGATTTTTTTGTGAAATAGCTACCATTATTATACACTGCAATATACGATAGAGAAGAGCTGTCAACTTGGCCCGATTAATTTCTTGACTTAAGGACTAGAAATCTGGTAGCAGATGGATTTTTAGTAAGTTCCTGCACATTCCTTAAATTTCTGCTGCATTATCACCTCGCCTTCTCGGACATCTCATCCCAGGGAGTTGCTCTTGAGACACTTTCCCTCTCACAAGGCTTATCTATTGTATACATGATTTTAGTTGCCAACTTTTCAGGTAAATGGAGAGGTCACTTGCTATACTGGCCAACGCTAGCAGCTGGAGCCAGTCTGTCATCTTCTTTGACCCTCATTTTCCTAGAGCGGTTTTCCATGTAAATATACCCATCCTTAACACCGTAATGGCTCTCATCAATTCCGTCGTCCTCGTCACAATAATGCTTGCCTGACTCATTTTAAAAAGGATATCTAACGTTTGAAGATATATTTCACGCTTTATTCGTCGGCAGTGGAAGCAATCTCGCTCACCAACCCTGAGAAAAGGAAATAAATTTTGATTCCGTAGTTATTTCCACGTGATCTCACCATAACTATATAGATCTTGTAAAGGAAAAGGATTATTTATTTTCATTTTTTTATTCCAACTCCCTTTATCATTTTAGCGTAATTCTTCCCATGTATTGGTCCATTTTTCAAGATGATAAGAGTAAACTTTCCTCGTATTTTGTGGAAGGTGCCTTTGAAAGTGCATCACGGCCACCTACATTATCAACACTCTTTTACGCCTACAAACAGGCTTCGAACCGCCGCAGAAGCGTGTGGAAGGGTTACACCAGCTATGCACACGAGAAACGAGGGGGTAAGTGACAGAGGTGAATTTCTTTGTAGCGGTGTGTCCTGTTTTTCTCCTCCTTCCTCTTTCCATTCCTCTTATCGTGCATCCCTTGAACCTTCAGTCTATTTGGGTATTTCTTTTATGCTTTAGCAGTACTTTCAGTTTTTGGGCAGGGTTAAAGTAATATCCTGCGTATCGTACTAAAGTTCGCCTGATCTGATTTATTTTTCAATAATCCCGAGCAAATTATCTAACCTAAACTAGGTGATAAAAGAAGCTTACACTGTCTTGTTATTGTACGTATTATTGTCGTAATTGGCTTGTGAGAGCAAGAGTTTTAATCATTTTTACAAAAAACATTGGTTTGGAGAAGTAGAAGCAGCTAGAAATCTACGTAAATACAATCGAAGTTTCCACAATTCAGCTATGGAAATTTACTACATGACCTATAGATGAAAAAACAAAGATCGGGAGATAGAAATTTGAATTTTCATGCGTGAGTATGATAATAAAATTTGAGAGTCAAACATACCCTTTGATACCGTTGTGATATATCCTAAAATATCTTAGTTTGTACGTCTAACTGTATAGCCGCAGTCTGCAGGCAACGGCTCGTCTCCAGCGCCTCACGATCCAGTTCTATCATTTGTTCAGACTCTCTGATCGCTCGTTACAGTCTTTGAATGAAGTTTCCGGCTTTCCTTCATTCTTTATTTGCCTTGAGAATCAAGCATTTCTATGCGGAGTACCAAATGCTCGTATTTTATTTGATATGTAGCTTAACTAGGACCAAAGTAGCCAACTCATTTAATTGTTATCGAGAACCTTCCTACTATTCGCTTGATAATTCCTAGTTTCTTTTGTGCAGCCCCGCCAATATCTTACTTGTGTTTCTCTAACGCCAGGTCCACAGATGCAGAGATTACCAGGCGTTTGAATCCATCTGGCTTCTTCGTATTCGTTTTACTGCCACCCCCAACAAATATACACTTTATGTGCTTTTGGCGTTGTACCGAATAAGGGATCGGAATTTAGCGTCATAATCAATGTCCCTTCCGTGAATCAACCGCGTTACATGAAGAGGCAGCCCATCAATTAAAACGTGTGATCAATGAGGTAACGGTGAAATGCTCATTTTTATGGACATTTTTATGTGGCCGGTTTTGTGTCTTGGGTAAAATTCAGGGAGTTGCGGAGGAAACAGAGTGATCAGTCTGTTACACCATTGGAGATTCGTCTCTTATGTTCTTGTCTACAAGATACGTCCTGACGCACGTGCGAATGTGTCTCTCTTTCAATTTTTTATCTGAAAACAAGCCTACTCTAAGTAAATAGATCTTAAATTTGGCCATCTTACCCATTGGAAAACCTAACCAGAAAAAAAACTAGAAGCCTTCGAAACCTCATGCTGGAGGAGGATACTGACGATAAAATGGACGGAAAAAATAATGAATGATGAAGTGTACAGAAGAATAGAAGAGGAAAGAACCTAATGGAACACGAAAGAGAACAGAAGAGCAAGATGAATTGGACACACCCTGAGACACAAAAGATTTGCGAAGAAAATTATTGAAGGAAAAATGGAGGGAAATTCCACCAGAGAAAGACTCAGGAATAATTTCATGGACTAAATGAAGAGGAAAGAACATAGGAAGAGAAACTAGGAGGTAAGAGAACTAGCATTAGGTACATCTACATAGTACCCTGCGATCCGCCGCATGAGCGTATGGCTGGGGGTGGTAGGTCACCAGCCGTGTAAAGATGTAAGTTTTTGGGAGATGTAATGGTGACATATATTATGGAAGTATTTTTAGAGGAGTTCATTTTTTATTGTGGTCGCTTATTGTGCGCGGAAAGAACAAGTTTTTGTACATATCTGTTCGGAAGTGTCTCTCTCTTACTTTATCGCATCTGTTAGGCCTCAAAATGTAGTGAGGCGTCATGTTAATATGCTCTGTGTCGCTCTGAAACACACCAGTTCTGAATTTCTCAAGTAGCCTAAGCCTAGCCTGCAGCTTCCAAGTATCTAGAGGCTCGCATCTTTATCCCTCTAACAGTTGTGAAACACTATATGTGGATAGGGATGGGTGGAGGGCTGCAGTCAACCAATCTTGGGATTGAATAACCAGTGGTGATGACTTGGCCAGCATAGCTATCCTTGCTGAAGACTGTACATATTCTTCACAGGCTCCAACTCTGCATATATATAAACATTTAGATGTGCCAGTACTCCCTTATATACTGAGGAAAATGGACGACTCGTACATTGAAACTAGGTAAAAATGAAGACTTTGAATCGTTTGAGAACCCGAACATTCTTCAATTTTGCATTTCTATTTGCGTGATATATCCCATTTCCTTTAATTTTGCGACACAAATGTATCCTACGTATTTCCACAGGCATGTGAACACTTGTAACATCCTTTTTCTACTCTCTCTCTCTCCCATCTCCTACCCTTTCCAATATTTTCACTTTTGCCACCCCCTCAATCCTTCTATACCCCCTAAAAAAAAGCGAATATCCCGAAATTCAAGACCGCTTATCATTTTCCCCAATCTCCGTAAGCCTCGCCTTCGGAGAAGGAAGACAGAACTCACTGGCAGAATTAGCAATAGCGCGGCGTTCACGGGGCAAAAGCAAAAAGAGGGTTGTTTTTAGGTATGGGTTAAAATTTTTTTACCACCTTTCCACACTTTGGTTGAGCGATCCCCAGCAATGCCTGATCCTCTCCCTTATGGGGGATATGCATGCTTCTCTCTATCTTGCCAGAGCGTCGTCCCTGCTCCGAAGCGATTCCTTGCGTGATTTTTTAAATTTATTTTTGTTCGGTGCTTCTGCCGCGCTATCGCTAATTAGTCTTTCAACTTTAAAATGTTGGTATTGGTGTTGGGTGATACAGAGAACAGGGGGAAGGGAAGTTCTTGGCGGACATTGCAACAGCGGTTTCGGCTTAATTACCTTCCCAACTCCCCCTAGTCTGGCTCTTTTTGGTCGTTTATTACCGAATTGCCGTTTAATAGTTCAATCAAGATCTGTGGAGAGTTTTGAAGGGGATTTGGTGGTTCAAGGGTTTTGTGGAAAGGGAAGAAGACTCATTCGTATTAATAATCGCACTTCTGACGGTGGAACTAAAAAGTCATATTCCCAGCTCCCTCTTCCGCTTCTTAATCTTCCCTTCATTACACCCCCTCTCATCTTCCATATTGCCTCGTTTTCGTTTCTAAATGGATTAAATTTTGTTGGGGAACGAAATCGCTTTCGAATAAATTTCTTCTCAATTTGTTTCTCTGGATTCAATTCGTTACAATTGGACTGGAGGTTTAATTCCTCTGTAGGAATTCGTATATCTGCCCTTAATTTCTATCTCTGCTGCTGATATCATATTCCTTTCATCTACATATGCTTATTACACTGCAAGCCGCCACAAGGGTTTTCGGAAGGGGGTGAATTATCTCTAACAAGAAATAAAGTGAAGAAATTTACTTTCACCAACAAGCACCATACTACTAATGCTACAGAAACTGCTAAAAACATCTATAATGTAACTATGTAAACGTGACACAATAGTCACGTAGAGATCATACAAAACATGGTGTCAGCACTACTTGGCAGATATATGGGGCATGTGAATGGCACTGCTGAACTATCTGTCAAATAGCCGACTTTAAAGTCTAAACTCAAACATTATGATCTCCAATCAATCGCGGGAAAAACGACATTTTAAAACTTTATGTTCTCTAATCTATTTCCCTTATTTTATTCTCATGATCTACTGTACCTGTACTGACCTACTGTAATATGTTGGAGTTCGTAAGACATTGATTACTTGGTCGAAAAATAATTCGGTTTTGAATTTACGTAAACATTTGAGTGACATTTTCAATTGACGGTCTGGAAGCGATTCTATCTGATTCGATCCACTGTGCGAGAGGTATTCCGTTATGTTGGAAGGTATTTGGGGGGTTTCAGTCTGGTTTCATCCTCTGTCATGGTGTTGATAATTTACCTTTGTTGTTGTTTTTGATGGCTTTGATGTTATATCTACTGAATATTTGATAATATTAGATTGCATTTCCCTCACAACTTTACACATGTATCGAAGGAAATGAATTAACACGTTTGTTTATTTGTTAAATATGAGGAGCGTCCAAATGAATTTGAATGAACGTTTTAAAATTAGTGTTGGTAATATTCAATACTGCCATTACTTTTGAAAGCATGAGCGCGAGAGGTATTCAATCCTATTATTTGTCAAATGACGTATCGTTTCTGATCATACATCCGCACCAGTTCTCAAAAAATTTCTTTCAATTGATTAATATTTCTGTGATGGTATTCGCGTTTCATTGTTTACACGTTTTCATAATTGCTCAAGTGAATTGAAATAAAAACTGTTTTTCTATAGTTTTTCACTTTCATTGTATGTTGATGCGATGGATTTCGCCGTGTGTGCAGTATTTGAAATCATGCGAAAAAATAATTTTAATATTTTTCTTGATGAATTGTCACAAAGTATTGATAACTTTCGACGCGGTGTTTTTAATTCGAGCGTAAATAATTGTTCTTCTTTTTTCTTCAAGTATTTTACTCGACATAACATCATGATATTCGTAAATATCGCAGAATAATAGCAGAAAATAACGCATTATATCACGCTAATAATTAAGTAAATAATGAAGAAAGTAAACTATTATGAAAGATGTCTGATGAAATAGAAGACTGAGCGTTAATTGAGTATTGAATTGCCTGGAAACGAAATCAGTAAAAGTGAAAATTTTCAACTTTTATCCATAGACATTAACAGTGAGAAAACTCGTGAAAAGGTTCTTCTCATTTAGATTTTACACAAAAATGACCCCAGTCGCCTTAATCGATATGCAAATGGAGATGAATGGGGTGACACTGGGTTCAGTAAGAGACATTTGTAACAATGGTTCCTCATAAAACGGGTGAACAAAAATACATATCCCTGCAATCTCTCTCAGAACAGACCCATTCTCTTGTTTTCTCTCTGGTATTTGCTTCCCTTTCATTTCCTGAGGACTTAATATTTGAAGGAAGGAGAGATCTAATCTGCGAATTTCATTTTCCCCGGATAGGTTTTGGGTAAAATAATAAATCGTTTGAAACAACGTGAGGAGAATGTTTCGGTGTAGTAATCCACATTCCTAACTATGCTCATTTGTTGAAACGACTCGCGCTCCTCCTATTGTTCAATGGATTTAATAATTCAGAAACCTTTGCGAACGTGCGCACAACTTCCAAAGTTTCATCGTAATCTGATGAATGATATTTGGAATTGAATTCGACCCAAAATAAATAATTCTTATGCATTAGATATAATTATATTTTTTTTCAGAAATCAGAGTTAATAGTGGTTGTCGCGAGACTCCCCCCTTCATCTACATCTACATACTACCCCGCAAGCCACCTCAAAAGGCGTGTGGCGTGTTAGGACACCAGCCGTTAAAAAATTAAAATTAAAATAAAAAAAAATTTTCCGCCTAGCATTTATTAAAGTCCGTAATTGTTCGGGGGAAAAACGAATTTCCATACCTATCCGTTCGGCAAAATATCTCTCTTAATTTATCGATTCTGTCGGACCTGGAAATATAATGTGGTTCTAATATGATGTTCTCCGTGTCGCTCTGAAAGATATCCATTCCCAATTGCTCAAGCAATCTAAGCCTAGCGCGTAGCCTCCGAGTCTCTAGCGGCTCCCACCCTAAATCGTTCAAAATCTGTGTAACGCTTTCTGTTCGGCCGTAGCAGTTTTTGACGAATCGCGCAGCTTTCCTTTGTATTTTATTAAGTTCATGGACTAGGTCTTTCTCCGCAGGATCCCATATGCTCGCTGCATATTCAAGGTGTGGCCGGACTAGTGCGAAATAGCACCTTTCTTTCACTTTCTCATCCGAAAATCTTCCCACAACACGCTTGACAAATCCTAGCTTCTTCAGGGCTCTGCCACAAATATTTCTTATATGTGTCCCCCACGATAGGTTCGAAGTTATCGTAACTCCCAGGTATTTAACTCCATCTGTCGCATTTATGCTAACGCCATCCACAACATATACATGGGGATAGTTGGACGACCTACGCAAGAAATGAACCGCGGTGCATTTGCTCAGATTAAGTTCTAGTCCCCACTCTTTGCTCCACGCTTGAACGTTGTTTAAGTCCAATGACAGAATTTCAAAGTCAGAATGATTACTAATTTCGCGGTATATGACAGCGTCGTCGGCAAATAAACGTATTCGTGGTATAGGTATCCACGTGATTTTCCGAATCCTATCTTTTCTGTCCCACGATCGAGTCTCGATCCCACCCGGCCGCCATCGCCATTTGCCTTCCAAGAGAACTACACTCCCTTGCCCTTCACTTTTACGATCGCTCAAAGTTTCCCAAGTCTAAACTTCCCCCTTCCCACCTGCACGGCGCGCTCTTAGCTCCGCATGATTGCATTATCGCTCTCGCCTTTTGGATTTTCCCCGGGCCTCCGAAATCCTAGCCTATCTCCCTTACCCAATCTCTTCTCCATTCGGCGAGCGCCGTAAACAAACTGGGCGAGAAGAGGGACACATCGTGAACAAACAGCGAAGAAAAAAGACATACATGCGAGAGGGGTGGCGCGAGGGATTTCCGTATAAAACGTGGGTTTTACACTGCAATCGCTACACCTATCAAGGTTTTCTCATACGTCGACGATACTTGCTGAGATCTAATTTTGACCCCATGTTTTCCATGTCGTAATATGTTGAAAACATCAGTATGAGCATTATCATCATCGGTTGTTGAATCCTAAGATTGGTTTACTGCCACCCTCCAGCCTTCCCTATCTAATACTTGTTCCATCCCCTCCTGGTATCTCTCCCTATGTACTTTCCTATTTATTTGGTCCATTAACTTATTCCTGGGTCTTCCTCTGGGGACTTGTCCCTCTATCTTACCTTCTATTATGTTCTTTACAAACCCATTGTGTCTGAGAGTGTGTCCAACCCATCTTATTTTGTTTACTGTCGTTAGGGCGTTACCATGTAGACGAGGAATCAGCCGTCTTTCAAGAAATATTTTTTCTGAGGAAATAGTAGAACACAAAGTTACTTTCACCGTCTGGAATACAGAAATTCCTCACCGTCAATGGTAAGTCACTGAAGTATATGTGTATAAATACTCACTATCATCATTGGTAGTTGTCTTAAGATTGGGTGATTGCAGCACTCCACCCTTCTATATCTAATACTAGTTCCCTTCCACCCTGGATACTCTCCTTATGTACTTTCCTCTTTATTTGGTGCATGAACTAATTGATGGATCTTCCTCTGGGGACTTTTCCCTATGTTTTACCTTCAATTATTTTCATCATAAATCCATTGTGTATCAAAGTGTGTCCAATCCATTTTGTTCATCTTTTCTGTATGGTGTTCCATATGGTCCTTTCCTCTTCTACTCGTCTGTACACTTTATCATTTCTTATTTTGTCCATCCATTATATCTTCAGCATCCTTCTCCAGCACCGGGTCTCGAAGCTTCTAGTCTTTTCTAAACAGCTTTTCCAACGGTCCATGCTTCCAATTCATAGAGTGCTACGCTCCACATAAATGTTTTTACATCATATCTAAAACAAATTTATGTATACGGGCGGTGCTGTGCAATTGTGAGAAGGTTTCTGACCAAATGGCTTGAAACATCACACTCATGGTGGGATAAATTCAAAGTAATTCTGATGTGCGACAAACTAACTGTCAAAATTCAACAGAGGTTGGCCTAATAAAATTGGTTGTTGGTGAGATACCATGTGAAAGTTGTTGGATAGGTCAATTTAAAATCGCTCTAAACTGAGCTCTAAAATATGTTTTTATTGACTACGACGATTGTTTACGTCTGTCTTAAGTACCGTCCTAGAGCTGACTATTGCTATAGGTACTAGCGAGAAATACGGAGGGTAATTTAATGAAATGTATCATGTCAGAAAAAAATATTATGATGTTATTGTTCAAGATATCCACACTAGGGTGGTTCGAAAAAAAGGATTTTCTCGCAAATCGTTTCCCGAGGGGTGCCAAACCTAATCTTTTGCCATGACTAGGAAGTACGCACAAGATTATTGCGCAGGGTTGAGGCCTTCCACTCTAACCTGACAAAGAAATGAGTTTTTATGCACATTTTCAGGAATTAGCGAATTTTTAAGGATTTTTCCTCCATATTTCTTGAAATGATTATTTTAAATTTTAACTATCACTTAGAGTAATAAAAAATAGTTCATTTAATACTTTTCAGTTGATATTTACGGAATATATAATGTAAAAGTTTTATTTCAGAGCATTAAAGGTCGATTTTTCACTCATTTTTAAGCATTTTTCATGAGTTTTCGAAACTATGCCAAAATTTTATTTTTTAACAAAACACAGTCTACTACCTCTCGATCGCTTCCTTTTAAATCAGCCTCCATAATAAATTTGGAACAATCAAATCAGTAGATTGGGAAAAAAATGTCAATAGAAAATGCAAGGCCACTTTTTCGTTTATGGTTAAATTCATTAAATGCGCGCGCGTACTTGTATGGTCATATACATAAACGTACCAGTCGATCATCAAACTAACCTTGAGAACCGACAGCAATCAGCTGTATAAATTCATAGCAGAATTCAAGTAAACAGTTTCATAAATTCATAAAAATTCATCAACTGCGATTAATGCGATTGCGTGAAACTACTTACCCTGCGTAGCTATGGTGGATATTTGAGAGCTCAGTTTCGACAGTTTTTACAATTTTAGTACCTATATAATATGTAAAAAAGTGAAAAGTAATTGTCGAGGCTGTGACTAAAAAATGGTGAATTTAGTACAATGTTTCCTCACGTGAGTGTGTGCCGTTAGGTTTGGCACCCCTCGGGAAACGATTTGCGAGAAAAGCCTTTTTTCGAACCACCCTTATCCACATACAGTTTATTTTATTGTGTATAAATTAATTGATAATTATGTAAGACTTTTACTAGGCCTAAAAATAATTGCAATTAAATAAGTGTATTCAATTTGAACAATATTTGTGCATGATCCAATATTTTGGCTCTCCGCACTTTAAGCCCGAGAAGCAAAAGCCATTATATCGGCCCGCCGCGAAAAGATGGTTAAATACAGATATCAGATGAAGATTGGACTGGTTTATGTAGTCGGTAAGGAATCTGATAGTGGAGGACATGGGGGGATAGGAAATTAATAATTTATAATTTCCTTGAACAATTACTTATATGACCTTACCCAATCATGCTTTTCCCCCAATCCTATCTTAGCATATCCTCCCCCTTTTCGTCCCGCTTCTGCTTCCTCTCAAACTATATAACCTGGCCCAACATTCACCTGATTTATGTATTCTATTTTAGAATGGTATAAATGTCGAAACTGGTCGTAGCTGGTTAAAATCGTGGAAAGTACATGGAGGTTGACCTACTGCGTCACCAACTTTATGTGCAAAAACTCATCGCGAGTTATTCACTGTAATTTGTTCTTAAAACTTCCCACAAGCTAAAGAGGCAATTTTGACGCCTTAGCTTATCCTATTTATAGCCGATCACAAGAACATTTAGTTATGAAATCAATGGTTATGAGATCCATAAAGTTATAGATCTCATAAAAATATTCGGGTTGCAGGAACACATCAACCGATTTCATATCTTATTTGCCAATAGTTAATTGCTATGAATATTTTATCTGATCTTCTACCACCGAATAAAATTTATGAATGTTTATCCTATACCTATATAATTGCTAATGCACATAATAATTAACCAGTAAGAGTAAGTAAACTGGTCATTTGTCACAAGCTAACTATTTTATATAGTAATTAAATCTCCAAGTGGTTCATTACGCATCCGCCATGTCGGCTACTTGTGGAGCTCATAACTTTATGCCATAAGTTATGAGACCAATAAATTTATTGATTATTTCTGCAAAACTTATGGCTAGTTGCAAGAAAATTTAGTCATGAAATCATTAGTAATGAGATCCATAAAGTTATAGATGTCATAAATATATTCGCGTTGCAGGAACTCATCTATACCGGTTACATAACTTATTTACCAATATTTAATAACTTTGAATATTTGATCTAATCTTCTGCCGCCGGAAAAATTTACGAAAGTTAAACATATGTATAATTGCAAATGCATATAGTTATTAGTCAGTAAGAGTAAATAAACTGCTCATTTGTCGCAAAACAACAATTTTATCAAGTGATTGTCTCAAAGCGGTTCAATTTGCATCAGCCACCTTGGCTATTAAGGAATTCATAACTCCATGCCCTAAGTTATGAAACCATTTAATTTATCGAATGTTTCTGCAATAAGTTTTGAACAGTTGTCATGCCTTACGAATTCCATAAATTAATAGAATACATATATGTCGTCCCTGCAACTGGCTATGAGAGTATCAAACGCGATTAGTAATTTTTCGGTGAGGGCCATAATAATGGTAGGTCAGGGAGCTGTATTCCCGAAAGCACATGCCCTCCAACCTGTGTAAGGTCAAAGGTAAACTTCTATCAGCCCCCTGCTGTGACAAGGTGGAGAATTTGCTCTTTTACGAGTAGAAAGTTTCGTTCTGAAAGACGATTTCGGCGCCGTCTCATCCAAGCCGTGTACCTTCCTTCAACGCTTCGACAATGGTTTCCGCACTCCGGCAGAGCGATGACTGATAAATGCGTCGGCTCTCGTCTTTCCTCATATCGCTCTTCTATCACTACGTAAATCTTCCTTCCTCTCTTGTTTCCTTTATGCATCTCTCTTCAATCTTCACTATGTGTCTCTGAAAGGACCCCTAGTAAAAACCTCCATTTTACCCTCTCTTATCTCAGCTCGTACCAGCTTTGACTTTTGTTTGTGATGTTCATTCCTGCGTTTCGGCGATTTACGCGAGTGATTTGAGTCACGGGTTGAATTCAAATTGTATAGGCTTACATCCACATCTTCGTCTACATATTACCCTGCGAACCACCGCAGAGGCGTGTGGTGGGGGGTTTTGGGACACCGTCCTGGAAGAAAGAGACGAAAGGAGGTGGAATAGACAGTCGTAAATTGCTAATAAGCGGTGTGTCTTTTGCCAGTACCACACTGTTGTTGTCATTATCAGTAATCGTGAGTGCAAAGAAAATTTATGAACCCATCAGTTCGGCAGTGTATATATGTTGTCATTAACATCTCGCTCCAGATATATGTATATTGGGGTCCGAAATAATATCCTTCCTGTCGCATTGAAAATCTGCTGATTTTGAGGCACTCTTCTGATTGTCTACGCCCCTTTGGTCAGACGTTGGTCATTGGTTTGTCTTTTTGTACATTATCGTCTCTCTTTCTCAGACTTTTACTGTATTCCACCTTTAAGATTTATTTTATTAATAAAAGTTATATTTCTAATTAATTCCTGTAAATGCCAGAAGTAATATACTGGGCTGCGCTGTCATAAAACTTAATATAGTTTTCTTGCTAAAATTGCTTCTATTTCCTATAGCTATTTTCTATGGGGATGGAAAGAAATCGATGGAATTTAAATTTTTTGCGCCCAATTAGATGGAAAGGTCTATAAAACGCCTGGTGCGGAATGTTAGCCCAGTTCGTTATCAGGCGGCGATGTCACGCGTATATTTGGCATAAGCATCTTTAGTGATAGGCAACTCGAGCGAGGTCCGTTGGTGTTTGCATTCTCCGAGGATCTCTGCGTGAGTGAGTTGGAATACTGCTGAGCGTTTTCGAATATACTTTCTATTGTTGTTTTTTAGTGTTTCTATTGTTACTTGCCACATTGACTATAATTAACGCTTTGACATAAGGTATTATATAAATATGCCAGTACATTTGTATATCCAAGTCCAACGTATTAACAGAGCGTAATGCTGATAGAGAAACTAATGCTCTTCATTGGGAAAGTGTTGAAGTATTGGTAACGCAAAAAAATAGGTTAATCTCTAAAAAAACATGTTTCCACAGGAAGAAATGTATTGCTAAGCTGTAAATTGGTTTGAGCCATGTGATGCATGTGTTACTTGAGCCAGCCATCATTTGTTATATTTTATGTAATACAGCAATATAATAATCCCATATATCATCCCTAATTTCCGGAATCGGAGGAGGATAAGCATTTTTTTGTAATCTTCAAATCTTGAGCTTTTAGGAAAACTCTCAGAGCCTACTTAACTTATTATTTTTTTTATTTTAACTGTGATGTTGATCTTGTAGAGGAAGTACGATATTAAAGGATGAGGAGGTCTAGCAGTAGGAATTTGAACGCGCTCTTTACTCAATTGTCATTGTACTTGGGGGCGTCGTGAACAATTTGAGTAGTTTCACTTTTTTTTCTACCCTAATGTTCTTGTTCAAACTTTAGCTTAAAGTTAACCTTTGGAAGAATCGCCTTCAACTATTCAATGCATTGCGTAACCGTCTTTCTGCTTAGGGCTTTCGTGGTGCGGATTTTTTTTCTTGTTGAATGACTTTAAGGTTCAAACGCATTGATTTATCTTTATGGGGTTGACTTTTCGCAACAATTGCTGGGAGCATTCTTCAGATCATGGTCTAATGCCGGCCATGGGAAATTAGCTTGTATATTCAATTGTCGTCCTATCTAGTCGTGATAAATTAATGTATGAAGCACTAGTGCTGGTATGAGCTGAAGCTTATCTACAGTTACGGAGCAGCCTTCTTAAAGCGTGGCATGGGGTGATTTCATCCTAGGCAGCTACTGTCTAATGTTGAAATTTCATTAGTTTTGGCAGCTACAGGAACAAATTATGCTTCCTGCAACTATAGTGACTGACAAAAGTGGTGGCTCAAACAGCTTGAAATTACCATTCTTGTCTATTCTTCGATCACGAAGCTAGTTTTGAAAAACTCCGCGGTCTAACATTTGTTTTTTTTTAATGTAACACCATATTCTAAAATTGGATCATGGGATAGGCTCTCTCTTAGCGCTGCATTAATTTTTCTCATACCCCTCCCCACCACACAAATCAATCACCCCCTATGAAAAAAAAGGTGCTCGCTCAGACGATTTCGCCGAATGACCCGTTTAGCTTTTCTGCTCGTGATTATTTAATAAACTTTCCCAATTTCCTAAAGGTGATTCCCGTGGAAATCATTCCTACCCGCACCTTTTCTTTATGAAAAGCAGCAGCTATTCCCAACCCCCCACCCCCACCCCAACACCCCCTACCTCTTACCCATTCCGTATTCTTCCCCAAAAACTTCTCTCCAAAACTGAAACTTGGCAATTTTCTTTAAAAACCTGCTTCGCTTTAATTAGGCGAGCCAAGTTTTGAAAAGAGAACTGGGTGGGTAAAGGCTGTGGGGGGGATGGAGGTGGAAGGGGTACGATGGTGGTTCGCATTTTTACATTATTCTCTTCCGCTCCCCGCTATTCCCTTTCGTCTTAAGAGGGCCAAAAGGCTATAGCCACATCGGAAACTTCGTCCTCCTATCTTTCGAACAATCTTTGAATTCTCCCTTCCTGAATATCTTCTTTTCCTCCTTTCCCTCTTTGCTGTGTCTCTTTCAATCCTCAGCCCCGGCCCCCCCTCTTAGCAGGTAGCCGATGCTTCATCCGCCTTACCACGCTCATGGGAGTATCAGCAGCTGTGTTGTCTCCTACCTCCTTCATCCACGACCGCCATCTCATTTAATCAAATATATAGGATTTTCACATTCGCCACGTGTCGCTAACCTAACGATTACTTGATATTCAATATGCTAATGTTCAGTATTGCGGACTGCTCGCTGTCACAGCTCGCCAGCCTCGCTTTTAAAGTCCAAGAAGAGTGATTTTGAAAGAATAGTTGTAGATAAAAGATGGTTCACTGTCAAGCACAGTGGTTTTTTTTTGGGTATCCCGTGTCAGGAATTTGAAAAGAGAATTCTATCTTTCGAACCTTTTGCTTTCAATCCCTAGCCCCGCCCCCGTCTTATGAGGTAGCCGATGCTCCTTTCACCTTACCACGCTCATGGGATTATCAGCAGTTGTGTCGTCTTCTACCGCCTACATCCACGACCACCGTCTCTCATTTAATGAAATACATAGGATTCTTACATTCATCGTGTCGCTAATCTAACGGTTAATTGATATTCAATATGCTTCAACATTGCGAGCAAACTGGTTGCTGTCCCAGCTCGCCAGAAGCGCTTTTTAAGTCCGAGAAGAGTGATTTTGAAAGAATTGTTGTATATATTGAAAAAGGATCACTGTTAATCAGAGCTATTTTTTGGGTATCCCGCTTCATGAATTTGACGAACCAACGCTTCTTCTCTATTGCCGGAGACCTCTTCAGGGCTGAATGACTGACTCCAGAAACAACAGTGCTTGACATGCATGGACTGCAACAGTGTTAATAATTTGACGATGGTTCACTGAATTTTGGGTTTTATCTAGAGCTGTGACAAAACTATGGTAGCACGAATTCATGTTGTAAAGAGGTCCATGATTACGCCCAAGTCACACATTGAAAAAATGAAGTGATCTTGGGTTTCCTGCCGGGTCAGATTCTCCATTACTCTAAACGTTTTGACGGGAGATTCGCCCATCTTCTTCAGGGATTCTGGAATCCAATGTATTTCTGCAGCTTTGTCCGCCTTGTATGCCACATATCGGGTGATCAAGTGGCCGATGATTGCTCCTCCACTAATGTTCTTTCCCGCCAACCTATTCCTGGTTGTACCTAATGTCCTTGCATGCAAGAAATCGAATTTGCCTTGAATAAATCATTTGACTTGAACGTTATTTGAACCTGGAACTCTCAGTTGCTGCTCTGGTGTGCTAGCCTGCTATCTGGCCGGATAACTAGCTGCTTGGCATTTGGTAATTGAAACTGGGTAGCGTGTGACTGATACTTGGTATTTGGCTAACACCCTTGGCCAGTAATATGGAGATCTAGGTTCGAATCCCGGTTAATTGAAATGATTTAGTCATGGAGAATTTCATTCCGTGCGAGTGACTTCGTACCATAACATTTGTGAATGCAATCATTGGAGAATTGCCAATGATCTTGTTGAAATTGTATTAGTGCAGTTGGGTCCATACTTCCACCTTCACAATATGATCACAACTTCCTTTATTTCGGCACTTTAATGAAGTCTCTTCCCGAGGCACGGAGTGGTTTTAGTACAATTTGTGCTTAGTTACTGCCATCTTAACTGAAAGCCAATAGTTCTACTTCGCTTATCGTATGTTTTGGCACATAGTGTAGATGAGGTTTCATAAAATGCATTGGCTCTCATTTCGCTGTTCTTGGGAACTTTGTGAACGTATTTAGCATCAAGCTATGTTTTATTGAGTTGAGAGTCCCTCCTCCTCATTGGAGTCAGCTTATGCTTCCCTCCTCACCCCCGTTTTCTCTCTCTCCTGGAACGAAGAGCTGCTGCATTCTGTTTATACGGCTGCCTTCCCATTGAATCATAGAATATACCCCCTATGTTCTTGATTTGATGATATCGCTAGAAAATATGAGAAGAATAATCAGAGCCTCGATCTTGGATCTTTCCCGCGCTTTGTCACCATTAATGTCCATACCTCGAGTGACCATTGTTGAAAACTGTTCACAGTCACAGTTCGTTCTAATTTCTCTGCAATGTGCAGAGGAGAGGGTTTTAATGAGTAGGTGTAGTTTGAGATAGTTTCATCACAGTTTTCTTATACTTTCGTATTGTTGCCGCGAGACGAGAGGAGACTTGAGCCAGTCTCAGTCTCCTTTTCTGAACTCGAGTATCGTCTCGAGTCTCGCGTCGTGAACATCAGTCTTGCCTCGTTTCCCCCAAAATGAAGTACCATAAAAAGCCCAGTTTCCTTTGCGTACGAAATCGGTACTCTCGAAATAGTAATGAAATTTATATGAACTTTAAATATTTATTTAATTGGACTCTAAATACATCAAACTACATGTACAATCAATGATTTTATTGATACTCAATGAATAAACTAGAAATGTGAAACATAAAATGGGCAAAAAATGGCTATATAGTCACAACATTAGTACAAAGAAATCCACAGAAGGTTAAAAAATATAACAGTGAAAATAATACATTTGGTTAAAGAAAGAATGAAAATTTTTGTTTGAATAAGGAGTTCAAATAATTTTCAGGTTTGTTCACACAAGAGTAAACTTCTGTGAGATTTGTGCCCCAAGCGGTTTATTATGCTTTCCCATTGTCAATGTTGCTTGTGAGAACATTATGTGCGCTGAAACAGATGTAGCGGGAATGCTCAGGAAGTCTCTCGCCATTTTTGCCAGCACTGGAAAAGTTAACTCATTTGCCTTCCACCAAGTCAACATGTCTACATTACTAGGGGATCACGGCTGTTGATGATAGTCTTTAAGTTCTTTCCTCCATGCCTCATACTGGGATGGCTGTCTAGGAGTAAATTTAGTAAAACCATTAGCTGATTACAAAAAAAGAGGGAAAAAACTATTTAAAAGTCAAAAAAATTTAAATAAAAATTCGTAGATTAATTTAATTTTTCTGATCTCTGATTTCTGATTTTGACTAAAACTCATTTCTCGCTCCAATAAGGTAGGAATTACTCACAAAATAGATAATTTTCGTTTAGCTGCATCTTTACCGTGAATCGTGAAAACTTTAGTTTATGTATCAGCCACCAATCCATCGAAGCAGTGTAAATGTCGAGAGTCTGCAAACAGGTTTCTTCGCGAGTTACCCTGCCTCTTTAAGAATGGACTGAATGCAGCTAAAATGGAGTACTTGCGGGAAATTGGGATGGATAGAGTTAGGATGAATGGCTGACGAATAATTGCCGGTTAGATGCTCCATTAGTGGACTTTTTGATTGAATAGAATTTGGTCAGTATAGAATTTGGCATGGATAGATTTTGGTTAGCAGGATGAAATAGGCCTGACCTACTTCTCTATGCCGGTCGGCCACACGGCACCTTGCGTTGTCCTTCCCTCGAGACAACTGTTTGTCTGCTGCACAAGAATTCTCTCTCTCTCTCTCTCTCTCGAAAGAACACTCTCGAATTCGTACAAAAGAAAAAAACTGCCTATCGCACAACAGAGGGCAACTCTATGTCATGCATTCCCTCTGTGGCTAGCATAAGGTACTAAAGTAAGGTGGGAATACAAAACATACGGGTAGATTACTATTAGTAGTAGCTCAATGTGCTATTTTGCGAGATGGGCTATCTTTTAATGGGAAATCCTCCGCGATTTAATAGGCGCGAGCTGTTGGAAAGAAACTTTTACATGGTCATGGATGAGGTACTTGTTAGCAGTACCGAAGATCTACCTTCTTGCCCCGAAGGAAGTTTCTTGTGTTATGTCCTATCCAGAGCGCCGTGATGAGAGTACTCCAAGTGTTCTGTTTATCCTGCGACGCATACATGAGAACTTTAACCTGTTGACCTTCTGTCGCCATCATTTCGCGTAGCGGTATTACCCACTCCAGGGGTCCCTTCTAACTTGGTTCTCAGATTAATTCCTGCTCCGCAGAAATCACCACCCTCACGACCCTAGTGTATATAGGGCGAAGAATAATTTCCAAGAGGATATACTGGGTTATGACGATGATTGCTTCTACCATATTGGACTCATCATTTTTCATCCTTCTTGGGTCAGAGATTATCTGCATGACTGTCAAATAGCATTGATCTTTCACGTATCTTTGGAGTGCATACGAAAATGGATGGATATTAGTTTTCTCCTCACGACGTCTGGATATTTGGCTGAAGTTACAAGATAAACTAAATACTCTGTTTGTTAACTCTGTGAAAAGTTCTTATACGAGGCGTATTTTTTAAGTGAGTACCGTTTCGAAATTTGGCCACTGCAGTGCTGCGGACGGAATCAAGTGCACGCGCTCTGTGTATCAACATCAGTTAGGAAACCACAGACGCCACTACGGCAACATTTGACCGTGTTTGTGAGTATTTTAAATAGCTCCGCCGAATGTGAAATACTCGCAGTGATTCTTTTCCTTAGTGCTAAAGGCGTGAAACCGGCTGAAATTCATCGTCAGATCAGTGAAGATTACGGAAAAAACATTTTGCGCGATAATGGAATGGTACGGAAATGGGTTAGAGCTTTTAGAGAATCCAAAACAAAAGGAATTGTATGCTGTGTTTTGCTCCATGACAATGACCCCCTACACAACGCTAAGCAAACTTAAGATCTCATCGGATTATTTGGCTGGGAGCAACTTGATCATTCTTCGTGCATTCCCGATCTAGCGCCCAGTGACTACCTCCTGCTTTTGCATTTGAAGATGGATATGGGTGGCCAGCGCCACGACGACGATCATGAGGTCAAAACGACCGTGTTCCAGAGGATGTCAAATCAGGTGGCGGACTTCTATGAGGATGACATTCAAAAGCTGGTTTTACGATACGATGTGCTTTAATATTAGTGAGAACTATGAAGGATAGTAGAGTAAGGGATTTCAGGCTTTCCCGGTGAAAAGAATGCAGAAAGGCTTCTCGGGATTCCAACCGGGTAGGAACGTTCATGTTCATGGTTTTGGCCGCTTGCACTGCAGTCGTCCTCAGGGTGATGAGAGACCGATGAGTTAAGTTGTCTCGAATGTATGGTGGTCACAAGAGGTCAGGAGCCGAGCCTTTTTCCCGCGCCTTCTTCTGATTGGCCTCGTTGTCCTCTGGTTGCCTCGATGGACTTCAGAATAGGTTTCCTAGCTGTCCCTGAAATCGCTGTTCCGGTTGAGTTTTTTCTTTTCCAGTCGGATCTTTATGGCTTCCTTGACCAAACGGTCCCATTAGCCTCTGGCCCAGCTGAGTATTTCTGTCTCATCAAAGTTCACTCTATGATCGTGGATAAGGCTGTGTTCCGTTATAGCCGACTTCTCTGGCTGTTTCCGACTGGGAAAATGTAAACTCAACCGGAACAGCGGTTTCCACCTAAGCCAGACATGGAAACCCATTCTGTAGTCAATTGAGGCAGCCCGAGAACAACGAGCCAATCAGAAGAAAGAAGGCCAAAATATTATGTAATGAAACTGCTAAAGATAGGATTTATTTGTTTTTTAGAAACCCTCGAGGGTTAAAATATTGTCAAATATAAAATGAAATCTAAACTAAAAATGTGATTTTTTTGTCAGTTACTGCCTTTTAGCTTAGGAGGGCAGCATTGGCGTGGTTGCTGCGGCTGTTAACTTTCTTGTACGTGTCCATTTCATTTCAGTAGGATAACATTGCTCCAAGAAAGTTATAGGTTAGTGATGGTTTTTTTCTATACTTTGCTTACTTAATGTTACTTACGTAATGTTGTTAAACCTACTTACGTAATGTTGTTAAATTTGATCTGACTTTTTCATTGTCATTGAATGCCATAACTTTTTTATTTTGGTTAAAATCTTAAATTTTTATCGTGGCTCTTTCTTTTTGATTCTTCCACTCCTAAGAGTAGTAAGTGACTTAATAACAAAGGCTTAAACGATAGTTATTGGCGCAATTTATTATCCATGGATGATATTGCCGGATTTTGGTTTTGAAATCCTTATAGTACTTGTGTCCGGCTCCTAATGCATTCCAACGTTTTTTCACCTCGTATTACTATTTAATTGCCGTAGAGCGATATTAAAAAAGTGCTAAGAAGTTAATTTTTCATTTGTGCAATTAAATTTGAAGAGGAATCAAATATATCTGTAGACCGGACAATATTGAAAAAGTGTATAATTACGTCCCGCGTGTAGTACTACATTTTTTATCCACTGCATTATGATTACTGGTATGTACAACCGGTAAGACGTGATTATTTGCTATCTGTGGACTGTATTTACGTTTGAACTGCCGTCTTTCACCACTATACGGCGCCATAATCGACAAAGTTGTTTGTTTACGGAATTCTAGGCTACAGTTTTTGGCGACGAGTCAGCAGGTCGTATGTATATTCATGGTTGTGTTATTACATTTGAGTGTTGTTTCTTTACGTTTTTGATATGAGCGTTGGCTGTGGATCTCCATGTGTGTTTTTATAGTGTTTGGAGAGTAATTATAATATATCTACATCTACTGTCCTGTGAGACGCCGCATGGGCGTATGGCAGCGGTTGATAGAACTGCAGCCGAGTAAAGGTGTTAATGAGGTTGAATTATGGAAGTGTTTGAGTGGACCTCAGTTTTTCTAATGCTGTCTTTTTGTGTGCGGAGATAACGCATTTTTTTCTGTTCTATCTGCCCGGCAATGCATCTCTTTCATTTTATCGCTTATGTCGGACCTAGAAATATAACGTGGTGTCAAAATAATGTTCTCCGTGTCGCTATGAAATATATGCGTCAGCGTCTCTGTCGTTATATCTACAATCCAATGGCTGTCTTAATTCATTCCCCCATTCTTAGGCTTAAAAACAGTTAGAACGCGTACAGAGAAGATCAGTGTGGCCGTAATGATTATCTCGTTAGTGTTACTGATCTCTTGCAACAGCTTGCAACAAAATACTAGGGTAGATCAAATCATGAGGATAAAATAAGGGAAATAGATTGTAGAACAGAAAGGTTTAAAATATAGTTTTTCCCACGATCGATGAGAGTTCATAATGGCTGCGTTATGACTTTGAAGTAGGCTTGTTGACAGGTAGTGTATCTGATTAATTCATATGCACCGTAATGCAAGTTTCTAATTCTTCCGAGAAGTTCTAACACCATGTTCTGCATGCTCCCTAATTGACTCTTCTGTCTTGTTTACAAAGTTACATCATTAATTATTTTAGTAGTTTCTGTAGCATTTGTAGCATACCGATAGCGTGGTGCTTGTTGGTGAAAGTAAATTTATTCACTTGCGTTCATGTTGATGATAAGTCACCCCCTACCAAATGCCGTTGCGGTGGCTTGCAGGGTGATGAGTAGATGTAGATTCTCTGCCTTCTATTGCTGTATCAAATGTTGGTCATTCTCTCCGAGAACCAATTTCATTTGGTCCTGGCACTTATCGTCGGTTCTCCCCTTGGCGGCACTCCGCTCCATCACTCGGTTAATTGACTCCAACTACTCACTGCGCGCCAATTCCACACGATTCTAATTCGTTGCATCACCGTCCACCGTCGACCTCACCTCGTGTTCCTTCCCGCGAGCGTCTTCGTATTTCCAGTCAACAGTCAGCTGAAAGTCGAATGCTAGAAAAGTTTCTGTTTGAGGCTTTCGCAGCGCTGGATTGCAGTTCTCTCCATTGTTTTCGGGTTAGCTGCGTCAAGTTCTATTCAGATGACGTTTCGTGGCCTATGCTGGCCACATCTTCAGATCAATCTGAAGATGTGGCCAGCTGCTACTGCTAGAAAAGTTTACCTCAACTCCTTTCTTCAATCCTAAGACTGGTCGAGTGCAGCACTGCTTTCTGCTCTGTCCCTTGATAATTCCTTTACGAACATATCGCTTTTCTGTTTTATATCCCGTTTAAGTTGGTTTTTGTATTTCTCCCTCAGTCTTTCACGTGTGTTATGGGAGTGTATTGAGTGGAGGTCAGTTTTTATTGAGGTCGCTTATAGTGCGCTGAAAGAACGAGTTTTTGCACATACCTATGTTCTGCGCTCATTTAAACCCCAAGATAGACTTTGGGAAGGAATTGAGCAAAATCTATTCTTATATTTAAATGTCTTTGGTTACTGTCATTTTGCTTAAAAATCTTAGTTACTTGTACAGCGAACGTGAAATGTGTCGTTTTTGTTTGTGTGAGCTATCCATTTGTACCTTGTTAATATTGGACATGGCTATTTTATTAGGGTATGACGGTCCATACTGATAAGAATGAAAAAACTGTAGTAAATTTCTACCAAGTTACGCCTGAAACTCTTTCATACGAGGGTATGATAGTTTTTTAGCGGCACAAAGTGTATGTATGGAAGGTTTGAGAAGATAGATTTAGTCTTGAGGTTTTACATTCAATAAGGTCTATACTGAGTAATTATAGTAGGTAAACTTGGTGATTTTTGGTGTGACGATGTGGAAGTATACTTGAAATGATGAGTAAGGGACACCGGGAATTTTTCACATAATTTTATTTTTGCATTACTGGTTTCATCGCAGAGGCGTAATCTTCAGGTACAACTTTTGTGTTATGTGTACAAGTTTGGATAAGAATTGTTGTCTTGCAATACAACAGTTTCCTCTGAGCAAGTTTTATTTTATCCATATTTACCGACAACCGACCAAAATACCGAAATAAGGGCTTCAGTTCAGAGGAATTGAACTCAAGCTTTTTTTTTAGTTAAAGCTAGTGTTTTATATCTTAACTCCAGTTTAAGAAAGTGTTTTATATAGCTGCTAACCTAATCCAAATTATAAGTTCGTGGACTGTTCAAAAATAGTTTCTGTCAAATGAAAATGTTGAATATTTTTCAGATGTTCAAATGTTTGGGAAGGGTTTAATTCTACTGCGTTAAAAATTCACTATTTTTCCTCAACCAAATGTAAATTGAAATTTTGAAAAGATTCTGTGTTATGAAGGTGTTTAATGTTATTTCATGATTTTGTGATACTGAAATATGAAGTTCACTATTTCACTGCTAACCGAATGTAAAGGGAACATGTTAAACATTGATGGTGCCTCAATTCAGATCTTGACCTTGGAGCCCTTCTAAAACTTCCGTTGATATGTTTAATTATTTTAGAATGTAATATTATGCAGATGGAAGTAAATAAAATTCTATTCTTTTCTAAAATGGAATCCTAACACTAAATCCAGAGAACATCCCCTAGGATGTGCTCTTGTGCTAGCTCGTAGGGAACTGTGGTGGATTCGTTCGACAGGATACCTTGAAGACACTATGAACATGCTCAGTATTAAATTCTGACCATCTATTAGGATCTCGGGTATCGCATTTATAGTGAAGTTTTATCCTCTATCATTGTGGCAGTTGGTGGCGCAGGTGCAGCAGATTCGTTTGGCAGGGTACAACGTGAGCTTACTCAGTTCCCGATTTCAGCGCACTTGATGATAAGAATTCTTTCAGTGCGGCTCCATGGCCAGTGGGACTGGCCAAGTGGGTATACGTACCTGCAGGTATGGGGGCCTTTACATTATTTATTTGGACTCTCAGAACTTCTACCTGTTCTTTCCCGTGTGTGTATCCCGTTGCTTTCTCCTTTCCAGCCGTGTTGCGTTCCGTCAGTTCTTCTGTCTCCCCTCTCTCTCACTCTCTCCACAGCCAGTCAGGCTTTCAAGGGCCCCGTCCTGGACTTTCTCATCTCAGACCCCCGTCCTACCGCCCTCCGCCCCATTGGCCAATCCCCTCTTCCCTCCTCCCCCCCCCACACACACCCCCGCCCTCATCCGAGCAGCTGTGTTCCCTCCACTCGCTCCCTCTGCATACGCCTTCTCTCCCGCAGGCAATTCCATTTTATCTCGCGCTTGGTCTCCCCGTATCCCTCGCTTCAAACTTCTGCATATGTTCTCCTTTCTCTCCATTCTGCACCCGTGCCGCCCTCTACATATTCCTCCGTACCTACTAGGGTTGCCAACTGTAAGGCCCGGGAATTTTGGTATGCTACAATTGAATAGAGAACAATTAATATTATTTTGGTATGCTACACTGGAATTGAAAAAAATAATTGTATTTTGGTATGCTACAATTGAATTGAAAAAAATTAATATTATATTGGTATGCTACAAATGAAACGATTAATATTATTTTGTTGTGCTACAATGGAATTGAAAACAATTAATATTATTTTGGTGTGCTACAATTGAATTGAAGACAATTAACATTATTTTGGTATGCTACTATTGAATTGAAAACATTTAATATTATTTTGGTATGCTACTATTGAATTGAAAACTCTTTATCCTCCTGGAACTATAAGTCCTCTGGGACATTGAAACATGAATGCATGCCACAAAAAATGGGGTGAATGGTGACAGCAATACATACTAATTTCATTAAGAAACACCACTTATAAACCAACAATAATCAATGAATATGATAATCCATAACATGCGAAAATCAGGTCAACAGCATATCTACTGATTTAAGAGCAAACATTAGAGATTGAGAAATTAAAACAGGCAGCATTGGCAGTCAATCGCATTACTTACACATTATTCATGACGCATAATGAGATGTAAATTACGGAGAGTATTTAAATGGGTAGCCTTTTATTCTTCATTGCTAAGAAGCTGCTCTTAATATTTACGTAGTAACAGATTCATTAAGGTGAATAATGGACATTATTTGACTGTTTGAAAATCTTTAGTGCTCTAATGTACATATTTCTCTATTTATTTATTTAAGAAATTTCCCACATGGAGCATAAATGCCAATTTACAGTTGCACAATATAACAATACATGGAAGGAAAGGCAGATACATTCATATGTAATTAACAGCGATAAGAATATTGAGAAAAATAAAAAAAATAAATTAATGCTCATGAAAAAGGGTGCTTAGGTATTGCCTTTAAGGTGATAAACCCACACAATTTATTGTTTCTCGTGAAACAATTAACTCATACAATATTTTCCAAATAAGACGTGACCACCTTCCTATGACAGCTCTTTGGATTTTTTTTGTTAAATTATTCAAATAATTCAAAATCTTCGTAGTTCAGAAAATTATATTTCATGTAAAACATAAAATTCATACGAAACTTTTGAAACAGTAAGTTCTTCGGACGTCTGTTTGACATTTCTTCTTTCAACAATTCATTAAGACTTAGAATATTCCGACGGTCAGTTTTTTCTTCAATAAAAGCACGGCAGAATTAGATTTATTTCTTGAGATTCCGGAATATTTATTTTTATTTTTCATGAGCGATGTAATAACTGCAGAGGTGATATGTTGACAGCTTGGTGTATCTCACCTGACGCTGGCACGGACCAAATTGATCCGAGACCTTGGACCCAGAGAAACATAGCGTCTCCCGGAGGGTCCGGGTCGAAATACCAACATTGGCAACCCTTCTTCGTACAACTACCGCACTTCCCAGAATTCCCTCTCCTCTCTGACTCACCTCTTTTCCCGCACTCGGCTCTGCTCATCTTCTATCTCCGACTCACATCCTTGGTGGCCTTTCTCTGTATCTCTCCGTGTATGTCGTTCTCCCGCTCCTCATATCTTCCCGTGCATTTCCCGTGGGTGGTCTGACGGAGAAGTAATGGACGCCATCATCCCCTGGCGACGCTACTGGACGTCAAAATTTAAATTGGCGTTTAGGTATTTTTCTTCATCCGGTGATGCAAGTTTTATAATTAGCAGAAGCTTTAATAAATGACATGCTTATTTTTATGGTCACCGGAATGCTAGTAATGCCTACTTTCTAATAAGTATCCGCCCTCTCTAGAAGGAATAATGAAACATCAGCATGACAAAAACACAACTACTATATTTGTTTTTTGAAACTTCTATGTAAGCATTTATTCAAAAAATTTCAATTTATTTGAAACCTTTATTTTGAAATGTAACGTATTTGTATTTTATATATTTCATTTAAAATAATACTTCACGTAATAATATTTACACAAGGTGTACAACTTAAATATTACCTTCTTACCATACCTTTTTTTTAACTTTCCCAATTTTTTCTTCCAAAGCTGAAACTATTTATTTCAGAGCTCCACCAGGCACGCCATTGTCAGTGAATAGCGTCACACATTCATCTATTCAAATTGTTTGACAAACCGCTGAAAGAGACGCAACTTTCCACTCACTTAATCCGAAGCGTTACGATTCTCTCTTGCTCAGCAACTAAATGGAAAAGCCTCTTTAAAAGCAGATATTTCAATGACTTTGAAACGTAACAAATTTGACTTACTCGTCCATAGAGGGTTTATTTCATCAATCCTGAAACCTAGATGTGGTGGCTAGAGCACTGGCTAACCACACGGACGGCCAGGGTTCAAATTCCTGCAGAGGAGTATATTTTTCAGTGGAAACCCGGTCTCTACTTGAGTGTCTTGTGGTGGGCACTTCAAGTACAGTACTCCGTCTGTCGTATGAGACGTTAAGCCTTGATCCCCGTGGCGCCTTTAGTTAAGAGCAAGCTAATGCAGACGCCGGATTTCTATCCACTCTTCCTCCCTTACCTATCCCCAATGGCGCGAATGATCTGTTGGTCGCCTCCCCTAATGTTCAATCCAATCCCGAACCCTAGATGATGATCTAATAACTTGGTTGTAGCGTTACGTTGTAGAACGGGAAGATATAACTCATAATGATAACAATATACCATTCCACAAAGTTATTTATTGCTGCCAATTAGGTTCGACGACAATTGCGTCATTCGGAAGACAGTGTTTTGTTGGTCTTGAAAATATCGATATGTCCATCGAAACCGTTTGACAGCAATAAAAAAAACTGAGTGGAATCGTTCTCTATACGAGGTAGATGATTGGTTAAGAATAGAGTTAAGTTGAATTACTTGAATTTTTAACTCTGCTAAAAAGCTATTCATGCTTGAATGTCATTTAAATACAATATATCTTTCTTCCTCTGTTGAATCTAGTTTTATTCTGGCTGAAACAACCAAACTTTTATTTTAAAATGTTATCGCATGCTTCATTATATGGTTTTAAAATATTCAGTTCGTGTTTCTGGAATTGATGTGAGATTTTATATTTATTCTGAGCATTTTTTTAGTCATTCACAAGAAAACACGTTCTCTTATGTATCTATGAATAAACACGACGTATCTACGAGTATCTCGTAGTTGTCTTATCATAAATTTACGCGCATTGACAAAGACGGTTTCAGTGATTGATTGATTCAAGTGAAAAAATATCAGTAGGTATCATCAAATAATTTTCCTTGTTGTCACCAATACTTGCACTTTATTTTAATTTTTTTTCTGATCTTATCCATAAAAATTCTTTTTCGGGAATACTGTGTCAGAGATGAGGAATTAATGAGGCTGTTTACCTTATCAAGTATTTTTGTTCTAATTACACTTGCAGCAACTATTTATTTATTCATTTAAATTTGTTTATTGTTTAGTCGCTAGGTATTTATGGTCGCTTAAAAATTAAAATTCCATCAGTAGTGCAAATGTCGGCTCAATTCATTTATTATGGCTAACTGGGAAGTGTTGTCTGCAAAAAATGAAATATTGCCACGGTCTGAATATGACATGGGAGAATATGGACTCGATATGGGGGTGCAGGGCAATTTGGAATCTGAATTAATTTTACAGCAGTTTTAGGATTTAGTTCTATATTTTCCAGCTTTTATGGTAATTTCTCTCTCAACAATGTAGAATCCTAACACTGAAGTTAGCACAACGTTTTTTCATGAAGTAGGACTTGAACCAGTGACGTAGAGACAAAAGGTGCCAAATAGGCACCAGGCCCCATCGGCCGCCTTTATATGGTTTAACGTTGCAGCTATATTGAGGGAATAAATCTTATTGCCTGAAATATATGTATAAATGAAGGTGTTTCTTTGAAAATTAATGATAAAGCCATGAGAACATAATGTTGGAAATTATTTTAATGAAAGGAATTTTTGTAGTCCGAGGTGTATTTTGGAGGGGTTACTGTGAAGCACTTCATGTTTGTATGATATTTTAAAAGGAAATCCCTCCATTTAACGTTCGCTTTGCTACCCTGTCGGATTTATAAATTACTGTATTTCGGAAGAAAATTTTAAAAATTTTCATCAAAATGTTTCAGGCCCGTCTTTTCTGAAATCTCAATTTTATATCTGCCAATATCATTTTAAATGGATTTTTTTAACAAAACTAAATTGTTTTCTTAGTCATATATATATATATATATATATATATATATATATCCCTGTCATTCATCAAAACGGGACATAGGACAATGGGGTTTTAGTGCTTAGGAGAATGAGCAGGGGACTAGGAGAACCGCAGGGGTTCAGCCAGCCAATAATTAGACTGAGTACCCTATGATGATCAATGTGATAAGAATCCTTGAAGTAGTGTAAGAGTGAATGTCGGCTGATTTTGGCTAAATTATTTATCGAGAATTATTGATTTTGATATTTGATTGCTTTTTAAATGAAATAAACTATATGCCGAGATGAAAAGGAAAGGAGAGCGTCGTTAAAGAAATCTTAGGATATATTACAGCTGGAGTTGATTTTTCTCTAAGTGTTTTTTATGTGCACTTCCCTTTTGTGTTCTCTCAATTAATGCCTTTTATTTAAAATTTCTAATATTTTTAAAATGTCTCTTAATCATTCGTCCTTTGATAGTTGTACTTTTTTATTTCTGCCACATCAGGGTGTAGTATTTGTCGATTTGTCGATGGGCAGCTCGATTTTTTTATCAATCTCTTTCACATACTAATCCTAAAATTAAATATTTTATTTCAAAATGATGAAACAAAGAATTCCACGAAGAAGTACAACTTAAATTATTACGTAGAATTCGATGCATTTTAACTATCTTGCATTTAATTTTGGTAATGAAGCATCTAATTATTCATCCGTAAAGTTCCGACTTCATACAATATCGCCCGATCTGCTGAATTCCGTTTTTTCTTCATATTTACAACAAATTTTGAACAATACTGCCGTAAATGACTTTCAAATTTGTCAGATAAGGTTACACGCGAGTGTGTCTAGTCTATTCCTATGAGCGTGTACCCGCATCAGGCGCTTCTAGTCCCATTCCTCCACGAACTCACCGCATCGCCGCCCCCCGATGATGCTCAGCCACGATTCGCTCCAACACCGCCCCCACGCCTCCCTTGTCGTAATGCCGCCTCCGCGGAACACCTCCCCCCTTCTTTCCCGCCCTCGAGAAGGTGGTGGGAGGGGCTCGACTCTCCCAGCTCCCGGCTTCACGGGCTTCCGCAGCCGCGGTGGAAAATGAACCTTATGAAAACCATCCCTTGGAGAGTGACTCCCTCTAATTCCACCCAGCCCATCTAGAAACCGCCACCTCAAGACATCTGCGGTCCACGACTTTTCCCATTATCCCCCGCTTTAAGACTTCAGCCATCGTCCCCCACCTCCCTTCGCCCCAATCTCCCACGGAGCCTTACTCAAACCACTGACCTTACACTCCCACCCCTCCCCCACGTCCTTCTCCGCAACCCATCTCCCACCGTTATTCGTGTAATCAAGCAGGCTGGCTTGTTTGTGTACTTGCGGCGAACTACTGCGTTAAGCGGCTCTGGCCGCATCTCACGGGAAGATAGTGCATGTCCTCCACTCCAGCTACTATCAAATCTATATATATCCGGTTAGGCCGCTTTCAAATTTTCGGATAACTGGCCGGTTGCGCGAATATTTAGATGTAGGCATTGATGCAATTAGGATTTCTTTTTTGAGGGGATATATTCATGTTGAGTATCAGTGGGGGGCATGAAATTATTACAACTTTACGCGCCAAATAACGAAGTTTTGTGCTGGGGCATATTAGAGTGAAAATATGTAATGATGACGTCCTTCGACCGGAAGACGCTGACAGTAGAGTCAGCCAAACTGTTGTCACTATGCAAGAAAAATACGCGGTAGATCCCGAAAAATGAAAGAGATTAACATAGAGCCCCGCAAAAGCCTTCGTTCTCACATCATTTGATGATAATATTTACAACACCACAGATTTTAAAAATACGCGACCTGGGTTTCAGCGCATAAGCGTCATCTTCAGGTAATGAACACATGATGATGAAGAAGAACATCTGAGGGTAAAGAGCACCTGAAGGTGAAAGAAGAAGAAGAAGAAGAAGCTTAAGCGTTAAAACCTGGAACGTGTGTTTTTTTTAAATCTGTGGTGTTGTAAATGTTAACATTAAATAGTTTGGAATGTGGAATACCACAACGTAACAAAGGATTTTGGATTATTTATTTTAGAGTGTAGTTGCGACTGTAGAGTAAGAACCGATTTTTTTAATAAGGCTATTGAGGATTGTGCACTTTACGACACCCATGGTTTATTTATTTTTCGAGATGAAAAACATGGGTGTTAATTGAAAAATTTGTTGAGAATGAATATCGAATTAAATTCACATATTTTTAAACTGAATTAATGTTTTCAATTAGCCATCATCTTGGTTACTTCTTACTACTTGGATTTCTTGTGAATTCATATTGGTCAAAACCATTCCATCCGGCGAGATAAGTTACATCTATGTGACAAAATTACTGAATATTTAACGCTTAAAGAAGGTCTAGCGAACGAATACGTCGGGCCATAGATCTTATAACTCTCTTGAATATATGTGTAACATTGCTGCTACAGGCAACTTTTCAAGAAAATATTCTATTATCAAAATAACTTTATATATCTATGTCTATTTAAACTTACGGTGAAAGCTATGGTAAAATGATGGTTTATCGTAATAACTCCGTTTAAATTTAATGCAAATTTTCCGTTGTTCATACTGTCTTCTGCCGTACAGGGCTACTTTTCGAAATTCTGCAGTAAGTTGAGTTGGAGTGAGAAAGGATGCTGATACCCTTTTCATACAGCATACTGTGGCGTCCTGAAGGACAACTGCTGTGTTTCAGGAATATAAGGGTACAAACTAGGAAAAAATAGTGTAAAAAAATCCGTGTAGAGCGTGGCATGGATCGAAAGCACGGACCATTAGAAAATCAGACCTAAGCACGCGAGAAGCCTTCGTAACCTGGTGCTGGAGGATGATGCTGAAGATAATGATGGACGGAAAAATCAAGAAATGATGTTTTGAGAGGAATAGAATAGGCAAGAGCCAGGTGGAACACTATACAGAAAAGAAGAACTTCGTGGATTGGAGACTACATGATGTACGGTGGGCTTGTGAAGAGAATAATTAAAGGAAACATTGAGGGAAAAGTCTCCAGAGGAAGATCTTAGGTTAAGTTCATGGACCAAAATGTACATAATAAGAGATACCAGGAAGTGAGGGAACTAGTATTAGGTAGGGAAGGGTGGAGGACTGCAGTCAAAGGATTGAACGGAAAATGATGATGATTGTTGTGCGTATATTCAGCGTACCCTCTCACTGGGAGCCTTAATACAAAATAAATGGGGTTATGGAAGGAAAGGGTGGTATGGAGGATATTACTGAAGCAGAGTCAACTATATGGCTGAGGAGTCAACTATATAACTCCGAAAATCACCCCTTTCTTTACGGTGCGTTACCCGGAAGGGAGTGACTCGATGGTCAGTTTTTATATGCGTCAGGTCTTTGAGACCCAATTGTTGTCTTTGCTGAAATCTGAAAATGATACAGATGACTACTTTAGTTAATGTAACTAAGTCTACCGATGTACTTGCAAAAGTCGGCTAAAATTTGTGAGGGGGCAAAAGTTCTAAAATACTCGCTAAACTAAAGGCATGTATTTTTTTTACAAATTCTCAAACGCACAGGCTAAAAAATGTCCGCCAGCCTATTAAATCTTTTCCGGTAAAGTCCACAAGCATGCACATGGGAGGAGGACGCCAGAGTAACTTAAGTGGCTAATGTACTGGGCCGGAAATCGAGGGATCCGGGTTCGATTCACGATCAATGCGGATGACTTTTCGTCTGTGTTTTCCTCTGTATTTTCCGCTTAAAAATTTTACACCGCAGATATGCATTGGTTGCTGTCAGCACCAGGAATCAGATGAGGATACAGGTATTATGGAGTGAGTGAATTTAATTGCTGCGTTATGCGTCGAAAAACCTAGTTAAAATGTCTCTTTTGCTGCTATTGTGGTCTCATATTGTTCGTGGGCAAAAATGACCTTTTAAATGTGTCCCCACTGTATTCTAGGCCTCCAAATATACTCTCGTGATTTAACCTACCGTGATATGTTGCAGTAAGATTTGAATTGTAATCGACGGTCTGAATGCGATTCCTGTCCGCGAGTGATATCGTGCTGAGTGATATCGTGCCAGTAAACCTACCGCAGAGTATGCGTCAAAATCTCCCGTTGCACCGTGCCAGGGACTTTTGTGAGAGCTATACTGTGTCTCCACGGTAAAGACCGATTTACACGGTACATTTTATTGTACAAACGAATTTATGAACTCTTTCGTGAGGATAATTGCATCGTGTAAAGCGGTAAATTGTAGGATTGACTAAATGGCTGAATGGGAAATAGAACCGGCTCTTTTTCCATTCAGTTTCTAGTACATTCTATGATACATTCGTTTGTACAATAAAATGTACCGTGTCAAGCAACCTAAAGCCATCTATGAGAATTAAAATAGGTGGAAGCAGATGGTTGGAAAAAAATTAGGAATTAATGACGGAAGGAATTGCCGGACGTGTTGTGACCTACAGGCACGGATGAATGGCGCTCCGGCTACTGGTGCATGGTAGTCATGGCCCGCGCTTCTCTGAATCTGCCACATGGCTCAGCCGAATTATCACTACGGATCGAAATGACCTGCTTGGCCCGACAGGGCCCTGCTAACAATTTGTACATCTCTCCGTGCGATTGATTGAATAATGAAAGGAACCAAAATGTGCGTCTCTAATAGCCAAACAAGAATATTACCATGTCTTGGAAAGGAGTGTGCCTGCAGTAAGTCGGTCCATGACGCGAGAGTAATCTCCCTAAACCATTTATTTGGGTGTATTCGCCTAGTGTCTTTCTTGAACGATGTTAGCTCCACGTCAGAAAAACACTTGCCGGTGAAGTGAGTGAATACTGTTTAGGTATTTGCGAGTGTGTCTTACTCACTAAGTAAATCCTTGGCAGGGATTAATTACTCTGTAAATTCCCTCTTTTATTAACCTTTCCACCCACTGATTGTCCCTGAAATGTTTTTGTTTACGGATTTTGTAGATTTAACTTATTATATATGGTAGATCCAATCCTGTACTGAGGCTATACTTGAAGCGTTTGAGTTATAAAGGTTTTAATGTGGACAGGTTACCGGCTTGTTGCACAGCTCCCAACCTGAAGGACCAATGGGTTACTCTTTGTCTTTCCCCTACCCTTTGACCCGTCTGGTTTGGGTGGCCTTGCCAGGAGTTTAAGCTCCCGCCAGCACAATAAGAAGAACTTTAAAAGGCACAACAAGAAAAGAAACCCAAATTAAGTTCTATAAGGTGATGGCAGTTCCAACAACGTTGTATGGGTCAGAATGTTGGACAACAAAACAAAAAAGAGCTGAAACAAATAAGAGTCATCTTAAATGAAATTTCTTCGAGCAGCGAAGGGGTGTACAAGAAGAGATAAATTAAGGACTACATCAAAGAGAGGAATTAGGTGTTCGGACAATCATAGATAGGTTGCAGGAGTACACGAATTAGTGGAAAGAGCATGTGCCGCGAATACTTAGAGAGGTTTCCAAAGCAGGCTTTGGAATATAAGCCATTAGGGAAATGGAGTGTTGGGAGGCCAAGATTGAGATGGTGATATGAAGCCGGAACAGACTGAAAGTCTAACCCTGGAAGGAAGAAGAAGAATATATGGTAGGATACTTAAAATAAAGTAGGTACAAGTGTAGAACGCCCTTAATCGCACGCCTTTGTGGAGCCACGCGGATTGTGGCGTAGATGCATGCATGGGCTTTCTGGTTATGCGTAGCCCTGTCTCTCAGCCACGGCCATCTCTCCTTTCCGGTGCAGCCTATCTCCCTCTTGGCTGTCTCGCGCTCCGCCGTTCCCACTGGCGGGAATGTTAATTCAACCAACCCCTTCCCAGAACACCTCCCTCCACTCACCTCCCCGCCCTCCGCCCGACCAGTACGAACTAAGTGTCACTGTGCGATTGGCTCTATTTCATAACTGTGCGGTTTTGACGGAAGGAGGGGGTAGATTGGGCGGCAGGGTGTGTACGAGGTGAGAGGGGGGTGTTTTGCGAGCGGGGGAGGAAGTGAACTCTCGGATGGTGAATTAATGAAATTAACCCTCGTGTGGCGGGGATGGAGTGGGTGGGGGAGGGTGAGAGGGAGCAAAACGTTCCTCTATTTACGACCCGCTGCGAGCGGCGAGGGATACAGGCGCGGGGACTGCGCGACTGTTTGCGTGCGTTATAACTCCCGAGTGAACCGGGGATAAAATTCGAGGGCGGGAAACCCAATCCGCGAATCTACTTGTTCGTGTGCGGGGGATATAGGATTGATGGTGGTGGTTCATGTTTTCTTTATTTCGACAGAACATTGTATTAAGCATTGGCCCGGCGGTAACGTTTACACCCTTCATAATTGAAAGTCGCATTAAACATGCGATTGTTAAAACTCAACACATTCCAACGAATGTACAAACTGTACAGTTACGTATAAAATTCAGTTTATTCTGTGTTGAGTTCATTTTAATGGTAATTCATCAGTCAGTCACGAGTTCATTTTTTTGGAAAATATCCTGAAAATAGCGCCGTAATTTGGCATATCATTTTGAAGTTCTAAAACTCATCGTCATTGGTCGTTCAACCTTAAAATTGGTTGACTGCAGCCCTCCACCCTTCCCTATCTAATGATAGTCCCTTAACATCCTGGTTTCTCTTTCTATGTACTTATCTCCTTATTTGGTCTATGAACTTATTCCTGGGTCTTCTGGGGACTTTTTCTTTCTATTTTACCTTCAATTATGTTCTTCACAAACCCAATGTGTTTCAGAGTGTGTTCTATCTATGTGGCTCTTCTTCTCTGTATGGTGTTCCAAATGGTCCTTTCCTCTTCTACTACTCTGTACACTTCATCGTTTCTTATTTTGCCCGTTCTCCAAAACTAGGCCTTCTTTATACACGAGTTGAACTTATTGATTTGTATGTGTATTGATAATCGCAAACTGCCTTTAATTTCACTTGAAACTTAAAAACCGTTGCTCTGGTTGTATACGACTCTACTCCTCTTCATTATTTGTTAAATTTTCTTCAATTATGTTAGTAATTTCTTTTAAGTACCCTGCAGGTTTTGGGGACAAGTTTTTCAGATTTCTTAAGGAAGGGCATTCCGCTCACATACATCCCTGTTTTAAAAAAGTTCTTTTTTGCATTTTTTCTATCTGTTTTGAGGTCATCCGCGAAGAAAGACCCGGGTTTTCTCCGGTAAATACAAACTGGGTTGTTTAGGTTTTTGACACCGCGCATTTCTTGCAACTGCCCTTCGAGAGGATTCAAGCGGCAACCAAAGGTCATTGAGTGCTCAAATAATTTTTCTAGATACTGAGACGAAAATAAATATTCTGTGGCAACATTAAAACTCATTTCCGCCCACCGTAGCCATCTGGATAGACCCCGACGCGCCGAGTGTATGACGCACTGTAGGACGAACCGCGAACTTCATCGCAATCAACTTGCCAACTCTGTGTCGTTCAAGATCCTGATCACTAATATATTTTGCACGAGAACTTTAGGTGACCATTTGAGTAAAATACCAAAAATTAATCAATATTGAAAACTAATTTTTCTGGGTGTAAATGGGTTAAGTGTACATATTTTGATGCATTGTAATTCTCGCTATACGTTCAAGTATTGAGAATTACACGAGTATTTTGCATCGGTTGAAATAAACTACGACTAAAGCAATTGATTGTTTATGGCGCGGTATTCGAAATTCAGGCTAACATTCTATGGAAGTATGTCTTTTATTCTCTGATTCGACGTTACATCTTGATTATTACTGATATTTACTTTATTATATTATAAAATGTATTACTTCGCGTTTTGGAAATTTTTAGTAACAATTGAATCGCTATATTATGAAATAAGTGCGCGAGTGAAAGGAGCTTTGAATTTTCAAAATACCAAATCGGAAAAATGCACTTGTATTTCAATTACCTAAGGCGTCATTATAAAGAGAATATCGCCAATTTTTACCCAAATTAGCGTATGGGCAAAAATCGCATCGACCACTAGAGCGAGATTCTCTCTAATTACTACATTCATCATACTATATAGTCCCTTGAGAATGACACGGAAGTTTTGAAACCGGTCTGGCTCATACCATTAAAATTTTGCGTGGATTATGCAAAGTGTTCTTATTTCATATCAATATTAACTCTAAATTCCACAAAGTTAGCTCGCAAACCATTGAAGATATAAATTGATCATAACTGAAATTAAAAAATACAAAGGAAAGCAGCGCGTTACGTTAAAAACTGCTACGGGCGGACATATAGTGTCTCAAAACTTTTAGAGGGATTTAGGTGGGAGCCCCTAGAGACTCGGAGACTACTCGCTAGCCTTAGGTTTCTTGAGAAATTCAGAGCTGATAATTTTCAGAGCGACACAGGGAATAATATCATGACGCCTCAGTACATATCTAGGTCTGACAGATGCGATAAAATGAGAGAGATACACTGTCAAACAGATATGTACAAAAACTCGTTATTTCCGTGCACAATAAGTGACCACAATAAAAATTGAGCTCCACTAAATACACTTCTATAACATATGTCATCATTTCATCTCCCAAAAACTTACATCTTATCAAGGCTGGTGACCAACACCCCCTGCCACACGCCCATGTGGCGGCTCGCAGGATATTATGTAGATGTATATATACTGCGATATGTGACAGATTTTAAGCAGTTGTAAGAAGATTAAGGTAAATTTTGGTATTGCTGCCGAAAATAACTTCGTTTTCAAGGTCAAATTTCCCAGTAATTAACAAAATATGGATTAATTTAAGGATTTGCGTAACTTCTTTTTACGCGATGCATTCAATATAACTATTCAAATTTTTTTTTATTAATGCGGCGAGGGACAAATATAACTTTAAAAATAATTAAGAAGACGCGCATTTCTCAATCTTAAATTTTTGACGTGTCGTTTTTTAATCTCTCCTTGAGGCATTCACATTTATCCTATCCCTTGGGAAACAGCTTCAGTTTTTTTTGTAAATCATCCTGAATAGAGATGAAATGCGGCTAGTGTTGTTGTGGCTCTAAAACTAGACTTTATTCATACAAGAGTAAAGTTTACAGGACTTGTATGCGTTTTGATAGCTTCAAACTGAATTTTAATTGCCTTTCAAAGCTATGAACGATCTGCATTAATAGGGAGCCTATTCACTCAGAAAACATGTTTACACCATGCATACCGCATATCTTCGGTGTTAATTAAATTTTTAGCATTAAACAAATGCCTGTTAAAAATCTCATTCCACTACCAGATTTTAAGTTTCCTGAATTTCCTTATGCGTTCAACTATGCAGTATGTAAAGAAAATGTATTTAATTTCTTTATAAAAGCCTTTTCGCCATGTAGGCTGAGCGATAGATTCGCGATAGATATATTCGGAATAGATTACTATCACTTATACAATCCGCATTATTTAATGCAGTCACTCATAATGCACGCCGTATTATTCGATAATTAATCCCTTAGGGTTGGATTTTGATCTTCACTAAACTTCTCATTTTCAAAATTTGCCCATGCTTCAATTTTCGGATCTCCAAAATTTTGCCACTAATCTAAAGCCAGCGAGTGAAGTCATGAGCTTACGAGGCAGTGCAACTGATTACGGTGCATTCTTTATAACCGTGCGTGGAGATATCTTTCAGTGCGCTAAACTAGGTAATTATTTCCCCTAACAATGATGGTTTTGTGTACCTAATCAACGCGGTCCATGCCCGCTGCGGATTTCGCCACGGGAGCTCGGAGAGATTCTTGGTTAATTGCGCTGCTTCAAATTTGCGGGTGATGCTGGATGATGCCAATGGGATTGCGCGACAAAAGAATGAATTTCGGTCGCATAATTATGGCTTTAATGAGTTTGATTGGTTATTAAGCCCTAAGCTGTAGATTCTCCCCCGTAATCTGGGTGAGTCGGACGTCAAAAGATTGCTGACTTAAGGAATCCGTATGTTATATTTAATGCTAATTTTGTAAATCTTTATTTCTATTCCCAATTTTTAGGACTTTGAATGGTATTTTTTTCTCTTAGATGATATATATGCCATGTGAAAAATATTATAACTTTTACTAAAAATGTTGCAAGTATGCTGGGTAACAGGTGGAAACATGTATGTAACTTAATTCCTAATTAAAATTGCATGCATAATGGAAAAGTAAACATCCAAATTCCTGATGTTACAGGAAGAGAACATTATCAGTGAACAAAATATTTTTTATATAAATCATCGAATATATTTTTTCATATTTTATTTGAAATGCTGACATTGCCTGACAAAAACGCAATTAGTTCTGCAGGCGTACCGATAAAATCCATAATTTTCTATGGAGTAATCAGTTCTTTTAGCGATTGGTAAACTTGCAGATTTTGTGATTGGTCGTTCCAATGAATTTCTCCGTTAAAACTTTAAATTTCTGCACCGTTTTTCAAGTGTCAGTTTCCGATTAACGGAGCTGAGAAGATGTTTACCGTATCTATCATTATGAGGTGAGAATAAAATATCACTACCGATTAACCCCCTGCGTAATAGTTCTCTACTCCTACTATGTGTTCAACTAACTTCGGGTAGATCGGGTTGGTGTGGTGGCAGGAGTACTGGCTAACCATACGGACGGCCAGGGTTCAAATCCCTGCAGAGGAGGATATTTGTCAGTGGAAACCCGGTCTCTACATGAGTGTCTTGTGGAGGGCACTTCAAGTACAGTACTCCGTCTGCCGGATGAGACCGTCTGCCGATTAAACCGTGGTCCTCTTGACGCAGTTCGTTAAGAGAAGGCTAATGCCGACGCCGGGTTTCTATCCACCCTTCCTCCCTTACCTATCACCTATGGCGCCAATGACCTTAGCTGTCGGTAGCCTCCCGAAAAAGAATCCAAACTAACTTCGTTTAAGTTTCAGGCGTAGCGTAGTGGAAGTTCGTCATCATTAGAACAGCAATCGATCTTTTCCACAATTTGTTTACGCGTTTTACGCGTATCGACTCACTAGTCATCATTCTTGAAGCTTGATGATAATCCTGTGAGTCAAAACGCTAAGTACTATTAATAAGAAATTGTGGAAAAGTACGATTGTTGCTCTCATTACCACTTCGTTTAGACAGTTAAAGTCGGAGTATGTATTAACAGAAATAAAAAAAGCAAAATGGATTGAGCGGCAAAAGGATTACTGGACAAATTTTAAGCTATCCGGGACTAGCCACGGAGTTCCACTTTTACGCAGTCACCCGCAATGCACAAATGTGCGAATTTCCACAGAGAAAAAATCATCAGCCTTGACCGGGATCCCGGTCAAGGCGGATGTTTTTTTCTCTGTGGAAATTCGCACAAAAGGATTACTTTTTTAAGTGTGTTTTTGTTTCATACGACGGGAATTTCGAAGACTCTGCCGTATGTCTCGAAGGAGTCTGTGGTATGCAAGTGAGCATGAATTGGCTAAATTTAATCTGTTTTGTATCTATGGGGCTTCCATGTTGTCTTTTCATAAAATGTATTGTAATGATTTCTAAAATAAGTACAGTGCTGGTGTATTTTTATTTCTAATTATCGAATACATCTCTTTGATCGGAAACGACCATATCATTAGGACAGTGCATTTTTCGGCGTTCTGAGTTCATTGCAAATTTGAGCAGCGTAGTAAGCATCGCGTAAACTGGTCTTTTTGGATGGAAAAGACGATTTTTTTTCATTCATATTGCCTGTTTAGGCAGAAATGAAGTAAGCTCTCCCCGCGCGAACTTGAGCGATCTAGCGAGACGTCACGGAGTCGCCGTGCCCATTGTCCCGTCGCAAGACTTGGCATTTTTGTCTCCGAGAACGCTTCCTGGTAGAATCGCTTACCCCCCCGCGAAGAAGGATCCAATACCTTTTTTCGTCTCGTCGTGTTTTTTCTCCAGCCGTTTTCAGATTTCCCCCGCAATCACCCCCTCCGAGGATGCAATTTCTTCCTTGCGGATATGTATATTCTCGAAAGTTTCTCCTGGATACGTACTTCTCGTCTTATTTTGTTTCCCGTCCTTTCTTCCCTTATCGGATTCCCAATGCATTCGATTTGCGTTTGATTACACAAGAGGTGCACCGAGAAGTTTGTTGTGAAATCGCTTGCGTTTCGTTCTTGTTTTTTTACCATACGACATCCCGGGCGGAATCCAATCGGAGTGGAAAGATTGAATGGAATCTTCGAGGACTTCGAATCTGGTAACGCCCATATGAAAGCATTCATATTTGCATGTAAAAACTATCGTGGAAGTACTTGTAAGGGTACAAAAAAATTTTGGCCGACTGAGAATGAGACAAGCATTGAAGTGTTACTTGCGTCTGGAGGAGAAAGAGCGATATAAAATTAATCCGATTGAAAAAGTGGACTGGAATATTTTTAAGGAAAGCATGATCGTGCCGTTAAGCGTAAGTGATGCCATAACACGTGAAATAACTCGGAGAGTGTCTACGGGTAACTAATATCTTCGTATCCGGAAGAAATTACTGAGTTTTAACATTTTACATGAGTATTACAAACTTAAAATACACTGAAACAGCTATAAGACATGCTTTGAGACACGTCAGAAGACATGAACGTTTACAAAATAAAAAAGGCTCGAAATATATTAAAGAATAATATCTGGGAGAGTTTCTGTGGTTCAAAACTGGAAGAAGAGGATAGCGACATAGAAATTATGCGGAACGAATTAAGGTAGTCAATGAAGATACCGTAGTTCGCTTTATTAAGTTGCAAAGAAACCGGTGGTTATGTCCCAAAACACGCCTGGCATAGGCTAATTCGACAACAAAATTGCTTGAGTGGACACATGATAGAAAAAAGGCCCAGGAAAATACCTAGATAAAGATGGAGAAACGATGCCATGATAGTTGTACGAATAATGGGCACTACTAATGGCAGGTTTTGCCGGAAGGCCTGGAAGGGGTAAAAGAAAGAAGGATGTGATTACTGTTGAAGAAGCCAAAACCCATGGAGAATAATGGAGCTATAGGAAGAAAAAGAAGGGTCGTGGAGAAATAGGGTGACTTTGATTTTTGAATACTGCTTAGATGTATGTTGAAATTTTATCACGCGGTGTTTGGGAATGGATTTTTGATATTTATTTACTAAATGAACGTAGTAAACGTACAGGTGTTCTTTTATTTTACTCTGCACTCATACCAGCATTTATATGAGACATACTTCATTAAATATCAACAAGAAAGTGAGATATACGAGGGACAAGAAAGAGGGAGCGGATGCTAAATATTTTCGCATCGATGTGTTTTGGTCAAGTTGATAACATGTTTTTATGATAGAATATGGGATCGATTCCATCAGGAAGAGAATTATTTAGGGAGACGATAAGAAGAGCGTTTATTTAGTGAGTGATAATTTTGGATAATTCACTGGACGCGACGGAATATAAATGCATATACCTATATGCCGACCGTGTACTTCAGATTTCAAATAGAATCAATAGCACAGTCTATCGACTTAAACTCATCAAGCATATACTGCCATTTCATACTAAAAAGTTACTAATCACTACGCTAGTTTTTCCACATTTTGACTGCTCATTGGTCTTCAGTGACTTGACAAATGAACATAAAGAGAGACTCCAGCGATTGCAGAACTCGTGCATTCGATACATTTTTAATATTCGCCGAGCCGAGCATATGACTCCCTATAGAGAACAACTAGCCTGGCTTAGTATTGAAAACAGACGCCAATACATGCTCTGCACATTTCTATACGTGCTATTTTCCGGGAGAGAACCTCGGTATATCTACGACTTATGTAGTAGACGACCTCTATCTCGGAGCATGTCTACCAGGAGTGACCCTGCTAACCTGTTCTGCCCCGCGCATCGTACCACTAAATACCACCTATCATTTGTAGTCAGTGCCACCGCAACATGGAACTGTCTACCGAACTATATCAAATGCAGTCAGACTCTTTCTGATTTTAAAGCCAAAATATCTCATTACCTGCTTGCGAAGTAGTTCCGAACTTGTAACTTTGGATTTCTCACTGTTAATAGCGAATGAGTTTGTCTCACATTTTTATATGTACTTTCTTTGTGGTTCTTAATGCTTGTTTTATTGAATATTGTTTCCAGAGCCAAAATATCTCAGTATCTGCTTGCGAAGTAGTCCCGAACTTGTTACTTTGAATTTCTTTCTGTTAATATCGGATAAGTTTTTCTTATATTTTTATACTCTCTTTGTGGTTCTTAATGCTTGTTTTTTGTATATTGTTTTTGATAATTTTTGTATTGCTCTTACGGGTGATGTACCCAGAGCAAAATAAAGCATTCTTATTCTATATAAGATACCGTGTCGATGAAAAAACCCCAGCGGGAAACGAACACCTTTTCTGGTGTAGTTTTGCGTAGCAGAGCGTAATTTTCCTTTGCTTAGCCTATCTTAGTATAATATACCCAATGTCAGCGTAGCATAGTGTGGCTTAGCATGTCATAGTGAAGCGTAGAGACCTTAATTCGTCACTTTGGACTTGTAGACGCGTAAAAATCGACTTTTTTTTCGTTGCTGGCTTGACAACACCACCCAACCCGACCCTACAGCGATGAAACGTGCAATTACGCCCACCTTTCAGTGAGCTAAAGGCAATATTTTATTTCAATGGGTGTGGCAATTTCCCCAAAATTCATCCCAACACTTTGTCGTCGTGAAAATGCAAAAACAAAAAAATGATAAAATTAAATTGAAATCCGCAACGCCGTTTGTTTTTGCCTGATTTCGGTTTTCATTCTGGTTACACATCCATATGCACCCGTGGGGACGGGGCCTTGGAGTGTATTGTCGGGCGCGGCCGCAATGCCAAACGCAGTGAACGACGTCCCCAAAGGGGTTGGAGAATCCATATCGCCCCCTCACCGCCCGCTGGCTGGTGGCTGCATTGGAGGTTGTGGGGCGGGGGTCGTTTTTGGGGGCTGGAGGGGAAATCTACGGATTCCCAACCTCCTTTCGGCTTTATTCGGCAGCTGTCAAGGAGTGTCGTCATACGCCGGAGACACACCGGCCACGTGAAAATTCCTCAACGTTGGAAAAATAATTGAACGAAAACGCCTCCCGGGGACAAAAGTGATACAGAATACAACATCCTTTATGCGGTGAGTGTTTCAATATTGCATCAACGACTTTAAAAGCATGTAAAACTTATCGAAATAACTTACAGAGTTGTTGGAAATGTCATGTTAGAGCGAGAGAATAACCCGTCAAGACTTTACCGAGCGATCATTATGGCTCAAAGTCTATGTATGGTAGAGAAAAAAGTACAGCTTAGGTGCACTGTACGTATATTGTTGCTTGATTTTCGCTCCATTTTATATAGAGACTAGCTGTGCCCGGCATGCGTTGCATTGCCTCTTTTTCTTTCTTAGCAGGCACACATATAAAAAGTACACACTCAACAAATTCAATAATTTCAGCCTTAAATTTGTAAACTAAACCGGTCGTGCAATAAATATTCTGAGTAAAACTTAAAAAGTATGCTGATTCCTGAACATGAAAAAAAGTACACACATTGACATGTACAAAATTCCTCCAATTGCCTACTTAAATTTGAAAAATAAAATATTCCATCCTGAATTCCCCACTGATTTTTATACTTTTCATGGTTTGACCCACAAATCTTTTCCGGAATCAAAATTGGTCCCTAAACGACTTTTAGACTCAGTCCAATGGATTCCTCGTACCTACACAGAAATTTGTAACGTACAAATGATGCCATGAGTTTCCATTCCATGCCTATGCTGGGGCTTCCAAGTTAATAAAATATTATTTTGCTGAAGCGGTACAAACATTAAAGATTTTCGAGCTAAAATGTACAATTTTAGGAAAAAGCGAAGGATATACGAAAATCGAATGCAAGAATTTAAAATAATCAGACAAAAAGACCACTGCACCAAAATATATTTTACGCAAAAATAAATTACGTACCTTTTAAAACAAATTATGTCTCACTAATATGATTCTGATGCACGTGATTGAGCAACTCGTAAACGATCTGTTTCGCTTGCTTGATTGCCGCTCCTCGCTTTTTTGCGAAGCTCGCGTGCCAACACTAATATTTTGAAACGACTGGCGCTCCACCTAATGTAAAATGGATTTAATAATTCAGAAACCTTCAGGGGCGAGCGCACAACAATTCAATGGTTTCTCAATTTCTATTGGTTAAAATAAGAACCTCTCTCATTGGTTAAAATAAAGATCGTATTTGAAAAATTAGGTTTGGATTATTAGCTTACCCGTCGGGCGTTGTTGCACGAAAAGTATTCGAAAGATTAAGAGGGCCTTGGGGGGGGGGGGGGGGGGGAGCGGCGATATTTAAAACATTTTTATACCTTCAACCTTCGAAACCTTCGCAAGAGTGTACTCAACAACTTCTTAAAGTTTCTTGGCGATTCGTTAATTAAGATTTGATTTGATGTTTATTTTTGTTTGTTTATTTGGTTTTCAAGGAAAATGCGTAAAAAAAATCGATTGAAAAAGAGAGAAACTTCATTTTTTCGGGCATGATACCACTAATTTTAGTAGTATCATGCTTTCGGGTATGCGATAAAATGAATTTCAACTCTATATCTTTAGTTAAAGTTGTTTTAAAAAGCGAAATATTTAACCGATGCACAAATTCCAATGCTTAGAATTCCTAATCGGCTCAACTAAGCAATATAAATTCCAACAGCAATGACCGAAATCTGGTTGTCAAGCGAATATGGTATTGTTGATTTCACTGAAAAATATGTGTTTCTGCAGCTAAAAACGCAATTTTCAGTCAATTACAAAGTGAAAAGGATAATTAATTGAAAGAATTAAAAACTTCATTCTTTCAGACATTTAATTAAAAAATTCCAACTCTCTATCTTGAGCGGAAATAATTTAAAAAAGTAAAAAAAGAAACCACTGCACAAAACCCGATGCGTACCGCGAACCACCTAAGGGCCCTGAGACTCCCACCTAAAGGGCCCACCTAAGGGCCATGGAACTTTTATGGGCCCTGAGATCATTTTAAAGTAGCCTATAACTTTCCTCCTGCCTTGAACTATCACTCGGCAAAATTTCAGCACGATAGGATTAAAACTGAGGTTAGGATTATTAGCTTACCCGTCGGGCGTTGTTGCGCGAAAAGTATTCGAAAGATTAAGAGGGCCTTGGTGGGGGAGGGGGGGGCGATAATTCAAAACTTTTACACCATAAACCTTCGCAAGAGCGTACTCAACAACTTTCCAAAGTTTCTTGGCGATCGGATGAACAGCGTAGTAATGCATACAGGACACACAGACATACATTCGTTTTTATATATATAGATTAGTAAACAATGACCCACTATTTATAAAATTGAATACTCTCTAGATTAATAATATGGCATGCATGTTTATCGCACATTTTACGTAGTTATAGCACTATTAACTTTGGATATAATACTATCGCATATATCCCCCTCAGACATAAAAGAACTTCAGCCATTTAAACACAAATAAATGTCGTTTTGGCCAAAATTCGAGACTAATAAACAAACTTTACATCCTCAGGCGTCACTTCGTGGAAGTATGTTATACTTGAATCTATATTAAAACAATCCTTGTACTTCTTCACTAATATTTGAATATTAGTTGAAAAGTACAAGGATTACAAGTCACAAGATGACGAGTTACAAGTTAGTATTGAGTTTACTTACCGTGTGGGAGATCACGATGCTAACCATTATTAAAAGAACAGTTCAATTCCACACTTTCGGGTAAATAAAAATTTTTGGATTGTGGTGTTTCTTTATGGAGAAACCTTATTTTTAGGCATGCTGATAACCTAAGTATCACTTTTTCTATCAAACGGTGTAACAGTTATACTAATCCTCGGTTATTTAATGAAGATATGAGTTTAATTGGTTTAAAGTGAATTTTTACGCTGAAATGCGTTGCCTAAATGGCAGCACGATGGCATCTCTTCTCATAACTTTTTTATCTCAATTTCCATCCGAAATATATTGTATAAAATCAGGTATAGCACGCACTAAATATTAAGACATCTTGTATATTTTTTCCAGCTTAGGTCATCGGTAATATGAGACGAGTATTTAGGTTTTCATGACAAACTTCCTGTTTTCGTCGGAGCACTAAGTCGACACATTCACTACGTTTACCAATCGAACTCAGATCGATTTAGCCGGTTCAGCTCGGTATGGTATATGTAACGGGCTAGTGGAATCGATATGAGAAGCGGGCTAACTCGTCCCGCTTTCTCTACCAGTCTGAGATTTCAAATCGATATGAGCCGATTCAAATCAATATTTCAATTTATTTCGCATTGATAAGCCAGGCGATCCGAGTAGGCTGGCTTAGAATGTTTAGATCGGTTCGAGTCTGAGTTAATCTAATGATTAATCTGAGTTTGATTGGTAAACGTAGTGTATGTGATGAATATGGCGACGTTTTCATGGGAAACATTTGCTGTTTACTGCTGTGAAATACTAAGTGTTCAATCATTTATGCTTTGATCAGCTTTTCTTTGTATTTTTAATTTATTTTTCGGGTCAAATCTTTCTGTCCAGGGTCCCAAATGCCCGCGGCGTGTTCCAGGTATAACCTAACCAGCGTGAAGTAACGCGAAGTAACGTGAAGTTGAGTTTAGTTAATCAATTTTTCTAAGTATATAAAAATTGATTAATTATTTAACCAATTAATATACAATTTCATAAGCCTAAAGGAAATGATACCCTTCCCTCAGTTCGTAAAATATCATGATATAAAAACGTTCAGAAAAGCAATGGAGGCTGGAGTCGTGGAGACGTGGTAAAAACTACAGTTTTTAGCTCAGTCCTTGATAGAGGATATAACAGACAGTACTAAGTGTAAATTTCGTCAATACAGAAAATTGTATGTGTTCTTGAAAACAGTACTTTAAAGCGCAGGTTCTTAGCAATAATGATTATCATCTCAACACAAGCCCAAATTACACACTATTAAAAAAAGAAGAACCAGATGGATTGGACACACCCTGAGACACAATAGGTTTGTGAAGAACTTAATTGAAGGTAAAATAGAGGGAAAAGTCCCTAGAGGAAGACCCAGGAGTAATCTCACGGACCAAATAAAGGGAAAAGCATTAGATAGGGAAGGGTGGAGGACTGCAGTCAACCAATCTTAGGATTCAGCAACCAACCAACAAACTTAATACATCCACCATAGAACTTTGTTGAGCGGTTTTAAACGGTTTAATACTCCAACCATACTGTTAATGCGATAAAATCACGCATAAGTGTGTGCGTCACGCATGTGTCGGCTCTTTGCGTTTCAATTGACACGTCTAACATGGCTTGACACTTGTAATTCACCGCATTCATTTACAGTGTACACATTCTAAGCGTGTGTTCATATGTAGGCATGTATTCGTACATAGGCACGTATTGCACCGCTACTCCTTTTTCGCCCCCAGGAAGGAGAGAATTTGTCGATCAAGATTCTGCCCGCGTTTATTTTCGGTTGCTTTCGGGGGGTAGGGTTCGGTGTTGTGCGGAGAAAAGCCTGGCAAATATTTGACGCGTCGATTTTTGCCCGGCCACTTTGTTTACCTTTTTTCCGCTTCCCCGTTCCCAACAGGGTGGTGGCGGGGAGAACAGAAAAAAAAGGGTGAGGTTTTTTGGGATGGGAAATACATACCGGCCGGGAGAAGAGCGGAGATCAGGCCGCGTGCGGCAAATGCTACTCTTTTCCTCACATCCCCATTCAGCCTTCCAGGGTATTCTGGCCTCCGCTATGAAATATCTGCAGTGCAGGGTTTGACTTGTTATGTTAAATGCCTTCGCGTGTATTCTCATGGTTCGGAGGGAGAGGATTCAATATCGCGTTGAGCAACGGGTGTGCCGGTCTTGAGTGACGACAGCCGGGAGTGCACGGTGGGTCTTCTTGCGAATTGGTTCCTTTAGGGTTCCGGCGTTCCGAGTCATTGCAAGGGTTCCCATGGATTTGTTTTGGGTATGGTTCTCCGGTGATGTTGGCCCCGAAGATCCGATACCGAAACATTTTTATTGATAACAAATGGTCACCAGCTTGGATTCTCTCGGCATTGGTAATAAACGGTTGGCTCATATATACAAACCGTCGGCCTTAAAGCCATTTTACTGTAGGGACTGAACTGTTCAGTCCAATGCAGGGTTGGATGTGCGGTGCAAATTTTCTCACGGAGTTTCTGCAGCTGCGTTGCGCAAGTTCGTGAAAAAAAGATAGGATAACAGCCCTAATTCCGATCCGAGTTCTCTATTTTCTAAGCGTCAAACCGCTCAATTAATTCCTCGAGTAGAAAGACTTTGTCAGAAATTTTTTCCGAGGATTAAACTCGTCGGTTTTTCTTGAAGAAGTGGTGTAAAGCATGCGTTGTTGTGGGAAGCAGAATTTTGCATATTGCTCCAGTTAAAAAAAAATTTTTCCGTTATCATAACGATTATCACTCTCGCCAATATGAGACAAATTAAAAGCAGTCACAATTCACGGTGACTTGAGTGATGAAATGTATGAGGAAATCCTCAATTTACAAAAGCATGTAAAACTAATAATAATAATAACTTAATAAATTTCAGGAAAATCATTTCACTGACGACGTAAAAAACATACTATTAACCCCCTCGTACTACGGCAGATTAGATCGCGCTAATAAAATTAGAGAGCTAGATTGTAGAACCGAAAGATATAAAATGTCATTTTTTCCGCGTACCATTCGGGACCATAACAGCTGTGAACGTCGTCATGAATAGTTCAAGTAGTGACAATAGGCAACATTTAATCTTTCTCATTATATTCTCTACTCTCTTATTTATGCATGATGTAAATATTGATGTTCTCATTTTTGCATGATATTTTGAATCTGTAGTAGTAGTCTTTGTATCCCTTGCATGTTGGAACGATTGAAGATAGAATGTTTCTCGGGTATTAGGTTTTTAATTGGCGCTTTGCATGTGTGGTACGCGGGTTTCAATGTAATGTCGGTGTTCTACCGTATCACTCATGCATGCCTGGTGTGGAAGCACCCCCTGCCACACACCCTTTGGGTGGCTTGCAGGGTATGACGTAGATGTAGATGTAACTATGGTTACAAATCTAATACACGTAAAAATTGATATTGAAAATGAACATTGTAATGCTTGAGGATCAAATTAGGAAAAAATGAAACAATACCGAAGAAATAAATTTTCCGATTGTATTTTCACTGGGCACGAGACCGTAGTTGTGACATTACGAATTGCTATTGTATCACCTAACACCGTGGAAATTCGTGCGATTTTCTTAAGGTCTTAAATTTTCCATAAAAATTTGGAAATCATAAAAATGAAGTGTTTTATTTATTGAGGAAACAGAGTTGCAATACCTTTTGGTGACACTAGGTATTAAGGGGGTTAATGTGATTGATTTCCTTTAGCCGTACCTTTTCCTAATTTTCTGCTATTCCTGTACCAATGTTGCGTTCGTTAATGGCTGCTTCCCTCTTTTTTCATTTTTATCTCCTATCATACTCCCCCTTTGCATTATCATCTAATTTAATTTAATACCTTTCAAATTGCTCTTGCATTAAAGTATCATGTCTAAACAATGTATAGAAATTCCATTCCTGCAGTTATTATTTATGATGGGAAAAATACAGGAATGCTAAGCGGAAATGCGAGCTTTTTTTTAAAAAAACTAGTAGCTTTTGTGCTACAAAGCTTAGGCGTCATAACAATTTGTTAAAGAATGAAATAAGTAAAAATATTTCTCTACTGCGTTTCCCATGGCCAATGTTAATTAATTTCCTACTGGAATATTATTTATGAATAAAAATGTTGAAATATTTTGTGATCATCGATGTTCAATCAATGTGGTGGAGTTTTAATTTTTCAGAATTTAAAACATGCTGTCGGATGGAAACCAATATTTCTTCAAAGGCGAAGAGGCGACGTGTTCTATTTCGGCCGTTTGGCGGAGTGCAATCATCTGCCGCAGCGCGGCTTTCCGGTCGACCAAAAAATTTACAGCCTGCAAAATCCGTCGTTCTAATCAATTAAATGATATTGTTTTCCATTACCTGGCTTTCCTATGTGCCCATCTGATGCTCACATGGTGATTGCCAGCGCGTCTAATCCTGGGGTTTCTCTCGGCTCGAAAGCATGATGCATCTCACCGTGCCGTGAGGTACATTTGCCTATACTCCAGGATTTCCCAAAGTCCCGACAGTTTGGAATGCTTCGGGGGTAGAATGTCGGGAAATCGTTTTCCCCCAGCCTTGTCTACAAGTTCCGAAATTATTTTCTCAAAATGGTTTGTGCATATCAAGGATTGCCAAGCCCCAAGATTTACGCCCAGAGTTTCGGATTCGGTACTTGAGTACTTTTCAGCCTGGCGCGGTAAGAATAAAGAAAAAATTCACGGTGAATTCTGCAATACTAAACTAAGTAACTATCATTTTTGGTTCTAATATGCATCGTAAGTTTTTGTTTTCAGTCATTCCCAACTATGTATTTAGTAAATATATATTTTTTTAATTTTACCTCTTAATTTTTGGGTAGGAATTCAACAAAGCCATCATATTTCTTTTAAATCTATTATTTTATTTAATTTTTTTAATTTACTGTTATTTGGCTAAAAACTCGTAGTTACTGTTTTCTGGACGACAAAACAGACTATAATTCAGTAGTTACAGTAAGACCAAAACATCATATCTTAAATGTCGCTACACAAGCGGCTTTTTTGTTTATTTTTTTGTAATGCTCGTGGTTGAAAACATGTAAATCAACTCTAAACTAAAAATGTGCAATTTTGTCATTTTTCTCTTTTTGCTGAGGAGGGCAGCATAAGTGTAACCGAATTCAGGAAAATTCGTAAACCAATTCCAGAGCATAAAATTATCGTGTATTGGCAATGATAGCTAGCAGTATTTGTCTTATTTGGTAATATAATTGTTATGAAACCATTTGTGCCAAGGTGAATAATTTCTTACAACCTCTATTTATCAGTATGATTTTTCCAAGTGTTATAGGTGCATTTGATTATAAATTGAGTATTCCACTTTTACCCGCGTTTCACGTATTTATGGTTCACTGTGGCTACAATAGGGTTAATTTTAAATGTCATCTAGTCATTTAATGCGTTACAATTGTGTTACGTATTTTAGGTTATGTTTGATACGTAAAGTCAATAGAAAATATGTATACATGTTTTTCAAAAGTATTTCAATATAATAATATGTTTGATACGTAAAGTCAATAGAAAATATGTATACATGTTTTTCAAAAGTATTTCAAAGTTCCTTTCTAATTCTTTCGGAAGAGGTAGTGATAGTTTCATAGCAATTTTTTTGTTTATTGCCAATGGTTGGAGCTATAAAGCCAGTAAACGGGTAATATTAAAGCTATTAACCTAGATAAAGCACATTTTTATGTGTTTTAAAATTTTATCAACAGGTTTTAATTTTTAAACTCTAGTTCAAAGTGAAACTTTCACCGAAATATTGCATTCAAAAACCTATATTCAAATTCATTCGACCCTGTATTCAAATACTAAAATAAATGTGTTCTTCCTTGTATTAAAGAGAGGTGCTGCTTCACGCTGACTGGGTCACACCTAGAACACGCTGCGAGCATTTGGGACCCTGGACAGTAAGATTTGATACGAAAAACAAATACAAAGGAAAGCTGCGCGCTTCGTTAAAAACTCAAATGATCGAAGGCATGATGTTTCACCTCTTTTAGGTCGATGAGGTTTGGAGCCGGTAGAGTCTCTGAGGCTACGCATTAGGTAAAATTTTCTCGAGAAATTCAGAACAGGTGCGTTTTGGTGATGGCGATTGGGTAAAGGAAGAATACCATTTTGACATCTCACTACATCTATAGGTCCGTCGGAAGAGATAAAATTAGGGAGATACATTTCCGCACAGATAAGTACAAAAATTCGTTTCTCCCTAGCAAAATGAGTGATCATAATTAAAACTGAGCACCACTCAATAAACCCATGTACACTATCTCACCTCCCAAAACCATATCCTTAACTTTTTCAGAACATTTTTAAGGAACCACCGAACTAGCTGCGCAGTTACTTCAACGGAGTCACCCGCTAGTGATCACACAATTGTGTGAAATTCATAGTGGAAAAATCATTCTCCTGGACTCGGAATCGAACTCACAAGGGGAGTGTCAGATAGTCGGGTCTCAGATTGTATCCAAACTTAGTAGTTGTACAGACCGCTGTATGTGGTTCATGAATCACCCCACATATAGGGTTATATATCCAATAGTTTAAACAAAAAAGCCCTTTAAAAATTTCAAAATTCCCTTCAGACGGGCCACCCACATAACTGACAAGCTGGACGGGTGGCTGACGTGCTCGTCTCCGGTCTAGAGACACGGGTTCGATTCCAATACGGGGGTATGTTTCTTCCGCTGTTTTTTTTAATTTTTCATTTGCATAAACGACGTCAGGCTTAGTCTCTTTTTTACGGTCGAAGGCAGCCTTCTAATTATGTCACTTCATTATTTTTTCACGACCTATTTCCATGATTCCTTCATGCACATGATTTCCATTTTCTATAATTATTTTATAATATTGTCTTCATATTTTTACATGTCAAGCATAATTCTTAATAATATTCAAATTTTTCGTAGCTTGTCAGTTATGTGGGTGGAAGTATATAGGGAATTTTGAAATTTTTAAAGGCCATTTTCGTTTAAACTGTTGGTTATATAACCCTATATGAGGGGTGATTCATAAACCACATACAGCGGTCTGTACAACTACTAAGTTTGAATAAAATCTGAGACCCGGCTATCTGACACTCCCCTTGTCAGATCCCTCGATTTCGCTTAGCTCCATAGGTTAGAGCACTCGGCGTGAAGTCGAGGGATCTGAGTTCGAATGCCAGTCCAGGCGAATGATTTTTCCACTGTGAATTTCACACAATTGTGTGATCACTAGAGGGTGACTCCGTTGAAGTAACTGCGTGGATAGTTCCGTGGTTCCAATGTAAACACCTTTATGTTTATTGTTAGGCTTTACTCTGTGGACTGTGGTGCTTATCGCTCCCATACGGGTACTTCTGGAATCATATGCATGGTACCTGTGAGGACAACTTGTTCGTTAAAGCCCCCATGAGATTCACAGTAGAAGAGGACGCCTGGGTAGATGAATTGGTTAGAGCACTTGGCGCGAAAGCGAGGGATCTGGGTTCGATTCCCAATCCAGGCGAATGATTTTTCCGCTGTAAATTTCGCACAATTGTATTTTCAGAATATTTGAGCTGCACTTCTCGATTTGATACAGTGAGAATATCCTTTGACGGCTAACTACATCTCTGGGTCCGTCGGAAACGATAAAATGAGAGATTTGTATTGCCGCAAAGATAGATACAATAATTTGTCCTTCACACACACACATTAAGTGGCCATAGTATAAACTGAGCGCCACTCAAAACACTGTCGTAATACACTACAATATTTCTCCTCCGAAAACCTTATCATTTACGCCTTTACACGGCTGGTGTCCTTCTCCCCCCCTATAACACGCCCATGCGGGAGTTGGAAGGGTAGAATGCAGATGTAGTTGTATTTCCCTGACGAATGTCAAATCGGCGCACTCCCCGATAATTTTTCCGTGGGCCGGACAAAATCGAATCGAGGACTGTGTGCCACGAGCAAGCCGAGCCGTACTCAAGACACCCGTGGTATAGGTTTTCCTGAATGAGTGTGGCATTGGTTGTTTATTCCCTGCAATAGATCTGTGTACGTAACCGATGGGGCGCATGACCAGGGCGTGCGCTTCAACCCGACTGCGCGAGTGAAAGTAAATACTGCATCTCGCCCATTGAGGTAGATGGAGGGGGCATTAAGTCATCAAACAAACGCCTGACAACCGAATTAACAACATATTGGTTATCCCCTAGACGCTAAAACGCTAGGTGGATGAAGAGTATGCTCTTTAAAAGATTTCAGGTTTTCCGGAGAAAAGAATGAAGAAAGGCATCTCGGGATTCTATCCGGGTTGGAAGGTTCATGTAAAACGTTTCGGCCGCTTTCAATTCAGTCATTCTCAGGGTGATGAGATGCCTATGAGCGGAGTTGTCCTATATATGGAATAGTTACGGGAGGGCAGGTGCCGAGCCATTTTCCCGCGCTATCTTCTGATTGGCTCGTTGCTCTCGGGTTGCCTCTATGGACTTCACTATCGGTTTCCATATGCGGCTCAGGTGGAAACCGCTGTCCCGGTTCAGTTTTCTCTTTTCTAGTCTGATTTATATTCATTTTGCTTCTTTGCTAAACATTGTAAGCGGCCGAAACGTTGATCATGGACCTTTCAACCAGGATGGAATGCCGAGAAGCCTTTCTTAAATTAACCTTTTACTCACCTTAGGTTATACCTCTCCTTTTCTCACTTTCCTTTGGATAGAATGAGGGAATGGACGAATCATTTGATGTGATGAACGAATATCCACAATCTGTTAAAAATTTACGGCAAGAAGCTCTTGAGAAAGGTGTTGGCTCCTCGCTACAGATTCTACGAAATTTTACTGTAGTTTTCCCTGGAAATACGGACAATTCCGGAAAGAAGCTGAATGTAGAATTCACCCAGAAAGAAAACTAGAAATTAGAGCAAGTGGATTCCATCACATATCTCGGAAGTGCCGTCACGTAGGAAAGAAGAAGTACTACGGACATCAAACGGAGAAGAGCCCAAGCTAAGAAAGCGTTCATCAGGAAAAAGGTTAGTGCTGTGCTGAAAGAAGATGGGATTACAAACCAGGAAACAGTATGTGAAAACATACGTGTGGAGCGTGGCACTCAATGGATCGGAAGCACGGACCGTTAGAAAAGCTGACCAGAAAAGACTAGAAGTCTTCGAGACCTGATGATGGAGGAGAATGCTGAAGATAAAATGGACGTAAAATATAATAAATGATGAATTGCACGGAAGAGAAGAAGAACCAGTGGAACGCCATACAGAAAAGAAGAACTAGATGGTTTGGACACACCCTGAGACATAATGAAGTTTATGAAGAACATAATTGGAGGTAAAGTGGAGGGAAAAGTCCCTATTGGAAGACCTAGGAATAGGTTTATGGACCAAATAGGATGAGCAAATAGAGAGTAAGGTACATAGAAAGAGATACCAGGAGGTAAAGGAACTAAAATTAGATAGGGAATGGCGTAGTGCTGCATTCAACCAATCTTAGGATTGAACGACCAATGTTGATGATGTCGGATAATTATCAATTTTAATTAGTAAATAATACATGTTGTATGAAATATGAAATAAGTGAATTTGTTCGATTTCTAGTAATTTATCGATAGAAAATATCTTAAAATAACAAAAGAAGCGTGTCAGCTAGTAAATGCTCAGAGAAAATCGAGGTTAACAAAGATTGCGGACAGGACACGCCCACGTTTCTGCTTTTTTCATTGGCCACCAGAGGAAATGCCCACTCTAATCTGCCTCAATGATGTCACATTTGCGTCTGTAATGTTAAAAATTGTCAACGTTGATTATGGACATTGAGATTCCGTATATGCGTTAGAACTTCCTTGCTCATTAAAAATGAAGCTTTTCTTGCAAAATGAAACGCAAAACCATTATCCTCCCTATCAGGGGTGGCATTTTGTTTTGGCAAGTATCTAAAAATTGTGCGGAAAGTGGCTGAAATTAGGGTTTTTAGGATCGATACCATGCTTTAATCGTGAGATAAGGTTTATCGAATCCAGCGAGAAGAAATAAGATGCATAAACTAAGATAATTGTGCATGGAGCTGATCGCTGGGTGATCTTTGTAAATCCTGCGACACATTTCATTGCTGCAGATTTCCTCTGTGGTGACGCAAGCATAATCGCTTACAACTACAGTCAAACCTCCCAGTAGCGGGACACATTTGAGCCCGAAAAAATCGTCCGCTACTGAGAGGTGTCCGCTATTCAGAGGGGAGCGAAATTACGACACTTCTCTATGCCGTAACTACGCCGGTGCATTAAAATATAAAGGCGTTAATATTGTACATTTATCTTTTATGTTTAGATACTGAAAAATAACCCCGCAACAATAAGGTGCATCATGGTTATCCACGAGGGTAAAGGCTGGAGTGCTAACTCGTTGACGGATATTAGATTGAATCCGAATTGCTAAGATAAGCTTTGGTCTTGAAAAGTTCCTGAGTTCCGTCAAGAAATCTACATCTACATCTACGTTATACCCTGCAAGCCACCACGAGTGTGTGTGGCAGGGGATGCTTTCGCACCAGGCATGCATGAATGATATGGTAGAACACCGACATTACATTAAAACCCGCGTACCACACATGCAAAGCGCCTACAGACTACTCTACCTATAGACAGCACTACAGACTACTCTAACTATATTTCACCTACCTATCCCTTTGCTACGCTGTCTATTGTTCTCTCTTAAAGTTCGAGGGAAAAATGACATTTTAAATCTATCGGTACGACAATCTATCTCTCTAATTTTGTTAATATGATCAAACCTAGCATAATACGCAGGGGTTCTCAATATATATCTAACGTCATCTGTGAACAACTCTGTTTCGAATTTACTTAAAAGGTTTAACCTAAATTTTAACCTGCGTTCTGATAGTAATTCCCATCCTAGTTCTTCTATAAACCTCGTAACACTAATACAATTATCATAACGGCCTTTAACAAACCTAGCAGATCTCCTTTGCACGCGCTCTAATTCTTTTATCATACCTTCCTCGTACGGATCCCATATACTAGCGGCATATTCTAAATGAGGCCTGACAAGTGTAAAATAGCTTCTTTCTCGTACTCTCTCATCGCATTTGCCTAGAACCCTTTTTACGAATCCTAATCTACGGTTTGCTACACTAGTTCGAAACGTTAGATAAAACGAAAATTTTTCTTCCTTTCAATTTTTCTTCCTACTAATTTTTACGGGACTCGACAAACAAATATCGAGATTATTTCCGAGAATGATCGGGTTGGAATTCTCTCCCGGAAGAACCGTTCACCGTATCTTCATTCAATTGCCTCACGTCCTCTATGACCAGGAATGTGGGATAAAAGAGAATCAGGGAGCATGTATCGACTGCTACCGTATTAAAGTAGAACCTTACGAGTAACAACCTTTTAAGAGCGCTGACCTCATTTGCTGGGAGCACCAGTTCGAGACCGCAATAGGACGGTTCTTTCTTCGCTGATTCCCGGATTGTCTTTTACTCGCTTTAAGATTTCGGGGAGATAAGGTGCTTCTGTGAAACGCTTTCATCCTTTTCTGCTGAGTAGGAGGAAACCTGTGTCTTTTCATCTCACAGCGGGAGTCGTCATGTCCTCCTCCCACGTGCATAAAAGCTTGAACTCAACCTTTAAACGAGAAAGGAACGCCCTTGGTTGAATGTCCCAACGGTAAAAATGATAGCTCAGACAACGGTTATAAGCAGAGATCGCACTTTTATGACTTTAATTATTCCATTTCATGACCTTTATTCTATGAATTTCATGACTTTTATTTTCCTGATTTTTATGGCGTCTATTTTTTTAAATCGGTCATTTCATGACGGTTTAGCTTAAAATATGGCGTTTATTTTGCTGTGAATTTGAAACTAATATTATGGTCCTATAGGGTAACTATGGGGTAAGCGGTTCAGAAGAAAGTATCAAATACTAAATAAATACAGAGGTATATTTACTCGGATTCCCTACTACTTAATCCTTCCCTTCTTTCTCCTGGCTCGTTACATCCCCCGCTGCCCGGAGACCCATCAACGCTGGAAAATCCCTACCAAGCCTAACACTGTCGTTTTCTCTCCCACCCCTTCTCCCCCTCTGCCTCCTACCCACAACACCACGCGCCAACTCCCGTCCCTTCCCCCTCACTTCCTCTTTTACACCTAAGCACCTGGATTTCTGTATGTATACGGATGTACACATGATCAATGCACCTGAAGATGTAACTACCTTTCGAAACCCTGGTTGTGAGAAATTAATCAATTTAGTGAACCATGACCAAGTGTAATTTGTATTTTCCGATATAAAAAGGTTACACAGAATTAAGCCTGAAGTGATTACTACCGTTTTATGACGTTTATTTCGCAAAGTCGTTTTTCGTGAATTTTTGGCAAAAACCAGCTATTTCATGATAAAAACCATGACTGTGACGTTTATGACTTTTTTTCCGTTTCTGTTTATAAGTAGGTATATTTTACCGCGAGCGGGAGAGATGTTTTATAGTGAGAAAGGAGTAGGCCAAATTTGAGAAAAAGTGGAAGAATTCGTGCAATTATGCATTCTGCATTTACTTTTTACCCTGCAAGCCACCGCAAGGGTGTCAGCAGGGGATGATTTATCACCAACATGAACTATAGTGAAGAAATTAACCTTCACCAACAAGCACTGCACTCTGAATATTCTACAAATGCCACAGAAACTACTTAAATAATCTATAATGTAACTATATAAACGTGGCACATTAGTCATGCAGGGAACATGTAGAACCTGGTTTAGAACTACTCATTAGATTTAGAAACTTGCATTGGGATGCGTATGAATAAATCAGCTTCACTACCTCATCTCACTGTGGGGGTTGTGTCCGTTAAGTAGCTATGAGTATTTATATTAAAAGCAGCCCTTTTGATCCACATTTAGTCAGTAGGACGAGGATTCCCTTAAAAGGCAAATGCGGATGTTTTCAAGTTTTATGTGCCATGATTAGTTTTATGGCAAGCCCACTTTTTCAACTGACAAAGCAAATAACGAGCAAATTTCGCAAGTACAAATTTATTATGACCTATGCTTCCCTTGCTGTATTATACCTCATGATGCTGTAACAAGCGAAATGACCAGATGATGGTGTAGCAAGCGAAATGACCTGATAATACTTTAAAAAGCGTACTGACCTGGTGATGCTGTAACAATCGAAATAACCTGATGATGCTGTAACAAGCAAAATGATCTGATGATACTGTAGAAAGCAAAATGACCTGATGATGCTGTAGCTGTCGAAATAACCTGATGATGCTGTAACAATAGAAATGACCTGATAATGCTGTAACAATCGAAATAACCTGATAGTATTGTAAAAAGCGAAATGACCTAATAGTAATGTAAAAAGCGAAATGATCTGATGATTTTGTAACAATCGAAATAACCTGATGGTGCTGTAACAAGCAAAATGATCTGATAGTACTGTAAAAAGCGAAATGACCTGATGATGCTGTAAAAGTCGAATTAACCTGATCATGCTGTGACAAGTGAAATGACCTGATGTTGTCTTATCAAGCTGAACTTTTAAGCTGTCTTTGTACTTGTGGAAAATGCTCGTTTTGTGATTTGTCAGTTACGTTTCGATTCCACAGAAGATCGCCGAAATCTTCAGAATTTGCCCCCTTCCCCAATGTATGCCTTTTGTTCCGTCATTTAGGAAGATATTCTGTGAAAATTTCAATGGAAGCAAAGTAAATTATTAATTATTGTTCTTCATCTACATACTGCCCTGCGAAGCGCCGCATGGGCGAGTGGCAGTGTGTGTTAGGTCACCAGCCGTGTAAAGGTGTAAGTTTATGGAAATAAAATGGTGACATATATTTGAGGAGAGTATTTAGTGGATCTTCATTTTTTTGTGGTCGCTTATTGTTCGCGGAAAGAACGAGTTTTTGCACCTATCTGTTCGTCAATGTACCTCTCTTATTTCATCGCTTCTGTCAGACGAAGAGATGTCGTGAGGCGTTATGGTAATATTATATGTCGCTCTGAAACACACCAGTTCAGAACTTCTCAAGCAAGCTAAGCCTAGTTTGTAGCTTCTACATGCCCTTTAATTTCTGTTCTACATCAACATCTACATACTGTCGTGCGAAGCGCCGAATTGGTGTATGGCAGGGGATGTTAGGTCACCAGCTGTGTAAAGATTTAAGGTTTTGGGGGGTGAAATGGGGCCGTGTACCAAGGGAATGGAATTTACATCTACACAATTCCCTGCGAGCCGCCGCATGGGCGTGTGGCAGGGGGTGTCAGGTCACCAGCCATGTAAAGATATAAGTTTTTGGGAGATGAAATTTTGACGTTTTTTAGTGGAGCTCAGTTTTTAATGTGATCGCTTATTGTGCGCGGAATGGACGAGTTCTTGTCATAATTATCTGTTCGGCAGTCTATTTTTCTATTTTATCGCATCTGTTAGACCCAGAGTTGTAGTGAGGAGTCATGATAATGTTCTATGAGTCGCTCTGATTTAGTGGAGATCAGTTTTATTGTGGTCTCGTATTATGCGCGGAAAGAACTTTTTTCGTACGTATCCGTTCGGATATGTTTCTCTCTTATTTCATCGCTCATGTTAGATCTAGAGATGGAGTGAGACGTCATGGAAATATTTTTTGTATCGCTGTGAAACACACCAGTTCTGAATATATCAAGCAAACTAAGCCCAGCGTGTAGCCACTGCATCCCTTTTAATTTCTGTTCGATACATTCATGGTGTAATTAACCGATTACATGCTGATTTAGGCATGGCGCGCGTGTGTTTTGCTGATGTTAGTGAAAAATTTTCTTTAATCTTGTTTCATGTTCATGAATCTCCGCCATTATTATCTGAATTACCCCCGCATCAAATGCACGCTCCAAAGGACTGTGAAGTCGCGCCAACTGACGGCTACCATTGCTCCGGAAAATGACCGCAGCGCCGCTCTGCCGAAGTGATTTCGTGTCGAACGATTCCCTCGTGGCGTGTAGTATGCTCTAGTTTCGCCTCGCGTGAGATTTCATCAAGATAGATGGAACGGTTAATGGCCCACGATGCCAGGATACAATTTCAGGGAATCTATGAAGGGAAGCAGCGAATTTTACAAGCTTTGGCAGATGGCTGGGAAACGTAAAACAACTCCTCGGCAACACATCACTTGGTTTTGCATGATTCTACTCTTGAGAGCCCAAGAGTGTTAGCATTGTTTATCGAGTTTCTAGGTGTTAGAGTTTAATATCCACCTTATGCCTCTTGGAATAGTTTTTTTAATTTTATGCTAGATAGCACTATTATAAATCGGGGATATCTTCCCGCTTGTGAGAAATAGTTTGATTTCTGCATCTGCATCTCCATGCTACCCTACGAGCTACCTCATGGGCTTGTGGCGGGGGGTGATAGGACACCAACCGTGTAAAGATATTTTGGGAGGTGTATTATGGGATTGTATTTAGTGGAGCTCATTTTTTAAATAAAGTAAGCTGTAATGGGTATCATAGTTCCTTCCATATCCAGTGCCTTCACGAATGCCAGTCGATTCAGTGTTAATTGGTGTTTATTGCGTGGCGTGTTTGGCTACAAGGTTTTGGGTTGGCAGCCCTTGGATTGGTTGGGTGTGGTGATGAAATTGCGTGTAAGGAAAAGAAGTGGGCGAAGGCGTGAGTGAGGAAGGTGGTGTACCTTCGGGTGCAATCGAGTGTAATAGGTGAGGAATTGGTGCTGCCAGGGGTCTCCCCGAGGGATCCTGGATTTGTGTGTTGGGCTCCAGGGGGTCCACTGTTAGCGGGTGCCACGTATTTTGTGTGTTCCATCACCCGGGTGGAAGTTAGATCACTGAATATTTTGTTTATAATAGTTACAGGTTGGTATCCACAACAAGCATTATCGACCCCTAGAAGAGGAGAGTGAAACTAAAGATTTGTGACTAGACAATTGTGTAGTTGTGTCAATGCATAGCTCTGATGTTTTTTGAGTGTTTTGTCACAGATTGTATCCACATAAAATGAAGAGAAACTCAAAGTAATATCTCAAATGTAATAAAGTTACAAAGTATTTAAAGTAAGTATTTTACAGCCATTGTTCCAGTGCCAAGGATGCAATTTGTTCAGCGGTGCTCTATCCTGCTATGTATCATGATTAATCTGGAATCTGCGGCCCACGCGCCTTTCCCATCTCAATTCATGGCTTTCCGTCTACGGGCGTACACACACTGTTATGGCGAGAGTTTGTCGTCTAGCTTCACAGAAACTTCTTTCATTTTCTCTGTCATTGTTAAATGCAACTACGAGGGTTGGCCGAAACGCACTGCCCCTCATTTTTGTTTTTCAAAAACTATTTATTCTACAAAAACTAAATTTCACGTATGAAATAACGATGTTTTCTCTAATCCCTCTATTTTTCCGCATAATCACCAATTTCTCTTACGAAGCCATTCACATTAGTTCGCGTTTTTAACCCTCAATGGACGGGATTATGAGGCATCAGCATGAAAAAAATACTGCTACTATATTAGTTTTTTAAAAGTGCTATTGAAGCATTTTTTTAAATTGAAATTTATTTTACGAAATAAAAAGTCTCCAATGGCCGTGATAATTGGCACCACTCGTAAATAAAACATAACAATCACTGTGTTGGTTTTCGGGAATGGAAATCTGTATCTACATACATTCCCGTAAACCACCACAGGAGAGACTACTCTGGTTGTGAGAGGTTATGGTTGGTCTCTGCTGTGGAACATCCATTCCCGCAAGCCAACACAGTAATTGTTTGTGTTTATTTGACGAGTTGTGCCAATTTTGACGGCCATTGGAGAATTTTTATTTTGTTAACTTAAGAGGCCGTGGAGCTCAATTTCCCTTGATTTGAACTTTATTTGATAACAAAATTTATTTTGGAATGTGACGTATTTTATTGCACATATTTAATTTGAAATAATAGTTTACATAATAATATTTCCACTATGTATACTTCAGCATTACCTTAATAACGTACCTTTTTTAAACTTTCCCAATATTTTCTTCATATGACAGCTGTAATTTTTTATTTCATTACGCCATCATGTAGGTATTTATTTATCCTCCAGGAACGCCATCGTCAGGGAACAGAGTCGCGCATTCGTTTATTCAAATTGTTCGACAAACCGCCGAGAGAGACGCAACTTTCCACACACTTAATCCAAAGCGTTACAACTCTGTTTATCACAGCAACTAAATGGAAAAGCCTTTTAGAAAGCAGACACTTTAATGGTTTTGAAACGTAACAAACTTGACTCGCCCGTCCATAGAGGATTAATTCGTGCCAGACCGATATTTGCGAGCCTGATCTTGTAGTCTGCAAAGTGTACGAAATCAGTCAGAGCACTCAGATGTAAGATTCGGAGTCGTTGTGATGACCTGACAAGGTTATGCAACTGACAGGGTTGCGTCTCTCAATAACCATTGCAGTGATTTCTGTTATCAGAGAGTTTTGTTCTAAATGTGGGGTATACCTTTTTGGGCAACCCTCGTATGAATACGTGTTCTGTTTGTTACTTAATTCATTGTATAAGTTTCTAAGTATGGCTCGTCTCTAAAGTTGGAAATTTCTTTGCCTTTAATCTCCGCTTTTAGCTAAATAAGTGTCTCTACCGCTATCAGTACCATTTTGTCGGAAGTAAATGTTTTTTTACAGACTCTTATGCCAGATATTTCAGTAATTTTATTGCGTTTATTTAATAAAAGCATGTGTAAACTGTCTAAGAAACAAGTGTATCCCTTTTCCTATCGTTTTAAGTAAGCTTTCTAAGGTTCACGTTTTATTTTTCAAAGTTCTTATTCAGACGATTATAAAAACCACAGGACGCCTTCTAATTTTAAAATTTTCGGTCCTTCATGATTAAATGCTCAGATATCGGAGAAGTTTAGCTGTGAGTCCTGTATTTTACACCTTAGTAATTTCGGAGGGTCTATACCTTAATGTTTGTATCAGTGAGCGAACTAATTAATTCTGAATATAGCAACTAATATGCCTAACTTAATGGAGCGTACTTCTTGAAAATTTATCTGACGCAGTGTACCTAATATAAATGAGAATACATCAAGTCGGAATGCTAAACTTTTACGTTATCCTCTATGTTTTCTTCATCATGTGAGAACATCACTTAAAATCCTTGATGTTTTTATTTGGAAAAATGAGATTCGGAAATTCTGAAATATGTCTTGATCTACCTACAAGAATAATTCGTAATTGTCTGCAAACCCATACTTAATTTAAAACTTGAATGGAGATGCTCGTATTTATATCTCAAACTGCTGTTCGGAGTTTTGACTTTCCTAAGCTTTTATGCGGGAAATTTTATTGATAAAATGAATATTGCTGGATCAACTTCAACCGCCATCGCTGTGATGCTGGGGAACTCTCCCGGAATCACGTTATGCTCATCGGCCATCCCTTTTTATTCTTTGGATCATGGCCGAGTTCCTTGAAGTAAAGTATGATTCATGCTGAAGGAGAATGCCAGGAAATCTTGCTTCCATTCCAGAAGTCAACCTTCACACTGTGATCGTCCCAGAGTTGGCAGAGTTGTAATTTATTCTTTGAAAGCAGACTAACGGTTTAAGTGATGGGAAGTAACGGTTCTCACTTTTCATTCTCCTTTCATAGGTTGAAACTCCGTGGGCAATGATTGTTGGGAGAAATTTTATCCGGAGTAGGAGAATCGTGACCCTTAATCACAAATAAGTCGCCCTTTGGCATTTTAAGTTTATGCATAACTGTGAATGCATCTCAGGAAAAGTGTTCATTTTATTCATCTACATCTACATCTACGTGATACCCTGCGAGCCACCAGGAGGGTGTGTGGCAAGGGGTGAAGATCACCAAACATGCACTATTGACATGCAAGTAGGATATTTAAGGGAGATATGCTAGATAATAGGGTCACATAGAGCTAGATGGTTAGTATCTACATAATAAGGAAGGGATTATTGGTTGTTATTACATGCATCATGCACTACAGACTACTCTAACTATATTTCACCTACCTATCCCTTTGCTACGCTACGTATTCTTCTCTCTTACAGTACGAGGGAAAAATGACATTTTAAATCTATCGGTACGACAATCTATCTCTCTAATCTTGTTAATATGATCAAACCTAGCATAATACGCAGGGGTTCTCAGTATATATCTAACGTCATCTGTGAACAACTCTGTTTCGAATTTACTTAAAAGGTTTAACCTAAATTTTAACCTGCGTTCTGATAGTAATTCCCATCCTAGTTCTTCTATTAAGCTCGTAACACTTATACAATTATCATAACGGCCTTTAACAAACCTAGCAGATCTCCTTTGCACGCGCTCTAATTCTTTAATCATACCTTCCTCGTACGGACCCCATATACTAGCGGCATATTCTAAATGAGGCCTGACAAGTGTTATTACTGCTAAAGAAATGATGCTGTAGGAAATCAATGCAAATGCACTTGTCCTTTCTGACTGATGTACCCCTCTCAGAAGTCCTCACCCGGAGATCCGATTGGGGGACTATTTTTACCTCCGGAATATTTACCGGAAGGAATGCTATCATGCCATACAGAGTTAGAATGCAGGGCTGCATCTTCTATCGAGACTAATTTGGGCTTTCTGTTTTGCGATTCCCCGGCCGATTCCGTGAACTTTACACACGACCGTGGCTGTGGCTGTTGATACTGGTCTTCATGATCCGCTATATGAATGCTGTCAACTACTGTAACTGGAAACTACTACGCGACCAAGAACGAAATCCTACATTGCCCCTGTTTTGAAATGTAATCATTTTTCAAAATTAATAATAACCTTTTTCCCGTGAAAGATACAAAGCGAAAACAGACATAATGCATAGCAAACATATTTTTTCACCATTTACTGAAATATGAATGTCATTGAAGTATTTGTGTTTGAGTGACACATTATCAAAATCAAAGATTTTCTTGTACACCGTCCACAAACGGTACTTCCTTCGTTACACCTGTAGTAAAAACATTTAAACGCGTTTAAAATATATGGTTTTCCATTATACTACGCGTAATAAAAAGAGGAAAAAATGTGGTGTGATTAGTTTTTCTGTTTGTCTTTTTTAGTTATTTTTTATTCGTACCCAAACTTATGTGAACATAATTTCTGTGCGGACAGTATTGGCAGTGCAGTAGCCATATAAGTACGGAGTACAAATACTGCCCGAAAAAATCCCAACAACCCGGTTTCCATGGTAGTAATGAGGAAAACAAAGCTTCTGGACGAGATGCAGAGACAACATTAGTACATATTGGGTACAAAATGCAATTAGAATTGAAATTTTGAGCAAATATATTTTGGAGAAACTGGGCTATATTAAATTAATAGGATCTCTAACCATAAATCAGACTAATCAAACTAAAAATAGCCTGTGCTCTTGCTCAGAATTCCATTGATAAAATATATAGCTATGATTTTCACAGTGCTGCCATTGAAGAATATGAATCTAATAGAAAAATCTGTAAATTTAAGAGTTGACACAGGTAGCTAGGCATTCCCAATCGTTCAATAAGAAAAGTTGACGTCGCAAAGCTAAGCAAAGTGTATAGCCATTGCATAAATTTATCATAGTTTAGGCCATTAAATATATATGTTGATTTTCCGTTCATCCGAAACATATTTAATGCTGGGCTCATTAATTTAAAGTCAACATAAAAACTACTGCCCCAGATGCAACAGTCAAAGTTCTGTTTCCACCTAGCGCTTTAATGTACAGCTGCACTCAACTCCGCTCTCACGCCAGCTAACCTTTTCATTCCTATGTATTACTTTACCTGACTTCCTTCATAATTTTCTTAGTGCCTTCAATCCTTGGTCTTCCATTGTAATTCTCCCAGTTATCATCTCCTTACATTATTTCTTTCAATAGATTGATTCGTTGCAAAATGCTATATATGATTGTCCCCTCTTCTCGTCAGAGTTTTCATCACACATTTCCTCCCCATCTCTTCCTTATCCCCTCTTTATTAGTGATCTCTCCAGCCGTTCATGTATCAACATTTGACGTGGTCTTCCCATTCCCCAACTTTTCCAGTCGGCGGTCGTCACTCCCAAAATCCTCTTTTCAATTCACACTCTTTCACGATAATCCTCCGTGAACTTTGAAGTTCGTTCCTTAACACGCCAGACACCCATCCCAGCGTTCCTTTTAAGGCCGATGCCACGGCGATGTCAATCTCATAGGGTGACGTCATTATACGCCGCGCCGGCTACCCCATCTATTGCAGTCGCATCCAAAGACTGGCTGTCCGTATAAGGTGGTGCTGTTGCGTGGGCCACGACCTCCCGCCGTTCATCTCGCCTCTCAGCCGTGCTTCATCTACGTCCTTGATTTCCTCACTTCTTCTTGCAATGTGTCCTTCATACCTTACGTTAATGTTGTATTTTACGTCTTAGTGTATAAACCTCACGAAACCTTGTATAGTGTAACCAAAAAAATGAGATAAATATAGCTTCATTGTTTGTTCAATTCCAACGTTGGTTGATTGCAGCCCTCCACCCTTCCCAATCAAATGTCAGTTCCCTTATCCTCTGGTATCTCTTCCTACGTACTTTCCTCTTTATTTTGGTCCATTAACTTATTCCTTGGACATCCTCAGGGGAATTTTTCCTATAGTTTACCTTAAATTATGTTCGTCACAAACCTATTGTGTCTCAGGGTGTGTCCAATACATCTTGTTCTTCTTTTCTGTATGGTGTTCCACAAGGTCCTTTCTTCTTCTACTTTTCTGTATACCTCATCATTTCTTATTTTTTTCCGTCCGTTTTATCTTCAGCATCCTCCTCCAGCAACAGGTTTCGAAGGCTTCTAGTCTTTTTTGGTCAGCTTTTGCAATGGTCCATGCTTCCGATCTATAGAGTGCCACGCTTCACACAAATGTTTTCACATTAATTCAAATATAGCTATCAGAAATGAAATCCCTTCGACATGTTGAGGGTATGCAAGGCTCGACAAAACTAGAAATACGTCCATAAGAAAGGGCCTAGGTGTTCATCCTACAACAAATAAGTAAATAGAGAGCAAAGATAGGTGGAGAGAGTATGTACTTCGAATGCCTGAGGAAAGATATCCAAAGTCAACTTTGTAAAGACCCGTGGGAATAAGAGGTACCGGATGACCGCAGATATCTACATGCTATCCAGCGAGCCGCCGCATAGGTGTGTGGCACGGGGTATAGGACACCTTAGAGGCGAATATAGTAACCATAATTATGGAAAAGTAAACGAAAAATGTGGAGAAATTGAGGACCTGAAGGCAGGATATACAATGAGAAAACTACTTTTTTTATGGTTAATATCATTTTTACTTAAATTACGGACAGTTAACCGGAAAATCCAGAGCAGAATTACTACAGCATACTGTCGGTTTCCCAGCTAAATGAATTTGTGACCTGTTTCTGTATGTTTCTGTTTTTACAATGCTGAGTGGCAAGAAGTGTGTATTGGAAATTATTTAAATTTTCGAAATTATTCGACAATGATATGAAAAGGCAATGAGGGCAATTATTTGTGCAAACAGCTGGTAAAGTAATTCCAACGTTTAATGAGAGACTTAGTTTTGCTGACACTTATTTCGGTTTCCCCGCATATCCCTCCACATTTATTCAATCTCCTGACACGCCATGGACTTGCCAACTGTTACTGATCGTAATACCTCTAAGATACCTCATTGCCCAAGTCGTATATTTTAAGGATATCATTTTACCTATACTTGTGAACAGACAAGTGACAGAAGGAAAGATTCCCCAGCGTACGTTCGATGATGCATTAGAAAAACTGACTAAAAATGAGTAGAAGCCTGGTGCTGGAGGAGGATGCTGAAGATAAAATAGACGGACAAAATAGGAAATAATAAAGTGTACAGAGGAGTAGAAGAGGAAAGGACCAAATGGAGCACTTTACAGAAAAGAAGGAAAAGATTGATTTGACACACTCTGAGACACAATGAGTCTGCGAAGAACATAATTGAAGGTAAAATATACGGGAAAGACCCCTGAGGAAAACCCAGGAATAAGTTCATGGACCAAATAAAGAGATAAGTACATAGGAAAAGATGCCAGGAGGTAAAGAAACTAGCATTAGATAGGGTAGGGTGGAGGGCTGCAGTCAAACAACCTTAGAATTGAATGACCAATGGGGAGGGTATGATGACAATGGAGACAACAGAATGGGATGCCGGAAAAATTATACGCAAGTGTGTATGAAATATCTTGGAACACCTGCGGAGTGATATGGGATATCGCACCTTCGGATGTGGACCACATCATGCGATCTATGGCGCATATTTATGCGCGGTATCATGCCATATGAGGTGTCACGTGTGCATTTGAGCATGAGGCACATCACGACCCCTCTCTGCCAACGTGACTAAGAGTCCCGATGCGTTCTCTTTTGTGCCGTTCGCCGCGCGTAAATCTCTTTAGCGGATCAATGAAGATTGATATCATTTGGTCGCAGTTCCCCTTTGCCCTTCACATGCCTCCTCCGCACGGCGCGTCTCCTTGTATCCGTTTATGGTCTTCCTCCTGCTCTCCGGTGAGCAATGATGTATGACCGCCAGGAAGTCTTGTCCCTTCACGTTCCGCCTTTGTGTTTGCTGGATATTCCCTAACCAGTTGGTCATATGGTAGCTGAATGATTGATATACTCCATATATACTATGTTCATTGATAGTTCTTAGGCTGAATGAGGATTGCACTAAAACATTTGTAGATAACATACGAAAAGATCGCAGTGTTTAGGGCCCGACTATTAAAAAGAGCGTGATTTGTGCTCCCTGAATTTCTTCTAATCACAAAATAAATCGCAGGAAGTATGATGCTATGCTCGCTAACGGGAGTTTTCTATCCCTCATAAATTTCTTTTGATAATTGCTTCATAAGATTCGAGGTAGTGTATTATAACACCAAACGCCTTAAACGTCCCATGCCAGCTTAGTATGTCGATGATAGAGCAAGGGGGATACTTAGCCTTTTTCGATTATTCAGGGCGTCTAGTAATTTTGGAAAAATTACCACCAAAGTCCACAAGACACTAAGGATGATAAAAAGACAAACTCAACGTAAAGATCACACAATAACCTTGTGATTCTCTCAGAATCAAAATACGTCTCATCAGAACAAAGACGACAATTACTCCCAAAAACCACTTATTCATAAACAGCCGTTCCTAGGTGATGAAACTCAGTCAAGGCCTTCATTAATTGTTTTTTGTTAAATGTAAATTTAAAATGTAGCATTAAATGTTACATTATATGTAATGGTTCTTTTTTCATCAATCTTATGTATTTTTTTGGAGTTTTATAGGGTTGTGCACAAGTTTGATTTTTTTAATTATAGATTAAAGAGTCATGCACATAAATAAATACCTCATAGTGATAATTTGGGACAACAGATGAATGTTTAGGTAAAAATAAAACACTCCAGAGGGGCGTATATTGGCTCTGCGTTGATAATGGTACGCTGCCGTGTTGGTTTTGATTTTGACGTCACCATGCCGTAATTAAAACGCCATATCCATTAATATATTAAATTTTTGAATGAAATATTTCGCGTATGCGTGTGACATGTATATTGTGGTTTTATTACATTCGAGGTCAACCGTGCTCCTCTTAACGCAGTCAGCTTGAATTATTCGATTTGTTTTAAGGAAATCCGTCAGTGTGTCCTTAGAATTCTTTATTAGAATTTATGAATATTATCATAATTATACCCTTTTCGCCACTGTAAAACAGTTCATTTTTTAGGAGAGCGTTTTCATTATTAATTTTTTTCATTCCATTTTCATAATATTCTTGAAATTAATTTCCTTTTGCACCCGTGTGCAAGCGCAGGCGTTAGCATTTTGCTTTTCCAACGTAAACAAGCACACTGCCTAGCGACGTCAATTAAAGTGGAAACTCGTTTCTGGTTTATTCATGGAATTTTTGGAAAGTTTTGTCGGTTATTTTTGGCGATCAGAAGATTTCCAGCGCTTTAAGTGAAGCTCAATTGGGTAGTTTTGCGAAAAAATAACGCTACAACTTAAATTACTGGATAAATTTTAATCTCTGTTTCGCCAATGATGGAAAAAGCATCTTGGAGCAGCTGTTATTACGCTCATTTTGTCCACAAAATATTTGGAAATTTTTTTGTCTTGGAGGTTTATTGGTATCGCTTTAATTTCCAGCGGCTGATTCAAATTATTTTTGATGACAATTATTTATCTAATGCTGCGTCTACACTGACCACTTAAGTGAGCTTTCATTTGCACTTCTCACCTAAGTGCGACGTGTAGACGTCCTCTAATCGCTTAAGTGACGGGTCCACATAAGTGGACGTGGAGGCCCCTAATTAAGTGGACTTAGTGGTGTCGATAGTGTTCCTTCGAGGAGATCGATGCCTCGTAATCGATAGGTCGAGGAGTTTCGATAGTCTTACGATTCATACTTGTGTTCACATAATTTATGTGAGGAGTTGATTGTTTTTGTATGTGTTATGTGTCGTATTCATTAGTTTTGTGCTATTATACGTGTTTAGAAATAACCAAAATATACTCAAACACTCGCGTAATGTGATGTTATTTCCATGCACTACACTAGCTGGAGCTACGGTAGATTAATAATCTGCGTGTGGAGTCTGCATTTAAGTGAAACAAACTTAAGAGCACATGCAGTGTAGACAAGGCATTACTCTTTGGCCATCCACATTTCTTAGAATTTTGAAACAAATACCTGCCTAAAATATTACTTTACTCGATGTCTGCTCTTATATGGGAAAAGTCAAAAATCATTTCAATATTCAACTTCTGATTGATTACGGCTGAACTGAATTGACTCTTCCCAAAAGTTATTTTTTCTTGGATGCTGTTCATTTTCTGTGCCTAGTTTATTTAAATACACCTAATATTATTCACGGATTAGCTTATAGTGTGCATCATGCCTACGAATTAACGTGAAAGGAGAATCTTTATTGCAGTTTAACCAATAATGGTAAAACTTATCTTGGGATAGTAGTTGAAATGCTTATATTGTTCCACAGTTCTTTGAATATTTTCGTCGTAATTAAGGTTAATCGGTGTCAGTATCAAAGTATAAAAACAGCCAAGTGAGCTGCGCAGTGGAAGAAATAAGAACTACCACGTAAGATGGGGAAGACCAGGGAAACGGGAGACAAAAAGGGGGAAATAATAAGAAGAGGGGGCGAGGGGAAAGAAAAGCAAGCATGGTCATTAGAAAGGGGAAGGTGGGAGGTAGTCGGCGCTAAGGAGAGGAGGGGGGGAAGAGAGGGAAGCCCCCGGAAGGGTAAACTGGGAACGGAGTAATCATAGAATGGTTAGGGGTTTCGAGGAAGGGATTACTGTGAGTTGAAACCCGTCGCACACATTAAAATACCTGGTGTAAAAGTGCAATTGTTGTTTCCATTTTGATATGACTAACTTCCACCATGTCTCACCTAAATCTGTTGTATTTTGCATGTTTTCTCAAATATTTTTTAAAATAAATCATATTGTCACCACAGTAATGTTTTTAGAATCACGAAAAACCTTCTGTCAAGGAGTTTTAAACGTACCGCGAGAAAAAAAATGAGTCAAGTTGAAGACTTAGTTAGATATTTTCATTTTATTACTTATAATTTCAGTCATATAAAAGTATACCATTGCACCATTGATAATGCAATATTAATTTGATGCATCCTAAAGCTGCTGAAATTAAAACGCTTGTTTCGAATACGGTCTCTACTATGACGAGGGAACTATCTCACAAAAGGCAATGTTATTAAGAAATCATTCTTTCCTTACATTAAAGTAAACTGTCGGAGTATTTAAAACTTCAATTTAAGACAGCGTACGAATTGAGTCCGCTGTTCAAAGATACATTTTAATTCATCTCTGGATAATGTCTGTTTGTCATAAGGGTATCCCGCTTCATAGTCATAGATGAATGGTAGGAAGTGCATACGATATAATCGAAGGAATAACAGGAGGCTTAATTTCAGGGCCGCATGTGTGAAATTATGCGTGGGTGTAATGGAAGCAAAATAAGTGTACAAGGTTAGAGCATTTTGGAGCAAAATTATAAAAACAAACCCAGATTTTGAGCCATGAAGCGAGAGTTAAGCCCCTAATTAAGAGTGATTATCGAAATTTAAACTAATTTCAAGCTATTCGGGACTAGCCACAGAGTTCCACTTTTACGGGGTCACCCGCAATGCACAATTGTGCGAAATTCCCCGGATAAAAAATCATCCACCTTGGGTCGAGGCGGATGATTTTTTTCTAATAATTCTTATATGGTCTCCATTATGACTAGGAAACTATCTCGCTTAAACTACCTAATGAGCAGTGATATTGAGACTAAATAAAATTTTAAATAGGATTTGCTTGCATGTCATACTTTCTTTCACAAAACTCGAAAATCTCGAAAAAAAATTTCGAAAACTCTTGTCATCACGCCTACTGCTCTGTGAAACAATGATCAGGAGGGGGGTTGGGGGGGTTAACGGAAAAGGGGAGTGGGAAAGAGGAAGGCAGTGAGGCTCGGTAGGGGTGGAGGAGGGAAGGGGTATGAGCAGGGTCTTCACACATGCGCTCACGGGAGGTCACAGGAGGTTGAGGGTTAACAAGACAGATCGCACGCCGGGAGCGTGACATAACGGGGCGAAGGGCACGATGCCGCGTATCCACGTCGGCCTCGCAACATTGCTAGATTTCCGTAATAGATCAAAGATAAAGCGAATGGGGTAGAGGAGAGATGCAGTCAGAGTGGCAGGAGGAAACGTAGACGAGCGAGGCGTTTACCTAACGGAGTGGAAGGGGTAGGTACAACAGACTTCTGTGTAGCCACGGTAAAACACTGTGTCACTGAAGCACTCACGTCATGGTTGAAGAGTTAAAAAAAAACAGGTGGAGCGGATTCCACCTCGTATCTCAAGCCATGGCGACTGATAAATGATCTTTAAAGAATGTTATCCAGGAAAATGGAGTGCATCTAACGTTCTTTCCGGCTATATGTCAACAGCCCTCGCACGCTTATCGTTTCGTGATGCAATGAAAAACCAAGCTATTTTGAACTGCTTTGCGGGTCCTTAGCGATAGTTTACCTGGCATTTAAATTTGATATATTTTCTGTAACACCGAAAGGATAGCCACGCAGTCGCACTCATGCGAAATTTTAACACCACCTTTTATATCTTTTATAGCATTGCGCTCACAAAAACTCCAAAAACATTGTATCATCTCACGATTTGAGAACAATACGAGGTGCTACCCAAAACTTTGGGGAATTTTACCATAAAAATAAAATAGCTACGATAACTTCTAATTTCCACCGTCTCTATCAAAATAGTTAATTAAAGCTACGAAGTTCCAGCTATTGATAACCACCCTTAAAGCGAAAATTCTCAAATTTGAAAATTTTTTCAAGGCTTAAAATACTTATTTTCATAATTAGCTCTTCGATAGCTCTGTCAAATATCGCCATTGTTGATTGAAAATTTGTTTTCAGTTCATTTATAGCGATTTTGCTCTTCTTTATATCGTCCGTATCTGTCTCCTGAATTTTCATTTCAACCTTTGTCGCCAGTATTTATTTGCCAGTATTTGCGGCTTTCAATATTCAAGAAAATATTATTCAGCGTGATTCGAAGTTACTTAGGATTTTAAAAGAACTCTCAGCTTCTTAAATGTCAGTAGAGGATTGTAATTTGCGAAACTAACATGTAATTTATTCGAAGAAACAAAAAGACCAAAAATTTTCAAATCCAAGGCGGTGAGGTGAGTAATTCAGCACCAAGGTGGATTTTTCTAGTTTGCTCTTTCACAGAAATGACAACATTGTATTTACAATGAGAAATAAATGCTGATTACGTTGCTCCCACTGCGCCCAAGTAATTTAGTACGAAAATGAAATTTTAAATTCTACTGGAATTTGGTCAACATAATTAGCAGTACCAAGGATCTTAAGCGAAAATTTACTCAGAGCAGGGTAAAAACGTTTACTTAAGTTCTGTAATGCTGAGAGAGCTGCCCTCGATTAAGATTGAAAATTGATCAAACACCACTAAAAGGAATGTTATTGATTAATCATAACTTCTTTATAAAATATAAAATGGAATTAAATCCAAAGTCAACTTACTTTGTGTCCACGGATTTCAAAACTCCTATCCCCGATTTCCGGAGGCGAACAAAGGTATATATATTTAAATAATACATATGTCTAAGATAAATTGAATTTCCTGGGGATCAAATATATGTTAGGAGTAAAAAATTACAATGCTCTGCTGACATTTGAAAAGCTGGACGGTTCATTGCAAAAATCTTAAGTAACTTCAAATGACATTCAATAAAATCTTCTTGAATACTGAAAGGCACAAAGGTCCAAACAAAAACTAGGGAGAGAACTACAGGCGATATAAAGAAGATCAAAGTGCGATAAACGGGCAGAAAACAAGTATTCATTCAACGATGGCGATATTTAATACAGATTTTGCATATAATTTTTCTAATCAATGGCTAAAATTTAATTTTCATCATTCACGGATATTTTCAGTCTAGCCCAAATGTAAAAAAAATTATAGTTGCCGTGTTATTAACTGTTGTAGAGCAACCCTGGTTGCATTCTAATTACGACAATGATGTTTCAGCTCTAATGTTTTCAAAAATTACAACTGACTTTTTGAAGTTTAGATATTATTAATTAGAGTCACTCTTACTTAGAATCCATTTTACGGACAGCTCTGGTTAAACGTTTCCAGCAGATTCCAATTGTTTTTGTGAATGTCATCTTAGGTTGCTCAATCCTAAGATTGGTTGACTGCAGCCCTCCAGTTATGCTAGTTAGTATCTCTTCCTTTGTAGTTTTCTATTTATTTGATCCATGAAATTATTCCTGGGTATTCCTCTGTGGGATATTTTCCTCTATTTTGTCTTCAATTATATTCATAATTAAACCATTGTGCCTCAGTATATGTCCAATCCATCTTTTCTTCTTTTTTGCATGTTATTCCATTTGGTCCTTTCCTCTTCTACTTTTCTGTACACCTCATCATTTCTTATTTTCTTTTGTAAATGATCGAGTTATAAATTAAAAAGATAGACAATTTTTAACGTGCAAGACTGAGGGCAACATTTGCGTGGGAAAACTGGACAGAATTATATAAGTGAGAGCTATTATCTATGTTAAATATTCTCAGTACCTGGAATGTATAAAAGCACTTGTTTGCTATCGGTACTGTAACTTGGTTGGTATGTAAGGACAATTACTCTACCAATGTATGCTGTATTAGATGCATCCAAACTAGATATGGTAATTTATTCACGTTAAAAATGTCCCGAGGAAGATATTTTTGCTTACCAAATACATCTTTTGTAATGGAGGTGCTACAATGTAGACTTGAGGAGTGAACATCTAGTTTCGAAATCTCGAAATTCGCCTTGATGGAAGATGATTTGGTGTGTAAATGGTTTACAAACAATCCGGAAATTGAGAGATCCGAGTTCGTATCGCGGTGAAGTCAAATGATTTTTTCTTGGTGAATTTCAACCCTTAGTATGTATGCACCCGCGCGAGTGACTTCGTACCTCATCATTTGCCAATACAATGATTGAAAATACATCTTTTGTAATGTACTACGGAACCCGAAATCGGTCGATTCGAAACCAACGATATCCCAAAAAAATTCCTCTTTTCCTCAGCGTCGCAAAAAACCATTCGCTGTAAAATCTCTCTCCCCTTTAATGCTCGGGCATTTTACCAGCATACTCGTACAAATTTATCAGATCCAACGTTTACTGGAGGAATCAAGTCCGAAATAATGCGTCTTGGTAATTGGGGAGCGGGTTGAAAGCGTTGGATTGCTGCTGAGAGAACTGTTGCAGCAATAAATATCCATGCGTAAAGGAAAGAAGTAAGAAAGAGTTATGCCAGTTCGGAAAGAGCGGTAAGAGTAAGGTTCTTCTTCACTAATCGAATTTTTTGATCCAAGTGTCGATGGTTCCGACGGAATCACGAGAGCTCAGATGAATGTTTTGCTCCCACGTCATCGAAGCGAGTCTCGGTGCTTGCATCCCTTCGACGTATCCATTGCGGTATGGGGGCTCCGAGGGGATAATGACGAAATCGTGATGAAGTCTGCATTCTGGGGGAGTCATCTGCCGGTTTAAGGAGAATGGATGGATGGGAAAGCGGTCCTGGAATCGTCGGGCGAAGGAATGCGAAGGGATCGAGGGTGGGACTAAGAAACGAAGGTTTGGAATCATTACCGGAGAAAGGAAAAGGTAACAGAAGCAACGAGCTCTCGCTGTTGAGATGGGGAAACGAGAGGCGGGTATCTCAGGTGTGCGAACCTTGACTGGGGCCGTGAAGAGACATTATTTTGCAACGCGTTGACTGGAGCTTCCATTACGCTACTGCCTAAGTGGGGAAACCATTGTTGAAGATCATCAGCATGCTTACTTGCTAACCGCCGCAGAGGCGTGTGTGATGTTCGGGCACAGTGGGTGATGTTCGGACACAATCAGAGCGACACAGCGTAATCATGACGCCTTAACTACATCTCTAGGTCTGGCAGAAGCGATAAAATAAGAGAGATTCATTGCCGAACAGATAGGTACAAAAACTCGTTTTTTCCGCGCACAATAAGCGACCACAATAAAAAGTGAGCTCCACTAAATACAATCCCACAATACAATTCACCATTTCACCGCCCAAAATATTAACAAATAAAAACTGCACACACAATAAGCGACCACAATGGAAACTGAGTTCCACGAAATACACTTCCATAATACACGTCACAATTTCACCTCCCAAAACCTTATCCATTACATCTTTACACGGCTGGTGTCCTAAAACGCCACCTGCCACACACCCATGCCGGTGCTCGCAGGGTAATATGTAGATGTAGATTAATCCATGAAAGAGGAGAGAATAGAAAAACGGGGGAAAAACTGAAGCAATTTTTGCATGTTCACGATGTGTCCAATGGCGAGGCATAATGAACCAAAGCGTATTTTAAATGCCATCTTAGTTATGTTTTCATCTTATTTTCATTCCCCTCTGGCTGTATTACAATTTCTTCTAGTTAATTGACTGTATTAGTGCATTAATCGATAAGTATTGCTTCTTGACTACATATTTAATTTCTTAGAATTTATACATCAAATACGTTTTTCCATGAGTTTAAAAAAAAAACATCTCCACTGAATACTAAATTTCCGCCAATTTTTTGTCTACCACAAACACGAGAAAAAGTTGGGGTCTGCACTACCACATACAAATTGAAATGGATTATCACCAGAACTAGCAAGTATCCTAATTTTTCTAAACGAAGTTTGCTTGATTGCTATATTTAAAAAAGAATATATTCTACTAATTAGAAACAGTCAGTTTCATGCCCTGTGTCACGATGCATTCTCTTCTTTAACCTTCTCTCCCGACTAATTTATCACTGTAAATATCTCATATGAGAGTCTTTATTATCCATCAGATATCTGTCTCAAATGAGAGCTGTCAGTATCCGTCTAAGTCTTTTCTCTATATGTACCTTATCTCACGCCTTTTGCTCTCCCAAATCACTTTTACCGTCATTCTTCCGGCATGCTCCTGAAATGCCATCCAAACAGCGCTTAAAGAACTCACAATTTCAAAATCTCTCGACCACGAAATGTCATGCTCCACTTGTATGCTTTGCATTAATCTTTTCTCTTTCAAACTGGGAATGGGGTTCTATGTTTATTTCCTCATAATGGAAAGCGTATTTTAGCGACGTGGAGCTCAGTGTCACACTGTTACTGCTTGGCATGCTTTCATCTGCACCTGAACTGTACACCACGAGCTGGTGCGAACACGTGTGTAATATGGCGCTAGTTTCAAATACAGGTTATGTGTTTTACTATGGCGAAGAATGTAATATTTCTGGACTTGAGTAGTTGAGTGCTATATCCCAGATTATTTTTGGTCTCGACTTCGCACAGAAAAGTTACCTGACGTTTAATTTCGCTATCTCCGATAATTTAACCTTTTAGGTGGTTGGAATTAATTATGTAATCAAATGGTCGTTCGATATCGATAGTAGTCTTCCTTCGATACAGGTCTTCGCGACAATTTCCACCATATATCCACTATTAATGTGATAATTGAGCATTTACTGCCGTAACACGCCCAAGTAAATATGCAAATATGCGGAAAAAATTGTCATTTCGAATACAACTGCACTGCCGAATCAACAAAAACGTCGAACAACCTATAGTATGCTTATGGAGATTGCCGAAAAATATGCGCATCAATGGCGGATTTATGTACGTTGCGAAGACTGACATCGAAGGAAGAACACAATCAATATTGAGCGACCTTGTTGCAATCACTGAGTCTAGCGTAATCTATTTGATAAAAAATTGAACTCTCTGATTGATTCACTCTGCTCTACTCTCAGCTTAGGAAACCTGCTGTATGTAATAACCCACTTTCCTCGCAAATTTTATATTTAAGAGTAAAAATGGAAATTATTAATTGAACCTTATGCCATTACGCTCTTTTCTGACTGTACATTCGTTTTAGTGTTAAAATTAATTGCCCTTGCGAGTACGTAGCAAAATCGCTCCCCACCTATCCCGAAATTTTTGACTAAATTTGACTGACTCAGCTATTCCACTTCCTGAAAATACTTCAACCAACACTTCATTAATGTGACTTTAGTGGTAATATAGGATCTTGAGTGTACATTGTAATATTTTTTATAAATGTTGAAAATGGTTCTTGTGTCATATATCATTTCGGTGCATTTGTTTATGCGTTAGAACTCACCATACAATAAGCCAGGTGATAGAAGAAATAAAAATATTTTTCCTTATTTAAACAGTACTATGACTAGAATCTTCAACGGGGATTTCGAAATGTTTGCGAACTTTAGTTGAATTATATTTATTTTCATATATTTTTACGACGCGACACCTTGTTGTTTGCTAGAGATACTGGTTATAACTTCGCGTTTAGAATACAATCTGTGCGTATGTTATCGAATTATTAAGAAATAAGCCTCTTTTAACATTAGACTAAATTTTTAAGAGGCTCAGAATTGTCAAAAAACCAAATCAGCATTGAAAATTTCACTTTGGTCTTTAAATTGGGACCCCTACGAAGTAGGACTACTTTCAGATTTAGATCGAATACAGCGGAGAGCATCTAGATGTTTTAAAAATTGTTACGATAAGCATAGCGGTGTCAGTGAATTGTTGAGGGGATTATGGTTATAATCTCTATACTATCGAAGGGAAAAATCGAGATAAAATCTTTTACGAAAGATGTAATTTCTTTTTTCCGGACGTTCAATATATTTTACTAGAGCCAAACTATTATAGTAGAAACGACTTATTAGAAGGTATTATGGTAGACTGCAGAACCGATAGATTTTAAATGTAATTTTTTACGATAAAATACGTCACGTACAATATGACCATTTAATAGTTGCGATAGGTAAGTTCTGGGAAACTTTAACCCTGACTAGGTAAAATAAATTTTATTCCTGTGCTAAATATCGGAACATCATTATTAGCTACTAACCTCGCATGTAATTCCCGGCATGATATAGCTCTTGCATGATTTAGCAGTTTGTTGAACTATTTATCTGTCGTAGACATTATAACCAGCAAACGCATATTACGTAGTATGATGAATGGTGGCATGTTCTTCCATGTAGCACTCTCCTAGTTTCTCGTCTGACCGCACACTGTTGTCCTGACAACTTTTGGCCTACGCCTGGCATCCGTGGGAACGTGCGCGTTTCGGATTTCAGCTGGGATGAGTTCTGTATGCCTGGTGTGAAATCACTCGGTGACACATACCCTGGTGGATATTTGCATGGTATTTTTTTTTGAAACCCTTTACAAATGTCATAAATTATATAAAATGATTATTATTTTTTTAATTGTAAGTAAAGAAACACGGTCCCTCTAAGCCATATGGTTTGTCAGAAGGATCCAACACATGTACATAAAATGCGGCAAATAAAAAAATGGTGTATACAAAAAACACAAAAAAACAAGTTACAACAATTTATACTATTACAACTTGGGAACATTAAACATAGCCAGATTTAGGCATTCCACATTTTTGAATACTCAGGTATTCATGCCAAATATATAGAACATAACCAATCAAAAATGTTAAATTTCATCAAGTAACCATGCATGTACCTTTTTCTTTACTACCGCCATACCTTAAATATCATCAAGGTGTTTTGGCATGCAATTGAAAGTGTGTGGTACATATTATTTTGCTAGCCTTTTACCGTATGAATTGCAATATCGGTACGTTTCCAATACAGGGGAATTTCTTTTTGACATGCAATGTGTGTTTTTACATGGAATTTTATACTCTTTTTTAAAATAATTTTCCAATATAATTACCTATTTTATAAATTGGTCTACGGTTAACACTTAATATTTTCTACACAAATAATTTAATTCAGAATTAGCACAATATTTACCTTCAATATTAATGTTGATATATGAGAAATCGTATGCAAAGTTTCACGCAAATCTGAATATAAACAAGTCTCTCCTATAACTGCAATGCGTGCTGGATTGGGATTTCAAGAGTGTCTACTCAAGGAAGAGCCGGCAGACCGCGGTTTTGTGAAAAAAATTAACTAAAGATATAATTGCATGAGCGAAGCCGGTGAGTGATGGGGAGTTGATGGACAGGTTTAGAGGGGGAATTGAGGCACGAGGCTATTGAAAGCCGATGGACAGTGAGTGAAGGACAGGAGAACGGACACTACGTGTATTCGTCGGGGCTGGTCTCCTACGCGTGAAGTGCGTTTTACTGGATTCGAGGAAATGGTAAATTTGCAAGTTTTGATGGTTTTATTAATATTTCTTGTCTTAAAAGACTAGAAAAGTGTACAATATCATTGGAAACAAACAAAGGTGCGCATAAAATTATATATTTTTTGTATATCTATTTTTGCATTGATATCAATGCGGGCTGTGGAATTGTATTCCCTGCACTCGGCGAGTTTCTTTTCGGGTGTATTTTTAAAGATTTTTTCGATTGTACGTTTAACATTTTTATGCCCTATGGATTGGTCATACTCTTAGGAAGAGTGACTTTGTGACAAATATAAATGGACTACGTTGTGCGGGATTTCGAAGCGAAGATTTAAACATCATCAGTTCTCAGAGCCACGAATAAATCGATGTGCGGTGTGATTAAATACGAAGAGACACCCGTGATACAAGCAGTAGGGCACAGACTGGAGCTAGCAGAGCTTATTAGTACGTGGGTTGTACGGTGGAAGGAAACGGTCTAAGTGGCAAAGATATTAAAAGGAGGGCGGATTGGTAACGAAGAAAGAGGCGTTTGGCAAAAATAATTTCTAATAGCCAGTTACATGTGTTAACCAGTTTCACCCCCAAGCCATCTTCCTTTTCGGCGAATTTCAAGAGGGTTTATGCGAACCAGATGTTCCTGTTATCATTGTGAATTTCAACCCTTGGTTGTATAAGCAGTCAGCACCAATGCAAGTGACTTCGTACCACATCATTTGTCAATGCAATGATTGGAAATTCATCAATTTTCTTCGCTAAATAACAACAATACTGGGTTTAGCCACCTTGACAGTGGATTTGTAAGCACTCTTTCGTCTCAAGTGCTCCACTGTAGACTCTAGGCATGAACATCTAGTTCGCATAAATCACCCTCGGATTTCGCCTTGACGAAAGATGGTTTGGTGTTGTAACTGATTTACACATCTGACCGGCAATTGAGAGATCTGGATTTGAAACTCGGTCAAGTCAACGGATTTTTTATGGCGAATTTCAACCCTTGGTATATATGCACCCGTGCGAGTGACCTGCTACCACATCATTTGTCAATACAGTGATTGGAAAAAAGGAATAAGCTAATGCCAGAAATCTTTGTCGAGGAAGAAAAAGGCTGAGGGAAGACTCACAATGGAATGCAGCATTATGCAGAAGAGACACTTGCGTATGGAGGGTGAGAATTGGTTGCAGGCGTTTGAGATATGGGCGCGGAGAAGAATGGAGAAAAGGACGGTTTAGTGTAAGAAAGACGATTTCGAGGGAAAGTTGGACATTGAAAAACTGTCAATGTGCAAGAATGTGGAGGGAAAAAGTTTTACTTTGTCCACGGCCTAAATAGTTACCTGACATGGAAGTGGTAGACACGGAAGTTTGTAGGTACTGAGAGTGAACAGCTGAAAGATGAGACGAATAATCGGTCAAAGGATAAAGAAATGGGAGATTCTAGATGAAGTGGGGGAAAGTCAAAACAGATATTGGAAGAAAGGGTGAAGAAGTGAGGCTGCGCATCTATCCCTGCACCAGACTGCGCATCTATCCATGGATCAGACTGTGTACATACTCATATCCTTACATTGTACTGTGCATCTATATTTTTACAACAATGGGCATCTTTTCAAGCTTGACACTGCGAAACGACTCATAACGACTGCGAAAGGTTGTTCCGTATTTTTAAAGGATCGTATACGAGATATGGGCAGAGAGCTCCGCGGACCCCTCACCAGAGGTGGGTCGTTCGCGAATAAACGGGTCCGAAGGAGTGGGTCCATGGATTGAACGTAAGTACCGAAGACCTACTTCTGTGGAAAGACCGTTCCATTCTGTTCTTCGTTCCTTTCGGACCATCGGTCCTTTTGGTCCTTCGTTCCTTTCTGTCCGTCATTACTTTAGCTCCATTGCTCCTATCTTTAAGAGATAGGATGTGTTTATAACGCCCCAGAAATTCATCTGCTGATGCTAGTGGTTTAATTAGTACTACTTTTCTTGTTTGTGTAAATGAAACCTTTCTACGAAACCATCTAAAAAGTTGGCATTACTACCTTCCGTCTTTTATTTCATCCAGCATTCTTAAACGCTGCCATTACGGCATACCAAGTATTTTGAGGATTTTATGCATTCTTTAAACACCAAGAACATTTTAAAAATAAAATTACGTTGGCACCGATAAAATAGGAACGGTGAGCGGGTTAACAGGAACAGGTTCCTAGAAGTACCGGTTCAGAAAGAACGAGTTCCCAAAAATGAACGGGTTTGCCCATCTCTTTCTCTCACTATACACAGATTAGACTACGCATCTTTAGGTGCATTTAATTGAACATATTTTCTTGCATAGGAATGCAAATCGATCCATGAGTAAGACTGTGGAAGGAAATACCTTTTTCAAGAACGGCCTTACAAGCTACCTGACGTGGAGAGAGGGCGGTAGACACGGAAGGCTGTACCTACTGTAAGTGGACGGGTGAAGAATGATCGGTCCAAGGATAAGGAAGGGATCCGTCTATGAGGATGAAAAGGGAGGAGCAAGATGGGATAGAAGAATGTTGAAAAAGAGGAACTGGAGGAACGGGAGAGGAAGAGAGAAGGCGCGGGAGAAGGTGGAGATATACGAAGAGATTCCCTCTGGAGGCGGAGGACCGTTAAAAGAGCAGAGACCCGTAATTTCGCCTCCATTGACGAATCCATAAAATTAAATTGGCAGCAAGCTCGGCCTTCTTCATCCTGCTAGAAAGGAAAAAAAACAACCCTCCCCTCTCTTTAGGTACCCTTTATGATTTTCCCTTCCCTCCTACACCTCATACTGCCATCCCCATACTTCCTCCCCCGCGTCCGTTCTACGTAACCCACCCCCCGGGGACCAACCACCCCATCACCCTCCCCTTCCATTCTCCATCTGGATAACCTCCATTGCTTCCACCTCTCTGTGGCCCCCCACGGAAAATCGCCCCGTCTCCTCCACCTCCTCTTCCGCCGCCCCCGACCGCCCCTGCCTCCCTCGGCCCTTCTTTACTCGACTGCCCTTCTCCGCCCCCCCCCACCTGAGAACCAAGCCGAGGAATTCTTCTTCCGAAGCACGCTGGGGCATCACGCACTGGATTTTATCTCGTGGGCATATCTGACGACTGCATCGGCCAATACTCGGAAACCTCTGCCCCTCGGAAGAAAAATATGAAAGGGCAGGATGACGCAACGCAAATGACGAAACTTCTCGATTTAACTATCCTCATTTCCTTCTGCTTTTCGTTTTCGTAAACTTTTTCAATGCTAACATCACGTGGGCGTACGCTTAAAAAAGAAATGAAGACGGATAAATTACAAAATGAAGAAGTTTAAAGAAGAGTAAAAGAGTATAATATCACATGAAATACTAGGCTAATACATAATAAGAACATTTACACTTTACTCAGCCTTATCTGATCGTGAGCTCATATCAATAATTATTCTCAAACCCTGATGATGCAGATTCATTCATTAGTTGTTCAATCCTAAGATCGGTTGACTGCAGCACTTGTTAGTGCTAGTTCTCTTACCTCCCTGTATCTCTTCTCTGTACCTTCCTCTTTATTTGGTCCATAAACTTATTCCTGGGTACCTACTTTTGGCTCTGGGGACTTTTCCCTCTATTTTGCCTTCCATTATGTTCTCACGAAACTATCGAGTCTCAGGGTGTGTTCAATACATTTTGTTCTTCTTTTCGATTATGTGTTCCATCAGGTCCTTTCCTCTTCTACTCTTCTGTAAACGTCATCATTTCTTCATTTTTCCGTCCATTTTATCTTCAGCATCCTCCTCCAGCACTAGGTTTTTAAGGCTTCTAGTCTTTTCTGGTCATCTTTTACAATGGTCCTTGCTTCCGATTCGTTGAGTGCTCCGAGCACAAGAATGTTTTCACACACTATTCTGGCCCATTCCCTTGTAGTTCTTATCCAGGGCATTTTCCAACTACCCACGTCGCTTTTACCTTCTTTTCCCTTGATGATGAGGTGCAGTTGACCTGTTGTTGTTGCATATCACAGAATATATGTATATTGTCCGTCCATTAATTTATCTTCGGCATCCTCCTACCGTACCATGTTTTGAAGGCTTTTGGTCTTTCTGGGCCGCTTTTCCAATGTTCCATGCTTCTGATCCATAGAGTACTACGCTCCACACGAATGTTTCCACTTGTTTTTTTCCTAGTTTTTAGTTCTATCTCCTGTCTTTTTCCAATGAACGCCTTCTTAGCTTAGTTCATTCCCCGCTTGATGTCCGTTCCACGTAATGGTACTTACGAGATAGGTGAAGGATGCTCTTATTTCTCCCCACTTAGGCTGACTTCTACATTCAGCTCCTCTATCCCGCATTGTAGGGTGTTAGCCTAGGATGATGTAGAAATAAAGCTAAAAAAATATTGTTAAGTGATGATTATATTCATTTCCCATGTCCATTCCTCCAGAAGGCTTATGAAGATGTATAAAATGTGGTCAATATCTATTCACATTAAAAGGAGAACCATATGTACAGACTTGTGCTTCTATTTCTCTCCTAAAGTTCATGCTATTGCCTACCATTGGTGTAAATCTGTCTTATATTACGACGAGTGCATGAAGAAAATCGAGGAAATAGTTGATTTAGCAAGTTTTGATGGTTAAATTAATATTGCTAGTCTTTAATGGCTTGAAAGATGTACGATATCATAGTAAACAAAGGCGTGCGTAAAATTGATTATATTCTGTGGGTCTATTTTTGCATTGATTTCAATTCGGGCTGTGGCATTGTATTCCCTACACTTGGCGAGTTTCATTTCCCGCGTATTTTTTTAAAGATTTTTTCGTTTGTACTTTGCACTTTTTTATGCCAAATGGATCGGATGGACTCTGCGGCATAGTGGCTCTGCGACGAATATAATTGAACGAAAAATCAAGGGCAAAGTACTGAAAAAATGGAGAAATACTTGGATTCAACATAAACCAAATAAAGAGAAAAGTACATGAGAGGAACTACCAGGTAGTAAGAACACAAACATTGGATGGGAAGAATAGAGGGCTGCAATCTTAGGTTTAAAGGACCAATTATTGAATGAGGTTTGAAAGCTTCTTTTTCCAGCGCAATTGTCCTCCTCATTGTATTGCTACAAGGCTCAATTTCCTCTCTCGTACTTGGGTACTACTATAGAAGAAGAATACAACATAAAATAGGCACAATTGCTAAGATATTGGGAAGAGAATTGCGCCTGTGGAAAGGATGTTAGGAAACTGATGACCAGGCCTTTGGGTACGGGTAGAATAGGGAAACTGGTTAAAAAGAAAACATGAAGTGTAGCAATTTCAAAGCCTTGGACCAAAACTTAAACCGGTGGATTACCTTTATTATAGTATATAGCAACAAAAAATGAAAATTATACGAGTGTGAAAATAAATGAAGGTGTAATAGGAAAAGTTAAAAGCTACCGGTACCTAGGAACGATGGTGACAGACGACTGGAGAAGTATTGCAGAAATAAAAGCAAGGATAGCAATGGCAAAAGAGGCCTTCAGCCAGAAGAAAAACTTGCTATGCAATAAAAGCCTGGATCTGGAGCTGAGAAAGAGACTTGCTAAATATTATTCATGGAGCGTTTTCATGTATGGATGTGAAGCGTGGACATTAGGTAAGAGGGAAAGAAAAAGAATAGAAGCTTATGAAATGTGGATGTGGAGAAGGATGGAAAAAGTAAGATGGGTAGATAAGATGAGAAATGAAGTGGTTTTGAGCAAAGTAAAAGAAGGAAGATCGCTCCTAAAGGAAATAAGGAAAAGGAAACGAAACTGGTTGGGCCATGTGATGAGAGGGAAAAGTATAATAACTGTGGCACTTGAGGGTTCAATTGAAGGAAAGAAAACGAGAGGAAGGAGAAGAATTAAATTGGTGGATCAGGTCATGAACATCAGCTATGATGAAGCAAAGAAGGAAGCTCGGGACAAAAGCGGATGGAGACAGCAGTAGTGTACGGGACCTGACAGCAGGCAGAACACCAGATGATGATTAGCAACAATATAAACGATTGGCGCATGCATAGTATAATGTTTTAACGCTAAAAATTTTCAAATGTTATCGCAAACTAGCCACGGCATTACCCGGATGGTGTCGCCCCCTGAAAGTGCTGAAACTTGTTAATTTATGAATCCTCATTTCTATCCGTTCTTATTATCGTTAATCGTCAATCATTTTCTGTATTCTTACGCCAATGGTTTTTTTTTCCTTGAGCAGAAAAAGTTTCGGAGGGAATGATGAATCGGCGGCGGTATTGCTTAACTTTAGGGATTCGCCCAAAAATGTTCAGGGGCGAGAAAAATCCACGGATTATATTTCCTCTCTGGATCATTGACCATCAATGCGGGTGTTGTGTTGTAAGTATGTGGAATGGTAATCATTTAATCGGAAGAAATTGTCTGATATCCTGGACTTTGCCTGTAGCCCTATATACATGATCCTCCATATTATTCCATTCATGATTCCAACAATCTTTGAGGTCCTTGTCGTATTGTTGTCATACTTCTGTTTCCACGTCACGATATCCAAACAGATCTATTCCATTATAAACTTGTAGTGATTCAAGATGGATTCTTTTAGGACTTTTCACTGGATTAGATTCCTTATAATGGCCGACGTTTCGACAGAAGACTTCATCTACGATCTACCCTGCGAGCCGCCGTATGTGCGTGTGGCAGGGGGTTTTAGGACACCAGCCGTGTAGAGATGTAGGGTTTGGAGAGGTGAAATGGTGACTTGTATCTTGGGAGTGCATTTATGGAGCTCAGTTTTTATTGTGATCGCTTATTGGGTGTGGAAAGAGTGCGTTTTTGTACCTATCTGTTCGGCAGGGTATCTCTCTTAACTTATCGCTTCTGTCAAACCTAGAGATGTAGTGTGGGGTCATGAAAATGTTCTCTGTGTCGCTGTGAAACACACTAGTTCCAACTTTTTCAAGCAACCAAAGCCTAGCGTGTAGCCTCCGAGTCTCTAGGGGCTCCCACCTTAATCTCTCTAAAAGTTGTGAATCACTTTATGTTCGCTCGTAGCAGTTTTTAACGAAGCGTGCTGCATTTTTCTTTGTATTCTAATAATGTTTTGTTCAAATTTTAATGACCAGCATGCACAAATAGTGGGCGAATATCAATGGAGAGATGGCTAACGTAATCCCTGTAGAAGAGGACAAAATTTCGACTCGCAGAAAAGGAAATGCATCTGCCGGTCCACCATTCATCTCCTTGTATGTATTTCTCCCATCGCTTTTTTAAAGAGACTGGTCTGAAAAATTTCTCATCACCTATTCCGGGAGTCTGCTCCCAGCGCCTCTAGCGGAGAGTATTTCTCTTCCCTCCCCCTCTCTCTCTCCCGCGCGCCGAAGGAATTATGGACAGGAATGCCAAGAATGACAATGACATGCGGGGACGACTGACAGGAACAATCACGGAGAGAAAGAGGAGCCGAGGGAAGCTATTTCCCGAAATATAATCCGCAATTATGAATAAAAATGAAACCAGGCTGGGAAGCAGACATGAAAAAGTGAACCCTGTCACATTTCAATTTCATAGTTGAAGACGAATATGAAAAAAGACTCATTTACAGTGCAACTATGAATGGATTGACGTGGATATCAAATTCAAACCTGATGGAGTTATACTCTATTGCTATCTAAATATCTGCTTAATATTAAGGTGATAGAATTCAGGTTTAGAATGTCATTATTTCCACGCACAATAAGAAATAATAATCGTTGCGATGTCTACATGTACATCTACATCTTGGAATTACCTTATCTTCTGATATATCGTGGGGAACACATATACAAAAGATATGCGGTACAGCACTAAAGAAACTAGGTTGTGTTAAGCTTATTATAGTAAGGTCCTCGGATGAAAAGCCAAAGACAGATGCTACTCCGCTCTGGTTAGGCCACACCACGAATGCGCCGCGAACATTTGGGGTCCTGGTCATAATGATTTAACCAATAAAATAAATAAAATGCAAAGAAAAGCAGCGCACTTCATTAAATACTGCTATGAATGAACATAGTGTCTCACAACTGTTAGAGGGATTGAGGTGGGAGCCACTAGATACTCGGAGGCTGCACGCTAGGCTTATGCTGTTTGAGAAATTCAGAACTGATATTTTTCAGAGCGACGTAGAGGATATTATCATGACGCCTCACTACATTTCTAGGCCGGGAAGATACGATAAAATAAGAGAGATACACTGCCGAACAGATTGGTACAAAAACTCGTTCTTTCCGCGGATAATAAGCGACCACAATAAGAACTGAGCTCTTCTAAAGACACACCCATAATACATGTCATCATTACACCTCCCAAAAACTAACATCTTTACACGGCTGGTGACCTACCACTCCCTGTCACACTCCCATGTGGTGGTACGTGGGGTAGTATGTAGATGTAGATACGTATTACCCTGCAAGCCACCACAACCCCCTGGGGAACAATTCTTAAGGGGGCTGTATAACTCGACCGAAAACACCCTCGTAGTTATGGCTTTTGCCGCGGCCTAGGAGAGATATTCGTCTTCCCCTCCATTCCCCGCCTCGGACAACAGCGCCACTGATGTCACGGTGGAGAATGCGTTGCAAGGGTTCTGACAAACGGTCACAGCGACGTTACAGTATGCAGTTTTCAACATTTTTATGATCCTCCATTGAAATGAAGGATTCCCGTTTGCAGTAATTGCAAAGATTCACAGACATATACGCGGTTAGCGTCATGATGATCACCTGAATTTCTTAATAATCACTTTCCCACCGCGGTCGAAAGTGCCTCGTGCTATAGGTTTTCTTTAAATTGCAGATCAAATTTGTTGAAAAAAACCGCGTGGACATCTACGGACGCATTTTCGACCGTGGTATACCGCTTCCTTAAGTGCTGTCTAAAGATTAACTATAACTAGCCCTCTGAATCAGACGTAAATCCTGTACTAGATCTTTCCAGAAGAATCACTAAATCTGTTTGAGTGCTCTGTAGTTCCACGTCGAAAAAGGAATAATCAAGTTAAATTTTTTAGTATTGATGGCTTTTATTCTAACATATCTTTTTCAAAAAAATATTACCAACAATATTTGAAATTTTCTCTGTTGAAAAAAACTATTCAATATTTCCCTTTATTTTCAGGTAAGATGAAAGGACTACCTAGAACGGGAGTTCTTGAAGAAACAAAAAGCTTGAATTGTGAGTGAAAAATCTATAACTTAACCCATATTTTAACGTTTATAAATATTATTTGGTAGTTAATTTGGATAATAACGAGCAAAGAAGACTTTCTCCGGTGGAATTTTGTGATATTGGCTCTTGATTTCTTTCTTTTAATTTTTCAACCTCTTTTGAAATGTGAAACCATCAGAAATGTAATCACATACAGGCACATTACCCAGATTTCGTTGAACTGCCACCGTCGTAAGGTAATATAGTCTGGTGGAACTATCGTATTTTTATGTTCCAATCCTGGAAGTACCGGACCACGAATGCGAGAGCTCTGGGCAATGGATGATGACATAGTTACTGATTGTGAGTGGTTTATCGGACAATGATGAAAGAGCTTCACCTAATCAAATCACTTTAATGACGACGATAGTTTATCAATTTAATTAAATCGTCTATCGGGATTATATTACACTGCATCCTATCACTTAATGTGGATGGAAGTACTGAGAATTGATTGATATCACTGAATTTATAAGTTAAATTGAGCAGTTTTGATCCATTTTTAACCTGTCCGCAATTTTTTATCGAATTATTTTGTTTATATTACGTATAATGGTGAAGATAACACTTTTTTATCAGATTTAAGTTCTGTTTTCCGTCCGTAAGGTCAGGAAATAGTTAGAGATTAAACTGCTTGAAAATTATTGATATAACTGAATTTATAAGTTAAATTGAGTAATTTTTATCCATTTTTAACCTGCTCACGACTTTTTATCAAGTTTTTTTGTTTGTGTCGCGTATTATGGCGATGATGTCTCTTTATACACCAGATATAAGTTCCGTTCTCCGTCCGTAAATTTCTAAAATTGGTGTAGAGTTAAGTGCTAATCTGCACACCTCTGACAATATAGGTACCCTCAGGAAGCTCTCGAGATAATTACTCTCCTATATCATGCCAAAGTTCTAAGTTATAAGTTGTTGGCTAAATATTTTTAAGGTTCATTGATATTTATCGTTCTTCTTTATTCATTGGATAAACTATACAAACATTTATTGTCCTTTATTTCTTACATTAATGCGAAAAGAAATCAGTATGAAGTGAAAATACGGTTCATTATTCTTTGAAAATTGACAAATACTTCAGACTTCTCGTGTAGTTCAAATATTAGGGTGATGACTCGGTGGTGGAATTAAAAATAATTAATCTCAATATCAGGATAAAGGAGGGTTGATACTGTTGGTAGAAAACGGCCGAACCTGATTTGTTTATTGTCTTTATTCGTATAGTTTTACGTGAATTCGATTATATCCCCCTAGTTCCAATTTTGAGCCTTATTAAACGTTAATTGAGGAAATAAACACACCTTAACACATACTCCTGAGCCCCATGTTGAATTGGCGGGACAAACACAAGCTACCATCAACAATGTTGCTCATTAGCTCAGATGTTTATATTTTGTAAATATTGGTAACGGCCTCTAGATATTAGACTATTTAGAGTAAAGTAGCCTTTTCCACGCAATAACGTATTTATCATTGTAGAAATATTTTCAATAGTAGTACTTCAACAAAGTTGCTCTTTGCCACAAACGTTTATATTTTGTAAATATTGGTTTTGGCCCGTAGATATTTGACTATTTACAGTAAAATAGCTCCTTCGACACGCATCTCGATAAATTAAATTTATTTTAATAATATTGGCATATCTGAGTATTTTGTGTATGACTATATCTTATATCTTCTGAGTATATCAGTGTCGAATCAGTATCAGCTAGCGTGGATGTCATTGTAGAGAGGCAACCGATTTGGTAATAATGGTTGAATCGTCTCCAAACCGTTTATGTGATTGAATTGGAAATTATCACCTCACATTCCAATGATTTATGTCGATAAAAATCGTTTGTTGGCATCAATGCGTAGTTTGGTGATTCATGCATGCGCTACCGTCGCGTCGGCCACATTCCTTCCCAGCGTTCCCCTTGGTTCCGCTTTACAACCATCTCGCTCGTTGATTTGAGCCACAGCTGAGCATGCATTCTATTCTCAGAACTGTAGTTTAAAATGAACGAACGGGGATGGGAGGCGTGTTTACGATTCCCGTCCTGGCCCCGGTTATTGATCCTAAGCTCCGCTTTAAAGCCTGTGTGTTGTGGTCTCGCAATGAAGTCCGCAGTTGTTACAATATCGCTGCATATCCCCACCATGTTGACTCCTCCGATAATTTTCGCACTCTCTTGAATGCCACGCCGAGAATCTTTTTTATTGTGTTTTTATCTCTTTGCAAGAATTTTTGCTTATCATCCGAAATTCGAAAAAAAATGATTTCCCGGAAAAAATGGTTCTTGCTTATGAAAGGGTGAAACGCTTCATTTTCTATGGTGAAGAGCAGCTTAAAATTAAAGGGTACCTATCGACTCTTTCTTTACACTTCCGGGTTGAAATGTTAGATTACTTATCGTACCATCAAATCTGTAAAAAAATAGCCAATAGTTAGTTTTTTTTTCATGATGCTAAGCTAATATGTGATAATCTAATTTCATTGATTTCTATTACGTTTAATTAGATGCCGTGAATTTTACTTGTTCACGTTGTAAGTTATTTGTCGTAAAAATAACTTATGTATTCCCAAGATTTTATTTTTCTTTGACCATTAGCTTCGGAGCAAGGCCGGTCAGCATATGGCATCCAAGGGTCAATTAACACTTTGCTTGCCGGCCTTTCAATTGAAGATCCTTTCCTCAAAAATCTCGGTTAATGAACTTTTTTTTACCATTAAAATTTAATTTGTGAATATCTACCGGAAAGACTGCAGCCTTACCATTACCTCCAGCTTCCGTCCATAGCTCTCAAATTGTTGATGCTATCATTCTTGCCAAAGCGAGAAAGTAATGGACAAAAATGTGGATTTTTTATGCAGTAATCATTGATCGAATACAAAATTTTTGCCATAGTAATAATGTGGTGATCAAAGTGTCTTAACAAATAAGCGTATATTTAAAAGTATAACTTTTCTCTTTCAATGATGCGCATAGCTGGATATATTAAATCATTTGACCGCAGTGATGATATAAGCACGAATTTTCCACGGGCTTCCCGCCTTCTAAAAGCCCCCATGATTGGCCAAAGTTTCCATATCCTAATCAATCACTCTCTGTAGGGCAGTTAAGTGAATTATGAGCCTTTAACTTACAAAGAAACCGAGAAGAATTCTTCTTATTCTGACGAAGCACCTTCATGCTATTATTTACTGCATGGACATGCATAATCTTAAAATACCTTAGTGCATTGAACTTTACTGTAATTTCCAATGGATTTTCCTGCCTATGTTGTTCGTTTATTTTCATCTTGCTCTCATATGACCTTCAGGTTAATATTTACTTTGTTCTTTGCATCTCTAAGACTCCATCAAACTTGATGGCATTAAAATGTAATTAACTTGTACGCGAGTCTCATCAAGGAGACCGTTTAAATCTCATAGTGGTGATGGATCATGTCTCACTTAAGACATGAATTTATTTCGATACATTAGAATATGCCTGAAAAGCTGGCTCTGCGAAATAAGGAACCAATTATATGTCTATAACTACAAGTATATTTTTACTACTAGTTATCTGGCAAATACCATAGTATATTCAAGGACGTTTTTTTGTTTTTTGGGTTAAATATTACTCCTTGGCATTGAATCTTGTTTTTTCTCGTATCACACTTAGAATCAACCGCTTGATACTCTGTGACAGCTAAATATAATCGGTTGATGGGAAATTTTCACCAGGAGAGAACTTTACCCTTTATGCGATTTGATAATATCTGGTCTGTCTGTATGATTGATAAGTTGAATTAAGTAATTGAAATTAATTCGAAACAAGTCTTTTATTGAAGTGAAGGCCATTTTACTTTTTTAGGAATTCCATTTCCACACACATTTTTGGTTAAATGTACGTATCATATCATGTGGGAAATGTCTACGAGAGCAAAACTATGAGTTAGGTGGCGAAGATAATAGAGAAATCGAGGATATTATTTGTATGTTTGGTTTAATATAATTACTTAGCGTTTAAACTCGTTTTTTTCGTACCAAACATGGAATTAACCACCTGATGTTCTGTAACAGCCAAGTAAAATTAAATAATGGAAACCTTTCTCCGAGAGAGCACTGTACTCTCTTTGTGATTTGTAAATATTTAGCCTGTCTGGATGATTTATGAGATGTTTTGAAGTTAATTTCGAAAAAAGTCTATTAGGGAAGTAAAGACCGTTTTACTTTTGGAACAATTCCATTTTCATACACATGATTGTTTAAAAGTTAGGATGTGCAACTTTTTCACTTGATATTTTCACCAGTGATAGGCATTTTTTGAAGATAGATTTAGCAGTAAACAGATAAAAAAAAGATTTAACGGACAAACAGCAGTGCGGCGAAACTACGCTTTGCCCCTTTTGGAGTATAGAAGATGAGCCCATTGTTGTGAGAAGGCCAGGCACTTCCAATAGCTTCCACTGCACGAGCACCAACGCCCTATCTCCTTTCCTCCTTCCCCGTGATGCAACCGAAATAGAATCCTCGACCCATTCCGAGTCGGAATGATGGCTCCATTTCGCGCTTCTTCTGTTTTATTAGCGCCTCAGTCCTTCCGGTTTGGTCTGGTGGGGGATGAGGAGGTTACAGAGGGCGGCCAGGCAAAGCGTTTGTATGCCCTGACTTGGGAGGAGGAGAACGGAGGAAGGATATGGGAAGGAGGCCGCGAAGGAATGGGTTAGAGAGAATGTTTGCCTTTCTCGTCCCCTGTGCCGTCTCTTCTCCTGTCAGCCGGTTGCCTAAGAGACACCATCAGACCATTTACCACTCCTCCCCCCTCAGCGCCAGAGTTCCCTGCCTCCCGAAAGCGATTTCTGTCGCCCTAGAAAAGAGGGAACAGCAGGCGTGATATATGCCCTCGGAGCACGACTTAGGAACACGACGCCGAAGCATGAAAGACATTCAAAATGTTTGGTAGGGGGCGTGACAGAGCGAGTTTGGAGACGCTTTTCGGAGCGTGAAATCTGCTGGAAAAGGTTTCGTGGATATTGTGTACGTGTACCATATATATTATGGGTACACCCGAGGCGCGTTTCTCAAGTAAGGGGTCTTGGATATTGAAATGTGAACACTTGAAAAAATGAAAAGCTTGTTAGTGGTTCCTAGCACATACATATTTATGTACTCTATTTGCTATGATGCCCATTGTCGTGGATTTAGTCCTTTTAGGCTTCATTCATGTTTCGAGATGCCATGGTTTCGTTTTTATTTTAAAATCGTCTTTCAGAGGCATGTCAATCGGAAGGTATACCAAATTATCATACACTTCATATGAACTATCATGCTTACGTTTCTTCAATATTTGCCAGTCATGTCAATCCATGCAAGTACGTGTATATCTTTAAGTTGGTTACTCATAATTGTACACATACAAAACATGTGTGGCACATAATTTAAAAAAATAGGTTTTGTTAAACGTATAGTAGGAAGGTCCTCGGATGAAAAAGTTGAAGAGAGATGTTACTTTGCTCTGGTTAAGCCACACCTCGAATACGCCGCGAACATTTGGGACCCTGGTCAAATAGATTTAACACAAAAAAATGAAATACAAAGGAAAGCATCGCGCTTCGTTAAAAACTGATACGAGCGTACATATGGTGTCTCACAACTTTTAGAGGGATTAAGGTGGGAGCCCCTAGAGACTACACGCTTGAGTTAGGTTGCTTGAGAAATTCAGAACTGATGCTTTCAGAGCGACATAGAGAATATTATCATTTTCCCTCATTACATCTCTAGATCTGACAGATGCGACAAAATAAGAGAGATACACTGCCGAACATATTGGTACAAAAACTCGTACTTTCCGCGAACATAAAGCAACTGCAGTAAAAATTGAGCTCCACTAAATACACTCCTATAATACATGTCTCCATTTTATCTCCAAAAAAACTTACACCTTTACACGGCTGGTGACTTAACTCTCCCTGCCAAATGCCCAAGCGGTGGCTTGCAGGGGATTATGTAGATGTAGATTTTTTGTTTTTTTTTAAATGCATTTGCTAACATAGATTATGTTAATGTGGTATTAAATATCTCTCAGCCGATTTTTTAATGGATTGTTTTGTGTTTAAATTGTGCTATCGTCGTCATACTGCTTTGAACTTTGTTCACTTCTATAATGACTGTTCGTGATACACCATATGTGCTTGTAATCATCAATGATTTAAACAATCATCTATGAATGTTAAATCATGCAGATTGAACCTGATGATGCCGACTGAACAATTATATTATATAAAAGGTGTATTTTTGCTATTCGGAGGAAATCTGTGCGTATGTCATGGAATTTTTTCGAAATACATATCTAACGCCATAAGGTTACGTGTTGAAATAACATTGAATTGCCGCATAAACAAATCGGTGACATAATTTTTTCGGCTTTAATTTTACGTATTACTGTTTATTTCATGTATGGTTAGTTTCACGCAACAAAAATCGCTCCAAACACCTTAAGTTAACCTGTGCATAATTTAGTCTCCAATAATACGGCACTCAACCCTTGGGTTAGTCTCCTCGTTTGGGTTAGCTTAAGTGGGTAACAAGTCTTAAAAATGTTAATATTGGCATTGAGTGTGTTTTTTATTGACAAGTGAAATTTGAGGAAACTGTTGCATTTAATGCGTTAACTGTCCACATAGGGTAGTCATGAAGTCCAAAATACGTTAATTCTGGAGACTTGCTGAATGCTGGATCATTTCATGGATATGGTGAAGTTGCTTTCGCGAGTACGCATTTGAATCTTAATAGGAGACTTGATGGTGTAGTCGCTCGGTGTCAAATGGCTTTCTGTGCCTACGCTTTAAGGGATAAACATTGAATGTGATAGTGTTCGTACCTATGTCGAGAATCTGTTTGCTTTCGTGGATAAAACTGTTGTTCTGTTCTATTACTTGTCACTATACGGCTAAAATGATATGCTAGCGCTAAAAAATTGCTTCAACACGAGATGTTGACATAATTTATTCAAGTAAATGCTTTACCCTTACAAAGTATCATACGACAGGTACACGCAGCTGATCATGTTATCTGTACAATGAGCCATTAACTGGCAATTGGCATTGCGTTAAACTGTGGTTTCGTCATCATACTGCTTTGAGCTTCCTTCATTTCTATACTTTCTCTTCTTGGTGCACCATTTGTGTTTTCGTCTCGACTAAAATCGGTGTGACCATTTTCGTCAAAAATTCATGAAGTCACCTTCATATCGTCATCCGTGATGAGGTATTTATGAGCGAAAAAAAAAAACGTAATCCTTTGGGATCATTGCTTTAAATAATTTTACTTACAAAGAAAACTCTCACCTAATGTATCGTATATCAAGAGCATATGTAGATCAAACGAATCTGCAGAGAATTCTGAGTACCCTTCACTGTCCAGCAGTTGTAGTAATTCTCATGGAAATATATATATTATTGGATTGCTGTCGTATATCGTATATCAAGAGCATATGTAGATCAAACGAATCTGCAGAGAATTCTGAGTACCCTTCACTGTCCAGCAGTTGTAGTAATTCTCATGGAAATATATATATATATTATTGGATTGCTGTGTTACATTAGTGTGAAAACTGTAAACGTTCTTATTTTCAAACTTTTATTTTGAGTTAATTTGGAGGAAACCAACGCAATCAGCGTATATTATCTGCTTCTCGCGTCCAGAAAATTCGGAGAAAACCAGTATTTTCAGGAGTCAACGGCACGAAATATGACCTTGTGATCACCAGTATCGACCATTTCCTTCGTTAACATTTAACTATTAAATCACAAAACTGTTTATTCGAACGCTTTTATGCTCTACGCACATTATATCGTGTTCCAAAGTAAGAGAGGTTATAAAATTTACACAAGTGATGGCGAATGTGGTAGATATTTACTTACAGGTGGAATGAACGAAATTAACTCAATCACCTTATTTTCTCTGCTTCTGGCGACCAGAAAATTCGGATAAAACCGGTATTTTTCGGAGTCAACGGCCCAAAGTATGACCTTGTGATGACTAGTGCTAACCATATACTTAGTGTTCATTTATTTTTTGAATAACAAAACCGTTTATCTGAACGCTTTGATGCTCTACCCATATTTTTATGCTGGCTGGATATTTATCTTTCTCGTTCAGCCTATTCAATTAACGAAACGATAGTAATGATTTGTATGAAGGACGGGGTCAAAAGAATCTCAATGCTATGCATTGAAAGGTTCTGGAAGTAGGGTGAAATGCATATAGTGCTCAATGCCGAATTTATATGGATGTGATACAGTTACGTGGTTTATATCTTTGCTCTCGTATCCAGCGTACGTAATGTATCGTATATCAAAAGTATATGTAGATCAAACGAATTTACAGAGGATTATGAGTACCCTTCACTATCCAGCAGTTGAAGTAATTTTCATTGTAAGCTTAGCCATAGCAGTATATTCAAAATAAAGCATTTAATGTAGCTTGCAATAAAAGCTCTTGCCTGTATATCGTTTTGTTTTATCTTCTTCTTTTTACTTGATTGAAGAATAAAACGTGACAAATGATGTTTGAAAGAGATGTCATTAGGAATTTTCTGAAGCATGGGCCTCCAAGTTTATTCAAAGAGAAGCATTTAAAGCAGCTTGTGATAAAAGCTCTTTCCCGCACATTACCTTCTGACGCTTCGTTGCTAAGTGCTAACTATGACAAGCTGACCTTTCATTATTCTGTATGGAACGGAGAGTACATTAGAAAATAAAGTACGCCAAGTTTTGTCCATTTTCAATGTTCACACCGTTTATAAGTCACCTTCATATCATCATCCGAGATTAAGTAATTATAAGCGGCAGAAAAGTGTTCGTAATCTTTAGGGATAAATGCTTTAAATACTTTGCGCTAGTGAAATACTTGTATTTTCTTTTGTGTTGAAGCGTATAGAATGCAAATTAATTTATAGAAATTACTTATAACCGCTCCCTTTATGAGAATGTCATCATTAGTTGTTCAATTATTAGATTGGTCGACTGTTGCCCTCCGCCCATCCCTATGTTATGTCAGTTTCCTTACCTCCTCATATCTCTCCCTATGTACATTCATCTTTATGTGGTCCATGGACTTCTTCCTGGGTCCTCCTCTGGGGACTTTTCCCTTAATTTGCCTTCATTTATGTTCTTCACAAACTTATTGTGTCTCAGAGTGTGTCCAATCCATCTTGCTCTTCAGTTCACAATTGGGTACCATATAATCCTTTCCTCTTCCATTCTTCTGCACACTTTGACATTTCTTATTTTGTCCGTCCATTTTATCTTCAGAATTCTCCTTCAGCACCAGGTTTCGAAGGTGTCTAGTGTTTTCTGGTCAGTTGATATGATAATATATCATGCGTAAATCGCGCCCAATATGTCCTGATCATTGCTCTCAGCTAAATTGAAATTAGCTCAATTTGGAGTGTTTCCCGGTACATTCACATCTAACTATGATTCATGTGACATTTTTAAAAATATGTAATTGATGTCAAAGTGTTCTCAGTATGCATGAGCGCAGGTGGGAATAATTTTAAAGCCACATTTCCTTATCTTTCCTGCTGTAACCAATACCGAGCCTCAATTCAATTTTACTCTTCTGGGAAGCAATCAGGAAACTCAAACAGTGCTACGACACCTTTAAAATGGAGGAGGAAAGTTGTGAGATGGAAAAGGGAGTAAAAGCAAGGATTTGTGAAAATAATGAACGGCTTCTCGTTCCAAAAAAAGATAAACGTGAATGAAAATCTCTTGCGACAAAATTCAACAACTCGGAGAGTGTTTGCGAAAGCAATTATCCTTCCACGCTAGATCGTCTCTTGTACCTGAACGATTCTGGCGCCCTTGTTATATATACGTTTGCCATATAAACTCATGCTACTAAGTCTATGAGCAGAGTGTGGGCATGAAATATACCCTATTGTCGCCATCAAAATAGTATTGACCTGGAGTTTGACATATTGCACATGAGCACTGGGCATGATTAATAGGACATATTATACAGTTTTCGAAAGAAAATTTATCTACCTTTAAGGTAGTTTAAGCGAATTATCATTTTACCTATAAATCAATGAATTTGGTCTCATTTTAAAAAATATCTTACCCTTCTAATGACACCATAAATTCAACCCCTCACATTATTATTTTTGGAGATATTTGCCAAAAAATTCCAGCCCTTTTACATGGGAAGTGGTACGTGTATGCACTCCAGAGAGACATTATGTACAAAATGCGGAATTTCTGACTCTTAGATGTCGTAAAAAAACTAACAGGGTGTAGTTTGTATGTTTTCTCAACTATTTTTTTTTAATTAATCGTGTCGTCACCGCAATAGGTTCTTGGGTATCACATAAAACTTCCGTTTTGAAGGAGTTTCAGACGCACCCCGCGAAAAAAATGAGTCAAGTTAAAGACGTATTTAGATATTTTCATATAATTAATTATCATTTCTGTCATATAGAACTGTATTATTGCACCATTAATGATGCAATATTTGATTCATGTATCCTGCAGCTGGTGAAATTAAAACATATAATTCGAATATGGTCTCTATTATGACTAGGGAACTATCTCGCTTGGACTACCTTAAAATAAAATAAATTTTTAAACGATATATTTCGCCTGCTTGATGTTAGTCTTAAGAAAATTTCAAATAACACGGTGAAATCGGTCAACTTCACAACTCGGTCATATTTACAAAACTGTGGAACAACAATGGTTGATTAAATAATTTTCAAAACTTTATTAGAAACTGACTGTGCCCGGCATTCGTTGCTATGCTTCTTTTTCTTTCTAAGTAGGCACACATGTACAAAGCAGACGCATTTACCTGCACAAAATAAATGAAAGGCAATGATTTTAATCTTTTCTGGGATCAAAATGGGTCCCTAATCGATTTTGAGACCTTGTCCAATGAATTCCTCGTCCCTCGGATTTAATAATTTAAAAACCTTCGCGAGTACGCGCACAACAACTTCTCGAAGTTTCATCGTAACCTGATGAATGGTATTGGAACGCATAGTAGACAAACAAATATTTATTTTTATATATTAGATAGAGTAGGGAATAGAGTAATAATCATGAAGCCATAAACATTCTATTAACACCGTCCATCGACGCTGAACGGTTTACACGCAATAAGCTTATAAATCGATTGGGATCAACACATTTTGTGCAAGAGAGTTTTTGTTAAACTATTGACTCATTTGCATAACTTAGAAAAGAATAATGAGAGCCATGGCGTAAAAAAAGGCAGAGTGAGAAATCTGGTATAATGCGATACGCCATAATGTTGGGCAATTTTACCGTGTTTTAGTCATTTTTGAGACATAAATCAAGCAGGCGAAAGAAATCGGCCCAAAATATGTTTAATTTTAAAGGTAGATCAATTTTCTCTCCAAAGATGTTCATAAGCCCTGTCAATTATGCTCAGTGTTCATGTCGAACAAGTCCAGGTCTATACTTTTTTTCACGGCGACATAGCATTGCTCGTATACATATGGACTATGTATGAGAGTGAATCGTTTGGTTTCATATTCACCTTTTTTGGGAATAAAACGCTGCAAAAGATGTTTGAAAGTGATGTCATTGGTAGCTTTGCGAGCTCAAGTTTTTCGGTAGGAATGAAAATCGAGAGAAAAGATTTGAAGAAATAAAATGTATAAAAACTTACACTTCAAGTCATCTGAATCAGTTGTGTGGGTTTGTGATCGTGGAATCCGTCCGTGGTGTATAGAATTGGAAGGCAATGAACGCATACAATACACATATGTTTTCCTAAATGTGCGCTGGGAAAAAGATAAGAAGCCATTCTGCATTTCATCGCTTGCCGGAAAATCTCAGCACAGGAGCGTCATATTCACTCCTCCCTCCCATAACAAACCCCTTCTGGGTATACCCTCGAAACCCCTTCCTCTTTCCCTCTCTCAGGGTATGATATTTCCTTCAGAGTCTCCTTATCCCCTTCTCCCCCCTCTCACACATTTATATGAGAGTTCTCCATTGTTATCCTTCCACCCTTGTACACCATGCTTGAAAAAAATAAAGAGAAACGCGGGGGAAAATAAGTGTAACGATTTTCATCTTGTACTCGCGCCTAAAGGAATTCCCTTGATGGAGGATGCTGTATTTTTCCCGCGCCTTTGAAATAAATAAATACGGATTCTCGATATGTTATCGCTTCCAGTGGAAAATGCTTATAAAAAGAGAACTGCAGGAAACTTCAGCAGCGACTTTCATGAACGTGTGCGGGCCATGGGGTGTTTTTTTTTTCCTTGAGCTCGGATTGGGATATCTCTTCCTTTTGAGCGTGGATGTATTCCGTGTGGTTGATCCCTCCGGTAGTTGAGCGTATCTTTCATGTAACCCGGCGAGTTACTTCTATCCTCCTCTGTTTGTGCATTAGTCCTTTTCGTACCCTCGTTTTCAATAGCGTTTCCAGCGATTTTGTTGTACTTTTATTTCCGAATTCCCCGTTTCCTCACCGGATCGACGTGAGGTTTTATTATTACGCTAAACAGCTTACGCTCCTGTGAGCAAATTTGCTACGGGTGTACTAGGAAATCAATACCTCCGTTTTAAAAAAATGAAAAAAAAAATGTTTTTTTTTTTAAGTTCATCTCTAAGAGAACATTTTTATGAACTCCTGGTGCTTCCAATTGAATAAACTAAAGCTCGAGTGATTGCGGAAAATGAGTTTATCGTGTAAGTTAAGACCTAAGTACTCCGGCCATGAACTTGGGTACATTATACATGTGACGGTTATTATTTTTTCTTACGTTAATAGATGACTTGCAGCAAGTTATTTTTGGTACTCGGCCATCGAAACATTGTGATGGACAATGAACGTTTGGAAAAATAGAATAAATAATTCGAGGGTATTGTTTTTAAACAAATTTCCTTGTGAAAATTTAACAAAAGATAGCTCGTAGCTTATCGGCTTTTATTGAATGCCTTTCATTGATAGATAGATATTTATTGCTCATATGCCTTTGATACAGATAAAATACAGTTAAAAAATATGTAAATTTTATAAATTTTGCATGTGAGCTTTATTTAGCTCTAAAGGTTTCCCTGTTTGTAGCTTCCATAAAAAACAATGGTGCATGAATATGATGCAAAATATGTGACAATACATGCAGTTTGTGAGGATAATTATTTAGTAACTGTAATAAGATTGGTGAAAAACAGATAAAAATATTTTTATGTGCCAATAGCCATATTATGCATATAAATGTTGTTTATTGCCAATGACGAATACAAAATAATTATTATTACATCAAAATTAGTTCCACTCCTTCAAAAGAGAGAGAAAAGCCATACCTTCACTTTTTGCAAGAAAATGAATACATTATTGAGATATTGAGAGAGAGAGAGATGAGATAAATTAGGTGGTATTAGATTATTATCTTTCATTTGTTATTAATGGCTTCTTCTACGGCTAACAATTTGCGTACTGGGCTTAAACTTGAAGGTCCTCAGAGAAACTGAGGGTTTTTACACTTACCTGAATTGTGACAGAGGATTGTCTTAAATTTAGATTAATGAACTTTTATTTACTATTTAAATTTATTTTTGCACTATGCGGTCACATGTAAGTCTACTAGAAATACTGCAGGCGTAACATTACGTCCAGCTGCCGTTCAATAATAGTACTCCATGGATGTCCTAGTAGGTCCATCGTCCTTCTAAGAAAAAATAGGAGGACGTACCATTACGTCCATAGCTCTCAAATTGTTAATTTTCCCAAGTGCTAATTTATTTTGGTGCTTTGTGGACGTATGTATACGTACAAGAAAGACTGCAGCCATACATTAAGTCCAGCTACATACATACATACATACCCATCACGCCGTTCCCTTTCGGGGTAGGCACAGTCATAATGTTTCACTCATTAATACATAATTGTACACCTAACTCTGCTTCAATAATTTCCTCCATTGTGACCTATCCTTGCACACCTCAATTTGAGAATTTCAAGCAGTTGGATTCATCACTCTTGGCGTGAATGGGCGTGATGGACATCGTGCTTGAAGTGAGTGGCCCCAAACTGTTGTCGGTTGTGGAATGAACAGCTGTGCTGATACGCCCGACAGCAATCCATAACTGACCCTGTGTGGGCACCTTGCTCACTCGTACCAGTCACGCTGTTCCCTTAGGTGAAGTCATCAAGTTTCACACATAAATACATATTTGTACACCTAACTCTGCTTCAATAATTTCCTTCATAGTGACCTATCCTTGCAAACCTATTTTGATTCATTTACCCCTATACACTGCTTCATACACGCCCTCCTATTTTTAAGACTCCTAATATCCCCCTCCGAAGAATTACCTCGACCACATTCAATCACAACTTTCTCGGCCTACCTCTACTTTCAAACTTTTTTGGTACAAAATTTTAATGTTTACATTAGATACAGTTTATAAATAATAACTATTAAAATAAAAATTACTAGGAACAGACAATGTTTACACAGGAAAAATATGAAAATTATAATTACTTGATACGCAATATAACCTAAGATAAAGATTGATTACCCTTCTAATTTCAAATGTACAATAACTATCTCTTTTCACACTCTCAGTTGAAAGTTATCGGAAATGTGTAATTACATAATTACCATTTACAATTTGGATCTAGATTGGCATATTTATAAAATCTCTCATACTTTTGAACACGTGTAAATAATGTTTACATAAAACAAAATAAAATAATTACAGGGCACAAATTATGTTTACTTAAAATGATTTCATAAGACACTAAATGCAGGGTCACAGGTCGAATACCATATTGCTTTCAGATGCACAACAATTATCTATTGTACTTTCTCAGTGGGTAGTTTCTCGAAAATATGGAATTAAATTATTATCTTTTTAAACCAGATTTTACAGATTGGCATGTTTTTACATCCATTGGGAGTGAATTCCAATTTCTTGATGTTTTAGCTATGAATGATTTAGTACATGCACATCACCGTGGGAACTTAAACTATAATGAGATAATTTGATAGCATTAAGGTATTTCATAAATATACAAGCGAAAAGTTTTCCCAAATGTCTTTCACCTTATCAGTTTATAATTCCAGTGTCGTTCTGTGGCTAAGTTTGAGTGTTTTAACGTAGTACATTCATTGGTGTATTTTCGCCTGTATGCCGTTAGTTTTACCCATCGAATCTTAATGCATGTTGGACTTTTATTGCTGGCATGTTTCAAGTAGGTGTGATAAGTACCTCACCCTTCGGATTTAAGGCGTAAATGTGACTTCAGCTGTCGGTCACCGTGCCAGATGACCAACCGATGACGGGAATGCTGAATCAACTCTGACTAAGGTGGAGCCGGGCAGTGTGCTTTCATATTTTTTAAATTTAAATGTTTTTCAATAATTCAACTTCAATAGCGGAATATTGAAGCTTCAATTTACTATGTAACGCATGTTGCTACTGAGAGGAAACTTGGAGATATAATATTTTGTATATCCAATGTTGGCTTTTTTCCTACGCCTGTGAGATACTTGGGCTGTCGTGATGCTCAACTTGCTACACTATACACTACTTGCTACATTATCCACTACTAGCTACACTAAATACTAATTGGTACACTATACAGAAAATACGAATCAGATGGATTGTGCACAGCCCGAGACACAATGGGATTTTAAAGAATTTAAAATACGGCAAAACAGAGGAAAAAGTTCCCAGAGGAAGACCCAGGAATAAGTTCACGGACCAAATAAAGAGGAAAGTACAAAGGAAGAGATATCAGGAGGTAAGGGAACTGGCATTAGATAATGGAAGGGTGGAGGACTGCAGTCAACCAATATTAGGATTGAACAACCAATTAAATATCTCGACACTGATTTCTGGAACCAATGCTACAGTACGACGAGGTATATATTGCGGAACAAAGCGAAATATTGGTTCCAAAAATCAATGCATAAAATTGGCACTCGATTCATTAAACAGGACATTAACCTGTGTTCCACTCTGACGTGATCATTACAACCGATGACTCGGACATTTGTTATTGAATGTTGGTTTGAAATTCCACACGGCTGTGGGTGAGGGTAAGGCCCTCTGGTGGTTGAAGTGTGAAAGACTCGTGGCGGAAACGTCTTGAAGGGGACGGGACGGGGGAAATTTCTAAGGAGAGTGAAGATAGACGAGGGTAGGAGAGGCTGAGGAAGGTTTAAGGGCAGTGATGTCACCGCCTCGGCATTCCCAGTTCTTCTTTCCTCCCTCCACTGGCTGAGGGAAGCTGTGGGGGGTGAGTGAAAGTTGATGGGGGGAGGAAGGCTTAAGGGGATATCGTTCCGGAGGGAGGGAAGGGTCCTGGTAAGATTTTAGTGTGCTGTGTGGGGTTGGGGACATTGAGTTATTAAAGTACCAGAGGTGACGCTGCAGCATTAAAACCTCTCATTTGTATAAATTTTTATCGAGTTTACGCTGGTGCAATAAAATGCGAAATTTCCGCATTTCAACTCCGCGTCGGATGGCGGCCGGTCCTCTTTGCACATAAATAGCCTATAGTGAATGGGGGGGGGGGGGAAATTGGGGCAGGATTTTTTGTCTCAAACTGTTGCAGAGACTTGATCACATGATCTGATCTACCGTAGTATATTGGTGTTCGTAAGATATTGATGACCTCTTTTATTCAACATAGAGAAAGGTCAAAAGTAGACTGTAGATCCCTTCTCGGTGGGACCACATAAAGAGGCCTGAATATATATTTATCTACATGGATGCTATACATTAAACTGTTCAGTTTAAGGAGAAAAAGGAATTTTGGTTTTATAAAAGTCATATTGTTTGCTCTAGGGTGACTATGCAATATGTTGCGTCTTCCAATGCGTAGAAATTGCCTCAGGAAAATATCCATCTAGACTAGGAATCGAACTGCGTACGTTTAACATTTCCGGCCAATGCTCCAACTTTCGCTCTACCCAGACCTCTAAGTCAATTACCACATATATTTATCATTGGTGAAGAAGTGAATTCTTCAGGGGGTCTTGCAAATTAAAAAGAAATACCGAATGCGATCCGGAAACATAAATTGAATTACCATTTCAGCATTATAAATATTATCTGCCCGTTCTTAGGACAATATATGGACCACGTAGAGGCCATATAACCGGAAAGTGGAGGAGACTTCACAGTGAGGAAATAGAACAGGTTCACCACCAACCTACTTTTGTGGAATTGATGAAAAGTTGGATGCTATAACAGGGTTGACTGTTGTGAGTATAAATGGAGTGAGATGATCATATATTGTAATGAAATGGACCCCAGATTTCTTTTATATTGCAGTGTGATATTGTTGCTTCGTGTAAATTCAAAGATGAAACTTTTTCTACAAATTGTTTCTGCAACAAAATTTAGAACCCACCTGATTTATCGTTTTAAGTTGTCACTGCTTTAGGCTTTTTGGTCGTTATCTCAAACGTAGTTTATATTCTCGTTCCGTCTCATTTTTAATAGATCAAATGAACCTCAGATTACTTTTACTTTTCAGTTTGATAGCGTTACTCCAATTATGCTAAATGATTAACCTTGTTCTACACCTGGATTTTTCAAGATAATTTTGTTCCTGAGAGATTAATCGCTTTTGGATTCCTTTAATTGGGGACAGTCCGGTCGATTTGTAGTTGTACTCATGGTCGATTGGACCTTTTTCATAGATATTTGATTCGTGGTTGTAATCTTGCGCAGTTTCATTACTAGACGACATCATCAGGATTTCTTGTACTCTGCAGTGTGATAGCATTTCTCCGAGTAAGTCAAATGATGAATCCTTGGCGGGCGGAGAGGCCGCCACAAATTGTTCCACATCCTTATTTTTCAACATTATTTGGAACCTGACTCATTCATCGCTTTTGGATCGCCCATATCTTTGTGCCTTTTCGGTTGATATCTAATTTTCAAATGTATTTTTGCGCCGTCTCATTATTTAAAAAAATAAACATATGACGCACATGATTCAAAACTAATGCAATCACACCTAGGCTTTCAGTCGATCTTCAATTAGAAATACCCAGGTAGCGATTCTATTAAATTCTTTCCCATCCTTAAAAAAATCCTTAGAGCTGAACACCGTGCATGTGTTCTCTTTCTCTGAGCATTCGTGCGTCGCTATAAAATGGGTCAGCCTCTAATAGCCTGTTGTGAGTGGGGTAGTGACCCATTGAAGGCTACATTCCTTTAAGCAGCTCTGCCCTAGGCCCAGGAGGTCCAAAGGCTCAAAATCCTTTAAAGAGATCGCTGACCATTGGCGTTTATTACCCCTTCAATTAAGGAGATCGAAACGGAGCAGGCCGGAGGATGAAATTTCTCCACCTCCGACGGAGAGAATCCGGGATTCAAATAAATAGCTTCGCAAGCTCCCTGTTAATCTACCTAATGCTATTTCGCGATTACCGCGTGAGAAGAGAGGAGGCTTTATAAAAACTCGGATTTTCTCATGCCCATTCTTATTTTTTGTCTTCGCTATAAAAATGTAAGTTTACAATTTCAGAATAAAATATGTAGGATTTTGTTTAGTTTTTTTTCGTGTTCAATTTGTTACAATTCAATACAATATTTGTCGGAAATCTCATTCAATACAGTGCGTGTTCTTCCTAATATATGTAATAGGTGAAGTCCTGCTAAGCCAATGGCTTGTCAGGGGGTGCTCTCTATTATAGTATCACCCGAATTGCCAATTTTATTTATACAAAAATCTCATACAAGGATGACATCCCTGTTGGTCAAAGATAAGTCCTCCAAAGTATCAGCATATCCTGGGATGCTCCATCAGTCTCAAAGATACAATGTTTCCCCCTACTTCGTTCTTGAATGAAAAAGCTTGATATTTGTCAGTAGAGCTATGCAATAATATGTTAATTTGAACTAGTTCCCAATTATATATATATACAAGACAACTATCTCGTAGCAATTTAACTCCAATTATAGTTATTGTATCTATGTTTTTTTCATAAAATGAACTATATCTTCAACGATGTATTCCCCGAGATTCTCCTTGAATTTTCTCTATTATTGTGCATATATAAGATATAAAATTCTATTGAATACCTGCTATGGCATTGGGAAACGGCGATTTCATTCATTTTCTAATCCTTTATATGGCACTGTGAAAAAATGATATTTCAAATAAAAACCTCTACAAACAACGATATCCAACTATATACAGAGTGAAACTCAAGTCACGCAAATAAAAGTTTAGCAGATATTGCTAAGAGATTGATACTTATTCGTGAAAACGCGTTCATTTATGCGTCAAGATTGGGTTTTCAGCTAAACGATGTGGTGACCTCAATTTAGGAGCAATGGGTGAAAAAATATGTGGAGTTGAATTGGCAAAAAAGGCCACTAACCAGATAGTTGGGCGGGTAAAGTAACTGAATGACGGTTTACGCTTGCATGTTAATTACTCAAGTGACTTGTTGTAACCGACTTTCCGCGTGATTTTCACGTGTTAACAGAACTTTAAATACACTTGCTGAATTTTTAGAATTTTCGGGGAGTTAGTTGCTGAAGGTTGCCGACTTCGGTTGCCGAACATAGAAGATTTGTTGCCGACTAAAGCAGCCACCATTCATTCTCTCCGCTAATTATCGTTCTGTATATTCTATTGTGGAACATTTTTCCCCGCAAATTCTTTTCAGATTAAACTTGAGAAAGTAACTGACCGGTGTAAACCCTCTCTAAATGGGATTTGGATAAAGAATCAACACTATTCATCTCTTAGTAAAATTAATATGACGGCATATCTACAATAACCCATTAAATGGTGTAATATGTAATGGACTTGTTTTTGTACCTATGCATGAAAAATATATTGAAACTCATTTACGTGACTTTTTAGTCTTTATCCCTCCAATACTATTAAATGAGGGATAATATTGTGCATAATCGTAAAATTTAAGAGCATAAAAGATTAAGCAGTGGAAACCAGGTGTTAGAGGAGAATGATGAAGATAAAATGAACGGGTAAAATGAGAAATAATGAACATAATAGACAGCACAGGTATTGATGTTAGTGGTATTCAAATACTCTGTAGTTTAGGCGATTTACAGTGTATGACGTCATATACAATCAATAAGTAATACTTTCATTCATTTACATGTAATCTGACCGTGACCTAGTGTATATTGTCCTCTTCTCTCCAAAAAACTTAGTAATGGACGCTACAATGTATCAAGTAGGTGCAGAATTCGCCCTCATTTAATACGACATACCCCAGAGACGAGTTAATGACTGGGACAATAGTTAAAGATGTGAAGAAAAGGCTGATGAAGAGCTTGATATGGAGCGTAGCGTTTTATGGGGTAGAAACGTGAACCCGGAGAAAGGAGGATAGAATACAGGTATTAGACATTACAGACAAGAGACTAGGCTACATGCATTTGAAATGTAGGTGTGGGGAAGGATGGAGAAGGTTAGGTGGACGGAAAGGAAGACTTATGGGGAAGTGTTTGAGACGGTGGGCGAGGAAAGGAAACATTTGAATGAAATACGGAATAGGCCGGGTAGATGGCTGAAGGATGTAATGAGGGGCGATGGGTTGCTGAAGAGTGTGATAGAGGGAAGTATGTAGGGAAAGCGGGGGAGGGAAAGAAAGGGAGGAGGTTTCATGGACGGGATGAAGAAGGGTAAATCTTTTGCAGAGGCGAAAAAGGATATACTAGAGGGAGATAGGCTCCTGAATGTGTAAATGACTGGGAAGAGATTCACTGACATTTAGACTACATTATAATAATACCCCAGAGACAGATCTGGATCACTGTTGAAAGACGAAAAGCTTTTGTCCCGAGTTTCATTTCAACAATTTTTAATATTTTTAAGGTTTTGTGTTAAAGCTTGAAAATTTGCATTCATAAGGAGAGAGAGTTGACTTACGATGGTGGGTTCACCAAAACCATTGCACCCGATGTGTAATTTATTCCGGTGCGTGTTTTTCCACTGTAGATTTTGTGCTGAAATTCCACATTTGAATTCTTCTTCGTCCCTGTATAAAAACTCATTCGACGGAGACCCCGCTCGTCACTTGATGGAGACATTTTGTATTCACGTCACGAGGGCGAAGGAGGGGCGAAAATTCTTACTTGGCAGTAAATTTGGACGATCGAAGAGACGAGGAAGATACGGGGATCGGAAAGATTGATGGGAGAGGTGCAGAAAATTACTTTTGGAAGGGGGGAGGAAAGGGTGAAGTGAGGGTATTCCGAGAATTAAGGGTATAGCGTAATGCCGGGCAAAGAGGAAAGAAGAGATCGCAAGATAAATGGCTGGAGAGGGACGGGACGGGTGGGAGGGGAGCAAATGAGTGATCAGATAGGCGCAGTTGAACGCCTTATTTTATGGCGAAAGTCATCAGGGAAGTCATTAGCGTTCCGAGGAAAAGAAAAGAAGGGGGAAAGCGGTGATAAAAAGTCCTCATCCCTCCATTTACCAACTCTTTTTAAGACGGCACTTCAAGTTCCGAGTTTAACTCTTGCCGCGAACCTCTCGTCCCCGTTCAACAGCCCTCTGGATACTTCAGGTGTGCTGGTTTGAGGTGAGCTCCTCCAGTACCGGCCCAAGTATTACCTCAGATTTTTCGCTCTAACCGACAAACTATTCCTAGGTCCTCACAGCGAAGTGAGGCTTAAATCAAAACCGTCTTGGCCCCAAATCGATTTTAGTCCAGAATTTATGGTCCATTTAATGCATTTTTGATACTCATCTCTTGGAAAGTAAGTTCTAAAGACTTTTAAAAGACTGTTATTAAGACTTCCGCGGTTTTAAGTGTAATTTTGAATTTTTCGGCTTCTTCGTGCGTTGCAGCACCTGACGATGCTGACTTGCCGGCGGCCGGCGAAACGTTTGCCCTCAAATATGCTGCAATGCGGCGCCGCGATTTTAAAACACATCTTGGAGACATAGGGAAACTATGTGGGCAATGAAGACTTAACTATGTTTTACTAAACCGTCATATGTCACAATGACGGAGTAATATATTAATTTTTAGACAATTGTTTTTCTTTTAAACTCATTTTCCCTTACTTTTTTCGTTTACTTTTATCAAATCACTGCTACTTTTCAGTTTTTTCCTCCTCCTCCTCCTCCTCATCGTTAAAATTCTCCCTAATGGTGATTCCTCCAACAAAATATTTCATCATATTTTCAGGCCTGTAATTAAAATTCTTTGTTCTAATATTCGAAAACGGCGAACTTGCCGGAAAAACTGTGTCGGCTTGTCGTATTCTTCCTGTGGTTGGACAGTGGGTGCTCTTTTTAAGAAATCGCTGCCTTATACTACTGGTCTCGAGTTTTTTTATTCCTATCGATGACTTTAGATCTACTTACATCCTCCGGTATATATCAATTCATATCCCGACCCGTACATTTTGCAACAGTGACGGCTTTTGCATACGTACGTGCGGTCATCATAAAGTTTCGTAGAAAGATCGTAGTTTCGTAGTGTTTTGATATTAATCATAAGCAGTGAGAACGTCTATGAAATGAAGAAGAAGAAGAAACGTCCTGATTCGATACTTCAATACCTTACTGCTTATTTTCTTGTTCGGTTATGATCTGTGCTCATTGATTTGTCTTTCTCCCTGTAAATGTCTTTGCCATCATTACTGGAAGCCTCTCATGGAACACTTAATTTGTTTTTTTCTTAATCTAATCTCAAGTTCTATGTTATTCAACGAAATTACTTCCAGCCTTGTTACAAACCTTTCTCTAAGCGTTAGTTATTATCTTTACTCAGAGGTCTGTGCCGATAAATCCCACAATTAGTATATGCAGTACGCAATACGAAGAAGTTTCGAACGTTACTCCTGTCCTGTCCCCTTCCAGTCTAACGAGGGAAAGACTCATATCCCTAGCTTGACTCAATTCCTTCTAATCAAGTTGTAAATGATGATGAAGAATTATGATTACCGGAATCCTCTTTAAACTTTTATTATTTTCATCGCTATTCCATCAAATTTTTGTGTCAGTAAGTATTTAGGATCGTGTGTGGAACTTGATTATGTTCCCTAAAAGGGTGGCACCTGTAAAATACATTCTGCAACTTTCGATTTCTGTACTAATATACATCTATGCCTAATGTATCACTGGTAATATTTAAGAGAAAGATTATCATAAACTTACTTTCCGGAATGCTGACCATGAATGCTGACCATGTAACTCATTTATCAGTTCATTGATGTGATTAATGTCCATTGATGATTTCATCAGTTCATTGATGTGATTTTTTTCCTTTTCATTTGTTAAGCTAAATTTCCTTTTTAAAAGTTTCATTATTTGTTTATTGATATGTTTATTGTTCGTTTTTCTGTTAGAAGAAGAAATTCAGTTCTTTTTCCACATTGCTAAATGGTAATGTTGTATATGTCTATTGTTAGCAATTCATATGACAACTTCCCTTTTTTGTTTCCTGATTGGCGTATTCCCATATTAATTGTCTTGCACTCCACTGTATATCATTTCTATGTTCCAAAGGAGTTAACTCCTAGATCAATAAACGAGTTTATTATTATCATTAATGCATTATTCCCCCTTAAATATAGCGATGTTTGTGTTGCAAAAAATAGGCAATGAGTCTTTAGCTATTTGATAGTATTCATAATTAAAATGTTAATTTTTCCAATTTATTTTATTTATTTATTTACTTAATTGAACAGTGGCCCAATTTAACAAACACAGAAGATAGACACATGCAGTTCAAACAAAACTAAGATCAATAACAATTTATTAACATTTTTTTAAGGGACCAGCAGAGAGAAGCGATTAAGTATTGCTAACGAAATGAGAAAGAGCGCGTTGTGTAAAAGTTTTGGATGAAAGAATAAAACGGATCAATGTTGGTAGGAAGAGAATTTATCAGGGAGGAGAGGCGGTATTGGAGGGAGCGTTTGGTCAAGGATAACCTGAGAATGGGCAGGTTGAGTAGAGAGTGCGTGCGGGTGGGTCTAGATGGGATTCGAAAACTGATGCTAGAGATCAGTTCAGGGCAGTCTGTAGTGGAGTTGAGAATGCTATGAATGAGCTTAAGGTCAGTTTTGAGCATTAGTTTCGGGAGATCAGGTAAGGAGACTGTAGACAAAATGGTATCAGTTGCCATATTGTGAAAATGGGGCACTCTGTATTTTACTATCTTGCAGAAAAAATTAATAACACTCTTAAGAGTTAAAATATTAGATGGAGTCGAGATGGACCATATGGGGGAGCAATAATTGATGAGTGGAAGGACAATAGTTGAAAAGTATGAGCGTAACGCAAGTGGATCTGTAATTTCTGTGTAGCGGTAGAGGAGGACAAGGATAGGCATGGCTTTATTTTTAACTGCCAGAATATGGTCGCAGTGGTTGAGTTGATTGAGAAGAAGTAAAGAGATTGAGCATCGATTTAATGGTACTGAAAGTAGTACATAGCTTCGCCTAATATTCAAAGATTTTACTCGATTGATATCATTTATATGAGTGCATTTCGCGAGTAAAGTATTAATCGGTATAGGTCTGATATTCTGATCAAATGAACCAATAAATTTATGTGATGGTTTCGGGCGTAACATGGTGGAATAAATTCATGATTATAAATTGAAAAACTTTGTGAAATTCACTTAAGACTTTTATTTTGCCTCATGCCTGATGATATCGCACTGCAACGAAACTTAGGTTGTTCAAAATAAAAATCTCATATGGAGTTAACAAATTTTTCAATCTTTGATAAGCCCTAAATGTATGTCTATTATCAACTCGCATCCATCGCAAGTTCTGTATATTACTTTTCGAAACGCTCAATTATTTTATCAGTAAAACAAGTTAATGTTAAAACGGTATGGTATTGTGGAGTATTTAATTTATTATTTTACAAAAATCGTCATGCCCCAAATACCAACATTCTGCCGTGCGTCCTCACGCTGGGTTTCTCAATATTTTCGCCGAAGTCGTTAATTTTGTAATGACGCATGGTACAAAATGCACGCCGACTCATGTCTTGTTTCTAGAAGAGCTTCAATATATTTCCGTCGCATCATAATAAATTTCTCCCTCTTATTTTATACGCATGACTTCGCCTTGCGTGTGTATTTCGGAAGACACGTGTCATTCGTTCTCGGAAGTGCACGACACCGCTTTGGTACTGCGACGTGTCCCGGCGAAAATTTCCCGTTACCGGAAACGCGCGTCAATTTTCGCGACCCTTAGTTGGGAGTCGGTCTTCTTCTTCCCGACTGTGGGCGCTGATATATTGAACTTGTCGCAAGGAGGAAGCATGAGATATATTTTACGCGCGCGCAAAAGTTTTGGCGGCGAGTTAAAAAAAGAGCAGTGGTGTCTCGGTGTTGAAGCCGCAGGGTGAGTCAGGTGGTAAACGCGCTAAGACTTGTACTAAAACCATTGGGGTAGATGGAGATAGCGTTTGCTATGGTGGCCGGTGCTAATCCTCCGGGAAAGGAGAAGTAACGTTGGCTCGGCCAATTCCTGTCACGGGTGACAAAAAAACAATAGTACTTAACATAAATGAACCGCGTAAGTTTTAGTAATCATTCATGTGAATTATTAATTCTAATCTTTACCTCGAAATATAAACTAGAAACCAATAATTTGCAATTAGTAGAATACAGACCGTGATTTGCTTACCGATTCAAATTTTATTCCGTGACTTTTTCTCGTTAATGTATGCAATTGATCGTGTTCCAATGTGATTTCAGAGGAACTACACAATAGAGAAAGCGATATAATTAATGGCCTCGTCAAATTCGAGTCCGGCAAAATGGCAGGAATCGTCGATCTTTTTCCGCGTGCGGTAAAGAGCAGGTGTATTGGGGGAGGGTACATTGCTGGTATAAATAGATCGGCGTTGTGTGAGGGAGGTTAGCTTTGGCGATGGACGGGGTGAATGGAGAAGGGCAGAGATCGGTTCGTGGACCTAAACCTCGTGCCATCCATTTCAAGCATTTCCTCATTCCGTCTCTCCTTTTCGGATCGTCGGGGACGAATGGAGACGTTGAATGATATGAGGAGTGGATCGTCTAGTGGGGAAGTGGGGGTTAGTCAAATGGGTATGTGGAGGGTTGTCAAATGGGGGTGCTGGTTTGTCAAATGGAGAGGTGGCGAGTAAAATGGGTTGGTTGGTGAGTCAAATCGGGATGAGACCACTGGTTGTGGGGGGGGGGGTACGTAAGGAGGGAACAAATACCCCTCAGGAATGTGACGGAGGGGAATGGGATAGCCCACCACGGGCTGTGGATCAACTAGGGTAACGGGTGGAAGTAGGGTTAGGGACGAGGGAGGTAGGGATTGGAAGGACCAGGGTAAGGGATAAGAGAGGAGTGAGAAGGGGTGACTGAGAGTTAATAGCCATCGGGAGTAGCGAGGAACGGAAGGGGATTTAAGCCTGCGAGGTCAGTCACTGGTTTTATTCGATTAATGCCTTAACGCAGGGCACATTAATAATGCCGGGTTTTAACGCTTCCCGAAGCACCCCGCTTTAAATAGTTCCCCCCGTCTCTTCATTTTAACGAGAAGTTATTTTATTCTCTCCGACTTTTTTTGTGTAATTCTAGCGCTCCTGCTAAACTGTTTCGGATTTCGACGGCAGCTGAAATTAGTCGGACGGATAATTGAGGGAGCGGTGTGTCTGAAATGTTTACCAATTTTTAGTGCTCTCCATCGCTAAACTCTGAGTTTTAAAGGGTCTAGTTTGGATGTCCTTAATTTGTCTAGCCAATTTTTTTCTAATTAGATAATATTCTGGTCTCGTTAAGGCGGTATCGGGAGATACTTTTATTAGTATTGGAAAAATATATTCGGGAATAACTCAGTATCCTGAGGAAGAATTTGCAATAAATCTGTTGATAAATTTAAGCAGAAAAGTCAATTTCTTTCTACACAAACATAAATTGAAAATATCGAAGCAGTTTCTTCATGTATATGAATTTATGAATCGAGTCTAAGCCTAAAACTCCATAGAATTTTCAGTCATTAACCGCTGGCAAGCATCAGCCGTGAAACAGCCTAAGATTTTTGTGTCTTTTTGATTAATTTTTCTCTGCCGGTGATTTTAAAGCCGTATTCATTTTCTGTTCATTACGCACCAAGTGCGCTCCCGTAAGTAACGTTTTTCATTACTTCAGTTGTTCCAATTGGTACTGTAACGCCGTCCCATGCCATATTAAAAATGTGATCGCATTGGTTTTGTTTGACATTCGAGGATTTATTATTTTTAGTCGTTCTTTATTGGCTGATGTTTTTTCCGTTTCATTTAGTTTTTAGTTATAATCTTATCGATGTTAATAAAGAAATTCCGTTTTGTTAATTGCTGAACGTTTGTTTTTGGAAGAGGTTGTTAAGATGTTGTTCTGGTGGTGCCATTCTTTCTCGTAAATTAACAAAGAATAACGTCTTTAACCATGTAACTTGAACATGAATATTGAAAAGTATGATAAAAAAATTCTCGGAATTTATCTGAAGTTATGAACGGCAAATTCTTAATCAAGCGCTTCAAGAAACTAATCTTTCGCACGTAATTGGTCAAAATTTCAATCTGAATCCTAATCTTATTATCCTAAGCTTATCATAATCTCAGTCGAAATTTTAAGTCTAGCGGTAAAATACTCTCCCTAGAAATCCATATTATTTCCAAGGCTACTCATAAATTGGCCAGGAATCCTTAATGGACTCGACTTTTGTCCCTGAACTGATTTTTGGGATAATCAGACTATGCTGAGTGCCTTCGTTGAATCGAATTCATTCCTCATATCAATTTAATCAAAATTATTAAACTGTCGAATATTTTGAAAAGTGGATTGTACTCATGAAAACAAGAAAAAAATCCAATAGGCATGGGTACAGAAACGTATACTTTCTGAGATATGAACACTCATTTGTAGGAGGAGCTGAAAGAATTAATGGTACTGGAAATAACTTGGTGGAATTCCTTCGTAATAAAGAGATTTATTCTTAGTTTTCCTCAAAAGATTTTTTATGCTCTTACGCAATGAATCTTTTGTGTAAAACTAAGTAATACATCACTTCTTTATTTGGCTGACAGATGTTTGGTTGCGGCTATGAGCACAGTTTGTTGCTCTGTTGCAAGGGCAGAGTGATTGCCATGGATGTACATTGCCTTACTTAGCGTATCCTATGAATTTGAACACACTCAGACAAAACAGATACCAGAAAGTATGCGTTCTCAGATATATGTTAATTGCACATTTTTCCTTGTTTTGATGAGTACTACTATCTCTCAAAATACTCCACACTATTATTTAACACCCTGTATATAAGAGTATGAAATGTACGCATTAAATACTAGTAGGTTACTATCTTAGGACTTCTGAATGTGGTTCCTTAGTATAAATAAGGTATGGATAGCTCGCCGACATCTTGAGATATCCATTTAAAATTGTTTTCTAGCTGGCCAGTCATATGTATGTCGACATCCACCTTTCAGTCGTTAATTTTACAACACTTTCCACTCCTTTTCTTTAAACGCATTCTGTTTTCTTCCTGAAGCGAGTCCTCCGGAATATAAATCGAGCCAAATATCACCGGAGAGTCCGACCCAAGGCGACCGTGGAAAACTTTCCGTCATCGCTCCAATGGAATCATTAATATAACGCGGGCGACTATTTTGTACACTGTGCTGGTGGCGCCGTTAGGAATAAACTATTCTTCCCTCTTCCTCTCTTTCTCCTCCTCGCGCATTCCTTTGCTCTTGACGATGAATTGAAACCGTCAGAGTGTAGGTTCATTTTATCCTCAAAACGAAGAAGTGGGATATGAGAAAGTGTATAGGCGAGGAGTGACAACACTTTGCGTCGGCTGTGAACAGTTTTGTCTGAAGCGTGGAAGCCGGATGCAGTAGACATGGCAGAAGGGAAGAAACCATTCGTAGGAAAGGTTTGATTGATACCAGTGTGGCCCCAAATATCACCTAACTCGTCGTACTTCACGACGAATTCGCATTTTGTTGGCCCGCTTTGTTTAAAGTCTTTCATTTCTGAGGAGTTAATATTATTAATCAAATTGATCCACCGGACGGGATAGGTCGATAGATAGATACGTTTGTTGATCTAGCGCATGCCCTGTGAGACCTAGTACATTTAGTGAAAAAACTATGTTCGGTTTTACAAAAGGTGTTACATAAATTAAGTACAATATTACTAAACAGTATTCCTCAATGCCATAAAACATAAATATTTTTGATTTACTGATTACATGCACAATTTTGATTGACTTTATCATAAGTTTTCAAATATTGTTCTACATCAATAACTTATATTTAGGTGTGATAACGAAACACCCAACTGCAAGTGTTCTGTTGTTGCATAAGATATTCCTGTGATTTGGATGCAAAGGATTTAGCTGATGAACTTCGTTTCAAGGATATAGGGATGAAGTTCTAAAATTTTATTGAGATTTTTTGGAATGAGCTCTGAAAAGTTTTGGTGTGGCGGCTGGAGTAATAAGAAAAGGTCTGGTTTCGATCGGGTGAAAGGCCCGCTTTAAGCGGTGCATTTTGTCGTACAAACGAATGCATGAATTCATTCATGAGGAACATTGTACCGTGCTAAGGGTAAAATTGTATGATCGTCTGAATGACTGAACGTGAAATGGAACCTGCTTTAATTCAATTCATTTTCTTGTATATTCTACGTTATATTTGGTTGTATCGTGTCAATCGGCCTTTATGAAAGAAGAAATACTCTCTCGCTGTTTAATTCTTTGTATTCATGCCGTTATTTAATGATTTAAACGTGTGTTTTTCATATTGCATTTATAAAATATCTACCACAGCTTCTACCACGGAAACAAAACTATTCAATACACCATACATTTTAGGTGACACGGACCCCTTAATATTGGATCATACACTATTTTATTCTTTCTGAATGCCATATATAGCTCATTATGCGTCCTAAATCTTTTTATCCCATCCATTGAGCCAATTTTATCCTTGAGGATATTCCATGCTGAACTAATGTTCTTCTATGTGCAATGTGTGAGTACCAGCAGTTTAGTTGAGAGCAAAACTTTTGCAATTTTGTTAATATCGGAGCCTTGAAAGCTCGATATTTTCGTAATTTTCTCCAGTAAAAGACATTTTTGAGACAGTCAGGTTTTTTTAGTGTTTGTCATTCCAGAATAGTGGTGGATTTGTTCACCTGGGTTCGTAATAATAATTTGTTGTTTGGAGCCATAATATTCTTGTAACGCCCCTTTAATTGGTCGGTTTTTTTAAATCAGATAATAACTCTTTACCTGGCGGTTACGATTCTTCCTTAGGTGACCGTCGTTTATGATAGAATTATTCTGGCATCCAAATCGGACAAACATATTCGGGCAAACAAATTCGTCAGTAGGTACTATTGCTGTTTACTGCTAGTTTTGGGACTGTCTTGTCACATGACTTGCACGAAATTTTAACGATTGCAAAATACCTCAACCTTCGCTAAGTGGATGAGAAGCCGAGTCCTTGGCTTTGGAGACATGTTCTCCACCCATTCCTATATTTCCTTGTGAAACATATACCCTCAATTTTTAAAATTCGTTAATGAGTGTTTTTTGAAGGGTTTCGCTTGAATACGTTATAATAATTAGTTTTTTTTTGTTGGAAGCGTCTTGATTTCTCAATGGTTACCATACTATTGAAACCGCTCGTTTGTTCTCCATTTGAAATTGGTTCAAATATGGATGTTGATGAAGTTCCAACCTCATCAGGGTTGCCAGATTGTTTGAGAAGCTGCCAAACCGGTTACTTTAAAGTGTGTCTAATGACACTGAGTTGCATGGCTTGGCTAACGGGAATAGTTTCGGTCTATCGAGCTCAGACGTGTCCATATATAATTTTTCCTGAAACAATTATATTATATTCGTTTTGGTGTCGCTACTACACATGAGATTACTTCCACCCCTCACGTGAGAAGAAAACCTTTTGTTTATCAAGCTTTACACCGTTATAAAGCCTGCCGTGCTGTTCAGCATCATTAGAAAATTTGTCGATATTATAATTAATAATAATATATTAAATTTCCAAGTTACAGAAGGAAGTAACTTTAACAGATATAAGGCAGGTTAATATAATAATTCACAAGATAAACAGGTTCCAAAATAACACAAGTTCATACAGCATATCATTCATACTCATACTGCATATCATGGAGAATAATAATCACAAAATAAGTCACAAAATGTTGCAAAAGATTCACAAAAAATTTAGGTATCTTGGTGGTATTATCTCTCATGTATTGTACAACAGAATAATATTGCTTTTGCAATAAAAACTCTTTTAGTTTGGCTTTAAGAATGTTGGTACTTCTTTGTTCTTTTAATTTGGCTCGGAATATATTATAAATCTTATACTCTATTTTAACTCTTATGCTAGGTATAAACTCTATTTCCCATCTCCTGGGGGCCAGATTTCCTCCTCTCGGGTGGTATGGATGAACAATGAAGATCAGAGTGAAATTCTTTTGGGATTCACACCGAATTAAATATTTGGCTGCTGCCAACGTTTCGACGGATAACGCTTTCATCGCCATGTAGGTAAATCTCTTATCTTTATGATCATAGTGGTGGAGAGAAAACAGATCTCCATAATGATGATTTAGTGCTTCGCGGCGAATAGTATGAGTGAAATACTCTCGGGATCCATACCGGGTTCAATTTTTTGCTGCTGCGTACGTTTCGACGGACAAAACGTCCATCATCCTCGGGTGAAATTGTTAATCTTTTATTTATTGATTCTTACGTTAGTAACGGTACAATAGCTACTTATTTTCATAATGGATTCGAATATAAAATACTTCCACAAAGCGACGTCTGAAGGTGTAAATTTTAACACATGAATATTTTTTAATGTTATAAAATCATTAAATCTTTGCTTTTTGCTTTTAAAATTATTTGCTATCACGGTTTGAGGTTAAAAGTGTCTCTTTCGTATGCGTAAAATAATGTAGTTTTTTATTTTCTCAAAAGTAGAATACCTTGTACAATTTCCAATATCTACGTACAAGTTTATTTATTTATTTATTTAATGATAATGATAATAATAAATTTATTGCTCCTCTTGAAATACAAGTACAAATCTCATAGGTACAAATAAAATTGGAGCTTTAGGCAGCCTCAAAGGTACAAGCACCTGTATCGAGGCTGCCCTCCGTAAATAAATACATGCAGTTGCTGGTTAATGTAGTACATAAAAAAAACTAAATTTCTCCGAACATATGTACAAATAAGGACAATTTATTTATTTATTTATTTTCACTGCCCCGAATACAGCACATTAGGCCATTTTACGTCGGGTGAACAACAGTAACAACGGACGAGACACAGACACCCATGTCCCGGGCAGAATAATATTGTACCCAGGCGGGACTCGAACCTGCGACCCTCGGGTTAGCAAGCGAGGACTTTACCCCGCCGCCACCGGGGCCGAAGTTGCAATCATTTCCTAGGCATCTGTAACATTTGCTTAAAATGGGAACTCATGCCTTAGGATTTATGACTCAAGTCTCAGGTATGAGTCCGCATTGTCCGCCTGCCCTTGGCCGCATTCTCTTAATCGAGTCAACTAATCCTAAATGGTATCTGGGACGTTCATCATCAGGGTTTTTTATTTCAGGCAGCAGTTTTGAGTTTTTTTAAACTTATTTTTTTATATTTTTCAAAATAATAATAATAACTTTATTTTACAAATAGCTTACATGCTGTATTTTCACTTTGGATGGGTTACAAAAAATATTAAAAATTACACAGTTACAAGTATACTTTCATTTTCTGGTCATTATGGTTGATTTTATCCAGCATGGTCCTGCTAAGCTGAAGCTTATCAGCAGGTTCCAAGTTTACAATGTTTTGGTGCAATCACAAAGAAAATTATATTCTATCAATAATGAAAAAAAGAATAATAGTGCAGTTGAGGTCCTGCTAAACCAAAGCGGCTTGTCAGCAGGTGCCTTTAGTTAAAAAATATTTATTTTTGCTGTGTAGCGTTTTGGACAATTAAGAGCTTAAAAATGTTAGCCTATGAGCCACTCTTTTAGTGATTATTTAAGAACAGATATGCTATTAATATCATGCATTGACATAGGTAATTTGTTTAACAACCCTGGGACTGCCTGTGCTAAAGACCTCTTGCCATGGAGGTTAAAATACTTAGATACAGACAACCTATTTATTCGACGCAGTTGCATGCCAGTATTAATCACAAGTTGCTTTATTAATTTGTGGCCAAAGAAGTTGTCACAAATTAACACATATTTATACAATTCTTTTAATTGTAACAAACATTGATTCTTATATACTTCTCTCTCATTTTCCTTGACCATCAAATGCGCAACCATTTTATTTTGTAAAGTAATAACCTTATTCAGCAAGGTGGAGTTTGTGCTACCCCAAATCGTCAAACCATAACGTATTACGGCCTCAGCTAAGCCTTGATACATTGATCTTTTCAACTCATGAGGCAAATAATGCTTTAGGTTCTACATTTGAAACAAAATACACCTTAGTTTGTCACATATATAGATGATATGATAACTAAAACTAAATTTTTCATCTAAAACTATTCCCAAGTATTTTAGGTGTCTAACTTGGGTTATATTTGTACACTAAATGTACCTATTGCACGCATTTCTCGGTTGGCCACCTTGGTTGGAGTGTATTCAAAGGTGTGTGTGTAGTGTGAGGTCTAAGGTTTGCCTTTTTTCCTTCACATTTAAAAACTGCAAGGAGTATGTCTTATTATTGTTAATAATTATTTTATTATCGTGACACGATAATTGCAAGGAATAAAAATCGTTTTTTAATTTCCGCTGGCCACATCAAAACATCTGCTTGTGGATAGTAATGCAATGTCGTCTGCATACATAAAAATCTTGCAGTTTCTATTATGTTGAACAATGTCATTATATATATATATATATATATATATATATATATATATATATATATATATATATATATATATATATATATATATATATATAAATGACAGTATATATATATATATAAGAAACAGAATTGGTCCTAATATTGAACCCTGGGGAACTCCAGATTGGATAGTTTTCATTTCACTGAAGTGATCAAGAATTTTTTCGGTTATTTTTGCTATTAGTAGGGTAGGATTTTATCTAGTTCATCGGCGGTCCATGTATACCAGCCCGTTCCAACTTGTTCAACAGTATATGAATATCGATAGTATCGAAGGCTTTTCGGAAGTTGGTAAAGACTGCGAGTACGGAGTAGTTTTTGTTTAGTTTAGAGCGAACGTTCTCGCTAAAGTCTTCAAGTAACATTTTAGTTACATTTAATTTCCATGTCATGAAAATTTTAAACTTCATTATACTTTTCAATTTGAAAACATTCCTTTTGGAATCATCCACATAGTCGAAAAATCGGAACAGAAAAAAACCTGGTGCTGCATGACTTTTTTCACGATGAAGTTGACGGATAACTTAAGATATGATGTGCGAAATTCCACCGTGGAAAAATCACCTGCCTTGGCCGAGATTCCGCGAGCACGGATCCCGCGATTTCTGGCCGAGTAAATTAGCTAGTTAATCTACCGAGGCGTCTCCTTTTCCTGTTGATGTTTGCGGACATATGCGGCCAAAATGGATTTCACTGCCGGGCATACAAACAACTAACTGTCCAAGTCGTGCGCTATAAGCTCCACAGCCCAAAAGGTAAAGTCCAAAACTAGAACACCAAGAGGTATCTACTCTTCTCGACTGGCTTTGAGTACCTACTCAGGAAATAGCCTCAGAAAACTTTATGGAGTCATCCGCAATGCACAAATTTGCGGAATTCCTCAGTGGAACATCATCCACCTTGATCCGGATGGAAACCCGGATCCCTGAATTGACCTAATCCCGGTGTAATCGCAATTGATAAGATATAATGAGGTATAGGAAGAGTGGAATCGGAAAGAACCGTATGGAACACTATACAGGAGAGAAGAACCAGACGAAATGGACACACCCCGAAATACAATGGCTTTGCGAAGAACATGATTGAAGGAAGAAAAGAGGGAAAGGTCCACAAGGTAAGACCCAGGAATTAGTTCACCGACCAAATAGATAGGAATGGTGTTGAGGATGAATAAAGGAGCGATAAACAAGAAACCGACGTAATCGAGTCTAGTTTATTTCTTTTTAAAGTAAATGCGTTGTCTAACTTGGGAAAGTTGACCAGAACGGATGAGAATCCTTTGAAACCTATTTTGTATTTGTATTTTTTTTATTTATCCTGGGTTGGGTGGGACAGTACCGTCCCCTCTTCCCCCAAACCAGTGTACATCCACACACACAGACCATTACACAGACCCCCATGTCCTGGGCAGATAATATTCTACCCAGGCGGGACTCGAACCCGCGACCCTCAGGTAAGCAGGCGAGGACTTAACCCCACCGCCACAGGGCCCGTAAACTTCAACCTAGTGCTGGAGGAGCATTCTTAGGATAAAATGGACGGGTATGATAAGAAACGTTGAAGTTTACAGAGGAATAGAAAAGGACCATATTGAACACTATGCAGAAAAAAACCAGATGGATTGGACACATCCTGAGAAATTATGGGTTTGTGAATAACATTATTGAAAGAAAAACGGAGGGAAAAGTCCAGGCATAAGTTTCCGGATCAAAAAGATAGGAAATTAGATGGGAATACCTACGAGGAAGTAACAGAGCTGGCATTTGGCAGGGAAGGATAGAGGACTGTAATCAGCCAATCTTAGGATCGAACGACGAATGGCGATGGATCTTTCCATAGAATTTCCTCCGACTTTGCCTTCTCTAGTGTTTAGTTTTAAAAAGGTGTACGTGGCCGTCGTGATTGTACGAAAAGAGAGGTCTCAGGCTTAATGCGGTGGAAAGAATTCATCGCATAGAATGAGATTAAAGGTAATTTTTCACTTAGATAAATTTTTATTCGACCTAGGTTTCGATGTACTACATCATCATCAGGCATAAACGGAAAAATTTCTGCAAAAAATCAACCAACTCCCGTTACAGTACCGTTGAGAAATCACCTTAGCTTTGAGAAATCTTTATTTGCAATTTATATCGAGTTACCAGTTAGCAGAAAAGTAGACAAAAAAAGACATTGCGCTTGAGGACAGATTTCATGGGATCAAGTGACTACGCTACCTTAAGTAGGGGGTCTTACTCTCCTTAACCCTTTAATACGGCATGACGTGATATCACGTCATGGTTGTCTTACGCTGGTGCTGATGACGTGATATTACGTCGAGGGTACCGTGAGTGCTCCAGCTTTCACTGGGGAACTTTCACTAAGCCCCCTAGTGAAAGCTGGAGCACTCACGATATCCATGACTTAATATTACGTCATCAGCACCAACCGTGACGTGATATCACGTCATGCCGCACCCAAAGGGTTAAGCATTGGGCCTCTTAATGTGAGCTGCTACAACAAACAAAATTTTCTTTTGCTATTTGTGCCTATAATAGGGATGGTGTGAGGTGAAAAACACTGTTGAAAAGCGGGGGTGGACGTCCTTCCCAACTATTTTACTAACCTGAAAAATGAATGGCAGTCAAAGAGAAATCCTGGCAACTACGGGACTCCGCCCACTGGGGCGGGTGTCGGGCCCGGCAGTTGGGGGATGCAAGGCCCCCGAGGTCGTCATCTCACGAAATCCTTGCACAGAGAGCAATCACAAGATACAAGGACTGGATGGGTGGAGGACCGGGAGGAGATGCTCGGACATTCAGCAAAACCTACCGTAACCGGCAGAATAATATAAAAAATTGTGCCTGATGATGATGTAGTAAATCGAAACCTAGTTCGCAGGTTTCCGCGGCGTTGATCAAATGAGTCAGTTGTCATTCAGCACAACAGTTTCCGGGCAGTTTCCGCGTCAGTTGTCATTCAGCTCAACAGTTGAACCGGAACACACCGTACAATTCGAAGACGCGAAAATAATAGCCAAGGAAAACAGGTACTTCCCGAGAATAATAATATAGGCTATAGAAATCGTAAAAACACCAAAGAATTATAACAGATAAGATGGATACCCATTGCACAGCGCTTGGAAGAGAGTAGTAAGTTTCCCGCGCAAACGCGACGCTGCTCCATGATTGGCCGGAGCATTGATCGCTTTGTGGTGCCTAAATTGGCCTATATAAGGACGGACCAAAACCTTCTCGCCATCCTTCACTTGAGGACGCCAGCAGGATAGCTGGCGAAACTGTTGTGCTGAATGACAACTGACGCGGATGCAACCCGTGAAATGTTGAAATCAAATCGAAACCTAGGTCGAATTAAAATTTATCTTAGTGGAGAATTGTATTTACTCTCATCCTTTATGTTATGAGTGTATTCCCGAGTACCTGATAATGGTTTTCTTATACTGCATTCCCGATATGTATCTTCTCCTCACATTTATTTACAAAACGTGGTTGCATTCTCCTCATTCCTGTCACTCATTTCAGTGCGCTAACTCTCTCTCACTGTCAAGTCGAGCGCGACGGTGGAAGTTCGTTTTAAAGTTGAGGCATGTCTTTTCTTTTTTATGTCTCCTCCCCCGCCTCCACCGTATTATAGTTTATTTTTTGAATCATTCGTCGCTCTCCGTTCGAGTTAGGCCGGGCAGTAAACTGACGCGGGAGACAACGTCGCAAGGGGTAGGATGAAACATGGCCCAACGGGTGCTTAAGGATTTTATGAGGTGAGAAGAGCTTGTTCCGAAATAGCCATTATTTAGGACACGCTTCCCGCGCATAAAATAGGCTTCGACTTTGCTCTCCTTTTTTTTGTATTCACCCAACTCATCTCCCCTCACGTAGTTCTTCATCCTCGTGTGTATAAATATATGTTTACTTCTGATTATTCTCTTAATTTCTATTCTATATTTGAATGGAATACTCATTACATCTAGGCAACCCCAAATCTATAAAAAAACAGTAATGTTTATGAGACGGATTAAAAAACGTTCTATGTAAAATAAAAAAATTACAATATCAGAATAATATCAAATACAGAGTTAAGTACATACATAGGTTTAGTTAACATGTAGTGAAGTAATAATTACATGCACTCATTTAAAATGGATCAAATAGCAAATAAATAAGTATAAATGAAACAACAGAAGAAAGATATAAATCTTTGTGTAAGAGACGTAATGAAGTTATAGAATTTCTAAATACATTAATGGAAGAGTGAAAAATATCGGCGTTTTTCCTAAGTTACTTAAAGTGTCTCATAATTCTATAAAGCGGCTGATTTTAAATGAAATTATGGGGTGCAAATGTAATGAAAAAAATATCTAATTTGTGTGTTTGCTTGCTTTTTGTTTCAATTTCACTCTTAATAGATAATAATAAGATTCTTGAATATTTAGTCATTGATATATTTAACTCACAGCCAACGTTTCGCCAGATATATTGGCACCTTCAGGGCTTAGTTATACAAAACAGAGAGATATACAGTCAGGTCATTGTACAAATATTAGTACAATGGCTGAATAAAATTGTGAATTATTAATTTTATCTCTGTTTATATATGCATACATTTATTTGCATTTTTCTGCATATTTGTAAATGCTTAATGTAAATTTTATTGTTGGTTGGAGTTGTTATTTACTTTGTTACAGTTCAATATTAAGCACAACGGTAGGTAAATGTTCGAATCATCAACTTTTATACTAATATTTGTAAAATTACCAGACTAAATATCTCTTTGTTTTGTATTACAAAGTCATGAAGATGCCAATATATTTGGCGAAACGTTGACTTTGAGTTAAATATAATAATGACAAAATATTCAAGAATCTTAATATTATCTATATTTTATTTGCCGAGAAAGTTATAATTAATTACTGTCAATGTCAGAAATTCATTTTCAAGTATATTATTTGATGTGGAAGGGCGTGATTGTTTTTACATGCACTTACATCAACCGAGGCAGGTATACAACAAAAGTATGTAAAGGCACTCATACCCTTTCAAGTCATATACTATTTTTTTTTAAATTCCTCTAGAGAATTTAAGTATTACAGCTTGAAAAAATTTTCATGCATGGTTAGTGCGCTTAGAAAATGAAAAAATATAAATATTTCAAACAAACCTTTATCATTCCTTAAACTTAGGTCTATTTCTCCGTAGTTTACGTTTTAAATCGCCATTTGGAACCATCCGCGTGTCAAATAGAGATTTCTCATACTTGGCAACAACGAGAGTATGTAGACACCTATACTCACCCTATCCCCTCAGCCTTACTCTTTCACTCGTGACTCCTTGCGTCTGAAAAGCCCGTTTTGCACGATGAGTTCGTGTGACGAAAGGTCATGTACTCATTCAAGTGGCGTTTGGCACATAAAATGCTCTCCCCCTCCCACCCCTTCCTCTCGCGCACGCTCTCATGAAAGCTACGGGCGGACTCATCGGGCGCTACGTAATTACGACTCGCAGCCACGGGGAGGCAGCGCTACGCTTGGAGGGAGGGGGGGGGGCGTTTGGAGCCCCGGAGTGCACGGGCTTCGAGTGCTACGGGGAAAATGTTAGTGGGTTGTGCCGACGCGGTGCTGTGATGAGGAGACGGTGTACAGAGAGGCAGAGAGACGGTGATAGGCATGTTGTACGGTGCCTATGGCTTTCGCATCCTTCTCCCCTGCCTCCGAACGCACGTAATAATCTCCAAGGGGAATAGAAACGAGTACGGGGAGAGGGAAAAATATAAAAGAAGAAGGTTTAACGTTCGCAGTTGTTCGCGCTGAATTGTGGACTTTTTTCCTCCTACCTCGTGTGCATCGTACCTTGCGTCATGGAGGGCTTTCGGTGCCAGGAAAGTTTTTTTCTTTTTGATTGCACCAGTGTGTGTAAAATATTTAACTGTCGGGATAGTATCGCACATATTCAACGAGACCGTACATCCGGGGATGTGGGACAGTGTTATTCATTAGGGACCGATTTCGTATACCTCTATGACATCATTGGCTGCTTAGGACGTGAAATGAAAATTTTCTGCAGGAATACTTGCATGAAAAAAATTATTCCTGCACTGAACAACTTTGATTGGCGACAAGGGACAGGGTTAAGGGCAATTATAAAGTTTTTGTTTTAACTTCATGTCATAGCTGACCTTCTATAGAGATGTTCACATTTTTATATGACAATATTTGCATTTACGGAGACTTATTTTCTAACTTCTCGAGCCCGGTGGTGCAATGTAGCCAACTGCGACAGAAAAAATTGCACCTTTGAAGCCAGAGGTTTTTGCAAGTGCTCACGTAGTAGTCCTCTAAGGTGTTCATTTTTTCTCTAAAATAACTAGCTACAGCTTATTTCGGTTTTGGTGAGGTTTTATTTTTGGCCTTGATGTGACAATACCGTGCGACCTGCAACAACGCGATTCATAAGGAAAATGCTGACAGCTAAATGTGGAACGCTTAATAGAAAATGAAGAGCGAACTCTTCTTTGCGAAAAATGTGTTTTTCATTAAAAATACGACTGTATACGACTATTAGTCGTGTTTATTTTTTATACCGAAATCCTAATTTACTTGTGAGAATCGGAGTGAGAATTCTCCTGATGTTCAGTCTATCAACCAATGGACTTTTTTGGTGTCTAACATATTGTAATTTATGGAATGTCCTTGGGAGATACAAGGCAACAACTCTTTGGTCCCTGGTATACAGCCGTAAAGTCGTTTAATTGTGGCTCAATTAGTGCGTACTTCTCCATGCCTTTTTTATCATCAGAGTTTGGATATTCAATAGCTAATTTTGGTTGAAATATTCTACCAAAAAAATTAGAGGTGATAAATAACTGAGAATTTAACAATTGATGTGCTAGCATAAATGATATGGGAAACAGTTACGCGCACCAATCACATACAATGTAGAGGGTGAAATTCGCCGTTAAATTAAATAAAATTATTTGACCAGACCGGAATGTAATCCCGAATTTTTCTTTCATACGGGAGTGTTAGCCTGGTACATCACCAAGCCTTGTTAAATTTTAGCAAATTTTGGCGGGGATGTACTCTAACAAGTTGCTCACGTCTCCATTATACATTGTAGCACAGGATACGTGAGTTGGTAACTGGTTAATCCATTCCACCGGTAAATTGTGTGCTTGAAAAAGTAATTGATATCGTCACATTTTTATTTTTTTGCTTCAGACCAAGTTCATGTTAGCTTTTTGCTGATATGTTTGAAACCCATTGAGTATAGTCTTGTTTACAGTGAGTTGTAGTGTAACTTCATACTTTGATCTTGGAATACGATACTTTTTACTCGCGTTTTCAAGTCTTGGCCTGATCTACCGTCCATGTTTGAACTGCGTGAATAAGAGGTGTAAAAATAGTGGTTGAAAATATTAATTGAAGTGGACTTCATGCTTTATAAATAGGGTACGCTTCACGTGGGGCGCATTTTTTACGCCTGTGTTATCTGTTTATGATTTATTTTCCTTAAGCTCTGGTGGTCCACTTTAAATTTAGAATTTTTCTGATGGATGGAGGGTGTGAAGGATGGCTCGACCATATGGTTCATGTTGCTGAAAGACTTTAAGGAGAAATAAGTATTCCTGGGTCTCTAATGACTCTCCTCTATTTCTCTACATCAACTTCTTAAATTGAACATTATTTTAGTTACTAAGCTAGAAGAAAATGCATATATTTTTTGTCAACATGATTATAACATACGCATATTTTTTTATGTCGATATGAGCTCTTCGTGCAAATATAGACACAACATTATCGACGACAGCGTTAGTATTAAATTCCATAGCCTCTGGAAGAACGTTACCGTTCCAAAACATAAACGTTGAATAAAAAACATCTATTACTACTTGAGTTATTTAATACTGATTATCATAGTTATTTAATAACGATAGTATTTTGTGACTGTGGAGAAAAAAGCATCTGATAATATTTCGTAACTAATAACCTCCCTCGTATATTGGGCACTTGTAATGCAGTTACATATCTAAGTATTAAATTTATAACATGTTTAGGAAATCGTTGAAAAGGCGGAGGAGCTGAATATACTTCGATAGTACGATGTTAAAAATAGGTTCAAGTTTGTATATACACTACCTCGAAACGTTTTATTTTTGATTTTTATACTGACCTCACCAATTTCCATTCTTTAAATAATTTTCAAAGTATGGCTATATAACAATGATAAGCTGGTCATATCAGTAGCGTTGGAAATCAATCAAAGCAAATTATTAGTTGTGTTTTTATCTCGTGATCGTTTCATCACACCTGTGTTCCAACTCGTTACATCACCGAGGTTTAACTAAGTTCTATTCACCGAGGAAACAATGATTACAGAATCTGATTACCTCCTCAAGTATGCGTCATTGACGAGAGACATTTTTTACATTTGATTTAATTTGATGAGTTTTGCCCAAAACTGTGGCAATAAATATCCTTCGCCCAGTTTATATTTCTAGTAGTGCCTGGACTGTGATTGTATTGCATGTTTTATCTCTTTCCTCGTGCACAACTTAATTAGACTTAAGAGTTGTTACGCTTGATGAAATATCATAGAAAAGCAAAGTATATTAATCGGAATTCAGTATTATATTTAAGGCAAAATAATTGGTATCATCAATGCCTTATGAAATTTACCATTTTCGACGCTTTTATAATCAAAATAATAATGGTCATTAGAGTGACAAATCGTAGTCCAAGACACTTGGCTCGTTTCGAAATAGAACGTGTTTCGTGGTATTTTTCAACGAAAAAAAATGATTTAGAGGATTCAAGCTACATATAAAATAACAGTTAGTGGTACAATTAAATTTCCGTGTACATTCAGGTACATGCCCTCATAATAGGGCCGTTCATTCCCCACCGTACTCTTCAGCTACACCTATTCGTTTGTTGCTCGAGCTGGTCTTCTCACATGATCTACTCCTCTTTCTCCAAGGTTATTTCGGGTAACCGTTCAATGACCAAGATTCCACCGAGGAGATCTTTCATGCCCACCTGCTTGGCAATCATATCATTAGGAGAGTCCAACACTTGCTTCAGAATCCCTTCGTTGGAATAGTAATGGGTCGTATGCCATTGGTGGGCTTTCAACGGGCTTTCAAATTTGCATGCGTGAGAAAGCCCACTTTGAATAGGGAGTCCCTCGAGATCCTATGTCATCGGACCTTCATTCGCCATATTCTAATATTCTTTGCTATTTTTCTGGTCTAAGTTCTTTCTTTTCATTTTCTTCTATTTGTGCCCCGTTGTGAACTTTCCCTGCATTGATTTATTTATGTTTCTCGCGTTATTTATTTCTTTTTCTATCAGTCAAACCTTGAAAGCGAGAAAATTCTGATTTCAATTGCTCATAAATGGTATAACTGCCTTAGTAGGATGTGGAATGTATTACCTTCCAGTATCAATCTCAAACTTGAAGCTTCTCCAGAGTCTTGGTGTTGCTCTTAGACGGCAATGCAGCATTTCGCTTATAAACTAACTAGGCATTGTAATTATATCCATTCCATTGTGCTCTAGGATTTGTTATAGAGTGACCAGGGGGAATATCATATGCAAGCAGAAGGTCTGGCTTTTCAAGACTAAAAGGTTTCTGCTGATATTGCCGTGGGAGCTGATTCCATTTTCGTTATCGTTTTTTTTACATGGGTGATATCGAGCCTGATATCCTCTCTAACCTGCCGGTATTTTGAATATCATCATCCATATTTTGATGGAACATGAAAACGCTGTGGTCCAGACCAACGTAAATTTCGTATTTATTTTGCGAGAAATATTTTATCATTATTTTTACTAAAAACATTCCTCTTTCATGAAGACTAAGTGATCTAAACACATGAAGTTTTTTCAAAGAGTTGTGTACTTGAGCATCCATTTTTAAAGTACTTGAACTTATTGATGTATGTAAAATTGTTGTCAGCATGAAAGAAGGATTTGCATAATAGAATGGCCTAAAAAGTGTGTTCTTAAGATTAGCTTTTCGATATTTGAATTGACCGTTGGTGATTTCAAACCAAACTCTTCGGCATAAGCCAATTGCAGTGAATTTATGCAGACATGTTTTACATGATAAGTGAAATACTAACTTCAGCTTAGATGGTATGTTACTGATTTATTCCTGAAAATTGTAAAGTACTCGCGTCAAAACAATTTGCATTAATTTACTGGAGAGCAGTGATAAACTATAGATGACGCATTGTATTTAAATACAATAGACTTCTTTTTAGTCCAAATTCAAGTGCCTTCTCATGAGACTCATCTTGCTACAGAAGAAATGCATTTTAAGCTCATTCATTATATTACTACGCCCTCATATTTGAATGAATTGTGACTTCATTCGAACTTTTACTTGTTTTTCTCCGTTTCATATTTGTTAAGCTTTGAAGAAATATGTTCTGACCTGACATTTCTTCCAACTACCCTACTGACTCATCCCAAACTTCTATGAGCGTTTTGGAGTTAGACCAACAATTTTAACTGGCCATTTCTTCTAAAATATTTTACTCGCCATTCCATCTACGCAAAGGCCGTGGGGGCGTAAAAATGAAAAGGCACTCTTCCGGAAATATCTCGAAGGTATTCTTCGCTCCACACCCAATTCCTCGTGGAATTATCACTGACTTGAGGAGAGTTGTTCTCAAGAGTTCATTCTCGACCCAAAGATTAACAGCCCTTTTAGTACTTCGTAGCTTAACCTCTTTCTGCGAGCACTTCTAATATTCTAAAGAAACTAGTTTATTGCCGCCGCCTTAAAAACGTTGACGCAGACGGGGTTAAGCGAGTTCTCCTGCCGCGGTGCAATCGCGTCGTTGTTCTGCCAGTTTTTCCGTCCGTAACTTGGGCATCAGTTTCATGCTAGCATCATTATGCTCCGTTCACACCACTAGCTTTCTAGCCAGGTTAAATAGAAACCTTGTAAGAGTTCGCTGCGTGAACGCTAGTTGACCCTAGTCAACTTTTTAACCACGTCGGAGTTAAAATAGTTTTCGCTGGTTACTTTAATTTATAATTCTAGTTGAGGTTGGTAAGTTCGAAAAATACTCACGTGTTCCAGTCTATACTGAGATTTGAGCTTAGTACATATAATGCGTGAGTTTCTCTTTTCATCTTTCTTATCTAGGTGTCAATGCGAGGTTGCTTTGTGCGTATAAATTCATGTTACATGAGATAAACTGTATCCATTTTCGCTAATTTAAGTAAAGCCTCTTCGTTAAGTTTTCACTCAATGTTAAAAATTATGTTCTTTTATGTACCGGCGAGTGTTTAAATAGTGTTCTTTTTTCTTGTCTTTCCTTTTTACGCGAATGCCACAGATACGAGCAAATTGGGTGCCTCCCTTGTTTCTAATCGGCTTCTTTATTCTCCACCAGAGGCCACCAACACCTGAACTACGGGAAGGGGATATAGTGTGTACGCACGTTGTTCCCAGCCGCCATATAAACTTTCATTCCAACACTCATAATGTGACTGGATCATTAGAAACTCTTGGTCATTGTTCTGATGGAGTGACTCACTGGTTCAATGTACTTGCTCGATATTTTCCCCTTCCGAATTTTCCTTCAGCATTCCTGAGCGTCTCATTTACAATTCTCCTCCACTGACCGCCTTATGGGTTTTCATCAAAAGGCAAATGGAAGATTTATCGTTACAGCATCATAATGTGTCGCATGTAATTGCAAAGTTTGTGTTATGTACCACTAAATGACGCATTGTCAAATGATAATAAATTAAGGACCATTGTTCAACTTTATCTTCGACTCGTGGTTAATTATTGTTGTGAACTAAAGTATTTATTGTCGAGATTAAGGGATATTATGTGGTTTTTTTTATCTGCAGAAGATCTTTCTTTGTTCCACAAAAAATCTTCCATAACACTTTCCTTTCTCTTCTTTAAAGAAGCTCTTCTTCTGCAGCTGTATTGGTCCATGTCTCTAAACCATACATAATCACAGTTAAATAAACCTTTGTTTTTAATTTATAACTGAGAATTTTTGACTTGAAAATCTTCAACAGAGCTCTATAAGCTTCTAAGAAGATAATGGATTAAGGACCACTGTTCAACTATTTTCTTTGATCCGTGGTAAATCGTCACCTCTGTTAAGTCATTTATTCCAATTTTTCAGGTTAAGTCTAAATACTAACAAGGTCTGTCCGCTGGGTCATGCATTGATCTAGTTAAGATTTCCTCCGTGGCTCGTTAAAATAGGTTGCCAACGGGTGGGAATTGAACGCTTTGCTAACACGGTAGAGTTAGAGAGAGAAAAGGTGACGGAGTAGAGGAACGTGATGACGTTTGCCTAAGTTAGTGTTAAGTTAAGGAGGGGCAAGTTTCTTGTGAAAGAGAACGGCAAAGGGGCGGAGTAGAGCTCTTGGAAGAAAACTATGTTAGCATAACTGCATTTTACTTGAAAGGTCGGTTAATTGTCATGAGCGCGTTTCACGATGGAATTAATGGTGCAAACAAAGCTGGATCAAATTATAGGAATGCGATGATTAAAGCATGCGCTAATATTGTGCGCAACTCATTGAAGAATTATGATGATAGTTTATCACTTTCCTTAAAACAAATTACCAAATCACAATTTCTTTGTACATAAATTTCGAAAGATTTCGGTAGCCTCTATGAACAATTTTGTTGAAGCTGCTTTCATAGAAAGAGGGCCCTGCTGGGTATATCTTTCAAGAAAAATAATGTAATTATCAATAGTGTTCAGAAATTGACAAAACATTTGTAAGTTTTACGGAGAAAGCTTACATTTAACGATTACATTTACTTACTTACCTAGGCACGTACACACGCGAGTGCGTTTATTTAGGTAGATACGTAAACGTGCATGTGAGCGTACATACTGTTTACTATTTACGTAGAAGCAGATTTCATAGAACAATTAGCAATATTTACACGCTCGAGGAAAAATTCAAATGACCCAAACTTGAAAAACAAACGAATAACGTTGCACAATAATATCTTATAAATATTCCGCATTTGGCTGGGTAAATAGCAATTTAACTGCTGTTTAGATTAATTTTGGATTTGGGTAATGCTTTTTCTTTTATTTCAACTGGGATTAGGTTCTGCACTATAGAACCCATGCACAAAAACGAATTTTTTATGAAATTTTTCTATGGTATTATGGTCTTATGGTCTTATATTATTAAGAGTTATTTGCGAAGGTTGTAACATCTTGGTTTCCACTCCTAACATAAAGTAGCCTAAGCACTTTAGACACACATAAATGTCTTAATGGTAATAATTTAAATGAGTCAAATAATTGATACAAGCGACAGCATTGTGATTAAAGCGCAATTTTTCTAATAATTATTTTTTCAAATACCGTAAAAACATTTGGATTAAGAGCATTAAATAGCCAAAAAGATGACTTCAATAGGATATTGAGAATTTATTTTGAATATAGAATAATGTTGAAGTTGGTAATGAAGGTTTTCGAATTTGGAAACCTCAGTAGTTATTCGTTGAGACTACCCTAACCCCTCTTCTGTGCGAATACAATTAATCGGGAATAGATTCTGCTACTTGAAAAAGCCACAGAGTGCAACTGCCAAGATGTTTTGTCATCATCATATTGAGGACATCATTTGGCGGAAGAAATTGTCTGTTACGGCTGATTCCCGGGGATAATGACGATCACTTTCTTCCCCAAAAATTCATCACTCTTTTTCGCATGGCTTCATCATCATTAGCCGTTCAATCCTAGGATTGGTTGGCTGCAGCCCTCCACCCTACCCTATCTAATGCTAGTTCTTTTCCTCCTGGTATCTCTTCCTACGTACCTTCCTCTTTGTTTGATAAAAGAACTTATTCCTTGATCTTACTCTAGGGGCTTTTCCTTCAATTTTGCCTTCAATTATGTTCTTCACAAATCCATTGTGTCTCAGGGTGTGTCCAGTCCATCTGGTTAATCTTTTCTTTATGGTCTCCCGTATGGTCCTTTCCTCTTCTAATCTTCTGTACACTTCATCATCATCTTCTTCATCATCCTTCTCCAGCACCAGGTTTCGAGGGCTTCTAGTCTTTTCTGGTCAGCTTTTCCGATGGTCCATGCTTCTGATCCATAGATTGCTACGCTCCACACGAATGTTTTCACATACTGTTTCCTGGTTTGTAGTTCTATCATTCTTGAGCAAAGCAGTTGTCTTTTTCCCATGATCGCCTTCCTAGCTTCAGCTATTCTCCGCTTGATGACCGTTGTACTTCTTCCGTTCCACGTGATGGCACTTCCGAGATAGGTGAAGGAATCCACTTGTACTAATATCTCTCCTCTCTGTGTGACTTCTACATTCAGCTTCTCTCTTCCGCATAGTAAGATTTTAGTCCTCTTCTTACTTATTTTCATGTTGTATTCCTGGAGAACTTGGTCCATTACATTTTTGACCTTTCAAGATCACATTGCTTAACACCTGCTAAATGTATATTTCAATTCATGGAGTTTTTAAAAATCCTCCTATTTTTGGGATAAACTTCACTCAAGCGTTCATTTCATCTCGAGTTAAAATCAGCTAGAGGTCGATAATTGCTCGAACGAACTGTACCGATGCATTTACAAGCTACTAGTACGTAATTTTCCGTGACTAATTCCATTATTTACCTTATCAGTCCGCTGGCTGGCTGGATGTTGGAAAAATGTTTTTCCTCCCGACGTTGTTTAACCAACTGAAATATTGAGCATGTGTGCCATTCGAATTGACGAGCGATTCATATGAAAATTCGATCATGCAAGGGAAACAATTTCCGGATTCACGCACTGGTGACTGTGGCATTCAGTGGCTGCTAGAAAGGAAAGTGAAAGTTTATATATGAGCTGGATACGAACCAGCTCTGCATTCGAGGACTCTGCTCGGGAGGCTGGCGTTTTGAAGGATTTAACCAGTTGATTACAAAAAATGGACGACGACGCAACTCTGAATGATATGAGGGGATATGAAACAGAAAAAAACCTTCGCTACCCGGTTACTTGGTATGTTTATCCATTAATTTCCTTAGTTTCAGTGACATAACGTTGGTCGGTTCTGGTGCCATGGATCCGAGCTCACTCCAAGTTGCGTGTGTGAAAGTAAAATTACTGGAAATTCTTTGCGCGCCGCGCGGAGACGACACACGCGGACACGTGGTACACTTCGAAAGAGTGGTTTCTTGCCCTTGTTGTGGGGGAGCGAATATTCACAAAGAGGTTCTGAAAGGAAAATGAGAGCATATTTAAATCCATTATTCTATTATATTATTTATTATTATATATACTTTTTTATTATATTTTTATTTTATTATTTTTATTCATTATATTATATTATATATATATATATATATATATATATATATATATATATATATATATACCCTGCAAGCCACCCGAAGGTCGTGTGGCAGGGGGTGCTTCCACACCAGGCATGCATGCATTATACGACAGAACACCGAAACTACATTGAAACAGCATACCACACATGGAACGCACCAATTAAAAATCTACTAACCAAGAAACATTCTATCGTCAATCGTTCCAACATGCAAGGGAACGGATGGATGGCGCTACGACTACTGGTGCACGGGCCCACTCCTCGGTATCGGCTACATCTACATCTACATCATACCCCGCGAGACGCCGCATGGGCATGTGGCAGGGGGTGTTAGGTCACCAGCCGTCTAAAGGTGTAAGTTTTTTGGAGATGAAATGGTGACATGAATTATAGGAGTGTATTTAGTGAGCTTAATTTTTATTGTGATCGCTTATTGTTCGCGGAAAGAATGAGTTCTTGTACCTATCTGTTTGGCAGTGTATCTCTCTTATTTTATCGCGTCTGTCAGACCTAGAGATGTCGTGAGTAGTCATGATAATATTCTCTATGTCGCAGTATAAAAATCAGTTCTAAATTCATCAAGCAACATAAGCCTAGCGTGTAGCCTCCGAGTCTCTAGGGGCTCCCACCTTAATCCCTCTAAGAGTTGTGAGACGCTATATGTACGCTCGTTTTTAATGAAGCGCGCTGCTTTCCTTTGTATTTTATTAATTTTTTTGGTTTAATCTATTGGAGCAGACCTCCAAATGCTCGCGGCGTATTCGACTTGTGGCCTAACCAGAGCGAAGTAGCTACATGACTGTCTGAATTATAATTGTCTGACCGAAGAATGACCGAGAACCGAAATGTCCCGAATGGTCCGAAAGGACTTGACTGACCATTTGCGCATCACAACAGAAAGTTTTCAGAGCAGTAAAATAGGGGTTGGAACATATGCGATATGGGGCAAACTGCAATGCAATCAAATGTCGACGAATTCTTTCCAAAATGAAGTAATTAATTCAATGCATTCATGAACACTATTCAGAGTTCATACTTTACGTACTTAGCGGCGCTTAAGGAGTCGAATCTTGGCCCTTTCTTACGGAAGTACGCCTAATTCATATGAATGGATAAACAAAATTTTGTTGTCTTAGAACTGTCTTCATTTTTACTTCGTCTTCTAAGGGACCAAAAATATTAATAAATTGAAACTAATGGCTTCACTTCTATGAAAATCCATAAATCCATCTTGAATGTTTCAATGTACAAGTTTGTACAACTTTCACAGAAAAATTCAATTTGTCACACGGTGTCAACGAGCTTGTGCTAACATCAAAAATTAATTATTTCATGTACCGTACATCCCGACGAATTCTTTCCCGAATGAAGTAATTCATTTAATTTTATACGGTTCTTAATTTACACTTTACGTTATAAGTGGCTAACCAAAGTGAGTTCTTCATGAAAGAAGTTGACATTATTCATGCCAACGGCCAGACATCATTCTACTCTTTTAAACCGTATGTATTGTCCTGATTAAACTTCCGATTTGTAGTTGGCAAAACATTTTTTTTGATTGATGGTACTGGCTTCACCCATGTGTTAATTCATCTTGAATATTTAAGAGGTAAAATTTTTACAATTTTTACAATTTTACGGAAAAATTTCGCTGCCACACGCGCATCAAATAGCCTCTGTTAACCTGAAATACAAATTATTTCATATGCCGTGCATCCCGGACTTGTGTAAAATAATATCTGCTCCGGTGTGTGACTCCTAGTTGCCGAAGCTTGTCGTATTATTGCCTAAAATACTTGTGAAAGTTTTATCTTGTTGTGAGGTGCCTGTCTGTAATTAGTTATTACGAATGGCAAATAGGTTTCAATTTAAATCATGGTCTGGTTAGTTCGTAATCCCGTTAGATTTCCGTCCCCGTCTTATGTTGGAACATCTCGTAATATATCATTAAATTGATATTACTGGCTTCACTTCTGTTCATTCATTCACTTCTGTACAAAATTCATCTCGAATGTTTCTATGCAAAAGTTTGTGCAATATATTTTTAGAAAAAAATTATTTGTCATTCATGGTTTCAACGAACTTGAGCCAACCTCAAAAATGAACTATGTCATATATCGTACATCCCGGACGTGTGTTAATTAATATTTGACGCCTATTCGTCGAAAACGGTCCTATAATTTCCCAAAATATTTATGAAAGTTATACATGGTTGTGAATTACCAATCTACAATTATTTATTGCAAATGGCATGAAGGTTTCACAGTAAAGCATGTAAAGGTTGGTGCGTATTACCGTTAGGTTTATGGCCCCGTCTTTTGTTTTTACTGAGAAATCTCCGAAATAATCGCGGCTTAGTTCAGGACTCGCTCTTCTTTGCATGGTGTAACTAACTTCCAGTTTTCGCTCTTGTCATGTCTAATCATCGTAAATGGAAGTTGATGGAATCGATGAAACGTTCTACTTTCGATTCTGAAGGAGGTATTTGGATTATTAAAAAATAAGAATGAGATTTTTCTTCAAAGCACTTTTGACCAAAGCCGCTGCCGCCGCATATGCCGAGATAATCATTTTATTTATTCATTTTTTTACTTCAATTTTATTTTTCGTGGCCGGTGAATATTCCGTCCACGTATATTCCCTTTGAAAGAGAGTGCTTCTCATTAGCACAGCGGGAATTTCCGTCCCAGCAGAGACGAATACGTCCTCTCAGGTGGGACCCTTCCTTTTATATTCGCCCGCAACTCTCCGCCACGCCTCTGTGAATCTCAGCTGCCGTCTTTGTCCACGCAGTTTTTCCCCTGCGTGCCTTGTGTTTAGTTATTCGATCCCACTCAAGTGGACTGGTGCATCTCCCCTTTCTGCGGCAAGCAAAAAAAAAACTAAAAACGAAAACACCACCCTTTATACAGCTCGGCCATGAATGTTTGATAAGGATGAGTCCGCGATATGTGACAATGGTTTACTGAAGATTTTCCTCTGGGGCCTTATTCAGGAGAGCTATTCGGTATGGCCACGGAATTTCCGAGTCTCGGTAGTGACGAAATTTTGACTTTAAATCCATGAAAAATTTGTAGCGGTGACATTCTAAAACCTATATTTTATCGGGGGATTTGACGCCACATCCACCGATATTCTGAAGGTTCGACATTACTTATTCCTTCCAGAAATGGTTTACTAAAGATTGTCCACAGGGGTCTTATTCAGGAGAGCTATTCTGAATAACCTCGAAATTTCTGAGTCTCAACAGTGACGAATTTTTTATGCCAGAGCTGTGAAGATTTCGTAACTGGCTCATTCAAAAGTTGAGATTTTATTGGGAATTAGTTTCTACCGTATTTATTTCTTCCAGAATATGGCCCTAGGAAGGACGCGATACATTCAAACCTCGGTAAATCCGTGTATGTGTGACTGCACTTGCCCCCCACCTGTACACCAACAACAAATTTCTGCCTTAAAATTGCATTTTTTGACATTTTATAATTTGTCGTCAGTATCTAGGCTCGGGAATTTTGACGTGAAGCCGAGTAGGACGTCTTAATAAAATTCTACGGATAGATTACGTTAGGTAGTCGGCTATATGTGGTGCTCATCTTGCGATAGGTTTTTGGGCCGGAGTTTTGTTAATTTCTGACAAATTTGATGAATTATACATTTTTTCCTCTCTGAACGTTTATCTATCTTTTTTGGAAGAACATTTGTCATTATTTGTTTTCTTGTGTGGCCCCTCAATCAACCGCTTGACGCACTCAAGCACTCTCAAAGCTAGTGCGTGTATTGGGACAGGTAATCATATTACAAATGAAAAAGTAACTTTGTTTCCTTCCACAAATTGATGTTCCTGGTACAACATGTTTCGACACAGCGGTATCATCATCAGGTACCTAGCACATAGTACCCTAAGGTACAACATGTTTCGACACAACGGTGTCATCGTCAGGTACCTAGCACATAGTACCCTTAAGATACAGCATGTTTCGACACAACGGTGTCATCATCAGGTACCTAGCACATAGTACCCTAAGGTACAACATGTTTAGACACAACTGTGTCATCATCAGGTACCTAGCACATAGTACCCTAAGGTACAACATGTTTAGACACAACTGTCATCATCAGGTACCTAGCACATGTTACCCTAAGGTACCTGATGATGACACCGTAGTGTCGAAACATGTTGTACCCGAAAAATGAATCTGTGGAAGGAAACAAAGTTACTTTTTCATTCGTGAAATCCAACTTCCAATTAGTTAAGCCTCAAACTATAGAAGCTAATCATATATTCACTTGATGTATATTCCAGCATCGACGTCTCTACTGCTCTCCATAAAATTGTTTTTTTTGCACTAAAATGTTGAACCTCTTTTTGCCGTCCCATTCAAAATCATTTTAAAATAATTTTAAGCTGTTTACACTGCCAATTTTTAAAAATTAACTTTCTGGTGCTCTCAGATATTTCCTTCGTAAAACCTCTGTAAGCTTTAATCTTCTCGCCACTACCAATTCCTATGCGGCTACAAATTTAGAATTGGACTTTGCTTTTAACTTTCTCTTGGTTCAGGAAAAACTTTACGATTGTGAATCATCTATTATCCCCTGCTGCGCCTCAAAACATAATTTTCAATAATTTCAATTTACTTTCATTTACTACTCAGATCTACATCCCTTTTAAGGCCTGGACCCTCCAACAATGGTAGTCCAATCATAATGTCTTCTTGCATGTGTTCTTCATTTTCTTATTCTCATCTTTCTTAGATCCTCCTCTACAGCATCCATCCTTTGCGGGTTCTTTTCGTATTTTCCTCCTTCTACCTTCTTTTGTTTCACCAAAAGTCTTCCCTAGTTCTTTCTTTCTCCATCTCAAAGAAGCTCTTCTCCTGCAGCGGTATATATTTCTGAACCATACATGACCACAGGTTTGGTCACAGTTCGACAAACCTTTTCATTTTAGTTCCTTTTAAGGTTTTATGACTTGAGAACCTTCAAAAAATCTGTATAAGCTCTATTGCTTGATGAATTTCTACCTTTTATCCCTTCATAAATTTCGTTATTTTTTGTATCCAGCGCTCCAGAATACTTGAATTTATTACGACCTCATAGCTTCAGTCGTAGTTTTTTTCTATCAAATAATTGACTGTGGCGTTACGTTGTGAAACGACGAGAAGGAATAACGCATAATAAAAACGTCGTACTGTTCTACTATGACTTAATGCTGTCTACCGGTTTTAACGTCTATAGCGTCATCTCCTAGATAAACAAAAAAGTATTGGATGACTCTATGGACGTCGATACCGGTTTGACACTATTAAAATATAGTGGAACTGTACAACGTATTTGTTATGAGTTATTTTTTTCTATCATTTCAGATATTTTCCAGCGATTCATATCTCTTTCGTCGTGTTTTTCTCTTCTTTGAGCACTAATTCGTTTGTGACCTTCTTTTATTGACAATTTTTTTCCTTCTTCGTGGCCTAAATTCCGCCATTGTGTCTTTGACTCTAAGCTGGGCGAAAGGTCGTGTGTGATTTGCTAAGCTAAGCCGAGGATGAGCCCCAAGATTGATGATCACGAGGAAATGGCGAGTTAACTGTATTCCCTCGGGAATCAAGTTTTTAAGCTAGCCGATCCTGCACTTTAAATAAACCTTTCTAATCCTTTCGTTAATTTTTTACCCCACGTATCTGTCATCCTTTTACCCTTCCGGTAATAGCTTCTTTCGCCTTTCTCTTTTGTACTTGCAATATATTTCGTTTAATTCCCTTATTTCTATGCTAATGTTTGGACCGTATTATTTCCCCTCAAATGGGGTATTTTCCGCTATCTATAATTCATAGCCGCCTTCTCTGCTTCTGATACCATCCCTATGTCTGTAATATCTTTGCCTCAAATCTTTATTAACCTATTTATATATTACTAATGTGCATTCTGCTCTATTCACCCACACACCTTAAAATATGAGGTAAATTTAAGATCATGAAAAAAAAGGATTTCTCAAGCTAAATTTTCCATAGCTCAATCTTAACCCCCCAAGTCCATTCCCATATGCTCTTCATCTATTAGTATTCATATCTCCTCTCAGTGTTGATTTAATACTGCAATCCTAGAAGAAGTTCGCATTCACTCTTTTGCTGACTACTAGCGCTTTTATATCCGCTATTCTTTCGCTTGCGATCTGATTTCATAGTGGTACTTGAAGAGAACAATCGCCACGCAATTCTTTTAGTAATGTTGATTGTATGCACATGAAAATGTTGATCCTAACAATGTTATGAGTGATATATAAAAACTAATATCGCCCTAAAAATTCTTTCCTCGACAAAATGTTCATATACAACATGAATATTTCTACGATAGCGGTACATTAATTCTATTTAAGCCTCAATGAATACGTTGATGTAATCTTTTCTGCCATCGTAAAGAGTACCAATTCATTTTGTGGTGTAGTAGACACTTTCAGCACTGGAAAGAGTGGATACTTCTCTGAGATTATGTTTTCTTATCGGATTATATCCAAAGAAATATGTACTACCTGTGTACCCAAAACTTGACCACGTATTTTAGTTTAAAGACAAATGTAATTTGTTTAAAGTAGCTATCGGTATAATATATATTTTCTGAGTCATTTGTATAGCGAAAGAAATAATGAATGTTATGTGTGTAACGAGCGTATTCGGAATAAGTGCTTGCGTAGGACAGCGAAAGTTGCAGTGTTCTCCTTCTGGCATTATTTTTCGTTGAGGGCATATATCAGAATATGCATAATAGTAAGCTAAAAGCACAGAGAATGGTGTACCCGAGACACGCTTGCGGGAAAAATGCGAGGAATCGGTTAAGGATGAGTGGGTGATGGAATAATGACGGTTGGATGCTATAGTTTTTTACGTAAATAATTGGAGTATGAGTAAAATCTTCTCGGGTTTAGCACCAGGTAAGGCTATTAAAGGCCAACGTTTCGGCGAGAAACTCTCTCATCGTCATCAGGGTTAGGTCCATGCAGAGTCAGGCCCATGCCAGGTTTTTATACTTAACTAGCCAAGGACGGGTAAGACCCATTGTTGATCGGCCAATTCAAAATTCGCTCACGGCGGTTGGAATTTGAATTGTCTCCGCGACCGTTGTATTTTATCGAGTAACGGTCTCCATATTTGGCTGATGTTCTGCTCAGAGTCCTTGGCTAGCGAAGTATAAAAACCCGGCATGGACCTTACTCGACAATCAGTCTTAGCCCTGATGACGATGAGAGATTTTCTTGTCGAAACGTTGGCCTTTAATAGCCTTACCTGGTGTCAAACCCGAAAAGATTTTACTAATATTATTGGCCGGAAAAGCCTACGATCTTTCATAATTGGAGTATGGTTCGTTAGTTTGGCCATGTCGAGAGAACGTAGGATAGTCGAGGAACGAAAGAGGTGTATAAAAGTAGAGCAGATGGTATGAGAGTAAGAGGTAGACCATGTATGTGGTAGAACAGATTCCAAAGAGGTGTTTTATTTGGAGTCAAAAGAGTAGGAGAGCGTTAATGAAGAAACATATGAGTGTCAGAAACGGAAGTCGTTTTATAGGATTGGGAATTACGGCGGAAATTAGATAAAAGAAGTGAGTTCTCTGGACACTAAAATAGCATGATATAAAGGTAATTAAAGCCTCAGAAATGTGGTGTTTCAGACTGATGCTAAATATATCATGAGTGTAAAGAGTTGAGAATGCGTTTGTGCAACGAAGACAATAAAGAACGTGAAATCTTAAGAATGATCAGAATTAGAAATCTTCGGAATTTTGTGCATAGGTATTATGGGAGGTGTCAAGTATCGTATATTAAGATGTATCGTGCAAGAAACAATAAGACAGAAAAACAGAGGAAAAAGACTTGGCTGGATGGTCAATTTACTGAAGTGGTTTAATTGCATCTTCTATGCTTTTTTTTGAGGAGGGACTCTTAAGAATGAAATTGCCATAATAATTTCCAATTTTCGATCGGAGTGGCACCGGAAGAAGAGGAAGAAGTTCTGTAGAGATAGTGGTGATACCAACTCTTAGCCTTTGCATGTGTCAAACGTGAATGGTGAGATGGATAAACATGTATACATGCATATTATTACCACCATCTGTATTCATACCAAGAGACATGTTGGATTGAGTTCCTAGTTCACTCGCCTTCCTGTCTCTGAGTCTAACAATTTAAACGCTAATATTTCAGTTTACAACGTGTATAAGCGGTTGCTTAACCCATTATACTTTAACTAGGACCTCTATAATCAATAAAATAGCTGTGGTTTTATTTAATTTCGTCATAAAGGCCACATTTTTTGGCTTATTCTGAGCGTAGGGGCGGGATTTTTTCCTGTCAGCCCCTCTGTTAGAAGCTTTGCAAGTGGATTCTATAAATACCTGGAAATAAATGTTTAATACATTGCCACTCAATATTGAATAACATTTCGATGCTATCTCTCTCTTAGTAAATATTGAATACAGCTTTTTAAATAGTCTTAACGCGTAATTCAAACGGACTAATCCTAAATTTAAATCTAAAACAAACAAACGACTTTTAAAATTGAGGAGAAGGGCTGTTTATTCTTGAGTTGGGATTCCCTGAGATAAATTAGGTCTGCCGTTTGGATCGGCGGAGTGTGAAATCAGAGGATTTGGAGAGAAAGATGGAAAGAAGGTGGAATTCTTAGGCAAGAGGTTTTTGGCCGCCCCAAGGTGCTTATTTTCCCTTCCGTGAGATGCGGATTCAAATAATGCCGCCGTTGATTATTCATCGGTGCAGTAAATATGATTACCCTTATCTGGCGCATGGCCCAAAAAAATCATTTTCCTTCACTTCCGAGTAAGTCAGCAGATTTCCTTCCTTTTCCTTTGCTTAGTAATTTGATGTTCATCTCGCAAATATCAGGTGCATATTTGCAGCTTAAACTTTGCTATTCCACTAGACATCTCGTTTGGCATTATTTAAGAAAACAAGGATCAAAATGTCTAAATTTTCAATCAATCGATGAAACTATCTGTTCATTTTTTGTCAGTGCTCGTAACTTATTTCGACCAGGGATGAATTTGAAGCGAATTTAAGTATTTTGAGCGAAATATTATTTCGCCTAGAAATCAATGAACTTTGTCTCATTTTAAATGAAAGTATCTTTTCCTTCCAAAGACATCAAAATATCAGCACCTTACCGAACTACTTTTAGAGATTTTTCACAAAAAAATCACCTTTTACTTGCAAAATGTTAGATATATACTCCCCCAGACGACCAGACTTAAAAAAATGAGGAAGAAATAGCATCTAGATTTTGTAAAAAAATGTCAATGTGTATTTTTTTTGTTTTCTCAACTGTTTTAAAATAAATCGTGTGGTCACCGCGGCAATTTTTTCGTGATCGCAAATGAATTTTCGTTGTGAAGGAGTTTTAAACGTACTGCATGGAAAAATGAATCAATTTGAAGACTAGAGGAACAGGTATATTTTTTTATCCTTAGAATTTTATTCAAATTAAAGAATACTCTTGTCCATTCAATAACATTTTATTAAATTCTTGCAACTGCTGAAACTAAATGGTATTATACGAGTATGATCACCATTCTGACTAGGGACCTATCTTGCTTAAAGTACTTTAATTACTGCATGCTATTAACCTTACGCAACATAAAGAATTCTCCAGGAACATTTAAGAGGATGAGCGGATATGATTTCGGGTTTGAGCCCTCTAGAATTTCAATTATCTTCGCTAAATATCGCATTGAAAGGTCGAAAGATTTCCCGGGTTCAAACCCCTGGGATTGGAAATGTCTTTCAGGCTAAACCAATATTAAGTCCTTCTCCCTGTGAAATGATCCTATCCATCTTCACTTTCCAACCTTTTACCCCCCGAGTTTGCACATCTGCCTCTTTTCGTTCATCTGCATTTTGAAGGGAGCAACTTCGCCGAAAATTGAAACCTCTGGGTGCCATCGAAACCGAGTCTACTGGGGCTCTTTATACATACATTTACATACGCGTACTAAGTCACAATCATTTCAATTTCAAATATTGGTTTCAATAGAGCAATTTACAACGCTTAAGGTGATATATCGGATTAGCTGTCTGCATGGTATTGCGGTGAAGTAAACACTATCCTGATTTTATTAAAAAATGTTTGATACTTGACGTGTACATCAGTTCTATTTAAACTTAAAAAATGTCTAAACTAAGCTAATGCTCTCTCTGATGCTCTATCTCTTAAGGTATTTTATAAATGACGAATCGACTGATACTTTGGGCTGAGAATATGACTTTAAAATCATGAAAGAAGAAAATATGGATTAATTATGAGTGTTATTTATGCTTTATTTAATTTCAATTGTTCACATTCAGACTGTAAAAAATAAAGCGATGTCCCTATTAGGCCTTCTTTACCGCTTCACAGAAATTAAAGATCCAATAACACTCCATTCCTACTACTCAACAATTGTCCTTCCCATTGTATCATATTGTTCCCCAATTTGGTCTATGTCAGCCCCAACAAATCTAAAATCCCTCGATTGCATCTCTCACTTCTTTGCCAAAATAGTCAAGCACAGAGTCCCACATTTCCGTAATATGTCCTCAAACGCTGTGCTGTCCTCTCTTTCCATTTCTAACCTCGAAAACCACAGACTTAAAATGGATTTAAAACTCCTCCACAATACCCTTAACTCGACCATTGATTACCCTGAACTGCTTTCTCTCTTCAACTTCAAGATACCTACTCGATCCACCCGCACCCATACTCTACTCCATCAGCCTATTCCAAGGATATCTCTCACCAAGCGCTCACCTTTATTTCGCCTCCCATCCCTTCTAAATTCACTCCCCCACACTATCGATCCTTTTTATTTACTATATAACTATTTCACTACCCAAGCGATATCCCACCTGTCAACAAATTAAATATTTCCCCTTTCCATGTTGGGCTCTCGTTGCTTATTTTTATGCTGTTATTGTGTTTTTGTCCTCTTTCTTGTTTTTTGCTTTATTTTTACTATAAATTGGTGCTATTGCTGTATGTGAACAATTTTTTTGCATAAATAAATAAATAAGGCCACCAATTTAAATTTGATTATTAAAAGTTCGACAGTAAATACCAATGTAATCTTTAAATCATCAAGTTTCAATCCAATAACTTCTTTTAAGCCACTTAAGCTTTTCTTCATAGTTACGCTATCAGTTCATTTATGAAGTTCAAGTTCGTTGACCGATCCTCGGATCAGCGGAATGCTTCTCTTTCAATCCCTTGGCAATTTAATGTTTGTGTAACCTCACCTCAATCCTGCAGAAGTCCCTTAGTCTAATGTCATGCGGTACTAATTGTTTTTGCTTATTAAAAATTAACTAGCTGGCCCGTGCGAATATTTCGCACAGTATGCAGCTTCTTCCTTCTTTCTTCCTGTTCTTCTACCTATTTCTTCCCATGGAAAATTATATGTTATTTATATTTGTGTTAAAGATACATAACGTATACGTAAACGATAAACGGTCACACTGATTAGATGTAGAATGTAAACAATCTAACTAAACGATGCGTTAACAGATGGCGCCTCCTACAGTCTTTTAAGCACGTAACCATAGCCAGCATATTAGTTGATTATTTTGTCAACAGATGGCACTGTTAATTTTTGATCATTTTTTTTTTTAATTTTTAACGAAAAATGTTATTTTAAACCATTTGTCTGTTTTTCGTCAATTACGGGGAACATAAGCTTTAAAATGATTTTTGAATCATTAATTTTGACGAAGAATTATGGGAGTTATGGCGTTGCGACAAAATAACACCTTTGAGAAATAGTATATATGATTTTTCCTAAATAGACCAACCATCTCACTCAAACCGACGATCGCGAAGCTTTACCAACACATTTCGTCACTCATAACTCCCCTTATTCGTGGCGAGATGCCGCTGAGGGGGTCGAAGACGGGAGGAGCCGACGGAAATTTATGCGTGAGATCAGTTTGATGGTTGCCGTCGTAATAGACCTGAAACTCGAAGCACCTTGACTATTGACGTATTTGCAAATCCTCAGGGCCTTTCATCGAGCGTAAACTTAGCGCAGATTTCGAACTGAAGTGCCCCGCAATCTCTTGCAAACTCTTCGACCACAATGTATCGGAGAGACGAAAAGGATGGTGATAAAATATAGTCTTCGGATTGAAAATTACCTCTCGAGACTCTCTTACCAGCCACCAATTGCTTCGCGCGATGTAATCCTCTAGTGCGGCATGCGTCTTAATTCTTAGCGTCCCATCCGTGGTTGGAGTTATATTAGCGTTTATTTCCAGTAGAGACGTTATGATTCCAGTCACGCGCACATTATTCTGTTTTCAAGTTCATCACTCAATGAATGAGTGACTAATGGTAAACCATAAATTAAGTGCATATGTAGCAAAAATAAAAGTTAAAGGCATATGGTTATATGAAATAGGCAAAATAAGTTAAAAGAGAAAATTATTTCTAGTAATATAAATACAGAGCAACCTGTATTAAGCGGCCACCACCCATGAGACCATGGCCGATTAAGAAGGTGCCCGCTGAATTGAGGGGAAATTTACATTGCTTATATGCATGGGTAATTCATTCTGTTCCCTTAAAAATCGGCTGTTTAGAAATGTGACCGCATAAGGGAGGTGGCCGCGGGGGGCAGTTTCACTGCATTTGCAATTAATGATATAGCATGAGAGAAGGAAGAGCTAGATTTCAAAAGAGAAATTCCACCAAATGGACCAGGTAACATTAAATTATTAAATAAACATATTCCTTGAGGATAGATAACCTAGGAACGCTGGCTGCAGTAGTAGAAAAAAGAGATGCATGAAATGGCAGTACAGTACACGAAGGTGTGCTATAGCAAGTTCATAAAATCTTGGAATGAGACTTCCAATGGTTTCTGACAAAGAACGAGAGGTGTGGTCCAAAAACCACGGTACCACGGGAAGGAGGAGGCTGTAGGTGGAAAGATTGAAGGAGTGAAGATTAAGACTGGAAAATTCGAATTAAATTGGTCCTAAGTCGGTGGACACATATAAGAAGTGATATATGTTAAGGGAAACTATAATGTGTTATGCCAGGCGTAACTTTTTTCTTCATCATCAAGAATGGAAATGAGATAATAGTAACAAATCAATCCTGTGAAGAAGAGAATAATTTACACCAACTCCTGCAAAACTTTATTAGCTTTGTCTCGAGGTTTTTTTGAGTCAGTAATACTCAATTTTTGGTTCAATATTAATTGCGTTTTTCTTTCTCTATCTCTTTAAGGCCGCTAGGGCCTATTTGAATAATTATAGTCAACTTACATCTGTAGATAACTGCACAAAAATGTCAAATTAATGTGCTCATCACCTCATGAAGATAGTACTTTATACTAGGAAATTTGAAAAAGATATTATTTATGCAAGCGATAGCTTCGTTGTATGAACAATAAAATTTAAGTACCGGACAAACACGCGTTGCCAGTATCGAGACTGAACATTGTCATTCATTGAAGAAGATATGATGAAAATAAAGATTATCCTTCTTAAAAATGACCAGTATGTTTCCCCAAAGCTGTTAATGAAGTGAAGTGATCAAGAGGAAAACCTAGACATATATTAGAAGATGATTTCGCTTTAGCCTTATCGAATGTCAGGAAATGTGGGCACTTAGAATGAATGCAGAGAAAGTTTCCTTAAACACTTCATTTTTAAACCGATATATACTAAGGGTAACTTATGAGTGATGCTAGGGGATTCAGCGAAAATCGTTAGTGTTCCAACTCGTGGGGCAAAAATTGTACAAGACAAGTACAATTGTATTTGACAATCCTACTTACGAAAATTATAGGATAGTCTCCAGTTACAACGACGGACTTCGTAAAGACATTTACATTCAGGGAATCATTAGAAGAACAAAACTTTAATTTTGAGAGAAACGAATAGTTCCCGTATTTAGAATTCAGTTTCAATTATGAAAATACGATTTATAACGAGATCGACCAAAGGGTAATGACCGGCAACGATTGGAGAAAAGGCTTCCTTTATGAGCTTTGGTCGCTTTAGCATATGATTTTTAGAAACATTTTATTGTTAACTATTTTATATTGATTGGCGCGAGCATCACCCGTTTGTTCAACTACTCTGAAAATCCTGGGGCGTGACATTTTATTACAAATTCACCCTCGAACGGTTTCACCATGTAACGGTGAGACTGACACGAGGGAAAACATCTGGTCCTTATCTTCGAACACCCACTGGGTGATGAACGGCGAGGTAGTCTAAGCGTTATCTGCGAAAAATAGCATCAAGAAAATATGCATATCAGCTTCCCAAATTTACATTTTTATTTGATAAAACCTTGAGCTTGATCGTAAATTCCTTTTGCTCCGTTGATTTCAGATACTCGCTAGACAGAAGCGTCCTGCTTGTTCATTCGTTACTGTTTTTGCGTTGTTCGAATGCATATTTCAAATCAAACAATTCCCATCCCCAGTTTAGGCCCTCCCTATGTTCTATCGTATAATTTATTTATTGGCTAACCAATGATGATAACCGATAAATCGCTCGATAAGATTAGGGTGATATTTTACCAGTTTTTATTCGCGAAATCTTTCCTTCAAAAATAAATTTTCAATTTCACTCCCTCTCTGTTTCGCGTAAATTTTACCTGATTGCTTTTATTTTCTTAAAAATTCGAGAAAATTCTGTTTAACAGCCTCCCCCTTGATCCTCAACGCAAGTTTTACGTATGCTTAAGTTTATATTAAACATTTTTTTGAAAAATTTACGCTTTCCATTAAAAAAGTCCTAGATTGCATTCAAGATTGTAAAACACCCTCTTCATTATATAAGATTGAAATACAATGTCTTTACTATTTTAGGCTATGACTCCTATTGTCAAATAAAGTCTATAAATAGTGTTTGAAAGATGTAGAATATAGCTAAAGGTAAATGCAAGGTGAGGAGGAAAGATGATTATCGCTACCTCAAAAGTTCCTAGCGCAGTCCTGCGCATTAAGGGCGTAGGTGACAGCGAAGGGTGTTAAGAGAGAGGACGGAGGAGAATTGAGAGAGGCAGCGAGAGGGAATTGGACACGGAAACCAAGATAATTAGCGAAAATATGCACTATTGCCATGCAAGTAGGATATTTAAGATTTAAGGGAGATATGCTAGATAATAGGGTCACATGCAGCAAGAGAGTTAGTATCTGCATAATAAGAAAGGGATTATTGGTTGTTATTACATGCATCATGCACTACAGACTACTCTATTTCACCAACCTATCGCTTTGCTACGCTGCCTATTGTTCTCTCTTATGGTACGCGGGAAAAATGACATTTTAAATCTATCGGTACGACAATCTATCTCTCTGATCTTGTTAATCTGATCAAACCTAGCATAATACGCAGGGGTTCTTTATATATATCTAACGTCATCTGTGAACAAATCGTTTTCGAGTTTACTTAAAAGGTTTAACCTAAACTTTAACCTGCGTTCAGATAGTAATGCCAGTCCTAGTTCTTCTATTAAATTCGTAACCCTTAAACAATTATCATAACGGCCTTTAACAAATCTAGCGGATCTCCTTTGCACACGCTCTAATTCTTATATCAAACCTTCCTCGTACGGATCCCATACACTAGCGGTATATTCTAAATGAGGCCTGACAAGTGTAAAATAGCTTCTTTCTCTACTCTCTCATCGCATTTGCCTAGAACCCTTTTTACGAATCCTAATGTACGTTTTGCTACACTAATTATTTCCCTGATGTGTTTCCCCCATGACATGTCTTCAGTGATGGTGACGCCTAAGTATTTAATAGATTCTACGTTAGATATTTTGTTTTCTTTGATGCAATAATTATTCCGGGGAAAGCCATTCATTTTCCAAAAGTTTATTATCGCGCATTTCAAATTTAATTCTAGCTGCCAACTATCACGCCAATCATCAATCGCATCTAAATCCTTAGCTAAAGACTGGATGTCCTCTTCATTTCTAATTTCCATATACACTACTGCATCATCGGCAAAAAGACGGAGCTTGCTATTTTAAACTACTGTATTCAAGTCATAGTGTGGTCCATAGTGTGGTGCATGCCTGTGAAAGTTAATGTCTTTACTCTAGTGCGAAAGTCCACTAAGGGAAAATCATCTGCCTTGACCGGGATGATTTTTCCTCTGTGAAATTTCGCACTACAGTAGACCCTCGCTTTACGATATTAATCCGTTCCGGAGGACCGATCGTAAAGCGAATTCCATCGTATGTTGAATCTGCATTATTTCCGGACGAGGAATCGGTTTAAAGAGCATCAGTGCCAATCCATTCAGTGTTCGCGTCAGAGCCAATGCATACGAAATATCCTGGATTAAAATTATTTAAAATATTATTAAACCAATATTTAAAACACTATCGATATTTAAAACAAAATCGAAGAAATTTGAAATTTTAAAAAGCGCGCGCAAAATCAGCTCAGATTGTAAGTCGAATCCATCGTAATGCTGGGGTCTACTGTATTGTGCATTGCGGGCGACTCCGAAAGGTTTAATCCGTTTTTAGTCCCGGGTGACTCAAAATTCTTCACTCTAGTTCATGTTGGTGATAAGCCTCCCCCTCCCGAACACGATTGTGGTGGCTTCCAGGGTAATGAGTAATCGTAGATGTGTAAATTGCACAGTATATTTTTTAATTGTGCAACTTTCACTATTATTTTGAATACGTTCGTATACTACTCAAAGAAACGTTCTCCGACCTTGGCCTTTCCAGCCCCTGCTCCGGGGAATCTGTATTACTTGGAGGAGGGGGGATGCAAAGCGGATTGTTTTCCTGAACTGTCGCAGATGGGACTGGGGCGGGTTTTGAAGGGGGGGGGGGGTGAGAAAAGGAATGGTGATGAGAGGGTGGAAATTTGGAAGCAAAGGAAAGGTGCGGATGGAAAGAGAGGTAGTGTGTGTGTACCTGGAATGAAATTAGTGCCAGCAATTCCAGGTGTATCAGTTGGTCTAATTTCCCAACAGCCCCTTCTTTTTCCCTTCCAGCCCCCTCCCCTTTCAAGCAGTTAGTTAATGCCTCGCCCGCTTTCTTTATCCCACCCCTTTTCAGCTTGGGAGTGGGGGGGGCGCTGGGATTGGTCGGTTCTCCAGTCCAAAAGGGCTCAAATTAAGAGAGAGCTTTCCCCTTGCGCTCGGATGAGACTGAGAATATCCATCCCTCCCCCATGAGATACTTTATTAATTTACCTTCCTACCTAGAGGTAACTCACGCCCTCGTTTTGTTTCGGACACATCAGAGGGAACTACGCCTCGAAATGGGCTTAGCTGTGAAAGATCTGAGGCTCTCCCTTCCTATGCGGTTTTTGAGGTTGAGGGAGGGCGTATTGAATTGATAAGGCCAAGGTTTCTTTTAATGACTTGATTCTCGAGGCAGTTTTACGCTACGACAGCTGGGAAGGAAACTTAGCTGATGTGAGTGGTGCATACCTATTTTGTTGGGCTGAAAAAGCCTCAAGAGCGCCGTCAAATATTCTAGCAGCACATTCAAGAACATTCCAAGTGATGAAAGCGAACTGTCTGGTTGTAATGGTTGAATGAGGCCTCTCGTAAGGCTGGTCGATCGCCGAAAAAATATAACTGTTGTCCATATTGGTAAAAATAAAATAACTTAGTGTAATTTCCACACTGTTTTAAAATAAACCGACTATTTTTTCAACACTTTATGTTATTATCAAGGTATTAATGATATAAAGTGTCAAAGCCACGGTCGGTTTTCATTAGAACAGTGTGGAAATTACACTGAGTTATATTATTTTTACCCATGTAGATATTGTATATTTATTATTTGTATGTCTGTATATGTATTGTATACCTATTGTAACCGAGTTATTTTATCTTTACCAATATAGATACTCAAAATCTATAGGTATACAATATAAATATTGGTAAAAATAAAATATGTCAGTGTAACACAAAGTTACCCCTGATACTCTTTCATAATCGTTGTCCCCTCCAGTCAAATTCTGCATTTTTGCCGGCGTTTCGATAGATGAGTTGTCCATCATATTCAGGATTGAATGATGTTACTTAAAACTTTCCTGTATAAATGCATAGCTTGCCTGATTATCTTGCCTCGTCATTTGTTGGCTGCTCCGCTCTTGCTGAACACAGAATCAAACTAGACCACGCCGTGCCGTCCATTGGGACAAGACTAAGATTCTTTGCCGTAGAAACAACTTCTGGCAAAGACTGACAAGAGAAACCATTAATTAGGTTGTAGGAGAATAATTTCAATCGGACCATGGAATATTCTCTCAGTAACTCATTCAACCATTCATTCATTGGTTGTTCAATCCTAAGATTGGTTGATTGTAGCCCTCCACCCTTCCCTATCTAATACTAGTTCTCTTACCTCCTGGTATCTTTTCCTATGTACTATCTTCTTTATTTGGTCCATGAACTTATTCCTGTGTCTTCCTCTGGGGACTTTTCCCTCTATTTTGCATTCAGTCATGTTCTTCACAAACGCGTTTTGTCTCAGGGTTTTTCCAGTCCATCTGGTTCTTCTTTTCTCTATGGTTTCCCATCTGGTCCTTTCTTCTTCTATTCTTCGGCACACTTCATCACTTCTTAATTTGTCCGTTAATTTAATCTTCAGCACCCTCTTCCAGCACCCTCTTCCAGCACCAGGTTTCGAGGGCTTATAGTCTATTCTGGTCAGCTTTTCCAATTGGTCCATGCTTCCGATCCATAGCGTGCTATGCTCAACACGAATGTTTCGTGCATACTGTTTCTTGTGTTGTGTCCTATTTTCTTTGAGCACAGCAATTTTATTTTTCTCATGAACGTCTTCTTAGCTTAGACTATTCTCCGCTTGATGTCAGTTCCACTTCTTCCGTCCCGTCTGATTGATATATTGGGTGAATTAGAAAGTTGTGTTCTTTTTCTTTCTGAAAAGTCAAATTAATAGAAGTTATATATCGCTTGCACCAAGTTAAAAATTCAATGTTGGGTTTATAATTAGATGAAAAGAACTATCTTACTTTCGTACCAGTTTTAATAGCAATACGACGCGTTTCAACTCCCGGAGTCATGATCATAGTTTTAGACTAGTCACTTGTTTCAACTCACAGAGTATTTTTCGGGTACTATTCTTGTACTTGAAGATGACATCGTGAGTTGAAAACCGTTGAATTTTTATTAAACCTTGTGAAAAAGTGCGATTGATCTTTTCATAATGACGAACTTTCACTACATTACGCCTGAATCTGTTGAACTTATGTGGTGTGTAATGATTTTACGACCTGAAAGTATTCTTTTTATAACACTTCCTCGCTGCATATAGCAGTTAGACCGGTCAAGTTTTGCTTCGAGAAATCGTCAGCGTCACATATTTCATCTCGATCGTTATTCAGCAGATCGGTACACGATGCTAGCGAACTCGTCAAGGTGACCGATAAACGCTAAGTCAGCTCTCATTGTTCCACTTTGGAGAACCCCCGGAGTCATCTCCTCCCCAGAAGTCATTGCGTCCCTCATTAATCTTAGTAATTGAACTCCGGTGACCGCGAATGCGCTTCCGAGGAAAAAAATGCACCCCTTTCCAACAGTCCTAATCAATCAACCGGGGCAGTTTTGCGCGGATGTATTGCGAGATGATTCGTGACACCGCCGCCCTGCGCGTAAACTTCCTACCCCCATTCATTTTGTAGCTTTTGCAAAATCACGGAGCCCTTTTGAGATCCTTGTGATGGAATGGCTGCATCCCCACATCTCCATGCCTCGGTTTCCCGGTCATTACCTGCGATCTCTGGAGTGACAGGTAGTCTGTGCTCGCTCTCCGATTGCCCTCCTATTGTTCCCTGTGGATTACTCGCCGAGGGGCGGACAATTACTGCCATCTTACCATCTCGATCCATCCAACGCCGTCGATATCTCATTGCGTACCCCTTCCATCACCGTACAAATCACTTCTCAGTCTATTCGGTCAGGTGGGAGCTTGCGTATAAGTTTCACAGTGATCGTTCTTGAAGACATTATTGTTTAACTCATCCAAGGGGTGATTAATGAGGTAGGTAGACAGGCCGTTCGCTACGGTTGCCTACGCTAGAAGCAGTGATGCGGGCGTGGCCTGTACGCCATCTTTGTTAACCCCGATTTTCCTTGGCGGTTACGGGCTTACTTTCACAATTAATTTTAACATGTTATCCTTCAATAAATTTCTAGAAATTGGCATGTACTTACTACTCGAACTTACATGTACTAATTTAATATGAATTTCCTTACACATATTATTTATTAATTTATGATAATAATCATCCGCATTTCCTAGATAGAACTATGGGAAAATCGAGCGGAATCCTTGGTTCTGGTAGCCAAGAGTTACATGCCTTATATTTCAATCAGATAGTGTTTATTCTACCTCTGCATAGTACACTGCGAGCCGCCGCATAGGCTTGCGGCAGGGGATGTTAGGACACCAGCCGTGTAAATACGTAAGGGATAAGGTTTTTGGAGATCAAATGGTGACGGGTATTATGGGAGTGTATTTAGTGGAGCTCATTTTTTATTGTGGTCCCTTATTGCGCCCGGAAAGAATGAGTTTTTGTACCTATATGTCCGTCAATGTATCTCTCTTATTTTATCACTTCTGTCAGACCTAGAGATGTAGTAAGGCGTCATGATAATATTCTGTGTGTCGCTCTGAATCACACCAGTTCTGAATTTCTCAAACAAGCTAAGCCTAACGTGTAGCCTCCGAGTCTCTAGAGGCTCACACCTTATTCTCAATTTTCCCTATCCTTATATTCTTGACATACGTCCGTTAATTCGTCCATTCCGTCGTGCTCACCTAATTAAAGTGAGGAAAGATTAGGGAGAACCAATATTGTTATTATATCAGTTGTTAGGCTACCGTTTGATGGCGTATCGCTTGCTCCATCTACTGCATTGGGTTACACAATCGCGTGAAATTCCCAGTGCAAAAATCATCCACTTGGACTGGGAATCGAACCCAGATCCCTCGATTTCGCGGAGCTCTCGACTATCTTTAGAGCACCTGTACTTGTGAGGACAACTTGCTCCTTAAAGCCCCTATGAGATTCACCGTGGAATAGGACGCCTGGGCAGCTTAAATGGTTAGAGCACTCGGCGCGAAGTCGAGGGATCTCGGTTCGATTCCCAGTCCAGGCGAATGATTTTTCCACTGTGAATTTCACACAATTGTGTGATCACTAGCGGGTGACTCCGTCAAAGTAAATGCGCGGATATTTCCGTTTTTATTTAAAAATTCCCCTGTGGAGGTCATAATTATCCTCTCAACAATTTCGACGAGGCAATAGTTCACGATTCAATTTCAAGAGGAATTTCTGTTTCGAGATTTTTCGTATCTTTATTTTATTGAAGACGCTAGCCCTATTTCTTTCCCCAGTTCTTTTCATTCTAGAACATTATTGCTATCCTAATCATTCAAAGATACAATATTTCACACATTTGGTTTCAATGGTGACCCTTTACGGATATAAATATCCATAAAGAATTTCTAGGTTCTTGCTTATTTCTTAATATGTATCCGAACACATTATATGTGTCAAGAATGTCGTAAGTTCATATTCATACGGTTTGCAATGACTTAAGAGATATAATGGCCAGTTGCAGGAACGTAACATATGTATTCCATAAAGTTATGGGACCCATAAGCCATGACAACCATTCAATAAGTGTTGCACAAACATTCAATAAATTCATTGGTCTAATAACTTATGGCATGGAGTTATGAGTTCCATAAGTACACAAGATGGCGGATGCGCAATGAACCGCTTGGAGACTTAATTATTTGATTAAAGAGTTGTTCTAAGACAAATTACCAGTTTGTTTACTCTTACTGACTAATTATAATTTGCATTATCAATTATTCATAGACTAAAGTTTCGTAACTTTTATCCGGCGGTGGAAAATTAGATAAAATATTCGAAGCTAGTAACTATTGGTAAATAGTTAAGTAACTAATAGAGATGTTCCTGCAACCCGAATATATTTATGAGTTCTATAACTTTATGGATCTCATAACTATTGATTACATAACTAAATTTTCTTGCAACCGGCCATAAGTGTTTAAAAGTTTGTTTTGGATATAGCCTCAAGTCTGAAAGGTTTATCACTATTTGAATCATGTCAATAGAGTAAATGAACATCTTCTGTGACTATAACTTCTCTCAGATTTTTTAAATGTGACTGTTCAAGTAAAAATGGCTAAAGAACTGGTGACCGATCTGGTGAACAATAGCTTCCTCACTATGCAGCTAATAGACAACTTCAAATAAATTGATTTCAAATTTAACATATGATCAGATTTATCGGAATCTGGAAGAAATAGCAAAAATAGTGGTTTTCCGCGGTTAACTCTGGGACATACTGGAAAAAAATAAATCTGTCTAGATTTTCATGTTATGCCTCCCCTTTTTGTCCTCTCGGTACTTTTATATCACTTTTTCACTCGCTTATCATTTGTTTTTTTAGTTATTCTAATTTCTTCGTTATTTCTCAGACCCTTAGCTAACTATATTCAGTCTATATTCGTCCTTAACCATGTATCAAGGTCTGCATTTAGAAACATCTCAATGGCCCATCCCTGCTTCTTAGAGCATGCATGAAACACTTTGCATTGACGAGCGCGAAATGAATATTCAAAGTTAGCGTTTGCTTTCAAGACAACGACGGAATATGAGTTCCATTATGCACGCTTGCAGGGTAATTGACAAATTATTTCAAATGAAGCAAATCAACGGATTTATCGGAAACCTTTAGTAAAAGCAAATATAATTGTCTTCCGCTGTAAAATCTTTGACAAACTGGAAAAATGGAAAGAAAACTTGCTGGATGTACGTATTCTTCCTCGCCTTTTTGTCCTGTCGAAACATTTACATCCCATTTTCACTCTGTTATCATTTATTTGTGCCTCTTATTTCTTTTTTAGTTATTATTATATCTTAGTTATCCTTCAGGTGCCCTTAAATACTAGTGTTCAGTTTATATTCGTCCTCGGTCATGTATCAAGATCTGCATTTCAGAACCATATATGCTCGATGAGCCATACCTGCTGCTTAGAGCATGCCCGAAACACTTTGCACGGACGAGCGCGAAGTGAATATTCAATGCGAACGTTTGCTTTCAAGACAACGACGGAATGTGAGTTCCATTATGCACGCTTGCAGGGTAATAGTCCCTTCGTGCACAGGTGGGACGAAGGGTCAGATCCGAGGAGGAGGAGGCAAGGGGATTTGAAATAGGATCTAGTCTTGTGTGTCCACCCCGCCCAGTTCTCATCCAAGAGCCACCCCCATCTTCACATCGCTTCCTCGGCCCTTTCATTTCTTACGTGAACATTAAAGTCACCCGCAGGACATGCACACCGTCCGGGAGAGATCTCAATCTATTTATCCTCCCCCTCTGACTCCGCCCGCTTCGCCCACCAGGAGGCACGAGTTGCGATGAATAATTGAATGCAGGTGCGGGATCGGTCGGGGTCTTATCTATTGGAGTGCCTCCTCTCTCCTACTTTACTTCCTCCCGCATCCCAAGTACACCCAACTGGTGCCCGTGACTTTATCTCTCCCTTCCTTTTCTTAATTCAATCTCTCTTGAGAAATGTCTTTCAAACCCTTCTTGCTATCACTTTTAAGTATTATGTCCGAAAACGCGTCCACAGATTTACACGCGCTTATTTTTCTTTTTTTTAAATTTACTTTTTTATTTTTTTATATATTTTTTAAAGTTTTAATTTTTATTTATTTATTTTTAATTATATTTTTTTAATTTTTTAAATTATATTTTTATATATTTACTTTTTCACGACTCTTTTTTGCGGCTAAAATCAAATTCGTTTGCGCCCGCCTTTAATGTAACGATTATCGCATATAATAAGTTTCGTTACATTCCGAATTTTGCTTTAGGCATAACTATTTAAGGCGATGAGTTAATGTGAATTTATGGTAAATCAGCTGATCGCCATGACGCGCACGATGTATATTTCTTAAAATCTTTGCACTGGTTGTAAACAGGAGTCCTTCATTTCTATGGCGGATCATCAAAATGTTGAAAATTTTGTTTTATAACGTCACTGCGCACAATCTCCCGAAGTAACAACGCCTTCATCGTGAGATAAGTGGCGCTGTTGTCCGGGGCGGGAAAGGGAGGGAAAGGTGAAGATTTTTTCTAGGCTGCGGCAGAAGCCAGAACTAAAAGGGGGTTTTCGGACGGGGTATTCAGCACCCTTGAGGAGGAACCCTTATCTTATGTATGCCTGATGACCTACCTCGACTTAAACTTATCCATTTAATTTCATTTATTTTTCAACTATTTAACATCGATGATCCGTCAGGCACATGCCTGTCGACGGGACATATGTAAAATTAAACATAATTATATTATTTGTTTTCTTCTTTTATCAACAAACTATAGCAGCTCAGGCTCATATACTTAAGAAAACACCAACAGAAATGCACCTTTGCTAAAAAAATAAGAGCAAAAATAACGGCAAAAAACAACAATAAATGAAAGCTCCTTGAAAAAAAGTCTTTTACAATTCCATTAACATTTGTCTCTGTAGAACCCTATTTACAATTTCTTTGAAACTAATGACATTTTCCTCCTTTTCTTTCTCCAACTCTCCAAAATATTCATTTAATAATTATGGGAGAATATACTGCCTATCACGTTCACCATATTAATTATTTATTTTAGGCTCAACAAAAAAAGTTCCTCTTGTAATTACATTATCTAAGGCAGTTAAGTAGTCTCCCTTGTCCTTGTACTTACAGAGTATGATGAAGTAAAGTAGATATTTAGGTAAAGAATCGTTATTATTTATGTACAAGGCCCGTATATTGTTTTAAACACTACCATATTTAATAATTTTTAATAAATTCTTTTGTATTGTATTGACTTTACTCATATGCTATTGTGATGCAAAGCCCTAAACTTCAATACCATATCTAATAAAGGATTCTAAGAGCGGAAAGTTATATATCAAGTGAGCCTTTAAAGTAAGATTTCTACTATCAAATTGTGAGTAAATATTACTGGATGATCGGTTGATAAATTAAGATATATTGGTTGAAAAGAGATGAACTTTAACGCTGAAATGCACTGTGTTAATTTCAGTACATCATTTCTTTATCTTTTCTCAAAACTTTTTCTATCTTAATTTCCGCATAAATGATGCCCGAAGAAAACTTTTATAGCAAGACAGGTATTGAATATTGGGCTACCGAATATATTTTATTTAGTTTAGGGTTATTGATAATACAGCTCGAGGGTTTAGGTTAAAGTAACGTACCTACGATTTTTGTCGGAGCTCATATCTAACGTACTTGAATGAATGTGACTAAGATACCTAAGGAAACTTCTACTATAATCCTTTTTACAGAGAAAAATTCATCGGTCTTACTCGAGTCGAATGATCTATTTCTTTTTTTTACGTCGGAAATAACACTACTTGTTGTAAAGTCAATCATGCAGGAATTATATATTCTTATTGCCGTCTCAATCAAAGCATTGTTAGAAGTTGATTTTACGGCGCGAAATTCTGAATCCAAGCAAATATCGTGTGTTAATATCTATATGTTATGTGCTATGATACCTTGATATCTATCAGGAACCATTTATTCATATAAACGTATGTTTTTGCGTTCGGAAGAATGTCTGTACAAATGTCATAAAATTTTTTGAAATATATATCAAGTGAACCATAAGGCTGCGTATTTAAATAGCCTTAACGTAGTCCGAGCGAGATAATTCCCTAGTCATAATAGAGACCATATTCGAATTATACGTTTTGATTTCACTAACTGTGGGACACATCAATTAAATATTGCATTATTAATGGTGAAATACTATAGTTTTATAAGACAGAAATTATTAGTAATTAAATGAAAGTATCTAAATATGTCTTTAACTTGACTCATTTTTTTCGCGCGATGCGTTTGATATTCCTTCAAAACGGAAGGATTTTTGAGATACCCGAGAACCTACTGTGGTGACAATATGATTAGTTTTCAAAAATTGTTGCGTGGACGAATGCGTGGACGAAGAACGCAAAAATTCAGAACCCATAAGATCAATGCAGCAAAAAACTTTAAGCGAAAATTTACGTTTCATATTCCATCCGTACAATCAAGCAGCCCCGCCCTCTCAAACCTTTTCTTACGAAACAAAGTACAAAAAATAATATTTCTCTCTCGTGCAATTTAAAAATTGAAGTTGCATGGCCGTCGATTTACTGATGACTCATGGCATGACTCGTGAGTTCCCGATGGTGAATGTACATTCACCTCTGAATTTTTTACTCAAGTGTTCTTAGGTCCGCCTTCGTGATGATTTAACCGATGAATCTTCGTTAGGTTCGCTTGGGCGGAGTCCCCTGTACGGTGTTTTTTATCGCCTACATATCAGTTCTTTACTCTCAAGTCTTTTGGCTCACTTTTAAGTGAGCCCATTACTTTTCAAAAGGATATAGCCTCTTTGATCACTCACCTGGTACTAATGGCGTTGAATGACATTTGTAAATATCTTTCTACGTCCATTTTTCTTATTTATTTTAAGTGTGTTTCACTTGTTCATTTCAATACATCTATCTTTCTAAATCATGACTTACTGATGATGTGGTATAGGAAGTAGTATAATTTGTCTTTAACGGCAGTAACTAAGCAGAACATATAAGATAACTTCTACAGCTCATTTAACAGAATTTTAAAAAATATATTTATTTACATAATTTACAGTATATAGACCTCCTGGTCCTCCAAAGCCTTTTCTAGAAGTGCTTTTTTAAATACTATAATATTAGTACAACATTTAGGATAGTTTTCAATCGATACAAAGAAATATTTCAAATGGGATTTAGTTGACTGTTTTCTCATCTCAAAAACATTTATATTTTACAAATTTATATTTCAATATATATTACAAATTTACAAATTCATATTTCTCTGATATACACATAAAATGACAGTAAAGTCAATAGGGCATTAAAATGGCAATAACATATCTGTTAAATAATAAAATAACAATAAAATAACATTAAAACATAAATATACCGTGATTTTCCATCGTCAGTAAAAATCAATTTGAGTTAACTTTCAGAGCAGTATAAATGAATGTTCCAAGTTTGAACAAGGGAGAAAATAAAATTCTGTCTATAAAATCTATTGAAAAATCTATAAAAATTTTCAACAAGTTAGCAATAATTTGCATGGAGAAAGAAATTATTAAGGAAAATACGTCACATTCTTTTTTTCTTTACCTCAACTGCCTAAATAAATGAACTTCCAACCGGTGAAGAACGTACTACTGGCAGTGGTTTCAAATATATACAGGCGCACAAATACGCGAACGCGACATATGAATTTTTCCAGAGAAAAAATAAAATTGCTTTTAGCGTTCCAACGAGGGTGAGAGAATTTCAGGTTTCAAATATTATGAGGGTTTCCCAAAAAGTAACTCCCGCACATTTTTTTCTCAAAAACTATTTATTCAACAAAAATGAAATTTGAGCATTTGAAATATATATGTTCCATCTACTCACCATTTTTCCACATTATTCCCTTATAAAGTCTGTTGCCTTCCTCCAGTGGTTCACTAGGGCGTGTATGCCCTGTCGGTGCCAGTTCTCGCTCTCTTGATTGAGCCAGGTTTTCACTGCGCTTATCATCTCTTCGACATACGAAGGAATTTTGTGGAAAAGAACGCAGGGTCATTATTAAAAAAGCATCAGGAAAAATGCGAAATTATGAAAGCAATTCACATTATTTTAGCTTGTGCCAGACAAGCAATTAGGGGTAGATACTTGCAGTCTGCGGTCGGTCTGCTGGATCTTACCTCAGATGCAATTCGGTAGCGTTGTGACAACCTGATAAGGCTCTGAATCATGATTGCTTACGGGATTGCTTCCGCGTGGTGTCATTTTTTTGACACTTTCGCGAGCGTTCCAGTTCGTTTCTTCAGGTCGAAGTGCTCACGGTGGATTTGTGGCCGATTTATATAGTCCAGTGGTGTTCATGTAATGCGGCCACAAATGCATCGTGAGCACTGTGACCTGAAGAAACGAACTGGAACGCTCGCGAAACTGTAGTCAAAGTAATGACACAACGCGGGAGCAATCCCGTAAGCCATCATGATTCAAGACCACTCCGCTGAAGCTTTCACAACAACTGATAAGGCTCTGCAATCAATAATAATAATAATTATGTCGTCTTTATTGAGCGATATAAGGACTATCTAGTCCTTTCTTACATATAACTGTTTTTACGTCAAACCAACAACCATGTCCTGGATGGAGAAAAGTCCACCAGGCGGGACTCGAACCCGCGACCCTGAGTTAGCAGGCAAGGACTTAACCCTGCCGCCACGGGGTCGGGGTCAATGGAGATTCTTCTCTCAACGATCGTTTCAACGCTGTGATTCGGCTTCTAGGGAGTTATAAAAATGTTGGGAGTTAATTTTTGTCCGACCCTCGTAGTTAAACTGTGTATCACTAGGTATTTTATCCAATTTTGCTAAAAAATGAGATTGTTGGACAATATTCAGATGGCTTTTGTATTTTCAAACTTTACGGTTCCAAATACAGCATGCACGGAAGCAATACGCGTCAAGACACTTGCTCATACTCAGCGTGTGTCTGCATATTAAGAAATTTGCTATACTAACTGGGCCTTAGATGCTATGTTTATACGAGGGAAGGTGTTTAATAGTCGTTCTTTAATGGCAGAAGGTCTCCCATAATATACAGAGGTTACTCAGCTTTCTAATTTATTGGTTGTATTCAGAAATTTTAGAACCCATTTGTAGAGTATCTCACTGCTGAATTGGACTCTCATAAAATAGGGAAAATACAAAATTAACATAACTAGGAGAAGGGAGAAAGAGTGGTTAGAGGACGTTTTGGAGGAAAAGGTAGCTATGCTGTTGTACAAATAGATGGAAAAACGCCACGTAAAGCATGGAGGAAGAAAGAATGCGATAGGGACTTATAAAATCTTATGGCAGTTGCACTACTACTGTGCTCTAAGAAGATAGGACTACAAACCAGGAAAAAGTATGTGAAAACAGCGAGAGCATTTTATGGATCGGAAGCATGGACCATTAGAAAAGCTGACCGGAGAGGAATAGAAACTTTCAAAACCTTGTGCTGGAGAAGGATGCTGAAGATAAAATGAATGGTGAAAGAGTGTACAGAAGAGAAGAAAAGGGAAGGACCATGTGGAACACCATATAGAAAAGAAGAACGAGATGACTGCAACATACCCTGAGATACAATGGGTGTGTTGGGAACGTAATTGAAGGTAAAATGTTTGAAATGGTCCCCAGAGGAAGACCCAGGAATAAGTTCACGGGGCAAATAAAGAGGAAAATACATAGGAAGAGATACCAGGAGGTAAGGGACCTAGTATTGGATAGGGAAGGGTGGAGGGCTTCAGTCAAACAATTTTAGGATTGAACAACCAATCATGATGATGATGATGAAGCCAGTTGGAGCGTTTTCTATTTACGTTCAGAGTTGCGTGAAACTGCATATACTCGTATTCAGTGATATGCTTGCCATTTTAACGCATAGCCTCATGTCATTTGACATATATTCCGAAATAATCCGATTACATCGGTACAGATTAATTAAATTCTTCTGAAAATCTAAGTTGACCAGGATTTTGTGGTGATTCGTAGTCGACTTACTTATTCGTAATTTACAAATACAATGGAGAATAGGTTACACGACCCGGCTCTCCGATAATTTTCCTTATCATCAGGTTTTCCTCGTAACGCCAAACACGCCTTTGAATGTGTTGCGTGTGATTGTGACGGTGGATAAATAAATTAAGGTATCCTGTCTATACTAAAATTCGGTGTAAATTTGAAAATATGAATTCAGTATAATTTGTATGACCATATGCATGGTAATCATACGAATAAACATGTGCAGTTAGTGATACGTGCTCCAAGAATTTTTTTCAACTCACTTGAAAAGTTATAAAAATATTTGCGCATTGACACACAATTACCTCTCCAATCGCCTGATGGAGAGACAAATAATTGATGGCGAAGCATTCATCTACATCTACATACTACCCTGCTTACCGCCTCATGGGCGCGTGGCAGATGGTGTTAGGACACCAGCCGTGTAAAGATGTAAGGAATAAGGTTTTTGGAGGTGCAGTGGTGACGTGTATTAGTTCGGCAGTGTATCTCTCTTATTTCATCGCCTCTGTCAGGCGTGGTGAGGTGTCATGATAATATTCTCTATGTCACTTTGAAACTCACCAATTCTGAATTCCTCAAGCAAACTAAGTCTAGCGTGTCACTTCTCAGTCTCTAGGGGCTCCCACCTTAATTCCACTAAAAGATTTTAAACACTCTATGTTCGCTCGTAACAGTTTTTAACGAAGCCATGTAGAGTTTCATGTAAGGGTCTTGAGCAAAACGAAAATGTGTCTTTAAAATTTGCGAGACAATTTTAACATTATCAAAAACCTACCATCCTGGATGTAGAATTCTAATTGAGATGAACCGTCAGCTGGTCTGCTGAGCATTTCTCCTGTTTTCGCTTGTCCAAGGGCGTAAATTGTTTAAAGGACGCTGATAGATCCGTATTCGTTATCACCAACGTAAACCATTTTCATTGGGTAGTGTCCAGTAAAGAAAGAATACCCAGAGCATGCGGTGGTGTCGGAATGGCCACCCACACCAGTTTCCCGCTCGACATAGCGGCGCCACAACTCTCCGTCGACCGCGCCGCGTGGTGGTAAGCGTTGCGTACTAGCCGTACTCGTGCAACGGTGGCAGCATTTGTCCCACCGCCAATTTCCACATCCCTCTCACACAGCCTCTCCTCAAACTTTTTGTATGGTTTTATATTTTTCTTTTTCTCCCGGAGGGGATGCCCAACACAGTATTACCCCTCAACTCCCTTCGAACTCTTCCCCATCCCCTCTTTATATGCCCGACCCCTTGTCTCCCTCCCTCCTCCTCGACCATCTTTCCCTCTCCTATTTTTCAGGTTTTCCCGCCCTGAATTCGGAATTAGGCGGGAAAAGGTTGGGCTGGGTGGCGGGAGGCGGAGGGCTTTCGTTGGCAGGTCGCGGGGCACGACCGCAGTCGTTGAAATTCGGGACCTAGGAGTTCTGAAGAGCGCGTGTCAGTGCGGACTGTGGGGCGCAGAGGGAAGTTAATAATGTACAGGGAATGTTTGGGGGGATCTCCTTTCTCTCTTTCCATCCCTCCCCATCTCTCTGGATACATATACCTTTCTCCTTCCGTTTCCATCTTTCTCTGCCTCTGCCCCTCCTCTTTTCTCTGTCTTTCACCGTGCCACTTTCTCTCTTCGTTCTATGCATTCTCCATCAAAATGCCCTCTTGTATTTTGCCTCTTTTGTTGCCAGCAAAGCGTTTGATGCTACATATAAATTCTGTATCCTCCTATCCACATAGAAGTATTTGGGCGTTGGCTGTGCGCAGACTTAAGATGTGCGCAGATGAGTAAATGTTTAAGTATTTTTCAATTGATAGATATGTCATTTTTGAGCCGTAGGGTGGACGATTTTTGAGATTTTACATACAAGTTGCAGGTGACCGAGATCTAGCAACCCCTGATTTATGCATAGAGAATTAGAAGTCGAGCAAGAGTGAGATGGCCAGAGCGTGAGTGGCGGAGTGGTAAGTATGATTGCACTGGACAATGTACATCGAGGGTTCGATACCAGCCCATAATAAACAAATGTTAATCAAAAGGTTATTCAAAAGTGAAGAAGTAATGAAAAGAAAGCGAATCTTAATTTGAGAATAAAGGTTCGTACTAATAGTACAAACGCGGGCTTAACTGCCACCGAATGTGGCAGCTTAAGTTAGTTTGTACTATTAGTAGCCATGTGCATAGAATGCCTTGTATTTTCTAGAGGCTATTTAAGCATTGGACCGAAATTATATAATCAATCATCAAGCAAATTGCAAACATTTCCTTAGATTAGTTAAACAATTGTTTATGTCTTCGAAATAATAATGTCTTCTAATATCGAAATTGTGCTTCGTTGATATTAGTTGTTCTATTTCCTACCAAAGTCAAAGTTGTTTGTCTGTCGAAACATTGTTTAAAAATTGTATTTTTTCTTCTCATACACGCTCATTATTCATTCCTATTGTAGATGTCATATTTTTTTAACTCGGCAATGAATGTTAAATAAAACTGAGAATGCCCTAAAAACAGGTTTATCGCCAAGTAGGACTTTGTTAATGAATGTAACAATGTATTTGTTGTCGGAAGAAGGTTAAATTATTAATCATCATTATTATTCATTGCTACATTTTTTAATTTTTACAACGCTCATCACAGCTTTACTGCATCGTCAAGTACAACTGTTGGCATACATTTTATTTATTTATTATTGAGATAGTAACGGGATATGAGAGAGAGATTGTGAATAAAAACAACAAAATCGTAGGAAGGAAGGCAGGAGAACGTAGATAAAGGATGTGTGAGGTAGTATAGGTTATTATTTAACGAAGAAATACTGTCGAAAAGAAGTTGGGAGGGGTGCGGATTGGACATCGGTTGTTCAGTCCTAAGATTGGTTGACTGCTGCCCTTCACCCTTCCTTATCTAATGCTATTTCCCTTATCTCCTGGTATCTTTCCCTGTGTACTTCCCTCTTGATTTGGTCCATGAACTTATTCCTCGGTCTTCCTCTGGGGACTTTTCCCTCAATTTTACCTTCATTTATGTTCTTCACAAACCCATTGTGTCTCAGGGTGTGTACCATTATGTGCATTGTGCATTATATAAATCAGATAAGCAGAAGGGGAAAGACAGGAACGTTGTAGCACGTAAAATATAAAATGTATGAATTTTTTTTTTCAAAATGTTTTTTACTCTGCTCCATCCGCTATTTTTATTATTGCTATTTTTTCTCTCCTTTATGCCAACCACGCAATATTTTGCTGTAATCTCTCTCTAGGCACACATTTCTCTCTCCATTTTTTCCATTCTTTCTCTCACTGCGCCTCTGCATTTCTGCCTTTCTTCACATCTCTTAGACTTTGCTTAATTTCCCTCTATATCGACATGCTCTCTAGTTTCAACCTCTCTCTAATTATCGCAGTGGTGATCAATTTTGACATATGTTGTACGTATGTAATTTAATATTTATATACCTACATATATAAATTTCTGTTTCTAAGTATTTTAATTTTGTATCACATATTTGTATTGCTACGTATTCACTTCTAACGTCTTTATAATTCAGGTTACATTCTTTCCCATTATTATAAATTTTGCGGGGTGATCATTAGATTATGATATTGCTATTTTAATAGGTCTGCTCTTCAATAATTGGGAAAAAACAGTGCTAAATTTAATAATGACAATACCCACTATGTTTCCATCTACAGAGTTTTTGTTTGGTACAACTTGTTTCAACGCTTCATCTTCAGGCACCTTGAGGTTTCTGAAGATGACTCACTAGCGTTGAAACAAGTTGTACCAATGAATAACTCTGTGAATTGTAACATAATTGGTGTTATCATTATAAATTCAGGAGTGGACTTCGACAAGGTTACGCTTGAAAGGATCGAATTCAGAATTCGGAAGTAAAATATTCCTTTTTGCAGTTGTTTTATGCAGAAAAATGGTGTACATATATTGTTAGCCTTAATATAGTCCATTTGGACAAACATCTATTGAGATATCCTTCGAACCGTGAACTTATATTCATTTATTTACGTCTCTTACTGATAGTCTCTCCTCCCTATCGGAATTCTCTCTCATTTCTGTTTAATGGCTTTTTGCTTTTTTTTTGCTTCCACAAGCTTCCAACCTGACCCCTTTTCATCCCATTCTCCGAAACCTCTGGAGATTTTTTTTCTCGTGGCCTTTCCATAACTGACGGGACCGAAATGGATAACAGTTAGGTGAGGTAACTGCTTATTATGACAACTGTTTCGTGTGTTGGTTTATGCAAACGAGCATGAATATCATCATCAGTAGTCATGAATCCTAAGAAGGTTTTCTGCGGCGCGCAAATCCGCTGTCCTCTCTGCAAACTTCATCATTCCCTGCGTAATTATTCACTTTGATGCCCTTGGTAGTTTGCCAGATGTATACAGTTTTCGATCTTTCTTGGTTAATCTTCTCATTGATTTCCCTTCCGTCATTGTTTTCAATACGCTATTGTGTCGAAAAATGGGTCAAAAAAGTCTGTATCTCCTTCGTCAAAGATTTTTAATTTTATTTCTTCCTCTTCGGAGGATTTTTGATTTTGCTATTCTCTCAGTCTTCGTTTGATCTTCGGTCTCCCAACTTCGCCGCTAACCATTTCAAAAGTTCTTTGTATGTCTTTTGCTCTGGCCCATTACTACCTAAGATTCGTTGCCACAGAAGATCGTTTTCCTAATAAAAAGGCCTTCTCCTTGAAGTTTTTAATAAATAAGTCCTTACTTTTAGGTTCAAACTTTAAGGTAACGTCTACAATTTAGTAGTGCTACTCATAGCAGTCAGCAAACTCCTTTTCTGGTAGAATGCATTCTTTGATTGCATTGGCTATTGTGATCTCAGTATATTTATACCTTCTTCCATCACTTCAGATGTTCATTCAATTTTATAATACTTTGATATCCAGTGAAAAAATACTTTTTCTGGTGATAAATATGATAAATGCCCATTTTTACTCCGCCGCTCGGTGTCAGTGGTATTGTGGAACTTAGCGTGAGCGGCCTTAACGCCAAATATGTTAGAATTTTTATTTTTGCATCTTATTTGTTTGATTCTTCCTTATTTGTTATGCTTTCTTAGCCGTCATGGTTTCACGAAGTCTTTGCGCCAATTCTTGCGTAGATCAAAGTGTCCATGACGGCCTTGGTATTTATTGAAATGTCCCTATGCATTTAAAGGCTTTTCTATACGAATCAGAACTTCAAACCGGATTTTAAGGAAAGAGTTATGAATCCATTGCCTTCTCTGTGTCTTAATTTTGATACCTATCATGAAAATAACGACCCTCTCCAGAAAATAAGCGCGAAATAAACTTAAATATTTCCGGTAAGTTTTATTCTCCATAAATGAGCTTCAAATCCTGGAAGGTACTCATTGAGGAAAGGAAATGCACCATATTTTAATCTACTCTGTGGTCGTAGTTCTCCTTCTCTGACAAACTGAAGGCTGCTTTGGCCTGGAGTGTATTTATTTTACGATTTTGAAGAGAATTCCTTCGCTATGACCTGTTTAGAGCGTGGTTAATCTCGTGCGATAAATAAAGTATAAGATTGTCTCGTTTTACGCCATCATACCTTTAATCTATGGGAAAGAATCACGAATGAGAGAATAAGAAATATGATAGGTGTCACCCACACAATAGTTAATTACGTTAAAATTAACGGCTTGTATGGTCTGATAACATACGTCGTACGATGAACGAGTGATTACATAAGCGAATTTTAATGTGAAATCCACGGGGTAGAAAAAAGTGGTAGGCCCGAAATTAGTTGGAGAGAAGACGTACAAAAGGCAATGAGATTAAAGCAGTTGCCAGAAGGCTTGTAGATGAATAGAGAGCAATGGCGGTAGGGCCTCGGATAGCGTCGTAGAATGTTAAAAAACCGAATATATATAAAGTACCATCAAAAATATTTCAACGTGTACTCTTTAGGGACTCGCTTAACATGCTGTAAAAAGTTTTGTTCAAATGGAAAGGCATGGTACCAGTATAATAACATTGAATATTGTTCTATCCATGTACCTATGTATTTGCATTTATATATAAGTTGCACTTCTTTTTCCAAGTATTTTAGCTCCCAAAGAGACGTTTTCGCGTTCGTCGTCACCCTTCTGATATGCATATTATTCGACTTCTAATTCGTATTGTGTTATCGCACAGTAAGTTGCTTCCTAAATTGTGATACCGCTTAAAAGTTCTCCTGCGCGCATTAAAGCATTTCATGGAGAAGCGCATTTCTAAATCATACTGATGAAGTTGAATGCGATTTGATTGTCTTTTGTTATAGCTTCATACTCAAATTTTCCTTCAGGGTTATGCGTAAAATAATCGTAATAATAATAGAATTAATTTAATTACTACTTTGAAAACTATGCTCGACCTGTTAGTTGGAAATCATGAGGTCAAAGAATGTTATTTGGAATTGTTTAACATTACATCATAATGAAAATGTCAATTTTCATATTCCGGATAGATGTCAGCCATAAGTCGTCGTACGTTATGCACACTGTGCCACTAAAATTATACATCAGGGGCTAATAAAAACTATAATATACCCGTGGAGAGCACTCGTTTTAATACAACTTAGGAAGAAAACATTACTTATGATTCATTTGATAGAAAAAAATAACCTTATTGTTTAGTCAATTAAATGATATTTTGAGTAGCTCGAGAGACTCACAATTATGTCAAAATATACCGCAACGCGGCAGGAATATAGCTCTCTAGTTTTAGATAAAAATGAACGATTACGTTAAAAATAAAAACGAAATCATTATGCCCTTGAATTACGGGAACGGTAATATCTGGATTCCATGACAACCTCTCTGTACATCACACCCCATATGGGCTGATGAAATATTTAGCGCGCTGTATATTTGGGTGTATGGGTCTCCTTTAGTTTGCTTTAAGGTAGTGCGAGCGAGATAGTTCCCTAATTGCAATGGAGACCATATTCGAATTATACGATTAAATTTCACCAACTGTGAGACTCACGAATCAAATATTGCATTATTAATGGTGCAATAAAATAATTTTTTATGACGGAAATTGCTAGCAACCAAATGGAAATATCGAAATAAATCTTTAACTTGACTCATTTTTTTCACGCGGTACGTTTGAAAATCCTTCAAAATGGAAGGTTTATTGTGATTTAGAAGAATTTACTGCGGTAACAGTATGATTAATTTTCAAAAATAGTTGAGATAACACACAAACAACACACCATTGCTGATTTTTTTAAAAGATCTAAGTGTAATAAATGCCTCATTTGTGAAATAAGGTCTCTCTGGAGTGCACACATGTGCCATTTCCCTCAGAAAAGGGCGGGTATTTTTCGTCAAATATCTCTGAAAGTAGTGTGGAAAGGGGTTAAATGTTTGGTATTAATGGAAGGGTGATTTATTTTTCCTTTAAATGAGACCAAATTCATTGATTTCTAGGTAAAATGATATTTCGCTCAAACTACCTTAACTTCAATACTAGCTTCAACTGAATTTAATCAGCCTGGTACAAAATTCACCCCGATTATATGATTATATGAGACAAAAATTAAACAATACTTAACGTTAATTCTGTGGGGAGTGAAGACGCCACTGGCCAGAAATTAAGGTGTAATTTCCTTTGAGTCCTCCTCCTACCTTGGAATGGGATTCAACTGAGCTGCCGATTCGAAAAAACGAGATGTGTTTATCCTCTCATTTTGGCATGTATCTCATAGGAATTAATTTGTCGTACTTTATATATTGTTAGTCATAAAATGTTCTGGTCAATTCCCAGGAAGTTCTTTCAGTATAAAAATAAAAATTATTACAAATGACGAGCATAGAAACACTTCTTTATGTGCAGAGTTGAATGCTTTATTATTTTTAGATTCAGTTGCTATTTTTGGTGGATTTTTCTGGATAACCTTGGAAACAGTAAATTTCCATGTTCAGTCCTGAATCCCGTTTAGACAACGCTCTCACATACTGGAAGTTAAATCCTAAGATTGTTTGAATGCTGCCCTCCACCCTTCTCTATTTTATGCCAGTTCCCTACCTCCTGGTAGCTCTTCCTATGTACTTTTCTCTTTATTTGGTCCATGAAGTTATTCCTGGGTCTTCCTCTGGGACTTTTCTCTCTGTTTTACCATCAGTTCCGTTCTTCACAATCCAGTTGTGTCTCTGAGTGTGCCCAAATCCATCTGGTTCTTCTTTTCTGTATAGTGTTTAATTTGGTCTCCTTCCTCTTCTATTCTTCCGTAAATGTCATCATTTCTTACTTTTTCCGTTTACTCTACCTTCCGCATCCTCATGCAGTACTAGATTTTGAATGATTCTTGTCTGTTCTGGTCTACTTTCCCAAGTTAGATGACGCATTTACCCGTAAAATGAAATCTTTAGACTCATTTAAATGGGGTTTGTTATTTATTTCCCCTTTGTTCATGTCCAACACCATTTTTAATCTTATTTCGCGATGGATTAAATTATCTCGAGTCCTCTCTCGCTTGCACAGACGTACGCGATTTGACCCAAGCGTTGGAATGCCGCTTCACTTCCTGCATCCGTGTCCACTAAGGAATTCCCGGAGCTGACCTTGCGCGGTTGACTAATGCGGCGTTCGAAGTGGACTAAAGAGGGAATTGAAAGCGAGGCCGAATCAAATTCCGCCATGCAATCCTGTTATTTGATGGAAGGGGCTTTTGTGCGAGTGTGGGACGGATCTCTGGCTTGAGGGAGTCCCACAGTGTTGCGCCCCCTTTCAGCTGCGTAATTCGGCCGGAACTATATTCTCTCGAGGGGTGCAATTTATTTGCGATCAAAGTAGTTCTTTCTCGCGCACAGTATCCGCTATGGACGAGAACATCTTTAACCCTCTACTCACCGATTTTTTTCGTGCACCTGTTACCCCACTAGAACTGGAAGATTCAGGAACTAAAATTTACGAATGAGAGATGTTTTCATTTCCAAGCGATTGACAATTGATACCATATAGTCCTAAAGAAACATAATCAGAGTCGAAAAATAACTCTTCCATATGTGACCTCTAGGTCACACCGCGTGATAGAGTTTTAAGTTTATTTTTTAGATTAGGTCATTTGTTAAAATTCAATGGCTGCTATCATTTTGCGAAATGTGATCCACCTGATACGGCCATAATGCGAGACTCGTTTAGTGACTTCTTGCAAAACGCTGTGTCTTCATTGATTAAATGAATATGAACCTATTTTTAGGCAATTAACCCTGCAATCACCGCAATTTTTCTCTCTATTTTCGTGGTATTTACTCATCCTCATCATTTTGGAGGCCTCGGGTCCTCCACGGTCGAAACGCCTTTTTTTCTGGCTTCTGCCGCAAGCTGGCAGAGTTATTCGCCTAATCCTTAATTCCCAGCCACAGCAGCGCCATTGATGTCACAATGGAAATTGCGTAGGAAGGGTTCCGGAGAATGTTATTAGTGACAAAATAATACCAAAATTTGAACATTTTAATGGTCTGTAGAGGATACGAAAGATTCTCGTTTACAATAAGTGTAAATTTTTTCAGCAGTATACGTCATTCCGATCACCTGCTTTTAAAAAAACTCACGTTTCTTCCAGGGTCGAAAGAGTTATGTAGTAAGAAATAGTTATATTTATTATTGTAAATAGAAATTATTATTTTAGAGACCTGTGCAGACAGATCTACATCAAGTAGTAAATCATTGTCTTATTAGAATAAGCGCATAGACGTCCACGGAAGCGATTTCGGCAGTGGTATGCAGCCTACTTAGACTTATCCCGCATTGCGAAGGATTCTATAATTGCCCTGTTGTGCCATGCCAAGTGGTCCTTGCTAGGTTTTGCTTCTTGTCATGTATTCAAAGTATTTGTTCGTGCTGAAACTATCATTAGCCGAGAAATGGTCTTTCCTTGTTAGAAATTAATTTTTTAGCTAGGAGCAGTATAATTTCAACTCGTAGTTGAATTTCCAAGTCATCATCGTTAATGGACATTCAATCAATTGCAGCTCTTTTAAATGACCTTTTTTCTGAAATCTATTGGATATTATTTTACTTCAGTTGAGCATGGTGAATAGAGGGGCTATAATATAAAATTATGATTATTCTTGTTGAAAATTTTCAGAAAAATGTACTACTCGAATTTTATATTTTGAGGTATGAAACTTATAAGCTTCGTATTTTAATTTGTTTCAGAGTATAGTATTTCATACTATTCGGTATTTTAATGGTATTTATATGGTATTTTAATTTGTTTCAGAGTACAGTATTTCATACTATTCGGTCTCATATGCATCTTATTCAGTTTTTCGATGGATTTTTATCGGTTTGTCCGCAGTGAGACAGGAATAAATTTGTTTGCGTCAAACAGATTTGCCGAAAAAAATTAATCGCTGGGCAACACTTTTCCACAAAAGAACCCGACTGAAAAAAATAACCTGCATATTAAGTGCATATCCTTGTATGATCTTTTAGATGTTTTATGGAGATATATTCACACCTTTCTTACCACATAAGACCTTATGGAACCTACACGGTATAGCTCTGCGGAGAATAATGAGGGGAACTAAACAATTATGCAAGAAAAAGAGTGCTTTGATGCATACGTTTGTGTATTGGATCGTAAAGTACAGCCTTGCAGTCAAGTACACGGCATATTAGTCAAAGCTGACACTTCAGAATACGGAATATTTTTCCCTGGGAAAAGTCTTGGAGCATGAATGGTTTAAATACCCATCCAAGAAGAGTGGCCTCTCTCCTGGCGCGCTATGTTGTGCCAGCTGTGACCCATTGTAAACAATCCCTGGATAAATTGTACTTTGGTGAAGAGAAGTTTCTTCTAACCGAGTTTTGGTACATGGTGTCACAAATAGGTCGAAGTATTAGATAGAAAACTGTAAATTAGGCGTAGCCCCTTGTGGTTCATACCCAAGCCGTTTCCCTTCGTCGCCGAATATTGGCCAAGATGGATTGCATAATTGAATCTTCCTCCCTAAATTCAGCCTTGGACCCTGGAACCTACCTACAGAATAAAGTAATTCAGGCATAACTCTCTCATTTCTTTCCCAGGTGGGTAGCCATTCATGTATCGCGAATGTGACAGTTTATTTCTTAGTAAAACCATGAGTGTAACTCAAAGACGCATGAAAAAAATGAAGTTCATGCTCATGTATATATGCATCATAGGGTGTAGAGACGTTTTGTTGGCTACTAAAGAGACCCTCAGCCGTTTGTGTCATCAAGAGGTGGGAGGGTGGATGTTAGTGAAGGGGCGGAGGGTGGAGCGGCAAAGAGTGGGACAGAGAGAGAGAGGGATGGACGAAAGCAGAGAGGAAATCAGAGAGGTATGAGAAAGAGGGTGCAGGGTGTGGGGTCGAATTTGTATCCAAGCTGGGTGGAAAATCATAATCACGGATGCGGCAACCCGACGTGTCGCCCCACACAACGGTGAAGCGAGCGCCGCCGACGGCGTACGTGATTCCCTTGCTAATTTCCCGGGCGGCGGCGGCGCGCGCGGTGGTGGTGTAGGGTACCTCAGGGCTCCGTCCTGGGCCCCACGCATTTTCTCGTCCCTTCCCCCCGAGTTGTTCCGCCTCTCCATCACACACGTCCCTAATCTCTTTCCGTCTCCACATCGTTTCTGACTTCCTCTCGTGTTTGTTTCCTTCTCCTCACCTCCTATGATCATGCCTGCGTTATCCTTTCTCTCTCTCTCAGTTATATACGTGTCCCCCATACTGGTTTGTGTGACTTTTTCTTTCGTGGGCGCGCTCTGTCGGTTATCACTTGGCAAAACGACTTTCGTTTGATGTTCTGTCGACAGATATGTTCAAAGCAGTATTACACTCGTTATTTTGCTTCTCTTGATACATATTTTTAAACTCACCCCATGTGTCTATATTTTAGGCATGCTCCCGGATCACTTAGACCTTGAGTTAGCTTCATTGAGTCTCTTCAAGAATATGATGTGGATTAATGCGCCACGGGCTCCATATATAGTTCAATGTATGCATCCAACATTATACCAATATATTTTGAATTATAATTATAATTTGCATGAAGGGAATCGGACACTACTTTTGAAAAATTGATCATGAATAACAATAAATGGCAATATTAAAATTTCAAAGAAATGATTATTTGATTGTTCATGCTTCTACGCATTGGCATGATCCTCTGGTAAAAATAATTTTACCCACGTCGAACCATATGTAGAGAATATCCAAAGGATAACCGACAGAGCTCGCCCACGAAAAAAAAGTGTAACACACCGTTGGAGGTGAGGAGAAGGAAACAACACGCGAGGAAGTCAGAAACGATTGTATTGTACATTGTATACTCAATTAATAAATGTGTATCTTGTAACTTATAGCCTGTACATAATTTCTGTAACATTTACGCATTTGTATTCATTGTCATTCATCAAAATACTTTATTTACTTACGAAAAACTTGGTAATTTAATGGAATATTAGTTATTTTAATAGTCCATTATGAATTTATCAGCGCTGAATTAGTCTTGATCGATAACGAAATTGAAATGAAATTCGAAACTTAGTACATGTTGTTTTGATAAAACTACATTCAAAAGGTTTTTGTTAATCGAAATGAAAATATTAATTTTGCAAACTATACTTCCCTGTATGTACCGCTAGTATAATTCTCTTATCAGAGGTCAAATTTTTTATGGCTTTTTCTCGTATTGCTGTCTTCAGCTTGAATGATTCCTAACTCTTCTCGCCCAAGTTTTTGCATTAAACATGTTTTAGGAAGGAGTCTTGACTTTTGTATCAGTCCTGAATGCTAGTAATGTTGAGCCCTTTGAAATATCTGTCAAGCATTCGCGTTTCAGCCATTCCATCAGTCATACTCGACTTCAGTTTCCTTCTATTTTTAATATTATTTATTTTACCTTTTATAAATTACACCAATATGAAGGGTATAGAAGAGTATAAAAGGATGGAACGCCATGCAGAAAAGAAGAACAAGATGGATTGGACACATGCTGGGACACAATGGATTTGTGAAGATAGTAATTGAAGGCGAATTAGAGGGAAAAGCTCCCAGGTTAAGACCAAGGAATAAGTTCATGGACCAAATAAAAAAAAAAGTACATAGGAAGAGATACCATGAGATAAAGGAACTAGCATTTGATAGGGAAGGAAGGAGGGCTGCAGTCAACCAATCCTAGGGTTGAACAACCAATGAAATGAATGAAGCAATCTATGGGGCAGAAATACTAGAGCCCTGCAAAAATGAGGCATTACGTTAGTGTTGTCGGCCGTTACTTGGTGGAAACGATTACGGATAAACTATTAAAAACGAGCCGGTGTCGTGCGGCGAACGGCAATAACGAAGTTCTTTGACATTGCCTACTTCTATGCAATTTTGTATAAAGAGTGATGCATTGGATTTGCACGTATTTTATTATTGAACAACCAATAAATGAACTTATATCGTATCACATTTTTTAAAAACCCTTTCTTTCCTCCTGGTCCATTTGACTTTTCTCACCCACATTTACTTGTTTCTCTTTCTTTTCCTAAGTAACACTCTCTTTCTTTGCCTTCTTCCTCTGTTTATGCAAAACCCCTACTCTCTTGAGAGCATGTTCCCTGGCGGACCCTTATTCCAGCGTGTCCCGTCTGTGTTTCTCGATCCTACATCATTGCATTTGCCTCTATTCCCACTGTTCATTTCCCTCCGCGCGGGCTCCTTTGCATCCCATCTGCCCCGCGCTCGTTCCGTGGCGACTGTTTCTCTCCTGTGCGTTCTCCACACCTGCTTATTCATCCCATTTTCTTCCTTTCCATTTTCACTCCTTTTCCTTTTCCACTCATTCCTTTTCTCTTTCTAGTCTTTTACCTTTGACTGCTCTCGGAAAAGCATTCCGCATACTTTCAAGTATATTTCGATTCGAGTATAAGCCGAAATGTAATATTTGAGCCGAAAATATTTACTAAAACCCGTGACTCGACCATAGGTCGAGGTGAAAAAGATTCTGAAACTCCTTGATTTGCAAAGTTAATTGTTTAACCCTCAACTTTGTAAAACTTTACCACCCTGTGCAGAAAATTAGCAAAAACTTTGTAAGTTTTACGTAGAATATTTATTGCATGAAGATGGCGACTATTTGACGAAATCGGTCGCCCAATAAATATTCTGCATAAGACTTACAAAGTTTTCGTTGATTCGATTGAACATCCTTGTTTTTCGTTGGAAAAACGAAATTTGTGCAACACAGTTGGCCTTTTGGAACGCACTTATATCGCCAATTGGGAGTTCCAGCAGTAATTGTCGATGTTGGGTTCTAAAACGAAACTTAGAGCGGACTTAGACTTAGAACACGCATATATAAAGAGACTATTCTCTGTAGATAATCAGTAACAGAGATACATCTGGCATAAAACCTTTGAGTTGGAAGTTTTGTTTTGCCTTGACCACAGGAGTTATTTTTTGTTAAAAAAAAGGAAATTCCTTATGGTTTCAATTTTATCACCTTGAACTCATATTTGTATGATAAAATACCGATGAAAACAAGAAGATCGTAATTACACAAGCACTGAAAAATAAATGCAACAAATTTACTGAGTAAGACCCTACATTTTGTGGTATAAGTACAACAATAATACCTTAGAACGCGATTCAAACCAGCTTTGAATGCAATAATTTCTGTCAATGAAATACCATAACTACGATTGGTGAGTGGTATGCACGTACTCAAGACAAAGTAGTTAATAAAACAGTGAGAAAGGTGGCGGTACTCTTCAGAGAAACTTTATGGTGATAATTGGGCTCACCAGCCTCCTGGATAGATGAAACAGCATGTCACAAAGCATCTGAATGTTAAGCGTGAACGCACGCCTTAACTGCTCCAGCGAAAATTGAAAAGACGTACATTTACTATCGTACTCTGGATGGCCAGGCGGTACGAGGAGGCAAATGAACTCGTACTGCTCAAATGAATAAGAAGACTATAAGCTGAAATGATGACTACGAAAAACCTTACCTTATTAAGTGACACAAATATAAGCACAAGGAGGTTTTCGTAAGTTAAGAATAGAGGAAATTTGTCGACATATCTACTTACTACCCTGCGAGCCGCCCCATAGGCATGTGGTATTGGGTGTTAGGTCACTATTCGTGTAAAGATGTAAGGATTTGGGAAGTGAAGTGGTAACGTATATTATGGGAGAGTATTTAGTGCAGCTCAATTTTTATTGGGGTCACTTAATGAGCGCGGAAAGAACTATTTTTTGTACCTATCTGTTCGGCAATAAATATCTCTTATTTTATCGCTTCAGCCTGGACCCAGAGATGTAGTGAGGCGTCATGATAATATACTGTCTCTCTCTGAAACACCAGTTCTGAATTTCTCAAGAAATCTAAGCCTAGCGTGTAGCCTCCGAGTCTCTAGGGGCTCCCACCTTAATCCCTGTAATAACTGTGAAACACTATATTTTCGCTCGCAGCCGTTTTTAGTGAAGCGTGCAGCTTTTGTTTGTATTTTATTATTTTTTTTGTTAAATCTTTATGACCAGGGCCACAAATGCTCGCGGCGTATTCGAGGTGTGGCCTAACCAGAGCGAAGTAGCATCTCTCTTATACTTTTTCATCCGAGGACCTTCCTATTACACACTTAACAAAACCTAGTTTCTTAAATGCTGTGCCACATATGTTATATGTTTAAGTCCAAGGAGGTTTTCATGAGCCGACAAGTGGATGAAATTTCTCCACTTACGCTCGAGTACATCCGGTACATATTTTTCCTCCTTCTCTCCTGTCTCTCGCACCTCTCGTATGTATCTTAAAATTGCTTCCTCTCTTGGGTATCTACGGAGTTTAGCTATCTCGCCCTCTGTCTGTCGTTTTCACTGGCCTTCTCCGTTTTTCGACCTCAGTTTCATACCTTGGGCTCTTTATTTATTTTCCCAGCTCAGTGGGAGGAGAAGCGAAAAAGAGATGAACAAGCCTGGCGCGTATTTTGGGAGTGTAAGTTATATTCCGAACGTGGTGGAGCAAAATAAAAATGCTGTTTCCGAATGAACCGCACCACTTCCCATGTGCTCACCTACATATTTTCCGCGTACGTTCGTGCGTTTGCATAGTAAATGTTTATTTTACGAAAAATCAGCCGATTGTGTGATGAGAAGTAAATTGTCGTGATGCCTTGAGTGCCATGCATTAGTTTCAGTGAAGTATATCTGTCAATCCTGAGGACGCGGATTCGAACTCCGCCTAGGTTGGTTTATCATCACCCTGGGCACGGTTGTATCGGAATAAAGAGGAAGGTACATAGGAAGAGATACCAGGAGGAAAGGTAACTAGCATTAGGTAGGGTAGGGTGGAGGGCTGCAGTCAACCAATCTTAGGATTGAACGACCAGCACGAGAGAGCGTTGTCTAAGTCAAGACTCGGTAATCACCGGATAGAAAAATATGACGATAAACATATATTGTGACCGCTACATAATTGTATCTGTTATTGATCACTATGTTCAATAATTGTCTCTCTTCGTATCAAGATAGGGAAATTTCTGTGCTATTTACTCCATTCGATTTTTTCATTCGTTATTTTTAAGTTATTTTAGTAATTAATTAGTTTTTATTTAAAAGTGAGGCGCATATAAAATTGATAATTAAATTGAAAATGTTTATACATCATTAAATGGATTGGTTTCACAAAATGGAGATCGAATAATTAAATTTTTGGGGCCCTGAGCATTATTTTCCCAGGGCGGCACAAATCATAGTTGCTTGGGGCTCCACAAGGCACAGTTGCCCCACAAGTCCCAGGGGCGGCTCCGCCCTTCGGTGTATATTTTTGTGACTATTTTCGGCGTTGTTGAATCGTGGGGTTTCAACATTATTTCGTCACCACTGTCGTCGAGATGCATACAATAGGTAATGATAATGGGCATTTTTTTCTTTAATGGCCGTAGTTATTGGCAACACTCGTCAAAAGAAAGAAAATATTTACTCTGTCAGTTTAACGGATACGTCAGTGACCAACCACAGCCTCTCAGTTAGAAAACCTCTCTTAGGTGGTTTACGGGAACGTTAATTCCTCGCCAGTGACCACTCACAGACGCGAACGCAACCCGAAAATGGGTTCCTTCACAAGGCTTAAGAGACCCCGTTAAGGATGCCTGGGTTATAACCACAAACGCACTATCTGTGAATATTTACGGGAGCATAAACTCCACGTCAGGGACAAACTCAAGCAATTACTCTCACGAGCACTCAGAAAAATACTCGCTCATTCAAATGGGCCCAACTTCTGGGTGAATCAGACTCGAGATGGGCTTGGTCCAAGAAAGACAAAACAGGAAAAGACGGGAGTGTGCGTCGGATACGCATATTTCGGCCACAAGGTGGCCCTCTTCAGCAAAATGAAGGGAATAAACACTAGCAAGACAGGGTTGAAATTGAAGCCAATATTTTCAGCCATTGAAGAAAAAAATTAATCGAATTTTGTTGCATTACGAGGCTGTAGAGCTCAAGTTTCCTTGATATCCTTGATTCAGTAGATTTTAATCAATTTCAGCAAAGCTTGATCCACCCTTATGGATGGTTGCAGAACTGAGTCCATTACAAATCTCTTCTTTTTCGCGTCCCTTTCCCATCATACACATGCATTCTCCTTTCATCCATTCCATCTCCTCGCCTCCTTCACATGCGCGTATTCCTTTTACTCTTCCTTCATTCCTCCTACTCCGCATCATGGCCAGATCTCCATTCTCCGCCGCCTCGCAAGCCACGTGCGGCCTTTAAAAACCTCTCCCCACGCCATATCCCCTCTCCGCACACATTTTGCCACATCTCTCTCTTTCTCTCTCTAACCTCAGGTCACCTCCGTGTAGAGAGAGGCTTAATGAAGCCCTTTTCATTGCGGTTTGATTGACTATATGGATATTCTGTCTTTTTTCCCCCTCACATTTCTGTTTTTTTAAATGCTTTTATTTTTCGCCGACCGCTGGCGCCGCTCGTGGAATTTTAAAATCATCCACAGCTCTTCCCGTCCGTGGCGGTGAGGTTATCATACTCCATTCGCCGGCGTCGGACTGCTAACAACGTGCGCCGGTATAGACTCCGATTCCTCTTTTAAAATCCTAGGACATTCCCGGCGCGGTCGTGCCGTTTCTGGCAGGCGTCTACCGTGACGTGCGTTGCTCTGCCAAGGTGCATTGGATTGCTTCGTTTTTTAAAATTTATTTATCTTCTCTCGCATATCCCACGCGGCCCTCCATCAATTTGTCTCAACCGTGACGCTTTATATGTAACCACGGACGCACTTTTTCTGACGCTAGCACAGGCATCTACATCATCTACATCTACGTAATACCCTGCGAGCCACCACGAGGGTGTGTGGCAGGGGGTGAAGATCACCAAACATGCACTATTGCCATGTAAGTAGGATATATAATGTAGATATGCTAGAAAATAGGGTCATAGTTTATTAGTTACTACAGTAGATTATTAGTTATTGCAAGTAATTGCAGTAGTTATTACAATAGAATATTAGTTACTACGGTATAGTACAGGTTAAAATCTACATAATAAGGAAGGGATTATTGGTAGTTATTACATGCATCATGCACTACAGACTATTCTAACTATGTTTCACCTACCTATCCCTTTTGCTACGTTGCCTATTGTTCTCTCTTATGGTACGCGGGAAAAATGACATTTTAAATCTATCGGTACGACAATCTATCTCTCTAATTTTGTTAATATGGTCAAACCTAGCATAATACGCAGGGGTTCTTAATATATATCTAACGTCATCTGTGAACAAATCGGTTTCGAATTTACTTAAAAGGTTTAACCTAAATTTTAATCTGCGTTCTGATAGTAATTCCCATCCTAGTTCTTCTATTAAACTCGTAACACTAATACAATTATCATAACGACATTTAACAAACCTAGCAGATCTCCTTTGCACGCGCTCTAATTCTTTTATCATACCTTCCTCGTAGGGATCCCATGTTGGCATGTGGTCTCGCAGATCGTTTTTCGTTATTTCCTAGTTTGTCGTTAAATAAATTCATTTATGCCATATTGCCAAATTCATATAAAATAGAGATCCAACGTTTTACTTCAAAAATATTTTGTTTATCTTGCCTAATGTGAACTTACTTGCATATGGTTTATAAAGAAATATTACGATTACAGGAAATATTCAGTAAATATCTATTTATTTCTACTGTGAAGCTTTACATGTGACCACGGACTTACTTTTTTCTGACGCTAACACAGGCATGCAGTCTCTCAAAACGCTTGCCTTTATTTCCTAGTTTGCCGTTAAATAAATACGTTATGCCTTTTTAATTGACATATTCCTTTAAGTTAAGCCCATTTATGCCATATTGCCAAATTCATATAAAATAGAGATCCAATCTTTCATTTCAAAAATATTTTGTTTATCTTACCGAATGTGAACTTACTTGCATATGATTTAGAAATATATATTATGATTACAGAAAATATTCATAAAACATCTACTTATCTCTACCGTGAAGCTTTACATGTGACCACGAACGCACTTTTTTCTGACGCTAACACAGGCATACGAGGTGTGATGCCGCTTATCTTTATTTCCCAATATTTCGTTAAATATACACATTTTGTCATTTAACACTAGGATGCCCGGACTTTTCACCATCATTCAACGCCCAAAGCGGGTCATTTTGACCCACTGTAATTAATGAAATTAATCCTCACTTTGCGCTATTAAGTTTACATTTTTACAGTTTCTACTACAAACTGTCAGTCTTTCTCTTCACATTCATCGATTATTTCACTTTATAACTTTCATAACTTTGACAATATCGATGATTTATTGATATATAAACTTACGACATTTTGCCAATTTATCGTTTTTTTCCATTTTATTTCATTTTTCTTGCTTATTGTGTCATATCTCAATATACTACGAAGAATTTTCACATTATTTAATACATATCTATTATTTTTCAAAGTTTGGTTGCAATAACTAAGTTCAAAATATTATTTTTCGGTCGAAGCAGGAATTTTCCCGAAAATCTACCTAGTAACTAACTTTGGGATTCTTATTATTTCAGTGATGCACATGTATAAATCTGATAATCTGATAATAGTCCATATGTCAGTAAGGAGCAATATTGTATTCTCTGCACTCTAAAATAGTGATAAGGTACACTGTGCACTGCCAACGAATTAATTACTAAATATGCCATGAATCGACCGGACGAAAAATGAGAAGGGTGGAGATACGAAGTGGAAGGAAGGAATATGAGAATATTTTTGAAAGGTGATCCAGGCATGGAAGGTAACCGAATGAGGAATATAGGACAAAGTGGGATGGACAACATATGCAGCAGAATAACTAATAAACACTAATAAAAAAGAAATTTGGTGGTGATACAAAGTGCAAATACATATCTGGGTCAAAATGACCCGTATGGGCGTTTTAGGTAAATTCTAAAAAAACTAATGTACGGATTACTCCAGGAAGGTGAAAATTTTTGGACATAAAGCCATGTTAAAATGAATAAAAGTCACTAGAGGAAATCCTGCTTTCATTGAAAATGAAATAAAAAAATTAATTTAAAATCACGTTTGGGTCAAAATGACCCGCCTGGGCGTTCTAGTTTTAACTCGACACATTCCTTTATGGTAGTTTGGGCGAGATAGTTCCCTAGTCATTACAGAGTTCATATTAGAATTATATGTTTCAATTTCATCAGCGGTAGGAAGAATGAATTAAATATTACATAATTAATGGTGTAATAATATATACACTTTTGTAATTTTGACTTGTATTTTTAAAGCAATTTTGTAACTTGTTGGAAGATTGTCTAACAGTAGTTAGCTCAAATTATCTCATCAATTGTAATACAATCATCTACCGCAAAAAGAAATTGAAGGCTCTAATTCTTCATACAAAATTACTCATTAAGCTCTCAAAAAATGAAAATGAAAAGTAAACACCGGTTGCTATGTAACTGATGACAAAATTTGATTTACAATACTCATACTCGTTAGCTTTTTATACCGCAGAGGACGGTGAATTTAAGTCACACAAACTGTAAATTAAGTTCACGATACTCGTGACTTAACAGGGTCTTATCACGCAGCGTTCCACCATCACTTCACATCGTTTAATAATGAGCCACTTAAGTCATCAGTATCGTAATGTTCTATCATACGACTGAAATTCTAAGTAATTTAATAAAAATATCAATATGAGTATTTAACTTGAACCATTTTTTTCACGCAGCACGTTTAAAACTATCACAATGGCAGGTTTTATACGATCCTGAAAATATTATTGTGGTAACTACATTAATTTTTTCCCAAAATAGTCGAGAAAACATAATAACTACTCAATGTTAATCTTTTAACGTAATTTTGATTTTATTAATTCCCCTCTTTCTAAATAAGATCTCTCTGGAGTGCAAATGCGTACCATGCCGCATGCAAAATAGCAGGTATTTTTCGTCAAAAACCTTGGAAATTACTTGGGTAAGGGACTGATGTTTTTGTTTTCAGAAGTGTGAGATATTTTTCTTTTAAATGAGACCATATTCATGAATTTACAGGCCAAATTATATTACACTCAAACTAATTTAAATTAAGCTAATTTTTTCATATTGCCAAAATTACATAAAATTGCGATCCAATTTTTTTTTCAAAAATATGTGGTGCTCCTTACCGAATGTGAACTTACTTGCATATGATTTTGAAAGAAAAGATATGATTACAGAAGATATTCTCATAATATTTTACTGTTTAGACAGATATGATGGCCTGGCAAAATAGATAAAAGTGGAATCATTTAATAATTCTTTTCTATGCTTACGATACGGATCAAGCTACCTCTCTAACTAAAAACATAAACTAATGGAAATGATAGTCTGATATACTGCGGAAAATGTTTACAACTAATTCACTCGAAATTCAGGTGCAGTTTACATCGTTTTGGAAGTACATTTCATAAAAACCTGGTGATTGTTTGAATGAAGAATTGAAGTAACGAAATTTTGTTAAAATTTCGGGTGAGGCATAGAAGGAAAAAAGCTATGTTTAGGAATGATGATCTGGAATGATGACTGCAATCAATCTGAGCTCTGAAAATAGTTGTTACACTCACTTAGGGAGACCGAATACCCTTGAAATCGACATAGTTTTGTTATTCTTGAGTCCTGAATTTTATTTTTCATATTTTAGGCTATTATTTAAATATATTTTTAATTATATTATAAGTTATCCATAAAAATATTAGAAAATAAATTAAATATTTAAGAAAATGAGACTTATGTAAGTACGTTCGGTCTTACTCATTAAAATTATTTTTTTCCTTGGTCTCAGGAGGGTAACAGCATATCTATTTTTTCTGTAGAACGAGTCTCGTTTAGAAGTGTAATTCGGAACAACCAGTCCAAAATCAGCAGTGTCAAGGTTTTTTTTATAAAATTCACGTTCTTTAATGAAGAATGAGACTGAAGAAAAATTTTTTCGCAAGGCTTTTTCTTGGTGTAATGCCGTTAAACATGTTTTAATCGGCCAACACTTTACCCATGAGGTAAATGCCGCTTAAGGAGGTGACCGCTGATGGGAGAGAACATACACCTTGCGCAAGTGTGTGGGAAATTATTTTCGTTCCTGAAAAAATTGAACTGTTGGAGAGGTTACCATTTAAATGAGGTGGTCGTGGAGACAGGTTTCACTGTAAATAATTCGAATAAATGGCGTTGGATTCATGTGTAGATGGAATAATTTCAAATAGCTGAGAGGATTTATTACGAAAATATGGCATTCATACGTACCAAAAATCATTTCAACATGCAAATGCGGACATTTTAAGATAAGATTCATTTAATTGCATTCAAGATTCGAATAGTTGAGATGCAAGCGGACCTTGTCACTTGTATATTTTTCCCATTCCTCTTTGTCTGGAACGAATCCATTTCCTCCCTGTCTCCTGACTGGAGTGCAAAATGGATTACTCTCCGGTAATGCCGTAGCCGCCTGCCTTCGAAAGCAATGCCAACATTTGCGCCCGGAATCTCCCAACTGGTAACTGTCCAATTCCGTTGGAACAGAGCAATTATGGCGGCCAAACTGCTGCGCGAATTCAGCGTCGGCCTAGTAGCATAACTTGGTCAAATCCTTTCGACTATCGGTGGAATGTTATCGACTCTGGCTGTATAGAGGCGCAAGTACTCTGCCCACTCGGTCTTTCTGTTGGTCATGGAATTATGCTCTACCAACACATGTCAAGTGATTTCACACAACACTTCAGAGCGGGAAGGGGTATTCCATCGCATTCTTCTCTGGAAGGCGTGGTGTCCAATATTTCTTATCTTTTCACTTACTAATATGGTGCGTGGCGATGTATAGGGCGGAGTCCTGGCCATTGCGAAGGGTGGATGCACGTAAACTTTAGGCGCTTGAGATGAGGGTGTGGAGAAGGATGGTGAGGGTGAGCTGGGTGGTGAGAAGGACAAACAATGAGGTGTTGGATATGGTTTGAGGAGGTTCGGAGGAGACAGAAGTAATGCATGGCGGACGTTTTAAAAAGAGAGGGAATATTGATAGAGGGGAGAACACAGGGGAAGTGTGGAAGAGGAAATAAGGGGATAGGAATTCTAGAGGAAATATGAAAAGGGAGACGGTATATGTTTATGAGGTTTTTACGAATTTTCTATAACCGTGGTGGATAAAATGAAAAACCCAGAGTCTCGAAGTCCTCAAAGGACGTAGTGTTGTGAAAACATCAACTTTGTTAATAGCGGAAAGAACTGTGCAATTAATAACAATATCTAAAGGGCAATAATTTGACTAATGATGAAGAGCAACGTCAATTGCTCCTCTTAACAGTTGCAAATGATGGAAAAGTAAATAAACTTTGATCTTGTTTTTGCTGTGAATTACTTGCGAAAAATTATGTTTGTCCCTGTAAATCAGGCATTCATATTTTTTTATGATTTTATCAAATTTTACTTATGTATTTTGAGATACGACCTTGGTTTATTTTTTCACTGGTTAAATAGACCATTCTGCACACATTCGGTTCAATGAAATGTTCTGTCCGACCGATATTTCGGCCCCTGGCAGCGCACCATCTCTCTCATTACTATGATTAATTAAGTTAAATATTCAAGCGCCGTGCGGGACCTTTTCCCGTGGTCTGATCGGGTCGACCGGGGTATCAAAATTCTCGTCTCGCGCCGTAGCACCGAATAAGACTTACCCGACTCGAAAATGTTGACTTTCACTTTTTTTGGTCCACTCTACTGTACAATGCTATTCGATGATAATTTCTCTACTCAAAGATTATTCACAGGCTAAGATGTACCTGATTTTTTCAGTTTAAAATTACCTAGCGTAAAAATGGGTATTTAATTTCATTTTATCTTTTTGCACTAATTGTCTCTTCACTCGACTCTTTCTGTGTAAAAAGTCTTTAATCCGTAAGTTTCAGTTCTTTGTTGTGAAAAATTGTCTGAACAGTGAAAATTAATTCAAATTTTTTGGTAATTATTATGTTAATGAATCATATTTCATTAGAGTTCAATTTGTAACTATGAATTTAGATTATTTATATGTATAAAAATGAGGTAATTGTTGACAGAAAATTGTTTTTTTTTTTCAGGTACTGGTTGGAGATCTTTTCCTTCTACATGTTTGATCTAAAAAGTAAGTGTCTATCAAATCATAAGTTCGCATGATTGGATTTTATTTCAAACGTTCATATGTGTTGATTCAACATTCATAATTTAATCTCTGCTGATCGGAAGAATTATTTCTTTGGGAATGTGAAAATACGTACACTTGAACGGTTACGCAAAAAATGTCGGTACCTAAACCTTCAATTGAGTACCAGATGAACTAGAAAATTACATAATCATCGCGTGTCCAATGTATTATATATTGCTTCAAAACTGAGGTAAACAGATCTGAATGTTGGTCTTATATTGATGAATTTAATTCCCTCATCTCATAGACGGTGCTCAGAATCTTACTCAGGCATTTATTCTGGATTACCGCCAATAAGTGGCTGTTTTGAATGTCTAATGACGTCCATATAGTAATCCATATCAATCATTCAATGATACTATTGAGAATCCATTAAGAATAAGGTGAGATAAAAGGTACCGGAGTGGATGACTACGTATTTCTTATGGAAATTTAGCTGGGACAAAGAAATAGCGGGGGGGGGGGGATAAATGCAGGAGGGCCGAAGAAGACTTGAGCAAGTGGAGTCATTTCATTGTTTGGATAGCTACAGGGGCGGATTCAAGGGGGCGGCCGCCGCCCCCCGTAATTCCTGGGATAATAGAAAAGATGGTAATCATTAAGGTGGTGCTCGAATGCAAGTTATTATTTCATCAGCTCGATGTACAATGTTTAAAGACAATTGGAAAATATCTAAAAGCCACCTGTCTAAACAGACAAAGTATCCTTGATGTTCGCAATTGTACTTTTGTAGGCCTTTTGGTGAACAATGTTGTGAAGGCTTTGGTGCTGTAACGGAAAAGTTATAAAGGTATATACTATGTATGTAGAGAATCGTGCCGCGAGTTTGGGCAGGTGTTCCAGATCTCGCCGCAGGATTACAACTTCCCTCTCGGACTGGAAGCTTTCGCTTATCTCCATGGGAAGGAAGAGGTGGGAAGGAAGGGATGGGAAGGGAAGGTTAGCGAAAACAACAGCCCCTTCGAGGCCGAAACCAATGAGGTGGATTGAGGCCAAAATGACCTGAATTGGGCCTCCACCCCCCGAAGTACTCGTATTAGTTTGATTACCCAAACAACTGAGACGAGTAGCCGTCGGTCTCGCTTTCGCGAAAACGTACCGAACATCGTTGAAAACCGGAAGAGCCCGTTACCCAAATATTTGGAATTAGGTATCTCCCTGGCTCCCTTTCCGGATTGACGCCGTGCGGTCTGCCGGAGTACGTCCTCGAGTCGGGGACCACCGGACCCATGAAGGGTCAATTCGGACCAATTCTGGTCAAAGCGTGGGTACAGCCCTTCTCTCAGTAGCCCTCGTCAACCCATTCGCGAGTTTGGGCAGTTTAGCGGTAGTGCGTCAGCGAGAGGGGAATAGAGTCTCGACGCCCAAGATCTGTACTCTTCTACAGATCTTGCTCGACGCCCTCCTTCAGCACTATGCCTACAACCCTCCCCTCTCGTGCTCGTCGCGACATGTCAGGTGCAGAGGGTTTGGCTCTATTCCTTTTGGACCGCTCGACCCGACGCATGTGTGTATGTTTCACTTACACTTTATTCTGTGAAATACCTGACGTGAAGATCAACCATTCAGCCAGGGATGGTGAGTTCAATTGATAAATTATAACGACATAACTTACTTGCACCTTCTCACGCTCACCATTATGGTCGGTCGGACGGCTTCAAGCTCGGACCCACATTAGCCTTTTTTGCTATTTATCTGATTTTTTTTCAAGGAATTGAACTCCCATTTATTTACGGGACTTTAATTTTCATTGTATTGTAATAGAAATGCTGCAAGAGTTTCACCCACCGTAGTTTTGACCCCTCTCCTTTTGATAGCAGTGAAATTGAGAACTATCTAAGTAAAGCCCAATAATTTTCAAGTAAATTACGCTTAAGGGTGAGAAAAAAACATGCTTTTAATTTCTTTTGCAACTCGTCGCAGAAGGAATAGCTAAGGCTTACCTTTGTTTACAGACGTCCTCTTTTAGTAGGCCTGGTACAAAGCGGAAAACTAACAGTGCATCTGCGGACCTTCGAAGGTTTTTCTCTTGCGTCCAAAAACAAAAGGCGCCTGAAACATCAGGAGGAAATACACAATTTATTAACACCATGCCTTCAGGCTGCACATCTGACAATGAGACTCAAGCTGAGTCCTTGGTCCTTTTACAATCACCTCCGCGTAGCAACGAAACATCAACAGAAGCTTCAATTTCTTCACTTCCTTTGGCTGAAAATTTCACCTGTGTCGTAAGTCTCTTCATTGTACCAGGAAAGAAAAGACCTGATGATAGGAAAATAGCAGAACTTTTGGAAAGCCCTTGGACACCCACAAGCGATCACAAGTATCCCTTTTCAACACATAGGAAGGGAACCGTGGAAGATCGTCGTTACGTGAGGAGGGAGCATCTTGAAAAGTACCCTTGGCTTGTGGTTTATCCCTCAATGAATCGACTTTTTTGTAGGTATTGCCCTTTTTTTGCCCAATCAACGGCAGCTTGCGGAAAAAATTGGCAGTTAAAATCCCTCGTTACAGAGCCATTAAGGAAGTTTTCAAAACTGCTAGGGAAACAAGGTGATCTGGGAAACCACCAAAACACAGATTATCACAAAGGTGCAGTGCTGCTGGCCCTGAATTTTCTGGAAAATTACAAAAAACCTGAAAATCAAATTGCAAGCCAACTGGATTGCTTTAGAAGGAAGAAAATTAAGGAAAATAGAGAAAGTCTGAAGCTGATACTAAAAAATGTGATTTTTCTTGGCCGTCAGAACATACCATTCAGAGGTCATCGGGACGACGGTGCATTATCATTGGAAAAGCCCTCGACGAATGACGGTAACTTCCGAGCATTAATGCCTTTTCATTGCGAGGTTTGCGATTCAGCCTTACAGCATCACTTCGAGACTGCAACCCTAAGAAATATGCTCACTAGCAAGAAAATTCAATATTGCTTGATCGAGTGCTGTGGCCAAGAGATTTTGGCTACAATTGTGAAACGAATCAGGATGGCTACATATTTTAGTTGTGTTTTTGATGAAACAACTGATATTCCCCACATTTCTCACATGCCACTCGTTATTAGGTATGTTGGATTGGATTTTTGGGGAGGCGACCGACGGCTAAGGTCATTTGCGCCATAGGGGATAGGTAAGGGAGGAAGGGTGGATAGAAACCCGGCGTCGGCATTAGCCTGCACTTAACGAAAGGCGCCAAGGGGACCACGGCTTAACGTCTCATCCGACAGACGGAGTACTCCACTTGAAGTGCCCTCCACAAGACACTCAAGTAGGGATCGGGTTCCTCTGAAAAACATCCGCCACTGCAGGGATTTGAACCCTGGCCGCCCGTGTGGTAGGCGAGTACTCTAACAACCACACCAACCCGATCCCCCTATTAGGTATGTGTTGGACGAGGAAGTCCGAGAGGACTTTGTAGGATTTTTAGATATATGACAAGCAGTCGTGGAACTAGACCATTCTCGTTCAGATGATGTGGATGAAGAAAGCTCAGGAGTTGATTTACATATTGAACCTGCTGTTACTGGTACAAAACTTGGCCAAATCATAACCCAGAAAAACAATGGTTTAGAATCAGATACAAAGAATCGTGTCGGTATAGGCACAGATGGGTGCTCTACAAATGTATCAGCTGCCGTAGGTGCGGTGCAAAAAATTCAGAAGAATGCAACAACTGCTATCCGTTGTCCTTGCTATAACCATAACTTAAATTTAGTAATTTCCAAAAGAAATCGAGTCCTATCTGTTCGTAATGCCCATGGTATTTTAGTGGAAATCATTAACTTCTTCCGTGCGTCATCAAAACCAAATATGGTTTAACAAAATACCCTAGGAGGACAACTAAAGTAACTTTGCGAGACCAGGTGGGTAGAACGCCATGACTCCGTGTAACAGTTTCTGACAAATATTAAAAAGGCGTCAATGGCTTTGGTAATCATTTCCAGTTGGTTATATGAGGATTCGCCGGCTTAAAAAGCTCAGAGTTACGAATGCAGCATTCGAGATAGTGATTTCTTAGAGTCACTCTCCTGTCTCGATGAGATCCTGGGTTTTACCTGCAACTTTAGCAAGTTATTACAAACAGAACATTTAGATGTTCAGAGTACTTCAGAGGCAGTTTTCACTGTAAAGTCTCTTTTCAGAAGTAAAAGCCTTGCTGTTGAAAAAGGTTTTGAAGGCGTTTTTGGGAAATCATCGGCCGCATCGCGCTGCTTAGGAGAAGAAATGAACGCCCTGAGGATTGCTCAACGGTACTCGTGTCGCTCGAATGCACCGTTTCAATCTGCTGAAGAATATTTCCGAAAAAATATCTACGTCCCCCTTTTGGACTGGGTTCTGGGTTCTCCTCTAGATTTTCTGATGTGATTATGGACGTATTGAGGATAAATATCTTTCTCCCGCAGGACATATTGGTTAAGAGTGTTGTACTAAAAACCACAGACGTTACAAGTGATATAAGCACACTTTGCCAGAAGTATTCTGACCTCTTTGGTCTCCAAAATGAATTTTTTGTTTTTCAGCTAAAATCGGAGTATGAACAGTGGATAATGAAATGGAACCGGGACAATAATGATGGTAAAGTTATTCCTTCAACTGCCATCGATGCTTATAATGCAAGCTATCCTGCCCTTTTTCCAGTAATAAAGAAACTATTCCTCGGCCTCTCAACTTTGCCTGTAAGTATTGCAAGTGCTGAAAGGTCTTTTTCTGCTCTACGCCTTCTGAAAAGTTACGTGCGATCATGAAGCGATTGTCATGAAGTCGGTTGAAGTGCCTGATGATGTGTTTATGCATGTTCTTTTACTCGCCGCTCGGGAGGAAGGAGTGCGGGCGGGACCCGGCGACGCGTTCCCGTCCCACTTCTGATACTCAAGTGATTAGTAAGCGCGGGCCAATCCGTTATGCAGTCGGCGATAATCTCCTGGGCGGCGATGGACAGTCGGGGCCTTTTATCGCGCCCGCCCGCACCCTTCGCGGGAAGATTGTGCCCGTGCGCATCCATGGGATCGGCTCGGCGAAAACTCTCCGCGTCGGACAAGGGACATTCGAAGCCGTCGGATTAATAAATCATTCGTTAATGAGCATTTGTCCGTCCGTGGGAGTCGGGCTGCGTTGTTAAACCCAGCGTAGGGTAACATCTGCATCGCGTCTCCTCTAAATTTCTCAGACGTCCGCCCACTCGGGGATTCGCAAATAAGGGGACGAATGGACCGAGAGATAGAATTGCTGTGGGAGTAGTGGGGCCACCGACGGTTGAGGTCACGTGCGCCATCAACTCTAGGCTGTTAACCGAGGGATTCTTTGTGTAGTGGGGAATTGTAGTGAGAAACCCGGCGTAAGCATTAGCACCCTCACCTCATTAGCTTTTTGGTTAATTTTTCTACATTTACATCTACATACTACCCTGTGAGCCGCCACATGGTTATGAGAGGTGAAATAGTGACGTGTAATATGAGAGTGTATTTAGTGGAACTCAGTTTTCATTGTTGTCGCTTATTGTGGGCGAAAAGAACGAGTTATTGTACCTATCTGTTCGGCAGTGTATCTTTCTTATTTAATCGCGTCTGTGAAACCTAGAGATGTAGTGAGGCGTCATGATAATAATCTCTGTGTCGCTCTGAAACACACCAGTTCTGAATTTTTCGAGCAAGCTAAGCCTAGCGTGTAGCCCCCGAGTCTCTTGGGGCTCCCACCTTAATCCCTCTAAAAGTTGTAAGACACTATGTGTACGCCCGTAGCAGTTTTTAAAGAATCGTACATCTTTTCTATGTTTTCATTAATTTGTTCGGTTAAATCGTTATGACCAGGGCCCCAAATGCTCGCGGCATATTCAACTGGTGTGTTTCAGAACGACACGGAGAACATTATTACGACTCCTCACTACATCTCTAGGTCTGACAGATGCGATAAAATAAGACAGATACACTGCCGAAGAGATAGGTACAAAAACTCGCTCTTTCCGCACACAATAAGTGACCTCAATGAAAATTGAGCTCCACTAAATACACTCCTATAATACATGCCACCATTTCATCTCCAAAAAACTTGCACCTTTACATGGTTGGTGACCTCACACACCCTGCCACACTCCCATGCGGCGGCTCGCTGGGTATTATGTAGATGTTGATATAATAAGGTAAGAGTCGCTTAAGGTGGATGGAGTGGGGTGAAGGGAGGATGGAAGAGTGTCCCCGAAAGTCGTCTGAAGGACGAGTTTAAGCAAGCGGGAGCGAGTGTGTGGACCTGTGTTGGCGGATGGCGTGGGCTTTCCCCTCTTTGTCAAGTGATCGACCGCAAGCGGATGTTCGGTTGTTTCTAAGGGACCAAGGGTGTGAGGCCAGAGGATGTAATAAGGCTGGATTCAATTACGCGCTCTCCCCGTCTCTCTCGCACTCTTGCTGATGCGTGAGTATCAGCATTCTCTGAACCGCTCTCTCAAACTCTCTGTTGAGAAGGAAGATAAAAAAGGCATCATTTTTCTTTTAAATCGATTATTTTATTTAATTGTTTGTAGCTGCCGTTATTTATTTAAAAAACTCGGAGTTACTGTTTTCCGGCATAGAAAACGCAATTATGCATTAGATAAAAGTAGACATGGTAAAAATAAAACATTTTATCTTAAAAACCGCCACGGATCCGCCTTTTTTTGTTTGATTTTTAAAATTCTCGAGGTGGAAAATATTGAAGCCGACTCTAAACTCAGAGTGTAAATTTTTTGTCAATTACTGTTTGTTAGCTTAGGGCAGTTTGAGGGCAGATTACTTGTCAATACCTACTCTATTTCTTGGGAATAAACTCAACGCAGGCATAATTTATATTTTAAATCTTCTGTTTTATTTAAATGTTGGTGGATACTGCTATTTGGCTTAAAATTCGTAGTTACTGTTTTCTGGCCTAAAAACAGACAGTTATGTAGAATATACGGTAAAATTATGACAATATATGTTGAAAACCACCATATATACTTTGTTTGGCTTTTTTGTTTGATTTTTTGTTACCCTCGAGGTTGAAAATATCGGAAACAACTCTACACTCAAAATATGAAGTTTCGTCAGTTACTGTCTTTTAGCTTAGGAGGGCAGAATACACCTACATCTACTTACTACCCTGCGAGCCGTCGCATGGGCGTTTGGCGGGGATATTATTTCACCACCGGTGTAAAGACGTAAGGTTTTGGGCGGTGAAATGGTGACGTGTATTTTGGGAGTGTATTTAGAGGAGCTCAGTTTTAATTTGTTTATATTTTGGGCGGTGAAATGGTGACGTGTATTTTAGGAGTATATTTAAAGGAGCTCAGTTTTTATTGTGGTCGCTTATTGGGCGCGGAAAAAACGAGTTTTTGTACCTATCTGTTCGAAAATGTATCTCTAATTGTATCGCTTCTGTCACACCTAGAGATGTAATGAGGAGTCATGATAATATTCCCTGTGTCGCTCTGGAAGACATCAGTTCTGAATTTCTCAAGCAAGCTAAGCCTTGCATGTAGTCTCCGAGCTTTTCTTTTTATTTTATTAACTTTTTTGGTTAAATCTTTATGACCAGGATCCCAAATGCTCGCGGAGTGTTTGAGGTGTGGCTTACCAGAGCGAAGTAGCGTGAATTCTTGTCAATACTTATCAATATACTCGTCCCAAAATGAATACCCTGCTTTACACTCGAATATGCACGGTTTTTGGGACGTGATTGAGGAGTGAATTGTTGGAACGGGACAGTGCTAAATAGGGTGTGGTGGTAATGAGACAATGAGTGGGCAGCTCTTTTTTTCTTCCAGCTGGCGCGATAGTCGAGGTGGTGTACACGTGAGGTGAGGGTAGGGAGGAAGAATGGTGTCTGTCCGACCCAGCCTTCTTCCTTGTCCCGGTCTTGTCTTCCTCGCCTCTTTTGCTGTCGCGCGCGTGAAGGCGCAATGGAGCGGGAAAGAAAGCCGCTGCCTCGAGACGCCTTTATATGGAGTTGTTAAAAAGGAGTTGGGAGGAAGGACCCGGTCACTTGTCAGAGGGTATTGTCGCCTGAGCATTCCCATCCCCCCAATCCCTATGGACCAGACCTCATCCTGTTCCTTTTCTCTTCATCCTCATTTCAGTTCCTTAAGGTGGCTGAAGCGGCAGTCGTGAGTCATTGAGCGCTCATCTTAATGACTTATCAAATTAGTCGAAAAAAATCTTGGACCGCACTCGAATTAAATAAATCAACTTATACGTTGGAAATAACCATGCATATTGTCATGAAAACGATGCAAAAATTGTATTATAATATTTTCATCTAGCCCTATATCCTTTTAACACGTTCATTTTCATCTAATCATGATGGCTTTCTTATTTTGGGATATTTCCCTATTATTACTAATGAAAAATTGCATTGTTAACACCCTAATTTATAAGGTCTGCTCAAAATTTTGTTGGGTTTTTTTATAAGGTGTTGTACTTACGAAAAAATGATACCATGGAATGTATTTTTAAATAGTTTAAATGTATCTACTCAGCGTCGCTTCTTGTAAATTGTACTGCTAATCTATAATTATGACTTGAATGTAAGTCACTTAATTTCACCCAAGTGGCCGAACAGAACTGAATAATATGTGAAGAGATAGTCAGATCTGGGGTTAGCTTATGAACTACTTAATACATCATAAAATTTAAAATGGCGATGATGAATAAGCTCAAATTGTCTGGGACGAAATGTCACACCGAAACAGTCATGGTTGATTTTAAGAAACTCTTAAGAGGAGGAATATTAGTAGTCTTAAGAACTTCAGAGCGCGTATGAAGTAATGCTATGCAAGAAAATAATTAAGACAGAGACAAAATCCTAGTATGCGGAAGAAAAAGGCTGAATGCTGAAGTCACCCCGAGAGGAGAGAAATTAGAGCAAGTGGATTACTATCTCGACTCCTTCACCTATCTCGTAAATCCCATCACGTGGAACGTAAGAGGTACAGTGGACGTCAATCCCCTAGCTAAGAAGGCACAGGAACAAGACAACTGCCGTGCTCAAAGATTGGAATACAAACCAGGAAACAGTATATGAAAGCATTCATGTGAAGCGTGGCACTCTATGAATCGGAAGCATGGACCATTGGAAAATCTGACCAGCAAAGAACAGAAGCCTTCAAAACCTGGTGCTGGAGGAGGGTGCTGAAGATTAAATTAACGGGCAAATTAAGAAATGATGAAGTGTGCCGAAGAATAGAAGAAGAAAGGCCCATATGGGAAACCATACAGAAAAGAAGAACCAGATGGACTGGACGCACCCTTTAGACAAAACGCGTTTGTGAAGAACATGATTGAAGGCAAAATAGAGGGAAAAATCCTTAGAGGAAGACCTACGAATAAGTTCATGAACCAAATAAATAGGAATGCACATAGGAGGAGATACCTGTAGGTAAGGGAATTTGCGATAAATAGGGTAGGATAGAGGGCTGCAGTCAACCAATCTTAGGGTTGAACAACCAATGAAATGAATGAAGCTATGGTAGAAATATTAGAGCCCTGCAAAAATGAGGTATTGCGGATAAAATATTAAGAGAGACCCAGTGCCGTACGGCAAACAGCAATACTAAAGTTCTTTGACATTGCCTACCTCTATGTCATGATGTATAAAGAGTGATGCATTGGATTTGCACGTATTTTATCATGTTAAGATAACTCTGATCTCAGTTTTAGTGTGCTTTAGTTGTGTTCTATCCAAACCGTTTAGCTCCGTATAAAGGATAATAAACCAAGGACCGGTGGACATTATATTTGAGAAGAGGATTATTACGTCTCGTCCTCGCAGCAATGTAACTGGTCTTTTTTATTTTTCCTAATGACTAGTGTAAAATCATTTTCACTCACGCGACTGTTTTACGGTTTGCACGGTTGTGTTTGTTAGAGATGTTGTTTGAAGAGGAAACTACCACCTTAGTGCGTTTTTCTTTCAATTGTCCTTATGTTCCACAGACCCTGTTTATCTTCCGTTTTATCTTATTCTCGCATCGATTCCTTCCTTCCCTTTGAAATCTCTCTGTCTCATCCCATCCCAAAAGGCACTGTGTCTTCTTAAGATGTCTGTACGGCAGAAATGGCGACAGCAGGTCACCCACATCCTCACACAGCTCGACGCTGTCCTTTTGTCTCGTGTTAAAGGAAAAAGAAAAGTGATTCCCCTCCTCCTTCTTCTCCTTGTTGTTCCACAAGGCAACGTCCTGGGTCCTTCTCAGTTTAATCAACATCTGTTGTGTCATGTCCAGTGACTGGGGCTACGGGGGGGAGAGGGGGGACTGGGAGTAGAGTAAGGCAGGGGGTGTTGCGAAATCAAGAGTCTGTCCGTCCCTCTCTTTGCCATACGTTTCTTCTCGCAAGTCGTGTAACGCGGAGGAGTCGGCCTGGCAGAAATGTGTCTCTCGAGTTTTTCTTCTTCATCCTCGACGCGGCACCCTCCTCTGACAACCCAATTGCCAGCGCGTCGACCATTTGCCTACGGACGCCTCCACCCCATTCGCCCTGCTTGTTTTGGTTCCGGTTGATCAAAGTCACTTGTGTGAGACGCCCATCCTCTCCAGTTGGTCGTCTTAGATTCGTCAAGATTGAGATAGCACGGAATCTCAGCACCGTGAATGTTCATACTCTTCAGGGTAAAGAGAGATTGAGAAGCTGTTCATTTTCATCACTAAAACCACAGTTACAATACGCTGTGACCATTCAAAACCCTTCGGAGAAATGATCAATTAGTTGATCATTTATGATCAGTGAAAAAAGACTAGGAATTGTCTCGAAGGATTTGCTCATTTTTAAAACTGAACTTGGAATTAAAGTACTTTTTTACTGCTTTGTTGGATTTAAAGTGAGTACATATTTTCCCCATAAATGAAACTTTATCGTGTTTCAATGGTGAAAAAATTACTAGAGATAACATCCATTGCCAAAACACTTAACATCTGGGGAAAGAGAATTCAAGGCATAAGTGTGGTGTTTCTTGTTTTGTAATGACGGAATTTCTACATTGTGTACTGATTGAAAATATTTTAATAATCGTAAAATAAAACCGTACCCAAAAGCTAATGCTTTTAGACTAGGGGACTAATAAAATTTACTTGTGTTGCTGACCAAACTTACTTTTTCCATCATGGCTGTAGTCAAGATTTTAATCCATATTAATTCAATGTTGGGTTAAATTAAAGTGCACAGAAGAGTTTGACAATTGCTTTGGTGGAACTGAAAGAAGGCACCCGTTAAAATTCAATGGCATGAAGAAGAATAAATTATTATGCAGTAGCAAAAAAAATTGAAGGTTTTTCCCGCGAGTTATTTGGGTAAATCGCACCGGGTTATGTTGCTGAAACTATCAACCATAGACTGCAGAATCAGATTCCTTATTACAATAAATATTTGCACAAAGTATGTAATGTAGAAATACTATTATTATAGTGCCGATCCTGATAACGATAGCTGAGTCTGTCGTAAAAATGTTGGAATAATTCAACAGTATCCTTCCGTATGGAATTCGAGGAATCTTTACTCAAATAATCCACCGGGAAAAGTTTTAATCTATTATATTATCACTTGGTGTTGCAGGTGAGACTAATACTCTGCAAGAATTAATTTTTTGAGAAATATTCACTCGCCATGTAATTTAATTCTCGGCGTGCGAAACAATTATTCGAAAAACTTTGGTTTGGTTTTTGTTAATCCTTAAGTACTGTAGATAAATTTTTCTTTTGATTATCCGAGTGTGAATGAAAGGTAATTTTAGTACTTCTCAGTGGAACGACCTTACGGTGATCGCAGATTGGAAATATCTTTCTGGAGCCTATTCTAGGTAGAAGAAATTGTAATTTTCGTTTAGTTGATCCAATTTATATGCATGGCTGTCTCTAGCGATTGCTTTATTAAACGAGTAGTTGCATTTTAGATATGCATGATGATAGGCATATTGCAACTCGAAGATAATGCTTTAAATTATGCGATAAGGTTTGTACGTAGCTTTGTTATTATAGGCTAGATATCTGTCTCGGTGTGGAACCGGTCTTAGCAATATTTTCGCCGATGGCATGACACGCACAGCGGGCTGGACTTGTGCCTGTTAAGTTTATTTCGAGATCAAACGAAATTCCACGCCCATGAGCTGAATAGTCCTATCTCTCAAAGATGGAAATCACCATTTCGTTAAACTAGCACATTTCTCATTTTTTGTGGACTTATCCGACTATTTTTATGGCTTCATAAATTCTGATTGTATGGTACGCATTTATTAGACGGGATTTTGTGTCACTGGTCGTTTATTCAGCTCAAATATACGGCACTCTAAATACAAATGGCAAGATATTTATCTCGGAGACAACTTTGCCTGTCTTGTCTTTATGTCGTAATACAACGATCAATCCGCGTAGCAGGCTTACGATATTGCTGAGCCAAATAGCAGTTGATGCCCGTATCGATTATATTTATCTTAGTGATGCTTAGGAAAACGTCAAATGCCTCCCACTACTCTTCACTTACAGATAACAAAATTGTGGGAAAACAGTATCCGATAATACCGTTCATCTTGAGCTGAGGTGTTGACGTTTACCATAGCGTCGGGTGATCATGATATAGAAGTCATAAATAACTGTGATTAATATTCTTTTTTATCGCTTTAGGAAATCAAGATGTCAATTGCGCGTAATTTTTGTGTGTACTGAACTCCAATGATAACCTATCAATTTTTCCATGGGATATTATTGACGGTCCAACTCATATTTCTTGTCGCCCGAAATATTGTATAATAGAAGGGAAAAATATGGGTTACATATTTTTTGTAAGTTTGAAGCAGACTAATTTTTGCCGGACGTTCATAATTATTCGTTAATGTCAGCCTAATGCAGCAGAAACCGTCACGGGCTTAAAATAAATGAAATTGACTGCAGAATCGATGTATTTTTTCAATGTCATTTTTCCACCCACAATGTTGCCCAGCAACATAATTTTTATTAAACGTGTAAATGTTGTTTGTAATGAAGTCGGAGGGAAACTATTTCTTGTTCTTCCGTAATTTAATATTGAGGTGATATTTCGTGAGTTTTACCGTTTAAATTAAGAAGACTAAAAGAGGAATCACCGCTAAATTTACTACCTTACTTTAATTATTGTGCCAAAGTTACTTTTTTAGCCAATTACGAAGAAAAAAATAGATATTCGGGTTGCGGAGTTTAGAATCTCATTAAAAAATGCGATAGTTGTATCAACCAATATTATAGGTGTCACACAAGAAGCAGTTGTTCATTGTTATTTTCCTAAACATCTGACCAAGTTATTCAGCGACTTCTTTGTTGTAACCTGATCAAAAATGTCGGAGAGTTTACCGTGAAATATAAAAAATAAATCACACGAGCTTTGTTTCTCGAGTGTATTATTGTTTTCCACTTCATTATTTATTTTATAATGTATTGGAGCGAATGTTGATTTTCACAGAGTTTTTATAATCCACAAACCGATGTAAGTTACAAAAATACTATGTCAACCTCCTTGAAACTAGTACCTTGAAAACGACATAGCAAATCCTATCTTTTTTTCCAGTTTCTGTATTTAGAACCACTAGACCCTCATTCCTCTTACACCCTGTACCTCGGACAAATTCTTACCTTAAATCTTTTCTCATCTCTGGTTCTAATCTTTTGAATTCCTTGCATTATCTATAAAAAGTTCTTCCTTTCTCTCTTTTTTTAAGGAAACTATTTAATTATTATTATAAAGAGCATATGTGTCCATAACTTAAATTTGCATCCTACTATGGAATTTTTTTTACAAAATGATTTGAGAAATTATTGTTTGTTTCTTATCCGTGTCTGGTTGATATTACATTCACCATTTTTTATTTAGGGTTAGTTTGTGGCTGTGAAATCTTTTTTTTTCATCACTATGAGATGTTGGTCAGTCGCATTTATTCTTTTTTTCTTTATAAGCAGAATTTGATGTTTTTCTCTGTTTTTCTCGTATGGGGCATCCCAGAGCAGTATCAAGCTAAATCTATTCTATTCTTGTATTGTTGAAGCCTAGTTCGGTACGGGATAATAAAAATTGTGTAGAAGTTTAAATAAGTTCTCTCTTTTTGAGACCATGATACTTCCGTAGTGGCTTTTAGAATTGGATACCATGATCTCATGCCAGTCAGAAGACGCCTAAGCCTTGAGTTAACCCTTTCAGTACCAGATGTACGTACATTTATGTATATACCTCTCGATCTTTTTTCTGTGTACCCAAGCCCTTCTTTTTTGTATGAAATAAAAATCCAGAGGTACCTTTCTGGCACGTATTATTAGCTGTTTATTTACAAGTCTCCTCAAAAGAGTGCGCTGGGCACAAAAATTTCCATTTCATATTCCGAAGGTACTAAAAAACTTTTGGCCAACAAGCAATCTGATTTCAAAAATTTCAGTACTGAATCAGTACTTGAAAATATGTGTTCTTTATACATAGGGTCATTCATTAACAACAAAATATGCTTTTTTAAAATTTCGCATGCGATTTTGTGTCTTTATCAACTCGTTTGTGCATTTGGTGAGAAGTCAATGCTGTAGATTTTGCAGATTTTCCTAGGCTGAGTTACAAAGTTCATGAAGTAAACCAAACTGCAAAGTTTAGGTAGTGCGGTGTCGATTATTGCAGTAAAGTGTCTCAAATTTCTTTATATTACATAATAATAATATTTTTGAAATTAAAATAAAATTATCTTAAAAGTGGTGTAATAAAGTATTGCGCTAGCATTTACACGGATCAAGATATAAATTATCAGAGTACAGCTGCACGTCATTTTAACGCCTACCCTCGTGGCGAACGTGTCGTAGTCCAATCTTTGAAGTTAAATATCTCCGTTGTTTATGCACTGCCCACCAAGCTTGTTTCCGTGGTAAGAAAAAAGACTAACGTGTCAAACTAGAAAAAAATTGAAATTTAAAAATGTCTGTATTTTTGTTATTAAAATTTAAATATTTAATACTTAAACAATTTAAATAAAATGTAGTTTATTTACAAAACTGATGACACATTGTTACTGTAAATTCTTTTGCAAAGAAAATAAGATGTAAACCGTTTCTGTAGCTATTTTCGTTTAGGAGATACAGCAAAAAGAAAAAAGGTCGAAGCGCAAAATGGTCGAAATTTTGATCGTCTCTAGATCTGCCAAAAATATTTTTTTTCTAAAAACGCTTCTACTTTTTTTCATTTGATGCCAGATGGAACCCACACAAAAATTTCGGTTCGAATCTGTGACATAAAGGGTCAACTCACTGCTGATCTGACGTGGAATGACCCCATATCATTTATTATACATTAATTTTTATTATGAATTACCAGTAGTACATACATTACTGTCATTTACATTACATGAAATACATTTCTGTTCATTATTTAAAAAAAAAGTCAAAGTGTACGTGAGAATAGTATTTGATTTCCTTGAATACTATTGCAGTTGCGACACGTAAGTGGTTGCGTGAAACGAATTTCAACAAAATATCTTGAAATTGAAATAGGGTGGGTCTGTAAGAGTTAAGAAATAAACAGGCTGGTGAAGATCTAAATAAGGAGAGTTGTTTGGGGTAGAAACGTGAACTCAGATAAAGGACGACGAGAATAGACTGCGTGCTTTCGAGATGCGGGTGTGGATGAAGATGGAGAAGGTGCGTAGGATGGAAAGGAAGACAAACGCGGAAGTGCTTGGTTTGTTGGGTGTGGAAGAAAGCTTTTGGATGAAATGATGAGGAGCCAGGGTAAATGGCTGAAGGAATTGGGCGATGGGTAGCTCGGTAGTTTGATAGAGGAAAGGATGTGGCAAATGCGGGGAAGGAAAGAAAAAAATAGGTTTTATGGACGGGATCTACATACTACCCTGCGAGCCGCCGCATGGGCGTGTGTCAGGGGGTGTTAGGACACCGGCTGTGTAAGGTTTCTGGAGGTGATATGCAGACGTGTACTTTGGGAATGTATTTAGCGGAGCTCAGTTTTTATTGTGATTGCTTATTGTGCCCGGAAAGAAGTAGTTTTTAAACCTATCTGATTCGGCATTGTATCTCTCTTATTTTATCGTTTCTGTCAGACCTAGAGATGTAGTGAGGCGTCATCATAATATTCTCTGTGTCGCTCTGAAACACTGGAAAACTTCGAATTAAGAAGGTTAAGATGATTAAAGAAAATAATTTGAGGAGATAAGGTCCTTCGCGCAAGATAATCTGGAGGAATTTCTCATACTTTCAAAAAAATCTACCTTTAACCAGTGGATTACTTTAATTACCTCAATATTATGCGTAAAACTTTTGATTGAGGTTGTCCTTTAACTTTTTTTTTGCTGAGTGCTGCGCATCCGCATTGGGTATCACCCAGGAGAAAGGGAAAGTGCTTGTTACTCGCGTTTATTCCTCTGACAGCGGCAGGAAATGTTCCGTTCCCTCTCGCTCTGCGCCGCGTGGAATTATTGCGTGCTCCCGACTGTAGGCACGCAAGGCGTGAGGGCCCTCTCTCTCTCCCTGGGAAACCGTAGCCGTCGACCGCAGCCACTGGGATGGGAGGAGGAAGGGGAATAATTTATGTATCGTCGCGTCGAGGTCCGTATGATGATGGGAAGAGTGCGGTGTTGGTCGTGCCGCGCCCGGTTCCGGAGTGCGGAGGTGCCGGGTGCGGCTAGCTGGGTGGTCGGACGGCGCTCCTCACTGGATGCGGCTGGGATAATAGGGGAAGGTCGAAGTAGCGAGGTGGTGCGGTATTCACGATAGGCATTCCAGTATAAAATGAATGGTCGGTGCATTAAACAGTCCAACCTGTAACTTTTGTGAGCAAGAGATACCAATTCCTTACTTCTCAAAGAAAAATATAGTATTCTGATAGAGCTAAGGTTATTTTAAATTCCAGTGATAAAATCTTAAGACTAACATCACATTTTGTGGAATATTTGCATCATTGAAATCAGAGCATAACTTTGTATTTTACGCTGATTTATTTTATATTAAACACTTCCGGGTTCGGCCATTATGGTTAGTGTTGAATACAATTGTGTACAATTAGGTGTACAGTAAAAAATTGTATACTGTACAATGCCAGGTGTTCGGTATCCCATCTTATACTCTACACCTGATGCTAAACTGGTTGTGTTAAATCTAATATACCAGTAGAAATCATACATTTATTTTTCATTTTAACTGTAAATTCCAGCGCAAATTGTGGAAGATATTCAGTTAACTATGCATTCGAATCGGAGTAGTAGAATGCAATACTACCCATTCCTTGTTTAAGACACTATCAACTAATTTCCGGATTGAATATTTAATATCGTCTAATTTTCGGGAAGCATTGTAGATATGTATGTACATTTTCCCGAGTAGCCAAAATACTTTCGTCTATACCATCAGAATCTATTGCATCAGAAAGTTTTTTCTAGCTCAGAATATTTTACGCCTTTTTAGAGGAGTGGAGTGTTAAATACAAATAAGACTGAGCAACTGATTGTATATTTTTTTATAATTTCCATTGAAAATAGCATGGTTCTGAAACTATTTATCATTTTTATATCAGGCGTACCTTGATAAATAAAAGATTAATGAGGAACGACTGAGTAGATTCGCCTCAGCGTTAATTTCTAGCTTTTAATACCTCATTTGGTATGGAGCGATTGATCAATCATCGAAGCTAACCGTAAATCGATAAAAGAATCCAGTTATCAGAAAATGTTATCGGCTCAAGCTAACCCATACTGCAGCAATAGTCCGTTTACTTCTTTCTGTTTGTTTTTTTAATACTGATTATATTTATGTGTTTTTAACTTTTCGTGTTCTTTAGAATTTTAACACCGACGTTAACTCATAATCTTGGCCTAAATCTTACGTGTCTTCCCCAAATTCTTCTCTTTGTCACTTTCTGTAATATGTTAAACCTCTCTGCTTGTCTTCCGTGTCTTGTGATCCTCAGCTGATCCTCTCCATTCCTTTTCAATACTTACGTATTAGGAATTTCATCCGTCTATTTTCGTCAACCCTCTGTATAGGATAACTTTCTGAAATTCATTATCATATCCTTAAGTTCACCTATCTTGGAAGTATCATAACGTGGGACGGAAGAAGAACAACGGATATTAAGCAAAGAATGTCCTAAGCGACGAAACCGTTCATGGTTAAAAGCAACTGCTGTGTACAAAGAAGATGACTCTACAAACTAGAAATCAATGTGTGAAAAAATTCGTGTGGAATGTGGCATTCTATGGATCGGGATCATGGGCCATCGGGAAAACGGACCTGAAAAGACCAGAAGTCTTCGAAACATGGTGATGGAGTAGGATGCTGAAGATGAAATAGACGAAAAAAATTGGAAATGGTTAAGTTTTCAGAAGAGTGGAAGAGGAAATGGAACATTGCACAAAAAAGTAGAACCGGATGGATTGGACACACACTGAGACACAATGTGTTTGTAAAGAACATAATGGAAGGTAAATTAAAGGAAAAAGTCCTCAGAGAAAAGACTGGAAGCATCCATTTTTCCATCCACTTTTCATATACTTCAAAATATGTATTTCGACGAATATATGTTTAGACGTTTATCCCTAGCTAAATAGCTAATAAATAACGTCCAGTATATTTACTGACGATTCTAGGGCAGATTACTGGGAGCATCCCCATTTTAGTCTGTCACACTTGATTTCATGTACTTAAGAGATCGTTTTCCGATGAGCTTAGACTTTTTAGCTGTGAATTTGAGGTCAGGGTTGTCACTTAAATATTATTCCACCTGTTTGCGAATCTGCATCTACGGTTTCATCATTTTGCACGCTGACATTACTTTTAAGTATGTGCATAGTAATAATTAAATATTTCCTGTGTATAAAATGTGTGTAACTAAAATGACGTAAGTAGTTATTAATGACATTTATTATTAACTAGGCACTCCCAAATTTTGCTCATGGAAGCATAGTAGCGTAAAAACGTCCTTAAGAATCGATTTACAACGAACCAAGCGTTGGCTGCTCCAGTTAACTAAGATTGCGATTAGATTGGGATATCTAAATTAAGCATAGAAAAGTTTAAGGTAATTACGAAACCAGAGTACATGCCTAATATGAGAATATCGCAGGCATCCACCCTAGTTCAATGTCGTCATTTATGTCACTTTATGTTCCGATCCTAGAAACGCCCGACGCTCACGTATCTTTATCACCCAGGACCGCACATTTTGTCAAACTTTACGGTGTTAATTACAAAGTTGCACTTGCAATAGGTAAATCAAATAAATGATTTATGCTCGAAAAAATAAATGAGGTTGCGACACCCCGGTTTTGGGTATCCTGGTCTGTTTGAATGAGACATGCCGTTTCCAAATATGCCTGCTCACGTCGCAATTTTACTTCAGGAGCATCGCAATACGCTGGAAATGTAGCTAATGTTAGCCACGAGTTATCAAATTCGCGTTGCTCATCACCACATAAATTTCAATTAACCGCAAAAAAAAAAAAATTCGCATCCGCAAGGAAATAAACTTAGACGAATGCGGTAGGCGGGTAATAAACGAATTTCTCTTCTCATTTTTTTTCTTCTTCTTCCTCCTCATCCTCCCATGCGCACCCTGGTGGCGGCCGCGATAGTTAAAGGCCTTAATGAGGCCCCTTCCTCCTTCCCCCTCCACCCTGCTCCGTATGTGATTGGGTTCTCAATGGAGAGATTACGTTCAGAAATAGCCGCTGGGGTGTCGAGAGGCTGGCGGAGAACACACAAGAGGAGGAGGAACTTCCCAACACACGGGATGGCCTTGAATACGCAATGGCTCCGCCAGGGGAGGGAGTGAACTGCTCTGGGCGCCCGCCCCGTCCTCTCCCCTCCTAGTACCCAGTCCACACACGCCTTGGTGGGGCGGCGCTGGATAAAAACATTACCTTCGGGGAGGTAGGAGCAGCATGAGGGTGGTGCGGGAAAAAATTTGAAGGCGGGCTAGCGAGCGAGGAGGTGGAAAAAAAGGAAGCAAAATAAAACAAAGCAGCAAGCGGAGCGCGCAACGGTAGCGGAATTCGAGAGAGCAATTTGTAGGCGACGTGCGTGGACGATAGCGGAAGCTTTAATAAAAAAAATGGAAGGACCCAAAGGGTAACGAAACAAATACTGGAAAGAGAGAAAAAAGTGATGTTGGAAACACGGGGATTACCTCATGTGAAGCGGTATTGTTGTTTTTTTTCCTCCACGGAAAATATAAGGGTCCCTCTCTTGTTGTGTTACCCTTTTCATTTTTCTCCATCCATGTATCCCTAGGGTATAGGGAGCTTTACATTCGTTCTGGCGCGCTGCTCACTTTGCAGCACAACATACCCCTGGTTTGCCGTTCGTTTTAAACCCTGCGCTCATAAATGCGGATCAGTAGCAGAGTAAATGTGCTGTCTAAAAATAACAAATTATCATCAATCGTGATGGATTGGTTTTGTTTTAAATCAGTAAAGGTGTCAAATTTTGATGAAATGTCAAGTTTTTAACTATGACAAACCCTTGATGTAACAAAAACTTTTTAGAAGCGTATATTGATGGATTCGCTACCTGTAAACAGTTCTGCCCTGCTGAGCTAAAAAAAAACTGTAACTGCATCATTCTCAGCTATTACGTGCTAAAGTTTTCATATTCAAGTCTTCGATTCTTCATCTAGACCATCTTTGAAGAGCTAAATGAATTTGATGGTTAGATTGTCAGTGCGGAATGGAAAAAAATCACAAGGGAATAGAAGTAATGAGATAGATATGTAGATACTGTTACCTTGTCTAGAAAACTAAGTTATAATGTAGATACGGTGAAAGCTGGATGCGATATCTGGAAAATCGCAGCAGATCCGGTTTTTTGTCATTTTTTTTAAATCTCAAGGGTTTTCAGAACGAAATCAACTCCAATCTCAAAATGTGTAATTTTGACATTTACTGTTTTTTTTTGCTTAGCAGGGCAGAGATGTGTAACCTCAGTTTAGAGATATACAGTCCCAACGAAAATTGCAGTAAACTTGCAACTAGGAGATCACCGCTGCCGTGCGGTGGCGAGCAAGTCAAAGCCTACATCAAATAGTTACTAAAAAAACCTACTGATCAACTGTGAATCTTGATTGGCATAATTTTACCACCATTTCGCGAGAGATGAAAGTTTCGGGAGATGGAAATTGTGTTGCTATGTAAATTCTTATCTGATACTGAGTACGACTGAAGGAAAAAATACTAATATCTTGGAGAAATGTAATCGTTTACTCCAGAACAGCTCAAAATGCACTCAGAAAAAAATCAAAATATAAATTACCCTAATATTGCCGTTTTGAAGCAGTGTGGTATTTGCTCAACTAATATGAATAATCTCTGACAGCTATCTGATTTCAGGGCATTTTCTGATTATCCAGGGCATTTTCTGAGCATACCCCTATGAATAGATTAGTTGTACTTGCTGGCGGATGGAGGGTAGTAACTTGAGATATGTGGAGGGAGCATTATGTCATCAAAATGAAACCTAACAACTGAAAAAGCAACTATATTGTATAAACCTCCTTTCTCCTTACTTTTTTATTGATAGCACGAAATAGACGAATTAACGAATTTAAAGCAAGAATATTAACCATATGTTTGAAATTTTGACAAGTAACTCTTGAAACATATATTGGTTATTCAATATTATGTATTCTACTCAATTTTACCATTTTACCAATCCAATGCAGATGGTTTTTAATTTAAGTTAATAAACAAAATCCTATGGATGACCCGCTATAATATCTCTCTAGAATTCCTCATATCGTCTCCAGTGGCTTAGCCAGGTTTCGGGTCTAGGGGGCGCCGACTCATAAATTCTCCAGTTTACTAAACGTACTGTTACATACTTTTAATGTACCTATTATTTTTCTCGTAATATAATATCCTAACTTGTAGACCTTGTAGGTATTATTTTTCTCGTAATATACTATCCTAAATAGTAGACCTTGTAGAATTCATTGTTGATAATTAAGTAATTAAATTGATTCACGTACGTATTTGGGACTTTAGAGTGGCAACATTCACAGACTTAGGGGGGAGCCAGAACGCGGGGGGCGTGGAGGGGGGGCATTCGCCCCCCCCCCCCCGTTCCCCCTGGCTACGCTACTGATCGTCTCCCGCTAAGTATTTCGTCCAGAATTCCTATCCTCCTCCACGCTTACCCAGTGTTCTCCCCTCTTTTGCTCTCTTCTACATCCCCTCTCATTTCAATACGTCCTCCATCATTTTCTCGTGCTTGTTCAAACCACCGCCACTAGCTTCCTCTCTAGTCATGGCCAATAACCCCTAATTCGTCTTTCTCTCCACCCAGCTCACCCTCTCCATCCTTCCCGCCTCTCACGTCTCAAAGTAGAGGTGGATCGTTCGCGAACGAGCGCGTCCGAAGGAACGGGTCCATGGATTGTGTGGAAGGACCGAGGGTTAGGGATATCCATGGTTTCCGGGATTCGCTGTGTGTCGTTATCAAGACGATGACGTTTCGTGGCCAATGCTGGCCAAATCTTCAGATCAGTTTCTGAAAAGGACCGAAGATTAACTTACCGTATTTTACTGACTATAAGACGAATTTTTTTCTTCAAAAATTGCCTCCAAAATTCGGGTGCGTCTTATACTCGAAATTAATGTCAAAATGTCCAGTGTTTGATTTAAAATTCCCGCCAGTCTTAAAAAATGGCCATATATTCGATGCCGCGGGGAACCTATATAACTCCTTTTAATTTAATGTAATTTATTTAACCCCTACCGAAAAATGAAAACTGCGTTAAAATGGCGGGAGTGGAAAGAAATTAAATAAAGAAAAATAAATTTTATTGAATTCTCACCAATTTAAATGTCCGTTTTATAAACGAAATAGCGCAGCAAGTCTGTTAATAAACATGGTAAAAATGTCATTTATTTTTAAATAAATTGCTTAAAAATTTGTGTGCGTCTTATAATCCGTAGCGTCTTATGGTCCGTAAAATTACGGTATATGGAACGGCCTTTCCTTTCGGTTCTTTTGGCCCTTCGTTTCTTTCTATCTGTCATTCCTTTCAGTCAGTCGTTCCTTTCGGTCCGTCATTATTTACAAAACAAACGGAAATAGATTATCGGCATAGCTCCGGACTGTGAAACCGGTAGTATCAGTGTGGCCCTCTTTCGTCAGGAATACCCGAAAGGAAGAAGTCGCAGTCACACGCCTGTGGATAGGGCACACTGCCGTGACCCACTCATACCTCTTCGCAGAAGAGAAGATACAGAAACTTGGTGTGATGAGTGCGACTCCCCTCTTGAGTGTGCGACACATCCTGACGGAGTGTGATAAATACCGGTCTTCTCGAGATAAACACAAGGTCAACGGTACCTTAGGACACATCCTAGGTGACTCTCCCGATTGCCTTACCCGACTAATTGCGTTTTTAAAAGAAATCAACGTTTTTAATAAATTATAAATTTTTATATGTATATGCGTGTTATACAACGTTATGCAAATTTTATCTCACACTAGTACTAAAGCGTTTTAGCTTCAATTACACAAACCTGGTATTACCTATGGACGAGAGTGGTGCGAAATGACCGAAACTTGGTGTGATGAGTGCGACTCCCCTCTTGAGTGTGCGACACATCCTGACGGAGTGTGATAAATACCGGTCTTCTCGAGATAAACACAAGGTCAACGGTACCTTAGGACACATCCTAGGTGACTCTCCCGATTGCCTTACCCGACTAATTGCGTTTTTAAAAGAAATCAACGTTTTTAATAAATTATAAATTTTTTATATGTATATGCGTGTTATACAACGTTATGCAAATTTTATCTCACACTAGTACTAAAGCGTTTTAGCTTCAATTACACAAACCTGGTATTACCTATGGACGAGAGTGGTGCGAAATGACCGCAGTAGTCGACGCACCCTTAAACAATAACTCTACTACTACTACTACTATTATCGGCATCAAAATACGTGGGTGGATTTCCTAGAGAAGAATAGAGAACATTGAAAACTTTTTACACTTTTTCCTTTAAAAAATTGGATTAGCTCTGAAAAACATCCTCCACTACCTGTGTTCAAGTTTTGATCGAAGTAATTTTTTCCTCAGTGGTATTTTGAACTTTTGCCTTTGTGCAAACTAAACGATAGTTAAAAAATCTTCCTTTCATTTCTATCTGAGTCAAATATGTATATCATTGGTCGTTTAATCCTAATATTGGTTGACTGCAGCCCTCCACCCTTCCCTATCTAATTCTAGTCCCTCACTTCCTGGTATCTCTTCCTGTGTACTTACCTCTTTATATGGTCCATGAACATATTCATAGATCTCCTTTAGTGGTCTTTATCCTCTATTTTACCGTCAATTATGTTCTTCAAAACATCTATTCTGATGGATTCTGAAGAATCCGTCAGAATTAAACTGTTTCTGATTCCTAATACGAATTAAGTGTTAAATATTATACAAAAAGTTACATTTTACAATATTTTTCTCCAAATATTATTATAAAACTTTGTAAAATGTTTAATATAGTTTCTTTTGTTTAATGAAATAGTTGAATTTGTTCAAATATTGTTGCTGTTTTTTGTTTTTTGTTCTGCACTCTTAAAAGTCCGTTATTCATAATCAAACAAAATACAACTTGAAAATTTAACAATGGTTGAAGACTATGTCTTTAAGTTTATATTTAATGTAATTTTCTGTTTTTGTATTACTAATTTGTAATTACATCATATCACTGCAGCTTATATGAAGAGAACATTATACAAATTGCGGGTGGCTTAGTTCAGATTTCAACCTTGGAGCCCACCTAGAGCTTTCATATCTATGTTAAATTTTATTATATTTCTTAATTTTTTGTAGTTTAAATGAAAGTAAATACATTCTATTCTATTCGTTAAGAATAAATATGTCATCATACAGCCGCGAGTTTTTGGAACAACGAACTGAAAGACTTAACCCAAAAAGAAATGAATTTCAAAGGAAAGCGCCGAGCTTCATTATAAACTGCTACGATCGAACATGTAGTGTTCCACAGCTTATACAGGGATTATGTTGGGAGCCGGTAGAGACTCGAAGGCTATTCGCCGGGCTAAGTTTGCTTGAGAAATTTGGAGTAGATGTGTTTTATGTGACACAAATAATATTTATGTGACGCCACACTACGTCTCTAGGTCCGACAGATGCGAAAAATGGGAGAGATTCATACAGGTACAACAAATTGCCCTTTCCGCGCACAACAAGTGGCCGTTATAGCGCTCCATTCAAAACGATTCCATAATACGCGTCACCATATCAACTCCCGAAACCTTATCCTTTGCATTTTTGCACCCTAACCCTGGTATCCTAACACCCTATACCACACGCCCAAGTGTGTGTGTTCTGGAAAGCTATCGTCACCGAATCTCAACATTGCTGAAACGAAACTCAAAGCTTTCCTTTGAAATAACTTTATTTTGTGGGTTGTCTTTCTTTCCAGCGTCTCGAAAACTCGCGGCTATATGATGAGAGGATACGTTGATTCTTACCGTCTTAATTCTGACGGATTCACGATGGATTGCAGGGTTGTTGATCCAACATCCTACGGTATTAAGTCGGGGCATCGTTTAAATAAAGGTGATTTCGATACAAAACCCAGTAAAGCAGGTAATTAAATTATGCGAAAGTTAAAATGTGAGTAATTAGGTACTGTACCCTTTCTACGTTTCCCTATTTCGTTTCTCTATCCCTATATTCTCTATCTCCAATTTGTGTGCTGTTTTTTTCTTCCTCAGCCTGCGACGTAGGTGGAGAGGATTAGGTCGGGTGAGGCAATTTGATGGGTGTTGCGAGGAGGGGGGGAGGAGCGGGGGAGATTAAGGGAGGGGTGGTATGGCGGTAGGCGGAGGTCGGCCGCGGGTCACGCACTAGCTGGAAAAGGTCCTGTGTGCTCACTGCCCGAGAGGTCGCCCAGTGTTTGCCGGGGTCTTACTTGCTTTATAACCACGGCGACACGGAGTCGCTTGCGAAAAACATTCATCAAGACTGGAGGGGCCGGAGGGATGGGTGAACGCTATGGGGATGTCCTCGGTTACCCTTTTTATATGACCGAAAAAGGATACGATCCTTAAACCAATGTTTTCACCTCTCTTCCCTAACTCTCTTCCCACAGTGGAGTAGCCTAGTTTACAGGAAGGGAAGTGCAGTTGGGCGGCACCGATTTTTTTTTTGTTAGACACTTCAAGCTCGAAAAAAATATTTAAAAAAATTTATTTTATATCTGGAACAGAGGACCAAATAACTTACCCAATAGTTGAATATCACCATTATTCTTTAAAATTAATTATGAAATTTTCGTTCGTAAAAACGAAATGTCTCCCGTTTTTATTCACATTTTTTATGATTACTCTTAAAACATGTATTGAGTAGTACCTGTTAGTTTGTTTGTTTCCTGCTATCCTTCCTACATAGGCGTAGCCTTGTTTGCATGAGGGAGCGAAGTGTAGTAGGACGGTAATTTTTTTCGGTTTAGACTCTTCTATCTCTAAAAGAATATTTATAAAAAATCTAATTTATAGTTAAAACAGAGGACCTATCAACTAACTCAATAGTTGAATATTACCACAATTATTTAATGATAAATAATAAATTTTCATTCGTAAAAACAAAAAAAACCCTATTCATTCACATTTTTTTAATAATTACTCTTGAAAAAAGTATTGAGTATTACCGGTTTGTTAGGGTCAAGTATTGAAATTGAAATTTCACCTACCTCCCTATGACAGAGAGCTAGTAAACATGGTCAATACACCTATTTTTTGTGGCAGTGGAGTAATCAAGGAAAACGTTGACAAAAAATATGCGCATATGAAAAAGGTTTCTTGAAAAACAACCTGTTTGTTTTGGTTTAATATTGTAATAGAAATTTAACCTACTTCATGATGGTGGAGAGTTCTGAAATTCGGCCAAGAAGTACTTTTTAGAGGTAATACTGTTATATTTTATTATAGTTACTATAATTAATTAACTATTAGCTTAATAAAAAGTTTTCTTAAGATGAACCTGTTAGTCTTGGTCAACGTTTTGTAACCAAAATTTAACTAATTTCCCAGTTATTTAGAGATCTAACATTTTGCCCACACATCCGCTTCCCGAGGCTACTCGGTAATAATTTTGTACCGACGTTAAATACTTGAGATGAACCGTTAATTATGGCGCCACCATTCTGCGCGAAGGAATTGTTCTCCCAGATGATTGCTTGTAACGTCGTGCCCTGCCCTGAATAAAACGTGAATACATTAATTTGTTCAACAATCGTGGCTTCGTTATTTTTCAATTGTTCCTTATTATATTATGGTTCATTTGTTTCTTTATATTTATCAATTATAATATTCTTGGTGTTATATTAACTGTTTAATGTTTGGCTTCTGTAAGTTCTTGTTGTTATAATGTTGTTTATGAATGGAAGATATGGAATTGTCGTGTGAGAGGCTGCAGAGTGATGATGAGAAAGTATCATGCTCTCAAATAAAACGATATCTGGAACTTTGTAATACAATTAGTAATTCGATGATAAGAGTCACAAAATCACATTCTCTCACAAACGGACTCACCCGTTCCAATAATGGATCAAAGAAAGGCGTAACGTTACTGACACTTCCTAAACCAAATAAACAGTGTATAAACATGGGGGTCGGATAAATTTCCAAATCTTCAGTGTGCTTTAATAAAATTGGAATTCCATTACAGGTAATTCAAAATTAAAATGTTTTAAAAACATTTCCATAGTTAAAACATAATCTTGAAGAAAAACGGTCTTATAGTTTGACAGGATTCTCTAAAAGGCGTAAAATTATGTATTCCTGCTGCTACCTGTTTGTTCTTGCGATTTAAAATAAAACCTTTTGCCTCAGAATTATAACCAAACTAATCTACATTTCATACTGTAAAAGACTGTCAGAAAGAAAGAAGGAAAATATGATTAATAATCTGAAAATCTACAAAAGATGGTATGTATTTGACATATATTTATCCTAATACTTAGCACGATGTTAGAGCATAAAAGTTTGCCACCGAACTTACTCTGAAATGTCCTTGATTAAATGTACATATACATATATATTCTATACACATACCAATGTTACTCCTCGTGTTACAATGAAAAACTTTTATTAAATCATCCTAAGTTTAATGCAATTCTTACACTATATTAAATGGCATTACAAATTAATCTGTTGACTTAAAAGCATGCATATAAGAGGCGCCTACGACTTCACCCCCATGATTACTCAGTCTTGACAATAAGCTCAGTGTTTTAGCCAAACCTAGTATGGTTTAAGTTTAGGCCAAACCTAGTACGACCCTTCTGTAATGCAAATATCAATTACACCTCTGCTTATTGTATTTATGATTACACAAATTATTACTTTAATGAAGTTTAAATTTAGCGCTCAAGGGATTTATTGTTTTTCGCACGCATAACGGGATGGTAGCTGAAAAATCATTATTTTTTTACTTTTTACTGCATTTTTATCAAACAATTAAAATTATTTTCCTTAAAAACTATGTTTTTACTCTGTATTATTTTATATTATTGAATCTTGAGTCAGTCAGTAATTAAGATAAACTGGATGAATACATAGGACAGTTATATTCTTTTCCTCTGAAATTACAGTATTTCACTCATTTAAGCAAGATAGTATTTGTCTCCGTTAAGATAATTTTTTATGATACCTGCCTGAAAATTACTTCCATGCAAAAAAATGTCATGAAAAAACCTAATTATGTTTTTTATAAGAAAATGTGAATATTTAATTTGTTTGTTTGCTTATAATACAGAATATTTTCTCTCGAACTTAATTTCTCCAGTTTTATTTTCTCTCGAGTTCTAAATCCTTCGTCTTCCATTACCGCCTCCAGCTACCTACCTATCACCTCCCTCATCTCATCCAGGGGTGTACTTACCTCAACCACCAAACCAAGCAGTTCCTCGTGTGTCTTCGTTACTTTCACTTTTTATATATTGATAGGTGGGGAGTATCCCCATCACCACTCCCAACGGTGTTTTAACGTGACTCCATTACGTGATGCATTTTTCAGTCCATATAAGTTTGATATGTGTTGTATATTTCCTGGAGATTGGACGGAAATTGGCGGGCCCCCATGGGCGGCTCAGACTGCCATGTGACTGTGTCCCTACCCATCTTTCCCCGTGAGTTGCATGCCTTAAAAAAATAATAAACAACCACCATTACCTACCTTCAATTTTGTTTGATCCCACTACACAGACTAATGTACCGCTCCAAACTTACCTCCACTCGTATGTGTCTCGTTACTGTGTTTATCCTCCCCCCTATGCTTAAATACGTTCCCATCATCTTTCGTGGCGCCCAACAGCAATTTTTTCCTTGATAGGAATGCATTATGAAGCTGCAATTTTTTCTCGTGTGTGTGAACGGTATCCTGATTACTTCTTTCACCCCTCTTACTCGCGTTTTCTATCCTCTTTTGTTTATTTTCTTCTCCATTTTATTTTATCCGTGCTCCTTCCGTTAGGATGCGCATTCTTTATCCCATCGTTGGAGAAGGGATCGCAACCCGTGTTCATAAAAAAGCCGTACCTCTTTCTTTCCCCCTTTCGATATATTTTCACCGCGTGGAATATTTTACGCCGACCCCTGGCTTATGCTTCCTGTCCGATGTTTGATAATTTGGAATAGATTTTTATGGATTTTTCGGTTTATTCAACCGTCTGTCTCTGTTAGATCTCTCTTTTTTGTATCGGAAAAAATAGTAATTAATCAGAAAAAGCTTTTGTGAGCGTGTCGTATAATTGGGACGACATTTGTTTCGCCGAGAAAAAATAAATTGCCCTCGGGTGACAGCCGTCGGGAATTTTCTTTATTTCAGTCGCGAGTTGGCGATGGATATGTTTTTTCAAAACATGTTTCCACGATAATCGAGCTGCCCTTCAATTACTAGTACCTGTTCGTCGGAGTTGTTATCCTGAAGCACGGAATGAGAAGTATCAAGTTTCGTCGAAAAACCGTATTAAGCGTGGCGTACTAGCGAAATCTGTGCGAATTCCGCGAAATGTTTTAGTTACATCTACCGGGAATATATCTGAACTCTTTTTCGCTATTGGGAAGGTCAAGGAAGAAAAAACTTTCAAGAGACAAGGATTAGCCAATTATTTTGCTAGAAAGTAATGCTCTTTATGAATCGCAGAGAAATAGGATAACATTACAAGCAATGAAAACTTTCAGATTGAGAGAGAAAAGAGAAAATGAGATTTCCATTATTTTTGTATAAATTCATGGATTTTGATACGTTGATGCGATCTTAACCCATTCAATGTTTTAATGGGCTGAAAATCTGTTACCATGCCAAGTACTTATTCTCGTTCTCTTTCAGTAAAATACGCGTAATCGCGATTGCAGGTGCTTAAGGAGGATCTGGCCTCTTAAGCCGTACATTCTGATAAATTAATTTGAATTTAAAATGTACTTATTTAGTCAATTGGCACCATCATCGCACGAATTAAGGAATCCATAACCTATATAGTAACCGTATTAAGCGTGGCGTACGAGCGAAATCTGTGCGAATTCCGCGAAATGTTGTAGTTACATCTACCGGGAATATATTTGAACTTATTTTCGCTATTGGGTAGGTCAAAGAAGAAAAAACTTACAAAATAGAAGGATTATATAGTAATTTTTCTGAATTTACTTGGTGGGACAACATTGCGAAGATTTTAAATGAATTCACTTTGTAATATTCCACAAGGCATTTAATACTTCGACCGAGGTTTCGACTTAAGTTAAGACCTTGATACTGACATAACTTAAGTCGAAACCTAGGTCGGAGTAATAAATACCTTGTGGAATATTACAAAGTGAATTCATTTAAAATCTTCGAATCCATACTCATTAATTTTTTCAACAGATTCAGGTGAGATATCGTATAAGTTCGTCATAGTAAATCAGAAAAAACAATTGCACTATTCAACAAGGTATTTTAATGCGTACCACGCGTTTCAACTCACAGAGTCATCAGGTACAAGACCACTTTTAGTCTTGTACCTGATGGTGGCTCAGTGAGTTGAAACGCGTCGTACGCATTAAAATACCTTGTGAAATAATGCAATTGTTTTTTCTGTTTTATCAATCCATACTCATATAAACTCATTTGAGAAAATGAATTTTACCTATAAACATAATAACTCCCTAACTAACTAAAAACCTAACAAAAAATATTGCGTTGAAAAATAAATCGAAAATATTCTCTTCCAAAATAGTAGAGCAACCACGGCAAGATATCATTAATGTACATTGTTACAATGTTTTTCAATAAATTACCTCAATCAATACGAGAATCTGACAAAATGTCTCATTAAAGAAAAAAGTGAAACAATGGTTGTATGAACAGCAATGAAGTTCAGCTAATATACTATACTGTAAAATTTGATTTCTTTTACATTTTTTATATGCTATACTTTCAATATTGGGCATTTGTTCAAAAAGAGATCATCTTTTGTTACTTATGCAAAGGTAAATATGATTTGATAAAAATTTTCCAATTGTGATTTTGTATACATTCATGTGTTTTTATTATATTTAAGGTTTTAAATCTGTTTTCCTTTATATTTTATTAAAATTTGTTTTCTGACCAACATATCGGTATCAATAGCATTATTTTTTTAAAATCTGCTTTGATTTTTGCATGAATGCTTGATTTGCAATCCCTTGTACACTAGAAAAGAGATCACCTGCTGACAAGCAATGTGCTTAGCATGACTTTATCTGTTACAATTTGAAGGAAGTACTGATATTGCATTGAATTAAATTTATGACAAACATTTACTCCATAACTAACTAAATAACTAACAAAAAATAGTTCGGCGATTCCATTACACACGGACATCGTTAAAATATTGCTAGAGCCCCGATTATTTACATCCCTAGATCCGACAGATGCGATAAAATAAGAGAGATACACTGCCAAACAGATTGGTACAAAAACTTGTTTTTTCCACGAACAATTAGCGACCACAATAAAAATTAAGCTCCACTAAATACACTCCTATAGTGCATGTCACCATTTCATCTCCCGAAAAATTACATATTTACATGGCTAACCTAACCTAATGGCCACACGCCCTTGCGGCGGCTCGCAGGGTATTATGTAGATGTAAATTAAAATGTGTTACTGTGGAGCGAAACATAAGGAATTTACTTATAAACCTCAATTTGCACACTACACAAAAGTTATTTTTGGTATTCCACATCATCAGCAATTGCAGACACATGCTGTGATTGGGACTCGCACTGTGGCAAAGCGTTGAGATAATCATTTCCCGCGGACTGAGGAAGGGTGCGGCGTCCGGAGAATTAGTCTTTTATGACGCACATCCTTTTAGGCCTGCTTAGGGCTAGAATAGTGGCAGCGACGTTTATAAACCTCATTCGTTTTCTTGCTTAGAAAAATTTACGCCGATTCAAAACGTCGTGCGTTCGCTTTCGTAGAAAATTTACGGTTTTAAAACGTCGTTTGTAGCGAAACGTTAATGTAGTCTGAGCGAGATAGTTCCCTAGTCATAAAAGAGACCATATTCGAATTATACGTTTTACTTTCACCAGCTGTTGGACACATTAATTAAATATTGCATTAATAATGGTGCAATATAATTTTACATGACAGAAATTATAAGTAATTAAATGAAAAAATCTAAATAAGTCTTTAACTTGACTCATTTTTTTCACGCGGTGCGTATGAAACTCCTTCAAAACGAAAGTCTTTTTGTGATACCCAAGAACCTACTGCGGTGAAAATATGAATAATTTTCAAATATAATTGAGAAAACATAAAAATTACACGCTGTTAGTTTTTTTACGATATCTAAGTGTTAGAAATGCCTCATTTTGTAAATTATGTGTCTCTGGAGTGCATGCACGTACTATTTCCCATGTAAAAGGGTTGAAATATTTTGGCAAATATCTCCGAAAGTAATGTGGTAAGGGGTTGAATTTTTATTGTCATTAGAAGGGTGAGATATATTTTTTTTAAATGAGACCAAATTCGTTGATTTCCAAGTAAAACGATATTTCGCTCAAACTACCGTAAATCCATGTTTTCTGATAACTTAAACATTTAGCATCTTTTTTATTGCGTTTTATAAACTGAAATTTAAATAAAATAGCATTTATAGGCCAGTTTTAGTCTAAATATGCCTTGAAAGTGGAGAATATATCATGGGCTCTTATGGAATCGCCCATATTTACATCAGAAAAATGTTTGTGTTAACGAATGGGCATATTCAAGCTTTAAATGTAATCTGTTTATAGAAGGGAAAATTCCTGACAAAATTGAATACAAATAAAATGTAACCCTTTTATCGTCTATTTATTTAAAGTTATTACCGATTTAATTGAAGTCATAATGCGGTAGTTCCATGCTTAATAGCGCTGTGTTGGCTCTGATCGCTGGATGAATATGATCATTATAAATATATTCGTAGAATAATCTGAGTATTTTGTTCCTTAATTTTGGTGTATAATAGGTATCCTATTCCGTCGAGGAAATTAGGATTTTTTCAACTGAATAGATAAAAATGTGTAATAGAGCATTTTTCTCGACTCAGTCTAGGCAGACCCAACTTAATGAGGATTCACTTCTGAAGAATAGCCTCTTCTTCTGCTAATTTTGTGCTATAATTAATTCCTTTAGTGCAATCTTATGTGAAACCACATATTTCTATTTATATGCGTACTTGCATGCTTTTCTTCGCGTCAACAACCACAGCGCGTGGCGCATGCTTTATGTATAGCTCTTGCATACATGCATCCGCATTTAAGTGGGTTGCAAATGGATGTCCTCTTAATTCTATGACATTGATTGCAATCGGTATGATACGCGTTGAAGAGAGGTCAACTCCTGACTGATTTTTTGCAAGTTCCCGCGAAAATATTACAAGTTATGGCTAAATTAACTATTATAGGATGTAGTGAATATTTTTGATAACTTTCTCGATCAATATAATACAGATAGAAATAAGATTCTTAAATATTTGGTCATTTATGTATTTAATTCACAGCCAACGTTTCGCCTAACATACGTTTGTACAAATATTTTCATAATTAGCTGGCTCTATGTCTCTTTGTATTTTGTTGCAAACCCCTGAGGATGTCTATATATTTGGTGAAACGTTGGCTGTGAGTAAAATACATACATGATTAAATATTCTAGTAGTGCATATTTTTCGAGAAGCTCGCCCACTGCCGAACACTATTGAGGTTGTTTTGAAAGTACAGTGAAGTTAAGTCAATTTTTAATTGCGTGTAATATTTCTGAACTTTCTGCTAATAATGAAGTGCAGTCTTTCATGATTTTACTACTCGCTTATATAGTTCAGTTGTTTTGCGTAAAAACAAGGTAAGGTGAACTTACTGGGTGTGTATAATATAAGGTGGTCATATTTTTTCCATTTCGAAAATATTTTGTAAGTCATGAGTTTTTTTCCTTTTTATGCTTCTGATTCGCTCTTCCTTAGTATACCAAGCCCATAGCCCTGAATTGATTGATGTTTTGCCATCGCATTCATCCCCATGCAAATGTGAAAAGATCAAGACCCGGGTTTATGATAGCTGGTTAACTGTAACTGCAAGATGACTTGACCTTTTTCTTACCTATGCGCTAACCGTGATTTGGGGATACGTCGGATATTCGTTCTGTTTACGTTAACATTATGGAAGAGACGAGGGGTAAGCAACTTCCAAAACATGTGTACACCGCATTTCCATTTCCGACCATTTCTATCCATTTCTGTCCATTTCTGTTCATTTCAATCCTTTTCTGTCCATTTCTGTCAATTTCTATCCATTTCTGTCCATTTCTATCCGTTTCGCGACCATTTCTCAACAAGCGTAAATCATTTCTCAGGCTTGCATACCCCTCGGGAAGAGAGGAATTAGTAACGTCTGTTTTGATACAGAAGAAATATGTTAACATAATGTTTGGGAATAAACAAAACTTTGTAAGTTTTACTCATAATATTTGTTGGACGACAGGTTTCATTTGACACACACATTTGACATCATTAGGTTGATTATTGAACGAATCGGTCGTCCAATAAATTTTCTAAGTAAAGCTTACGAAGTTTTTGTTAATTCCTGAACTATAAATGAACTAAAAATACTGAAAAATATGCTACCGTAGGTTTTAAAACCGAGCTGTAGAGTTACAAGTTATACAATTGCGGCTGGTTTATTGGTCTATGTCATTGAATGAAGAATTTAATGGATGGATTTGTTATATACCTAAGTCTGAAACATATGCTATATAGCTTTATTCGATGGTAAATACCTAACCGTATAGGGGTTGAAATACTGTATGCACTGGCGGCGAAAAATCAACGCGTCTCAATTTTGCTAGATTAACCTTTCATTCCCCGAATAAAATCGTTGCATTGAATGTAACGAAAAACAAATGACAAAATATCCTAAAGAGAACCCGCGAGACTCCCCAGGGAATCATAATTAAACTCGTTCCACTCACCCTCAAGTTTCGTACCTCCACCACCTTGGCGATAAAAGTATCTCTATTTATTCGGGAAAATATTTTTACTACCTTTTATATCCCATATTTTTCCCTCGAACTTTTCTCATACCTATTCCACTTATTCACCTTCCCTCTCTGTAGAAAAAAATCCTCACCGACATAGAGAAAAAAATAAACCTTCGCGACCACCGACCGAAAAATAATGAAAACAGTGGAGGAATGCGGAAAATAATTTTTTTTTAAGCAGCAAAGAGTTGCAGTCCAGGGGCGAGTCCATTGGATGGGCGACACCGGGTCCTTATTTGGCGGCGTACGAATGGCGCGGTCCTCACCAAAAGGCTGGGGGGAACCCGAGGGGGATAGCGATAGGGGGACCGCGAAGGTTGTGTCAGAGAGACGGGGGTCTCCGTAGCGGATTTGCACATGCAAAACAGGAACCCCGGTAGCTCTCAGGTTGGATGGATGTGGTGGTGTGTAGACGGACAGACAGCCCCCTTCCCTCCTTATCCTTCCTCTTTTACCCCGCGCGTATAAGCAGTCACGCCACTAAATAACGGCTCTGTGCGGGGAAGGAGGATTTTCCCCGGAATCACCCCCCTCCCTCCATCTCCGTCCGACCTACCCTTTCCCCCCCCAAAAAAAACCTCCCTATCTCTTTCTCTCTCTCTTCCCTAACCGCCAGACCCACCATCACCGTCCGTCAATCCCTTCCCCAATTTCGCCCACCCCCCGCCATCCACCCTCCTCCCCGCGCACACACTCACACACGCAAAACACCTTACGCAGTGCTGCCAACCGTTCTTGGTTTCCTGGGGAAAAGACGTTGCGTAAAGACGGACATACTTCTTCGGATGTCCCTCTTGATATCTTTCGCTTTTTTTAAACTATAGTTACGATTGACCGGTTGGGTTTTGTAAGCTGCTCCAGATCATGTCTTCATTAGGCAATGTACATCTTCATGGAGGATCACTCGAGTGACGACGTATAGTTATAAAAATGCCTCAGGGAGGCAGACAAAAATATAGAAACGCAAACAAAAAAAGACACTCACAAGAAAGCTCATAACATTTCAACGAGCCGTGCGTCTTTTTTAGAGGAAAATTAAATACTAAAAGGGAAGGAAAAACGGTGGCGGAATGTAACTTTTTATTGCTAAATTCGTTGCATGAAGACGGACGTACGGGAGACATGTGCAATTAATGAATGAACACAATATGCTATTCTGGTGTAATGTAAATGCTCCTGTAGAATCGGATACCGGAATAGAGTTACTGAGCCCTCAATAAAATGTAACAAAGAAACATAATCAACAACAATCGGCAACGCAACTATTTTGCAAAAAGACGAACTTGCATCTTCGGATATCCATCAGGAAATAGTTCGGTTTCTTTGATAAATCGATTTTTCCGTTAATATATATTTTTCTAGCCCATGTGATTTCGATGAGTAGTGTAGTTAATCATTTGGTGCACAAGATAATGACGGGCGTACAAGAATCTGGTCGCGTAATGATGGTAATAAATCTATGGATGCTAATGAGTAAACCGTTCGTTTTATTTAACAAATTGTTTCTTTAGTTATTTGCCTTTCCCTCTATCATATGACTTCAACGGGTAGTGTAGCTATTGTAGCTAGTGTAGCTAATATTATTACTCTATTGTCTCTTTTATAATATGCGGCGTATAACTAACTAAACGCTTCTTGTTTAACCTTTGTTCCTATAGACGTTTATGACGATTCAAAATATATGAGCATTCAAAATGACGTTAAGAAATGTATTGAACTTTACCATAAGAAATCTGTTTTTTTCTCATTTTAGAACAGTTCCAATGCTTAAGCCAAGGATTATTTCTTAGTTAATAAATTCTTAGAAGTTTGTGTATTATTGGATGCATACCAATGGCGCTGTGCGTGTTGCTGAAACTTTTCCTTCTGTCAGGACTTTCAGGTATTTAATGATGCCTTGTTATTCGTAATCTCATTTATTTTAGTAGGACAGAGTGAAGTACATGTTGACGAAAACCATTCTCCGCCCCACGTCCATTATGCGGTATAGAGGGTATTAGACAAATGAAAAATCATCACTGTATGAAACAACATGTATTTTAATTATGTTACACTCGCCCTCAATAGGTAGTTGACCATTTTCACTAATATTTCTCAACAAAAGGGTAATACTGTCTTCACACATCTCCTGGGACTATGATGAATGCATATTCCTTCCCTGCAGTCCATCTCTTGACAAGCGTCCCCACCCATTAATACCGTCCACTCCCCTTCTTTTGTTTCACCGTTGTATATCGTGTAGATTCTTATAGAGACAACAGTAATCGAATCATAAGCCGAATACAGGTATCTAGCTGGGTGAGGCAGGCAAATGTTCACGTGAAAATTCGGCTTATCATGACCTCCGGTTCCTATCGCTGTCATGCTTAGGCACCAAATATCATCATTGGTCGTTCAAAGCTAAGATTGGTGGACTGCAGCCCTCCACCCACCCCTATCTAATGCCAATTCCCTTACCTCCTGGTAGCTCTTCATATGTACTTTCGTCTTTATTTGGCCCATAAACTTATTCCCGAGTCTTCATCAGGGGACTTTTCCAAATATGCCTGAAGGAAATTTGCTTTGTGTTTTCTAGAAAATAAAAGCGGATAGGATATTGACGGCTTAAAAGCCCTAGCGAAGACAGCTGTCAGACAGGAGATGAATGTTCTTAGAGCCATCAGCAGTTTTATAAGCGAGGGCGAACTTCAGGAAAAGGTAAATTTAGAGGACTGCCTACCTTATATGTCTTTGAATCCTGTATATTAAAGCCTAGCCTAGAGAAAATGGTGGGGAGAAATGAAAATTTTATGTCATCGAAGAATTTAGAATATTAAATAGAGGTAGTGAATCAATAATGTTGATTTTTTGCGAAAAATTCGACAAAAAGAAGTCATGAGGAATAAGAAGAGGGCTGGTCTTCATATGTACTTTCGTCTTTATTTGGTCCATAAACTTATTCCTGAGTCTTCATCAGGGGACTTTTCCAAATATGCCTGAAGGAAATTTGCTTTTTGTTTTCTAGAAAAAAAAGCGGATAGGATATTGACGGCTTAAAAGCCCTAGCGAAGACAGCTGTCAGACAGGAGATGAATGTTCTTAGAGCCATCAGCAGTTTTATAAGCGAGGGCGAACTTCAGGAAAAGGTAAATTTAGAGGACTGCCTACCTTATATGTCTTTGAATCCTGTATATTAAAGCCTAGCCTAGAGAAAATGGTGGGGAGAAATGAAAATTTTATGTCATCGAAGAATTTAGAATATTAAATAGAGGTAGTGAATCAATAATGTTGATTTTTTGCGAAAAATTCGACAAAAAGAAGTCATGAGGAACAAGAAGAGGGCTGGTGTGGCGGCTATAGTACTGGTTTCCCACCCCAAGGTTTCGATTTTGACTCCCGGAAACGGGAAAAATATTTCCATGGAAACCTGATTCATTCGTTGGTGCCATCATTATGGAGACCTTTACCATTGCATCGCCCCATCTGTCCAAAGGGACATGGAAACCGAGGTCCCTCTTGAGCCTTGAGTTAGTCGTTGGGAGTAGGCTAGAGAGGACAGTTTTCTTCTGAGTTCTCTCCCATTCCTTTCACTAGCTATAGTAATGAATTTGTGGATAAATGTGATAGTAAGGCAGTGTTTGTTTGTTTAATTTTCATTTGGCATCATTCTAGATGAATTATTGCAGTACCGAGAAAAATTCTGAATGTTTCGGTTCATAAACCACGCGAAAGATCCGTTCAAAATGGCGGAAATTGTCTCGGTCATTATTATCTCCTTCATACTGTCATATCGTTGCTCAACTTTTTTTCTTCTACTACACCAACAAATTTCTTAATTCGCATCCTCCTGTACTTGAAGCTGTTAATGCTCCTCCTCTCTCCTCCTCTTTAGAGTATATCCCGCCTTTTTCTCCCTTTAATTTCACGATCCCTTTTAGAGTAGGTAGATCATTTTGAATATTTGAGTGGTGCACTAAAAGAGAATGAGCATAGACATACGGAGGAGAATAGTGTAAGTCAAGGAAGCGTTTAGTAACAGAAGGGAACTGATTACCTTGATGTTTTGTAAGAATGTGAAGAAGAAACTGGTAAAGAGCTTGGAATGGAGTGTACCGTTATATGGAGCTAAAACGTGTAAGTGAATGGAAAATGTAAATAGGTCACATTCGTTTGATGTGGGTGTGGAGAAAGATGGAGAAAAGGTACGGTGGACGAAAATGAAGACGAACGATTGGGCGAGGAAAGGAAACTTCTGAGTGAGATCCGGACGAAAAGGATAGGTGGCTGGAGGAAGTAATGAGAGGCGCTGGGTTGATCAAGAGTTTGATGGAGGCAAGGATGCTGGGAAAGCGGGGAAATGGAAAGAAAGAGAATAGATTCCATTGTTGGAATGAAGAAGGGCTGATCGTATGTTGAGGCGAAAGAGGAAATACTTGGGTAAAGTAGGACCTCGAAAGTGTTGAAAATCGTGAGGAATTTCCCTGGGTTTCAACACAACCTACTTTTTACGGTTCAATACAATTTTTAAAAAACCCTTCCCCCTACAATATTCACTTCTCTTTCGAAAATCCTACTTTAATCGATGATCACAAATTCTCCTAAAATGTCCAAACCAACGGACCACACCTCTTCAAAACCTCTTCCAAACAAACTACCCATGAATATATATTATCGATTGGGATCTCGTTGCCAAAAACTGTTGTCTAGAATTCCGTAAACAAATAACTTTTTTGGAAAGTGGTGCTGCCTAGTGATGAAAGATGGAAGTTCAAATGTAAATACAGCCGACAGATTGTAAATAAACACGTCTGTTTGCCTTGAATTTCAAATTTCCCAATTTGTTATTTGGATGAATTGGTTTTTACTTACAAGTAATCATAATGTAGTGGATAAAAAATGTAGTACTACACGCGGGAACAGTGATACACTTTTTTAATTTCGTCCGGTCTACAGATATATTTAACCTCTCCAAATTTAATTACACATGTGCGCAACTTCTTAGCACTTCTTGAATATCGCTATACGGAAATTTAATTATAATGCGAGGTGACTTCATAAGTATTCCCAATGGCCGTCATTGCAGTGTAGGTAAAGGGAATGCACTTACCACCGCCATGAACAGATTCCTATTTTTCTATCCAAGTCTCCTATTTTGGATCCTCGTAGACGCATACCCTATTTTGCAGCCTAGCACGAAGCAAGTTCTGTTGAAACATGGCATTCTGAATTATTTATTTAGACAAAACAGGCTTTATGCATTCCAATTAAAATCAGATTCTTGGAAAAAAACGTTGTCGGCACACCATGAAGGTTTCAATAATCTCTTACTGATTTCCCAAAATAGTTAATTCCTCTCTAGAATATAAAAAGTAAAATTTAGATTACAGAAATGGCAAGATGTATTCTAATAATCAGTTAATTCATATCTCCTCGATCGTTATTGAATATTCACCACATTCTCACGTTAGCAACAATTAACTACGTCTATTTACAATAACAACAGAAAAGACTAATCGAAGAAGCGCCAAGGACTAGGTGAACTAAAAGTGAAAATTTAGGCAACACGTAGCCTAGGCAATAATGCCGAACATCCGAATCCATAATATATATTCATGATAATACCGTACATTTTTTCCATATTCACTCGTCTTCCTGTCATCAAGTAATTCAGTCTCATTGCTGAAAAGAAAAGAGGAATCATATATCCAATGAATATAGCTGTGCAAAACTTCCCAATCACTAAAGTATCCAACATCATCTACATCTCCATCCATATTTACATAGGCACAACTTGTTTAGAGGCTTCAGCACCATCATCGGGTAAAAATTCTTATATTTTGTACATGCGCGACCGGCATTGGCAATAAGAATTATTACCTGATGTTGATACCGATACGCCCAAATAAGCTGTACTAATATAAATGATGGTGTAATTGAACATTGTGCTCTTCAATTCAGTGAGAAAATATGCATTTATACTATGCCGCGCTAAGTAAAAACTTATTCGTGAATTTATGTACGAAAAGTTTTTAGAAAATTTATACCATAAGGTTGGTACAGCTGACCCCCACCTACATTTGCCTTCCCTCTCCTCTCTCCCAAGTTGCTGCGCCCCCTTTCCTCCAAACTTACCCCCCCCCCACCCCCAAACCTCTCACCCTTCCCAGATGCACTCTCCGCTTTCCAAAATGGCCAACCCAAGACTGGTTGTGGTTGGTGTTTTTTTTAGGGAGGGATGAATTCAGGCAAGACGAAAGGGTGGAGGGGGGACGGTTTTATATTCCTCCAGGGGGGCGGTCCTTAAAACCTCCCAGCTCCACCTCCCACGCCCTCCCCCCTTCAACCCCCTCTCCCTCCTCTCCCCGCTCGCCATTCCCTCTGCCCCCACCACCACCCTAACCCGTCCAATCTTAACTCCCCACATTCCACATGGCGGTAGTCTGGGTCCCGTGGTTCTTCCTTGTTCTCCTCACCCATCACCCCTTCGCTTGTACAGATCGCCGTCCTCGGCCGCCTCCTAACCGAGGAAGAACCCGGGCATCCGTTCTTGTTCCGCCCGGCCGGAGCAGGGAGCGAGGCCTCATGAGCGAGAGTGAGTGATTTGAACGGCCGAGAGCGTCCTGAGCCCGATCGAGCTGAGGATTCATTGATCGATGTCGGTGGTAGGCTGTAGTGAGATCAGTGGAGATGGTAATAACATACTCCCTCACAGATCAGCGATAGGAAAATGAATTGAAGGCTGTAGTCGTAATAATAAATAACATAAAATATAACAATTAGGAGTGGTTTTACTAACTGGTCATTAGTTAACGTGGACGTAAAGTTAATCTTCATGTTAACTCGGATAACCATTGGAAACCCTCCGTTATCATAATGAGCACATTAACGTCCAGATGGAACTTAACCTTCGATTGTAAAACCGTCTTTGAAGCATAACCGGCCGTTTTTGCAAACGTGAAATTTAACTAGGCATTGTAAAACCGGCCCTTGTTATGTTATTTTGAGGGTTTAGGTCAAATATATAACAATAATTTAAAAAATTACTTGGTTATGATTCCACAGTTTATTAAAAGCATCAAAACCTAGGATTCGGCGTATCATGCCATCATCAGGATAGTTATCCTAGCCTAGGTTAGGTTAACCAGGATGCCTGATAATGGCATGATATGCTGAAACCTAGGTCGCGTTGCTTTAAATAAAGTGTGGAATCATAACGAAGTATGTACTTGTTTTTCATTCATCATGAAGGAGTTCCACCGAGTAACGTCAGAGGCAGTGTCTTATATAAAAATATATAACGTTATTTTTCCTTTGCCGAAGTTTGGGAATGTCCTTTATTCCATCTCCAGGGCTATAATGTTTACACACAGGAATGAATATCACGCAGAATTATATCCATAGTTATACCAATAATCTTTCACGCATCACAATCCTCGAACATACGACCTTGCAAAAAAAATCACAAAATTTAATCTAAATCACACGTCTTTGTGGCCTCACCCATTTAAAATGACACCATTTCACGTATACCTTCTTCCAACACGTATATTCGAATAAAAATGACAATGCTAGCTAAACATAAATACGAGGGTCATCCAGAAATTAACTTCCGTTTGTAAATCTAAAGTCAGCAAGTATAAATACAACAATTTTATTGTATAGAACTTACAGCTACACATTTTTTTACTTATTTATGTCATTTCCTAACAAATTCAATCACTTGTCTTAACGATTCACTATATTTGAAATACCCTCTCCATAAAAATCTGCCGTCAGGTAATGTGGCCAACCGGTCGCGGCGTTTTGATCCTCGCAAAGCGCTGGGATTCAAGCCACTTTTTCCTGCAAGTGAAGAGATGAAATTCACTAAGAACCAAGTCCGGGCCGTATGGGGTATGATCAAAACTTCCCATTTAAACTTGGCCAAAAGTTCATTTGTTTTTCAAGCTGTGTGTGGGCGAGCGTCGTCATGCACAAACAGAACACCAGTTGTCAGAAGACCACGACGCTTGTTTTGGATTGCTCTACTTAGTCTTTTTAAAGTGTCACAGTAGACTGTAGAAGTAATAATCGTACCATCTTCCATAAAATCAACGAGCAAGATGCCCTTTGCATCACTGAAAACAGTAGCTATGACCTTTCTTGCCGACGAAGTTTGACGGGCTTTCGTTGGTTTGCATGGGGAATCGGTATGTCCCTATGCCATTGACTGCTGTTTTGTCTCTGTATTCACATAGGCCACCCCAGTCTCCTCGTCTGTAACGATTCGGCTCAAAAATTCTTCTCCTTCATAGTGAAACCGCAAAAGGAAGTCCATGGCAGAACTCATTCGTTTTGGTTTTGTAGACGTCTTTTAGCAGTTTTGGTACCCAACGGGCACAAAACTTCCGATAGCCTAGTTTTTCGGTTGCTATCTTGTGTAAAAGACTCCGAAAAACTTCATGAAAGTAATCGGAATGATCCGAGATTGTGAACCGACGGTTTTCACGAACTTTTCGATCCACTCTCTCAACGAGGTCGTCACTGACAAGAGAAGGCGTACCACTCCTGTCCTCATCGCGATTGTTTGTCCGTCCATGTTTGAAGAAAACGTAGCCACGGACACGCAACACACTCACTCGTAATGTTTGGGCCATAAACTGCTCACAATAAACGACGAATTTCGGCTGCAGAGTGACTTATCGCCCAAAGAAATCTTATAAACGAACTTCACTCTTGGTGGGATTTTCTATTGCGGCGCTCATGTTTTGAGGTTATAATTCGCAGACGCACGGCAGTACGATGCTACTACTGGCATAATTAAAAGCGTACTAAACCACTGCGCACGGTGATGTAAGAATGGCGGCACTCCCCCCACTACTTCTCGCGGTAGGCGAGAACGCAGGTTACTTTCTGTATGACCCTCGTGCATCAAAAATAAACACATGAAGTCATCATATTAACTTTATACCCTAACTTTGATAAATCCATTAAATTGCTACGACCGTTGCTTAGCTTAGCTGCGTCAGTTTTTTATTACATGTAAGAGAATTTGTAGCTATCGCATCTTTTTTTATTTGATTCATCGTCAACAGTGGCTGTTTTGGAAGACATCATACCAATACTCTATCTTTATAGTGACGGAGTAAAAGGAAGATTCCAGATAAAATGACATTCCTGAGATTCGCCTTGACTACAGATCCATTGCCGAAGAAATAGAAACGAAACATATGGTGCGCAAAATTCAAGATGACGATTCATGAAGGAGAACAAGCAAGATTTGATCCAGTTTCGACCCCTCGGTTCACGGCCATCTGTGAAAGTACGGAGGATACTAAATAGGCTATGTGAGATTTATAGGTTTTAAAATAGAAGAGGCTTAGGAGGGAAAGACCAAAAGAAAGGCTACACATTGCTGCTTTGGGAAAAAAGACCGAAGCTGTGTGACGACATTAAGTAGTATCTCTATTTGAAGAAATTAGGTAATCTTTAGAACGTTCGTGATAGAGTAGAAAACGTTAGAAGTAAGTTCAGTTTTTTGAATGCGTTTTTTTTCCTTAGTGTGGTTTGATTAATTAATAAATATTTTAAAAATACCTCATTTTAGGAAGCATGAAATTTTTTTAAAATATGGCGATTTAAAAATAAATAATGATTCGCATAATATCAATCACTATGGGACATCAGTCTCACGAAAACAATGTTGCAATGAATAAATGAATGGAAAGACTTGAGAAGCTGGAAGAAGGAATTATAGTAAACAGAATCCAATCTTGCCCCTGATCCATTTCAGCTGAAATAAAAAACATGACACCATAGCAGATGTTTTCATGTACTGTATCAACTCTCTCAAATAATGTATCCGATGCATTCCTGTCCTGCAACCACTTTATAAAACAAAAGGAGCCATCTATGGTAAAGTATTACAATACGTCTGATATTAGTCAAATTTTTAAATACTCGTTTAAATTTTCATGAACAATTAAGAACAAAGGTGTTATACATTCAGAATTTTGTAAATCTTTGATCAAAGGTGAATGAATCGAATCATGTATTAAATGTGGTATTCTTACTGTACGAGATTCCAGTGTTTTACTGGAAATGATTTCTAAAATTTAGCTTTAATTGTCGTTTTTACCAAGTAACCGGTATCCATTTCTGTGGTATTAAGAAGGGACTATCAAATTATCCCCTATAAAAAATGATTGTATCTTGACTTGCCGATATCCGCCACGGAAAACATTTACTTCATCCGGAAATTAACCCACTCGTCGGGTCCTCTTGAAATAGATATTCCTCGCTTTGCACCTCCATACTTTCCGAATCGATATTTTTTTTAATTTTTCTCCTCGCCCTCCTCCAGTTTTCTCCCCCAGCCAGCACGGCGTCTCGACGTCTTCATCCGTGTAAACAAGAACACGCCGAGAAAACAAATTCCTCCGCCCCTCTCCCATTGCAGAATAAACGAATAATTCTGGAGATGAGGGCAGGGAGGATGGGATATAAGGAATCAAGAGAGTGAAGGGATTGAGGCGTCTTTTGTAACGCACAGACAACGGTCTCCGTAGTCCGTTGCATTGTGGCCACCGAGCCGCGGGATCAAGTCGGCAAGATATGGGCTTTCTAGTGGGACGAGGGAGTGGATGGCCTTTTTGGCTAAGTCGACTATAATATCCTTCTCCCGACTGATGGACGTGAGCTAGAAGATGAATGCAGTATTGTGTTGAGGTGGGGTGGAGTGTTGGAATCAACGATGGCCGTTCCCTTGGAAATATAGCCAGGGCGAGGAATGGGATGAAAAAGAGATAGCTTTATAAGGGGATGATGGCCAAAACGACGGGGATCGCGGTTGAAAAATGGACATTCTATGGGGATATGGGAGTGGGGTGGAAGTTTTGAGTGAGACTTGAAGACAAGTGCGATACTTTAGTAGACTTCTTGCAATATTTTCGAGTAATCGCAGAGCTGGGCGATATTTCGTCGTGTTTAAGGAGAAACATAGGCTTTGAAGTGCTGTTTTCTAAATGCCGCTTTACACGGTACATTTTATTCTACCCGGTACATTTTATTTCACTGCTGGTCCAGCAATAGTACAGGCTTTTTTATTCTATTGTGAATTTTACTTCAAAAACTGCTGAACATGACTTTTATGGTAAAGAAATAGAATAAAAATTATTCTCCAATACACTAAAAAATCAATATTATTACACCTTCACCAAAAGGATGACATTTTCGCTGTATATTTAGTTACTACAACTAACTATATTTTCAAATTTATTTTTGGCGAAAAATACTTAAGGGAGATTTTTGGGGGAGTAGTTTTTAACGAAAACGAGAACCACTTAATGAATGAACACACATAAAAGTTTATTTTGCCTCATACACCAGATTAAAAACAACTCGCACAGCAACTCACTTAACTGCGTTGCCTAATTTATTGCAATATGTCGGCTATATGCTCCGATGAAAACTGAAAGTCTGTTATTTATATATAAGTACTCATTTAACGCGAAATATCATACCTTTAAACAGCTGAACGATAGTCAGAGGATATTCATGGGATGATGGTGAATTGCATCGCCATCAGCTTGCGTAACTCGAAACATTGGTTGTAATTGGCGTGTCCCGGATGCGAAAGTGTATAAATCATTTATATGTCTTAAATATTTCAATGCACGGACAGAGCTGAGAATCGAGTCACGTGACCTGCAATACACGGAATTCACATTTACGCAATGGTATTGGTCTACAGGATCTACTTAAGTACAGGATATCTCTTTGTATTATAATGTAGTACACATGGTTTAGTTCGATACTTATTCGATTTTTATTCCAGTTTCGATTGTGTACTCTAAAAGGATGGCGTTGTAGCTTTTAATGTGTGTATTGTAATGTATATTAATAGTGTTTATTGTTTTGTAACAAAATTTGTACATTGAAGTATTTGGAGTAATAAATTCATTCATTCATTCATTCTACCTTGCGACTTAACGCAAAGTATCGATTATTTTTTGACGCGTTTTTAATTTTAATCGCAATGACGCAATTATAAAAAGCATATATTCTGTAAAATTTGTTTTTGCTTTTCTAACGGTAGATTTAAATAAAACAGTTGAACTTATCGGCACATAAAATGTTTCAGGAATGAAATTTGTATCGTTTCAGTGTGGCACTGTTACTCGCATCGATGGCGAGATTAATCAAACATCAGTGGTCCGTGTCGGATCGGGAAAACAATACAGTTTCGAGCGCGGGTTTTGGTGAAAATTTTGGAGCTCTCATTTACCTCTAGGTCCTGCTCCACAGATTCAAAGCCCTACTGAAGAGCAGAAATTGAACTGGGTGGGTGGTTTCCATTCATTGTATTGACAAATGATATGGTACGAAGGCACTCGAAAGAGTGCATACACACCAAGGGTTGAAATTCGCCGTGAAAAACTCATTTAACTTGACCGAGATTCGAACCGGGATCTCCCATTTGCCGGTCAGGTGTGTTTATATCATTAGATGATATATCTTGTGACGAGAAATATCATAGCTTTCAAACAGATATCTACATCTATATCTACGATATACCCTGCAAACCACCCAAAGGGTGTGTGGCAGGGGGTGCTTCCACACCAGGCTTGCATGAATAATACGGCAGAACACCGAAATACATTGTAACCAGCGTGCCACACATGCAACGCGCCAATTAAAAATCTACTTACCAAAATGCATTCTATCGCCAATCATTCCAACATGCAAGAAATACAAAGACTACTACTACACATTCAAAATATCATGCATATATAAGATCATCAATATTTACATCATGTATATATAAGAACGTAGAGAATATAAAGATCTACAGTCTAGCTAATCTCACTATTCGCACTATTCATGACGACGATCACAGCTCAGTTATGGTCCCGAATGGTACGCGGAAAAATGACATTGTATTCCTATCGGTTCTGCAATCTATCTCTCTAATTTTTTTGGCGCGATCTAATTTTCCGTAATACGAGAGGGTTAATCGTACATTTTTTACGTCGTCAGACATAAAGATAAAAGATAGAGGATAATACTATTCGGGTGTGGGCGCGGATTATGGTATTTCACGGTCTCGGTGGTCAGTTGTGTGTGGATAAACCCCGCTCAAAATTTGCCTTGAAGGAAGATGGTTGGTGGTGTAACTGGCGTACACATTTTACCGGCAATTAGGAGATTCGGGTTCGAATTCCGGTCAAATCAAATGATTTTTTCGAGGCGAATTTCAACCCTCGGGTGAGTCGCGGCCGAATTGCAATAGGTATGAGAAGCAAAATGGTCAGGGGATGAAATGTGCATAAGTCGTCAAGAATGTCTGGCGGCAGCATGGAAAGATGAAATGTATTCTTTTTGCCAGTGATGATGAGGTCTCCCCTTTTTGTTGGGGGCGGGGTTAACTGAAAAGAGGATAGAGGTACAGAGAGGGAAATGCAGCGGCAGGCAGGGTTTTTCTGACGATCTGGGCGTGGCTTCTTTCTTTCTGGTTTATGCTTCATATGCGTCTCTTCTTCCTCCCCCCCCCCTTGCGTTCTCCTCCTTCGCCTTCTAAGCTTCCCTTACTGAATCCACAACTTAAGCTTCTACTCTGTCCAAATAAAGGCTCAAACTCAGGGAGAAGAAGAATTGCTTCCGAGGTATTCTGGTCAATCCCAAGAAAAAATATTTCTTCCAAACGTTCAACATATTTTGCTAGAGCTAAAAAATTATGGTAGAAACGATCACAGGCATAAAATTAAGGAAATAGACTTCAGAACCGATAGGTTTAAAACATTATTTTTTCCACGTGCAATAAGGGACCATAATAGTTGCGAGAGATAAGCTCTGAGATACTTTGACCCTAAGTTAAATAGGTTTTTGCACTTGTGCTAAGTATCCTAGAACCGTTATTGATCACTAGCTTCGCAAGAAATTATATATTTTCGAATAGATGGTGGGTGTAGAGAAGGGAGACGGTATTGGCGGCGTGGTGACCTATCATAACTTAGAAGAAATCTGCGCTCGTTGATTCGGTCTGAAGCTTATCTGCTCTTGTATTCAATGGCTGACACAGTGACTAGAAATTAATAAAAACGTCTCACCTAGAATAACATGGGCCTGTCTCTCATGTTACAGTGGCTAAAGGAGAATTTTCAGAGAGAGGGCACACAAAATAAAGCAGATTTAGAAATTAACGTATCTGGGCAGTATTTTGGAGGAAAATAGATTGAGTGGTAGAGACTTCAGATGTAGAATTGCCATGGCCACAGAAGCATTTTCAAAGACCAGGGATTCGATGAGGGGGGGGGGGGGCTCTGAGTGGAGACGTAATGCGAAGCTGGTGAAAGCTCTGATATAGAGCTTGGCGCTCAATGGGTCGGAGACTTGGTCATTGCAAACAAGCACATTGAGTTTAACAGTACCCCTTAATCTTAAAGTATCGCGACAAGGAACGACACCTTTAACCTGTACATGTAAATCATACGACTTTAATAGTACGACCAAATATCACCTTCTATTTGTGGTTAGCTCAACTGCAATGTTAGACTCGTTAACCAGTTCTGTGAAATGCAGTAGGTCTCTAGATGTATTTAAAACAAAATTGCGTCTCTACGTGCTCTTGAATGATGACGCCAGCGTCCTCCGTCGTACATTGTTGCTAAGAGTCGGGAAATAGGCGTCGGGCCGGGGAAAAGCATTGTGGAAAGGGAAGGAGAGGTATGACTACAGTGTTTATCTAATGATTGCGACGAGATGAGAAAGGCATTGGATCATCTTAGTCACCATGGGGTTGTGTTCGACCCAATAATTCTCCTGCCCCAAAATTGATAATAACGCATTAAGTTCAGTATTATTATGAGAGAAGTAAAAGCCGGAAATAAAATATTACAATGGTAATTCACAGGGCAAATGCGGGAGCGATGCAGGTGTTTGGCAGTCTGATAGTGAAATCAAACTTTTCAGCAACTCATAACCTTCCAATTAGGGACCATTTAAATATCACGTTAGACGTTTTTAGGGATTAAGGGGGGGGGGTGGGTTGGGATCATATGAAGAGGGTGTCTGTAACCAATTTACGTGATATTTTTATCCATCTTGAAACATTGTATTTTTTTCTGAATGAAATTTAAGTGACATGGAGCTCGTTAATGGCGTATATTACGTAATCTCACCACTACAGCAAAGCTACTACTCTGTCGATACAAGTATCTAACGTCTTACGTAAGTCTGAGAGGGAGTGGGGAGGGAGGGGATTGGGAAAATCTCATATAAGGGGATGGAGGTGAGTCAAAAATGACAGAAATCGTCTTACGCATGCTTGCATGGCCCTTAATATCTTATTTCATGGTTTAATTTTATCAATATTAGGAGTCTTAAAAACAGGAGGACGTGTATGAAGCAGTGTATGGGGGTAAATGAGGCGGAAGACGTTTGCAAGGATAGGTCAGTATGGAGGAAATTATAGAAGTGGAGTTTGGTGTACAATTATGTATTTTTGAGTGAATCTTGTGTCTGTGCCTACCCCGGAAGGGAACGGCGTGAGGGGTATGTATGTATGTATGTTTTTATTATTATGTTGTTTATTTGTTAGTTTTGATTGGAAATGTAAACGTACGAGTTCTTCTATATGCGGATGGTGTTGTTTTGTTCTCAGACAGTCAACAGGGATTACAGAAGCTCCTAGAGTACTGTGAATATGTTTAAGTACTGTGAATCAACGGAGAGAATGGAATCGAAGGTAAATGCATGCAAGACTAAAGTAGCAGTTTTTGATGAGGAGAAAGGGGAGAATAACTGTATGATGAGTGCGAATGGTGAAGTAATTAACAGGTGGATGATTTTGTGTACTTAGGTAAGATGAATGCGAGAGATGGAAGAATAGATACTTGCGAATGCTGGAAGGAAAGTGGTAGGTAGCATGTGGAGCATATCAAGGAATGAGTGCTTGTCTAAGGAAGCGAAAATTTTCCGTGTACAAAAGTGTACTTCTTCCCACTTTGCTATATGGTAATGAAAAATGGGTATGTCTGAATAGACATTAGAGTAGACGAAACGCCGTGGGTGTGTATGTATGTATTTCTTAAGCAAAGAATATTTGCTTAGAATAACTATTTCTTTGAACGAATTTAGCTTAGATATACCTATCACTATTACCAGAAATATGCATTTAGCATTGATGTTTCTACCGGTAAAGATGATTGACATTACATCATATAAATTTATTACATTTGCTCTGCCAGGTTTATTCTTGAAGAGATTTCTGCGCTTACGCTTGGATTATAGTTAATTTTAACTCAGAATTCGGCTCTCACACGCCATGGCCGGTCCAATAGCCTATATCATCTTCACATCTGGTATACCATTGTTGTAGTACCTATGTGAAGTTCTTATATTTGTTCAACCAGAGCAATAGTCTATTTTTACTCATAATAAAAAATGTCATCTTATTTAGAATCTTTATACTTTCCTCCAGCCATCTTATCTTTTTGCCACCTATCATTCAGCAAGGCTGAGGTTCTGTGCTATTCTCTTGAATATTCATTTCATGAACAGGGTCGTTTTTAAAAATTATGATGGACTTGTTGTCAATTGTATAACCCTGTACTTAAATTTCCATCGTCAGGCTATCCTAATATTTCGACTAATCCTGATGTGAAGCCATTTTCGCTGTGCTAAATAGTTGTTTAAATACGGCCAAATGAAAGTCTCAAGAATTAGATGAACATATTTTATTCATGTACAAAATTCGACATAAATATTGTATTCACTACAATATTGTATTAAAAAATATTTTAATGAGTTTTCAAGAAGTAGAGACTACACATATTGTAAATCACGCTTGAGTTTGGTGCGGACTCTTGAATATTTATCTTTGCATCTATGTACTGTTAATTTTCCTCTGTGATTGGGGATGCTTGTTTAACAATAGAACTGCCGAGGGGTTATTTTGATCCCTGTGACTTAGTTTTTACTGTATCGTTTTGTGATCGAATCATCATTTTGATGGGACTTATAGTATTTTTGGCAACAAATTGTGAAACAAAAATGCCAGATTAGGAAGTGCAAGCGAAGCAAAATTGCAGATCCTGCAGTTTTGTTGCTCCTCCACCATCTAATCTGGCATCTTAATCGTTGCTCAAAAATTAAGATCCTGCATAAAAAATACGACGGCGTATAATTTTGAGGCAAAATAAGTTGAAACCAGCTTGGGTTTCATGTAGATGCAGTCTGTAGATTGCAATTGAGTTATTGTTTTAATAAAAATTAATGTTTTTTTACAAAAGAATGACAACGCTGAGGCTGCAATGTTTGCAGCTCATACATTGGCTATTTAGAAAACAGAACATCCTTGCATTTGTCCTTATAGTTGAATTATAAATTATTTAAACAATAAGATTATTTGCTGTTTAAAACAGTGACAGTACATTACAGTCCAATATTTGTATTTTCAAAACCCATTCGCACCAGCAAGGGTAGGGAAAACTACAGCGGCCCTAGTGTTAAACTACACTGCTCTTCTTCTCTTGAAAAAAAGCGCACTCGCCAACAAACATCAAACGTGCCCAAACCACACCGTAGTTTTCTGTCCGACTATCGGTTTAGTTTAGACCTTTTACTAATCCCAATGGCGTGTAAAATCTACCATTCCGGTTGCACGCTTGCATTCCTGTTCCCCTCTGCGGCTCCCCGAAAGTTTTACCGGTGGTAAAGTTTCTGTCTCTTCTGTCAAGTGCTTGCCTGGCGCATCGCATGATTTAGAGCCCAAGTTCTCTGGGCACCTACTGAAAATTGTGTCCAAGACATCTTTAATCCCTCCTCATCACTATGTGGAATTAGTGTTTATGATTTTTTTTTAAATTATACTATTTCCCTTAAAGTATGTTTTTGGTTAAATTTTGGCATGGTTTTCCTAATAATCTCCCCGTTTTAACGCTTTTAATATCTCTCTCTTTTTTCAAATGTATGTAATAAAGCTTTTCTCCAAGTACAATATGAATATCAATGTGTGCTGTCCGTAGGTGATCCTAGCAAATACCTTGTTATACCAAGGTATTTCTCGGCATAACAATTTTCGGTAATACTACAATATTTCCCCTGATGAGTGCGTTTCTTGTTTACGCGCCTCAAATTTCTCCATCATTTACGGAAATATATTCCATGTAAGAAACCGAATGAGTGTTCATTTAAGATAAAATTGTATATTAATTTTAAATAAACCTGTCTGGATCGAGCGTAAATATATATAGCCCTCACGCAAAAAGTAACAGCTTTTAGTCTGTTTGAAATAACCTTTGATGAATTCCGTACTGTCTGTTTAGGAGTTGCATCTAACCTTTTTCTATTTTTATAAATAGAATATAATAAATTTCCTTTGTGCCCCAGTGATCCTGCTCATTGAGAAAATACTTTCAAAACTGGATATTCTTGAACAATTAGAAATAGACGCTCAGTAACGTCTCATTCACGATCAGGTATTCAAGAATCACCACCTCATTCTGTGCCATATCGCCACTGTATCATAATAATGCAAATTGACTTACGCCTATTGGTGTTTTAGTAAAAACCTGCAAATTCTTGTCAGAATTCTGAAGAATCAGGCGATAGGATTAAGTTTTCTTGGATGTTTCTCCAGGTAAGCAGGGCCATGTCTCCCAGCGTTTCCTTTATACTCAAGAGAGGCAGAGATGCCTTTATGCAGCAGATACGCCGGGAAAACTGATATCTTTTAATCAGGCGATGTAATGTGGAACAGAAACATCATTGATAAATAAAAAATTAGAGCAATAAACACGCGTATAATTTTAGTTTCGAACTGTTGGTTGCGTAAATGGTAATAACTAGGTCGTGACAAATATGATACCCGTGGAATTGGCTCTAATTTATTTATTTATTGGTTATTGTTACGAGTTCAATTGCATCCTTCATGATTTTAACTTAATGACGTGCGGTTTGTTCTTGGTAGGAAATAAGGGTACGAGAATACCTGAGCAAATCGTCCAATTAGCTGCATGATCTGACCGAGTTAGATATCACTTTGGAACTTTTTGTAGTCATCTATCGATCTCAGGAAAAATGAAATTTTAAAACTTCCATCACGCTGCCTGTACTCGCACGGGGCTGACGTCTCGACTCAGTCAAGCGATTGTAAATTAAACGGGCCGGGACTTTACGTTGGGGTACAATTAAGAAAATAAAATAAAATAAAGAGGGGAACAGGAAATCAAAGTGGGTGGAACAGGTGGAAACAGGGCAAAAGAAAATAATATAAAAAGGGAAGACTTACTCCCACTGCCACACACCAACTGACACTCCACTTTCTCGGCACACCGATGGCCGTCAGCTGACCAACCGCCGACGAGACTAGCTTCACGAAAAGTCCGGTGTATTTCGACTGTGTCCTCCTCTCCCACGAAGCACACACTAGTACCAAGGACACTGTAAATAGGACGTTCCTGAAGGTGGCTGACAACGCAGATTTCTGCTGTGATCTCGCGCGCTTTTTAATGGTTTCCAAGACTTCTCGAACCGTGGCGCTAGTGAGCTGAGCGATCTGAATCATTTTCGCTGAGTGCATTGCCGTTTACGGAAGATTTGGAGTGCGTCTCGCTTTTAAACAGCATTAATAATTAATGGTGGTTGTCCTGCCGATATTTTCAACTTTAGCGGCTTAAGAAATTAGGCCCAATCGTCATTGCTGTGTGCATGGGTGCAACGGAGACTACGACAAGTCGAAAAAGGAAAATAAAGAGTTGGGGCAACGGAACCCAAGCCAGCCTTCAAAGCGAAAGTCAGTAAATTTGTTTAAATGTGGTATTACTCGAGGGAGTGCAGAGATATAAACATAGATGCGGTTGTCATTGTAGAATAATTCCTGGGAATTTCTCTCCTATGACATCTAGTGGCTGTAGTTAACTTCCTTTCTTTAGTCACATTATTACCGCTCTGTGACTATATTATTTTGATTTGTCACATTTAAATCTTCTGGTTAAAATACCTAATTAGTGAGGAATCTTTAACCTTTTCTTTTCTGATGTGGAATTTTGAGCAAACTGAGAATTTTGCTGTTTACAGCACAGTTTACCACTCAGAAACTATAGTTGTGCTGTTGGCAAGTTACTGGGTGGCAAACATTAATTCACTTCAAATCTTGTCCAAACAATTTTTGGTTAATTTCATATCCCGGTCAAGGCGAGCCATTTTTCTTCGGTGGCTTCTCGCATTTTGCTTACTTGGCATTGTGGTTTTTCCTACGATGTCACGTAGATAACAAATATAACGTGGTACCACTATCGAGTGTAATTTTGAGTTAGCCTGGTGTAGTGTATATAGCTATATTTTATAAAATTGTCATATGATGTCCACTATCTTTCGTATTTACTACTATTCTAACCCACTGTCAGATTTAAGATTTCTTACACCAGGGTTGAAATTCGCTATGAAAAAATCATTTGACTTGACCGGGATTCGAGCCCGGATCTCCCAATGGCCGGTCAGGTGTGTTAGCCAGTTACACCACCAAGCCATCTTCCTTCAAGGCGAATTTCGAGGGGGGTTTATGCGAACTAGATGTTCAGGCCTCAAGTCTACATTGTAGCACATGAGACGAAGTCGTGCTTACAAAGCCACTGTCGCGGTGGATAAACCCAACATTGTCGTTATTAAAACGACGAAATTGACAAATTTCCAAACATTCTTGTAACAAATGATGTGGTAGGAAGTCACTCGCACGGGTGCATATACACTAGGGTTGAAATTCGCTATTCGGTATTCGCTATTTCAAAGCGAATTTCAACCCTGGTGTATATGCATCCGTGCGAGTGACTTCGTACCACTTCATTTGTTACATGCATTGTTTGGAAATTTAAGATTTTTTGTTCTACCCGAACGCAACGTACTAGTGTAAATGGTGTACGCTTAGTTATTCGACCACGAATCGAAATATTTCTGTCGTTCTGAGGTGTCTAATGTGAGGGGGCGGGCCGGTAAGACACCAATATCTGTCGTGGGGTTTGCGAAGTCGCTAGAATTACGAGTAGAATAATAAATAGAAGGTCGACCTTCGCTGCTCTCGGTTAATGGCATGAATTACGCGTTTATATTCGTCTGAAGTTAATTGCTAGTGACTGAATATGAAGGCGATGCCTTCGAGTGCAGGTCTGATTTAAAAATCGTGTTTTTGTTCAATTTGAATTTCGCACGTCTTTAGAGAGTCCTATCATTTCTTAAAATGCGTGTACAATGTACACGCACATTCTTAATGTGCGTGAACACTATACATGCTTATTAGTCGTAGGAAATTCCCAGCTTGGTCCGTCAATTAGATGATTTTACATCTTTCTTGAACTGATGGCATTCAGTTCCGTAAGATTCCCAGATCGCTCAGGGAATCAGCGCCGCGAGTGGCGACTTGGTGAAACTAATAACATGCGCGGGCCTGGCAGCGCTTTTATTGGCCGACTCGATAGTCCTCTATGTAGAATCCTTGACTAGTACAAAAAAAAACTGGCGCCCTCTTTCGCCGCTCACAAACAAACAAATGAAGGTCAAAAGGCAAGACGGGAGTAAAAAGGGAGGGAGGTTTTAAGGTAAATAAACTTAAAACAAAGAGGACAAAATTAAAATTATGCCTGTCCCGGCCCGAATACTGCCTACTTCCTTTAATTTTATTCCTACTTCCTGATGTACCGTAGTGTGTCGGGTTTTGTGCAATGGTGTTGACGTCTTCAGAAAATAAATTGGTTCAGAACGTATATTAATGATTATGCCTAAACCTCACAAATGATAAAATGTCTTGGTTTTCATCCACTGATTTGTTTTCTTGTTACTGGTTGATTTTGTCAGGTACCTGTTGATGAAACCGTTGTGTTGAAACATTTTGTTCCAAGAAAATATATCAGTGGACCACAACCGAGTTATTTTTTTCATTTGTGAAAATCAACTTCCACAGAGATGAGCCTGAAACCATGGAACGAGCTATGTATGCCTAGACTTTAAGCGCTCACTGAAAGAGATTCCGTCACAGTAGTTGCAGAAGGTTTATTAAGCCAACAGAACAATCATTTTGATATTTTACCAACCTTGTAAATCTCCCCTACGTGCAACATAAGTCGATTTTTGCGCCAAAGAGGATACCAAGTAATGGCAGCGTATTCCATGTAGGGTCTTACATACATATATACATGAGAGCTTACCACTGCTGTTACTGCGGGGTTTTTGGTTAAAGCAAGATCACAAAACTTCCAACGCTTGATATCCTCGCAACTGGCTCTGCGGCAGTTGTATTTTCTGCTGAACGAGAGAAATACGAGGTTACCGCGGGCATCAATCGCTCGGACATGAAGTACGAAACTACTCCGTGTTACTGCCACAGTTTTTGCACGCGTGTCTGCGCGAGTTCGTGTGTGCGTGATACTGTAAGCCGCCGCACATGCAACAATCTCACGCTCCAACGGCTTCGTGCGGAATGCATCTCACTGCATCGCGTCTTACGCCCGTCGCGTTGCGGCTGACTTGATGGAAGGGAAGAAGGAGGTTTTCAAAGTCTCATTTTTTTTGCAACCTTTCACTCAAACTGTCGAGAGCAGCCTTAGCGAGTGAAACGCTGATACATACACGTAGATTGCGGTCGATCAATGGGAGTTGTTTCGGTGGTTGGAAAAGTCGTACCCCCTCTAGTGAGGAGTGACGCTTTACAATGCACGAACGAAATGATGCTATTGTCGTGCCTCCAAGGTCCGATTCCGTGGGTATTTCTCGGCACGAGCTGAATGTTAAAATCGGACCGGTGTATTTAAAAGAATCACGTGTACAAATTGCCACAATATCGTGATTTGTCCTCACGTTTCATATGGTTCTCCCTCACTGTATGTCTTTATTGACGAAAAACTTAATACACTCCCTCTACTGTATCAAATTCTATACACAAATTCTGCTCACTACCTGACGGAGAATTTTACTGGACTTAACAGCCAGTTGCAGGAACGACACATATCTATTCTATAAAGTTATAGGACCCATAAGCCGTAGAAACCGTTCAGTAAGCGTTGCAGAAACATTCGATAAATTTATTGGTTTCATAACTTATGGCATGGAGTTATGAGTTCCATAAGTAGCCAAGATGGCGGATGCGCAATGAACCGCTTGGAGACTTAATTACTTGATAATAGAGTTGCTTTGAGACAAATGGCTAGTTTGTTTAATATTAATGACTAATTATTATGTGCGTAAGGAATAATTCATAGGCTTAACTTTCATAAATTATACCCGGCGGTAGAAGATTAGATCGAATATTTGAAGCTGTTGACTATTGGTAAATAAGTTATCTAACTAGCATATATGTTCCTGCAACCCGAATATTTTATGAGATCTATAACTTTATGGATGTCATAACTATTGATTCCATAGCTTAGTGTTCTTGCAACCGGCCTTTAGGAAGGAAGTTATAATTTACTGAATCTACAAATTAGTATTCTTAAATTTCTGTAATCTGTAACTATCTATTTCAGAGCCCCTCCAGGCACGCCATCATCAGTGAATAGCGTCACGTATTCATCTATTCAAATTTTTTGACACACTGCCGAAAGAGAGGCAACTTCCACACATTTAATCCGAAGCGTTGCAATCTTGTCTAGTGCAGAAACTGAATGAATAAGCCCCTTAGAAAGCAGATATTTCAAGGATTTTGAAACGTAACAAATTTGACTCACTCGTCCATAGCGGGTTAACATTAGTAATTTGACTTTGTAAACCGATTATGGTGACGATAATAGGACGATTAGCTTTTCCTTGGTGGTATTTCTCGAGATGCTGAGATTACTCCGCCCTTAGAAGCCATCCATCCCAATATTCTCAATCTTGGATCCTCTTACCCCTTTCTCCCATGGATCGAATTCCCAGCATTTCGTCCCCACGCGCCAATCTACAGCTTCCTCATAACATTCAAGGCGGTGGGAACTTTCATCGCATAATGAAGAGGCTACGAGGTTTTTGAGGTCTGCCCCTCAAGAATATCCAATCTCTCGGCTACGAGGAAGAGATCCCCAAGACCGAGATGTGGTTCCGTGTACAGTTGAGAGACCCTTCTCCTACCCTAGAAAGATTCCCCCCCTCCCCCTCGTTCACATCTTTCCTACTAAGTTTTCCTCATCTCCCTTAAACCTTCCACACACTCAAATCTTTTACCACCCAGAAAACCACCATATCCAGACTCGCCTTATCGTGGACTAGACCGCTGGTTGAATGTGGGCTGCGGTTTATGCGGCTGGGTATAGATCTTCAACCACCCACATAACCCCCTCAGCCTCCTCACTATTCAAATTGCTCTCAAAGTTTTCGAATAAATATGGGTTACTTCGCGGAGACTTTTGTTCAGATAGCCACGGAGGCATCTCAGCTCCCCTCCCTCCTTCCTCTGCGGCGCATTAATGTTTCGGTTAACGGGGGATGAGGTCCTCTTATCCCCAAAAGGAGCCGAAAAACTTCATGTGCCACCCTTCACCTCCCTGCAGCGGAGGAGGCGTTCTTGGTTGGCTGAAGAAGGCGGAGCATGAGCATTGTTCTCGTAATCACCTCGTTGGGCGAATCTGAAGAAAGAGGAAAATAAAAACTCGAATATTTTCCCCCTCACCGCCTTGGGCAAACTGTTGTTGCAAACTCGTCGTCACACTTTGCTCCTTGGGAATATTTTTATGCATTACCTCCCGATTTATCTGTCTGAAACGGGTTTCTGCTGTATTCAGGTGCTGTTTAACAAGTTCAGCGACTATTTCAACCCGTCTTGAGATTATGGAAAGGAATCTTGGCAGTCTTTCTTAGAGAAATGTGTGATGCGACCGATTTTGATGTTTTCCGCCCTAACGATAGTTTTTCTGAATTTTCCGGGAGTTAACTTATGGAATGTTTTTTTCTTTTGTCATGCATAATTTCTTTTTCATCTGTTCTGTGGCTACATTTTCAAATATGGTAACAGGTTTTCAGCTGTATAGATGGACTGTTTTTTTAAGTTTACCGAGTATTTCAACCAGTTTTGAGACTGGGGAAAGAAATCTGCGCAGTCTTACTTAAAGAAATGTGTGATGCGACCGATTTTGATGTTTTCCGCCATAATGATAGATTTTCTGAACTTTCTAGGAGTAAAAATGTGGAATTTTTTGTCGCGTATAATTTATTTTCATCAGTTCTCTGGCTACATTATCGAATATTCTGGCAACATTTTTTCCCTTTAATTTTATCACGATTTTTAAATGTTTCAGGAGGCCATAATGAGGATCGAAAAACTCAGTTTTATGCATGACCTTGGGAGAAAAAGTTTTACAATCTTCGGCCTAATCTGACATCTACCATAGGGTTGCACTTTTTTCAGAATTGAGGGATGTAATGTTAACCTTCGCCAAGAATGTTCGCAGTGCAGTGGTAATCCACGCGTCAAAGTTTCGTGACTCTTAGTTTTCGGGAACCGGTGTTTCAAGGGCCCCAAATACCTCAAAACTTCTAATACGTTTTTCTGGCGGTAAAGGTTATTTTCCTATGTGAATACAGTGGTAAAGTTCTCCAATCGCCCTTAGTTCAAGCCACTCCCAATGAGTACCTCCCATCACCGCTGCCCAACTGTGGAATTGCCGCACATGCGACATACTACAGACAGGAGAGGACATTGTTTTTTGTAGCTTTTTGATTCAGTTGGATCAGTACACTACGTGTTTGGTAACTTTCGGTATCAAATTTTCATAAAATTTTAAGTGTTTTTTGTGAAACTTATACAATCCCAGCGATATCTCGACGATTCACTATTAACTGCCGCACAATTGCCTTAATATTTATTTTCCATGCATATACCTACACCCTGATGAAAATCGATACATTTTTGTAAATAAAATTTTTATAAATAAAAATAAATTTTTTTCATCACCATATTGTTTCCCACCCTCTTTGGCAGAATTTGGATTTTTCACAAAATGTTTAACTGGACTTCCCTCAGTTTTATTGGAAAAATGACGAATGAGGCTTCAATATTCGTATTTACCTGGAGCTTAACGTTGGAGCGGAGAGTTTAATATTTTTAATGATAAGGCATTGTCAATGAATCATAAGGTGTATACAAATTTTACGCATTGAAAATTACATCGGTAACGTAATGAAAGGTATCATTTATAGTGTTATTATTATTTCCAACCAAAAGAACTACAATTTGGCTCTTTGCCAGGTGGTGACAGTAAACTAATGTAAGTCAGACGTTTAACCAATCATCAATAACAAAACCTAAAATCCGGCATCAATAGAAAAATTAAAATTAACAATGTATCAATCGTCCAAAATAAATTTTCGGCGCCTATTCTTAAAAACATTTATATTGCCAGGAAAGGGCTCAATTAGTTCTGCAGGAAGAGAAATCCAAACTACAATCATCCTGTTGAGGAATGAAAACCTTTTTGGATCGGTCCTTTCTGACCGACGTTACGCCTTGTATTGGTGATCATTCAACCGATATAGTTCGGGTTTTCAACGTTCTGTCGCAGTTCCTTCCCATGCTTTCTCCCCCTCGAGGGTGTGGAATAGTGCACGAAGTCTATTTATTTTTCTTCTCCGTTTTAGAGAGTACCATCCTAACACTTGCAGCATATTAGTGACACACTTAGAACTCTTATGCATCCCTATTAGGTACATACCTTGCTATCTTTCTTTGTACCTTCTCAATTGATTTCTTTTGTCCCTCTTCAAGTGGGTACTGTAATGAAAAAAATGGGATGACAATTACTCTTTTGCTGGACACTATGTCATAGATACCAATTTATATCATTACACGGTACATATTATAGTACAATCAACAATGAAACCTGCTCCCTGTTTCACTTATCAGTATTTTACCACATACCACAAAAACAGTACTCTAAATTACCCAAATAGTATATAAATTAACACCCTTTGCATCAGATATCAACATTTATAAACTACCCTACGACACACTATACCCATTACTACCACACAACGCAGAAATTCGCATAAATCAACACCCCTCCGGAAATGTGAACAACCACAAACCCCAGTCTTTCAGGTTAAAACAATCAGTCCACCAAACACCTTTTCAACCAGCAAATTTCCTTGTGGTGAAAGTAACTTTCAAGGCTCCGTGCATGCCCCTCCTCTCCTCTGAGGCGTCCAAACCTTCTCTGCTGTACTACACGGCACCTCGTGCGTCGTGGCGACACCCCGTGGTCCCTGCTTACTTTCGCGACCGTGGACTTGTCGATGCTGCTCCCCCTTCACTATTAACTCCCACAAAATACTCAGTATAAAAAACTGTCCGATAATTGCCCTCCAATATTCGGATTAGCGTGGTTACTCGTGGCGGGCGGTCGACACAATACCCCGCCCAATTCCTAGCTTAGCGTGGTGACTCGTTGCAAGCCATCTAAACAATGAAAAACCCATCGGCTCATCCGCCCCTCCTTTCAAAGTTACTTGCAGCGACCCATTATTATCCTTTTGGAAATTTATTGTGTGTTCGAGATTTCTACGTGTTGTTAAACACGACAAAAATAAATAAATCGTGCGGGTGTATACGCGGTCGAAATTTCCCAGCGAAGACCAACAGACTTGGGGGAATGCGCTCTATTTAGTATGCTAAAGTATAATTGGAATACAGCATGAAACTATTGAAAACATATAACATGAAAAAAACATCCGCAGAACGAAAACACGCCACACTGTAGTAAAAGAAAGAACCCAACCGCCAAGAACGCGTCGAACAATCAGTTCCACATGTTCAGAACCAGAATATGAGTACGTTACTGTACACTACATCAAATTCCATCATGATTGACGGAAGATTACAGTAGAAGATTATAAATTGAATATTTAATGCATCACTATCACTTTTATTGTTTCAAGAGGCTTGCAATTCTCCTTGTTTTATTTGGTGAAAAATTTTTAAGAAAGAAAGTTTTTTAAGAAAGTTTTTTTGGAGTGTCTCAACTCTGCTATGAATACGGTGAATCCAGCGAGTCTGAACAATGCATGAGAGGTGAAGTAACATCCCATTTTATATATTACCCAAGAAACTTCTACGTCTGTATTTTCGAGCGTTCTTGTCCTCCTTCGTAACCTAGGTACTCCGTCTTTCATGACCAGAGCTGCTGAGTTATCGAAATTCCCTCTGCTATTCAATTTGATTTATCGAATGACCTGCATATCACAATGAAATTTATCGCACAACTCCGTGAAAATTTCTGGAGGGCTAACCCAAATCCAGACTCTGTTCTTGTCTCCCCAAATTCCTTATTCTTAAAACAATATAATGGTCTCCTTAGCAGCTTCATGGCGCTTTCCCTTAATTTATTGTTCTCCAAGATGACTCCATTCTGTCGACTAAAAAGTTCATTCAGAAGGAATTTGGAACAAAAACGTAATTACTTGCGATTCCGCATCTCATTTTGATACTAATGTCTTATTAATTCTGAAATATTTCTTTCTGAAATCAATAATCGTTTATTTCGTAATATTAGTAATATATATTTGGAAAAGTAGATTCATCTGTCTTAAAATACGGTAGGCTAACTGCAACAGATGAATATTCAGCTTTTTTTCTTCATAATAATTGAATAATACCACTATCCAAAATCATTTGGAAGTCTTTAGCGTATTCATATGAATCTCAACTTCATTTTTAATTTTTAACGCAACTTTTTCTCCTCACACCATTATGTAAACAATTTCTTGTCGTGCATCAGATCGAATTTTTTCGTAGTTTCATTATAGAAAAACAAAATTTTGGGTCATAATTGGTTGACCTTGCTATCATCGCTAAGGGGTCGTATTTCAAAAAGGACAGCCAGAAGTCCAAAAGTTACTTTTTTTATACAACTAGAAACTTCATGTAAAAACTCTACACAGTAGGGGCGTCTGAAATGGCTCGTAATTTCCTTATAGTTCGCATGCTTTACTTGGTCACAGAAATTACCATCCCCCCCCCCCCCATAGTTCTGTATTGTTCTCTGAAATCTTCCAGGTTAAATTTACGGCAAAGTTGAAGGTAGATATTTGTGGGCAATGGGAGACAATAATTTCTATTAGACGTATTAATGTTTTTACTCTGCTGTGAATGCATTTTATTGATAATTTTTAATATCAACGCGCTATTATGCCGGAAAATGTCTAGTGCTGTTTTTTGTAGAAATAATACATGAGAAAAAAACAAGGATGGGGTTCAAGCGGAGGCCCGCAGAAGGACTTATATCACTACCTGCTTTAGTATTTTAGAGGTTTCATCATATTAGAACTTTTTAAACGGTTAGCGACTTGATTATAATTTTTTTGACACTGCGTCCAGGTCCGGTTCCGCTGTGCAGCTGCGCCTGGAAGTAAAGTGGTCATATTTTTTGAGTGGTATGGAAACTAACGCTACAAGTTTTCAACTTTTTTCAAGATTTCAACTGATTCTGTAATGAAGGTATCAAAAGGATATGGGATGAGCCTTTTTAGTTCCCACCTACCAGTTTCGCACAACTTAAGAGTTTACTTTCTATCACTGGCGTGCTATTAGAGTTTTAACTGGTTAGTTTAGAGTACGTTATTATAGTGCTTATGTCATAATATTAGATTGTTAATTTAGCGATTGTATTTTACCAATATCGCGCTTATCCACATTTTAATTGTTTTCCAGCAGCGAGCTGCGTATTTGATTACTTTTTAGGTGTAGGGCGCTGCTTGAATGGTTTCACTATACCAGTAGCTCACTACTTTGGTGTTTATTTTCTATCGCTAGTGCGCTACTAGGGTTTTCCCTGGATAGTTTAGTTTGCGTTGCTATGGCGCTTATGTTTTACTATCGAATGGCTAATTTAGTTATACGTATAGCGCGCTACTTGACTGTTTAATTGTTTACCAGTAGCGTGATTAATTTTTTAGGAATAGGGCGCTACTTAAATGGTTTTTCTGTACCAGTACCTCGCTAATTAGGGTGTTTGTTGTCTAACGCTAGCGGGCTACTAGAGTTTTTACTGGATAGTTTAGTTTTTGTCACTATAGTGCTTAGGTTTTACCATTAGTTGACTAATTTAGTTTGCATATTACAAGTAGTGCGCTTTTCGACTGTTTAAATGTTTACCAGTGGTGCGCTATTCGACTGTTTAAATGTTTACCAGTAGCGTGCTACATATGTGATTAATTTTTATGATTAGGGCGCGACTTGAATAGTTTCTTTATGCCAATAGCTCGCTCCTTCGGTGATTACTTTCTCAGGTAACGCGCCACTTTTATGCTTATCAACGGAGCACAACTACCTGACCCGACCCTTATGTCCACCTTTCCCGCCAAGTCCTTGTTATTCACCCCGCGAGCCTATCTCTTCTCGTTTCTGTCGAAGTGACGTATCCTTCTTCCAAACTGACCCTCGTCAGACGTCCCGTGTGCCACCTCCCGTACCTATTCCCTTTGCAAAGAAAACAGTATCCCGTATTTTTCCAGCCGGTGCTACCTCCATCTCCCTTTGCCTCTCTATCCGTTCATTTACTTCTGTATATCCTCACGCAACCGCAGTCTTCTTAAGCCTGACAGATGGTCGCTCTCCACTCAATCCTCGGTCACCTCCCATTCCATTCCTCACTGTACCCGAGACGAAGATCTCTTTTCCAAACGTTCTCCGTCTTCCTGGTGTCCTTTTTCTCTTTGTTTGTATCCCTCCTTATTGACGCATATCTTTCATCTTGTAGCTCGATACAATATATTTATTTATTCAGATGATTCTTTTATTATGACCTCTCAATGATAGGCGTCTAGTCGATGTACTTTCTAAATGCTTGTTTTTAATCTGCCTCGGAGTACTTAGGTACATCGTGTTTCGCGTGTTCTCTGCATGAATATTTCATCTCGTTTACGTAGTTGTATACTTAATTAATTCAATAGTTTTTGTAACATTGGTAGCATTCCTATAGTGTAGAGTATGCTAGTAAAAGTCACATGTGTATGATAATGCCTGTTCGTGATAATTCACCCCCTGCTAAGCACCCTTGAAGTGGCTTGTCAGTTAATATGTAGGTGTAGATGTACAGTCGGATTTAAATGTATTGCAAAGAATCGAGCACTTACGCTTCTCAAGGAAATCGAGTTTCACTTACGGCGCTGTAATTCTTTGCTACGCGCAGCTACCTATTCATTTATATTTGCACGTAATCAAATAGTAATCATTGAACAATTGCTGCTCTGCTCTTTGGATGTTGATCATGTCTAATGATGTCTCCAGGGCGGTTACCTCTTATTTCTCACAATTTTTTGCGCTTGTGAGCGTAGTTACACGCCAAATCATTTGCGCTTTCCTCAGTAATTGGGGATAATTGCAGATGCTGAGATGAAGAATCAAATAATGTCAAGGAAATATTTGGCAGAGAAATCTAATGAAAAATACTTGAAAGAGATATCTAATGATAGGAACATTTGTATTGATTTCAGAGATAATTTCATAAAGTGTTTCTTTATCTGAATGCCATTGGAATATAAAAATAACGGCATCAAATAGAGAAAATAAACGAATAGCATGTTTTCTCGAACAATGCTTAGTTCTTTTTTAAAAATAAAATTATTTACTGTCGCACCTGCTACTACTTGTCCCTCATCTAACGATTGTATTTTTTGAAGCTCTGCCGTATTCGGCGGTTTCTTCGCAGCTGTGGTTATTCAATAGCGTGTGCACCCTATCTCAACCGTTGATGCTTTTGATTTATGTGGCTTTTACTACACCCATCTTGAAGAACAGTCGAGTTTGAAAATGATTGTATACTTATGTTGATGAGGGGGCCCATAAATGCCATTCATTTTCATAATAATATGTACCAACATGTACCGGCGACTTCTCAATATGGAGACGAAAGTGGCGTAAATTTGCCTTTCATTGAGCTGCATGTCGCAAATCTTCCAGAAGGAGCCCATTCCTTAGGTAGCGAGGTGACGTTTATTTTTTTTTTTTTCAACTAGGTTTTTTTTTTCGTTCCAACGCCCGGGAGTACGGAGAACGGGTGGCGCCTCGTCACCTTCCCTTGTTTTGAAGGCCTTTGTATGGAGATTCGGTTTTGGCCCCTCCCCCCTTTCCCGTCACCAAATCTCCTCACCAGACAAAACCGCATCTCCTTCCTTCCGCGATGAAGGCGCACAATCCCGAAATTTCATATCCTCTCCCAAAACGAGGGAGGGTCTGTTTGGAATATCTTGAGGAGGACGCCGAAGGCTTCATCTGAAGACCTCGCTTGCACCTACATCCTACCCTCCCCCTACGATGGGTTTCTCCCACCGCCTCCCACTTTGCCTGTCCCACACCCCTCCCGCATAAATATATTATTCATTCCGGGGCCCGGGGGAGGGGAGGGGAAGGTTTGTTCCTCCCTTTAATGCATGTGGTTTTTGGAATCTGAAGCATCGGGGTGTGAGGCGGAAGGAGGGGAGGGTTCGCGTAGTCCACAAACTCACGCCTAATTTGGGTTTGTCAATTTATTCTTGAGATTAAACTACCTTCCTAATGTCGTTGCCTCGACTCGGGGCCGAATACGGTGAGCGAGTCTTAGGGGCCGTTCACATATGACGTAAGACGTTTTTGGGGGTTAGAATCATCTTACATTGTCTTATGTAGGGGGAGGCAGGGTGTCTGGAACCAATTTACGTAATATTTTTTTCCGTCTTGAAACGTTCTAACGTTTCCGAATGAAATTTAGCAGGGAATGCAGCATCCGCTTGTTAATGCCGCATATTCCATAATCTTTACGCAACACCTATGCTCCTATTCTGTCACCTTCCCGGCTAACTACATTACCTCCATGCTCAATCAAAAAAAGCATTTAACGAAGAGTAGCTTACATATATAAAAAGAGTATATTACATATCTAACGTCTTACGTAAGACTGAAAGGGAAGGGAGGGGGTTAGAAAAATCTTACATTGTCGTACATAGTGGTAGAGGGTGGGGTCAAAAATGGCATATATCGTCTTACGTAATGCTTCAACAGTCGCTTACCGTTCCTCGTCCGGGACGATTGAAATCCAGTGGAGTCACCATTGATGTATCCATGAAGTTGACGGATGAGTTCTATTTTTGTCTTGTTTCGTTGATCAGTTACATTGGATATATGGGGAGGCGACCGACAGCTAAGGCCAGTTGCTCTAAAGAGGACAGGGTAAGGGAGGAAGGGTGGAGAGAGACCCGGCGTCGGCATTGGCCTGCTATTAACGAAAGGCGCCTAGGTACCACGGTTTAACGTCTCATCCGACAGACGGAGTACTGCACTTGAAGGGCCCTCCATAAGACACGCAAGTAGGGATCAATTTTCTGAAAAACATCCGTCGGGAATACAACCCTAGCCGTCCTCATGGTTATCCAGTAGCCACTTCACCAACCCTGTCATGTGTAGTGCTCCGTTGCTGATGTCAGCGCTGGTACAAAACCAGGTGGCGTGGATACAGTTTAAGCCGCCTGGTGTGGAATTGCTGCCCTTTTCTTGGCAAATACCCGGCACACATTTTACATCTACATACTATCCTGCGAGCCGCCGCGTGGGCATGTGGAAAGGGGTGTTAGGAGACCAGCCATGTAAAGATATAATGGATAAAGTTTTGGAAGGTGAAATGATGATATGTATTATGTAATTAGCGGAGCTCAGTTTTTATTTTGGTCGCTTGTTGTGCGCAGAAAGAACGAGTTTTTGTACCTATCTGTTTGGCGATGCATCTCTCTTATGTTATCGCTTCTGTCAGACTTAGAGATGTAGTGAGGCCTCATGATAAAATTCTTCGTGTCGCTCTGAAACATACCTGTTCTGTATTTCTCAAGCAAACTAAACCTAGCGTGTAGCCTCCGAGTATTGACGGGCTCCCACCTTAATCCCTCTAAAAGCTGAGAAATACTTTGTTTGCATGAAACTATTCTAACATACTGCAGGATAAAAATTGGAACAAAACACAAATGAATGTTTTGGTACTTGCCTGGCGAATCATATCCGCCAACTTCTCTTGGTTTTCACTCGGGATCAAATGTTTGGTTGCTGCCAATATTTCTACGGAATACTCTTCCGTCATCAACTGTCTGTGGAAATGTTGACAGCCACCAAATATTTAACTCGGTGTTACCCACGTGAGAATTTTGCTCATAATATACGCCGTAAAGGACCAAATCTGTTACAGATTTATTTTTGCTTTATTCTATTTTTCATCTTATTGTGGATGCAATTAGTTTGAAATATCAGTAGGCAGATTATGACTGGAGGTATTTCTGTCGCAAACGTTGGCAGTAGCCAAATATTTAGCCCTGTGTGAATCGCGAGAGGTATTCTTACAAAAATAAATCTGTTTTATTCGCGTGATTCAAATACACAATAAAATATATTTTTCTTAATTTTTGCGGAAAAATTGTTTCTGGTACCACCTATGAAAGTCAATTTTTAGATTTTATATTCTGAAGAATTTATAAAAATTTTCCTACGTTATGGTAATGCCTTATTAGTTGTAAGTTTAAACTCTCTCTTATTCTCCATAGGTTTACATTTATCTCTTTTAAAATGAGTTTTAAAATAGTTTTTAATGCTAAAAATGCCACCTCATATTGTTTCCCTTAACGGATCGGCTCCATCCGTTCCCTCTTAGCAACGCCACTGATTATATTGAAGGAGTGAGCCGTCACTTCGTGGAAGATCACAATTTTGAAGTCATAATTAAAATGTTTAGTGCCATTCCTCTCTGCTTTCTTTGTGCGATCAATTTCAATCGATTGAACGATTGGGCTATGAATTTTGAGAGTGGCACCAAGACGTTGAAATCGATCGGGTTAATAATTTATTGTGGAATGGTTCTACGATTTAATTCATGATGCTACATCTACATCTACGTACTACATGTTATCTGCTATCATGCTAAACTCGGCTGATGTTTTCCCACTTCTGTCCGCTGACTTGATGGCTTCGAATCTCTCTGACTTCATGGATACTGCTGTGGAAAATAAGCAACGAATGTCTTTCTTCATTTCTCATTCAATCAGATATTCCCCAGTCGAATTTATCCTAATACCATCATCCTAATATTAGAGATAATAATGCATTTCATGCACCTTTTTATCTTGCCAAAGAGCTCTATTTGGGAAGTCCAACAGGTGAGAAACTACGTGAGTGCCGACGTTTCGTTGGCCGAGTCGTCCATCTACTTCAGATCAGAATTATTAACACCTCTGATGGTTGCCCACATATGTCAGCTGACTTCATGGCCTTGAATCTCTGTACTCATGGATATAGCCGTGGAAAATAAGGCATGAATGATTGTGTACTGAAGACGATACTATTCTGCCCTGAAGACGATGTCATTCTGTAATGAAGACGATTTCATTCTGCCCTGAAGACGATGGACGACTCGGACATCGAAACGTTGGCAGCTATGGAGTCTTTCAATAGAGCTTCTCAACATCTCATGCCGGGAAAGCCTCAAATCTTGCCTAACACGCATGCATACAAGCATAGAAATCAGGCCACATCTTGTCTGGGTCAGCCAAGTCAAAGCGTAACGCTATAGCTTCCAGGCCTAAGAAACTAGCTCTCTTCTATTAATTTTCTCCATATTCCTAGTATTTTTCTCCATAGTCCAATTCTCACTCACCTTCTTCTCTTCTGTTTAATTCGTGCATTCTTCCATTAGTCCATCGCTCTTCTCGCTCGCTCGTCCTTTTTCCTACTGCAATTCTTTCTAGCACATGCTCATAAACCATCAACTTCTCTATTATATCGTGAAATTCTTTTGCGATTCTTCCCCCGCATTTTCCCTCAACATGGCCATTGCAAGCCATTAACAAGTGATTTCGAGCCATTACAATGATTTCGCTGTATAAATGCGAAGAAAATCTTGCTAACATTGGTATACGCACTCCATTAAGCTCTACGTATTCAGGATACGTTAAACATTCTACGGTAGTTCCGTGGACACTCCTCCGCCCTCCCCCAAATATATTCTGTATCTGTTACAAAATAGTAGCCATATAGTACTCCATGTAAAGTAAGTGACAGCGGATAATCAAAACATTGGGAGTTCAAGGGTTTATTCTTTTACCGCACTACAAAGGAGGGCGTTTACCTTGGAGTGGATTAGCAAGGCTTGTCCGAAATTAATGAATAAAGAAAATGAAAGAGACGGATATTCCGAATCGCCCGAAGCTTTGATCACTGCAGTCCGTTTGATCTCGGCGCCGATTTGGGTTTATTTGCCCGGATTATCCCTTGAAACCACCCATCCACTTCTTTCGAAGCGAGTGGAAGGCAATACTTCAAAAAAATTAACCAATTGAAAATTTCTTAAGGCATCCGATCGCTTTTTTATGTGGTTGATTAGCCAAAATGAAAAGAACCAAACGACCGTGAGGACACCGCCTTGTTTCGAGATTTGTCGAATGTTCCCTCTCAGAGCGTTTGTGACAATCGTGGTACATCGGATGCCAAGAGTATCTTTATATGCGAAGCAACCGACTCGAGGAAAGGACGAAAAAATGTAAACGCGAATATAATGAAGTGACAAAAGAAATGTTTTTCGGCCGTTCTAAATCAGGTGCCTCTCATAAGACGTAAAGACAAGAGCAAAAACCTTGGAAATTTGGAGAAAAATTCGCGGAGGATAGTTGACTCTACGGCTAAGGACCGAAATATTATTCCCGAAAAATTCTAACTTTGTCAGTAGAGAAAGAGAAGTATTAGGCTTGATGTGGTGGAAAAAATTCATGATGAATAAGAGTGAAGGCAACCTTTCATTTCGATAAAATTTTATTCGGCGTAGGTTTCGATGTACTGTATAGAGGCGTGATGATGATGTAGTATATCGAAACCAAGGTCGAATAAAAAATTTTATGTGTGGAATTGCTTTATCTCTTATTCATTATTGCCAGTAGAGGTTTCCTCCCAATTCAACTCCTTTAAGATGCACTTGCTTATTCCCTTTTTTTTGACAATTTTACCGAAGGTGGCATATGGCCCCAACCAAAGTCAGCCTCCATTTCATGCAGTCTTCAGGATTCATTAGCAGTCACCCTCATCTCGTTCATGCCAAACTAAGCTTGTCTCTCCCACTATTCTGATCCTTAATCCACTCCATAGCAAATTTTCTTTGCCGACCCGATTAAGGTTACTGTATACCTCGGCCGAAAATGCCCTTTTAGTTCTGGGTTCTACCACATCCTGGAGAGATATTCGCTTTCCGCTCCATTTGTCGACCCGGACAGCATCGCCGCCGATGATATATTATTAAATGCGCTACAAGGTTTTTGGAGAATATTCAAAATGACGTTATAATGCACAATATTCTACATTTTGATGATTTTTCTGATAGATTAAGGATTCCCATTTACAACGAATGCAAAGAGTAAGAAATATGTGTCGTACGCGTTGATGCGGTCACCTGATTTTTGACAAACTCACATTTCTTCCGAGATCAAATCAGTTATGTGGAAAGCATACTATGGAAGCTTGGCCATTGAAACCTTAGCAGGTTTTTGGCCTTACCAACAATGCCTCTCCATTCTGTTCCATCTTCTGCTCTTTGAAGTGTAGCCCCAAGTATATCGACGTCCTTTTCAACTTGGTTCTTCCACCTCATTCTTGGTCTACCAGGTGGTGTCCTGCCTTCAGGGTTTCTCAGGTATAAAGTCCTGATTATTGCAGTTTCCTCTTTTCTCCACACATGTCCTGCCAATCTTAATCTTCGCCTCCTAGCCATTGTCTCTATATCTGGGTATGTATAGGTGTCTCTTAACTCTCTGTTCCTCTTAATTCTCCTTCCATTTTGGTCTTGAACTGGGCCAAAGATTTTCCTCAATACTTTATTTTCAAAAACAATTAGTCTTCAGCTAATGCCCATGTCGCTGATTCGTATAGCAGTACTGGGATGATTATTGAATGAGTAATATTTATCTTGGTTTTTGTAGAGAGCCATTTAACTTTATTATTTAAAAGATATGGCACTTATTGTAAATATTAATCCTTATTCCAGAAGACTACGCAAACAGATTTACTTTAATTAGCAAAGTAAAGTCGTAAAATTAAATCGCGTAGATGTCTGCGGAAGCGCTTTCGGCTGTGGTGTACAGCCACCTTACTTCACCTTACAGTCACCTTAATCGCTCGCTCTAAATTCTCCTCTCCTAGTGTGATAGCTAGCAAAATTCAGATAACCCTTTGTGCTATAATTTGGGTGGTCATCTTGCTCCTTTACATTTTAAATACTTGAAGAACTTCGACCGTCGGATCATGTGAAAGTGCGCCTGGTAATGAAGTATATGGCTTTCCCAGCTAACAAAGTGGAGGAGCTTTACTGGAATTTCTTATGCGTTATGTGCTGCTTGTTCGCCAATTTTTATGTATTTCACTCGGGCTGCGTCATTAATTCACCCTAGTCTGGATGCCGGAGATGAACATCGAAACGTTGGCAAGCGTGGAGCTGCTCTTTATGTGGCTTGAGCGACATTTTTCCCTCGTCATGATAGTCAACATATTAGAATTGTATCCTTTACTTTCAGCCACAGTGAGTGTGATTTAAAAATTGTGAAATTAATGGCGAAAAATAGTGTTTTAGTATGATTTAAGTCCTCAGTTACTAAAATACAATAACTAAAAAATTCGCAATTTATTAATTCACCTGACTTTTTCTCATCCTACACGCTAAAAATGCCTTTAATACCTTAGAAATGTTTGCGATCCCTAAACTTTTATACGTTGAGTAGTTGAATTTTACTTAAAAATAGTTGGCTGTTTATGCAATGATCTTTTTGTTGAAGTTCTGTCGAGATCTATGCGTCGCAAATTCCACATTTTCTTAAATACAGTCTCTCTGAAGTGCGCACTCGCTCCATTTTCTCTGGATTATGCCTGGTATTTTTTTGTATATATTTGGAATATTAGTATAATGTGAGGCTGATATATTTGATTTGTCAATAACGCTATACATTTTTCTTGGTATTTGGATTTAATAACTAATTCGTTCATTTTTGTATGAAATAATCCCTCTTTAAACTCCCTCTACCTATTTAATGAAAATTGGCAATTTTCCACAATATAAACTTTAATGCGACCGTGTTCGATGTACTACATTATCATCATGTGATAAAGATGTAGTACATTGAAACCGGTCGCATTAAGGTTTATATTGTGGAAAATTGCCGGTTTTCATTAATTATGTCATTCCACCAGATGACGCCTGAAACGTCTCTATTTATCCCTCAGCCTAGTGGGAAACGGTCCTGCATACCACTATTAATGTGCATGCAAAATCCTCAAAATACCAGAAGCAGGCGGTAAAATTTCAATTGTAACCCTTTTTTCTCAATCGGATGTCCACTATGTGTAGGAGGCATAGCAATTATCAAGATCAAGGAGAGGAGTAAGCCATGGATCTAATGAAAGGAGACCACACCTCCTGGCGTTAACGTCGTAATGCATTCCGCGGAGTTCAGGAAAACTCTTCAAAGGAGATAGCATGAAATTAAAACCTCCTATGCATTAGGGGAAGATGTGGGAGAGGGCCTCTTTCAAATACTTCCTCCGACCCCACCCGGAAAAAATAAGAGCTAATCAAAGGAAAGTTAGCAAATTAGACCAATTATCGAGCCCAATGTAATGCATTCCAACGCGCACGTGAGAGAGAAAGGTGAGAGAATTAACCCCCGTTTAGTTTTTTTCCCTCTTTGCCGCCCCAAAAGTGGAGGCGGACATCCGGGAGGAGCATCATGGAGCATCTCCCTTTGTTCTCTTGAAACAAGCCCCGCACCTACTCTCTCCACTCAGTCCTTTTGTCTCTCCGCCCTACCACATTCGCAATAGGTCCGCCTCCCATTCCTCGGTTCATATTTCAGAGCCCAAAGCCCGACCTTTCACACATATTTCCTCCCAGAGAGAGAGAAAAAAATTATTAAAAAAAACTCTTCCAATCTCTGGAAAAGGCGGGGATTACGCCTTTTGCACGTAAAATACACACCCACACGAATTCACGCACACATATATACTTATACGGAACGCTCTCCCACCGTACGCCGCGCCCTTGGATTTATTTATCTCGTGCCGGGAGCTTTAATTGGAAGCAAGCGGGCATAAATCACTTTCTCGCGACTTCATCTGGGCGTAAACCCAATTCTTTTCGGTAGCCGCCGCTTCTTCTTACCTTTCCAGGTGAAAAAAAAACACCTTTTCTTTCCTTTTTTGGTTTTGAAGCCCTTGAGAAAGTTTCATTTCTCCATTATTTTCACCTTTTCGATGCGGTATTTTTTTTATTTTTACACATGCTCGGTGCATTTTGGTCAATTTTTATCTCTTCATAGTTCAGCCGATTTTGTTTCCATGGAAATCTATGGGAAGCAATGTCCGAATTTTAGAGAAATTTGTGATTTACAGGCGTAGCAGTACAAGGTTGTATTTGCTGATAAAGAGCATGACGCCAAAGAGATAAGAGTTGCGGGGTAAAGTTTCCGTGTCATCCTCCTGAGGTCACTAGTTGTCTGACCAATTACACTCACAAGATTTCTCTATCCGTTAACAATTTTTGGAAGATCCGTACCCAGGGCCTTATTGATCATTCGTAATGTACGCTTGATAAATCTTAGTTCCCTTAATGCTTTGCCTTTAATGCTTTGCCTTTAATGTTTTGTATGTGTGTTCCCCACGATGTATCTAATCTAATGATTATTTCGCGGTATTTGACTTGCTCTGATGGTATTATGTTCACTTCACTTAGGAGGACCTAGAGTGTAGATTTGGCATTTGCATGACTTCCGCTAGAAGTGTACTGTAGTAGTTTTAGGAATTAATTCGCTTCCCTTTTCGGGAATACCTTGTAACTAGCGATAAATATTTGCAGTTCGTAAGAATGCTCAGGAGAACTCAAGCAAAATTGACTGTGTAACTGAACTTCTTTATGCTGTGAATTGATACTGTTTTGCTGCTTCTTTTTTGGCCTCAGTATTTTCTCAGTTTTTTTGCTAGCTGCTGTAAAATTCTCTTGGTTAAACGCAAGAAAATGCAAACTTATTCGTTCTGACGCTTTTTTATTTAAATAACGCCCTCTCTGCGGAGAAAGTTCGTTCATTTCAGCAAAGTCGCACGTGGTGAGATTACAGTTGTATTCTTCTCACTTAGCATTCCTTTCACGCTGCAATTTCTTGGTCTGTTAATTGGAGGACATAAAATTTGGGTCTCGCGAAAAAATAGTCTATTTTTAAGCGAAGCATGTTCAAATGAAAGGATTTTTGGAGGCTGAGAAGAAGATTTTAATGGTGAGTCCCAAGCGGATGAAAGTTCGTATTAATCTCTGTTATTTAGAGATTAAAAGAGGAATGATATTAATTGTGCAATGACGTACGTAGTTCCTCGCATTTCTTATATTATGGGCCTCAAAAAATACATGGAACACTTGGGTTTTTCTAACTTATGAGGTAGAGGCTTTGAATGCCTGTGATTCTTGAGGCTGTATTAACTTTTTTGGAATCACTGCTCTTCATTGTTGAGAATACATTCATTGGCAACTACTTGATTTAGGGCTCTGGAAGCATTGGAGTTTTTTTATTCAAGGCGAGGGGGAAGGTATTAAAAGCTGCGCTTTAACCTGTTAAGCGACCGGGGTTTAGTTAGCCCATTATTGCTCTCTAACTTTTTGAAAATATTGTATACCTTTCTTTCTGAAATAGGTCGTGTACATTCTGAAAATGTCTGCAACTAGTGTGCAACTCATAAAAATGTTTACATGTATAACTTTTTGGTTAGTCCATCGATGGAGGTGACCGAAAACTGAGGTCATTCGTGCCGCCGAGGACAGATGGGTTCGCCAATTGAGGGAAAGGGAAGAAGGGCGAAGAGAAAACAGACATTGAAATTAGCTAACTCATTAACGAAAGGCTCCAGAGGGACAATTATCTACGTCTCCTCCTGCACTACTCTCGAAATGCTCTCCACATGACACCCAAGAATGAATCAGAAACAGCCTCAAAAATCTCCGCCACATCCGGCATTCGAGCCCGGGCCCACGGGATGTGAGGCCAGTACTCCAACCTGCCCAAAAATCCGATAGTTTGTCTTTCAGAATGATTGATACGAAAATGAATTAATACCCTTTGCGTCTTTGTTTATGATTTGGAACATATCTTATGGATCCGGGGTTAATCTAGCGTCGCGCGACAACCGACTATTGACTCTTTTTCGTGATTACGTCCGTATAAGTGCTTTGAGTTAAATCGCAATACCATGAATAGAGAGAAATGTGTGATAGCTCTCGCGGTGCTGTGTCATTTTAATGCAACTCTGTAGAATGTTGTAATTGTAGTCATTGTATTTGCATAGCTATATCGATGATTGTCTATAAATTTATTCTTCCGAGCTCTTAGGAGCAGTCGTTAGAATTGCTATTAGGGGAGTTAACCTTTAATTATTCATGTTAATTTAAATTTATATGTGAGAGAGAGAGAGAGAGGCTGAATGTGGAAGTCAACCTGAGAGGAGAGAAATTAGAACAAGTTGATTCCTTCCGCCTATCTTGGAAGTACTATCACGTGGGACGGAAGAAGTACAATGGACATCAAGCGGAGACTAGCCCAAGCTAAGAAGACGTTCATGGGAAAAAGACAACTTCTATGCTCAAACAAGATGGGACTACAAATCAGGGAACAGCATATGAAAAAATTTGTGTGGAGCCACTCTATGGGTCGGTATCATGAACCGTTGAAAAAGCTGACCAGAACAGATTAGAAGCCTTCGAAACCTGGTGCTGAAGAACGATGTTGAAGATAAAATGAACGGAAAAAATAAGGAATGATGAATTGTACAGAGGAGTAGAAGAGGAAAGGAGAGTATGGATAACTATACAGAAAAGAAGAACCAGATGGATTGGACACATCTTGAGACACAATGGGTTTGTGAAGATCCTCACTGAAGGAAAATGGAGGGAAAGTGTCCCCAGAGAAAGACCCAGGAATAAGTTCATGGAACAAATAAAGAGGAAAGTGCAAATAAAGAGATACGAGGAGGTAAGGGCACTACCATTAGAATGGGAAGGGTGGAAGGCTGCAGTCAACCAATCTTAGGATTGGACAACCAAAAGAAATTATGGTGTATACTCCCGACTACCAGTTTGGTCCTTATTCAGTGTTTTACTTCAGTCGCCTGTCTCGGAACGGCCACTTCTATCATTTTTCGACGTTCTCTAACGTCATGTGCATGTGTATATATTTTACGGAAATCGATACGCTCTATCAATAAATATGTGTCACTTGCGTATTGTACGTGGGAATGCGTACACGTATGTGTATCATTTTCCTTTCACCGTTGTGTCCTGCTCCAGAAATCCGGTCACGTCCGTTGAAACGCGTATACGGGACTCGACTTGGTCAGCAGTCTCGCGACGCCTAAGGATGAGAAATGAGTTGTTGGGTAGGGTGTCGGGGAGAGGGATAAGGTGAGTGTGAAGGAACAGTCTAGAGGAAGAAAAGGAAGGAGAAAAGAAAGGGTGTTATGGCAGAGAGGCGCTGGAAAATAGAGAACGAGATACCGATGCGAGAGATCAAAGAGATAAATGGAAGAGATGGGAGGATCCAGGAATTTTTTTTCGGGGGACGTACGTACCCGGGTTACTGAAAATGGGAAAGCGAATCGGGAAGAAATGGAGACGGAGGATGCAGTGAGGAGAATAGGATCGTGAGAAAGGACAGAATGGCAGAGGGAAAAGGAGGGGATGATAAAGGTGTTACATGTTCAGAAGAAAGAATCAAGCGGGCGGGAAGAGGAAGGGAAGAGCGAGGTAAAAAAATTGCCGGTTCGAGTTTTCGAGAATTTTCGTCACGAAACGGTGGATCTTTTGAGGTCCATCTTTTATTTGCCAAGTTTTCTGCAGTGCAGGCGCACACAAAATAACGCCTCCTAAGTAACATGAGAGTCTTCGTAAAAAAATGACAGTCATTGGTGTGAATTCGCGAGAAATTTGCCGCTCTGAAATTGAGAGGTCATTTCGCTTCCTGAATTCTATCCACGCGAACGGCTTAGCTTCGTCGCACCGTGTGGAATTTATGCCTGAAATCTTTCGACCTACCTAGCCTACGATTCACTTATCTCGGTAATATTTTTTTCGTATTTTGACAGCGATTTATACACCAAATATGATGAATGGAATGCATCACACAAATTCATACATTCATTGGTCGTGCCTAAGATTGGTTGATGGTAGCCCACTCCACCCTTCCCAATCCAATGATAGAAACCTTACTTCTTGGTAGTTATTCCTATGTACTCTCCTCTTTGTTTGCTCCTTCCCTCCTCCCAAACTTGCAGTCTTATTGAAATTGCACCTTGGAATCGAACCTCCTCAAGAGTTCGTGTTGTAAACTAAATGTGGAACATGCTCATTGGTCGTTCAATCCTAAGATTGGTTGACTGCTTCCCAATCCATTCTTCCCTATCTTATGTTAGGTCCCTTACTTCCTGGTAGCTCTTCATATGTACTTTCCTCTTTATTTGTTCCCTGAACTTATTCCTGGGTCTTCCTCTGGGGACTTTCCCCTTTTTTTTGCTTTCAATTACGCTCATCACAAACCCATTAGTCCATAGAGAGTTTCTAATCCATCTGGTTGTTCTTTTCTGTATCGCTTTCCATGTGGACCTTTCCTCTCCTACTCTTCTACAAACCTCGTCATTTCTTATTTCGCAATTTATCTTGAGAATGATGAAGGGAAGGGCTAATAGTAATCGTTGCAACATGCAGTGTCGGGTCGAGACGTGGGCAACGATGGCTACCGCCTCAGGCGGCTGGTCTTTGAAGCGATCGGTAAGCGGCTTGTTGAAGATTGTGAAAAGAGGACAGAAAGTATGAAAATCGCGGAAATTTACTGGCTTTCAACATAATTTTCCAGCCCAAGTGACTTTACTTAGGGAAATAGTGAATATGACTGACTATCCGAAGTGGCGTTTCTAACTTCAATCGATTTCGAATTCCCATCCAGCCAATGAGCGCGCACCTGACTAATACCGTTAAGAAAATGATCTGCATTTCATTTAGGACCTGACGAAGCCAGCTGGAAGGCAAGCAAAACTGTTGTCCCCCACAAATGGATCGACGCGGCAAAAACCCGAAGAGAATACGGTGTACTTTCCAATTGTTTTTCTTATTTTTCATCTATATTTTGAGAACTGTTTCGACAAGTTTTCAATGAGAATTGTATTAATTAGATACTTTTATTGCAGTACGTACTATATAGTCGATACCAAGTGTGTTGAGAAGGATTTTTTGTCGTTCTGTAGTGCTGTACAAACCCGTGAGCAAAGTCTGTAAACTAACAAACGATGGCAAGCTTGGCTCAGGAAAAACGATGGCTATCCATGCTTTAAGAACTAACATTGTTTATTCCTCTTCCTTTTTCTCCTTATTTTTTATGATGATGGTTCTTTTCTTAGTGGCTATTTCAACATAGATGTATTCAGTAAACATAGAAGACCTCCAAAATCTCTGTTGCCCTATGAGAAAATCTGAAATTCACAATCCTGTATGTTAATCAATTTATATTAATTGAGCCTCATTTTTCCTTAAAAGCAACCATACCTTCTTTGTCTGTTAAATTCATTTCCTATCTTATCTTTCAGCAAACCACGCTTTTTGCTTGAATAAACCCTATACTATTTTATACACACAAAGAACGTATGTTTTGTCGTCTGGGAACTATATGGTAGGAACGTTAATTTAGTCTCCTTTCGATTGATGTTAAATCGTCTACACTAACACACACGCGCAGAGAAAATTGCCGTCTCAGGGCCGTTTCAACGCCCTTTCTTCTATTCAGATCAGGTACAAAGGCCACGATTTTCCGACCCTTACAGCAGCCCCCATTGATGATGAGACTTTAGGGCGCCTTGACGAGAAAAGCTGTTCTGTGAAAGAGGCGTTAATAGCTGAGCAGTATCACATCACTAGGGGGGCGTGGCCCTGCTCGATAGTTTGAAAAAGGTAATTCACAGCCTCGTTTGAGCCGAGGAGGGCCCGAAAAGGGGGAACTTATCAAGGTCTCTTTCTCGAAACATCGAAAATCTATTGCGTTTCCCGGGTTGCTGTTGATGGTAAGCATCATTATGAAGCCTGAAAACTTAAAAGGAATCATTGTACTTTCCGCTTGTCCACACTCGGTTCTCGTATGAATTATACCTTTGACAGAGTTTGTGAAGGTTTTTCGGCCAATTTGGTAATAACATGAAAGATACTTCGGTATCGGTACGCACAAAGTTTGCCAATAAACGTGTGAACAATTCACTTATATCATACATATTTATTAAGATTAGTATATTTTTTCATTTAATTTTGTATTATCGGTGATGTGCTTTAACTGCCGGGAATTTTTCCAATCCTTTGTTATGGATTGATATGTTTATGAGCAACATGTTTTGATTGTTCAAGAAATCGTCTACGGTTTAATACCAGTCAAACTAAGCTAAATTGATATCATCATGAGTTTTTATGTCAAAAATAGACTGGGTAGTGCATGCAGCCATTACTTTCCCTAACCTCGGGGAGTCAGCTTTCACAAGGGTCGTTTAATTCAACATATCCGTAGCTCTATCGATATGGGTCTTCGCAACCATTGCCACCTCACGACCACCATTAATGCGCTGTGCATTTAATGCCATTGCACACCCAAGAAAATCAACGAATATGCGCCTCAAGTCTTCATTTCGGGCACTAATTCACTGCCAAATCAGCAAAAATGTTGAACAACCTAAGCTATGCTTAAGAAGATTTATTAAAATAAGCACATCAATGCCAGACTTGTTTACGTTACGAAGACCTATATCGAAGGAAGGATACAAATCGATATTGAACGACCTTGCCTTGTACAACTCCTCGTGAAAAGTCTTCCTTGATCCTTCAAAATAGAGGCATTATTTTATTTTATTGGCGATCATTTTTTCACATCTGTCATTTATTTTTCTTCTCACTCTTCAATTTCCAAAGATCTACCCTTGAAGATTCCAAATTAATACCAGGTGGAGGGCCTTTTCGGTTCAGACGCTCCGGACCTAAGTAGACCAAGTTGCATTGACTATCGTCACTTTCGTCAATGTTACCGCAATTTCATGCTACAACGGGTATTCATACACAGGGAGTGCACTATGTGGCCATAAACCTCTTGCCATGCAAATGATTGGTAGCTATAAAATAACTTGGAGATGGGAGAACTTTGATGGGTATAATGACACACTTTCTTAAATTAGGGTAATTCAGGTCTTCTTAAAGCGGTCTTCTTTGCTCATAAGTGCTCGCTAATTTTCTTTAATACATCGAAATAGCTGATTACAAAACGCAATATAGGGCTATCAATTTTATATCACCCTGATAAGCAAACGGTGCAAATTTAAGGAAGTTTTTGTGGTACATATTTATATTGCCAAATTAAGTCACCATTCAAGTAAGACATTTAATTAGAAATGACAATGAATCAGAACACTCGTGAGCATGTTCCTGGATGTGGGTTACTAATGCTTATATAAATCAATAGCATATTCATATGGAGCATTCTTTTCAAAATTAAAGGAAATGGTTAATATGAAAGAAACTGACAGAGAAAAATTATGATTAACAATGTATTAGATAACAAAGAATAAATGCTGCGCAGTCGTTTAATTTTAACATTACTTGCTTCAAATAAGTGCATTTATTGTCGTTTGCCTCTTCAATGATTGTTCAATCCTAAGATTGGTTGACTGCAGTCCTCCATCCTTCCTTATCCAATGCTTGTTCCCTTACCTCACGGTATTTCTTCCTGTGTACTTTCCTCTTTATTTGGTCCATGAACTTATTCCTGGGTCTTCCTCTCGGGGCTCTTCCCTCTATTTTGTCTTCAATTATATTCTTCACAAATCCATTGTGTGTCTGGGTGCGTCCAAACCATCTTGTTCTTCTTTTCTATATGGTGTTCCATGTATTCCTTCCCTCTCCTACTCTTCTGTAAACCTCACCATTCCTTATTTTGTCCGTCCACTTTTTCTTCTCTTCTCTCTTCTTAGCTCTTCATATGTACTTTCCTCTTTATTTGTTCCCTGAACTTATTCCTGGGTCTTCCTCTGGGGACTTTCCCCTTTTTTTGCTTTCAATTTCGCTCATCACAAACCCATTGGTCCTTAGAGAGTGTCTAATCCATCTGGTTGTTCTTCTCTGTATCGCGTTCCATGTAGTCCTTCCCTCTCCTACTCTTCTGTAAACCTCACCATTTCTTATTTTGCCCGTCCACTTTTTCCTCACTATCATCCCTCAGAACCAGGTTTTGAAGGATAGTCTTATCTGGTCAGCTTTACTAATAGCCCATACTTCCGATCCATAGAGTGCCACGCCCTTCACGAATGTTTTGACGTACTATTACCTGGCTTGTAGTCCTATCTTCTTTTAGCAGCACAGTAACTGTCTTTGTCCCGTAACCGCCTTCTTCGTTTGCCAATAAATACATAAAATACATGGCATTATTTTCAGCTCTCCACCACATTCTTCATTCATTACAGAACAGCTAACTAAATTTCCACTGTCTTGCAGGTTTTTTATGTTGTTCTGAGGGCAAAAAATGATCTCTCCTCATTACCTTTACTGTAAGAAATATTTATTTTGCTTCTCAATTGAAATTAAAAGAAGTGTGCTGAGGTTTTTCACCCGTGAGTCAAAATTTACCGTCCATAAGATGAAGCGTAATCGTATATGTTAACGCATATGTATTGTAATCGTATATGTTAAGAAAAAAGAAAAGTCGGCCTGCGTGCCAAATGCCTTTTAAATGGAAAATTAAACTGTGAGAGCCCTTGGGCGGGGGAAGAGGGGGCCATATGGCCTGATTCTCCCCAGAATAAATAAAACAAAGTCAAAGTCAAGTGGAATGTCAAGAGTTGACGCTAATGACGATTGAAAATTACATACCTACTTTACCAGTTTAGCTAACTCATTTCATTACTGTGTTGCAACAAATTGAGTCGTTTCTACGGGGATGAAATTGTCTAAGATTGCTCCTGTGCAGGCATCCGCTTCAGGAGTACTTTTTTTAATGCTGGACAAAATATTCATGAGTAAATATCATTATAACCATAGAACGATGTTAAAGATTGCTTGGGTTTCTCAAATGGTATGTCCACGTCTCATTATACGATGTCATTGCCTAGATGATGATGGGCGACTTGTATAATGAAACTTCAGCAGAGAGGGACAGAGATGGATCCGGTGGGAAACCCAAAGAACGTCTTGCTTTATCTCAATCCGAAACGACTATGAAAAGAGATGCAGGATATACCCTTAGCAAATCATGGAATCTAATTCTTCAACAAAGATAAAAGACCACAGGAAAAAAAGGCATCAAAATCTGATTATTCATTTGAGACTTTACCTCCACGCCAGACTATATTACCTGGACACGATCCTTGGTCCCACAAAAGCCCTAATGGCAATGGCAGTGAAAGCCGTCGAAACGTTTGCAGTTGGCCTTCCAATGTACTTTTCCACGGATAAAGCCCATTAAAGTGCATTAGACTGCAGAGAAAAATATATTTCGCTTGTGTCTCACTCTTTCGAACCAAATCAAGAAAATTTACCCCTCTCGAGTCGAGCTATGGATATTTAACATTGAGGTGTATGGAGAGGGCACTACGTCATCAAACGCCTGACCACCGAAATAGCAGCCATATCATTTTACCCTCCTCTCTCCTTTTTTTATTATGGTTAGCACGAAGGAATGGATGAGTTATCGTATGTGCAGCAAGAATATGAGCCCTCTCTCTGAAATTTTTATGCATATTACTCATGAAACATATAATGGTTACTTAGTGCTATGGATTCTTCTCGATTTTATACTAGTTCTAGCGGGAGTGCAAAATATTTTTAATTTAATTAAATAATAAAATCAAGGATAATGCGCTTTAAATAAGTAAGGGAATGCCTATTTGTAGTTATTAATTAATGTAAAGCATAGTCAAATCGCAAAATTAGTGCGTTAGCCCGCAAATGCTGTAGGAAAATGAGGGCCAACGAAAATTGCAGACTGGCTACAGCTTCTAGTATTGGCCAGCACAGCAAGTCTCTTTCCATGTACCTCAATCATATGTAGAGACTGCTTTGCTACAAAGACTTAAGAAGATTTAACTGCGACTTTGTGATTCAAAATGTGATTTGACTGCTACTATGTAATTCAATGCCAGCTGGAACGCTGGCGAAATATTGTCCATCAAAAATGGAGAAACGCGGAAGGAGACCCGAAAAACCATTCTCTTTATCAAAAAAACTCCGCGGAAGCCTTTACGGAAGCTTAAGATAGTTTAGTATAATTTTTCATATATTTATATCTATGTAACAGAAGAAAAGATGTCAGAGGCGTGACTAACAAAAACAGGGAAACACAGTAAAGATAGGAGGCTACCAGAACCGCCTTCAACCGCAAATAACTGAACCGCCTTTTTCAGGATACTAAATTGTAATCTTACCTTCCTAGAATCTTCTTTAGGTAGAAGAAGGCGATTGTGTTGTGCCGCCGAAGTATTTAAAATTGTGGGAGTTTCCTCTCTTTTTTGTGCTTTCCTTTTTTTTGTTAGTCACGCCTGTGACATCTTGACTTCGTGTACACCACGCGTGTTTTTTCATCTTTTGGACATAAATCCATTTCATAAATATTTATATCCGTTTTATTTAGCCATTCATGCATTTGATGCTTTTTTCAAGATTAATTTTCCAAAAAATCATCGTAGGAAGGTAAATTTTGTTTCATTCACGCAAAACAGAGGATAGTTTTTCATGTAAGTAGTGAGGATCTGAATTACTAAATGATACTCAAGTCTTTTTAACCGTGAACCACCTTAAATGTGTCAAGTAATTGGTCGATCTTATCCTTAGGCTTTGAGTAGTGGGCGCCTGATTCGTTAGTGCAAAAGCGAGCGGAGATAACAAAGCGCGGAGCCTTTGCGTGGGTAGTTTGCGAGTGGTGAAAAGGGATGAAGGTTCCAGCTAAGTTGAGGGAGCGGTAGAAACGTTTCGGTGCCGGCAAGATAGGGAGGGAAAGAGAGAGAGGGAAGAGGGTGTAATGATGCCAATCTAAGGTTCTGGGAGGGAAGTCCTGCGAGAAGAAAGTGGTGCGCGTTTGGGATTTGGTGGGAGGGAGGAAGGGTAGGAGAATTGTTGAGATAAGAAGCCCGCGGAAGTGTCGCTCTCGGCATCGTAGAGATAAGAAGCAGCGGTGACGAGTTGGCAAAATAAGGGTGAACGGGAAGAAAACGAGGAAGGTGTGGTAAATGCGGAGGGTGGCAAGGGGGTGAGTGGCATTAGGGAATAGTTGAGGGCGGAGAGAGAGGGAGAGCGAGTGTTGAGAACGTATTTTACATCTACATACTACCGTGCCAGCCGCCGTGGAGGTGTTTTGCATGGGGTGACAGGATAGCAGCCATGGGAAAGGGGGAGAATTGAGAGAATTAGGAGGAAGAGGACAAATGAGATCAGGGTCTCAGGACAAGGCGAAAGAATCGTGCACAGTTCTGGAATGGCGCTTCACCTATTAATGTCCTTTTGATGTTATCTAAAGCTAGGGGAGACCAGGGCTGGTTGTGTACTAGGACATTTTCCTTTATTGAGAATTACTTGGGAACTAAGACAACAAGAGAATTGAAACTTTGTCCGTGCCTGGAGCCCACCACTCCCCTCCCCTGAAAACAATGCCTGTCGGCTTCGTATTTCCGTTTGGGAAAAGGTGAAAAATGTGTGTTTATTGAGCGAAATAGTAATATTCTTCAATCTTATTTCCTTTTTTACACATGGTAAACTAGCTTAACTTGGGTATGTAATCCAATACAGTTTTAAAGAGCAATCATTTGGCATCAATTTGATACGTTCAAATAAATTGTTAGTTAAAAATGGGCCACCGTAGGTAAGGTAAGAAGAAAAAAATGGTTATGCAGGCTAGTAAGGTGTACAAACTTTTCTCGCCATGTTAATACAAACTTTTCTAAATTTTATTCAATTTAACAAGTAAATTTAACTTGTTGTTAAGCTACAATGCTAACGAAGAGTCTTGAAGTGATTCTTGTTTATCCGTAAATTAGCGCGAAACTTCCCATTTGTGCACTAATCTATATTATGTATCGATAATGGCGAAAATATTTACAAATGACCGATTTTATTTCTTTCGCAATTCTATGCTATTTTAACTTGTCTTATAGAACCTGGCATAATTTCGGAATAATTCCATATCCACAGATTTTCTCCTAAACGCGGGAATATACATCATACTATTGTCATGGCCGCGGGCAAATATTAAGGAAACATTTTGAGTAAAAAACGCGTATTTACATATAATATTTGTTTAAATTTCGAAGTTGCACCCCGTAAAAAAATTCATAGCAATGCTTTAATTAAGGGGAAAATATAGTTCTTGTATCATTTATATTCTATTTGTAATTGACATTTTACGTTATGAAAGTCATGTGTCTGTATGATGATCGCCTCCGTATTAACAAACTAATTTTAATGTGGCCCAAGACATTTTTTTCGACTTACTTCAAAAGTTACTGAATAATGCACTCAGTGACACACGGAGGACATCATCGTTTCGTTGGAGTATAACATATTTCACTCAATAGCCTATATTTTCATGGAATTAGTTTCCGCATACCTGCAGGGAGTGGCATCACGATGCACTCGTACCGAAAATGATACCATTAGTTCGCTAAATACGTTTCTTTGCATTCAATAATTATTTATGTATTAAGATCATTTCATGTATTTTGGCCACTCATTTATCAGAGTATTTATCAGAGTATTTGGTAAGAGAGGCACCGAAGGAATAGAATGTCTACAGTAGAGGCCTTAGGAGGATAGAATGTCAGGCTCCAGGTAGACAGATCGTTTTCGTTCCCGAGAGATGGATATAGAAAAGCAGAGAGGAATTGAAGCGGCTGTGGAACTGAGATTTCGTGGGCTATAAGGATAAAAGCGGGGTCTGAGAAGGGATTTGGACGTTTGATGAGAGAACGGTCATCGGGTTGACAAAAGGCGAAGACTATCTTGTTAGGCGAGGTCTGTCGGGCAGTTTACCTTCCTTGGGTTTATGAGGGGTAGGAGAGAGGAGTGGAAAAAACGAGCCATTTTGCAAAACCCACGGAGCTGACCTCTCAACGCAATTTATTATGAATTGGATGACAGACTTAGCCTTGTGATAAGATGAAAATGGCTGACTTTTCGGTGTTTTATTCTTAGACGAACGGTTCCATCTCATAGGCGACATCATTAAATACTTATTTTTAGTCCGTTGCAAAAAGCAAGCAGTTTTGGAAGAGGGAGATATGCAAAATACAAAATTCCCTCCCACCTCTTACTATTTTTGTGATTAAATGAAAATAAATGGCTTTTTCGGTGTTTTATTCTTAGACGACCGGTTCCATCTCATAGGCGACATCATTTAGTACTTATTTTTAGTCCGTTGCAAAATGCAAGCAGTTTTGATAGAGGGAGAAATGCAAAATTCAAAATTCCCTCCCGCCCCTCACTTTTTGTCTTCTTTCCCTTTCCTTAATTATGTATATTCTGTACTGGACTTGAAATATCTATCTGAAGATGTCACCTATGCTCTAAAACCTGTTGATCGAGAATTAAACCATGTAAAAAAATTAACAAGTCATTTTGATCAAATCGTAACTTATAATTCCCTTATAGTGAAGAACATTCCATAAAAGCAGTCTTAATGGAAGTAAAACAGCATACGAAAGATCTTTATTGTAATCAGGAGAGAGTTTCCGTATGGACGATTACGCGGGATCTCGTGCCGGTCGACGATGACCGATTTGAGGATTACTCTGTTGGTGAAGGGAAAATAGAGGGAAAAGTTCCCAGAGTGAGACTCAGGAATAGGTTTATGGACAACATAAAGAGGAAAGTACATGGGAAGAGGTACCAGGAGGTAAGGGGACTAGCATTAGATAGGGATGGGTGTAGAGCTGCAGTTAGCCAATCCTAGGAATGAACGACCAATGTATTGAACTGCTGGTGAAGAAATTCTTTTTAAATTAATAGTGCGTGGCGTTTAATCTGCTGTAACTTTTAACGCATTGGCATGTTTAATCAGAATTTGATAGTCTTTTAAGTATTTTCTTTCATATGGTACTATTCCACTGGTTCTTATAATTACAGGTATTACCTATGCCTTTTATTAAGTGGGATATGATATCAAGTATGTGATGCTGAATTTGATGCCGACAAACCGTTATCGTATTATCAGATTTCATACTTCTTGCATGAAGTTCTGAAATGGGTCTGATTTTTCTGACATATTATTAAACCACGGAGCTTCGATGGAATACCATGTGGAAAACTTAAGCGCTGAAATTTACGTGAGTAGCTACCTGGTAGAGATTAGAAGCTTTTTTAATTTAATTTTATAAATACTGCTCAGAAGGGATTCAGGAACTATCATTCTGGAATGTGTGCTGCGTTACAATCGGTAAAAAGACAAAAACCTCTACCGTTTGAAAGTTGGTACAGGTAAACATATTTCAACTCCTTCTCTCATCCCGAAAATAGCTCAGGAGTTGACGCGAGTTGGGGTTTCTTAAATTAGTTCCCTGAGATGTGAGGAGACACAACGTCCAAGTGATAGTATTACGCATTCTGGGTTGCCTTGAATATCTCATTTAAAGTAAGGCTGCTAGCGCGGTGGAAGAACATTCGAGTCAGGGTGGGTTTATGCAGGTTATTCAGGCCATATCTCGCTTATTCCTTACGTATTTCCTTTCATTATTAATTGTTGTAACCCTAGGTTTGAAATCCTGCGCGACCTATGTCTACTCCTTTATTTTTCACAATATTTGGTGCATTAGGTATGTTACAAATATTTTTAATATTTCCATATACACAATTCCTCTTACAAATGGCCTTTTAGAATATTACTCAGAAGCATACACAACTGCAATAATAAATACAATGTCTCATCTAGTCATTGGCTTTTCTCTTTTTCAAATACTCAAAAATTCAAACATTGTAATAAAAACTGGATATCATCGTAATTGTAACGGGGAAACCTTGTAATTATACCTACATCTACATCCTACCCTATGAGCTGCCACATGAGCGTGTGGCAGTGGATGTTCGAACGCCAGCTGTGTAAATATGTAAGGTTTTGGGAGGTCAAATGGTGTCGTGTATTATGGGAGTGTTTTTAGTGGAGCTCAGATTTTACTGTGGTCGCTTATTGTGAGCGGAACAAACGAGTTTTTGTAGCTTTCTGTTCGGCAATGTATCTCTCTTATTTTATCGCTTTTGTCAGACCTAGAGATGTAAAGAGGCGTCATGGTAATATTCTCTGTGTCGCTCTGAATCACCCCAGTACTGAATTTCTCAAGCAAGCTTAGCGTAAGGTATAGCCTCCGAGCCTCTAGGGGATCCCACCTTAATCCCTGTAAAAGTTGTGAAACACTATATGTTAGCTTGTTGCACTTTAGACGAAGCGCGCATCTTTTCTTTGGATTTTATTGAATTTTTGGATAAATCATACCCAGGTTAAAGAACAGAGAATATACCGTTGTAATAATCCCCTTTATTTAATTGTCACTTAACCGGAGGTATTGAAATCACACAATACCAGGATCTTCATCGTGTGAGGAAATTAATTAACTTTTTTTTATTGTCAGACATAATTTACAATTGCTGATTGGTTTTTTCTGCTTTCACTCGATACGGAAGTTATATTTTTCCTTGTTGCATTTCTATTGAAGAATTATTATGGTGATGCTTTGAAGGAGCTTCTTTTATAATATTAATTTTTATTGAACACTTAGAAAAATCTCCATTACAAGATGGTTAAAAGATTATTCTTAGTTATAAGTAGCTTAAATTATTCAGATCTCAAATTTATCGTAGCCGACCTGTGTATGGTCTGAATAAGAAAAGTGTAAATATTTATCCGTATTTTCTTCAGGAAATTTGATAAAGGAAACAATATGCTAAGCTAGTAAATGGCTTAAATCATTGAAATCATAAGGCTTCAGCATTAGCAATAATAATGCCAATGGGAAAACAATTTTCGGCTGTCAAACCTGAAATAATGTATCATATTTTTTTGACTATGCGGTTACTGGTCAATGATTGGGCATTTCCCTCTTTTACGGAGCTTCAAGAGTTTTAGAACAATATTGTTTTCCCCTCTGTAGCTATTGAGCGACATTACATTTGCAGCTGATGAATTCATGATTTCCTCCTACAAGCCCATCTAAAAGTCAACTCCAATACAGTGCAAATAGGTGCGGTTGTTAAATGAAATCAAATTATCTTAACAGTTAAGGCAGTTTGAACCACATAGTTCCCTAGTCATAATGGAGGCCATATTCGAATTATATGTTTTAATTTTAGCAGCTGTGCGAAGCATGAATTCAAGTTCACACTTTTAATGGTGCAATTATATACTTGTATATGACTGATATTCTATGATCAAATATAAATATCTATCTTTATATATACGTTTTCGGTTTGACTCATTTCTTTCACGCGCTACGTTCAAAACTCGGTCACAAGGGAAGGCTTTTGTGGTTCTAAAAAAAATCTGCGGTGACAATATGATTTATTTTCAAAAATAGTGTAGAATACAGAGATTTTTTCGCTGTTAATTTTTGGATGAGATCAAATATTAGAAATGCCTCATTTTTTTAAATCAAGTCTCTTTGGAGAGATGTAAAAGGGCTGGTAAATATCTCGTAAAGTAGTTCGGTAAGGGGCTGATATTTTGGTATATTTGGAGGAGTAAGATATTTTCGTTAAAATGGGACCAAATTCATTGATTTCGAGGTGAAACGATATTTCGGTTAAGCCACCTTAGCATAAAGAATTTTAAAGTTGTCAGTAAAGTTGTGAACATCGCTGGTTCCTTCCATGGTCCTTATCACGACGTCAACTCGTAATTGCGGTTGGTGCGAGGAGTTTGAAACCAATTAGGACATTAAGGGTGGCCTGGTAATTGAAACGAAGTGGGATTTCTGAGATCGAGGAAACGTGTTGGAGTGGAACTTGGCGTCCTCATTATCGTAATCTTAGCGTTCAAGAGCACCTTGTGGGAGGAGGGGAGCGCTGGAAGGGAGGGGAAGTTCGACGTCGCACTTAAGCAGACGGCGAAGCAAATGTTTTAAGTGTTCTCCCCGCGCGTTACCCGAAGTGCGAAGAGCACATTCGTCTGGCACCGAGTTATGAGTGCACACAGAGGTCGCCGGGGATCGAACCCGAGTATTCAGAGAGAAAAATCCATCCTGGATGATTTTTTTCCGGATGGCCTGCAATGTAGCCTAACTAAAATGTAATCATCAAGCAAAAGCACAGTTAAATAAAACGATTTTATAGTGACATAAGCATAGCACTTTTAGTTTTCCACTAATTGAAGATTAACTCTTAGCTACTATCGTGGGTTTTGGCCACGTACATACTATCCTCGGGTCTTTTTTGACCCGACTTTTCGAATTTCTAGTATACAACATCCACCACCCGCTCTGTCTCAAATTCAAATAGCCTGCCAGCCCCCCTCTCCCCTAGGATTACATTGTAGGCAAGGTTGCTGCGAGCGGCCGTTTTACGACAACAAATCAAAAATAGACGGGTCTTGTCGACCGGTCGTCTTATCGTCGGGTCAAAAAAGACCCGACCATAGCAGTTAATGGCTAAAGATCACCAATTTTGAATTTACTATAATTTACTCAAGTCTTGAAGATAGTGAACTTGTATATGATGTTATGATACCGAAACTAGTCATATTTAATCGTTTGTTGTCGGAAAACTAACGGTGTTTTGGATTTTTTGCGTAATGGAACGGCTCCACCGCATCATTTGTATTTATTTTATGGCGGTTTTACTATTTTTTAAAAAGTATTCTACCGGTTGAGGTAGGTTTCGCTGAATGCCAGAGGAACTTATACAGGTCCTCTACACATTCAGGGGCACATCCCCCGCCAGTATATCCTTTTTCGCCTCAGCAAACGATCTACCCTTCTTCATCCCGTCCATAAAACCAATTGTCTTTCTTCGCCTTCCCCGCTTGCCCAACACCCTTCCCTCTATCATACTCTCCAGCAACCCATCACACTTTATAACACCGTCAGCCATCTTCCCTACCTATCCCGGATTTCACGAAATTCCACTGAAAAATCCTCTTCGTCAGCACCCGAGTTCGAAGTAAACTCCTGACGGTTGAGCGCCGGTGTTTGTTTTCATCCACCACACCAAATCCGATACTCTGAACGCTTGGAGTGGATAAGGGATAAGAAAATAAAAAAATAAAACCGGAGGAAGTGTTGAAAGTGAAAGGAAGAGTGGATGAGAGGTAGCTGGAGAAACGGCTACTTTAGAAGAAGAATCCTGTCTTTAAGTTTTATTTTTAATGTTTATACGGAAGATAAACTCCATTGCATAAGGACAAAACTGAAATTAAACAGGCAAGGGATAGTCTTGGGTCAAAATGATTTCTCTGGTTCCAGTAGGTAGCATGGTTTGTACATTAAATACGATTGCTGCTGTGAAGTTCTTGTTTTCGAACTGAATGCTTCCGCTAAATATAACAAAATCAAGAAACGAGTGCTGGGACAATTCACTCAGAAGGAATGTATTTTAATGTGAAAATGGGTCAAAGTAACCCCCCTATATCCAGGGTAAAAGCTCAATCAGGGGACGAAATTTCGTAGAAAAATCCTCTTCGTCAGCACCCGAGTTCGAAGCAAACTCCTGACGATTTGGTTGCCGGTATTTTTATTCATCCACCACACCGAATCCGATACCCTGTGAACGCTTGGGGTGGATAAGGGAGGATAAAATGAAAAAAAAAGAAAACCTGGAGAATGAAGTTGAAAGTGAAAGGAAGAGTGGATGAGAGTAGCCGGAGAAACGGTTTACTTGTTAGCGCTTGTGAGAGGGACGAAAAAAAGTGGCGTGAGAGGAGAGGGTGGGGAGAATTGATTGGTGGGGTGCGGGGGCCATGGATAGGGATACCGAAAGTGGAGTGGGGCGGAAGGGGGAGGGGAAATAAGTGGAGTGAGGTGGAAAGGGGGTATCGCGGGGAAGGATGAGAGGGAAAAGAAGGGTTTCTGGAAGGGAGAGAAGGGGATTTATTGATTTTTCCTCACTGGCGGGGAAATCAGAGGACTTGAGGGTACAAGAAGGGAGAGAGGGGTTTCGTGAGAGACAGGGAGAAAGACCCAGGGGTGGGGTGTGAGGGTTTTTCACCCGAGAATGAGACAGAGGATGGAGTAAGGAAAGCGGAATTTTATTTAAAAACTATTGCGATGTAATAGAGAGTGTAAAGAAAAGAAAAGAGATGATGAAGTGTTTAAAAGAGTAGATGAGGAGAGGATCATATGGAGCAAAATGCAGAAAAGAAGAAGATGGATGAAACACTCGCTGAGACACAATGTGTTTGTGAGGAACATAATTGAAGGCAAAATAGAGGAAAATGTTCCCAGAGGAAGACCCAGGAATCAGTTCATGGACCAAATAAAGAGGAAAGTACATGGAAGAGATGCCAGGAGGAAAGTGAACTAGCATTAGAAAGGGAATAATTATAATAATTTTTAAAAAAATAATAATTCTTTATTAATCTCATATTGAAGTACATTGGTCGCAAAATAAAAGAAATAAAAAGACAGTAAAGACATACGGACTATCCATTGTACATAAGATGTAATACACTTCACTCTATATGACATATACACCTTTGCATTAAAACACATGAAAAAAAGAAGAAAACCTCAAGCAAAGTAGATAGTTTCATGAATATTTTTAAACCTTAGGAGACCCTCTGAGCCACAACAGGCTCATCAGAAGGTACTCTCTAATGTCAATGTAAAAAATTAAAATAAAACAAATAAAACAATAAAACGCTCACATTGCCATCTTCGCACCGAGCGGTATAAATATGTGGCCACACAATCAGTCTCTCAACCTCCCTAGATATCAGTCCTCCAACAAATACTCCCAAAGTTTCCGTTTAACCTCTGTATACGTATTTAATCCATGCATGTCCCTTGGTAATTGGTTAAACAATCTAGGTACACTTACCACCATTCTGTTTGCACCACATTGATTAATTAAAATAATAATAATCATGCTAAGAATACGATTAAAGCCATCAATTCGTACGGATTACCCATCTTAACGTACTCCTTTGGCATCATATGCTGGAATAAAACAGAATTAGCGGAGCTTCAGAGAATGGGAAGAACCAAAGTGACCAACTATAACTGCCACCATCCAAAATCTGCTGTGGAACGCGCTATGCTCCCTCGTCACCTAGGGGGACGGGGACTGATAGATATTGAAGCTTTACATGCCCGTCAAATCTCTTCCATTCAGCACTTTTTCCTAAATAAAAAGATAACATCAAAACTTCACAGTGCTATATGCCTTGCCGACAAGTGTTACACTCCTTTAAATCTCCAAAGAAGTATCCTCGGCTCACATAATATTACAACAGATCAGTAATCACTGCTGGACTCGTGGGCCAAAAAGGCTCTCCATGGAAGACATCATTATGACCTAATCCAACAAAATGTTGATAAGGAAGCATCAAACAAATGGTTGCTATTAGGTGAACTCTTCATGGAGACCGAGGGTTTTATGATAGCAATCCAGGACCAGGTTGTAAATACAAAAAAATATAGCAAATACATCCTCAAAGACCCAAATACAGCTGATGACAGATGTAGGCGATGCTATCCAAGTGCAGAAAGCATCCAACACATACTCTCAGGATGTAAAATACTTGCCAGCTTACTGATTATTTACAAAGACATAACTTAGTGTCAAAAATTATGCATCAACAATTTGGCAAACAAAAACAACTAATAGATAAGAACTGTCCTCCATATTATAATTATAATCCTGAGTCCGTAATTTAAAACAAAAATTTCAAACTATATTTTGACCCTGCTATCATTACCGACAGAAAAATACAGCACAATAGACCAGAAATCACATTAGTAGAGAAATTAAATAAATCTGTGTACTCCATAGATATAGCAATTCCCCTGACAGAAAATATGGAAAGGACCATACTGGAGAAAAAAAGCAAGTACCAGGATGTAGCAGCTGAGGTTTTATGATTATGGAAAATGAACATGGTCGTGATAGTACCCATAGTAGTTTCAGCCACCGGAATAATACCGAAACAACTTAGAAAAAGTCGGGAAAAACTAAATTTACATTACAACATATACATCCAAATCCAGAAGGCTGTCATTATAGCAAAATGCCATATAGTCAGAAAATTCTTAAATTTTAGTAAAACAAATGAATAATGAATTTCTGGGAGTACTTGGTATATAACCCGTACCATAGAATAACCCAGCACGATTGAGGAATGAAAAGGAGAAAAAAAAATAATAATGTCGTCTTTATTTCTGAGCGATATTAGGGCTATACAGTAGGGTGGGCCGAGAAAAGGTTTTCTTTCCGGATCAAATTTTCCCTATGCGGGAAAGTTGTGTACTGATATCAGGATCTCGAATGCAAAATTTTTTCGAAATCGGATAATATTAACCACTGCCGCCCGAGCTCTAAAGTTTAAATTTTTTTTTGAAATTTTTTTTTTTGTGAATTTTTCATTTTGTGAAAATTCAGGCGGAAATGGGAAGCAAACGGTTATGGAGAATAATCTGTTGCATATACTAGATAATCAGTATAATTTAACAATAGATACATGTCTCCAAATTATAATACTGAAATTTTAAGTTTATTTGACGAAATCTATGGCTTCTACGATGCCTAAGAATAAATAACAAATTTATAGTATAGGCAATCCGCACAGCACGAAGAATGTTACCGACTCCGAGCGTCACTTCAAATAGATCACTAATGGGAGCCGTATTTGGAATAAATTGATACTTTTTTCGAATGCAGTTCCTTTACAAATATCTCAGCCGTCATTTGGCTATAAATAGTACTTTAAAACAGACGAAAAAGTTAAACTTTTTAAAACTTATCTCAATTATGATGAAGAATTTTATGCATGTTGAGCTATTACCACAAAAAAATCAGTTAATCAAGGTAGGTTAAAGGCACAGCCTGATCACCAAGTATTTATTTAAGTAGCTCTTTGCTAGTTTCGTGGAGAGACTACCCAGAACTCACCACGAGGATGTGGCTACTATCGAGTTCCACCCGAGCCCCCCCAACCACCCTTCCATGGGGCACGTTTGTTGGTATATGGCTATTACTCATTCTTATTATACCTTATACTGTGCTTTATTTTCAAATTTTGGTTGACGTTTTCTGTCTTTGATGCATGACAATGCCCATCCATGCCTGCTTTCTGGACTGCACACGGATTTTGACCCCACTGTAACCATCTGTACCATCCTTTCAACTGCTTGTGTGTGACATGGAAGTGGGGGTACTTTAAACAAAGCCGCTTCCTTCGGAATGTCTCCCAAATCTTTGCTTGTGATATCAGCTCTTAAAGGTGGTTGAGTTACCTCAATTGTTTCCCAGTCAACCAAGTCGACGTAATCTTGTGCATCAAAATGAGTTATATGTAAAATAGGGCTGTATAGTATACAGCCCTCTCTTACATATAACTCATCACACAAGGGAAGGGTGAAGGGCTGCCGTTAACCAATCTTAGTATTAAACAACCTATGAAAAAAAGTTCGTAGAAGAATAGAAGAGGAAAGGAATATGTGGAACATTAAACAGAAAATAAGTACCCGAAGGATTGGGCTCATCTTGAAGCTCAGTGGGTTTGCGAAGAATATAATATTTAAAAAAATGGAATAAGAGTCCCCAAACGAAGAGTCAGGAATAACTACTACCAAAGCAAAAGAAAGATGTAAGTGCATAAGGAAAGCCACAGAAAAAAGAAGGATAAGATAGATTGGAGACATCCTGAGACACTATGGGTTTGTGAAAACATAATTAAAGGTAAAATAGAGAGCGAAAAGTCCCGAGAGGAAGACCCAGGAGTAAGTCCGTGGACCAAATACAGAGGAAGGTACATAGGAAGAGATACCAGGAGGTAAAGAAACTAGCATTTGATAAGGAAGGGTAGAGAGCTGCAATTAACCATTCTTAGGATTGCAGAAGCAGCGAATGAATGATACGCCTTTAGAAGATATTATCTCAGTATTACGAATGACTGTTCCTTCTATCTTATTTTTCTGTGAAAAAATGATGTGTATTTTTGCGATTTTATTTATAGCTAAGCCGATATTATTATAGTTGGTAATTTAGTCTATCCATACTGAAATGTTACTATTTCCCAGGAATAAGTTCATGGACCAAATAAAGAGGAAAGTACATAGGAAGAGGTACCAGGAGGTAAAGAAGGTTTCATTAGGCAGGGTAGGGTGGAGAGCTTTAGTCAACTAATCTTAGGATTGAACGACCAATGATAAGAGAGTGTGGAAAAGCTATTAGAGGGAAGGAGATCGACCGCCATTGGCAAGCCTTGGAAGGTTAGGTACTGAAATCGTTAAACAAAACTCTGGTGGTCCGGTCTTGGATTGCCATGATAATTACGGTCCGAGAAGATAACCATTTTATGGCATGATTTCGTCAAATTTTTATTGCTGACATGGAACACGCTGTGCGGATGTGATGATTATTGCATGAAAATTTCAAGTGCTGCGTGTCTGTTCTCGTGAACTTCGGGATAGCGACCATATGCACATTAGGGTGGTCCTTATTTTTGAATTTCTTTCGGTACACCCCCTCATTTTGTGCCAGTTGGTGTAAAAACATGTCCTGTAAAATATTATCGCAATTGGATAACGGGAAGACGTGCCGCATCGCACTCAAAGTTGTGAAATTTTGGCATTTTTGGCTATTTTTCGGACATTAATGGCCATAAGAAGGCGCTGCTATGTTTCAACTATTTTCTCTGGTAGCAAACGACTCATTGGACATTTGACATACTTCACATATAATATTTTCCAATTCTGACTCGTGGTTCCCGAGATACGGCCCCAGGAGTGAGCGTGTGCTACCTCAAGTGGCGCCCTCTTGCGCCTATGCTGGAAGCTCCCAAGTCCGCTGCTGCTTTCGGCCTTAGTCTAATTCCTTCGACAAAATGAATTTTTATGCGATATTTTATTAATACATTTTTAATTTGATAATGCCATTAAAATTAACGATGCATATTTATTAAAAATTCAATGATTGCATCTTTATTTTTCTTTTAATGCAATAAACATTTTTGTCAGCACTCAACACACACCCAAATACTCTGACGTACACCCCTGATAATTGAACACTGTTTTAAATTAAAATTTAAATCAGCTAGCATGTTTGATTATTCTATATAACAATTTAAAATTCTTTCGACAGTGTAGCTCTATTACAGCTCTGTTGGAATCCGATGTCTCTATTAAAATACTCGAGCTGAGTAATACCTGGTGGCCAGTGATCAAATGTATTAAAAAGACGATAAAATTACTCAACGGCCAGCGGAACACGTCAGCCAACATAGGGATCGCAACCTTTATTGTTGGGGCATCAACATCTTGTTTAATTTTAGTGTTATAGTGGTCACGGCGGAAATAACACGTGCCTTGAAAATGGAAAACAAGTCGTTTTCCGAAACGTCGGCGGATTATGAAAACATTACCCGGTGCGAAGCCCGAGAAAGATAGTTAAATATAATACACCGGGAAAATCTTAAATCATTTATCATCAAAATCTAGTTTTTGCAATAAATTGTTAAACTTTGAACTGACCAGGGGAGTGTTAAAGTTATTTTTACTAATCATCATGGAACTCCACGAAATTGAACCGAGTTTGAATTTATTTATGAATCTAACTAACTGAAAAAAGCAACAGAGTGAGAAATAGTATCTTTAAAAGAGAATTGTTTTATATTTTATTGAATTCAGAGACATAATTCGGCTCATATGCTGCTGAAAGGTAACATTATAGGCCTAAAGTTCGTCTTTGGTGGATGAACATGTAAATACTATCAAATTGACCTAATATTTTGTTAGTTGGCCCATTATTGTCGTAATAAATTTTCTGTTAAGAATAATGTGGAAATTTAGTTTTTTAAGGATTTTTCAGAAGATGAAGGGCTAGTGATAGCGCTTCTAGCTGGGAATCGATTTTAGAGATTCTCTTTTTCTGTGGTAGTGGTTGATCTTGTGAGTCGGGAATGACATTCGGAAGGGTGGGAGACTAGGGTATTGGAGAAAATAGGAAAGTTGGGGGAAATAGGTTGAGGTGGAGGTATAGAGTAGGGAGTAGAGGGAAGGTGACGGCTTTCTTCCATGCGGGTGAAGGAATTGGGGCCGTAGCTGGAGCGTATTTACAAAACACCTTTTTTCCCAAAAATTGAGTGTTTTTTTTCCTTATTTATATGGCTCTCTGCCAGAAAGGAATTTAGTGGGGAAAATGGATTAAGATTTCTGTGTTATTGTTTTTCTATCTTTTTTCGCTCTAGAGAGAATCAGTAACTTTACGTTTTCATCCTCCTCCGTTATCATACCATTCTGTCTTTCCTCTGAGGCTTGATGAGATTAGAGAGATATATCTCCGTGAATCTTCAGAAACTATTTAGATCTCACCTGGATAATTTCATTAATTTTTTGGTCATTTTTCCAGTTTCGTGCCTCTTTAACCTATGCATTCAAGTTGTGGCAGTCCCATGAACGAGTTCGATTTTAACTGTAATCATTTGAACGTATGTGGAACAAATAAAGGAAGCTAAAACCTGGTCAAGTGCTAATAAGTACACTCATTGCCTCCTCCTTTCACTCTCAATTCTTTCGTCGATTGCGTCAATCAATACATGATGTGTGTCGCTGATGCCATTTGCTAATTTGAGCGAAAGTATGCTTTAGTTAATGGTATTATCTCCTTTTAATAACGAATGACTATTCCTTCTAACTTATTTTCTGTGACAATTAGCTGTGCATTTTTGCGATTTTTATTGAGAGAGATTTTGCTATTGTATAAAGTACTAGCTTTGCCCGGCATGCGTTGCAATGCCTCTTTTTATTTCTAAGTAGGCACACATTTACAAAGCAGACCAAAACGAGTTTGATATTTAGTCCAATGAATTCCTCGTACCTACGCAGGAATTTGTTTTCCACGAATGATGGAATGAGTATCCATTCCATGCCTATGCTGCAGTTTTTAAGTAAGTAAAATATGCTATTGTTGAATTGGTGCAAAAATTTAATACTTTTGAGCTTAAAAATCCAAATTTAGGAAAAAGCGAAGCGTATACTAAAATCAAATGCAAGAATTCAAGAAAAGCAAACAAAGAGACCACTGCACCAAATCTTATTCTTCGTACCAGTAAACTATGTATCTTTTAACACAAATTATGTCTTAATGATATGAATCTGATGTACGTGATACGATGTCTCCCTGATACGAATGTGAGACACATGATTGAGCAGATCGTTTACCATCTGTTTCGTTGTTTTCTTGTCATTCCTCGCTTATTTGAGAATCTCACGTGCCAACACTCATTTGTTGAAACGACTCGCGCTCCAACTATTGTACAATAGATGTAATAAATCAGAAACCTTTGCGGGCGCGAGCAAAACTACTCTCCAAAGTTTCGTCGTAATTTGATGAATGGTCATGGAAAGCATAGAAGACAAACAAATAAATATTTTTATACATTAAATATAGATATAAATGTAGATTGAAGGAAGCAGTATCTGTGAAAAATGAGGTTCAAACTTTTTTATTGAAGAAAATTTTTTATCATAATTTCTCATCGACTAAATTATGTGGAGTAATGAAAATGAAGAATATTCTCGACTTATTTTGTCAAAGAAAATTTTCCAATTTAATGCGTACATCAACCTAGTCTGCCGTGGGTTCTACGCCCTCATTCTCTTTTCATTAATCCCATCGTGTTAAGTATGGAAGCTGCAAGAATGGGTTCCCCTCACTCTATTTCTCTCGTCTCCAGGGCGATGTTTTGGAGGCTTTGGATGCAAGGATGAATATATCTTAGAAAAAATTTCATGAAATCAGGAAGGCTTCTCTTTGTACGTCTATCTGTCTCATAGGAATGCTTAATACAGCCTCCCAACTCTTTACTTCCCCTCTGTCGCTCAGTAACGCGCCTCCAGAAGTGTTTGCACGAACGAGGTGGCTGGAAAACAAGAAAACTCAAGTTTAATTAACACTCCGGTGTTAATTAAACTTAGTTTTCTTCTGAAGCCTTTGGGCGAGAATTTTAACCGGGAAGCCCGGCTCCGCTGAGGAGCAGCACGCTTTTGCATGAACGAAAAAAATTTTTTGGGGTATTTATAAAGCAATTTTCTTGCTTTGATATCTTAAGAACCGCTTTTGGTTAACTGTTTTATTTCATCCTTGAAATTTTAGAGTGCCCAATTCATCACGCCGTTCGTGAAACACTTGAACTGTTTCTCCGTATTTTATTATCGCTCCTCTTTAAACTATTTTGAAGTGCCGTTCACTGTGTGAGTAGTTTTTTTAGCTTTATGGTTTTAAAGATTTTAAAAATATCAACATTTAGCTCCCGTTTATGATATTTCTTGATCATTTTGCGGGTCTTCTACTCTAAATATTCGTAATCCTGCGATAAAACTATTTGATAGTCCACGTAACAGATTGTATACTGGTTATTTTCTTTTGGGTATTCTCAAGGTTCACATTATCTTTTACAAGGTTTTACTACTTGCTGTAAGAATATCTTACGCAGTATTAGAGAACGGCAGTATCCCTGTTTCAAGCCAAATCTGCTTAAAAGTTCTGAGATATTGTTTTACAATTTTATTCTATCTTATCACGTATTCAAATTAGTATCAGTGGACTGGTCGATAGTTCGAAGGAGATAATCTTGTGCAACCAACGAGTTTTATGTTACAAACCGTTCGGAGCGTTCTTCTTATAGGTGTTTCGGATCCATCCGCGGGCTAAAAACCTACCTTCTCTGGTCGGAAGCCTTCGCTTATCACCGGGAAGGGTAAGTAGCGGGAAAGGGTAAAGGAAGGGGATGGGAAGGTTCGCAAAGCACAACCACTAAGAGGCCGACACCATGAGGCGGATTGACGTCAAAAGGACGACAACGGGCCCCCACCTCCCCCTAGTTCTCGTAGCTCTTGGGTTACCACAACAACGGTGGACGAGTCACCGCCAGTCTTGCTTACGCGAAAACACATCTGTTGAGAATCGAGCAAGCCCATTGCCCAATTCTTGGGATAAGGTGTCCACTCCCTTTATGGGTAGATGTCGTGTCGTTCTTCTTACATTCACATTTTAGAGTCAATTATCCACAGGTTATTCATCGGTTCAGGGGTGCAGGTATGTAGGCTTCTGAGAGTAACTATGCCATCGCCATGAGGAGTTGATGTAAATTACATGCTGCAAAGATGAGTGGTCCCATCTTTATTCTGTGAATACCAAACTTCCTTCCTAAACTCGGGTCTACCAGCTCCAGCACTAGTGACCATTGCTCAGACATTTGGCTCCGGTTTATATGTTCCATGTACTTGTATTAGTAATATAAGTCAGGTGGTTAAAAAAATTCATTTGGTACGCTGGATGTTGTTAAACCAAACTTGGAAAACGTCAAGGAACAGAATAAAGGGAAGGGAACGAGGTAAATTACATCATTGCTCTAATAATATTTTCACCTTAACAGCCATTTGGAGACGTTTACATTCTCAGCCAACTATGTCTAAATTGGCCAAATCAAGTTCTGGCAACAACCCTTAAGAAGATGATGGTGGAGTCAGTCAGCAAAACGTCAGTACCTGAACTCCTGACTTAGTGAAAAACCAGTGACTGAATTTTTCGATGTAATTTGTGAGGAGGGCACTACTAACTTTATCCATATCGTAGCTGAGGATGGGATCCGTATTTTGCTGTACTTAAACTGCTTTCGTCAAATCTCGCCTTGAGAATCTCCCCTAAAGGCCAGCGCACTCCTGTGCTCCCGCCTTCGTCCGGCTTCCGTTCGCTTCCTACAGTTTTTTCCGAGGGGTGCGCATACTACGCCGTCCACCTCCGTCCGTTCAAACCGAACGACAATGGACTTTGTCCCACAGTCTTTGGGAGGAGACGGACGGAAGCCAGAGCATACTATTCCTCCCGTCCTCCGTCCGCCTCCAACCGCCCGCCCGCATCCGCCAAATATTCTCGACCGAGAATTCCAAGCGGAAAGGACAGTGGCGGACAGAGGCCGGGAGGAACATCGTGCGCCAACTCACAGAATAACCCGTATTTCAGTTAGCCATATATTTTGGAAGGGATGAAGCGGGCGAAGGCGAAAGGATAAGTGTGCGCTGGACTTTACGTGGCTCAGACGAATGTTTGGTTGCGTATCTAAGCTCTCTTGGTGAGCGAACGATATCGTCACCCATTCAACTATTCACGTTTGTCCAATTATAAAATGAAGTGATAAAGCGATTCTTTCCCCCGCGGATAGTTACATCGCTTCACTTCTTATAAAGGATTCATAATGGCTAAAAATTCAATTTATTTTTTATGTATCGTGATACTGTTTCCTATACATTTTTATGTGAAATGAGGTTTTATTCATTGAATTATGTGATACTGACCGTTGAATTCCCCAACTTACGTCAAAAGCCTGGCGTTGAAGCCTGTTTAAGGCGAATTATAGTTTTGATTTTAGTTTTACTTAGACAACCCTCTGTTGTCTTAGTAAAACAAATGCAAGCAATGCCTACCTTGTACGGTTATGTTCCATCTACTCTTTATCGGAGCTCTTCCACGTCAACCTTTCTCTCCTTGACGACACGCTTCGTAGAGGTGACTACTGTCAGGTGTCATTACTACTCTAGCGAGATATCGCTCAGTTAAGGTAGTCTGAGTGAGATAGTTCCCTAGTCAAAATGCAGATTGAATTTGAATTCTAAGTTTTCATTTCAGCAGCTCTAGGAAGCATGAAATAAATATTGCATTGTTAATGGTACAATATGATATTTCTTCACGATTGAATATCTAATAAATTAGTTAAATATATCCATAAAAGTATTTAATTTGACTCATTTTATTCGCACGGTAGGTTTAAAACTCCTTCACGACGAAGGAAGCATAAACTACTCCGTATTGAATTTGGAGACATTTACATCGGAGAAACTGGCAGAACAAGTGAAACCAGGATTTCCGAGCACAAGCGGTATTATTATAGTTGGTAATTTAGTCTATCCATACTGAAATGTTACTATTTCCCAGGAATAAGTTCATGGACCAAATAAAGAGGAAAGTACATAGGAAGAGGTACCAGGAGGTAAAGAAGGTTTCATTAGGCAGGGTAGGGTGGAGGGCTTTAGTCAACTAATCTTAGGATTGAACGACCAATGATAAGAGAGTGTGGAAAAGCTATTAGAGGGAAGGAGATCGACCGCCATTGGCAAGCCTTGGAAGGTTAGGTACTGAAATCGTTAAACAAAACTCTGGTGGTCCGGTCTTGGATTGCCATGATAATTACGGTCCGAGAAGATAACCATTTTATGGCATGATTTCGTCAAATTTTTATTGCTGACATGGAACACGCTGTGCGGATGTGATGATTATTGCATGAAAATTTCAAGTGCTGCGTGTCTGTTCTCGTGAACTTCGGGATAGCGACCATATGCACATTAGGGTGGTCCTTATTTTTGAATTTCTTTCGGTACACCCCCTCATTTTGTGCCAGTTGGTGTAAAAACATGTCCTGTAAAATATTATCGCAATTGGATAACGGGAAGACGTGCCGCATCGCACTCAAAGTTGTGAAATTTTGGCATTTTTGGCTATTTTTCGGACATTAATGGCCATAAGAAGGCGCTGCTATGTTTCAACTATTTTCTCTGGTAGCAAACGACTCATTGGACATTTGACATACTTCACATATAATATTTTCCAATTCTGACTCGTGGTTCCCGAGATACGGCCCCAGGAGTGAGCGTGTGCTACCTCAAGTGGCGCCCTCTTGCGCCTATGCTGGAAGCTCCCAAGTCCGCTGCTGCTTTCGGCCTTAGTCTAATTCCTTCGACAAAATGAATTTTTATGCGATATTTTATTAATACATTTTTAATTTGATAATGCCATTAAAATTAACGATGCATATTTATTAAAAATTCAATGATTGCATCTTTATTTTTCTTTTAATGCAATAAACATTTTTGTCAGCACTCAACACACACCCAAATACTCTGACGTACACCCCTGATAATTGAACACTGTTTTAAATTAAAATTTAAATCAGCTAGCATGTTTGATTATTCTATATAACAATTTAAAATTCTTTCGACAGTGTAGCTCTATTACAGCTCTGTTGGAATCCGATGTCTCTATTAAAATACTCGAGCTGAGTAATACCTGGTGGCCAGTGATCAAATGTATTAAAAAGACGATAAAATTACTCAACGGCCAGCGGAACACGTCAGCCAACATAGGGATCGCAACCTTTATTGTTGGGGCATCAACATCTTGTTTAATTTTAGTGTTATAGTGGTCACGGCGGAAATAACACGTGCCTTGAAAATGGAAAACAAGTCGTTTTCCGAAACGTCGGCGGATTATGAAAACATTACCCGGTGCGAAGCCCGAGAAAGATAGTTAAATATAATACACCGGGAAAATCTTAAATCATTTATCATCAAAATCTAGTTTTTGCAATAAATTGTTAAACTTTGAACTGACCAGGGGAGTGTTAAAGTTATTTTTACTAATCATCATGGAACTCCACGAAATTGAACCGAGTTTGAATTTATTTATGAATCTAACTAACTGAAAAAAGCAACAGAGTGAGAAATAGTATCTTTAAAAGAGAATTGTTTTATATTTTATTGAATTCAGAGACATAATTCGGCTCATATGCTGCTGAAAGGTAACATTATAGGCCTAAAGTTCGTCTTTGGTGGATGAACATGTAAATACTATCAAATTGACCTAATATTTTGTTAGTTGGCCCATTATTGTCGTAATAAATTTTCTGTTAAGAATAATGTGGAAATTTAGTTTTTTAAGGATTTTTCAGAAGATGAAGGGCTAGTGATAGCGCTTCTAGCTGGGAATCGATTTTAGAGATTCTCTTTTTCTGTGGTAGTGGTTGATCTTGTGAGTCGGGAATGACATTCGGAAGGGTGGGAGACTAGGGTATTGGAGAAAATAGGAAAGTTGGGGGAAATAGGTTGAGGTGGAGGTATAGAGTAGGGAGTAGAGGGAAGGTGACGGCTTTCTTCCATGCGGGTGAAGGAATTGGGGCCGTAGCTGGAGCGTATTTACAAAACACCTTTTTTCCCAAAAATTGAGTGTTTTTTTTCCTTATTTATATGGCTCTCTGCCAGAAAGGAATTTAGTGGGGAAAATGGATTAAGATTTCTGTGTTATTGTTTTTCTATCTTTTTTCGCTCTAGAGAGAATCAGTAACTTTACGTTTTCATCCTCCTCCGTTATCATACCATTCTGTCTTTCCTCTGAGGCTTGATGAGATTAGAGAGATATATCTCCGTGAATCTTCAGAAACTATTTAGATCTCACCTGGATAATTTCATTAATTTTTTGGTCATTTTTCCAGTTTCGTGCCTCTTTAACCTATGCATTCAAGTTGTGGCAGTCCCATGAACGAGTTCGATTTTAACTGTAATCATTTGAACGTATGTGGAACAAATAAAGGAAGCTAAAACCTGGTCAAGTGCTAATAAGTACACTCATTGCCTCCTCCTTTCACTCTCAATTCTTTCGTCGATTGCGTCAATCAATACATGATGTGTGTCGCTGATGCCATTTGCTAATTTGAGCGAAAGTATGCTTTAGTTAATGGTATTATCTCCTTTTAATAACGAATGACTATTCCTTCTAACTTATTTTCTGTGACAATTAGCTGTGCATTTTTGCGATTTTTATTGAGAGAGATTTTGCTATTGTATAAAGTACTAGCTTTGCCCGGCATGCGTTGCAATGCCTCTTTTTATTTCTAAGTAGGCACACATTTACAAAGCAGACCAAAACGAGTTTGATATTTAGTCCAATGAATTCCTCGTACCTACGCAGGAATTTGTTTTCCACGAATGATGGAATGAGTATCCATTCCATGCCTATGCTGCAGTTTTTAAGTAAGTAAAATATGCTATTGTTGAATTGGTGCAAAAATTTAATACTTTTGAGCTTAAAAATCCAAATTTAGGAAAAAGCGAAGCGTATACTAAAATCAAATGCAAGAATTCAAGAAAAGCAAACAAAGAGACCACTGCACCAAATCTTATTCTTCGTACCAGTAAACTATGTATCTTTTAACACAAATTATGTCTTAATGATATGAATCTGATGTACGTGATACGATGTCTCCCTGATACGAATGTGAGACACATGATTGAGCAGATCGTTTACCATCTGTTTCGTTGTTTTCTTGTCATTCCTCGCTTATTTGAGAATCTCACGTGCCAACACTCATTTGTTGAAACGACTCGCGCTCCAACTATTGTACAATAGATGTAATAAATCAGAAACCTTTGCGGGCGCGAGCAAAACTACTCTCCAAAGTTTCGTCGTAATTTGATGAATGGTCATGGAAAGCATAGAAGACAAACAAATAAATATTTTTATACATTAAATATAGATATAAATGTAGATTGAAGGAAGCAGTATCTGTGAAAAATGAGGTTCAAACTTTTTTATTGAAGAAAATTTTTTATCATAATTTCTCATCGACTAAATTATGTGGAGTAATGAAAATGAAGAATATTCTCGACTTATTTTGTCAAAGAAAATTTTCCAATTTAATGCGTACATCAACCTAGTCTGCCGTGGGTTCTACGCCCTCATTCTCTTTTCATTAATCCCATCGTGTTAAGTATGGAAGCTGCAAGAATGGGTTCCCCTCACTCTATTTCTCTCGTCTCCAGGGCGATGTTTTGGAGGCTTTGGATGCAAGGATGAATATATCTTAGAAAAAATTTCATGAAATCAGGAAGGCTTCTCTTTGTACGTCTATCTGTCTCATAGGAATGCTTAATACAGCCTCCCAACTCTTTACTTCCCCTCTGTCGCTCAGTAACGCGCCTCCAGAAGTGTTTGCACGAACGAGGTGGCTGGAAAACAAGAAAACTCAAGTTTAATTAACACTCCGGTGTTAATTAAACTTAGTTTTCTTCTGAAGCCTTTGGGCGAGAATTTTAACCGGGAAGCCCGGCTCCGCTGAGGAGCAGCACGCTTTTGCATGAACGAAAAAAATTTTTTGGGGTATTTATAAAGCAATTTTCTTGCTTTGATATCTTAAGAACCGCTTTTGGTTAACTGTTTTATTTCATCCTTGAAATTTTAGAGTGCCCAATTCATCACGCCGTTCGTGAAACACTTGAACTGTTTCTCCGTATTTTATTATCGCTCCTCTTTAAACTATTTTGAAGTGCCGTTCACTGTGTGAGTAGTTTTTTTAGCTTTATGGTTTTAAAGATTTTAAAAATATCAACATTTAGCTCCCGTTTATGATATTTCTTGATCATTTTGCGGGTCTTCTACTCTAAATATTCGTAATCCTGCGATAAAACTATTTGATAGTCCACGTAACAGATTGTATACTGGTTATTTTCTTTTGGGTATTCTCAAGGTTCACATTATCTTTTACAAGGTTTTACTACTTGCTGTAAGAATATCTTACGCAGTATTAGAGAACGGCAGTATCCCTGTTTCAAGCCAAATCTGCTTAAAAGTTCTGAGATATTGTTTTACAATTTTATTCTATCTTATCACGTATTCAAATTAGTATCAGTGGACTGGTCGATAGTTCGAAGGAGATAATCTTGTGCAACCAACGAGTTTTATGTTACAAACCGTTCGGAGCGTTCTTCTTATAGGTGTTTCGGATCCATCCGCGGGCTAAAAACCTACCTTCTCTGGTCGGAAGCCTTCGCTTATCACCGGGAAGGGTAAGTAGCGGGAAAGGGTAAAGGAAGGGGATGGGAAGGTTCGCAAAGCACAACCACTAAGAGGCCGACACCATGAGGCGGATTGACGTCAAAAGGACGACAACGGGCCCCCACCTCCCCCTAGTTCTCGTAGCTCTTGGGTTACCACAACAACGGTGGACGAGTCACCGCCAGTCTTGCTTACGCGAAAACACATCTGTTGAGAATCGAGCAAGCCCATTGCCCAATTCTTGGGATAAGGTGTCCACTCCCTTTATGGGTAGATGTCGTGTCGTTCTTCTTACATTCACATTTTAGAGTCAATTATCCACAGGTTATTCATCGGTTCAGGGGTGCAGGTATGTAGGCTTCTGAGAGTAACTATGCCATCGCCATGAGGAGTTGATGTAAATTACATGCTGCAAAGATGAGTGGTCCCATCTTTATTCTGTGAATACCAAACTTCCTTCCTAAACTCGGGTCTACCAGCTCCAGCACTAGTGACCATTGCTCAGACATTTGGCTCCGGTTTATATGTTCCATGTACTTGTATTAGTAATATAAGTCAGGTGGTTAAAAAAATTCATTTGGTACGCTGGATGTTGTTAAACCAAACTTGGAAAACGTCAAGGAACAGAATAAAGGGAAGGGAACGAGGTAAATTACATCATTGCTCTAATAATATTTTCACCTTAACAGCCATTTGGAGACGTTTACATTCTCAGCCAACTATGTCTAAATTGGCCAAATCAAGTTCTGGCAACAACCCTTAAGAAGATGATGGTGGAGTCAGTCAGCAAAACGTCAGTACCTGAACTCCTGACTTAGTGAAAAACCAGTGACTGAATTTTTCGATGTAATTTGTGAGGAGGGCACTACTAACTTTATCCATATCGTAGCTGAGGATGGGATCCGTATTTTGCTGTACTTAAACTGCTTTCGTCAAATCTCGCCTTGAGAATCTCCCCTAAAGGCCAGCGCACTCCTGTGCTCCCGCCTTCGTCCGGCTTCCGTTCGCTTCCTACAGTTTTTTCCGAGGGGTGCGCATACTACGCCGTCCACCTCCGTCCGTTCAAACCGAACGACAATGGACTTTGTCCCACAGTCTTTGGGAGGAGACGGACGGAAGCCAGAGCATACTATTCCTCCCGTCCTCCGTCCGCCTCCAACCGCCCGCCCGCATCCGCCAAATATTCTCGACCGAGAATTCCAAGCGGAAAGGACAGTGGCGGACAGAGGCCGGGAGGAACATCGTGCGCCAACTCACAGAATAACCCGTATTTCAGTTAGCCATATATTTTGGAAGGGATGAAGCGGGCGAAGGCGAAAGGATAAGTGTGCGCTGGACTTTACGTGGCTCAGACGAATGTTTGGTTGCGTATCTAAGCTCTCTTGGTGAGCGAACGATATCGTCACCCATTCAACTATTCACGTTTGTCCAATTATAAAATGAAGTGATAAAGCGATTCTTTCCCCCGCGGATAGTTACATCGCTTCACTTCTTATAAAGGATTCATAATGGCTAAAAATTCAATTTATTTTTTATGTATCGTGATACTGTTTCCTATACATTTTTATGTGAAATGAGGTTTTATTCATTGAATTATGTGATACTGACCGTTGAATTCCCCAACTTACGTCAAAAGCCTGGCGTTGAAGCCTGTTTAAGGCGAATTATAGTTTTGATTTTAGTTTTACTTAGACAACCCTCTGTTGTCTTAGTAAAACAAATGCAAGCAATGCCTACCTTGTACGGTTATGTTCCATCTACTCTTTATCGGAGCTCTTCCACGTCAACCTTTCTCTCCTTGACGACACGCTTCGTAGAGGTGACTACTGTCAGGTGTCATTACTACTCTAGCGAGATATCGCTCAGTTAAGGTAGTCTGAGTGAGATAGTTCCCTAGTCAAAATGCAGATTGAATTTGAATTCTAAGTTTTCATTTCAGCAGCTCTAGGAAGCATGAAATAAATATTGCATTGTTAATGGTACAATATGATATTTCTTCACGATTGAATATCTAATAAATTAGTTAAATATATCCATAAAAGTATTTAATTTGACTCATTTTATTCGCACGGTAGGTTTAAAACTCCTTCACGACGAAGGAAGCATAAACTACTCCGTATTGAATTTGGAGACATTTACATCGGAGAAACTGGCAGAACAAGTGAAACCAGGATTTCCGAGCACAAGCGGTGCATCAGACTTGGATATCCGGAGAAATCTGCCGTAGCCGGCCACAGCATACAAAAAGATTATGCGATCCATTTTGATGATGCTAATATCCTCTGCAGGGCAAATGGATACTGGGATCGGCTGACCAAAGAGGCAATTGAAATACCACTCACGATCTGCATAGTAAATAGACACACGGATTATAATCTGTAGGAGAACATGGAATCCCATCCTCCACTAATGGGAAGATTGAGACGAAAAAAGGTTCCAAAAATTGACCAATCAGAGGAGACTTGACCTCCTTATCGGAGCTATATAAACCCGGCACGACACAAGGTCCATCATTAGCCCTGATGACGATGGCAGAGAAGGCCATCGAAACGTTGGCAGTAATGGTCCTCCTGACCCGTCTGATAACCCGCGAATACTTCATCAGTACACCATGTTAGTTTTTTGACGGGATCTGTGTGTTATAAATCTCTCATTTTTTTGAACAAGGTCTTCATGGAGTGCATACTCGTACTACTTCTCATGTAAAAGTAGTATTTTCTGTTAAAAATCTCGGAAATGTGTGTGATAAGGTCTTATATATTGGTATCTTTGTGAGTGAGATATTTTCAATTAAAATCTGACCGAAGTCATTGATTTCTAGGTGAGATGGTATTTTGCTCGAACCACCTTTAAAGTGTGCCAATCATGGAATCATGGCTTTGGTCTTTAGGCCTGGCCAAAATTTTATTTCTCCAGACCCTGCTCAACGACGTCGCAACTTGTCCAGAAATTATTATGTATTTGTTACGGAGAATTTTTCAGTGAATTAGCTGCTTGTTTCATACCTCGTTTTAATAAATTTTCCACCACGCGATGCGCGAGAAAAGGCACGGACCCACGTTTTTCAAGGTTTTGCATGCGATAGAATAGAATAGAATAGAAAATAGTCTTTATTGTTCTGGGACTCTAAGTCCCCTGGAACATAGAAAATAAATAAATACATGTCATAACATAAAAGATTACAAAAAACTAAGCAATTTTACATAGGTAATCAGTCATGTTTCTCTTGAACATTGAAATTGTCATAGAGGTTCTAACATTTTCAGGTAAACAATTCCATAACTTGCAGGAGGAAATTAGGAAAGAGTGCTCAAATAATAAGGTATGGAATTTAGGGACTAAAAATAACTCAGTGACACGAGTTGATCTTTTTTCTGTATCTACATTACATATAAAATCAAATAGGTGGGGTTTTTGGATTTCAGGACCTTGAACACATACAATATTTTGCAATTTTCGGCGTTTACCCAATATCAGCCATTTAATAGCGTCAGCCAGCCAGCGATAGTGTCACGAAAAAAACGTAACTGGGTCGTCTCCAGTCTGTTTAGCACGGCAACCTAAAAAGATTGGGGAGTCAAATACAACGCGAGAAAACCACGTTCCTCTTCTTATTTATCGAGTTTTGGAAATAACCCGAGTGTAGGCGCGCATCCCTCATGTAAAGAAGAAGGTGGGACAAGTCTTCCTGACTCGGTGAGCGCGCACCAATGATCCGTCATCATTATCGCTTAGTCTCTTGTGAGCGAGATAGAGAAACAGAGTCGGATGCGGGTCTGAGAACGGTCCCGTCTTCGTGAAAGAGGATTTTAGGCTTCCATTTCTCACGTCTCAACTCTTTCGGCACCCCTACCACCATACGCCCCGCCCTAACACGCTCTGTACCGAAATGCGACGTTTATCAGCCTTCGTCCCCTCAAGGTAGTGCGAACGAGATGGTTCCCTACTCATAATAAAGACCATACTCGATATATACGATATAATTTCACCAACTGTGAGACACACAAATTAAATATTGCATTATTTATAATGCAATAAAATCGTTTTACATGACAGATATTGCAAGTAATCAAATGAAAATATCTAAACAAGTCCTAAACTTGACTCATTTTTTTCACGCGGTACGTTTAAAACTCCATCAAAATGGAAGGTTTTTTGTGATCCCGAAGAATTTACAGCGGTGAAAATATGATCAATTTTCAAAAATAGTAGAGAAAACAAGAAAACTACACCATGTTGATTTTTTGACGAGATCTAAGTGTAGGAAATGCCTCATTTTTAATATAAGGTCTCTCTGGAGTGCATACATGTACCATTTCCCATATAAAAGGGCTGGTATTTTTTCGGTAAATATCTCGAAAATAATGTAGTATGGGGTTGATTTTTTTATGTCAATTGAAGGGTGATAAATTTTTTTTAATGAGACCAAATTCATTGATTTCTAGGTAAAATGATATTTTGCTCAAACTACCTTAAGATTATCGCCTTTTCACGGGAGTTCCATCAAAAGTTCGTAGCACTTTGATGGATCAGATGCATAAACAATGCAAAAGAAGAATACCAAGGTGCAAGATAGGAAATTAGAGGTTAAGGCCTATATATGTTCAGTCTCTGGTATATGCAGAGAAACTGCATTGATTGCTGAGAATAAGAGAGAATTGCAACCAGCATTGGAAGAATGGACAAATGCAATTAGAGACCATGGAATGAGAATGAATGTAGGGAAAAGCAAGGCTATGGCAGTGTCAAAAAATGAGGTGCAGGAAAGGCTGAACATTATGTGGGAAGAGCAAGAACTAGAACAGGTTGACAAGTTCATGGGGTATATAAGTATACCTGGGGCACAAATTACTAGTGATCGAAGGTCAGACACTGACGTTAGCCACAGATTCATAAGGCAAACCAGGTGTATTGCCAGCTTAGCAGATCAATTGTGGGCTTGAGGGAAATATTGGAGAAGACAAAGATGAGGGTGTAAAAAACCATTTTCCAGCCAGTACTGTTGTATCCAACAGAGAGCCTAACCTGAGTAGACAAGTACAGGAGTAGATTCCAAAGCTGTGAGATGAGATACCTAAGATGAGCAGCAGGACGCACTAAAAGAGATCAAGTGAGAAATATTACAATCACAGCCCAATTCCAGCGAGACCCGATGGTGGAATCAATGGAAATAAAACTTTTAAGATGGCATGGACATATGGTTAGGAAGAATGAGGAAAGAAAGCCAAGAGCGGAGATGGAGACAAGACCAGAAGGATGACGAGGAAGAGGACGACCCAAGGCTGGAATAGGAATATTATGTAGAAAGATTGACAGCCAGGCACAGAAAATGAATGAATGAAGTGAAACGTCTTGCTCAAATCAGGGCCAAATTTAGAAAGTGGCTGATGCCCTGTTTAGATGACTAGCTTTATAACCAGGTTATCTCTAACCCTAGTAGAAGTTCGCCATGTAAATGCTGGTTGGCGCTAACGTAGTCATCTTTTTAACCAGACTGGAGTCACTAGGGTTGGTGCTGGTTACCATCATTTAACTCGTGTGAACGCAGGTTAGTTAGAATAGTAGTTAAGTAATCCAGTCCACCTCTAGCTTTTACTTGAAGCGTACAATACATTACGAGAGTTTATCTTGTCATATTCCATATCCATCCGTCAGTGCCAAGTTGCTTAATGTATTAAAATGCTTGAGTGAATGATGAACCACAAGTTCAAAATTCGCCTTAAAAGCGCAAGCGAGGACAGGTCATGGGCAGACCTTGAAAGCACACCCGCTTCATTTTCCGCCTTTCATTGAGATCCCCTTTGATATCGTTCCGCTGTTGGGACACGGCGACGTTCGAATCGCGTCGCATTTGTCGTGTTTTAAAAACAATAGTCCTTTTGCGATTTTACTGCTTAGATCACAGAGGAGGATGTGTGATGATGACGGAAGTAGTAAAAATATCTATGTTTCCGCTTCTAGTGCAACACATATCTGTAGCGCAATGTCTTAAAATGTAAGGCTTTGGCAAAGATCCAGTTTGATATTGTTTCGCTGTTGGGACACGGCGGTGCTAGAATCGCGTTGCGCATTGCGTTTTTGTGTATCTTAAAAAAATAGTTCTTTTGCAAATTCACTGCTTTGAACACAGTGTAGGTTATGGAGTGATGACAGAAATAGTCAAAATATATTTATTTCCTCTTCTAGTGTATCACGTAATTTTAACGAAATGACTTAAAAATGTAAGGTTTTGGAAGAAATTCTGTTTGATATAGCCTCGCTGTTTGGACTCGGCGTTATTCGGATCGCGTTTGATATGCATCCAAATTTCTAGTTCTTTTCCGACTTCATAGCTTAGAACACAGTGCGGTGGTGAAAGAAATATCAAAAATAAATTTATAATCACTTCTAGTGCATCACAGTAGCTAAATTACTAAAATATGTTAGGTTTTAGTGGTTTTCAAGGTCTATGGCTGCATTGATCCACTATCAGCGTTTAATGAAGATAGTTTAGTTCTTTCATACCAACTCTATTGGAAGAGCAGACGAGAACTGAGTAGAAGCCCCCCCCTCGGGACCGAAATTGGACGTTTATCAGCCCTCGTCCCCTTAATTAAGGTTATCGCCTTCCACAGGAATCTCAACTGAAGATTGGAGCTTATCTGCTACAATTCCCGCATTACATTGAGATCACGTTTGATATCGTTTCGCTGTTGGGACACGGCGATGTTCGAATAGCGTTGCACATCGCGTTCGCTGCGTATTTAAAAAAATAGTTGTTCTGCGACGGCGATGTTCAAATTGCATTCGCTGTGTATTAAAAAAATGTTCTTTTGAGACTTCACTGATTAAAACACAGCGTCAGATATGCGTTGATGACAGAAATCTGAAAAATTCTGATGACAGAAATCGTAAAAATATATTTATTATTACTTCTAGTTCGTTACATATCAATAAATAAATCAGTTAAAATATAAGGCTTTGGTGGAGATCCTGTTTGATATCGTTTCGCTGTTGGGACTCAGCGATATTCGAATGAAGTTTGTAATGCTTTCTAAATTATAGTTTTTTGCGACTACATAGCTTAGAACACATTGCGATGGTGGCAGAAATAGCAAAAATGGATTTATTTCCACTTCTAGTGCATCACAGTAACTAAATGACTTAAAAATAGTAGGTTGAATGGTGTTAAAAGTCTATGCCCTGCATTGATCCCTCGTCAGCGTTTCATGAAGGCAGTTTAGTTCTTTATTGCCAACTCCACTGTAATAGCCATCAAGAAATAGCTAGAAGCCTTCAAAACCTGGGGCTTGAGAAGGATTCTGAAGATATAATGTACGGATAAAAATGAGAAATTATGAAATTTACCGAGGAGTAGAAGAGAAATGGACCATTCGAGAATCTGTACAGATACGAAGAACCAGATACATTGGACACACCCCGAGTCACAATGGGTTTGTGAAGAACATAATTCAAGGAAAATTTGTGGAAATAGTCCTCAGGGAATAACCCAGTAATAAGTTCACAGTGTATTCATCACTGTATCTTTCAGCCCTCTACAATTCTTCAGTACTTGGTTTTCCTCACCCCTTATGAAGTGTCAAAACCGTTTTGGTTCTGTATTCGTATTACTTTGGCATAATCTTCTCCGTGGGTGGTTACGTTGACAGAACCATTAATTTATTTCACCTACCCTGGTCGTTGTCTTTGGACCTTTATGGGATCGTGAATTTTCATCGCCTGCTGTCCTCGGAGTTTGATCGTTCTTGCGTAAAATTGGGCCTTTATTCGGAATGTTTTTACAAAAACTTGAATCATGAATAACAAAAACTGGAATTATGAAATCAACATCGGACATGCTAATTAATTTAAAAGTTATATTTGCTCGGATTTGTTGTTGCAAACAATCTATATTTGTGTAACACATTAAAAAGTACCTTAGCCTCTCCATTTGCAGAAACTTCTTCATTTATTTGAATTTTTTAAGGATGGTAAAATTTCAGAACTCTTATCTCACTCAAAAATGTAAGAGTATAGCGTATTTTTTGAAAATATATTATGCTACGAGGAAATTTTAATTTTTATTAACATGAAAATTTTTTTGACATATTTATATAATTTCACCAAGATCAAACCCCTTTAAATGCCTTTGAACGTTGTTATGCAGGACCTCTAGGGAAATAGGTTGACTAACTCATATGAATGCCCTTGGCGAAATCTTTTCCCAACTCCCTTAAATCATGCCAGGGAAACCCCTTTGTAGGAACTGCTTGCTTGGTCACCGTGCTATTGTTAATTCTAGTAAAAACTCCACCAGGATTTATTAAAGGCACCGCGAGAAATGATGCATCGGTATCATCATCAGGAACCCCAATCGCCGTGCTTAAATCAAAAGTAACCTGTATAGCACTACTATACTCGATGCACTGTCACAGCCACGCCCAAACCGCCCCCCCTTTTATGGGGCGACGCCGCCTCACATCCCTCAGCTTCCCTCTTCAGACACCTCGCTCCTTTCCACCTCTTACCGCCACCGCTCCTCTCATTCTCTCCCCCGTGTCTCCCCCTCTCCCCTCTCTCGGTATACCGTGCGGACCAACCTCTCCTGAATAATGTACGCTCTTTCTCTCGTCTCCAGCCTTTTGCGCGCCCTGAACGACAAACTTTTGACTCCTTATTCCTCGCCACATCTCCTTCCTCCCCTCTTCCTCTCTCTCCATTCTACTCACTCCACGGATGTATTTTTTCCCGTGTGGTCCTCCCTTCGTCCTCAACTCCGACTCAACCCCCTGTTACCTATACAGACGCCAGCACCTCAGTCTCGTAGGTGTTCTCTACTGTCCCTGGCTCTCCTATCATCATGGTAAAACCTAACCTCGTACATCACGTCCTTTAGTGGATTTTACTATTCTCGATATTTATTTAGTAAAACCGCTTATCTACGAATGATGCTTTCGGGCTGTGCTGCGTTTTGTTCATTCTTCAAGAGAATGATGCTTCCAGTACGAGGAGCGAAACGTTGAGTTGTAAGGAATGTGCAAAACGCATCATAGCCCGAAAGCATCCTTCATATGCAAGAAAAGCTGCAAGAATCTTCAAACTAAAACCACTTATATAGACCACCACCCTTAAAACCACTTATATATCAGACTATTTTGTTCATTTTCAATCGAAATATATTATTCCTTAAGTATTGAGTCAAGTATGTAAAACATCTTATGGAGAAATGGTGAGAAAATGAGTGTACCGCAGAGAATAGTTTTTACTACTTTGTTAAAGATGCTCTATATATTAATTAAGTAAATATACTTAGTATGAGACTATTTTCTTAATTTTAAATCGAAATATATTACGCCTCAATAATTAAGATAAGTATATCATACGTCTTATAGTGAGAACCCAGGAAAATGATTTTCCCATAGTTTAGTGTTTTTACTACCTTTTTTAGATATTATGTATATTCATTTAAATAAAACCACTTAGTATTACACATTTCTTATTGTCAGTAGAAATATTTATTCCTAAATGAATAAGTCAAGTGTATATATACTATACATCTTCCGTATCTTCCGTATACATCTTATTATACATCTTCCGTATACATAAAGCTGGGAAAATGATGTTATTGTAGTGATAATATTATTACTACTTTTTTAAATATTCTGTTCATCTATGGCATTCAAATTATGAATAAAGATCAAATAATAATTAAAATACTTAAAGTTGTAATTAGTACTTCCGTGATCGATGCAAAACAACAGATGCACTGTTTCCTCTAGTTTGTGAGACTGTCTCAGCATGATTTTTCAAAATAAATTTCCTATGACATTCTTTATCATCTATTAGTTGTAGTCAATTGAAAATTACTCGAAAGTTAATGTAATTTACCGCGGTGATTAACTTCAGTTGAAAGTTACGGTAATTTACCCATATTTACTTACATCACCTGCCGAAAACCTCAGCGGTGGCACGTGGTGGATAGTACTCAGACGTATGCGTTAAAGTTATAACTCCTCTACACTCCTTCAGGATATCCCTTCGTGATTTTTTTACCATTTGCTCTCTTTCATTTTTTTGAAGATAATCCGTAATGCACAATCCGATTCCCATTTTATCCTCTCTCATTCATCCCCGCTTTCTGAACAAAGGAGTGCTCCGGTCCTTGCCATTCATCCCGTGACATGACTCTCCTTTCAGACAGTGGAAGGAATTTACATTAAGATCGGGATCTCTGTGTCTGAAGATGGTAGTGTCGGGAGTCGCCGAATATTTCTCGCTACCTCGCTTCGTATTCAGGCAATTCTTCAGTAACAATGTTTTACTCTCAGATCTTGCATGAGAAACAAGGTGTCTTCTATGTAAAATTCTGTCGTTCAGTGTTCATCGTTCTCCGAAAGTTCCAAAAATGTGGATTGTTCTTGTGAGAAAGGATTTTGAAGTGTTTCCGACTCTTTCTCAGAGGGCGTCCTCCCCTGGCACCCAGAGGTGATTAAATTGTTAGCGACTGTATTTAACGATGAAGTCAAAAGCTCACTCTCGTTTCTTCTGCACAGTGCGACTAAATAGACCTGATGATTATTGTTTAAATATTTCGACTTTTCCCGTCTTTGTTACTATTGAATAGTAGTAGCACAAGAATTTTTTTTACATCACATCATATTATGTGCGTGAATTTTTTGGTCGTCGTAAAAATGTTATCTTTATCCTTCATGGTAAATAATTATATTTTACAATTATAAACAATAGGCCATTAAAAAAAATTCTTATTTACAAGCATATGAGTTTTTATGCCAATTGTAAATTTCTACCTTCTCGAAAGTTATGAGATTTGATGGAATCCGAAATGATTATTCCTTTTCAGTTACTGAAGTGTCTGGGCCGTTTTAATACAGTTTAGGCCTATATTAACTAGTAATTTTCGATTTATGCCATGAATATAAATAAAAAAGGATTTTTGTTTCCATTCTTTGATAGTTTAATAGCAGTGCGTATGTTATTCAATCTTAATTGAGAGAGAAGTGAGGTTGTTATGGTATTCATATCCAAGTTAAAATTTATTTACTTTTCATATTGCCATATTTCATATTAAGACTTCGCTTCCGAGGGTCGCGGGCTTGAGTCCCGCCTGGGTGGTTTTCACCACTCAGGACATAGATGTTGTTGTTCATGTGTTGTTGATGTTAATCACCCGATGTAATAGGTCTTTGTTGTGCTGTTTTCGGAATTTCGAGAATAAATTTAAAAAATCATTAAAAATAAATATATCATTGTATTTGGAACTTTTTACATTATTGTCATGGATCCAAAATATGAACGCATCATTTGGTATTTGAGACGTAGCGTCATCATTAGAGCGCATTATATCTAATTAAAAAGTGAAGTAGTTTTTGTAGTTCTTAATTTTTTCAAAAACACTTTAATTCAAATGATGGCCAACTATATGGAAAAGGGAATTACTTCCACTGTGTGATGCGTTTCATAATAATATTTTAAGTTTTCTCTAAACAGCTGGTTTGAGTAAAAATGCAATCAGTATTAAAAACTAATAGCTTAAGGAAATAGTATTATTTAAAGGATAACTCTTAGCAATTGATCAAAAGTATAATCTCCTTGTTCATTTGTAGGGTTACTTTAATTTTGTTTATGCATTGAATTTTTTCTTACGTACATGGCCTGTGTGTGTATTTCGTAAAAAACATACTTTCACAATGAGCATCAAAATATTCCTCATATTTCATCACAATTCCCTCTCCCCAGAATTGCGAATTTCCGTCTAAACTTTGACCCTTGCGAAAAATAACCCCATCATATTTCCAGTCGTCCCCGAAATTCTTTCGCCAAAATGCTTTGTTTGCCTTGCAGAAATATACGTCTTCCTATCTGCCTTGCTGGAGATCCCAACTCGACTCAGATGTTATGATAAAGAGATTTACGATATAGGGGTACCGTTAGCCATGGCTGTAGCGAGCCATTCTTGCCTGCAACGCTTTGTTCGAAATCTGTTTACCCTTAGTGAAAAGGGGTCGACCTTTCTCAGAATCGGAAAGTTTTGTTAATAAGCTTCTTATCAGTTCCATAGTTCTTCCGAAAAAATGTGTTTTGGCCGAAGTCGTTCTTTTCGTACTACTGAATTTTTAATGATTGCAACACTTCTGCTTGTATATGCTAACTTTCGTCATAACTTGGAAGTAAGACTTTTTAAAGGAATCTCCATATTTTTTTATAAAATATATGATCCTTTTAAAAAAAAGGTTAAAGGCTCTATTTTCCTATAAAAATGCATTAAATGTGTTTAGCACTCCGCAAACTGTGTCAGTAAATACGCTTCTTTAAAATTGAGGGAACTGAAGGTGATTTGTTATCTTTTAAATGTAGAGGGCTTTATGATTGAAAACACATCAAAGACGTTCCCTTAAATTCGTAAATTTTATGCATATAATGCGGGAAAATACGGGAAAATATTAGGTTGACATACTGACTCCTTATCTTTCTTATTTAAACGTTTTTACGTCATATATAAGTCTACTATAATTTTTCTTCTGAATTTGCTTTAATTTTACAAAATACATTATTATCAACTTTTAGGTTATTTTAAAACTTTACTTACAATATTGTAAAAGTATAATCAAAAATTTTACATATCTACTACTAAAGCAGCATTTAATTTATCGCTTCCGTCACTGGGACTTCAGTACAAAGCTTTTATGCTGTAAAAACAGTCATTTTTATATGCCTCTGAATTTTTAAATTAATAGCGATACAATGACGCAAGTGCTGAGAAGGAGCGAATAAATCGTTTATGGTCCCGGCTTGAAACAATTTTAGTTAGTCGAGTTTGGACTTATTGAGCCATACCATTATAGACATGCATGTCGAAGCTCCATAAAAAATACGTGAACTTACATATCGATTCCGTATATGTTCAACAATACAACGCAGTACCCCAAATTCAGGTATAATCGATGCATTTTTTCGTGCACGTGGCAATGCATCGGTATTTTATCGACTTGGAAAAGGCATATAAAACAGTGCTACGTGAGTGGAGAAAGAAATCTCAATTTCCCACCGGACTGCGGTACTGCTCAGCACTAAGGTTTGGAGTGCTTATGGGACTTATAGGATAGTGCGTATTTATGGAGCCTGTATGCGTACGCAAACCATGTACTAGCAGCTATTGTATCCAAGTTTTCACTTACATGATTATTTTCGTCTGAATTTGCGGGCGTATTTGCCACAGTATCCACAGTGAAAGGAATGATTTGTTCTCTAATAGAATTTTTTAAACATTGTACGACGTACGAGGGTAAGTCAATAAATTACTCACAAAACTGGATAGAAGCAATAATAATTAAATTAAAATCTTAAATTTTTTCAATATTATGCATATTAACCCTGTTCATACAGACACTCATTCAATCTCTTTACAAGTCCTTGATAGCCGGAAGCAGAGAAGTCTTTTGTTTGCTATCGCAGCCAAGGAGTAGCCTCTTGGACTCCAGCATCATCAATTTCAGAACGTATGCCACCCAAATGATTTCTTAGGGCCCCGAGCAGACGAAAGTCTGTACCATACGGTGAATGTTCAAAGTATTCCCAAGGAAATTCTTACGAATGATGCTGATTATCAAATACTGACGTTTGCGACTTATTTATTGAATTTCCCTCATACTTCACAGCTTTACGCTTTCACAGCGTCGTCAGGTACGAATATTTGTTTTTATTTATTAATGACTAGCAGATAGCTGGCCTGCTCACTCTGTGAGCAGGGGTGTGTACCCGCCCCAGAGCTATCGGCTCTGGGGCTCTAGGAGTAAGTGTCCTAGTCTAAAAATAGCTCCTTGGTGAAAATATTTTTTTTTCATTCATTGATCTCCTTTGTTGTTTTTAAAGCCATTTGAATAGGAGAGCACTGTGGGTATCTTTTGTCTCAACCTTTACACTCTTCCACTCACCCTCTTGGCCTCTCTCCCTTGTCACTGTGTTTCCCAGCATCTGGTTGTTGCAACCACAACCCAAAAATAATCCATTTCATCTCCAAATAACTTACACCTTTGCACGGCTGGTGACCTAACACCCCCTGCCACACGTCCAAGCATCCGCTCTTTTGGATCTTATTTAGACTAACTAAATGCACTCTTTTAATTCACGTCTCCATTTCATCTCCAAATAACTTACACCTTTGCACAGCTGGTGACCTAACACCCCCTGCCACACGCCCAATAAAAATCCAAAACTATTACCAAATCACGTAGACAAAGATTCCACATTCAACGCACCAAACCTTACTCTTCTAACTCCAAAATTGACTGAGAAAGAAACAAAATGGATACAGAATGACTGACACGCTACAAAATTAATATATGTATATAGATTTTTGTGATAATAACGTGGGGGGGGGGGGGGTGTGGAGAAATCATTGAGGCAGATGGAGAGGGCGCATGCTGTGATGGCCAACGCGGAATCCAGTCTTCAATCTTCTTTGACCCTCATTTTCCTATTGCCCTGGCGGGCTAACGCACTAATTTCACCATTTTACTGTGTTTTCCATCATTTACGTACTAGAAACTAGCATGCACTTACTTCTTTAATATGTATTCCCCTTACATATATTTTTTATTTATTAAACGTAATAATCATCTACGTTTACGGTGAAAACTATTGTAAAATCGAGAATAATCTAAAACACAGACTTCATCATACGTTTCAAAACTTACTTGCCTTAAATTTCTAATATATGATTGATATTTTTCAGATATAGTAAAATATGTTGAAATTACCTTCACTTCTGATATGTCGTGGGTATTACTAGTACAAAACATATGTGGCAAAGCATTAAAGAAACTAGGTTCTGTTTAACGTATAATAGGAAGGTCCTCGGATGAAAAAGCCAAAGAGAGATGCTACTTCGCTCTGGTTAGGCCACGCCTGGAATACGCCGCGAGCATTTGGGATCCTGGTCATAAAGATTTAACCAAAAAAAATAATAAAATACAAAGGCAAGCAGCGCGCTTCCTTAAAAAGTGCTATGAGTGTATACATAGTGTCTCAAAACTTTTTGAGGGATTAAGGTTGCTTGAGAAATTCAGAACTGATATTTTTCAGAGCGACACAGAGAATGTTATCATGACTCCTCACTACATCTTTAGTTCTGACAGATGCGATAAAAAAAGAAAGATACACTGCCGAACAGATATGTACAAAAACTCGTTCTTTCCGCAAACAATAAGCGACCACAATAAAAATTTATCTCCACTAAATACACTCCCATAATGCATGTCACCATTTCAAAATGGTATGGTTTAAAGTAATGTAAACAAGTCCTTGTCAGGTTAAATAAATACGATGTAACGTGAATGCAATGATGATCCGCTTTCACGTTGAAAAGTATTGTAAACTCAACTAGAATCTATAGCACTATCATTATTTTCTAAAGGCGATACCTTGTCGCTGTAGCTATTTCTCTCTCTTCATTACTGTTTTATTCATATTTCCATATGACTTCAGGTCCAATTCCGTGAATATTGCATTAAAGTAAGAAGTTCTGGGACACCCACTTGGTTTTTCCCAAGTACTTTTCCCTCAAAAATGCTGGCCAGAAACACAAGTTTAAGTTTCAGGCGTCACTTTGTGTAAAAGCGACATATGTAAATAGAACTTGCTTTGTACTTTCTACACTGTTTTATTCTCTCCGACCATGGTTTCGACAAAGTTTTGTGATTATCAAGGTACAATATGACCTTTTCGTTGTTCATATATGCCAAACACGTTTCTTCTATGTTTACCGAACATTTATTAAATTATAATCATTAAATGACTTTAAATGCTGTCAAACAACATTCAACATTTTTAAATGACCTCACATTTGACGTGTATTCGCCACTGATGTCAGTCAACTTTTAAAGTTTGTTTACGTCATATACTGAACCTTGCCATTGTGTGTTTATCCCCTACCCATCCCTATTGATATCATTCTCCTTTCAACCAACCTTTTCTTCCCCTCCGCATCCTTTTCCCTCCCCTCCCACCCTCGTCTCCCCCTCTACCCTCTGTTTGGTATATATGGGCAACGAAAAAGTTATATTGTACCTTGATAATGACAAAGCTTTGACGAAACCATGGTCGGAGAGAATAAAACAGTGTGGAAAGTCAGAGCGAGTTCTTTTTTCACGTTGGCCAGAAAACTGTTGTGCCGTCTTATATGTCCCACTAGCTTTGCTATCCTTTCCTTAATTGTATTTAAAAGGGGCCTCTTCTCTTTCACTAAAGGAAGCACTTTGTCATTATTTTGTCTCTCTATCCAGATCGTCTTTGCAAGTCTCCTCGATATCCACATTTCTGCTGCTTCTAGTTTCTTATATTCTGCATTTTCTGATTGTCCATGTCTCACACCCGTAAGTTAATACACTCCATACAAATGTTTTATCAAATTTTGTTCCTACTTCTATACTTAAGTGGCCATTTGTTGATAAATTCCTTTCATTTTGAAATGCTTGTTTTGCGAGGCTTATATTTCTCCTAATCTCCTTCTCCGTAGCACTAAGGAGTCAATAAATGTTATAAGAGTTGAGTATTAAGTAGCTAATGTATGTTTCAAGAGTGAGTTGCCGTAAATTTAAAACAGATGGTGGATATTTATTTAACACGTCCGCTAATTCATCCATTCCGAACGTAAGGAGAGAGCCATGTTACGCAGTATAGTTGTTATTTCTGTTGTCAGACTTCAGTTTGATGACGTAGGTACCTCTCCAAATACCTCAGTGAGAATTTCCAATCATTGCATTTACAAATGATGATGTTTGAAGTCACTCGCAAGATCGCAGCAACACTTAGAGCAGAAATGCAAGTAATTCAAGAGTGGAAATAATACCTTTATTATGAACCCTCTCCTTGAAACGGGTATATTTCTCTTATGAAGAACAACAATGCTCTAGTCTCTCCATTTTACCGTATAGCTTAGATTGAATACAAACTGAAATACCTTTCTTTGTTGTGTGAAAATTTTGAGTAAATATTTTTAAATTTACGTTTGAATGTATACTATTTAGATGTAATTCAAGAAAAAACTTTTTTCCTCCTCTTTTTTTTAAAATAATAAGTAAACAAACACTGTCCCTCTAAGCCATTTGGCTTGTCAGAAGGATCCAACACACATACATACAATGCGGCAAATAAAAAAAATGGTGTATACAAACAACACAAAAAAAATAAGTTACAACAATTTATAATATTACAACATGAGAAAATTTAACATGGCCAGATTTAGGCATTCCACATTTTTGAATACACAGGTATTCATGCCAAATGTATAGAACATAACCAATCAAAAATGTTTAATTTCATCAAGTAGCCATCAATAAAACTTATAAGTTATAAACGGTCCAGAAGACGTATGTGTGTGCCAATAAGTCACGTCACTACTTTAGGATTCTACATCTGAATCTAAATACTGCACTACGAGCCGCCACATGGGCGTGTAGCAGGGGATGTTATAATACCAGCTGTTTATAGATGTTTGGTTTTGGGAGGTGAAATGGTGACGTGGATTATGGGAGTGAATTTATTGAAGCTCAGTTTTAATTGTGATCGCTTATTGTGCGCGAAAAGAACGAGTTTTTGTACCTCTCTGCTCGACAATGTATCTCTCCTATTTCATCGCTCCAATCAAACCTAGTGATGTAGTGAGGCGTCATGGTAATATTCTGTGTGCCGCTGTGACACTCCTATTCTGAATTTCTCAAGCAAGCTAAGCGTAGCGTGTAGCCTCAGAGTCTTTAGGGGCTCCCACCTTAATCCCTCTAAACGTTGTGAGACACAATATGTTTGCTCATAGCAGTTTTTAATGAAGCATGCTTCTTTTCTTTGAATTTTATTTATATTTTTGGTTAAATCTTTATGACCAAATTCCCGCCTACGTGTGAGTAGGAGTGAGTACATTGAAGTCTTTAATGTGCGATTTAGTGGTGTAACATGTTTTGATGTGTGTATGTACGCATTTGGTTGAATTGTTTGGTGTGGAGGTTTGGGGAGGGCGGAGTTATTTACCCCGCAGTGTTCCAATGTCGCGTGAAAGCTGCCTTGGCGAGCATGTTAAGCACCCTCCCACCCAACATCCCGCCAAGTCCTTCCAGGGCTTTCCGCAAACCCGCCCACCGCCCCTGCCTTTCCCCCACCCCACAATGTCCCCTCTTAACCCTCTTCTTCCTCCCCCTCCACTTCCGCATCGCTTTCACGGTGTCCCTCCGTGCCTCCCTTGTGTGACTCTAAAACCATCCGCGGGAGACACACCCCCTCCCATACTTCCCTCGTTGTCCTATTCCCCCCTTACGTGACTCTCCTCCCCATTATTCCCTCCCTCCCCCAATTCCCCCCCCACTGCTAACCCACCCCCCCACCCTGATCCATTTCTCCACCCCGCGACGCCCCTTTCTCCCCCTCTCCCGTCCCCTTTTTCGCTGTGTTTCGCGTTCGTGTGTGCTTAAGACAGACTGTCTGCCTCCAGTCGTTTTCCGACGCGCCGCGGCGCCTCTGTGGCGCCACTATCGCCGCAGTAAAGTCCTCTCTCTCTCTTTTTATATCTCTCCTCTCTTTCTTTCTTTTTGCTTTTTTTATTTTTTTATTCTTCCGCACACACACACACACATATGGGCATACAGAGTCAGTCCTTTCTCCTTCCGCATTTCTCTTTCGCCTTTCTCTAAGCAACCCTCTTTGCACGTCCCTACGCCGCACGGTGGAGCATTCGACCTAAATAATACTGGACAAAATTCGAAAAATCAAATTACCTGGAAAGCTTTTTAAAAGGTATTTTCAGTTAACTATGAGAATAATGAATCCCATGAACACTATTACAACCACCTCTGTCACTTCCAATACAACCGGGAGTCAGTCGAAACTCTGATATGTAAGAATTGACTCGTAAAATTTGAACAACTGCAAAATATATTACATTAATTATTTGTAACAAGAAAAACGCTATATAGTTGCTATATCAGGTGTTTTAAATAAAATGTGTGTGTTCTACTATCGTATCCGTTTAAATGAAATTATTCCGTATGATTTTGCTTAATTTGTATATGCTTTTCTAAAAATAAATGAAAAATTTCTTTAAAAAAATTATATAGCACTGTTTTTCAAAGTGTGTCGGGTAAAGTATTATCTTGGAGCGGCGCACCGCTCTGTTCCTCACCGGTTTCTGTATCGTTTCCTCATCGTAAACCTTTTTTCATCCTCATCGGATTATTTTAGGGTGTGTCAGGTTATGGACAATTAGGTCAAACTATTCATCCTCAGTAAGAGAGTAACTTCGTCTTGAACAGTGTCCGGGGTAAAACATGTATAACAGTTTAAACCAAAGCTTTCCGACTTTTGGTAGTTTGAGCGAAATACCCTTTCACCTAGAAATCAATGAAATTGGTCTTCTTGAATATACGATTATCTCACCTTTCAAAAGGTTCCAGAATTTCCCTTACCGAGATACCTTCTCTCAGAGATATTTGCCCATAAACACCACCCATTTTACATTGGAAATGGTACGTGTAACCTCTTCAGAGATGCATCGTTTAAAGGAACTCAGAACTTCTAACGCGTAGATCTCGTCAAAAAACTAAATGATTATAATTTACGTTTTCTCAACCATTTTGGAAAATAAATTATATTGTCACCGCAGCAATTGGCATGAGAATTAGGAAGCCTAGTTAGCGTACTGATCTGCGCTTTGGTCCGGTAAATCAAAGGTAGGTGGTTCGATTTCCGGTCCATGCCGAATTTTTCTCATGGCAATTTCATCAAAATTTCTCCGCAGTAATACTTAAAAATCACAAAAATCCTTCCGTTGTGAGGGAGTTTTTAACGTATCCCGCGAATAAATGAGTCAATTTTATGATTTATAATGTATTTCTATTTAATGTATTAAAATTTCAGTCATGTAAAAGCATAACATTGCACCATTATGTGTGGGAAATGTGTTTCATGCTTCCTACAGCTGCAGAAATCAAATCATATCATTCGAATATGGTCTCCATTATGACTAGGAAACTATCTCGCTCAAACAACCTTAACTCTGAAGAATTTCAGCATATTGGCACTGAATAACTTTGAGTTTCCACACGGTAGTTTTATAAGTTGATTACAATTTCAAAGCAAGAGGACCATTGCCCTAGTCTACTAATAAAAGCTGTGTCGATAATGTTGTGTTGTGTTGAAACTGCGTTCGACTCCCTAACTTCTGTGTCGTAATTTTAAGACTTCATCTATTTTCAAATGAGCATAAACGTTTAATTAGCCATATGCTGTTGTTGGGCAAGAAATGTGAATATTTTTCCACACTGGATTTAATCTAATAACAATTTACCGAGTTGAATTGCTGTTAATATAACTTTTTTGTGTAAAATGTTCGATAAACCAAGCAAAGCATGACTCCCTTTGTTGTTACTATGATTTTTTGGGTCTATTAATACCACTTAGAGCCATATTTTATGTTTTTTGGATTAAAAAATTGACGTGCAAAACCAGAGTGCCTGGTGAGTAATAACCAAAGGAATTGGTCGTTGGGTTTGTCAGGCGGCAAGAATACACGCTGCCAATCCTGAGGGTCCATGTTCGGATCTCGGCAGTGGATGAGATTTATCATCGGAATTTTTATCCTTTCTGGAGTACTGCACTGGCTTTTTTGCCTTCAACAGGCAAAATACAGCACCTAGTCCGTCGAATTGGATGTTAACTGTGATCTCCATGGCGCTTTTTATTAGGAACAAACTGATGTTTCTATTCACTCTTGCTCTGTATCCCAAATGGTCAATCCATTACCTAACTTCTCGTCCTATTTTTCTATAGTGTAAATAACCTCAGTTAGTTAGTTATTTAACATCCAAGAAAAACGAATTTGAACATTATCATCATCACTGGCCGATACAACCCCATGATTGGTTTACTGCAGCTGTCCATGCTTCACTGTCTAATTCTAGCTCCTTTACTCCATAGTAGTTTTCCTTATGTACTTTCTTCTTTCTTTTGTCTTTTTATTTATTCCTGGCTCTTCATTTGGGGACCTTTCCTCAATTTTTTCCTTCAATTATATTCTTCACCAACCTTTTGTGCTTTAGGGTATTCCCGACCCTTCTGGTACTTATTTTCTGTTCAGTGTTCCTTACGTTTCCTTCCTCTTCCACTTTTCTATAAATTAGTCATCTCTTATTTTCTCCACCCATTTTATCATCCGCATTCTCCTCCAGCTTCAGATGTCGAAGGATTCTAGTCTGTTCTGGTATACTTTTCCTATTGTCCATGTTTCCAGTCCATAGATTGTCACGCTCCATTTCACATTTTTTTACCTAGTTAGTAGTCCTATCTCCTTCGAACACAGCAGTTGCCTTTTCAGGAAGATACTTTCTTAGCTTTGGATATTCTTCACTTAATCATCATCATTATCATCATCGATCGTTCAATCCTAAGATTGGTTGACTGCAGCCCTCCACCCTATCTAATGCTAGTTCCTTTACCTCCTTCTAACTCTTCCTATGTAATTTCCCCTTTATTTGGTCCATGAACTAATTCCTGGGTCTTCATTTAGGGTTTTTTCCCTGTATTTTATCCTCAATTATGTACTCCACAAACTCATTGTGTCTCAGGGTGTGTCCAATCCATCTTGTTTTTCTTTTCTCTATGGTGTTCTATATGGTCCTTTCCTCCTCTACATCTTCAGCATCCTCCTCCAGAATCAGGCTTCGAAGGCTCCAAGTCTTTTATGGTCAGCTTTTCCAGTTGTTCTTGTTTCTGACAGATAGAGTGCCACACTCCACAGGAATGTTTTCACGCACTGTTTCCTGGTTTTCAGCACTGTCTTCTTTGAACATCGCCATATACAAACATATTCATCTCTTATTTTGTCCGTATATTAAATATATGATTTTTCCTCATGCTTCATGTAGTCTGTTATAGTCTCCTACTTCAATTGTCCATCTGCCCAATACATAGATTGTCATGCTTTATTTCACATTTTGCATCCAAGTTTATATTCCTTTCTCCTTTGAATGCAGCAGTTGTCACTTCACGAAGATGCTTTCTTAGGTTGGGATACTCTTCTCTTGATAACTGTGCGAAATCGCACACTGCTCTAATCTTCCCATCCACATTAAATAACCCCAACCCATATTTGAATAAAAACTTTCTCTCCCGCTGGAATTCCCAATTCCGTCTTCTTCTCGTCTCAATTCGTTCCAGCTTCCAATGCGACCGACGCTCCCCATTCCCAGTTTGGACTGGATAGTCTTCCTCCTTGCTCTCGTTTCCACGCCGCTCCTCTTCCTTCAGACCACTTCTCCTTCCCACCTCGCTCTTCCCCACCATTTCCAGCCCCCCAGCGAATTATCCCACTCCTCTCCACCCTCCCTCCACCGCCGTCCGCCCACTTTTTTCCGGGACACACACATAGAGTCATTCCGTTCTTTCCCGACGACTCCGACGGCCGGCGACGGACTTTATTGCCCGGAGAGGGACACGGGCATTTGGTTAGTGAACGTGTCGTTCGTCAGTGCCAAACAGGAAACCCTTCGCCGCTTAGGAGACCCAAATTGCTTTCTTCTCTTTCTGTCTCCCAGACGATAATGCACCATTATAACAGTCTCTCTCTTTCTGGGGAAAATTTAATGTTGTCGTCAATATCAAAACAATTTGGTTGTATAATTTTCGTATCCCCATTTACGATTGTTTTTTACAATTTGTAACGTATCAGTGTGCTGTGGTACACCAACCTGCTACAAGGGTGCCGAGATCTCACAATTAAAGCTGTTGTTCACTTTACATAGAATTTTACTCACCGACCAAGGTTTCGACATAAGTTATGTCACCTTGAAAATGAAATAACTTATGTCGAAACCTTGGCCGGTGAATAAAATAATGTGGAAAGTGAACAACCTTTTTATGGTAAGATCATGGTATCTGTACTCCATATCCACAATGTATCGCCTGATGCACTAAACTTAATACACGACAAGGGTGCCTGGGATTGGGCTACTTATCACCAAAATAAACTACAGTGAAGAAATTTACTTTCACCAACAAGCACCACACTATCGGTTTAATACAAATGCTACAGACACTGCTAAAATAATCTATAATGTAACCATTAAAACATGACCCAAGAGTAAGCAGGAAACATGAAAAACATGGTGGTAGCACTACTCGGCAGATTCAGAAACTTATTTTAGGAGACCTAAAGTTGTTTCTTCTCTTTCTGTCTTCTAGATGATAATGCACCATTGTAATAGTATCTCTTCCTCTGGGGAAAATTCAATGTCATCGTCAATATCAGAACATTTGTCTTATATCATTTTTCTATCCCCTTCGCGATTGTTGGTACAAGTCACGTATCAGCGTGTTGTGGTACACTACATCTCAATCTACTTATCACCCCGCAAGCCACCAAAACGGTGCCATGATCTCACATTGAAAGTTGTTATTCACTTATCACAGAATTTTATTCACCAACCAAGGTTTCGATATAAATAATGTCATTTTCTAGGTTTTGAGATAAGCTGTGTAACATTAAAACTTACATGTTTTTGTCGAAACCTTGGTCGGTGAATAAAATTCTGTGGAAAGTGCACAACAACTTTTATTGTGAGACCATGGCACCCGTACTCCATTCCCACAAAATATCGCCTTATACGCTGAACTCAATACACCGCAAGGGTGTAACAGATGAACAGAGATCAATCAGTCTCATCTCTGATGACGATGAGGGAGTTACTCATCGAAACGTCCGCCTTTAAAAGCCTTACTCGGTGCCAAACCCTAGAAGATTTTACCAAAAAAACAGGATATATACAATGTACTATAGATCATTCGCGTTACCATGGGTATTAAAATAAGACCCTGCGTAGCATTTTGAAGCACTATAGGTGGCTCAGGCCTCATAAGCTCTGGCTCATCTTTGAAATGCGTTTTAAAACTAAAATAAAAAGAAAAATATTTAAGAATGATTTTACTGCAGTATAGCCTTGAAACTAGAGATTTTAACATATACTGTTAGATATTTTTCTCTGATTACAGACGTAAAACGTCAATATGAACGTATTCAGGTGTATTGAAGTGTATTCAAGCCTTTCATCAAATCTATTTATAGGAAGTTGATAGTCCAGAAAAATAGGATAAATATAAAAATTAGACATCTTACCGTCAATTTTTTTAAACTTTTAGCTAATACTTCCGTAATTAATTTTACAAATATTATTCGCCGGGAAAACCTTAATTATTCTAATATATCCTGGTTGTTTAGAAATACATTCCGAATATGGACACGTGTATGTCAATTCTGATATAATATCAGAACGCAATCTTCCGGTGACTTTCGTAAGGCCATAATATTGCATCATTCTGTGTTTTAGGACGCATGCGAGTACCCCGACTCTCTTATTTGCCCTATTTATTCTTTAGATTCGTATATTTTTGGCCGCAGCTTCAATTTAGGAAACCCCATTTATCTCTGCACGTTCGCCAAATTTGGTGCTCTGGCAGTAAGTCGCCGTCGTCCTCACGGAATTAATTGTTCTTGTCAAAATGCAAAATTACCGCAGCCCCTTACCTACCTTCGTCCGTTCCCCTCTCCCTTTCCCCCCGCTTGAAAAGACATGCAAGCCATCACGTATCATGCATGGCCCATACGAAAGGGGGTTTTATTTCAGGCCACCATCGCCAAACTTGAAAAGGTCACTCAGTGATTTACGAGGTGGTAAAAACTCAACGCCGCATAAGGGACAACGCTTCAGCATAGCATCATCATGAGTCGCCACTCTTTCATTTCTATCTCCTTACATGATTTTTTAAAAACTGTTATGTCGGAATTTTTAATCGCTTTAGGAGAACCTCGTTTTAATTACATGTCTTCGGCGTCTCGTGGATTAAATACGTTTATCACTCATAATATTAATACGGTAGTAAGCTTTTTGTTTCAGTCGTTTTTAAAAAATTGACGCCCCTCCTGACAAAGCGATCGGTTCTTTGTCATTCCGTTGAATAGAGTCCTTGTCATATGAGGTATGAGATGAGAGCTTAATTATGATGTTTGATTCCTCTGAGATCCTCTGATAGAAAATGTCGCAGAGACGGACCTATGGCCGGTTGCAGAAACGACACGTATGTATTCTCTAAAGTTGTGGGACCTATAAACCATGGCAACTATAAGTGTTGCAGAAAGATTTCATAAATTTGATAAATTTATTGGTTTCATAACTTATGGCATGTTGTTATGAGTTCAATAAGTATCCAAGAAGTAGGATGCGCAATGAACCGCTTGGAGACTTACTTACTAGGTAAATGAGCTGTTTTGAGACAAATGACCTGTTTGTTTACTCTTACTGAATAATTATTATGTGCATTAGCAATGATTCAACCGCTTTCTTCTTTACTTCTTTTTTCTCATAACTTTCTTAAATTTTATCTGGTGGTAGGAAATTAGATCAAATTTTCGAAGCTATTGACTATTAGGTAACAGTTAATGTAACTTGTACCTTAAATACGAATATTTTTGTGAGATCTGTGGTTTTGTGGATCTCGTAACTATTGATCGATAGCCAAATGTTCTTACAACAGGTCATTTGAGGTTCTCTCATGACACCTTAACAACCCAAGTTATTGTGTTTTGAATTCTGAACTTGATTTTAGTAAATTACATTAATTACGAAAACAAACACTGCGAATTAAATCAATAGAGTTTGGTGAATAAATGAAATTGCTCAAAATTAAGTACAATGATTGAGAATCAATATATCTTTACACCTAAGGCGGTGAAAAACTTACGAATAATTTTCTAGACTTAGGGATGACGTGAGGAGGAGAATATTGCTAGCTAAAGAGGCGTCTCATCATAGAAAGGAACTGATGACGGGGACCTTGTGTAAGGATGTGAAAAATGGACAGCTTGATGTGGAGCGTAGCGTTATATGGCATAGCAGCGTGGACCCCCAAAAAGGAGAACGAGAAAAGGCTGCAGGTATTTGCGCTGTGGGTATAGAGAAGGGGCGGTGGACGGAAAGGAAGACGAATGAGTAAGTTCCTAGTATGGCGGGCGAGGAAAAGAAACTTCTGGGTGAAATCCAGGATAGGCAGGGTAGGTGGCTGGAGGAGGTAATGAGGGTTGCACAGTACTGTGATAGAGCGAAGGACGTTGGGCAAGCGAAGAAGGGACGGAAAAAGAAAAGGTTATATTGACGATATGAAGAAGGGTAAATCGAATGCTCTGGAGAAAAAGGAAATACTGTCGGTAGTTAGGCTCCTGAAAGTGCAGAAAATTTGGAGAGATTCTCTGACTTTGAAAAAAGCCTACCTTTACCGCTAGAATACTTTTAAAAAAAGAATTATCTTTTTAAACTAAACTTACTTTTAAAAATATTTATCAAATGAGAGGTAGGGTAGACTTCGGGTAAGGTCCGTTCCGACACTGGTAGAGATTATTCAGTTGAATTCCGGTTTCGAATTGGTTGCTTTGTGTGCAGCATTTCAAGTGCTGATCTTCGCTCCCTCAATCCGTGGTCCTCTTGTCACCTTTTTTATTCAAGCGAGCTGGCGTCGAAACTTGGTTTACCTAAATTCTTCCCCCATTACCCGATGACGCTTACCTACCCACCAACCTGCGCTAAACTGCGCAAACTGCTTCAGTTGTTGGTCTCTTACCCAAATAACCAACCAATCGGAAACTGTAGTATTACCTCTCCCTCATCTAGCCAATTCAATGGTGCGCTCATAGTAATGCGTACCAGAACATAGACATATGATGTTTTAACGCACAGAGACCCGTACGGGTCAATGTGACCCGAAGCGACTTTAAAAATAATGCTATTATCAGAAATTTTGGAACAATGGAAAGACATACCGTTACTTTTAATGGAGTGGTGTTTTTAAGCTCTGTTTGATATTATCTTTCTGCAATTTCATTTTCAGTCTGATTTTAAAATGCTTCATTGAAGGCCCACATCGGGTCATTTTGTCCCGTTCAGTTTTAAGTCTTAGTTTCACCCGACGGTTTAAAAATTGATGGTATTCCTACATTTTTTTTATGCTTCTTACAATTTTTAGTATTCAAATACCGATTCAGGGCTGTTTGATAATGGAAATGGTAGGAAATGACTGGTAGATTTTGAGATGAAAATGACACCAGTGGACATATAATAGTATGACATTTTAATAGCCCAGGTGGGCTTCGACTGGCAAGTATGCATTGTCATATTCAATTCTAAATCTGGATTTTTATTTATTTTCTACACCGTATTCCAATTTTTGCTTCATGGCCCAACGGCCTTAGTTTATTCAAGCCAAATCACATCTGTAGGGAAAATAGGTTTGGGGTATACTGCGAGGAACAAAAAAGTGTATAATTTTTTTCCACCCGCACACGATGAGGTACTTCTGTATCAGCCAGTCTAGCACTGCTTTGATTAGTACTTTTCATTGTTTTGGTAGTGTTCTGTTGTTCAAGTCTAAAAGGATTTAGATGGCTTTTTGACAATGTCCACCACTCTCAAATTAACATAGTGACCAGACCACGGACCAAACCCTTATTGTGTTTTCAGAAAAGGTAACTATAGGAAATTCTGTTCCCAGAAAAATCGAGCTGCCATGCCATACGTATGAACTTCGAAAAATCATCATATGCTACCTTTGCCAATCGATCTCAAATTGATCTAACCGGATCAGCTTGGTATGATGAACGCAACGGGCAAGTGGGATCGATCTGAACCAGCGGGTCTGTGGCACTCCTCGCTGTTCTTTTGGTTGTCATTAGGATACAAAATAAAATAGTAATTAACAAAGATATGTATTGTAACAAGGATGTAGCAACGGAAAACGATGTAAAGTTGAAGGTATCGTAGCACATCGCAATTCTTCATCTAATTGGACAATTTTGTTCTCTCGCAATGCTACTGAAAATTTCCAACTCTGCACTTGCTTACGCACGAGGTCAATCGCGCTTTAACTGATTAATTCGATAGTTCACTAGTTCACTGTCGATATTTTCAGTCCGTATTGGTAAACCAGGTGATCTGAGTCGGCTCGGTTGGAATTTTTAGATCGGTTTGAGTTCAGATTGATCTGAGATCAATTGGTAAACGTAGTGATGGAAACTAATGTTATGAAGACAGGGTCATCTACAAGCAAGATTAGTTTGAATCGACAGTATTCAGAGGCTTTTCTTCCAACTCTCTGGCAATATAGATCTTTCGTGGAAGTGTCATTTCTGGTAACTTTGCACATATCCTCCCTTCCACTTTCTCGGCAAACATTGAGCTTTTTTCCTCATTCGAAGCATCATCTCTGTTTCGTTTCTATGGCAACGACACGACTGGTCCTCCAGTTCAGTTTTGGATGGGGCTGATACTTGTTCTTTTTAAGCCTCCATTTTCTCTCCCTTTCCTACCATATTATTATTTTTAAGCATCCTATTCGAATTTTCTCACTAAAAAACCTTTCAAGTTGGTGGTTTGGTGGTTTTGAACTATCGCTGGAAGTTTCTTCGAAATCTTTATCACACAATACCATACATTTGCTATCAGGTTGTAGATCCGAAAGATGCTCTAGGATAACGGTATAATAGAATTATTGACCCTTTTGACGCTGTGAATGATGAGGGTTATTTCATGTGCTGACAGATTAAGAAAAATTGATGTGTAAGAAATAATTTCATGGTTATTTTACAACTACATGCAAAATGGTACGTTGTCTGTTATTATTGATTGGGAAATCTGTCAATTTTTATACATGCTTAAGCTTTTGTAAGCCACAAAGAGGAATCTTGTCTTATGGATAAAATTCAGAATTTGTGCATTAATGAGTAAATAGTTTAGGTAGATGAATGAAAAAATCATCTACCATGACTCTCAGATTAATGAAGTACAAAATACATACTCTAAATACGTATATAGCGCATTTTAATTAGCCGTACAAAACTCCTGGAAAACATTGCTTGCGCTTCGAAAAATTATTTTGAGCCCAAATATTACACTTTGGGTCTTTAGCCAAAAAACTCGATTTTCTCTGTGTTAGGAGTTATATTTCAGCGTACTTTTCTCATATATTCAGAAACATTCTAATTTAAAATGTTAGTTACTTCTTAGGAAATTTGCTCTTTTATAATTTCAAGGTCTTTAAGTGAGGATTTAAGTTTTTTTCGTCGAATCGATTGAGTTTAATGCTAACGGACTTTTGCACCAGGTTAAATACAAGTGATATAAACGTTTCAATAGCTGTCTTAATCAGGTTCATCAAAGGCGCGATCACAGTTGGTCACGACTTGTGCGTTCGCGGTTTCGTTCTTTTCCTAGTTATGCGAATACGAGCAACAACGTGGTCCTAACTCTTTAAAATTTTCCAGGTGCCCTGGATTGCTATATTTATTGATAGTGTGAGTTCTTAGGACAGTAGTGGTGTGACTTACTATTATAAGTTGATTTGTGCTTTTGATAACCATTATATTATAATAACGCAAAAAGAGGAACCCAGATCCCAACCAACGTTTTAGCCTACCATAGAAAAGTCAACTAATTATGATGGAACGCGCTGAGAAACAGAGTAAGACAAACGGATGTATAAGAAATAATTTTGTTTGGATTTTGTTTGTTTGAATGGGTAAGACGTGGACAAATGTTTATACATTACACTATTTTCTGAAAATCTTTTCTTCAAGTTTTGATTTTGTTTTGATCTAAAAATTTGTCCACGATTGACAAATAGTTTTTCCCTGCCACTTTCCTATCTTGTTCAGTATTTACGCAGCAATAATTGCAAGAGGAAAAATGATGAAAAACACTAACTGCGTGTGTTTTTCGATATAATATATTCACCGAATTGATGCTCGCTCCGAAATTTGAAAGGTGATTTTATGTACAAAATTTGGTACTCTGGGTTGCGTCATGATCTGTATAACGATGTTTGAGTCAGCCATGGAAAAGTTAACTGTTTGTGATGGAACGCGCTGTGAAACAAAAATTACCCTATATTCTGAAAGATTTTTTTATTTTTTAATTAGTAATTACGCACCACTTATTGTAAGATGAGAAATGAGTTAAAAAACAGTGATTGGGTTTGTTTTTCGAATCGTTATACTCACCAATTTTTTCTCTTTTTATATGTCCTCCCAAATTGTTTTAAGCCAGTCGAAATAAAATAATTCCCCCGCAAACTCTCCCACCCTTCAGCCACGGGTTTAAAAAATAAATAATAAAGCCACCTCAAAATTGATGATGGCTCGGTGGTTGCGGTCAAAGCTCACTTTGTGTGTTCTCAACCTCCACGAGAATGGATAAGAGCGTTACATTTTGTCCGAATTTCATCCGCCATTTATGGAAGCCCGCAATGCGAGCGTGAGAGGAGGTCGTCCTTTAATTTTCAGCGCAAAATTTCTACCCCCCGATTTCCTTCCCCATACCACGCCCTCTTTCAACTCGACCAAGTCTCGTCTCCACCCCAGGATACACCCTCACACCGAAGGGAGATACCGGACTCTGAAATGTGTTCCGCAGCGACCTCCCGACACTTCTTTACCCGCAGTTCTGTGTTCGCAAGGCGCCGTAACACTCAAGCCATCACCCCACGAATTAATATGGCAACGCCTTTTCTAAACATTTCCCCGAGATGAAGGATCGGTGGGATGAAGGAGACGGGGAGAGAGGGGAAAAGGAAGCGGAGTGGTGGAAAGAGGAGGTCACCAGGCTCGCTCCAATGTCCACACATTGAAAGAACATCGTCAGTCGGGCGCCTGTTGCGTCATTCGAGACGCACACGACCTCCCAACCCCCTGCCACCCAGTGCCACCCTCTCCTCATCACCGCACCCCTATTTCCTCGCTTAAACGCCACACCCCCGCGCATATACACACACACAAAACAACCACTTATATTCCACCCCCCCTGCCTTGCTCAACCCCTTTTAATTCATCTTTTCATCCACATCAGCGTTGACGTTACTCCATCCCTCAAAAAAATAAAAGTTGTAACTCACTGAAAATGTGATTCCACCACAAAAAGAATTAAATATAATTTATTTTTCATTTTCTGACTTCTTATCATAATAATCACCCGTTTTTATGGCATAAAAAACAATATTGTACCATTCAACGCCATTCCTTCTTCTTATTTAGCTCAGAATAAATGCGGATTTATGTGAAGGAATGGGAAGTACATGATGAAAATTATAATATAAATTATTCAGCTTAATGTTCATACTTTTTTCACAATAAGCTATTAGAATGATGCAAATTCTTGCAGAGAGTAAACAATGTAATTAATTACACCTTTTAGTGTTATTTTTGGATCTATTGAAGTATTACTGCTGAGGTCTTGTAATATAAATCTTATTCAAATGAATGTTAATCGGCATCACTTGATGGACTCTATCATATTGAAAGCAAGTAAAAATAACCTTTTCGAAACTTCCCAACAATTTATTATCCTTGCACGACCGGGTTCAACCATCAGGGTATGAGTAGAAACAGTAAATTTGTGTAACGTTTTGCGAAAGTATAATAATTTTTACTTTCTTTCGCTGTGGTTGATCCCTTGGATGGCGGTGTAATTGGGTCATATGGTCATATGTAAAAAGGGTTTTTCTGTCAGATTACGATCTTCGAATTTTCTGCTCACTCCTATCTTTACCTTGCTTCCTAATGATTAAGGTCTCACTTGGTCAAAAGCGTTTTTTTCTAAAGTGAAACGAAAATGGGAGACAAAGTATTCGTTTGTGATTCACAGTCTTGGTTAAACCTTCATTAGTGTGAGTTTTCAGTGGCTAGTCACTGCTGCAAATTTCTTCCAAAAGAGCTTGTGAAGGAAATATACTCTGACGAAATATTTTGCTACAAGATAGAAGAGAGAAAGTTTTGTTGCAGGCTACATAGGCCAGCATACGTATCTGCAACCCGGCTGAAATTGAATATTCGTATTGCTGAAACTTCTGCAATACGAATTGATGTGCCGTTTACCTGTGCAAATTTTGTCGAAACTCGTTAATTGCAAATTACTTGCACTGATAACATAAGGGTGTAATAAATAGGCCAAACTGAGCGATTTTACGCGACTGGGGTTAATATACCGGAAAGAGAATGATTGCAAAATTTCATAAATATAAATATTATTTTTAAGGGAGTAGTCAATAATAAGTGATAGCCAAATAAATTCAATTTTTAGACTTAAAGTTAAATTTTAGATCGAATAATTAGACAGCTAATTTTTCGCTGAACCTTTCACAGCAACCTCCTATTAAAAAACTAATGAGTGTGTTACCTTTGCGCGGTCAATACACCTCGGCCGTCAGATATTCACTGAGCATGCCAGACATTTCAAATAAACAATAGGATATGTTTTTCGTAATCAGGTGAACATATTAACCGAGTCGCTTAGATATAACTAAAACAATAAATAACAAGCAAAAAATATGTACTAATTCAATCGTATTTTACAATTGAAATTAAATTAAATTAGGTATTTAAAAACTTTCTAAAGAAAAAGAAAATGAAATGGATCATAATATACTCAGAGTATGTGATTTTTTATCATTACTAAATTAAATAAATATAACTTTATATAAAAAACATTTGTCTTATCGCTAAACGTTTTTAACTTGACATATAATTCATTAAAAATGAAAAAAGTAACTTTTAAGGATATATTTAATCTATAAAATATTTGATATCTTTATAAACGAATGGGTTTTCTCCTCTGATGAACGTTATAAATACTTATGTTACTCTAAATAAATGTATTTATTACCTGTTATAAAATCGAGAAGTAAAACTTAAGTCAAAAGTAATTCAGCCAACCTGATGCAGAAGGTTATATAAAATGAATAGGTGTACTTTATTACTGAAAAGTAAATTTCATTGCTTATCCTTATGGGAGTAAATGACATACTCTCTAATAGATATTTAAATTGGCATCCAGTGAGCTGTCGATGAGTCCTGTGGGACGGGTTTTAAGGACACCGGCCATGGAAATACCGGGATGTAAGAGGGTGAAAAAGGACACAGGTTAACTGTATGTTAACGATGTGACTTGTTATGTGAAATGTGAGTGAAAAAGGACGTAAATTTCAATTCATTCTTATGATGGATACGTATGCAAATGTTATTTTATATTAGGTATGAACTCCAAAATGTTACCACTCCGTGCTATTTTTCTCGCAATTTGGACAATAAAATACATTGTATGCAAAAAACGAATGTGAAAAACACGTCGAAAATTACTATTTTTCTATCTAACTGAAATGATTGATAAACTGTTTTTTACCTTCGGATAGTTTATTAAAACTATGCATCTAACTGCCTTACTTTTTGAGATATTAACTAAGCACTGCGAAATGGATATCAAAGTATGGTATTTCCATAAGAATAGCGCTGAAACTGGCGACTATATAAAGTTTTCTTAAGTATTTTTATCAGTGAAGGTAGGTTTTGATGAAATTCAGAGAATCTCCTCCCGGTTTCCTACACATTCAGGGTCCAAACTACCTCTAATATTTCCTGTACGCCGCGGCATACGATCTACCCTTCTTCCTCCTATCCCCGAAACCTCTTCTTTTTCTTCCTCTTCCCTGCTTGCCCAACATCCTTCCCTCTATCACTCTCTTAAGCAACGCATCGCTCCTCATTACATCCCACAGCCACCTACACTGTCTATCCCGAATTTCATTTTTCCAAGAAATGCTCTTCCTAACTGACCCAGAAACTTCTTCTTTCCGCGAACAATTAGTAATACTGGCAAAAGAGTGTAACATAATCTGAAGGAGTTTCCAACGCCACTGCGTTAGTCAAAATAAATACAAAATTCCAACTTTTTTCAAATGGTTTTTCGTTAAAAAGCACCACGTACGAACAGAAAGTCTCTCACAGTTGAATGGGTTATGTTACAAAGAGCTAGTGAATCGGACGCCACACACTTGGCTTACATTACCACGAAGACTCGGATAAGGGTGATTTTCTACACAATACAGAGATTATTCTTAAATATCAGCGCTATATTTCTGGAACCAAAATACATGTAGAGACGGAGCCTAAACTATATATTCGATCTCAAGACGCCACCTGCTACACCCACACAGGAAACCATGGCAAGAAAATAAAAATTACTTATGTATACGAAAGATCAGTGCCAAGAATATTCAAATAATAATAACTACTAGCTGACCCGTGCGAATATTTCGCACAGTGTGCAGCTTCTTCCTGTTTCTTCCTGTTCTTTTACTTGTTTCTTCCCATGGACAATTATATGTTATTTATGTTTGTGTTAGAGATACATAACGTATACGTAAACAGTAAATGGTCACACTGATTGCATGTAGAATGTAAACAATCTAACTAAACGATGTGTTAATAGATGGCGCCTCCTACAGTCTTTTAAGCACGTAACCTATGCCGACATATTAGTTGATTATATTGTCAGCAGATGGCGTTGTATCATTTTTTAACAAAAACTTTAATTTTAAACAATTTGTCTATTTTTCATCAATATTGGGTAACATAAGCTTTAAAAAGATGTTTGAATCATTAATTTTGATGAATAATTATGGCAGTTATGGCGTTGCGACAAAAAAACACGTTTGAGAAATAATATATACGGATGTGTGGAGTCGATATACCTCGAGCGAGTAATCGACATGGAAAAATGGAAACTTTTAAGTCAAATTAATGGGTAAATAGTGAAATTTGAGATTGAGATAGTATTTTTCGTCAGAAGCCGGTGATTCAACGTTTAAAATGACACCTCATTTATCACTGTAGGTGCAGTATTAACGGATCATATACGGAATGACAGAAAAAGACCTTTCTGTAATAATATATATGATGATACTTAAATGTGGGCCAATATCTGTGAAAAATAACAGAGAAAAATGAACTAAAAACTGACTCTAGAATATAGCCTTTAGCAGGCTTGACAATCAGCCTAGAATAATAATTTGAAACTCTGTGTTTTAATTAAACTGTGTAAAATGTGAAACATCAGTACCAGAGAGAGCAGTGGGTTGGGGGAAGAGGGGGCAATAGGCGAAGGGTCGCCTCATGCAACCCAGTATAAAACGAATGGAAGTCAAGTCAAGTCGAGAGACATAATAAGAGAAATGCACTTCCTAACGGCGGATACAGAAATTTCTTTCCGCGAAGAATTAGTAATACTAGCAAAACATCAATTCCTGATCTGAAGGAGATTCCACCTTGAGTGTGTTAATCAAAATAAACACTATATTCCGACGTTTTCATACTGGTTTAAAAAATCCTACTTACGCTGGTGAAATACGATAGCTAATGAATACCAAAAAGAAGACAAAATAAACGCCATTTAATCTATGAATATAATTTTTGGACACTTATTTTAGCACGGTGGTATCGTCGCAGGAGTTTTTAAAACTTCCGAATGATATCCGAATTTCGGCGACTATATAAATAGGCCATTAAAGTGTTCAATAAAAATTCTTTTGCTGAATAAATAGCGTTTACTTTAATTTTTTTTATTTATTTTTTTAAGTATATATTATAGGGATTTATGCATGATATACAGCGGTTTTCATTCGACATCGCATTCCATCAGTGAAAGTTGGCATTTTAAAACCATTTTTAAAAAGTTGGAATTTAGTGTTTATTATCTCTAACTTTTAAACTTAACTACTTAACTTAAATTTTAACTGACACTCAATTTAAAGTCGGACAAGAAATGCTTTTTCTTGTTTAAATTTTGCCACTAACATAAAAGCCACCGGCTAAAATTTTATTGATCACTGCCAATCAATAATAAGTAACTACTTTTTAAAAAAGGACATCTATATTTAGCAATTTTTTCAGTTATTTTCACTCTGGTTTCTGGTGTTGATCGATATAAATCAAGACAAATTTTGCGCCGTAGCTCTCATCTTTCTGCCTCAATACTGTGGAGAGGTGATTATTTCACCTCCTAGCGTGCATCCCTGGCGATATAATCATCCATCAGCTACCGGAAAACGCTTATTTTTGCAAAGTTATAGAAATACAGTGCTGAGAGTGAATTATATTCTTCGTATCGCACTGAAGCTCGCCTAATTCGAGTTTTCTAGTAATGTAAGCCCGGTGCGTAGTCCCTGATTCTCTAAAGCCTGCAACCTAATCCATCCATCAACTGTGAGAGATTTTCTGTTTTCTTATAGCGGTTTCAACGAAATGTGCGGTTTCCCTTTGTGTTTTATTTCGTGCGTTAAATATTTCAGTACATGGTCCCATATGCTCGGGGCGTGTTAGAGATGCGGCGTAATCGGGAAGCCAATTATTTTGCCTGTGTGATACCTTTGCCAACTTGGGCGAGTATTATGCATGGATCCCAAATTCAGTGAAATTAATACATCAAAAACAAATAAATGTATTGGATTTCGACCATACATTTGCTTAACTCCTCATCTTGAACACAGATGTACGTGTTAAATGTAAAATCTGCGTTTAACTTACAAAAATGAGAGAAAACCGGAAATCTGATGATGGTCTGGATGATGGATGAAGATGAAGTTTTTCTCGAAAACCGTGGGACATTGGACTCATGCTATGAGCAGTGAAAGTGTTTTTGTGTAGTTATGTGATCTTAACTTTCGTTTTTTTAAATTTATATTTTTATATTTCTAACATTTTGAGAAATTTGGTCAAAAAAGCGATTTTCGGGCGCCGTTTTCCGAGATTACGACTGCAGCACAGTATATACAAATGTTGATTTTTGATTAGTTGTAATTGGGTACTAGTACTTAGGATATGCAAAGTATTATATTTTTAGGACAGTGGTCGGCACACTGCGACTCCCGAGCCTCATGCGGCTCTTTGGCCCCTTGAGTGTGGCTCTCCCGCAAAATATCACGTGTGAAAGCTCACTTACGAATTTCAACGAAACAAGTATACAAGGTTAGTGTGGATGGGAAAGTTGGAAGGGGTCGAAATCAGCGAGCATACCTCAATCAGAATGGGGACGTTTTTAGCCGAGGACAGCCTAGGATTACCAAAATTATTTTAATAACAATGCACTTACCTGTATAGGTTAAGTTTAAAAAAATTGGCTCCCAAAAGAAATTTCAACCTTCGTACTGTTAATATTTCACTCTGTTAACTAATTAGTCTGCCAACCACTAATTTATGGAATTTTGCGCAGGTCAAGGGGTTTTGAATCCACCGTGGCTGGATATTTTTCATCTGCTCGTGTAAGTCCTATTCCAATCCACACTTAATGCCCATATTATTAAAAATGATATGACTCGATAGTAATATCCACTCTGTTTCAATGAAAACCGAACATAGTTTCGACACATTATGTCATTATCAAGGTACAATTGTTCTCTATTCCGATATTCTATTTAAACCCCTTAACAGAACAAAGATAGGTCCCCCACCTATGGTTAGGGGGTTAGGTTATGACGGAGGAGAAGGTAAGGGAGGGAACATACAGAGGTGGGTGGTTCAAATTGACGTAATAACAAGTAAGCAATGTTGGGGGGAAACCAGAGAAAAGGACAGATGGATTTGAAGGTAAAAGAAATCATATTAGTGGAACGCAGGACGAGAAGGGAGGCTTAAATTGACAAGAGGTAATTGAGTCGTAAAAACTTCGTCATTACAAATACTGTCTACATCTACGTAACACCCTGCGAGCCGCCGCATGGGCGTATTCCAGGGGGTGTTGGGTCACCAGCCGTGTAAAGGTGTAATTTTTTTGGAGGTGAAATGGTGAAATAGGAGTGTATTCAGTGGAGCTCAATTTTTACTGTGGTCACTTATTGTGCACGGAAAGGACAAGTTTTTGTACCTATATGTTCGGCAGTGTATCTCTCTCATTTTATCGCATCTGTCAGACCTAGAGATGTAGTGAGGAGTCATGATAATATTCTCTATGTCGCTCTTAAAAATATCAGTTCTTAATTTATGAAGCAACCTAAGTCTAGCGTGTAGCCCCCGAGTCTCAAGGGGCTCCCACCTTAATCCCTCTAAAAGTTGTGAGACACTATATGTACGCTTGTAGCAGTTTTTAACGAACCGCGCTCCATTGTATTTTATTAATTTTTTTGGTTAAATCTTGTTAGCCAGGGTCTCAAATGCTCGCAACGTAATCGAAGTGTGGCCTAACCAGAACGAAGTAGCATTTCTCTTTGACTTTTTCATCCGAGGACCTTCCTATTTTACGTTTAACAAAATCTGGTGTATTTAATGCTGTGCCACATATGTTTTGTATGTGTAATCACCACGATATATCATGTCATGTTCGGGCTATTCATAATCTCATATTTCTCGTAGAAATCCAGTTTTTGCCCTTTTTCATTCAAGTGTAAAACATACAGGTCTAAATTGCTAAAATGATTATAACTATTCAAGTGCTTGGTAAAACAAGATATTTCATCATTATTAGTAAAACTTCTTCTATGTTATATGACTCTATACCTAAATTTTCGGCCAGTTTTATCGATATACGTAATATCGCAGTCCTCACATTTTAACTTGAGGACTCCCACTTCTGTCCATATTGCAAATATTTCTGCAATATTTCCACAAAATTACGCCCGAAACTCGTTTCACTGTTAATTCTAAGTGCACATATCTCCCTCGCGTCCATTTTTTATTCGATGACGAAGGCATAACGCAAACATCCCCTTTCGTACCTTGAGTTGGGTGGGAGTGAGTGAAGGAGGGTAGACGAGGACATTGGCGCGACGGGAAGATGGAAGACGAAGAGAAGAGGTGCGCGCTTCCTTTTCATAATTACCGGGCGCAAACAGGGATACGCTTTCAAAAGGACCTCCCCGCACCGTGGGAAATAAAGCGTGCAGTTTAATTGTCGTAACTTGCCCGCAAAGGCAGTCCCTGACCCCAGCGAACGGTGAGGTTCTTGCCCCGACATGCCCCAGGGATCGACCCTCGACACGCCCTCTCAATTTGCGCTCCGAAGGTCATCCAACACCGACCCGAAAAGACTATCGCATTTGGGTTGTTATGTTTTTAAATGGACCGCCCAACATTGACCGGTAATGATGCAAGGTGATTTAAGAAAAATCTTCGTTACTTTGGGTTGACACATGGGGAGGGATTTCTATATCTACGAGCCGCCGCATGGGCGTGTGGCAGCGGGTGTTAAGACACCAGCCGCGTAAATATGTAAGCGATTAGGTTTTCGGAGGTGAAATGGCGCCGTGTATCATGGGAGTGTATTTATTGAAGACCATTTTTTATTGTGGTCGCTTATTGTGGGCAGAAAGATCGAGTTTGGTTACCAATTTGGCAGTGTATCTCTCTAATTATTATCGCTTCTGTCATACCTAGAGATGTAGTGAGGCATCTTGGTTATATTCTGATATTTTTTAGAGCGACGTAGAGAATATTATTATGACTCCTCACTACATCTCTTGGTCTGACAGATGCGATAAAATAAGAGAGATACACTGCCGAACAGATAGGTACAAAAACTGTCTTTCCGCGAACAATAAGCGACCACAATAAAAATTGAGCTCCACTAATACAATCCTATAATACATGTCACCATTTCATCTCCCAAAGCCTTACAGCTTCACACGGCTGGTGACCTAACCCCTGGACCTCCCTAACAGGGTACTATATAGATGTAAGTGCTGACGAAAAAACAGGGTTTACAAGGATGGTGGATTATTACTCCAACGTTACAGCTTAAATCATGTGTCTCCATAGCAAGGGTCCTCTCGCTCTACCCTATCACCATCTGGTGTTCTGTCTGCTGACAGGTCCCGTACACCACTGCTGTCTCCATCCGCTTTTGTCCCGAGCTTCCTTCTTTGCTTCATCATAGCTGATGTTCTTCACCTGATCCACCAATTTAATTCTTCTCCTTCCTCTCTTTTTCTTACCTTCAATTGAACCCTCAAGTGCCACAGTTATTATACTTTTCCCTCTCATCACATGGCCCAACCAGTTTCCTTTCCTTTTCCTAATTTCCTTTAGGAGTGATCTTCCTTCTTTTACTTTGCTCAAAACATCTTCATTTTTCATCTTATCTATCTATCTTACTTTTCCCATCCTTCTCCACAGCCACATTTCATAAGCTTCTATTCTATTCCTTTCCCTCTTACCTAATGTCCACGCTTCACATCCATACATGAAAACGCTCCATGAATAACATTTAGCTAGTCTCTTTCTCAGCTCCAGATCCAGACTTTTATTGCATAGCAAGTTTTTCTTCTGGCTGAAGGCCTCTTTTGCCATTGCTATCCTTTCTTTTATTTCTGCAATACTTCTCCAGTCGTTTGTCACCATCGTTCCCTACCCTAATGATCTCTTAAATATTTGGTCACAACTCCTTGGTTACCAAAATATGGCAACGCAAACGCTATTTTGTCTCCAGTAAAGCCAAAAAGAAACCCGACATGAACTTGTGAAGTAACAACTCGATCGATCAATGCCTCGTAATATCCTGACATTGATATAATCAGTAATATTGATGAAGACTCTCGGCTTGTGGTCAATTATCTTAAATTTAAATGTCTACGTTTCGCCTAATTTAGTTGCCATCTTCAGGGTTTCGAAATTATCAAAATTCAAACACTTACCAGTGCAAATGTCAGCAACGATTGATCTCTTGACCACATAAGAAAACGTGCATTTTGGATGGCAGAAATTTACTGTCGTTGACACACAAGTACGTTTAGTTTACTTGGGTGTAGAAGTTACCATGATTGGTGCCAACCGGGCACATGCAGTACTAATTCTTATTCTGGTAAACGAATGACGTGATTAAGAGTTTGCAAGGCATAAGGTACATAATTGCTATGAAGATACAGCTCTAATAATGCCCAATTTATTGTTGTCCATCCTCTTTTGTTGATTGTATATTCGACAACATTGTATTTTGTGACAACCAGGCGGTTGTAGCCACCCTTAACAAAGGGAACGGACTTTTGTTTAAAGACCCAGTTTTCGTTTCTATGTATTTAAAAAAAAACTAATAAAGTATGCCACAGAACGTGGCCTGGGTATACCTGCCCTCCAAAGACAACATGGCCGACCGTCCCACAGTGGTCCTTGGCCCATGTATTTCTGGAACATGAAAAGATATTTTCAGATCAAGATGAAATTTAGTGTATGTAGGTTTTCGGGGTCGCTGAATACGAATATGATGCCAAAACAATTGAATTTTTCCATTAAATGTGAAAACTTGCGGATTTCATTTTTTGCAATATTTGTTCGAATAGATTTAATTTAGTGAATATAGGACCGAATTAACAGATAAAATTAATATAGGAATATGTCGGCGGACACTTATGAGTTTTTTGTATGATGTAAATATGTCAGTTACACTTTCCAATAGATTAATTAATGGAATCTCATAGAATGAGTAAACTTTTCACAAATTTTATTTATGTTTTGCGGATTAAAGTACTCTAATGTTCATGATTTTTAATTTGAAATCGAATATAATTACAACTTAACAATAATTATTTACTTAAATATATAAATAGCACAAACTTTCCGGAGATGAATCTAGTTCTTTGAATTACAATCGATGCAACAGTCTTCTGTGTAAGCAACTCCGAAGTTAACGCGTATTTGACTTTCGATTATTAATAGAATGCATACCTTACCTGAGCGTTCTCTTATATTACCTCTAATAGTGAAGGTGCGTGATACCGGTTCAGGATCTTCGAATTCTGATGCGCCATCACTTACTCCTTCCAAGCGTACTGCACAAAATATTTACCTGAATACTTTATTTTCCATATACTGGGACCACTGTGCATCCGTCCCAGACAGTACTCGCTTAGTAGCTTATGCCAAGGCGGCCATTCATTGGTCACTTTGGATAGGCTTTACAACACTCATACTGCTCCGACGCTCAGTCGATTCGCGGGTTGTCTGGCAGAAGGTCCGTCTATCCAGTCTCTCCATATCCTTTGACATGGACAACAATAAATTGGGTATTGGGACAACAACAGCGCACTTCAAATTTTTCTCTTACCAAATTACTAAATATGACTTCGAATCGTGTCGACTTACGAGTCAGACATTTTTGTTTCCTTCTCAAAACTGGCACATAGAGATTTATAACCATTCTTACGGCATTCAATCTATTTTTGTAATCGGCTTTCATTTCTTTTTTTCCCTCACGGCCAACTTCTATAAGTTCAACTCCCTCTCTTTATCTCTCTCTCTCTCTCTCTCCCTATCTCTCTCTCCCTCTCTCTCACTCTCTAGCCCGAAAACCTTCACCAGATCTGCGTGCTCGAGAAATAAAAGTAGTTTCCCTCAAGCTTAAACCAATCAATGTCGACAACTTCACTTCTATGCCCTCACCTGGAGAACTTAGTTTTGCTATACGCGGAAACTTTTTGAAGGAAACTTTGTCATCTGAGAAATCTGGAAGCCAAAGTCGAAATAACCGAAAGGAAACTGCGTTACAGGTCTCACTAATTGCTGTAACTCTTTAAGGCAAAAGCATTTTGGGCCAAAGTTGGTAGAACTTCACCTCTAGGCGAATTACTCGGGTGAGAAAAAAATGAGCTTCCGCAGGCGAACATGTATTGCGTATGAGTATTGAGACCTTGCATTATTTTGGGAGTCGGGATGTGGATATTCTTTCCTCGAACTCGAAGTCGTCGTTCTGTCTTCTTGTTAAACTTACAGATGAAGAAACTGGTAAAGCGGAATACATGTTGAGCGTTGCATGCAATTGGCAATTCTTGGCCAAATTGCCAATCACAAGTAGAGCTCAATAATGATGCGTCGACATAGCAAGTAAAATAGCAAGCCTTCAGATGCAGTTCATTATCTTTGCTTTGCCTTAACTTCTAATATATCGTGGGGAACACACATACAAAACACATGCGGCACAGCATTAAAGAAACTAGGTTTTCTAAGCGTATAACAGGAAGAGAGAGCATTTGGTACGCTGGTCATGAAGATTTAACAAAATTAATTAACTGAATACAAAGAAAAGCAGCGCGTTTCGTTAAAAACTGCTACGACCGAACATATAGCGTCTCACAGCTTTTAGAGTGATTAAGAAGGGAGCCCCTAAAGACTCAGAGGCTACACGCTAGGCGTAGGTTGCTTGACGAATTCAGAACTGGTGCGTTTCAGAGCGACACATAAAATATTATCATGACGCCTCACTACATCTCTAGGTCTGACTGAAGCGATAAATAAGAGAGATACATTGCCAAACAGATAGGTACAAAAGTCTTTCTTTTCGCGCGCAATAAGCAATCACAATAAAAACTGAGCTCCACTAAAAACACTCCCATAATACACGGCACCATTTCACCTCCCAAAACCGTATCCCTTAACATCTTTGCTTTGAGATGAATGAAACAGGTTTTTCACCATTATCGATTTTGCTGGAACTGAGAAATGTTCAATATTGGTATGTCAATGTAGCAAGTAATGAACATTGCGTGACGATCTTAGCCAAATTCGTATTACAAGAAGAGTGCTTGATGACGATACAACTAGGATGTTAGTTGTGAGCATTGCCTACATTTCTCTTGCCCATTGTATACATTACAGCGTTACAGTTACAGCACACTGTATTTAAGTACACATTTAAGTAAAGACAGCATCGACATCATTGAAGAGAAATATCAAAACAAATGATCCGCGCCAATCACTTGAAACGGTGTATTTTAAAATGAGTATTTAAAGAAACTTTGAGATGAATGAAACAGGTTTTTCAACTTTATCACTTTTGCTGGTGTGCTCAAATTTAGATATCAATGATTAATCGGTTTTTAGACGTTGTCTTCCTTAAAAATAAACGATGCCAGATTGATACCTCTTCCGAGTGTATTTATCAATCTGCCCTCCATCACTCTTTTCAATGTATCGTACTGCGTCGGCATACCGTCGTCGCTCATTCGGTACCTTTTGAGATATTAAACGCAAAATTCTGTTCATTTCCTACCATTAGTAGCAGTTTTTTTGTAGTCTGCCTCGCAACAGGAAGGCTCTCTTCTTAACTCTCAACACCCTTGTCTAATGTGTGAGGTTAGTGTACAGTATTATAGTTGCTAGCTTAAGATGCCACCTTTGGTTTTATTTCCTTGTTTTAGCGCCTAAAATTCGAATACATTAAGACTTCTAATTCTACCCGCAATGCATAATCGTTATCTTTGAAATGCAAAAAAAAAACAAACAGGCTAAACTTCGAAGGTCAAAATCAATCGGGCGGGGATCGAACCCTCAATGCTCAAGCTCCAGCGCAATCACACTAACCACTCCGCCACCCACGCTCTGGCCAACTCACTCTTGCTCGACTTCTAATTCTCTATGCATTAATCGCGTCAAACTAGATCTCGGTCACCAGCGACTTTGTAAGTGAAATTCCAAAAATTATTCACCCTACGGCTCAAACCTATCACATCTATCAACAAAAATCACTACAAACAAAGACTTATTCGCTACATCTCAAGTCTGCGCACAGCCAACGCCCAAATACTGTTATGGATCATTCAATCACGAAAGGCCTAGAAGCCGTGAGTAACGGGAAGAATTGGGAAGAGCTGTGCTGAATACGTACATTTTATTATATCTGCAAGAATAATTTTTTCCGTTAGTCTTCTTCTTCTCTTGGAAGATTTAGAAGTAATCGAAATTATTGTGTTTAAATTCATTTATTAAATTCTGTTTCTTTCATAGTCAATATATCCGGTGCTTCCGTTTCCAATGGTTTGGACCCTAACGAAGCATGTTTAAGCTCTAAGATTTCTTCTGCCTACTTATTGGTAGCACTTGATATTTTCAGATCATGAATGCTTTACGCCTGCTGCGATTGATTGAATTCATTTCCTCTTTTTTTTTACAGATTACGCAGTGGTAAGCTTCATATCCAACTTCGATGAGCGACTGGAGAGAAGGTCAAACATTTCTTCACAAGGTAAGCTTCATAACTATTTTACAGGAATATTTATGTGCCTCATGCTATTTTTTTCCACTCTTGTGCGGTCATCGCAGACTTTGTATTTTAGTCGCACACATTAGCTTCTCTAAGATTTCTAAAATTTACAAGAAAATGGAATATTTTATATTCTATCGGCAGTAGAATAAATTGAGTTACTATTTTATTTCCCTTAGATGCTACCTCGTTACTGATCTCTCGTGTTGTATTGGTGGTTATATGTGCAGCAGTGGCTACCTGTTTACGTTTGTACGTCTTGTTTCTTCCAAATATAAATAATCCGACGATGTCGCTGCCAAGGAGTCAAAATATCACGATGGAGCGTGCATTTTTTTCAATTCGTGAAATAAGCGCAAACTAACTTAAAAGTGACGGAAAAATAAGGCACTAATTGTTGAGTGACTTCATACTACCTTCACATAATATCCTTTAGAGTGGAGTAAACTTTTGGAAGCACAAAGCACCGTTTCTGAATAATCTCGTATTGCCAATTTGTTAGTAAAATGCATGAAAAAATTTGGCAATATCCACGGAATATTTATTTCATTACGACTTGATTAATATATTCGAATGAAGGGCGTCATCAAGTCCGATGATTTTGATATTGTAAACGTGATGAGTCCCACTAGTTTTAGCTGAAAATCTGGACTGCAGGACGAAAACTGGTGGCAATAATGCAAAAATTCTATGGTTTATGGTTTCTGGTTGTACGGACAGTCGTTTTTACAAATGCTCGTGCGCCATTCTGAGAAAATGCATTCTGTGTACTCTTTATAGTTGTGGAAAACATAACGGCAAACTTACTAGCGATCTGAATCATACAATGAATGTATATGCGTCAAAACCAGGTATAAATAATTGTCTTTAAGAGAGCGTAAAAATTGAATGAAAGTCGCCGGATCTAAAACGACATCTCAATGGCTTGAAATGAACGCGTAATTCCGCCGATTTAAATTATACATTAAATTTACACGGAAAGAATCTATTCGCTGCCTTTGATAAAGGATGTTTAATTATTTTTGCATAATAAGGGTAGACAAACTTATTGATACAAGTACCTAGCGGAGCCGTATAACTGAAAGGGATATCCATCCGAGAAACAATCAATCGGTTTCTTGATAGCGAAGCGTTTTGATATCGCTATGCATTCGTAATTTTTACGTTTGGGTTCGGATAAAAACTCTTTGTAACCCCTTTAAGGTAGCTTGTTGAGTTAATTTTTAAAGTTCTCGTAATTTAACAAATGTCTGTGAGAAGCCAATAATATTTGAGCAATGGTGAGTTCAATTGATGCTTACGTTAATGAGTCTTGATTTTCAGTGTTCCCCCATATATACTAATCTGCTCGATGTTTTCATATTTACGGCAAATAAGCTTACGTCTGTGTTTTGCGAGATGCTTTTCATGAAAATCGTTTGCACCGTAAAGAGTTGGCAATCAAGAGTCATTTATTTATTCCTTTCAGACATTCGCTTCATACAGACGGCAGCTTTCTGAATTCAAAAATGTCGAATATTTCTCATGTTTCAATATGCCTTTTTACCTCTGATTGATGCTGCTTCCAATCTTTTTCCAATATACCCAATTCTACCTTTGAAAGGACTAATCCTCAGTACCAGTGTTTAGAAACGTATTTGACTTTATTTTTTTATCGGCTGGCATTTAAGAAACTGTCAAAAAGAAATGCTTTTTTAACTATTTAGGAGGCAATTTAGTGCTACACTGGCTTTAGCTTGAAGGCATCTTTTGAAGTTATCTTTTCAAATGGAATACGACATTCTGAATTTTTAAATGTTGAATACTTTTCTTGAATTTTTGCCCATAATTGATGTTGCCTCCCGACTTATTTTTCCAATTGCTCCAATTCTGCCATCAAAAGCAATATTCCTCAATAGCATCGCTTATAAACTTAATTATCGTGATATGTGTGTCAGCTGGAGTTTATGAAACTGAAAAAGAATGTTTTTTCTTACGATGCAGAAAGATTTTTAATCCGGTGCTGATTACCGTATGAATGTGTTTTTTGCGCTATATCTATCTCTTCTCTTTACTGCTCTCTTAAGGAAATCGAATGTGCCTGCACAAATTATTCCATTATAGAAATCTTCAATTTCTGGATCTTGTATATATGAACGTATTGCTTTATTTTCAATTCCCATTTGAAATTGAGGAAAGCGGACTCCACTTCAGATAAAATTGTCCGACATTTTTTCTCTCCATTTTCGCCTGATATTATTTCCAAATATTGCCTACATCTTCCCAAAAAAAAGGACATTGAACATATTTTCTATCTGTTACTTCAATTATTAATTGTGAGATGCATACATCTTCATGTCACCATTAGTAATTTTTATTTATCACAACTTCTATGTGGACAATAATTAAACTCTTGCTACCATCTTTTGAAATGAAGGCCTGTTTTACTGCCATAAAAGACAAGAACCTATTTAAAACCAGGTTAGTATTCATATTGAAAAGAGCCTCGTACTTCTCCTGATTTATTTAACCATTTATTCATTTATCACAGAAATTTCAGCTGTTTTCCCGAAAGGCTTTCAGATGGTTGGTTTGGAATAGGTTGCAATTATTAGATGGTCGACAAAACTTTGCAATAGGCTACTTTTTCCGCATCCGCCCCTTATTCCTCTCCGACGAAATTTCCCTTCTCACAAGTCCCTAATCTGAGTTCCCCTGCCTTACCTCTCAAACATTTGTTTGTCCTCCAAAATACCCCTTTCAATTACTTTGAGGTTACTATCACAACAATAATTATAGTAATATCATTTTTTTGGCTCTGGGAATGATTTCTTTTGGAGAAGGAATGAGTAATTACAGCTCTGACAAAAATAATAACAATCACATTCAAAACATGTCAACTACTTACAAAAATGTTATTAATTCACGGTACTTGTTCACAACAAATATTTACCATTTCATGCTCTATACGTTGTTGCGTTCAAAGAGACAGCATATTCATGAATTTAATTCAAGATGTTTACCAAAATATTAAGTTGCATTGAGATAAAAAGACAGCAAACATTTTTTAAATATTTCTATAGACTTGATATTTTTCAACTCTTGCGGAATCGAATTTCATACAATACATGATTTTACATAAAAAGAGTTATGGTACACGGTTGTTCTGTGATAGAGATAATTTGTTTTTATTTCTGATATTTCGGCTGAAAAATGTAGAAAGAAGTTTCAGTTTTTAATAGTTTGTGCATAAATACTCCCATTTGCAATTTTCTTCTATGTTCAATTTTAAAAAATTTTAATTAATGGTAATGCAGTGTGAGCAATCAATAAAATAATCAATAAATTGAAAAAAATACATTAAAAATTGCACCTGGAGATGTAATAAGCTGTGAAAATCAGTGTACTAATGTGATAAAGTAATTGCGGAAGAGTACGAAGCATCTTTTAAATATGGATTCTAATGTAAGATACTTAAATCAAGTGACGCTTGAGGTCATTAGGTTTATTATTTAATATACTAATTTAAAATGTCTTTTGCTTCTTGAGTGGAAAAAACCATTTGATTTTTTTCTCTAGATTCTAAATTTCCATATTTAGGAGCCAATCAAGTTTTCACTATCGTTAACCGATGCTCGCCCGCTGTAGCCACATGGCTACACACTGACGCTCCGTGTGTATGACGCTATGTAGGAGGAACCGCGAACTTTATCGCAATCGACGTGTCAACACTGCGTTGTTCATGGTCACGATCATCAAAATAATCATCATGATGACCATTTGTATAATACCAAAAATTCGCCAAAGTCGCGCACAAAAATTGTTCTGGGCGGAAATGGGTAAAGAATTATTTTACTTATGGTCACTCATCTTTTCCTTATAAATATATCTCTTACAGCCAGCCTGAAAAATTCACATCCTAAATTTATTACATATCTTAGGTGATATTGAAAAATGAGAATTGGCCAACGTATTTTGAATTCAGAATTTATAGTTGCAATGGAGGTGGATTGGATGGTATACCATTCAAAGCTCCGTAAACGAAGGCTGCTGTCTATTTAAATTTAGTAACTTTAACTGTACCTGTAGTAATGTAACTATTCAGTTAAGTGTACTTTCTTATGTGTGATGTTTTCATTTGGTAAAACGGTTGAACTTCAAGAAAATTACACTCTGAAAATTCGGGTTGGTATGTTTGGTCACGTCTTTTTGCAGTAAGATCATTTTATCAAAGAGAACTCCGAAGCTACCATGAATTCCAAGTACATCCAATGATAATTAATCGTAAATGCAGTTAGGTAACGACTTAAAAAGAAGATGCGAGGTTGAGAAAATTCCATTTATTGAAATACTCCATTATCAGGAATGTGTTCTACCAATCGATTATTTCCTAAACTAAGTTCCATGAAACAAGGCAAAAGATTAATAGTTTTTGAATTATGCGTAGTAGAAGCAGACATGTTGTTAACTAATAATTTGTTTAGTCAATACGCATTCACAAAATTTAAAAGTTCAATTTGTTTTAAGTGAAAGAGTTTGGCATACGGACGTGAAAGACTAAGTTAACAACGCGTTTCGTAGCTTGCTACATTATCAGGTACAACTGTTTATCCTTTGTTTATTGATTGTTGTGATAGTAACCTTAAACAAAAAAGGGGGGTTGGAGAACAAACTAATGTTTGGGAGGGAAGGCAGAAAAATTGGACAGGTGCATCTGTTCCCAGATCTTTCCAGCTCTGCGTCGAATTACGACCATCAGAAGCGTTTCACAGGTAACGCTACGTTTGAAATGCAAAAGATAATTATGATCAGTAAATTTATTTAAACATGTACTTTATTTTACTTGAGTAAAATGTAATATCACGCGATCGCACTGGGTTTGTTTGGTCATCCTCTTTGAAATTTTGTACAATATTTCATCTCAGGAAAAAAAATCCATGGATTGAACTCATCGTCGACTCTCGAAATATTTCAGCTGCAGATATTTAGCCTGCATATTTTGGTATTTCATATAGCCACACTTGATTTCTTTTAATAATTCAACAATGCCACATCCCACATGAAAAAGTGGAATATTTTCCTGAGCAGATAACCGGCCTATCTTTGATGTGCTTCTTGGCTGGGCTCTCATACTTGCTGCCCTTCATAAATCCTTGGCGCGATCATTTTAGCTCTTGGCCCTCCGTTGCGTTCAAACTCGTTCTCAACCCCGTTCGTCGTCGAAAATGAGCATTACCCATGCCTCCAATTCTTGCTCGCTTGCTTCCCAAAGCGCCTTCTACAAACTTTGTGCTTCAAATTTCCCTATCCATCTCCTGACAGTCGCCAAGTTAAATTGTGGCTATACTATCATTTATGTATTTATATGAGAACTGCGTGATTATATTTTTCAAACAACCAAACTAAATGACAGCATTTCTCCCCCGAGATGGGCGAACCCTCCCATCGAAGTTATGTCATTGGAATTCCCTGGTGAGTCTCTCCATTACTATTGGATATGATTTTATCCTATATCCTTGAATATTATATAATTTAATCATAAAAATGCATATTTTATTCATCATCTTAAGAACAATTGCACTTTTTTGTAACTTTATTCCTGTAAAGAATTAAGTAATGCGAGGTTTCTTGGTTTTGGGTAATTGACTCGTTAATCGTAAAAATAACTAAATAAGTAAAGTGTTGTCTTTGGTGACTTTGTGGCAATCCATTTTTAATATCCATTGTCTTATTTATCGCAAAAATAATGTCAATTTACCTGAACCACTATAAGTGACATACCTACTAAGAAAAACCGTGCCAGTTACATGTCGTCCCCATTAATTAGATTGTGTGGACACTAATGGATCGTAAAAAGGAATAATTAGAACCGCTGAATGAGTGAGTGCTAGGAAAAATGCAGGAGACGATAAATTATAATTTTAAATTGCATCGGCAAAAAATAAATGATATTTATGAGGGAATGAATAGAAAATAGTGAAGGGCATTCACAAAAGCCATTGCTTACGAGAAATTATATGAAGTGAAGGTTAATGAAGGGACACTTTTCTAATGTTGATAATCTAAGTGCAACAGAATGTTTCAGTTCTGAGCTAGTTGTGTCTTACTCTTGATGTTTAAGATTTTTAATAAGAGGATTTGAGCATATTTATGACTGCATTTAGTATCAAATGGAGTTTCTTCTTTAAATGGTATGCATATATTTCTTCTTTTCTTCCTGTAATGAACCGCTAATAAATTGGTACCACGGATGACTGAGTGTGCAATGTTGCGATAGCTGAAAATTTTGTCAGCCTTTTCAACTCATTATATTGTTCCTCTATGCAAAATAATTCATGTTCCCAGTCTTGGGAAGCTTAATAATTTGTTTCGTAATAAGTGCCTCCAGCATTTTGCTTTTGTCTATTCATTTACACTATTATAATTCAGTTGGATAAAAAATTGTCGCCAAATCCATATTGAAAATAAGTATTGTACTTTTCCACAGCTATTTATTAAAATCATAAAACGCGTTTCGTAGCTTGCTACATTATCAGGTACAATTGTTTATCCTTTATTTATTGATTGTTATCTTAAACAAAAAAGGGGGGTTGGAGAACAAACTAATGTTTGGGAGGGAAGGCAGAAAAATTGGACAGGTGCATCTGTTCCCAAAAGTTAGTTTGTTCTCCAATACCCCCTTCTTAGCGTAATGTTACTATCGTAACAACATATAAATAAAGGATAAAAAATTGTACCTGAAGATGCAGAAAGCTGCAAAATGAGTTTTATGGTGACAATAAATGACTGTGAAAAAGTTCAATACTTATTTTCAAGATGGACTCGAATATAAAATACTTCCAAAAAGTAACTCCCCAAGGTGTAAAGTTTTTTGTCACCTAAGCTTAAGGGTTATTTTTTAATACCTCCACATGATCTGTACGGCATACGGGTTACAGAATATTTGCACCAGTGCGTTTAAGTGGAGGTATGCACTATCTCGCATGTTACAAATGAGACCTAAGCAGATTTGGTGCACATCAACGTCAGCTACAATGAACGGAAGTTAATGGTGGCACGGATACATCTGTGCTAAATGGATGGAAGGGGTCTTAATAGCGTGTTTCACGGATTTGAGAAGCATCATTAAAGCAGTATTTATGTCTTAGACCTTGATGAATCTTCCTGCGACGTTACACTCTTTGAATCCGACACAATAATGGGCTGCTTACAGATGGATTGGCAATTTTAAGTGGCTTGAATAACACTAGAGAGCAGGGTTTAGGGAGAAAAATGTCACCTCAAGGAGGTAGGCTGGAAAGAAAATAATATCAACCAATGAATTTATTTCCTTCGATAAATATGGCTACAGTTTTAATTTGGATTGGAAATTTACTGACCACATTTTCAGTGGTGTGGTCAGTGTACAATAGAAAATTTTTCTCATACAAAAACAAGGTCTTTACAGGAAATAAAAAGTGAAAGAGACAAATGAGTTCTGTCTTATTCGCATAACCCAAACCGCTTCCTGCGGAATGTAACGTTAAACTTATTACTATAAATATACTATAATTATGACATATTTTTACAAAAAAAACATTAAAAACAATATTATTAACCAAAATGTCACATTGATTACGTTATTTCATCTGAAAAAATATTCTCCAATATTGCGCAAAGTATTTACTTCTCTTAAATGAGCTAGCAAACTTTTTTTACATTATTAAACGAATTAATTGAGCTCCACTTTTTATTGAAATTGGTAATTTGTTAAGGAACATCGGGCCTAAAAACCAAAACAGAGCTCTTAAATATTGACCAATAAACCTTAGGATTCTTGAAATGTAACTCTTATCTTTACTTCATTTTCTATAAAATAAATGTCCGCTTTTAATGTAGAATACCTAACACATTTAAAAACAAAAATATTTTATAAAGGTTGAATTTTTTAAATTCAATATGCAATGGGAATATATACTTCTAAAACGTAGAGGGGAAAATTTTATGCCCCTTGCCGGATTGTCAACACGCAGGAAAATGAACGGGGGTAAATCATTTCATATGTTACTAACGTTTTATATGTGACCATTTGGTCCTAAAGACAAACAAAGTTCTTAAATATTGACTTATTAACCTTAGAATTCTTGAAATATTACTCTTATATTCTTGTTCTATAAAATTACTTTTCTTCTCGCTCTTCTTGTTCTATAAAATACATTTTCAGTTCCACTACTCCCACTTTTGATGTAGAAAAACCCTAGCACTTTTAAAACAAGAATATTTTGTAGAGGCAGAATTTTTAATTTAACTAATAATGGGAATATATACTTTTAAAATGTACAGAGGAAATTTGATACTCCTCGCCGGATGGTTGATATGCAGGAAAATGAACGGGGGTAAATCATTTCATATGTTACCAACTGAAGAAAAAGAAAGTTTCGCGCCCTTTAGTGCCAGCGCCGCGAGGGATTGCCGCAGCATTTCCTGCTCGTGTGCCGCGCGATGCTTCACAAAAGGACGTTCGCAGTGGGAGAAAGAGCTTCTCTCCAAGTGTTCCCCCATTCTCCGCGGGAATATTTATCGCAGGCCAGGTGCGTCTTATAGGTGCCGAACGCACTTGAGGGCTCTCTCTTCTTGGCGTCCTTAGCGGAGAGTTGCTGAAATTAGTCTCTCTCTGTCCCTCCTCCTCTTCATTTTTCTCCTACTCATTCTTCCTCGTTTCCTTGCCTACTCTCTCTCTCTCTCGCCCAATCTCTTCTTAAATCTCTCCCTTTCCTTTCACCTTATGTTTCTTCGGAGGGGAGGAAGCTTCTTGCATCGGCGCCTTATTGTCCTAACATCCTAACGTTTCGCGCCCGTCCAGCCCTAAAGACGAGGAAATGCATCACCCTCATTTACTTTCCCTTCCTTCTCTCGCGGCATTTTATATGGCAATGCATCCTCACTTAGAAAACGGTTACTTTAATATCAAAGTGGTATTTTACTGAAATAATGGAGTAGACGTGTAAATCTAGAGAGTATGACGCAATGAATAAGTATGCGGACGTACATAGCGATTCAAGGTGTTGCTATTAATACTACTCGGTCCTGCTGAGCAATATGACATTAACTGCATCATTGTTGGTTCCGAGTTCCGAGTACCTGAAATTAAGGAGGAAAAAAACGAATGCTGCCAAATACTCCTTAAATTGTGGGGTCCTTGAATGGTACCAATTACCAGAAGAACTCACATATCCATTACCAAGTAATGTAAATAGTTTTAAAAAAATGTAACTCATAGAAAACGAGTGTGTCCGATGTTTTATGTATGTATACGTATTTTTTAAAAACTTTTTCATCATTATTTACAGCTAAACAAATGTCATATTGCCGACAGACAATGTCTAATTGCAATATTAATGTCATAAATATAAATGATATAAATAAATAAATTCGAGTTATTGCTTGCTAAAGTTTTCACTTTCGAGTCTTCGATTCTTCATCAAGTCCACCTTCGAATAGATTCCAAGCTTAGTTGATGCTCAGATTGCTAGTGCGGGAACTACGAAATGAAGATAAATTGTAAAGGAACAATAGTAATGAGACTCTCTGTGAGAAATACTTGTAGTTTCTGTTATCTGGCCTAGAAAACTGATATACTGTAGAAACGGTGAAGCAGAACGTGATATCTGGAAAACGGCTACAGATACACTTTTTGGTTTGATTTTTACAATCTTCCAGGTTGAAAATAATAAAATCAATTCTAATTTGTTAAAATTTGTCATTTTGTCAGTTGCTGCCTTTTGGCTTAGCAGAACAGTATAGTAGTCGTCATCAATGGTCGTTCAATCCTAAGATTGGTTGACTGCAGCCCTCCACCTTTCTCTATCTGATGCTGGTTCCTTTACCTTCTGGTATGTCTTCCTAAGTACTTTCCTCTTTATTTCGTCCACGAACTCATTCCTGGGTCTTCCTCTGGGGACTTTTCCATCTATTTTACCTTCAATTATGTTCTTCACAAATCCATTGTGTCTCAGGGTGTGTCCAATTCATCTTGTTCTTCTTTCCTGTATGGTGTTCCTTATGGTCCTTTCCTCTTCTACTCCTCTTCTACATTTCATCGTTTTTTATTTTGTCCGTGCATTTAATCTTCAGTGTCCTCCTCCAGCACCAGAGTTCAAAGACTTCTAGTCTTTTCTGGTCATCATTTCCAATGTTTCATGCTTCCGATCCGTAGAGTGCTATGCTCCACACGAATTCTTAGTATAGTAGTACAAGCCAGTTTTCTTAAAGTAGACAGGCTGAGAAACTTTCTAGATGTTTTCAAGTGCATGTAGCTATCTCATTATACGTTTCCGTTTTTCACTCCGGCATACTTCCTATGTTTCTTCATCCCATTTATCAAGCCCATTTTCCTTCTTACTCACCAAACAATCTCTTATAACGGCCGTCAATACCCATTCGCCCCTCCTTACCTTCTCCAACCAACAACTCTGTCTCATCCCAGTATCCGCTAGAAGATTCCTCCATCATTGTATCAAACACATACTCGTTTGTCTTCCTCTCCATCCATTGTACTCCCCCCATTCTCCTGCACACTCGTATCTCAAATGTCTGCCACCTTTTATCGTCCTGTCTTGTCGGAGTCCCCACTTCTGTTACATACAATGCTACACTCCATATTAAACTCATCGCCAATCATTATTTATATTTTTGTGCATGGTCTCCGTCGTATGCTCTCTCCTATCACAAGTTGAGAGGCTAACTTAACTCGAGAAACAGCGAAAGTTTTGCTTGTACTCCATAATTCATATATTCCTTAAGTTAACCCTTGAAAGATTCTCAAAAACCCTTGCTCACATTTTATTTTTGTGTCCATTAAAAAAAGTTATGAAGATAACCATTTGTGATTCAAGAAGTGCTAAAAAGCCTGCCTTATTTTTACTAGCAATCCCAATGCTGCAAATAAGGCTCCTATTGTAGTAAATATCTTCTCGTGTTAGGAGCAACTCGCACTACTTGGTTACTCCAATCTTAAAATAAATAAAACCCTTCGCTCCCATACCTACCTCTTTTCATTCTTGCATCGAACCTGACTTGTAATAATTTCCAAATCATCGAGACAGACACGTAAACTATGGTAAACAGTCACATTTAAAGGTCCTGGGATTTATAACTAATATGTGCGACCCACTGAGGGAAATCACTTGACCGGGCTTCGGCTAACACATTTGACTAAAAATCCGAATGTAAAACCGTTCAATTCAAACATTATTTTCATTGTTGTTTTCATGTATATCGACGATTCTGTTCGCGTGACAGCGTGTATTATCAACAATAGGTATATTCTGCTCTGATTTGTAAGGTATTAAGACCCTCATAAGAGAACGTGTTGCATTTGTCCTCCATGACAGTTTATTGACAAGAACAGCCAGCTATAATGATTTCCTGAGATATAATGTGCGCTGGAGGCGAGGTAATATAGTTTTTATAAACTAACCTGATATTTTCTTTGAACTAAGGTAACTTGATTGTGTAACTGGCAAATACATCTTAATACAATCAGGATATCTTCATTCGATTCTCGATCAATTAAACTTATTTTTTTGAAAGCCTATCGCACCCCTTTACAAACTAGTTATAGTGCTCCAACAGTCTAGCCTCTCAACACCGGTCACTGTCTGAACAAGGAACCATTGGCTTAAAATATTCGTACTTTTTGGCTCCAATGCGGCAGGGAAAGATACGGCGTGCCTTTCTCCCGGCCGGCGTGGATTGGAAATAGACTCCGCTCTTATTCCTTGGGGAGGAAGTGCGCTCTCTTTGACTCACCTTTCCTTTCCACCTCCCTTTATCTCATTTTCTTTCTCCTTCCGTGCTGTCACGGCAGCGCATTTCGCACGCCCTTGAAGGTTCATTGCTGACACGCGTGCCTCACCACGACCCACGCCATCCAAACATTCTCGCTTTAGAACGCTTTATCATCATCCCACTTTCTTACTGATCTTGCGCCTGTTCCCTTCAGTGCTTGCTCACATTATTCCATCTCTATCTTGTCCCACCCTATTTTCCTTGGCCCACATACAGCCCTCTTCCACCTCAAAGCATATCTCTGGCAATCTTTTCTGTCCTTCCATTTATCTATTCTGTGCTTGCTGATGTGAAAGAAAAGATAAATTACACGCAAATGGCTCATTACAAGGATTGGTGGTCGAAAATAGAATTGTACTTGATAAGACAGCTAATATGGTTTGGAAGGTCAGAACTGGTGTGTTTCAGAGCGACACGGAGAATATTATCATAACGCCTCACTGCATATTTACCTCTGACAGAAGCGACAAAATAAGAGAGAGACACTGCCGCACAGATCGGTACAAAACCTCGTTCTTTCCGCTCCCATAAAGCGATCACAATAAAAAGTGAGCTCCACTAAATACACTCCCATAATACACGTCACCATTTCTACTCCCAAAACCTTGCATCTTTACTCGGCTGGTGACCTAACACCTCCTATCACAGGCCCATGTGGTGGTTTGCAGGGTAGTATGTGGATGTGGATGGTATCCGAAAGAAAAATATTGGTCTCCTGTTGTGATTATAAATGAATATCTAGCACCGTGTACTCATGTAGTGAAAAATATGCCACAAAAGTTATAGAGGAGAAATTTCCTTCGTAGAATATCATGCATGTGGAGCTATAAATCTAGATTCAATCCTACTAATTCAGATGTATCAACATGACTAAAAAATATGTTAAAGAAAGAAAGGAAGTTTAAATGTTATGTCTCTTGTGTCTGATTTTAATGATAAGAGCAATGAGCATAGATCTTATTCAACAAAATACAGGAGAAATTCCTTTACATAATGTCAATCAAATGTAAAAGTAAATTAATGAGAATAATTGCCCAGGAGGTGTTTTGTGTCGGACTGTACCTCTTATTCCTGTTGAATACTACAAGCGTGCTTGAGCCCGATTTCAAGCCAAAGGCCTCACCTATGAAGGGATGCCTCTTATTTCCCAGAATGAGTTCGGCCAAATCTTTTCTGGTCAGTTTTTCTAATGGCCCATGCTGCGGAATCATAGAAAGCTACGCTTCAAGCGAATGTTTTCACACACACCTTCCTAAATAGTACAAACTTCCACCGATATTTCCCTTAATGCCCCTTTTAACTCGGTATAACTTAGATTTCAATACGCCAAGAGCATTTTAATTAGGTTGGATTAAGTCTTCCACAAGAAGGAAAGACGCCCTTTTATAATTAGCCAGGTAGTGAATATAATGAAATTTAAATCAGCGTTGTGTGCAAGATGTCCCTGCTGGAGTCGTGCAACAAAAGCTCACTGAGTACTGAAGGGGTGTGAAAAGTTCTTATGCCGGATATTTCTTGCTACGTAATATGAAAACGTGTTGCCAGATCCTCATCCAGATGGTAATGTCGGCAAGGATAGGTTTATGTGTTTTCCTCGACCTTTGAAGGTGCTTAAATCTTCATTTCCCTTATTTACTCCCCTCAGCGATTCGCCCGCGGCTTTCGCAGCTCTTCCTCACCTTAATCCCTCCCGCGCGTTGACTCGCCTACCCCGCCACCAACTCTAATCTCCCCGAACTCATTCATGGAAATAAAGGGCATTTCTTCATAGGTGAGACATTTAATTTGGAATCGGGGTCATGGACGCTTGTTGCGTCCAACAGGAATGAGCGATTATATCCTAATCGTGACCGTTATTGATTCGCCATTTATTTAAAAATATTCATCATCATATGATGCAAACTTTTCGGTAAATATCAAAGAAAGTATATACTTATTCATTCATATATGTGTATGAATTAGTGCGTATTTCTGTAAATTTATTTCCTGAAATGTTTGCATCTCATAACGGCGAATACTTCTTTCGCAAAACATAGGTTTTTGTTCGAAACTCTATCCTAATGATTAAAGCCACATATTCTTTGCGCCGTGACTACTTGCGCATGAGTTTTTCTATACATGGAGTTACGTAATTTAGCTGGCAATGAAGACGAAAAATTGCCTGAAATAAGTTTTTTTTAATCGGTTTTAAAATCGTATCCTCCCAATTTAGAAAGCAATCGCGTTGGATATTGCAGTATTGCCTCAATATGAATAGTTGTAAGCTGTGAGCTGTACGCTGCTTGTTGTATACAGCAGAAGAGGTACAGTCCAAATCGGGACCACCATCGACTCGCCATTTATTAAAGAGATATTCATCATTTTATAATGCAAACATTTCAGGAAATACGAACAAAAGTATGAACTTATACATTTATATATTGTAACATAATATCTTTTCCTATTTTATATAATTTAAATTCATGGTTTTATGCATAAACTTAAGCCTCCTTTTATTCATTGTCGCGAATACTTCCCTTCCACGTACTCACCTCGCTGGTATTACTTTGCTTACCATATTTCTCCTTCCTGGTCTCTCCTGGCTAGTCGGTAAATAACCATAAGATCAACATATTAAGTTCCTAGTACCACAATTTAATGACACATTAAATAGTACGCTGGCACAGAATTTCAATGGTTTTAATTTAAACTTGCTAAACTTTTATAAATGTTAAGGACGATTTAAGTCACATATTTTTCAGTCCGAGGCAACTAACGTACGAGCTTTTCTATTAATGTATGTACGTATTTTAGCTGACAAAGAGGCAACAAGACATCGTTTCAACGGTTACAATTTAAACACACCAATAGATTACCCTTTGTACTTCTTGTTGAGAATCTCATGCCATTACCTTAGTAAAACTGGTTAACAAAACACGATAATAGATATCTTTTAATATATAAATGAATTCACATTGAATCCTCTTGTTCACGAATTGAATGAATTTAACCTTACCTGTATTGCATGTTATAAATTATTATTATTATCCTTGGTTGAATATAAATTGTCCTTAAAATTAGTTACAAGTATCCCTTCTGGGCCAAAATGCTAATTAAAATACAAAAGAAAGCTGCTCGTGGTGTTAGAAACTTCTGCAAGAAATCGTATAGTGTTTCACAGCTTTTAGAGGGAGGGAAGCACTTAGAGGCTGCGCGCTAGGCTTAGTTTGCTTTGGAAATTCAGAACAGGTGTGTTTCAGAGCAACAGAGAGAATATCAATTTGACGCCATACTGCATATCCAAGTCCAATGGAAGCGATGAAATAAGATAGACTCATTACCGAACAGATCAGTACGAAAATTTCATCTTTTTACGCACAAGTCACCATGATAAAAACTGAGCCCCAGTTCCAGTACTCCAATAATGCCCTTCAACATTTCTCTTCCCAAAACAATATCCTTTACACCTTAATAAGTTTTTTTAAATTAAGTTTTTTTTTAAATTAAGTCGGCCCCGGTGGCGGCGGGGTAAAGTCCTCGCCTGCTAACCCGAGGGTCGCGGGTTCGAGTCCCGCCTGGGTAGAATATGCCTAGGACATGGGTGTTTGTGCATGTAAACTGGGTTGGGGGAAGAGGGGACGGTTCTGTCCCATCTAACCCAGGATAAATAAAAATATGAGGAAATATGAGGAAATATGGCTGGTTTTCTAATATCTAAGGTTACACTCCCATGTGGCGGATCACAGGGTCGTGTGTTGATAATTCATCCGCCATCCAGCTGCACCCCCTTACCTCACCCCGCTGCATCCCCTTGTGTCATTCGCTCAAGTCTTCCCCGTTACCTCATTCCAGCCCAACCCCCTCACGCCCACTCATTCTAGACAATTTCATTTCGCCTCTGTTTACACCCACGGGAAATCCCTCCTTTCACCTGACATCCCCATTCTCCCCCCCCCCTTTCCTCCTACATTACGGTCATTTGTACCCTTATGCAAATCCCGAAAGCCGCCGCTATGGTAATTGTATGCAATTCTCGTCTATGACCACGGCCTTTCGTTGGTGTTTCTTTCATCTTCTATCCCATTCTCATTCCTCTATTTATTTATTTAATATGTTTCAAGTTCGCCTAACAAAAAGAATTACAGAGCAAACATTATCATATATTACATACAATCAATTTGACGTATAAAAATGTGTATAAAGAGAAGTGCTTACAACATGAATTTATAATACAATGTTATTTAGCTGAGAACTGAATTGGCTTCTCTAAATTGTCCATCAGTTGTTCTCGCTGGATGTCTTTGAATTTGAATGCTATGACCGTTTTTACTTTGAAGAGAGAAAATGAACGGGAACTGAATATACAAGGTTTGTCCTGAAAGTAATGTCAGTAAGTCCATTAAAAATCATTTATTGAATTTATCGTTACAAGTGTTTAAAAATCTTCAAAATAGGCTCCTTTTGCGTCCATACATCGGCTTCAGCGGGACGTCCAGCTCTCGAATGCGTTGCGGCAGGCCTCCTCCGGAATGTTCTTTAACGCTGCGGTGCAAGCTGCGTTGATCCCGTCCACTGTCCCGAAATTGCTGCCTTTCAGGGGTGTATTGAGGCGTGGAAACAAAAAAAGGGATATACGGGGGCTGGGAGATCGTTGGCACACCTGCTTTAACCAGGTAGTCGGTGACGATGAAGGCGCTGTGGGCGTGCGAATTGTCGTGGTGCAACTCCCAGTTGTCTGCTATGTCGGGCACTTTTGGAACCATTTTGGCGCACACCTTCCGCATGCCGATACGGTTCGTAACGATCTCGTAAAATTGATTTTTCGGAATGTTTATCATGTTGGCCATTAAACGAACACTTTATCGTCGGTCTGAGTTCAACAGTTCCCTCACTCGCGTCAGATTGTCGGCCGTGGCGGTCGTGGATGGCCGTCAGGCGTGGTCCTCATCGTCGACCTCTTCCCGGCCTTCCGAAAAGGCCTTGTGCCGCCGAAACACTTGCCGATCTGACAGGGCATCTTCTTTGTAAGCAGTCTTGATCATAAAAACAGTTTCCGTAGCGGTCTTGCCAAGTTTTACGCAAAACTTGATCGCAAATCTTTGTTCTAACGAGCGCTGCATTTTCACTTGCACAAGATCAAAAAACAACTCTCACAGACAGGCCCGTTCCCTCTCTCCGGATGCTCGGAGCACACTGAGCGACGGAACGCTTTGGTTGGGGTTTGGTTGAGTGGGGTTCCCCCACTACCAGTTTCAACCTGTCCGATCGCGCCCCGACGTACAGTCCCGTCACAATAAAATCACTGACATTACTTTCAGGACATAACTTGTATTCCACTATTTTTTGTTTTTTTCTGGTTAAGTTATAGGAAATGATGATAACATCCGAGAGTAGGAAAAATTCTTGGATTGAAGGTAAACATTGGGATAACTGAAGTAATGAAGGCAGGAAAAGTAGAAGGAGAACAATGTCTCCATTGATGGAAAAAGGCTAGAACAAAAGCCATCCTTTAGATACCTCGCTTGTAGTATAACATGGAATGGGAGTTGAACTAAAGGAAATAAGATGTAGATTTTTACTTCTTCTTCAGCCTTGAGGGAAAGGCAGCCTTCATTAAGTGAACCAACTACCTTCAGCCACAGCAATTAACATAGGCTTGAGGATAAGATTTGCTAAATGTTTTATTTGGAGTGTTGTGCTTTATGGAGCAGAAACATGGACAGTCAGGAGGAAAGAGGAGAAATATCTAGAGGGTTTTGAAATGTGGCCATGGAGAATAATGGAAAGATTAAAATGGAGTGATAAGGTGAGAAACGAGGAAGTGCTAACAAGGATAAATGAGAAGGGGAATATTTAAAGATTAATGAGAAAGAGGATGGCAAACCAGATGGAATACGTCCTTAAGAAAGATTGCCCGCTGAAAAGAATATAATAATCGAGGGAAAGAGAGGTTGACTAAAACTCTATGTTGACGGATATGATGAATGTAAGGAGTTACGAAGAGTTGAGGGAGGCAGCACAGGGTAGACGAGCTTGGAGGGAGCAGTTCAATTGAAACCTGTCTGAGGACAGAGTCACCTTAGACTGACCACCAGAAGACTGCTTATGTTTCAGCATCCTGAGCTATCGTAGAATATAGAATTCCTTAAAAAATTATCACAGGTTTTTACGCAATGGTAGTTATAGACAAAATGTTGGAATGACGGATATATTATCGGTATTTATTTTTGTCCATTAAAATCATTAATTATTATAATATTATTATTAACAATTGGTGGCAATATTTTCAATAATTCTATTTTTTGACATAATTTACTTCTTTTAAACCATTTTTGGCAAATATAGCGTTCGCTTTACATAGAAATTTCTTCTCTTCCTTGGTTTAACTTTCTCTGGCATTCATGAAAATGTGACATCATGCCTTAATCGCGTACAAATAGTGTGGAAGGTTGGGTTATTTTGTTCAAATGAAACAGAGATGTCAAACGTTATTGACAAGAATTTATTCCACACTATAAGTTTTAGGAAATCGACAAAGGTTTAGTCACTAAAGACCATCTCCGAGGTTTCATTTCTATGTATTTTTATAAAATAGTCCATGAATCTGATAAAATGGTCGGTGTTTAGAAATTGAAATGTGGACTGAAAACCTTTTTTTATTTCTTCTATGAAGATCAAAAGAATTCCACTAACTGAAGCCTAAAACCTTCTTTGCTATAGTCCAAGTTTTTTTAATATTCGGTCATTTACAGATTTTTTTAATACTATGGAATTTTAATGAAATGAAGTCATTTTATGGCGGAGAAAATTTTGGGAAGAGCAATATTTTCATTGGTTGATCCTTAAGACTAATTAGTTTTCGTTTCCCTGAATTTCCAAATAAAACCCGTATTTTTTCATGATTCCCAGGAATCCTTATTTCTTGAAGGAAGTTTCTGTATAGGACGCCGCAGGTTAGCTTTCAATTTAATGATCGCTTATTTGTAGTAGCCTTGTTTCTAAGGGAAAATTCGCTAACATATTCAGTTTCTTCGCCTTTGTTGTGTATCCTCTGGGTCACCCCTGTTTAATGGAGTCGGGGTGGGAAACTTAATTAGGATTTGCTCTTTATGAAATTTTTTAAATTCTTAATTTGATTCTTTTACACTCCTATTGGTTGGCATCATAAGGAAACAAATTATTTTGATTCAGACCGTTGGTAATTTATTTACATTATTGTAAATTTTGAGTGAATACCTGGCTTTTGTACGAAATTGCGTCCTTCATTATCTTGCATCTGAATATACTCTAAATTTAATTTCTCGTCTATTTTCAATGGTTTAAGCGCCGTGTTTGAGCTGCATGTCTTGAATGCCGTTTCTTTGAGTTCGTTTACCGGTGATGAATCACGCCCCTTACAATTCCTTGGCATTTAGCAGAAAACTTGTCTTTATTGCGCTATACTCTCCTTTGCTTTTCTTCTACAAACCTTCACCAATGCAGTTCTCATAAGTTCTATTCGGAAGACTATTCTCTTTACAATGGTGTTGGCTGACGACGTTTATTAGATCTTACGGCATACACCGGTAAATTAATAAATAGGAATAAACTATGGGAAATTCACAGCAGAACGGGCAGTTTCAAAATGTCATTTTCCCGCGAATGATTTAAGTTGATTACGGCCGCCAATGATTCTTTGAAGAAGATTTGCCTTTTGGTAGTTTAACTGGTTCATTGTTATACACTCTAATGCTGGAACCCTTATATGTCAACTTGAACTACAGCACGCTGCTTTTAGTTAAGCTTTTGCACATCTGCGCGTTAAATCAGTTGCAAAAATATTAATACAAATTGTCTTACATCGTTATCATCCTTATACTGAAGCTCATGTTTGTAATATTTCATCTCTTTAGAAGTTTTCTCAGGTTTTTGATAATGTGCCAGTAGTCTCAGTGACTTAATCTTTGATATAGTATGTTGTAAAACATGTTGGTGATAACTCACCCTCTGTAACCTGCCCTTGCGATGGCTCGCAGGGTATTTTGTGAATATTGAAAATCTGCCACTCTCTCCATCTCATATTCCTTCTGCCCACCCCTTCCGGATACACTCGTAACCCATAGCAACGGACTACCCTTGCCGTATCTTTGGTGTATTCCTACACTCCCTCGGTCCGTAATCGCCGAATATTCAGGATGCTTTTGTATTTTGTACTTACTTGTTCGAAAAGGACGTCGAGATAAATCCATGCTCCGCTGTAACCGGTCGACGTCAGCCATCGAGCGAACATCGTCATCACCGAGGATTAAATTTTTCATTCCATTGTCTACCTCAATTGGAGAAGGCGTAATCGTTACGCTTTTGTTTTCCTACATATGTACGAGGATCGTTTCACCCTCATGAGACACTTCATAGCGACTAAGGTACAAGATAAATTTAATTATATAGCAGAATTTAATTGATTTATCACTTGAGAAAGCCTAAACTGACTTAATCCATTAGAGCTCAGCATCTTATTTATAGGAGAATTGTTTATCAGCAATTCCTCGCCATATTTCCATTATATTTTCAAACAATGCACCAAATGAGCCACATATAGACTAATAAAGCTGTTCTATCTAACATTTGTTTCTGTACTTCAGCTCTGTGACTTTTGTCACGGAAACTACGCTTCTGTGACTAAATAAGAGACATATTCTATAAAAAATTTCATAATGGGAGCTTGCTTTTTATTTACTCAGAGAAGTACAGATAATTAATGTAACTTATATTTATTGCTGATATTTTACAAATATTTCTTGTTTTTCAATAAAAAATTGACGATAAATGTCACTGTCCTATAAATTGAACGCTGGGCGTTGGGGTTTTTGTTTCTATTCCAAGGCGTCCTATAAGTAAAACAGTTAATTTTTTTAAACTGTAACTCATATAGCAAAAATAAATGTTACAATGCCTTTTGGTTGGCAACATACATACATACATACATACCCATAACGCCGTTCCCTTCCGGGGTAGGCACAGTCAAAATGTTTCACCCATTAATACATAATTGTACACCTAACTCTGCTTCAATAATTTCCTCCATACTGACCTATCCTTTCAAACCTCTTTTGCCTCAATTACCCCTATACACTGTTTCATACACGCCCTCCTGTTTTTAAAACTCCTAATATTCCTCCTAAGAATTTCCTCAACCACATTCAACCACAACTTTCTCGGCCTACCTCTACCTCTCACACCATTCATTCTACTCTCATATATATGTTTTGTTATTCGACTCACATCCATTCACTGAACATGGCCAAACCAACGAAGCACACTCCTTTCATATGCGTCCATTACTGGAGCATTTAACCCACATTCATTCATGACCCACTCATTACTGACCCTATCCATCCTACTTTTGCCGCAAATACTCCTCAGATAACTCATACCCACGGCGTTTAGTCTACTCTTATATCTATTCTGATGTACCCATGTTTCACTACCATATAGCCAAGAGGGTAGAAGTACTTTTTTGTACACGGAAATTTTCGCTTCCTTAGACAAGCACTCAATCCTTGATATGCTGCACATGCTACCTACCACTTTCCTTCCAGCATTCGCACGTCTCTTTATCTCCTCATCTATTCTTCCATCTTTCGCATACATCTTACCTAAGTACACAAAATCATCCACCTGTTTAAATACTTCACCATTCGCCCTCATCACACAGTTATTCTCCCCATTCTCCTTTTCAAAAACTAATACTTTTGTCTTGCATGCATTTACCTTCAATTCCATGCCCTCCGTTGATTTATAAAACTTATCTAGGAGCTTCTGTAATCCCTGTTGACTGTCTGAGATCAAATAGCATCATCCGCATGTAGAAGAACTCGCACGTTTACATTTCCAATCTAAACACCTTCGTTTTCACTACATGCGTCTCTAACACATTTATCCATAAATACATTAAACAGCCATGGAGGCATTACGCATCCTCGCTTTACAACCCGATTTATTACAAACCAATCACTCACAGCCCCGTTAACTCTTTACTTGCCTTACTTTTGTCATACATGGCCATCATAACATTCAATAACGGCCCATTCACTCAATAGTCTCTCAAAACCTTCCGCAACATCTTTGTATTTACTCTGTCATATGCCTTCTCTAATTTTATGACTAATATTTTGCTGAACACTTTTCCTGGGATACTCAACAAACTAATGGCGCGATAATTATTACATTCGGTGTTTCCTCCCTTCCCTTTGTACAACGGAAAGGTGATAGCATTATTCCAAGCCGCTGGAACAACAGAAACCTGTAAGCATAAATTGTATAGTCCACGCAGTCTACAAATAAGTAATGTACACCCACACATCAACATTTTACTGGATATCCCATCTATGCCTGCAGCCTTCCCATTTTTCAATATTCTCACAGCCGTTGTGACTCCTCCTCACTGATATCCTTTTCCATCATCACATTCTCACATACCACTTCACAAGGCTTATCCTCAACGCCTGCAATATTATTGTAGAATTCTTCAAAATACTCCCTCCAGCAGTCCCTGATATTGCTCTCGTCCCACATGATCTCTCCACTTTTGTTCTTTACCGCATTCATTCCCCTACCTTCACCAATCTTAGCCCTTTATACCCACTTCCAAAACAGCTTTTTATCACCTTCAAAATAACTCTGCATTTTGTTAGCTTCATCCACACGCATTCTTTCTTTGCTCTCTTTCACAACGGTTTTGCATTCATTCTTTTTCTTTCAGTAAATCTCAAATGCCTTAGTACGCTCTTCCTCAGATTTGGCAGCCTTATCCTTCATATCCTTGTACGCCTCTTTCTTTTCTCTGACTGCAATTTTCACTTCTTCATTTCACCAAGCATCACCTTTCGTTCTTCTTACCACTGCTTTTCCGCATACACTCTCAGAACATTCCACAATCACTCCATTTAAACACTCCCACGCATCATTTACGTTCTCATTTCTGATATGCTCGTCCCATTCTCTCTGCTTCAACGATAGAACATCCTCAAGCATGCAACCATACCGCATTCTTACCTCGCTGTCTACTTTTCCACTTTTACTCTCAACTGCTTACGCGCAACATTCTTCCTTGGTACCCAATTTCTGCCCAGATTCACTTTGGAGAGTACCAAATAGTGGTCTGTTCCACATTCAGCACCCCTCATCACTCGCGTGTCCCACACTAACTCTCTCAATCTCTCATCATACACAACGAAATCAATCATGCTTTTACAATCGCCCCTTTGCCAAGTACTCATATGTATTCTCTTATGTTTAAACCATGTATTCGACACAAATAATCCTTTTTCCAAGCACACACTCACCAAGTTTTCACCATTATCATTCACTCGGGGGTCACTAAAAGGCCCAACCACTCTCTCAGATGCATCCCGCTTCGCACCAACTCACCCATTCATGTCACCTTGTAAAATTATTCTCTCACCAGGATCACATTCATTCAAAACCTCTCTCAGTTTTTGCCAAAACTCATCTTTCACACTGTCACTCTCTCCATTCACTGGTGCATAGCACGCCACAATTACAACTCTCCTAATGCCTACTTTCATGCGAACCCAGAGCAATCTGGAGATACTAACTCGTACTTCCTTACTAGCAACTTAGGTCTCTCATTAAGAATGAGTCCTGCACCTTGACTGCCGTGTACATTATCTTCAACTCCGGATCACAATGCCAGACTACCGCCATCTAATGGTTGACAAAACTGTGTTTATTGTGAAAATCTCGAAAAATTCCAGGGAAAGTTTTTTGGCGTTAAAGGGTTAATGTAACCTCGACCTTATAACGGTAGAATGAGATTTTTCGATGTTTCTGTTTGCTCGGAGTTAGATATATTCATTTTATGTTATGATTATGGACATGTGAATAACGAATGCATGTGAATATTTTATCAACGCATGTAATTTTTCCATGTACCAGTCTTTCCTACCTCGCTATCTTGGATGACCAAAAATTATTAAAAATAACGGCGGAATTTGGGGGAAATAACACTACCCTTTTGACAGATTCATATTCCCACTTACGAGATTTCGGTTTTTACGATGGAACAATGTGGGGGGAGGGCAAAAAAATAAAAACGTTTCTCGAACCATCCCGCCCACTCTCTTTACCCATACCATGGTATCCGGATGGTACGGAAGGGGTATCTCCAAATTACAAACGAATTTTATGCCCTCTTCCTCATAAGACCCCACCCCCTTCCTCACCAGGATTTTTATTGCTGTTATTTTTTCATCAAGCTCGGAAAAAATCTCGCAGGGTGGGTGGAGAGGTTCCTCAAGGGTATAGGGTAGGGAAGGGTATAAATGGCTCAACCTTTATACCTCCCCTCCCGCGGGCATTAGCTGCCTCATCTGCAACCCTTCATATAACCCTTCTCCAACCAAATCCCGTGCCTCTCATATACCCTCTCCTTCCCTTTACCCTGGCTTCTCTTTCCCCCCAAGCGATCCTTAATCTACTTCCCCCCCTTTGCCTCATTCTTTCAAACCCCTCCCCAGCTATAAAGAGCTCCTTTTCCAATCTAGATTTCGTTTTTATTAATTCTTCGATACCCTGATTTCTCTCTCCCTGGCGCCGCATCGCCACCGTCGCTTTTTCCTCGTAGGGTATATATTTGGAAGAAAGGATTCGACGAGTCCGCATCCAAACACTTTACTTCAAACTGATCTTAAGTCCTGAATTACTTTCCAAGGCTGTTTCTTTTTGTATTTCGAACCTTTAATGTTTTTTTTTTACACCCGCCATGCAGTTGCACATACAGTCTCATATATGTATGTACCTGACTTGAAATTACACTGTGTAAAGAGGAGAATTGCAAGAATGCATGCTCATTATGAGCGCAAGATGGCAAAAGAGTCCTAAATTATTAATTACTGCATGCCATGTTGAATAAATAAAATATAACATAGGTAATTGAATAATGAAATGAACAATTTGTAGTGCTTTATATAAGGGATGAAAATGTTGCGACATTCGTTACGGAATCAGTGTAACGTCCGATACAAACTTAATCATAATATTCGGAATAATTTAAAATAAAATCGATTCTAATGATTGACTAAAATTTATCTTTGTATTATATGACAGAAGACAATGTAGTGGACGATGGCAGAAAAGGATTGAAAAAGGATAGAGAGTTTAGAAATGTGGATTTGGAGGAAAGTGCTTAACATCAAGTGGTCTGATAGGGTTCGGAATGAAGAGGCTTTGGAGAGAATAAAAGAAGGAAGAAAGCTCTTAAAGACCATTGAAGATAAGAAGATCAACTGGATGGGATATGTACTGAGAAGGAAATGTTTGTTACGAGATTTAATTGTAGGAATGGTGGATGGAAACCGCAAAAGAGAAAGGAAGAAAAGAAAGATGAATGATGACCTGAAGGATGGAGGGAATTACAGAGAATTGGCGAGGAGAGCAGAGGACAGAGAGAGAGAGAGAGATGGAAGCACCAAGGACCTGCGAAAGTAGACGACTAATGATGATTATATATGGCAGTAATACTTTTTTTTGCTAGGTACCGTTGAAGAACAGAATTTTTGTTGATTTCTTTGTACCCACCGTGGCGTGTTTAGAATTGTGTAACACCAGTTTCACATCATAATTATTGACTGTTCTTCAACTTCATCGAAAAATCTGCTGTTTCAAGACCAAAGTTTTCTTAAGCATCTTAGGCTTTCTCTAAAGGTAAATCAATTGAAGTCTGCTATATAATCATCCCGTTCCCTAATTGTTATGAAGGGTCTCAATGCTGGTAGGGTAATTCTCGTAAACATGTATGCAGACAAAAACGTGCCAATCACGCTGTTTCCTTCGTTTGAACAAATATCAATATTAAACAATTTTATGCCATGCTATTCAGGAGTGAGCAGAAATAATATCATATGTGGACGGCAGAAGTCAAGGGGTCTAAGTGACATTTAAAAACAATTAGTTAGGTACAGGAATGGGATGTGAAAGTATAAATCTTTTAGGTGGTAAAGGGATCCAAGTGATTTTCTTGACAGGTATCTAGGGTAATGCTTCTTAACTACTTAATGGGTTGTACCAAACATTTTCAACTTTGACTTAAGTTTTCTCAAAACAACGATTTTGTTACTTAGACCCCTTGGCTTCTGGGGTCCTCATATCTAGCCAAAGTTTTTTATACGAATAGTATAGAAAAGCAAGAAGCTCTCTGGTATCCTAACCAGTGAAGTCGTGAGAGCCTATGAAATCCAACGGAATACACTTCCGGCGGAAGATATTTAAGAAAAAATGTGGTATAAAAGTTAAGTCAGGCACATAATCGTTTTTCGGCTCATCGTAGCCTCGAGTTCCGTGACCACCGGCCATCTCTCACTTGTGCCACGGCTGGCGGAAGTGACTGCCGGATATGATGTAGCCAGTGGCCAAGCAGCCAGAATCTTTAACCGGAGATGGTGAGACCGGCCCTAATAAATTCAATTATGGCCGATAAACTTGCCATGGTTACTGAGAAAGTCACTTTGGGTCTTTTTCTGGTCTTAAATGAATTTAAAAATAATTCGAAGAAAATATATTTTATTTGCCATAAATGTAACACTCGTGACATGTGATTGGCTGAGGACTGACACTACTAAATATAAATCTCCGACTGTTTGGATATTAAAATTGGTGAAGCAACAATATTAAGCTTCAGAAAAACTCAGCTACATCGTATAACTAATATACTCGAAAGAAAAGCGCGATGTAAAGCTTAATTTTGACAATCAATCTTAGTAAGTAATGTAGAAAAATTGTCAAAACTTGGCATGTAAACACTAACTAATTTGGGCACACAAGGTATTCTTGAGAGTTAAAGATTTAATCTTAAGCTTTAAAAGAGATCATTAATGCTTGTCAGCATAGAGTTCATTAGTGTTTCACAGTATATTTGAGTTAAAATTCAAAACAGAGAACCTGAAAGAGGTCCTTGTGTATACACAAATTTCCCTTTCGTTTTGAGTATAACTGGAATTTTTCTCTGGAACTTTCCCGTATTATTATCCTCTAGCAAGCGGCAGGGTGGTGGCTCTCGTTCTGTCTAGTGGCGGTTGTTAGTTTTATTAAATAATTTTTTCTTTCATCTGTACTTTCATCGAAATGTAATGCTAATAATTGCGGCGATCAGTGTAATACAGCTCATTTGGAAATCCCTCGGCCATAAACTATGACTAACTTATTAGGACAGCAACGTACTTGTACCCCGTGTTTGCCGAGAAATACGTAATAATATTTTTATTTCCTCTTTAAGTCCATCTTTTCGAGAGTGAAAATCTTATGCACCCCTATCTATATCTACATCTACACAATACCCTGCGAGCTGCCGCATGGGCGTGTGGCAGGGGGTGTTAGGTCACCAGCCGAGTAAAGATGAAAGTTTTTGGGAAATGAAATGGTGACCTGTATTATAGGAATGTATTTTAGTGTGAATCTATAAGTGTATACATGCCAAGTTTTGTCATTTTTGGCAAAACTGTCCAAGAATAATTGTTTAAGTTAACTTAAAGACCGTTCTTTTCTTTAGAGTATGCAAGGCTTGCGATGTAGATGAGTTTTTCTAAAAATTTAAGATTTTTTCTTTACCAATTTGAATATCAACTGTCTCGCACTGGAGTTCAGTCATATTTGCCAGTATATATGAATGAATATTAATGATAGAGAAACCGAGAGAGATCCTTGTGTATCGCTAAAATTTCCCTTACGTTTCGAGTACGACTGGAATTTTTCTCTGGATGTCGTAAGGTCCCCATGAATGCCCACTCAGCGTGACTCGATGCTCATGGGGAGGAAAAGTGGATGTGATTCATCCCATTGGAATCGAACATGAATTTCTTTTGCTACTTTCCTCCCCTTGATGCCAAAAATAAACCCATGGAAAAGCTTTATCACCGTCAGCTCGAAATTTCAAAGACCAGTGGAGAATTAAGTCATTGGAATTTTCGGGAAAACGGTTTTGGAAATCCCGTCAACCAACTGAATGACTGCATCTCCCTCCGGGGACTTCGTCGTCGTGGCTTTGTTTGTGTATCAGTTACAGATAAATGACACTCGGCAGTAAAATACTTGTTAGATACTGCCGCCAACATTTTCTAAATGTGACTGTTCTTTCTCGCGGCCACGTGTACTGTCGTGGTGACCTTGGTTTCTATATTCGGCTGTCTTCATGCGAAAGATGGTCGGCAAATATCTCTGCAGACTATATATTAGTGTCTTCAAAGAATCAGCTTTTGATCATCCTGCTTTGTTTGGTAAAAGTGCTCGGAAGGAGTTCTTAGATGTTAAATAATAATTTTTCCGTTAAGAGGATCTTTCCGGAATGCAATGTACAACTGCCTCATCGTACATTACATAACGTACATCTGACATTTCTCTCTATAATAAAGGCCACTTTACCTGGTACTTTTTATTGTACAAACAAATATATCATTGGTTTTACATTAAATTAATGAACTCCACTTTCTCCGGCGAGATGTTGTAGAACAGCATAATGAATAATGAAGCTCAAAAGATATCGTACTGTCTACCAATTTTATTTCAAACTCTTGCTACACGTGTTTCAACTGTCTAGCAGTCATCAGTTTTGCCTGATGATGACTGCTAGACAGTTGAAACACGTGTAGCAAGAGTTTGAAATAAAATTGGTAGACAGTACGATATCTTTTGAGCTTCATTATTCATTAAATTAATGGAATTATAGCAGGTTCTATCTCCCGTTCAGTCATACGGGCTATCATACTATTTGCCGATTTATTTGGTAACATTTTTTCCAGGAAAGAGTTCATGCATTATTTTGTACAATAAAATGTGTACCATGTAAAGCGGCCTTAGAGCTGAAAGGCTGAGTGGCTTATTTTTATTTTTTTCTCATCCCAGCTCTTTTGTCTATAGTGACCAAAATAGATGACTTAAGTGGGTAGATACATCAGTCAAAGTGGTGCACCATTTCCCAGAAGCCGCCCAAAACCAAACCTGTGTGAATTTAATCATTTAGGAATGGAAAAAAAATACTTCCATTTCGTTTAAAAGTCGTCATTTTTAGGATTCCCACTCATTTTTTTCGTTATGAATGAATGAAGGAGTGCAAAAGGATTTATTGATCCCAGACGTGATGTCCACTAACATCAGAAAACATATTGCATTGTAAGTAAAACATGAAAACAACACTGTACACTATTAATTGTTGTGAAGGAGCACCGAATGAACGCGCAGGAGTTGATTCCCTCCATTTCATGAATAATTATGTAATAAAATGGACAATGCTACAAACATATAATAGAGCTGGGAAATAACTGTAGAGATAATAACAAACTAATACAACAAAGAGCAAAACTGAGATATAGAGACCTTAGCAAACTTTCAGTATAATGGCAATGTTGAACAAACGTTGACAAAAATCCGGGAGATAGAAAAAAGGAATAAATTAAGATAAATTTCATGAAGTGGCACATGAATTATGAGCCATTCAGTGATAAGACATTTGACTGAAAAGTTTTTATCGTGGGAGCTCTCTTTACCTCATATATGAGAGAATTCCAGATGTCGGATGCTATTACATGCAATGATTTGTGAAAACAGTTTTTCCGATTAAATTTTTAGCACAGGAAATTTACATCAGCTCTCTTGGATATATTGATGAGCTTTAGACATGGTTTGAAGAAAACATACAAGTATTCGGGATTATAAGGAACGATTTATAGAGGAATGATGCTAAGATCTTAGATATAGTCACTCAAAAAATATTCGTTGATGTTTCTTTATTGTTCGTTGCTTCGTAATAACTGTGATAATTGCCGTGAAAAATGAGTAACGCAGCATTACTTTACTTTCTACAATTTTTCCCTCACCAAGCAGTTTGTAAAAAGATTTCTACTACCTCAAAAAAGTCATATTGGCAAGAATAAGACCTTGATAATCATTACAATAAGTGTCGAAACCATTGTCGGTTTCCATTAAAAACAGTGTGGAAATTGCTAGTGCAATTTTATTCGTTCCAATGTGGATATGCACTTCGGTTTAATTTGGGAAGTGGAATTGTGCAATTAATCAAGCCAAACTTAACCATTTTCAAGCAATCCTTTGTTTACATGGGTCCAACAGTTTAAAATATGTTGCACGTTACTATAAAAATACGAAAAGTTGTAAAGTATCTCTAAAGTTGGCCAAGTTTTGGATATTTTCTGAGGAAAATATTGTTAGATTTTTCTGAAATACTATATACCCTCTATTCTTTCCTTAAACTCAGTGCTACTTTGATGAAATAAGGGCACTATCATTATTGTATTATTAAGTCAATAACTTTTTGTATTGTAAGATGATTTTGTTAAATACAATGTACTATATCATGTTTTATGTTGACAATATGTTTTTGATGAGGGTTGTCTCAGCTCAGCTATTGCTTAGAAGCAACCTAGCTTTCATGTGGATGGAATTGAAATTCAACGTTTCAAGTTATTGTTGTTGAAAGCGATAAATTTACATTTAAATTTACAGAATTTCCAAAAATTTACGCCCAAGACTTTTTCATGTGTTCAAAAAAGTCAATTATGTGTGGAACTTACGATTCCTCCTCTCGTGTTACAATATTCTTACCGTTGCGTTTCTGAGAATCTCAGAGCTGCGGAAATCGTCGGCTATGCTGCACTTATTTCACCTCGGTGCTATGAGTCACGGTTTTAATCCTACGTCTCTCATTGTTCTCTCTTGACTCAACAGCCTCATTACAGTTGTTTGAGGCCTCTCTTTATCTTTCTTTTTTGAAGAAGAGAAAAAACTTTACGACTGCCAATCTGGCGGTACGGTTCATTCTTTACGACGTCTTAAATCATTACTATCCCACTGCTATCGTAAACCTGCTTGTCTTGTTTACAACCGTTTTATATTTTCGTCTTCTTTCTCTTCTCTCATTCTCTCACGCACGCTCATGTTTTCGAGACATCCAAGCTGGACTGTCAGGTTGGGATCTCCTCGTTGCGTGGGTGGACTCCCACCGGCTATCTCAACCGTTCACGTTGCTTGGCGAAGGATTAGCCACTTCCGTTGGAAAGGAATCTCCCTTGGCGATCGTTCTGAGGATTTTCATTCATTCTTCCCCCGGGCGTGTTGCAACACAAATTCCCTTTCTTGAGTAAATCACCCGCGAGAGTGTGGGACGAACGCGGGAAAAATAACGAACTTGGAACGCTCGTGGGACGTGTCCGGCTAACGCAGATTTCTTCCGCTTGGTGGCTTATTCTTTTACCGTAAGGCATGAGTGGAAGTTGGATTTTATTTTAAGGCCCTCTCGTGTTACAGCTTTGAAGAAAGTTAAAGATATGCACAATCTTCAAATCTAGATTGCTGACAAAAAAATTAATTTCGACCGTCAGTCTATGATCTCGAAAAAGTCAATTAAATGTGGAAATTACGTTTTCTTCCCTCGTGTTACAATATTCTTTCCGCTGCGTTTCTGTGTTTCTGACTCTGGAGACATTTCAGCAGGTATCTCTGTCGGGAATGAGACTCCGGGCAATGTAGTGGAGAGAGATTGGTTGACACCAAACCTGGGTCTTCCTCTGGGGACATTTCCCTCTCTTCTTCCTTCAATTATGTTCTTCAAAAACCCATTGTGACTCAGGGTATGTCCAATCTGTGAGGTTCTTCATTTCTGTAAGGACTCATCTGTAAACTTAATCATTTCTTATTTATATCCTAATGAGTTCCAGCTCATTTTTCTCTCTCACCTTTCATAATTGACAAATATAGATGCTAAGATATTTGAAACGTTTGGCATTCTAATTCTTAAGTGAAAGGAAATTTGTTTTCATCAAAAAACGTAAAACTGTTTCTTTGCACTCATTGATAGTGTGAGGCTTCTACAAAATCTGTCCCGGCGATATAATTTTTGGAATTTTTATGTTTGATTTATTGCGTTGTATTTTCCCCTTCTATTAGCCACGTCTACATCAACCACTTAAAAGGAGGTTTAAATGACTCCCACAGTTTAAGAGGTGATATGGAAGACTTCAAGGAAGTTAGGGCCAGACGAAAACCTGCTGACCATTCGTCGCCTGCATCTTAGTCTGTCACATATGCACATGGACTCGTTTCCTTTCTTTTGACGATGGTCTCTTAACATTTACTGCAAGGCGCATCCACCAATATGTGTATTTACCTTCCAAGACAGAATATTAAACTGAAATCACAAAGTGAGAATGATAATATTAGCGCACAACTGGCACGGATATTGATAGTAGATAGATGTCGATCAATTGCTTGCATCCGACTCAAAGATCTTTTTTGCATTTTGACTCTTGAAGATGGTTTTACTGCAGCCCTCCACCCTTCAATATCTAATGCAAGTTCCTTTGCTTCCGTCTAGGTATTTCTATGTACTTTTCACATTATTTGGTCCATGAATTTATTCCTGGGCTTTCCTCAAGGGACTTTTTCCTCTATTTTATCTTCAGTTATATTCTTGAGAAAAACTATTGTTCGTCAGGGTGTGTCCAATCTATCTAGTTCTTCTCTCATCTATAGTGCTCAATTTTGCCCTTTCCACTTGTACAGTTCTGTAATCTTCAATTCTTATTTTATCCGACCCTTTTATCTTCAGCATCCTCCTCCAGTAGCAGGTTTCGGAGACTAAGTCTTTTCTGGACTGCTTTTCCGAAGAAAAAGAGTTATTTAACAATTGATTGCCCAACCACCCCTTTTCTCCGAAGTGCCATGCATAGGCCTGCCGTGAAAAATCATAAACAATTTTAAAATGGTGCACATGTGATAACATCATTGTTAATTAAAAGTGTGAAATAAAACATTGTTTCTTTATAAGAATGTTTCACTGAATCGGATGCTTGAAAAAACATGTTAACCCTCGGCCCATGCTTTGTAGTCGGACCTGGTAATGTATTTTTTGTGGATAATAAAAAGTGCGTGTGACGTGTTGGGCGCACCCCCATCTCACCGCCGTGACCAGAGGTGGGTCGTTCACGAACGAACGAGTTCGAAGGAACGGGTCCATGGATTGAACGGGAGGACCGAGGACCTACTTCTGTAAAACGTCCGTTTTTTTCGGTCCTTCCTTCCTTTCGGTCCATCAGTCCTTTCGGCCCCTCTTTCATTTCGTTCCTCCGTTCTTTTTGCGTCATCGTTCCATTAAACCCGTCGTTCCTTACGGTCCCTCGTTCCTTTCGTTCCTCCGTTCTTGTTGCTTCATCGTTCCATTAAACCCGTCGTTCCTTACGGTCCCTTGTTCCTTTCGTTCCTCCGTTCTCTTTGCGTCATCGTTCCATTAAACCCGTCGTTCCTTACGGTCCCTCGTTCCTTTCGTTCCTCCGTTCTTTTTACTTCATCGTTCCATTAAACCCGTCGTTCCTAACGGTCCCTCGTTCCTTTCGTTCCTCCGTTCTTTTTGCGTCATCGTTCCATTAAACCCGTCGTTCCTTACGGTCCCTCGTTCCTTTCGTTCCTCCGTTCTTTTTGCGTCATCGTTCCATTAAACCCGTCGTTCCTTACGGTCCCTTGTTCCTTTCGTTTCTCCGTTCTTTTTGCTCCATCGTTCCTTTCGGTCCATCGATCATTTTGCTCCTTCGTTCCTTTCGTTCCTCCGTTTTTTTTGCTGTATCGTTCCATGAAGTTCGTTGTTCTCTTCGGTCCATCAATCATTTCAGTCCTTCGTTCCTTTCGCTCCTCCGTTCTTCTTTCACCATCGTTCCATTAGACCTGTCGTTCTTTTCGGTACATCCATCCTTTCGCTCCTTTGTTCCTCCGTTCTTTTTGCTGTATCGTTCCATGAATTTCGTTGCTCTCTTCGGTCCATCAATCATTTCAGTCCTTCGTTCCTTTCGGTCCTCCGTTCTTCTTCCACCATCGTTCCATTAGACCTGTCGTTCTTTTCGGTACATCCATCCTTTCGCTCTTTTGTTCCTCCGTTCCTTTTGCTCCATTGTTCCGTCAAGTCCGTCGTTCCTTTCGGTCCGTCGGTCCTTTCGTTCCTTCGTTCCTTTTGGTCCGATAGTTCTTTCGGTCCATCGTTCCTTTCGGTCCGTTAGTCCTTTCGGTCCCTCGTTCTTTTTGGTCCATTATTCCTTTCATTCCATTGGTCCTTTCGGTCAGTCATTACTTTTTCTCCTATCTTTAAGAGATGTTCCTAATAATACCCCAAAACGTCTTCTGCTGATACTTACGGTGTAATCAGCACTACTTTCCTCTTTATATAAATGAAACCTTTTAACGAAACAATGTGAAAAGTTGGTAATATTTCCTTCCATCTTTTATTTCATCCAATATTATCAAACGTCGTCATTAAGGTATTCAGCATATTTCTAAATTTTCAAAAATTGCATTGCTTGACCGGGATTCGAATCCCGGTCAAGTCAAATGATTTTTCACGGCGAATTTTAACCCTAGTTAAAATATTTCTAGGTTTTTTTTCATTCTTTAGACACCAAAAACATATTGAAATTGAAAAAAGATGACCACCAATATGAAAGGAACAGTGAACAAATGAAAAGGAACGGGTCTCAAAAAGGACCGGTCCATAGTGAACGAGTTCCCAAAAATGAACGGGTTTGCCCATTTCTAGCCATGACACACTCTGCGGTGAAAGCAACGAGGCATCCGATTTTAACTTAAAATTTGCAGGCATGGAATTAGAGCTTGGATCCTCCGCTCATTGGGCACAGGTAGATTATAGAACGCATTTTTGAGAGCAAACATTGCGTCTTACTTACCGAGGGATGCGGTATCTTGAGAGACGGCTCGTGGAAATGAGAAATCTGACCCTTGTCTTCCCTTTCTAATTACGCTGGCCGTCTGAAAGCATCTGTATATTTCTCCTAACTTAAGTAACAATACTCCTGCGTTGGTCATCTCAACACCTCGAACCCTTCTCTGTATCCTTTCATCTCCTAGAACAGCTGTCATCTTCACCCTTAAAGATCTCCGAAGCTAATTCTTACCCTGGTCCTTCTCCGCCTTGCTACTTGATGACCCTAAACTCTCAAACCGTAAGTTAGTTTAACTTCATTCGCACTTACTCTTTATTCCCACTCGTAAAGTGATAACTCTATGCTAGTAATTCCTCCCTTAGATTATTATCGCCATGACAGTGATGATGTATCATCATTAACTAGTATTCTGCCTACTGGCGGGTGCCAAACACCAAAGCCATCTCCAATTCGTCCTGTCCCGGGCCTGCTCCTTGGTTTTCGTGTAAATTCTTTTTATCTTCACTTCATCTGTCATTTCAGCCTTCTTCTTCCTCTTTTCTTTTCTCCTTCCACTGTTCCCTCGACTGCTGTATTTAAAATCCCCTTTCCTCTTAAAATATGTCCGATCCAGTTTCCCTTTCTCTTCTGTGTTGTTTTCATTAATGTTCATCCTCCCTAACTCCTCTCAGCACCTCCTCAAAGCTCTTTCCACCTATTTAACTCACTCACTCCTCCACACCCACATCTCAAAAGTATTGATCATATCCTTCTCTCTTCTTCCCAAGGTCCACGTTTCGCATCCTTACAACACTCCACACATAACATGTAGCCAGTCTCTTCCTCAGTTCTAGGTCCATACCGCGGCATAACACATTTATCCACTTATATGACGCATACGAAGAGCTTTATCAAAAGTAACAAATGCTAGAAAATTTAGCGTGACATTTGTTCTCAATCCAAGAATGAACGCTCTAGGTGAAGGGTACAGTCCTTATGTCACAGGCTGGGTAGTTTGAGGTTTAGGAGAGGTGTATTGTCAACAACAATATCATTACATAGTTGAGATTTGCTGTTACATATTTCAAACTGTAAAATAAAATCTAATTTGTAACCTTTGGTCATTCAACGTTAGGAATTCCGCGTCAAAATCACTAAAATGGATCACACAGCCTGTATCCTAAATTCTTATCTAACTCTGCCTCCTTATTTCTTAATTCATATCATTTTATCTTTGCATTTATACGCCTCTTTCTATAAATTTGCATGTAAACTCCCATTTTTTCCCATTGTGGAGATGAATATAACTTCGTATCAGCAGTAGCTGAGCGGTTGATGACCAGAGTCGAATAAAAATATGTTCAATATTTTTCAATCAATCAATCAGTCAATTTTCAATCAATCAATAACCAAGTTTTCTCATCTTCCGCACTTTTCTTTTAATTTGCCTTTAAGTTCCCTTATCTTTCTCCTCCACTTGACTATCTTCTCTACAGTGAATTCGTTACTCCACTTTAAAAAAGACCCTTGGTATTAATGAGCCGCTAAATTCCCTTCCGAGGTAAAATATAGTTTTGTGGACTTTCCAAATTTTAAATGGCCTGCACGAAGCGTTGTCATGCATGCCAAAATATTCATTAGCGGGGAGCTCGGAGTTCGTCTTTCCCGAGAGGATAATTAATGACATCGAAATGCTGAAACTGGCTAATCCTTCAAAGTGGCGGCCATCCCTCACGTTTGATAGCACTTGCTTTTTATTGAGTTCATATGCTTCTCACGAACTAGGTGCAATAGGCGGAGAACAGTCTTGTATATTGGTTTTAATCCATGTGTGTCATATGTCTTATAACACAATTTGGCAAGGTGCATGTCGAAGTTGAGAATTTTTCAGGTAGGAGAGAGAAGTGGAAAATGTTTCAGCTAGAAGTTCTTTATTTTCTGAGGGAGAAATAATCTAGAAATGTTTTTACGGTGTCACAGAGATTTTTTCTATCCGTTGTTTTTTAACCGTTAATTGCACTTAATCTCGAATGAAGTTCATTTCCTGTCACCGAATAGGTACAAAGAAAATAGTTTTATTTTGAAGTTGTTTATTGGACTAGTATTTCATTATGTTATAACATATTGCATTGAACATATAGAAATCATTATTTTATGAAATGAGCTAAAATTGTCCGTGATATGTGAGGTTATTTTTCCGAATGTTATCATAGTTTAGTATTGTCGAAACCCTAAGTTGCTGTCTATTTAATTCAATAGACTTAAACATCGAAGCGCCCAACTAACTTTTTCAACTTTTCTATTTCCACATCTCTCCTGCGGAAATTATACTGTGTTACATTGCCACTAGTTCACCTAACTAGTTCAAATAATAAATATTTATAATCTGTATGTTACTACGTTACACAATGATACTTCATTGTGAATAAAGATTTATATCCAACACGTCTCCCCATTATTCCACGTCGGAGATCGGAATAGTTGTTGATTAAGAATATGAATAGGTTTCATTACAATTTCATGCGAGCTCGAGCAAGATATTGTAAAATATTCATTTATAATATCTTGATCCAATTGTGAATATAATTGAATAATTCAAAACATATATTGATAAAATTTCCAACACCAGATATTTAAAGAACACACGACCCGGGTTACAACGCTTATGCGTCATCTTCAGGTCTGAGACTATACCTGAGATCTGAAGATGACGCTTAAGTGTCGAAACCCCGGGTCGCATGTTTTTTTAATATGTGGTGTTGTAAATGTTATCATTAAATTTTTTGAACTATGGAATTCCAAAAAGTTACAAAGAAACTTGTATGATATAAATAATTTTAATATTGTGTTTTACCATTCACAGTACCTTTTAAAAATATGATTGAGGATATATTTAACGGATTCTTTGGCCGAGTTCAACCCGAAGTACTAGAGGAAATTTTGCTGCAGAAGTGTGTGCTCAATATTATTACGCAATATGATCAATGACTATGTGATGTGCAAATAAATCCATTCCTCACTTTCTAAGCGATGGAGATTCCCTCTGCTTCCCTCTCTCTCTCTACATGGAAATCGAGTTTATATCTGTTTTGGCTGCGGATTAATTGGAATCTGGAATTCGGAGGTCTCAAACCGTGCTCGGAGCTTCAATAAATACATTTAACACCTCCACCTCTCTGTCCCTTTCACCCCGAAGTCTCGAGAACCCGTACCCTCATCACGAGGCCAACGCTTTCCCTAACCCTTCCTCCGTATCCCATACACATCCGAGTTCGCACATCCTTGCTCCAGCGCCACTGTTATGCTTACTCCTCCTTGTCACTTTCGTCCAATTCTCTCCATACGGGAGACTCTCTCTCTCTCTCTCTTTGTCCCCGCCGAAACAGTTCCTCCTAAACATTCTGCATCCTACCTATTTCTCACTTTCTCCAATCCCATTTCTTCAACCCCGACCCGTCGTTTTCAGTGTCAAAGCGGTGTCAAAGCTTCTGAATTTAGGTTCGCCCACATTGTCTCTCTTGCTCAGGATCCCGGGAATATTTTGGCAATGGCGTAAGCTGCACCTTATCGAGTGATTCCCAGTAATCTTAGTCAATGATGATTCTGTGAGCGCGGAAATTTCACACCCATGTGAGAATTTGTTGCAACATTATGAAACAGTTTAAAACATTGACTAAATGAGGCACTTCTACTTGAAGTTTCGTCATTCAAATCGTTTATAATTTCGTAGAGCTATAGTCTTAGTTTTATAAGTATAAAGGTATGAAATATTTGTTGGAAATATTGATTAGACATCATATGTGCCTAGCATGAAAAAATTAGCAATCCAATTAAAATTTTCGAATTTTCATGGAATTATCAATTGGAAATAATCTTTTTATAAGACCCTTCTCTAATGACCTTTTATAGGGCTCGGATTCCGCAATACTGTACCGAGTTCTTAAGACGATTAATTTCTACGACGTTACCGAGTGCTTGAGACGATTAAGTTACGTTTAACCCTTTGAGTGTGGCATGACGTGGTTTCACGTCATGCTTGCCTCTTCGGTGGTGCTGATGACGTGAATTCACGGCATCAGAATCAGCGTATAGGCAACTATGACGTGATATCACGTCGTGCCGCACTCAAAGGGTTAGCACAAGTATGCCCGCAGGCGTCATTTCGAATCCTCCGCCCGGAATAACAACTGTTATTTTCTAGTTTCATTGTCTAAGCCGTTTCGTCTCGTAATTTTTCCTAATATCCGCCATATTATGACGTGTAAAAAGTTGAGATCACTTAGGTTCAAAATGTTTGACCTATTTGCAGATTTATCTAGAACGCCGTAAAGGTGTCAAATTGACTCCGTCATACAGATAGCTTGAATGAAGAATACTGCCACTCTTGAGTGCCATTAATTGCTGCACATTGTCTTGGAAGAGTATTTTCATTGTTTGCTCCTCATTCTGAGGAGGCTAAACTGCCTAATTCTCACAACACTTCCCCCTTCTTCCTCCTCCGTCTTATCTTTCCTTCTGCATTATCATCTTTCAATCTTTTCATGCCTAATTCTGTCGCGGCTCTATGTCGTGAGGTGGAACACCGTATGAGGGCCAAAAAGTATGAGAGGAATTGAAATCAGATCGTTAGAGGTGGACAGCCTCTCAAGCATGTAACTGTGCTCCTCTTACTTTGATAGAGTTCAACAGTCCAGTTTCCCACTGAAATCAATTTTATATTCTAACGATGACCCGAAGAAAACGGTTGGTTATCAAGGAAATAGTCAATTTGCCATGCTGTAGGGACTTAATTATAATTGCTTTCCCTCAATGGTTGGAAACTGTACGATATCACCGGAAATTTTCAAAGATGTGCATTACATGCTCCAAGTCAGATCAGACTTTTTTTATTAGAAAAAATTACATTCTTTAAGGTGAAGTCAAAATGACGCCCCACGGGCGATCCAAGAGGTGACAATGTGTAGGAGTTCGTCTGTTAACCCGTGTCTATTTATTAATATAAATATTTTTGCAGGATGGAAATGTTACACATTGACTTAAGCCTACGCGTAAAAGTGAAACTCAGAAATATTTCTTAAGATAAATTTTTAACGGTTATTTATTTGGGGAGAGACATGAGCCTCAAGAGGAAGGCCAGGTGATTAATACGTAGAACAAATATGAATGAAAGTACCTTAGAGCAACTACTTGAGAGTAAGGGACCTAGCATTAGATGGGAAAGATTGGAGAGGCGAAGTAAAGCTATTTTAGGATCGAACATCCAATGACCATGATGAGTAATATTAATTAATGATTCATGATCATTGGTCGTTCAATCATAAAATTGGTTGACTGCAGCCCTCCGCCCTTCCCTATTTCCAAGAACTTATTTATGGGTCTTCCTCTGGGGATTTTTACCTCCTTTTAACCTTCAATTATGTTCTTCACAAACCCATTGTGTCTCGAGGTGAATCCAATCTATCTGGTTCTTCTTTTCTGTATGGTGTTCCATATGGTCATTTCCTCTTCCACTCTTCTGTACACGTCATCGTTTCTTATTATATAGGTCCATTTTATCTTCATCATCCTCCTTCAGCAGCAGGTTTCGAAGGCTTATAGTCTGTTCTGATCAGCTTTTCCAACTGTTCATGCTTCCGATCCATAAATAGTTACGCCCCACACGACTGTTTCATGGTTTGCAGTCTTATGTTCTTTGAGCTTAGCAATTGTTTTTTCCCATGAACGCCTTCTTATCTTTGGCTATTCTCCGCTTGGTGTCCGTTGTACTTCTTCCATCCCTTGTGATGGTACTTCCAAGATAGGTGAAGGAATCCACTTGCAGTAACTTCTCTTCTTCAAGGGTGACTTGTACATTCAGATTCTCTCTTCCGCGCACTAGGATTTTAGTCTTCGTCTTACTTATGAATGATTAGCATTTACTCTAATAATCATAGCTAGGGTAGCTTTAGATCATCAGCTCCGATTGCATTTCTGAAACTGCTGTTGTTCACTCTAGCACTTGTAGAGATTGCCACGAGAAAATAAATGAGAACAGAGAATCGAATCACAAACCTTTGGATTTCCTCACAATGCGCAGACCGTTACGCTACCCATATTATTCATTATACCCACCTCATTGTCATGTTCTCTTGGCTATTTTAGAAGGTACTAGGGAGCTAAACTTCAAGTTTTCAGCAGTTCATCAACAATGGCAACACTACAGGCCTCCACCATTTTTCGGTTAAAATCTCCTAATACCTCTTAAGGTGAAGGGTGAGGAGCGCTTGCTATGAGAATTTAAGTGCATGAGTTTTACCTAAATTAGTCGAAGCGATTGAGTGGATAAATATGTCCCTATTGGAAGGAGAAGATTAAAATTTCGTATTGGTATTTGAGACAACTTAAATAAATGTGCGCTCATATTAATGAATGAAAGCCAATTTTTGTGTACGTGCTTGTTCCAGTGTCATTCGCAAACGGCTGAAATGATAATCTACCCATTTTGGACGCGTGTATATGATACCACTGGGGAAAATTTGGTGATCTTAGAAAGGCCCCAAAGTGAGCCCTTGTGGACTTTGTAGTATATTTGGCGCTATGCAGAGGACTGTGGAAAGAGACTTCCAGCAGAGTCCTCTACATTGCGCCAACTATACTACTAATTTTATAGCGTAGTTGATTAATTGTAGAGGATTCTGACTTCAGAGAAGCCACAGCTCATGAGTTACATCCTATTTGCTGTAAATATCAATATCTGCCCTCCTAATCTTATGCGCATAGGTCAATCCTGGTTTCAATGGACAATATCATAAAACCATTTCGGCCTAGTCGGAACTTAGTCCGAGGGACCTCAGCTTCTCCTCTGAGGTTTCTCTCCGTCCACTCAGACTTATACCACGTTCTTAAAATTTTGTCTATCGCTTGCCATTGGTGTTTTGACAAATGTAAATATAAATTAAACCTTTCTCTGCAGCCCAGACTCCCGATTATGTGGCTTACCATGTGCCTGAAAACTGAATCGCCCGCTCGTAACGCTTCCTTCTGTTAGAAAGTCTATAGGAAAAAGGTCAATACATACATTTTTTATAATATCTGTATTTTAGTTACTTGAAGATTAAGAAAAATTTTCAGAAGAGAATAGTTTTCAGTGCATGGTATATTTTATAACGTTCAAGGGCTGGGTGTAACCCGGAAGCGCTTCATGGAGCCCGGGCGTAAAAGTACGTTCATTGCAGCTTGCAGTGCAAACGTACGTATCCGTTTGCAGCAGTAAAATGGAAAAAAACGGACTTCATTATCAATTTCCCCTGCTTCGAATAACTTTGTTGGAAAGATTTTTTTTATTCGGCACCTACAGATTTTAATTAATATGATAAAAATTTGTGACTTCCTCAATTTATTGAACACTAGCGACCGGTTTCGGCTCTCACGCCATCATCAGGTACTACCAATAAATCACCACCAAATACACGCAATCACTAATACTTCCCCTTTGTAACAGTTACACACCTAAAAGTCAGGGAAATCGTCAAACATAGTGTAACGAATAGTTTAATAGGTACTTACAATGGTTGATTTATTCCTTTTGGTAGCCACATTCGGGACAAATTTCTTTTTGGGCTTCGATGAAAGGGCCAAAGTTTCAGGCAAACCAAGAGTCAAGTCTCGCGGATGTTAAATGGATGGTAGTCTTTCCGGCGAAATAGTTGGGCCAGGTCTGCCATGCATCGCACTTGATGGATATCACCTGATGATGGCGTGACAGCCGAAACCGGTCGCTAGCGTTCAATAAATTGTGGAAGTCACTAATTTTCATCTTGTTTTTTATGACGTCCTTCCACTCGTGAAAGCTTCAAATTTCCATTTTTGTAAAGATTTTAATATACTGCCATAAAAATGACTAAGTTTAAAATTTATCTCAATATAAAATATTTAATGCTAAATGGCAATGCATTCATTGATGTTATGGTGACTCAAATCTAGTCCTATTGACCAATCGGGTCCACCTAAAGCTCACTTGTTTTTCTTTTAATGCTTTTTCATTGGTTGTTCAATCCTAAGATTAATTGACGGCAGCCCTCCACCCTTCCCTATCTAATTGTAGTTCCCTTTCCTCCTGGTATCTCTTCCTATGCACTTTCCTCTTTATTTGGTCCTGGGTCTTCCATCTTGGGTCCTGGGTCTTTAATTACTCCTGGGTCTTCCACTAGGGACTTCTCCCTCTATTTTACCTTCAATTATGCTCTTCACAAACGCATTTTGTCTCAGGATGTGTCCAGTCTATCTGGTTCTTCTTTTTCTATGGTGTTTCATATTGTCCTTTCTTCTTCTACTCTTCGGTACACTTCATCATTTGTTATTTTGTCCATCCATTTCATCTTCAACATCCTCCTCCGGCACGAGGTTTCGAAGGCTTACATTCTTTTCTGGTCAGCTTTTCCATTGGTGTATTTATGTTTACCATGTGTATTATGTGGGAATAAAGTATATATTACTTACATGGTTTCAACCGGGAAAGCATTGTGCTATGTCATCAAATGAGTTGCAAAGATGACCCAGTGGACCGTGGGCGACTTGGAACCGGCATTTCTCCGTTCCCGTAAGAATTGATTTCACTTTCTCTTCGAAGATCTGACATTTACATGAACTAGATATTTAAGACTAAGAGACATCCAAGACGGTTTATTACGGCCGGTCAAGACCCATACAACTTGCATAGAACTCTCACTTCTATCAGAACCGTCAGCTTTTTGTTGCCTTCGATACCCTGGAACATAATAATAATAAATATAATCCTCTGGCTGAAGAAATAAAAGAAATATGGAACCAAAAAACCGTTAAAATTATACCAATAATAATATCCGCGACTGGTGTAATACAAAAAAACCTGCACAAAAGCTTGGAAACAATAGGAATAGAAAATCATTTGTACATGAAAATTCAGAAAACCGCAATAATTAATACTTGCTCCATAGTACGAATATTTTTAAATGAACATTTAAAAAAACAGTATTTCAGCCTAATCCCTTTGGTGCCTTGCACCCAGGATAGGTGAATGTTTCCCAGCCCTTAAAAAGGCTGAGAAGTGAAAAATTCGATGATAATAATAATAATATCGGCTTTATTTCTGAGCGATATTAGGGCTATCAAGCCCTCTCTTACAAATAACTCATACATCAACAAGGGAACATACCCCTAATCTGATTTCTCATGACATGCCGGACGCCTATTTTAACCAAACCTGAGTGAAAAACAGGTACTTACTTTTGATTACATACGCTATTTAAGGCAACACAACGTGGGTTTCGGCATATCATGCCATCATCAGGTAAAAGCTGCTGGGTGAAAATGAAACACTTCGACTTAAGCCTACGTGATTGAAAACCTCTTCTTGGAGGAAATATTTTCTTGGGTCATCTCTCTTCATTCTCTTCTGCAATAAATATCCCGTTTATATTTTTTCCATGTTTAAACTCAAATCAGCCTCTTTTCTTTGAACAACCAAAACTGACCCGTGCTACCTCATACCTCGGACAAATACTTACCTTAAATCTACTCTCATCTCTGGTTCTAATCGCATGAATTTCTTGCCGTTAGCTATAAAAAGTTCTCCCCCTCTCTGTTTTAAAGGAAAAACTATTTCTATAATGAGCATATGTGTCTATAACTAAAATTTGTCATATTAAAGAATTGTATGTTTACATAATGATCTGAGAAATTATTGTTTATTTCTTATGTCTTTCTGATTGATATTATATTTTCCACTTTGTATTCAGTGGTAATTATCTGTGGCTGTGAAATTTTTGTTTTCAATCACTGAGATATTGGCCAGGTATATTTTTTGTTCTTTTTTTCGCTGAAAGCAGAACTTTGTGTGTATTTTCTTTTTTGCTCTCATGGGTCATCATAATAAAGCTTATGCTTTTCTATTCTATTCTGCCTGTGAAGGTAAAACTCAGAATATTCCTTCTGATAACTTGCGAGTGAGATATGAGTGCCTAGAAGAAGGTCAAGTTATAAGTACATAAAACAAATAAAGTTGAAAGTACCCTAGAAAACTACTTTGGAGTAAGGGAGCTGGCATTAAATGGGGAAGAATGAAGAGGTGAAGGAAAATTGTCTTAGGATTGAACGACTGATGACGATGATGAGTATTATCAATTAATGGTTAAAAATTACTAAAATAATCATAACTAGGGCTCCTGATGATGGCATGATATACCGAAACCTAGGTCATGTTGATTTAAATAAAGGGTGTAATCATTACCAAGTATTTGTTTTTCATTCATTATGAAGGAGCGCCACCGAATAACGCCAGAGACATTGTCTTGACCAAACCTTTTTAACTAAATTATATAATATAGGCTCTTTTGGAGCTGTATCAGAATTTTATCAAATCGGAGTCTTGCATTTTGATTCTCACTAGGCTAATTATGACTGTCTAAAACCCATACATTTGAACGTTGTGACCCTTTTGCTCGAAAATTTGATCAATCGACGTAGAACTTATACGTTTCTGAATCAGTTTGATGGTGATGCTGATGTCCAACCTTTAAACTTGCCTCCCGCAAGCTTCCCCCCCCCTCGTCCATTGCCAGGGGCGCAAAAAAAAGCCAAGTCCAGACGATCCCACCCCTCACTCTCCCCTTGTCCGCCCAACAACCGAAACTCCCCCCGAAAATGTCCGTCCACGTCAGGGTTACCAACCTGTCAGTGTAATCCGTTCCTGCCTCTTGGAGGATTGCATTTTGTGTGGTGGCTAGAGTGCCGGCTTCCCACCCTGAGCTTCCGTTTTCGACTGAGACTGATTTACGTAAACGGTAGAGATTTTTAGCCTAAAAATCTGGATCCCTACTTGAGATCAATGCGAAGAGCACTTCAAGTACATTCTTTAGTCCTTCGGATGGAGAGTTACTCTATGCTCCCTTCACTTTAAGGTGTTTACACCGTAAATTGAATTAATTGTCAATCATTTTGCATACTGGATACTTCTAGCAAAAAAATGTCTTCTAATATTATTACTATAATGGAAGAATAATTTATTAAGGACGACAAAGTGAAGAATTATGTGGGAGTTTTACGATTCAAATTGGAAAGTATGGAGTGGATAGCTGCCACAACCAATACTTGCATTTAATTACCATAGTTAATGTTCTACACTTATGTTACAGAACTACTACTACGATTTACAAAACATTGTTAGTTTGAAAATAACAGTTTGTTTCATAAAAGGTACATTACCTTCCTTCATAGCTTTAAATAAATCGCAATTCTTGCTAGATTTTCGGTTGTTCTTGCATGAATTAAGTAGGGCTAGCGGCGTCATACCAACAACAATTTCTAAGCTGTCTCCCAATGAATGAATATTCTTAAGAGTATGGGCCTGCTCTATCACATTTGATTTGCTGGACCAATTCCAGACTAATACGACATCCAAACTTTCATTACTCTCACATTTCCATCTCTGTCCCTGTTACCCCTATCAAAAACATTTCTTATATTCCCTTCATTCACTGAAATATGTCTACTACTTAGCATTTTGAAACATTCAATACCAAAAGAATTTGGTAGGTCCAGCTTGGATAGCGATATTCGGTGGAGGGACGCTGACCTTCCGAGACTCAACTTTAGATTCTTTCCCATCTTCACATATTAACCTCATTGATAGAAAAATTTACTTACTGGAGAAAATGACAATCATATGCAAAAAAAGAAATGCTAAACCTTGAAAGAAGATGATTGAAAATGCCACTGAACTCACTCAAGTATTGGTTACTTGAAACCCTATCGAATATTTTGATAGGAAATAGTTAAAGAATAATTATGTTAAGCTAAAAATTTACAAAAATGCCTTTTATCTAGCGATGACAAATTCTTGTATAGAAACAAGATTCTTAATTGAGAAAATTATCCATCACCATCGACGCCACATTTCTCCTGTACCTGTGTTTTCATTGACTGTAAATATGTATATGAACTTACTTCAAGCTTTGTAACCTAAAGAAAATTATTTATGAAAAACCTATAATTTGATGTGAACTAATAGTTCACGGAGAATAAACTTGTTGAAACGATAGCGTAGTGGCCTACGCATGGGTCCGGTAGACCAAAGGTCTGTGTTTCTAATCCCGGTCCTGGCCGATTTTTTCTCGCGGAAATTATCAACGTGTTACAACTACTGGCTTGAATTCTACTATGATTTACTACAGTCAGAGTTACAATGCACGTTTACATGGAGAAAGAAGACACAAGTAGAAGATGGAGAAGGGGAGGTTGAGGGGATGAGAGTGAAAGGACGTGGAGAAAGGCAGTAAGAAGCGATGAAAAAAACATGAATCCGTATTGCGGCGCCTACCCAGAGCCGCCACCCTCCGCCTCCCCCACCCCCCCTCACCGTCCCGAGCGTCTCAGGTCTGCGCGGGGCTGCGCGTCGTACTTAATCATACGAACCACCCCCCTCCCAGCCCCGAACAACCCTTTCCCCCGCCACTCTCCACCCCCTCTCCTCCCCCCGCCTCCAGAACAATCCGCAGATGCGCCTCCAGGGGATACAACTTCGAGAGAACGGGGCACCGACGCATCCGCTACCAGTGATTTACCGTACTTCTACCCTGGGGCCAGAGAACCCAAGGAGTTAAGGGGATGGGTGGTTTGGAGGGCTGTATCCTGGGGGGGAGTGGAGTGTGGGTACGTGAGGGGGGGGGAGCGAGTTGGGAGAAGGGGTTGGTCTGGATAGGCGCCGGGAATACGACTTACGTACGTGAGAGATCCGAGGGTGCCAGAGACAAAGGGGCAAGTTTCAGCTCAAGAGGGATGGTTTGGTTATCTTGGGAGAAGGCGACCGACTATAGGGGTCATTTTTGCCATTGCCGGGTGGGATAGGATTATTTGGAAATGGAGAGGAAAACCCGGCGTCAGCATTCTTCATCAGCAATCATTCTGAAGATTGGTTTGGTATAGCTCTCCACTCCTCGCTTACATTCTAACCGTTGAAGATCTTGCTGAAGACATGTTTTCATTGAATGCTCCTCAAATACCAGGCTTTTTTCTTACTTTTACCATTCGAGTGTGTTTCTCTCTTTGCTGAGACTCTTCTGTTAACTAAATTACTCCCTTTCGATTGGCTAATTTATCTCCTATTTTGTCTAAACTTTTGGTTTTTTAAAAGGTTGAAATAGATATCATTAAAATATTTAAATCGTCACTAATATTTTAATTAGCATTTTCGGTAAGGTTAAGACCATCTAGAACTTTAGTTTTAATTAGACTTGTAGCCTACTTTAAAAGTTTTTACTCTAATATATCTTGCAAAAACGTTAATTTCGAAACATTTTAAACATCACTCCAAGAAAATTCTTCGAATGATCACTTTAGTCTTGAGCTTCGTTTAATTTTTACTTTGCAATTTTAAATTATTTTTAGTGATAAGTTCGTCAATGCATTGTGCACGAGTTGATTTTTATATGAGAATGGATCATCTGATTTTGGCATGTTAATCAAAATAGATACTCTCTCTGATGCAACTATTCCGCGAAAATTTTCATTGTTCTCGTCCCACCGCACTAGTCTCAGAATAGACGTTAAGCTATTGGGTTGATAGAATTGATAGGGCTCGTGAGAAAATACCAGGAAATTTGGACAGTCCTCAACTCTACCCAGCGAGGATTTTCTACCCCCCCCTATTTTTTACGTCTCCTTTTCATCCCTGTGAATCCCAGTAATTTCGCTCATTCATGGATGAGGAAATTACGAGAACTCCCTCCCCTGTAATGAACTGCATTTTCTCCTCAAAAACTCCCTTACTCGCTCAGCACATCCTATGCCCTCTCTCGCACACACACATATGTACAATATCCCACGTTTCCACCCGCAGCCACGAGAAGTCGGGAGCCATATCTCGAGAGCCCAAGACGAGGACCCTATGGAGTGAGCAGAAGAACAAGGTCTAATTAAGTTCAAAAAGCGCAAAAATGAAAAGCGAGCAAGAGTGCAGGGTGGGGGGAGGGGATTGGTGGGGGGAAGAATGGAAGGTGTACTAGAGGAAATAAAATAAAATAACGTGGGAGGGGGCTGCGAAAAAATTCCTTCGAAAAAAAAATCTTTTATAAAAATCCTGCTTAATTAATGGCTTTAGCATTCCTTATTAAAATGCCTCCTTTTTTCTCCCAATGCTTATTCCTCCTCCTGTGTCTTAACTCCATCCCACTGTACCACACTCCCACTACGCCTCACGATTCCTGCCTCTCTCAACATCCCCAGTGACTCTCATATCCCTCCCACGCCCGGAACTTAAACCCCCCCCTCCTTACAGCCCCCGCCGTCCTCCATCCCGCGCACACCGGTCTAATTCTTATAATTTCCCGCGAATGAAATACCGGGGCACAAATCTTCTGTTTATATCAAAGGCCACGATCTTGCCAGGGGTGTTTGCGAGCGGTGTGGGTTGTAGCAAGAGGGAGGGTGAAGAGGAAAGATGCTTAGGTACTCGAAAACGCGTGTGAAAAATAAAGAGAATAAGCAGCGACAGGGGATGAAACAGTGGCCTAACGGCTGTCGCTCCCCAACCCACGCTGAAACAGACGTACTGGTACTTACAAATTTAAAACGAATAAAAATCAATATTGATATTACTAGTAAAATTTGACTAGTTTCGGACCAAATAATTATGGCTTTGCTAACTCCACCGGAGGTTTATTAGCACCACCCGGGTTTCGACTCTTCGTTTCATCTACAGACCAAATGTCGAGGTGTTGAAACCCTGTCCATGCTAATAACCAGGAAGTGGAGTTAAAATAGTCTTTTAATTTGGTCCATAATGGATAACTTCCTCAAAGTAAAGCCTGCAACAAATTCCTTTTTGACTAGTTTCGCTTGAATAACCGTCGGGGTAATTTCGTTTGAATATCCACATTATACTGCCCTGGTAATCCAAAAGACAGTAGTTGACAAAATTACTACTCATTTTTATGTTAGAGTTGATATTGTTATTTTCAACCATGGGTATTTCAAATAACTAAACAAAAACTCCTTATCTTTAGCAGTTTTCCTGATATCACGTTCTACTTTCACCATATTCACAGTATTAATGCCTGTTTTATCTACAGTGCAAAGGCCAGATTGCAGTAACTACAAGTCTTTCGACCAGACAACCTCATTAATATTGTTCCGTTAAGATTTAACTTCATTCCGTATTTCGCGCGCTGACAATCTAAGCATCAACTAAAGCTTGTAATCTCTTCAAAGATGGACTTGATGAAGAGTCGAAGACTTAAAGATGAAAACTTTAGCATAAAATATCTCTTTACCAACAGTGATGCAGCTACCGTCTGTTAGCTAAGTATGGCAGTATAGAGCTCACAACGTTCCTCTCTAGTTTCCATAGATCATTTCTCTTCTAAGGGAGCAATCTTTTCACGCTTTTACAATCATTGTGCAATTTTATATAATTAAATTATTGATCGGAAACTCTCCAAGAAATGAATCCGGCATCCTCATTTCAAAACAGCAAATTTTTTAGGGAAGGTGTACATTGAGCGTATCTTGATCAGCCTCGTCTACATCATCGAAATACTGTGCAAGCCCACTACTAGGGTGTGGCACGGGGTGATTCCACCCAAGGCATGCAACACTCATCCCTGCTGAAATCAGAACCGCGCACGCTTGCTCGGATGCCAGGCGCAGGCCAAAAGCAGTCAGGATGACAATACGCGGTCAGATCATAAACTAGGATAGTGATACGTAAACGAACATGCTATCTCACTGTATACTATTTACAACTACTGGCTAGATACAACTACTTGTTAGGATTATTAATGAGACTAAAGAATAGTTATACAAGGTACTCATGCAGGAGCTACATCGGGAGATATTTTATGCGGGATTAGTAGCTAATTATAAGATTCAGACATTTAGCACGAGTGCAAAACCTACTTTACCGAGTGAGGGCCAAAATTTCAAGGGCCAGAACTGATCTACCACAACTATTAAGGTCCCTTATTGTGCGTAGACCTCATATGTATATAATGCGCATATGATTTATAAAAGCAAATAAATTAATCCCTGCACTAAGTCATTGCTTTTCTAATGGGTCAAAATGTCAACAGTATAGGGTTAAACTTTGAATTGTTGTTACGGTTTTTTACAATGTTTCCGGTTGATTTTAGGTCACGTCAAATATCCCTGCCAAATTTCGTCGCCCGGGAAGTCTTCCATGTAGTCATAACTAGCATCCGGACTTACTGGCATTTATTAATTCGCATTAAATACATGAATGCATCATGGAAATCTTTATTGAATGTTTGATAATCGAGTATCTACACGACGTAGGAATATGTTTTGCATTTAAAGCTCGAATCTTGGTTTTGATGTGGAGTCAGAATAGTTACTCGCCACTCGTCAGTGCTGCAGTGGCGCCGTGGAGAACGGACGTCCCTGATTAGAAAACTTAAAGACCGTGGTCTTGTTTGTCGCCGGGCCACTTAACAACTTGCACATAGACGACATCTTCCGTGGCAAGTTACGCTCTGAAGTTGCATTATATGACCGCTCTGGTCGTCGACCGTGTAGGTACTCACAACTCCACTTTAAGCTAGGTACGGTGTCCTCCGCCTGCAAGTTCCCTCATTCAATCCAAAGCGAGGCTTAAAGAGTTGAGTCTGTGACTTTATCGTGTTGGCCGTCGGGCACACCGAGCGACGCCCTCTTCCTCTCGTGTTTGACTTCTTGTCCAGTCGATAGAGTCACGGAGCGATCCTCCCCAAATTGGAAGAAATATCCCTAAGGCTGGAAATGGTTATAACTGCGTCATACATGGACTAATGAATGGAATACGTGGAACCTTACAGTAAAATGGCACAAAGGGCAGATATTAATCTTGAAGTGGCTCAGGCTTGACCATTTGAGTGAAGACAATTACCAAGTTGCTTAACGAACAATGTGAGGGGTAACTTTGTGAAATTTCTCCATGATGGAAAAACGAACAAACTGAAAATTTTACGAGTAAGTTTTATTCACGACCCCGGTTTCGACAGTTTATGTTGACGACCTGAAGAAGACAGTTTTTCTTTACGACAGTTTATGTTTACGACCTGAAGATGACATAAAATGTCGAAACTTGGGTCGCGAATAAAACTTACAAGTGAAATTTGCTAAGTTTGTTCTTTTACCAACTAAGCTGCTTATTTTTATTTATTCAGTTTATAAAATCCTGCTTTCGCAGTAAAAACAAAAATTGAGATACAGAATATGAAGGCATTTCCCCGAATATACAGTAAAACCCCTCAAAATGACCACTCCTATCAAGCAACCACCCCTCTCAACGGCCATTTTTCAGCGGTACCGTCGGTGGTCGCTTAATTCACGTTGTACCGTGGGCGCACTTCGAATTAATATGCATTGAAATTTCTTGGACCGTCTAAATTATGCCAAAATAATAAACATCTGTATAGGTTTTTAGCAGAACTGTCTCTTTAAGAATTTTTCCACATTTTATTTTTTTTTCAACCAGCCGGTTCACTTATATAATGCTCCAAGAAACTGAACCCCTGTCGAATGACCACCCCTCTTAACGGCCATTTTTCAGCGGAACCGTCGGTGGTCGCTTAATGCAGGTTTCACTATATTTATAATGACCAGCCAAGGGAACTGACTGCAGCGCCAATTGCTTGGAACTACCGCATTTTTAAGGGTGACTCACTAATTACTTTTTTAAATCGGTGGCAAAACGCCTAAATTTAATTTATACTCTAATTCCCAGGACTTCTTGGTTTCTATAGACAGTTTTAACCGTCAAACTGCCTAGGTTTGAGGCACCTAATTACAACCAAGTGGGGTGATTTGATTACCCCATCAATTATATGACATAAAAATTATACTATTCAGTATTGATCCTTAATATCATTTCCGTACGTCCCTTAATACCTCTGTTAACGATTAAGACAATTTTTTTCAGTGATATAAATATTTCATTCAAAAGATATATAAAAACAAATGAAATTCCAGTATGAAGAAATCGATACAATCACCCGCAGAAATACCATTGAAATTACTCAGAAACATTCAAAAATTAGTTAACCCTCTGGCTTAACTTTCTGGAATCGTTGAATGTTACAAAACAATATAAGTTGCACTGAACGCATACCATGACTTATTTCAATGGGTTTACTGCCGAAACTGCATCGATACTTTCGTTATCAACGAAGGTAATCTGGCTAATGGCCTTTTCCTCTTATACTCTGCTGTAAACTTCATCATTTTTTATTTTATTAGTCCATTTCATCTTCAGTATAGCCTCCAGCACTAGGTTTCGAAGGATTCGAGTATGCTCTGGTCAGCTGTTTCAGTAGTTCATTCCACCGATCCATTGAGTGCCACGCTCCACGTGTACATTATCACATGTTAGTCCTATCTTCTTTGAGTACATATCGTAATTCATATAACTCTTTACTTTTTTCAAAGCATCGGTGAAGTTAGTTTGCAAGTATTCTCAGCGATATGTATAGCCACTATCAAACATTTTTGGGAGTTGCTACTGCGAATTCTTTTGATAAATAAAAAGAGTTTCTTGGCCGGTTTTTCCTTGATAAAGACGGTAGTGTAGCTAGGTGCTGACTGGTCGTCTCCCTTACTCGTTCCCTGAGCCTTCTCCTCGCTACCACATGGATGAGTTTACTCCTTCCACCTGGCAGGGTCACGACCCGTTACTGTGTCGCCCCCTTGGGATGGATCAGGGGTGTTGTGACGCCGGATGAGTCGCCATAATGGGTCCAGAGTTTCCTCGAGTAAATAAGCTGGGCCGTCGCTTTATTCAACCGCCTGGAAAATCAGGTCCACGTCGCATTTTGTAGCTGAGCGTCACACGGTCTTCGCAGTTTCCCATTCATGGTTTACAGCGACTTGTCTTTTTAATTGGAGGGTAGCCGGTCTTGGGTACTCATCATTCAACTCTTTAAGCTCTTAGCTTGCTTTCTCTCGTCCTCGTCCGGTTTCGCAGTTGGAAATTCTCGCCTATGAGTATCCGCCATTGAGATACATGGAGAGGGCATCACGTCGTCAGACAGTTGCCTGACTACAGAAACAACTACCATATTGGTTATACCTTCTCTTTAATTACTTTCCTTAACACCACAACACTTGATTTCAAGTTCTATTTGTGTGAAAAATAGCACTGAAAGGTAATATTCATCTACATCTATATACTACCCCGCAAGCCGCCTCAGAAGGCGTGTGGCGGGGGGGTGTTAGGACACCAGCCGTCAAAAAAAAAAAAAAGAAAAAGAAAAGAAAAAAAATCAAAGTTCCGCCTAGCATTTATTAAAGTCCTTAATTGTTCGGGGGAAAAATGAATTCCCATACCTATCCGTTCGGCAAAATATCTCTCTTAATTTATCGATTCTGTCGGACCTGGAAATATAATGTGGTTCTAATATGTTGTTCTCCGTGTCGCTCTGAAAGATATTCATTCTCAATTTCTCAAGCAATCTAAGCCCAGCGCGTAGCCTCCGAGTCTCTAGCGGCTCCCACCCTAAATCGTTCAAAATCTGTGTAACGCTTCCTGTACGGCCGTAACAGTTTTTGACGAATCGTGCAGCTTTCCTTTGTATTTTATTTAAGTTCATGGACTAGGCATTTCTCCGCCGGATCCCATATGCTCACTGCATATTCAAGGGGAGGCCGGACGAGTGCGAAATAGCACCTCTCCTTCACTTTCTCATCCGAAGATCTTCCCACAACACGCTTGACAAATCCTAGCTTCTTCAGGGCTCTGCCACAAATATTTCTCTTTGTGTCCCCCACGATAGGTTCGAAGTTATCGTAACTCCCAGGTATAAATATATATATGTATGGTATATTATGTCGATCATATCTAATAAAGGACATACTTTTATATAAGTACCCAGGATAATTACAAAATGACACACATTTCCTTACTTGGCGGAACTACCTAAAGTCAGTGGGCACCATTGAAGTGTATGGAGAGGGCTCAAACTGAAGCCTGACAACCGAAATGCCAACCATATTGTTTTATATATAATAAATTCTCAGGCTTCACTTGGTGGAACAACATTGCGATGGTTTGTAAATAAATTCACTTTGTAATATTACACAATGGTTTTTATTATTCCGACCTAGGTTTCGACTCAAGTCATTATCAAGGTGACAATATTACACCACGAACCACTTGTAAACAAGGTCAAGGCAAACATTGCCCTACACCTTGGCAATGTTTATAAGTGGCTCGTGGTGTAATATTGTCACCTTGATAATGACTTGAGTCGAACCCTAGGTCGGAATAATAAAAACCATTGTGAGATATTATAAAGTGAATTTATTTACAAACCATCATATTGTGTAACCCTGATCTCTCCTTTTCCTATGAATATCCAAACGGATTGGACGAATTAGAGGATATAAGGCAAGAATAACCACCATGTGTTTGATATTTACGGCAAATTACTCATAGAATATTTATTAGCTACTTATTGTAATGGATTGGATTTTACCATAGCTCTCCCCTGTAAGGTGGACTATTATTAATTTAAATTAAAACGAAATTTATATGTAAGGAACATGCATATTAAAAATTTACCCTCTATACACCATTTTTTCGTCCACCATGCGCAGTCTTTTCACATGTTACCCCACTTGTGGGATTATCAGGAACAAAAAGTTGCAAATGAGGGATATTTTCGTTGCCAAGCTATATAATTGACGTCACCAAGGCATATAAACGTGAAGAAACCTAATCAGAGACAAAGATCCTTATTTACCTTCAAATGTGTTCTTCATAAATCCATCAAATCCATTGTGTCTCAGGGTGTGTCCAATCTATCTTGTTCTTCTTTCCTCTAAGGTGTTTCATATGGTCCTTTCCTCTTATTCTCTTCTCTACACTTCATTATTTCTCATTTTTACATGTTATAATTATAATGCATAATAATCATATTATATTCACTACATTATTTATTATTCCTTTATTATTTCTTTTCATTATTTTACCGTCCATTTTATCTTCAGCATCCTCCTCCAGCACCAGGATTCGGATGCTTCTAGTTTTTTTCTGGTCAGCTTTTCCAATGGTCCATGCTTCCGATCCATAGAATGCTACGAAAGTTTTCAATTATTGTTTCCTGGTTTGTAGTCCTATTTTCTTTAGGCACGCTGAATACTTTGTAAGTAAGTAATTTATTATTATTTCAGCATCATCAATCGTTTTACATTCCGACCTGCACTATGGTGTATGGCACAGTACCAAATTTCAGTCATAGCTCCCTAAGAATCTATTTTATCATGACAGGTGTTGGTGCGTTAACATTAGCATCTTCATATTGTATTCAATTATCTTTCTAGATGTCTACTTGCTTTCAGAATACAATGCCTTGTGTGTGAAATATGTGTGTGAAATGTGTTCACCTTTCTAGCCTCCACTCATTTTTCTAGCTGCAGCTCGTTTCATGATCTCATTTTTGACATTATCATCACGAATTATTTTGTGTCTAGCATATGTCTTCAAGTTCATGCCTTGAAGTCCACTTAAGCTTACCGGACAAGGTGGTGCATGAAATAGCCGTCACACGTTATGGTCTCCGCTGGCAATTTATTATGAGGATATTTGCTGAGTGTTCTAAATTGCCGCTCCTACCAGTGGTGACTAAGTTATATAATTATGTGCTCGACTTAAATTACACGGTGCCTGCCAACTTTCTGTCGCATTAAAACTGCGGGTGAAATTTGCATGTTGTTTTCTCCCTCGCTTGCAGTTGAGGCGTTAAAACTGCGTGCCTCTTGGAAAATTACCGTGAGACATTCCTTTTCGCCCGTTTCCGGTTAATAATGTCACCGAGGAGAATGTTGTATCGTAAAGTTCGTCCCATCTCACGCATGTTTACTTTATTGGAATGGTGGGAGTCATTAGATTAATCTCTCAAAAGGGGGCGCCTTCCTTGGAGATTTACCGCTGTCCGTTATGAAGGGAAGGCTTCTTCGTTTGCCAGTCTCATGTCCAGACGAAAACCACGGAAATATCTCTGGCGCTAATTGCCTTCGCATTCGCTCCGGGGAGGAAAATAAGAATCCGCCCCGGCTAAGGCAATCGTCTTATCTGCCATATGGAAGCTGAGGCGAGATTTATTAAAGTCCGAAGGAGAGCGAGCTGTACCCGGAATACATTTCAATTCCCTCGCAATAAATAATTCGAAATTAATCGGCGCATAAATCTTTGCACTCATTAAAGAGGGTTTGCTCTTTGAGGCCGACTTGGGCCGAAGTTTCATCCTGATTGAGTTTTAAGGCTAGTTTTCATAAGAGGCGTTGGCGAGGAGGCACGGCTGTCTTTTTTTTTCGGGGGCCAAATCGGAAAGTTCTCCTGCGGTGAAATTTGCCATAAGGAAGTGAGCGCGTATTATTTTCTACCCACCCGTGTATTTAGCAGAAAACCATTTTCAATTATACAAATACTAGGAATCTTTTATGACCGATTCGCTGCCTTAATACCGAATACCGAAAAAAATCAAGCAATCGCTGATTTATCAATCAATTACTGTTTTATTTCCTACGCCATTATTATTTGGAGCAAAACTTGCGTAATTTGTCTGTTACTCATCCATTTGTACCAAACATAATTCGTGATGAATAATTACCTGATATATTTACATAATTTACCGGGAAGCACAAATTATTCAAACTTAATTTATGCTTGGTATTAGAAATTCTTACAATTAGTACGTATAATCATCTAAAACAAAATAATAGTTTTCACAAATATGGTTGGTTTGATTGGTGAGGCACCAAAGCAGTGGATGACTTACAAGAAGGCTTTCTTCAGGATTTCTTATTTGTAGTGCTTGAATATATGGCCAAATCATTGCAAACATTTACATACCCATTGCCAGCTTTTGGATTTATTCGTGAATACTCTTTTTGGCATGGTTCTACTAATACGAGGTGGAGTGCTCCCTAAGACGCTCCACACGAATGTTTTCACATACTGTTTCCTGGTTCTTAGGCCTATCTTCTTTGGGCTCAGCAGATGTCATGTTTCCATGAACACCTTTTTAGCTTGGGGTATTCTCATTTTGATACTCGTTGTCCTTCTTCCATCCCACGTGATGGTACTTCCGAGATAGGTGACAAAATCCCCTTGCTTTAATTCCTCACCTTTCAAGGTGACTTCTACATTCAGCTTCTCTCTTCTGCATACTATATTAAGTCAATCGCCCGGAAATTGCGAGGTTCGCATGAAATGTCACATCTCTGTTTACTTATGTACTTTTTGTAGGCATCATGAGATTATGTCTTTTGTTTGAAGAAATTTAATACTTGTATTTCGTTGTTTACCGTGCAACGTTGTGTTAATACGATCGGTATTCATAAGCAGTACCTTGCCATTTATGCGGTAAATTGATCCCAAGGTCAATTCAGAGACTTTTAGTCATAAGAAATTGTTTAAGCTACAGTTTCTTTAATTTTTGAGTAAATAGATGTGACTAAGTATTATCTCACAGCTGTCTTATGAGCGGATCCCCTGAACCCGTTTCACCGGTGTACATAATTTCTGAAGGGATATCAAAATAATCTCTTCTCTCACATGCTTCCTCGCATTGTTGTTGTACTCGATTACCGCATGAGTCTCGAGCACGCAGGCCACTCCGTACCTAGATAGCGCTTGATACAGTCTTAATTTCATCTCCGAGTTAAAGACATAGGGTGAACAGCGATCTTCCTAGTATTAACGCAGCCAGGCCTTGGTGGGATTTGTTAATGCACGTAGAAACGAAACGGGGCTGAAAGTGTGAAAATTGGGAAATATTACTTTCGTACTGCAAATATTTCTCACCCAGATGGCCTTCTTTGGTTTAATCGCAAAGGTGACTGATACTCAATACTAACTTAAATTGAAAAGAATGTGTAACATGCAGGATAAGAATTTACTTCTTTAAAATTCCTGTCGCCAACCCATTGAATGAAACTATGGTTGAATTATCACATATTGAATGAAAAGCGAGTACTTGGATATGGCTACATACTTTATTTGAAGCAACAAGGCCTAGGTTTTGGCATATCGTGCCATCATCAGATACAAGCATTGGGGCTTACACTTAAATTGGTACCCGTAAGGGGAGAGAAGGGAAGGGGAATTGTTTAATGGCACATTTTATAAACAAACGACTGGCCTTGAAATGGAGTCTTCATTGTCACTGGTTCTAGCTGAGATTTTCATGAATAAGTTAGAACTTAAATTATTTGATTGCAAGCACCCAATGTCAAGTAACATATGTTATTGGTACCGTTATATGGATGACATTATATGTTTGTGGTCAGGTACCATGCGCCATGAATGACTTTACGTCTTTCATAAATCCTCTGCACCAATAAATCGAATTTATCTCGAAATACGGTGGTAATAATATAAAAATTTTGGATATTAACATTGATATTAGTATGAGCCAACATGAGTTTTCAATTTACCGTAAACCAACGTTGACAAGTATCGTTATTCCAATGAACTCAAGCCATCACCGTATTCATGAAATAGCTCCGCTCAAATAAGTGGTGAACAGGCTAACAGGGATCCCAGTGTCCTGGGCCAATTTTAAATAGCACCATAATTTACGGTTGAAATTACACTCCTCCTTAAGAAGAAATTATCATGTAAATTACCCATATCAACACTTATAATCTGTAAAATGAATTTTGGAGAGTCTCAATAATAAAAGTGGAGTTTCTAGCAGGGAAGGAAACGTAAATTTAAAGGTTATCTTTCCAGTACCGTAAGAGGAGGTATCTCTCAAATAATGCGCCGTTTACGAAAGCATAGCCTATTTAAAAAAATCTCATTGCTACGGGGCGATATACAAAACGTTGCCCACTATTGTGAAGTAGATTGGTCCGGTACTGTGAGGTATGTATAAAAACATTGCTATTTTGTTTTGACCCAAGAGTTAGGCCGTATTGCTCCTTGCAATTAGCCCACCTAGTTCACGCGGTCGGAACGCACGGGAGAGACAGAGCTGAACTCTTTAAACCGCCTAAAAGTTAAGCTTTACGAGGGAAAGGCTACAAATTAAATCAACTTGATGAATAGTTTCTGGGCGGGGGGGGAGTCCGCACGTATTTTCCACCGGGTTGACCCCCTCCCCACGCCCTTTACTCCGTCCCACGGGCGGCGGACCGCACATCCATCCCATCACCTTTTTCCTCCGCGTCCTTCTTATTCCCCCTCCCCCTTGTAAACTCGGACTGGATCGGACCGCCAACCGTACAAGCACGTAGACATGTGTGTTTGTGTATGTGCATTGCATCTGGTCTCTCCACCTCACTCAGTCTTACCAACCGGATCCGTGATTCCGCTCTTGAGCCGTCCGGCTTGGTAACGTGTTTCGTGGAGGATTAAGGATGGGTGGGGGTTGAAAGGGGAGAAAGGAGGAGAGGGATTTCAGGGGTGGTGGTAAAGCGTCAGGGGGCCCCCGTCGGGGGAGTTTCTGTAGGGCCGCTCGTTCGGAGAGTCCTGAGGAGGAGGCGGAGGGGTGTGGGGAGTTGGGTGGTAGGGAGGGTACTGGAGGGCAGACTTCGCAAATCTCCGGAGCGTGGAAAGCGTTGTTTGCGGTTTCTGTTGGTCCTCGTCTGGAGATCTCCACAGGGGATCCAGCGCCCAAAGGGGGGAGGGAAGGTTTGCCAAACCCTATCCTCTCGTCTCCCGACAAACCCGTCCTTCCCCTTTCGAGAGGGAAAAGAAATTCCCCAACAGACACGGAGTCTCCTTCCCTCCTGCCCGACGTTTCTACCGCAGTCTCACACCCTTCTCCAGGCGGCTCAAACGCCTCCTCACGCTCCACCTCCCCTCTCGACCCCTCCTGCCGCCTTCCCCTCCGGCTCGCTTTCCGCCCAGCGTTCCCTCCCTCAAGCCGGGCCTCCTAGTAGTAGTCCACCCGCTGACACCTCCTTACCCTTTTATCTCAAAATCCCTCCCTTAACTCCTCGCAATCCTCTTCTTTTTACCCCAAACCTCCTCACACTTCCTCTCCCCCTTTCTCTCTCTCTCTATACCCTTTCCCTCAGGTTCAGTCACTTTGGAGAAAGTTTTTTTCCCCACCCCTCCTCCCAAGAGCTCCTTCGGTTCTTTTTTTCACATTCTTTCGTCTTTATCTCCAACTTTTATTTTCCCCACTCATTTTGACGGTCCCGGATTATTCTTTTCTCACTCCACACAACTCTTTATCCTCCTCTTGGCCTCTCTAACCTTTCTCCCAAACTCCTTCTACTTACCTCCCTCCCTCCCTCCCCCCTCTTCCTCCCAATCCTCAAACTGCTCACGCTAACCTCATATAGTTCGGGCTCGCTTGTAATGCCCAGCGTTTGACTATCCTCTATTTAAACTCTTAATTCGCTTAACGAGGTGTATTATACGGACAATTTATGCAGTACCTCACAAACTTTGAGGCCATTAAGTGCTCCGATATAACGCTCCTTATTGCCTTCAGATAATCTGAACCCTCCATTATAACTCACGGGGATAATGAAATAAATCATGAGTAAACTATGGCACAATTTTTTTAATAAAGGCGAGATGCACTTTTTACGACCTTGAGGGAAGGAGTTAATTTTGCCTTATCAACGACATGATGCCTGTCTAGATTTGTGAGATTACCCCAGTATACTGTAGGCAAGGGCATGTTTCCCTAATTAAAGTATCATTGCTTCCAAATCTGTGAACTTTATTCCTCATTGTTATTGTAAATTATATTCACATTAGGCTTAGCTTAACGGTACCTAAAAGAGTACATACTACTAATGGATGTTGCAGTATTTCATGTCGTGAGTTTGTCATTAACAAATACTTTTGCGACACAATGTCTCCATTTAAGCGTAGGAAAATTTTGGTTCCTCCTGGAAAAACTTTCTCTGACATATTTAAATATTACATCGAAATTTTAAGTCAAGCTATCGTTTTCTATGTATTTTAAATTTATGTTGCCCATTTTTCTATAGATGAATTAACTTAAATATACTCTTTTGGATACATTTCACCTTCTAAAATCTAGTGAAAACAGTGAGGTGTATAACAAATAAGAGGTCGTGATGCCATAAACACAATCATTAATGAGGGTAAATATTTCACCGATAAAAACCCATATTATGTATAATTACCTACTTTTGTTTCTAGTTTTTTGTACTATTCGTGGTAAATTTTCTTCCATCTAAGGAAAACTGAATTGTCGTAGTCTTGTGTGAATGTACTGAATAATGATCTCACGAAAACTCTTTAATTTTCATTTAGTGATAGGGCATCGCTTTGGAGAGTTAATTATAACGACGATATTTTTATTTGTTCATTTCTGTAAGATCAGTGTCACTTGGTGCCCTTTGATCAACCTTCTTAGTGAAGTAATTAAGTAATGCAGGAGTGTGTCATTTAGTTAGTGATGCTGTATATGAATGTATAAGTGAGAAAGACCGCAGATTTTTATTTAATTTTGTCTTTTCGTGGAGCATTGATCACTAAAAGGCAAAGAACAAGTATATCTTGATATATTTTTCGATAATCAAATGTCACTCTTTCGCACCTAAAGTAACTGGATAATTACTAGCGGAACACACAAATATTTATAAAATATAAAGTTACCCTGCGCAATTTTTTGAGTTATTTCTGACTTCTAATTTACGAGATCAAAGAGTCCAGTTGTGCAATGCGGCCTTTAAAATTATTTCGTTAATTAAGTCAAGTTCACGCCTCAGAATGGCTGCCATCATCTCTAATTGCTTCCTGTTCATCAGCTCTATGCTTTATTTTACTATATACAAAACTCCTAGCGTAAAATTTGGAAACTTCATCAATCATCAAAATGAGTTTTGAAAGAAAAAAATTATAGGCAAAACCCAAGATTTTTATTATTATTTTTTACTATTACATACAATCTATAATAAATTGTGAAATAACAGAAATTCAGATGGTAACACTGGGAAGAATGAAATTATTCACCCTTAATGCGCTTCTTCCATGCCTTACAAGTTCGGACGGCAGATTACGTTGTGTCAGTGTAACATATAGCTTGCTCCACACTTTATAGCGTCAGCAGATACACACTTGATTTTAAATATAAGTCCTCATATTTGCATGGACACGCTAAACTACAATTATGGGCTAGGTAATACGGTATCGTAATAGTCTTACATCAAAAGACCGAAATACAGCAAAACATTATGGGCAAATTTAATTTGGTATCATCTTTACCGGTTACCAATGTGATTATTTGCATAAAATTGGAATATTTACTGAATATTGAAGAAAAAATCATCGCTTGCTGGGACTTAAATTTTACCATGAGCTTTCTGTATAGAGAATAATAACCGGTTTTTACTTCCATTTAGTAAATGCTTGCGGGTGGACCGAGAGACGATGATTTACTGTGTTAATCTTCGTCATCAATTCGGCTGTGCAAATCTTACGTCGGTAACCTAGGCCCTGGGAATCATCTATGTTGACCTTCCGATAGCCCTTTGGACGGATTCAAAGATTAATGGTACCGGATTGAGTCACGAATCAAAGTTGTTCCTCATCGATCACGAGGTACCTTTGCTATTTGAAAAAACCATAGTCTCAACACATTTCCAAACCGATTAATGCCACCATGATGGTTGGGTTGTCAATTGGAGAAACGGCCAACAATGGAGGTGTTTTGTTATTTATTCCAGTCCTATTCCTTGAGCGAGTGACTGTTGCAAAACTTTTCCATCGGCTTATTACGGTATTGGCGACACCATTTTTATATATGAGCTATGATATCGTCGGAAAGTTTTCATGTTTGCGTGGAATAAATACCTCTCAGGGACCTGTGTCTATTAGGGCACGAAATGATCTAAGTATTTTTTACATTTTCAATCACGTTTTTGCATACATTGCTAATTCAGGCCATACCATTTCACGAAGAAACTATTTCCTGATGCTTTCCGGATGTGTGATTTTTAGCAGCTCTATCGGAGAAGTCCTCCGTGTAAGAGATTCCATTAAAACCTTGGTAAAAATGGAATCTTTAACTCGGTGGACCTGCCGAACAGTACTGCTGAAGAAACTATTTTATTTGGCAAAAAAAATTGATATTGTAAATATTTAGATGGCCCCTCCCAGCAACCATTGGTCTTAGGGAACTAAATATGTATATATCTACAACTACGTACTACCCTGCGAGCCGCCGCATGGGCGTGTGGCAAGGGGTGTTAGGTCACCAGCCGTGTAAAGTTGTAAGATTTTGGGAGGTGAATTGGTGACGTGCATTATGGGAGTGCATTTAGCGGAGCTCAATTTTTATTGTGGTTATTTATTGTGCGCGGAATGAGTGAACTTTTGTATCATCTGCTCGGCAGTGTATCTCTCTTATTTTATTGCTTATGTCACACCAAGAGATGTAGTATGGCGTCCTGATAATATTCTCTATGACGCTCTGAAACACACCAGTTCTAACTTTCTCAAGCAAGCTAAGGCTAGCGTATAACCTCCGATTCTCTAGAGTCTCCCACCATAATCCCTCTAAAAGTTGTGGGACACTATATATTCGCCTGTAGCAGTTTTTTTACGAAGCGTTCTGCTTTTCTTTTCATTTTAATAATTTTTTGTGAAATCTTTATGACCAGGATCCCAAATGCTCGCGGTGTATTCGAAGTGTGGTCTAACCGGAGCGAAGTAGCATCTCTCTTTGATTTTTTCGTCCGAGAACCTTCGTATGATACGCTAACATAACATAGTTTCTTTAATGCAGTGCCGCATATGTTTTATATGTTTTTGGACACCAGCAGATGGTTAATATGCCACGGCTTAGGTTTTGCGAGGTGGATTGATGACGTGTATTATGGGAGTGTATTATGGGAGTGTATTATGGGAGTGTATTAAGTCAAGCTCAGTTTTTATTTGGTCGCTTATTATGTTCGGAAAAAATTAATTTTTTTACCTATCCTTTCGGCAAAATATCTCTTATTTATCGCTTCTGTCTGACCTAGAGATGCGGTGAGGAGTCATGATAATATTCTCTACGTTTCTCTGAAGCACACCAGTTCTGAATTTATTTAGCAAATTAATCCTAGCGTACAGCCTCTTTTTAAAGAATATAAAAAAAAAACGATTTAGAGGTTTTTTGCCAGACGATTTTCTTGGCCCGTATGTCCCTGGAATTCCGATAGGCTGCTGATCCTGTCATCAGATTTTCCAGGGGCCGGACCAACAGAACTTGACATAGATCCATACCCTGGGTGGTGAAAACCTCATCCAGACTGGACTCAAACCCGCCGGGACCAGCTCTGTTAGTTATGACGGAATGGTTGAATAACTTCCTAAGTTCATTCAACAATTGGGCTTTGACAAATAATCAATTTATATTTGGTATGGAAAACTGGGTTTCGACATGCGAACTTTTCGGACCAGAAAAAATCGTGCTCCTAGGTCAAGGAACAGCAGTGCTCCTTTTTGATTCTAACTTTCGTAGGATTTCTTGAATCCTATTTCTTCTTCTGTTGGCAATGGCTTTCGTCATTCAGTCATTTTACCCCGATCATATTGCCTTACATACACCGGAAGTGTTATAAAATGCCGGGGTTTACTTATTTGTGAGAGTTTTGTCTTCCGACTTGCGCTCACCGCTCCTCTTGAACTTCCGGGTACACCCGCGTACCGCGTTCAGTTTCGGAGCTAATCAGGCGTTACAAATTTTCCCTCGCCGCTTTCTATTCTCGGGTAACTACTCCCCCACGATGACACGCATCACTGCCAGTCGAGGCGTGACCACCACACACTGTTTTATTCCGCATCATATCTCAATGTTCACGAAGTAGTTTGGCATTTTTTTGGCGATCTTGTGAGTTGGTACGGGATTATATAATATTTTGCTGTGAAAACCACATGGCGAAATGGAAATATGTTTATGGAATTGAACAGATGGAATGTGAAACTAGCATATGGGATCCCTATGAAGAGAATGACTTTCCGGGTGTTCTTACACATCCATTTTTAAGGACAATGTTTCGCCAGGGTTTCAGCTGGCTTCTTCAGGTCCGCTGAAGGTAACCTAACGAAAAACCGTTCTCTTCATCACAAAGACTCCGTGGAAGCCTTCACGGAAACTATGGGATCAATCATGGAACTTAACATGACACACATACCGCAAGAATTGAAGTGGTTCAGTGAAAGGCTTCTAGAAAAATTTAAGGAAGGAATATGGTAGAAAAGACAGCATCACGTAGATTTTAAATGGACTATACTGATAAATGAAGCAGTTAAATCAACAGATGATTGGAATGTTCAAGGTCTTTACTGGAAAGCCTGGTGGGGGTAACGTGGTGAATAAAGGGAAAAAATCGCCGCGTTAATGATCGTACATGATCGAACGGACCCCGCAGAAAACTTGTGGAAAAAAATGTTACGGTGAAATTGGCAGAAACTTCGGGATATGATATTTCTTGAGGAGTAGATCAAAAGTCTCAATGGGCATCAAGTCGTAAAAATTCTTTTCCAAGTGAGAGGTCTTCGAATTTGTGATTTTCATTGCATTACTCAAGGTATTTTCTAATGTTTCCATTAAGCAGTTCTTAGTTTACATTTCTGCCATCAAAAATGGGGATTTCAACATAAACAGTTCAAATTGATCTTGAAAATACCAAGATGTTCACGCTCGAGGTCAATGAGAAGGTCACCATCTGGTATTCCGCTTCAGATCCTACTCTATGGGACGTAACGTTGTTCTCTATCCTGCTTAACCAGGGAAATATTTAGGCGAGTCCATTGCAATGGGCCCCCCTGAATGCTACGACAGTCTTATTTTGAAGACCTCTAACTCGAAAATAAGATTTTTTACGACATGACGCCAATTGAAATTTTTGATCTACTCCTCACAAACTATCAAATCCCGAAGTTTCAGTCAATTTCACCGTGACATTTTTTTCCAAATGGTTTCTACGGGGTCCTTTAAGGTATGAGGCAAAAAACGGCTGCTTGTGCGTGTTATAATTTAAACAGAACAATGATGGATTAATGAACTAAGGAACTCAGCTCTTACCTCTAAATTTAAATAATCTCTCATCTTATCTCGTCGTACCTCTACATCATTTCTTAAAAATATTGAGAAATTCACAATGTATTAAATATTTAGAAATGGAAAGTTCTCAACATATGTGTGTATTATGATAATATGCAAGCAATAAGATCCACGAGATGTGGAGGTATCGTATATAACACATAAAAGAAAAACTTGCTCGATAAAGTTTGAATTTTCGACCACCTCTGTGGTCTTCTTCACTGGTAAAAGTGTGCCCGACTGCCGCCTGATGAGTTACTTGGGAGGAAGAGAAGGGGAGGTATTGTGATAATATGTTTTATACTACTGATTTTTTTAAACTGTAGTTTGTATTGATGATTTATTTAACTTTTTAAATTGTTTCAGGTTTTCAAAAAAATATAATAGAAGCTGAGAGAATATTCTTAGCAAATTTTATCTTATTTTGTTAGCTATTTTCCTAATGATGAAGTTGTGAACTCCAAGAATCATGGTTATAAATTTCTTTGCCTTATTGACACCAGGCAGGGTTAGTCAGTATGTGTTGTACAGAGCAATTTCTCTTACTTTAAGTGCAATGTAATCGTTTGTATTTTGTTTATTTATTTTTGTTATTCCGTTGTTTATTTTTCTTTCTTAACGTATTGTTGAACTTGTTGATTGATGTCTTCCTTTAAGAAGGACGTTCTCCATCTTGTTTCTGATTAAGTATTATTAAAATTGATCAACTTGAATATCCTGTCGTCTTAATAAACCTAAGAAAATCAACAGTATGTGTCATGATTTTCGTATGGAATGAATAAGTCTCTTTCCCAAGTATTACAAAATGTGGACCGATTTTGGATTTGGTGACTTGAGTGCTAGTCATTCCCATTCCTTAGTCTCAGTTACTATTCTTGGCGGCGGAGATTTTTGCCGTGGAATCCCAATCCTTTCTTGTGTGTTTTGTGAAAAGCATTCTAAGTGCTCTATTTCATTGATCGGATGGGAGGAAAATCTTTGATTGTGACTTTCGTAAGGTATGAGTGTAACTGGGGAAAAAAGATTTACCTGGGTAAGACAGTGTTGAGGAAAATATTACGGCAGAGTCAGCCATACTGGCTTAACTCCGAGGATAGAAAAACTTAGACTGTCTACACCTAAAAGTGACGGCGTCGTGTGGACATAGGTATGTTAAGTTGAAAACACTCCAAAAAATCATATTCTAAAAAGAAACAAAATTATCATGTATGAGCAGATTTTATTGTTAAGACACCCTGTGCGTTCGAAACAAATTTTTCAATGTTGGTCAAGGAAATACCACGACGAGCCATCGGCTGAACTCTTTTGTTGACTTTTTGTTTAAAGAGTTTGAATTTTTGGCAGCTGCAACCATCTAGGTTTTGAGCGCTTCATGTCACATTTTTAGAATTGATGTCTTTGTTTTACTGCAGTCTCCTAGTTCGGATGAGTGAGGCTTGCGTGAAATATTGCCTTAGTCTAACGGCTTGTCATGCACATTTCTTGATGCCTGCGCTTGGCTTGCCTCACATCGCTTTCATTGTAAATTGGGAGGGCTTCGTGTCAAAATGTCTCAGTGGTGTGGTGGCCGCTCCATGAAATGTTCTTTGAGAGACTTGCGGCTCGTGAGAAATCTTGCCGACCGTGCCAGGTTCCAATTTGTTTTCTTTAATGAAAAGGAAAGCTTAGGGTTATTAGAGTGATAGGATTTTTTGTACTGTCGATTTTTTTCGGGCGAGTCAGGTGCTCCACGTTTCTGTGGTCGTGGTTTGAAACAGAAGACCTAAAGACCGTTAGCTAGTCGCATATGAAAACGTCGGTGAAAATGAAGGACTTGACCAGGTGTATCAGCCTGAAATGGGCGTACTCACGTAACCTTGCGATTCGCTCGTTGTATTCAGGGGGTTCTGCTACGAAACCTCGGACATCGCAAGGTCGATTGAGAATCAGGATCAGACCGGGTAGACGACACGAGAAAAATATTAACTAACATGAACATTTTTGTCCCTAATGTTTACGTTTATCAATAGAAAGATCAAAAAAAAACAAATAAAACCCAAAGGAATGATGTGTGCTACGAATGATCAAAATTTTTCACATCTTTCAGAGGGATTAGGTTGGTAGCCGCTAGAGACACGGAGGCTAAACGCCAGGCTTAGTTTGCTTGAGAATTTCAGAAGTGGTGTGTTTCAGAGCAATACGTACTATATTATTCTGACGCCAGACCATATTTCTAGGTCCGACCGAAGCGACATAATAAGAAAGGTACATCACCGAACAGATAAGTACAATGACTCATTTTTTCCACCCAAAATAAGTGATCATGATAAAAACTGTGCTTTTATCGAAACAATACCGTAATACACTTCACCATTTCACCTCCAAATTCCTATACATATTTCAACAGCCAGTGTAAATATGTAAATACTCCTGCCAGATGCCTAAGCGGCGGTTCGCAGGGTAGTTAAGATGTAGAGGTCCATTATTGGTGCTTCACGGACGAAATATTCTCATTCGCTCTTCTGTCATTGGAATTGTTTTCAGTTGATAATATTACCCACTCTATGCTCATTATGTTTTGGCATAAAAAATGATGAGTTCGGGTGTTTATTTACGACGATCTATACTAACTGAATGCGAATGATTAAATGTAATCTTATCACGTGCAGACTCGATTTTAAAACAAAATCTGTCCAACAAGAGCGTAACTTCATTAGCTTTCATAATTAATGATTTACCTGCGGGCGAATTTATGGCCTCCGCTCATTCCAATTTTCCCTTTAATTAGTTGCAGGTTGCTATCGGTGTGCTATCAATCATTTGTGCTCTTCATTTTGTGATCATTTTAATGCTCAAAGAAAAAATAATATCTCATACTTGATCGCATGGTATATGATCCTTCAATTGCATCGATCAGTCTTTGAGCTATGTGAAAGTTCTGCGAGGAGCAGTTGAAGGTAGGTTGTTGCGCATACAAATCAATAGGCTTTAGCTCGTTATAAAATCTTTTTTGACGGCAAAAATCGCTCACTTTAGGTTATATGATTGCATTACAGAATTCAAGTGCCGTTAGCTTTGCGAGGCTGAGTGAAGTATTGCGGAAAACCAAAGTTATGCTTCTTATTCTAAAAACATGAAAACTCGCCGAGTATAACCGTATGGGATTAGCTCTTGAATCTGGTTTGGCCGTCTACGACGGAGTAAGACAAATGAAAAAATTCTCATTTACTCCATTGAGACTATATTTTCGGTGAAAGTTAAAAACCTCAAAAAATATACCAGTTGGTCCATTTAAAATTTGAAGTTAAATAGGTCTCCAGTGTATTTACTTGCAATTTAGAGAGGCTAGGTTTATGATATCCAAATTCCTGTGAACTTTATGTTAGTAGAAAAAATTTCTATCCACAACTTGTATTCCTATTGTAGTAGTAGGATGACCTTAATTATCCAACGCTTCGTTTACCAATCGAACCTGAACGGACCAGCTCGGAATATGGTTAAGGCAACGGACTAGTGGCATCGAACTGAGAAGCGGCCCGATATGAAACAGCAGGGCTGTGGCTCTCCTCGTTATTCTTTTGGTTGTCGTTGGGAAACAATATATGAACGTTATTATTCAAGGCGTGTTTTTTAACCAGTTGAGAACAAGAGTGAAGTGACATTGAAGATATCGCAACATATTGCAATTCCACCTCTAATTTGGCAATTTTGTTCACTCAGAATGCGAGTGAACATTTCCAACTCTGCTTTTGTTTACTTACCGGGTCAGTCGTGCTTCAACTGATAGATTCGATTGTTTACTATCGATATTTTCAGTATTTGTTGGTAAACTGGGCGATCTGAGTCGGCTCGCTTGGAATTTGCAGATCGTTCCGAGTTCAGATCGGTCTGAGATCGACAGGTAAAAATAGAATGATACTTTCCTTAACAATGAGTAGAGCATGGCATGATGTAGCTATCAACATATAAACACCGTGTTATTTGTAAAGTGATTTTGATTTGAAATCAATGGAAATAAGTGCAAGTATTTCTTTGACAATAATTTTTTGAAAGCGATATGCAATTATTTTGGTTCTCTGAATGCACTCATGAAGTTGAGTTTATAATTACTTTATCTCGCAATCGAATCTTTTCTTTCCTTGCTATTTGAAGCTCTCAATTACTGTATTACACTCTATGTAGCACCTTCTAAATCCACTCAGAAAAAATGAAGTTTGGAAGTGAAGTAGCTGCGATTTTGTCCATCGACTCCCAATCTTATGGTAGAAATGTCAAGATCAAACTACCATTGCTTAAAATATCGCACTACGCGTACCTTCTTTTTAAAATAGGATATTATCACATCTCTATGTATCCGCCTGTATTCAGCAATTCAATAGCTGTCAAATTGGTTTCGGGAAAACCTTCCCTTGGAGGGGATATATTTTTTTCCGCGTCATCGGCCCCTTTGACACTTTGCCTGCCCTTAGAAGGAAGTCATCTGTCAAGTATGCTTATCGGCTTCCTCCTGCGAGTTCTTCTGCGAGAACGAGTGAAAGCCACTGCTTATTCCGTGGCGTGGACGCTGTATTCCGCCAATCTCGTTTGCTTTTATGCCCCATAACTGGGCAACAAGCTTTCCCACTCAGCATCGAAGGAGCACGGATATTGCAGATGTGCATATTTGGTCCTCCTAATTTATTAAATGTCAACTCTCGATTACGAATATGACATTTTGATTTTTGATTCTTTTTTCATAATTTGTTCCTGCCTCAATCGTTGATGGTTTGTGTCACATGCCATCGGATGGTTTCGGACTTGGAAGGTTTGAAAAGATTGCGTTCTGTTTGGCTTTCACGTGCGACATGTATTTTTTATTCTCTGTTCCCGCAAAAATCCTTTTAATTGAAGTCAGCCCATGAATGTATAACTGAATGAAGCGGAATACGATTTATCCGCTTTGAATGAAATGGTAAAATTTTTAAAAGGGATTTTCTTTTATATTCACTGGGCGAGAGCTACATAACAGAAGTCACTGAGGCTCCATTTGAATGTTTAAATCTAGTAGGGTACCAAATCCCATGGATTAAGTTCTTACGGCAATATCCCACCTCTGTTTAACGTGAACGATGAAAAAATAGTTATTTTATAATTTGCGTTATTTTCTATACACATTTGCCGGCTAAGGCTTCAACAGATTAGTTTCAGTACCAAAGTTGGTATCTAACTGTTGCAACCTCAGTCGGTAGAGAAAAAAGTGTGTATCTAGTGCTCAATTAATTATTGTTCATCATGAACGTTTCACGTGACAGCTCAAATTACTGTGACTGCTCGAGTTACTGTACTGTAGTGTACTGCTTAACTCTTTGAGTGCGGTATGACGTGATTTCACGTCATGGTTGTCTTTACGCTGGTGCTGATGACGTGATATCACGTCAAGGGTACCGTGAGTGTTCCAGCTTTCACTAGAGGGCCTAGTGAATGTTCTCCAGTGAAAGCTGGAACACTTATGGTACCCTTGACGTGATACCACGTCATCAGCACCAGCGTAAAGACAACCATGACGTGAAATCACGTCATGCCGCACTCAAAGGGTTAAAGTAATAACTTTAGGCATTGCCAGTACATTGGTCACCTCAAAAATAGAAATCACTCGTACAATTGAGTGAATAAGAAGAAACATGATAACAATTACGTACAAGGGCAATATATCTAGTATATAAAAATGAATGTTTGTTTGTTCGTCTTCTGTGCGTTCCAATACCGTTCATCAGATTACGATGAAACTTTGGTGAGTTGTTGTGCGCGCGCCTCAAAGGTTTCTTAATTATTGAATCTATTCTACAATAGGTGGAGCGCGAGTCGTTTCAGCAAATGAGTGCTGACACGCGAGCTTCTCAAACAAACGAGGAACGTCAAGGAAGCAACGAAGCAGATCGTTTACGAGTTGCTCAATCTCGTGCATCAGAAACGTATCACTGACACATAATATCGCGTGTATCAGAATCATATCAGTGAGACAAAATGTGCGTCCAAAGGTATGTTAAATATGATTCGGTGCAGTGGTCTCTTTGTTTGCTTTTTTTAATTCTTGCATTGAATTTTCGTATACACTTCGCTTTTTCTTAAAATTAGTTTTTTAAGCTTGGAAATCTCTTATATTTTTGCACTACTTCAAGAATAGAATATTTTATTTACTTGGAAACCGCAGCGTTACGAATTCCTGTGCAGGTAAGAGGAATTCATTGGACTACAAAAAATCATTGTCTTTCATTTCTTTTGTTTATACGTGTAAATGTGTCTTCTTTGTATATATTTGCCGACTTCGAAAGAAAATGAGGCATCACAGCCAATGCCGGGCACAGCTAGTTATTGATAAAGTTGAAATTTTTCTTTAGACTAAACCAACCATGTCGTGAATGTTATCTCATATTGAATATATTCACCCTTAAATCAACAAAAGAACTCTTCTGGATTATTAACAAAAAATAACCTAATTTTTACTTTGCTATAGTATTTTCTCCTCGTAGATATGTTTTTAGGCCAGCACCAAGACATAGTTTAGGCTCAACATAAATAATTATCGCTTAAACATTGTCAAATTTGGCTTTGGAAAAGTATAACTGGTGTATATTTTAGTTTGTATGCATTAGGGTAGATTATCGCTTTAGATTTATTGTCACTTCTGACGTAAAAGTATTTTAATTCCTTTTCCCCGAAAAATTTTCGCCGTAATGCGACCCTGATCTGAAAGTTTGTCGATAAACAGCCCGTACGATGCTCCTTACATAACCATTGCGAGGGACGAAATTCGAGTGACATCGCCGGGTGTTTGTTTACCACTTCAAGTTGCGCATCTATTTTCGCGTACGCTTTGCGTTCCGTCATACGAGCGGAATAATATTGAAAATTCGCTCGAAATTAATTGAGGTTCTCTTCCACTTTGGTGTGAGTTTTGTCAACCCATGATGCACTGCATACTGCGTTCTACTTAAAATTTGAGTGATATTTTTTTTCTCAGAACCTATGCTTGACTAAAGGAAATTCCGTTCTCGCAGTCAACTTCTCTTTAGTACAACTGCTACTGTGTAGAATGCTTCTTCTTCGACCTTTCCGAAAACGGCTATGACGCTAATTCAGAAAACATAAAACAGGCAGCGCACGCACATAAACAATAATACACAGTTCTTATGGAGGGTTGGATTTCAGATTGTAACGTACCGCGGATCGGTTGGTTATTTATCTATGAAAAATAAATTAATATCTCTCACACGATTACTCTTATTGACCTCGTCTTACCGACACTCCCGACACTCCGACATGCGGGAACAACGCCGACGTACGTTACACATGAATTTATTTATACACGACTAGGACTAATACCCGTCACTGTCTAATTCACCTGTCGTGTTTTAGGTTCCTCGTTTAATGAGACATTTATTCCCAAGGTAACACTGAAAATTTGTTACTCAATCACAAGTAGAAATATTCCACCAATCAATGAAACACACTATAAAATGATCACTCAGGTAGAAATAAATCTCTTTTTACTTTAAATAACAACATAAAATACCCTTCACTTCAAAATACGAAATTATATTCACCACTCTTCTTTCTTCAGGCTTATATTGTTCAAACAGGCCATATATTTCACTTTCACTCACTGAGCCGCGAGCACTGTGTTCCTCCTTCCTCCAGACGCCTGGCGCCCTGCTATCTGTCTGGTGTGCCCCTTTCTGGCAGCTGCCACCTCTCGAATAGTCCCCGGGCTCTCCGCTGCTCTCCCTAGCACTTGAACTATCATTGGCCGGACCTCAGTCGTGGATTTGTCCCAGAACTGTTTGCTTTGTTGGGTTAGGCGACGACTCCCTAAGTTACGCGTCGCTTTATATAGGGTTTTCGTCTGCATTATGGTATTTTCCCTCTAACCCCTCGATTATTTATGTGAGCAACCAAACGCCAAGCTTTGATTGGCCCTAGGTGTCCAAGCAACAACTCTCTCCCATCAAACACGCTAGCCCTCATTGTCGTAATATCCACTTCCGCAAACTCGTGGTGCCACTAAATCTTCCAATATGGCGGAATTAAATGCTCAAAATGTCGCCCTAAAATTACGCCACAAGATAAATAACTTATTCCCTCTTTCCGAAGTTTTTCCTGTTTTTACCTCCAAATTAAAGCATTATGATGAGTTCATGGATGTAGAAGGGTAAAAAAAATATTTTTTTTAATGGTAAAGATTTTTAATTGCTGTAGTTTAAAGAGACCAACAAAAATAATCAAAAAGATTTAATGAAATTTTTTATCTCTATGTATCGTAACGATGAAAAATTGTTAAAATTTCTGCGTATTCCGCCTGCTTTGTCCATGCATTTAGTATATTTTTAAATCTCAGGCTAAGAACATTTGTTAATTATCTTATCAGTTTAAAAAGTGTTATATAACTTACGCTTGGTGTGTATTATAGCCCAGATGATGCAAATAAAAAATTACGTGTTTCGGCAAGAGGTAATCAGATTGTTTATTTGAAATAACCCTCTCGAGGATATACGCTTGTGTGCGTGTTTGTTTAGTTTGAAAACTGGAGTAACATTTGGAACTAGGATATTTCCGGTTCATTTGCATTTATTTATGCATCTCTGCCTTTCTCGCTAGAAAGTTTAAGCGTAAAAACAATTCGGCGCACACTCACGCGCGCGTTAGATTCAAGACTCCGACATTGCGAGTAAGTTTGTCGATTGAGATTTCTCGAGTGTTTCCTCTGAGCAGACTTGGTGCCACTCCAAGAATCACTTCGAGGGAGGCTAGAGTTGAAGACCGCCCACTCCAAAGACAGGAAGACGCGGCGCCCGGCGCCAAGATTCGGGTGGTTCGTACGCTTGAAGCACGGGCGCTTAACATTACGCCCAGCACGCGCCCTAACTACTCCGGGGAGAACGGCCAAGGAACTACGTGGATTACGAGCAATGGTGCGCTGCTCTCCGAGGCGAATCCCGCCGTTGTGGAACAGGGTGGAGGAATTTATATAGTTTGGGGGAAGTGGCAAATGCAGGGAAGATTTTAGAGCAAGTTAATACAAGCGCGTATGAAACAAGCGGATTTTCAAAGAGGAGGGAGGGATTTTTTCCGTGAACCCGGAGAAAGATTAGTCGGGAGGTCGGAAATATTAAGTGTAAGAGTGATAAAATGTTTGACTTCTCCTTTTCTCGATTTTGGATACGTGATGATTTCCTGAACAGCTCAACGCATTGATTTTTGATTCTCGGCAATACATACTTGGGTAAATTTTCAGGTGTCGAAATATGCATGAAATAATGAAATGTCTGCTTCTGACAGATCTACATCTATATCTACATCTATATCTACACCTATAACTACATATATATCTACATCTATATCTACATCTATGTATACATCTATCTACATCTATATCTACATCTATATCTACATACTACTCTGCGATCCACCACATGGGCGTGTGACGGGGTGATGGGCGTGCGACAGGAAGTCCTCTAAATATGTAAGGAATAAGGTTTTGGGAGGTGAAGTTCCGACATTTGTTATGGGAGTTTACTTAGTAGAGCTCAGTTTTTACTATGGCCGATTTTTGTGCGCTGAACGAACAAATTTTTGCACCTATCTGTTCGACAATGTATCTCTCTTATTTTATTGCTTTTGTCAGAGCTAGAGATGTAGTGAGACGTCATGATAATATTCTCTTTGTCGCTCTGAAACACATCAGCTTTGAATTTTTCAAGCAATCTAAGCCTAGCAGTGCGTCTCCGTGCGTGCAGCCTCCGAGTCTCTAGGGCCTCCCACCTTAAACACTGCAAAAAATGTGAAACACATTACGTTCGCTCGCAGCAGTTTTTAACGAACGATAATGTAATATACAAAGGTTAATAAGTGCATTTCTACATATTACTGTGGAAACCAACCAATTGGTCACAAATGACAATTTTCAATAGTTAAGCCAATTTAAATTCGGGTGGTGCTTGAGGACCATAGGTGTCGATGCACCATCTAATTTTTAATACTGCTATTACTCATTTTAGTTTCTATCTTTTCCTGCTCCCCTATAGTTAATCATTATTTCGCTTCGTTTTCCTCTCTTTCCTACCATCCAGGGGTCATTTCCTTACTTCCATCCCCTCTTACGGAAACATGTACCATTTTACCAATGCTCTAAATGTTTTTAGCAGCAAAAACTTTGTAATGTCCACTCATTTATTTATTTTAACTACGAGTTTCGACGCGTGAAGTGTCAAAGGTAGGTACAGTGATTTTTTGTTATACAGGACATTTTAGCGTGCAGCCTCCGAGTCTCTAGGGGCTCCCACCTTAATCCCTGTAAAAGTTGTGAAACAAAGTAAGTTCGATCTCAGTAGATTTTAACGAACGATAATGTAATATACAAAGGTTAATAAGTGGATTTCATCAAATTATTGTGGAACCCAACCAATTGGTCACAAATGAAAATTTTCAATAGTTCAAGCCAATTATAAGTCGAGTGGTGCTTGAGAACCAAAGGTGTCGATGCACCATTTCTCATTATATATCCTTCGGGGATGTAGGGGCATGGAAAAGAAGGGAGGAGAGGGTGGGGTTTGGAAAGGTTTAGGTCAAGGTTTCAGGGTGGGAGAGAGAGTATATGGGAATGACTTATAAATGCAATGTCATTCGTTAGAGAGGTTCCTCCTTTCCTTCTGCGGACTATCTATCACTGTTCGACTGCATCCAGACGCCGTCCTTTGTCTTCCGACGCCAGAATTGTTGGGGTAAAACCTCATTGGTGGCCTTCAGTGATGAGATGTTCGATCTCGTGTTCTTGTTTTGAAAGCATCTCTTATGTTCATCGGCCTGCACCAACTTTCTAAATTTCTACCTGTTTGGCCAACGTACGTTTTTCTTTAAAAGTTCACTATGATGTTCCACAATATCTTGCCGGATACCGTTGAATCTATTTCTAAATATTGTTCTATCTTTTCATCCTTCTTCCGTTTTCTCCATCACTTTTATATCTTTAATTTGATATATTTTCCTCGGACCCACTTGTTCCCGTAACTAATCATAAGGAAGAATTATTATCCCTATCAAATTTCAACCACTGCAATCCCCAAAATCTTGTTCAGGCATAACGAAATTCTATTAAGTACATAGAGATATGCTGATCTTTTCCTGGTGGATGTATTTTATATTTCCTTGAAGTGATAAGTTTCGTAATTTGTGATTCTTGGACTATAACAATTTAGTTAACGATAACTTTCTTGACCAATATATTATAAGTAATAATAAGTTTCTTGAATATTTGATAATTCATGTATTTGTTCAAAGTTGTGAATTATTAATTTTACCTCTATTTTTTTATTTATAATTTTTGAAAAATTTGTAACTTTTCTGTGCTAATTTAATTTTTGGTTCTTTACTTATTTCTGTACTCTTTGGAGTTTTTATTTACTTTGTTATTGTTCAATATTAAGCTCAATGGTGGGTAAATTTTCGATCCTCAAGTTTCGAACCAAAAATTGTATGACTACCTGGCTATTTATATGTCTCTTTGTCTTGTGTTGCAACGCCCTGAGGATGCCAATATATTTGGCGAAACGTTGGCTGTTAGTAAAATATATGTATGACTAAATATTTAAGAATCTTATTATTATCTACATAATATCTGTCGAGAAAGTTATAATTGATTGCTTAAGAATACAATTATTTATAAAATCACGCCCTGTCCAGTTCCCATTGCTACCTTTTATAAAAATAAATTTTCATTGTTTTGAAACGTTTTTTTCATGTCTTTTCTTTCCTCATTTTTTTAACATTCCTCTGTTTCCCCTTGATTCAGTTGAAGCTGGCCATTTTCTTGTGCTAGTATACTTTATTACGGTATTTTATACGCTTGGTATGGTTATTTGTCGAGAAGGAACCGTTTAAGTGATAGTTTCGTTATTAAATTGTAAATGTATTTGATTAAACGACCAGGTTACTGATTTCGAATATAGAAAATGCAATTGCCGTCTAAAAACTGAAACTAGTACCTTTAATTTTTCCCCGTAAAAATGACGGTTTGTCATTTCCCACATTGGTTATTAAATTGACGCTGAGGTATTGAGTCGATAGTAAGTTAATATTATGATCAATGATTCTCAGTCTTTATTTTCAACGTGTTTATTTTAACAATTCGGATCGTTATTTAGTTTTCTCATCTTCCTCATGTAAATAAAATTTTCAATTTCCCCGCCTTTCCTCCCCATTCAATTCCTCATCCTTTTATCTTCAACGTCCTCGAACCTTTCTCCTCCTTTTCTATGTTTTCAACTTCAACGACGACTGCAAATATGACGAGGTTCACCAGCCAACCAGTCCCGTTAGCACCAAAGTGTCTTGCCCACTACGACATCCAAATACTATAATAACCCAAAATATTATTATTATTTAAAAAAATTTCTAAAATATATTTACCTTATAATTACGAAACATCTCTGGTAGACATGCTCCACTCAGTGAAGAGACGTATCGATGTCCATTTTCCCAACATCTACACATATTTAGACGAAGTATTTTCTAAGCATTCTGAAGGTCTTATTACCGTGTCTGAAACGTTATAAAGAAACTATCGATGGTTTTAAAGAAAATCCAGGATTAGGACCCTGCTTAAAATTGTTAGGGTATTGCTAACCAATTTCATCCTCCATAAAATAGCCGGAACAAATAAAAATTTTACCCTCCCAATGTTTTAAATGAGCGTGTATGCTTGGTGAAATAAATAAATTACATGAGACTGTTGTAGTGGATTTCTGGCAAAAATTGACTCTACGTTAGTCGTGCTATGATGGAAAGTAAGGGATCATGACGGAAAAGATTTACTATGTTTACGACGGCCATTTAAATGTTTAACTAATTTGAAAATTTTGTAAACATACAAGCTATGAAATATCTTTTATAAGATAAGATTGGTATCTGGTGAATATTTTGTACTGCATGTGTATCATTCTCATTCCATTACTCGACAAATAAAATCGGAAGTTGATAAGACGAAATTTGGTCTTTACCCGAGGATGACGTGACTATGACGAGAAACGCATTAAAATTGGTTAGCAAATTTTTGCAAGGTTACAACTGGGTGAGAATTCTTTTTTATAAAATTGTGCCGAATTGTTAGCTTGTGAAAGCTAATAATTCAGCACAATGATAACTAAGTGAAGCTTGTTAGCCAATGAAATCCGAAAGGAAAGACTGAAGAGATTAACGTGCGGGAAGTTGTGGGAAGGAACTGTGGACGGATACTCTGTGCGTACCTAAGATTCTATGTTTACTCGATTCATGGAGTTCACATCGACACAGTCCGAATGCAACGGTGGACGTTTTTTCAGCCTCGCACAGCACCTCCTGATTGGTGCAATGTTTTGAATGATTACCCCTTTAAAAATGGTCGAGGACAATAATTCCAAACATCACACCAGTTTAGGACCATTCAACAGATAATTCTCGGCTTCTCCAGACGACCCAGAAGAGCCCATCGCCACTTCAGAACTGAGAAAACCCTACAGAATGGCTAAAGAAAATATATTCTCATCAGTGGATAAAAATGACTTCAGATGGACGAGACAAGTAGCTTTACTCTATAATTTATTTGTTATTTTGCGGATGGAGTCTTCATGCATATAGTTACAAATGCTCGCGGTGTACTCAAGATGAGGCCTTAGCAGAGCAACTCGTCTCATCAACTTTGTATAGATCCCTGCCGAATGAGGTGCAGTGTGACAGATTACGCACCTAGCCGACAATTCATAGAACCGGAATCAAATCTCTGTCAACTATAACAATATATTATAGCTAATTTTATCCCTTTGGTTTAAACATCTTCATAGGTACTATGCACGGACCTTTAAATACTTTCCCAAAATCCGAACACTTTGAAACCATCGGTAAGTTACTAATTTTCCAACCAATTCTTGCCTACAGTGCCAAAACATAGGGCAGCTGGCGTGTCTAGTCTTTGAGAGAATATCATTGGTGTAGCTGTATATCTGTTCTACCTCTATAATGTATCTATTCTACTCAATCTTTCTGTTCTATCTATTTAATCTATCTTTTCTATCAAAAGAATCTATTTAAACCTATCGGTCTTTCAGTGCAATGATTTCAACATTTCTGTAGAACTGGATTAATTTCTATTACGCATTAGTTTTTGCTAGTAATATACTTAAATGTGTCTATTATCTGAGATAATGTGGGCTAAAGCCCTCTCGTACACTCAAAATCTCGGATACCTCTTAAGTCCTATTTGCGAAGATAAATTTTGAGGAATATAAGATATTCCATACTCTGCTGTTGTTTTATGTAGTTGTGATGAGCGATATTTACGTGAACCGCATTTTTACTCAGTTGGAGCCTATCACTAACTTCTAACTTTTGTTTGCGTGAGCTTAACTGGCAATGTGTAGCGACTACTTAAGGATCTGTTACTCGGACAATAGGGACCCTTGATAAATCGGGACTCGACCAATGGAGAACCTGAGAGTGAAGTTTATTTCGGATATTATTATTGTTATAGGGTACAGTACGGGCAGCCTTTTACAGCTCTTCATCTCCTTATTTATTCATCGTTCATTATTTAATTTATGTTTCATATTTGTCATCATATTATTTTATTTTACTGTCTCTATTTTTATCATTTTGTGTATCGTTCTCCTTGTCGATCCGGGACGGTCTTGTAGGGTGGCAGGCGTTAGTGTACTTCGGATATGTAGCGCGGAATATACCCGAAGAGGGCCAATGAGCGTTTCATCATCATTGTTGCATCATCATTCTGTGACAATAAGCTAAGAGACATAGAAGTCAGTGTACCTAAGTGCTGAACTTGGTTCCGAGTTTGCGGCAATTGATCTCAGTAGTGATCTTAGTGTCAAGTAAAACAACATTTAAACTCCTTGTCAAAAGGGATCGCAATTTCCTTTATTATTATCATCTATTTTCTATTCCAATAGATCCCCCTTCTTCCTCTCTGGGATCGTTGCACACCTTGCCACACATTTTTGGGACGGTAGCACGTAAATGATGATGAAGACAGTAACCGGCACGCAGGCAAGAGTTCATTGCTCTCCGGAGGACGTCGTGGTGGAAGGAAAAATTAGACGACATTTTTGGAGCGTAAATGAAATGTACGGAGAGCTTCTAGGCAACGAAAGGCATGGAGATAATGCAGACCGTAGCTGCTTCAAGTTCGTTGTAGATTTTCGTCCAAAATTTAAATCACTTTGTGATTGCCATAGTTTAAATTCCTTCTGCAGCCAAAGTGGTTTTTGTTTCACATTATTTAAGCATGATAGCTTGTCGTAGTATCTCGTATATTTCCATGAGAGCCCGTTTCAAACGATACTTCGTCCAGCGCAAGAACTAGCAGTTTATCGGGTACATAATGATTAGGACAGAGTGGAGTCAGATTGTTATAAATAAATCGTTTATAATTGTTACGAAGGCTTCCGCGGCTTTCTTGTGCATTGAAATTTTTCGGGTTCTCCTCGCCGGCATTCCAGTCGCACATCATCAGGTTCAGACGTGATGATGCCGATTGGAATGGACTCATTTGGGATCGGCGGATATTCTTTGAGCGCCGCGCTGTATCTCCTTATTGGTGCCGTGTTTTGAATGATTGCACCTTAATTTTAGAGCAAGGAACAGTCATTCTAACCATCACACCAGTTTAGGACGGTTCTACTCCTTATCCTCGACTGTTCAATACGGACCAGAAGATACATAACCTCTTCAGAACTGAAGACGCCCGGCAGAATGGTTGAAGAAAAATGTTCTCATCAATGGACCCTGTTACTATATACATTACAGTGTATATCATTGGGGTTGGAGTATCGTGACTTTAGAAAATGTAAATGAAGCCTTTCAAAGGTGCCTGTACAGTAATATTTAGTTGAAATTTTCAGTTTTTTCTGTATGATACCTATATACATATGTTTGTGTGTGAAAGAAATGTGTAAGGGTGCTATCACAAACTCATAAAATGACTATATAAATGAAAAAAAGCGTTTGCTGACTAGAAAATTGCTCAGGAGACCTTATAATAAATAATGTTACACCAATTGTTTCAACGCCGAACAATAAATGTGAAAGACCTATCTCTAAATTTTATTTGTTGCATGAATATTAAATTAAGATCTAAATAAATATTATATTTTTGGAATGATGTGAGTAGAGGCAATTACTCATGGTGCTTTTGTTCTGCGTGGATATTAGTTGCAATTAAAATTCCCAAATGGGACTAAAATTCTAAACTACAAAATTCTAGATATTGAAAAAGTTTTGCTACAACAAAATATCGTTCACCTAACTGTCTTTAAACTCTTCTATCTACTCGGAGTAAAAAAAATGTGTATGCTTCGTCCGAATTTTTTTTACTCTTACATTCCTTTTAGTTAAAAAAAAACCCAGTATTTTGCCCTTTTTACCTTTTCTTCAGTCATAATTATATCCTAGTACTTTGATTTAATTTCAATGGATCTCTGTGTTATTCAGCCGCATCGTCTGAACGAGCAGTAGGTCAATTCTTGAACGCCACAGAATTTGTCATCTGCAAATATAACAGATGTTTTCCGCTGGATGTGTCAATCACATACTACTTACTGACTTAAGATATCGTGACTGTATTTGATATTGGTTTCCTGGATTACGACAATTAGAGGTGTAGCGTGCGATACTTGTTACAAACCGTGCCATAACCTATAATATTCTCACGCCGTAGTTTCCCGGATGTTTCCACACTCGACCTCTAGTTTCCAGAAATCGTGTAGTCCTTGAGCTGAAAGTAATATAGAAGCTGATATTCTTTCGCTTTTAATTATATATCTCTATAATAATAAACCTGCTATTTCCTCGATATTCTGTTTGCTTTCCATTGCCCTTGAAGAACATGCATCTAAATTTATATGAGAGTTTATCTGGTGTGGTTAATTATTTTATGCATATGTTAACTACTATACTATCTTAGGAATGATGTGTTATGATAAAAACGATGTGAAGTACAAGGAAAACTAATGAGATCCTTTTCGGAAGCTTATGATTACCTGCAATATGTGTTTTTGTGTCCTTTTGTAGATTTTATCGGACTATTTATGTTCAGTAACTAGTTTTGGCACAAAAATAATATTTAACCATGATTGGTATAATGTATAAGCAAACATCATTGAGATGATCTGTACAAATGAAGGTGGACTGTTTTGTATGTATGAGAGAAAATAATGTCGAAACTCATATATGAATAATTATGTTTTCAACATTGTAGTCGCACATTTTTATAAGCAAAAGATTGGATTGGATTTTCGTGAAGGCGACCGACTACTAAGGTCATTTGCGCCATAGGGGACAAGTAAAGGAGGAAGGGTGGATAGAAACCCTTCGTCGGCATTAGCCTGCTCTTAACGAAAGGCGCAAAGGGGATCACGGTTTAACGCCTCATCCGACAAACGGAGTGCTGTACTTGAACTGCCCTTCTCTAGACACTTGAGTAGGAATCGCGTTTTATCTGAAAAACATCATCTACTGCAGGGATTTGACCCCTGGCCGCCCGTATGGTCAGCCAGTACTCTAGCCACCACACCAACCCGATCCCATAAACAAAAGAATTGATTTATTTGGCAGCCGTTGTTGTAATGATATGTCTAATATTTTATGAATTGGATTAACCTTAAATAGCCTGGGGTCTGATGAGTACAGCACCATTGTCATATTTAGTGCATGTTACAAAAGATTTTTGACAATGTTCTTCGGGCGGAAATAGAGATTAAAAAAGTTATGTGAAGAGATGCCTTCGCACTACCATCAAAGCAATGTGTTAGAGCATTAAAATTCATTATTTTTAAACCGGTGTATCTTCGTTAAATGGCCAATAGCCTAGTAATATTTTTACACCATTACATAGTAGACAGAAAATCTTTGGTCCAGTTCAAGACCAAGGTGGGTGGAGAATTAGGAGGAACAGAGAGTTAAATGACATTTATACATACCCAGATATAGTGGCAATGGCAAGAGCCGAAGATAGGATGGGCAGGACATGTGTGGAGAAAAGAGGAAACTGCAATAATTAAGACTTAATACCTGAGAAACGCTGAAGGTAGAAAACCACCTGGTAGACCAAGAATGAGGTGGAAGGACCAAGTGGAAAAGGACATAGATAGACTTGGGGCTACACTTCAAAGAGCATGAGATAGAATAGAATGAAGAGGCACTTTTGGCGAGTCCAAAAACCTGCAGAGGTTTCAATGGCCAAGGAGGAAATGTAACGTTAATAGTGGATGCTTTACCTTATCATGTTTGTAAAAATCAGGGCATTGGACATGGCTAAAATTGAGATTCCTCCTTTAAACACTGAGGGCTGAAATTCTTCTTGAAAAAATCATTTGACTTGATTGATCTTTCGAACTCGGTGATTAATTCGTACTGGATGTTCATGCCTCAAGTCTAAATGGTAGCACATGAGACGAAGGTCGTCCTAACGAAGCCACCGTCGCACACCTGGTTCGCATAAACCCCGATCAAAAATCGTCTTGAAGGAAGATGGTTTGGTGGTGTAACTAGCAGCACACCTGACCGGAAATTAAGAGATCTGTGTCCGAATCCCGGTTTAAGTGAATTGATTTTTTCATGTCAAAACAGAAACAAGTGAATCCAGTCCAAAATCCAGTGAAACGTCCGGGAATAAAGGAACGGGGAAGACCAGGGAAACGGCCTTCTCCGTTCCCTTATTCCCCGAGGTTTCACAGGACTCCCCCCCCCCTACCCATAGTTTTCCTGATGTTCCATGGTTTTTTCGTATACCTGCCACTTCCCTACCTTATTTATGTTCCTCATCCCCCCTTCTCAAACTTGTAAAATGTATAAATGTGATGTGCTCTCTACCAAATGTCCCTGATGACGACTCTGTGAGCTGAAGCGAGTCGTACGAATAAAAATACCTTGCGGAATAGTGCAATTGTTGTTTCTATTTTAATATGACGAAGTTTCACAATATCTCGCCTGAATCGATTGAAATTATTCAGATTTTTCCATGGCGAATTTTAGCCCTTGGTGTATATGCAACCGTGCGAGCGACTTCGTGCCATATCTTTTGTGAATGCATTGATTGGAAATTCCTCCTTGATGTCATCTCCCGGTGGAACATCCTTGAGATCCATTCAGCCGACTGCTGCGCACGGATTTGTTTTATTATTAAAGAGTGAAATCTTGATTGAGCGGCGCGCAGGACGAAGTGGGAGACGCGTACGGAGGGAAGAAGACCCGAAGCAGAAGCGATTGAGACAAATGGGAAGGGATGAAGAAAAAGCGGAAATGTGAAGGAATCGGCATGGGGCCGTAGATCACCCTCCTGACAACATCTTTTTTTTCGGGGCGGGGAAAAGAAATGGTCATGCCGTGCTCCCGAGACCCCACGAGCTTGCATTTTTCCTCGGAAAAATCCCCCTGACGTGCAAGAGAGGGAATTTTCTCGCCTATCCAGAAACGGTATTTTCGTCTCGCGCTGCGCCGGCGGTAAAAGTAAATGTCTCCGAAACTGTCCGAAGAGAAGGGGATTGAAAGGGAAAAAACGCCCGGGAAATATCGGGGATTACGTCCGTTAACATAAATCCCAACCTCAGAGAATAAATCTAAGGAGTTTAGCACATTCCTTTCTCCGCGCTTGGATTGCAGGCACAAATCGACCAGTTTCTTAACTTATCCAACAATAGTTAATTGCTTGGAATTTTTTATCAAATCTTCTACCTCAGGATAAAGTTTATGTAAGTTTATCCTCTGTATAATTTCAATTGCACGTGGTAATTATTCAGTGAAAGTTAATTGAATGCTCACCCTTGTCAAAACATCTCTCTAATCAAGTAATTAAATCTGCAAGCGGTACGTGACCCTTCCGCCATCTTGACCTCTTACGGACTTAATTATCCATTTCATAAGTTATGAAGCCATTCAGGAAACGAATAATATACATCGAATGTTTCTGCAACACACAAAAAAAAACGGTCACTTCGGCTCATGCCAGGAAGCAGAATGTGAAAAAGTTCATGCGGAGCCTGGATCAGAAGCATGGACTTTTGGAAAAGCTGACCTGGAAAGACTAAAAGTCTTCGAAACCTGGTTTTGGAGGAGGATTCTGAAGATAAAATGCAAGGACGAAATAAGAAATGATAAAGTGTGCAGAAGAAGGAATGGACCATATGGAACATCATAACAAAAAAATTAACCAGATGGATTGGACAAACTCTGAAACACAATCGTAATTGAAGGCAAAATAGAGGAAAATGTCCACAGAGGAAGATCTAGGAATTAGTTTACTGATCAAATGAAGAGGAAAGTACATAGTAAGAGATATCTGGAGGTGAGGAAACTAGCATTAGATGGGGAAGGCTATGGGACTACACTTTACCAATCTTCGGAATGAACGACCAATTATGATGGCTCATGGATCCCATAACTCAGTGGTATCCGTATGTGCTGTGCCTGAAACTGGCCATATGTCATTCAGTAATGGGACATATTATTAGGGGGTTCTTGAAACATATTATTAGGGAGTGAAAATACAGTCTCGGGAAAATCAGAAAAAGGAATTTTGGGCCGAATCATCCCAGGTATTGGAAATGCTAGTAGCCTCAGTCACGGTGCATCTGATTAATTCGACAAAAGTGCATCTCATCAATTCGAATGAGTTTAATAGTAAGAAAACCTTCACCAGTTCGTTGTAAAACTTACACTGGCTTGTGCAGGTGAAACCAAGATCGAAACGAAACGTACTCAACAGCTAGAGATCGCAATAATCTTGGCACTTAGCAAGTCACAGTTAGCACATTATTAGATATTCAAAGTAGGCGACTGATGTGCTAAAAGAAAATGGGATCACGGTAGTGGAGATAGTTTATTAAATCATTCGTGTGGTGTGTGAGACTCAATGGATCTGAAATATGAACCATTGGAAAATCAGATCAGAAAAGATAAGATTTTCCAAAACTTTATGTTTTAGGAGGATTTTAAAGATCAATTGGACGGGTACAGTAAGATACGAACAAGCATACAGAAGAGTAGAATAGGAAAGGTCCAAAGGGAACACTATACAGGAGGCGCGGGACAAGGCCGAGGGACGAATACATGGACCATGTAGATAGGACTTATATTAATATTATCAGAAGTTCCAGGGAGTAGAAGAACTATCGTTTGATAGGGAATGGTGGAGGACTGCAGTATGCCAACCTTATGATTGAACTTCCATAGATGGCCGTATTAAATAAAGAAAGAAATGAGAGAATTGGAGATAAGAGATATAGGACATAGAGGCGCTGATAGAATAATGTCCTATAACTCTAGGGCAAATACCCTAAAACTCTAGGCCTCCAAAAAGTTGAATACCATAGAGGCGATGGAGAAATGATTGATTTTTACCGTCACTTCTTCGCTACGCGTTATTTTGACGCTTATACTTGAATTTTTTCATTTTTCGATAAGTGTATTAGAGCTGAGTATCCGTTTTAATTTGGCAACTTATCTGATTGGTTATAATTTGTGTTGCCAAAGAAAAACAGTTGATCTACCATTTCATCGTCGGCCTAATCAACAAAACACGTATCTCCAAAAAAATACGATATTGGATAATGATGCTAATGTTATTGAAAGCTTGGTGTTGGAGGAGGATGGTGAAGATAAAATGGATGGATAAAATAAGAAATGATGAAATTTGCGGAAGGATAGAAGAGGAAAGGACCACAAGAATCACTGTACAGAAAAGAAGAACCAGATTGATTGCGCACGCCCTAAGGCATTTATAGTACGTGAAGAACATATTTGAAGAAAAAATAGGATTAAATACCCACTAAACAGTTCTATCAAACCTATTTTAGAGTAAATACAGAGAAATTTTCTATTTTTATAGAAGCGGCAATATAACCTCCTATCACGACAAAAATAATAATAATAATTTTATGGACTTTAACACCCAAAGTCCGGCGCATAGCACGCAGCCTCAGATTTCACCATCACAAACTGAACAAGAACGTGCTGCTAACCGTTAAGCAGCACGCGGTTGGTAGAGTTCGGGCACTCACCACGGCCTGGAGAAAGCTCCTGAAGAGGAGTAAGGCAGTGGGGGAGAACTCAACCTTCCTCCTTCACCCGTCCCGTCTCTTTCGACCAGCTCAGTTTGTCGTCAAATTTCCACCACCCGTCCAAGAGGTGGAACGTTTCTGGAAGGATATCTATGAAACGTCGAAGCCAATCAACGGAGACACTACGGCCATAGACCTCTTTAAACAGTTTTGCGACGGCCACCTACATGAAGTGGATGGACCTCTTTCAAACACAGAGAGTGACGTGAAGAAGGCCTTCTCTGGCAAGAAGAATTTCTGGGCACCAGGAATGGATGCCGTGAATAACTTCTGGTGTCATAACACACTCGTGTACCGCCGCATTATATTCATGATGGAGGTTGCGGACACGAGATGCAGGGCGTGCCGAGCCCAGCCGGAGACTGAGCCACCTTCTCTTCGGCTATAGCTATTACGCCAAGTCAGCGTACATTGCTAGGCACAATGCGGTCCTGCGGGTGTTATATTTCCATCTTCGACACCATTTAGGCATCGACAATACCTCTGTGCTGCCGTATGTCCCTGGAGATATTGAGTCCGTCGTGGAGAACGATAGATGCACCATCTGGTGGAATTACTCCTTTTCTACCATTGGAGGCGATCGTTCTCCTAGACCACCTCTCACGCTCCATGTTCATGATAGAGTTTTCGGCCCCGGCAGAAACGAACATGGATGCAAAGGAGGCGGAGAAACGGACGAAATATCAAGACCTGCTTTTTGAGATTCGGCAAATGTACCCAGGACACTCTGTTAAACTGGTAGTCCTCATCATAGGTGTGCTCGGTGGAGTTAAGGGCTTGCTGCTGGAGAGCATCAAGTGTATTCCGTCCTACGTGGCACAGGCGGAGTCACTTGCATCTTGCATGCAGAAGGCCGTCTTACTTGGGTCCCTCCGTCTACTCCGTACGCTCGACCCAACCGCAGCGTAGCCACCAATCCGATGGGCGTCGGACGTGGCTGCGAGAACTGCCAAACCCCTCACGAGTCCCCGGCCATTATGACGGCAATGAAACCCGATGCTTGCCGAGGACTCGGAGGGGAATGTTACTTAAGTAACAGTAACCACAATAATAATAATATAATAATATGTTTTACTCCACAGTTTCATATATACTTTTTTACAAATAATAGTAGCTATAAGCAGACTGAAAGGGGTCACCTGTATGGAGACTGCCTTCATTAAATAAATAGCATCGCTGGCATTGAATAATCTCTATTTTCCAAGCATAAAAACAATTATAAACTCTTCTCGGGCTCTGCACCAGTTGATTGGCTTCATGTTTGCCGACGTTTCGGAAAATGACTTGCTTTCCATCTTCAAGGCGTGTTACTCCGTCCGTGTCAGATTGTAAACAGAATGGAGTTGACCGTTGGTGGGGGAAAACATGAAGCCAATCAACTGGTGCAGAGCCCGAGAAGAGTTTACAAATGTCATTCACCAGGAGAAACGTAAATCTTTTATAAAAAAAATTAGTTGGAATATATAAGTTATGCCCATATTATGAAAAATTGAATGAAATATGCAACTATAATAATGCATCGAGAAAATATATTACATTTATATTAAATTGTTTTATGTTACATGTAAAGAGCAGGAAATCTATTATTCTGGTTTGTTAATTAGGCCAACGTTTAGCGTTAATTAGAATGTCAAACTAGAATTTTATTACTGCCCCTTTCTTCCTCATTACACTTTGATGACCTAGTCCACAACGATGACTAAATTATGTTTAAAACGAACGATAACATGTTTTAAGTGGCTCTGGCCTAGGCATACTAGTCAAATTTGATACTTAACCGCGCATTTGTGAATTTTGGTTTTTAAAAATTCTGCTCTTCCTGATGTAATGACTTACCTATTGGAAACCAAAATTATGGTAAAAAATATGCAGATTTTCCACGAATATGCCTTTCATCATTGGTGATTCAATCCTAGGATTGTTTTACTGCAGCCCTCCACCCTTCTCTATCTAATGCTACTTCCCTTCCCCCTATAGTATCTCTTCCCATGTACTTTCCTCTTTATTTGATCCATAAACTTATTCCTGGGTCTTTCTCTGGGAACCTTTCCCTCTATTTTGCCTTCAATTATGTTCTTCACAAACCCATTGTGTCTAAGTGTGTGTCCAATTCATCTGGCTCTTCTCTGTATGGTGTGCCGTAAGGTCGTAGCCTATTCTATTCTTCTGAACACTGCAAAATTTCTTATTTTGTGCGTCCATTATATCTTCAGCATCCTCCTCCGGCACCAGGTTTCCATGGCTTCTAGTTTTCTCTGGATTGAGCATCTAAATTTTAAAATACATGTAAGGTGGAGTGAATTATTGGAAAAGTTCCTTATTTCAAAGCAGAATACACGCTTACTATTCGACGTTTAATTCCAATTTCTAATTGAATGTTTTGCGAGACCAGTGTTAATAAATGCACACTGAGCATTCGTGACCACATAATAACTCACTCGGAAAATTTGCACGCAAAAACATTTCTTTTCCGTGGATGTTAGGTTTTATATGTATCTACATGAGAATATAAATGCAAGCCAGTAATAATTAGCATTACTTTGGAACAAAGCAGGTAATGCTACGGCGGTTTTCCACTGACCCTTCTTGACTAATGGATACATAAAACATGATTAAATTTTACATCGGCTTGAAATGTAATGAGAAAATCATACGTCCGAGGGTTGGAACAAATCCTATTAAAAAACTTGTATTCTTCACGATGAAATTAAACTTTCTAGTTAATGTGATGAAGTGACTTTCCGGTGCACATAAATGGCGCCATGAGAGCGAAGGAAAAAGTAATAATGAATTTAATTAGTACACATACAAGGAAATCGCAAAATACTCATCCTATCAACCATGACGAGCTTAAAACTAACTGAAGAGAAACCGTTTGAGAGGGACGCGAATGTTTAATTATACTCGTAGATGATTTAAATGTGTTTGAGGTCGAAACAAAATACCAAGGGCAATGACAAACGCGAAATATAAGCGCGGTAAAAGAGATATAATAAATCGTTATTTGGTCCATGTACATACTTAGTCCTGGGTCTTCCTCTGGGGACTTTTCCCTGTATTATGCCTTCAATTATGTTCTTCACAAATCCATTGTCTCAGGGTGTGTCCAATCCATCTTGTTCTTTTCTGTATGGTGTTCCATATTATTCTTTCCTCTTCTACTCTTCCTTACACTTCATCATTTCTTTTTATGCCAATTTTATCCTCAGCATTCTTCTTAAGCACCTGATTTTGAAGGCATTTCGTTTGTTCTTCAGAAAGCCATTGTGCCTCAGGGTGTGTTCAACCCATCTGTTTCTTCTTTACTGTGTGGTGTTCCACATGGTCTCTTCCTCTTCTAGTCTTCTGTACACTTCATCATTTCTTATTTCGTTCTCCAATAATGAATAATGAATGAATGAATAAACCTTTAATCACCCCATTCGTGTAGTGCTAGAGAGTTGACCGTAGTATGATTTGTGCGGAATTAACGCATTTTGACCACAATTACGGCAGTAATTCGCGGACATCTTTGAGAATTAGGTCGTAAGATCCCGTTTTTAATACATTTCAATTTCCCTGGACATTTGCTTCCTTAAAACATTTATAAATTGAATGGTTTAATGTGCTTTCTCGCTTAAATTAACTTTTTCTGCTGTAATCTTAGTAATTTCCTCGAGGGCCTATGTTACAAATCTCCCCTTTTGAGGCTGAAATATGTGCAATAAAACTATCCTGAAAAACCCCTATTTTGTTTCATCCCAGTTTATAAAACAAACTTCAAAGGTGCTATATTTCAGTTTTCATAATTTCAGGAATAAGTGACCTTGAGGGTAGAGCCTTCTAAAGTCTTTAGTTAAAAGCTTTGGAGAGACTGTTAAAGCAAATCTGCCACTTTGTTGCTCTATTAGGAGTTGAGGAAGGGTAATTTTCCTCTTTAAAAATTCTTTTTCTTGTGCCCAGACGCAATTTGCTCTCTTCTTTAATCTGCGTGTATGCGAAAGGAAAATGGAAGAAGATGGGAGAATCAGAAAGAAGGAATAAAGCAATGGGAGGAATAAAGAGAAGGGTTGGTAGGGGTCCTCTGGGATAGCGGGGATGGGAGTGTTGTAGTCACAGGAGACGCGTCGCCATGGCAATGTGTGCGTGTGTTTGGAAGGGGGGTGGGTTTCCTCATCCCCCCCCCCTCGTGTGCTCCAGTCGGCAGGGGAGTTAAGGGGCCGGCTGGCTGCCAGGCCAAGTCCCATGAATCAATGAACAAGGTTTGGGCATCAGAGGCGGAGGCGAGGAGGGCGACTGGACGTTCGGGAATTAGGCAATGCTCTCTCGGGCTTTGAACTCTTGCGCTTCGACGCCATCTTTCCCTTCTCTCTCCCCCTCCCCCAACCTCCTCCCTCTATGCCGGACCGAGCGACACAAATTGCTCGGAACACTTGCCAATGTCACTGGTCTGCGTTTTTCCTCCCAAAACCCCAGAAGCTATTTTCTAGGGTCCGACCCACGGCCCGGCCTCCTCTAGTAAAGCGGATAAAAATCGCCCGCCCGCCGTGTTGTTTCCATCGGTGAGCGAGGGGGAATAAACTGGGCTGGGATGTGTCTATCCGATGGCCTTCGTCTATGCGTTCAAGTGTGTGTGGGTAATGGACGTGTGGGATGGATCACAATGATTGCGAGGTCTCTCCCAGGATGAAATTAATTGGAAATTTTAATGGTCGCCCGATTGATTCATCGCCGATAACTGAATTGGGGGGACGCTTTTTGGGCAGAGCCGAAGTAATTATCGCAGCGATATCCGTTACTTAGGCGTCCGGCGTGAGTGAATATCCGGTTCTATGCTAAGGATTTCCATTTGCATGTTTTTTTTTTTACTTAAGGGAATCGAGTGGAGCGAACGCGAGTCGAATTACGAAAAAATTACCGAATTTTTTTCTTAGTTTACTTCGTAAACACGTTAAGAATGGAATGCGGTTGTCAAAATTGCTGTATTTCATAGCTCCTGCAGTACCGCTGGCGTTTTAAATTGGGGATATTTTGAGATGAAAGTCCTAAATCACCTAGATTTACTACTTTTCTCGCATTTCTCTCATTATTGACTGATTGGCAAAAAGCGCTCTTCTTATTCACGGTGGGTTGGTTTTTAAAATTATCTTTCACTCCTTGATCGAAATATTTCATATTTTTATCACTTCTGTCAACCATTATATAGAGAGAATCAATGGTTTAAATTTCACCTATTACGCTTCCTATCTGAAACTTTTTTACTCTTGTAGTCTCGGTCATTCTAAAGAAGTGGGCCCTACATTAATCATTGCAGACTGTTTTTCTAGCTGCTAACTAAACACGAGAATATGGCTCATGCTTTAATTTCGTGCGCACTCTCTCACATTGTCTGTGCATTAAAATGCGCGATAAAGTTCCTTGTTTTACAAAACCACCATGGCCGTTGCTTACAAGATACTTATCTGCACAGTCAATAGGCGCTCACTCGGTAATATTCAATCCAATTCTACAATTAATTTTACTAATAGTTAGGTGTATTTTCCTGTCTTTTGTGGCCTGTATAAGTAGTGAGAGCGTGGTTCATGGCGTCCGAATTCACTCCCCCCAAAGGAAGAAGCTATATAGTAAAAGGCTAAACTAAGAATGGTATATGGATTAATTCTTCAATTTGAACTTTTTTTTCTAAATAAATATTTGCTATTTTAACCATTGATCAAATAAAAATGTTTATTGACTTTTGCCCTCCTTCCTTCCCTATCTACTACTGGTTTCCTTACCTCCTGGTCGTTCTTTTCGGTTGATTTCCTGTTTAGTTCGTGTATGCATTTATCCCTTGGCCTTATCTTGGGAAATTATCCTCCACTTGTCCTTCAATGGCATTAATAACACACCCATTGTGCCTCAGGGTGTGCCCTATCCATTTGGTAATTCATAAATAGTTATTGCTCCATAAGGTCCGTCACTCTTCCATTCATGTATTAACTCCTTCATAACGTATTACTTATTATTACAAAAACGTTTTGAAAAACGGAAGGTTTGTTTTCTTTCGGGAGTGTCAACAGCTATCATCTTTAACCATGACTGTTGCATCAAATATAATAATGAATTTATTTATAATTCTACGATTTTACTCCTACAGAACAAAGGTCTGTTTACACTATATTGAACAGCAGCAGTGAAAAAAATAAACAGAATTATACAGTTTTCACTCAACCAGAAACCAAACAATTGTTAAGAAAATTGTCAAGAAAAACTCGTGAGAATGTTGTTGATTACATATTTGGGTAGTTACATAATGAAATGGCTGAATTGCTTCTTTCTGATGTGAGAATGGGCAGCAGACATAGAATTATCAACTTAATCACACAACAAATAATATGGAAAAACGAAATTGTATCTTTTGACACGAAAAATGAAAGCAAAGATATCAATGAACGAATAAATGAATTACATGATCATTTATTAAGAATCTCTGGAAAGTAATTGTCTGAAAAATGTTTTCTTGACATTTCCAGCGATGAACTGTTTGTCACTTTTTTCGGCATTTTATCCATCTAAGTCACAATTTCAATCTTATTTGTCTAAAATAGAAATTATTTCTCATAGTTTTCGATACTTTTCGCTACCAAAAAGCTCATAAACCAACAAAAGCTCTGCTTCTGGCCGCGAAAGTGAACTTTGGAAGAATATCAAACGATTGCGTGTGTCTGAAGCGGCAAGGATAGCACAAATTGCTTCAGTTTGACCGTTGCCTGCATCGACCTTCTCATCCTTTGAGTTTATCTCCCTGGAGTTGAGAAATTCGTGATATCCGGCAGTATGGCATGGGCCACCGTTAATCCCTGGAGAGAGTCGATTTTTGGAAGTTGTTCAGCTGGGAAGCGTTGTTTGCCGAACGGACTCTGCGTCATCTTCCCCCCCCCCTCTCTCTGGCCTTCCAGTCTCTGTTATTTCGTGATAATTCTTCTATTCTTCGAAAGAGTGCACTTAACGTCATTCCAGTCGCCTTTTGGGAATTTGTTAACGACACCATGTCACGCTTACGTCGGGGCGAGGCAGAACCGACCCCATTAACCCCCTCAAATAAATTTACTCCCACTTTTCATGGAGTAATTTTTGCTCCGAAAGGGGTGGGGCTTTGAAGGGCTCGTAATGCATAATGCTTTGAAGATTACAACGAATTCTTCCACAGTAAGAGTTTTATATTCCTTTTTTTATTTCAGTGCCTAATACTTAGTTTTTACGTGTCATTCATTCGTAGTACTGCGATTGTTTTTTATGGACGACAGGGGGACGTTTTAGCACAAGAACGAAAGAGCATCCAAAATTCTTGATTTATGGTTACAACTAGTCAGTATTAGGCAGTCAATCACGATTTTTTTTAACCACTTGTCTGATTTAATGCAAATGTTTTACATGACGTGCTGGCTGTGCCGTTGCATTAAATGGTTGTGGGGACTACAATTTGAAATGGCTTGGTAACATTATATATCTACTTTTACCTCTATATCATGTACCTATCCCTCCCATATAAATATTAAGTTTGCTTTTTGTCCTTCAAGCCGCCTATTCACTAATTGCCCACATTGACGATATCTTAGCCTTGACTAAGTGTAAATGAGAGCTTGCTGAAGATTAAACTACTATCTCATCGAGAAAGACGCCATAGGGTAGAATTCGCGGCAATCCTTCCTGGGAATTGTGATGAAAAAAATTAAATGGAATGAAGTTGGTGTATTAGCTGGTGCACTGGCTCTCGATCTTAATTCCCAAGGTTTCAATATCACCGGTTGCTCTGTCCTGAGTTCAACTAGAGAATATGCTTTCAAGTTTTAGGTTTTAACTTGACTCATTTTTTACGCCGTAAGCCACAAAAGATTTTTATGCTTTGCTGAAAAAATTACAGCGGTGAATATTTTTTTCCTTTTAAATAATGGCTGAGAAAGCATACAACCTACACTCTGTGCAGTGCTGCTATTCAACAATAATTGAAGAAGCATTTGTTTAATAATTACCTTTTTTTAAATAAAGTCTCATTGGAGTTGATACACGTACCATTTCGCATGTGAACATGTTTTATGGTAAAGCCTCGTCAAGTACAGTGATAGGTGCCAGGTATTTTGATAGTATTAGAGTAATGAAATATAGTATAAAATTGTCCTTAAAATTAAGCAAGACACATAAAAAAATATGTGAAGTTACATTTCGCTCAAACTATCTTGAGGGGTAGTACGGTTTTTTTCCGAACTGACTGCCCCTTCACAATCATGTTCTCCTACTCTCCCTCCAGTCTCTCAGCCTTTGTTCACTCGTTATTTTTTATTCAACGTAAGGGCAGTACTAAAAGTCATTCCAGTCGCCCGGGGACTTTGTTTAACGGTCCGATGTCACGCTTATTTCGGGCAGGACCCATCTGCCCCATACACATCCAATGTTCCCCGTCTTCGTGGGAGTTCCTCTCCGTTCTATTGGTCGTCGTGGTGGTGAGAACGGGCGGCGGCTTTAATTCGCTTTTTGTTCCAGGGGAGGCGCTGAAGTGGATGAAGTCCTGATGGCGACCATTCGTGCGTTTAAACGCTTCCGAATTTCGCTTCTACTTACTTCTTCCTCCCGTCACCGCAATGGATGTCTACACCACGACGCCCCCACCCCCCCTCTGAAAGTGGTACCATCTTTGTCGCCACCCCCCTACCTCCATCCCCCTTACAAATAAATCGATTTCTTCCCCCTCCCCCTCTGCGGCACCCTCGCCCCACCACCACCTCCAGAAATGCTATCCTTTTATTACGATGTGGTCATGTCTTGAATTTTTATCATTCGACTGACCGCCCTTCGCCCTCCCACCCTCTCTGACCTGCACCCATTAGGGGCTGAATTATTTAGCAGATGGTCGCGCAGAAGCCCTTAACGTCTTCCAGGAATTGATTGGGGAAGCGTTTCTCATCAATTCTTCAGAATTTTACTTTCATCTCGCTCGTGTGAGGATTGTGCATTGATCCGTTGCAACTGTGGTTAACACACGGTGATATTCTTGTACCATGATTCTTATTTCTGTATCGCAGGCTGGAGGGTGGAATCACGGAGATAAATATCCTTCACGAAAAATGGAAATTATGGTACGATTCTGAGGATTTTTGCGAGATACACTTTCAGTCAATATTATTCAATCAATAATTATCCCATGCCGATTAACTCAAATGACTCAAGAATTTTAAATCGGCCATACCGAACGATAACTTTTTTTTGCTTGCCAATATAAATTGCACAGGCCTACAAATTTTTGGGTCTCGAATGCTTTTTGATGCGGCGAGCCCTTTACGACGTAATTTTGTAAGCTGAATCCAATTTTATTCGCCAAAATTGGCAGTCACGTCATGATTATGAGATATTCTAACCGTAAGAGTCAAAATGGCAATGTTTAGGTCTTTTTGAGCTTGAGTATCTCATAAACCAAAGACGATAGATAAATTCTGCAAACGGATCCTAGAAAGCTTAGAAATCTATTGTTACCATAACCTATATTAATTTAACTTTTCAACTATCTAATAACTTTATTATAATTCAACCATACAATAATTTTTAATGCACAAATTTGCAATATAAGATACGGGTAAACGAAAAAATAGTTTTTATAGGCGTCATAGCCGTATTTTATACATTTTTAACGCAGACTCCAAATCCGTTTGTAGATTCACTCTATCGCTTTTCGTTTTTGAAATATTCAAGCTCAAAAAGGCCTAAAAAATTGCCATTTTGACCCTTTTGGGTTAAAATATCTCATAATCCTGACGTGAGAGCCAATTCTCGTGAGTAGATTAGGATTCAGCGCACAGAGTTACGTCGTAAATATCCCATAGCATCAAAAAAGCATCTGTGTTATTAATACTAATATTATATTAACACGGCGTGCAATTGACACACACTTAATGCACAGTTTATATATGAATATTAACCTTTGCCACTAGGCCCACCAAAGTTTAAGGAGGTACATTTCTCCGGATTTTAATTTCACATCGTTCAAGCTATACCTAATGATATACTGCGACGAGTAATTATGCGCAACTAACGTGGTAAGCCATGAGACTCAAGTGCCTCTATAAAGTGCTGTTTTTTCCCCTTGGAGGCAAATTGAAGCAAGTCCAAGATAAAATCTAGTGTGTTTCTCTCCAGTTTCTCTCCAGTTTTCACAATGTTCGTATACTTTATGGGTTTCGTTGAGAATTCATTAACGCCTTCTTCCCCCTGCCTTGTTCTCACTTGTGAAAGATCACTAACGTTTACTTTTTGAAGGTTAATAATGGGCTTCGTATCTGTTAGCCCATGTCGTTGCATGTACACATCCATGTGTGGCTCTTTATTATCTTGTATCATCAATTGATCCTGCAGTTTAACCCGTTTCACATTATTTGCAATTGGATCGTAGTTGTATGTTCTACTTTGCCTCTTCATTAGTAGAGTCGTGTTTTCAATTTGAAAAAGACGGAATCAGCTTCAACTATGTGAAAACCCGTTCTGGATTGATATCGTGGAAATTGTATCGTCGTATTTCTGTCGAATAAACGGTCGTTTGTATACTAAAATTACGGCAAATCTCGTGTACTTTCGCCATGTTTTCTTATCCAAGATGTGTATAAGTATTCGAATTCATTTTCTAGCGAAATTCACTTGTTCGAATTTCAGAAATGTTCTTTGGCCTCGCAGAAAATACTGCTTCAAAAACGTCACTAGGCCTTCAAACATCAATCACCATGGGTTTGGTTATCTTAATTTTTCACTCCGTTTCTTCTCCTACGGTGAATCTATTCTCAGACGGGTTTCAATTTACCTGTTCCCTTCATGCTCATCTATTCTTTGCTGCCTCCTTCAGCTCTTCGTAACTCCCTCCATTCATAATATCTGTCAACATAGTATTTATTCATTTTCTTCTCCCTCTCTTTCCCTCGATGTTTCCTTCCAATATTCTTTTCTTCATGTAATCTTTTCTTAGGATGTGTCCCGTCCAGTTCACTTTCCTCTTTCTTATTGATATTAAAATATTCCTTTTCTCATTCACCCTTGCTAGCACTTCCACCTTTCTCAATTTATCACTCCATTTTAATCTCTCCATTCTTCTCTATAACCATATTTCAAAACCCTTAGATATTTCTCCTATTTCTTCCGGATAGCCCATGTTTCTTCTCCTTAAAGCACAGCTCTCCAAGTAGAACATTTACCAAATACTTTCCTGAAGCCTATGTTTATTTCTTTGCCTGCAAGTTGCTGGCTGGTTTTAGTGAAGGCTGCCTTTCCCTGCGATATTCTGCTTATTATTTCCTTCTTACAGCTGACATATTCGATAGCTAAAATTATATGTTTAGCTCTTGACCTATATCCTCTCGAGGACTTAACCTTTTCACGTATTTGTTAATGGTTTTTATTTGCAGAACAAATGTTTTATGCCATGCAAATGGCTTAAAATGCCCACCATTCTATGAAAGCAATTCAGTTTCAGTCTTTGCGGTGAGTGTGTTAAATAACCCGCGGGAAACTTCGTCAAGGTAGAGGCTTGCGTCAAGACGGCACCTATATATATAGCTCCTCGAGAAACACTTATGGCTTACGCAATGCACTTCTGCATCGCTTTGACACACCTTATTTGGTCGCATAACTGCTCGCGTCAGATGGAAGTACAAGATATTTCAAAACATAGCAGAACTACCCATACTAACAAATGTTAAACTGCATTACCTTCTTAATTTATTTCCGCGTTCTATCTCCATGTTATATTCCAATCACATCCTCAAGATAGAGAATAGGTTTGAAACCTTAGGATATGTAAAAAATTTTCTTCAGCCAACAATCCTGAACCTATGTTAGTTCCAGTCTGACATAGATGTGTTGTACAAGCCCAATCACCTCAAGGTAAAAGGATAGAACGGAATGTGTAACATATTTTAACATTTGTTCGCAATGAACCTGGTGTGAATATAGGTAATATAGAAGTCAGTAAAACTGGATCTCATCTGGACATTGCCAATGGACCCAGTGCATACGAAAAAACATTCCGAGGACCCATCCAGTCAGAGTAAGACATACGCCATCATATCTTAACGATTATGTACTAGAAGCAAAGAAAATTTACTATCACTTGTGACTATGGGTTAAGTGTTCGTTTAATGTAATTACTTAAACTTACTTATTGTATTGGAAGGTTATCCATTTATCGTTTATTGCTAGTTTTTTTCTCTTATCATATCTTAATAATTATATAATCTAACCAAAATTATTGTTATCACTTGTGACTATAGGTTAGACCTAAAATCTGAAGAAACCGTCTTATGATAAAAACTCGAACCCCGTGTAAGCAACCAAACCCCCAACCCTGTAGACTAACACAGCATACATTATCAATGGGCTTATAAAAACCATCAGCTTTTAACGTGGATATTTGTAAATGAGATCATAAATCAAAGTTGAAATATCGCATATCTCTGACCTTTAATGATTATTTAAATATGTTTGTACTCTAATGCATTTTTATGGAATGAATGTTAATCACAGTAATATTTTGTGCCCGTTTGATTAAATCATTAATGAGTTTTTACTGTAACGACACCTCATTCGCCCTTTTTATCATAACTGTTTATCCTCTTTTTATTTATAATCCTATTTGATGCATCATGAAATCGCAAATGCATTTCCATAGGTCAGCCTTTGTGTTTGAAAAATATATTTGTATTTTCATGTGACTGTGAGAGGCCTTTATCTATTTTTCTGACTATAAATTTTGAAATAAATTACGTCAAATTATATGTTAATCCATTTCATATCATTAAAATTTCCCATTGTTGAGTTGAGATTTGAATAATGTATTTCTTAATGTACTTATTGAACTCTGCATTTTAATCTTTGGTCCGGAAAATTCCAAATGTGGGCAGAATTGCTTAAGAACGGCATTGAATTCCATTAAGACAATAGTAAACTCACCGCATTTTCCAAAACTTGGCAGATTTAATTTCATCGTACTTCATTTAAATAAAATGTAGAAAACAACTACCAATGAGGATTTTGTGGAGGTGTAGTTAATGCCTATTATATAATTTCTTCTGATTTCTACTGCGTACTGTTGTTATTGATGCTATGGTTACTATGCTAGATGTATGAGTCAATATTTAATTATCCCCAAAAATTAAAGGTAATAATATAAATATATTAGAAGTAATATCATCATCGTTCCATCCTAAGATTGGTTGACAGCAGCCTCCCATGCTTCCCTATGTAATTCTAGTTCCCTTACCTCCTGGTATCTCCTCCTATATACTTTCCTATTTATTTGATTCAAGAACCTATTCCTGGGTCTTCCTCTGGGGACCTCATCCTCTATTTTGCCTTCAATTTGTTCTTCACAAAGCCATTGTGTCTCAGGATGTGTCCAGTCCATCTGATTCTTCTTCTCTTTATTGTGTTCCATATGATCCTTTACTCTTCTACTCTTCTGTGCACTTCATCATTTCTTATTTTGTCCGTCCATTTTATCTTCAGCATCCTCCTTCAGTACCAGATTTTGAAGTATTGTATTATTTTCTGGTCAGCTTTTTCAATAAAATAAAACTTGAGCGTTGCATTTTTCACACTTTATTTGGGAACCCTACCGGTTTCGACACTCTCATGTCATTTTCAAGGGTAAAGCTGACATTCTCCTAGTAGCGAGCCTATTTATATATTCGCAAAGATGGAGGGAGGGTACTGCAGGAGTGATTGGGGTAGGGGCTTAGAGGGTGTGATTGAATAGGAGTAGGGAACGTATTGAAGGTCAGGATGATGGGGGAGTGCTTTTTAAAGTCGGGACAGGTACATGATGAAGTGGGGACAGATTAAAAGCTACAATTTCATTCAACAATTTCGGTCCCAAAGCCTTAGATGCTGATATTATCTCAAAATTTTCTAAAAGATTCAGCTTTGCACCTTTCTTATGAACGTTTAAAATCTCTAAAATGAGACATCTAATTACAACCAGATTAATGAGATGCAAAAATTGATTTGTTATCACCATGAATAAAAGAATATAATGTTCCTTGGTCCCTATGTTAAAACTTCTACTCGTCTGTCCAATGTAATGTCCAACTTAATGTCCAATGTAATGTCCAACTTACAGCTTTTCTAATGGTCCCAGCTTCCGATTCATAGAGTTCTACGCTCCACACGAATGTTTTCGCATACTGTTTCCTAGTGTGTCCTATCTTCTGTGAGCACAGCTGTTGTGTCTTTCCCAAAAACGCCTTCGTAGCTTTGGCTATTCTCCGCTTGATGTCGGTTGTACTTCTTCCGCCCCATGTGATGGTACTTTCGAGATTGTCGAAGGAATCCACTTACTCTAATTTCTCTCCTCTGAGGGAATCTTCGTCTTATTTATTTTCATGTTGTGTTAAAATAATTTATTGACAATTGCAATCATTCCAAACAATAAATTGACATAAAAAAATTGCAAAATTCTTGGTAAATGCTTTGAATATAATGTAAAAAAAATCAAATTCACCTAAAACTGCGAAATATTTGCGATCTGGTTAGCACAATGTATTATATCTTCTCCAGGAGAAGAAATTATCAGTAGAAGAGTTCTAGAAGCTTAGTCATCTTCGTCTTAGAAAAGCATTTTACGAAGAGTAAGAGAATGAAGATGTACTTAGGACGAGAGGCCAATATAGGGTATTGGCAGAAAGGTTTCGGATTGCCTTGTTTACGTAAAAATCGGAAAACAAAATGCTTTCTTCTTCGCTCTCGTGAGACGAGGAAGTTGCGGGTTGGAGCAGCGCTACGGGAGGTGTATGGCGGAGAAAGTGGCGCCTCGCTTCCTGTTCTTGTTTTCCAAATCCCTTTCAAGGCTTTTAATAAAATAAAGCATCTTCAGGCATTGCCACAACAGACCGCTTGGAGTTTTACTGGAGCACTTTTTGGCTTCAACTCCGTAGTATGCTTTTCCGGCTTCAATTGCTACCACTTGAAGAGGAATTACCTAGGAATTACACCTTTCCTGTTCTGCTCTGGTCAATGCCATTCCGTGAGTCAAAGCATGTGATAAACTGCATATTTTTGCTTGTGATCCTTGAAAAAACAATTATGTTGCCAATTATCTTCCTTAGCCAATGAAAAACAAGATTAAGACACGCAAAAATGCAGATTTTATGACGATTATATTTCAAATTAAACTTTATTCCGACCAATTTAGCCGAATTCTACGCCATTTCTAAAGGCCGCTTTACACGGTTTTATTCTACAAACAAATGCATGGACTCTTGCATGAGGAAAACTGTAAGATTGCCTAAATGACTGAACGGACAATAGAACCTGCTCTAATTGCATTAATTTTCTTGCACATCCTATGATACATTCGTTTGTATATAGAATAAAATGTACCGTGTAAAGGGGTCTTAATGAAGTCTTATGACTACAGCTCTTGCAGTTGGTTACAAAACACCCGAAAAATCAACTGGACTGTTATCCATCTTTCATTATCATTCAAGTCCTTAGGAGTATTTGGGACCCCCAGACGCTGGGTTGTTTCCCACCAAAGAAATCACGATATAGCCCTAAGTGTCGTCCAATAATTGTACGAACGTTGAAGGTCAAGCTCTTTAATATATCCTCAAGATACATATTAGAGATTTTGTCTCCTTGTGAACTCAGGAACTTCTGTAGAGATAAAATTAAGCGAACAAAATAGAACTTTTAGGAATTTCTTGCATATGTAAATATAATAAAGTTCTTTGAGTCCAAAACATTTCAAATCTGTGCCATACTTTAAATTGCGGTATTCATCACCCCAGCACCAACAATAAAGCCAACTATTTCAATGAACACCGTAGCTTTAGTAACACAGTAATGATGTCCTGATGCCACTGGCAGTGCGGCAGATAAAATGTGTGTAAAATAAAAAAGAAATTTGAGATAGACTTTTAAAGACTATTGAATGAAAAATCACTTTTTTTCTGCTGATGAGTTTTTGCTTATTAATTTCCATTTCAAGATGCATGAGTTGCAACCTGATTCTAGCGCGTATTAAAAAGAGCACTACAGGGCTTTAGGCGTCTCAGGACTTGCAATCAATGGGGCAAATGCAATCAAACTTTTTTTCTGCTGATGAGTTTTTGCTTATTAATTTCCATTTCAAGATGCATGAGTTGCAACCTGATTCTAGCGCGTATTAAAAAGAGCACTACAGGGCTTTAGGCGTCTCAGGACTTGCAATCAATGGGGTATTTTTACCTTGACGACTAGGAAACGTTAGTGTTTATTTAACAGATACCCTGATGATAAATATAAGATTCATATTTCCGTTTTTAAATCGTCTCCTTAATAATTATTTTAAACTGAAACTTTTATCAAAAGTTGTTGTAAACAGTGGTTACTTACTTATATCGATTTTTTAATGCGTGCCAACAGCGGGACTGACAGCTAGCTATAGTACCATGGTAGCAGATGATCTCTAATAGTAAGGTATCAACATAGTTGGGATTAAGGTTTAAAATTAATCCTTAAAAATGTAGTCAACTATTTAACTGAACGGTTACTTTTTAGAGAGATCAACTTTAACTTTAATCAGTTAATTTTTTGGTAACTTTCCCAACAATGGGTGCCTAACATACAACAACAATGCCAGCGAGTTTAGTGTTTTGTTTGGAAAATCAGTGTTATGATCAACATTTTCTTCCCCTCATTGAGTTACGATAAGTGCCTTCTGAGAGTTATTTGTCTGATTGCGATTAAATCGAACATTTCGTACTTTTAACTTACAGCTTCAGTTTGCAATCAGAGTGATTGCTCGTTTAAAAAGCCACTCTTCAATCTGTCGAGCAGAATACGCAAGGCTTATGAGTGTCAACAACTGTCTCGTAAAGTTACTACAAGAAAGTGAACGGCGAAGCGGAGGTCTTTTCTCCATAAAGTGATCGGATTCCAAACAGCGTCGGAAAACAACATGCGGATCATGAATGTCTGTGACAAACGTTGCATTGTTCTTTGCTCGGTTAAGACTTTAATGACTGTAGTTCATCTCACGGCGACGTTAAAATTTTTATTATCCCGCGCGGTGTTTGTCTTGGGGAATCCATTCTGCGTCCTATTCAGGCCCGTAATCCCTTGTCAACGCTAGGACATGTCCTTTAGCGAGAATAATCCCCTTGCTCTTGGAGATGCTGAAACGTGTTTACCAGATGGGCTACACCGTTTTCCCGAGCCAACTTCATCTTGAGGATTAGTTTAAGTGGTTGAAATGGGCGTAGGATTTTTAATGTACCCCAGTTACCTGCGTTCGTTTGCACGGGGAAATTAAATTGTTGAACACTCTTGAACGCCAGGATATGATTTAAAAGTTTCTCTCACTACATTTTGCCATTACAACTTTCACATAATTTCATCATATTTCATTCATCCTTCATAACATTACAAATATTTTATGCTTGAATGCTGTAAATTTGCGTTCAATGAGTGTTTGTTTACATTCGGTCCATCAGGTCTTTAGGAATAAGTATATCAACACGGATATAATAGCTGTAATTCCCTTACCATTCGAGCTAACGGTGATGAAAGCTTTGTTTTTTGGTTTGAAGGGTGAAAGTTTCATGGCCAGTTGCAGGAATGACACATATGTATTCTATACCAAAACCAAGCCAAAAGCCATGGAAACCATTTAATAACTGTTGCGTTAACATTCGATAAATTTATTTGTTTTCATAGCTTGTGGAATGTAGTTATGAGTTCCATAAGTAGCCGAGATGGTGGATGCACGATAAACCGCTTGGAGACTGAATTATTCGATAAGAGAGTTGTTTTGATACAAATGACTAGGTTATTTACTCATTTTTTATAAATCATTTGTCAGCCATGATAGCCTTGAGATCTGTTTCCTTTAGAAATTTACAATCGATTTTATTCTTGCTGATAGTTGCGATAAGGTGTAAAACTTATCGGACGTTAGAAATGATACATCTGGTAAGTTCATAAAATTAGTCTGGTTTGTTGTTGCATGAACTTCTGAGTGGACGGTGAAAGATTTACGGATTTTCTTTTGCATCAATTCGTGTTCTTCGGCGACTGTTTTCCTATCATCCCAGCGAGCAAATGAAGAAGTGAATGGATTTCAGTTAGACCCGAAGAAGCTCTTGCTGAGATGCTGATGAAACTGCCGTTGAAGGGCCTCGATCAAAGCAGTAGAATACACGAAAATCCATTATTTGCTAAGGTAGGTCATCTCTTTGGAAACATTGTGAAATCATATATACATGCCACTAAGCAACCGTAGTCCTGAGCGGGGAAAATCGATACTTCCCACGATTAATACGCACGGTAAAGATATTTCACTCACAAGGTTTGCAAGCAATTGTTTATGGTCCAAAACTTTCAAATAAATGAGTGGCAATCTGAAAAATTTGGAATCTCTAATGGAAGTTAAGAGAGGAATAAAGGAGTGGTTGTTATGCACATAAATTATGTTTGTTTATTTCGTAAATTATTCAATGTTATTTATATATATATTATTTAGTGCTAATTGTTTAATACAAATTATAGCGTTGAAGTAATCCACGACTGAAAAATTATAAAAGACACCTGCTGATAAGCCACGAATGGCTTGGCAGGACCGTACAATGGTAAAGTTGATTAAATAGCGTGCATTTTACAAGTTTTATATTATATTGCTTTTATATGAGTTTTCTTTTATATTTTAGGTATTGAATTTGTAAATTTTTTGTAAATTACATGTAATTATCCCATGTAATTTAATGAACATTTGTAATACTGTGAAAAGTAAGGAATCAGAAAAGATATCGGAATGACAAAATACCCCAACTACATGAATAGAGAAGGCAGCTGCAACCTAGCGACGTCCTAGTAGAGAGTAATAATGCTCACCGGAGGGTGCAAAGTGAACACCAGGGCCAAAAGGGTCAGCCAATCGGAAGTGACCGATTCCTTAGTATAAACCCGGCCAAAAAAAAGCGCTGACATATTTAACGTGGAGATGCCTCCAGGACAGGTTTTGAAGCGTTGTCAGAAAAAAAAAACGACGCAGCTGAATCCCGAAAGAAGAAATGGAACCAATACCTGCTCGCCACGGAAATCTCAGCCAAATGATTTACATAGTATTTTCCCTCCCTTTCCTCCTCGGTGTAACCTACGGATCAACTGATCGCTATTGTTACTCGAGCACAATATGCTTTCAAGAACACTTGCAGTTCGTAGGGTTCCTGAATGTAATAATAATAATAATAAATTTATTGTATTATTCTAGGAGTGAACTCCTTTAGAACAAGGTAGTACATAATGTGATGTGCAAGGACAAATAACAAGAAAATAAATCATATACTCCATCAGAAAACAAATAAAGAATAATTCGTTCATATAAAAATTAGTAAAGCCATCAAACAAAAAACCATGAGGAACCCAATAAAGAGTGATCTGTACATAGAAAAATTAAGAATGGAATCATACAACAACCAGACTAAAAAAAAGAAAACTACACTTGAACTCTGGGACATACACTTAAACTTGAACAGAGGTTAGTTCTTCAAACACATAAATTTACCACAGACATAGCAATGAACAAAATCCATTACAAAAAGACATGATCTAAGTACCTGGATCACAAACAAGTAAATGTTTAATAAGTTTTCTCTTAAATATTGTGAGTGTTGCACTGTCTTTTACATATTTTGGGAGGTTATTCCACAAATTTGAAGCAACAACTGTAAAGGATTTTTGGAATGTCGCTGACCGGAACTGGGGGGCGTACAAATGTATGACGATCTTGACTAATTGTTTAAAAAAATACCTTCGCTGGCAGGTACGATTTGATTCATTAATAGGATATTTGCTCTCATTCAATCAGTAATTTGCAAATCAGAATATACTTCAACTGTGTGAAATTCACAGCGTAAAAATCATTCGCATGGAGTGGGAATCGAACCCAGAACCTTGAATTCGCAGTGAGATTCACGGTGGACACCTGGTTAGAGGCACTCGGCGTTAAGTCCAGGGATCTGGGTTCGAATCCCAGTCCAGGTGAATGATTTTTACACTGTGAATTTCACACGTTTGCGTGATCACTAGCGGGTGACTCCGTTGAAGGTACTGCGCAGCTAGCACCTTGGTCCTTTGAAAACTGCATATTCTTGATTTGCATCAGTGACATATCACTAGCTGTGGGACAGTGAGGCTTAAGTTCCAAGTAAAAAATATTGGGAAGGTCGATTTCTACTGGCACGGGAATTATCTCATGTGATTTGATGCATCTTAAGAAAGAAATCCGATTGTAGACGATATGAATCACATCAGAGGAAGGAGGAAAGACGAGGAAGGAAAGGAGAGTGTGAGTGAATTATTGAATAAGATTATGAGACAAGAACTTAAGGAAAACAAAAGAAGAACGCAGGCAGTCTCGTGAGTAGAATGGAGGTAGTAAATGGGTGATAAAGTAACAGAAGGAAGATCATGATATAATGAAGTGAAAACTCCCTGGCACAATGTTATTGCCAACCATTGTAATGAGACATGCCAAGAGGTTTTTAGTACCCTTCTTATTTAACGGGACACATTAATGGCGTCTCATGCGTTCCGAGACGTAAGGTATAATGTTTACGAGAAGTTTTATAAATGCGACTTAAGACAGTATTGTAGTTCTCGCTTTCAGTATAAACAACCGTCGGCTTTTTTTTAAACAATAGGGAACATGGATTTCATGCAGAATTATCTGAATTAATTACGAAAAAATATAACGTGCAGTCAAATTACCCCGGGATAAGAGGAGATCGCCTAAGTCTGTAAGAAAATGGTTATTATTTTTTTAATGTTACATGATTCATATTATGAGGGACATAATATTTTGGCACTAAAATATGCTTATAAAATGTTTAAAATGCTCATGTAAGCTCGTATTTCTAAGGCAGATGAACGTAGGTGTTATGTTGCTGGCGTGTCTATGTTATTCATATGGACTAATTGGTATGCATGTCAATGCTCTATCTGATGGTCATGCTGTAAGATTATAAGTTGCTCGACAGTAATTAGGTTTCTGTGTAAAAGCTTTTTGTCTTATAACGTTTATATTCTCAAAAAGGGTGAATGGGCTGAAGAAAACATGAATTTCCTTGAATCAATTTTTATAAGTGATTAATTAAATATTTTTTTGTTTTATTCATTAATTAGAGGTATAAATTAAAATAATGAATCTTGGTTCTATTTTTGGTCTTAAAAATAGTGCCATGCTTGCTGGTGAATTGATAGGAAAACTGCATTTGTTTCTTCCGACGTAATTCCCGGCGATAAATATCTTTTATCTATGACTTACATATCATTGTTGTCATAGGCCAAATTTCAAATTCACCTTTGGTTTGTGTTCTTTGGTGTTAGTCACGTGAATTCAAGAAAAATGATATTTCATATTTCATTCATGGTAGCTTTTGAAGTCGGGAAATAAAGTGAAAAAGTTTTATCATTGAGCTTTAAAATGAAACAGTAACTTGCTCAGAAAAGGTCAAAGTCCTTCTATGATAGCACGAGCACTCATGAGAGTACTTAACAGAAATCTTTAAGAATGAATGTTCTGTATTTTTTACTCGAGAGATCTAAAAAAATTATAATTTTAATGCCATGCACGTTAAAATGTGACTGCGAAAAAAGTTATGGTCCTTCTTAAGTAACGGAAAGATAAGAGTAAAGGAAGGTATTTCCTCTTAAACGATTACAGAAAAAATTGAGTCCTTTATTAAAAGACACGTCACGACGCGACGATAGAATTGTTTGGTGTAGCTGATGGAAGGAAATGCGAAGGCAAATGCTGGTGGTCGTTTATAATAGTGTGTCATTTCGGAGGAAAGAGTAAAATCTCGAAACTATGGGATTGAATTATTATTTTTTATGAACGTATCTTTCATTATATCAGAGGCATTTTGCCGAAGAGTCCGTGTCGTGGATTGTTAAGCATAGTACATGCTGGCAAAGACCTTTTTTTTGGATGAATAAGATATGCTTGGGATGCAATCAGGGTGAAAATATTCTTACTTCGCTATTCCGTTTTTAATGGATCCTAAATCTCAAAATCGCTTTCTAGGGGCTAATTATTTCTCTCGGCAGTCCCCCTAAATCTGTCGGCAAGCAGGTGTGTGCGGCTCCTCTGATGATATCGGATTGCAATTTCGTGCATTTTTTTCGAATATTCCCGAATGCAAGAGAGAATTTCTTTGCCGAGGAAGGGTAGTAGTTTCCTATGTGAGGAAGGCTAATTGTAATTCAGAGAGCCGTTTGAAATATCTGTCTTTGTCTCTATTACGCGGATTCGCTGTTCCGTTTCGTTCCGTCTTATCTTAGTTCACCGCTATATTTTATTGTCAGCGTGACAACTTCGCGAATGGTATAATTTAATTCCTTGGGTTCGCATTCTTGAGATAAAAAAGGATGACTGATTTTTACCTTTATTTCGAAGTTAAATGCTAATGTTCATTGGTTGTTCAATCCTAAGATTGGTTGGCTAGGGCCCTCCACCCTTCCCTACCTAATGCGAGTTTCCTTACCTCCTGGTATTCCTGACCTGAATATGACGTTGAACGTCGAAATCCGGGTTGTTCTAAATGAAGGTATATGGAATCACCTAGTTACAAGATATCATTATAATGTTAACAAATTTCACCAAGATATTCCTGAAACTATCAATTATGTTAGAAGAGTTACTTGCCTTAAATTTAAAAAAGATGGTAAATATTCTTGCTTTTAATCAACTTATTCGTCCATACCATCGTGATATTTAAAGGATATTAAGGAAAGAGCAGGTTTAACCAATATGGTTGTTATTCATGTTGAATAACAAACACTTGGTAATCTTCCACAAATTTATTTACTGGCGCGACGCTTTTCACCACAATGTGGCGTAATCATGTGCCACAGTGATTATGCCGCAGTGTGGTGAAATGCGTCGTGCCCGTAAATAAATCTGTGGAGGGTTACCAAGTGTTTGTTATTCAACATTAATATAGACAACTTCCACCAAGTACCGCCTGATATTGTTCAATTTAATATGGTTGTTATTTTGGTTGTCAGGCTGCAGTATGATGACGTAAGATGCTCTCTCTATCTACCTCTTTTAACCAATCATATTGGTGATCGGGTTGGTGTGGTGGATAAAGTACTGGCTAACCATACGGGCGGCCAGGGTTTACATCCCTGCAGAGGAGGATGTTTTTCAGAGGAAACCCGATCCCTACTTGAGTGTCTTGTGGAGGGCACTTTAAGTACAGTACTCCGTCTGTCGGATGAGACGTTAAACCGTGGTCCCCTTGGTGCCTTTCGTTAAGAGCAGGCTAATGCCGACGCCGGGTTTTTCTCCACCCTTCCTCCCTTGCCTTTCCCCAATGGCGCAAATGACCTCAGCTGTCGGTCGCCTCCCCAAAATCCAATACAATCCAACCAATCATATTCCTCCCCGCCTCGTGCGCGCACAACACTCTTGCGATACTCCAACACTCCTCTCCCTACCGTATCGGGCGGTGGAGAAATACACTCCCTTCTCTGCTGCAAGTGAATCCATTTTGGCAGAAAATTCCTTCTTTCTCGGGAGAATAGAAAATGTTTATTTTCTCCCACCACACACACGCTCTCTCTCTCATCTTCGATGCCCTGGACCGCAACACCAGGATCTTGCTGGGAAATGAGGTGAAGGGGTCATATCCCTTTTCTTCCTCTTCCCTGGATAATACCAGGGTATGCAGGATGGAGGGCTAAGAGATAGGTTGGCATAAAAAATGAACAGGTTTTTTCGTCTTCGGGGCTAGGTTAGGAGGAAGTGTCTAGCCCCGTCAGTGCAACATGCTAGCCGGAATTGTCCTCTGTTACTGAAGGAAATGAGTGAAGATGTCTTGTGTAGCGGTGCTGGGTCCAGAATCTTCCGTAGACGAAGTAACCTAGCTCACCTATCGTGATATGTAGACCTTCCTTTTTCCTTAAGCACTCTTGTATTCCTTAGGTCTCTCGTTTGGCCTTAGATGACCTCTTTCAACGCCATCTCAAAAACACTGTCCCTTCTCCTCATTCTCACTTCTTTTTCCTCATCTGATCCTACTTTTTCTTGTTATTTGGAATGTTTTTTCCTGATTTTGGGAATTTTTCGCGAAAAATTGAATCGAAAAATTGAAAAATTCCGAAAAATCCGCGAGAAATTTTCTCAAAGTCTACGACTCTTTTGCATAATTTAGCGAATTGGGATGTTTCTGCATTGTCTTTCTCTCTTCCGTTTGCCAATCTCTCAGTATTTCTCTCCCTTCTTCGCCCTTTTTTTCTTTTTCTTCTCCGCCTCATAGGGGTCTCGAAAGTGCGATGCGTGCGGATAAGGCCTCCCCCGACAAAAAAAGAAGCAGTACAGCCGCATTGGATGGAATTCTCGTTCTTTCCTTACTCTTGTTTTTTAGCCTAGCGGGTAGCGAAGTATTCTCTCATTTGCGTTCCCGCTATGCGGGCCTCCTCTTTCGGACTGAGCGGTATTTGAATCCCAATATCTATATCCAATATCTTAAAATATTGTAAATGGTCCAATACCAATTACCCGTATTGGAGTATTGAATATTGGGAAAAATTGGCGTATTGAAAATATTGGATATAGTAATATTAACAGGTAAAATTAACAGGTAAAACATAAGGTGGTAGAAGTGTATAAAACCCTAGGGGTGTTACTTTGACAAAAAGGACTTTATTAACCATGTGAAAGTCTGCTACTAAAACAAGAAAACCAATGTAAGCTTCTTTTCCCCAGATATTGCCATGAATAATGGTGGAAAAGGATATGCTGCACTGAGTACCACGCGCGCCGTATGTTTTCAAAGATTTGGGCGCTATCCGTCCACCCTCCTCGCCGGGTTCCAATGTTCAACACTTGAATTTTTATAATTGGTAATCCAATATTCAATATTGCAATTGGAATTATTGATTCTTCAATGTGCAATATTACAATCACAATTATTGGTTTTTCCGACCACTATTGACCAATACAGGATATTGGCATTGGTCGTTCCAAAATTGTGAATTTGGAACGACCAATGCCAATATCCTGTGATTTTGGAATCCCAATATTAATGAAAATTGTGATTTTGGAATCCCAATATTAAAAAATATTGATAATGGAACCCAATATATTGGAAAACCACCCAGCCCTACTCCTATTTCACCGCTGTTTCTCCACGTTTAGTTCTCAGCCCGCTGCCCACCGCCTCTCTTAACCCCGGGCCGAACGCAAAAAAAAATTCTTCCCGTCCAAACTCCCCTCCATCGAAAGATATTGTTTCTTCATGTCTCGGGAGCGGTTATCGTCGTTGCGAATGGATTTTCAGAAAAATTTGAGGATCTAGCACACCATCACACCACACTCAAACGTATTTGACCAGCTGCTTGGTAGGATTTTGGACTAGTGTTTATCCTGCTGGTGCACAGCTCCGTTACGCCTTCTGCGCTGAAAAATATTTTCCCCCACATTTTTAATATTCAGCAAGGTTTCCTTGAATGAAACTGTTCCAAATTTTTATGAAAATTTGGAAAGTATAACCTTTTAAGCCAGGAAAACTTGCTGAAAATCTACAGTTTTTCATGGAAATTTTAAGCCTGAAAATATTGGCTGAAAAAATCTAAATTTCGGATAGGGTTTTGCTCACAATAAAAAGGCTACAATATGACGGCGGACAGTGTAAAAGGGGAAGTCACAAGTACTAAATATCAGTGTAAAGATTTTAAACTTGTGTAATAAGTCTCAGATTTAATATTCTGAACTAAATGACTTAGCATTTCACAATTTTCTGCGCCTGTTCATTCATTAATTGGGAGATAAATTTTTAAGGGTTCACTAAAAAAATTAATTCACGGCTATTGTTCTAAATGTTCACTATTTAATATGGGGCAAAATATTTTCCACAAATTTATACTTGCTGAGGTTCGGGTAGGAGTTTTACTTCAAAATTTTTATTGCTGCAACCAATTCCAACAAGTGTTTTGAATTTCAGGCGTAATGGGGTCCTCAGTAAATACATATAATTAAGTGAAATAGTTACCCTGCATTCTATTTGAAAGAACTATTACTGTGGAAACTAAAGACATTTCATCCAGATTTAAGATACAAATAATTTGTAGGTTTACTGATGTCTAAGACTAACTTCAATTCAGTCATTTTGCTGAATTTCAGCATTTTTTACGGGAAAAGTCTAGAAATTTTAATTCCGAGAACTTGCTGAATTTAAGACTTTTTGCTTAATTTCTGCAAGTTTTGTATGAACGGAAAATGTCTAGGTTTTGCAGTGTGTGGATGACCCACCATTAGATCCTTCTTAAATTGCTCATATCGCCTCCCTCTTCTTATTTCTTTCAGGATTCCCTTCATCTTTGCCTCTTCCTTACTGCCCTTACTCTTACTCTTACTGCTTCTTACTCCCCCTTCAGCATTCTCTTTACTTACAGTACGTCATCCATTCATCTCTCATGTCTCCTTAAAATCTCCGCTACTAGCTTTCTCTCTTCTTCGACCAAATCCAATACCACCTTGTTTCTCAAATTTTTCTCGGTCATGTTTCTTCAGGGTTAATTCATCTTGTCCCTTGTAAATGTTTAATTCATTTGCGTAGAAGATAATAGAAATAAGTGCAAATTAGTTTTTTTTGAATTCTTAAAACGCGATACCCAGCGAGGAAATGATTGTAGAGATGTTTTAACCCTACAAGGGTACACTTCCTTGAAGTAACGTAAAAGACACCCTGGGGTCCAGTAGACCCCATTAGATTTATTATTTTTTATTTCGGCTATATACTTTGTTATTTTAGCAAATATGGTATACATTATTACTCTGGAGCCTTTATAATATTAATGCATTCAAACATTTTTATTTGACAATATTTTACTTAAATTTAATAATACTTTTTTGAAATGGATTATTAGAAAGTATCGTCGAAATTGATGGGATCGAATTTTATATTCTGACGCTAATTTTTCATTTATGCCGAGATGTACTTTTAAAATTTTACTCACAACATCAAAAAGTGCAGTTAAAAAAATTCAACGAAATCTTTTCCTTAAAAAGTACTTATAATACAACATTTAAAGTAAGAGTAAACATTAAATTAAAGTTAAATTACAAATTAATGTAAACATTTCCCAAAATGTTTTGATAGTTTCATTAAAAGTCTTATGCTCAAGTTAAAATGGTTTTAAGTACATATGTAGCTTACAGCGCAGGACAGACCAGTCTAAAAATCATTGATGCAGCCGGAAAAAAAGCATAAAAATCATTGATGTATAGACACTAGGAATTCATATTGTGACACATACAGAAAAAGTACGAGCCGATGTACTCGAAATAAACATATTTATCTGCCGCCGTACTAATTAGGGCTCTTTTCACTTTGAAATATTTTTATCGCTTAGCCTAGCGAGGCATCTTTCATACCACCTGAAGCTCCTGAATTATGGTGATTTTCCATACTGTATTTCATAGAACCGTGGGGGATGAACCCGGAGCAAAAAACTGCCGGTGAACTAGGAAAGTTAATGAGAATCTGACTCACACCCTGTCAGTGAGTAAATGTTGTTCCCCTTTCATGCCACAGGCTCTCTGCTGACCGCTTGTGTGGCTAGGAGTGGACGTTCATAATTACCGCATTAACTCGTCCAAATTATTCAGCATGCCTGGTTAATGGTGTTTACCCAGGCTCGAACACATCGTCCGCTGTAACCCAGTCTGGATGGAGTTGGTTGAGCCTGTTTTCAGCGGGTTTACCGTATAGGAGCAAAGCAATTTTTTGAGGCGTCGGCCGCGGCATTATTAATATATCCTGCTCTCTCTGTCTCATTCTTGTCGGAGAATAAGCCTTTTGGAAAGTTGCCACGCAAGTTACCTTACTCTTTCTCTCTGGGAGAAAGGTTTCAATCTCAGATAGGTGGCACCTGGAACAACTTGATTCTCACTTGGTGATTTGACACTTGGTTGGAGTTGAAGGAAAAATTTAGGGAAAAGTCCCCAGCGAAAGACCCAGGAATCTACATCTACATACTCCCCCGCAAGCCGCCACAAAAGGCGTATGGCGGGGGGTGTTAGGACACCAGCCGTCAACAAAAAAAAATCAAATTCCGCCTAGCATTTATTAAAGTCCGTAATTGTTCGGGGGAAAAACGAATTCCCATACCTATCCGTTCGGCTAAATATCTCTCTTAGTTTATCGACTCCGTCGGACCTGGAGATATAATTTGGTTCTAATATGATGTTCTCCGTGTCGCTCTGAAAGATATTCATTCTCAATTGCTCAAGCAATCTAAGCCTAGCGCGTATTCTCCGAGTCTCTAGCAGCTCCCACCCTAAATCGTTCAAAATCTGTGTAACACTTTCTGTACGGCCGTAGCAGTTTTTGACGAATCGCGCAGCTTTCCTTTGTATTTTATTAAGTAAGTTCATGGACCAAATAAAGAGAAAAGTACATAGGAAGAGATACCAAGAGGTAAGGGAACTAGTACTAGATAGGGATGGGTGGAGGGCTGCAGTCAACCAATCTTAGGATTGAACAACCAATGAATTGATACGATAACGTATGTTTAAAACTTTAAGTTCCCGCGCAAATTTACGGTTACGAGGGTTTCTATTTATATTTATAGATTAATAATTTTAAAAAACAAATATTTATGATCGGAATTGATTCTATTGTTTTTTAAATATTCTCCATGAAAATCAATATACTTTTGCATGCCTTTGAACCAAGTTTCGAATCATTTTTTTCAACTCCGATTGAGGTGACTACAAAACATGCGTTTTGAATTCATCAACCGCTTCTTCGGGTGTCGAAAAACGTTGACCACATAATTTGTTTTTGATGTTCGGGAATAAAAAAGTCATTGGGTGCAAAATCGGGGCTGCACGGCAGATGACCCATCAATTCGATGTTTTGGCCGGTCAAAAGTTCCTTTGTGAAATCCGATGTGTGAGAGCTCGCATTGTCATGATGAAGAGTGTTTCGCCTTTTCTTCGACTTTTTTCGAATTCTCCGAAGACTACTGGCAAACAAATGGTATTGTACCATACAGAATTGACGGTCCTACAAATCTGTAATTCCACTGTTGCCACGTGGCCGGTAATGCCGAAGAAACAGGCAACAATTTGCTTCGATGAGCTTCTTCCGTGAACAACTCTTGTTGGATTTGGCTCGCCTTGGAAGACCCAAACAGTCTATTGCTGTTTTTTCTTTGGCTCATATGCATATACCCATGTTTTTTCACCTGTGTGAATGTTATACACAGCCTTTTACGCACCTCGAACGTATTTTTCCAACATTTTCTTGCGCCAATCGACACGAGCCTTATTTTGAGTATTAGTCAGGTTATGCGGGACTCAACGCGAACAAATCTTTTTTACGGCCAAATGATCATGCAATATCTTATTTATGCTTGTCATACTCATTCCCAAAGATGCCTCAATCTCACGGTATGTCATATGACGATCTTGCTTTATCGATTCGCCCACAGCATCGATGTTTTCTGTCACAACAACCGAATTTGGACGACCTTCACGGAATTCGTCTTGGAGCGAACGTCGGCCACGATTGAATTCGTTATACCAGTTTTTTACAGTGCTGTAGGATGGTGCTTTATCGCCGCATAAAGATTTAAGTTCATCGATGAACTCCTGCCTTGATAATCCAAGTCAAAAGTTATGGAAAATAATCGGACGAAAATGTTCGCGAGTTAATTTCATTTTTTGTTCGAGATACATTTTTCATGTTTCTCTAAAAATCGCGCTCAAATGACATGAAATGTTCTGAAGAAGGTTATGCTCAACAATGTCAAGTTTTCAATGTAAACGATAGACAGCGCCCGGTAATACTTATTGTGGCCAAGGCCAGAAATATAAATAGCAACTCTGGTATAATCGTACTTAACTACATTCATTACTCTGGAGTGCGGGAATCGGAGGTAGAGAATGATCGAATATAGCGCTATGGCGAATATAGCGATTGATTTTTACATAATATTTTTCAAGCAAAACCATGATGCTGAAATGTTGTAAGTTGTCCTCGATTATTTTTGCTCTATCCCTCTTTATAATCAAAGTTAAGGATATTATTCTTCCCTCCTCTTGTATGATGAAAAAAATACCTAAATCTCGCCGCTGGAATGATTGGGCATGATTAAGTACATATTTTAATCCGTGGTATTCAATAGCTTCTATTTAAACGCATCACCATAATTGGTTAACATGGCCTGGCTACGTGTTATATCAAATTTTATTTAGTCTTAATGTTTATTGACAAGATTAAAAACGTGAGTATATTTTATAAGACAGGGAATAGACGAAAAAAGATTCTAGAAAAAGAATTCTGGAAAATTAAAGAGCTTGTAAACGTTCCCTGCTCATTGTGTGTCGACCTGGGACAGCCCAGTGTTTTTATAATCATTATTAATATTATATTAACGACAATTTATGATAATTCAATACAAGACTTCGTTCATACAGGAATTATCTACCTAATACTGAGAAACTAAACCAACATTTGCCAATTGTGTCGGATCAGAGATTTAAAAAAATATTCTCTCACTTCAAAATTGGAAGTATGGCATCCCTGCGACACGAGTTGCCGGGGATTAAGAGTGACTCCAAGTTTTGAATGCGTTATATATACAATTATATATCAAAATGGAAAGTTTATCTTCTTAAACCTATGTCCTCTAGACTTCCGACGTTTTCTAGGCTTTCTATGCACTTCAAATTTTTGGCGGAAAAATTAATAGCAAACTAAAATTTCCAAGATTTACGTACCGAAAACCACGTTTTTTTACTGACAAATGACCCCTCGACCATTGTTCCTACTTATTTTTCCGTATCTTCTACTTTTAACTGTTTTCTAGTTTATCTGCTGGATGAGTCATCTATAGACTCTTATTTTGCTGATTGTGGCAAGTAATTTTCCTCCTTTCGACTTACATCGTGTTCCTTTTACTCGTTTTCTTTCCAACTTTTCGTACTCCTTTTTCGTTGATGATACTCCACCCATTTTATATTAACCATTATTTGAGACCACCATTTTCCATTGCTTTCATTATTCTCTGCTCTTTTCCTATTGTTCCACAACCTTTACAGTCATTCAGATATTTTTAACGAATAGAACCGTAATCATAATGGAGACCATATTCGAATTAAACTTTTTAATTTCTACAGTTCTAGGAAGCATGAATAAAATATCGGATCATTAATGGCGCAATAGTATACGCTTATTTGAATGAAGTTTCTTACTAATTAAATAAAAATAAACACTTAATACTTTAACTTCACTCATTTTTTCGCGCGGTACGTTTAAAACTCCTTCACAGCGGAAGGTTTCCTGTGATCCTGAAAAAATGACGTTAGTTCAATGTGATTTGCTTTCAAAAATTGTTTAGAAAATGTAATATTACTCACTATAAGTTTTTTGACAATACCTAGGTGTTAGAAATTCCTCTTTTTTGTAATATTGTCTCTCTGAAGTGCATACACGTACCATTTCCCATGTTTAAGGGCTGATATTTTTTGTCAAATATCTCGGAAAGTAGTGAGGTAAGGGGGCTGATATTCTTCTTCAGAAGGGTGGGATCTTTTTCTTTAAAACAAGGTCAACTTCATTGATTTCTAGGGGAAATGGTATTTCCCTGAGATTACCTTAGCGAACGAGGTACAAATTTTGGTTTCAGTGTATAATTTATATGCTGCCTAGCTTGAGGTAATGGGTGATATTGGGCTCCTCCGCTGGTGGAATAGATTCACAAATATTCCCAAAATACTGCAATACTCAAATGTTTTTTCTCTAAAGATATAATCCCGAATCTATTTTTTTAAATTCACTCTCCCCAAATTTTATATTTCATCTCAGAATAATTTCATCGTCAATTTTTTTCTTGACCACTGTGTTAAATCTTCCTTCAGTTTTTTTTTTAGTTTTTGGTTACATAATAAAACTTTGTGTCAGTTTTTCCGAAGTTTATGTTTAACTTTAAGCCTTCTTCAGGGCTTAAAGGTTTCTAGCAAACGAATAACGATATAAATCGATGAACATCACATAAAATTCAACGCATAATAAACCTTTTCAACGTAAAATACACAATTTAAGTCATGAGGAAGGATTCAAAGAAATCTGAAACGTTGGAAAACATTAGTTCATAGTTTTTTCATTTGACCTCAAAAAAGAAAAAAAAGAACTCAAATACTAGTTTTTTCGAAAAATTTATGCACAGAATTTTCCAGTGAGAATTGATAAATTAATTGCTCTGTCAAATAATCCAGTTCACGTCCTTTATTGTTTTTAATCCGTAGCAGAACTTTAGGGTATTTTTTGGTAAACGAGTGTTGGTTCGCAATGAATGTTGTAGTACATCTCTCGTTAGTTTTAGAGTAAAGCTTTCATATACTTTTACAATATAGTTGTATTTTTGTATTTAAAATATTTGAGGCTTTTGAAGATCCTCTTATATTTCCAGTGCATGTAATGACCATTCAACCCGCAAGTATTTTCCGTTTTGGCTAATCATTTGAATTTTCGTATTCCTATGGGGGAATATGAAAATTCTGCTGATTGTAAAAGAAGTCTTGAGAACATTGCTCTGATTCATATTCATTCCTTGTGTGAACTTCCTCTGTAGATGCTATTCTATGAAGGACTAAAGCCCAGTTCCTCATCTGAATTTTTATCACTCCTTTGGATTTTCAGCGGTTGAAGGTGGGGAGGGCAGGGGGAAGCATTGACTCAAATGGACTTCAATATTTCTCCGCCTTTTCAGAGTCATATTTTTAACTTTTTTTTATATTTTTAACTCGTGAAGAACGCGGTCTCCTTCCCTCATCTCCAACGTTTTCTTCTTTGGGGTGAATGTTCCGCAAGGCACGCATATCCGAGTCCGCAGTTTTCATATTTCCATTCCCCGCACTCCCAGCCCCCCTCCCGGAGAAAAAGCTAGCATTTTTCCTCAAAATTTTGAGGCATTGGAATCGCCCTATGCGTAACTTTCAAGTCTTCCCAATTCCGTGTCCATAAACCTCCCTCTCTCACCCCCAGCCGAGGTCTTTTCATGCAGTTCCCTCCCCTCCTCGTACCTCCTAGTCGGAAAAATAAAATAAAAAGGATTCTTTTGGCCCCACCCCATCGTATTCTCGCCCCGTACAGTTTCCCCGTACTTTTCCACCCCCCTCCTTTTAGCGTGTGTCCCCGTCTTAACTTGCCTCACATACTTTATGCATTTTCATTTTTTTTTCCTTCCCTATACTCTCCCACTGTTGGGAGAGTGGGAAGAAAAATTGAATGGTGGCATGCGGAGGGGAGGAGGTTAATAATAAAGTTTGGTTTTTTCGTCGCCTCTCTCTCTCTCTCTTACGTGTCGTAGTGTGGGCTCAAGGAGGAAGAGCTGGGGCTTCTTCTTTGCGTCCAAAGTATTCCCCTTTCCTATATCTTACTGCTAACGCCTCCCCTCTCGCACTCATCCAACATTTCCTCACCGCCTTTCTTATACATAGATATCTTTTTTTCTGGATTTCTGTACGTGTTTCTTTTAACGTGTGACGTGCCCTGGGTTCCAGAAGATCGCGGAACGCTTTGTGCCTCCCATATAGTGCCGCAGTACTTAAGGGTAGCGGAGCGGGTTGCGGTGGGAAGAGAACGGGAGGGAGGGGGGAGGGGCTCAGCGAATGAATGCATGGGGCACTCTGGGCGTAAAAGAAAAGTTCTCGTATAAATATGTTTTTTGGATTTATTTATTCCATAGAGAAAAATAGGCTGCGAAAAGAGAGAGAGAGAGAGGGAGAGAAATGGGGAATGAAAGAATGTTGGGCAAGTATAGCGAGGAAGAGAGTAGCGCGAGTTGGAATAAAATATTTCGTCGATAATTTCATTTCGTCTCTTTCTCTCTCTTTCTGCTCCCTCCTCTTATTCCGCTGCGAGAGTTTGGGATTGGCCGGGCTATGAAGAGAGGAAGAAAAAATGTTTTCCGAGCTCGTCTGCACTCTTCAGTGGTGTTACTTCGTATTTATGTGGAAATGGGAAGAACGCCTTTCATATATTAATGAGTCGGCGGAAGAATTTTTAGGGATAAAGCATTTTCTCCGTGCCGATTCCGCTGCCTGGGTGAAATTTCATTAGGGGCTCGAAGACCGGGGAGATGTAATCGTTGCGAGTGTGCGGTGGCGCTCCTTTTTTCTGACCGTAAAGGCCGGATTCCGTACTAATGATTTTATATATTTTTTCCCCTACGCGGTGCCCGCGAGAATTTTGATGTACCGCTGAAACTCACTGGTAATCCTAGTATTATTTTGCAAATATCGGTGAATTTTATTTGTATTTTTTAACCTGCCGAAATTCTTTTTTTTTCCTCGCTTTGCCATCTTTTTCTCCAGTCCATCGTGTTTTTCGATGTTAGTATGGGCGATATTTGCATCGCAAAATACTCTGCGCCATTTATTACCGAAGATATATAGGAGGATGTAAAAATCTTCTTCCGGCTTCTAAATTTTATAGGAGTGAATTCATCTGCAAACATAAGATCTTATCTCTTCGGCGTCTTTTAGCGTGAAAAAGACTGAATTGGTCTTTTTTATATAGTGTCACTTCCTTTAATTTATACTGAATTGCTTATTGGATTCAAAATATAAAATATATCTCTTAGAAATAATGTATAGATGTTTTCAACTTCTCTACGCAAAAAATTGCTAAATAATCTTAACAATCGCGTTACGTGTTTTCTATTAACTAACAGGTTTGCAACTCCACGGTATCTTAATATTTACTTGAACTAGGGATCGGGTTGGTGTACTGACTAGAGTACTGGCTAACCATACGGACGGCAAACGTTGAAGTCCTTGCTGAGGGCACCTCATGTGCAATACTCCCGTCTATCGGATGAGGCGTTAAACCGTGGTCCCCTTGGCGCCTTTCGTTAAGAGCAAGCTAATGCCGACGCCGAGTTTCTCTCCACCCTTCCTCCCTTACCTGCACCGTGGTGCAAAAGACTAAATTTGTCGGTCGTATCTCCCCTAATATCTAATCCAAACTAATCAAAAAGGTGAAGGTATTCAACAAATTATTAAAATTTTACACTTCGAAAGCTGTAAGCTCCGAACACGAGCCAGTATTGGGCTTCGCAAGTTTCGCCTGCTGTTGGACCTTTGTAATCGCTCAACTTCAAGGGAAAACACCAATTCTTCTTTGTCATCCACATAAATTAAAATCCTCGGGTATCCGTAAGCCTGTTTGATTTATGTCGAAGTTTTGTCGCTGTTCGGTCGAACTTGGACTTTTCCGCTCATTCATATCGAAAGCTGATTAATTTTGGCTTAACAAAGTGTTTTACGTGCAACCTTGCGAAAAGTATTGTGATATACTATTTAAGGTGTCTCACTCCCTTGTGAAGTTGCAAAAGTTTTCCCCATGCCTATAAATCGGTAAATATTTGTACGGAAATTATTTTCAGTCCGTATATCCTCACCACCTAATTATGTAATTATTAATTCGCATAATTTATGTTTGAACTGTTTCCCAGTTTTTCTGCCAGACCTGTCATTTTTTCGATACTATAAAAATTTGGCCGATAAATCAATGAAAAAACTACATTTTCTAAGATTGGAAAACCACGTTACACTAAAAAATGGTCTTTCGCTAATTCTTCCTACGTACTCGCATTTTTCCATCTTTTCCCTTTTTTAACAGTTTCCCATTTTTTTACTTCAGCCCGCTGTGCCACGTCACTATGTACTACATGAACATATGCGTGCATGCATATACATACATGCATTATGGGTGCCCACTAAAGGCAAAATATCAAATTCATGCATAATTCCAGGTTTTCAAAGCTAAATTTATACAAAATTCCAGGTTTTATTATCACTATTTTCATATGAGCCAAAATGATGCTTTTCAAGTTTTATGTAAAATATGCATTTTTTAGCTAAACTCACTAAGTAGAATTAAAGAATCCCAGCCCAATAGTAAATTAATTGAATTATTATAAATATTTAAATAAGAAGTAAGTGTTGGAATAAAGTAATCAAATACGTAGTTTTATTGGTGGTAAGTTTTATATTGGTTTTAATTAGATTTTACCAGAAGTAGGCTTGCTCTAAGTTTTTCTACTTTACTTTTTTTACTTTTCTTTCTCCACTAACTTTTCGTCTTTGATTTATTTATTCGTACTAACGGTAAATCCATTAAATCATGTACATTTATCAAATTACAGATGTTTTAAAGTCATCTTTGTTGATTTTATTTATAAAATAAGGAATTTTTTTTGCCTTGAAATGATAATTATCAAAAATCCCGACTCAAAACAGTAATTCACGAATAATTCACGAACATTTCCCGGTGCTGAAAACTCACGAATAATTCCCGATTTTCCCGGTTTTACCGGTCAGTGGACAGCCCTGTATGTATTTCCCTATAATTCACGTCACTACTGTAGGGTTGATTATTTAATTATAGAGTTGATTAATCTGTGCTGGCTTTCAGCGCGTTTCCTTGACTTAAACCGATTTTCCAGCTTCACCAATGGATCCAACAACTCAAAACAGAGCTCGCGTCTTCGTGGCTGGGGAATGCCCACGTCTCGTTTTTCTCCTCGCTCACCGCATTCGACCGTCTAATTTAGCCCAGCGGTTTTTCCTAGGAGTTTAAGCATCCACGACGGAAAACACTTTAGAAACCCACTTAATGTTTATTCCTATTTCCTCTCTCTCTCTCTTTCTCTCACTGCGTCCGACGCACTTAAAATTCTTCATCCCCCTCGACGAAAAGTACGCACATTTTTCTTCCCCCGCATTCCTTGCCTCGCCGGTCCAGGGGAAATACTACGGAGCGCTATGGCCCCACTTTAGGTAAATGCGCACACATATGTATATATTTATTTATCTCCGACAACCACCTACAGCAATTTTTTTGGTCTTCCCTCGCTGCCTCAGTCTGTTGTCCCCGCCTGCTACTTCCTCCCTCCCTTACGTCGCCTTCCTACCTTCCCTTCTCTCGCTGTATGCTGCTATCCCCACTTCCCCACCTCCTGTTCTTTTTCCTCCCCCCCCTCCATCTCCCCGGAACGAGTCCGGAACTCCGAATTTCTCTACCCAGCACACGTTTTGTGCCTCGAGGTTCCATCTGAGGAACACAAGCCTTCTTCTCCTTCGGACTCACTCCCCAGTCCATCCATTTGCTTCCTCCTCCAGCCGGAGGTTACCCTCCTTCTCCCCCCCTCTCTCTCTCTCTCCGTCCAACACCCCTCTGGACCAATTCCTGCAGCATCCCTGCGAACTTGCGAGAGAGAGGAACGCGCCTCTTTTTTTTTACCCACCCAACCCTCCCGCATCTCCCGCTCCGAACTAGCCGTGTAGCTTCATCCTTCTCCCTTGTCTCTCGTCTTCCTCACTCTCTAAATCCGTCTCTTCTTCCTCTTGAGATGTCTTCGGCTCCTCGTTTCCTTCCCAACTCTCTTCGAACCAGGCCGCGTTTCTTTGTGTCCTCGTGTCCCCATTGCTGTCCATCCGTCGGCCAAGTCTCCCAGTGTCTGTGTACTTCTCTCTTGTCTCGTCTGCGTATATCTTTTGTCTCTTCTCCTGCCCAGTTTCGTTCCTCGCAGCCACTTTCATCAGTTCTCCTCAGTTACATACACGAATGTGGACCCATCGCGTAGTGACCGTGATGATAAATGACATTTTGATTTATTCTTAAATACGTAATTTTTCAGACGTTACTTAATAGAATTTACTATACGTTGCAAATGAAGAAGCTTAGTCATTCCACATACATTTTATTTAAGACGACCCAAATTCAACGTCATCATCAAGTGATCTCTCATCTCATCTGCGTATATCTTTTGTGTCTTTTCCCAAACAGTTTCGTTCCTCGCAGCCACTTTCATCTGTTCTCAGTCACATACACTTATGCGGACCCATCACGCAGTAACCGTGATGTCAAAATGACATTTTGCTTTATTCTGATCGACTCGGGTGTCTCAGGTGTGACTTCGTGGAATTTTCACGTTGAAAATTGTGTACACAAGTGATGATTACGTTCCACGTTGAAACCCGGGTCGTCTTAAATAGAACTTATGTGGAATGAAAAAGTTGCTTCATTTACAATTTAGTCTGCTCGTGTGACCTAGAAAACCGGTTTCGATATCAATAGTATTCTGCACACTGAACCGCACTCTCCCTGCAAAACACCTTTATCTGCTATAGTCCGCATAGCATGTCCGCTAATATCACTGTGTCTAGCCAGAAATTATAATTATTATAAAATCGAAGGAACGGCTCAAAATACTAACGCTGCCAAGAACTCATTTCGTAACAGGTATATAAAATATTTGAACTGGCGGCAAACTTTGATTTCTTTCCTAATTATCTCTGTCGGCTGATGGAAGTTGGTACAGAGTATCCTCTATGGACAGTGAAACATTCTGAAATAAAATCCCCTAAATACCGTGCAGAATAAAAAATATAATTGAATGCAGCAATTTCTTCAGCTCTCCTCAGTTATATACTTATTTATTTATTTAATTAAATAGGTAATTACAATTAGGCAATTGGCCTGGTGGCAGCGGTGAAGAATATAGCATAAGAAATGAAGTTGAATAAAGTCAAAACATTATACTCATTGTGAAACTCATGACTTATGCACACAAGCTCTTAGTATGCACCCAGGAGTAACCTAGCTGTTATTGCGTTTCTAAAATTTTTAATTGTGTTAGGAAAGATCTTAAATATATCTTCAGGCAAATCATTCCATTCTTCAATTCCGCGGTTTATGAATTTATTTTTTATTACATCCGATTGCTGTGGCCCGTACGTTCCTACGTATATAAATATATATTTGGGTATGTCTAACCTTTTAGTGAATTCTCCTCAAGCCTTTCCTCCATTTATCGTTTTGTTGATCCCACACAATCTATTTACCTTCCTCCTCAATTGGAGTGGTATGCTAACGTATACACGTGTACACGTATGCGGACAAATTATGCACTAATCGTGATGTCCAAATGAAATTTTGCTTTATTCTGTTCGTTAGACCTAGAAAACTGGTTACAATATCAATGATTTGCTCCACTTGGCACTCTCCTCGCAAATTATCTTTATCTGCTATAGTCCGTATAGCTCATCCGCCAATAACTGAGTATGAAAAAATGACAACTTCCACTGTGATAGAATTTATTCCCAGGAATAACAAAGTACACCCGCCAATATTACTGTGTATAGCCATATTTGATCACTTTTATAAAATCAAATCAACAACTCAACATTCTAACACTGCCAAGTACTAATTTTTCAATAGGTGTACAAAATAGTTGAACTGGCAACCTTTAATTCCTTTCAGAAAATTCAGTGATAACACTTACAATACCACATACCTACTTAAATATAACACGACCCGTGTTTAAACGCTTAAGCGTCATTTTCACCAGCGACCTGAAGATGACCCGTTGAAAAGCGTTGAGAAAGAAAGAAAAAGAAGCGTTGAAACCCGAGTCGTGTGTTTTTAAGTATATGGTACTGTAAATGATATAATTAATTTTTCTGAAACATGGAATGCCTCAAAGTTACAAAGAACTTGTATTATTTACTTTGATTCCCTTCCTCACTATCTCTGTTGGTGGACGGTAGGGGTATCACTTATGGAAAATATAACATTTTATAACAAAATACTCCCTAAATACCATTCGGAATAGAAAATTAAAGTGAATTGAGATGGAATTAAAAGGGAAGGGGATATAAACAGCAGCTATTGGAGGATCGGTGGAAGGGCAGACGAAATGAGAAATAAAGGCTGAAAGTAATGGATGAGGTTCATCATTGGCCGTTCAATCCTAAGATTGATTGACCTCCACCCTTCCCCATCTAATGCTAGTTTTCATACCTACTGATATCTCTTCCTATGTACTTTCCTCTTTATTTGGTGCATGAACTTATTCCTGGGTCTTCATCTAGGGGCTTTTCCCTGCATTTTACCTTCAGTTATGTTCTTCACAAACCCATCTTGTCTCAAAGTGTTTCCAATCCATCTTGTCCTTCTTTTCTGCACAATGTTATTTCCTGTTCTACTTTTCTGTGCACTTCATCATTTTTTTATTTTGCCCTTCCATTTTATCTCCAGCATCCTCCTCCAGCACCAGTTTTCGAAGGCTTCCAGTCTTTTCATGCCAGCTTTTCCATTGGTCCTTGCTTGTGATCCATAGAGTGCCACGCTCCACACGAATGTTTATAGGTGTAAATTGATTATAATAATTTCCTAATATATTAGTTCCTCGCTTAATTATTTTGTTACCATAGCTTTAAAGGAGTCTTAGAACTTGGACAGCAAATTGATATCTCAGCGATATAATGCTATGTGTTTTGGAAGGGGGAAAAGAATGCGTAGTTCTTGGTATCCGCATAATTACCCATTATATATATTTTTATGCGCTCTAAACAAAGGTTTGACGTTTGTAAAATAACCTATACCCTAAAAACGATATCATATGGGAATCTTATGTTTACTAAGGCATAAAAAGCAATTTTTCCATACCAGAAGCAAAATATTGTTGCTTAACGGCATAAAGCTAATTGCAAGCCGGTATTTCAGTTTATTCGAATAATTTTGCACTCGAACACATAATCCATTGACACTTTTGGCGGAATAACAAAGATGCATCAACAGCAGATGAAGTTCAATTTCCCGTGAAAACTACACGCACACAAATTATTTGCATGGAATTAAAATTAAAATGATTAATGCTTTTGCATATATTTGATCTAATTCCGTCATGCTCTTGCGGGGTGGGGAGAAAATGTAGTATATCATAAAAATTAATTACTTCGCAAAATATTATTTCAGTATACATCACGCTTGATTCGTAAATTCGTGATCCTTAAATTTCACAAACCTGCTGCAAAGTTGTCATCTAAGGGTTCAATGCATTGCAGCCAGAAATAACTTCCTGCATGACATATTTGAGAATTTAATCCTGAATACATAATAATGCGACCAAGTCATATGCGACGAAAATATCTTCATATTTTTCCGTTCCCGCTTAATCGAGCGTGCAAGTTTCCGCCACATGACCTCGAGCTTCTAGATGGAAATCGTAAGGGCCGAAGAGCAATTCTTGAAGGCCGAGGCGTAATTTGCATACTTCGTCGTTGGCTGAATTCGTCTCCTTTTTTCCCATTTCCTTCAGTACTCGGTCCCGCATCTTCCCCTATCGACCCGTGGAGGAGAGAGCCTTGGATTATATTTTTTTCCCTGGGTTCGCCATTTCAAGCCCTTTTTGCCCGGGCCATTTTGTGGCCTGAGCTATTTACGCTAGCATGGAATAGTAAAAGGGTTTATGTGATTCCCTCTCCTACGGGATAGAACAGTTTTGGTTGGGGTTTAAGATCCTTCCGAAATTAGTTCCTTTGCTATTTTAAAAAGAAATTTCTCTCTAGTATTCTGCCGGTGAAATGGTCGAAACGAATTTCCTCGCCCTGTTTTTCTCCGAATGATCTCTATATTTGTTTCAAATGTTTGCTTATCTTTTCCAAAACAATAGCGTTAAGAATTCGTCCTTTGTATTCTTCATGAAACATATATCTCCCATTTTTTTGTCAACTTACGTTTTTGTATATTTAACATAAAATCCATAAATACGAATTTCAAATATGCAGAAGTATTTCTTAGTTAGGTGATAGCACTTGTTTTTTTAAATTTCATGCTCTCTTTGTTCAAAACGTATGTTTGTTGTGTAAAAATCAAAGAAAAAGGTTCAAATAATTTACGAGTTATGTTTTTAACTTGTTGCTTTTTTCCATAATTGTAACATAGCGACTGGATGAACACTTGCAGCATTATCAATTCTACGATAACAAGGAATTATTGAAATTTAAGTCTATAGGTAACATGCAACGCGACTATGCTATATATTAAGGATATTTGAATAGAGATGTGTATTTTGTTTGCTCATAGTGCTATAAATTGAAGTTACTTTAATGCAATCCCATAAAATTACTTCCAGCTTTCCCAATATTTGCCGTTTTTTCTTTCAATGTTCATTATTGCGTCCACAATGATTTATCTTCATCATCATCATTATCAGTCAACAATCCTGAGATTGGTTTGACGCAGTCCTCCACTCAATTCTCCGATCAGCTAATCTCTTCATATTTACGTAATTCTTCTCTTTCATATCATTTCACACTTGTCCTGTATATCTCAAACGAGGCATTCCTCTGCCGTTCTTCCCGTTGACCTGTCCTCCACCGATTGTGTTCATCAGGCAAAATCAATATCATAACAATGGTTTCCCATTTTTAATCGGTAATCTGATAGATTAATCACTTATTTCATCCAGGATGTAACTCGAATCACAGATTGAAGTTGATTTTTTAGGCTAAAATGCTAAAATTATAACTCTTTCCTTCATTTCACCAAAATTATACCGGAAGATATAAAATAACCTGCAATTGTACATAGTTGGATGACATCAATACACAAAAATTACTTCCCACGACGAAAACTGGCCCTACAGAAGAATGTAGGGTCACTAAAAATTAGGTGGATACCAAATGTGAGGATAAATAATATTCAATGTGGAAACCAAGAGGTCTATGTTGAGAAAGTGAGCGGTGTAAGAAAGCCTCCCCTCCTTCTCCGATGCGGATAAGTCCATATCCATATATCGCCCTGTTTTCCTATCGGATCTTAGTGTTAGTTAAGCTCTTTTGAAGACAAAGAGGGAATATCAGTTGACCCTTGTACAATGCCAATTGTTATAAACTCTATATTTCAAAGTAAACCCTTGTACAATTTCCACTCTTTTATTTTCGTCACCGACCTTATGTCACAGGCTGGGAATCTTGAGGTTTAGGAGAGGTGAATGGGCAACAACAATATCATCGCATAATTAAAATTTGCTGTTATATATTTCAGACTGTTGAAAAGAGTCTCATTTGTAACCTTTTGACATACAATGTAGGGCTTCCGCGTCAAAGTCACTGAAATGGTTAAAATTAGACAAGCGCTTGGCAAAACATGATGTTCTCTTATTATTTATGTGACGAAGTCGATGCTCTTTCACCCTAATTTTGATCCTTTCTCCTCTCTCGTCACTTGCTATCCTCGCCTCACCCCCTTTTCCCTTCTCTTCCACGCTATGTAAATCCGTAAGAAGCTGAAATATTTGGAGTAAGCAAAGACAAGTAAGCATTACAATGATTATGGCATAATGTACCGAAACCATGGTTGGTTTCGAAAATAAAAGTGTGAAAATTGTACAAGTGTTTATTTTCAAATAATGAAATCTCCAGTTTCCACAAAGTTTGTGCCAATACGCTTTCTTATACCTTCCAAACTTTCCGTTTTTCGGGAGAAAGAAAAGGAAGTATTCACCAAAGAGGTATAAAGAAATGAGACCATAATGTAGAGGTGGGTTGGAAGGACTATGAAATGGAAGGGGAGTAAATTCGCATCCCCTCCAACTCTTCGATTTCCCCAATCCGCATTCCGCCTCCCTTTCGTATTCAGGAGATGCGAGTGACGTACCAAATTGATATTTGCATTGTTAATTACTTCAAAATCGGGCAAAACCCAACACCCACTAATTCTCTACAAGGCGCTGCAGTACTCACGTATCCCTATCCGAGGTGCATTCCTGCTGTTAACCCGTTTTCCATCCAATCCTTTCCTTCCCTATCTTGATTAGCCCACGACTCCCTCCTCCTGTATCGCTCACCGCATCTTTCGGCTCCGTGGGAGCCTGCATATCTCATTAATGTGGCGGGAGCCATTCGAGTCTATTTACAGATTTCCGTGAAACTTTATGCACGTGTTCTCATTACTGATACCTATACCAGAATGTGAGGAACATTTCATCATAGGGATTTATTTTTTTTGTCGACTAAGTGTCATATAAACACATAGTTCTATGGTACATGAGATGCATTTTGTGAAAACTCGACTAACCGGGTACATATTTACAGCCAAATTCTAAACAATTCATTCTATCAAATATGGTTAAGAAGTAAAATACTTATTTAATTATAATAATAATAATAATAATAAGTTTATTATTACTCCATACAACAAATTACATTTCAATAGCAAAATAGAGTAATTTTAGGTAGCCTTGAAGGAGAACCTGTTTAAGGCTACCATCAAATAATATTACATTATGCTTTTCCTAAAAGATACATATAGCTCGTGCAGTGATACCGTGACAATTGCTTAACAGTGTAAGTTCGTACCTTAAAAGCTACTTACTAATAGTTTACTTATAACTCATTACATCAATGATTTACAGCAATAAATGCTCTACACTCTCCTTGGTGAGAAGCCAAGAATGTACATTTTCCAAAAACTTTTTCACAGACTTAGAATTAGTACATGACAGGGGTAACATATTGTATACTTTTAGCCCTACATACAAAAAACATCTTTTAAACAACGTCAAGTTAGGTTTTGGTAATGGAATATTTTTTTTACGCAGGGCAATGTGAGAAGGTAGACACTGAAATACATCAGAGTTACCACTTCTGGTATAGAAACACCGTAGAACCTTATAAATATATAGATGCCTCAATGGAAGCAAACGTAAATGAAGAAAAAGTGGGAAGGATTTTTCAAATCTGTTCTTTTTCAAAATAACACGAATAATTCTTTTTTGTAAAAACACGGCAGGTTTCAAGGAGTTTAAATAAGCGCCACCCCAACAAAAAATGCCATAACTTAGTCTGGAATGTACTAACGCGTTATAAATTATCCTAAGGAAATTTAAAGGACATTTATTTCTGATGAAATAAAAATTTGTCAATGTATTTCGCATAATATTTGTTAGATTATCAATATGTTGTTGCCACTTTAAGGATTCGTCAATGGTTACTCCCAGGTACTTCAAACTGGAAACCCGTTCAATGGGCAAACAGCTATTGCATGAATTTATCGGACAGTTTTCTTCATGATAATATAAAACCCAATCAAACTTGTACCTGTTACATAAATTATAACACATATACTTCGTTTTAGTTACACTCATTTTCAATTAGTTGGAAGCAAACCAACGTCGCAAATTGATCAAATCTGACTGCATATCATATTTTACATCACCCCAGTTTAAACCTCCATAATTTAAGGCGACATCATCAGCAAATGCTGTCACATGACCTCTAAAATTGAAATTACATAGATCGTTTATATAAACTAGAAATAGGATTGGACCCAAGACAGAGCCTTGTGGAACTCCAGAAGTTATCATATTGTAATTACTATAAACATCACCAATTTTTACACACTGCATTCTCGATGACAGGTAACTGGTAAACCATTTTAGTGGTATTTCTCGAATACCAGCCCTCTGAAGCTTAAAGGTCAGAACCATGTGATCAATGGAATCAAAAGCCTTGCTAATGTCAATGAATAGGCTGCCAGTGCGTCGATTTGAGTTTATAGCCTTGTAAACATGGGTAAAATAATTTTCTAGAGCATCTTCAGTTCCTTTTCCACTTAAAAAACCAAACTGATTTTTGCTGAAGAAGCAGTTTTTATCGAGAAATTTAATTAATCTCGTCTTGACTAGCTTCTCTATAATTTTTGAAAATATCGATAGCAGTGAAATTGGACGATAATTTATTATACTTGATCGATCACCTTTTTTATATAAGGGCATGACCACCGCCTTTTTCAGCTCGTCAGGAAAAACACCACTGGTAAAACTTAGATTAAATATATATGCGAGAATAGGAGCTAATTCGTTAATAACAAGTTTCAATGTCTTTCCACTTATGTCTTAAGAAAATAACTGACCATGGGGTTCGGCGCATATGCGCCTTTTTCAAGGAGTTCTTCTTGTCGGGTGAGCAAGCTTATATAAAACAGTGGGAGAGAGGGGTTCATTGGTGTGGTGGTTATAGAAGGTCAGGGAATCGCAAAACTTTTTTTTACGTCATTTGGAGACTGCTGGCGTGGGGGGACTGGGAAGAGAGAGGGGTGGTAGGCTAAAATTTAAGGAGGGGTGAATGAGTTTTAATAAGTATTTTGCTTCTTAACCATGTTTGAAGCTAGTTATTTCCATCAAGGGATGCCTGTGACCTTCTCAAATGCATGTCATGTAACAAAATGGTTGCCAACAAATACCGAGGTGTCCTGCGAATTACAAGATTAAAAAAAAAGTTTAATCATAATTTTCTCCTAAGTGCATGATTTGGGGCAGAAAACTCGAGTCAAATGAGATTTATTGAAGGCCAATGTTATAAAATGAAATAAATAATAAGATATTTCATTACCTGCTTGCAATAACTTTACATACATAAATGATGTGTTTTGTTCGCATAATGTGCGCTCTAGGATTCCTTAGAGGTTGTTGGCACCATGTGCAAGTATGATACGATTTCCATATTCGTCAAAATTCAATGTCCCTCGCCTGCTTCTTATGGTTATTGAAATTATGTTTGTCTTCGCTCCAATTTGCCTGAAACTTTGACTAATTTATTTCAGTTATATTTTGTATAGAGGAAAATGAAATAACCTAATGCTTCTTGCCGATTTCTTTTTTTTTGGCGATATTTAACATTTTACCGTGTGTAACGTAGTTGGAATAAATGTCACACATGTACTTCTGAACGCAAAGCACTGAATTTAATATTATTATAAGTTTGATGTGAAAGATGAAAGTTTCAGTACGAATTATGGAGTGGGAAAAAGGGCATAAATATGTATTTCTCCTAAATATCACGAACCACTCTGTAAACTATCAATGTCCAATTCGTAGTATTTAGTAAGCGTCGGTGGCGACGGGGCCGAGCTTGATATCCTGCCTGGGTGGAATGGATACCACTCAGCGCATGATTGTTTTTTTCGTCTATTGTTGTTGTTATTCTCGCGAAATTATTTGGTCAAATGCGCTGTATTCAGAGAAGTAAAGATTAAATAAAAAAATTAAAATGAAAGGCAAAATAAAGTATAAAATGGTAAAGTTGTAACAAAAAAGTTATTTAATTTTGTGTCGAATATGTAAAGCTTGAATATTATAAGCAGGCTTAGTAATGTGTACAAGTTAAAAATAAATGAACTGTACTAATTTTTTGACCTATCTCTAAATGTTTTTGAGGAATAATCACGAAAATTGAATCTGGCATTGAAAATATAATTTAAACGTCTAAAAAATAAATAAAATTATGTGCATTCTCATTGAAAATGAAATGATCATTCTATTTAACTTTTACGATATTTTTTTCATAATTTTTTCATTGAGTTGGATGAGGAATAATGTCACATATCTTTCTAAAATTTTCTTTTTTAGGTCTAGGCATGGCTGCATTTTGATTTCTACTTAACTGGTGCTCTAATGGTGGTTTCCTTTCACCGTTATGAATATGAAGCACCCAAAGGACCTCGTATGCAAATAAATTAGTTAAAGGTCAGTTACTCTATGTTTTACTAAGGAAAGGAACTTGCTACGTTCAAGTTAATCACACGTTTTAATGAAAATTAAACTTAACCTTGATCACTGAACGACAATTTTAAAAATATCTACATTACTTTATTGAGCTAATTAAGACAACATTAAGTACAACTAGTATTGTAATTAGCGAAAGTGTATTGTTCACTATGGCTTACCTACAATAACTAAAGTATCGATTTTCAACAATTGCCAATCAATTTTTTATTAATCAGATGAAAATCCTGTTTGTATTTTCTTAAGTTTTCATAGATTTTAATTTATTTTTAAAGATATTTTTAACATTTTTGCCCTCGTTTTCAACGAATGTTTTTTTCTATTATCATGTTCCATTGTATATGCAATATATTTTAACTTGGCGAGTTCAGATATAAAGTGTGAGGTGTAAACAGTAACTTATTATGTAATTTTATAGGAAAAACATTTTTTCAATCTATGTATTATACTCGAAACTGCCTAAGCATTTCCTTAGTTTCATTTCTACGCATCTTGCAGTCAACAAAAATGCCGGGCTAGCCGTGTTGTTTTGTTTAGAATTCAGTAATAAGACCATTTACTGTCCTAAAACACGAAAATATTACAAATGCAAGTCAGAATTGATGAAGGTGTTTCTGTGAATCCCTGAGACATTTTCCAGAACATGAGATCACATTCTGAAAAATTTTCAGTGAGGACGAGAGTTGATGAGTTAAAATTGTAAGTTATCGTATACCTGTTTTGAAACAATTCTAAATACACAACACGCGTGAACACGAATTTATAATAATTTACCTGATGATGTTGTTCAATTCATCCTTTGCTTTCCATTGCATTTCGTCAGATTTCATTATCCTGGATATTAGTGTAACTTAGCGTTTCTCTCTTGCCACCTAACTCTCTATTTATTACATATCGTTTCCTCTCTAGTTTCGCCTTTCCACTCTTATCCCCGTTTCCGGTTATGAAATTAGCAAGTTCCTTCATAGAAATTGCCCTTTTGTGAGGTATACCCCAGACTTTTCCGGAACTCCACACTGGGCGCTCATCTAGAATTCCCTTGTCTAGGGCAAAAAGTCATCCTATTCCGCTTTAATTCTCCTTTACACAAATAAGGAACTGCTATTACTACTATACTTACTACAGAATGTAGGTGGAATTGGTTTAATTTTGAATCCTAGAATGTCGGCTTCTCATTCCATAGCTCCTGGATTGAATAAAGGCAGTATGGATCAGTTTTTTTCCTGAGGAATCACCGTGTATTCTTTATTGCTGCTAGACATCACTTCAAAAGAAATGCCGGTCACTCTCATCCAATTTTCTGAGAGTTCAGAAGTAAGTTCATGCGAAAAATCAGTCTCCCAAACTTTGACTTCGAATCTATGTTAAAAGTCGTAATTTTTATTGCAGTAGATGACAAAGGATAAGCAATTTTTTTCCTAAGTTAGAACTGGAGTCAGTATGCCCCCTTAAATGCATATTGACAGCAATGCAGCTCTATCCTCCCTGATAGAGAGTATATCGTTCCAATATTATGTGCCGTGTCAAGGGATCTGCTTCCTGTACTTAATTTTTTTTTTGTTTTCCCGACGATTCTGTAGGCCCGTATGTCCCTGGAATCTCGATAGGCTGCTAAGCCTGTCATCAGGTTTTCCCGGGACCGGACTAACAGAACTTTACATGCATCCATGCCCTGCGTGGTGAAAAACCCACCCAGTGGGGAATCCAACCTGCGACCCTTTACTTTACGCGAGGTCTTTACCCCGCCGCCACCGGGGCAGGATAATTAAAAGTAATACACCTGTCTATTAGTAAGGTTCTAAGAATAATCAGATATCAAAATAATTTTTCTCCAAAATATGTTTGGACGGATCCAGATGAAAGGAAAGAACTCTTTATGATTCGATATATTAGCACATTATTTTTTTAATAGCAACGAGAAGAATGCAATATATAGACGTGAGAGCCTTAGACCTTAAGTTTGTTTTATGATTACTGATACCTTCAATGGCTACTGATGATTTAACCGATTTTTGTCTTGCATATAAGTAATGAAGTTCATTTTCTTTCGTTTCCTTTTGATTATTTCCCACTGTTCCGAAACATCTAAACGGTGTCCTTTATCCAGGGAACGGAGGATTTTCACATTTCGTTTCCTTTCCTTAACAAATGAGAACGAATTTGTTTGTCATTCTCCTATTTTTGACACCATTGTTAAATAACTTTACCTCCTCCAACAAACCACCCTCTCCCCTCACACCCCCCCCCCGCCCCCTTTCCATTTACTCCCACTTGTCCTTCTATCCTTTTCCCAGTGTGACGCAAATATGGTGTTTCACGTATTATATAAGCTCATATCTGTTTATGTTGTATTAGTCTTGCCTGATGATGACTGCTAGTCAGTCGAAACACGTGTAGCAAGAGGTGGAAATAAAATTTTGTAGACAGTACGAAATCATTTGAGCTTCATTACCCATTATGCTGTTCTACGATATCTCGCCTGAGAAAGTGGAGTCTTGCATATACTTCAATGCAAACGGAGCTTTTTTATGATTTTTGAAAAGATTATTATTTTATGTCTAGTGATTCTTTCAAGTTTTACGGAATAATTATAGAGTAAGTACCCTATCAGCCTAAGACAGCTCCAATTGATTCTCTATTCCAATTGGTTAATCTTTAAGTGCCAGTTATGTTTTATCTTCATTAACACTAGGACGCCCGGACTTTTCAACATCATTCAACGCCCAAAGCGGGTCATTTTGACCCACTGTAATTAATGAAATTAATCCTCACTTTGTGCTATTAACTTTACATTTTTACAGTTTTTACTACAAACTGTCACTCTTTCTCTTCACATTCATCGATTATTTCACTTTATAGCTTTCATAACTTTGACGATATCGATGATTTATTGATATATAAATTTACGACATTTGTGTCAATTTATCGATTTTTCCATTTTATTTCATTTTTCTTGCTTATTGTGTAATAGCTCAATGTACTACGAAGACTTTCCACATTATGTAATACATATATATTATTTTTCAAAGTTTGGTTGCAATAACTAAGTTCATAATATTATTTTTCGGTCGAAGTAGGAATTTTCCCGAAAATCTACCTAGTAACTAACTTTGGGATTCTTATTATTGCAGTGATGCACATATATAAATCTGATAATTTGATAATAGACCATACGTCAGTAAAGAGCAATATTGTATTCTCTGCACTCAAAAATAGTAATAAGGTTCACTGTTCACTGCCAACAAATTAATTACTAAATATGCCATGAATCGACCGGACGGAAAATGAAAAGGGTGGAGATACGAAGTGGAAGGAAGGAATAAGAGAATATTTTTGAAAGGTGATCCAGGCATGGAAGGTAACCGAATGAGGAAGATAGGACAAAGTGGGACGGACAACATGTGCAGCAGAATAACTAATAAACACAAATAAAAAAGAAGTTTTGGTGGTGATACAAAGTGCAAATACATATCTGGGTCAAAATGACCCGCCTGGGCGTTCTAGGTAAATTTTAGAAAAACTAATGTACGGATTACTCCAGGAAGCTGAAAATTTTTGGACATTAAGCCATGTTAAAATAAATAAAAGTCACGAGAGGAAATCCTGCTCTCATTGAAAATGAAATAAAAAAATGAATTTAAAATCACGTTTGGGTCAAAATGACCCGCCTGGGCGTTTTAGTGTTAAAGACTTAAAAATAATATACCTCATTCATTCCTTTAGTTGGTCAAATTCCCTTATTTCTTCGGTGGGTGCGTACTTGAGGCAGTGATAAGTTTGTGGAACTTCACGTCATCTTTTCTCGCGGATTTCTCTAGAATTTGTTCTTTATTTAAAACTCGTTTGAATTTTTTCATCACTCGTCTCCCGCCTCTCTCATTTCTTACGGTTTGAACTTTTTGGGGACGGATACATTTTGAGTGAACGAATCATCTGGGAGGTGTACAAAGTCGTGTATCACCAGCGAACGGCGTTCCCGTTCCTCGTCGAAGAGATTTCATTAAAGTGCCACTTGCTCGCGATGGCCGTGTTATCCGCGGAATGGGAGGAGGAAACGATGAGGCCGAGAACAAAGGATGGCTTATTAGTATCAGCGGTTTTATTTTCGCGCGAAAACGCTCACACATTTGAAGGCGTCGAGTGTGATTGCTCCCTTTTAAAATGAGATATCCGAAATGAAAAAAATCTTACAAGGACGTGCATTAATTCATTGCGTGTCTTAAATCTCAATCTCTCGGGGATAATTTTGCGTCGCCTTTGAAGTTATTAAGCAGCTTGTCGTTATTAAGCGTGTCGGAGAGGCAGGGAAATGAGTAATTAGTGAGCTGATTGAACTATGCAAAATTCTTTCCTTCTTTTAGGTGTTGAGGAAACACTTTATTAATTCTATTATGTGGAAGCAAACTCTGTTTTATCCATGTAGTTTCATCAGCAATAATATCAAAAACTGAAGCTTTCACTTGATGGGAAGACCTCATAATGATCAAGAAAATGTGACGAAAAATGATCAAGAAAAAGTTACCGACCGGTTGTAAATATATACAAATTACTGAAACCAGAGATTTTGTACCTAATGATGTCTTGACAGCCAAATCCGACCGGTAACATTTAAGTGAATTGTGGAAGTCACAAACGTTTTCTTAATCATTATAGTTCCATCGTGTTTTTCCGGTGAACGTCGGAAATGCATCCAAATATTATGCCTAAAATCTTTTCATTGCGTATCTTAAATCTCAATCTCTTGGGGACAGTTTTGTGTCGCCTTGGAAGTTATTAAAGCTGCTTGTCTTTATAAAGCATGTCAGAGAGGCAGGAAAGGGAGTAATTTGTGAGCTGATTAATCTGGGAAAAACTTTATCCTTCTTTTAGGGGTGAGGAAACACTTTTCAAATCCAATTATGTTGAAGCAAACTCAGTTTCGTCCGTGTAGTTCCATCATGTTTTTCCTGAGATCATCAAGAAGGCATCAAAATAATACGCCTACAATCTTAGTAATATCCATATTGAAAAAAATGCTTTATAATTTCCTAATTTTTTTTAAATTTCCATGACATATTTCACAGCTTTACTATATCGCCAGGTGCAATAGTTTTTTTATGATATTTATTCAATAATTATTGTGATCGTAACGTGATGTTGTGGAGATAAACAAACTTTTGGGAGCGAAAGTAGGGGAACATAGATTAAGGGCTTGTGATGTGAGAAAGCTAATTATTCAATAAAGAACTTTTATCGAAAAGAATGAAGAAGGGTACGGAAAAGTGGCTCATTACATAGGCTGTATAACTCTCTAACAAGAATGTACAATGCATTATTTTTAGTATGGATACCATTGACCTTAAGTACTTCTACGAAGTGACGCTAGATGGAGTCAATTTTATGCGCCGACAACCTTTGCTGTTTGACTGTATTCGACATAAAATCTCTTTTATTAATGTAACAATTATGGTTTTAGACCTGTGAGATTGCGGGAATCACATACGATGCTCGGAGAAACATAGTACTGCTTAATGTTTCACCAATTTCATCTCAGGGCTGACATGATGGAACTTGTGCATGACAAAAGTATAATCTTGTTTTAATTTTACAGTGAAATGAATGTTTTAATTCATATGTTTGCTTTCAATTTGATATTTTTTCTAATAGGCTGTACAGTGATGCACAACTGAATAACTCGTCGCATAAATAATTGATCACGATGGTCAAACGCAAGAAGATTAAGTATAACGATTCAGGCGATACCTTGTGGAAATTGTTTACTGATATCAATATCTCAAAATGACAGAACTTTGCTAATTATCCGCACAATTTTTATTATCAAGTAGCGACTTAGGTTTCGACAAAAGTACGTCATTTTGAAGTACTTGATAACCTTGCAAATGATAATGCAAAAGTATTGTCGAAAACGAGGTCGGTGTGTGATGATAAAAATTTTTCAGAAACATTACAAAGTTCTGCTATTTTGAGATCATGATGTTCATAAAAGGAGTTTTTCTTACGTAGGGTTTCAATCTGTTGACGCCGTCTTGCAGAGCACTTCTATAATTGCGATTCTTTCGTTTAGCTATACTGATTACGCACACCAATTTTTTTGTGTATTTATCTTTGAAGCAGTCCTATTTAACTTTCATCTTGCTAGAGATGACGCCACTCAGAAGTATTTTATCGTGACCCATGATGCAATACTTCCCTTCTAAGCTAACAGACAGCAACTAACGAAAATTCACATTCTGACGCACGGCAAGAAAGTCAAGAATAGGTAGAGTAACCAATGATTAAAACATTAGCAATAGTGGGAATAATGCGGCTATTTACCCTTGGGTATTCACGTCCGGTTGCCGAACCGTCTATAATATTTCAATGAGAGACAGTAAAATTCCATTGTGTAATCATAAAATTCGGATAAAACTGGGGACATAGTCAAGCAATTACCCATCTGGTACTAATAGATAGAATGTGATGTACATAAAAAATATTAGTACTATGTGGTTCTTATTTTCAAGACATTTTCTACTGTTAAAAAACACAAAAGTCAAGAAATATGCAAGAGCTCAGATGATTCAGTCAGAAGTAGTGGGTTTTCAAATTGAAAAGGGGTAAAAATGGCCCCTTCGATAGTGTTAAACAGTGCAATTTTAAAAATACCGTTGTTTGTATCATGTGTGCGACAATAAATTTGATTTTCAGCGCTGACTTCAACACTGGCGTCGAGTATAGGGGACTCAACGTGCGAAAGACGAAAAGATCACCTCTCTTCCATTCTCTTGGAGCAGCCCAAGTCTGAAAACACGTCCAAGGGCGGCCGAGAAGTAAGGGAACGAAGCTGGCGGGAGGTTATTTTTCCAGAGGAGGCGATGGAGTTCCGTTGGGGTTGAAGGATTGGTGGAAGGGTTGAAGGCGTGGCGTGGCGGGAGGGATTGGAGATTTTGCAGCGGCGGAACAAGGAATTTTTTGCCCGGGTAGACGGCGATACGGTCTGGTCTGGAAAGGGGATGTGCCGGGGGTGTTAAGGGGGGCGATAAATAAAGCCCCCGCCCCCCCGTACCCGATTCTGCAGCCCGCCCCGCCCCCACCGAAACCATTCGGCGCCACCTTTTGGGTTTTCTTCGGCAAAAGTGTAATGTCACGGCTTTTGTGTCCCCGTTGGCGGCCACCCGCGCCGGCCCGCTGCCCTCTCTCGTGAACACATGTGCCCTATCGCACACAATCCTCCCCGCCAGCCCGGCATACGGTCAGCGAGGGCGGGCCGTACATCATTTCGGGGAGACCGGGAAAAGATGTAGTACTATACAGAACTTGCGGCGGCTAAAGGGGTGGGTTTTTTCCGTGTAAGCGTTGGTAGACGGGGTAGGTTGGGGAAAAGGCTGGAATGGGAGGACGGGAGCTGAAAATAGGGGTGGAAAGGGGGTTGGTTGTATCGTGAGCGGGAAGGGGTGAATTTTGTAGGGAAGGTAGGCGGGCAACATCGTGTTTTCGGTCGGACTTGGGTGACGTCTCCCGGTCGGGTCGTGTTAGGGGTGGGTTTAACGTTTTGGCATGAAGCCGGATGTCCGTGAGGCCCCGTCACATGTCCCTGTGTTACCCCCGCGCCGCTTCAGACGTAGCGTGTATACGTGCGGCAGGGAGGAAATAAAAAATATTTCGTACAAAAATAAGAACGCCATACCTGGGACACAAAGTGAGCCAATGGCGTGTTTACGTGATACTCCAACCTCCGTGAATCGGTCGGCATTTGTGCGGGACAAAGTTGAAAAAAATGTTTAAAAAGTATATTTTTTATTTGGAAACACGAAATGCATGATGATGTGGTGGTACATGTACTCTCAGTAAGCGGATGTATTGAAGGGTGAGCGTAAAGCTGGTTCGTGGAATTGCTTCCTCATCATATTATCGCGTGATTTTTATTATCCTCATATTTGAAAAAAATAACCAATTTATCTCTGTACTCTCATTTTATAGGAGGTGAATAATGACCCTCAAACGTTCAGTCACGTGTTTCATGAGGCCGTGGGATTATGTATAAATCGGGAATCCCGAGTGAAGCTTCGGCTCTAATTGGGAACGCGAAGGTAGAACACTCGTGTCGAAGTATTTTTTTATTTGGATTCTCCAGGTGAAGAAAAAATGGTCCTTTTTGTTTTCAGTGCTTGGATTATGAACAATATTTTGTAGATTAATGAGAATGAAAAAATCCGTTTCTTACTGTGCAACATAGGTTCTGTACATCACCAATCAATTTTAAGCCACGCGTCAATTTCATAGCGAAAGTGACCATTGCTAGCTTTTTTTCAGTTACTGTGAGGGTGCTATATGTTTTGATATCGATCCGTGGACTAACGAGCTCGGAATCGCCAAAATCGATTTATTTTCAACGTGCTCAACGTTCCAAATTTCCGCAGTCGTCGCGTGCTTCCGTCGGCATAACACATCTGCATTTTACACTGCAAGCCACTCTACATTGTTTGTATGGAGGAAATTTATCACCAATATGTGCTAAAGGGTAAGAAAAAACTTTTATCTACATGCAATACACTAAACATTGCAAAATCTAGAAATTCTCAGTTCATACAAAACTTTCTGAAAAACATCAACTTGTCCTAAATTCCGCAAGTTCTCGGAATTAAACTTTTCAAAGTCTTTCAGAAAAACAATTACTGAAATTCATCAAAATGCGTCAATTGAAGTTAGTCTTGGACAACAGCAAATCTGTACATAATTTGCCTCGAAATATCTGGATGAAATGTATTTTTTTTTCCACAAAAAATGATTCTCCCAAATAGAATGCTGGGTGACTGTTTTATTTAATTTATGTTACCGACTGTTTTTAACTGTTTCATTCAATTCTTCAAATTACATTTAAAATTTGCGGAATGTTAGCAGGTTTTCCATGCTTAAAATTTTAAACTTTCCAGATTTGCTTAGAAATTGGTATAACTTCAGTTTAGGAATCCTTGCTGAATTTCAGCAAAACTGGTGAAAATATAATACAGTGTGGGTATGCTACCAAGGGCGCCGAAACTAATGAATTAATCTTTAATGCTACTACGTAGTATATGCCCGCTAGTATATGGGATCCGTACGAGGAAGGTATGATTAAAGGATTAGAGCGCGTGCAAAGGAGATCTGCTAGGATTGTTAAAGGCCGTTATGATAATTGTATAAGTGTTACGAGTTTAATAGAAGAACTAGGATGGGAATTACTATCAGAACGCAGGTTAAAATTTAGGTTAAACCTTTTAAGTAAGTTCGAAACCGATTTTTTTACAGATGACGTTAGATATATATTAAGAACCCCTGCGTATTATGCTAGGTTTGGTCATAGTAACAAGATTAGAGAGATAGATTGTCGTACCGATAGGTTTAAAATGTCATTTTTCCCTCGTACTATAAGAGAGAACAATAGGCAGCGTAGCAAAGGGATATGTAGGTGAAATATAGTTAGAGTAGTCTGTAGTGCATGATGCATGTAATAAAAACCAATAATCCCTTTCTTATTATGTAGATACTAGCCATGTGACCCTATTATCTAGCATACCTTCATTGAATATCCTAGTTGCATGTCAATAGTGCATGTTTGGTGATCTTCACCCCCTGCCACACACCCTCGTGGTGGCTCGCACGGTAGTACGTAGATGTAGATGTACGTAAAAGAGATACAAGATTTATGCAGGGAACATGCAAAATCTGATGTTGGTGCTACGTGGTAGATAAGAAATAAGCTTATGGAGCATCTCAAGTTTTCAGCTGCACTGCCTGACGACAAACCCACTTCAAAGCCTCATTGGAGGCCATTATGGTCTCTTAAATTCATTCGTTGTTCCAAATCACATTGATTTTGCCTTTGAGATATTGCATGCGAGATAATTTCCTAATCATAATAAAGACCATATTCGATAAATACGTTTTATTTTCACCAGCTGTGAGACACACGAATTAAATTTTACAATATTTACGGTGCAGTAATACAGTTTTACATGACAGAAAGTGTAAGTAATCAAATGGAAATATCTAAATAAGCCTTCAACTTGGCCCCTTTTTTTTACGCGGCACGTTTGAAACTCCATCAAAATGGAAGGTTCATTGTGATCCCGAAGAATTTACTGCAGCGACAATATAATTAAAATTTAAAAAAAAGTTGAGGAAACACACAAACTACCCACTGTTGATTCTTTGACGAGATATAAGTGTAGGAAATGCCTCATTTGTTTAAAAAGGTCTCTCTGGAATGCATACACGAACCATTTCCCATGGAAAAGGACTGGTATTATTTGTCAAAAATCTCGAAAAGTTGTTCTGTAAGGGGCTGATATTTTGGTGTCTTTGGGAGAGTAAGATACTTCTCTTTAAAATGAGACCAAATTCATGGATTTTTAGGTAAAATGATATTTTTTTTCTTTAACTTCCTTAAATTTTGAGCCGTTTTCAATTTAAATGGATGTCTTTTCATTTATTACTCCAAGATCGTTCAGCGTCGTTTGTTATTTTCCTACGATACAGGTCTCCACAGCGTAAACAATTCCACCATTAATATGCTTACTTTGGTGTTTTCTCCACAAGTTTAAAATAGGTTATTCAACATTTTATTTGATTTGCTGTTAGACTATATTAGACAAAATATCTTTTGTTGATGTAACACTTATGGTTTTAGACCTGTGAGATTGCTGGCATTACATACAATGCATGGAGGAACATAGTAATGCTTTACGTTTCACGAATTTTATCTCAGTGCTGACATGATGGTACTTTTTTCAATTTGAATGGATGTCTTTTCATATATTAACCGTCCGCTTTTAAAGTAACTTAAAACCGTCCACTTCGCCAAAACCTAATACGACCCAGCAGATATAGTGACATAGTTATAGCAACGGGTAAGGAATACGCTTGCTGGCACTTGAGTCTGCGAGTCTGAATCACGGAAATTGCAGGGTGACCGGTTGATTTAATCTTTGATATCGATCAGTGAACTGGCGAACTCGGAATAGCCAAAATAGACTAATTTTCATAATGTTTAACGTTCCAAATTTCCGCAGTGTGTCGCATGCTTCCAACGATGTAACATATTTACGTATTACCCAGCAAGCCTTTTCTAGGGTGTTTGTTGGGGGGGTGATTTATCTTTAAAATGCTCTCTTGGGTAAAAATAAACTTTTACAAACATGCACTACACTATAGGTATGCTACCAAGGCTACGGAAACTAATGAAGTAATCTATATTGCAACTCCGTAAGTAAGATGAAAAAGTCTTGCAGGGAAAGATCAAAATTTTATGTTATTGCCTCTAGGCAGGTTATGAAACAAGTATTAGGGAGCCAATATCGTTATCAGCTGCGCTATTTGACGACTAACCAATAGCAAAGTCTCATTGGAAGCCATTAAGGTTTCTTAAAGTCATTAGTCGTTCCAAATCACATTGATTTTTCTTCAAAATTTTGAGCCGTTTTAAATGTGAATGAATGTCTTTTTATTGATAACTCAATGATCGTTCAATATCAACATATAATGAAGTTAAAAGTAAAGGATGTATTATATTTACTCTGCAGGATAGGATTTAAATGACATGATTGTTCTTCAGTGGTGGAACAACCTTAAATGCTGGATCACCCAGAAACCTCTCGTGAAGTTTTTCTCCTTTCGGCGCAAAAGACTCGTGGCTAATTCGTTGGGAAATGAGGAGTTTGGTCCCACAATGTGGATTACCGCGGGACAAAAGCGTTTAAAATGCGTTCCGTTCTGCGTTCCGAAATAACCTCCAGACTCTGTGGGAACATGTGCTTACCTGAACGACGGTGAGTCATTTGAAAATCCAGGTACATTTTCATCGACCCGTTTTTCTCACAGATGGATTCAATCCTTACAGAATGAAAAGAAATTGATTTATGTTTCCATTCGACGAGAAAGTGAAAAACAGCAATTGCGTGAAAGACACACGAAAAGAGAGAGAAAGCTACCGATCATTGCATTGTCGGGAACTTTTGCATTTATAAAAAGTTAATTTGTGCTAAAGGATAAAGCAGCAAAACCATGCCGACTTAATGAATGAATTCCATGGGATTCCATTCCATTGATTACTTTAAAGAAGTGAGAGGTTGGTCTAGAACTAAAAGTTAAGGTGGTTTATGCGCGAATCGTGAGTCAGTGTGTGTATATTTTAATTACTTTTCAAGTATGCGGGAAAAAATCATTGAACCGTACTGTATTTAAGTACATATATTGGTACGCCGCTATGAACCGTGAATGTTGTAATATAAGTGATACAATATGTACATTTTTAAAATTTTGTTTCCATTAAAGCATTGTTAAGATTTGGGTTTCCAGGGCGATACTTGAAATTTAAGCGAAAATCGTATATTAATACATCTACATCTACTTATTATCCTGAAAGTCACCACAAGGGTGTTTGGAAGGGGGTGATTTATCACCAACAAGAACTGGAGGGGAGAAATTATGTTTCATAAACATGCAGTACACTCTGGGTATGATACAAATGCTAGAGGAACTGATTAAGTAAACTATATTGTAACTATATGCGAAATTCCACAGAGAAAAAATCATTCGCCTTTACCGGGATTTGAACTCGGAGCCCTGGATATCCGGGCGAGTGCTCAGGCCAGGTAAGCTACCGAGGCATCCTCCTCCCATGCGGATTTTAGTGACCATTACGGGACGTGACTCCGTAAAAGTGGAACTCCGTGGCTAGTCCCGGATAGCTTAAAATGTATAATGTAACTATTCTATCTGCACCTGTAACTATGCAGGAAACATACAAAATATGGTGTTAGCACCACTCGGCAGATTTAGAAACATGCATCAGGGGGCATATGATTTAATCAGCTACACGTCCTGTCAGCCGACCTACTTCAAAGTCTTAACCCAGCCCTTATCGCGGGAAAAACGTCCGGACGCGGGAATGTGTGCTTATTATTTGACTTGATGCCTTGATATTGTTTTAGCAACCGATATTAACAAATGGAACGAACACTTTCGCGTTTAAGACTTAACATTTACCTACCACATCGAACTATTTCGAAATACATGTCGAGTGCCTAAAGTCTACGCGTTCAAATAGAATAAATTCGCCAAGAAACCACCCCGGTTTTAAGGAAATAATTTCTTGGTAGGAGATAAGAATACAAGCATTTGTAATGGGAGTTAATTCCCAACTAGCTACACTTCCTAGTATACGCCTAGTTAATAGTATCATTAGTAACTTGAAAATGCCAATCATTCGTTGGTCGTTGAATCCTGGTCGTTGAATCCTAAGATTCATTGACTGCAGCCCTATCTAATGCTAGGTCCCTTACCTCCTGGTATCTTTTCCAATTTACTTTCCCTTTTATTTTGTCCATGAACTTATTCCTGGGTCTTCCTCTGGAGACTTTTCTTTGCATTATGCTTTAGATTATGTTCTTTACAAACCCATTGGGCCTCAGGGTGTGTCCAATTCATCTGGGTCTTCTTTTCTGTATGGTATTCCATGCGGTCCTTTCCACTTCCACTCTCTCCTTTCCGATGGATAGAGTGCTAATCTCCACACGAATTTTTTCACATACTGTTTCCTGGTATGTAGTCCTATCTTCTTTGAGCACAGCATATGTCTTTTTTGACATAATTTTGTCGAATCCTTGGTCGGTGTGTGATTATAAAAAGGCATTGAGTAAAAGTATATCTCAGTTCTGTCATTTTGAGATCATGATATCTTGAAGCGGTTGTCTCGAAATTTCGTTTTAGTCCTACAAACCTCAATTCGTTCCAGTTTTCCCCTGCTTATTTTGCTCCTCTATAGCTGATTCGCTTCCTCCTTGAGGAAGGACAGCTCTTCCTCCGTTATGTCTTTTCAGTTGCGGTACCCGCTACGAGAGCGCGCCGGAGCGGTGACGTCACCGGACTTCCTGCCTCCGTTTAAGCGACGCTCATGCGTGCGTGAAACAGAGAAGGTGAATTTCTGCGGGCTGAAAGTGGACCCTTTTTAATTAGTAATTCAGCCGACCGTGTAAGAACACCCAAGCACGGAATCGGTCCCGGTTGTCGAGGTCATGGGATACTCCTTAAGGCGACGCATCACAACCTGCTCTACCTGTCGAATTCGTTAAGATTTCCAACCCCAGATTTTTCGTTCAAGGCTTTTGTCATCAACTTGAAATTTTCGAAGAATAAATAATAGACCTTTGCCATGAGAGATCTGCATAGCGAACGTGATGAGTTTATCTCGAGGCTTATATAAACGACCGGGTAATAGGCTATGTATTGAGTATATTATTACAAAAACTAGCATCTCTATTGAAATGTCGTAAACTCAGGGTTATGAATCAATCCTATGTCTATCAGAAATTTAAGTAACAGACGTCATGGTTGTAAGATAAGATTGTACCTAATTAGTTCTTTTCGACAAGCTAACTGAGTGGTTTTCGACGACGATGTGCTCGGATGGTGACGCTAATATTTCAGATTTTCCACGCAGACCTTTTTTCAGCGCTACCTGTGCCAGGCACCAGCAAAGTTGCTGTGGCGGCATAAAGATGGCTCTGTGTATCAGGTACAAAATGCGCTGTCCTGTAGGTCGAGTATACCACCGCACTGGAGACTGCGAAAATTTGCAGGTGATTGCTATCTTGATTGCTAACTTGATGTCAGTAGTTATCGTGGAGGCTCCTGACATCAAAACGACTCAAGGGAGTGCGAGTATCGCCATCTGGTGGGTTATCTACATGACTAACCGAAGAAGAAGAATGGCTCTTTTAAGAATTCCTAGTCCTATCATTTGAGTCGGAACATAAACACAATACATTATTTTTACTTTGAAAATACATGGATTCAGATGTTTGGAATCGTTGCCTTCACTACGTGTTGCCAAACTTTCCACTTTTTGTTCCCCCAGCCCTTGGCCCTACTTAAAAAGAAGTACATACTTAGAAAAAAGTCTTCTCAGTTGACTCGTGAATGGCCGTTGTCGATTGTTGTTAACGTGAGACTATGGTGAATATTCAATAGTATTGTGGTGGGCCAAATCGTTACTTTGGAGTATCCGTTACTACTCGTTCCTCAGTTTGGAGGTATTCGTTACCTTTGAGTCGTTAATAGTTTTTCGTTGCTCTTCTGTCAATGATGTCAAAAAGGGTAACCTTTATCGAATACTTTCGAATCTAGGTACCCAAACGAATCCAGGTACTCTAACGAATCCAACGAATAGGTAGTACCTACTTGACTAAGTACCCAAACGAATCCAGGTACTTTAACGAATCCATCGAATATGTACTACCTACTTGACTGAGTACCCAAACAAATCCGATTGTTCACTCGAATCCAACTACCTAAACGAACGTTCGAGTAGTTGCTCGAATGAATCTGAACGCCGGAAGCCTCCAACTAACGAAATGTAGTGAGTAACGAATATATTTAACAATCAGTACCCGTTACTTCGGCTCTGGGTGAGTAGCGAATACATAAGTAACGAATTGTTACTATTCGCCCATCACTATTCAATAACGATTGAAGAAATATGAACTATTTGATGCTGTGACTAATACGTGACTATTTTTGAGACCTAACAGTTACTTTATAAATGCTAGAGAGGAAATATCTACTATAGGAAGTGTGTAAGAGGCATAGGAAACATCCATCGTGAGCCTTTTCTCTGTTGTGTGGATATTTTACTGTTAATTTACAGCTACATTTTTTGTTTATTACCTGTTGAGAGCCTTAGGAATCAGAAGGTATGATCTAGATAGATTGGTGTGGATGTTAATGTGTAACCTACCATTCATGAGTGGCCTCGGAGTTGGTTCAACAATCTCCTTTATTAGCTATTGCTTTTTGATTCTTCCACTCCTAAGAGTACGAAGTGACTAACAACAAAGGCTGAAATGGTAGTTATTGGTGCAATTTCTTATCCATACATCATATTACCGGATCTTGGTTTTGAAATCCTTATGGTACATGTATCCGGCTTCTTATTCATTCCACTATTTTTCACCTCGAATTATTATTAAATTGCCGTAGAACGATATTCACAAAGTGCTAAGAAGTTAATTGTGCAATTTTGTAATTAAATTTGGAGAGGAATTAAATATATCGGCAGACCGGGCAATATTAAAAAAGTGTATAATTACGTCCCGCGTATTGTACTACATTTTTTATCCACTGCATTATGATTACTGGTTGGTAAAACCGGTAAGACGTGATTATTTACGATCTGTAGACTGTATTTACATTTCAACTGCCGTCTTTCATCACTAGACGGCGCCACAATCGACAAAGTTGTTTGTGTACGCAATTCTGGGCAACAGTTTTTTTAGACAAGACATCAATCCATTTGTATATTCAGGATTATTACATTAAATTTACAAAACATACATATGTTCACTTAGGAAATGGGTTACTCTAGAAAATCAATATTTAGGTTCAAAATATGGAGAATATTTTACGAATTAATATCTGATTATCATGTTCATCAAGATACGGAAGCCGACTTCAGCGCCATCTGCTTGAAAATACTGCTTTTTGACTTCAATTATGGAAGAGATTTGGTTTAAGCATCCACTCCTAAGGGTAGGAAGTGATTAACAACAAAGGCTTAAATGATAGTTATTGGTGCAATTTCTTATCCATACATCACATTACCGGATCTTGGTTTTGAAATCCTTATGGTACTTGTATCCGGCTTCTTATTCATTCCACTTTTTTCACCTCGAATTATCATTAAATTGCCGTAGAACGATATTCACAAAGTGCTAAGAAGTTAATTGTGCATTTGTGCAATTAAATTTGGAGAGGAATTAAATATATCTGTAGAGCGGGCAATATTAAAAAAGTGTATAATTACGTCCCGCGTGTAGTAATACATTTTTTATCCACTGCATTATGATTACTGGTAAGTAAAACCGTAGCTTAAAGCTTAAGCGGAGCTTAATGAAATAGCTTGTTGCTTTATCGTAGTACATATTTATTCATTTCTCAGGTGTATTCGCTTCCTTTAGGTTACCGCTTGTGTATGGTTTCTTATTCACATTGGCGTAATTTTCTCCTGCAATGTGTGCAATATCTGTTAGAGCCAATTTCAATATCTCCACTCTCAATCCTTAAGTACTGTAGAACTAGCATCGAAACCCTATTAATGTAAGTCTCAATTAGTAAAAAATACTTGTCTGGTGCGGGATTTAAGTTTTTAGAATTCCTGTAATTAGTGGTCCTGCGGCCAGAGCCTCTGAAAATTGTTTTAAAGAAACTTATCATGTAATTATAATGATTCCTGAAAAATATCATGGTATCATGCGAAGAAAAAAATGTAAATACGCAGGATTTTTCCTTGAATTTCAAATTCCTCGCGGTAAATCCAAGTCATAACAACGCTTCAGTAAGACCAAACTTTAAAATGGAATTCCTAAATAATTTTTATTGCAACAGGTATAGTTATTTGCAACGAATAAGTTGATGTATTTAAGTGAAGTATGGCCGAAATATTTTTTTCGACTTACTTAAGAAGTTATTATAATATGCCGTCTACGATTCACGACTCGCGCTCAAATCGCTTAAATGATATCCTCGCAACATTGCTTTTGCTTGCACTAAATCTAAAGTCTAAAATCGAGGTCTACTTGACATATTTCAGTGGTAACACTGCTTTTTATTATGGATTTGGTTTATAAATATATGTAAATCATGCTTTAAGATTCAATAAAAATATAATTATAGATATGACATACATAAAAGACTAATTAATGTAATTTTTTCACAAGAAAAACTGTAAACCTTTTACTTAAACTATAAATTTGTTAAGGCTAGACTTCAAGACTTAGGGAAAAAAGATATTGACTGGAAAGTTATGTTTGTCAATAAATATATTATAAAAGATATAATATGAGATATAAAATGGTGTGGTTATTACAGTGATCACCTTGGATATTTGTGACGATGTGCCATTGGCAGTGAATTTGGCTCCTGTCAAGGGTTTGATATGACAAAACGAACTTCGCACTTAATTTTTCCGTCAAAAGTTTATTTTTCAAAGTGTTTTGAGTCAAATTTGCCAAAGAAGTTATTACCACAGGCTTTTAAAAAGCGATTTGTTTTGGCATTCTACAAAAGCATGGATGTTTAAAAATATGTTTGCACCCGGAAAGATTTGGCGGCTTCCCTAAGTTAATCATTTTAGCATCGCGAAGGTTCCGTTAAAGCGTGTTCGCGGTAAATCTCCAGGGGAAGTCTGACTCGGATAGTCTCTTAAGAGCGGCTTCTACGTGTCATCATTCCATCATCAAAGCTCCTCCTTTTTGCCCATCACTTAAAATGTCCCCGGAGACTCCTTTTTAATTGTCTCCCACTTCCCCTTGCCCGGCCCCACTTAACTGAGCACCGCCTACGCAGGAAAAAGTGCCCAAGCGGGGGCGATCCACGCCTACGCCATCTTAAAATTCCTCTCCAAAGGATTCTTTCTTGTCTTTTCCTCCCTGTGCACACTTGCTTGCTGTCTCTTCCAAAGTGATGGAAGAAGCAATTGATATATATTGAGAAGAGAAGAGTAGTTGATTGGATATCCGAGGAGGCGACCGACAGCTAAGGATATTTGCGCCCTAGGGGAATACGTAGGGGAGGGTGGACAGAAACCCGGCGTTGGCATTAGTCTGCTCTTAACGAAAGGCGCCGAGAGGACCACGGTTTTACGTCTCATCCGATAGGTGGAGTACTGTACTTGAAGTTCCCTTCATAAGACATTCAAGTAGGGATCGAGTTTCCTCTGAAAAACATCCTCCTCTGCGGGGATTTGAGCCCTGGCCGACCGCATGGCAAGCCAGGACTCTAGCCATCTCATAAACCCGATCCCCCTTGTAGTAGAGAATCTCCCTGCCGTACTCCCATGCGAGGACTCATATGAAAGTATGTTGATGCAGATCAGCATATAGGCAGGAGAGACTGAGTTTGACTCAGTGTTGTTAGTGTGGAACCCTAACTGGCTTCACTCATAGCACACACCAAGAAATGCATCTCAAGAAGGGAAGGGCTTGCACATTTGCATTACGTACAACATCTTGACGCCTGTTGTGATTGTTTATAATTTTGAGTTTTCTCCATTGAGATATCTCACTTGCAAAATCTATTGTGAATTAAAACTTGCGGGACGAGAAAAGTTAATTCCTTCAGAGGATCCGACCAAACTAGGTCATTTCTGTCATTCAGAGTCCAAGGTTAATTGATTCCATTCAGAATTTCCCTGGCGTTTTCCTAAATTTCATGTAAATGAGGCATTATTCCCTTAATAATGGGCATTAATCAATAAATTTTCTGGGATAACGTCATCTCCTTGGAAGAAGCTGAGAGGATTTAGGGAAATTTACGCTTACCAATACCGTGAGGTATAAGAGAGGTAATTAGATATATATATATATATATATATATATATATATATATATATATATATATATATATATATATATATATATATATATATATATCTATTACGCTCGGATTCGATTAAATATTATACCTGGATATACTGTTTAATAGGCTGCGAGCGTAAACCACGGTCAAGAATAATGTTGCCGTATAAGCATATTTTGTGAATTCTTTTTAAATCCCTAGTATGCGGAAGAGAGAAGCTGAATGTAGAAGTCACACAGAGGACAAAATTTATAGTAAGTGGATTCCATCATCCACGTCGGAAGTACCCTCACGTGGGACGGAAGAAGTGCAACGGGCATCAAGTGGAGAATAGCCCAAGCCAAGCGGGTGTACATGGGGCTGCTGTGTTCAAAGAAGACAGGACTACAAAACAGGAAAACTATGTGAAAACATCGGGTGGAACGCAGCCTCTATGGGTAGTTGAAATAGGGGACCAGAAAACACTAGAAGCCTTCGAAACCTGGTGCTGTAGGAGGATGCTGAAGATAAACTGGACGGACAAAATAAAAAATGAAGTGTACAGAAGCCTGAGATACATTGAGTTTCTGAAGAATATAATTGAAGGCAAAATAGGTGGAAAAGTCCCCAGAGAAAGATCCAGATATAAGTTTATGAACCTAGTGTAGAGGAAAGTAATTACTAAGAGATAAGAGGAGGTAAGGGGGCGTCCATTAATTACGTGAGGCGTTTAGGAGGGGGGGGTGAGGGGGTTGAGTCAAATCTCACCCAATCTCACGTGGGGTAGAGGGGGGGTCTCGGCAAATATCACGTAATTTTTTTCCGCAAGAAACAGTGTAAAATTGCGAGAAAACTGGGTTAAATTAAGTAAAACATGTTTCTCCACTTAAATATGGCTAAATCCTACACGATAACATTAATCGCGGTTATGCGAACGCCACAAAGCACTGTTGCCCCTCGATTGTTTAGCGGCCACCGGCCGGCCAAACGCGCGACTCGACGAACGCTGCGGCGTTCTTCGTAGTCTTCAATACTAGTCTTAAATGAAATTATATATTTTTTTAAATCCAACGCAATCAAGCACAGATTGACGTATTTACACTAAAAATACGCATTTTGAAAAATCTCCCGTGAGATTAGGGGGAGTGGGGGGGGCGAGCCAAATCTCACGTCATTCACCATGGGGGGCGGGGGGGTTGTAAAATCGCCTCACGTAATTATTGGACACCCCCAATGGGATCTAGCATTAGATAGGAAAGGATGGAGGACTAGAATTAACCAGTCATAGGATTTTACTAACGATGCTAATGCTAATGTTATACCTTTTATCTATGATCACGATTACATGATGTATGTCCAGGCGCAGGTTATTTATTAAATACTTGCCCCTTCACAAACTCATCGTGTAGCCTGCATTCTATAGTCTGCATTCATTCAGAATTTTAATGTTGTTAAATTTTTATGGGGATTGTTCTTTTTTGAAGTATTATCCACTAGAAGTGTGACTGTCAAAGAAAGTGAAACGGCTTTTTAATTGTGGTATCACCTTAAATTTCCCTGTATATTTTTCATTCCTACTGTGTCGACATCTATCGACCTAATTCTGCACTAACGTGTCTGTCTCTCGCATCTTACAGTTCGTTCCACAATGCTCTCGTATCCTCTATTATCCCCTTGAAAATTAGCTTTCAGTCCGAGTGTGATTTACTTGCAGTAGCTGCTACTTCTTTGAAAATATCTATAGCGGACGTTTTCAAGATGTACTTCGATGCATTTAACCTGATCATCTAAGACAGTAGGAATCTATAGCGGCAGTAATCGGCCATAGCTCACACTGTTTCGGAAAATGGATGGGCATCAATTTTGCCTGCATGTAGCATTTCGATTCTGGGATAAATAGCATTGAATCCAGTGAAACATCATATATATATATTATTACAGAAAGGTCTTTTTCTGTCATTCCGTATATGCTCCGTTAATACTGCACCTACAGTGATAAATGAGGTATCATTTTAAACGTTGAATTGCCGGCTTCTGACGAAAAATACAATCTCAAATTTCACTATTTACCCATTAATTTGACTTAAAAGTTTCGATTTTTCCATGTCGATTACTCGCTCGAGGTATATCGACTCCACACATTTTTTTTATTCTAAATTTCAAAAAAAGGTTTAAAATGAAAATCGTACGAAATGCACATAGTGATTGTACATGGGTGAATGGTCATCTGGTAAGTCAATGCAATTAAAACTTTTTGATTTCATATTTATATGATATTCGCTTACAAAAACAGTTTGTAAACATTTATGAACATAACTTGCTCATGCATACATCCCGTTCAATGTTATAGAACTATCATCCGTATATATTATTTCTCTAAGGTGTTTTTTTGTGGATAGGCCATATCTCTCTTAATTTTTTTATCAAAATTAATTATTCAGAAGTCATTTTAAAGCTTATGTTCCCCGTTTTTGACGAAAAACAAAAAAGTTTATAATTAATGTATTTGTTTAAAAAATTTAAATACATGATCAAAATTCAACTGGCATTTGTTGACAATATAATCAACTAATATGTTGGTTATGGTTACGTGCTTAAAAGGTTGTGGGAGGTGCCATCTATTAACAGATCGTTTAGTTAGATTGTTTACATTCTACAAGCAATCAGTGTGACCATTTACCGTTTAAGTTTACGTTATGTACCTTTAACACAAACATAAATAACATATAATTGTCCATGGGAAGAAACAGGTAGAAGAACAGGAAGAAAGAAGGAAGAAACAGGAAGAAGCCGCATACTGTGCGAAATATTCGACAGGTAGAAGAACAGGAAGAAAGAAGGAAGAAACAGGAATAAGCCACATACTGTGCGAAATGTTCACACAGGTCAGCTAGTTACTCATAAGACTGCGAGCAGCCCTTGAAAATAAAAAAACGATTAAATTTGCCGGAGGAGGACTTAATGTTACATTTATCAATACTTATTTTTGCCTGAATTTTTTTTTTGGATTTACAATTAATGGCAAAGCATAAAAATATTTTAGGATTCATTTATGAGAAATAAAAATTATATGCCTCTTTTTCGATAGCGATCCAACGGAAAAGATGTGGGCTTTTCCTCCTTCATTTGTTTGTGATTAAAGAAATGAAATCCTATGAAAAAGAAACTGCAGTGGAATGTTAGAATATTGTTCCAAGTAATCAAGAGATTTTAAATTCAAATTTTAATTCTTCCTGCAAATTCTGTTTTATTTTTCTGGGTTATTATGAAAAGATTATAGGACTTGACGAACGAGTATGTTTCCCGCAACACAATATATGGCAATAATATAATGATGATAATTATTTTTATGCAAGGCATAATTACTAATGATAATCATTTCAAATACAATGTGAACGTCACCCATTGTAGGCATAATGCAGTCACCCACGGGAACTGTTTTCGTTACTTCCTGTGCCTTGGAATGGGAATAGGTTTATCTCTGAATATTAATTTTTTCTTAAATTTTATTATGAATTTGAGTTCTATGAGTTCTTCCCTTTACTTTGGAGTAATTAGGTTCTAATACATGATCAACAAAGCTGCCAATAAGGTATTTCGAGCGATGTATCATTTTACAGCAATGAAAATGATTTTGTTTAATTTGGCCTCAGTTAAAAAAATATCTCTTCTTTCCGGAAGCAAAATGTTACATACCTACTTACCGCGTTGCAAATTGAGATATTTTCCAAAAAAATTCCAGTTAATTTCCAAGGGCTACAGTATGCGTCATCATACTGGAGAGATTTAATGTAAAATAAATGAGAAATTTCTCACCCGCAGATATCGTTAGAAGTTTACCGATGTGGTATTTTTGCTCTTTCAACTGTATAAAGTATAAATAAATCACTTACCGCGTTAATTTTTGCAGAAAAGAAGAAAAAACTTTGTTTTCAAGGCCTTTTCATCGTGCGGCATTGAAAAATGAGTCTTGTTAAGGAATTATCTGGACGTATTATTTTAATTTCTAATAATTTCAGTCATATAAAAAGATATTTGTGCATACCTACAGTTGCAATATTTACTCTTTGCTTCATGAAGCTAATTACATCGAAAAATAAAATTAGAATATGTCTCAATTGTGACTTGGTAAAGAAAATCGCTCAAGCTGCCTCGAATACGGCATAATCGCTTTCGATGAATCGCAATATCGAACTCGCGCCTCCTTTTTCCGTTCGGAGTTGCGTGGGAGGGGATGGGACAGAGGTTAGACTTTCCAATGGAGCCTCCGCGCCACCCACGGCGAACTCGCGAGATTTGCATTGGCATTCTTCCCGAAGTTGTTTTGGGTTGTCCAAACTCTTTCCCGTTTCTCCTTCAGCACTTCATTCTCTCGCCCGCCCACCACCCAACGACACGCTCTTTTCTCTTCCCAGAATTCTTTTGGGAATCCACCCTGTCTTCCTAAAAGCCACCCACTCCGACCCCCTCTGCTTTTCCCTTCTCTCTTTGAGTTTATTTTGTCATTGTTGATTTTATCTTTGCGAAAAGACCGCATTCATATCATTAACAGCAACTATCAAATGAATTCATAATAGTCCATAAAGCAGTAATTACCATAAAGGGCGTATGTATGTATGTATGAATCGAATATGATTCGTCAATTTGGCAACTTGGAGAGATATAATTTCTCTATGGACATGCAAAGTTGCTCTTTCTGTCTGCATATTTCCTTCTTACGAGGAAATACATGCGTTTATTTAATTTACTTGTAGTATATTTTCCTTTTGTATGGTAAGAGTCGCTAGACGTGCAAACCTTAGGAAACGCTGCCCAGAAAAGACTAGAAGACTAAAAATGATGAAGTATACAGAAGAGTAGAAGAGGAAAGGACCATATGGAACACCATACATAACAGAAGAACCAGGTGGATTGGACACATCCTGGCAGATAGAGCTTTGTGAAGATTGAAGGCAAAGTATAGGGAAAAGTCCCCAGAGGAAGACCCAGAAATAAGTTCATGGACCAATTAAAGAGGAAAGTACAAGTGAAGGGATACCAGGAGGTAGAAGTTCTAGCATTAGATAGGGAAGGGTGGAAAGCTTGCAGTGAACCAAGCTTAGGAGTGAACGACCAATGAATGAATGAGGCGTACAAAGTTAGGACCAATCTAATCAAACCACTAATTGAAGTAAAGTTAAGATTCTTATCATTTTTTTGCAAAATTTTTACTTTCCTTTTTAGAGAATTTTATCGAACAGTCAAGAGCAGTCTTGTCTATATTTTATTCAGCAGTTTTCAGATAACAAACATAGTCGCGAAACACGTTTCTCTTAATTTTCCGCTCTCTCTAGTTAAATACAGCTACGTTAGCGGCGTTTCCAACACTACCGTCCTTTATTCTCTGCTCCTCAAGGTGGTTGTAGAGATTTTCGTTCATGCACTGTATTGCGCGAATTTTTGCATATGTTTAGTTATAAGTAGTATGTATAGATTTTTATCGTTATATTTTTTAATCCTGTCATTCCCGAGTTCCTCCAAAATGTGGTGTCCTTGGAGGAGTGGGGCCCTGGGTCCCGCCTGCTCGGCTAAAAGAGCGGTACTGATTTAGCTATCAATCACGGCTATTTCGCAGCAAAACTGTGAATTGGGGAGTGATGAACCTTGTATGAATTTTATCTATATTCCCATGATCAACGCTCTCAGTCTTTCTTCGTTTCTTCTCTTACTTCTCTTCATATTATTTAACTTTTCATCTCGTAGTTGGACCAGCAGTGTAAAATAATTCTTATTCTATTATTCTTCGAAGATACCTCTTTTTTTCAGTTACTTTTTCAAATTCCTTGTGACGAATGAGGAATTGACCGTAAAGAAGCTGTGGAGTGGTATTCAAATGCTCACTTTAATTACTTTCGGATGCTGAAAACGGATTTTCGTTCATGGCGTCCCTTGGTGGCCTCCCTCCTTTATTCCACAAATTTTTTTCTCTTCTGGGAATGGGGACCAATTTTAGATTCTATTCGATTGATTTATTTGATTACCATATTATTATTGGTGGTTTTATTTCGTTATTCTAACTTTTTTTCTTTCCAACTAATGATGAGAATTCCATTCAGGTCTTCAGAAGTCCCTCGAACAGTGTTTTTCAAGTCCCGGTAAATTACGTAAAAGTCGTTTTAATATGTGTTGCCTTTCAATTGAAGCTGTTTTAACATGTTAAACTTATTTCATCTTTTACCCTGAGACTTACTTAAATAAAATTCCCTAAAGAAGTAACTTTGTAGCTCTTCTCGCGTTCATCTTAATGTATTTTAAACTTGCAAAACAGATCACACCTTAGGCCATTGGAAATTAGGTTACATACATACATTCCAATCACGCCGTTTCCTTCTGGGGTAAGCACAGTCGTGAAGTTTCACTCATAAACATATATTTGTTCACCTAACTCTGCTTCAATAATTTCCTCCATACTGACCTATCCCTGCAAACCTCTTTTGCCTCATTTACCCCCGTATACTGCTTCATACACGCTTTCCTGTTTTTAAGACTCCTAGTGTTCCCCCTCCTAAGAATTTCCTCAACCACAACTTTTTCGGCCTACCTCTCACACCATTCATTTCACTCTCATATATCTATTTAGTTATTCTAATCTCATCCATTTTATCAACATGGCCAAACCAGCGAAGCAGAAACTCCTTTCATACACGTCCATTACAGGAGCATTTAACCCACATTCATTCATGACCCACTCATTCCTGACCCTATCCATCCTACTTTTGCCGCAAACACTCCTCAGATAACTCATACCCTCGGCATTTAGTCCATCCTTATGTCTTTCCTCAAACGTGGTATGAAACATGGTAGTGAAACATGGGTACGTCAGGATAGATAAAAGTGTAGGGTAGAAATTAATGTTCTACAAAAAATCCATTAAGAACTTTCCACCTCATTGTGTATCGTTTATGTTTTTTTTTTCTGCTCAAGGACTTATTTTTATTAACCGAGCACAAATTATAACCAGTTTAAACAAGGATATGTGATTAATATTTTATGACATATTTTGACGCTAGCACTAAAAGTTACTTTTATGACTTCGTGTTTTTTTCCACCATCAAGTTATTCATTTAAAAGGATACTAATTACTGCGTGAATTAACTTCACCTTCTCAAGGGCTTTTCCATGGACTTAAAGGTTATTTCGCGCTTGCATGGTTTTAACTCTTCTTGTTTATGGACCCGTGCATCTCGTAAAATTCACGCTTTCAAGTACGAAAGGAAACCTCATCATTTCCACGAGCCGTCTGCTTTTTTTTCCGGCGACAGTTCCGAAACTCCGGGAATCAAACAGCCTGGACCTAACCGAGGCTATCCGGAGAGATATGAGACGGATTTCCTGGGAACATCCGGTCAGTGGCAGCACACTAGTCGCATTTACTGTCCCTCCACCCCGAGCGCGTTAGGAAATAAAATAAGCGTTTCGGTTTCATAACCTCGACGCGCCGTCTTCTGCATGGAAAAGTTTTGAAGTGCAGTCCAGCGTCCTTCTTCCTTTTGCTGTTAATAAGTAGTAAATTGACTCAAAAATCCATTTGGCTCATATTCTGGGAAATAATAGAAAGACGTTTGCCTGACATAAATTACCAAACACAATATTACTCCACTATTGTTTTCGTCAGTTGAACTGGTGAGTAAATCGCGATGATTACGAGAACAGATTAAACATAGAAGCATATATAATTTGTGATCTCAGGCGTGGCGGGGTGAAACAGATTCATGATTAAAATTTTAAACTTTGGCTTGATATTCCGAAGGTTATATCATAAAAATATTGACATTAAAAATGAAACCTTTTTGAAATCACTATATTCTGGTGTATTATCAAAGAAAATAGTAGTTTAACTAATTTAAATGCCATTTTCGTGAATAACATTCATGATATAATGCGAAAAAATGTTCATTATATCTTGTGCTAAATTCCGAATGTGGCGATGTTTTTTTAATGAGAGATCTGCTTTATTATTGATAAGTATTGAATTTGTTGAAATACACTTTGGGTTTTTTAATATAAATAAATTTTAAGCGCCGTATCATCTTATTTTTTGAGATCCCTATTCGTAAACTCTTGTTTTAATTGAGGTCAACATGCGGTATTTCCATATGACTTGGGCTGCAGTCGAGTGGCCAGAAAAAGTTTAAACTTGAAGTGTAATCGTTCGATAATCGGCGTACTAAGAGGTATTTTATTGTTTCAAAATAGCTAAGGACTCTTGCTACTGAAAGAAAATTTTTTTAAATCGAAAAGGGTAAAAGGTTGAATTCAGTGCAATTTTGATTCACGTGGTAATACCGTATCCTGCTAAGCCCTTCTTAGTAACGTGTAGTTGAATAACGCTCTAATATGCGCACTTCTAATCTGTTGGTTAACTTATGCAGATTCCTTGATGAAGAGTTTTGCAAAGAGAATTCGTTATTTGCGAATTTGCAAAAAGAAAATTCCTTATTACTTATTTGACCTGACATAGCCGGTGATATGACTGGATTCCAAAATTTTTGTCGGAAAAAATTGAGGAATATGATCGTGTCGGAAACACGGCCGATTTTATTGAATGAGAAAACTTATGGGTTAAGGGGAATAAATACGTCAGTAGATGAATGCAGGCACTGCTAATATTAAGTCAGTTCTTTAGATCGTATGACTATTCAACCGGGTCTAATATTTTAATAGCTCTAACAAACTGTATTATTAGCAGAACTACTATCACAGTATGCATCACTACAAAGTCTAATGAATCAGGCAATAATTTCTGGAAATTGTTAATAGATAATATGATCTCAAGAAAGGTACTTTGTTATGTTCCCACAGAGTTTATTCACTGCATGTTGCTCGATTTCAACATTAGACGGATCAAACTTCATCAGTGATATCTCTCTATGCAGCCTCAACCGTGGTGAAACACTGTGTATCTGAAACGTGCTCTTTTTATTTAGCCAGGTTCGATACGCTTTCGAATGATCTTGCGTATATTCTAGTAGACTATTCGCTGAGCACCACACAATGATATTTGTTGCTAATATCTCACGCTTTTTCAAAGCAACATTTTTCTTCTCCTCCGCAGCAGTTGTTTCTGACGCTGAGCTTTCATCGAGAATATGCAGTACCAACTCCTTTTGCGAATATTCTAGTTGATCTGGTGCGTCGTGCAAAACTTGCACTCAGAATATTCAAGAATCTTAATTCGTTTCATCGAATAGGGGTTATTTCGTTCGTTCTATTCCCATACTGTCTGGGCCCATAACCTGTTTTAAATAATACTATCAGCCTATTGCTTTCATAGTCTTGTAATAATGACATACTGTATATTTACACAGTACCCATCGTGTTTTACGATCAGTAAAAACAAAAGAAAGTATGATTAATGCAAATGGAATGAAAAGTATGAGAAAATGCAATACTAGTCAATCTATCTTTTGATAGTATTTCGATCTTGATAATGACAAATATTGTCAAACCTTGTTCGATGTTGGGAATAAACTGTGTAGAAATATGACGAAGAGTTTTTCCTGAGATCAAGTTATCTATAAATTACTATGGTATTAGATTATAGGAGGATTCAGTTATTTATTTTCATAAATATGTTCATTTTTTATTTCCTACCCTTTAAATCATGATTTAATACTTAACACTTAGCATAACGCTTAATTAAACCACCCCCACGAATAAGCCACCCTCTCATCTCCCTTGCCTACATTAGGGAGAACCCTGTAATTCATCGCCTGAAAGATTGTTTAGCATATTTTATTTCGTTTGATCCAGTGTCGAATAATTTGCATTCAGGATGTGGCCATGTTTTTTTTTTAATGAAACGTCTGCTTAATTATCGATGAGTGTTGAAGTAGTTGGAATCGTTTGCCAATTTGCTATAAGTCGCCATTCGGTTCCACTTATGGAAGCAAGGCCCTTGAGTTTAAACTCTTGATATGGTCAAGACTCGTTATGAACGTTAAAAAAAAACATTTGAGAGCATGCAGCAGCCTGAACGTCAGAGCGAGCCTTTGACGTTGATTCTTTTATTTCATTCAGTCATCCATTTATTGCCTCGACCGCCAAATTAAGAGGAAAAATCTCCGTCACATGTCATCTGGTTTTTTCTTTTACGATTCCTTGCCCTTTCTCATTTTTCTCATTCTCCATTTTTTCATTCCTGCTCTCTCTCTCCACTACTAAAGGCGTAGTATGTTTGGATGACACTGTATTTTCTTAGGTGGTTGAGCACAAAGTACATTGGTTAGCTATAATTCGGTATAATTCGCTATTTATTTAGCGTAACGATTATGCTATAGTCCCGGGAGGCGCCCAGATGTGTTCTATTTAATTACCAAGTCACTTTGTGTCATACAGTTTTGTTTTTTCCCACTGTACATACATACCATACGACTGGAGAAGTATTGCAGAAATAAAAGAAAGGATAGCAATGGCAAATGAGGCCTTCAGCCAGAAGAAAAACTTGCTATGCAATAAAAGCCTGGATCTGGAACTGAAAAAGAGACTAGCTAAGTGTTATTCATGGAGCGTTTTCATGTATGGATGTGAAGCGTGGACATTAGGTAAGAGGGAAAGGAATATAATAGAAGCTTATGAAATGTGGGTGTGGAGAAGGATGGGAAAAGTAAGATGGGTAGGTAAGATGAGAAATGAAGAGGTTTTGAGCAAAATAAAAGAAGGAAGATCGCTCCAAAAGGAAATAAGGAAAAGGAGAGGAAACTGGTTGGGCCATGTGATGAGAGGGAAAAGTATATAATGACTGTGGCACTTGAGGGTTCAATTGAAGGAAAGAAAAAGAGAGGAAGGAGAAGAATTAAATTGGTGGATCAGGTGAAGAACATCAGCTATGATGAAGCAAAGAAGGAAGCTCGGGACAGAAGCGGATGAAGCGGACAGCGGTGCTGTACGGGACCTGCCAGCAGACAGAACACCAGATGATGATGACATACCCATCTCGCCGTTTCCTTAACATTCCCACACCTTGCTTTAGTATCATCTACTTTTACCATGCAAGCCACCACCAGGTTGTGTGGCACGGGGTGATGCCACACCAGGCATGCCGTACCCATTTCATTTGAAATCAGAACCGTGGACGTTCGCCCGGATACGAGGAACAGGCTAAAAGCAGTCAATGCGCGGTCAAACCAGAAACTTGGAGAATGCCACGTAAACGAGCATGCAATATACAAATTAAGATACCACTGCTGGTTGGTTTTATTAAGGGACTGAGAAATCGTACTGCAAGGTACTAAATCATGCTAGAGCTATGCCTTGCCGGAAATTTCATGCGAGGTTAATAGCTAATAATGCTGTTAAGATATTTTGCACAGGTGAAACACCTACTCTATACAGTGAGGGCCACATTTTCCTAAAACTGATCTATCGTAACTGTTATGGTACCGTATCGTACGTCGAAATAATGAAATTTTAAATCTATTGGTTCTTCAGTCGATTTCCCTTATGTTTATGCCAGTGATCATTTCTAATATAGTAGTTTGGCTCTCGCAAAATATGCTGAGTGTCCGGCAGAAAATAGTCTACATCAAACTTTCGTTAAAGGTTCAATCTTTATTATTCCCTTCGATCAGATAGAGGAAAGCTTCATGTCTTACTGTGGCTTAGGCCTGACTATTTGACTCGAAACAAATACAAAATTATGCATTTTTATTCACTCGGTTGAAAAATCCCTGCTTTCGTCAATGATAATGGTTGCCTGTTGAAAACCACAATTATAATATACAGTTTTTAAATATACTTTTAATGGCCAAATTTGGCCATACATTTGAGCTGACTACAGCGGTGTTTGTATGACTTTTTAATTTCTTCTCTGGTAACACTAATGGCTCATCATACACTGAGAGAGATCGTATACCACCCAACTACCTAGGTGTGCCCTCTCGCGTCAATCGCTGCGATCTACCTAGTCAGGGGACGCAATCACGCTGTGCGCCATAGTATTTGTTCAATAAATTGAGCGTAAAATTTGTAATGGTTGATGATGGAAATTAATCAACTCTTGAAAAGACATTCGTGCACTTGCAGGCGACTCCTTGAAGGTAATACTGTAGCAAGTCTCGGTATTCTTAAAAATTTTCAAGTAAACAAACATTTTTAAGGGGACTATAACTCGGCTGAAAACGCCCTTTCAGTTCTGGCTTCCTCTCCAAATTCCGCCACAAACAACAGCGCCACTTAGATGAAAATGCGTTGCAAGGGTTAAGGAAAATGTTTACAGTGGCATTGTATCACACTATTTTCAATCTTTTTATGATGCTACATAGAGATGACGGATTCAAATTTACAATATATGCAAATATTTTAAGAAATGTAAGCCGTATGCCGTCAAGGAGATCTCCTGATTTATTTAACAAATTCACCAATCTGCCGCGGACAAAAGAGAAAAATAAAAATTTGGAAAGGTATGGCAGTTACTATAAATATTAATTACCATTCCAGGAGCCTGCGCAGTCAGGTTTACTTAAATTGGCAAAGCAAATTTGTGAAATGGATGCGTAGGCGTCTAAGGAAGCGTTTTCGGCCGTGGTACTCACTGTATGAACAAATACTTAAGGGGGCTGTATAGTATACATCTACATCTACGTGATACCCTGCGAGCCACCACGAGGGTGTGTGGCAGGGGGTGAAGATCACCAAACATGCACTATTGATATGCAACTAGGATATTTAATGAAGGCATGCTAGATAATAGGGTCACATGGTTAGTCTACACATAATAAGAAAGGGATTAATGGTTGTTATTACATGCATCATGCACTACAGACTACTCTAACTATATTTCACCTACCCATCCCTTTGCTACGCCGCCCATTGCTCTCTCTTATAGTCCGTGGGAAAAGTGACATTTTAAATCTATCGGTACGACAATCTATCTCTCTAATCTTGTTAATGTGATCAAACCTAGCACAATACGCAGGGGTTCTCAATATATATCTAACGTCATCAGTGAACAAATCGGATTCGAATTTACTTAAAAGGTTTAACCTAAATTTTAACCTGCGTTCTCATTGTAATTCCCATCCTAGTTCTTCTATTAAGCTCGCTCAAACATCCTAGTTCTTCTATTCAGCTTACTAGGTCTCACCAGACACCAGGCGTAGACTGACTAGGTCAGACCAGAGTCCCCTAAAAAAGGGATGGGATACATATGTGATGATGGAGGGGCAAGAGAACAGTGCAGCTGTGCTGCAAACCGATGCATCGAGAGCATGGACGATTCCATTCCACCGTTCTCAGGTTCTACCACACCACAATGCTTCTCGGACTTTACTTTGATAGGGAGTGATCTTTAAAAAAAAAAAAAAAAAAAAAAAAAAAAAAAAAGAGGAACGCGGGAACACCAATGAGCTTGTCCCTAGCAGTCCTCCTCCCCTAACTCTTTCCGTGCAACCCACCGCACCACGCACCGCTACAACCCCAATGCACCCGGCAAAAAGAAAGGCGAAAAAAAATGACGTGCACGCAAGAAAATAAAATGAAAATCTTTTCCCACTCCCGCTGAGATCTAGCAAGGGTATGCAGGGCATGTGGGGGTGCGGTCCTTCTTGAGGGGTTTTGCGCCGTATATACCCTTAGAAGAGGGGGTGGGGATAGAGTGGTAAGGCTTGGAGGGTAAAGGTAGACCCCCAAACCCTTTACTTCATCCCTTATGTGCGTCGCTATGCGAGCTTCCTGACAGGCGTAAAATGAGGGACCAGGCGAGGGGGTGGAATATAGAATGAGTAGGCGTATATGTGGGTGGATTATGAGAACGGTGAGAGGATCAGATTTTCATGCGTAGAAGCTCCTAGAGCTCAGATATCGCTGAATGCTTGATGGTCTTGGGCATAAAAAACATAGAGACTTGAACCCAAGGTAAGGGCCCATTCAAGTGTCGCGCATAAAATATTTTGAGTCTGTTTGGCTCAGATCTCATATCATTGTCCATCGTAGGGGAAGACTTAGATTATATTTCGTGGTATTTTGGTTAAGCTATGCACGAATATTATTTGGTTGATTGCTTGAGACTTATTATTAAGGAGGTTTCAGGCGGTACTTTATGGCACTTATTAACATAGCTGATGATGGGTAACTTTTTAGCGATAACACGCTGAAAATATTTGCCTTCAATTATGTTCCTCACAAACATATTGTCTCTCAAGGTGTTTCCAATTCATTTTGTTCTTTTTTTCTCTATGATGTTCCAGATGAGTTTTTATTTTTTCGCATATACCCTAAGATAAGGGGGTGGTGATTGGGGGAACGTTTTTATTAACACGAAGGTAATGTTGTACGTCTAAGCAAAGATCGATCCAAATATGTGAAATCATAAAGCTGCCAGCTATTATCATTATTAATATATTTTCATTACATTTTAGTGGTATTTGATTTCCAAAACGACAGTACGTCTGTATGGTCTGGATTTGTAAAATAGTTACACCTGAAGATTTAACTCTTTTATGAAATCTGTCGTAAGAGTGAATAAATTTTATGTAGAATTTTCCAAGTCCATTTTTTACTTTACAATGGATTATTTCAATATAGTAAATCCAAAGATGACGTCTTACATCGAATATCATTTTGACGCCGCACTATATCTCTAGGTCCGAAAGATTTCCTGGCAGATTAGAACAGAAATTCTTTTTTTCTTTGCAAAATTAAAACGCAATATAACAACTGATCTCCGCTCAATACACTTCACCATTTTGTCACTCTTAAACCTTCTAATAGCTGTGCACAAAGGAGATAAGACTAAAAACCAGGAAACTGCATGTGAAAACATTCGTGTGGAGCGTAGAACAATGCGGATCGGAAGCATGGACCATTGGAAAAGTTGACCAGAATAGACTAGAAGCCTTCGAAACATGGTGCTGGAGGAGAATGCTGAAGATTGAATGGATGGACAAATTTAAAAAATGGTGAAGAGTGCAGAAGAGAGGAGAACCATATGGAACACCATAGAGAGAAGACGCACAAGATGGATTGGACACACCTTGAGGCACAATGGGGTTGTGAGGAACATAATTGAGGGTAAAATTGGGGGAAAAGTCCCCAGAGGAAGACCAAGGAATAAGATCATGGAACAAATAAGAAGGGAAGCGCAAATAAAGACACGAGGAGGTAAGGGAACTAGCATTAGATATGGAAGGGTGAAGGGCTGCAGTCAACCAATCTCAGGATTGAACGACCAATGAAGAATAAACCTTCTAATTTACGCATTTGTACGGGTGGTGTGTAACACCCCCTGCTACACGCCCACGCGGTAGCTCAAAGGGTAGTATGTAGATGTAGATATTTGTTTCGGAGCCTTGTCGCTCTCTTATTTTCTTCGGCAATGCGACTGTGCTGAAGTTGGCATAGCAGGAGTCCTGATAAAATTCTCCCGTCATGAGCTATGCCTGCTATAAAATACGCAGTGGATAATACGACGTTACTGATTCACCTGTCATTCGCTTAATGAAGGATATCAATATATAGGAAAACTATCAATGATCTCATAAATTTTGGGGCGAGTGGGAGGACAGCGAGGTCAGAGAAAGTAAAGGTTTAAATAGAATTAAAGGAACCGCCTCATTATGACATACCACGTAATGGAAGGAATATAAAAAGAGAATTCTCGCTTCACTAATGTTCGCCTCTATTTTTGGACGGGATAATTCTGCACTCATGGAATACACCGGCCGTCAAAACCAACTCAATGCAATGTTTTACCCTCAAGGCCACATTTGAATTTATTTCATGGAAGTTTTTATTATTTTGCCCCGAAAATTCTTCCAATGGCAGTTAAAATGGATAACGAAGTTAATTCATATTTAAAGCAAGTTTAAAAATGGCGATTTGAACTCGATGATATTGAAATACTATTTGAAAATGTTCTTGCAATTATTTCTTTGAAAGAGAAAGAATAAAAAATTATGTATAGTACCATTTCAAACTGAAACATTTTGTTATGTTTCATTGGAAGAAATTCTTGCTCACCCAAACACCGGTTTATAATCTCTGGGGTAACCTAAAGCTTCCAAATATTTTGTTAAATTGGAATTTACTTTGTATTTAGGAGGGATGAATAAAAAAATTATATAACATTATACTCCTCCGCCGTGGGTACGTCCAGGTCTAGCTCTTCTTTGCTGCCAGAGAACAGAATGTACTTAACATAAAGTATACGGTATTATCCAGGAGTGAACACCTCTCAGTGTTCTAAGTTCGAACTTAACCTTTTGGGCTGTGGTGGTTGGCGCACGACTTGGACTGTTAGTTGTATAATATGCCCGGCAGTTTATTCCATCTTTCCCCGTAAAGTCCGCATAACATCCCATAAGTAAGAGGACACCGCGTTAGCTTAGCTGGCTAAGGAATTCTGCCGGAAATTGAGGAATCCGGTTTCGAGTCCCGGTCAAGGCGGATGATTTGTTCTCTAAGGAAGTTAGAGAGGTAGATCAATATTCTTTATTGTTCAATTTAAAGTGTACAAAAATTAATTTAAAAAAAAACAATGAGCTTTAGGTAGTTTCTAGGACTTCCTGTGGGAAGCTACCATCATGACATGAGTGCCCGAATGCAAGACAATACACACTACAAGTACGAATGATATAAAGTACATCTAATCATCAAATTTAGATGAATATGCCACATTCAAAAATAAAACAAAAAATAACCAAAAAATCCAATTATAAGATATAATCTTTTTTGAAAAATTGATGAAAAAAAGAAAAACAATTATTTATTTAAAACCTAAAAACAAAGTCTAAACTTTCAAGAGCAAGTAACCTTGAGTTTTTTAAAGAATGAAAACACATTTTAATGAGTAGATTGTCAAATATTATATAGTTTAGGTCCAATGTGAGCGCAATATCTTTTAAATATAGATAGGCGAACCTTATGCAGAGAAAACAGCATATTACTACGGCCACCTCCAATATATGGTTTATCTAACCAGGTAGAAGTGCTGCCACTTCTCAAACAGAAATGTCTTAGTACCTTAAAAATGTAAAAATGTCTTAGGGCAGAGGTGGCGAACCGTTTGGCAATTGAGTGCCTAAGATTATGATAGAAGAGTATACTCGCTTGACTCGCGTGTGCCAACCCATCGAATGAGATAGAGGTATCCTTTAGCGCCAGCCCCGCGTTCCAAAATTATTGCTCCGCTTGCCACTTGGGCACGCGTGCCATAGGTTTGCCACCCCCGTCTTAGGGGGAGCACTTTTAGGCTGCAAAATAAGGGAAAACTGGGGTGGCGTTCGCTTTTTCTGGAGGTTATTCTGATGATGCTCTTTTTGAGCAAGTTAGGCTGGCTGTATTTAATTGTAATAAGCACCACCCTAGATAGTAATGCCGTAGCTGAGCTTGGAGTTTACAAATGCATTATAAAATATTTTTAAAACGTCTAAGCTACACTTGTCGTGGATATACAGAGCAAAATTTTGCCATACAATGCTGTAAATATTTCCTGACGTTCAATTCGTTCAAATGGACGTTTTTCTGCTGTAATCTGAGCAATCGGCTCCGTTGTCTCAGGCGTAACTTTATGGAATTTGCTTAGCATATTGAATGAGAAGCAGTAACTTTGTGATTCCACATTTATTTATTGTAAACGACCCGGGTTTCGACGTAGCTATGATGACGTGCTACGTCGGAACCCGGGTCGTTTACAATAAATAAATGTGGAATCACAAAGTTACTGCTTCTCATTCAATGAGCAATCGGCGTTAAAAATCATATCAAAATCTCCACCTTCAAGGCTGAATTACAGTAAAACTATCCTGGAAACCGTATTTTATTATAATCTCAGTTTATAAAACGCTCTTCAAAGATGTTATATTCAAGTTTTCAGAAAATGTGGAATAAGTGACGCTGAGGGGGGAGCCACCCTTCCCAGTCTCAAAATGGAATAATAAAAAGACTACGCCCACCCGTCTTAACGTTCCGGTTCAGGCTTGTCATACTTTTGCTTTCCGTCCGTTGGAGCAAAATCCCTCCCTCGCTCCTCCCCTTCCTCTCTCTCTCTCTCCTTCAGTGCATCTCATCTTTCCTTTCATCTTTGCCGCCGATAATGGGGGTGTGAGTACACGGTGGTGGAAGGAGGTTGGGACAAAGAGGAGAGGTTAAACGGAGGTGGATTTTCGTGTGCACGTGTGGGTTGGTTGGGGGTGATTGCCATGGCGAAGAAAATAGTGGTCGCGAGTGGTTGGGAGCTGCGGCATGTGCAGTGAAAGGAGGAGTGTGGAGGCTTTGGAGATACAAGGAGACGATCGTTGTTTCACATATCGCATTCTCATTTAAGGGGCCATGTACCACGACCTGAAATTCTCTTTTAGCTCTCAGTTCTGCCGTAACCTAGGGGAGATTGTTGCCTTCCGCTCCATTTCTCGCCCCGGACCTGGAGGAAAGGAAAGGTATGCTGGAAGGAAAGTGGTAGGTAGCATGTGGAGCATATCAAGGAATGAGTGCCTGTCTAAGGAAGCGAAAATCGTCGTGTACCAAAGTGTACTTCTCCTCACTTTTTTGTATGGTAGTGAAACATGGGTAAATCAGGATAGACATAAGAGTAGACTAAATACCGTGGGTATGAGTTATCTGAGGAGTGTTTGCGGCAACAGTAGGATGGAAATGAGTGGGTAAGAATTGAATGTGGGTTAGATGCTCCAGTAATGGACATATATGAAAGGATTTTGCTTCGTTGGTTTGGCCATGTTGAGAGAATGGATGAGAGTCGAATAACGAAACAGATTTATAAGAGTGAAATGAATGGTGCCAGAGGTAGAGGTAGGCCGAGATAGCCGTGGTTGAGTGGAGTTGAGGAATTTCTTAGGAGGAGGAATATTAGGAGTCTTAAAAACAGGAGGGCGTGTATGAAGCAGTGTAAGGGGTAAATGAGGCAAAAGTGGTTTGCGAGGGTAGGCTAGTATGGAGGAAATTATTGCAACAGAGTTAGGTGTACAAATATATATTTATGAGTGAAACATTGTGACTGTGCCTACTTTGGAAGGGAACGGCGTGATTGGTGTATGTATGTATCGTATTTATTTCAATACCGCGAAAACAGCAGAGTTGATCTTTAACATCGGATGTATTTACACTGGACAAACACAAAAAAAAACATGTCCTGGGTGGTAAAAAATCCACCCAAGAAATTACTCGAACCCGCAATCCTCGGATAGGTAGGCGAGGACTGTACTCCGACGCCACCAGGGCCGAAGAATTGAAAGAGTTCAGGAGAATGTTCAAAGTGGAGTTAAACAATTTCCAGCATTCGAATAATTCTACTTAGAAGGATTTCCATTTACAATTCCCCCACACGCGTCAATGCGATCACCTTTTTATTAGACAAATTTATCCTTATCTTCCGCATTCGAAACTGTTATGTAGAAAGAAAAAGTGAAAAGTTTCGACACTTATTGTGAATACTGTGAATTTTAGAGGGACAATGAAATCTGTGTGCCCCTGCAGGGAACCAAAATATTTTTATTTTCTGTCCGACAATCCGACGACTGCGTAGTATAGTATCATAGCAGCGAATGACCGATCTGCTTGTGGACAGGCTAGATTTTCATTCAGTTATTCGGAGCGCTTTTATTGAATGCGATACTACGTCATGTGGAGTGTGCAACAATTTGGCCCATGGAATTGTTTTAGAAGCCATGCAGAATGAATTTAAAGTCTGAGATAAAAAATGAAAGAACTTCTTTTTGTCAGTAAAATTCCACAGGAGCCACACACAAACTAGGCGTTCTCCTTATTTTTGCGTATCTTTCCGTGACCCGCGCGAGCAACTGTGTACCAAAACATTCGCACATTTCGCATTTATATTTGTTTGGTACATATTTGCCGTAAATAGAAAAAAAATGTAAAACATTCATTATGAGTGTCGGTGAAAAAAATTGATGCAGTGTAAATATGAAGGGCTAAGTGAAGTTATTTGACATTTATGTACAAAAAATGAATGCTAACAAATTATGTGCTCACATTTCTCGACGTCTGGACGCTCTCGAAAATCTTTTGATATTTTTTCTGTCGGACTGTCGGACTGACGGTCATTTTAACAAATGGGTAGCGCCACAGTGCAACAATTGTGGTCCATCGCCGTTGATAGTTGCAAATTAAGAGAATCAGATATCTCGTAAATCTCGTTAATTTGCTGCCATTATCCCGTCAAAAGGAAGCCATTGTGGGTATGTGAAGATGAGTTTTCCATTAAAAATGAGCAAACAATCCTCGGTGAACGAGGTATGCACAGAAAACTCGCCCTCATTAAAACAGAATTTAATTATGGCAGCACATATTTAAAGCCATGGATCGGGAATTTCTGCTCTCTTATTATGAATTATCATACTATTATTCTGCCAGTGATTAAGCTCAATAGAAGAGCGAAATGGTTGTTGAATGCTAATACCACCATTGAATACCTTTTCCATGTAAAACTTGCTAGCATTTCATTTTTAATGAACCTGATTTTGATGTTTAATGTGCAATTTGGGGTAAAAATTGGACTGAGTTTACCACAATCCACATTTTTTTCGTTCTTATTTCAATAGGTCCCCATTATTCATGCAGAATGCAACAAACTGTGAAGAATACAATTTTGTTAAATTATCTCAATCAAAATTGAATCTGATCATTAAAACGTGAAAAATCACACAATGCTTCAAATATTCTGTGGGGAAGCCAAAAAAAAAAAATACACTGCCACTGAGTATTGATTAAATTTTTGGAAATATTTTGACTTTTTGATCTTTTGATTGTATTGTACGGCTGATGTCTAAAGCTGCGTCTTAATGACACTCTTGTGTCGCGACACCAGACACTAGCGTCTCAACGGAGGCGCTTTTGTGGTGTCCGACACTCGCTTTCGAGTCTCAGAACGGCAGCTCTCGCGAGAGCAGCGTCTTGCACCAAATTTTTGGAAATATTTTGACTTTTTGATCTTTTGATTGTATTGTACGGCTGATGTCTAAAGCTGCGTCTTAATGACACTCTTGTGTCGCGACACCAGACACTAGCGTCTCAACGGAGGCGCTTTTGCGGTGTCCGACACTCGCTTTCGAGTCTCAGAAAGGCAGCTCTCGCGAGAGCAGCGTCTTGCACCAAATTTTTGGAAATATTTTGACTTTTTGATCTTTTGATTGTATTGTACGGCTGATGTCTAAAGCTGCGTCTTAATGACACTCTTGTGTCGCGACACCAGACACTAGCGTCTCAACGGAGGCGCTTTTGCGGTGTCCGACACTCGCTTTCGAGTCTCAGAACGGCAGCTCTCGCGAGAGCAGCGTCTTGCACCGTCTTAACGGGAGCTCACAGACACTGCTCTCCCAAGAGCTGAGGTGGCCTGAACGGCGCACAATGGTTCCAATCGCTAATCTATCGGGACAAATGTCATTTTTGTGACTTTCGGGAAAACAGTCACACCAAATTTAGTTATGTCGTCAACTAATTGCTTTAGCATAATTTATACCTTTGGCGAGGATTTATTAAGTTAAAACAATGTTGCACTGTCCTAAAGCTATGCGTCGAGATTGCCGACCCCTCCCCCCCCCCCGCCCAGATCCAGACTGTGTCTGGTCCGTTAGTGTTTAAAAGTCCCTGCAAAAAAGTTTGAAAGAAAGGAACTACAAATTGGGATAGGATATTTTAGCGAACGGTATGTGGCATTGCTTAGCGTGACAATTGTTCAAATACGAGCACTTTTGAGTGCTATGTTTTTTAATATAATTTCCTCTGACTCAGTACCTCCTCTTTTCTCCCCCTTCAAATACTTAAATTGACTTTCAAAAAATTAATGCTGAGATAGAGTTACTAAACCTTCAGTATTATGTAGGTGAGTATCTATCGTTATACATATTTCCAACAGTTGTTGAGCATATTTGCGCCTTTTTCGAGTAATTCCCTTTTTGTCCCATTAGCCAAGTTTGCCAACTAGCGCCATCCTCGAGGCATTCGGGAGCGAGAAATGGAATTAAAAACCAGGACGAATCCAGGTTTATTGGGAGAAAAATGAAAGTCAATTTAAATATTTGAATCGGGAGAAAAGAGGAGGTTCTGAGACAGGAAATCTCTCCTTTGCTACCTAAAGTAAATCTGTAAGCGCAAACCGCTTTAAAAAGAATTAATACTTAAAATTAGTGTCGTACATTTTGCCTTTTGTCTTCTACATAACTGTTTGGACTGATTAAGAAACGTGAATTTAAAAAAAAATCGGGCGGATCGGTCATGACGCTCACTACGTATTAAAAAAAATATTGAGCTGCACAAAGAATATAATCATGACGCCTCACTAGATGTCGAGGTCTGGGTGAAGCGTTAGAATAAGAGGGATACTTTGCTGAACAGATCGGTGCCAAACCTCGTTTCTCCCGAACTGATTAAAAGTAAGATAGGCGGATACATTTCTGCCACCGAAAGTATAGAAAGGAAAGCCGAACGATTCTTAAAAAAAACACTACCAGCGAACAGGAAGTGACTTGAAAAACTCAAATCGGGCGAGTCTCAGTTGGTCATGGAGGATAATTTTATCAATTCCAGTCATTAATAAATGTATGTGATGGGCCGTTAGGCAACATATTTAACTAGTAAGGATATTCCTAAGACCCTAATCGGATTAGTGAAACTATTTTTCTCTTTTATCTTTAGTTATTTTTAATATGAACCCTTGTGCAAACTTTCACATCAATCTGAACGCAAAACATATCACTCCACCCATTTGAATCTGAGGTGAGGGAGAATCTCTGGTAATAAAGTCAATTTGCTAGAAAAATTCAGAACTGGTGTGTTTCAGAGCGACACAGTAAATTTCATTTCATTTTATTTATTTCTGTCCACAGATCATATACATGATACAAGACACAGTCAAAGTCACAAAACAATTACAACATACATGAACCAATTACAATCCCACAGGGAAAAAAAACAATAAGAAAAAAAACAACATACAATACGAATAAATAAAAAAATATCTTAACTCAACTTAACCCCTGTACAAATCTTTCCTCAAAAAACTCATCAACACTATAATAACATTTATTGGACAATACTCTTCAATTTTATACGAAATAATGAGGGAGAAGGAATTCAGAGGGGAGTTTGTTATATATTTTGGAGGCTATTTTGTATGGAGAATTAAAGTTAGAGGAGTAGGAGCAATGGTCAGAATGAATATCCAGTTTATTTCGAGTGTCATGAGTATGAACTGTGGCATTGGTAGAGAACTTTTCTGGGTTATTTTTTACAAACATTGCACAAGTATGAATATAGAGTGAGGGAAAATTAAGTATGTTTAATTTGGTAAAAAGTGCCTTACCAGGTGTACGAATAGGTAATTGAAAAATTGCTTTGATTGCCCGCTTTTGCATAGAAAAAACTTCGTCTGCTTCCCGATGGTTACCCCAAAATAAGACCGCGAAAGTAATTATGGAATGAACCTTGGCATAATACAGAGATTTCAGTATGGGGATGGAGACAATGGAGCCAACTTTCTAATCATAAATATGCCTAAAGAGATTTTTTTGATTTGGGAATCAATGTGCAATGACCAGTTTAAACTATTTGCAATCTTTAATCCTAAAAAATTTGTATTAAGAGAAGAGGTGAGGTTGGGCAAGATAATCTCTTTGCAGCTGTGTGATGGTAAGTTTGCATGAAAATGTACAAATGTAGTTTTTTCATTATTTAGAATCAAAATATTATCGTGACGCCTCATTGCATCTCTAGGTGTGACAGAAACAATAAAATAAAAGAGATACATTGCCAGTTGGATATGTACAATAACTCGTTAGTTCCGCGCGAAATAAGTGACCACAATAAAAACTGGGCTCCACTAAATACACTCCCATAATGCACGTCACTATTTCACCTCCCAAAACCTTTCCCCTTACATCCTCACACAGCTGGTGTCCTAGCACCCCCTGCCACACGCCCATGCGGCGGCTTGCAGGGTAGAATGTAGGTGTTGATATTCTTTCAAACTTGCGCTGGTTCAGAAATTGTTTGAAAAGAGCTTTGGAGGTGAATGGCAGGCCATGTTGTCAACTGTCGCTCCTCTTTACTAACAAGAGTTGGCCCATTTAGCGGATAGCCTAGTATATGAAGCATGGCGAATTATAATTAAAATGTCTGGATCCTAAAAATGAGATTACCTCTACGTATTGGGCGGAAACAGCAGTCATTCAGATGGTGCCATTGCGATGCGCTCTCTGCTAATAAAAATGTTTGTTTCCCGCAGTAATTACTTCGTTTATAATCGCTTGGTGGAAGCGATAGCAATTATTGCTAATGGAACGAACATTTTTTTTTAATTAGCCATTTCCTTTTTCCTTACGCGAGAAACCAGCCATTGCCGCGAAAATTCTTGGGAAACTCTTATCCTCATTGTGTTGTCTTCATCTGTTTCTCTTGCCTTTACCTAAGTAATAGATAGTTTTTAATATTTTTAATCGTTTTTTATTTCAAATAAAGTAATTATTCATAGTTAACTGACAACAGTCTTTAAAATGACTCCGAGTCCAAGAAGGGTCTATCATGGGATGGTTCTTGCTGTAAAATTTAATAGGTTTCTGTGCGTATGTAGTAAAATATTTCAGTCACTAAGCGGAATTCATTCAACCCGATACCTGCAGGTTTCTTCTCTTTCCCCAGAACAGACAAAGGGCTATGGAATACGAGATCTGAAATAGGAGGAGAAAAGGTGCGTCAGATACGGAGCGTATTAAATTGATTCTATCTCCGGATTTATTTCATTACTAATATTTCATTACCCGTTGACGGGATTATAAAGGCAAATGACCGCATGGTTAACCCTGAGCTACTATCGTGATTTTGGCCACGTACACACCATCCTCAGGTCCTTTTTGACCCGATTTTTCGAATTGCTCGTAAACAACAACAGTCATCCAAACTGTCTCAAGTTCAACTGGCCTGCTCTCCCTAAATCTAGCCCTATGATAGCGTTGTAGCCAAGATTGTTACGAGCGGCCGTTTTACGACTGCAAAAAAAAGAGAAAGACGGGTCGTCCGGTTGTCTTTTTGACCGGTCGTCTTATCATCGGGCCAAATAAGACCCGACGATAGCAGTTAAGGCTTAAGAAGAGTATGCCGTAGATACGCAGATCAGCAAAGGATAGGGACACATACTAAATGCTAAAGATGGAAAGGATGGAGATATACATTTGTGGAATATAATCATAGATGAAAATAAATGCATACGAAAAAATACATATTAGAGAAAATCTCGATGACTCAGCGAAACGATGGGACACATCGAGCGTGTGAGGGAATGAACGCAGGGTACAACCGTGTTCGTAAAGTATAACCCGATGCATTTTTTATAGAACGGTTTACTCAAAGTTACCCATTGAAATATTTTACTATTAAATAGGGTTTTCTTAATGAGAACACTATATTTCCAGCGAAAATTTGCTCTAAATTTACAATACTATCATGGAGCACTAGTCACGTAGCTGTGAAGTACGGCCACTGAAAGAAAAATCTGAAAGACTACCATTGAGCACCTAAATAGATGTATGTAGAAGGGTGGTAAGGAAAGCCATAAAGAGGAGCGATTCGAGTAAATAAAGTGTACAAATCCTACACAAATCTTGAATGTGAATAAAACGGAAATAGGTGATTTAGAAACGCAGAGATTCATATATGGTGTGAGAAATGACTGCTTCTAGAGAGTAATATTTTGATGCGGTAACCAAATGAGGAAGAATCATAATCTGATTCCTTTTTATATCTTTGTCTTCCCGTTGAATGAGCAATGATATGGTCACGGAAAAGTAATCAGAGGTAACACATGGGAGTAATGCAAAAGGTACTGTGAGGATTACGGGAATGGCCACGGAATAACCATGAAGCTTGTGGACTGTGAGACGCAGGATGGCAGAAAACGTCGGAAACTGACTCTGTATATAAATCAGAGTATTTATTCGGAAGAGGCTAGTATAAAACTGCATTGTACCAATAAGAGGATTCTGAATTCGGTTCAATCACAAGGGATAAATTTGTGGCTTCCAAAACCAAATCTCACGTTGTTTAACAGGCCCTTTACATATTTGGGCCCTTAACTATTTGAAGTCTTACCTGACACCAGTAAGAGTTTAAAAAAGAGGAAGATATTTTTGAAATTTTCCAAGGAATGGACATATAACTGGATATATTAAGGGTGCATGGTTGTATAAAGGGAAAATGGATATATAAAGGGCACATAACAATATTGATGTTTTGTACTATATCTATAATATAAGTACAAGTACCATATGTTATGTGAAAAGAGAACTCGCTTTGTACTTTCCACACTGTTTAATTCTCTACGAACATGGTTTTGGCAAAGCTTTGTCATTATCTTGCTTTGATAATGACATAACTTTGTCGAAACCATGGTCGGAGAGAATAAAACAGTGTGGAAAGTACAAAGCCAGTCCTCGTTTCATGCGTCGCATTTCCACGAAGTAAAGCCTGACTCTTTAACCTATGTTATAACTTGTAATAATTAGTGTTTTATTCGAATCTAAGCTAGATTAATTATTACTATTGTCTCTGCTTTTTTTGTTTACTATTCGGCTAAAATTATATCGTCTTTTGTTAGTCATTTTTTATGCTTTCAAAAGTATTTTCGTTTAATGCCAGCAATGAATTACGTTTATAGAAGGCAGTCTCCACACAGGTGTGTGACCTTTGAGGCGGCCGCGAGCTCATTGACATTTGTACACAGCATTGCACCAAAAATTTTGAGCAATAGATTATTCTTATTCTTATTTAAAAACTGATGACGATGGCTTGTAATGTTGGAACTTTTCTTTTGCCGTGACGAATGGAAAGTTCCCTCAAGTAGCCCCTTTCTCTACTGCGATAATATATTTCTTGACGGCGAGCTCTTGTGCTTTAAGTAACGCCCAATGTGCTAGTCCATCCGTCACCCAAATGGCTTCTCATTGACAACTGGCTCTACCCCGTCGCTCAAATGGATTCTTAACATATGAGGGACATGTCTACATCGGGCTTGGCAAATCTGGCGTTACTTGCAGCACAAGGGGCCGTCATCAAGAAATATGCTATCGCAATAGTCATCCAAAACCGTTGCTCAACCATCACTCATGCATTTGGGTGAACGCGAGTGGAATGCAGGGCAAATATTTCTTTTCCTCATTGTGTACACAGTTAAATATGCAGCGTTCCACTGAATGGCACGAACTGATTGAAAGTAAGATAAGCGGATACATGTCTGCCACCGAAAGTATAGAAAGGAAAGCCGAACGATTCTTTAAAAAACCGCTACAAACGAACAGAAAGTGACTTGAAAAACTCAAATCGGGCGAGTCTCAGTTGGTCATGGAGGATAATTTTATAAAATCCAGTTATTATTAAAAGCAAGGCAAGGAATTTTAATTAGTGACGGTATTCCTAAGGCCCGAATCGGATAAGTGAAACTATTTTTCTCTTTTATCTTTAGTTAATTTTAATATGAACCCTTGTGCAAACTTTCACATCAATCTGAACGCAAAACATATCACTCCACCCATTTGAATCTGAGGTGAGGGAGAATCTCTGGTAATAAAGTCAATTGCTGGAGAAATTCAGAACTGGTGTGTTTCAGAGCGACACGGAAAATAATATCACGACGCCTCATTACATCTCTAGGTCTGACAAAAGCGATAAAATAAGAGAGATACGCTGCCGAACAGATAGGCACAAAAACTCCCTCTTTCCGCGCGAAATAAGTGACTACAATAAAAACTGAACTCCACTAAATACGCCCCCATTTCTTTTTCCTTTCTTCTTTTTCTTTCAACCTTTTCCCTTACATCTTTACACGGCCAGTGTCCTAAAACCCCCTGCCACACTTGAATGCGGCGGATTGAAGGATAGTATGAAGATGTAGAATTCAAGTTGGTTTGACCAATTTTTTGTGATAGAATTTAATGTGGAGTTTCCGTGGGACTTTGCACGCTTGTAATTCTTTGTGATACGTAATAGGTGAGAGTGATACAAGTTGCATTGATCGAGTGGATTCTTTGGCTGTATTATTAACACGTAACGCACTGGCACCTGAGATATGTTTCGTAAAGTTTCGATAACGTATTTGTAGAATGTCTTCTAAACGCTAAATGAATCATTTTGTGTTATAATAGTTGTAGCTAAGAACCAAAAAGGCGTCAAGAAGAGTCAAATATTTGAATCAAATCAATTCATTGTGGCGTTACGTTGTGGAACGATGAGAAGAAATAACTAGGGATGGGCAGATCCAGGTTATTTTTCGGATCCAAATCCGGATCTGGATCCTTCATTTCGGATCCCGGATCTCAGTTCTTATTTTCGGATCCTTGGATGTATTCAAGGGTATATACAATTCACAAATGATAATAGAATTTGAGCCTTGGAGACTTTATTGAAAAAAAACAACATCAAGTTTAAAAATGTTAAACTTAAATAGTAAAATAAAGACAATGTCGATGCCACAATAATACTAATCCTTGATTGTCTTCACGTTGATGCAATGACTGTTGTCATACCACATCTTGAGAGTAATGAGATGGATAATAAAGGGAGAATTTGATTTATATTCAGCAAAAGCCGGTTGTCGAACTACATCAACTACATACATGAAGTAAATCAACAGCATATTTGTTCGGCAGAAAGCCGCCGATAGCCGACGACAGCCGGCACTTCAATCGCTTAAAACTCCCTGATGCATATCTGATTTACTGTAGTTTTTGGATCCGATATCAGTATTTCATCCCATGTAAAGATCTGCAGGTCTTTGGATCCGCAGATCCGATCCGATCATCCCTAGAAATAACACATAATAAAAACGACATAGGTACAGATCCACAAAGTTTTCAATGCTGTCCACCGGTTTCGACGTATATAGCGTCATTTTCAAGACGAACGTTTTTTTCGTCATCTTAAAAATGACGCTATATTTGTCAAAACCGGTGGACAGAATTGAAAACTTAGTGGAACTGTATATTTTTTTTAATTATAAATAATTGAAAGATTCAAGTTAAATAATATTTTTCGCATGGATCTCGAAATAAATCCTAAATCCCTCCTTAAGAATAAAGAGTAAGTTAAACTAATGAGAGATTTTCTACACTTTTTACGCATTGATAGAAAAGGCTATTATTTGGATCTGTAGATTCTATAGGTCGTGCGTTTGTGGCGTTAGAGTTAAGTACGGAGCAATGGTCCAGGGGCAACAAAACCAGGCTAGTATGGCTACTGACTTGCCGTTTTCACACCCGTTTAAAATCAAAAACTTGAAAATAATTCGTAAAAATGCCTTTATTTTAGGGATATTACAAGCCACCGCACATTTTATGGCGTAAAGAATTTTAACGCTATATCTTTAAATTTGTTCAAGAGCCCATGATCTCTCCACCCACTCAAAATAAACAATCCGGAATCGTGCTGTGTGCCATGGTCCTGTCTTGCGTCTCTTTGGTTCGGAGTGCTCCCCCGGGGTAAGAAGCCGGCCGTCAAACAGCTAGGGCGAGTAGGGAATTTCACTTCCCGTGTTACCGCTCTGACAGAAGGCCGCTGTTTCCCGCTGCGCGATGGAAATATCTGTCCTTCCCAATGCTTCCCCTGTATAATAATAGAAAATTGAGCTCTAACTCTTGTTCTATTCAACAAGCTATTTATGTGTGTAGGTGTTTATATTTTTTCACGAAGAAAGCTCTGACGATTTCCATCTACATAATACCCTGTGAGATGCTGTATGGGCGTGTGGCAGGGGGTTGTTAGGATACCAGCCGTGAAAATGTGTAAAGGAAAAATATTTGTCTTACCTGGAAGCCAATATTACCATTCTCTCCCCTAAAAATTGTAAAATATTGGCGGGAAATGATAATTGTAGTTTAATTTTAAAATTTTAACCTGGTAAATTACAGTGCATACAATGGACCGGGAAATGTGTTAAAATTACTGTTTCAATCTTTTTATAGCTCCCGGGACCATTGTGATTGGTTGCTCTTGCACAGTTTATCGCCTTTCTTCCTCGAGGCGTCTTTAGGTACCCACAAAGCGTTGCATCCATGCAACCAAACCGATTCGTTCGTTTTAAATAATGAAAAAAAATTAAATATTAAAAATTGCTGGTACCTAAAAGACTTATTTACAAGTACTATTAACTTTAAATTTCTAAAAGAATTATTAAATTTCAATGAGGTCTTTTGAGGTTCATTCTAGCAAGAGAGATCACGAAAGATTCTGCATTTTAACGCATGATGACAAATCTATCTTCTTACTCTTCAATTTACGCACGATCGGCAAAGCGGAAAACCCTCTCGAGACGACCTTCAAGCAGTCGAGACCCGTCGCGTGATTCATGTACCCTCGTGTCTCGAGGCGATCACGTTCTTTTCTTTTTAACCATTCCGCTTGTTTTTCTTTATTCTTCCTTTTGTTGTTTCATTTTCGCCCTTGTCCTTCGCGACTTGTTTTATTTTTTCCTTCAATCTCCGGACGGATCTCTTTACAAGCACCGAGTACTTGCGCCAAAGAGATCCCGATCATGGAGAAAAAAGTAAAGAAGCCTCGTCTCACATTAACAACTCGTTATTAAATCCTCAACTTTTTTCCCTGCCTTAATTATCGACGGGTAAACCGGTACACTCCAGAAAGTGCTCCATATTACGATGTAAATCAATACGCGTTATGGACCGTCGCACGGCTGCGGCTGATGGTGACTGATGTGTCTTCATGTGATTAATACTAGTATTTTATTTCCTTCGGCGAAAGCCGTTGGTATAATACTAAAATCTTTTGTATGGAATTATATAGACATAAGACTAAACGCCGTGGGAATGAGTTATCTTAGGAGTGTTTGCGGCAAAATTAGGATAGATAGGGTGAGGAATGAGTGGGTAATAAGTGAATGTGGGTTAGATGCTCCAGCAATGGACATATATGAAAGGAGTGTGCTTCGTTGGTTTGGCCATGTTGAGAGAATGGATGAGAGTGAAATAACGAAACAGATATATTAGAGTGAAATGAATGGTGCGAGAGGTAGAGGTAGGCCGAGAAGGCTGTGGTTGAGGAAATTCCTAGGAGGAGGAAAATTAGGAGTCTTAAAAATAGGAGGGCGTGTTTAAAGCAGTGCATATGGGTAAATGAGGCAAAAGAGGTTTGCAAGGATAGGTCAGTATGGTGGAAATTATTGAAGCAGAGTTAGGTTCACAAATATGTATTTATGAGTGAAACTTTATGACTGTGCCTACCGCGGAAGGGAACGGCGTGATTAGTATGTATGTTGGTATGCAATTATGTGTGTATGTAATTTTTTTATGCAAACAGTTAACATTCTCGTGAACCCATGAATTGCATTTTCAACTGTGCTATCAGTGGCGCTGATGTCCTTTGCGAATAATAGAGGAGAAGGGGAAGATTTCATCTAGGCTGCGGTAGAAACAAGTACTAAAATGGCGTTGCCGGCAGAGGTATATAAGTGGAGTTAGTAATAATTTTAAATCCACTCAGTTCGATCCCAAATCGTCTGTAATCCCATAAGTGAAACCAGCAAAATACAATCGTACAATTATCTATTTTGATAATATTTCATCCAACCAAATTATAAGCCTCGTTTTAAGGAGGTTATATAAAATCTCTATACGATACAAGTGACTTTGAATTCCAATTCACAATGGGCCTATATACGCCGCTATTCATATTCGTACGGCACTTGACTTTAGCAATGCTGTTGGTTGTCAAGGGGATAATTCATTAAAAAAGAAGGATTTTAGCGGCTAACGAATATTTTTTTTCCAGTTGTAAACGAAATTTGCATGGAAAAATAAGAGTTTTTACTATATTTCCTTTCATACGGCAGTCTTCTCAGCTTTTTACCTTCTGTAGCTATTTTAAGTAATTTTTCCTGAGAGACACATCAATCGAATTGGAGTTAATTATTCTTTTTTCATTTCCAAGGATTCAATTGGCTTTTTTTCTGAGCAGTGTAAGTATAATTACAAGTAATTTGACATCCAAATTGCTGAAATAACATATACTAGATGATAAAATGACCATGCGATAGTAGAAACTGAACAATTCTACATAATACCACACAAAATGGACATATTCTTCTGCCACGCACGTTAATTTAATCAACTATAATAATGGAAGCCGTTCAAATTGAATCAAAATTTAAGTGCTCTATTTAAAATATACGTTTATAATGTTTTTTTTTGCCCCGGCCAAGTGAGTGGGTCTGTATTGGAATCGAGGGCGGATGACACAGTAATTTCATGAGTTAATTGCGACGGCTGAGAGGTTGGGTCAAGTAACATTTGGTGGGACTTTTCCGCAAATTGCATTGCTGGAACACATACAACATCGCTAATTATCACACTTAGAGCACATTAATAGTTGTAGGGGCTCTTAAAAATTATTAGTTACTACTGAAAAATCTGTTTTAAACTGCAACAGTTGAAGACAAACCAAGTCAAAACTCAAAAATTTATCACTCAAAATATCTCGAGGAAATTGATAACCTCTTGTAGTCCCTTTGTTTGCATTTTCCTTTGGACGGTAAAGCTTGGAGTAGGGTCTCGTGTTTTGATAATAGTACATTGTATGATTTGGTGGCAGTGGTTTTGGCGAGCCATCAAAGTTGTACTTGTGAAAACTTTAGACTTTCATTCGTAAAGCTCTCTGAAATTACGCCATTGTGTTTTGAAAGATGGGTTTAATTGATGGTAACTGGTGACAACCCTGTTTTCTCATTAATTTCGATTAGAATTTGCGGATCAAGATAATATGCGAGAGAATTTGAGTGAATACTGCGTATTTACAGTAAAGCTTTGACCAGGAAACCAGCCACGCTTCAGGAGCGCGAAATCAAGAGCCGGTCATCTCCATTCCTCTAACATTTTACTCGGGGAAACGGTTTTTAAGATCCGATAACTTAAGCCGAAGGAGGATGATATTGAAAATAAAATGGACGGCTGGATGGTGAACGTGAAGGAATATACTCTTTAAAAAAATGAATATAAGAGGTTTTAAGGTTCTAAACCGCCCAATCTGCGTAAATTACGAGATACCTGCGCGTAATCGTAGTGATAAAGTCACAAAAAATGGATTCAACATATTCTATGATAGAAAATGATATTGATTCATATGATAGATATTGTGAAAACATTCGTGTGGTGCGTGGAATTCTATGAATCAGAATCATGGGCCATTGGAAAAGCTCACCAGAAAAGACTCGAAGCATTCGAAACCTGGCGCTGGAGGAGGATACCGAAGATAAAATGGATGGAAAAAATAATAAATTATGAAGAGTACTGAAGAGAAAAAGAGGAAAGGACCATGTGAAACAACATGATGAAAAGAACTAGATGGACTGGATACACTCTGAGACAATGGATTTGTAAAGAACATGATTGAAGGTAAACTAGGGAAAAGTCCCCAGAGGAAGACTCAGGAATAGGTTCATGGACCAAATAAAGAAGACGGTACATAGGAAGAGATACCATGAGGTAAGAGAACTACCATTAGATAAGAAAGGGAGGAGGGCCGCATTCAACCAATCTTGGGATTGAGCGACCAATGATTAACTTTAGCCGCAGAAGGCACATGCCAAATTCCAATCTTTTTAAGCACAACTTACTGTTACTTTCAGTTATAGATGTGTACTGAACGCTGTTTAACCAATCTAAATGCCATCCGCTGCATTCGATCTATATTTGAAACTAGTCCTGCTTCGTAAGGGTCCCATATATCTATAAGGTGGTGTATGCTGGTGTAAGGACCTTGCAGAAATCTTACGGAAAAAAATGTTACAGTGAAATTGGCTGAAACCTCGGGATATGATAGTTCTTTATGACTATATCAAAAGTCTCAATGGGCGTCAACTCGTGAAAATTCTTATTTTCGAGTTAGATGTCTTCGAATTTGTGATTTTCATAGCACTCAGGGGGGCCCATTTCTATGGACTCGCCTAAATATTTCTCTAGTTACGCAGGGGTGGAGAACAATGTTACGTACCGAAGATGTTGGATTTGAAGCGGAATACCTCATGGTGACCTTCTCATTGACCTCAAGCGTGACCATCTAGGCATTCTCAAGGTCAATTTGAACTGTTAAATTAGATATTCCCATTTTTAATTGCAGAAATGAAAACTAAGAAGAATTGCTCAATGGTAGCATTGGCAAATACCTTGAGGAACGCAGTGAAAATCACATCTTCGAAGACCTCTAACCTGAAAATAAGAATGTTTCCGGCTTGACGCCAATTGAGACGTTTGATCTGCTCCTCAAGAACTATCATATCCCGAAGTTTCAGCAAATTTCACGGTGACATTTTTTCCATAAGATTTCTGCGGGGTCCTTTACCTGTACATTATTGCGTCTGCTTGTGATAATTCACCCCCTACCACCGATGATCATCATTAAAAAACTCCTTCCCTCATGACTTCTGTGACATCTCGATGGACGTGAGGTGAGCATAAATATGCCCAATTTCACCTGACTCGTGTCATAGTCCCATAAGGGACATAATTGGGCGTGCATATTAAATTCCGGCGACTTCTCTGGCCGTTTATAATTCGTTCGCGGGCATTAACGTTCTCTTTTGCCATAAAAGAAGAGTTCATACCAGAGGGTGAAATGGAAGGAAGACGTGTATTGGCCCTCGTGCGTCCAACAATGAGCCGAACCAGTCAATCACGCGTTTTGTCTTTTGTGTTTTCGGCAACGCCGTCAGCGACAAAACAGTGGAAGGCATTTTTGCTTTGCACTGCCAGCAGCCAATACTCGCCGCTGTTGTGATAGAAGGTGTCTGGCCGGGCTCATTGTTAACGCGAGGCGTGCTCCGACATTTTGAATAGAGCTTTTAAATGCAAAAGAAAGATTTTTTCGCGGACCACCTCTTTTCAGGTCTCAGAGCTCGCTCGCCCGAGTTATCTCGTTCTTTCATTTTTAGCCCTCCAGAAGTAGCCCGCGTCTACGCTCGCCACCGCTTGCGGTGACCGATTGCATTGTCCTGTCCGAACCAATAGATTTTACCTCCGGTGTGTGTTCTTCGGCCTCTGAGGAATTTCCCTGAGACGGTTTTATTTTTTTAACAGAGGGAAGGGATTCAATGCATTGACTGCGTGTACCCGACCGTCTACTGCTTTCTGAATGCTGTCGTCGTCACCTGTGAATTTCGCGCTATGAACGTAAGTTCCACTTAGTTTTTGAGCCTAGTCTCGTCTCTTGGTTGCTGCTGTCATAAATTATTTTCATGATCGAGTTCTATCAAAGTCATCGCCAAAATTATCGTAAAATAGATTTATCAAATTAATTGAGATAACGTTTAAAATAGTTTCAATATATCGATAGCCAAAAATTACGTAACGGTTTGCTGCAAAAGTGAAAAAAGTTCAATTATAATTTTGAGGCTACCTAACAATAATTTGAATTTCATGCAATGAACGTGAACTGCACTTAGTTTTGGAGCCTAATCTCGTCACTTGCTTGTTGCTGTCGGAATATATTTAAATAAAATAGTTATATAAAATTAATCATCAAAATTAACGCAATAGGAATTTATCAAATAAATTGAAAACATATTGTAAAAGTTTAATATATGTATTCCCAAAATTCACGTTGCGGTTTTGTGAGAAAGTAAAAAAAAGTACAATCATAATTGTGAAAAGGTATTTAGAACATATAAAATGTTTAGTACACAAAATCCAGATTTCGTGGACCAAATCGTGGAAAAATAAATCATAAGCTGATTTAGGAAAATCGTTATTTTTTTAAAGCTTTTCTTGCTTATGCTATGACCATTCCATACACATCGATTGCACAAAGAGTTACTTTCAGGAAATGCTGTTATTGTAATTGAAATCAATTTTATAGTTTTTATTATGTTTAATAGTATTTAAATCCTATGGTTGATAAACTGTACCCCTCCATTGCTATTGCTTCAGAGCTATCTCTGCCATATACTGAATTGCTTAATACATCCTGCTTTCTTGTCGAACAGACTCGTTCTTAGGTTTTCGTTTCTTCTAATAACTCCTCTTATATAATCTTCGCTTATTTTCTAAACTATTGGTTGTTGCTTTAGGCACATGAAATTCATTTTTTGCTTCTCTGTTGCATTTTATTGATATTAAAATTAAGCGAAAGGGCCTGAGAACAGACAGGTCTAACATGTATTTTTTCCCGCGATCGAAAAGAGACCATAATGGCTGCCTATGAGATTTTGAAGTCGATTCGTCTACAGGTCGTATAGCTGATTAGTTGATTCGCTCCGTGATGCTTGTTTTTACATCTGGCACGTAGTACTAACATCACGTTTCGCATTATCCCTGCATGACTCTTGTATACGTGTTTGCATTATAAATGAATTCAGTTGTTTTGGTATCGTTGGTGGCATGCCTATCGTGTGATGTGTGCTGGTGATATTTACCTGTACACTATGGTGCACGTTGGTGACTCTCCCTGACAAACACCCTTGAGGTCTCTTACAGGGTTAAATGTAGTTTTATAATTCCTTATATATTTTTCAAATATCAATATGCGAAAAAAATTGCACAGAAAGAGAAATATTTCTTATGCATACCAGGTAGAGGCTTATTTTTCTTTAAGCACTCAGATAGTAACACAAAGTTGAATTAAAATCTTTTGAAAAAAGTATATCGAACGGACCAACAAACAAATAGATAGACAGGTAATAAATCGAGTTAATAAAAACGTGGTCGAAGGACATTTATGTCGTTCGTCGTGGTAACCACATTAATGAGTGAAGATAATTCTATTTGCACGTGCAATATATTTTACGAAACTCTTATTTTCCCTTAGGGGACAAATGTCGACATTTTCTCTTATCTTTGTTTCCGTATTTGGCATTATAGTTGAATACTTTCTCAGCATTGTAAAACGATTTTTTATATCTCTTTTACCGCGCTTATATTTCGCGTTTGTCATTTCCCTTGGTATTTTGTTTCAACCTCAAAAACATTTAAATCATCTACGAGTATAATTAAACATTCGCGTCCCTCTCAAACGGTTTCTCTTCAGTTAGTTTTAAGCTCGTCATGGTTGATAGGATGTGTATTTTGGGATTTCCTTGTATGTACTAATTAAATTCATTATTACTTTTGCCTTCGCTCTCATGGCGCCATTTATGTGCACCGGAAAGTCACTTCATCACATTAACCAGAAAGTTTAATTTCATCGTGAAGAATACAAGTTTTTTAATAGGATTTTTTCCAACCCTCGGATGTATGATTTTCTCATTACATTTCATGCCGATGTAAAATTTAATCATGTTTTATGTATCCATTAGTCAAGAAGGGTCAGTGGAAAACCGCCGTAGCATTAATTGCTTTGTTCCAAAGTAATGTTAATTATTACCGGCTTGCATTTGTATTCTCATGTAGATACATATAAAACCTAACATCCACGGAAAAGAAATGTTTTTGCGCGCAAATTTTCCGAGTGAGTTATTATGTAGTCACGAATGCTCAGTGTGCATTTATTAACACTGGTCTCGCAAAACATTCAATTAGAAATTGGAATTAAACGTCGAATAGTATGCTTGTATTCCGCTTTGAAATAAGGAACTTTTGCAATAATTCCCTCCACATTACATGTATTTTAAACTTAATATGCTCAATCCAGAGAAAACTAGAAGCCATGGAAACCTGGTGCTGGAGGAGGATGCTGAAGATATAATGGACGCACAAAATAAGAAATTTTGCAGTGTTCAGAAGAGTAGAATAGGCTACGACCATACGGCACACCATACAGAGAAGAGCCAGATGAATTGGACACACACTTAGACACAATGGGTTTGTGAAGAACATAATTGAAGGCAAAATAGAGGGAAAAGTCCGCAGAGGAAGCCCCAGCAATAAGTTTATGGACCAAATAAAGAGGAAAGTACATGGGAAGAGATACTACGGGGGAAGGGAAGTAGCATTAGATAGAGAAGGGTGAAGGGCTGCAGTCAGACAATCATAGGATTGAACGACCAATGATGATGAAGTTCAAACTATAACATTTCCATGTCTCTAAGGAGAAATTTTCGGCCGGTGTATGTCTAATGGCGTACGCTCCAACAGAAGTGTTGTCATTTTGCATATTTCCGGTCAGATCTATAGGGAAATAAGGAAAAGGTTTATTCTACAGTGTATATCGAGGTGGATAGATTCCCTTGTAATGTAATCATAATTACATTACAATTCTTCTTACATTACAATTACATTACAAGAGAATCTATCCATTACCATTAATTACAATTAATGTAAGGTTAATTCTCTTGTAATGGTAGTCAATGCTGGAAGGTGTAATGTAGGCGTCACCTGTACGCCATCTTTGTTAACCCCGATTTTTTCAGTGCATACCGGCTAAGGCACTAGTTTTGCCAATTTACGATCTTTTGTATCGAATACAAGGTGTGATCAAAAAAAGACCGGACTGATTTTATTCCGCGCAAACGGTTCAACGGATCGAAACGAGACACAGTGCGTCATTTAGCGACACATCTGACGACTAAAACGAGAGGTGTTGTGTTTGTTGACGTCGAGTCGTTACGCAGCAACAGCGGTACGTGTCTTAACCTGTTCGTTGCCCCGTGCAACGGCAGGAATGAAGGAGCTAGAAGAACAGCGTGTGCGCGCGAAATTTTGTTTCAAACTTGGCAAAAGTGCTACGGAGACATTTGGAATGATTCAACAAGCCTTTGGTAATGAAAAGCTTTGAGTCGAAGCCAGTGTTTTGAGTGGTACAGTCGTTTTAAATCGGGCAGAACCTCGACAGATGAAGATTCGCGAACGGGGCGGCCTTCCACATCGACAGACCCCAACCATGTCAAATTGGTGAACGATTTGATGCGGACAAATCGCCGTTTAACTGTTATGGAGATAGCTGAGGAAGTGAACATTAGTTTTGGATCCTGTCAGACAATTTTGACAGACATTTTGGGCATGACGCGCGTCGCATCAAAATTCGTCCCGCGGGTGCTGACTGATGATCAGAGACAAAAACGTGTGGACATTTGTCAGGAACTCCTGGATCGAACCAATGCCGACCCAGAGTTTCTTAAAACCATCGTAACCGGTGACGAAACCTGGGTTTACGGTTATGATGTTGAGGCAAAGGACCAGTCTTCTCAGTGGAAGGGTCCTCATTCTCCGCGACCAAAGAAAGCTCGCATGTCCCGGTCCAATGTGAAGGTCATGCTGGTGTGTTTCTTCGATTGGCAAGGGCTGATTCATTACGAATACGTCCCTCCAGGTCAAACCGTCAACAAAGATTTCTACTTAGAGGTTATGAAGAGGCTGAGGGTCGCAGTGAGCCGAAAGAGGCCGGACATGTGGAGAAACAATGCATGGCGTTTCCACCACGATAACGCGCCGGCTCACACGGCGCTGATCGTGACACAGTTTCCGCCAAAATCAGAACTTCCGTGATCCCGCAGCCACCCTACTCTCCAGACGTGGCTCCATCAGATTTTTTTTTGCTTCCAAAGTTAAAATTAACCTTGAAAGGGAGCCGATTCGACTCTATTGCGGACAGAAAAACTAATTGTACGGCGGACCTGAAGAGGATCCCTAAGGAGGCTTACCAGGCAGGGTTCGAAAGCTGGAAGAAACGTTGGAAAAGGTGTGTCGTCAGCCAATGCATGTAATTCGAGGGTGACAAGTTCGATTAAGCTGTATCCGTCGAAATAAACAAGTTATAAAATCAGTCCGGTCTTTTTTTGATCACACCTTGTATGTATTTGAATTCAGCTTGCACTAACTACCTTAGTGAGTTATTTACTTGCGTGTATTGTTTATTTATTTAAATTAATAAATATTCAGATTTCCGATGAAAACATTGTAAAATCGAGTAGAATCCATAGCATCAGTTAGCCAATATAGGTTTCAAGAGTTACTTGCCTTAAATTTCAAACTGATGGTCGTGTTTCTGGCTTTACATGTGTTAATTCACAACTGGTGTGTTTCAGTGCGCCACAGAGGATATTATCATGACGCCTCACTACATCTCTAGGTTTGACAGAAGAGATAAAATAAGAGAGATACATTGCCGAACAGATAGGTACTAAATCTTGTTACCATTTTGTTGTTGGCGACCATGGTGAAAACTGATCTCCACTTAATACACGTCGCCATTTTACTCCCAAAACCTTATCCCTTACATATTTGGTGTCCTAAAACACCCCCCTGCCACACGCCCATGCGGCGGCTCGTAGGATAGTTTGTAGATGTAGATGATGTCGGTAACAGCGGACATGACCTGGACTCGTCTATATTCAAGGTTCCAAATCTCACCAGGTGTCTTTTACAAACCGCGTCGTTTCTTTCTCATTCCCTCATGCGTCTCGCAGGGTAGTATTAAGATGTAGATGTAATTCGTCCATTCTTTCGTGCTATGCAAAGGAATGTGAGGGTTGAACAATATGGTTGATTATTCGATATTCGTATATTTCATACCCGAAGAAGTACTGGTTTCCTGGATTCTTTATGCACTTTCCGGCCTCGTGGCATTATGGAATGGACGCTTTCCAGGAAGGAAAAGGTCAGGATTGAAGCAAATCCTCAATCCCAATTAAATTGTTGCCATCTCTATGTTTTGCCGCCATAATTCCCTGAAAACGTTTGCTGGTGAACTGCAGATTGCTTGGTTCTGGGTCGTGAAATGAAAATTGTATTGTACTCGCGAAGTAATCCGTGTGATTTATTCTTTTCTTCTTTCCTTTGGAGAAGCTCCGAGACTTGCAGACGTGGGTTAATGCCATCGCCTCGTGAGTGATAAAATCATGTATTCTTTCGTATCTACGTGGTTCCTCCCGATTGGTATCGAAATGTCTGGATACTAAACTATCTAATGTCAGTAAATTGACTTTGCAAATTCTGAACAGAGGCTCTTTTAATAATAAACAAAAAAAATCGTGAGCATCCCATGAGGTTTAATTAAGGGGAAAATAACAAACCTGTCGAAGTACGTGAGGAATTATTGAATTAATGCCCATATTTTATAGGTAATATTCTGAAATACGTTTGAAGACGTTATGTACTCTCCATCTACTTTAATGGCATTGACGAGTGATATATTCAAAAACAGCCCATTGATTTCTATGAACGAATAGATAGTGTCTCACAGGTATGATTCTACACTTTCCTGGCGAATAACGTTTGTGTTAATTTCTCGGGCTCGCCAACGGGTAAGATATTCATAGGCAGCCGACGTTTCGGGATGCCTAGCGTCAGTAGCCTTGAGAATGGGTAACGAGTCGGAATCCGAAACGTCGGCTGCCTATGAATTTCTTACCCGGTGGCGAGCCCGAGAAATTTACACAAATGTCTCACAGGTGATTGAAGGACTAGGTAGGGATCTGTTGGATAATTGAAGGCTATGCGCAGGGTTTTGTATTTCGGGAAATATTCGGCTCAAAAAGGTGATTCATTCTATCCTCTTACCCTGCTTTTCCTTCCCTCCCTCTCCTTTGGTGATGCCATGACTGCTAACACTCCGTGCCCTTCGCTTTTGTAGCGGCTCGGACGGCTGTGCGGGGATGTAAATTGATGCCTAGGCCAAATGTTATTTGGTTATCAAATATAGTTTGAAGAATATGTATTCTACAATTTGTGATCATTGAGAGTACTGCGTATGCACTATTTAAAATAAATGGAGAAAACGTAAGCCCGGTTTAATAGTCCCCCGGTTAATATTCTCTCGACGTTTAAATCAAAGTTGATACTTAAACCCAGTGATTTCGCAAGTGGCTGCTTACTAAGTGTGAGATAATATCTGCCGAACCCCAACTTGAGGTCCATATTCATTTATGTTCTTTGCCGATCAATTTATTTTCAGTTAACTGTATTCATGAATGGTAGGGGTCAAACTTGGCTCCAAACGAGCAATTCTTGTAAACATGTATGTTTATATATATACTTCTATAGGTATATAAATATTTTCTCGAAAACTACCGAACCGATTCTCTTGAAAATCAGTATATATGGGCTTTCGGGTACTAGGAATCCATTGAAGTAAAGACCTCAGGGCTACAGAAACAATAAGGCCCTATTTAATCGGAATCAATTATCAATTTCGTAGGGATTTATATGCAAAGAGCATATCTATTAATATAAAAGCGAGGCTATTATCACAACGAGACTAATATGGCAACGGGCTGTTATATAAACAACTCTAATAATGATACCAGCGTTAGTAACTTAAGCACAGTCTAAATATTTAATCTGACTAAAATATCTTACTCACGTTGAGGTTTTCTCCTCAATTCTGCATAACATACCTGAGAACTCTATTTAAATATAGTACTTTTATAAGGTATGAACTCTATCTCGCATGTAAATAACTTCAGTTATTAAATTCCATTGACTTGCCTAAGTCTATCAAGTGCTTCTCAGTGGTTTTGTTTTCAAAAACTTTTCCCATGTACTTCAAACAGCACGAAACTAATTCATATCTGCCTCAGACTGGAGTAAAACATGAAATTATAATGTATGCCGTCATGGAATTGAAGCACAGGGAAAAAAATGGACAGTAACTCTCTTAACTTAATATTTTTGAGAAAAACCTATTTCAGTCATTATAAATGAAATTTCTTTATTCTTGAAAAAATGTGAAAGAAGGGTACACTATTGAATTAAATAACGTGATTTTTTCATTATTATTATTTTTATTACAGCAAGTGTACCGAGAAAATATCGATCCCACGGTACTTACATTAATTTGAATACTTGATAAGGTAGAGTGCAAACAAAACATAGTAAGCGTGACAAATTCAAGAAGCATGCCAAAAAATATGTTTTTTGGTGACATGCCTATGTCATCTGTGTTGATGAAGCCATGGATTTTTAGCCCAAATTTTTTTCGTTTCTTGACAAAAATTAAACACTTCATGCAGGTGTCTCTTCTCCCTGAGGATTTGCTACAAACCACACAAAACCTTTCAGAATCGGTGAAATTGAGCTCTATATTCATTTAAAATATGAATTGTACGCTATATATCCTCGGAACAATAGCCTTTAAGAAGGTTGAACATGATCTTTCATGCCATGTAGGAGCTTCTGTCTTTTATGCATAGAGATAATCGTTATATTTAATCGCCAAGTGAATACATGACTTATTTTTTTAGTTTCCTTTACACTGAGATCGGCAAATGCTTTAAGCTCCATTTTTATGGTTAAAAACTCACGTTAATTTTCTGTTTTATTTTCTGGAGTGCCCTCGTAAAAACTGAGCCATTTATACATTCGCCTGAGAACAGATTAAAAGTGTGACCACACCACTAAGCGGTATTAAGTATATTTTTTTAATTCAAGTTTTCGTGAGCAAGTTAATCAGCTAATGGAAATCAGAATTCGTTTTTCCTCCACGAATGGTCATACTGTAGTTTTTAATCAGTTAAGTGGATTAGAAGGGCACTCGTTAAATCATCAGAATTGGTCTGCTCGGCGAGGCTCGTCCTTTTCAACTGTAATCTACATTTCTATCCTGCGAATCTAGTCCTTGCGATGGAATTTTCCGTTCAGGGTTCGAGAGAGCTGCAATTCTATTTGGAATTTTTAATATGTTTTAGCGCGAGATACTGCCATTTTCTACTCTTAAGGTACAATTAAACGCATTTTATTACATTCCGGGGTATTCAAGCCTGCGTATGATTTACGCACCTTGAATGAGATTCTTTGTCGCTAAAATCATTTGCGTTTTTAGAACTCCGTCGTGTGCAGATGTTATGCGATGCTCAACATTGATCATCTTCATTGATCTAGTCCAGCGGCTCCCAAACCTTTCTATCCTGGGACCCACCTCCAACCTAGAATATTTTTCGCGACCCAATATTACCCGGCGCCGGCGGGACAAAAGACAACAGACCCGTACAACATAGCGAAGTCTATTCGCTTTCACATAAATAGTCTCGACTGACTATATAGTCTATGTTCACTTTATTATTTTTAGCGTTTCTTATTGTTAGTTTATCGTTAGAACATATTTGAAGAGAATTTTTGGGTAATTATTTAAGATTTAATTTTTACTTTAAAAGGCACCTTCCCTGCGCGACCCACCAAAATTGCTCCCGCGACCCACCAGTGGGTCGCGACCCATAGTTTGGGAACCGCTGATCTAGTCAATTAAGGAGAATCATATACATAATCGATTTTTTAACGTTCCACGACACTATTCGATATCCATCCGCCATTTGTCTCTTTTCATCCACAGGCCTTCTGGCCACTGCTTTTCTCTCATTTCCTTTTCTATGCATTCTCTCCAACTAATTCTCGGCCCTCCTTTTTTTCCACCTTGAAGGTTCCACATTAAAATTTGCTCAGGTATTCTCTCGTTCGTAATACGTTGTACGTGACCGTACAAGCCACACAAGCTGTTTCTTTTTAATGTCATCGACTATTATGCGGGTGACTCCCATTATATTTCTTATTCTCTCGTTTGAGATTCTTTCCCGTCTGGACGTACCCGCAGATCGACTCGAGTAATCCTTCTCCATAACATTTAGCATTTCTTTTGTTTTCTCTTTCATCTGTCATATCATTATGTGACAATGATTCTTACAATTTAATTTTACATTCTTTTTAATTAGCTTTGGATATATACTTAAGGAGATTCTACCGAAAAAATTATTTGTTAGCTAAATGCATGCTACTGTGTATCTCGTGTTCTCTCAGCCCATTCATTGGCCGTTCATTCCTAGAATTGGTTGACTGCGGACTCCCACCCTTCCCTATCTAATGCTAGTTCCTTTTCTTCCTAGTATTTCTTCCTATGTACTTTTCTCTTCATTAGGTCTGTGAACTTGTTCCTTGGTCTTCCTCTGGGGGCTTTTCCCTCTAAATTGCATTCAATTATGTTCTTCACAAATCCATCGTGTCTCAGGGTGTGTCCAATCCATCTTGTTTTTCTTTTCTGCATGGTGTTCCATGTGATCCTTTCCTCTTCTACTCGGCTGTTCACTTCATCAGTTCTTACGTCGTGTGTCCATTTTATCTTCAGCATCCTCCTTCAGCACCAGGTTTCTAAGGCTTCTATTCTTTACTGTTCAGCTTTTCCAATGGTCTCTCTGTCCAGTTAGTTAAAATGATCCTATGATGTCGCAACGAAAGCAGAATCGCCCATCAGTGCTCGGTAATTGAGTCTCACCAACGATGAAGTCATCGTTGGTGAGACTCAATTGCCGTCGTTCGGCATGCTCCGTGCTTATTAGCCCTCACCGCGGCTGGCAAATCCCCCGGTCAAGACACCTCCGCCTCCCGCGAAATCTCCCCTTGGAATACCGGTCCTGTTTCGAGATGCGTAATTGCATACGTTTCCACCACGTGCGATAATACTATAGCCTTTTTAAACCGCAAATCACTTGTTGTAGCGACAAAATCAAGGATTTTAGAGAATAGAGTAATATCTCATTAATATGCGAGTGGGTAAATACAAAAAATGCTCGATTTTAATTTACAAACAGCATCTTGGGATAAATTGCGTTGAAAACCTGGTTGTGCCCGTTCTTACCTCGTAAAAGTCAAGAGGATATATGCTTGCTTTGAATGAAAATGTACAACGGACACCAAACGGAGAATACCCCAAGCTAAGAAGGCGTTTGTGGGAAAAATGCAACTGCTGTGCTCAAAGAAGATAGAACTACAAACCAAGAAACAGTATGTGAAAACATTCGTGTGGAGCGTAGCACTCTATGGATCGGAAGTATGGGCCATTTTAAAATATGACTAGAAAAGCTGGAAGCCTTGAAAACCTGGTGCTGGATGAGGATGCTGAATATAAAATGGACGGAAAAAATAAGAAATGATGAAGTGTACAGAGGACTAGATGAGGGAAGGACCATATGGAGCACCTTATAGAAAAAAAGGAACCTGATGGATTGGACGCACTCTGAGGCAAAATGGATTTGTGGAGAACATAACTTAAAGTAAAAGAGAGGGAAAAGTCCCCAGGAGATGACCCAGGAATAAGTACATGGACTAAATGAAGAAGAAAGTACATATAAGGATATAAAAGGAGGTGAGAAAACTAGCATTAGATAGGGAATGGTGGAGGGCTGCTGTCAACCAATCTTACGATTGAGCGACCAAAGAATGAATGTTTGCTTCATTCTATTTTGAATGCCGCTGTGCTCAGAAAGGGAAAATGTAATATCTTAATTGATAACATTCCATTTTTACCGTTTCTTATATTGGATTCCTATATTGATTTATTGCAACAAAATTTATATCTATACCTATTTGTTTCCGTCTCAGATTTTCCCTCCACTCGTTTGTTTCTCGGTCAATAGGTTTCATGTCTGCCATTGTTCGTTCTTAATGTCTTTCTGCTGAGTTTTGAGTGGGATTGAAATTATTAAATACTCACAGTGAGGTTAAAAGAGAAAATAAAAATTGGTTGTTAGTACAAAAATGAACAAAAATAAAATGTCCACTGTTTAAATTTGGTGATTTTGAATGTGACTTTTAAATTTTGTGATTAATATTTAACAGTTTGATCCCACTGTCAAGCCTATTATATAGGCTTAGCAGGACCAAAACGTTATAGTCAGCTGTGATTATCTATTTTACATTTATGTAAAATCTCTTCCACTACTTCAATGCATTCAATTGTATATCATAAGTGAATTGATGTATGTTTCTTTAATTTGCAATCTGCAATATGACCTGTTTTAATGTGAGGTACTACTATGATCTATTTCTCTATATTATGTTTTTATTTTCTGTGCATTTGTTGTTTTTGTACCATTTTAATTTCAATGACAAATAAACAAACCATATATTTTCTTAATGATTTCTTCCCCTTGTTGTCGCACCAATTCTTCATGGCTGTGAATATTCTTTGTAACTTCTTTGCTATTGTATCAACGAGTTAAATCGTCTTTAATCTCTTTAACCACACTTTTATCAACTGTAAATTTATGGTGGATAACTTTTCCCTTTCATTGTCACCAAGTATTGGCGTGAAGTGTAGTGTGGTGGATTCATGGTGGACGCTTCAGTGTTCTAAAATTAGGTTCTTAATTTTGGCTCTATCGTTGCTGTTTGCCAGCAATAATCGTGTCGTGCGTAACATGCTTTTTTAATTTCAATTATTTTAGCTGTTATATTTGCTCTTATAGGAAATATCAGAGCTCTCCATACATGAGAAGACCTCTTAGATTTTCCCATTTTATGCGGAAAAATAGACTTGTTTCCCGAGGAAAGGGGGAAGAATCGTGTACAATTTTGGAATGGCGATTCACCTAATAATATGTCCTTGAGATGTTTTCTATGGGTCAAATTTATGGCATTTTACGTGTCATTTTTAGCGTTAAAGCTAATGTTTGTCTCCTTGCTTAGGAAAAGGTCTTCAAAATATTTTATATATGATTCAAAGAAATTTATATTTCTTCCGTTGCATAGGTCGACCTTACCTTTTTAAGGCTACTTTTCATTCGGGTCTTTGCTACTAAATGGACATTAAAACTTAAACCTGAAAAATCTTCTCTTTGGTAATCCAAACCTTCATCCAACTAACTCATTTTTTCTCTCATATTTTTAATTTATTCAGATGAGTCAACAAAATATATTATTGAAAACTTGATTGAGCAAGTAGAAAATGTTGCAAGTTCATGAATTTCACATTTGTGCCCTGATGTGTATTGAGAGCACCTCCTGACGAAAAATCTTTGAGCATAAAATGTTTTCGCGCTCTTTTTTCTCAGATAGATGTAAGTTATGATCGATTCCCGGTTGGGAAAGTCGAGATTATCACGTGATAGTGTAATTCTGTCATGAGTGAAAGTCTCACCGAATTAATGCGATATTTTTTGTCGATTCAAGAAAGGCATCAAGCGCATCACTCCTTTGCGCTGACTTTATAGTGAAACGTCAACCCTTGTGTTATCTTTTCCATCGCCTTTGTGTGAATCGAACGAGAATAAACACAATTGAAATGAATGCCATGTGTGGTGCGCGCGAATTCGATATGTCCCGATGTCCTTGAGTCCGATTGTCATCCGATGTTTACTTCTCCGCACTTCGCTAAATGAAATCGCTTGTGGTCGGCGCCTCATGTGGCGACTGACCCTGAGGTTAGAATCCCGCTATTGAGGTTCGGCGATGCCCTTCAGCGTCCAAGGCAGACCCGTGTGTCTGCCGGGCATGAAAATCGCCTTGACTCGCGCCGAAACGTGAGATGAGAGTTTGCGATTATTTTTGGCCACCATCTTCGCCAATCGATGATGAATTATTTAAAGTTTTACTTATTCCCTATTTGCTTGACGTTGACAAAGCCCGGCAATATCGTGGCGCGTTCGCTTTTTTCTTTGTAGAAACAAATATGATTAAGAAGCGAAGAAAGCTTCCATGCATGTGCGAGAATTAATGAACCGATTCTGCGTGTGCATAAAGCGTGAGACTCCAAGAAAAACTTGAAGCCTGAACGAGGTAAGAGGTTTTTCTCTGTTTACACGGTTCATATTCATATATTGCCTTATCATTCAAAATCCCAGTGTGCGGAGTCCTTAACATGCTTCATGGTCATTTACTTCGTCATTTGTATTGTAGAGTATTATGTATATGTTTAAATGAGGTATTTTTCATATGAGAAATAAGAGTGCAAAACATAGGCACGTCCATTTTTCGCTCCGTGTTCTCTTAAAATAATCGTTTCAGTGAAGTCGAGTGGCACTCCTGCCTGTAGATTGATACTCGTTACATGATAGAAGTGCGCGCGTTGTAAAAGTAAAGCCAAAACAGGCGTTAAGTGTAAACCAAGAAAGACGTAGAAGAAGGCACGCGCTAGCATGGAAAAACTTGAATAAAACAGCCAATTTCAAAGTCAGAGGAGGACAAATTTTAGCAGTTAAAGTATGCGACGATCTTTTACAGGTTTTACTCATACAGAGTTAAGAACAATAATGATAGTCAATTAATGCTCCTATATTGCCTTGGAAGCCACTTATTTCCCTCGTTATGACCGTATTCATCCGAGGTTATCCCTGTTTTGCGTTCTATTTATGTTTGAGGCACTGTTTGCTGTTTCATTCTAAATTCAGTGACAGGTGACGTGATTATTTCTTCGAGTTTTTAAACCTATATTATAGTTTTTACCTATGTCTAAGGCACACATAGCTTAACAACTTGCCAAGTATATGGAAGTTTCTTTCGTATTGATTACTAAATGATGAGTGGTGAAAATAAAGAGTGAGATGTAAACTCGTCTTATTACTTGACACGAAATCGTACCGTCAAGTCCTCTGCCTGGCAGCCGATGACTCAGCAGATGCTGATAAACAGCAGAATTTTTAACGATTGATATTTTCATGAAAACAGCTTTGTTTTACGACAATGCTTATGTGTTGCTTATTTTAGAGTTAGAGCTCCAAATAGAAATTGCATCAAAAACAGTGCATGTTCATTAGTGAATCTTACTTCATAGAATGGTATGCTACTAATTGGGATTCACTCCTGGTGAACCCAAATCATAGTTTAGTCAATTTTCAAAGTATTTTTATCGATATTATTTATTCAGTACTGTCAATTGGCGTTTGCGGTGCTGGCTTGCAAAGAGTTCATGAATAAAGTCCTTTTTTTGCCTAGTACTTTATGGTTCATAGGCATAGTTTACTGCAACTTACAAAATTACCTATGTATTTTGTCACACTTGTAAAAACAAACAAAACTTTCTTTAAAAGATGTAGCTTATTATTGGGTCCATAAGTTTACATTCTACTGCCAGGTGACATAAAAGTTGAAGCATTAATTTAATTTAAATGGCTATAAAATGCACCAGGGTTGAAATTCGCCATGAAAAAATCATTTGACTTGACCGGGATTCGAACCCGGATCTCCCAATTGCCGGTCAGGTGTGTTAGCCAGTTACAAGGGCGTTAGTCAGTTACAGTGTAACTGGCTAACACACCTGACCGGCAATTGGGAGATCCGGGTTCGGATCCCGGTCAAGTCAAATGATTTTTTCGTGGCGTATTTCAACCCTGGTGTATATGCACCCGTGCGAGTGACTTCGTACCACATCATTTGCTAAATGCAATGATTGGAAATATGGCTATAAAATGGTTATTTACGAAACCAGATGAACCAGATTTACGAAACATATTTCTTTAATATCATTTTATAAAGTCATTGTTATTTTTTTAATACATATTTGGCTGATAATTGGTTGGTTAGGTTAAGTGTATTATACTCCTCTAAAGTCATTTCAGTAATGACCTATTATTACTGTGGAGGTAGTCTCCATTCGGTTTTTTCTTAGAAGCTACCGAAGGCGTTCCTACATTGTATACCAAGAATTAATCATTTCAATATTTTATTCTATAAACGAAATTAATTATTATCATATTATTATTAGAGTAGAGGAAATAGTTACATTCAAAACCTGGTGGCATAGGCGGACTCTGAGGACAAACGCGTGTATTGGTTTTGAAACGAGAATTTTACGGTAGAGTAATCGATAAGAATATTCAGTGGAGTACCACTGGAAAGACATGGCCTAGATGAATAGGCCTTGAAAGACAACGGATATTTAAGAAGTATAAAGGAAGGGAAAATGGAGGCATAATCCCGACGAGGAAGACTGAGTGACAACGCAGAATAATTAACAAAAACACAAATTGTCAGTAAAGCATTATGATGTGGTACCTACCTCGAAAGTGGAGGAGAATGGGAAATTGGAGTTGGTAGATAGTTTAGGAATCAGTGAAATTGGTATGACTGGTAGATTGATTTTGTTGTTTTCGACTGTCTCTTAAATTTATACATGGGAGAAAATAATATCCTTTATGATACCTTCACCTCCTTCAATCTGTTTATGAGTAGTATATCTATATATACTTACTACAGTGCGTGCCGCCGCATGGGCGTGGGCAGGGGGTGTTTGGACACGAGTCGTGCAAAGATGTAAGGGATTTGGTTTTGGGAGGTGCAATAATGACATGAATTATGGGAGTGGATTAGGTGGAGCTCAATTTTTATTGGGGCCGCCTATAGTGCGCGGAAAAAACGCGTTCTTGTGCCTATCTGTTCGGTAATGTATCTCTCTTATTTTATCGCTTCTGTCAGACCTAGAGATGTAGTGGGGCGTCATGGTAACATTCTCTGTGTCGCTCTGAAACACACCAGTTCTGAATTCCTCAAGCAAGCTAAGCCTAGCGTGTAGCCTCCAAGTCTCTAGGGTCTCCCATCTCTATCCCTTCAAAAGTTGTGACACACAATACTTTCTTCGGTCGTAGCAGTTTTAAAGAAGACGTGCAGCTTTGCATTGTATTTTATTAATTTTTTTGGTGAAAACTTGATGGCCAGACTCCGAAATGCTCGCGGCGTGTTTGACCTAACCAGAGTTGAGTGTGGCCTAACCAGAGTTGAGTAATATCTATCTTCCCGAGGACCTTCCTATTATACGCTTAACAAAACCTGGTGTCTTTAAGCTGTGCCGCATATTTTTTGTATGTGCATGTATTTCGTATGTAGTAAAGATAATCCTATGTGTTACCTCCTTGATATGTGTGGCCCTATTTAGCGCTCAGTTTTCAACGGTAGTGCTAGCTGTGATGTAAAAGGTAGAATTTTTCAAGCGTGAGCCTTTCTTGTACCTACTAGATGTAGTTGGCGTGATAAATGCGAAGAGGTTTGGTTGAAATTTCGGGGAGTGACGGAGCGCTTAGGTAGGCGTCATAAATTAAGGGGAGCAGATGAGACGTGTAAATGTCCATCCCCTGCAAAAGAATGGAACCTTGTCGTATACTCCCTTCATTTAATACAAGCATTTGGCCTCCGGTGTATGATCTCAACAATTTAGACGCTCAGTGCGAGGTACCATGCATAATGAAGAACGTTAAACTGAGTATATTGGAGTGATAACCCGGCGCGGGCTCTTAAGCACAAGTCGTAATTCAGAGGGGTCACACTCGGGCATTTCTGGACCAGCTGCAGTCAACTGACAATGAGTGGGCACTAAGGAAACTGCCAAAAGGGGGGAATATCGTTGGGTACGCACCCAAATTTTAATGATGGTCCTCAAAGTTTTACAATTAATTTCTTACACTTGATTGCTATTTTAGTATAATATGGGTTGGGTACCATAGAGTTCTGTTGGCTGCTCAACTCCCAGAGGACGAGCATCAAGAGCTGCCGATTCTATTCCTGCATTTACCCATTCTATATTTCTGTAAACATTCTGGCTCAAGCCAGCGCAACGACCAAGATATTTTCTTGTAGTTCTCCTTTATTTTATCATAACAGATAAAAACCCATCAGTTTTTATATGACCTCTTTAATTTTAGATCATCGCGCACTAACCGACCTTCTGGATCTACTGGTGATGGCCTGATTCCTCCTGCACCACCAACTAAAGTCTTTGAAAATTCATTTCTTATATCCGGCTCCATTCTTTGGAATGCTTTACCACAGGGTGTAAAGAAATCAAAAGCTTATTATCTTTCAAAAATAAATATTTCAAATACCTCTTAAGTTAGTCCGAGCGTGATAGTTCCCTAGTCATAATGGAGACCATATTCGAATTATACGGTTTAATTACACCGGCTGTAGGACACATCAGCTAAATATTGCACTATCAATGGTGCAATTAAATAGTTTTATATGACAGAAATTGTAAGTAATTAAATGAAAATATATAAATAATTCTTTAACTTGACTCATTTTTTTCGCGCGGTGCGTTTGAAACTCCTTCCAAACGGAATGTTCTTTGTGGTACCCGAGAATCTACTGCGGTGACAACATGATTAATTTTCAAAAATAGTTGAGAAAACATACAAACGACACGCTGTTAGTTTTTTAGGACATCTAAGTGTTAGAAATGCCTCATTTTGTGAATTATGTCTCTCTGCATGCACGTACCGTTTCCCATGTAAAAGGGCTGGTATTTTTTGGCAAATATCTCCGAAAGTAATGTGGTAAGGGGTAGAAGTTTTGGTGTCATTAGAAGGGTGAGATATTTTTCTTTAGAATGAGCCCGGATTCATTGATTTCTAAGTAAAATGATATTTCTCTCGGACTACCTTAAATGTTCAATTTGAGCAATATTTTACGTCATAGTTCGTCATTAGTGTTCACATTTATTGGTGATACTTCATTGTTGATTGTTCAGCTATGGCATATTCCTGTTGAAAGCTTATTTTGGATGTAATTTAGTTTTCAAATCTTGTATGTTTATATTGTATATTTTATATTGATTATTTATTCATTTCTTGTCGAATATTATGTAAATTACATCCTGTAGTATTTGTTTTCCTCGTTCTTATGAACATAACGTATATTAATGTTATCTTTAACACAGCGGTAGCCTGCACCTATATTTTTCATTCTCCTATGGTTCTCCCGAGAGCAAATAAATTTATCTTATCTTATCCTCCAGCGTATTCTTCTATCACGGTAAGAGTGTTTTAGTCTTGGAAATCTAGTATAACCATTGATTGTTCAATGCTAAGATTGATTGACTGCAGCTCTCCACCCTTTCTTATCTAATGGTAGTTCTCTTACCTCCTGTCATCTTTTCCTATGTACTGTCTTCTTTATTTGGTCCATGAACTTATTCCTGGGTTTTCCTCTGCGGACTTTTCCCTCCAGTTTGCCTTCAATTATGTTCTTCACAAACCCATTGTTTCTCAGGGAGTGTCCAAGTCATCTGGTTCTTCTTTTCTGTATGGGGTCCCATACGGTCCTTTCATCTTCTTCTCTTCAGTATACTTCGTCATTACCTATTTTTTCCGTCCATTTTATCTTCAACATCATCTTCCAGCACCAGGTTTTGAACGCTTCCAGTCTTATCTGGTGAGCTTTTCCAATGGTCCATATGTCTGATTCATAGAATGCCACGCTCCACACGTTATGATATTAATATCTGTGTCGCTTTGAAACACACCTGTTCTGAATTTCTCACGCAAGCTAAGCCAAGCTTACATGTTTCAAGAGTTAATTGCCTTAAATTTTAAACATGTAGTAGTTGTTCTTGCTTTACATGCGCTAATTCGTCCATCCTGGCTTGCTTTTGAAAAGGAAGTAAGGAAAGAGCTGGGGTAACCAATATGGTTGTTATTTCGGTTGACAGGCTCGAGTTTGAAGACGTGGAAACGAGAAATACATTGCATGAGAGGATGCATCCGGGTCTATAAGTAGGTATTCTGTTTTCAAGATAGTTTGAGCGACATATCTCCCTAGTCCATATGGAGACCATTTTCGGATTATGCGTTTAATTTGAGCAGCTATAGGAAGTATGAATTACTTACTGAATTATTAACGGTGCAATAATATACTTTAATATGACTGAAATTCTGGATAATGTTTCTCGGGTGTTGCACCGGGTAAGAGGGTCCAAAGGTCCCGACGTTTCAGAGATCGACTTGACCTCCATCTTCAGGGGGCTCTGATGATCGACTTGATCTCCGCAACGTCGGGACCTTTGGACCCTCTTACCCGGTGCAACACCCGAGAAACATTTATCCAGCAGATACGCCGGGAAAACCTAAGATTTTTCATGATTGAAATTCTGATTAATAAAATAAAAATATCCACTTAAGTCTTTAACTTGATTCCTTTATTTCACGCGGTGCGTTTAAAACTCTTTCACAACCTAAGGCTTTCCTCCGATTCTGAAAAAAATTCTGCGGTGACATTCTAATTTACTTTCAAAAATAGTTGAGAAAACATACAAACTATACGCTATCGGTTTTTAAACGAGATCTAGGCGTTAGAAATTCCTCAGTTTTTAAATGAGGTCTCTCTGGAGTGCACACACGAACCATTTTCCATGTAAAAGGACGCATATTTCATCAAAAATTTCGGAAAGTAGTTCGATAAGTAAATGATATTTTGGTAACATCAGAAGGGTAAGATATTTGTCTTTAAAGTGCCGAAAAAAATCATCAATTTCTTGATAAAATGGCATTTCGCTCAAACCAAATTAAATAATGATTCCAGTACAATTTCCAGTGCAGGAATAACTATCGTGGAGGTAATTTACTGATGAAAGTGTCAGAACACGACAAAACATGGTAGAACGCACTCACGGGAAATATTTCCAGTATATTTTCGTTTGCTATAGATACCACTCGCTTATTTCGAGTATTGAAGGCTTGCTTTTTGGCGGGGGAAAGACAGTTTCGCGCCAGCGAAAGTACCAGCCGCTATTGGAGACGGGGGAATAATGTTTTTGCCGTTGACCTCTGCCTCTGTCTTGTTCCTCCCTATTGGCAACCTACCTAAATAATCCTCTCTTTTGCACGTAACCAATCTCTCTCCCTGGAGATTATTTCTGAATTGTTGTGTTGTTTCGTTATTGTAAACCGAACGCGAAAGCGCAGGCGAAGCGGAATTACCCCTATATGTCTTGGCTCCGGGCTCTGAATAATACATTCGAAGCCGAAAGACGATGATAGCTGTGCCAACAAAATGCAACTGTGTAAGAGCCCTTCTCCACCCTTTAAAGTAAGAATAAGAAGAAAGAGGAGTTATATCTTTCTCCTGCCATCTCTTTTCCGTTCGATCTTGCGCCTATAAAAGTGATGGGAGGTAACCGTTTTTGAAGTTGCGACCGAGAATGAAATATGCGGCCATAAAAACCTTTTGGGGGGGTATTCAAAGAGCCATCGAGAAATAACACTGCCGCGAAATGGATAACCGTGGACCGTGGAAACATGTCGCATGGGCGAAATAACGCGGTGCTATGAATTCCTCCTCGCATGCCCAGCGCCTGCCGATATAGTTTTTCATTCTATTTCACACCAACATCTGCTTCATGCTCCAGAAGGTTTACGTTTCTGTACCATCTCTTGAGTTTTTATTGCACTTTGAGACGGTATATTTTTGGGGTATTAAATTCGAGGTGAAGGATCGCCAATATGGCGCTGTGGTAGTAGTATAGCTTAGTTTTCGCCAGGTGAACGCTTAGAAAAATGTTCTTGCCCAAATACATAAACGATTGACCCAAAAGGTTTTTCGGGCTCTCTTCGGCCTAGTTCCATTGTTGTGGACGACAGTTTCGGTAGCATTACAGCTGCCTTCTTCAGGTCTGAATTGGAGATTCAGGTGTTCATGTCCGCCTTGTCTAGGGGCTGTTTTTCCCGCCTAATCAGTCCGGTGCGCTCTCATTGGTTGTTCTAAGAATGACAAACAGCAGTAGATCAACCAATAAGAGTGCACCCAACCTATTTATTCCATAAAGAAGTAATGAATGAATCATTTTACAATATATTGGTGGAAACCGGATAATTACGCGATGAAGAATTTCACAAAGTAGCAAATATATCGAAAACTTGAAGTTAGTACACATGAACCCATCATTCATGGATTGATATTCTGAAGTAGTTGGAGCGATATAGTTCCCTAGTCATAATGGAGACCATATTCGAATTTTATATTTTGATTTCAGCAGCTGTGTGAAGCTGGAATTAAATACTGTATCATTAATGGTGCAATAATATACTTTTATATGACTGAAATTCTTAGTAATTAAGGTAGTTTGAACGAAATATAATTTTACTTAGAAATCAATGAATTTCGTCCCATTTTAAAGAAAAATATATCACTCTTTCATTGACACAAAAAATTCAACCCCTAACCATATTAAGAGTACTTTACGAGATATTAGCCAGAAAATACCAGCCCTTTGATATAGTAAATGGTATGTGAATGCGCTCCAGAGAGAGACCTTGTATTAAAAACGAGGCATTCCCTAAACTTAGATCTCGTAAAAAAATCAACACTGTGTTTTTTGTGTATTTTCTCATCTATTTTTTGAAAATTGATCATATTTTCACCGCATTAAATTATTCGGGATCACAATAAAGCTTCCATATTGATGGAGTTTCAAACGTACCGCGTGAAAGTCAAGTTAGGGACTTATTTAGATATTTTAATTTGATTATTTACTATTTCTGTCATGTAAAACTATGTTATGTCACCAATAATAATGCAATATTTAATTTTTTTGTCTCACAGCTGGTAAAATTAAAAAGTATAATTCGAAAATGGTCTGTATTATGATTAGGGAACTATCTCGCTCGGACTACCTTAAATGTATATATTCACATAAATCTTTAACTTGACTCATTTTCTTCACGCGGTATTTGTAAATCTCCTCAACGGAAGGGAATTTTTACTGCAATTTACTGCGGATTTATTGCTGTAATGATATATGATTTGTTTTCATATAAGATGATAAAACATACAAAATATCCTTTGTTAATTTTTGACGAGATCAAGGTGTTAGAAAGTTCTCATTATTTTTTAATAATACCACTCTAAAATGCATACACCGACCATTTCCTATGTAAAAGGGAAATTTTTTTTCTCCAAAAATCTCGGAAAGTAGTTCGGTAAGGTGATAATACTTTGTTATCTTTGGAAGGATAAGTGAGTTTTCTTAAAAATGAGGCTAAATTCATTAATATCTCGGTGAAATTATATTTCGACCAAACTACTTTCAGTTTGATTGACTGCAGTAGGCTCAATCCTTCCAAATCTATGCAAGTTCCCTTGCTCTTTGGTTATATCCTTATATTCTTTCCCCTTTATTTTGTCTTGATCAGTATTCCCTAAAAAGGGGTACTCGTATTCATTGGTGGCGCGAGATAATATTTAAGTGAATTTAATTTACATTAAGTGGACTTTCCTGTGTATCCTAGTTGAACGGTTTTTTAGCAATATATTATTTTTGTATTTCAAATATCTATTACATTACATAGGATAATTGCATGGAATTACCAAAAAATGTACAAATTCAAAACCTAAAATACTGCAGTACTCAATCCTTCCAAATCTATACTGGTAGCCTTGCTCCCAGGTTCTTTTTCTTATATACTTTCCCCTATATTTGGTATACATCAATACGCATATATACAAAAACTCATATAAAAGCAATATAATATAAATCTTGTAAAATGCACTCTATTTAATCAACATTACAACTTTATGGTTTATGAATTGATTTTAAAAAGTCCTCACTGAGGATCAGGATTTCCTCTATTTTCTCTATTCCTTTTTGTCTCCCAAATGTTCTCTCGCCTCTATATGAGAAGACAAAATGATATGAGATGATATTGTTAGATGTTACTTGTTCACTATAATCATTTGCTGTTTTCCTCTCTTATAAAATATTCGTTTGTTTGCTTTTCATTTTTTCTTATTAATAGATATTACAGATTGTACATTTTTGTTTTAACATACTATTTCGATTATTGATATTGAGACTGTTTTTTTCATTTTCATGTATCTCGCTCATTTTATATCTCTCTGCTGACTTGAAAGTTGTTTGTTTGTTTTCCTTTTTTTGTAAGGCTTTGTATTTTGTCTTCGTATTCCACTCCTCATGAAGGCATGTAAACTAATTCAATGTCCCAAGGGACTTTGTCCCAGGACATTAACATTGTTTTCTATTTTCTATTTCTATGCCATAGGTTTGAGACCCTTTGTGATTTTTTTTCGTTTCAGTGCTGTATACATTAGAATGGCATGACAATGAATATTTAAAAGAAATTAATGCGCATATGACAATTTAATTTTTGCTACGGTAAAGAAACTTATATTTTTTGTGAAACGACCTCTTCCATAAATTTCACTTTGCCTACACACATGAGAAACTGTTGTACACATTTTTTTGGTCAGCGTCACTTTTATTTTAGGATATATTTGGATAAGGGGCGCGTGAGCATAATACATTTTTTGTTTAAGGTGTACGATGGGGTATTTGAAATTAAGGCAAAAGTGGTATGGAATTGTGGGATCGAGTTGGTGTGGTGTACCAGAGCACTGGCTAGCCATACGTGCGGTCAGGGTTCAAATCCCTGCAGAGAAGGATGTTTTTCAGAGAACATCATATCCCTACCTGAGTATCTTACTTCAAGTACTGTACTCCGTCTGTTGCATGAGACGTTAAACCGTAGTTAAACCTTGGCGCCTTTCGTTAAGAGCAGACTAATGCCGATCCCGGGTTCCTCTCAACCCTTTCTCCCTAACCTATCCCTTATGGCGAAAATGACCTTAGCCGTCGGTCGCCGACCCAAATGTCCAATCCAGCCAATCTTATGGAAATATGTGATTTTTACTCGGCACGATACCGTGGTTATGTATTTAGGCCGCTTTACTCGGTACATAATATTGTAAAAACGAATGTACCTTAGAATGTACAAGAAAATGAACGAAAATAGAGTAGGTTCTATTTCCCATTCAGTCAATCATAATATTTGCCGCTCTTCACGAGACAATTGTCCTCATGAAAGAGTTAATGCACTCGTTTGTACAATAAAATTTACCGCGTAAAGCAACCTTAACAACCATTATAATTACATGCAACGAATTATTTCGCGTTTATGGGAATATTTGTTCGTGTAAGATCGAGATATTTAGAAATATATATATGTAAAGTGGAAAAGAGGAAGTAGCTTGCTTGAGAAATTCAGAACTTGTGTGTTTCAGAGAGACACCGAGAATATTATCATGACGCCACACTACATCTCTAGGTCTGACAGAAGTGAAAAAACAAGAGAGATGCATTGCCGATGAGATAGGTACAAGAACTCGTTCTTCCCGCGCACAATATGCCAACACAATACAAAATGAGCTCTGCTAAATACTCTCCCATAATACACGCCACCATTTAACCTCCCAAAACCTTATCTCTTACATCTTTACACTGCTAGTGTGCTAATACCCTCTGCCAAATGCACATGCGTCGGCTTGTAGGGTAGTATGTAGATGCAGATAAAGCCATGTGGTAAAATAGCATAAAATTGACGAGAAATCAAATAGGTATCTTACTATTTTTCCTTTTTATCGATACAGATTACCAGACGCGAGGACACGTATCATAAGTTTCACACAATCCGAAATCAAATCGGTATCTTACGATTTTTTCCTCTTTTATAGATAGGCCTTACTAATGAGGACGTGTATCCAAAGATTCGCAAAATCCGTACGTGAGCGAAAATTGCTCCGACCTTCTTAGTGCAAGTTTCGATGATGCGTTCGCACGAAGCTCCCTTGCCGGTGATTCACGATACCGCCGTTCGAGCCTCGGCCGTGGGAATGGGAAGGAGAGCCCAGTTTACGACATCGGCACATAATTGCGGGAAACTCCCAGCGACAGGCAATACTCCACCCAGTCGCAAATCCACCAAAGAGGCGGAGGAGAGACGGGAGACGTTAAATCCCGACCTTAGCACGGGAGGAGGACCCCGGACAAGTCCGCGAACGGAGTGGGGGGGGGGGGGGGTAGAACTCTTGAAAAGACCCGGGACCTTGGGGTGGAGGAGAACTCGCATCTCACGTTAAGGGGAGAAAGAAAACATATATGTATATGTGCATATATTTATGTTCTTTCCACACTCCCCGCAAAAGCTTTTGTGACCGCCCTCTCTCTGCAGACTTAGGCCTTACTCCTTCCTCTATCTCACATCCCCTCTTTCTACAAGCTCTTTGCTACCTCAACACTCCTCTTCATGCCCCCACCAATTCCTCCTCTGCCAGACCTACACTCTTTTCTCACTTCCATCCCCGTATTATCCGACCTGCATGTCAAGGGTTACCAACTTTTCCGCCGTTAATCGCGAGGCCCCCGGAATTGGACAAGGATATAATTTAAATAAAATTGATAGACCTCAGAACTGTTATTTTGGGAAAAGTTTCTTTGGTTGTTCAATCCTAAAATTGATTGACAGCAGCCCTTCTACCCTTCCCTATGTAATGCTATTTCCCTTATCTTCCTGGTGTCTTCTCATATGTACGCTCCTTTTTATTTGGTCCATGAAATTAAAGATCCAATAGCACTCCATTCCTACTACTCAACAATTGTCCTTCCCATAGTATCATATTGTTCCCCAATTTGGTGTATGTCAGCCCCAACTAATCTAAAATACCTCGATTGCATCTCTCACTTCTTTGCCAAAATAGTCAAGCACAGAGTCCCACATTTCCGTTATATGTCCTCAAACGCTGTGCTGTCCTCTCTTTCCATTTCTAACCTCGAAATCCACAGACTTAAAATGGATTTAAAACTCCTCCACAATACCCTTAACTCGACCATTGATTGCTCTGAACTGCTTTCTCTCTTCAACTTCATGATACCAACTCGATCCACCCGCACCCATACTCTACTCCGTCTGCCCATTCCAAGGATATCTCTCACCAAGCGCTCACCTTTATTTCGCCTCCCATTTCTTCTAAATTCACTCCCCCACACTATCGATCCTTTTTATTTACCATGTAACTATTTCACCACCCAAGCGATATCCCACCTGTCAACAAATTAAATATTTCCCCTTTCCATGTTGGGCTCTCGTTGCTTATTTTTATGCTGTTATTGTGTTTTTGTCCTCTTTCTTGTTTTTTGTTATATGTTTACTATAAATTGGCGCTATTGCTGTATGTGAACAATTTTTTTAAATAAATAAATGAATGAATTTATTCCTGAGTCGTCTTTTGGAGACTTTTCCCTCTATTTTTCCTTCAGTTTTCTTCTTCACCCATTGTGTCTCAGGTTGTGTCCAATCCATCTGGTTCTTCTTTCCTGTATGGTATTCCATATGGTCCTTCCCTTTTCTACCCAGGTTGTGTCCAATCCATCTGGTTCTTCTTTTCTGTATGGTATTCCATATGGTCCTTTCCTCTTCTACTCTTCTGTGCACTTCATCATTTCTTATTTTGTCTATCCATTTTCTCGTCAGCATCCTCCTCTATCACCAGGTTTCGAAGGCTTCCCATCTTTTCTGGTCCGCTTTTCCAATGGTTCATGCTTTCGATTCATAAAATGTCACGCTCCACACGAATGTTTTCACATCCTGTTTCCTGATTTGCTGTCCTATCTTCTTTCAGCTAAGTAAAAGCTTATTGAATTAGAATTTTTACCATCGGGACATGTGATTGTCTTAATAAAGGGCGTCTTTATAATGCAAGCGATGTGTATTTTTTAATCTTCCACCTCACGAATTGTATCGTATCCATTTTTAGGCAGAGTTGATTTAGTTGCCAAATCTTTCCCTTGGAAATTGGTTTTGGATGAATTTCGTAAAATGGTGGGAAATGAATATATATTTTCGCTACTTCTACTTGATTAAAAAATTTTATTTTTTCCTATTACCTTATCATAACAGACTCCAAAATTTAAGTAACCACCACTTCTATTAACTTGTATACTTGTCCCAGAATAGGACTATTGTTTTGCTCTAGCACGTTTTAACTCCCACCCTCCAGATCATGGCGCATTCCTTTTCAGACTGCGTTGATTACGTTGAAAAATTTTCAAAACTTTCCACTGGAAATGGAGCTGGCAAAAAGTTCGTGAGTTAGTGGGAATTAATTAAATTTTTGTTATTTCTTTTCGAGTTAAAAGTTTTTATTTCTTCCTATTTCCCAGTCGCAACAGACTGCTTCATTTTTGTAACCACCCCCTCTATCAATAAATTTGTTTATATTGGTATCTTTTTCTGTGTCTTCACGATGCAACAGGTAACTATTTCAACACCTTTCTAAAAATATAGCCCCTACCATAAATAAATTAGAACAAAGTGTAGGCAAAACTTCATTTACAAACTAGGATACATGATGCACTTAATTTTACGGCTCAATTCTTGACGTTTGTTTACGTATTTATCGTTGTTTAAAGTTAAAATTTACTGTTCAAGGGAAAATATGTATGTACTATTACCGCAAGAAAAGGTTCAAAGTTTGGCCCGACACAGCTACCGTATGGTTGGGTTAAGTTGTAGGTCGAAATTAAAGGATCATTTTAATTTCAATTATCGTTCACTGCGTGGTTTATTATTTGTACATCCTGTATTTGCTACGTATTGAGTGCGTTAGTACATCCCGTAGAATCAGTGATGAGCTCTCAATTTAAATATATAATTTAAATTTTCTTCTATCATGGAAAGCTTGTCGATTATTTCATAACGTATTCATACTTAATGCCTAAATGAATCGCAGAACACTTACGATGCACGGTTTTAAATTTATTTGCAACTTTGGAGCTTTTCTCCCTAGAAGCCACAATTGTGCTACGGTCGAAGTTTTTCTCGAGCCTGTCACAAAACCCGATTATTTAATTATTTATTCCTCTGGAATTGCTGGAATTGAGTTCAAGTTAGCTGAATTGTTAAAATAATAAAGAATAGTGAATTAATTATAAATTTATTGAAATTTTCCTTTACTAATTCAGGCCATAAGGGTGGATTCATCTGTATGAAAAAAGAATACCGCTTGTTTGTAGCAAATAATTTTATCAAGTTTTACATCTTGGAAACTTGTACCCTGGGGACAAACCACTCTAGGTATAACCTATTCAGCAGTTGGCCACCCTGCTTGTGTGTCTCGCAACAGCTCCCGACTAGAGTGACCTTGGGATCGAATCCCGGCTCTTTTCGCGCGGGCAGTCATTGCTGAGGGAGAGGTCCTGCGGTTGCCTTGGCGACGGAGGGGAAAGGTGCTGGGAAGTGGGAGGGGGAGATCGGTGGAGGAGAGGTAGGGGGAGGGGAGAGGGGAACATGAGCAAAAACCACACACCTAAAGCCTTCTTGTGCGTCTGGTCGTCTAGAAATATCTCTTACTTCTCCTCATCCAATGGTTGAACTGGTTACAGTTATTCAATGTGCCTGCATATGTAGCCATCGTGCATGTGAGGATTCACGAAAACCATAGGGTTTTGCTTGATGGGCTTCATGCAGTACATCCTTTTGTCACATCAAAAGATTCATTCGATAATCTTTGGTATTCAGAATTTAAAATGTGATATAAAGTAAGCGCTGTTGATCACCCAGATTTTTATTTGTATAATTCCTTCCTACTTCCTTACTAGCATCCCTAATTTTACTTAAGGCTTGGAATCCTATTCCGATAATTTTTCAGTAGCATATATACTGGATAATCTCAGAACAATAAACATTACAACAATATTTTACAAAAAAATGGACTTCTAATGACTTATAAAGGAGTTGACTAACTGCGCGATTGAACGCCCAATGATGATGAACAGGAAAGTGTGCCTATATGAAGCAATGCGTGAATATAGGAGCACAAAAGTTATTGGCTAGGATAGGGCTTCATGAAGGAAATTAAAACCAGAGAGCCAGTTTCACAAACTATTTGAGGATTAACTTCAGTGGATTCCTGAAACATCATCTCGGAAACACCATCTCGTGGGACGGAATAAGGACAGCGGAATTCAAGCGAAGAATAGCCTAAGCTGAGAAGACGTTCATGGGAAGAAGACACTGCTGTGCTCTAAGATTGCAAACCAGATACTAGGCTAAACAAAACAGAAATACTGCTGCAAACCAGAAAATAGTATGTGAAAACATTCGTGTGGAGCGTAGCACTCTATGGATCGGAACCATGGACCATTGGAAAGGCTGACCAGAAATGGACTAGAAACCTTCGAAACCTGGTGCTGGAGGAGGATGTTGAATTTAAAATGGACGGGCAAAAAAAGAAATGATTAAGTATACAGGAGGGTAGAAAAGGAAATGACCAAATGGAACACCATGCAGAAAAGAAGAGCCAGTTGGATTGGATACACCCTGAGACACAATGACTTTATGAAGAACATAATTGAGGGCTAAATAGGTGGAAAATCCCACAGAGAACGACCCAGGAATAATTTCATGGATCAAATAAAGAGGAAAGTACATAGGAAGACTTACCAGGAGATAAAAGAACTAGCTTTAGATAGGGAAGGGAAGAATGCTGCAGCCAACCAATGCTAGGATAGATCGACCAATAAATGAATGAGCGTTAATTACGTTTTGTAACTTTGGTTACCCCAAAAGGGAATAAGGTGATGGGTATGTATGTATGTTGTCCTTACCTGGGAGATACGAGAATGATCACTCCGCTATACAAGTTTTATGTCCCTCCGCCATCTTCAGATGCCACTTGCAGCTATGATCCCCTCGTTTTGGTATGTGCTTGATAAATTAAAATCCATCCTTCCTCCCTCGTTCTCTCTCCAATCCCAACGATTTCCTTCCCGGATTGGGCAGCAGTTCATGCGGAACAGACTTGAATAACCCGCTTACTCACCCCAGCCCTCAGAACTCCTGAAGGAAAGGGTGTTGAGACTGGATTGCTGTAATTGCCTTCGGTCTTAAATTCGTTCGGTTTTAAGTTCAGCAGGCGAGCGTGGGCGTCGCTCGGCTGGGGCACCTGTTCTTAATGCGAAGCGTCCCACCATTCATCTGTCAAGGGAGAGGGAGATAGAGCCCCTCAAAAAATGGGGTTCGAACCCGCGAGCTCTCAAATGGCAAGGAGTCACGCCATCCGCGTCTTTGAAACCGGCTCGATTCGCATTAGGACGTCGCATTTGAGCTCGGCTTGGGAAGATTCGCTCGGCTCCTTCCCCTTATTCGTGTGCTGCTTCTCCGCAACGATTTTAATGTGCTCCTCGCCCCGCTGCGCTCCGCGAGGTAAACCTGATCGCGTCGAGACGCCTCTTAGAGTCGTTTCAGAGGGTTATTTCAGGACTTGGAATGGCCCATTTCGGAACTTGATGTTACTCGTGATGTGATCTTGGGTTGCATCAATCTACCCACCGAGAGATATTGTGCACGGACCGTTTTCCGTCGTTTTATGTAGAGTTTTACGAAAAAATAAATACTAGAAATTTCAAATTTTCAATAAAAATATTCCTGCAATTTTATGCAAATCATCATCATGTAGTTACTTGGCGCATTTTAGTTTACTTTTTCTGTCTATTCTCGCTTAGTTTTACTGAAAAAACGTAATTAATTTTTCGCTTTGTTTCTTATGCGTAGAAGATTCACTACTTCACTCTGAATCGGGTGAACTATACGAATATTTCTTCCGTCTGTCCAGTCTTATGATAGGGATAAAATTCTTTATTGATCTAATGGATCAAAAAAGTATTTTATCCCTGGCTTATATAGATCAATATTTATATCAAATATTGATGTCTTAATTACATATTTTATCCACATTTTTCTTGAAAATATCACTGTCGTTTGGTAATGGCTCAAATAAGTCTGCAGAAAGACTTCCAGTCCACGATGGTCCTGTTATGAAATGAATACTTCTTAATGATGGTCCTTTGCGAACGACAATTCACCTCGTGTTGATGGGAATGCATTTGGGACTTTCCGAATTCTTCCTTATTTCCCCATACTTTTTCTCACTTAAGGGGATTTATACTTCAGCCGAAAACGTCCTTTTAGTTATGGTTTCTACCGGAACCTAGGAAAGATCTTCGCCTTCCTCTCTATTATCCGCTCCGGACAACTGCATCAATGACGGCTCAGTGGAAAATGCATTGTAACAGTCCACTAATACGCTCACTGTGACATTAATACACGTAATTTTCACCATTTTGATAATCCTGCATAGAGTTGAAGGATTCCGACTTAGAAGAAGTGCAAATAATTTTATAAGTATGCGTCGTACACATCAGGGCGATCATCAGATTTTCGACAAATTCACGTTTTCGGTTGAAATAGTGACCTAAACAGCAAAAATTGATAAGTTGAAAAACTTATTGTAAATAATAATGCTTATTCTTGAGCCCTGTGCAAACAGATATTCTTTAAGTTTCAGATAAGAGCCGTAAAATAAAAGCGAGTGGGCGTCTTCAGAAGCTTTCTCGGCCGTAGTATACAGCCCCCTCAAGTTTGCGGAACAATACGCCTAGTCTATACGTGTTGAAAACTTGGCTGGTGTGTGAAATAAGTGTGAATATAGTACAAAGTTATTTTGATCTTCATGAACGTAAGATATTTTTATCAAAAACGCCTGGAGTTATCTCTAATAGTAGATAGCCATCTATTTGCTGTTTTTAAGAAATGTAAACTAATTGAGGAGAGGTGAGCCTTTGTACATATCAGAGGTACTTTGAATAATATATTAAGAAGTCAGAATGAAGAGATAATTGCACGTTTTAATGCTTATTTTTTTGTGTTTTTATTTTAAATTTTTAATACAATTTTATTTTCAAACCTTGGTCCTGATAAGCCAGAGGCTTGTCAGCAGGTGCCATCGTTATAGTGATCGGATATTTCAAATATGTGTTTTAATGTTACAAAGAGACATAGCTATTCATTTACAACCAATCCTTTATCCTTATTTTTACTTCTCTTTTTGTACTTCATGTTTTTTTTAACTCTTCTGGTATTTTATTAAAACGTTTAGGCACAATTACCGCAAAGGTATCATTACCCGATCTAGTATTTTTCAGTGGTACTATATACTTTCTACAAGTTCTTAACCTTTCAGAGTTCTGTATGGGACGGTTTTTTTGTAATTTTTTATTTGTTATTTTTATTATATTTATTATAATGTTAATATAGCTAATACTCTGCTAGATATATTATTGAGGTTTCCTGTGTATCGCCTTCCAGTAAATGCAATGGTTGTACTTACCAGCTGTATAACATTGGTAGTGAAATGCGCAATGTGGCTTCAGTTTCATGAATACCCCCTTGACTAAAATTATGTTTTTTCACCCGATAAAAATAATGAGTTAGAATATTTTTTTCGTCCTCTTCATCAGGTGAGGAGGACATCAAATAAAATTTACTGTTTATTTTTTTATCCTTATGCCATTCTCATTTTTTTTTGCCAGGTGCAATCATGTATATTACTTCATTATCCCCGTGGACAAGAGCACCGTGTATAATCTGCGGCGAACGAATCCCGGAGAGCAGTCAATAAAGGTAAAACTATTCTTTTTGCTCTCTTAAAGCAATGGGAGCTTCAAAGGCAAGATTTGCCGACCACTTCGATGACAGTTCGCTTTCTAAAAAGCGAGATAGCTTTCGGCTTTTTTTTTTGGTCCTCCCCTTCATCGCTAAAGGTGATCGTGAAATCGGAAACTATGCCTCTTCATTCTTCTTGGGACCTCTCCATTTTTTTTATTATTTTTCTTCTGAGCGCAAACCCAGACGCATGAATCATTCGCCCTTATCCGATGACCTGTCCGCGGGAGAAAAAAAAATAAAACCATCCCCTCACACTCTCCTTTCACAATCACCTTCGCATTCTGCAAAACTCACCCTCTCCTTCTCTCTCCCTCACTCAACCTGATCCTCTCTCTGCAATTTTTCCCGCCTCCCCGCTCGTCTATTGTTTTTATCTCTTTCCTGGCCACTGCATTGTTTGCGAGCTTAATTTTTGTCCCTGCCCCGTGAGATGTCACCTCTAGATTAAGGTGAAGGATACGGCTAGAGGCGAGCTAATGTTTTACGATCTCTTTTTCTCTGAAGTTTGAAATAACGAATTTGGTCGTCGTTTCCATCAGTCACTCGCTTATTGTCGTTCAAAATTCTGATATAAACACAAAAACTGAGATGGTCAGTTGCGCATCCTTCAGCGCCGATCAAATTCCTTGGAATTGCAATGTATTTGATTTAGTTGCATTAATTGTTAATTAAGTTGGTTTAAGTAGTTTTTTTAATATTTAAGTTAATTTGGTATATTTTAGAATGTTTATTTATTTGTGTTGAATTTGGTTCGATTGTTGTTTGTTGCGTATAGACGGACCGGACGTCATTAGTGAAGCACTGAACCAGGAGACAAGTCGCTTATTAATAAAACTTAACAGAATCCTTTCTCCTTGTTAACAATTTTGATGAGATGGAATTAATATTAGATTAATTTATTTGATTGTTATACATTCTTTTGTCCATTTTAGAATATTACTTCATTTCATTTTTAGTTGCATATATATCTCATCAATCAGTGAGAAATTAAGTGGAAAGTTAGCTCTCAGTTGTTCATACCTCAAGGAGGGCACTTTTTTTTACGAGTGGGAAGAATCTAAAGGAGAGGTAAATTCAATGAATTTAATGCCATTTTTGTCTAGTTTTTTTTTAATTTTACACCATTTTACTTTAAGATATATCGTTATTGAGTGAAAGAAATATTAGAAAGTTAGTTTTCGGTTGTTCATACCTCGAGGAGGAGATGTTTTTTTTACTAGAGGGAAGAATCTAAAGGAGAGATAAATTCAATGAAACTAATGTCATTTTTGTCCATTTTTTAATATTACTCCATTTTGCTTTAGAGAAATCGTCAATCAGCGAAAATTTGAGTGGAAAGTTAGTTTTCAATTGTTCATACCTCGAGGAGGAGATGTTTTTTTTACGCGTAGGAAGAATCTACAGGAAAGTTCACTTCAATGAAGTTAATATCATCTTGTGGTTGAACCAGTGGGAGAGAAAAGGCGTGAAGAAGTAATGCTAGGGTAAGAGTAATGAAAAACGAAGGATATAAGGTAGCATTCGATCTAATTCAGTGGGAAAGTAGGTTTGTGGGAAAAATACCAGAAAGCCAAAGTGGATATAAGGTACGCTAATATATATATGAGCTTGCTATTAAATATGGTGTTAAGAAAACGCCGCTTTGCTTCTCTTACTGCGTCTTCAAGGGAATGGCGTAGAATGACAATGGAGCTGTATAAATGGATGGGACACATCAGCGGTCGCCGAACATTTCGCCTCGAGCCCTGGGCATAAGATAATGTTCGACCAAACATGAGTCTTGGCCAAGATGCAAGAGTATCATTCGCGCCCTGAGACCATAGAAATAGCTAAAAGGCCAAATAACTTCAATTGGGGAGGATGGATATAACCAGAGCCGGGTATAGAAGTGGTCCCTGGCTCCTGCAAAAGCCCAACGACTAAATTTTCCCGAACACGATTCAAATGGGCCCAACGGTGAAGCAACGGACATCGATGTTATATCAGACCAAGCTAAAGCTCGTTCCTCGTTCTCACCTATTCTCTTGAAGACGCCTCCAGTGCGAGTGAAATGTTGAGTTTTTAAAAAATGAACGAAACACAGCACAGCCCGAAAGCATCCTTCAGAGTTTAGAACATTTAGTGGGGTGCTTTCAACTACTAATTTTAAATGAATTAATTATACCGTAAGTCTGTGGTTTAAACCTAAACACACGTGCTTAATTATCGATGACATTTACCAACAGATCTTTGTTTAATGACCGATGACCTAGACTTATTGGTACACCATTCGATAGTAAAATTCTTACTTTATAACGTATGTTAAAATCTTAATAGATAATCAAGCATGCATAAAATTGAGGTTCCTCCTCAAGCAAAAGCGCGTAGACGTGTGAGGAAGCGTTTACCAGCCGTGGTATACAGCTCCCTTAACCTTGTAAGGGAGGCAAAAAGTTACAAAATTTGACGAATGTTAATTTTCATGCTGGTTGAGTTTTCAGACAGGACTTATGACGTATCTATTATACTGGAGGTAATAAGGGGTGTAAGCAGTGATAATGGTAGGAAAGTTGCTCACGCAATGGAAGAACACAGCAAGAAAGGGATCTTCGGCCGTAAAAGCTTGTTTCCTTAACAATTTCGCGTACTGCATAAAGCACTCTCTTCTACACTGCCGTTTAGCCAAAAGACAATGACCGACAAAATCACACGTTTTGAGATTAGAGTTGATTTTGTTATAGTTTTTTTTATTTGCGCAAAGTATTGGAAATGGTGCTATGAGAACTGCATGTAAACATAATTCCACACTTTGTTTTTATTCTAGTTCCTCATGCACCGTGAAATAAGGAAACGTTGTGCCTTTTCATTCTATTAATTTTTTCACCTCTATTGCCTCTGGAGATTTGAGGTTTATAAAATATCATCTGAGTCACTTTGGTGGATATAATAAACTTGGAGAATATCATTAGTCAATTTTTTATTTTTAAACACTTTGTTGTGAGTTATCGCTTCTTAAAAACAGTTTTTCACGAAAATGCCATTTATATGAGAAACAAATATCCTATTTTTTTCTTACGTTTTTCCCATTCTCCCATTGAAAATAATAGAAATTAAGGTTCCACTTGCGATAAAATTAGCACGGATAAGTAACAATTTTTTGTTCACTTCATGTTGAAGACATGTTTCTCTATTCTTTCCCTGAAAATGCTTTAAATTTATACATCTATGTCCTTTCTCACTGGACCCGCGCTAAATTGAAACATTATTTTGCCTGCAGCTAAAGATTTAAAAGCAGCAACGTTATGGTATTAGCTTTAGCAAGGGTCGCATAGCAAGGGAAAAACCTTTAAACGTCGTTTTCCAACCTCAGTATAAGTTTAATTTAACGTCAATTTCCATTCGATATATCAGTCTCAGCACTCAATGGCCCCTATCCTTTTATCACCCATTCAACGCGGTCCTCTTTAATTTAGTTCTCTCGCTAAAAGGCTCTCAAGCAATAGTCATTAACGGTGGACTTGCCTATCCTTCCCCATCCGATCAGCTCTCAAACGTCTCGAAATGTATCGAAAACGAAAGCTCCCAACAATGAGGGCTCAATTGCTTTTAATGGCCCAGCTGCGGCTGGCAAATTATGATTTTAAGAGCGCGGCATTCTCCCTCGCTCTCCTTCTACCTCCGAAACACTTCAACCTGTCCTGTTAATCTATCCAGGTCGTAGTGGAGATAAATTCAGCAACGCAAGACGCCCTGAGTCGGCCGTATGGGAGAAGGGTTAAAGGTTTTTGAATGGAGAGATGCGGACGGCGAGATTGTTGTGGGTTATGGTTTGGAAAAGGGATATTGAAGGGATGACCGGAGGCAGGGATGAGCAGGCTCGGTTGGGAAAAGGGTTCCGTAGAGGTGTCAGGGTATGGCGTGTGCGCTTTGGGATAGACCCTGATGATTCCCTTTATCCGAGTGATCAGTAAAGAAGAGCGACTCGCCAACTCCAATATCGTTCTACTGTTTCGAAGGGCAGAAACTTTTTGGATGAGGAAAAATACGCCATAAACGGCATCTTTAATGGCCTGGGTACCGTGCGTTTTGCCAAAGCAAAAAATAATTCGTTGGCTTAAGATATGATAGGCATATCACCTTCCTTGGGTGTGTAAATGCTACATTGCGTCATATTTTTGCGTTGAACACTTAATAGTAAGTGGACGCGAAATATCAACATAACTGTATTTGGGCGTTGGCTGTGCGCAGACTTGAGATGTAGCGAATCAGTCAATGTTTATAGTAATTATTTTGATAGATGTGTAAGTTTTGAGCCCTAGGGTTGTAACACGTAATTCCTTCGTTATTGTTCTTCTACTTTGTGTTATGCCCCAGCTTGCTCGTCGGAAAAGAAAATACATGAAACGTAGTAGGTTTAGAGATACGGTTGCAATTTACTTAACAAAATGAAATATTCAATTTACAGACAATTTAAATTATGAAAAAATTACTTATATCCTAAGGTCATGACCAACTGTATATTCTAATTTACACACAAATTTGGCGTATGAGTAATTATTCCTTTTTTTTAAGTATATTGTCCAATTATTTGCCACACTTCTCCACTTAAACTTTTCACAACATCCAGTCACAAACTTAATTCTTGGCCAATTAAAAACCTCTTGTCTTATGGCTTCTTGTATCTTATATGAAAATAAAAGTTTATAGTTACAACCCAATTATTCGACGACACAGGTTGGCTTGTCCCTCTGTGGTCTGGAAAATCCTCTCAGCCTGCGTAGTGTTCGTCCTTGGCGGGCCCTCAGCTCTTGGGTCTCGTCCTGTTGTAACATCTCCCGTTCCTCTCCTTAATTCCAGCTCCTTTGTCAATTCTCCTTTTCTACGTGGGCTATGTCTCGCACGATGCCACACTCTGGAACTTTCCTCTGCCAAAACTTGCGTGCTCTCCTGGCACGACCGTACACTCCGACGGTTTTATCTACAAAAATCCCTGCGTGCTGTCCTGGCACGACCGTACACTCCGACGGTTTCCTCTACACTCTCCAGCTCCTTTTGTTGCCGACGCTCCCACTCCCTCGGTCTATTGTTTATTCTCAATTCACAATATGGTGGGCCCCTTATTGTTATAATAAGCCATGAGGTAGTTAAAGAAAAAATGGCGAGGCCAGCGTTATGTTACAGGGTGGACGATTTTTGGAATTTCACGTACAAAGTTGCAGGTGACCGAGATCTTGCTACACCTGATTTATGCAAAGCTAATTAGAAGTCGAGCAAGAGTGAGATGGCCAGAGCAGAGGGTGGCGGAGTGGTTAGTGTGAATGCGCTAAAGCATCATCATCCAGGGTTTGATCCCCGCCCGATTGCTTAGCCCGAGCGCCAGAGCTACCAGTAGACTAAGGGAGATCGCCTCTGTAAGTACTATTGTGCGCTTGAAGGGCACTAATTGTTCAAACCGCGTGTGCACAATTATTATTTACACCCGTTCTGAACTGTTGTTGTTTCAACTGAAAGTAAAACCGTTGTTGTGTTGTGTAATTTGTTATATTAACACCATTTAACAGCCCGTTATTTTTGTTACGCGAGGTAAGAAGTTTGGAAAAACGGAGACCGAACTGCCGAATTTGCGCTCTGGTGTTTAAATGAAGATGTGGCGTTAAAGCTGTAAGGGAAATAATATTTGTGGTATAGCTCAAAAATGCTTGCTGAATTATGATGACGAAAGATGTAAATTGGACAAGTTTTTCAATTAGGCAACTTGCAATCAGGTTATACAAAAGCGAAGAAGTAATGAAAAAGAATAAGAAAGCAAACCTCATTCGAGGATAAATACACACGCGAACTTAACTGTCACCAAAGATGGCAGCTCAAGCTGGATGAATATTTATTGGAAAGTGTGCAATGCATTTTGCATGGATCAATACATGAGTATAACATAAGCGACAGCGTGTTTTTAAGGGTTTGGAATTGTGGAGGGAGATAGACCCTATTTCCTAAAAAAAAGTGCCTGAAAAATTCCTAAAATAATTTAAATCAAATTATTTAATTTATATTAATATGAATTTAAAAAATTTTAACGCACAATAGGTGGTGAACGCAGGATAATGAGTAGTTATTGAAAAGTGAGCGATGCACTTTGCAGGAAGCAATGCATGAGTATGACAGAAATTATAGTGTTTTTTTAGAATTTGGCATTATGGAGTGAAATATCCCCTTTTACCCAATAAAAGTTTTTTTTACTATGCATTTTTTGACTTTTTTAGTTTTTTATCACTTGTAATGAAATTCTAACATTATAAGTTACATCTGCAGTTTTTGTCATGTGTCTGATCCCAATGCATATACATTTTCTATTCATTTTCGGAAATGTTAGTAATGCCTTTGTTTGAGTGAATGACCGGACCTAAGACAGAGTAATGTCGTGATCCGTTCTTAGATCAGGAGACGACTCCCTCATAGAGTATCAGGCCGCCCTCACTGATGGTTAATCTCATGGCACTAAGTTCTATTCTTCGGATCTCCAATATCAAGTCGTAGTCAACTAATTAGTGCCGGTATTGATTGATGGCTGTTGTGTCCTTGAGTGGGCTTATGAACAAAATTTCACAGCTACAAGTCATCGAAAAGTTTCTAAAAGTTTGGTTGAAACGATTGACCAAGACTAATTGGTGACTCTCAATTCAACCTTTTAATTATTAAAAGGGACCCACTTTTCTGAAGAAATTCGTACGCATGGGCTTGGCGTAATGGATGTAGGTATTCTTTACGTCCTCATTTTTCATAAGTGAATGTATTCAATTTTGTTGTAATGTGATAAAGCCGTACTGAAAATTTTCGCACTTGTAGAGTGCTGCTCTCTATTGATACTACAATGTAACATAGTTTTTCTACTGTCATCATCTTTCTTTTGGCGCTCACTCATGTTATCTTGTAAATAAAACCCAACCACCCTCTGTTGTATATAGTACTTGTTGTTTGCCAATTCTAATATGTGGCATCCAGCATGGTTTGAACTGTCATTCAGCAAAACCCTCATACCTGCCCAGTGTTTTCCAACACTAATGAAAGATGCTATCAATATTTTACGGGTGCAAAATTACATAGTGCAGTTCCATTCTATTGGAAATCATGTATAAAATTGAGAGTGAAGATTGGCCATAAACTTTGCCTTTGTGTGGAATTGGAAATTACTGTAGAACATTCGAACTTATGACTATGCTCCAAAAAGTAAACTTATTTCCCCTTTTTTACCCACACGTGAGCAACTTGGGGTAAATAAACTTGTGCAATACTGGGTACGTTGGCCAAACTGTACGTAAATTTGTCACTAGAATTAAGGAACATAAATAATGCTTTGTATCTAGTGATATTTCACCCATGCTTGCTAAGTGCCTTCAGGAGATTGACCATTCAAGTGACTTTGAACCGGAAATTTTACATGCACGGGGTAAAGGTCAAAATTTGGATTTTTTAGAGTAATATGAGATTATAAATGCTGGAAAGAAAAATTTTCATCTTGTTAACGATCTTACTTTTGAATTGATTTCGCAATTCATGTCAATAATCTTTTAGTATGTTGCCTGATCTGTTTACATCATTACCTCCGTCCTTGAGATTTTGTATATTTCCTCTCCCACCCCATTCAGTCAGTCACCTTGAAACACCTACCCCTAAAGCATAGAATGACCCCGCCCATCCTCCTAACGAACCAACCCTCTTTCCCCTTTCCCTCTATTTCACTTCCCACCCACTCTCCCACGGTTTAAGCATATTTGGACACTGAAACAAGAGATATGTACCTTGAAAATGTCATTGCATGTCGAAAGTAATTTGCCATGCTCTCGTCCAATCTAACCTGAATTATGGATTAGAGGTTTGGGGTGGCGCATGTAACAATAGATTTAAGCCTGCTTTAATCCTTCAAAAATGATTATTAGAAGCATGACTCTGAAAAATAGAATTGAACACTCATGCCCTTTATTTTTATATTTGAGATTGCTCCCAAAACAGCACTTGTATTCGTTCAAGGTAGTGAAATTATTTTATGTTATGAGTGATAATTTGCCAACTGTTTCTGGCAGCATTTTTAATTTTAATTTGAGAAGGGGCATGTTCAGTTAATCGTGCCAAACTTAACCATTTTTTAGCAATCATTTGTTTATATGGGTCCAAAAGTTTATAATGTGATTTCTGAGACTATAAAATATGCGAAAAGTTGTAAAATATTTCTACAGTTGGCCAAGTTTTCCATATTGGCCGAGGAAAATATTTTTTACATTTTTCTGAAATATTATATACAATTCTTTTCATAAACCTAATGCTACTTTGTAAAGTTTATGGCTCGATTATTATTGCATCATCAACTCAATTTCTTTGTTATGATGTATAAGATGATTATATTTAATACCATGTACCATATCATGTTATATGTTGGCAATGTATATGTTTTTGATGAGTGTTGTCTCAGCTCAGATATTCCTTAGAGGCAGCATAGTTTTCATGTAGATTACATGTAAATCCAACATTTCAACTAATTTCTGCTGAAAGCAATAAATTTAATTACTTTTTTAAACTATGGCCGGTAAAAATAAAGTGTGGAATGTACAAAGCCAGAAATCATTTCATGCTTCGCGTTTCCCAAAGTTTAGCCTGAAACTGCAACTTATATTAGGGTTAAGTTGCTGCATTACTGATGAATAGATGCGGACAGAATTTTATTAGATACTTTTATTGATAGTTTGACTCGCTGAGCATTTTGCCACCGCAAGGGAATCGCCGAAAGAAATCTATATCTCAACGTTGAAAATCCCTGCGCAAATGGCTTTTTCAGTTTGAAAAAGTATCCTGTGACCTTTCTACTCTCCCATTACCCTTTCCCTATCGCGACCTATTTCCTGACCCACCCCACAAAACACCCTCCTATTTTTTTTTCTATTTCGGTTTCGAAAGCAGCTAGGACCTCTATCCAGGTCCCATTTCTACGCATTTTCCCTCTTTCCTTGGAGAGAGAGAAAGAGAATTCAACCCGTCTCACCGTCTTAAAAGGACGCCCATAGGTCTCCTCTCACTCTTTCTCCCCCGATGTTAAGTTTACCGTGAGGATGAAAAACTACGAACCCCCGGGGGTTGAAATGGGAAAAATCTCCCCTCTTTTCCCTTCTCCGCCCGCCCGTTGCCAGTCTCCCGGCCCGGTCGGGGAAAAAAAGCTGCCGAACGTTAGACTGGATCCTTATTTTTTTCCTCTCGAATACTCACTATCCACCTTGTGTGTTCCTCGGAGCCCATATTCCGGAGCCCGCTGAGCTAAACTTTAATTTCAATACCGCTTTGCGGTGTAAGTTTTGCGTCACCAAAGAGACGATGCCTAGACTAAAGCGCGATATCGCCGAATCAAGTTGCACATATATCGCACTGCATCGCAAGTCGGATATCTACATCTGCATAATACCCTGCAAGCCGCCGCATGGGCGTGTGGCATGGGGTTTTTTGGTCGCCATCCGTGTAAAGATGTAAGTTTTTTGGAGATGAAATGGTGACATGTACTATAGGAGTGTATTTAGTGGAGCTCAATTTTTATTGTGGTCCCTTATTGTGCACGGAAAGAACGAGATTTTGTACCTATATGTTCAACAGTGTATCTCTCTTATTTTATCGCATCTGTCAGACCTAGAGATGTAGCGAGGAGTCATGATAATGTTCTCTGTGTCGCTCTGAAAAATATCAGTTCTGAATTTCTCATGCAACCTAAACGTAGCGTGTAGCGTACGAGTCACTAGGGGCTCCCACCATTATCCCTCTAAAAGTTGTGAGAGACTATATGTACGCTCGTAGCAGTTTTTAACGAAACGCGCTGCTTTCCTTTGTATTTTATTATTTTTTTGTTTCTTGTTGTATCAAGTATCAAGTTGCGTAGCATTGCATCGCAATTCGGATATCTGTCATGCAAATGGTCAGGGCAGAACGTGGGGCTTACGGAGCCCTGGTTTTTTTTTAAACACTTCGAATGATTACGAGCACGTAACTAAGGAGTCACGTGGTACAATCACGAAGGGTTCGAGAATTTTATACGCTCATACCTCTCGTAATAATCCACGCAGCCCTCTCTATCGAGTTTTCCTCATAGAAGTATTGTCGATAGGGTTATAAATTGCGATTTGAGACACTTTATAAAATATTTCAGATACTTAAGTTTCAAATTCGTGTGGGAAAAACTAACCGAAATCTCCGACAATTTAAATCAAGGGAAATGGAGCTCTACGGCCTCTCAAGAGAGCAAAAATAAATAAGTCTCCAATGGCCGTAAAAAATGGCACCACTCGTCAAACATGCAACAAACAACACTTACTGTGTTGGTTTGCGGGAAAGGTGATTCCACAGCAGGGACCAACCACAGCCTCTCCACCAGAATACCCTCCTGTGATGGTTTACGGGAATGTTACTTCCTCGCCAGTGACCATCACAGACGCACACACACTCAACCTAATTGGGATCCTTTTCAAGGGCTAATGGGACCCTACTAAGGATGCCTGGTTATTACCACAATCACACTCACAAGCACTCAAATCACTCACTCACACACAAAAACGGGCCCAACTTCTGGAAGAAATCGCTCAAAAAGAGCGTGGTCAAAATATAAACACAAAAACAAACGAGGGTGAGCGACGGATACGCGTATTTCGGCCACAAGGTGGCCCTCTTCAGCGAGCTGAAGGGAAAAGCACTTGCGACACGAGGTTGTAAGTGAACAAAGGGGAGGACAGCCTGGAAGTGGCGAGTGGTGCCATTTGTTACGGCTATTGGAGACTCATTTATTTTTGCTATCTCCAACTATTTGTTTATTTATACCACCTAACTCCTTGGTTACGCAATCGAAATCATTCCGAGCGGATTCAATCACACCCACCCGGGCAACTATAGTTTGTGGGCCGAAAAAATGTGGTGATATGGCATGAGGAAGGCCCGGCAACTTTGCAAGTTTCGGCAAGCTATTATAAAAAAGGTAGTTAAAGGCGAAAGATTTTTACAAAGTAACTAAGTAGAGATTTCTTCTTATCATAAGGCCATTGCTTAACAGGTTGGATGCGATGGTTTTTTTTTGTTCTACCAACTTTGACATACGAACAGATTTTCCGTCTGAGACTAATTGTAGGACTGTCATAAGGAATGAAGTGTCATAACATTAGCATTTATCATTACAGAAGACTAATATTTGAAAGATCGTCATTCCTCATTGTTGTCTTTCTATGTGCCAAATATCGTGAAAATCGGAGATGGTCGAGCCACGACCTTTGGTTCGCGTGGAATCGTCCAGCACAGTCCTAAGAGACTGAAAGACTTAATGTAGAACTTAAGTTACTTACAACTTGAATATGGATACTTTATAGTGCGTTTTATAAACAACGATGAAATCAAGTAGGATTTCCCAAGCTAGTTTTACTGTAATTCAGCCTTGCAAGTGGAGATTTTAACGTGGGCTCTTATGACAGTTGACCAGATTACAGCAGAAAAACGTCAATTTAAACGAAAAAACATTTTTAAGTTCCTTATAAAAAAAACTATACCAGAAGCAAGAAGTCCTATTAAAGCGAATAAAAAGAAAACTGAGGCTTCTTACCCGCAATTTAAAAAATAGAGTTACTTGAGAAGTAGTAAATGCTATATCCAGTATGCCTGATCTTGGGATATCGATAAGTTGATAATCGAGTAGTTCTACCAATACAAGTCTAAGTCCGAATTCTTGTAACAGCAGCAGACGTACTTCATTCATAAACAGTACCTTCACTGGGAGTAATGGTTGATGCTACTCCAGGACGAATTAATCAAACAAGTTTTTTTCCAGTATGCCAGATTATGGGATATCGAATGTTGTGGCAACGGGATACATCATATAGTGATGAAACATAATTAAGATAGAATGTGAAGTTTAATGCGATGTGATAATAAGACACACGATGTAACTGGACGCATGAGAAAAGCTGTATTTTCCTGAATGTAACCTGACTTGGAGTCAAGGGAGATCTCCATTGACTGGAAGGGAAATTGAGGAAAAATCTCTTTTCTTTCATTTTTATGTAGTTTTAATTTTCGGTGAAACTGAAACCGTGTAATGCATGTTACTCAACCAAATCATCAGCTGGCTTCGTCAGGTCATGCACGCGCTTTAAAAAAATGCTCTCAATAACCAAAAGCAAGACTTTGCCATTACACGGCAATGTGACGAGCAATACGATGCGATATTTGCGATGGAATGTACGATATGCGTTACAATGCGATGCATGACAAAGAGGTTACGCTTGATACGATGCAGTCCGATTAAAACTTGTAAAATAACGTCTTTAAAGTATTAAATAGTGTACATATTTTGTTACGATTTGTTTATATTTTTTTAATTTTAAATTTTATTTTATTTTTAATTTTAAAAATTTAATTTAACTGCCAGTTTAATCTCCTTCATCGTGTTAAATCAATTAATATAAATTCTCAAAGAAACATTAATAAAGAAATCACAGTTCAGTTCGATATGTCTACGATGTCGATTATCTCAGCCTTCGTATGGCTGTATCACAGGGCCCTAACGTGGAGACTGCTTCCATCTTAAGTTTGCTCCACTCTCTTTTTCTCCAGCGACCCCCATCGTTTACACAAAACCCGGGCCTCCGCTACGATGAAACTTTCCTCCCTTTTCCACCCTCGCGAATCCTCGTTTCCTCCCTGCAATATTCCGACCCGCAGAGAAAGAGAGCATACGGATGAGAATACCTGCAATGGAGTCTCCCCACGGGATTTCTCTCAAAGGGTGATTTTTTTGTTCAAGATCAGGTTTACGCATGGTGTCCTTCCTCCGCGTTTTTCCGATGTTGCAAGGGAACGCAAGATATTGAGTCGCAAGTTGGAATTAACGGATGGTTTGGCGTGAGAAAGGCGAGCGGTTTTCGAGCGTCTTCTCTTGAAAGTTTACTGTCAATACTTGATTGCAATAACAAAAGACTTGATAGCCTGCTGAGCGAAATATTTTAATCAAGCGTCTTAGAAATGAATTTTCTGTCTTTATCGGGCTGTGTACCTCGGCTGAAAATGGCCTTTTAGTTCTCGGTTCTGCCACAGCCTAGGAAAGAACTTCGCCATCCGTTCCATTTCCCGCCCCGAAAAACAGCGCCACTTATAGCACATTGGAGAATGCATTGCAAGGGTTCAGAGGAATGTTTACAGTGACGCTATATTACACAATTTTCAAGATTCATAGGATCCTTCGCAGAGATGAAGGAATGCTAAGCACAATAAGTGCAAATATTTTTAGAAATATTCGTCGTGCTAGTCAGTGCGGTCTCCTGGTTTTTTCACAAATTCACTCTTCTTCCACGGTTCTAAGAGTTATTTATAAAGTTGAAAGCGAAAAGTAATTCTATAAAGCAATAAAGTATTGTAAATATTAATTATTATTCCAGAAACATGTACAAACAGATTTAGTTAAAATAGCAAAGCAAAATAATGAGGAGAAATAATTGATAGTATTCGAAACAATGATGAATAAAAAATGACAGTACCAATCATGTTTGAATCCACAGAGTGGCTCAACTAGTTTCAACACTACTGCGTCATCTTCAGGTACACAGTAGCGTTGAAACTAGTTTTACCATTGAAGAGCTCTGTGGATTTACACAAAGTTGGTATTGTCATCATTTATTCAATAATGGAATTCCACAAGGTTACGCCTGAAAGGATTGAATTCCTGAAAACAAGCTGTTACGAAAAATTTGCGGGTCTACGAACGAACAAGGAAGGTGGAGAAGAAAGTACTATAAGGAAATAAGGGACCTTTTCAAGAAGACAGACATCATATGTGAGATGGGCAGGACGCTTGTTAAGAATAGAGGACGGGTGTGTGATGAAGGAGGTTTTGAGAGGAAAGCCAGAAGGAAGAGAACCCCGGGGAAGATCACGACAGAGACGGTGGAACCAAGTAAAGATGGATTTGGAGAGGGTTGGAGCTGCAGAGGAGGATGCGATGGCCCGAAAGAGATATGTTGGTTCGACTGAATATCAACTTGGATACAAATTAAAGCACTGAGACGTCTGCGGAAGCCATGGTTTACAGCCCTCTTAAGTTTGTCATTCGCATAGGTACGCCCTATCGAATGTTTGAGTTTTGTTTCCGAAGCATTCCCAAGAGCCATAATTTTTATTTAAAACCCTCAGCCGACGTGAACAATGACCTCTGAAGAATTCAGTTCCTTCAGTTCAGAAGAGTTTGGAATAATTTTACTTCAAGTTCGATGACACTCGGAATGTTAAGCTCCGAGCGGATGTCTTCATTTCGTTTATGGGTTCAGAGAGTACAACCTGCCTAGAAAGTTAAGGATATAATTTCGTTTTATCTGCCGCTAACTGCAAGCCATATCGAAGACTTTAAATTTTCATAGTTTGGTAAAAAATTTACATAACCCTTGTGAGAAGCTCTGTTTCTAGTGTATTTTATATTCATCATTCAAGCTGTTTTAATCTGTAAAAATATATTTTGATGCTGTCTCAGAAATGAATGTGGGAGAAATGACAGTTTAGATGCGCGAGGCCATCCATCAGGTCTATTCCCTTAATCGTTGACAAGTTTTACAATTGAGAATGAACTCCACTTTCTCAGGCGAGATATTGTAGATCAGCATAATGAATAATGAAGCTCAAACGATTTCGTACTGTCTACTAATTTTTTATTTCACCTCTTGCTACACGTGTTTCGACTGAACAGCAGTCATCATCAGGTAAGACACACGTGTAGCAAGAGACAAGAAACGCGTGTAGCAAGAGGTGAAATAAAAATTAGTGGACAGTACGAAATCGTTTGAGCTTCATTACTTTACAATTGAGAGTTTTATATTTTTTTTGTCCTTGATTTATTCCTTGAGAAATAGAAATTAATTCTAGTAATATATGCACTGTGCTTTACAAGTTATCTTGGGAAATAGTCAATAAAACTATCGCGTGTGCGTATATTAAACTGCAGACAAGGCATTAATTTATCACGAATTGTGCAATTAGTCAATATTTGATTTCGTCAGCTTCATGAATATTTACGCTCATATTATGATATTTTAGGGAAATGAATGTGAAAAACCGTGGTCATAAATTATCATACGATTAGGGTCTATCAGATTTTTAGCAAGAGTTTTATTTTCACAGCCCGCAGCTCAATTGCTTTACTGTACGTGTCTCGAGCTTAAAATGACGGTGATGGCTGCAGAAAAGTTATTTCGCCAGCATTTTTGCATGGGAAATTTTTGAAAGTTTCAACTTCGTGGAATGCGAGCATCTGTCATGCTATGTTTAAGATTGCATTGGAGAAATTCCTCTTGATCCAGCATGTATCTCTTCCTAGTTTTTGAGATATCCAGAGGTAATTAGGATCCGGGAGATGCCTAATCTCATCATTGTTTTAAGAACTGTGATCAAATATTACTGTTTACAAAAACCTAATATAGAATATTTTAATAAATAATAATTTATTTCCACTTGACGTGATCAAGAATTACATAACCACTAAGCACAGTAGTTATAGGAGCTTTAGGTAACCCCTAAGGCGTATGCTTGTTGTCGGGGGCACCTTCAAGACAAAGAAGTAATACACATAACAAAAGAATCGATAAAGATATAACTGTATGAAAATTAATACAGAAAATATTTTAAATACGAGCTTAACGAAATGAGTTTACGACGATTTGCTTAACTGTTTGCGCTACTTTTTTTAATTCAACAACCGGGGCTTAACTGGTTAATGAAAGGTTTAATAATGATTGTAGATTTAAGGTAGTCCGAGCGAGATAGTTCCCTAGCCATAATAGAGACTATATTCGAGCTATACGTTTTAATTTCACCAGCTTTAGGAAGCTTTAATTAAATATTGTATCATTAATGGTACAATAATATATTTTTATATGACTGAAATTCTTAGCTTACCTAACAAGTAACCCACTTCAAAACCTCATTGGCAGCCATTATGGTCTCTTAAACTCATTAGTCGTCCCAAATCACATTGATTTCGCTTTTAAGGTAGTGCGAGCGAGATAGTTACCTAATCATAAAAATACCATTTTCGTTATATTTTATTTTCACCAGCTGTGAGATACGCGAATTAAATATTGCATTATTAATGGTGCAATAATGTAGTTTTATATGACAGAAATGGTAAGTAATCAAATGAAATTATCTAAATAAGTCTTTAACCTGACTCATTTTTTTCGCGCGGCGTGTTCGAAACTCCTTCAAAACGGAAGGTTCTTTGTTATACCCAATATCCTGTTGCGGTGACAACGTGATTAATTTTCAAAAATAGTTGAGAAAGCATACAAACAACACGCTGTTACTGTTCACGACATCTAAGTGTTAGAAAATCTTCATTTTGTAAATAATGCCCCTCTGGAGTGCATACACGTACCATTTCCTATGTAAAAGGGCTGGTATTTTTTGGCAAACATAATAGGCAAAAGTAATATGGTAATTGGTTGAATTTTTGGTGTCATTAGAAGGGTGAGATATTTTTCTCTAAAATGAGAATAAATTCATGGATTTCTGGGTAAAATGATATTTCGCTCTAACTACCTTAATTGGTTGTGGGAATCAATGGACACAAACTAGAGATATAAAAGAGAAATTATCACAAGAATTTTAATCGTTAAAAAAATGTAATTGCCATGCTTCTATTTTTTTTAACAATTTACGTAATATTGGTAGAAAAATCACAACAGGCCTATCACAAGCTTTCAACTTTATTTTTCTCTATCCGGATATCACGGTTACTTGCCTTTTAAGCATTTTTCTCTAGTTTTAATATAATCATCCGCAGTTGAGATAAGTATTAGGCTCTCATATATATGTCCAAACTGATTTGCCTTAGCAAGGCTATGTGAGCAGTCGGAAAGGGCGTCAAATGCAAATGCTGCTCATGTTTCTGTATTTGTCAGAGATTATCTCACATACCGCTGCCAGAGTCATTTCTTATCCCGCGAACGAAACTTATTTTAACCGTTTAATATCAACGATACCTCCGCCGTCTTTTTGCTGGAACTTTTAATTAATCCCTGAGGTTATTAGTTAAAATCGTAGGTTCTGAAAAATATGGCTTGGGTGTTTATTTTTTCCCGCGCTTCCCCGTGTGCATTTATGCCTTCATTTTTTTCTATTCCCGACCAAGGGAGAAGGAGATTAATGCATTTAAAACATGGCGTTCGCGCCGGGCCATAAATCATTCGACGAGCAATGTATAACCCTGGAGCAGTCGACCCTCCCTCCCGACTCTTGATATTTTTCATTTTCGCCGTTCCGTGCACCCTTGGCGTGGAGAGAGAGAGAGAGCTACTTACGGAATCGACGCGACGATTCCATTCAATGAACCGAAACGTGTTCACCACTTCCATACCACTTGATTGGAGTTTCTATATTTTTCATCATTGGTTGTTCAATCCTAAGATTGCTTGATTCCAGACCTCCACCCTTCCATATCTAATGCTAGTTCCCTTACCTCCTGGCATCTCTTCCTATGTACTTTCCTGTTCATTTGTACCAAGAAATTAATCCTGGGTCTTTTCCTCTGGGGACTTTTCCCTATATTTAACTTTCAACCACGTTCTTCACTAACCCATTGTGTCTCAGGATATGCCCAATCCATCTGGTTCTTCTTTTCTGTATGGTTACTCTTCTGTGCACTTCATCATTACTTATTTTGTCCGTCCATTATATCTTCAGCATCCCCCTCCAGCACCAGGTTTCGAAGGTTTCCAGTCTTTTCTGGGCAGCTTATCCAATAGGCCATTTTTCCGATAGAGAGCTACGCTCCACACGCATACTGTTTTCACATACTGTTTCCTGGTTTACAGTCCTATCTTCTATGAGCATAGCAGTTGTCTTTTTCGTCTATATTGTTATTTTTAGTAGAACAGCAAGGTTTTCAGTTGAGGTAAATAAAGTATATTTCTTATAACCGAAATTTTTTCAAGTGACTTTGTATCTTCAGGGAATTAGGACAAAGAATGGCTTAGGTTTGTAGGGCAAAAACGCGAGGTTGGTCATTAAAGATGGAGTGTACCAACTTGAACAAGTAGAGAATTTTGATTACTTAGGCAGTGCTCCAGAAGAAAATGGGCATAGGAGCAAAGAGATGAGGAGAATAGCCTTAGTTTAGGAGGCGTTAAGTAATAGAAGGGAGCAGATGACGGGGACCTTGGCTAAGGATGTGAAGAAGAGTCTGTCGAAGAGCTGGTTATGGAGCGTGGCGTTGTGTTGGTAGAAATGTGGACCCTCAGAAAGGAGGACGAGAATAGGCTGCAGGCCTAACATACGAGTGTTTTTGTATATATTAAGAATCATGCCAATGTATTTGATATCGTATTTTATTTTCATATTATTTATTAGTTGATGTGCCTGGCTGCTTTGATTTTGTACTATTTATGGTATAGGTATCAGTTATTCATCTCAGTGATAGCCATGAAGAAAATTCAAATAGATCAAATAAATATGTAATACTCACCTACATTCAACCTTTCAATCGTTTCACACTTTAAAATGGATATCATTGTCGAAAAGAGCAGTTTTAAATATATGAAATAAATTTCTTGTCGAGCAAACATAATAAAAAATTGTATTTTTTCCCTGCGTTCCACTCATCAGTCCATCTTTAGGAGATGGAGTTACTGATTTATTCTAAGTAAACTTAACTAATCCTAGCGTCACTCCCCAATAGTTTTTCCTTTGCCCTTCCTTTTCACAGCTTGTATGCTGACACCGCCTGCCGCATCCCTCAGTGTGATGCTCGTTCATGGGGATAAAGATGATTTAGGGTTTTAGGATGTGAATTTCACCCGCCCTTCCCTTTCCTCAACAACCATCTATTCAAGTCTTCGAGGACAAAATAATTTTCATTCGTCCGAAAATAGCTCCGGTGTATTCAGCCCCTCTTGACTGATGGCATTCTCACTTTATCCCCCAAGCGGGTAAAATTTCTCAATTTCCACAAGCCAATCTTTCATCAGGTGATCCACCAAACGGCGTGGATGAAAAGAAGAGAGAAAATTAAGTTTAGTGTTTCGTTTGGAGCGTATTTAACTAGTTTTTCGGGTTCTCTTGGTGCCTATGTTCCATTATTTTCCCGCCAACTGCACTGCGATACCAAGTCGTGGTAGAAAATGCCAATGAAATACTCTTTCAAGAAGAAATCTCCCAATTATTTATCTGCCTTAGGGTTAAAATATGATATGTGATGGTAGGTATATCGCACATTCAAATTAAAGGCTTTTGAAATTTATCTGAACTCCTAACCATGAGCAACTGCCTGTATTCTGTGAAGTATGAACTTCTGCATCAGCAATCATTGGGACTACTTAGGAACCCGAAAGCCTCGAGTTATGGGGGCTGTCTAACACTTCCGAAAACGCTTCTGCAGTTGTCTACGCCCTTTAACTCAACGACTCTCCTTTGTCGTTTAAAGTTGATCTGTCAGCGCAGGCGTCTGGAATGAGGATTAATAGTTACGATAAGTGTCGTAACTTTTCGCTTTTTTCTACATAACTGTTAAGACCGCAGAAGAAACGTGATTTTTTTTAATAAGCAGACGATTGCCATAACGCTTACGACGTATATTTCTGAATATCTTTACACTTATTGTGAAGGTAATCGCTCATCTCTACGAAGGATTGGAAATTGTTGAATATTGCGTATTATAACGTCACTGTAGACATTATTCTGAACCCTTTCTACACATTTTCCTCGTGACTTCAGTGATGCTATTGTCAATGTCGCGGAATCGAGGAGAAGACGAAGATCTGTTCCTAGGCTGCGACCGAAGCCAGAACTAAAAGGGCGTTCTCGGCCGGAGTACATAGCCCCCTCAATGTGTCGTTCCTGGGTTTGTGCATTTACTCATGAAAAACAAATTTATTTCATTTGTCCACCATTTTATATTACTGTTCCAATTTTTTAATTATCATTATTTTTTTTGGTAACATTCTCTGTCTCGACAGTCTCGTGGGTTGGCAGGCATCAGGAGGGTCGATCCAAAGGGGTTGGATACCACAATCTCTCGACCCCTATCCCCGCCGCCGAAAAGCCTCGTCCGCCCGGATCGGGGGTTGTCCATGTTAAGTGTACTGTTGTCTCCAAATTTCCTCGTTGAAATTTCCTTCTTCCATTATTAAGATGTTAGGTACTTTATCCTCATGTGTCTTGAAAACATTTTTTCTGCATGTGTTTGTACATTATATTTTTCTTCGGCTTAAGGTCTTTCCTTAGAAGACATGACATACCTAGGTTGTTTATCACCTCAGGTGGGTATTCTCTGAAGTGATTGGTAGGTTTTTGAACAGATTATTTTCCCTTATCCTGACATCCTGGACAGATAACCATGGACGCACGACTAAGCGTCGACTTTAAAAATGTAAAAACCATTACAAGGGGAAAAAATTGCCAACCAAGACTCATTCGATTAGACGTTGAGACAATTGTGAAACCGAAATACACCACGGATTACAGCTCAAACGCCACTGCTCGGAAACAACCGATCAGGGCTTACCTAGGCGTACCAGAGTCAAATAAAAAGTGGGGAAAATCGTGCAAAATTTGAATTATGAATCAAGAAAGAAGAAATCCAGACCTGAAGCTGAAGAAAAACTGCCGTCGAGTGAGATCTTCAAAGAGGCTGAAACGAGGGTCGTGGTTCATTGAGTGCATATTTTATTATTTTTTATAAATAAGTCAGAAATATAATTATTTAACTGCGTTCAAATTGAGTGCATCTGTTCATTCGTAGAAACTGTGATGACTGCAATAGTATATTAAATAAGACCATAATATTTTGTAATGTTTTCCCTTCATTTACGAACCCTAATTATTGGTTCTCCTCCGCATAATGTCGGTGGCTGCGGGACATGATCTGGACTCGTCTCTATGCAAGGTCCCAAATCGCACCCGGTGTCTTTTGCAAACCGCGTCGCTTCGTTCTCATTCCCTTTTCGTCGGGAAGTCTTTTATCTTGTTCCTCCCCTTCCTCATCATCATCTCCCCGTCATCAACTACCACCGCACCTTCGCTTGAGTCTTTTTTTCACCTGCCGCCCCAAACCACCCTCCAGCCACTCCACAGCCTCTTCGAAGACTGCGATACGCTCCGAGCGTCTGTATACCGCTACCCATCTTGCAACGGTTACCCACCTTGCTATGAGAGCTAAGGAACTCTCTATTTACGTGTAACATTTGAATATCAAAATTAAGGATCGTTAGAAATCATTTTAAGGTAGTGCGAGGAATAAATGCGATAAAGAACAAAAATGGAGAGATCACGTGGAACGAGAGCAGTATCAGTGACTGCTGGAGGGAGTATTTTGAAGAATTGTACAATAATATTGCAGGCGCTGAGGATGAGCCTTGTGAAGTGGTATGTGAGAATGGTATGATGGAAAAGGGTATCAGTGAGGAGGAGGTCACAACGGCTGTGAGAATATTGAAAAATGGGAAGGCTGCAGGCATAGATGGGATATCCAGTGAAATGTTGATGTGTGGGTGTAAATTACTAATTTGTAGACTGCGTGAACTATACAATTTATGCCTACAGGTTCCTGTTGTTCCAGCGGAATGGAAGAATGCTATCATCGTTCCGTTGTACAAAGGGAAGGGAGGAAAGACTGAATGTAATAATTATCGCGCCCTTAGTTTGTTGAGTATCCCGGGAAAAAAGTTCATTAAAATATTAATCGAAAGAGTGAGGAATATTACTTCCGACAGAAAATGGGGTGTGCAGTGTGGGTTTATGCCTGGGAGAGGATGTAGCGACCAGTTTTTTGCACTTCAGCAAGTGATAGAAAAATGTATGAGTGTCCGAAAAAATGTGTACTGTCCGTTTGTCGATTTAGAGAAGGCATATGACAGAGTAAATAGAAAGAAGTTGTGGAAGGTTTTGAGAGACTATGGAGTGAATAGGCAGTTATTGAATGTTATGATGGCGATGTATGTGAATAGTAAGGCAAGTGTAAGAGTTAACGGGGCTCTGAGTGATTGGTTTGTAATAAATCGGGGTGTAAAACAAGGATGCATAATGTCTCAATGGCTGTTTAATGTATTTATGGATAAATGTGTTGGAGACGCATGTAGTGAAAACGACGGTGTTTTGATTGGAAATGTAAACCTGTCAGTTCTTCTACATGCGGATGTTGCTGTTTTAATCTCAGACAGTCAACGGGGATAACAGAAGCTCCTATGTAAGTTTTGTGAATGAACAGAGAGAATGGAATGGAAGGTAAATGCGTGCAAGACTAAAGTAGTAGTTTTTGATAAGGAGAATGGGGAGAATAACTGTATGCTGAGGGCGAATGGTGAAATAATTGAACAGGTGGATGATTTTGTGTACTTAAGGTAAGATGTATGCGAAAGATGGAAGAATAGATGAGAAGATAAAGAGTCGTGCTAATGTTGGAGGGAAAGTGGTAGGTAGCATGAGGAGCATATCAAGCAATGAGTGCTTGTCTAAGGAAGCGAAAATTGTCGTGTACAAAAGTGTACTTCTTCCCACTTTGCTATATGGTAGTGAAACATGGGTATATCAGGATAGACATAAGAGTAGACTAAACGCCGTGGGTATGAGTTATTTGAGGAGTATTTGCGGCAAAAGTAGGATAGATAGGGTCAGGAATGAGTGGGTTATGAATGAATGTGGGTTATATGCTCCCGTAATGGACGTGTATGAAAGGAGTGTGATTCGTTGGTTTGGCCGTGTTGAGAGAATGGATGAGAGTCGAATAACTAAACATATATGAGAGTAGAATGAATGCTGTGAGAGGTAGAGGTAGGCCGAGAGAGTTGTGGTTGAATGTGGTTGAGGAAATTCTTAGGAGGAGGAATATTAGGAGTTTTAAAAACAGAAGGGCGTGTATGAAACTGTATGGGGGTAAATGAGGCAAAAGAGGTTTGAAAGGATAGGTGAGTATGGAGGAAATTATTGAAGCAAAGTTAGGTGTCCAATTATGTTTTAATGTGTGAAACATTTTGAATGTGCCTACCCCGAAAGGCAACGGCGTGATGGGTATGTATGTATGTATAATCAACCAACATTGATATAGAGCGTAGCGCTGTGTGGTGCAGAAACGTGGAACCTCAGAAAGGAGGACGAGATTTGGCTGCAGGCATTTGAAATGTGGGTGTGGAGAGGGTGAGGTGCACAGAGAGGAAGACTAACTACGAAGAGCTCGAGATGATGGAGGAATGGAAACTTTTGAATGAAACTCTAGATCTGCAGAGTAGGTGGCTGAAGAATGCAATAAGGGGCGAAGGGTTACTCAAGAATGTGATAGGGGAAAGGATGTTGGGTAAGTGGGGAAGGGGGAGAAGGAGAATGGGTTTCATGGATCGGATGAAGAAGGGCACATCGTATGCTGAGGCAAAAAAGGGTATACTAGAGATAGATAGGCCCTGGAAAATGTTGAAAACAGAGAAGAGATTCTCTGGCATTCAGAAATACCTACCTTAACCGGTAGAATACTTAAAAAAATAACCAACTAAAGAGTATCTATGCTTATTGCGCGAGTATAGATATCAGGCGCTTATTTTCTTGCATTATTTAGCCCAAATAAATGTTAAAAACACCTGTCTCTCCACTCTTAGTGAGAGAAAATATTACAATTACTCTTTAGGGAAGTATATATAACTAAAGCAACTCATATAAAATAAAATTTATGAAATTAGGTGTCAGTAAAAAAGCTTGCCGACTTTTGACCGGAAAAAGGGCTCGCCAGACCACTGTGTTACGAAATCACATTGCGATGTTATTATTTTTGTAAAAATGTACTTACAAGGGTTAACCTAAAAGTTAAACCCCCCTTTTTTCTCAAAAACTATTCTATGGACTTCTTTAAATCCCTCGCCGTATTTAAGATATTATATCTTCTAAGGCAAAGGGGTTAGCTGATAAGTTCGGGAGTAACATTCGCTGGTACCCCAACCAATGTCAGGTGATTTGTGGAAAACATTTCTTTTAACCCTGCACTCGGCCAACAAGTTGTCTTGGGTGCATTGGTCCACAAAGCGTTCGTTTATCCCGCTATAATTCCAATTTAACTTTTCCTTAGTTAGACTATACTGATCAATCTGACCGTCATTTGTTTCAACACTCTAAGAAGCGCAAACAGTGCCAACTATTGATTTAAGGTTATAGTTGAGACTCGTCGGAATACCATAGATTTCTAAGATATTTGCAAGTAATCGTTGCTAAATGTTATGCGAATGTCTTAGAGCTTCAACTACTTAATGTTTTAGACTTAAGTATCCAAATGTTTCAACTTTTGATATAGTTTTTCAATGATATCATAGAGTTTTTGTCGATTTTTATTCAGTTTTTTGAACATAACGTACGTGGTTTACCCAAAAAGGAATGCCCCAAATTTTTTCTTCAAATATTTAATGTTACACATTTATAAGAATGACGTTTTATCAACTCATACAATTTTTCCACATTAATCCCTTCAAGTTCTATTGCCTTCCTCCGGTACTTGGGCGTGAATTCCCTCTGAGTACCATTCCTTGCTCTGGTTATGGATCCAGTTTTTTAGTTCGCTAATCACCTCTTCGACGTTTAAAGTAGTGGTGTGAATAAGTTATTAGCTTCATGATTCAAAATAGATTAGAGAAGAAGAGAAATTATGAAGCAGTTTACATTTTTTCACGTGCTATATTTTGTGCCAGACTAGTATTTACGTAGTATTTACGAGCCCAATGTTAGATAGCAGTTAGTCCTTTGATGTTCGGTATTAGAATCCGTGCCTCGGATGATACATTAACTCGGTATATCGGATCTCATATGTGGACCCCTGAAGTCAAGGGGTCTAAGTGACATTTAAAAAAAATAAGTTAGGTACAGGAATGGGATGTGAAAACATAAATATTTTAGGTGGTAAAGGGATCCAAGTGATTTTCATGACCGGTGACGCTATCAAGAGTAATGCCTCTTAACTACTTAGTGGGTTGTAGTAAACATTTTCAACTTTCGACTTAAGTTTTCTCAAAACAACGATTTTGTTACTTAGACCCCTTGACTTCTGGGGTCCTCATATGTTCAAGTCAACTGTCTATCACATTGCAGTACATAAATGGTCTTATGCTCCACGCATACCACATTAATTTCGCATATTTGAATGTTTTTTAGATCTAAACGTGGAACTCTTCGGCAAGTTATCGCAAAGCCTTACCGTGTAACCTTTCTAATGCTCCATGACAAATGTTTTGCTCTCCGTTACGTATTTGATCAGTAGTTATACCACACCTCTCATGACGTTGCGGATCGTATAATATCGCACACCGATACGAATATGCTATATAGCAGTGGATACATCGCATTACTTCATTAATCGATATCATAGAACTTTACATAAATAGTTTGATTTCTAACTTTCCTGAGCCTATGTACGTTTTAGGAATGCAACGGCCCCCCACATAACATTACGTATCGAACGATATGGCAATTAAATATCTCTCTAATGTCGTATATTGAAGTGCATTTATCTTAATATCGCTCAGACTTCGTTTCCCCAGTACATCCCCTTCAACAATAAATTTCCAGGCGTTCTCAATCTTCCTGTCGCCTCAGGTTTCATTTCTTATCTTTCCTCTTTTTCCCGAGAATTATTTGCCCACCCCTTATCCACCCTCTTCGTGAGAGTATGGGGACAGGGGTTGAGGATCAAGGTGGCGGGACAATTTTTTCGGCTCAGCTGAGTTGGAACCTCTTTCTTTTTCCGTGGCGACTGTTTGAGTTTTTCAGTCTCTGGTGAATTCCTAAACCTCATTCGGAATCTCTCCCCAAAATTACACCATCTGTATGTGCCAGAGTTTGAGAAGAGATGTGTTTGGAAAGGGAGCCGATGGGTACTCATTAGATGCACTGTAAGCTATAAAAAGGTCATCATTCGTCATTCAATCCTAAGATTGGTTGACTGCAGCCCTCCACCCTTCCCTATCCAATGCTAGTTCCCTTACCTTCTGGTAGCTCTTCCTATGCGTTTTCTTCTTTATTTGGTCCATGAACTTATTCCTGGGTCTTCCTCCGAAAACTTTACCCTCTATTTTGCCTTCAGTTATGTTCTTCACAAACCCATTCTTTGTCGGGGTTTGTCAACTTCATCTTGTCCTTTTCTGTAAGGTTTTCTATATGGTTCTTTCTTCTTCTGCTCTTCTGTACATATCATAATTTATTATTTTTTTCGTCCATTTTACCTTCAGTATCCTCCTCCAGCACCAGATTTTGAAGGCTTCTAGTCTTTTCCGTCAGCTTTTCTAATAGTCCAAGCATCCGATCCGTAGAGTGTTACGCTCCACACGAATGTTTTCTTACACTATTTCCTGGTTTGTAATCCGATCTTCTTTGAGCATTGCAGTTGTTCTCTTTCCATGAATGTCTTTTTAGCTCCATACTCAAAGTACCTCCAATACATATAATGTTGGAATACAACGCTCCACCCTTCCTTATCTAATGATAGTTCCCTTACATCCTGGAAACTATTTCTATATACCTTCCTCTTTATTTGGCCTGTAAACTTATTCCTGGATCATCCCTGGGGACTTCCTTACTTTATGACTCTTTTCCAGTTGCAGTGAACCATTTCTCTGCGGCCATCTCCAATTCACCTAACGATTTTTGCGGGAGCAGATGAAGTGAATTTGCCATTAAGGAATGCGCTTTCCTTCCCGTCAGCGGTCACTTCCATAAACTCCCATTATCTCATGGGTCCGGGGTTGGCCGCTTATTAAAAGTTTAACTGTAGGTAAGGGAACTATATGTTATACCATAATTGTCCATCGATGGTGGAAAGGTAAGAAAAGTGAGAGTTTTCAAGAAGTCGTCACCCTATAGTGAAAATTGTGCACGGTGGCCAATGACAACCGGTGAACGGATAATTTCTTGAGTAAGATTTCAGGCTTTTCCGGTGAATGCTTAGTATCTAAAGATCTCGGATTTCCAACCGGGTGATAACAGTTTGTGGTACCGACTTTTCGTCCTCGGGGTGAATGTTTTGTCCGGGAGGGTGTCACTTATATACTCTGTGGATGGGCTCAACTTGCTTCCGATTGGTCCTCTTTATCTGCTCTTTTATGGTGTCTAATTATCGGTTTCCACGCATTGCTTATCTGAAAACAGCTGTATCTGTTGATGTTGTCTCTGTGGTTGTTGATTTCCACAGCCTCCTTCACAATCTAGTCCCGGGTTATTTCTCCCCACCTACTATAAATTCTTGTAGCTAAAATAGAGCTCATTTACTAAAACAGGCATCACATCCGAACCTTCCCTCATCTTAATCCTAGTCGTTGTCAGCTTACGTGTTCAGGGATGGCGGCGTCCTAATAACCCCCTGGTTTATGCTCAAGTGGTAGTAATTACAGTGGTGCTTAGATTATTTTATCTGGCCCAATATCAATGCTGCGTTGAAGAAAAGAGGTCACGGCAAGATGTAGAAGATATTCCATCTCATTCTTGAAGTCCAGGGGTCCGGTTTGGACCAGTGTTAGCCTGTTCGACTTACTTTCCGAGGGTTGCAGGTTGGAGGCCAACGGACAGAAACAATAAACCTGGCTTGTCAACCAACTTAAGCCTGCTACCCGAATTTGGCCCCATTACTGAGATGCACCAGTCTCAGCAGAAGGCATTGATGGCGTAGATGAAGAAGATCGGACCGGTATCAGCAGCCACAGTTTCGAGCAAGAAAGATGTTCACGGTATCGGCCAGGGTAATGCGATGTGGAAGGCAACGGGGAAACCACCACATTAGTCTTCATAGAAGATGCAGCCCTGTATTCTTTCTATATATAACATGATGGTATTCCAGTAAAATTTTCCATAGGTAAATTAGTTACCCAATCGGATCTCCGGGTGGAGACTACTGGGAATGGTACATTAGTCAAGAAGGACAAGTTCTTGAAGCCTATTCCGCCAGTTAGTGAAGAAAAGCACAGTAAAGCACATATCTTAGTACAGAGAAGAAATAACGAGACACTGAGGCTATTAGTTGTCATACAATTCACTTTTGTACTTCTTAGGGTTTGAATATAGTTTGTAGACTTGGAGGATTCTCTCTGATTTTCATCCCCTCTCTTCTACCCCATTCTTCCTTTATCCCCCGTCACAACCCTCCTAATCTTTCCATACCCCACCCTATCTCTCTCTTTCTCTCCCTCTCACCCTTGTACTATTTGTCCACGCTTTTCGCCCTCTTCGGAAAGTGCTCGCCATTGGTGAAATAATGAAAGGGGGCGGGGTGTTCAGCCTAGCGTATGGCAGAGGGATGGGGCGTTTCATTGGTGGGGTTGGATATACGACCCGCGTACTCTCAATGGGGGTGAGGTTTCTGAAGGGAATGAATGATGGAGATTTATTAAATGGAATACCTTCCCGGGAGTGTGGGGTTGGCCACTACTACGGGATTTGGGGTTTATTTTTTGTTCGGATCCTCACGGCTGAGCGGTCATGGGTTCGGTTCAGTAGTATTTAACGTTTTGGGTGGGTTCCCGCTTCCCATTCGATCACAAAGGGATTTCGATAATCGTCATACAGGCCTGAATGGGTTGTCCATGGATTACCTTTGAGGAATAGTGGAAAGTTCGGATGTTAGGTTCCCTAAGAATGCATTCACGTCAGCGTACTACGTCGCGAGTGAAAACTGGTGGACATGTTGGGACAACGGCCGTAAAAATTTAAGGAATAGAAGGGAGACGAAATAGGAAAAAGGAGACGGTGAGGGTAAACTGTATGTAAACGGAGAGAGAGTATTTTACAGTCCTGATTTAGCTGTATCCTGTTATGCCCGTGGGTCGTTGCGAGACGCGCTCGATCACAGTTTTAAATATGTCGTGGATTCTTGCTCTGGGAGTCGAGGATCGAATAATCACAGAGAGGTTTTGAAAGGAAAATGAAAGTATATTTAAATTTAGCATTTGATCATTTAATGAAAGAAACCAAAATTTGCGTCTCGAATAGCCAAACAAGAATATTCCCACCTCTCGGGAAGGAGAGAAGTTGAGGGTACAAGCACGCATGGATGGCGCTGGCGATGCATGTAGCCTTTGACGCAGCTACTGGTTCACGGGCCGGATGTCCCGTGCCTCGACTCGTCCGTATCGGCTACATGACTTAGCCGAATTATAACCACGGATCGAAATGACCCGCTAGGCCCGACAGGGCCCTACTTACCCGCCAGGGTCCAACTGCCCCGCTTAGGCCAGACTGTCCTGCTTGGGCCTAACTGACCACTGACCATCTCTCCGTGTGATTACATAGGATGACCGAAGATGGATTTTTTCTGCCAGGTGACGATTGACGTCAAGGAAAGTGAAAGGTTTTACGTCCAAGATGGTTTCTCTTTGGGTATTCTGAGCTCTACCAATTAACATAATAGACATATACAAAGAGGAATCCACCGAATGCATATTTAATAATAAAGGAAATCCAGCTGTTTCCATCTTGAAGAGAGGGGAACTCAACCATCCAATATCCGGGTCACAACAATCCTATGATGGTTAATATGACCATAAAACTGAACAGTTCAAGTAATAATTATTTTCCCAAAGATGATTTGGATTATATTTATTTTCGCTTCGAATGAATTTGAACCGAAAATGTTTTTCAACATTTTCCTACAAAAAAACTAATTTTCATTTCCGAATTTGTACGAGCTGTGGACAAAGCTTTAGGTTTCTGCTAAACAAGAAATAAACTATTCAGCTGGTATTTGAGTGGTACATTTGACACCGTTAGGATGACAGGAATATGAATTTACCGTAAAGAATTTCTAAACTTACCACATCTACATATTAACCTGCGATCCGCTTCTTGGACGTGTGCCAGGAGGTGTTTAGACACCAGCCTCGTAAGGATGTAAGGGATAAGGTTTTCGGAGGTGAAATGGTGATATGTAATTTGGGAGTGTACGAGGTATGTTCAAAAAGTAAGGTGACTTTATATTTTTATGAAAAAATATTTATTTATTCTTCAATATTCAAGTTTTCCCCTTCAAAGTAATCCCCCCCCAGATATAATACACTTGTGCCAACGCTTTTTCCAATCCTCGAAGCAATTCTGATAAGCACTTTTTGGTATAGCTTTGAGCTCTTCCCGCGATGCAGCCTTTATCTCCTCAATCGTTGCAAATCTCCATCCTTTCATAGGTCTCTTCAGTTTTGGGAACAGGAAAAAGTCGCAGGGGGCCAAATCCGTTGAATATGGTGGCTGAGGCATGAATGTGGTGTTATGTTTGGCCAAAAAATCTCTCACAAGCAACGATGAGTGAGCAGGTGCTTTATCGTGATGCAAAAGCCATGAACTGTTTTTCCAATTTGCGGGACGTTTTTTTCGTATTGATTCTCGCAAACGGCGCATAAATTCAAGGTAATACTCCTTATTGACCGTACGACCTTGTGGTAAGAACTCCTGATGCAATACGCCACGGTAATCGAAGAAAACAGTGAGCAAAACCTTGACATTTGATCGGTGTTTTGGAGCCACTTAATTCCATTTTTTACAAAAAATTTTATGCAAATTCTTTGATCCATTTTTTTAATAGCAGAAAATCGCCGAGCACACCAAAACACGTCTAACATTTGTATCTGTCAACAACAAACTAAATATGTTATATTGTTGAAACTGTAAACAAATATTTGGGACATGTGTACCAACACAAAAAACAAAAGTATTGGAACAAAATGTATGTTGCCCGCGAAATTTGAAAAGTCACCTTACTTTTTGAACACACCTCGTATTTAGTGGAGCTCAGTTTTTATTGTGGTCGCTTATTGTGCGCGGAGAGAAAGATTTTTTGCACCAATCTGATCGGAATTGTATCTTTCTTATTTTATCGCTTTTGTCAGACCTAAAGATGCAGTGAGGCGTCATGATAATATACTTTTTGTCGCTCTGAAACACACCAGTTCTGAATTTCTCAAGCAACCTAAGCCTGTCGTGAATCCTCCGAGTCTCTAAGGCGCTCCCACCTTAATCCCTCTAAAAGTTGTGGACACTGTATGTTCGCTCTTAGCAGTTTTTAAGGAAGTGTGCATCTTTTCTTTACATTAAATTAATATTTTTGTTAAAATCTTTATGACCAGGGTCCCAAATGCTCGCGGCGTATTCGAGGTGTGGCCTAGCCAGAGCAAAGTAGGATCTCTCTTCGACTTTTTCATCCGAGGGCCCTCTTATTATGCTCTTAGCAAAACCTAGTTTCTTTAATTCTGTGCCACATATGTTTTTTGTGTGTTCGTTAAAAAAAAGGTGTTTGTGTGTCTAACAATCGGTCAACTTATCTCTCCTATTTTTCCTTAAATTCAGTACTTTAGATACAGTGAGGGGAGATTAAATGATATCTTCGGTGTCTGTCTGAAACTCGTCCGATCTGAATGTATCTTGCTATTATGACGTAGTGCGTATTCTTTGATGGTGGAGCGAGCATCTTGAATTGGTGGCGGCGTGAATCATAAGTCATTGAGTGCACATTTTCAATAAATTTTTAAGTAACAAAAAATTCTTGCACCGCGCTTCAATGAAGTGAATATCTTTTCTACGTTGGAATAAACCATACATATAGTCACTCAAACGGTGTAAAGGTTATATTTTATATATTTCATTTCCGTTTAAGCATTTTTTTACTTGGATTTACGGGGCAGAATTGGAAATCTAAGGTAAATTCTTTGGTATATGCGTGTGTTAAATTTTGCCTTTGGATACCTTGATATTTATTGGGAGGCGATACAATATTGTCATACGCGTTTATTTGCGTTTAGGAGAAGATCTGTAAAAACGCAAAATTTGACTGACAGTAGTACAGTGTCTTTGCTTAACCTTCTTGCTCTACATTGAAATGCAATGAAAAAAATGTTGAGTCTCTTGATTTAGTATCAAGGTATTTAATGCTCGAAAGGCACTAAACCATTGAAATGTGAAATAAACCTTTTGACCGGGGCGAATATTTTTATGATATTTTTGGCATCGGAACATAGTTTCAATGACTTTTGACGAATTGACGAAGTCCAGGTTCTTTTGTTTTTAACTTCGTTTGCACATCATCACCCTACCATGAAATTCTGTGAAAAAATGTATTAAAAATCTGGGGAGTGCACATCAAGATATTACATTCTCGAAAGGCATTAAACCTTGAAATTTGAAGTAAGCCGTTTGAAGCATTGCTCCACGGTCAATGGAAGGAGCGACCACTTCTTGTATGAACGTGGTAATTGGAAACGTGATAGCGAGCGTACCTACATATTTCTTGCAGTGAGGGTATAAGGGGGCCCTTTCCAGCGTCTCTTCTCATAACGTCTGTGTACCCTATCACAAGGCGACCACGAGTAGTAATGGGACAATTCCTGAATGTTCCAATAAGGCGGAGAAATTGCTTCCTTGGATCTGGAGAAAGGCAGGGGACCTCGTTCGCCTCCAATCGCTTCCCACTGTTCTCTCCCAAGTTTCACGCGGTCTTAGATCTTCAGTTGTTCCATCCTCGTAGTTCCCGTCGCATCCACCATAGAAACGAGGGCGCCGCCGCAGTTCCCTTGTCTCGCACTGCAGGATACCCACCTTTGTTTCCATGAGATAAGAGTCGTGTAATTTTTTTCTTTAGAATTTAGTTGTCAAAATTTGCGCATTCGTAACAGATTGTTTAAATTTACTTTGTTGGGCCTGCAGCAGTCTGAACGTACTGTGAGTTCATCGTACCCTGTGTTATGGTGGCATTTCCTGATTATAATAATCCCATATCGAAGCCTTTTTACTCTTCAAATTTAAGTTCAACCAAATTATTTTATCACAACAATTTCGCCATTGCCTAATTAATTTTTCAAAAGAGATATTTCATTATCCATAATCCCATAAATTCATTTGTTATTGTGTCCTTAAAGGTTAAATAAGCTAATTCGTAGCGATAAACCAGCTGGGTATTTTTTTTTTAATTACGTGTCTGATATATTATTTTAACGATCTTTGAAATTTGGATTTCATTGGCGTTGATTGAACTCTCGTTGAATTTTTAATTAATGAGAGGCTTAGCGGTCGTACCATTTTTTAAATTCTTTTAAAGCTCAGAAGAATTAACCTTTGATGATTTTAATGACTGAAAATAAACGTTATTACTGTCTGCAACAATATCAGTGCTATAATGCTTACTTGCCGTAATCATATCATAGAATACAAATAGAAATCCAATACCCTAATTTTCCTTTAATTATACCTTTAAGTGCGAAACCTGGTGCCAATCCTTTCATTTTTACGTTATTTTCCATTATTATTTATAGATCAGTTTGTCCGATTGAATCTATGCCTAATTTCACTTGTGAGAAAAGCAAATAATGGTTCTATATCTGAGTAGATGGATCAATAATCATGTTAACAATATCTTCGTTGACATCTACATAATACCCTGCAAGCCGCCTTATGGGCTTGTGGCAAGGGGTGTCAAGGAAACATCCGCGTAAAGCTGTATCAGATACGGTTTTGGGAGGTGAAATGGTGACTTATATTAAGTGTGTTTATTGGAGCTCAGTTTTTATTGTGGTCGCTTATTGTTCCCGTTAAGAACGAGCTTTTGTATCTATCTGTTCGGCTATGTATTTCTATTATTTTATCGCTTCTGTCAGACCTAGATATGAAGTATGGCGTCATGATATTATTCTCCGTGTCGCCCTGAAACACATCAGTTCTGAGTAACGTTGACACTTTGATAACGTTGGAAAACAATCAATTCATATAAATGCATCATTATTAATGATTTGGTTTTATTTCTTTAGGTTGGCAGGTCCATGTGAAGGTCCCCCTTAGTTATGGGAGTCGTTTTGAATCGTTCATTTTTTTTATTAAATTTTTTAAATTAATTTTTATTTAAATTTAAAATTAATTTAAAAAAAAAGCTATAAAAAAATTATCTACTCTGCCCTAATCTTCATGTTACACCCTCAAACCTCCTCCTTTTTTCGTGATATTTGCATACGTAACATAAACCTTTCTACACCAGGGTTGAAATTCGCTATGAAAAAATCATTTCACTTGACCGGGATTCGAACCCGGATCTCCCAATTGCCGGTCAGGTGTGTTAGCCAGTTACAATACCAAGCCATCTTCCTTCAAGGTGAATTTAGAGTGGGGGTTTACGCGAACTAGACGTTCGCATAAACCGTTAACCGTTCTTACCATATCATTTGTTACATGCAATGTTTGGAAATTTATAAACCTTTCTCTTCATATAAAAGTATCCCCATTGTTTATTTCTAAAGCTTTTTCTTACGCAAATAGGAAAACTTAGATTTTTTCAGAAAAAAATTTTGATCTTTCCTTGAAACACTATTTACTCTGCTCTCAGCCTCGTTTTACACTCAATAATAATGGTTGAAGGAAGGTTTGTGGGACATAGTCACAGACATGACAAAGATATATCTCAGTATATTCCACACTTTAAATGTTTACTGCCGAACTAGGCTTCGACTGAACAGCAATCTCTGGTAAAATATCCACGAAGATATTTTTGGTGATGTCTGTGTTCCACAACGTTATGCCTTCAACCATAAATATTAGGAGTAAAACGAGGCTGTTAGCAGATTAAACAGTGTTTCAAGGAACGGTTCCAAAATTTTTCTGTAAAAATCCTGAATCATTGGTAATGAATGTTGTGCAGTCGATTTTTTTCACCGTGTCGTTCTAGACCCTATAATTCCCATCTATTTTCCAGTAATTTCCATACATAATATATCTCTAGAGCTGGTATTTTCTCTGCGTACAATACATGTAGAATCTTCACGGGATATCTACCGGGCATGGTTTCTGGCTGCTGCCGGAAATGAACATTTTGGTTTGGCAAAAAATACTATTCATCAAACGTGCGCGTCTCTGCGAGTCAAATCATTTGGTGAAGTCTTAGTGATTTGATAATGTGCTTGATTTTTGTTGATGCAAAAAATTAGCGTAAAATATGCCTGCTTGCCAAATAAATCCTGAGCGTCAAAATCGCAAATAGTGTTTGATTTCGAACGATTCATATCCTCAATGCTAAAAGGTCCGCAGTGCCTATGTTTACGTCTCAGTGTTATCTAATTTTATTGCCCTTGAAACTTAGAATGAAGAGCGTTTCTCTTATAAAAAAGTGCAAGTATGAACTGAGCGCCCTGAGAACGAGAATGCCATGCGAATCCTCTCCACTAAGAGGAGATGGGGAAAAAAAGGCGGAATAAGGGGTTTGGCAGGGTATTGGGGAGAAAGGGAGTTGGTTTTTCGGAAGTGGATAAATTATCGGATACCCTCTCACTCCGCCTCAGCTCTATTTTGGAATTGATTTTTATACGAGACAGAATCGGAGAGAATCTGTGAACAATCCAATAAATTATTCGCACAATGTCTACGGATTCATCCGTGGGACATTTTCTTTCCTTACCTCCTGGTCTTCTCTTAAACCATCATTTATTCCTTCTTCTTTAGCCCTGGTGCTCTTTTTTTCTTTCTTCCCTTCCTTCTGTGTTACCATCTATATCCTTTAATCTTCTTGTAGCGTCCTTCATTATATCTCTTAAACGTCGTATTGTAAACAATTTTACTACGAAAAATACCCGTTTAACATGTAGTTAGAACAGTCATATTTATTTATCAAGACATATGTAATTGATCAATTAAAATAATAATGCAAAGAATTAAAATAAAACATAAAACGTAAAATTAAAAAGAAATCTTGCAGTGTCTGCAAACATAGATTACATTATTTGCAGAGCATGTTATATTTCCGCTAGCTGGTCATTTCCTCAGTACAGACACCTTGATACACAATGGGTTTGTTAAGGCCATAGCATTAGGCAAATTGGAGAGAAAAGTCCCCAGAGGAAGACCCAGGAATAAGTTCATGGACCGGCCAAGGAAGAAATTTCATAGGAAGAGATACCAGGAGGTAAGGGAGCAAGCATGAGATAGGGAAGGGTGGAGCTCTAATCTCCGATTCTTAGAACTGAACGACCAATGAAGACACTCGAATTTACACCGTTATCTTTGACTTAGCCTCAGTTCTTCACTGATAGAATTCTTTATTTTTAATATAACTAATGTTTATATTTTTCTACAATGTAAAGGTTTAGTAATACATCCAATAACGTACACTATAAATCAGTAAGAAATCTCTGGATACCTAATTTCTCATGGGAAGGTGGAAATAACTATTTTTGTAGTATCATAATTGTGTAATCCAATGCTATTTATGAGAAAATTCCCTCTTGAAAGCGTGAATGTGGTGTGTCGCAAGCATTTTCAATGTAGAATTAATTAATGTGATTGGAAAATAACGTATTCAAGGTGAAACCGAAGATAAATATGGCTTATAGAGTATGTATTTTATTAACTTAGGGCTACTGGGCATCAATCACCTATATAGATGAAGATTAACGCTATAGAATAATATTACGCCCTATAAAGTGATGCATGGAAATGAAGGCCAACTAAAAGTTTAAGAAAAGGAGATGACCAAATGTGTGATTCATATAAAATTAAGGATTCGGTTTTTTTAGACGTAGCCGGAATGTGAATTGGATGATTGAATTTTTATGGGAAAGAGATTGGGAATTACTGCTGACTTTGTTATTATCGCCATCATGGATCACATTTTTGTCGTTTTTCTGGGATACCAACCTTAAAAAAAGTTAACTCTTACATTTTCTGTCTATACCCCGTCCTCTCGACAAAACTAAGGCGAGAAGTTTGCGGGAAAATCTTGTGTTCGTCCCTATCGTCCGCGTTTCCCCCAAAATTCCCGCACGCAAGCATACAAACACCGTGACACAGTATCCCTTCCTCTCCTATTCGCTGTCCCACCAGATTAGATTCTCCTCGAATTTTTCCTCTGCCTTCTTTTCCTCCCCTTTCGTCCTCTTTCTCAGCGGCCTCTGAGACCCGAAAAGGCTTCGCGTCCCTGGTCTTCTCCTCGGGGAAGATGAACCCTGGGGTCACGGGGGAACAACACCGCATCCTCTGCCATGGACTCTCCTTTTTCGGAGAAAACCGTCCGGGCGATAGAGACGGGAGGAAAAAATATTTTAGGCCAGAAGTTCAGTTTTTTCTTCGTTCCAAGGGCACCAACACGGCCAGGGAAGCTTACCTCTCCCACTTTTGCTTTCCCTCTCTTTTCATTGCCAAAATGTAAGGTTTCCCTACGCGAAATTACATAAAGGGGGATTTTTTGGGGAGTTTTTTTTATTCCTGAAAACGAAGGGGGAGGTGTGAGATAGAGGTGCCCTGGGAAAGGAGAACAGGGTACATTGGGAGGAAAGCTCCACAAATTTGCTCCTTCCTCCACTGGAATCCTCGTCCGGGGATTTTTTTTCCTTTCCTTCCCGGCTGCGTGTGGATATTCTTCAGCCGGACCATCCTCCATAGGCCCAGATCTTCGCTTCCCATCCGCTTGGCAGTATTTAAACTTCCAAATTGCCGAGAATCTACCGGTGATCCCCTTCCTTGCATGTCGATATATGATAAAAAAAAAGGTTAAGAGCTTTACATTTGGTCTCAATCCACTTTCGCCCTTTGTGCTGCTAACACGGTTGTTTCACCGTAGTCATCTCCGAATGCGTTTCTAGATCAATTTTAGATGATTAGCATCAAGAATTTTCCTGGTTTTTAGTTACCGTATTTACCATGTATTTTTCCTCTTATGTGTGCTGATACTGTGTTACTGTTTAATTGGTTTAATTGGATTTCTGGCGAGTTAACCTTTGCAAGGAATTTCTCAGAGCTATAAGAAATTCATTGATACTGCGTGTCTCCAGAAGGTCATCTTTCTAATCAGTTTTTGAAGAATGTAACCTCCTGAAGCAACCATCTTTGTATCACAACTCTTTGAAGGCTAAATGAATGCCAGCAAAAATAGTGGAGAATATTGTAATTCTGGATTATTTTTGTGAGCAAGGGTTCTTTAAATTGACGTTTCCCATAATTCAGGCTAGCCCCAATGACGTTCCTAAAGCCCATGGATCTATCATTTATGCTAGTTTCTAGTTGCTTTATTTACAATGTAGTTTTTTTCTAGTATTAGTACTGATATTGTGTTACTGTTAATTTGGATTAATGGATTAAGAGCAAGAAAACGATTATAAAGAGTTTCTCAGAGCTAGAGGGAATTCTATGACTGATACTGCGTGTCTCTAGTAGGTCGTCTTGCTAATTAATATTTGAAGAATATAACCTTCTGAAGCGACCATCTTCGTATGATACCTTTGATGATGAAATAGATGTGAGCAAAAATACATGAAATGATTGTTATTGTGAATTATTTTTGTGAGCGGATTTCCTATTGAATGATATTTCACATTATTCTGGCTAGCCCCTATGACGTTACTAAAGCCCATGGATCTATTATTTATGGTAGTTTCTAGGCACTCAATTTACCATGTAGTTTTTTCTATTAGTGCTGATTCTGTGTTATTGTTTAATTGGTTTAATACATATATTATTTTAATGTATTAGGCATATAAATATCCATTCTTTCGTATGGTGATACGCTCTGATATTTTAATTTCAAGCTTTAATGACCAAATCTTACTGAATGTTTGCTTTTTGCACTGATTGTCTTTCGATCTAATTTACCTTCTCCTCGCGGATCTCATATATTAAAATGGTTAAAGAACGTAGCTCACGTCAATTGACGCTTCACAAGTCAACAGCCCGCTACAATTTTCAGGAAACTTGAAATATAGGAAACCATATAAGAAAACTTTTTATATACTTTCAATGAATGGTGTTATGTTTAAACCATAAAGTTTTGACTGCTCTTCGAACTATTCCACGAACTATATTTCACAAATTATGGGAGAGCAAAATAGCCTTTGTTGGGATTGTATTGACAGAATGTCGATAGGTGGTTTAGGTAATTTTTACCCTTGCTCTGTACCGCGTTGTCATCATTTCCTAAGTAGTTATAACAGCATTATGCAGCATGTATCTTGTATGTCTTTGCGCTATATTGTTGTTGGTCTCCTTGATCAATGATAAAATGGGCAAATTAATAAATCTTTGACGAAAATCCCATCGAGGTTTCTACATTTACATCGACATACTGCCCAATGAGCCGCCGCATGGGCATGTGGCAGGGGGTGTAGGACACCAGCCGTGTAAAGATGTAAGGAATAAGCTTTTGGGAGGAGATATGATGACGTGTAATATGGGAGAGCATTTAGCGGAGCTCAGTTTGTTTGTGGTCGCTTACTGTGGGCGGAAAGAACAAGTTTTAGTACCTATCTGTTTAGCAATGTGTCTCTCTTATTTATTGCTTCTGTCAGACCTAGAGATGTAGTGAGGCGTCATGATAATATTCTCTGTGTCGCTCTGAAATACATTACTTCTGAATTTCTCAAGCTAGGTAAGCCTAGCGTGTAGCCTCCGAGTCTCTAGGGGCTCCCACCTTAATCCCTCTAAAAGTTGTGAAACACTCTATGTTCGCTCGTAGAAGTATTTAGCGAAGCACGAAGCTTTTCTTTGTATTGTATTAATTGTATTAGTTAAATCTTTATGACCAGGGTTCCAAATGAACGCGGAGTATTCGAGATGTAGCATAATCAAGCGAAGTATTATCTATATCAAGCGAAGTATATACTTTTTCATCCGAGGACCTTCCTATTATACGCTTAACGAAATCTAGTTTCTTTTATTCTGTGCCACGTCATACATCACAAAGGTCATTGTACTCATACATTGTACTGCAAACATCAGTTGCTTAGGGGAAAGCAGGCAAATATGAAGGTGGCGAATGCGTGAAGGTATAGGGAGATGAGTATAGAGAGGAAGAATGGGAGGCTGCGGAAGGAGCAGAGGAGGTGTTGGGAAAAGAGAGAGAAAGAAGTGATTGCAGAGTTTGGGAGGGTCGGTGGGACAAAGCTATTTTCCGCAGCCGGAACCTAGAGCAACAGAGGGATTCTATTGGCAATCTTGGTGAGAGACAAGGAGACGGCAGTTGGAAGTATGGGGTGGAAGGAAGGGCGGTTCAGGATCTGGACCAGCTGGGGGGTGTGGTTCGGTCACCAGTGTTGCCAACTCTCTGTCGGATTCACTCGCTTACTTCAGGTACCAATTCGCTATTTCGTTGCTAGATTCAAAGTGATACGCCACTATTTTTATTGTTACTAAACTAGTGGCATATTGCACTTTTTGCTACTAAACTAGTGGTAGCTAGTAAAATTCCACCGGTAGTTTTTCTACTATATGTGTATTTACTGATATTATTTTGTACAGATGAAAAATCGATTTAATTTTGAGCTAGTCTTTAAGCATTAATACCTTTTTACAAGATATTTTAAGAAATGAATACCGTTGATTGCGGTATTTTATAGATTTTTCAGCAACTTGGTACATGCTTTATTGCTTTCTTTCCTCTAACGCGTAATGGCACACTCAGAGTGGTCATTTATATGGATTCTATGAAAAACTTTCTGAATTTTACCAAAGCCAATTTAAAGTTAAACGGCTCAAGGTGTTAAGATAAGGAAATATACCCTTTACTACTTCCTACATATGCGCAACAAGTAAGGACAGGGGTGTTGGGGTTGTGTCATGATAGCTACGCCTCAATAGGGGAGCAAAACCTCAATATGATACGACAATCATTTACGATATTGTTGTGTTATTAGTTTTTACTGAAAAATAAAGGCTAAAAATTGTTAGTTTTGTTGTAAAATAAACAGTTTTCAGATTCTAAGTTATTCTCGACATTTTCTTTCAGCATATTTATCATACCGTGATGTGGTAGATCTTGGTTTTTATATAGAATAGACTCATATTTTACTCCCGAGGAGAAGTTTGGCAATTATTTTCCTAATTATTAGAGCTCTTTATATTCACATATTTTTTACCAGGAGTCAACAGTTCACTATTCACCATTCACTGCGCAGAAAAGATAAAATGATTAAAAAATATTTTCATTATTTAAAAGAAGACCAGGACCTATCTACTCTTAACAAGATAAATATTGGTAACGTTTTTTTTCTGAAAATTAATTAAAATTGTCGCACGTTGATGAAAATCATGTTTTGATAACTAGTGCCTGTTTGCAAGAACATTTCGTTATAGAATCAATAGTTGTGAGATCAATAAAGTTATAGATCTCAATAAAATATTCGGGTTGCAGGAACACATCTACTAGTGACATAACTTTACCAATTGTTAATAGCTTCGCATATTTAATGTAATTTTTTACCGCGGGATAAAATTTATGAAAGTAAATTCACTTAGTAACTAGTGAATAAGGGTAAAAAAACTGGCCATTTGTCTCAAAACAACTCATTTATCTAGTAATTAAGTCTTCAAGCGGTTCATTGCGCATCCGCCACCTTGGATACTTATGAAACTCATTAATCCGTGGCATTAGTTATGAAACAAAAAAATTTTTGGAATGTTTCTGCAACCCTTATTGTATGGTTGCCATGGCTTATGGGTCCTTTAACTTTATAGAAAACATGTGTGTCGTTCCTGCAATTGGCCGGAAGACTTAAAAAAATTCGCAGGATGTAGCAACGAATTCTCTAGCTTGGCAATACTGTCGAAGGGTTAGACCCTGAGGAATAAGGTAGGGTGTGGGAGGAGTTAGTCTTAGGGTTTGTAGGTTGGGGGGAGGTAGGACTGAGAAAGACTCGGAGAGAATCTTACGAAATGGTGGGGGGAGGAGTTTCCAAGCGCCAGCTCCTGTAATATCCACCCCCCTCACCCCCGGCTTCTCACCCTGCTATCCTCCGCCTCTCGTCCCTTTCTCCTCTTCCAGACTTTCTCTCTTTCTGTTCCAAGGCTACCGCTGGGTGAACACTCTTTTACTCTCCACCCGCCTCCTTCGAGACTTTTCTCCAGCTTATACGGCGATATCTTCACAACCTTAACTGCTTCCTCCTCTCTCTCATAACCTCCAGCTCGCCTTGAGATTTTTATCTTCGCTCGGCGCCAAATAACTTGTTAAGCGGGAGGATCTTATGACCTTTTGTTTCCTATAGCGGAATCCTTTCCTGGGTCAAAATCGATTTGCTAGGGCTCGTTCAAAGCTGTTTATTTACATTTCTTCCATGATTTCACGGCACTGCTTCCTTATTTAGCGGAATAGATTTTAGTTTTTCTTTTATGGAATCGACCAAGTACCTATCACTAAATATTTCATGATTATAATGCAATTTTCACGTCACGGCTGGGTGGTAGTTTTTCCAATGAAAATAGCAAAGCACTGTCGATATGTTTTTATTTATGTTTCCCGCTGGTTTTAGTGTTTCAAAAATTCCTTCAGAAGGAGTAATCAAAACAGAACGGTGGAAAAATCTTCAGCGAATCCTGCAGGTATTTTTTCCACTGAAGATAAATTGACGTAACAGCAAAACGCGTTATCCACCGTGTGATATTCTACCACCATACTCATTACAGTGAGGAAACGTAAACGAAATACAGTTAAAAATTTTTCCTTTGATTTGAAAAACTTTCCTCTTAGCAAAAGATGAATTGACTTTTCCTTCAAGCCGTAATGGTAGTAGAATAATTGAAGTGTTGCGACATTATTATGATATGCCAATTTAGTACACAGTTGTACTCGGATAGTTCTCTTCTTTGAAAATCTTTCCACTAAACATGGAAATGAAATTCATTTTGAGCATCAGCAGTGTTTCAGTTCCAACTCAGATTGGTACTCATATGCCCTTGTTTATTTATTTATTGATTTTATAATACGGGCAGCTACCTAGTGATACAAACTTTTAAATAACATAAACAGTAAATTAATATTACTCATATGTAAAAATAAATACATATATCAAAAAGTTATAAAGTTACAACTGTTGTAAGTTTTTCACAGAGATCTCTTCAATTTATTTTTAATCCTTCCAGTGAAAAAACGAAAAAAAAATCGACAGATGTAGGAATCATATTTGCCCCTCCAACTATTCTAGCCAAAGGACCTTTGCACATGTAGTTTCTGGTATAAAAACCCTGTGGAATGTCTCGAGGTTACGAGTTCTTATAGCAGGCACACGAAGGGGTATGAATTTAAAAAGGTCAGGACATGATAAATTATTAAATTATTTGAAAAAAAAACATAATGTCATGATAAAAACATCTTACGTCCAGTGATCTCAGGTGATACGTTACACCCTCAGACGTCGACGTAATATGGATTGATCTCAGGTTTATGGCTTCCTATACCTCGTTGTATGTGATTACAGAAAAACAAATTCCACATTTTCTTGCACAAAGTCTAGCAAATTAATGAAGTCGTTTCTCTAACCTTTTTTTGTGGCACTCCTAAAATGGACTTCAAGCTGGGGAGTAATACTCTAGAAATGCCAGGACTAGACTAAAAAATAAGGCCCTTAGAACATCAACGTTTTTATGTGCATAGTAAACCTGAAATAAAGCTCAGATTTCCAAATGATTTAATCACAACCATATCGATATGTGCCTCAAAACTCAAATTTAAAGTAAAAATGGCACCTAAATATACCGTGGACTTGTATTGCTTCTATTATTCTAATGCTTGCATTGGTATCATAAAGTCTCCATCCTGCATCTCTCAGCATTTTTTTCAAGTCCCTTTGCTGTTATAATACATTTTCCTCATTTGAACATTATTTTACTATCTTGTAGTTTTCATCCTCCTACCGTTCATAAGGAATTCCTTTCAGCTATGCTGTTAAGTTTTTTAGAACGCTAATCAAACGCTATGTAAGTGTTTTTTTTCACTTTCCCACTCCATTTCCAAATGGGTACATTGCAATTTCAGGCTCCTTCAATCAAGAATGATTTTACATTGATAGCAAGTGGATGATTTTGTGAACTTAGGTAAGATGTTTGCGAAAGATGGACGGATACATGAGGAGATAAAGAGACGTGTGAATGCTGGAAGGAAAGTGGTAGGTAGCATGAGGATCATATCAAGGAATAAGTGCCTGTTTAAGGAAGCGAAAATCGTCGTGTACAAAATTGTACTTCTCCCCACTTTGCTATTTGGTAGTGAAACATGGGTATGTCAGGATAGACATAAGAGTAGACTAAACGCCGTGGGTATGAGTTATGTGAGGAGTGTTTGCGGCAAAAGTAGGATGTATTGGGTCAGGAATGAGTGGGTAATAAATGAATGTGGGTTAGATACTCCAGTAATGGACATATATGAAAGGCGTGTGCTTCGTTGGTTTGACCATGTTGAAAGAATGGTTGAGAGTCGAATAACAAAACAGATATATAAGAGCGAAATGAATGGTGCGATAGGTAGAGGTAGGCCGAGAGAGTTGTGGTTGAATGTGGTTGAGTAACTTCTTAGGAGGAGGAATATTAGGAGTCTCTAAAACAGGAGAGCGTGTATGAAGCAGTGTTTGGGGGTGAATGAGGCAAAAGAGGTTTTCAAGGACAGGTCAGTATGGAGGACATTTTTAAAGCTGAGTTAGGTGTACAAATATGTATTTATTAGTGAAACTTTTTGAATGAGCCTACCCCGGAAGGGAACGGCGTGATTGGTATGTATGTATGTATGTTATGCGGAGAAAATGTGTGCCATCTCATACATACAAAGAGTAAATGAATCTTTGATTTTCCTATACAGGTAGCATATGGGTACAAAATGCAACTAAAAAATACTACGCCTATAAATTACGTCCAAGGTAATTTAAGGCTGATTCCTGGAGAAGTTATACCTACACGTTAATTTTTCTTTAATTGGAACTTAGCATTACCACCTGGCTTCCTGCCGTATTTCTGCTTAAATTTTAGTCCTTAGAGTTAAATTTCACTTTAAGATGTCGAAAATAACTCCTTGTGATAAGTGTTCAATTTTAATTGAGAGTCCATTAACGTCGGAAGGTGAGTTTTCTTGAAACGCTCGTTGAACGAATTCTTACTTCAGGTTAAAATATCGTGCTTGTCGTGCGTACTCATACCACTTCTAGTAAGAGCGAAATTCTTCGCCAAATTTCTGTGCTTTCCTTATTACCAGGTTAACGATTATTAACCTTCGCTTTTTTTTGGAGTTTGGAATAAAATGTCTTTCCTTAAATCTCTTTGAGTGTAGAGAAAGGCAATTACTTACACGCATTGATCCAACCATATGGCCTGAAATAATGATTGGTTCATAATACGAGATACATGCGAAAAGAATATAATAAAGAACAGAATAAAACTATATTACCGTATGGAGCGTTTCATTTAATAATAATAATAAAACATTTATTGTCGTAGACCTTTTGTATCAGCTTTTCAGACATTTTGGTAGATAATTTTAATGTTTCCATAAGATAAAATTTAAAAAAAATAATAATTACAGGACAAGGAATATTTACACAGGATAAAAATAACAATTACATGGTACGTGATACATACAGAAACAGATTGAATACCCAACTAATTTCAATGCACAATAACCATCTCTTTTCGCACTCTCAGTTGAAAGTTTTTGGAAATGTGGAACTAAAGTTTTATCTTTCAAAATTTTGATCTAGATTGTCATATTTTCACATCCTCTAATACTTTTGAGCAATTATTAGGTAGTTATTAATTTGGTGGTATGCTGAGAGCAATTGGTACCTCTCAAAGAAATGGTTGATTAAGACAACGTATAGGCAATGCGCCATGAAATCTAATCATACTGGTTAATGATTTCAAAAACGAAGTGAAGCGTAACTAGGTTACCGGTTTGGATAAACGATTGAAGTCTCCTCAGTTTATAATAGATCCGCAGAGACAACGATGTCTTTCAAGGTACAGAGGTCATAAGGTCTATCCGAATGCTGACCAATTAATAGACCAATTCATTGATGTGGTAGATTGGATATCAATTATTAAATTTACCACTTACTTCAAGAACAAGGTCGTCCGATATCGATTGCGTTCTTCCTTCGATATAGGTCGTGGCAGGTACACGAATCATAAATGCACTTATTTTTCTGTATTATCCACAAGCATAGTATAGGCTGTCTGACGTTTATGTTGATTTTTCAGTGCATTTGTATTCGAAATGACAACTCCTGCCGCATATTCGCAGATTTCCTAGGGTGTGTTATGGAATTGATTGCTCACTGAGCCCATTAATGGCGGACCTGTGGTGGAAGTGGTTTTCTCTTTGGTTGGGTTATTGAATAATAACAATTTTTTGCTCTGATGAGCATCGGGATTGATAAAGATTGCTAGTAGAATTGATTTTTTTTCTAGAATTCAATTTTACTGTTTTTCTAACATTCAGTCAATATTTATGTCAATGCCTAAGGTATTGTAAGTGGAATTTGCATTTTGCTCGTCATTTAATGGACATTCTTTTATTTCTGTGAATAATTCGTTAAGTTCTGATGTCTCTTTTGTAATTTTAGCTTCTCCTCGAACCTCTCACCTTACACGTGTTACTCACTTCAGCTGCACAGATCACAATATGTGCAAATTCAAATTTCAACACAGAAGAAAACATGCTCTTTCAATTAAAGCATATGTCAACGTTAACTTCCAGTTAATCAGATATAAATTTGCAAATACCCTGGTTTGATGTGTAAATTATTATTACCCAGTTATTATTCTAAATTGATTCAAATACTCAGGTAATTATTGTTCAATCAGTAATTCTCTTGAGCCACATCTCAGCATCTCTCTCTCACATTCTCAGCCCTTATTATACAAATAAAGATGATTCTGGCTCACTTGAAGGTGAAGAACGCGAAGTTTTTGTGCCCTTTACTGGAGAATTCAGCCGTCTCGGGCTCGTCCCTGAGTCAGTTTCGCTTCTCTCCACCTCAGCCCCGCCCTGGTTATCTTTGGCTACCCCGTACTTGACGGCGCCTGCAATGAGGCTTGGTCCACAACAGCTTTGTCCCCTGACGGCTGACTGTCCCCTTGGCTGCTGATGACTCTCTCTCTCCTTGATTACTCACCCCTCCCTTTATATTCCATATTGTTTATTTGCCCTTCAGTGCACGCACGGGTTACCAATTTTATTGTTAATAAGTTTCGTCCCCCTATAATTCCCCTACCGCTTTAACAACAGTAATTCTGTATCTAATGATAACGAAAGCAGGGCTGCCAAGGTATAATTTTAACACTTTGCGTGCTGAGCTTTCAATTGAAGGTCCTCTTCGAAAAACTGAGGATTTTACGCACAAATCTGGATTGTGAAAGAAGGCTCTCTTAAATCTAGGTTTATGAACTTATAGTTATTATTGAAACGTATTTGGGCACTTTTTGGCCATAAGTATGTCCACCAAAAAGACTGCTGTCGTACCATTACGTCCAGCTGCCGTTCAATAATGATACTCCATTGATCTCTAAGTACGTCCATCGTCCTTCTCAGAAAATATAGGAAGACGTACCATTATGTCTTTAGCACTCAAAGTGTTAAGTTTATTATTGTCAACCTAAACTCTCCGGCTGGAGATGTTACAAAGTTCTAATTTAATATCTCTTTCAGTGGTATCCTTACGGGAACTTCATCTGACAACGTAAAAACTAAGCTAGATGTGCCAGTTGCATACATCCCCCCTTCCCTTCTCCCATTATAATCAGGACAATTATTTCTGCAGTTTCCGATATCCCCGCAACCCGCCCCGTGAAGAACGGCAGATCCTTTTCAATTTTTTTTTCTTCATGACGAGCGAAACGAAAACGGGAAAATGATCACCGCGTGGCAAAACCTTCATCCGGGCGTTGAACCCGGCTCACACCGCGTCACAGCCGACTTTCGAGCCGATTCTCCCCCCGTCTCTGCCACCGCCGTTCGTCATCGGAGATTTCAGATGTCAACACTCGCCCACTGTTCCACCAGGAGGCGCTAATCGCCGCGCTCGGCTTAAGCCAGCATCCTCGACTGAGAGGCCGTCTTTTGTGTGCATTGTCACGCGCGTGAGAGGGATACGCGGGGAAGTTCGCTGTCCTTTTGCCGCGGAAACAAGCGCCTGCAGCGTTCAATCTCTGCGCATTTGTAGGAAACGAGATGCAATCCGTAGATTCGCGCGGAATTGAGTGGAATTGGTGTCCACTACGGGACTTGTTTTGATAGCCTCTGATTATCCGTTCGTTTGAGCAAGACTATGGCATTCCAGCTGTCTTTTTGAAAGAACTGCGGAACTAGCCACGCGGTAGCTTCAACGGAGTCACCCGCTAGTGATCACACTTCACTTCTTTGGTTTAATCTTACTTCGTTTAATCCTTAGATTGGTGGACTGCAGCCCTCTACCGTTCTCTAACGACTGAAAATTCTTTTACCTCCAGGTATCTCTTCCTATGTACTTAAATATTAATTTGTTCCATGGACTTATTCCTGGGTCTTCCACTGGGGACTTTTCCCTCTATTTTGCCTTCAGTTATGTTTCTCACAAACACATTGTGTCTCAGGGTGTGTCCAATCGATCTTGTTCTTATCATCTGTATGGCGTTCCATATGGTCCTTTCCTCTTCTGGTCTTCTGTACTCTTCGTCATTTCTTATTTTTTTCGTTCATTTTATCTTCAGCATCCTCCTCCAGGAGCATGTTTCAAGTTCTAGTCTGTTCTGGTCAGCTTTCCTAATGGAGTGATCACACAGTTTTGTGAAATCCACAGTGGAAAAATCATTCGCCTGGACTGGGAATCGAACCCAGATCCCTCGATTTCGCGCCGAGTGCTCTAACCAATGAAGCTGCCCAGACGTTCTCTTCCCCAGTGAATCTCGTCCCTGTTGGTTAGTGGCATCGGCGCGAAATCGAGGAATTTGGGTTCGATTCCCAGTCCAGGTGAATGATTTTTTCACTGTAAATTTCACACAATTGTGCATTCCAGCTGCTTTTCTCTATTTCTTTGACAATATAAAACTGTATGTCCATCACTCCCGTAATTCCGCTATTCAGAACCTTATTTCGTCGAAATATTCTTGCTGCTCTTCTCCAAAAATCCACCTCTAGGGCCATCCGAGTTCTATTTTTTTCTTTTAATGGCAAAAATTAATTAGGTACTATGTGTTTTTAAGGGAACGCCTCTGGTCTTATTGATGGCATGCTCTTTATTTTAAAATTAATGGTGTCGAATACTGTTATACTATTTGAATACTCACACGATTTCTATTAAGCAACAACATGGTCATTCTCCCTTTCGAGCATCGTTCTTGAAATACTTTGTTTATTGTTCCCTCTTCTGTTGTGGTCATTCCTAATGTCCATTAAAAAAGTAGAGTCCGTTGAATTTAGGAAGTTGTATCTTCAAGTAGGGTCATCCGATTTGAGCAAAATAAAATGATTGTGATAGAATGATCATTTCTACGTTTATTAATGCAATTGGAAATTATTCCCTACCCTTATCTGCACTTTTACGATGTTTTATTTGAAAAAGGCCATGTTTTTGGCGCTCAAAATCCGATGGCCCGAAATTATTTTATCGTCATTCTCTTAATATTTAGGATATAGATCGGAGGATCTGACTTGAGTTAGCGAAATATATTTTTAGCATAATATAGGAAAGCAAATGTTTATATGTACATTTTTACGTGAGCTGTTTTATAAGTTGTAAACCTAGGTTAATTCCGAAACTTAAGATGCTTAGTAGCAACTAGGTACTTATTTGCTTGATAGTTTCGTAAATTCTAAGGTGGAAGTCGTGATCTGTTTACCCTATGTACGTATATTCCGCTGGCTGATGCTGAAGTTGCTGTAAGGACTGAGTGAGCTGTGCTAATTTCGTGGCCATCTGCTTTAGCTGTTCTTCCATAGCCATGGTACTGTTTAGACTCTCTTCGTCGGTTACAAATGAGATATTTGAGACTGGACAAACCCATTTCCAGTGCTTAAATATGAGTCGATAGTTGTTCTTTTGCACAATATCTTTGATCCAATATTTAGTCTGAATTTGCGCTTATGCTGGTCCACCATACGTTCTACTGCCATACGATAAATTTAGTAGAGATCTGAAAAAAATATAAAAATTTGAACCCTAGAACGTCGTCTATTAAAATTACAGCCTGTTGAAATTTGCAATTTTATTACATTAAATGGTAGTACCACTTCACCAGGCTAAAAAGTATATTATATATATAGCTATGCTTATAAGGAGTGTTCCATATTTAGTTGACAATATTTCCACATTTATAAAGAACACAGTTGCTAAGATTAAGCTCCGAGTTCACCTATCTTTATCATTTCTAGAACTGTTGCACGATTAATAAATCTGTAGGTAAGTTAATTAGAACGTTAAATACCGGGAATTTTGTTTTCTTACTTGCCGCAGTGGCGGGGTGTTTGTTGAACAATAATACTGAATCTTTGAAATACTGAAATATAGTGAAAAACGGCAAATAAGAAAAATAAATGTGAAATAAATAGTGTTCTATACGTTAATTACAATTGTAAATACCTAAATAGACCAAGCAGCCACGAGAGATCAAAACAGATGTAAGCTAAGGACAGTGCTCAGAAAACTTAAGTTATCTCGTTATTCATCCGTAACAGATGGCTCGCAAAATACGAATAACTCGTGATCATTCCTCCATATGTTAAGGATGTAATGTTGGCATGTTTAAAGACTCCTCTGTATACAGTTAGCATGTTGCTCATAATAGTATTAATTTTCATCTACGATTGGCTATATTACACCGCACTTATTGAGATCCATGCCATATATTTATTTACTGGTAACCTCGGAAGATATAAAGCCCTCATTTTCTTTTCTTGTCGATTTTTTCCCATCCTTCGGAGCGTAATTAAGCGCTGTAAACTCACCAGAAATATCAACCATCGGTCTTCTGAGTGCCTTTTTCATTGTTCGTGCTTTGGCAGTGATGCCATTTTGTATCCCCCCCCCACTACCAGCTTTTCTTCTCAGAAAAATAACCGGGCACTGATTTCTTCTCTACCCCACCATCCTTTTCCCGATATTTAATTTCTCATATGCCTTCATTTTTTTTATTCTCTCGATCCTGAGTGGAACAAGCTGATCACTGGGGCTCCCCCACTCCTTTTCCTTGGAAGTGCCTCGGTGTCCTTCCTCGCCCTATTACTCTCCCTACCCCCCTCCCCACCCTCCCTACCCTCTTCGCATCATCACAATCTCTTTTTGGGCTCATCTTGGTCCCACCCTACCAATCTCATCCAGCTCCACCCCCTCCGTTCGCACAGCATCCCCCAACCCGCCCTCCCTGCAACCCGCCAAGACCCAAGCCAATACCCTGAGGAACCCCGAGCGCGGCCGACGGAACGTGGGATAGAGCACGGGGGTTTTGGGGTGATTTCTGTGGAAGGAATGGGGGGGGGAGAAATGATGCAGCGAAAGGAAGATGTATCCACGGGCTTTCGGGAGGAGTAGTGGGAATTCCCCAGGATGCGTGAGCGCTTCTGGCTGTTGGATGGCTGTTCTTTGCTTGGCTAATAAAGGGGTTCTATGCTTGGGCGAAAAAGTTTGTTTCAGATGCTCACCTACATCCCCTTTGTGGCTTTAATGTGGTGGCGGGGATCAGGGTGGTGCGCTGGCTTCCCATACCGATACCTCTGGTTCGAATTCCGGTAGTGGTAGAAGTTTTTCAGTGGAATCTCGATAGCCATTTGGGTGCTTTTTGGCGAACCCTTTATGAGCAGAAAGTATTAGGTTGCTCGAAAGTATACAACCACCTAAAGGTAGTTCATTGGGCCAAGTTGGCCTAGTGGTAGTGGTTTGACTCCTATTCCGAAGGTGACAAGATCGACACCAAATGCGGAAACCAACTCTTACATTTTACGCGAACTGGCCCCACTACTGAGAGGCAGAAGCCTCAATGGAAGGCATTCTACGTCCACATAATAACCGCTGCATGGGCGTGTGGCAGTTAGTGTTAGCACACCAGCCGTATAAAGATGTAAGGGATAAGGTTTTGGGAGGTAAAATGGTGACGTGTACTATAAAAGTGTATTTAATGGAGCTCAGTTTTTACTGTGATCACTTATTGTGCGCGGAACGAATGAGTTTTTACACGTATCTCTTCGTCAATCAAACTCTCTTATTTTATCACAACTGTCAGACCTAGAGATGTAGTGAGGAGTCATGATAATATTCTCTGTGTCGCTCTAAAGTACATTACTTCTGAATTTCTCAAGCTAGGTGAGCCTAGCGTGTAGCCTCCGAGTCTTTAGGGGCTCCCACCTTAATCTCTCTAAAAGTTGAGAGACACTATATATCTATGGCAGTTTTTAACGAAGCGTGCTGCTTTTCTTTGTATTTTATTAATTTATTTGCTTAAATCTTTATGACTAGGATCCCGAATGGTCGCGGCGTATTTGAGATGTGGCATAACACGAGCGCAGTAGCATCTCTCTGTGACATTTTCATTTGAGGACTTTCCTATTATGCGCTTAACAAAGTGTATTTTCTTTAATACTGTGCCGCATTTGCTTTACGGGTGTGTGTATGTTCCCCACCCTATATCAGAAGTAAAGGTAATTTCAAGATATTTAAGCGGTTATAATGTCCTGTAATCATTGCATATAACACTGAAACTCACTCCGAAGTAAAATAGTTTGCATGCTTTTCCATATCTGTGACTTTCGACGATGAGAGAAGTTTTAGACTTAGTGGTTTTTACGTAAAATGATGAGATACATTTTACAATAACATTTTAAATCAAGATGAATTGAATTTAGAGGTTCATAATTGTACCTGTGGCAGCGAGTCATTTCGAGTCTATGTATAGCGGAAACTTTTAATGAATTACCGTAATTTTTATAAGCTTCCAGGGAAGCTGAGGACGGATTTTATTCTCTATGGTACGTATGGGCTAGCGTGTACAGTGCTTTGTTTTAAAAAGACCCGATTCAAGATTTGATAACATACCAATAGTTTTGAAGTATCTGTTAAAAATCTTTTCCCAGGGGCAAAGGAACTCATCTCTGCGATGGAAACTGCACCATTTTTTTACTTGTAGGCCCCTTTTTATTTATTTAAACTACTGAATTGTCCTTCACCATGGCTTTCAATGTACATCGCATATTTGCTCTTGACCGTTGGGAATGGAGAAACCAGATAGAGCCTTCAAATGAAGGATAAATCCTTTCAACGAATGGTTTGTTTCTACATCAGCGAGACGGAAGGTTTCTAAGGTGTTACTCTAAGTTATAGGCTCCATATCTGCCGTTGTCTTTCGAAGAGCATCTCCCTTTTCATCAAGGCTTCTAAATGGATGCTTTCAAAAATCCTGATGATAAAGGGTGAGTATTTCTCGGAATATTTGGCACTAATAGATTCGCCTACCCAGTAAAACACCCACAAACAACCTCAATTCCCTATCTAATGCTAGTTTTCTTATCTCCTGGTATCTCTTACTATGTACTTTCCTCTTTATTTGGTCCATGAACTTATTCCTGTGTCTTCCTCCGTAGACATTTCCCTCTATTTTGCCTTCAGTATGTCCTTCAAAAACCCACTGTGTCTAGGGTGTGTACAATCCATCTTGTTCTCCTTTTCTGTATGGTGTTCCATTTGGTCCTTTCCTTTTCTACTCTCCTATATACTTTATCATTTCTTATTTTGTGCGTCCACTTTATCTTTAGCTTCCACCGCCACCACCAGATTTCGAAGTCTTCTTGTCTTTTATAGTCAGCTTTTCTAATGGTTCATGCTTCCGATTCATAGAGTACCACGCTCCTCACGAATGTTTTCATGTACTGTGTTGTGGTTTGTAGTCCTATCTTCTTTGAGCGCAGCAGTTTTATTTTTCCCATGAACGCCCTCTTAGCTCGGGCTATTCCCTGCTTGATGCCCCTTGTACTTCTTTCGTCCCACGTGATGGTACTACCGAGATAGGTTAAGGAATACACTTACTCTAATTTCTCTCCTAATTTCTTATTTATCCTCTAACAGGGAGGTGTATATCAGTCAGAAAAGATAAATGCTGGGTAGAGACACGGAAGGCAGTTTAAGCGAGAGTTTTCATGTGCCTGGTGGTATTTAGAGGGACAGGCGTTAAGTTTAGTACAGAGGAAGGCTGGTTGAAGAATGGTGCTACTGGTACATGAGGCTAGGTTCCGCTGTGGTTGATGTTTGATTGGTTGTTTCAAATGGTGAAGTACAGGCTATTTTCTCCATTAAAGATTTGTTGATCGGCAGGTAGAAGATGAATATTACGCGGAATGGGTGGAAGAAAACTTTCCCAGGCCTACTCCCATCAAAAGACGCCTGGAAGACCTCAGTTGAGCGTTCTTTCAGAGAGGCAGACTACTCTACTGAATGTCATATCCAAACTACACTCTACTACTACACACAACAAACTACTGAAGAAAGTTCTGCTACTCTTCCAAGATATGCCAAGGTTTGTAGTCTTATCATCGGTTTTATATATTATGCTAATAACAATAAATTATAGTATTTTTTCGTTTAAAAATGAAACGGATTGCGTCGTGGGTAACGTCCAGTACGTACGCATCATAGCCGGAGGATCATTTTGTATGTTCTATAGTCAAATGTCTCTCTTTTGAGAACATTTTTATTCCGTCTACCTTTCAGTGACGAGGATATAATCATCGAGAGGGGACTTCCTCGCTTCCCACGGCACTCATCCGACGTCTCATTATAGATGCATCCAATCCGCTCTTATCATTCCTTGAGAGTGTTATTACCCGCTTCGAGTGATGAGAGAGGGAGGATCTCCACGCAAATTCTATGGCATCGAGCCGAAAAAAGTGCATTTTTTAACATCGGATATTCCGAGCACATGAGAGCTTTCTCTCCCCGCACGTGAAGGAAAGCATATTCCGTGAACGAGTGCGTCAATGGGGTAGGGGGGGAAACGAGCCCTTATGAGTGGATTGGGGAAACTCCTTCAGTACGTTAACTCATCTCAAGAACTCCCACTCTCCCCTTACCCCCCCCCCTCACTACCCGCTATTACCCCTCGATATCTGCAATTTCGAGCAAAAAAAACTGGAGATGCGTTTGGCTCTGCCCCTCCATCCCTCCTGCGTTTAGTGCTCATGAATCTCACTTTTTCTGTCTCGCTCACCCACTCTCCTTTATCTACAATAGCCCAGACCATCAAACTTTTTCACCGACCTCCACACTCCTCCGTTTTGCCCTTGAGAATGATATACCCTGATAAGGACAGAGGTATCATAATACGCTAAAATTGTTGATTATAGTTCCGGACCTTACTTGATAGAATTCCTTGATATTAGAGATGGAAGATTTAACACTGCAATTCCCGATGGCAATAGACTTATTGACGAGACTGGTTCCAATTGTTGATGATAGTTTCGGACTTAAATTACTGGAATTCCTTGATATGAAGGAGAAGAATTAACACTGCAATTCCACATGGAACTAGATTTAATGACACGACTGGCTTCAGTCGTAGTTGATAGCCTTTGACCTTACTTGGTGGAATCCCTGGATATCAGGCAAAGAAGAATTAACACTGCAATTCCCGATGGCACTAGATTTATTGACAAGACTAGTTCCAATTGTTGATGATAGTTTCGGACCTTAATTACTGGAATTCCTTGATATCAGGGAGAAGAATTAACACTGCAATTCCCGATGGCACTAGATTTATTGCAAAGACTGGTTCCAATTGTTGATGATAGTTTCGGACCTTAATTACTGGAATTCCATTATATCAGGGAGAAGAATTAAAGTTGCAATTTCCGATGGCACTAGATTTATTGCAAAGACTGGTTTCAATTGTTGATGATAGTTTCGGACCTTAATTACTGGAAGTCCTTGATATCAGGGAGAAGAATTAACACTGCAATTACCGATGGCACTAGATTTATTGACAAGACTGGTTTCAATTGTTGATGATAGTTTCGGACCTTAATTACTGGAAGTCCTTGATATCAGGGAGAAGAATTAACACTGCAATTCTCGATGGCACTAGATTTATTGACAAGACTGGTTCCAATTGTTGATGATAGTTTCGGACCTTAATTACTGGAATTCCATTATATCAGGGAGAAGAATTAAAGTTGCAATTTCCGATGGCACTAGATTTATTGAAAAGACTGGTTTCAATTGTTGATGATAGTTTCGGACCTTAATTACTGGAAGTCCTTGATATCAGGGAGAAGAATTAACACTGCAATTACCGATGGCACTAGATTTATTGACAAGACTGGTTTCAATTGTTGATGATAGTTTCGGACCTTAATTACTGGAATTCCATTATATCAGGGAGAAGAATTAACTTTGCGATTTCCGATGGCGCTAGATTTATTGACAAGACTGGTTCCAATTGTTGATGATAGTTTCGGACCTTAATTACTGGAATTCCTTGATATCAAGGAGAAGAATTAACTCAGCAATTCCACATAGAACTAGATTTAATGACACGGCAGGTTTCGCAGCAGAGCAGAATCATCAGGTGCACTTACATTATTTTCCCCTGTAAATATAAGTATATATATGATTTGAAGTAAGAAGTACAATGGACATCAAACTGAAAATAGCCCAAGCTAAGAAGTCGTTCATGGGAAAATAACAACTGCTGTGCTCAAAGGAGATAGGACAATAAACCAGGAAACAATTTATGTATACATTCATGCGGAGCGTAGCACTGTATGGATCGGTGGCATGGCTCAGAAAAGAATAGAAGTCCTGGAAACCTGGTGCTGGATGAGGATGCTGAAGATAAAATGGACGGAAAAAATAAGAAATGATGAAGTGTACAGAAGAGTAGAAGAGGAAAGGACCATACGTAATACCATAGAGAAAAGAAGAACAAAATGGATTGGACACGCCTTGAGACACAATGTGTTTGTGTGGAACATAACTGAAGGCAAAATAGAGGGAAAAGTCCCCAGAGGAAGACCCAGGAATAAGTTCATGGACTAAATAAAAGAGGAAGATTCATAGGAAGAGATACCAGGGCGTAAGGGAACTAGCTTTAGATGGGCAAGGGTGTAGGGCTGCAATCAACCAATCCTAGGATTGAGCGACCAATGAATGATTGAATGGCCCTGGGAGTAAGAGTAAATTAGTAAGAGTAAACTTAATGGTTGAAGGCGTAACTTTAAAAATGATTTCAACGTTTGAAAATGATCGCAAGGCAGTCGAAATCTGGGTCGGGTTTTAAAGTTTTAAGTGTGGAAAATACTGAGAGTTCTCTCTTTTTAGTCAGTAAGTAAGAGTAAGCAAAGCAGAGGCGTTAATTTAAAGCGTTTAGTCGTCTGCGGAAGCGATTCTGGCCGTGGTATACAGCCCCAATAAGTTTGTCATTCGCATATGTACTCCCTCTCCAATTATTTACTTTAATTTCTGTAACATTTTCAGGAGACATTATTTTATTATAAAACCCTCGGCCGACGTGAGCGATGACCTTTGAAGAATTCAGTTCTTCTGGTTCAGAAGAGATTGAAATAATCTTCTGCGTGGTATCAACACTATATGCTCATTCCATTTTTTTACAGAATTTTAATTCAGTTTTGATGACATCCTAAATTTTCAGCTCCAAAGGGATGTATTTATTTTGTTTACGGTTGCGGAGAGTGTAACCTCCCGAGAGACGTAATTACATAATGTCTTTTTAGCTGCATCTAACCACAAGATTTGTGGAAGACTTGGGCACACCTTGACACGCAATGGGTTTGTGAATAACATAATTGAAGGTAAAATAGCGGGAAAATTCCCCATAGGAAGACCCAGGAATAAGTATACATCGACCGAATAAGGAGGAAAGTACATAGTAAGAGAAACCAGTATGTAAGGGAACTAGTATTAACTACGGAAGGGTGGGGGGCTGTAGTCAAACAATCCTGAGATTGAACGACCTACGAACTTGTTTGGGGTGGGGAAGAGTAAAGTGGCTGAGTCACAGTTAAAGACAGGAAAGGTGTTTGGCTTGAATGGGGAGGAGGGAGATTCTTGGAGATAATTCTGAAATGGTTTCTAAAATCATGAAAAGAAACTGAAAGTTGTGATAAGTCTGAAATAGTTTGCAACCCATCTAAAATGCCCAGAAAACATTCTGAGTAGGAGAACTATCGATCTAGAGAAATGATACGAATAGCTGGTTGCAAATTTGTAATTGGCAGTGAATATTTACGTTCATAAGAACCCTGTTATACAAACATGGAAACAACTGTATCCCCTTTTTGGAGATTATTTGTATCGCCTCTTCCGCTGAAACAGCTGTTTTTGACAGTTGTCACCATGCTTCGTCGCCACAATAGCCTCTGAGTAGGAGAATAAGTGAGGCAGAGAAGTGATGAAAATGACAGATAGAAAAATTGTAACTGACCATGAATATTTACAATCTTAGGAACCGTGTAACTCAAACTTGGAAACAACTTTCTCTCCTTTTTGGAGTTAATTTGCATCACCTCTTCCACCGAAGCAGCCCTATTTTGACAGTTGCCACCATGATTCGTCACTACTATAGCATCTGAGTAGGAGAATAAGTAAGCTATGGAAGTGATGCTTGTTATAGATTGAAAATTTGAAATTAGCAGTGAATATTCGAGATCTTGGGCACCCTGCTATTCAAATACAGAAACTACTTTACTTCCCTTATAGAGCTTGTTTGCATGACCTCTTCCAGCGAAACGGTTATTTTGGGCAGATGCCACAATGCTTCGCCACCACTGTAACATGGGTCAACAATGTCAACGCCACACACCTGACCATGTTTGCCGGCACAACAATACGATTTCAACGGCCGCACGAGCAATGCATTTGCATGTACAGGGCGCTAGCCTTCTAGAGTACTAATGCTTGGAATATTTTTTACAAATACTCGAGTTTTACTTCGAACGCCATTTAACCCGAGATCTTACTCCATTTTACATTCCCACTGCGTTTGACTCCCGTCTCCTCCCAGTCTTCTTTCAGCCCGGAGCCAAAGCCAAGCTCGCTTATGAGCCTCCCCGTCTCCGACTCCATCCCTTTCTCGTCTCCCCAGTATCAACCCCCTTTTGGCTGCCAAGGTCCCTCCCTGCAACCCCCTACAACTCGATTCGCCTCCCCACTCCCCAATCTCTCCCACGCCGAGTGCCTCGACAAGTTTATTCTTCGCTTCTCTCCGTGAGGGGGGAAAAAAGAGGCTTCGAACTGACGTGGGATGGATAAAAAAAATGAATGAGGAGAGGCCAAGAAGGAAGGCCGGAGGGTGATAGTAAGATGGTCTCGTTCTGTCCGGGGATATAAAGGGGGGTGCGGTGAGTAGGTTGGGGGGGAATGAAACCTTGCAAGGGAGTTAGATTCTACGGAAAATAGGAACGATATTTTTCTTCCCTTGCCCCCCGATCGGCCTCCCTTCCCATTCCCTCCCTCTCTTACAAATCCCCCATCATACACTCTTCCCCTTTCACGTTCCCGATAATATACGAGCTTCTCCTCCTCTTATGCCGGGGCAGGGTTTAGCAATCAGAGAGTCGATGCTCGGTTATCCCCTTTTTTTCATTGGGGGAAGATACTCCGCGTAATAGATGTGATCCCCAACACCTGGCACCGTCTACTACTCTCTTCCAAAGAGGCAAACGCTTCTTTAAGATCGCCGCTGTTCCCGATCGCGAGGGAAAATGTACTGTCCCCACCGTTCACCTCTCTCGCTCATGCTCGGCTGTAATTATAATTTCCGAGTATTTTTTCAATATATTCCATACCCTTTTCATTCTATCAAACGCTAGTTAGGTTGTTGAATAATACCTGAAACATTCTTTGCAATTTTTATCATTCTGTGCAGATAACTGGCATATAAATTGTAGTTTCTACCATAAACAGTTAAAAATTTGAAATTATTGGCTCATATTTCAAAATTGAATGGTGAAAACCAATGAAAATTTACAGGTTTCGTACATTTCACTGTATTTTGCCATAAAAATATGCGTTTCAGCCATCTCTTTGTCACCATCCATATTATACCTGATGCAAATACTGTATCTGAAGCTGGTGTTCTATTTCACCGATACACGTCTGTTAAATTTTAGATATAATTGGTGTTGACTTGTGGCTAAATATTTCTAATTTGGGTGTTAACTTTGGTATTTTTATCACATTTATTAACCATTAAAATATGACGGCTACAGATACTGGGGACTACAGTTACTGCTAAACATAATTTCCTTGTCTTTGATACAGTGGTAATTACAACATTTTCTATGTAACATCTGTCAGATAAATGACCGACATGTTAAAAATGATATATATTTAAATTTCTTTTCTACATTATGCTGTTACACCGAGTCTTGCGGAATACGACTGACTTAATGTGAAAAATAAGGATTTTAGAATGAATTTGTAAGGTAAATACGAAATCAGGTGCATGGAATCGTAGCTTTGCCTTTGTACGCGTTCAAGTATAAGCGTGCGTCTTAGAGGCCGGAATATTTCGTCAACATATACATATTATGAAACCTGTATATGCGTAACGTTATAAACCTTTTTGATACAAACTTGGTTTTTGACTATGTTTTCCACCCATAATTTGTTTTTACAACGCCCCAGACGTAGCTAATTTTTAGATCTATTATAAGGGAAAAATTGCGTCCCATATCCCAGCAAGTACGGTGTTATTGAGTAGTTAACTCTTAGCCACAGACAGTATTGGTTTTTAGGAAGGCTTTATTGTATCTCGTCCTTACTTTTAATTTGATCGAATATTAACAACTTCAAATCAGAAAGTATTCAAGGAATCTAACACCGAGATCGATGTTTACTTCGTCTGATTTTCGAGTAAATTAGTTTGTAATTTTTTTCTGTGGTTTTTCAGACGAAATTTCTGTGATTACTCAAGTGTTTATGCCCCATACCAAAAGAATTCAAGAAAACATTATCAAATATTTCCCTAAATACCTATTTAATTGGACCTTCATATTTTTTAAGCAGTGAATGATAAGAAATAAATGAATAAAAATGTTCTTTAAAATTATATTGATTACAAATTCATATGCATGAAAGTCCGCGTTCGACAAGCTTCTCAACATATTTTGAGAAAATCAATTATTGAATCGTTATTTCATATCATATGAATTTGGTGATATGACAAAAGTGAGCTGTATTTAAATAGTTATATCACTTAATTTTACATAATGTGTTTTTTAACGTAATGTTAGGAGACGGTCTGTGAGACCGCATGTCTGTGTTAACTTTACAAAAAAGGTTTTCTTTGGTTGCGGGTTTATGCTAGTCATTATAGACATTTCAGCCGCTATATCTACCCGTCAGTATTTCTGAGAATTCGCCGTGGGTTGAGGTATCCGACATCTGGCTGTGAAATGGTTTCAGACGCAGCATTACCGTAAAGCGGGGCTTACCGTAGCCTCTCGGAGGAGCATTTTCTTTCTCTGTGATTATAGCATGCGGCGGAATACAATCACGAGACCCTAGAGATCTTTGAAATCCTTCGGCTAAGGAACTCGAGAAATTTCGACTTCTCAGGGAATCTTCGACACAAAAGCAAAACTCTGTCGCAGAACATCTCACTCGAGCTGTTTTCCCGAGTTTTATTGTCGGTGCACACCAAAAACCAAGCAGCTAAGGCAGTCTCGCTGTCTTATCTTCTCTGATATCTACATTCTATGTTTCTGGATACTTATACGGGCCCGTTCTAGCATTATCTAGGTATGTTTGGAAACGATGGAAACCCTCTTCTCCTCTTCTGCGGCATAGCACATGATATTGTGAAACTTCCTCTCCAAATATTTTTACGTAATGTTGAGTAAACATTAAGATTGAATGGACACACCCTGAGGCACGATGTGTTTGTATATATACATTCGGCTTTGATACGTTCTTCGACGCTATCCGATGACCAACCGGTCCTCTCTATTCATCCACAGGCCTCGTGGCATCTGCTCTTCTCTTATTGCCTTTTCTATGTCTTTTCTCCAACTATGTCTGGGCCCTCCTCTTTTTCTCTGGCTTGTGGATTCCAGAGTAAAATTTCCTTAGGTTATCTTTTGTTCGTCATACGTTGTATGTGACCATACCACACAAGCTGTTTCATTTTAATGTCATCAACTTGTGAGGATGACTCCCATTATATTTCTTATTCTCTCATTCGTGATTCTTTCCCGTATGTGTGTACCCGCAGATCGTCTCCCATAATCCACTTCCGTACCATTTAGAATTTGTTTTGTTTACTCCTTCATCAGCCGCATATCACTTCAGTATGTGACAATGCTTCTTGGTATTAAATCATATATTCTTTTTTATTAGCTCTGGATATACTTAAGTCCCATAAAATGCTATTCGACATGGATATTACCCTTTTTCCTTGCAAATTTCTACCTTTAATTGCCTTATCCAGGGTTCTATTATGAGTTTTTTAATACTCAAGTATTTGTATTCCTGGTAGTATTGTATTTCCTGTCCATCTTCCTGCACTATGTTCTCTCGCGCTCCTCCAATGCTCATATTTCGAGTCTTCCTGTTATTAATTTCCCTCCACTCTGAGGATTGAAATCCACTATTAAGATTGAAAGACTGATGATGGGTAAACATTGGTTATTTCGCGACCGTGTTAAGTTCGTGATAGGTTTTCTAGTTTCCCTTACGATGGTACCATTAGTTGTATCGGCTAAAAGTTCGCCTCAGACATGGCTGTTGCGTTCATTTCGTAGTAAGGCAGGATTTAAGGCAATGTAGCTCATGGCGATTCCACGAGGCATGCATGAAAACTTATCATGGGCTTAAACGATGTCACGAAATGACAATGTTTACTCTACCAAGGGGATCAAATTCGCATTTAATATCTCATCCGATTTACTGGGATTCAAACCCGCCTCTCTCAATGGCTGGTTGAGTGTTTTAGACAGCCACACATGAAGCCATCTCGCCTCAAAACGATCGACAGTCAAAGTCAACTGTTTCGGGCGAGATGTTGTGGAACTGCATTTTCCAAATGAAAAACACTTTATGTTGTACTATCCACTTTTTTAATTATATTCAAACGTTTTTACACGTGTGTCGGCACTTTACTTGGCCATCATCAGGCACAGAGTCTTTGTATAACGTATCTGTATGTTTGCATTATTAAGTACAATACTCTGTACCTGATGATGGCCAATTAAAGTGCCGAAACACGTGTAGTAACGTTTGAATATAATTTAAAAAGTGGACAGTACAACATAAAGTGTTTTTCATTTCGATCGACAGTCGTTCGCGTGACTGCGTGGTTACTATTTCGTATTTCGCTGTGGCGGAAAAAAATACATATTGACAAAAGAAGTATGAAATAGTGTATAATAATTTTTATAATCTATATGAAAATAATAATTATTAATTATTATTGCATATAGAGTTTGGGCATCATGTACATTGCTAAACTTTACCGAAGTTAAGCTAAGTTTAGCATATCTATGAGAATTCCGAATTCTAGATCGAAGGTATTTATTGGAGTAATGAGGCAATGCGTGTCTGAAGCTTTAAAGAGGAGTGACTAATTGTGGGAAGTACTGAGTGCGAATGTAAAACCTACTTGGTAAAACGCCTTGGTGCAAAGTAATATTTTCCTTCGCATGGGGATTTCTTAAGTGATACAATAATTCGGACTTAGGATTTGCATCATAATCACATGTGAGATAATCTTGAATCCATTAACACTCCCGCAAAAGGCAGTGCATATTCCTTTTTAAATTTGATTTATTTCATAAATTTTTTTCAAAAATTTTCTAAACCAAACATAGTTTGACGTTAATACAACATGCAGCAAAAGTGCCCCTTTTCTCCCGAAAAAAGGGACAGAAAAACAAACTTTCTGCTCAGGAGTGGTAAAAAATTGCGAACGTTGCGGGGGAAAGAAGTGCGATGTATTTAATTGTGCTAGGAACGACTTCTTTAAACTTATGAAAGTATTTCCGTGTTGAAACAGATAAATTGTCACGTTAAATTAGAATTGATGATGGAATGAAAAATATCTAAAAATGAAGTTATCGGAAGATTCTGGAGAGGCCTATGTAGGATTGAGAATTCCGAGATTTGTGGTTAGGAAGTTCTTTGATTTTGGAGTTTGGAAGTTTTATAACATTATACGTTTTTCTAAACTGATGAACTAGCTCTTAAATCAATACACAGTTGGAACAGATTCATTTATTTCAACGATGCCTCTAAAATCGTAACATATCTATCAATTTCGTTTTGGATTTGACGATTTTTTGTATTTATCATGGTGCATATTTGTTAACTATATTTTGTGTATTGAGTTTCGCGATGCGTAATTTTTAAATGTCTTTTTCTGCAAATTCTCAAAAGGAAATTTTTCCCCGCACCTTGGTCGTGTTTTCTAAAGGAAATAATCCTTGACTTTTTGGTATCCAAACAATCCTTTACGGGCTCAATTTTACGCGTACGTACTTGCACATTGGAAAATGAAGGCCATACCTTCGAGGGTTTGGATATTATCGAAAATAGTAACAGTATTTCGACGTTTTCAAAAAAACCCCTCGGCTTTTTTTTAATTTTCACAGTTTTTTTTGGTGATCGAAACTTTTATCTAACTATTATTACGTGCGTTCGATGTCACTCCGAAGAGCAACTTTCGAGCAAGTATGGATGCATCACTAAAATCAGGAGGGCGATATCATATCTGCCCTATTTGAAAAAAAATCACCTCAATCTTTTCCCCTTGTTTTATACGAATCCCTGCGTGCATTCATGTATCTCCCGAGATAAAAATGATGAAGATAACGGGATTTTAATTCACCCAAACGATCGCCATTTGAAAAAGAAAGAATTGAAAAAAAAACAGTCCATTCACCCCGTTCACTACTCCGCTGCCCCAATAATACCAACCTATTCAGTTTTTAGGAATTTTCCCTAATTGGGACATAATAAAAATTATATTTAAAAAAGTTGAACAGTTTGTTGTTGGGAGCTATTTTTAATGAGCGGCATGCTCTTTGGAGGCCCGTTTCCGGTTCCCAGTGGACGATACCTCAGGGTTGTGTGTTAGGTCTCGTGTGTGTGAAAAGAGAAGATTGGCACATTTTTTTTCGTTACGGGCTCTCTACCGGTGGACAAACTTCCAAACCGCCGCCACTTCCACGTCAGCCACCCACGCGTCCTCCCCGCCACCTCTTTTCCTTCCCCCCCCTGTCGCTCCCACCGGCCGCGAGGGAGAGGGAGGAGGACCCTTTCCAGCGTGTCGTTTTGGTTAAGGTATGCGCGGTTGCCGCTCATGGCGACCCCCCCTAACGAATGCGCGGGAGACTGGAGGAAGACGTAGGCAATTTAGCAGTGTCCCAGAATTCGGCGGTCTATTAAATTAAGTGTCAAATGTCGCGGCCGTTAATCATAGGGTTGTTTTGCATCTCTTTTGACCTCTCTTCCGTTTTGTCTCACCAGACCGCTGGCCATCCCTCTTCTTCTTGTTCTCTTGCTCTCTAAAACTATCCTCTCTTGTCTCCTCCTCCTGAACTATGGAGGCATATTGAGATGACGCAATATTTGTCGACTCATGGTGAAGTCTAGGGCTGGGTAGTTTTCTAATATCAATATTTTTTAATATTGTGATTACAAAAATCACAATTTTGGAATGACCAATACAAAATTCCTGTATTAGATATTGGTGGTCAGAAGAACCACTATATGTAATTGGAATATTGAATATTAAAGAGCCAATATTTTCAGTTGGAATATTGAATATTGGTTTACCAGTGTTATAAATTTGAATATTGGAACCCGGCGAGGCGAGTGGTCGGAGAGCACCCTAATCTTTGAAAACAGATGGCGCGCATGTCACTCATTGCAGCACTTCCTTTTCCACTATTATTCATAGCATTAATTGGGGAAAAGAAGGTTACGTAGGTTTTCTTGTTTTATCAACAGACTTTTACTTAGTTTATAAAGTCTCTTCTTCGAAGTAACCCCCATCGGTTCTAATTTTTTAATAATACTTTTTACCTGTTAACATTGCTATGTTCAATATTTTCAAATACACCAATATTTCATTTTTTCATTATTTTCAATATCACAAATTTCCAACATTCCAATACGCCAATATTTTCCAGTATTCAAAAGTCCAATAGAGGTTATTGATATTGGTCCATTTTCAACATTTTAAGATATTAGATGTTGACACTGGGATTCAAATACCGTCCAGCCCTAGTGGAGGCAACGACCCCGTTGCTCATTCACGGAATTGCTGATACCTAATCCGCCTAATACCGTCTAGGAAAAAAACTTACATTTTGAATAACATTTATCAACGTATATCAGCTTTTTTCTACGTATCTCTGGATATGAATAGCTCAGAATGAGTAATTTATCGACATATACATCTACAACTAAATGCCATACCTATACTGTGGGTGGAGTAAACATGAAATCTTCAGATACAGTGAAATATCTTGTAATTATCTTAACTTTTGATATATCATGGGGAACACTCATATAAATAATATGCGGCACAGTATCAAAGGAACTAGGTTTTCTTAAGCGTATAATAAAAAGGTCCTCGGGTGAAAAATTAAAAAAGAGATGCTACTTCGCTCTGGTTAGGCCTCACCTCGAATAGGCCGCGAGCATTTGGGACCCTGATCAGAAAGATTGAACCAAAAAATTAATAAAATACAATGAAAAACAGCTTACTCCGGTTAAAACTGCTATGAGGGAACATATAGTTTTTCACAGCTTTCAAAGGGATTAGGGTGGGAGCCCCTAGAGACTCGGAGGCTACACGCTAAGCTAAAATTGCTTGAGAAATTCAGAACTGGTGTGTTTCAGAGTGGCATAGAAGAAGATTATCATGACGCCTCACTACATTTGTAGGTATGGCAGAAGCCATTAAATGAGAGAGATGGGTTCAGAAACTCGTTCTTTCCGCGCACAATGAACGACCACAATGAAAACTGAGCTCCACTAAATACGCACCCATAATACACGTCACCATTTCACCTCCCTAAACCTTATCCCTTGCATATTTACACGGCTTGTGACCTGACACCCCCTGCCACACGCCCATGTGGCGGCTGGGAGGGTAGTATGTAGATATAGATCAACGAAATACCGTGCAAGCCGTAGGGTGTGTGGCCAGGGGTGATTCCACACCAGGCATGAAGCCTTCATCCCAGCTGAAATCCGAACTGCGCGCGTTCTCCGCATTACCAGGCGCAGGCCAAAAGCAGTCACGATAACAGTGCGCGGTCAGACCAGAAACTAGGGGAGTACCACATGGACGATTATCTATCTACTACCTAGTATATTATCTAAGATACAACTGGTTTTAATTACTGCGATAGATGATTAGTTCTACAAGGTGCTAAATCATGCAAGTGTTATATCATGCTGAATGTTCCATGCGAGGACTGTAGCTAATTATGATGCAAAGATGTTTACCGCCAGTGCAAAAATGTATTTTCCCTAGTTAGGGTCAAAGTATCCTAGAACTGATCTATCGCAACTATAATTGTATATTATTTTACGTAGAAAAAATGACATTTAGTGATATCGGTTCCGCAGTCTATGATTCACCTTCATCTACATACTGCACTGCGAGTCGCCGCATAGGCGTGTGGCTGGAGGTGTTTGGACACCAGTCTTGTATTGATATAAGGGATTAGGTTCTGGGAGGAGAAATTGTGACGTTTTCTATGGAAGTGTATTCAGTGGAGCTCAGTTTTTATTGTGGTTGCTTATTGTGCAAGGGAAGACCGAGATTTTGTGCCTATCGGTCCGGTAATATATCTCGGTTATTTTTGCGTTTCTGTCAGATCTAGAGATGTAGTGAGGCGTCATGATATTATTCTGTGTGTCGCTCTGAAACACACCATTACCGATTTTCTCCGGCAACTTAAGCAGTAGCGTGTAGCCTCCGAGTCTCTAGTGGCTCCCACCCTAATCCCTGTAAATATATAGTGAAATACTATGTGACGTTGCTCAATAAAGTTTTTATTAGTATTCAAAAGTATTCCCTCGTAGCAGTTTTTAACGAAGCGTACAGATTTTCTTTTGATTGTATTAATTTGTGGGCAAAATCTTTATGACTAGAGCTTACATAAAAATCAGGTGAAATGGATACCTGGGCAAAGATCAGCCATTTTAGGAGCGTGATTCTTCTGTTGGGCCATGTCGAGAGAAAGGACGAGAGCTCAAATATGAATTCGATTAATGATAGAGGATTAAATGCTTATTAATTTTTTAAATATGGTTACGTAAAATAATTTCAGGACACAGTCTATGTTACGCCTAACGTATCAGCACCTGCCGGGATTCACAGTGCACTGGTACTGGGATTTCCAATACGGCGGACGGTAGTATTATATTTGTGGCGTTACGCGTAATCATCATGCACTGTACACTCATTGATCGTTCAATTGGTTGGTTGGTTCATTGGTTGACTGCAGCTCTCCATCTTTCCCTATTTAATGCTAGTTCCCTTTCTTCCTGATATCTCTTCCTCTGTACTTTCCTCTTTATCTGGTCCATGAAATTATTCTTGGGACTTCCTCTGGGGACTTTGACCTCTATTTTACCTTCAGTTATGTCTTCACAAACCTATTGAGTCTCGGGGTGCGTCCAATCCATCCTGTTCTTTTCTCTTTGTGTTTCACATGGTCTTTTCCTCTTCCACTCTTCTGTACACTTCATCATTTAATATTTTGTCCGTCCATTCGATCTTCCGCATTCTCCTCCAGGACCAGGTTTCGAAGGCTTCTAGTCTTTTCTAGTCATCTTTTCTAATGGTCCATGCTTCCGATCCATAGAGTGCTACGCTCCTCACGAAGGTTTTCTCACAGTTTCTTCTTACGTACTTCTATCTTGATCTATCCTCCGGCCTTCCTCGTGAAACTTTTCCCTCTTTTTTCCTTATGTTACATCATTCATATACGCATAGTGTCTCTTGGCAGAACCGCCCTTTGAATCGTGCAAGTGGGGTAACTGCCCCGGGCCCCTCGTATCCGAGAGCCTCCGCATTTTGGAAGACTCGGTAATGAGAGGATTGATTTATAAATCAATGGAAACTGGTGTGATTGCTATTGTCACATTGTGTCACATGGCATGTTCAATCCGCACTATACCCTTATACCTCCGAAGTTTGTTACTCAACCAACCCTTCCCGTTCTTCGACCAGCTCATTTGACGCATCGAAAGTCCCTCGCGGACACCGTTTTCTCTCCGAAATCCCCAATTTCGCCGTCGTTTTCCCGCTGTTATGTCCGCATTCCCCAACCCTGTTTTATCCTTTGTTTTCTACCCTTCCCCGTTCCTCAAAAGTTCCGTCCTCTTCCGCACACTATCCCATATTCGCGGCCTGGGATATATATTTCGCCGCTGCCTCCCGACAGCCAGCGCTGGTAGTCGCGGTATCGCGTGGAATGCTCTGAAACTCGAGTCGTTTAGGAACACACAAAAAAAATCGCTTGATAAATACCCGTGCCCTAGACTCTCAAGTTTGCATGCGAGAGCCCATTCCGCGCGAAGTCTATCCATTCGCATGGGTACAGCTCGGGCGGGTATCAATGACTTTTATGTCCGCTCCCACGTTCTGGATAAGCTGGGAGGCTGCTGTTACGAATGCAATTGATTTATTTGCAACTCTTGGCAGGTAGTTTCGATTTTGATTGATGCCTGTGTTTGGATGCGGCATATTGGTCCAGGTGCGTTTTGATAGTAAACTAGAACTGTTTCTATGATAGGTTCATCTGCCCAAGTCATGAATATTATCTGCAGGTCGCTGTCGTTTTGTAGAGGTTTGCAGATATTGATTCCCCGGAGAGCAAAGTACCTCGGGTAATATGAGAATTCGATGTCCTTGTCGACTTTAGAAAATATCTGATAACGGCCAATGGTTGTGATATCACTTAAGAACTCTGTGCAGAGAAGGTATATTGTAAAATTATATCAATTTTAAGTTAAATAGAGTTCAGGTGTGACTTCGAGGAAATTAAGTATTATGCAAAGAACATTTGGTATTTAACCACAATTTAAATATTTATGAAGCTACGACTAGTTTCGACGCAAAGGCGTTATCCCAAAGTACCTGATGATGACGCCTTTGCGTTGGAATTAGTTGTACCGTTGAATATAAATTGTAGAGAAGATACCAAGCGTTCTTTGCATTCATTATCGTTACCACCGCTATATTATACATTGTTATGAAACACTTTAATAGTTATTGCCGATTTAAGAAATCATCTCATAAGGGCCACAGGTTGTGATGTCACTTACAATCTCTGTGCAGGTAAGATATTTGTATTATTGTGTCAGTTTGACGCTAAATATTGTTAACCAATGTTACATTAAACGTTGATAAGCAACGCTATCTTAAACATCGTTGCGTAATGCTATTAACATTATTGTCAACTTTAGAGTTATCTGATAAGGACCACAGGTTAAGATATCACTTACGAACTCTGTAAAAAGAAGATTTTTGTAGTTTTATGTCATTTTTACCCCTAAAATTGTTACCAACGATGTATAAAGCATTGCTTCGCAACGTTATCTTATTGTTACGCAGGGCTCTAAACGTCATGGCAAACTTTTGAAATTATCTCTTAGGGCACAGGTTACGATGTCACTTATGAGCTCTATGCAGAGAATACACATATATGTAGTTCTGTGTCATTTTTACGCTGAACATTCTTACCAACCTATTGGTATTTCGTTGATGTGCCTGAGAGTTTATTTATTGTAGAACATTGTTTCCCCGAATAAAATTGAGGAGCATACGGGAACCCTAATATTGCTCCTTTGAAGCAGTGTAGTTTTAGCTTCGTTAAAATGAATAACCTCTGACTGTTATCTTATTTCTTGCAATGAATTTTCTTAGCTAACCCCTATGAGTGGGTTAGGTTTATTCAGGGAAAATTAGGAAAATAACAATGGGTGTCGTGAATGCATATTACTGCATTGAGGTCGAGTCTAGAGAACTTCATGGATACGACATCACAGGCACAGCCAATTATCTACTATTGAAAGGCCCCCGATTGAAGTTCTTTACAGCGTGGCGTCAAAATTGCGTCGCTTTGAAGGCACAGATCTTTTTTGACCACATTGGTAGTGATGTTAAATAACCACTCGTTTCGGATTCAATTCAAACGCCGATGTTTCTGTAGGAATGTACCATTTAGGTGTGTGGAGAGGGAACTACGCCATCATTTGATGCCTAACAACCGAAGTAACAACCATATTCTTTGATCCTACTCTTTCCTTACTTTACTTTGAATAGCACAACGGAAAATTAAGGCAAGCAACTTCTGAAACATATATTGGCTATTTAATTCTATGGATTCTCCTCTGTTCAACAATAGTTTTTATCGGGAATGGGGATTATTTTAAATATAAATAAATGAACAAAATATGTACTGAGAATGCACATTAACCCTTTGAGTGAGGCATGACGTGATATTACGTCATGGTTGTCTTTACACAGGTGCTGATGACGTGAAATCACGTCAAGGGTACTGTGAGAGTTCCAGCTTTCACTAGGGAACTTTTACTAGGCCCCTTAGTGAAAGCTGTAACACCCACGGCAGTCAAAGATTTAAAGAAGTAAGTTCGTGCGTATTTCGGGTAAGTTATCAATGGCAAGCATAACTATGGAAAAGAAACTGTTGAAACATACGCTCAATCCTTACAGCTATGGATTCTACTCAAATTTCTCCTAGTTTTTTCGGGAATACGGATTATTAGTAATTTTAATAAATAAAAAAATATATTTACGGAGAAAAAATATGAAAAAAGTAAATGCACGCTGGTTTCCAGTAAGTCATCGATGGAAAATATCGTAAAATTGCGAAATCATTGTCCGCAAGTCCGAAAACGCTATACAAAATTGAGGGTCAACGAAGATGGCGGACTGGCTTCAGATTCCAGCTTTTGCCAGCATAGCAAGTCCCCTGTCTACATACCTAGATGGTCCAGTCATTAGACACAGCTGCATCTCTGATTGCACTCCACGCATTGTCTCTCTTGTTAGTGCAGCGCTCAACTGAAAACTCAAAAAATCAGTTAGTTAGATGTTAGAAGTTTTTTTTCTGTTTCATTCCATGTAAAATTGTCATCCTGACGTATTTTCTTGCAATATTGTCGTAGACAGAGATATCAGTACTTGTTAGCGTGTGTAGACTATTCTGGAGTAACTGTTCCTCAGCCATGAGTTAATTAGTTCACAATTTTTACTCACATTACGTGGTTTTACATAAAATTAAAAAAATATGCAATAGGAAATCCAGAACATGATAAAACCACGTAAAAATAGCAATTACATTAAAAGTAATTAATTGAAAATATGAATGACTTCATATATTGAGCAATAAGTTTCGGCATCAAGACAAGTTGTTTTATTGAAATTTATTGGTAATAAACTGCTGAAATATTAAATATTTTTTCAAAAAAACCTATTTTTTGTTTCACCAACATTGCCCTTCACAACGTGATTTCCTATTAATACAAAAAATACAAATAATTTCGTTCCCTCGTTCCTTTCGGTCAATCGTTCCTTTTGGTTCCTCGTTCCTTTCGGTCACTCGTTCCTTTCGGTCACTCGTTCCTTTCGGTCACTCGTTCCTTTAATATTTTTAATACGTTCCATAACTTGATTTTTATAATTGCTTGTTCAATATTTTAGAATGCTATTATTACAGCATACAAATTATTTCCTATTTCTTACATTATTTTTTTAATGCTAAGTATACTCCTGTCCAAAAAAAACTTACCACCTCGGAGTCCCGAGGTGACGTCGATGTGACAACACGGTCGAACCACGTCCCCTGCGTGGGCAAGGCAATAGACAAACGGAACGGGACAAAGACCCTCGTCGCCGCAGTTGGAGAGGGAGAATATGTTCGACGGAAAATTTTGACCTGCGAAAGGAAATTCTTAACCCATTGAGTGCGGCATGACGTGATATCACGTCATGGTTGTCTTTACGCTGGTGCTGATGACGTAATATTACGTCATGGGTACCACGAGTGTTTCATGTTTCACTAGGGGGCATAGTGAAAGTTCCCTAAAGAATGCTGGAACACTCACGGTACCCTTGACGTGATTTCACGTCATCAGCACCAGCGTAAAGACAACCATGACGTGATATCACGTCATGCGGCGCTCAAAGAGTCAATGGTGGGAGGTGGGCCCAGGCTTCTGTTCTCTTAACCCTAGTGAAAGCTGGAACCATCACGGTAGCCATGACGTGTTATCACGTCATCAGCATCAGAGTAAATAGAACATGACGTGGTAGCACGTCATACCGCACTCAAAGGGTTAATGCGTGAGCAAGAATGAAAGGGGGATAGCCCGTTTCGGTTATACATACTTACTGAAAATTAAAATTTGTGATTATTGATAAAAAAGGAACGGTGAACGAGTAGAAAGGAACGGGCCCCAAAAAGGATCGGTTCACAGTGAGCGAGTTTCCAAAAATGAACGACTTTGCCCATCACTAATTTGGTTTCGTTCGGTGTACTTCAATTACATCGCCTGCTTCCAACTTCCCGCCCACACTCGATATTTCTCTGCTATTTTACTCCCTCGCAGCCTCTATTGATAAAAAAGGAATGGTGAACGAGTAGAAAGGAACGGGTCCCAAAAAGGATCGGTGCACAGTGAACGAGTTCCCAAAAATGAACGAGTTTGCCCATCACCAATTTGGTTTCGTCCGGTGTACTTCAATCACATCGCCTGCTTCCAACTTCCCGCCCACACTCGATATTCCTCCCCTATTTTACTCCCCCGCAGCCTCCGGCCCCTCGAACGGAGGACGCCCCCGCCCACTCTTTCCTGGTTTTCCCGCTTTCCAGTCTCACCCAGGTGCAGTTGGGGAAGCAAGGGGGGCGGTAGGAGTAGGGGGGGAGTTGAGTGTACTTATATTTACGGCCTGCTGACCGGTGACCGTCCACCTCCGCCCTTGTTTTCCGGCGGCCCGCTCTCCGGTGACGGATGGGACAACGCCATGTGCAAGGTTTTCCTAAGGGGTCGACCTCCACGCGGACGCCATTTGACTCCTACCCAATTTGACTCGCATCCCATTTGACTCCATCTCCCCCCCCCACTTGACCGCCACCTTTTAGCCCCAGTAAAAAAACCCCACTGTACTCCCTCTATCCTAACCCTTAACTCTCACCCCTTCCTCCCTGAACGAAAAAAATAAGCAAACGTATCTTACACGTCCAGACAGTTCAGCATCCACCTTCTCAACGAGGGGTGCACGAAGAGGTTAAAAAATTTTTTTTTTACTTTTTCACTAAAAAAGGGAGGGAGGAGACTCTCGCTCTCACAATTAGGAAATCAAAAAATTAAAATAAAATTTCAAACAAATGACGGCGCCTATCCGGTTGAATAATTACGGCATGACATGTTTTTCTCGAATATCCTATGTGACGTGATGGTTCCGAACCGAAGATGGGTCGATAAGTTTATCTACTTCGCGGTGCAGTTTTGATGGCGGTTTAATGGCTGTCTCGTGGAGAAAATGGAGTATATACTCAGGCAATGATGGCGTGCCGTTAATTAGCCGAATGGAAAGCCACGGAGAGGAAGTTTATGGGGTAGAGCACGTGACCATTCGTAGTTCTGGTTGGACTATTTCCACAATTGTGGTCGTCCATGTTCCAGTCTCTAATGAACCATTTCTTCAGTACATCATTTAGATCGCTAATTAGTGAAAATCAATAGAAAAAGGCATTTTGCAAAACGTTCTCAAAAGGTTATTTGGCACGAGGTGCCAGAACTATTTTCTAGGAAAAAGCCATCACCCGTAAATATTAATCGTCATTCAATCCTAAGATTGGTTGACTACAGCCCTCCACCCTTCCCTATCTAATGCTAGTTCTCTTACAATCTGGTATCTCTTTCTAAGTACTTGCCTCTTTATTTGGTTCATGAAGTTATTCCTAGGTCTTCCTCTGGGTACTTTTCCCTCTATTTTGCCTGCAATTATGTTACTCACTAACCCATTTTGTCTCTGGGTGTTTCCAATCCATCTGGTTTTCCAAATGGTGTTCCAGATGGTCCCTCCATCACCCGAACCCACTAAAAATCAGCGGAGGCAGATATTTAATGCTTATTGATAACATTTTCTAATTGATTACCATTGCAGCCTTTTTGTTTTATAAGGAGGAACTTGCGCTTCGACCTGCTATTTTCATAAGATTTAGAAAATTTCGTGTGATGAGTAAATTTTGGCTTGGTGTCGCCATTTATGTTTTTTTATATTTCATGTTAATACTCCCATGGGTAAAACCTTCTGCGAAAAATCGTGAAACCTTGGTTTTTACCTCGAAACGAAAGCCTGTAACTATACTAACTCCAGCCTCCATTGCTGTACTGTAGGATTTGATGTCATGATTTTTTAACAAACTAAGGGAATGGTATAATTATCTTCAGGGTGAAAACATTCGGTAATGTGTATGAAATGCCCAATTTTTAAGTTCTGATAAAGTCTTCTCGGGTTATCAGCCGCGTCAGGATGGCCATTACTGCCGACGTTTCGTTCATCGAACCGTCGGCGGAAATGGATAACCTGACGCGGTGGAAAACACGAGTAACCTTCCAAAATTAAGGTAGGTTATTATAAATACCTAAAATGAAGGCTCCTTCTTAACTTTCTCTAAATATATTGTCAGTGGGAGTAAAATCAGAACTACGAAATCGTACTAGCTATATTCCCACCCTCTTATGAAGCATAGGTGTCGAGCATAAACTTAAAACATAGCATAACATAAAATGTTACCGTTTTCGGTGATTTTTTTACCCCCTTCGTTGACAACCGTAGTATTTTTCCCAACACCCCTTCTCCCCTCTCCACCCGACATGTATTGTTGTCTCTACAAATGTAACTTTTAATTCAAAAATATTTTCTCAATTATTGAGTGAGTTTATTTTTAGGGATAGGTTGAAATTAGAGCAAGAAAGTAGCCAAACTAGATATAATAGAACTATTCAATCTCAGTTGGAACCCGTTATATTCATTTTTAATATCTAAATATCAGCCATGAATCCACTCCATTACAAAGTATAAAATAGACGAACTTGTCACGAGGTCGCTATTTAACCCTCGAGAAGGTTAAAATGTAAGCAATTTAATGGTATGATGACTTGCAACATGGTAGTGGCAATAGTTCAGATACATTGAGTTAAAGTAGAAGCTTGGCTTTTAAGATACACCCAGCGCGCCCTTCCTCATGTTAAACTCTGTAGTATTGTCTACGCGATGTTGACGAGTAAGAAACGTAACCAGGCGCATGGTAACAGCTACGTTACTTTGAGTAAACCCTCCCTTCTCCTCGTTACCCGCCGTAGGTTTTTAGACCAACCCCTACCCCCTAAGTTGGTTGCGTAGATTATGTGCGACCCCTTAAACCTGATGAGCATTTAGTGACAATAATTCACTGTGCGAGGTATATTTCATGGAATCACGAATATGTGATATTCGCCTAGTTATGTTTCTAGGGGGAGTGGATTATATTAGCAGTCGTGCAGATACTCTCTCCGATTGAAGATTTCGTTACCAATGAACAAGATCCGAATTGGAAAGAAGGTCGTGTCGGCATTTGACTATAAGGGTTCGTAACGCCGTACACATTCGGCGCAAAGACCAAAACTCTCAATATGTCGCGAAGGCTTCCACGATTTGCTTCTAATTTAGAATTTACAATTCTTCCCGTGGTTAGGCATATGAGTGGACAACAGTTCCGCCGGTATTCCAGTCGGCATCAACAGGTCTGAACCTGACCTGATGACGTGGTTAAGTTGTGACTTGGTTAAGATCTACGGAGAGCTAGAGAGTTGATTTGAATAGCTTAATGAGAAAGTTAGAATTTTTCGGGTTCTTCCCGCGCTGAAACATATTAGTGGACAACCGTTTCGCCGGCATTCCAGTCTGCATCATCAGGTCCGAACCTGATCTGATGATGCCGACCTGTTGACCGAACTGAACTGAACCGAACCTGAACTGTTGTCCACTAAAATGCTGCAACGCGGGAAGAACCCAAAAAAATCTTAATTATCCAATATTTTATTCGGATCAACTTTCTAGCTCTCTGTAGCTCTTGATCAAATAACTAGAATGGGGTTCGTATATTGGCTACGAACAATGTTCGTATATATTAAACTGCTTCACTTTGACCGTAAACATGTCGTGAAACTTGCTGCTGATACTCAACTTACTCCTCACTCAATATGTTGTTATGTTGGCAACCATGCCGTTTTGGTTCTGTCCTTTCCCCGCCTATCAGAAATTTTGGAATGCTGAATTTCAATCGAATATAGTGGAATAGTAGGTACTTACTTTGGAGCCATCTACATCTCAAAATAATAATACGTGTACATCGCCAAACTTTAAAGGATTTTTATGCATTAGAAAATGATCTTGAAGTATCATTTTCTCCTGTAATATACGTATCTAAACCAGATATTCTTCCACTTAACCCTCTTAGTGCCTCAGGCCGATATATCGGCTTTTGCTCCACAGGCGAAAAGTGCCATGAGCCAATATATCGGCTCGAGTACAAATTATTTTTCAAACTAATTTTGTTGTAATAATTACATTTATCCTTTATGAAATGTATCAGAATATTATAAACAACAATTAATTCATTTTTAGCAAAAAATAAAAAAAAATACATTCATATCTAAAACAGTAGCTTCATATTGTTTTTTTCATAAGGTGCTACAAAACTCCCAAATTCATGCTGGCACTTTTTGCTGGTACCACCAAATTTCGGTGGCACCAAGAGGGCTAAATTCTCTTTTTGCTCGTTCTGTCTTGTCGTTGGGTACTTACATCAGCAGTCAAGTCAAGTTTTTAATGAAAAAACTAGTTATAGACCTGTGGTTTAAGGATATTAAGCTATTTAGGTAACACTGTAATATCTAGCATTGCGCCCTGATTCCAAATCAAACGGAATTTCCATACCGGAATCTGAAAGCGAGCCATTGACGATTAATTTTATGGCCGGTGAGTCACCCTTCTGCATCATTGCGGTGGACTGCTAAATAATTTATCTTCCCTCATTAAAACTGTTGGAATTTCCGATATTGAAGAAAAAAATAAACCCACTTCATTACGGAAGGTATCGTCTTTTGTCTGTCGTCCGCATTGCCTTCTCGTACAGCAATCTACGTGCAATCGAATCTGTTCCGTGCCACCAGCGAGGTAAAAAGGAGTTTTTCAATCTATCCATACAGGAGCGATAAATTTTGGTCGCGTTCTACAGACCGTCGTTTCCGTGAAAACAGAGAGTCAGGTGGGAAGTTACTAATTCATCCGATCGACCCTATCCACCGCTCTGAAACATTTATCACTTCATCCTGTCACTGTTTTGCACTCTTGTTAGTCGGGTATATATCATGGCCGTGTTAAACAACTCACGAATGGAGAAAATGGCCCACTGCTAATTAGTCAATCCCCGTCGCTCAACTTACGAAGGCACGGGGTCTATAGTTTCCCCTTATTTTCAAGTGTAATATCATAACTTAAAGTTAATTCTACGCTCCATCTTAAATTGAATTTATTTTATTGGATTCCTTTTGCGTCATCAAATGCACTCTGGAAACGTTATTTATACTTGAAGAATAAAAAAGTAGCTCATTACTTGTAAGACAGTGATGGATATTTTCTACATTCTCCTCCTTTATAACAGATGAAAATGATTGCATAGTTTTCTGCTTATATCGAATACCCTTCACCGTTCATAGTCAATCTACACTAACGAGACTTGAGCCTGGATATCACAAGAGCCGATGATGTGTGTTGTGTCTCATTTTGTTTATTTTCACTCGGTTAGTTATTATATATCAAGATAATCGCTTCACATACAAACAACAAGTATTGCTGATATCAAATGCCCTTTTCATCAAATGAATCGCGTAATTCATGCACGAGGCATATTAACATATTCCGAAGATATTCCGTAGAAACACACAAAAACTATGTCCTGTTTCAGTGCATGCTCAAAGAATATTTTTGAAGCGTTATCTTGTCTTTGGTTAACTTGCAAAGTTATATATATTTTCAATGAGGATAAATTCATGCACTATAATTGTAGGACATTTCCCGTATAAATACGTTAAACATACGAACTGAAAGTATTGTTTGCACACTAAGTAAAAAAAAGGCACTTATTATTTTTTAAGACAGCGATGGCTATTTCTGCGTCAATTCAATGAAAATTTTGTGCTTTTCTACATTATTAAGGATGATAATTCTATGAAAGGAAATAATTCTAAAGTCGCTTATTATTTTTAAGACAGAGGTGGATATTTTCTACGTCAACTCAAAGAAAATTTTGTACTTTTCTACATTTATTAAGGATAACAATTCTATGAAATGAAATAATTCTACGAAGAGACGCCCGTTGTCTTCAAGTTTATGTGTACTGTTTTTTCTGCTTTTCGTTTTTCCCCTGTTTCTTCATGGGTACCTACTCGGGAACCTTTTTTATTTAAAAAACGAACTCGAATCCTAATAATTTAGGAAAGATATGATCATGGCGACTCCTCTCAAAGTGCCCAGAGACAAAACCTCGTGTGTTGCTAATTTAATGGATCCCATCATGCGGATAGCTGGACGGGAGGGTTTGAAACACCCCTTCGAAGTGCAAGAAAACACATTGGCAAACACGCCCAAGTCAGGGAAATCACTAATTGCTCTTCTCTGATCTCATCCCCCCCCCCCCCTCAACCTCGCTTAGTTTCCCGAAGCGAGCCGGAGCCCCGAGTGTATCGAGTGGTTTGGGGGGAAACTCCCGTATTTACCCTGTATCCTGGTCCCCAGGCTCCTTCGTAACCCTCCATCCCACCCTTCAGCCGCCCGCGCAAACCCCTATATCTCCAACCGTTGACCTCCTCCCAGGGTTTCTCCTCTCAATCCGGCCAGGAACCGTCAGAACGCCCTAATCATTTAATGCGGCTCTGGCATCAGGGTCACATATTCCAGATTTTCTGTAAACTAGAATATTTCATCTTTTAAGAGCGTTTTATAAACTGAGACAAATATAAAATACGTTTTCTCGGGATAGTTATTTTGTAATTCAGCCTTCTAAGTGGAGAAACCTATAAATGAATTAAATATATTTTAATATTGACGTTTATTACCGTAGGCTTATAGCCTTTAACGTAATTATTTTTGCACAGATGTAAAAAAGCTGGAATTACTATTTCAAGAGTGGAAAATCGCATGTTACCGATCTGTTATTTGGCAGTTTAATGCTCTTCTAACACATGTCCTTACGGTATTTGACGAGTATTTCGAAATAATTCAATTGCATATAGAAATAATTTCCCATAAATGCGTAATAGTTCGTTTCTTCTGATTATAATGGTTCGATATATAAATGCTAATGTATCATGCATATTTAAGAAACTTGTATTTTATTACGACTTTCGCGATGTGGAATTCCGCTCCGTAAACCGATGTCATAGTGTTGCTCCAAGCAGACGAAATTAGAATACATGATTTTTGATAAATTTTAGGTTATTTTGAGGGTTTAGGCTAAATATAAAACGTTACAGCATGACGTTAAAGAAAAACGTTAAAAGTTACGGAATGTAATTTCTTCCATCTTTAGGGAAATAACGTTCACACACAGGAAAGAAGGTAAATTGAATCAGTTCTTTAATTTACCGCTTTATTTTGTTGGATCGATAGCCTGAATGACCGTATTAATTCACGGTAGAAAGGATTAACGTAGCTACATATTTCAGTACGTATAATGAAAAAAACTGACTGAGCAAAGTGTATGGCAGTGTAAGATATTAATCATAGTTAGGGATCAATCACTAGTTGAACATATCCTCACGGTATTTGATGCGTATTTTCTAATTGACAAGTATTTTCTGGCAAGATTGTCGTAGACGGAAAGATATCAGTACTTGTTAGCGTGTGGAGAATTTTCTGGAGGAACTATTTCTTAGCCATGAGCTAAGTAGTTCACAAGTTCCACTTGCATTAGGTGGTATTATCTAAAATTAAAAAAATGCAATAGCAAAGATATTTTATCCAGAACGTGATAAAACCACGTAAAAATAGCAATTGCATTAAAATTTAATTGATTGGAAATAAAATTTACTTCATAGATTGGAAAGTTATGTTTTGGCTTCAAGACTAGTGGTTAAATTGAAACTTATTGGCAATAAACTGCTGAATATTTAATAATTTACAAAAAAAACTCCTATTTTCTGTTTCACCAATATCACATTTCACAGCGTGTATAACTTATTTGAGAAAGTCCCAAAAACAGCACTAAGGCTTATTACATTGGACGACCAACAAATGAATAAATTATAAGCAATAACAAAATGTGAAAATAGTAAGAGAAAATGGAAAATATACAAAAGAACAGAAGAACGTGGACATAGCGATAAGTAAACAGGGTAGATGGGGCTAATTTGATCACACGATTAGTTGGGGAGGAGTTGAAGGCGGAGGGTGGCGAGAAGATGCCAAGGGAGGGTGAATGCTAAGCCAGGGAGTTAAATTTTTTGGAATACGGTAGAATACGTATTTAATCTCTCTCTGGGAATCAACCTCTCTCGCTAGGATAGCGAAAGACTATATTTTAAAATTAATTGAAAAAAACTATGATAAGTAAGGATTTTTTTGAAATAAGGAAATAGACCTCAGGTTTTTTATCTATAAATGGATCGATTTTAATGAAAAATGTGACATGTACTCAATTAAACATTACAATCGTCCGGATTCACAAAAATCACGTAGTTCCTTCTCCCCTTTGCTTCTTCGCAACGCCTCAGCTCCGCTTTAATGTGCGTCCAGCCTCCAGTTTCCTGTTGCGTAGGGATTTTGAGGTTTTGGGATGTAGCGATGGTATTCTTTTTTAGGGGAGAGAGCAGATTGAGTGGAGGGATGGGAAGGTGCTCGCCCATGAGGGGTGTTAGGATGGATCCAGGGTCCGTGGGAATGGGGTATAGGGACACTGAAGGGGGGGGGGATGATTCTCTCGACCCCGGGAATGCTTCAATCGATTCCGTATAGCGGCCGGTACGAATGAAATCGACTTTTGGGTGATTCCATCCGTCCCATCTGAGCTATTTGCCCCTGACTCCCATCTCACCCCACCCCCCGCTGACGCTTCTTTCAGCCCGTCTCACTCCCCCAACCCTTCAATTTAGCTCCGATTCCCTCTCTCCACCATCCTAGCTTTCTTCATCCCAGTCGGACTCCTCTCTTGTGCACCCCACCCCTGCCATACTCGTCTCCTCCTCAGGATATATAGACCCCCAAATAATCCAATCCATATCGTCTCTTCTCCTCGTAACATTGTTCCATCTCTTCCTCTTTTACTCTCTCTATCTCTCTCTCTCGTATCAGATTCTCTACTCTTCTTCCTCCTAAAGAAGATAGGACTACAAACTTGGAAACAGTAAGTAAAAACATTCGTGTGGAGTGTGGGACTAAATGAATCGTAAGCGTTGGCCACAGGAAAAGCAAAACAGAATAGTCTAGAAGCCTTAGAAACCTGGTTCTGAAGGAGGATGCTGAAGATAAAATGGATGGACAAAATAAGAAATGATGTACACTGTACAGAAAAGCAGAAGAGACGGGACAATATGCAACAGTATACCGAAAAGAAGAACCAGTTGGATTGGACACACCCTGGGACACAATACGTTTGTGAATAATAAATTTGAAGGAATATAGCGAGAAAAGTCCCCAGAGGAAGACTCAGGAGAGATTTCATGGACCAAATTAAGAGAAAATTAGATGGGAAGAGCTACCAGGCTGCAAGGAAATCATTGTTAGATAGGAAAGATTGGAGAGTTGCAGTCAACCAATCTTAGGATTGAACGACCAATGAATGAATGAATGAAATCTTAATTCTTTCATCATCATCACTCTTCCGTTTTGCCCTCAATTCCTTTGTACTGACAGAAAAGCACGGAATATAAATTTATGTTTATTTTAAAAAATTACCGGTAAGCCTTAAACATGGATCGAAAGCATGGACTATTGGACAAACTGACCAGAAAAGACTAGAAGCCTTTGAAACCTGGTGCTGGAGGAGGATGCTGAAGATTAAATGGACAGACAAAATAAGAAATGATGAAGTGTACAGAAGAGTAGAAGAGGAAAGGACCATACGTAATACCATAGAGAAAAGAAGAACAAAATGGATTGGACAAACCCTGAGACACAATGGGTTTTTGAAGAACGTAATTAAGGGGAAAATGGAGGAAATAGTCCCCAGATGAATACCCAGGAATAAGTTCATGGGCCAAATAAAGAGGAAATTACTTAGGAAGAGATACCAGATTGTGAGAGAGCTAGTATTAGATAGTTACGTGTGGAGGGATACAGTCAGCCCATCCTAGGATTGAACGGCAAATGAATGTATAAAATCTTCCTTATTATTTCATCTTCATCCCTCTTCGTTTTTGACCTCAAATCTTGCGTACAAATATTGATACATGGAAAAGGAGTGTGTGAAAATTTTTTATTAATTTCCTGTAGGTCATAAAAACAGCAAAAACGAGAATACTACTGGAGTTTAGTGGGTTGAAAATAATCATTTGTTGTTCGATCATAAGATTGATCGACTGCAGCCCTCCACTCTTCCTTGTCTTGCGCTTTTGGCCGTCAGTTATGTTCTTTACAAACTCATTGTGTCTGAGGGTGTGTCCAATTCATCTCCTTCTTCTTTTATCATGTAGCGCTCCATATATTCCTTTCCTCTTCCCTTCTTCTGCATACTTCATCATTTCTTAATTTGTACATCCAGTTTATCTTTAGCATCCTCCTCCAGCACCAGGTTTCGAAAGTTTGTAGTCTTTTCTGGTCAGCTTTTCCAATGGTCCATGCTTCAGATATAGAGTGCTACGCTCCACACGAATGTTTTAACATACTGTTCCCTGGTTAGTAGTCCTATCTTCTTTTATTACGGCTGAATATGTGCATCTTTTTAGCTTTTCTGAGCACAGCACATAGAATGAAAAGAGAAATGGAAATACTACTAAGAATTATGGGCAAAGTATTACTGGACAGAGAATAGAATAGAATAGAATTTATTCTCCAAAGACCATGCAAATGTGTGTAGCAATAGGATTCGTCATTTACAAATACAAAAAATATTTTATCGAAAAGAAAAAATAAGATATAGATACATATTTTAATACAAATACTACATTTAACTGTCCAGCGATTTGTTTTTATATACAAATATAGGCCAAGTCAAGACAATATTAATACAAGTTATAATTGTTATAATTGCTGCATAAATTCGTCAACTGAGTAGAAGGTATTTATTTTTAAGTATTGATTAAGTGCATATTTAAATGCTCTTAACGATTCACAGTTTTTTATTTCAATTGGTAACTTGTTAAATTGAAATAAAAAACTGTGAATCGTTAAGAGCATTTAAATATGCACTTAATCAATACTTAAAAATAAATATCTTCTACTCAGTTGACGAATTTATGCGGAAGGGAAACTAAGAAAAACGTCAGAAAGAGTTCCAGGAATTTCTTCGTGGTAATATTGTATCCATGTTGGTAGGAATATATTTACTACTGAAGCTCTTATTCTTACCATCATGATTAAAAAAAGCTTGCAAAGTCGGGTGCATTAAGGAGTGGTCATGAAAAAGAAAGAGTAAGCATATTGATCAATTAATTGGAATGTGGAAAAGAAAGTGAAAAAGGTATGTGTCAAGTTACCTGTGGAAAAAAAATGTGACCGAGTGTAAGATTGTTTTGCAAATCTTACCATCTAACCTTTATGTATGGAAGGTTGTCGATGAAAGAACAATCGAACTTCAGACTAGTTATGACTAGAGCTACCAGAAACGAGAAGACACTCAAATACATACTTATTCTTCCTACGTTATATTTTACATCTACATCTACGTAGTACCTTGCGAGCCGCCGCAATTGCGTGTGGCAGGGGGTGTTAGGTCACCAACCGTGTAATGATGTAAATTTTTGGGAGGTGAAATGTTGATGTGTATCATAGGAGTGTATTTAGCGGAGCTCAATTTTTATTATGGTCATTTATTGTGCGCGGAAAGAAAGAGTTTTTGTACCAATCTGTTTGTATGTACTTATTTGTATCGGCAGTGTATCTCTCTTATTTTATCGCTTCTGTGAGACCTGGAGATGTAGTGAGGAGTCATGATAATATTCTCTGTGTCGCTCTGAAACACCAGTTCTGAATTTGTCAAGCAACCTAAGCCTAGTGTGTAGCCTCCGAGTCTCTAGGGGCTCCCACCTTAATCCCTCTAAAATTTGTTAGACACTATATGTCTGCTAGTAGCAATTTTTAACGAAACGTGCTACTTTCCATTATAGTTTACTAATTTCTTTGGCTAAATCTTAATGACCAGGGTTGTAGAGGTAAGCATTGTTGAAAATAGACTAACTGAGATTATGTCGGTGAAACAGGCTGCGTTTCAACTATATCTTCTTTGTTTCATACACCGGATTATCCCCTGTTTATCGCCTTTTACTATCTGTTGCTTTTCCATCCCTGTTCATGTGCAAAGACGTACCTACCCTAGCAAATTTTCATCTTTACTTTTCACAATTGGCGCCTTGAAATCTCATTTATAGTTTGCGGCTGGTCGTTTAAATTGACTGTTTCAAATAATTGCTGCCCAACCCTTTCATACTATTGTTTTACATGGTGCATTAAATTGCAAAATTTAAAACTGCAATAATAAAAAAGGTTCCACCCAGTAAAAAGTATATTAAAACATTCGTGTGGAGCGGAAGCATGAACGTTGGAAAAGTTGACTAGAGGAGGCTATAAACCTTCTAACCCTGATGCTTGAGGAGAATGCTGACGATAGAATGGACGGACTAAATAAGAAACGATAAAGTGTACAGAGTGTAGATAAAGTGTAAAGAGGAAAGGACCGTATAGGAACACCATGCAGAAAAGAAGAATCAGATAGATTAGACACACCCTGAGGCACAATGGGTTTGTGAATAATGTAATTGAAGGAAAATAGAGGAAAAAGTCTCTACAGGAAGACCCAGGAGTGAGTTCTTAGACAAACAAAATTAAACCACACCAATAGAATGTAGAATGCGTATTTATATTCTTATAAGTATATTCAACTTGCGAGAGAATTTCCTGTTATTTAACTATCTTCAGAAGTAGCATTAAACTTTCCATCCTTAGCTATGTGGAAACCTGCAATTTTTTTCACAATACTAATCAATCTCCACTCAACTATGTTGTAATGTGAATGCAAAGGTATCATTTTGTCTAATTCAGCGAGAGAGTGCCTCGTTATTTACGATCTAATATAGTTGTATCTACCTTTTTCGTCCCGTAGGCCTCTGAGAATCTGAAATTACTTTTAAAATCTCAATCAGTTCTCTACTAAATGGAACTTCAATATGGAAAGCGCATCTAACGTCGCAGCAGACTGCGCATCTATCCTCGCAGCAGACTGCGCATCTAACTTCACAGCAGACTGCGCATCTATCCTCGCAGCAGACTGCGCATCTAATTTCACAGCAGACTGCGAATCTAACATCGCAGCAGACTGCGCATCTAACATTGCAGCAAACTGCGCATCTCCCTGTGCATAAGCATATGCATCTGTTTTTGCAGTTGACTGTGCAAGAAAAATCCTCTTTTGTAACCACCTTTAGGGTTCACATCAATCTTTTTTTTCGTCCCGCGGCTCTCTCAAGGAATCTGAAATTCCTTTCATCCTTTTTTTTCATCCCGTACACCCCCTTCTTTTCACGCTTCTGAGTGAGACGAGAATTTTCTGGCTGATCTATCCTTTTACTCCAGCCCGTCTCTCATCTCACCAATCTCTCCTTCGCTCCCCCTGCCCCCCTTAACTCCCCACACCGTATTTTCCTTCCATTCTCTCCCCCAGCTTCTCTCCCGCCGCTAAAAGAACCATCCCCCTTTTTCGAGCTTGCAGACACATCCAAGCCTTGGACGTCTGCCAACGCATGTCCTCAGGGTTAGAAAATGGGTTGTTCACGGGAAGGTGAGAGCGGAACACGTCGTTAGATTCCTTATTACGGAAGCGGCTCCTTGAATCTTGTCTACCACTCGACTTTTAAGATGTTCAATCTCGTCGTCCCCTGGGGAAAGTATGGACGTGTCGTTGCGCCATTGTTTTATTATCTAGCGTCACTGTCTTCATCGCCCTCTTAAAAAAATTCATAGAGGAGGGCGTGGTAAGGGTATTGCGTATACCGCAGACTATACAATAACCCTTTCACTTCGTTAATTTATCCTTGGTTTCTTTCATAATATATTTCAAATATCTGGAAGAGACTAAGAAAGTCTCAGACCTCATTTGGTGGAAATTACTTGCTTCAAAATGGTTCAGATGTAAAGTACTTAGTTAATTCCTCACATTCATTAACAAAAAGACCAATATGGTGCACATGAGCCAAAACCATGGTATTTTTATTAATAAATGTGTGGAATTAACTAAGGATTTTACTTTTTAACCATGTTTAAATCTACAAGAGTATTCTATACAAAGGGATCTCTTTTCGGCAGCTTATAAATTCAACCGATTCTCCATTCCCTCGGTGAAAACCCACCCGATCTGGTAGTAATATGAGATTTTAGACTCTCATTTGATAACCACATTAGAAAAACTCGAATTAACTTTATGTATTTTAAGTTTAGTGGCTATTACGCATAATTTTCAGCTAATGTTGCTTTGCTATTTTGAGACTATTTTTAAATTCGATACTGAAGTGTAATTTAATGGATTTCAATGACCCCAAGGTCATTGAATTCTGAAAACAATTGTTTTACTATCACCCATACTGTGAGGCATTGTTTGCTAATTTTATAGATTGCTCTGACAGTTCGGTATTCAGAAAAAGCAAGCGTTAGTCAGATGAATTTTTTATATTTATGTAAAACGTTTCCTTTTCAAATTTATATTAAGGTGTAATACTCCAAAAAAAAACAAATTTTCTGACATCACAGCGTTATCTAAGGACAACTAAATTCATTCACTCATAGTCGAGGAAAGGAGGCATGCGCGTAACGTCAGAAATATTTTCGGAACGTCGGAAGAAGCAAAAATAGCCATTTTGCGTCAGCAAATGAATTTCGAAATAATATTATTTCTAATCCTTAAGTGATCAATTTATAGCAAAATTTTAAAGGCATCTGGAGCCCTTCGTGATTGTACCACGTGATTCCTTAGTTACGTGATCGGAATCATTCCGAATGTTTTCAAACACAAAGCCGTCTCCATTATTCGTCAATAATTTCCGTTGCTCTTCCTTCCTCTTCCAAGTTTCCCCAGCCTTCTTCCTTCTGTCAACCTTTACCACATGTCCGAGCCTCTCGAAAAATCCTGCGTACATCTTTTCCGCATTCTCCAAACCTATGCCGCCTGTATTCTTTCCTCTGCCCTATATCCGGTACCTCATCGTTCGTATGTCTCGGATGTATGCAAATGAATGCATCATTTCTGAAGTTTTTTCCCCGGATAAAACAACGCAAACACCATGACATAGATTTAAGAGAATAATCAAGTGGAACAATGCCTATTCTTTTTTCTTTTAAACTTTTTTCTTCGATCTAGGTTGCAGGGTGACCGGAAAATGGTGCATCTAGAAACTAATCAGTTTCACATTGCCCCTCCCGTTTTGAGTTTATTTTTAAACTGCGCCAATAATTTATTTACCCCACCCCCTTTACACGTAGTGGGAGGCCTTTGCAACCCGCCTTTGCGAGTTAATCGATGTTAATTTTCTGAATTAAACACAAGTGTCGGGGGAGAGGGGGTGGTCGGGTTGACGTGGCCCCTCAGACCTCACTCCCAAGGCTTGTTAAACCGACGCCCCGCTGTCGGTGACGCTACAAATCTATCCACGCCCAGGCGTGTAGGAACGTAATTTGGTTTGCTCGTCCACTCACGCGTGGCGCTGGCATACATTGGCCGGTACGGTACCCCAGGATCAAGCCAGAGGTCGCCATGGTGCCTCTCGCGGTTTTTAACCACCCCCTCCGCGGCGGCGCGACCGTCACCTGTCCACCCCTCTCTGCCCCCCGTCCGATTAAAAGTACGGAGATCCCGTTTCGAAGTTCGAAGGGTCAATCAAAACAACGGGCGAGCGTTCGTCCCACTTTGTGACTTCGTGACGTCGTCCTGTTTGGGCGGTGGACGGGAACTAATGGCCATTGTTACCCTGGAAATTCGTTCCGCAAATTGATCATGGCGCCAGCGTCCCACGTGAGTCCTATCCTAATCCTGGTGTAATTTTTCCCCTCTCAGATTTAATTCACTATCAGCGGAAACTTAAGTTAAATGTACAATTCATTCGGCATTATTATTTCGAATGAAGAGTGGGTCTATGGAAAACTGATAGTAAAACCCTTGAGTCCGGGAGGTTTCTGATTTCTTTCATGTGGCTGCTAAATTTCCTATATTTACCTTTGACTCTCGAGTGCCTTGAGTGGTTTGATTTAGCTTTTAATACCACTAAATCGCTTTTCAATTGCCACCCTACGTTTGTATTTTATTGTAATTACATTTTACGGGAAATCAACTATATTTATAAAAAATATTTTCATGTAAAAATAGACAATTAACGAGAAGAAATTCGAATAATACTTGTACAATACAATATGCATTAATGTAATCAACAATTATATCATTCATTCAAAATTATTTTACTGCTAAGATGAAAATATTCTTGAATTACATTTCACTTTCAAGTTCATTGACATGAACGACGTCGGATAAGTCCGAGAGCAAAGGATTGAACGTAAAGACAAGTGCAGAGAAAACAGTAAAATCAGCTGAACTGAAATACTAGCGAAGAAGCTATAAAATTAAGAAAATGCAGGAAAAATTACTATATTATATTGGATATACAAAGTAATTTCACCGATTTTATTTACCACCAACGGAAACCTGGATTTCATGAAAAACGACTGGGCGGAAAAATATGAATTAACTCATATGTATTTTAAGTTTAGCGGCTGTTACGCATAATTTTCATCTAATATTGCTTTGCTACTTTGAAACTATTATTTCAAGTTCCATACCGAAGTGTTTTATATGGATAAGAAGCATGCAGCATGTATAATATCGAGGCTAATTTGAAATTTTAGACTTCGAGATATCTTTTTGGGAGTAAATTCTGGAAATGTAATGGATTGATAAAAAGGAGGGTGGCGTGTCTTAGCATTTTGTAAGATAAATTTCTTTCCCTTGCATGTAAGAATACGAATTTTTAAAACGGAAAATAATCTATAATGAAAAAAATATTTTGTTATGAATTGATCACTTAAGGATTAGAATTGCTATTTTTTCGAAATCCATCTTCGGTTGCAAAATGGCCACTTTTGCTTCTTCCGACGTTCCGAAAATATTTTTGACGTTATACCGCATGCCCTCTAGGTTTCTTACCTCGATATAGGGTGAATGATTTCCTTGCCCTTACATTAGACTGTGATTTCTGGAAATATGTTCTTCTGAAGTGTTACATCCTAGTGTAAATTGGAAAGGGAAACGTTTTACTTGAGTATAAAAATTCATCAGATTAACGCGTGTATTTTTCTAATTGCCGAGCAGTCAGAATAATATGTAAAAGCAGTCAAAAAACCTCACAGGAGGGGTGATTGTAAAAAAAATTATTTGCAGTTTTCAATTAGCTTTCAGTCGGGAAAGTACCCTTTGGGGCTCAATGTAAAGCAATAATTGTTGCGGAATTTATGTCAGGTATCCTGAAGTTTCGCGTTGTCGTTGACATAAGGCTCTTGAAAATGGCAAGGCAGTAGTACCATAAGTTCATGGCCACCTTGAAAAGGAAAACATTCCAAATTCATTTCAGGATAGAATCTTCTACAAAATGTTAGCGTTCCTCACGAAAAAAATAGTTTATGACTATCACCCCTACTCGCATGGACATCGATATTTAATCACATTTTATTAATGAAATACTTATAGACTTCACCGTACATCAACCAAATTCAGCGAACTCTTTACTCCTCATTTTGTAATAAACCAATGAAAATGAGCCTTTAATGTGACAAAGTTTATTTTGAATCTTGATTGAATAAAACATGGCAGTATAAAAAATTCTATTTTATTGTTCATTCGAGAATAATCTGCAACTTCCATAAACATTTCCCATGAAAATCGCGACGAAATAACGTATTGATAACATAGTAGGTCTACTGTGATATTTCCAATTCTTTCATCTCATTTAATTGAATCGTACTGCTAAATTAAGTGTACTTTTTTTCCTTGATTGCCTCTTTGCACATAAAAGGCATGTGTTCTATTGTTTTTCCATCTGTGTACTAGGAAAAATCTGTTTTCATCAAATGGTACTTTTGCTTTGGTAAATACATTATGCTATGTAAAAGCATTAGGTTGAATCCAGGCTTATAATAATTTTTCTTCCCTTTTCAGGTAATTACTGGAGACAATGAGTGAAGTGGGAGCTTTGATGTTTTTGTTGGCTACTCGGTAAGTTTTTCTAATGGCTGATAAATTTCGTTTGTCAGATATGCGATACTTAATATGCAATTAGCTGCACAATTTCATCATATCCAATTGTGCTGTATTACTTAATGTTTTAGTGGATCTCATTTAATCAATTTTAAGCATAATTGATTTCAATTTCCGGCTAGAATGATATTTCCAAAATTAAGCAATTTCGTTCGAGTTAGAGAATGTTGGTTATTCGTCAATACTGCTTCTTTTATGGGACCAATTTCAAATGGTTTACCTTTAATTAATTTAGTGTAGCAATCCTCTCTCATAGCCATACTCTTGGTAATATCCACTTTTATATATCGTCATGGGGTTTTCAGCGTTATGTCAGAGATCAATGCATTGCCGGTGCTATCCAAGTCAGTTATTGGCGTATCTAATCGGAACGTTTTTACGCAAAGAATCCTTGGTTGGCACAAAGAGTCGCGTGGTCGTTCAGTCTTTCATACATTTTTCCGTCATTTTCAGTTAGTCATCTTCTCCGCCGAAACACGGTTATCCTTATGTCATTTCAAGTCATCTGCTTAATTTACATCTGAGATCATTTGAGATGCAACTTTTTTAAAGTCATCAGTCGGGATCTTTAAGCAGCCCTGTCTATGGTAGGATGCATTGAAGGCTCAGATGGTGAGATTCGCTTTCCTCCGTCGAAGGGTCATCAAACTGATGACAGATCGCCTAAACGTGTCCCATGAATATTAAGGGTATTCTTCTCCAAGGAAAAAATGTGATACAGTTTATTGCGATTTAAAATTTAACCCGTGTAAATATGTACCTCTCATATTTGCGTGTTAATGTGCGACAATTTGTCGTACCTATTTCTCGATCTCTCGACGTGACATATTTTCTATTTTTTTTATTGAATGGCTTATGAGCGCATCAACGTTTATCATATTGTTTGAAGTTTGTGGATATTTAGGAATTAACAGACTTTTTCTGCAGAGAATATGAATATCATCGGGATACATAATACGATACAATCGGAGAATTGGGACCGTGTAAAGAAGACCATATCAACCTCTGTCAATAAAATAAGATATTCCGATCTTTGTAGAAAGAACTTGACATTATTAAAACACGTTATAATCCCCTAGTAGTTGCTCAGTATGGAGTAAACTCCCATTTATGATTCCCACGTGAGTAGAACTGATTTTTTTCATTTCTAATTAGGGAACATGACTTATTTTAAAAAGTTTCTTGAGCTAGACGGAGGTGAAGTTTTAAATGCCAAGGCCAGCTATGTTTTGGACTTTGTTTTTCACCCGGTTTCATGAAGTCTTATGGCAATTCCGTACTACGTTAGTTGACTGCCCTGCAGTGCAATGGAGGATGATCTTAAATTAGATGGTTCAAGGTAATTCCATCACCGAATCCGTCGCTCTTTGGAACATTTATAAAGAGATATGCGTACCATAACTGGTGAGTTGAATGAGTGAGCTTGTCTTTTCTAGCTAATAAATAGCAGACCCATGCTAACTGGTGGGCCGTCATTGAGGTCATTCAGTATTATCAATTATAATATTGTATCTCCACCAAAATGTGAGATATTAATATAATATGCCTATATTTGAGAATACATTAGAGTTGCTACAATGTTTTATTTAAAAAAATATATTCTTATCCCTGAATTATTTGCAAATTCCGGTTATAATATTAAAAGTTTTGAACAATATGCATAATTTTAGGCAGAAAAAGATGATGCTCAAATATTTAGGATGACTAAGACTAATTCTGCTTCAATACTATGGGTGAAAGCTCCTGCTTTTTGGCGTTTTCATGATAACTGCATGATTATGTTGTAACCCCATGCTCATAGGTAAACGAATGCTTATAATCACCATCCCCACCACCTCATTAAGTATTGCAGGTATATTAGGAATCACCCCATAATGTATTCATCCATTAGTAATGAATAATATATTATGAAAATTGAAGATGCATCAACAAATTTTCCTCTTAAGCAATCTGTTGCTATGTATTTAATAGCTGAAACCTTGGCGCTGCGGAAAAAATTGCTGCCAGTTTAGATCTCCGGGGTAAAGACCAAAATCACCAGGTCAAGTAGATCCTAGAGTAGGTAACCCTAGCGCAAATGCCGCCGATGTATGATTCTTGGAACGCAGCGTACCAAGCCTAAAAAGGTGGAAACAGACACCGCAAATGACATCAAGACACAGCTGTGCAGTGTTGGGGTTGATGTACATCCCCTCCGACACTTGATGCGCATACTTGCACGATAGGGTTAAAAAAAATGCATCCCCCTCCACTCATTACGAAAAAAGACACTCGTGGAAATGCAACAATGCGGAAAAACTCCCCGCTGTACTCCCCCAGTCGACTTTAAAGTGGTGAGTTTGGTTGAGGGGATAGTCTGAAAGAGGGCAGAAATAAAACCTCGTGGTACCCCTCAACAGGATAGAACAAAACATATGCATTTATAGTTCAGGCAAGGTTTATGTAAGCATAACGGAAGAAATTCATTGGTTGTTCAATCCTAAGATTGATTTCCCTACAGCTCACTAATCCTTCCCTAGCTAGTGCTAATAATCCTTACTTACTTACGTTTTTAAGAACTTTTCTCTCCATTTGCTATAAGTATTTGTCATTTTTCTTCCTTTGAGGACTTTTCCTCTATTTTTCCTTCAATTAAATTCCTCATATAGGTACCAAATGTGCATCGTATTGTGCCAAATCTACTTGGTTCTTATTTTCTCTACTGTGTCCATTTGGTCCTTTTCCCTTCAACTCGTTTAAATATTTTTCTTAGTTTCCTTACTAAACCGTCCATTCGATCTTCATCATCCCACTCTAACACCGGGTTTTGGGTGCTTCTAATATTTTCTGGTCTGCTTTTCCAGTGGTCCATGTTTCAGATCCATAGAGTTCCACGATCCACACGAATATTTTTGTGCACGGTTTCATCGTTTGTAGTCTCTTTGAAAACTGTATTAGCGTTTTCATCGCAAACACTTTCCTAGCTTAGACTGTTTTCGCAAATTAGAAAATAAATTTTAATTTAATATTAGTTATATATTGTCGTTAATATATATTGGAGCAACGGTCCACAACCTTTTACTCCCCCACACGCCTAAATCTTTAATATTTTCCCGCACCCCCAAAATCTTTTACCTGTTCCCGCATCCCCAAAAGTAATATCTTGTACCCTTTAAAGTATTTTTTCACTGAAGAATGTGGGTGAATATGACCAAAATTAATTTCTAGGATTAACTTTTAATGATTTATATAAGCAAAATGTAAAAAAGTAAAAGCATATTGGGGCAATAAAATTTGCGTAAACCTTAACAAGACTGTAACCTAAGTATAAGCTATAAACTAAAATATTGTCTCCTATCTCTGGTTGGGAAACCGATTGTCGAGTTTTATTTAGAATATTACATCAACATCTTCATACTACCCTATTAGCCGCCGCATGTGCGTTTGGCAGGAAGTGGTAGGATCAGGCGTGTGAAGATGTTGAGGATAAGGTTTTGGGAGATGAAATGGTGACGTGTATTATGGAAGTGCATTGAGTGGAGCTCAGTTTTTATTGTGGTCGCTTATTTTACGCGGAAAGAAGGAGTGTTTGTACCTTTCAGTTCGGAAATGTATCTCTCATATTTCATCGCTACTACCAGACCTAGGGTTGTAGTGAGGCGTCATAATTATATTCTGGAATATTTTCTTAAAATATCTTAGGTCCCACTAGGTTACGTGTTTGTATTACATAGCCAAAGAACCCAATTCAACTTCTACCACTCTCACCTATGCATATCGCTAAGAAGTACAAGCGTGCAGAGTTCCAAAGAAACTTACAGGAAAATTAAGTCACAAAAAATCACTCAAACCAACTTGAATTCTACATCTACATACTACCCTGTGAGCCACCGCATGGGCATGTGGCAGTGGGTGTTAGGACACCAGCCGTGTAAAGATGTATGGTTTTGGGCGGTGAAATGGTGACGTCTATTATGGAAGTGCATTTAGTGGAGCTCAGTGTTTATTATGATCGCTCATTGTGCACAGAAAGAACAAATTTTTGTACTCATCTGTTCGATTCTGTCAGACATAAAGATGGCATAAGTCGTCACGTCATCTATTAGCTATATATGAAATCCAAAGATTCTTGCGTTATTGAGATGAATTCATGCATGATAGGGAGATGAAAAAATTGCAATTATTCACAGAAATAAATTTTACTACCTACCGAGAAAGTTGTGGTTGAATACAATGGAGGAAATTCTTAGGAGGAATGTTAGGAGTCATAAAAACAGGAGGGCGTGTATGACGTAATGTATTGGGGTAGATGAAGCAAAAGAGGTTTGCAAGGATAGGTCTGTATGGAGGAAATTATTGAAGCAGAGTTAAGTGTACAAATATATATTTATGGGTTAAACTTAGTGACTCTGCCTACCCTGGAAGGGAACGGCGTGATTGGTATGTATGTATAAATTTTACTGCGACATAGGTTTCGATGTCATCATCAGGTTTGATGTATAAGTATCGAAACCGAGGTCGTAGTAAAGTTTATTTCTGTGGATAATTGCAATGTTTTTATCTCTGCAATATTAGTTATGTAGCATTTTTCTAGATAAGGACTGAAATTGTTGTGAAAATCGTGTGGTCATTGTAGGACCACCTTTAGAGTACGACTGGTGTGGATAACGTAGTGAAATGACAACATAACGAGATAGCGCCTTGGAATAGCGGATCCTGGGAATTTTCACTCATCTGGAATCACACACACACACACACATCCAAGGCGATCCATGGCGACACCGGTGTCCACTGCTCTCGGAAGCTTTCGGGTGAGAACCCTTCCTCAGCGGGAAAGAATCACAACTGAAGTGTCACTCTGGAGTTGAGGGTAGAGGGTCTGACTAGGTGCGTGGTTGGTTTTTGAGGGAAGCGATTGGTTGGAAGGAAGTGAGGGAGGGAGGAGTAAGAGGAGGGGATACGGAGAAAGCTAGTGGAGGTTAAGCCCTGGAGAACAAATAGGTTTTAGGATTGAAATATATGATTGTTCCCAATGGCGGCTCCACGGTAGATGTGTCAGGTGGGAGGGCGCGAATGATTTTTACTTGGAAGCAGTCGTTGAAGGGGAGGTTATGAGAATTGGCGTGCTCCGCTACAGGCAGCTTCAATTGTTGTGTCAAGCTGCTCCTGTGGTTATTGATTCGCAAATTGAGAGATGTGCTTGTGAGGCCAACGTAGAAGGCCTGGCAGTGTTTACAGGTGAGGAGATAAATTACATTACTCGAGGAACAGGTTCCCTGAGTAAGTATCTGATACGTTATATTTGTGGATAGAAAGAAAGTGGATGAATGAGTGAATGAACGAACAATCATATATATATATATATATATGGTAGCAACAAGGCGTTCAATCAGGCGAAAATCACAACGAATTTCTCCCGCTGAGGAAGGGTTCTCACCCGAAAGCTTCCGAGAGCAGTGGACACCGGTGTCACCATGGATCGCCGTTCTGTGAGTGTCCACTGATATACCTATCTATCCATCCCCAACCTCAACGCCTTGTTGCTACCTTATATTTCTAAATTTATTTCCTTTTCTGTAATATATGTATATATATATATATATATATATATATATATATAGTTCTTGCGAAGATTCCACAAACGTGGCAAACAATATATAACTTCGTCACAGGGTGACACTAAACATAAAATACAAACTCACGAGTTTAAAATTTTCGGTGGGTCGCCCGCACCTTCATCAGTGATAGAATCACTGATGAATAGAATTATATATATACATACGATCGTTCGTTCATTCATATATATATGCATACATACGCATGTGCACGTAGCATTCATGCATGCGACTCCCAGTTGTGCAAGAGAGGGAAAGAGCTACAGGTAATGTGTGAGTCCATGTCTGACGCAACGTGAAAAACGAGGCAGCCGCGGTCTTAAAGGGGGAGACTTGTGCGGAGGGGTGTGGGTTGGTAATTTTTTTTTAATCCTGTGAGGTGGGGGGGGGGTAAGGATAAGAGTTTGAGGGTACATATATATATATATAAAGGGTTACGGGGGGAGATACGAGGAGGAGGATCAGGGTACGAAGACGAAAGAGTCAGGCAGTGGGGGAAAATGCAGGGGTGCATTGCGTAGCGTGAGAGGAGTAGGGGATTAAGGATCGGGGGAAGAAGACAGGACAAAGTGACGGCTTGGCAAGGGAGAGAGAGAAAGAAGTAGACTTTGGGTTTTCGGAGTTGGGATGAGAGAGGGCGCGCTCGGAGAAAATGAAGAATGAGTGAGAAATGAGAGAAGGGAAGAGATATGTATGGAAACAGAAGAGATACGAGAAAGAAATTGACTGTGCACTCTCGCACACATGTCCGCGAGTGCACAAAGACTGGGCGGGGGTGAGTTGGGAAGCTAAAAGTGGGGTGGGATCTGCACGGGGGTTTGGAAAAGGATCGCAGTTTGTGTGGAGGCCTAAGGAAGAGGGACTAGGGAATGAGTGTGGGGGAGTCAAAAAAAAAGTTTTTTTTTGACGGAACGAGGGATGAAATGTTGCCCCTGCACTGGCGCGAACGAAAGTGAAAGGGCACCTTTCTGTTATTCCATAAAAATCATTGGTATTCCACCGTATGAATGTGTGGTCCTCGGACCGCCTATGCATAGTGTAAATAAAGAGTCAGCCGATCGATAGATGCAATCAGTGCTAACGAAGGAGTAGACAGAGGTACAAATATAAATGAAACGAATGGGCACTGAGTTGCACAGTTTTTTATCGCTTGTCGTATGCCCAGGTCAATACTTTTTCCTCAGAACACATTGCAATAACTTTTTTGTCACTTACATTTTCCTCATTATTTATTATCATTATTAATGGTGCTCATATCAATGGTGCTTCATTGTGGTGAATTTTCTAACAACTTCATTATGAAATGATATTTTTGGGTGTCTTTTTCTACTCTAATGAGGTTGATTGGTTTCAGGAATCGTTTTCAACTATATATAGGAACACCACTCAACTATATATAGGATTTCTTTGACAGCTTTGCTTGAGATAGGGAGTTGCTGCTTGATTTTTTAAAAAATCCGAATAAAATAAAAGATTAATTTTCTCACATTTGGTGAAAAATTCGATATCTGACAGACCTGATGGAATGACTAATTATTCCCCACAACGTCATTTTTTGGACATCGCAACGTCATCTTTTGTCAGAATCATTGTGTTATTATCTCCATATCCAAGAACGCTATGGCTAAAGTGAAACATATCAAGAAGAATAATGATAATCGTAGGCAAAACAATTTAAACAACAGCTTTATAAGATCCTTGAAAACATTTTATTGCAGACACCCAGCTGATTAAAATACGTGGTAGCTTAACACGAAAAATCTAAGTAGCTACTTGGCAAGAGAGGTTCACGAACTTCTTTTAACTCGATTATTGTCAGATATTTAACATGAAAATAAGAATGAGACACATCAGTTAAAGGGGCTAACTAATTCAAGTGTAAAGTGGGAGAACGGTAAAAACCCAAAAAAGAATGTAACTTCCACTGAACTTAATTATTTTTTAAGTAGACCTAGTCGGAGTACCGGGGTAATGTGACAACGTGACAACTTGATGCCTCGAAAAAAGGGCTTTCTTTGTGCATTGGTTTTCGAACAGGAATAGCGATACTAATATTGAGAGAGAATTCCATTTTTTCTAGAGAAATGCTGTATATGATAGTCTAGTGGAAATTCGAAATAAAAATGATAAAATTGAAAATAAGTCGTTATTTCAGTGTGACGACGAAGTTATAAAACTAGGACATGACCAGTTTCAGTATTTTTTGCTGTCTTTAAACGGTCTTTGAGGCTATTACTTCGTTAGCATATTGCATGGGGAAGAAATTCTTAAATTTTTTTAAAGTCAGGATTGTTTTCGAGTGTTTTTTTTAAATAGGTCTCAGTAACTTATGTAGTTAATGAAATATGTGTCTTGATTATATGGAAGAGTTCGTATCGAAGATTATCATTCTGAACATACTGATGAGAATATATAGTTAATTGGGTGATTATATATGTTTCCAGGCTACATTATGTTGACGTTATGCCCCCTCCATCTAACTCAATGAGTTCTATGAGATAAAGCCTGCCGATTTAATTTATACTGTATCAGTAGCTTGAATTTTAACAGCTTTAAAGATTCGTAAATGTTTCTCGGGTATGACACCGAGAAAGAAGGCTATAAAGATCTCTAAACACCCGGTGCTTTCCTGGTTTACCCTATAGACGAATTCTTCATGAGTGTCTAATCTCCCTGAAAACGATGGCGGATCATCGAAACGTCTGTACCTGAAATCCCGATTTGCGAGAAACCCGATTAGGGATATACCATAGCAATGTAGATCGCTTCCAATAAAGGACAAGGTTTGCAAGTCATTTTTTAATGACGCTCTGTAACCATATCAGTTACATTTAACTCTGTGTTCTGATAAGCTCATGGTAAAAAAAGGAATTTTTTGTAAAACCAGTAGTAGAAAGACGCTAAATAATAAAGTGATAATTTTCTGCGATGGATTTATCGTAGCTTCCAATTCAGATAATCGCTTCCAATACAGGATAAGGTTTTCAATGCGTTCTTAGATGAGACTCTGCAGCCATATCAATTCCATTAAACTCTGTTCTGGTAAGCTAAAAAAATGGAAAAAATGGAATTTTTCGTATTGTCAATATTAGGAAAACGCTAAAGAAGAGAAGGAAGCGATCATTTTCAGTATCTATTGTCATCGTTTTCTTTAAAATAATTGGGGCTTGGAGGTATTGCTTCCATTTATTTTCCCGAGTATCATCCGCGTCCTTAAGAAGCCTGGCCAAAAGAAGCGTTCACGTCTTCGAATTGAAGATGCCTCCCGGGTAGGAGGAGAAACGTTGTCTGAAAAACGACGACGCGGCTGAATCCAAGAAACACAAATGGACCCAACGTCTATTGTTATGTACACCAAGGGTTGTAATTCCCCATGAAAAAAAATATATTTTATTTTATAGGGATCAGCTGTTTTTTTCTTGGCGATGCAATGATTGGAAAATGTATTATCATCATTTAGAGACGGACGACATGTAGTAAATTGAACGAAGATACGTCTCCATTCAGTAATTCTGTCAGGATATGTTTCCGAAAAGTGTCTCTTTTTTTCAAAAGGGACTCCACATAACCTCATGAATCAAATTAAACATTGTCTCTCTTCGTCTCTAGCGGTTTCGTGGCAAGATTTGCTAGTGATTGAGTGACGCTTTAGAGCTCTCTCTCTGTACTCTCAGTTTTTACCCAAATCGAGCTGCTTTTTCCCTTTTTTTTTGGCATTCCCAGAAGAACGGACGTGTGTGCATGCATGCCCTTGCGCGCACAAAGCTGCACAGAAAGAGAGCACATGCGGTGCACAAACGCAGAGCGACGACGGATAAAAGGGCAGGAATGCGGAGATGAAGGCGTCGAGAGCGAATGAGAAGGCGAGACAAACGTGGAAGGATAAGAGGGGGAGAAAGAGAGTGCATCCGTGAAAGAGGGGGGGGAAAGAGGAGATGAAAGCGCTGACGGAGTAAAAGGGGAATAAGAGGGAGAGAGAGAGAGAGAGAAAAGAAGAGAACAGAAAGAAAAGTAAAGTTGGGATGAGAGGAGAGGGAGAGTTTGGGACTGTGTGCAAGAGGGGGGTTGAAAAAAAATGAAACTCAAACCACCCCGTTCCCCCTTTGGGGAAGTGAAAAAAGAGTTACGGGTAGGGAGGGGGGGTGTGGGGGATTCGTGCAGCAAGAGTGGGTTTTGGTGATGGTTTATCAAGGGGGTTGGGAGGCAGGGTTACAAGGGGGAGTGGTAAAAAAAAGAGGGATTGAAGAGTTGGCGATGAGGGGTGCGTTATGTACCAGTTGGAGAAAAAAAATTCTTTACCATCATCATTTTTTTTTATCCTGAGAGCACCAAATACGGCACTGTTATGCAATTTCCGCACTGCGTTTTCAAAATTAGTCCCACCCCTTCTTTCCATCTCTCTCTATATCTCTCTTCCTCCCACTCCAAAAAAATGAAATAACCCTTCATTCAACCCGCAAACCCACCCTCATATATATACACTCACACACACATACATACGCTACCCTCACTGCGCGTGCAGCGGCATTCTCTTCCCTCCCCGCTCCCCCCGAAAACTCACCCCATTTTCGCTTCGAGCATGGAGTGTATAAAAGCCACCCCTTCTCCTATACTCGTACCCCTCCCCCTCTTCTGTATCCCCGCACTCCGAGACCCTGTCATCTTCGAACCCCTCCCCACCTTCCCCCCTAATTTAGAATAGACAGCCGAGAAACCCCGGCAGAGGATGTCAAGGGGGTTTTGAAGTTCAGTGCAGGTTTTGGGTGAGGGTGGGTGGAGGGGGGAGGGGTCCTCGTGTCGAGGAGGGAAGGCTGTGGACGTGGAGACGTGGGAAGGGTGCGGGGTTTTTCAGGGGGTCGCGACGCCGGTGACATGGGGCGGTGCCGGGGTAAGGCGACGTAGTCATCTTGGGCGGCGAGGGGTTGATGATGCACTGTGAGAGGATTTTGTATAAAATACGTCACCCGCCCGCCGACGCCATTTTCGGGTGAATTGCGCGGGAGAAAATTTCCGGGGAAAAGATTCGTCTTTTTTTCTGCTCGACGAGAAAATGAAAGGAATGAAGGGATGAGTGGGGGGGGGGGAACTATTTCTTTATTTTTCCAATCTGTTAGTTTTGCTTGCTGCAGCCACCGTGGTGTGTGCCGTGCCTTCTAGCTGCTAGGGTATGACACTCCAGAACTTTTATTAATATCATTGTAAGCAAAAATCATGTGGGTGATGTCCCGTTGCAATTCTTCTCACTCTAACTTAAGAGGATTTCCCATAGACGTAACTGAAGGAACTTCGCCTATCCCGCTTATATGCACGACACCCGTCCCTTTAGACTTACCATGAAATCTTTAGATGCCAGCCATCATTATATTCATCAGAGTTCTCTACTCTTGTGACTAATTCCATTTAATTGCATAAATGAATATTAAATTTTTGTAGTTTGAAAATGACATCGACTATTTTTTTAAATAAATCATATTGTCGCCGCAGAATTTTTTTCAGAATTACAAAAAACCTTCCGTTGTGACGGAGTATTGAACGTACCGTGTGAAAAAAATGAGTCAAAGTAAAGACTCATGTGGTTATTTGTATTGAATTACTTAGGATTTCAGTCATATACAAGTATATTATAGCACGATTATAATGTAGTATTTAATTCATCCTTCCTACAGCTGCTAAAATTAAAATGTATAATTCGAATATGGTCTCCTATATGACTAGTGAACTAAGTCATTTAGACTACCTTAATGGATTTATGAGGAATATTTCGGTGAAAATTTTTTTTTGTGCTATTTATTCTTAATATGGCGAGTGAATATAACACATAAGCTTGGTCTAAAGGTGATAATTTTGCTTGATGATAACTAAATGAAACTCGTCCTACGTCATCGTACCATGCCACGTGAAGTGTCTACCTTCTGTTTACTTAACGTTGTTCTCAGTCTATTCTATTTCTAGGGATGGCGCTTCCGCTGAAAATTGAATTCGCTAGTAGAAATGCCATGTCTCGGACATCGGCGTCAAAAAAGGAGGCCACTTGGTTTTCTAATATTATTACCGGGTCAGGGAAAGGGCTCTCTCCTTCAAACGAGAAAATTCTCCGCCTCGGCTGAAAGATTTTAACGAACTGTACTCGAACGGCCCTTGCGTTTCATTTGTTTTCCTCACTCTTTCCCCGTTGCTCGAGCTAACGGCACGAAAGCTCGCCATGAGGTAAGGGTGCTCCTGGTTCTCACATCAGTGCCCTGTGTCGACCTTTCGTCGATTCGGTAGCAACGCTTGCGAAACGGAATTGAATTTGCAATCAGTAGGACATGTGTCCCTAGACGAGGAGTCAGTTTTCAATTTCCCATATCAATACCATAATGCGATTCCATCGTTATAACATGTAATCTCTGATATTGATCTATTTACATTTGTTCCTCTCTTGGGTGATAAGTCAGAAGAGCGGATGGCCGCAGTTTGTTTGACTTTGAAATATTTTCTCGAAATCTCTTCACATTTTACTACTTTACATTGTACTATGCATTGAGAAGATAAAAATCCTAGTATGCGGAAGAGAGAAGACGGACGTAGAAGTCACCCTGAGAGGGGAGAAACTACAGCAAGTGGATTCCTTCTCCTATCTCGGAAGAACCATCGCGTGAGACTTTCTACGACCGAAGTGAAAGAAGTACAATTGAAATCAAGCAGAGGATAGCTCAAGACAAGTAGGCGTTCATGGGAAAAAGAAAAATGCTCCACTCGAAGAAGATAGGACCACAAACCACGAAGCAGCATGTGAAAACATTCATGCCGAGCGTAGCACACTATGGTTCGGAAGCATGGACCATTGGAAATGCTGACCAGAAAAGAATAAAAGCCTTCGAAACCTTGTGCTGGAGGATTATATTGAAGATAATATGGACGGACAAAATAAGAAATATTGAAGCATACAGAACAGTATAAGAGGAAATGACCATGTGGAACACTATACATAAATGAAGTACTAGATGTATTGGACACACCCAGAGACCCAATGAGTTTGTGAAGAACATAATTGAAGGCAAGATAGAGGAAAAATTCCCAGAAGATGACCCAGAAATAAGTTGATGGACCAAATAAAGAGGATGGTAACCAGGAAGAGTTGCCAGGGGGTTAGAGAACTATCATCAGATAGGGAAGGGTGGAGGGCTGCAGTCAATAAATCTTAGAATTGAACAACCAATGATGAACAGTATAGAAATTCCAATGGAGCGTGGCACTCTATGGATACGCACTATAACAGCGCTACTACTGTAAAATGACAAAGTTTGAAACTATGGTGTGGACGGTTCCACTTGAGTACCTCAATTTAAGCGTCGGAAACTACCGGACATGTTGTTATGAAAACGATGCAAGTATTACATTTCGCCTCAAGTAAAGCATTGTTAGGAATTACGTTTTGGGCGTAGATTTCGAAACTTAACTGAAAATCGTCTGTAAATACGTGCTTTGTCGGCATGACAACTTGATATTCTACAGTAATCATTGTAAGAATATGAAAGGTATTTTTACGCGATTGGGAGAAAATCTCTCAATCGATCGATCAATACAGGATCGAAATTTTTCGAAATATATGTCAAGTGCCCTAAGGCTGCAAATTATAAAAGCATAAAATTGCCTAGAAACTTTATCAGTAACGTGCATTTTTATTACCTTTTATCTATGCATGTAATTAAAAAGAACATGTATGTAACGTTTGATGCAAATCTGGGTACTTGAAATTCGCTCCAATCACCTTAAGAAGGGCTGGGAAATATTCGAATTTCAATGTCGCTCGGCGATAGAAATTCCACATCAATAGAGGCGGTATGCATTTGTTTTTTGCTGGACGATTCTGTTCGCCCGTATGTCCCTGGAATCCCAATAGGCTGCTAATGGCCGGTTGCAAGAAAATTTAGTCATGGAATCAATAGTTATGAGATCCATAAAGTTATAGAACTCATAAATATATTCGGGTTGCAGGAACACATCCATTAGTTTCTTAAATATTTACCAATAGTTACTAGCCTCGAATATTTGATCTAATCTTCCACCGCCGGATAAAAGTTACGAAAGTTTAGTCTATGAATAATTGATAATGCAAATTATAATTAGTCAGTAAGAGTAAACAAACTGGTAATTTGTCTTAGAACAACTCTTTAATCAAATAATTAAGTCTCCAAGCGGTTCATTGCGCATCCGCCATCTTGTCTACTTATGGAACTCATAACTCCATGCCTTAAGTTATTAGACCAATGAATATATTGAATGTTTGTGCAACACTTATTGAATGGTTTCCATGGCTTATGGGTCCCATAAATTAATGGAATACATATGTTACGTTCCTGCAACTGGCTATTAGCCTGTCATCAGGTTTTCCAGGGACCGGATTAGCAGAACTTGACATACATCCATGCCCTGGATGGTGAAAAGCCAACCCAGGCGGGATTCGAACCCGCGACCCTCAGTATAAGCTGGCGAGGACTTTACCCCGCCGCCACCGGGGTAAAGTCCTCGCCTCGTAGGATAGCTATCTTATCGCGAATCGATATTTACCACATAGCATCTTACGCACCCTGAGGTTCTGCAGCTAATTACATGGCATCGAGTTGCTTGTTTTCAGCGAAGTACTTAGCATTGATAAGAGCCATAAGGAACCCTCTAAGGACGAGCGAGTCAAATTTGTTACACTTCAAAATCATTGAAATATCTGCTTCCTAAGAGGCTTTTCCATGTAGATACAGCACTAGACAGAATTGTAACGCTTCGGATTAAGTGCGTGGAAAGCTGCGTCTCTTTCGGTGGTTTGTCAAACAATTTGAATAGATGAATGTGTGACGCTATTCACTGAAGGTGGTGTGCCTGGCGGAGCTCTAAAATAAATATTTTCAGCTGTCAAATGAAGAAAAATGGGGAAAGTTTTAAAAAAGTACGTTATGAAGCTAATTTTCAAGTATACTTTGCGTAAATATTATTTTAAATTAAGTATATACAAAAGAAATACGTCACATTTCAAAATAAGTGTCATTATAAATTTTTATATATCAATTATTTATCAAATATATTATCAAATATTTCCTTAAAAAAAGTTAAATAACACTTTTAAAAACTTATAGATTAGCTGTGTTTTTCATGCTGATGTTTCATTATTCTGTCCATAGAGGGTAAAAATAGCATTAAATTGCCAAGAAAACTAATTGTTAACACGAAATTTATTTGCTTTCATCCATATACAGCACTTTAACGAGTACGCATGTAAATGTTTCGCATAATCTGTAAACAAGTGAAAGTCGCTCAAACCGTCTTAAGGAAGTTAGAACGAGATAGTTCCCTAGCCATAATGGAGACCACATTAGAATTTATACGTTATATTTTTACCAGCTGTAGGAAGCATGAAATAATACTACATTATTAATAGTGCAAAAATATACTTGCATATGACTGACATTCTTGGTATTCAAATTAAAAATATCTAAATATCTATAAGTCTTTGATTTGACTCATTTATTTTCAAGCATTACGTTTAAAACTCCTTCACAGCGGAAGTTTATAGCGATTCTGAAAAAAATTACTGCGGTGAAAATATGATTAATATTAGAAAGTGGTCGTGAAAATATATAACATATACCCTGTAAATTTTTGGACGAGATCTAAGTGTTATTAATGGCTCTTTTTAAATAAGGTCTCTCTGGAGAGCGTAACCCACCATTTCTCATGTAAAAGGGCGGGTATTACTTTTCAAAAATCTCGGAAAGTACTTCGGTAGAGGGTTGATATTTTGGTATCTTTGGAAGATTGAGATGATTTTCGTTAAAATGAGACCAAATTCTTTGATTTCTAGGTGATATGATATTGCACTCAAATTACCTTAAGGTAGTACGAGCGAGATAGTTCCCTAATCATAATAGAGACCATATTCGATACATACATTTTAATTTCACCAACTGTGAGACACTTGAATTAAATATTGCACTATTAACGGTGAAATAAAATAGTTTTACATGACAGAAATTGTAAGTAATCAGATGAAAATATCTAAATAAGTCTTTAACTGGACTCATTTTTTTACTCGGTACGTTTGAAACTCCATCAAAACGGAAGATTTATTGTGATCCTGAAGAATTTACTGCGGTGACAATATGATTAATGTTAAAAACAATTGAGAAAACAGAAAAACTACCCTCGGTTGATATTTTGGCGATATCTTGGTGTAAAAAAACGCCTCATTTTTTAAATAAGGTCTCTCTGGAGTGCGTAGCCCACCATTTCTCATGTCAAAGGGCTGGTATTACTTGTCAAAAATCTCGGAAAGTAGGTCGGTATAGGGTTGATATTTTGGTATCTTTTGAAGAGTAAGATAATTTTCGTTAAAATGAGACCAAATTCTTTGATTTCTAGGTTAAATGATTTGTTGCTCAAACTTCCTTAAAGGGAAGCTATGTCGACAAAATTATTCAGAATACTTAGGTGGGAGGAGATTGGTGGGAGGGAGAAAGGGAGAGGTGTGAGGCGAAAGTAGGATGACATGGTGGGAGGGGACGCCATGGGGAATCAGGGGAAGGCGAGGAAACGCGCCTTGGGGAAATGGGAGCGGAAAGGGATAGGTGTTTGGCATGGGATGTGAGAGGGCGGGGCACTCTGTGGAAGGGTGAGTGGTGAGGGGGAGGAAAGCTAGGAGACTAGATAAATAGGGAAGGCGCCAGGCGTTCGTGGGCGGAAAAGCGTAAAGCTAAAACAGAGATGTAGTGGAAAAAGATCTGGGTGGATTTTACGCGCCTCTCCCCTCGCCGCACGCCAAATTTTCTGCGTTAAGCTATCAAACCAGAAATTTTAGCAGTTGTGCAACTGGGGGAATTTTGTAAGACGATTCAGGGTATTAGATTGGTGTAATGACAGTACTCGACTATCCTGGCGTTATCTTTTTTCAGTTCACCTACGATTCAATCAGGGGTATTTTGAGAGTGATTGCAGATTCCTTACAACACAGTGACAGAAAATCTAATTTCTCTGAAGGGTTGAAAAAGTTTTAATTCATTTTTTGCAAAAATTTAATTTTTCTAACTTTGATAAGTTGGCTAATAAGTAAAACCTTTCAGAGACAGACTTCATTAGTGGGTATGTGCGTAAAATTCAAGGATTTTATTTATGACACTGGACCTCTTTAGTTTTAAATTTATAATAAGAATAATAATATTTTAGGGCCAAATTTTGAAAGGAATCTCCTCAAACTTATTGTAAATGCTACAAGATTTAATAATGCTCCCTCTGCTGATTTTTATATTGAGAAAACAAATATTTATATTGAAATTATGATGATAAATACAACTCACAGATCGGCACATTGCATTTTTCGCACATACAACAAGGGCCGAATAATTGGCCCTCTAACATTCAAAGGGTTTCGCTGACTAACACAACGGAAATTTGAAGTAAAAGTTTTGCTTATTTCCTGATGAGGTTTGATGCAGTGAGAATTGTGTTCCTAAGAAATTTTTATAGTAAAGTGGTAAGGATGATACGATTAAGAATAAGTGGGTTGGTTGGATACTCCAGTAATGAACATATATGAAAGGGGTGTTTCGTTTGATTGAACACATCGGGATTATACATCTACATTTACATCTACGTTATACCCTACGAGCCACCACGAGGGTGTGTGGCAGGGGGTGAAGATCACCAAACATGCACTATTGCCATGCAACTAGGATATTTATGGGATACATGCTAGAGAACAGAGTCACCTGCTGCTAGGTGGTTAGTATTTACATAATAAGAAAGGGATTATTGGTTGTTATTACATGCATCATGCACTGCAGACTACTCTAACGATATTTCACCGACCTATCCCTTTGCTACGCTGCCTATTCTTCTCTCTTATGGTACGCGGGAAAAATTACATTTTAAATCTATCGGTACGACAATCTATCTCTCTAATCTTGTTAATCTGATCCATCCTAGCATAATACTCAGGGGTTCTTCATATATATCTAACGTCATCTGTGAACAAATCGGTTTCGAATTTAGAATGATTCAAATCGGTTTCGAATTTTAGAATGGAGTCAAACAAGTAAACATTTATGTAATAGCAGACAGCAGTGTAGAAGGTGTGAGAAGATTTGGTTGACTGCGAAAATCATGGGTGAATGTGGTAAAAGAGATTATAAATAGGCGGTATTGTTTCCAGTCTTAAGAAGGGAAGATCCTTCATGAGGCAATGACTGAAGGAGTAGAATGTGTGTGATGAAATGCAAGAGTGAGCAGCAGAAAGTGTTTTAGATTTTAGCTACACCTGAAAGGTACACACATTTTTTTACAACATCTCCTAATAATAAGAGGATACAAGAGTAAAATCCGTAAATACACAATTTAACCTTCAAATAGCCTTAAAAGTGAAAGAACAGCGGATTCTGCTTCTCCATTATTATGATATCGAGATTCGAATATTGGTCATTATCGGAATTCATCGTTTTATTTTTCTTAAGGCGACCAGCTTTCGGCTGTTACGACTTCACCATGCACATTGCAGTGCCTTTTTAATGTACCTGCTGATGATTTAACTAACGCAACTGGTCGTAATGAAAAAATTAAACTGTGGAATAGATAAATTTGTGTTCATTTAAATTAAGGATAAGAATGATTTAATACTCAACAGTTATAGTACAATATTGTGTGCAAATATCAGTCAGCTTCAGGCAGCCTCAAAGTTCACAGACCTGTATGGAGACTGCCGTCCATGAATGGAATTCATTGCTGGCATTGAACAACATTTATGTTAAGTTCAGTTTATTCGGGTTTTTCCCGCGTTGATTCATATTTACGGACAACAGTTTCGCTAACGTCACAACTAGCGTCGTCAGGTCATTAGTGAACTGCAGAGATTCTTGTTCCTTTACATATACCTAACGCTTGAGCTAGTTAGGCGCATGTTGATTGGGCGGCCAGACCTTTGAATTTAATCGTTGGAAAAGACGTTTGAACGTTGAGCAGAGAGAATAGCTGTCTCCCCTGTTGAAATTTTCTGTATTAAGCTCAAGCGTTTGGTATATAAAGTAACAAGAATCTCTGCAGCTCATTCAGGACCTGACGACGCTGCCTGTAACGTCAGTGAAACTGTTGTCCATTGATATGAATCAACGCGGGAAAAACCCGAACAAACTGAACTCAACAAATCATCCACCGTACCAACATTTATGTTAGTTTATTCATTAAACGAAAGCATATATAATAAATTAAGACGATTTAATTCCAGCCCAATTTTGAACAAGGGAAGATGAGACTGTAACAATAGTTCAACTTGCAACAGTAATAAAACACTAATTACTCCAAGTTACAAGTTACACACAGGATACGCACATGAATATTACAGCTCTAGTACAAAACGTCAATAATTCTTTGTGCCAATATCCATTCCTTTGTTGATTTTAATGTCGATTTCGATTCCGAGGAAACATCCCACGCCGCCCTATATTCATCTTATTGTGGTACCATATGTCTTTCTTCCGACTCTCTTTTACTTTTCCTGTCGTGGACATACCTTCTGTTCGTTTGATACATCTCATTAGGTGTGCCTCGAGGACAATTGAATGGCGTGCCACGCTGCTCAACATGTTCGAACAGATTTGCGTTTATCGCCGTAATTTATGCGATGAGTCGCAAGAATCGACGGCAGTTAATTGCGCTTTATCGCTCTTTTTTTTAATCATCGCAAACGAAGGTCATGGCTCTTTCTGTTGAGTGGCCAGCACAGCAAGTGTGTCGCTCTTGACCCTATTCACTCCACGCTCTTGAACCGATATCTTTTGTAACATGTTACATAATCTTCATTTTTGGTACGCCACTCTAATTCTACCATTCTCCTCTTATCCTCATCGGATTAATTAAAAATATCTAACATCACTATTGAAATATATTATTGTGACTAACTAACTCAACTCAAGGGTCATAGATTAATACAAAAAGAGGTTTTATTTAGATCGCTAACAAATCTTGTTGGTGTCTATTTTAAGTTAGAATTCCAAGTGGTGTAAACAAACTTGGCCTCCATGACAACTCAAATTGTTTTTCTTTTCTTAATTTGGGTAAACATTTTGATAATTAATGTAATACTTAAACAATCACAAAGTAATATCACAGCTGCTCTTTACCAGCAAAATACCAGCCCTTTTATATGGTAAAAGGTACATGTATGAACTTCAGAGAGACCTTATAGTAAAAAGGTGGCCTTTCCTACAATTAGATGTCGTAGAAAAATCAACGGTGTGTAGTTTGAGTGTTTTCTCAACTTTATTTTAATTATTTATATTGTCACCGCAGTAAATTGTTCGGGATCACTATCAACCCTCCGTTTTGATGTTGTTTCAAACGTACCGGGTGAAAAAAATGAGCCAAGTTAAAGACTTATTTACATATTTTCATTTGATTACTTACAATTTCTGTCATGTAAAACTATGTTGTTGCGCCATTAACAATGCAATATTTTATTCGCGTGTCTCACAGTTGGTGAAATTAAACTAATAATCGAATTTGGTCTCTATAATGATTAGGGAACTATTCGTCTTGTCTATTTCCACTAGAGATGGGTCGTTCGCGAACGAACTTGACCGAAAATACGGGTTCGTGGATTGAACGAAAGGACCGAGGACCGATTTCTCCAGAACGATCGGTCCTTTCGTTCCTTTCGGTCACTCATTCCTTTTGGTCACTCGTTCCTTTCGCTCCCTCGTTCCTTTAATATTTTAAATCCGTTCCATAATTTGATTTTTATTATTGCTTATTCAATATGGTAGAATACGATTATGAATACATACATATTATTTCTAGTTTCTTATATTATTTTTTTAAATTCTAAGTACATCTTGAAAATAAAAATTAATGATCATTAATAAGAAAGGAACGGTGACACGAGTAAAAAATGAACGGGTCCCATAAAGAACCAGTACACAGTGAACAAGTTCCCAAAAAGAACGAGTTTTCCCATCGCTAATCTCCACAGGCTATTAGATAGGAAAAAAAAGTCTGCGAAACACTTGACTTGGCAACCTCGCGGTCTAGTCTTCCCGATGGTCAGCTTTAAATCGGCCTCTCAATCAATCCCGTCCTTTGCCGCATTTCCGCCACTCACTCCCCTCTCCCTCCCATCCCTCCCTCTTCCGTCCCCTCTCCATCCCCCCGCCCCACTCCCGGTATCAAGTTTCCCCCCTCGCCTCATTCTGGACCACCGCCCCCCTTTTGCATTCCCTGCATATTTATCTCACGTGCGTCTCATCCCGAACGCATTTTTCCCCCTTCGTTTCCCCCTCCCCCTCTTATTCCCTTCCCTTTCCCTCTCCCCTCCCCTCCGGGTCTTCCCTCTCCATCCCTCTCCCTCCCCTCCCCGCCCCCTTCTTCATATATTCCTCCGCGGCTCGAATTTATGCATCCCTCGCACCGGTCCATTCTCTTCATATCTTGCTTGTCTCCTTTCGGATATAATGGTTTCTTATGCCGTTTCCTTCTTTTTTATTATCTTTTCTGCTTCCTTTTTTTAATTTAAAATTCCGATGTGTTTTCTGCCCTTAAGGAATGACGCGGCGCGTTTGTCTGTGAGCGTGTGTGTGTGTGTGTGAGGGTACTGCTAGCCCGTTGGTTCCCGTCTTTTTCCCGCACAAGGAAAATGCCGTTTTTGCGAATCTATGAAGCCTCCCCGCCCGAAGTTGAATATTTTAAGGGACCCGCGGGAGGGTGGGGGTTACCAATCGGAACTCGACGGAACGTTCGCATCTCTCTCGTACCCTCACTGCCATTTACTTTGCCAGGGCGTGGACGCTGCTCGCTGTCTTGCGGGCGTTTCCTTTCATAGCATCTTGTCCTGGCGAGATTAGATACGGTGGCAACGGAAAGAAGTTGTGCGGACTTTCGTCGCTCGAAACAATATTTTAGCCCCACTTCGATCGTCTTCTTTTTTGAGCCCGGGAATAGATGTGTCATGTGCCCTCCTCGTCTACTTACTGAACTGGAGAGCAGAGCGACAGAATCGAAATTTCGGTGATCCTAAAGATGTGAGCTATTACGGCATGATTTGTGTAATAAGGGTGAAACTGCAAAAAACTTTTGGTTCAACATTAGTGTCGTATATTTTTTTTAATTTCTTTTTTTTATACTCACAACCCCGAAAATAGCACAACAAAGGCTTTTACATCGGGTGCTTTAACATTAACAACAGACAAACACACACACCCATGTTCTGGGCAGATAATATTCTACCCCGGCGGGACTTGAACCCGCGACCATTTGGGCAGGCGAGGACTTTATCCCACCGCCACCGGGGCCATTTCTGAAGCAATAAGGAAACCAGCAAGTAACGTGTGATGGTCTGACTATAAACTGTATGGTTTTTCATTAAAAATTGAACAACTAAACTCCAAAAACTTTTGGATCTTGGAGTTTCAACCTAATTATATGAATGATACCCAAAAGATATCGTACTATGTACCTTTTTATTACAAACTCGCACTGCACATGTTTCGACTGTCTTGCAGTCATCATCAGGTACGACTAATCTTACACATAACCAAACATGAGCATATATATATTAAGAGATACATTGGCCAATACACAGGCCTTAGAAAGTGGAATTTACTAATTATGACATTTAGGCAGTTTGAACGAAATATTATTTTACCGAGAAATCAATGAATTTGGTCTCATTTGGAAGAAAAATATCTCACCTTTTCGGAGATGCCAAAATATCAGCCCCTTACCTCACAAATTTTCGAGAAAAAATATCACCCACTTTACATGGTAAATAGTACGTCTATGGAGAGGGGAATTGTTTAAAAAATGAGATATTTTGAACTGTGAGATCTCGTCCAAAAATTTAAAACTGTGTGGCTGGTACGTTTTCTTCTGGACACGAGTTGATCTTTTTTCTGTATCTACATTACAGATGAAATTTTTATACAAATAGGTGGGGTTTTTGGATTTCAGGACCTTGAACACGTATAAAGCCTTTTGCAGTTTTCGGCGTTTTTTCCAATTTCAGCCATTTAATAGGATAGGAAGTCTTTCCCGGCGAATGCTCTGTATGAAGAATTCTCATGTGTCCCAATGGGTTGTGGTGATGAACTGTACCGACGTTTTGATGACGTAGTCTGCCATTATCTTCAGGGTGAGACGATGGCAGACCCGACTACACACGCGACCAACTCTTCGTCCTACTTCAGGAAACTTTGTTATGCGAATGTTTCATCCGAAGTTTCCTCGTCTTGATACATGTTTTGGCTGAAAAATTAGCGGTTTAATTTTGATGAAAAACCATTCAGTTTTTTATCAGACCTTAAAAAACCGTTGCCTGCTTCCTCAGTGCTTTTGAAAGCATACCCCGCCAGCGTCTAATACGTAAACCTTTTCTGTGTAAGGTAAAAGATTTAAATTAACATTCAAGACAAAAATCTTTGAAGTTTTGTTCTGTTCATTCTTAATCTATGTAGTTTTTCTCAATGGTGTACAAAGATTACGTCGCGTCGCCAACGTAAAGAATCGATCTCAGTCTGTGTTAAAATACATTATATTCGGCAATTTTTGGGAATTTATGTCATCTCTGATAGAGATCTCGTATCGTAATAAAAAGGCCTCTTTATTGTAGATTTTTAGCGATTAATATCGAAATATTTACTCACAAAATTCTCAGTGGCATTATAACTCAGTTAACACGTACCCGACTGTTAAAACTTCTTGTATTGAGCAAGTTATAATGTTAATATAAACTTCATTTATCATTACTTGATTTTTTATTTTCCGTTTACCTCCGCATAAGGCCATTTGTCATGCATTTGCTTTTAATTATTAAGATTCATATTTTTTGGTTTTGAGTGAGATAACATTTTATTTCCATCAATGATCTTTCATTGTCCTTGACTCCCTTCTGAAGGCTTAATTTATCATACTTATCTCCGTTTTATCATTCAATGTCTTTATTTTCTTTCCCGTCTGAGTCAACAGTTTTAAAGCAGTTAAGACTTAATTCATATAAACTCAATATTTTAATGTTATTTTTTTCAAATTTAGCATTAATGGTGTTATTCCTCAAACTTTAGAAAATTGAGTAGCATTCATTATCATAATTACCATGCAGATATTTCTGACAAATGGACAATTCTCCTTGCTGATTGCCTGATGAATTATTCATGTTTAATTGGCACACTAATGTGTTACGAGTTCGCCTCTGCAGGGAAAGCTGCTTGAGAAGAATAAAAAACTGTTTTCTGGCGAGAACTCTTATCTGGAGGAACGAACGCTCAGTATCGCGGTTGAAGGTCATTGACGCCCTCCCAATTCCGTTAATACCACGTGTTATTGCGCCCATAAGAGAGTCAAGCGGATGACGGAGAAAGTAAATCAATAGGTCAGATATCAAGACCACATTTCTGTAGCGGCAGCGAAACTTGGTGTCATATTGCCTAGCGCAAACTTTTATCTACATACTACCCTGCTAGTCGCCGCATGGGCGTGTGACAGGGGGCGTTAGGTTAACAGCCCTGAATAAATATAAGGTTTTCGTAGGTGAAATAGTGACGTGTATTATGGGAATGTATTTAATGGAGCTCTTTTTCTATTTTGATCCATTTTTGTGCGCGGAAAGAACGAGTTTTTGTATCTATCTGTTCGACAGTATATCTCTTATGTTATCGCTTCTGTCAGACTTAGAGATGTAGTGAGGCGTTATGATTATATTGTCTGTGTTACTCTGAGACACACCAGTTCTAAATTTCTCAAGCAACCTAGGCTTAGCGTGTAGCCTATCTTTGGCGTCAAATAGGTGAGGGCTTGCATGTAAGGGGATGAGCGAAGAAGCTGGGATGAGAGCACTGCGCGTGTCAGGCTAAGTTGTCAACATAACTGCATTTAATGAAATGGGAAAAATAAAATTGTAATTTATGTGATGCTAGGAACATTGGCCAAACTCTACAGAATTACATATAAGAATAAGAATAATTTATCTCTCAACAGTTTTGGTACAACGTTGAGTACAAATATTAAGGAGGTTTAGGCAGCCTCAATGGTAACAGACCTGTGTGGGGACTGCATTCTATGAACAAAATGGTATTCATGGTATCAGTGTAAGACACTGAAGGGAACAAATTATCAGCCAGGACCATGATGGAACAATTAATCTAATGATAGCTAATAATCATAATCACTAATACAGATTCACACCACCATACAATGGTGGTGCGAATAACATGTAGATCTAGCTATCATAATGAACTGGTATTCCTTTTACTGGCAGGTCCCAAACACCAAAGCCGTCTCGTCCTGTCCTGACCCTCTTCCTTGGTTTCCTTGTAACTTCTTTTTATCTTAAATTCGGCTGTTATTTTCAGCCTTCTTCTGCCTCTTCTCTCCTCTCCCTCCACTGTTCCCTTGACTGCTGTATTTAAAATCCCCTTCCCTCTTTAAATAAGTCCGATCTAGCTTCCCTTTCTCTTCTGTATTGTTTTCAGACCTAGCTAATGCTGCAATTCAGGTTGGTAACCTTGAGAACCTTGGTTGTTAAATGTAGAGACTGGTCTACACCCCAGTTTGTACTCAATGAGATCTTCCACCAGGAATGGGTCTATTGTCCACCGCCACCATGTTTTGCTACCTATATACATGACTTTATCCTTTCATCGCTCCTTCTTTCCCCTTCTTCATGGCTCATAACCCAGTGAGAACATGTGCCTGAGAGTGTGCCCTGTCCATCTGAGTCTTCTTTTCTGTATCGTGTCCCATATGTTCCCTTTCTATTATTCTCTTCTGTATATTTCTTTACACGTTATTTTAATCGTCAATTTGATCTTCGGGATCCTGCTTCCACGCAACGTATCAAATGCAAGATTCGAACTAGATGTCTGAGCGGTAAGGTTAATGCCCCCAGAGAGCTTAATGGTGGTTTGAATAGCATGTAGTCTTAGCTAATGCTGCAATTAAGGTTTGCATCCTTGAGAAAATTGGTAATTAAATATGGAGATATCCTTAAACCCCATTTTGTGGACAATGAGCTCTTCCAAATACACGGACAAAATAAGAAATGATGAAGAGTACGGAAGGTTAGAAGAAGAGGTAACCATATGGAGGACCATTCAGAAAAGAAAAACCAGATGAATTGGACACAACCTGAGACACAATGGGTTTGTGAAGAACATAATTGAAGGTAAAATAGAGGGAAAAGTCCTTAGAGGAAGACCCAGGAATAAATTCATGGACTAAATATAGAAGACAACACATAAGGAAAGATACCAGGAGGTAAGGGAACTCGCATAAGATAGAATAGAATAGATACAACTTTTTTGTTCTGGGAACAAAGTCCCTTGGAACATAAAATCAAAATACATGCCACCATGGGGCAACTAATACAAAACAATGCGGAAAACTGAGTTAACTAAATCAGCTAGTGGGCAAAGACAATTAAAACAATTTTCACGTTCACAACACCGAAACGTAATTATTAATCAGCCAAGACACTGAAGGATACCAAAATCAGAAAATAGAAATAATCATGTAACAATTTACAAATATTATTCAGTGTGCTTAAAGAAGAATGTGGTGTTCAAGACACTGAAGGGAACAAATTATCAGCCAGGACCATAATGGAACAATTAATCAAATGATAGCTAATAATCATAATCACTAATACAGATAACAAATTCCGGGTAAAAATACACATAACAGATAAAATTCGATTATTTCGAGTAAAAACTATGATAGGGAAGCATAAATAGATAGGGAAGGTTGGAGGGCTGCAGTCAACTAATCTTAGGATTGAACGACCAATTATAAGCTCTTCCATTAGAACTTTATCTATAGCGCACCGCCACCATGTTTTGCTGCCACCATACATGGCTCTATCCTGACATCCTTCCTTCTTTCCCATTCTTCACAGTTCATGATCTGTCCCCCCTCCCGCCACACACACTTCCCAGCGGCTCCCAGGGTGGTATGTTGACGTAAGGGTCGGGCGAATCCAGAACGCGTTTATATATTCGTGACTATTCTCTCTCCCCCTGGCGTCACCGTTGTGGCTTCTCCTATCTTGTTGATAAGTTGGCGCCTCAACTCATCTCGGAACAATGCGTGACTTTAATTGCCTCCTGTCCTCGCAGCCGCGCCCATCTTCCTCCATGGCTACCAACATTTCACCCTCCACCCCAACCGCACTGTCTTCCGAGTCTTCTCACGATGCGATTTATCGAAACCCGACGAAATTATCCGCCGGTCCCCGCTCCACCCGCCCCTCACCCACCCGACACCCCCGTCTCGGAAGTATAAAGTAAGGTTGAGTAAATTTATTGCTTTCAACGACATTGACTTGAAAAGTTGAATTTAAATTGAGAGCTATGTTGCCTCTAAGGAATACCTCTGCTGAGGCAGCCCTCATCAAAAACATATACATTGCCAACAAATAACATGAAAAGGAACATAATATTTAACATAACTATTCCGTTGTCTCGGGCGTGACTTCGTAGAATTTGCTTAGAATTTTAAATGATAGGTAAAACTTAGTTTTCACACAAGGATTTATTACAACAAGACGACCTAGGTTTCAGTACAGAAATATTCTGTCTTCTTTTACTAATGTACCTGATGATGACGAACTTCGTCGAAAACTAGGTTGTCTTGTTGCAATAAATGTATGTGAAAAAAGTAAGTTTTACTTATCATTTACAATGTACCCTAACCATCTTATGAATCAAGAATAAGTCATTGACTCAATAATGCAATAATGATACTTTATCACACTTCAAACAAACTAATCAACTTTATCAAGTAGCACCAAGTTGAAGGCAAGAATAGTACATAATATTTCAGAAAAATCTAACAATATCTTCATCAGCCAATATCCCAAAATGGCCAACTGTAGAAATACTTAACAACTTTTCGTATTTTTTTAATAATATCTGGCAACATATTTTATTCATCGTCAATTCTATCAGGCAACGTATTTCTTGCAACTTCAGTTCTATTCGGCAACGAAGCTACATAATGGAGGACGATCGTTACGTTTAACAAATCTATTAATGAAGCTACTGCACGTAATTTTAATCATAATACAGCATCGACGTCCTAAGCCTTCTTGAAAATTAGTACTCTGCAAGAAGATTACGCTGTTATTCCTAAGGTAACTTAATGTAATGATCAATATTCCATAACATAGCATGTCCGTCCTCTAAATGCCGCTTTACACGGTACCAACGAATGTTTTAACTCTTGCATGAGGAAAATTGTACCGTGTAAAGCGGCAAATTGTATGATTGTCCGAATGAATAATTATAGGCGACAACTTTTAGACCCATATAAACCAAGGATCGGTTGACAATTAATAAATTTGGCATTTGATTAATTGCACATGTCCTCTTCTCGAATAAAGCTTAAGTGTGCTGCCAGATACAGTTGATTCTGAAGTAGATGTGAATACCCAATATCCAAAACTTGGACAACTGTGGAAATACTTTACAATTTTCGTATTCTTTAATAGTATCAGGCAACCTGTTATAAACTTCTAGACCCATATATACGAAGGATAGCTTGAAAATGGTTAAATTTGGTTTGATTTATTGAACATGTCCCCTTCTCAAATTAAACTTAAGTGTGCTGCCAGAGACGGTAGTTTCTGAAGTAGATGTGAAGTCAATGTCTCCTCGATTCCTAAGCACCTCTGCTATCTTCCACTCACGCCTACGATATCTCCTCTATCCATTCCGGCGTTCCTCTCTCACTCTCTCTGCATAGGTACTTTGTCCATTCTCCGTCGGCGAATCATTTCTTTCGTTTCCGTCTTTCTTTTCTTCTAGAACCCTTCCCCATGGGGGTTTTCCCGCCCCAGTCGTTTCTGGCGATGCACTACTATATATCCCTCCCCTCCACTATACACTCCTTTGCTTATTTACCCCATCCCACCCGTCCTTTATTCCCCTCCCTTTTAGGAGGGAGCTCCCCACCCACACCATTGCCTTCGTCCTTCTCACAGCTCTTCTTTGTCCTCAGCAATCCTTCCTCTCCCCGCCCCCCCCCCCCCCAACCCAACCTCCCACTGTCTCTTTCTCAGTCATTCCACTCTCCCTTTCAACCATTTCCGACTGAGTAAGGAGGCTTCCTCATCCTACTCTGCCTTTCGCCGCGTTTATATATTTTTTTCCTTCTTTTTTTATATCAGCCCCCCCCCCCCTTTTCCGAGCCTCCTCATTCCACTCCCTGCGCTTTTCTCCCCCCCCTCCCTCCCGCCTGCACCTCCCCACAGCCCCCAAAGATCCCGGAGTGAACACCCACGCACATCCCAAACACATCTCACATGCCGCCTCCTCTCCCGCCACCCGCCCGCAGACTACAGCCCTTCCCCGCTTGCCGCGGCCCTCCCTGCCGAAGTCACCCGAAGCGTGGTGGCAATCCGGCGGAGATAACCGAACCCGAGCGGCAATATACGCATTTTCCCCTCTCCTATCTTCACGAGCCGCACCCGAGGAATTTCCCCTACCCTCCCCTCACACTCCGCGGTCCGTGTTTCGCCCTCCCCTCAAGCGCGCATGCTACCTCCCCTCACTTGCGCCTCACGCCTCCCTTCAACCCCTCCTCCTGCCCCTCGCCCTCTGATTTCCCTCCTCCCGACCCTCCCCCTCCCTCCCCCCCTCGAACTCCTCCTCTCCTTTCCCTTTCCTTCTACCCGTTTGTTAAGGTCTAGTCTGCCTCACTCGCATTTTCCGTAGTGACCCCAGTCGCGAGCTTGTGCCAATCTCTCGCGCGTTTTTAAGTAACCTCTTTTTCAAATCAGCCCGTTTCCCGGTTTCTTCCTTCCATCCTCGACAACCTCATACCTCCTCGTCTCACTCCTCCCACTATCCTCTCATTTTTTCACACGAACACACCCCCTTTTCATTTGGGTGGAAAAAAGTCTAAATACATCTTACTTCACGTGATTTTTTTCGACCACCCTTATACCCCCCCACCCGTACCAAAAACCCACACCCTTGATACCGTCTACTCTCATCTCTGTATCGAGATCTGTACGGACCACGAGGGAGGACGGAGCGGGTTTTTCCAAAATAAAAAAAGAGAGCTCACCCACGCCTTTTCAACCCTCTTTCGAATGGGGACTGTGCTGGCACCACGGCAGACTAAGCCGGACTGAAGTAATAACCGCAACTCTCCGCCGAGACACTCGCTCTGGGTTCTTTCCGAGGAGCGTCGCCGAGTTCCGTTCGCCCGAGCCGCCTTGCCTGTCGCCCGCCGTCGCCGCTGCCGCATAGCCGCCGCTGCCTTCACCTACTCTCCGCCGCTTTGCTCCGCCAGACCGCGTTATCTCGCCGCTCCCGACACCGCCTACGCGCCGAGGAGTCGCTGCAGAAGTCGCCTGTGACGCGCCGCGCGTGGACCCGCTCAGTATCCAGCATCCCCTCGCGCCACCAGCATCCTCTCTTGTGACGCCTCTTAAAAAAGTACAGAGAGACAGAACACTGTGCTTTGTGTTAAAGAAGAAGAGGAAGACATTAAGACACCGGACAGGGACACAAGGAGTTCTCCCGAGTTGACGTAAAGCAGTACTTCTGTGTGGACGACCTCCAGAGTTTGAGGAATCCACCCCGCGGACATCGACTGCAGGTCCTGCCCAACTGTGAAGAGGTCACCTCCTCCAGTCGGCCCTGACTACTTCGTCTACATCATCGGCTTGTGTTCCGAATAATATTATAATATCGCCTATGCTGAGAAGAAGATATTCCTAGGAAGGGGAATAATACCGTTATTATCAGGTGTGTGTGGAGTTTGGAAAGGAAGTGATTTGTGTGTTGTGTGCCTGGACCCCTCCCCCTTTGAGAAAAGAATATCTCATTATTTCCTCCACCCTTGTTCATCCCCCCAAGGAAATTATATCAGCACTCCCCTCCTTGTAGTCACATTAATGCGAGATATTATTTAGTATAATCTAGCCCTCCCACTCCTTGCAACGCCCCGCGAAATAATCATCATACAGCGTCGAGGTATATTGTATGTGTGCCTGGATTTGCCTGCCCTTTTTTTGGAGGAATTATAAAAAAAGGCTGGCAATGATTTTCTCGGGAAAAGGGAGTATGGGTTTGTTTTAGCTGGGGATGATGGGAAAGACGGTCGGTCGATTTGGTGAGTACCAAATGTTCAATTACGACCCATTCTTCCCCATATGGTATCCCGAATAATGTTTTTTTTTAATGATTACCTCCCGTGAAGACCAAAGGTTTGGTGTATTACTCTATTTTCTGTGTTGTCTTTGAATTTTACCATTGAGTTATTTCGTATGGAGACACACCAGTTGGATGATTCAACACACACGGGCGGAGATATTATGTGTTAGTACACTGATTCCAACTGTGTGGTCTTGCATAATGTTATCTCTTTTTGCATGATTCTGTTGAAATAATGTGGGTGCCAAATGTTTTATCGGGATTTAATGAGTAATCTGTGAATCGGGTAGTGAGCGGAAATCGTCTGGAGGCACACCAGTTAGGTGATTCAGCAAACACGGATATTATATTAGTAAATTGTTTCCAACTGTGTTCTCTTGCCTAATGATGTCTCTTTTTGCATGGTCTGTTGCGTTTATGTAGATGGGAAAATCTTTTCTTAGGATTTAATTGGTACTGTGTGAATCGGGCAGCTGGCGAAATCGGGATCTATTCCTGTCTTCAGAGTTTACCAGATAATTATTTTATAGTTTAGTCATCATCGTTCGTCACGTGATTTTTACGCATTAGTCACCCTTTTCTCCGTGTTCTTAACTGCGGTTCTGGTAAAAGTATCTTCCATCCCGGCAGGTGAATTCTCCGGCTTCTCGCCGTGGACTCCGCGGGCGTGAAAATCTCTTTTCAAGACTCATCTGGATGAAAGACTTTCACCCGACCGTGATATGGGTGTGGGACGAAGTATCTTCACAGCGCCGGTCTTTTCATTGAGGGAGAGTTTTCCCAGTACATTTTTCCCGTTCACAGCCTCTTCGATACCTTTCCAAACTTCTCGATTCCTTCCACGACTTTTACCCGGTTATGAGTCGGGGACGTTCTCTTTGGCGGCGAAACCGTTTCGCCGGACACGATCTTGAATCCTCCACGCTTTTTCGCTGGGCCGCCGCTTAAATGTCACCCCACACTGCAGCATTATTCCTACTCTATTAAGATGGGTGTTATAGCGCCTTCTGTCTGTCTGATCACCTGTTTGACGGCTAAGCTGCGAAAATTGCTATTCTTGTATATCCGACTGTTTTTATCTATAAAATTATCAAAATACATGGTGATGATGACGCTTGAAATCAAGGTATTTAGAAAATCGCCATTCTGATAGTCATATTCCACAGTTTGTATCGCTAAAACCGTCGACTTACATGGTGAGAATGACACTTGAAATCCAAGCATTTAGAAGTCGTGGAAAAAAGCTTGAGAGTTTGCTGTGGATGGCCACGTGGTTAATTACAAATCTGTGCGTGGCATAAATATATCTTTGGTTTTTTAATCCGCCAGGACAAGGTATTGTCTCGTTTGTGAACGATACCTTGCCTTAAATGCAGGGAGCGAGCACTTACTACGGTACCGTTTATGAGGACGGAAATGTTATGTAAAGGAATATTGATCATTAGATTGAGTTATCATTGGAATGGCAGCGTAATGTTCCTTCAGAGTTCAAATTTACAAGAAGGATTGCGACCTCGTTGTTGGATTGAGATGATAGTTAAGCGCAGTAGCTTAATTAATAGATATATTATATGTACCGATTGTCCTCATTTTTGAAGCTTCATTCCAGAGTAGAATTAACTGGGAAAGAAACCCGTCACTTTGTACGATTTCGGATTCCCTTGTCCTTAACGACGAGTTTCTCTACGAGTCAAATAGAATGTCGCGGCTGAGAGTTCAACTTTTTCTCCTCTCCGAAACAACACGAGAAGGCGTACCCTCCCGTCTTCGTCTCCTCTTTTTGACTCTCCGCTGCATCCTCCCACTCGTCCTCGATCTCGAACCTCCCGTGCCCGCCCTCGGAGCCTTTCCATATCCTTCATCTGTTTGCCTCTTCGCCGCTGAAGTGTTTAGTCTGGGCTTCCCCCTGGAAAGAACGCACGAGAGAGGGCCGTGGGGCCGAAAAACTCCAGGCGGCGATGATGCGTCGAGGAGCTCGGGCCAGGAATGGAAAAGGCACGCGTTTGACCCGTCCGTCCGGGGCATGGTTATCTCTATGAGCCGCCAGTGAATTGGGCTGTCCGTTTAATTGACAAAATTCAGGCCGAGCATCTCTAGGAGGGGTCAACTGCGATAAAGACGAGCTTTCGCCTAGTTTCTAAGGGGACAAGTTGACTCTTGGGGGGTTTTACTGAGTAGGAAATCGAGCCACCACTCATGGGATAAAGACACTCTAAGGATCGGTTTTATAGCCATTGGTTAACTATTCTGTCTGCGCGAGAAATTAAGTTAATACGCCCTTAAATCAAGACTTTCTACGATAGGTTACAACACCGGAACTCCACACCAGTAAGCATCAGCATAACTATAAAAGGCCAGACTTGCTTTCCAAAAGAATAAATAAGTACAATTTTCCATCTATACCTCTCACGTGAACTTGCTGGTAGTCTGACTTAATATTCTAAACCCATACTGTCAGATAGTGTAGTTAACGAACGGTATTAATAACGCTAATTATGTAATATTAGTTTTATTATCCCTGGTTAATTATTCTGTCTGAGCGAAAAACGAAATTAATACGCCCTAACGTCAAGACTTTATATGATGAGTAACCAACAGTTTACCACACCGGAACTCTACACTAGTTAACACCAGGTTAACTATAGTGGGCAACATAACACAGTGCATGTTAACCAGACTTGCTTTGCAAATGAATAAATAAATACGTTTTTCCACCAGTACCCCTTGCGTAAGCATAGTTATAGTCTGACTCAATATACTAAATCCAAACTGTCAGATAGTGTAGTTTGTGAAAGGACTTAATGTCGCTAATCAAATAATATTAAACCAGACCTAAGTCTTATCAAGTATTAATGCTCTTTGGTTTGTTAGTTCCTCGAGGAGGCAAAGTACAGCTTAAGTCATTTGAGAAGGACAGTAACACAAGGATTATGTGGGGAATGGAGGGGTCAAGGTAGGAGAGAAACCCGGCATTGGTATGAACACGCTCTAGAAGTATGGGCCCTAGGGGAGGCTTTACAGGGGGCGTGTTCACCAGGTAGATCCACTTCTCATCAGACTGACAGAGCGCCGTACTTGAAGCGTGACATCCGTACTACAGTCAAGTGGGTTTCGGAGCTCCGATGAGAACTCTCGCACACTGCTGGGATTTGATTCCAGGGGCCTTATTCAGTAAGGAAACGACGCGGTCGAACCTCGGAAAATCCGTGGATGTGACGTCGAATTCCCCGAAAAATCTCAACTTTCGAATGCTCCCCTTTGAATTTTACGTGGCTCTGACGTCAAAATTTCGTCACTGTCGAGACTCGGAAATTCCGAGGATATACAGAATAGACCCCCAGGCCTCGAGGTAGGGAGCCACGACTCTAGCCACCGAAAAAACCCTGTCCCGAAAAATATATTTCCCTTGCTCAAGACGTGACAGCACTAGAATCGTGGTAATGCAACGAAATATCCCAAGTGCAAAAATTTGCGAAGGCATTAAACTCTTATCCATCTCATTAGCACGGCAATGTTTTGCGTCTAAGAATGCTGCTGCTCACTCTTTTAATGGCTATGCTATGACATAGGCGTATAATCCCTCTGATGTGAATCCTACTAGTTTTTCTTACCCTTTTTTCCTCAATGATTATGCGACCAAATCAAAACCACAATAAAGAAATATTCCATTGAAGATTACGCAAGCCTTTATGACGTAATGCATTTATTCGGGTCCACATCTTGTCCCTTAAATGAAGCGACAAGCGTTGACCGCGAAACGGCGTGCTAAAATTACCCTGAAATTCGCAAAGCACACAAGTGTTCCACCGGCTGATTTGTAAGGTTTTTGGACTGTGCTTATCCGAATCCGTTTCCACTCCTTTGGATTTCCGCCATTAGATTCCTCTCAATTCTTCATATCGTGTCTCTCATTTTATTTCGTCCAAAATTCCTATCATCTTCCAAGCTTCTCCAGTGTTCTCCCCTCTGATACCCACTTCAGCATCAATACGTCCTCCATCCACCTCCTCCGCTACTTCAGAACCTCCAACTCTAGTTTCCTCTCCCTTCCAGCCATATTCCTCGTTCGTCCTTCTCGTCACAAAGTTCACCTTCTCCAACATTCTCCACACCCACATCTCAAACGCCTCAAGTCTACGGGCATCATGAAAGTATCTAGTCACACCAAAAATTACCTTAAAAAATTCAATCGCAAACGCAAATTTCGCTACGTGATCACGCTACAGTCAAGCACCCCTGTCATCCGGTAATGGCTGGTGTCTTACAGCATCCATTGCCAAACACCCTCGGGGGGGCTCGCGGTGTATGGCGTAGGTGTAGATATCTTGCGTTGACAAACCCCCTTTTCCTGCCACTAAAGCGATCCCCGAGAAAAAAATCCTCGTACAGCACCCCCAAGGATCGCGCGGAACACACACGATTCCCCCGAAAGCACTTTGTTCTGTGGCAGTATGCCTTCCCGTCGTCCTCATATCGCTGTATTCGTTCCCCCTTTCGCGGAGTCGTTTTCTCATCATAAGCGAGTAGGACTTTGAGCCACGCCCCTTCCCTTTTCGGCGAATGATGACGGGGCGGGGTCTTCACAGCGTGCGTACTTCCACTCGGGTAATTAGCGAAGCCATTTTCCACCAAGGAGTGGTTCATACGGGAGGTTTTAGATCTGTACTGCTGGATGAGTTCAACTCCGGACTCGGATTATTTCAGAATTGTTGAGAAATTCCGTAGAGTACTGTTACTTCATGACCTTTCCGTCCACGCCGTGTCGTGTCATTTCCCGTCTCGAATGAGTGGCGTTTTTTTTTCCTAGCCCCATCACGCCTTTTTGAAAACCTTTCGTCTATTCGTAAGGATTTCCCCGTCTTCAGGCCGGAAAAGATAACAATGGTCGGGCGGTCTTTTTTTATCGGAGGAAGTGATAAAAATAGGTCAAGAGCGCATAAAATGTTGCTCAATTGTCGCTTGCGTGATTAGAGAGTTTTAGACGGACGCTCGGACGCGTTTTACTCAAACTTTGGATGGAAAATTTGCGCTTGTTTTCCGTTCCTATCGTCGAAAAGTGTCTACGCGCCCGGACTACTAGGGTGTAAAACGCTGTGTATAATGATTCAAAGGAGTGCGTTTTGTTATATGTGAACTTAACGCAATTGAAGCATGTCCTTAATGTATTAACCAAATGATTGGGTATTTTTAACACGGTTATATTTGGTCCGCCACAGTTTTTAGGGCTGAAGCCACCTTGAATAGAAAATGAAATCTTAAATTAGAAACTGCGGTAGACGAAATAAAATCGTGTGTAAAGCAGTGAGTCTTTCTTTTACCAGCGGAAGCGAATTCCGTTAAGTGCAAGCAGGGATGCCCTCTAGACGTGCATGAAGCGACTGGAAACTTCTGGAACGAATGCTCGTATGTAGAACACGGGTATTTTTATGGCCATATTTTCGCTCGTACGCGATGCATTTGTTGGAGAATATGTTCGCGCATCTACATTTATGAGTTAGTTCCCATTTGTTAAGTTATAAAAGGCTTTATGATAATTGGTATATGTTGGGTAAATCGAGGGGAAAATAGATGGAAAATGTTGTCACAGATGCTCCGTATGAAAGAGGTTATGAGGTGATGTTGTGTAACTTTCTACGTGTATTGCCAGCTGTACGATTGCCGGTAAAAATTTATGTATGCTCCTCAAGCGTGTTAAAATTTGGTACGTTTGAAACCCGACCGTGTAGTTGAATTACACCCCGGGAAGTCTCGCTGCTTCCGCCGGCGGCCCTAGGCCCCGATACCGGCACACGGTACACCCAACACCGCTCCCGCCTCAAGTTTCGCCGGTGGCTGACGATCACAAGTTAACGGGGAGGCCGTGCATGTTGCCGGGCCTCTTAAAATCCCCGCCAGCCCCCCATCCTTAAGCCTTAACTATCTACCCCCCTTTCAGATCTCACGGAACCTGCTACCCCCATCGGTGAAATATATCCCTTTTATGTTTTAATTACCTCCATTTAATTGGGTACGTAAATTTCCCGGTCCTACAGTTAAGGGTTGGTGGAGGGGGGGAATTTTAAGGGCCCGGGCGGTTCGTTATCCGTGCGGGATTGTCGCTGGGACATCACCCGATGACTGAGAACCCGTCCGGCCGCTGAAAAATGTACCGGAGCCCAAGTTACCGTCCCGTGTATCGTAAAAGATGGATGTTAACTTAACTCCAGTCGGTCCACACCTCGAGGACGCTACTGGGGTACCCCATGATGAGGGGGTGACGCATTAGAAACGCGTTGTGTAAGAAAAATAATCTAAGAAAAAAATATTAGTGTCTAAATTTTATGGGACAAGTTACGGCTTGCTCCTAAAGCAGTTTCACTAGGAGAACTTAGATGTTTTCAGATATAAATGTGCAGTCCGTGAGATGTGAAGACAGTGATGTAAAACGTTATCAAGTTACACAGTTGTTCTGCGCAAAGTTCGTTTTCAGTCATCCTTTTTAGATTGTAGCTCATTTCTTGATCTCGCTTTTATGTCGGAGCCAGTGAAATAATAATTCGTTTTAACCGGGCAAATTACAAGCAAGCCACACGTTTTGCCAAAGATAACTGATTCGATTGACGTGTATCGTGAATGTACATGTTCTCCTCCTGACTGATATATGAAATATTTCACTCCCGCATCTAAGATGCGGTTTCATTTTCTAAAGTAGGAAACTCTGCGGAGAATGTTGCTGAAAACTCTTCTTCAGCCTTACCATACGAGGTACTACGTAGACATATATTTGCACAAATATACAGACATACACAGATATTTGAAAGAATGGATCGGAATCCTCCAGCATTTCGAGAGGTTACACGATAGGCTTTTTTTGTCTCGCCAAAAATCTTGAATTCCTGCGAGTGTCAGGTTTCACGCTGAGGATGTTATTTTATTCCGAAAACTACTACTTCATCAGAGCAGATAATGGTGACATTGCTAGAGGGAAAATAATGTCCAAATTATAAAGGATTTTCTGTCTGCCACGCACGGCCGTTGCGGATGCGAAGTTAACTCTAATCCAACATCACATACACCTTTTTCCGTCTCATCTCAATTCCTTATCTCCTCCATATTTGTGGTCAGCGACCGGGCACCCACTGCCACTTTCCCTTGCACCGGATCGCATGGAGGTGTTTCACTAATCGATGGCCCCAATTAATAGAAAATATTCCTATAGTTGCTCAATATCTGAACGTACGGAATTGATCCTTGCAGATTTTCTCAGAATTTTTCCTGCGGGAGAATACAGTCTTTTGTTATTTACTACGGGTACCATTCAGTTCCACGAAGCGAAACCTGAAGTGGTAGAGTGTATTTGTGGTGAAATATCTCTGTAAGGCTTCTCAGGAGGAGTGTAAAAATCTTTTGAAGCGGATAGGTGATGAGAGGTATGGCATATTTTGACAAATTGAACTACAATCCCGACTATTTACGAAAGAACTATGCCCAGGTAACAAATAAAACAGTATCTTTGTTAGTTTCTTTGAAGGCTTCCGCGACTCATATACTTGTTAATATTGCTGTTTTCAGGTATTCTCGTCGCGTGTTTAGTTTTTTTGACTACAGTTTCTCCCCTCTTCCTGGGGGCATCTTCAGGTCCTTTGGACATTTTGTAATTATTGTCATTACTTATTTCCCGTTGTTATGTATTTCGTTGCTAGTTCAGTTGACCATTGTGTTCATCTGCTGGACATAGATTGAAAATGTGTCTCCATTGCCCGCTCCTCGCTGTGGTCCGACCACTCTCTCCCAGGTTGAGGCAAGTGGGTATCCATCCTCCCGATTGAAATTTGATGGATATTTAACCAGCTCTACTGCTTCTCTGATCAGCCTGGGAAAATAACGATTTTCCCTTGAGAGTACTCTCACTTGGTCAGAGGCAATCTGATGTCCTGGCTCGAACCACGCATGCTCTGCAACTGCGGAGAGGCTGAATCTCTTCTTTTCGGTGGCCCTCTGGTGTTCTTTAATTCTACATTGAATTGCTCTGTTAACTTCGATTGCATATGTTAAACTGTAGTAAAAAAAACTCAAAGTAGTCAAAAGACAAAGTAGTCAACTCGTAGTCAAAAACATTAGTATCATCAGCTGATGATGATACTGATGTATTGAAATCCGGAGCGTATTCTTATGTTTTTTAATTCTCTAGTGTAGTAAAGGATACCATTAAATAAGACTAGGCCTAGGGAAATAGTTTTTTTAGCTCCGTCAGTTGACATGAAAAAAACGTTAAACGGAGAAATATTGGGGAATTTTATTTAATGAAGAGTGAACTTGACACGAATAACGAGGAGAAAGAATTAGAGGCTGCATTCTTTGAATTTTTCTCCGCGTTCGCCATTGTCTCCAGTTTTGCTAGCGTTTCAGACTTACTGACGTCTGCTGAAATCCAAGCGAAAATTTGTCGGTGATTAACTACTTATACGGATGAGAAGGCAAGAATGCAGCATTTAGATTTTACACTCTGAAAACCCTTTACGCTCATCAAATTAACGCTTCAAATTCCTTGCACCCATGGGATCTTTTCAGTCGGTATAGGTCACTATTATATCGGCGCCTTCATAGTGACTATCAAATGACCTGTAAAAATTGATCGCACGCTATGCTCTTTGATGAGTCACAATGTGATTGTTATAAGCCTATCTTCTGCAGATGTTACGCTGATTACCCTAAGTAACACCTTATGAATACGTAGAAATCGGAAGCGATAGAAACAGTGAGACGCTCATCTACCGTAACATATATACAACTGCAAGCCACCCAAAGGGTATGTGGCAGGGGGTGCTTCCACACCAGGCATGCATGAATTATACGGCAATTTACCGAAACTACATTGAAACCAGCGAACCACACATGCAACGCGTCAATTAAAAATGTACTAACCAAGAAACATTCTATCGTCAATCGTTCCAACATACAAAGGATACAAAGACTACTACTACAGATTCAAAATATCATGCATAAATAAGAACGTAGAGAATATAAAGAGAAAGATGTAGAGTCTAGCTAATGTCACTATTCGCACTATTTATGACGACGATCACAGCTTTTATGGTCCCGAATGGTACGCGGAAAAAAATGACATTTTATACCTATCGGTTCTACAATCTATCTCTTATTTAATTGGCGCGATCTAATCTGCCGTAGTACGAGGGGGTTAATAGCATGTTTTTTTACATCGTCAGAAAAATGTTTTTCCTGAAATTTAGTTAAGAGCTCAAGCCTATAATTTAATCTTCGCTCTGATAGCGATTCCCATCCCAATTATTCTAACAATCCAGACACACTAGCAAACTTATCGTAGCATCGTTTCACAAACCTAGCTCCTCTTCGCTGCACGCGATCTAATTCCGATATCAATCCCGCTTCATATGGATCCCATACTCTGGTAGCATATTCCAGACAGTCACCACTTGGCCTTTCAGACTATTTTGTTCTCCTATTTCCTACTTCTGTCATGAAATAAATTCGAAATTTTCCTGCTCTGATATGCCGACTTCCAAGTGTGTTGAAAGTAATTAAAAACTTATTGTATCTCTACTCAGAAATTTAATTGGTCAGGCGTGGTACAAACGCTGAAGAATCATCGTGAGGACTACTCGTCCACCAAGCAATCTTGATTCCCAGCAGTCAAGTATATTTTTATGAGAATTGAAAAGAAATTTTCGCTTGTATCGATTCACATTTTTCATTATAAACCGTTACGTTTCCACAGAAACCGTAATTTCTTAGAAAAAATGTGGATGAATGCGAGTGAACTCTTTCCATTTTTGTTGAATAGGATTCTTTTGGAAAAAACATAGTGCCAATTTTTTTCAATATTTTAATGAACTTATCCGATTACCCTCTGCCTTGCCCCGCTAGTGGATGCTCACAGCGTTGGGGTTCGCAAATGTGTAAATGTAAAGCCCGTGTAGCGCGGGGCATGAAATTGCGCAATTTGAAACTGCATTTTTTCTCAGCCTTGCGTGCAATAATAATAATTGGATATTAATTGCAGGAGCTATTTTGTATTCTCGCGTCCGTGCATTTTTGCATACGTATTTGCAATTCACCGCTTTACAGTACGTGATTTGAAATGCAAGTTCGCATATCCATCAGATTGTGCAATTGCGTGAACCGTAAGGTAAAAGTGGCTTAAGGATTGATGGATAGCCTGCATGCCAGTGAGAGAATCGTAATCGAAAAAACGCAGTGAAACTGGAGTCGATCGGTTTTCCCCCGCCTACCGCTCCACATGGCTTTCAAGTGCGGGATGTTGGTGCAGCGTGTAGGCCGCGCGAACGCCGGCGAAGAGTCGCTCTGTCCGCTCTCGGAAGGTTATGAAGTTCAAGGGCGGACTAGAGACAGAGTTGACTCCCCCATCCACGAAGTGATCCCCGCGTGGGTGTTATCTGTTCGGGGAGTAATGAATGCGTTTTAAACGTACAGCGTTAAGATGGGAAGGAGGGGGCATTATTTTAGCGTAGCCGTCTACTCCTCAAACCGCGTTCCGCTTTTCATCTTTTTCCGCAACCTTCCCTCTCCCCCCCCCCCCTCCATCCCTCCCCTTTCCCATTGTCTCGCGGCTTGGCGAGAAGCGGGCGATGACGCAAGCGTTTGATATTTGTTTTCCGTTTACAATCGCCGTCCTAACGAAGCGATGGCGCTCTCTCGGAAGCGACTGGAAGTTCTCGTCCCATCTCCCTCTCTCGTCGAAGTTTGCCTGCTCCCGCGATCCGTGTGTGACGTAACGCGAGGAAGCCAAGAGGTTCGCGCAAACAAGGTGAAATTTTCAAGGATGAAAAGAAATGGGAGTAATTGGTCATGTTGTCTGTTGCACTGTGGAGAGAAGGGACGGAATAACTTGCAGTTTTACGCGTGTGATAAATATTTGATGCGGCCTGTCAAGGTGGGCGGGGCGATGTTTTTATATACATATTTGCATACTTATTAGTAATGTGCATACATCTACTTATTACCCTGCAAGCCGCCTCAAGGGTGTTTTGCAGGAGGTGACTCATCACCAACATGAACTACGGTGAAGAAATTAACTATCATCAACGCGCACCACATAATAAGTATTCTACAAATGCTACAGGAACTACTAAAATAATCTATAATGTAAGTATGTAAACGTGACACCAAAGTCAAACAGGGAACATGCAAAACATGGTGTTAGCACTACTTGGCAGAATTAGAAACATGTATTTCGGGGTACATGAATGAATCAGCTACACCACCTGTCAACTAACGTACTTCAAAGTCACAAAGCAGCTATTTTGGATTAAGATAGGTGCATCAATTAAAGCAAAAAAATTGCATTTTACCGATTTGGATTATCAGCCGTTTAGTGCCACTATTACACCTATCTTAATAGAAATTGACATTCATTTCGAAATAATTCGCTTACATATGTACAGTTATCCTCTCGAACGCAGCAACCAACATTTCATATGTTTATAATGTTGTCTCATAGTAACAAGGTATCATGCCGAATAATTAACACGTGTTTGCATGTGATTTCGCTTAAATTTAGAAATCCATGCCGAAAACCCAGGTGGTAACAATGTTTAAATTGATAGGAAAATTTGAAAGCATAATTCTTGCGTCATTGAAATTATACAACCAGTGTTCTTCTCTCCGTCGAATGAATTGATGTTTTCAAGTGAAGTGTGGTCCATGAGTTTCTTTTCGACTTACTTGGAAAGCTATAAAAATGTGCATTCTATGAGAAACGATTCATTCTTCGACTACCTTCAAAGATTCCGCCATAGATAATAGGGCAGTTGAAGTATAGTGATTCGGCTTATAAAGAAATCTAAAGGAAATAGTTTTTTTTAGGGCGATTTAAACAAGGACCGCCATCATGGAATCCTCATGAACCTATCTAGAAACGGCATTGGAAGTGTTTTCTGAAATTTATTTCTGTCGACAGCTCTCTTATTTGGAAGGAATTTCACTATGTTTCAGCTCCCCTTTCATGCCAACCGCTACATTAATTTATACGCACATCCAGGCATGTTAGGTGTATTTAATACCGAAATGTTACCACAGCAGTTGACTTGATATTTACTTAGAATATCTGAATCTAACTAAATTAGTGTAAATGTGGTTAACTGCTAAGTTCTTTATTTTGTTTCGTACACGTTCCCGTCCTGAGACAGCATTTTCGCGAAGTAAGTGCACTACCATCTGTGGCGACATATCGTTTGTAAGGCGCGGATGCTTTGGATTCGTTTTTCGCGAGCGAATTTCTAAGTTCTATTCATCAACATTCATAATAGTACTTTGAAAATGAAATTTTTTTCGACAACTAAAATATTAAATGTAAAAAAATGTCATGTCAGCCCCGGTGGCTGCGAGGTGAAGCCCTCGCCTGCTAACCCGAGGGTTACGGGTTCGAATCCTGGGTGAAATCACCACCAAAAGCTGTGAACTGTTTTATGTTGTTATTCACCCGATATCAACTGGCCAAATGTGCTGCATTCGGGGTAGTCGAGATAACATAAAAGAAATAAAATAAATGAGACTCACATGTGAAAGACTCGGCTATTGATTATAATCATTTCGCAAAAACATTGATTGGGACACGGATATATCGTTGATGATTGGTCTAGATGAAACGTGCGAGCAGTTTAATGCATCGTTATTTTTCTGACGTTTTTTTATTGAGTGATTAGATCCGAGGCCGGCCCCACACACGAGTACAAGTTTTCCTTCCTCTCTACAAAACTGCGGCTTGTTCTTTTTTGCGCCCGGGGAACCTTTTCACTTTCGCGAGAAATATCTCCTTCTTCACCCACGAGAAAATTACTCAATCGGCCGGGAAAAAAGAATTGTAGGGTGGAGGAGGGGTAACCTTTTTCGCGTTGCGATTTTCATCGGTGGAATTTTTAATTAAGGAGATCAAAAAAACAACTGATTTTTTTTCAAAATCAAATCCTCAAGCGTTCTCGTAGCATTCGTGTTGGAATTTCTGGAGCAAAGAGGCAAAAGCGGCCTCTTTCTTTCTTTTATCCCGGTTCGGTTCGTGGCGCCCGTTCTCTGCGTAGCCAGATTCTCTTTTATATTGAGAAGACAGAGAATTTTTATAGGTTAAGGCCAGGATGCGGGGGTGAAAGTGTTGCACACACATTCTACCGCTCCGTGCCATTAATTTGCTCGCAGAACTGGATTTCGTTGGAGTTGTTTCCTGCGCATAGTTTTTTCTGCGATGTGATTTTTTGTATCCAGTCTACCCAGTGTTCGTAATGCCTGTAAAATTCTTTCGAGTCTGGTTGATCGTGCATAACCGTGGACTCTTGCCTTTTATCCCCCCTTTCGTCCAAAGGTTTATTTCTAAAGGTCTCGTAAGAAACCAGTAGTTGTCATCAAGGTGAGCGCTTTTGATTTTTCTTCGTCGAGACTTTCTCTGATGAGAATCCCCCGAAACAAATTTCCCTTCGGGCGAGACATTAAAAACATCCCGTCAGCGTTTTAACTGCCCGTCTTTTCATCGCGTCAATGTGATATCAAATTTGACGAATTCGTTCGTTTGTGCTCGCAAAAAAATAATTAGTCACCAGTAGGACTAAATCGCATTACTACGACGTGCCTTGATGAACTTTTGTTGCGAGTGGCTGAAAGTTTCCTTGCTATAAGCTTCGCAAAATCTCTTTTGCATCACTCTCCGGAAATTTTAAGGAAATAATTACCTAATCGTATTATTAATATTTCTTCCTTATGCTTTGAGGTGAACTTGAAACTTGGTTTGCTGTTCTAGCTGATAAATATATCGACAGAATTATATACGGCTATAGTATTTGTCATTGCATTGATATTAGCGGTTGTGTGTGATCATGTGGAAGATCCTAATGACATAAGTATGTTTTGATAGCTTTCAATCCCCTCATATTACATAAAAAAGTCAAATGGAATTTTGTTCCAAGTGGACGAAAGTTGCCTTGCTAAAAGCTTTGAAAATTTCCCATCTCTTTTGCATCACTCTCCGGGAATTAATAAGGAATTAATTGTGTAATCGTACAATTCATTTTTCTTTCTCATGCGTCGAGGTTCGCTTGAAACTTGTTTCGTCATTCTAATGAATAAGCATGTCGACAAAGCACAAAGACAAAGCCGTATGGATATCGTATTTTTTATCGCATTGATATTCGTGATTGTGTGTAGTATTGTGGAAGACCCTGAAGAAATAAGTGTGTGTTGATACCTTCCAATCCGCTCATATAATATATGAAATCCTAATTGTTCCGCAGTGTCCAAATCAAAATAAGTGATGTTTCCTCATATTTGCTATATTATTTCGTAAATAAAATGTAGTTCGTCATAGGTTCGTTAATTTGGTTCGTCAAATTATAATTTTATGTTTCACGGTGAGCGGTTTGCGATTTTAGCTCAAGGAAGAAACCTGTTTCGTGGTTAATGTTCCCTTTTCTGCTTCTTTTGAATCACAAATGTGAGGGGACAAAACTGTAGATTTAACCATCTGTAAATGAAATTTATTTTGTTTATCTCTTCTTACACGGAAATAATTATTATGTATAATGACCGGACTACAGTTGAGACAGTTTTGTGCTCTCAGGAAGTATGGTCTTTAACTTACAATATTTGGCCAAATGAATGTTCTTTAGTGGGTTAGTTGCCTAATTCAGTGTCAATGATATAGTGAGTGCAGGCGTTTAACGTTTCTATGTCCATGAGTGAATGAATTACAAGCTTTGCCGTATGGATATCCTTCAACAACATGTTTGCCAGCATCAAAGCTAGCAACTTCAGGTCCGGAGTAAATTTAAAACCATTTTTTCCGACTCACGTTGGCCTCCCTTTCAGTTTCAGTGCCAAATGATTTGACTGGTTTTCGTATTTCGGTGACAAGGCCGCTTCCCACCATCACGGATCGAGTAGCCATCCTCTAATATTTTGCTGTTTTCAATTTTTTTTCTCTATTTCGGTTGCCTCTTTGATGAACCTGGGGAAGAAATTCCTCTCTTTAGTAATTTGATCGAACATTAGGAGAAAGGGTAGCCTCTGTAGAGCAGATGAAATAGCTACATCGTTGCTTCAGGCCTTAAGATGGTTGAAGCTATTTTCGTTAATGCACAGATTTGCATGAAAATTTTCATACGCGTACTCATTAGTAATATTTGTGGATAAAAGCGGAAAAAATGTCATTTTTGGTTTCTTGGACATTGCTATTTTAAAACGTAGCCTTATGGAACTAGACATACAATTCTAAATAACTTGATAAGTACAGGTTTGCTCCTAAACGCAAAAACAAACCTTTCATATTATTAAAATGGTTCCTAATAAATATCAAGGGATCATACCGAAGAAACACGGATTAACATACTATTTGAGCTTAGATTTCAAATTCCGCCCCGTACACCCAAGTCATAGCAATACTATGGTTGAGACGAACATTTTAAAATATAATTCTTGAACCTTTTCTATTACAACATGTATGTTAATCCCTCCAGTATAAATTGATAAAATTAATGGAAGTGTGGTCCAATGAATTTTTTGTCAACTTACCTTTAAAGTTATAAAAATATCCTATCAACGACTCACTATTAGCTATCCGCCCACCTTAAGAAAATGCTGGCGAGATTGTCTCCGAGAGAAATTGATCAATTGGAATGACTGATCGGAAAACCTTGACCAAGAAAAGTGCCCATGAAATATCCACTGAATCAGTGGAGGCATGGAAACGCGTTATACTGGTATAAAATTGCAGAGAACAGTGAAATGTTTTTATTGCAACTATTTGTCGAACACATCTCAACCGGTATATCTGATTCCATTGGAATGTCCCTTCGTTTTTCGTTAAGATCGTTGCAGGTCTGGGAAAATTCTAGAGAGGTTTTCTCTGGCTGCGATCGCTTGGGAGTGAACGTAGGTACTGCTGTTCATGGATGAATGTCTGTGTTGCCGTAGCCTTGACGGCGGGCGGAAACGGCATTTGAATTGCTTTGGATCAAAATGACGTCAGGCCCAGGGTTACCAACCACGAAAGCGTCATTAGTGCAGGTATTCCCTAGTGCAACCAAAGCTGGGCTTCGCGCGCTGTGTTTTCTTTGTCTTCAGTTGTGGTAATTCCGATAGCTGCAGCTAATTCTATTTCACTCTCTTTTCAGCTATCCGCATTAGTTCACTCAATCAACCAACTCCAGGTTTCCTGCTGATGATATTCCTCATATTTCTTGATTCATTCAAAATTTGATTGGTCTTTATCCAAAATTCTTCTTATTCAGTTTGCTTAGTATTTAGTGTTTTCTAGAGTCTGATATGTAATAGTCTACGCTTCCCATAGCCTTATCTTTCTTACTCCGGCGACTGTTTGATTAATTTTGTTCTGCAATAAGTAAAACATCCATAAAAATTGCAACGTTACTTATCTTTCTAATCTTCCTGTGGAAACTGGGTAGGCATTTACGTACACAGTGGTTATTTTTAAAAATTTATTATTTTTCCGACGTTTAATTTACATCGATTAGTTACCTAGTGTTTGAAATTTCGAAGTTTCCATTATTGCGAGTGTTTTTAATGTTTTTTTTTTAAAAGATATGTGTTCCTTTTTAATTCCATTCCTTGTATATTTTTTCTCTTATCGCCCGTGAGTATCTGTTGTGCCCAGCTGGGTTTGCTCTTGATATTCAAAAGTACACTGAGCGTGTACTGCGCCAAAATTAAGTAAAGTCTGGTTTGTGGAAAAAATCGTTACTATCTGATAATAACTCCAATGTTTTGGCTTGTAATCCTAAAACAATTATTTCATATCCATTTTTAACTCCATACCAATCTTTCCAAGAGGTTGTCATACCTTAGAACATATCTAATTCTAAGGTTATCTATACTAATTTTTCTCAACACCTTTGGATACCTTTGGAGTTCTCTCGCAATAAATTAAACAAAATCCATGTTTTAAATCCATTTCGTATGTTTTTCTACAAAAGTTTGCCTCTTTCGTTTTTCCCAGTTTTCATATAATTTGTCTATTTGGAGAATGAGGTATTCCAGCATCATCTTTCCCAAATTTTCCTATCGTATTCAAGAGAATGTTTCTTACTTCATGTACCTTAGTTGCTTTTATCTAATATGTGTCCGTATTAATACCTATCGTGCTACTAGTGAATTCTATTTGAAATACACAATTGTGACAGTGGTACGTATGACCGCCTGAAGGTTGCTCTTTGGCCAATGAAATTTTCAAATGTTTGCATCACCATATAATTTTCTTGAGATACTTTTTGCCACCTGGTGATTTTCCCTTTTCGTCTTTTCTATTCCACAATTGTTTTGGGAGGTTTTTATGTTAGATACTGCTTCAGTCAATTTTCTATTCTGCTTCGCAAAAGTTTCATCAATAAGTGTCTCGCAAGATTGAAATTAATCCTTCCGTCTTCGTGAGTATTCCTGAACGTCTTCAGGGGAATCTTGACGTTTCTGCCACACGTCATAGCTATCCTTAACATTTCTCTTTTGTCACGTTTGAACTCGGTGTGATTCCATCCTGGAGATTTTCAAGGCTTTTTTATGTGCGGGACGTGTTTATGTATCGCTATGAAATCAGTTCTTAGTGTGTCCGTGGTGATATAACTCGCGTATGTTTTAATTTTGTCGCTCATCCATCAGTGTGTTAAATTTGGTTGTCACTGCGCTTAGCAATGCAGTGTGTCTGCTGAATGAATATTCATTGTCTTTGTTTACGGGGAGACATTTTGGAGTCTTGGCGTACAGGTTTATGCGCCCAGCGAATGGAAATAATTTGTGTTTCTGACTCTCGTGAATATTATAGAAGTAAATATTTTTTTCTATTTGTCTGCATGAAAATCCTATTTTTCCAGCGACTATCTGTGATTTGGTCAACTGTAATGCTCTCGAAAATGTGGTGGCTATGTTGTCCATGTGGAAGTGTCAGAAGGATGGTTTGTTTGACGTGGAAAATGTTTTTGAGCTCAACTGTCGCAAATCTCCGCGGTCGTCGTGTGAGCTGCGACGTTTTTTGAGGTTCACTCTCGTCGCATTCTGTCTAGTCTCTACATCCTTCTCCTCTTTCCCCTCTCCCATGGCTCCTCAGTACTCTCTCATCACCCCCCCCCCCTCCACATAGCTTACCTCCCCTCAGTGGAGTTCAAGTCTCCGCTACCATTATTAGCCGCACCTGGGGTGTGACGCCACCAGACGAGTGATTCCGGAGAATGGCCGATGGCTCGCTCCAGTGGCTTCTCTCTGCTTCGCCCGGTTCCGCGAGGCTCCCCGAAAGTCGCGTGAACCCTGAGGGGGAGATCCTGCACGTCGTTCGCGGCCCGTGATGCGATCGTGTGCGAGACGAACCGGTGACGACGTTTCAGTGAGACTCGAATTTTTTGCCGGCAACAAGCGCTTACCAGTGTTGGCGAAGGATTCGCCGGTGAACCCTCAACTCGACTTTGCTTCTTCGTCCATCTGCTGCGATCTTCACCCTCCCTACAGTACGTCCTCTACAGTAAAGTTGATTGTTGGTGACTTAATTTCGAGGAAAGTTGCTAAAATGCATGTTGATGAAGAAATATGTACTTTTCCACACTTTATAATTGGTTTGCCGATTTCTGCATCTACATACTACCCTGCGAGCTGCCGCATGAGCGCTTGGCCGGGGGTGTTAGGTCATCAGCCGTGTAAATATGTAAGGTTTTTGGAGCTGAAATGGTGACGTGTATTATGGGAGTGTATTTCAGTGAACTCAGTTTTACTGTGGTAGCTTATTGTGCGCGTAAGGAACGAGTTTTTGTACCTATATGTTCGGCAATGTATCTCTCTTATTTCATCGCTTCTGTCACACCTATAGATGTAGTGAGGTATTATGATAATATTCTCTGAGTCGTTCTGAAAAATATCAGTTCTGAATTTCTCTAGCAACCTAAGCCTAGCGTGTAGCCTCCGAGTCTCTAAGGGCTCCCACCATTATCTGTCTAAAAGTTGCGAAACACTATATGTACGCTCGTAGCTGTTTGTAACGAAACGTGCTGCTTTCCTTTGTATTGTATTTTTTGGGTATATTATAGTATTTAATTTTTTTGGTCAAATCTTTATGAACAGGGTCCCAAATACTCGCGGCGTATTCGATGTGTGGCCTAACTAGAGCGAAGTAGCATCTCTCTTTTACTTTTCAATCCAAAGACTTTCCTTTTGTATCGATTTCAGTATACCTTCATGTCATTCTCAAGAGGTAGTTTTCATTTGTTTTGTGCTATTTTATTCATTTTTGTAATTATACGACGTATGTTCGTGTCTGAACGAGTTTCAGGGAACAAGAACCAGGTGTCCACCTCGCGCCGCGGAAACCTGATAGCCAACTTATTTATCATATTCATGCGTTGATGAAAATGAAAGTTTTTGTTTGAGATGAGTGTAATACAGAAGGTTAATCACCAATACTTTATCCTCCATTGCGTTTCTACTCGCTTCCAAGGCTGGAGTTATTTGTTAATTCAACGTTCGAAGAAATCTCGTTTGAGTGAAGCCAAGTTTGCAAAGCCAAAAAATGCTGCGATCTTTTAGCTAATCTAACATGAGTGCGTCACATTCTTTATGAGACTTTTTCAAATCCTGTATTAAATGCATCTGCATCAACCAAATCAATCAACATCAATCAAATTCTTTTTCGAATAGACTTCTCTCACAACAGGATCACTTCTGTAAATTCTCTAGCATTTTCTTACGATTTAGATTGGTTTTATATTAGCCGAGATACTCAAAGGATTCCTCAGGAATTCTGCGCACTGAGTACAAGAGAATTGATATGATTTTCAATTAAAAAAGGGTCAATTTTATATTCTTTGGAAGGAATGGAGTCCAACTTCTACGCACAGCCAGTGCGGCCCACGCTCCTGGGAAGTTTCTAGGCAGTCAAATGCATTCGTGTAATACTATACGTGGTATTCATGTCATCCTTTCCATTTTGGCGTTTTCACCCACCGAAAATACTTAGTTGATTCATTCATTGGCCGCTCAATCCTAATATTGGTTGACTGGAGCCCTTTATCCTTCCCTTTCTAATGCAAGTTATCTTACCTCCTGGCCTCTTTCCCTATGTACTTTCCTCTTTATTTGGTCCATGAACTTATTCCTGGGTCTTCCTCTGGAGACTTTTCCCTCTACATTACCGTCAATTACGTTCTTCATAAACCCATTGTGCCTTAGGGTGTGCCGAATCAGTCTCGTTCTTCTTGGTATTCCATACGGTCCATTCCTCTTCTACTCTTCTGTACACTTCATATTTCGAAGGGAAAGACTTGCATTGTAATTTAATGTCATTTACATTAGTTTTCAGAACGTTGCTAAGTGTGGCGGGTACCACCAAATAACTTTTCTTATTACTGACAATGACACTATGGATTCGATAATTTGGATGAATCGACTCGACCTACCGTCCCGTTCGACTCATCTTGCAAAGAGACCTCGAGATTGGGTATGTGGCTAAGTCGTAGCGAAAGGCTATTTTAACCACTTTCCTAATAAGCCCTCCACCCTTCCCTATCTAATGCTAGTTCCCTTACCCCTTGGTATCTCTTTCTATGTCGTTTCATCTTTATTTGGTCCGTGAACATATTCCTGAATCTTTCTCTGGGGACATTTCCCTCCATTTTACCTTCAATTATGTTCTTAACAGTCCCATTGTGTTTCAGGGTGTGTCCTATCCATCTGGTTCTTCTATTCTGTATGGTCTAAAATTTAATCATTCATTTATTTGTTCATTTCTTATCTAGTCAGTCCATTTTATCTTCAGCATCCTTCTATAGCACCAGGTTTTTAAAGCTTCTAGTCTTCTCTGGTCGTATTTTCCAATAGTCTTTGCTTCCAATCAATAGAGTTCCTCGCTCCACACTGTTAATATCTGCTGTTATCTCCCTTGATTGTGTTTGTGATCAATTTTCTGTCGTCGAGGACTCCAATACTTTTCGGCTGTACTTACAGCGATATTATGCGGAAGTGCTTTTGTGCTTGGCGGAGCCATATTTTGATGACATTTTTTGTCTCTTTTTTTATGAAATACGTTTGATCGCATTTCAGGACTTGTTAATTATTATGTGGCCGTCTTCTTTTGATTTAAATATGTGAATTTTAGCCTGATGTGGAGTTATTTAACAGTCCGAGTTTATGTTTAAGTGAATGGTTGAAGAATCTCTCTATTCAATATGTATGTTGTCTATATCAAAGTGAGCACTTACTCTGCGGCATTATGTCTGTAGACGAGAATCATTTTCAGTTCCATCCTTTGTCTTATATTCTTCAACTAGGTACATTTTCCCCATACTCAATAGAATATTCAGCGGAGAGTTGTGAAATCAGACCGTCTCAAGGCCTATAACCGCAACTCTGGCGGTTAAATGCCTTCCAATTTTTTTTTTGTATATTCCCTCAGCAAAGTGTTCGGCGAAGGCCTCAGTTTTCGCAACTGGCAATGTATGGCAATCCAGATGTCACGCATCCAATACCATTCATTGTTTCTTGTGTTCGAACTATTTCCCACGCATTGTGTATTTTCATCACTGTGTGACGGTTGTGAATTATTTGCCCTTGACACTCAAAAACTCACCTCCTACGCATGCATACGTTTACTGCGCTGAGCGATTCCTGCAATTAACTTTTCCTTGAATCGCCTCTCTTAGTCTCTTTTCACAGCCTTTTTATTCCGAATCCTTTGCTATGTCTGCGTTCCTCCCAAATCGTATAAATGCTCGGGAGTTGGAATTTTTTTACTTATTTTTCCAGTACCATTTTTTCAGTTTTAAACTATCATCTCATGCTTTTTGCTCTATGGTAATTGGCATTTTAATGGTAAATGGAACGAATTACTTCAGATAACTTTGCTTCCCTGCAAGCCGTTGCATGGGAGTGTGGCCGGGGGTGTTAGGACGACAGCCGTTGTAACGAGTAATTTTGTTTGTTTTTCTACTTTGTATTATGCCCCACGTTATGGGAGCCAAAAATGTAAAAGGTATTATTGCAAATTAATACGCGAAATGCCACACGTTGTGGATAAACATGTAACACGGAAAACTATTGATTCTTTTACCTGGAAAGAAACCACGATTGCGATATCTTCTCGTACCTTATATTTTAATTACTTTGCCCCAGCTTGCTCGTCGGAAAAGAAAATACATGAAACATTGCAGGTTTAGAGATACGGTTGCAATTTACTTGACAAAATGAAATATTCAATTTACAGACAATTTAAATAATCAAAATAATTCCTTATACCCTTAGGTCATGACCAACTGTATATTCTAATTTAGACACAAATTTGGTATATGAATAATTATTCCTTCTTTTAAGGATATTGTCTAATTATTTGCCACACTTCATCACTTAAACTTTTCACAAAATCCAATTACTTGATACAAAGGGATACCAGTCACAAACTTAATTCTTGGCCAATTAAAACCTCTTGCCTTATGGCTTCTTGTATCTTATATGAAATTAAAAGTTTATAGTTACAACCCAATTATTCGACGACACAGGTTGGTTTGTCCCTCTGAGGTCTGGAGAATCCTCTCAGCCTGCGTGGTGTTCGTCCTTGGCGGGCCCTCAGCTTTTTGGGTCTCGTCCTGTTGTAAAATTTCCGTTCCTCTCCCTAATTCCAGCTCCTTTGTCAATTCTCCTTTTCTACGTGGGCTATGTCTCGCACGATGCCACACTCTGGAACTTCCCTCTACCAAAAACTTGCGTGCTCTCTCTTTGCACGTCCGTTCACTGTGAGGGTTTGATCTACCAAGCTATTTGCGTGCTGTCTTTGCACGACCGTACACTCCGACGGTTTGCTCTATACTCCCCTTTTGTTGCCGACGCTTCCACTCCTAGGTCTATTGTTTATTCTCAAAATTCACAATATGGTGGGTCCCTTATTGTTATTATAAACCATGAGGTGGTAAAAGAAAAATGGCGAGGCCAGCGTTATGTTACACCGTGTAAAGATGTAAGGGATAAGGTCTTGGGATGTGAAATGGTGACGTTTATTATGGGAGTATAGTTTGTAAGGGGTCAGTTTTTATTGTGGTCACTTAATTTGTGCGGAAAGAACGAGTTTTTGTGCCTTGTGCTGCGTATCATAATCTACTTGCTGTTGACCCCGTATCATTTCGGTATTCTCTGGTTTACGTAGCTTCAATTTTTAAAAATAATTATATCTTTTTATTCAATACAAAACGCGTGTTGAACATTAGCTTGGGCATTTTTAAATAGTATGATGGAATATAAGTACTCCCATGAAAAACCTGTTTCTGGGATACGGCCATGAATAATTTGACAAAGGTAGATAGGGGCTAATTCTTTATTATCCGTTGCATCATTGTAAGTGATACAATGATTAAATTGTTTAACAATTGCGTACGTGCGATTCATAGAAAACACCACATGCAGAGAATTTTATCTCACATTACCACTCAAAAATGACACCCACATATTCACACGAATTTAAGGATGCATAATTACACATAGATATGTATATATTCACATGTATAGACATAATTACGCACTTATTAGATAATATTCATGCAACGTATATACGGATATACAAGTTTGCATCATTTAGTACCATTTTAATACAACCTTTTCAAGTAAAAACTCAAATTTCTCCTCTACATCTACACATACATAATGGCCTGCGAGCCGCCGTATGGGCAAGTGGCAGGGGGTGTTTGGTCACCAGCCGAGCCAAGATGTAAGCTTTTGGGAGATGAAATGGTGATGTGAATTATAGGAGTGTATTTAGTGGAGCTCAATTTTTATTGTTGTCACTTATTGTTCTCGGAAAGAACGAGTTTTGTACCTATATGTACGGCATTTTATCTCTATTATTTTATCGCATCTTTCAGATCTAGAGATGGAGCGAGGAGTGATGGTAATATTCTCCGTGTGGATTTGAAAAATATCAGTTCTGAATTTCTCTAGCAAACTATGCCTAGCGTATAGCCTCCGAGTCGCTAGGGGCTCCCACCTTAATCCCTCTAAATGTTGTGAGACACAATATGTACGCTCGTAGCAATTTTTAATGAAGCGCGCTGCTTTTCTTTGTATTTTATTATTTTTTTGGTTAAATATTTATGACCAGGGTCCCAAATGCTCGCGGCGTATTCGAGGTGTGGCCTAACCAGAGCGAAGTAACATCTCTCTTTGACTTTTTCATCCGAGGACCTTCCTATTATACGTTTAACTAATCCAAGTTTCTTTAATGATGTGCAACATATGTTTTGTATGCGTAATGCCCACGATATATCAGAAATTAAGGTAATTCCAAGATATTTTACTGATTCTGAATCCATCTCATAGCACATAAGCCATTTTTTTATCCGTTTTATTGAATCCAAATTCCGTTTCTGCCTTTGCCACATCATTTTGGAGAAAAAGAAATGATCTTTGTCCCAAGTATTGACATGATTGCCTGAACATTTCATTTTTAGGTCTTGGTATTTCAAAATCAATTGAAGGGCATCTCACCATTTGGCACCTCGGTATGTCCCCGTGCTCTTTTCCACTGTTCTTTTTACGTCCGTTGCGTCAGCCTCGGTTGTACATCGAGTCTGAAGGGCATTTCGTTTTCCTCCTTTTCATTTCTACCTGTTGTGGGTCTCATCAACAGTATTCAAACCAAGTTTTCCACTGCCTCGATGCACATTTTTATTCTCCTTTCGCATTTTCTCTTGATGATTAGTCTTCTCGCTTATTATCCACCTCCTTGCGCCGGGTGTCAAATTGCATCTACTGTCTTCCAGGAATTCATCTGCGATCCCGTCCTGTAGCGGAGTATTACTTGCGATAAGGCTTGCTAAAAGTGCAAGCGAAATATTTGGAATTTTTCGGGAAGCTTTGGATCTTTGAGATTTATTATTTGCACTGCGAGCGCTGGCTAATTTTGACGGTATTTCATTGGAGGGTGATGGCCTAATCAATGACTGGTCACATTTGGATTGGATTCGATCGTTGATGAGTAGCTGGATTGATTTACTTATGCTTGTAAATTCATATCGCTTGGGAAGTTGAATATTTCAATGTATTTTTATCTTAAGTTTTGGGTGTAGTATCTCTTGTTTGAAACGGGGTCTTAGTAACTCTAATTTTAGTGTTCTCTTGTTATATTTATGTTGGCGTAAGTTTAGAGAATTATTATCTATTTTTGTTTATTACGATATGAAATCAAAACTAAGTTTTAGTCCAATGAGCTTAGTTTAGTCTGTAGTCAGAATAAAGCTTGGCAGAACTGTGGTACGATTCATTGAGTGGATTTCTCAATATCTCGGGTACTAAGTTGAATTGTATTCATTGATATTTTGAGGCCGTATTTTTTAAGTTAGCTCAGCAGTTCTCTGGCTAAAAATAGTCATGTCATTTGTAGTTATCTTTATGTTAGGGAATCACGTAGAGATGATGGCATTTGAAATTCCGCTAGTGAAGAAAAATACAGAATTTTAATTATATCTGATCACCTTACGCTTTCCATTTTCAATGTGTGGTTGCTTTTAGCCTTTAAATAAAACATTCTGTAATTTTAGCTTAATATATATAATGCTAACTAATGTGTTAATGTTTATCTATTAATGCTATCTGCAAAGGTCATATTTATGGAGTATATCAGGCGCTTTTGCTATTCAATAATGGTTTCTATGTTTACTGTTGAAACTGGCTTTTTTATAAATCTTTGATGCCATACATTGTTACTGGTATTTGCTGTGCATATGGGACTTGGGCTATTGCTTTGCTATGACTGCATTTTGTGTAAGCTTCAATGTTTCTTATATTATTGTTATAAATCGGGAATATATCATGCTCCTATTTGGGTTTGGTAATATATTTCATATTTCAAAAAATGAAATGCTTTTTGTAATATGCTGTAAGAGTTGTAAAATGCTTTTCTGCTTCTTATCCAAAAGAACTATCTGCTCTCTCGCCAAAATTCAACTGTCGTCGAGTGGGTAAGAGACATATTTTTGTTTTTTTCCTTGTTGCTTGTTGGTTTTGCATGCGTATAATCCACTCCTAAACTTATGATGCACTCGTGCACCCAATTCGTGCACCCAATCCGTGCAACTTCAATAGCATCGCAGTGACGTTTGATATTGCTACCCTCGCCTCCAGGTTCGTGGTGTTTGGACGAGGTGTTACTTAGAAAAAAATCAATGAATTTAGCCTCATCGTAAAGAGAAAGATTTCATAATTTCAATGATATCAAATTATCATTCACGTACAGTAAATGTTTTTTTAGATATTAGCCAAAAAAATATTCTAGCCATTTCCGTGAGAAATGGTACGGCATGCAATCAATAGGCACTTTTATGCAACGAATTTAAACGAATAAATCTCTCGTGAAGTGTAAAATTTGGTAGTTTGTGTTGTTGCTCAAGTTTTTGAAATCAGATTTCAATCACTCAATGCAGGATGTCTTCCTGTATTGCTTTCAAAAAATCTTCGTTTGTGAAGCTTTTTCATCGTGCAGCGCGAAAAAAATGAGTCATCCTGGAGCGTTATTAATGTTTATATAGTAAATTTTGAGTAGTTGCGGAAGCTAAAACATAGTTTTTGGTTCTGTTCCCTTTATTAAAGTGTGCAGAACTCTAAAGATTCATTCTTAATCCAGGAAAAATTAAATTTATGAAAATTTTGCCGACTTTTGTGTTTATTCTTAAATTTACATTCATTGAAATACCTTCATATCTTTTTTAATGCAAGCAATCACTCATCGTTTAAATACAGGAAATCTTCTCCGTAGAACTTTATGAGTACCTAAAATTCAGGCGAAGATAAGTACTATAAGTTCACATATTTGGATTCGTGACAGTATTTTCTAGATTTCAGACGTTAGCGATCGAAATTTCAGTATATTACTTTGGGACCGTCTCGGGACCGATTTGTAAGAGCACACCAAGTAAAATTTGCATCCATTTTGAAACCTTTGATTCCTATCATGGTCCCATGTAATTTTTTTCTCCATTTTCGCCCCTAAATGTATGATTACCGAGTCATCTTGGTTACCGATGTTTCAAGACTTCCAATGTTATTTAGTTTAAGTAGGTTGTGGTACTGAAACGTCCTGATTGGTTTTGAGAACGTTCATCGCGTAATTCTCTTCAAACCTCGTTTAATTGAAACCGTTGTGTCTTTCGACGATTCGTTAATCTCAGTGAGGTTGGAGATTCAATGTTGCCATTAGCAGCAGAAAGATTGCTGTAGTCCCTGGCTGTATACTAATTGCACCAGTATGGGCATTCCTATGTGCGAACACTTATTCCCTAAAGTAACTCATTAGCACGGTGACGGAAATGGTTGCTTAGGCGACCTGCAGGTATGCACGGGGAACGTAAATTTGGCAACATCGCTCTCCATGAGGCCCATAATGTCAACTTAATGTAGAACCCTCAATGGAGTTGCCATTTTGAGTGCGTACTATTGCCAAATGTTACACCTCTTATTGTACTTGTGAGTGCATATCTTTTCCTTGTCAATATTGAGTGCATGATTTTTATTTTCAGTTTCCTAGCATGTTTTCGTAATATATTCTATGGCTTAAATATTTTTAAATTAATTTGAGCATGCTGTTTGTGTACATTTAAAATAGATTGCAGAAATATCGAATATTCATGTGTGTGTTTGGTGCTTCACAGTAATATCTTTTTGTTAAATATTAGGAGGAATTAATTTGTTGTGGTTAACTCGATGATTGGGAATCATTTATGATTCATGTTGACCTAAGGATTCGTATTTTATAGTACTTATGCATATGCATCTACATACTACCCAACGAGCCACTCCAATGGCGTGCGGTAGGGGGAGTTAGGATACAATCCATGTAAAGATGTAAGGGATAAGGTTTTGGGAGGAGAAATTGTGACTTGTACTATGGGAGTGTATTAAATGGAGCTTAGTTTTTATTGTGGTCGCTTATTGTACGCGGAAAGAAAGAGTTCTTCTACCTATCCGTTCAGCAGTGTATCTCTCTTCTTTGATCGCTGCTGTCAGACCTAGAGATGCAATGACGCGTCCTGATAATATTCTCTGTGTCACTCTGAACACACCAGTCCTGAATTTCTCAAGCGAGATAACCCTAGCGTGCAGCCTCCAAGTCTCTGGTGGCTGTTACCTTAATCCCTGTTAAAGGTGTGAAAAATTATATGTTCCCTGGTAGGAGGTTTTAATGCAGCATACAGCTTACTTCCTGAAAAATATGTTCAATATTTTGAGGTAGCATTTACAATCATAGTTCTAGTTTAATTCTGACCGTCCGCAGACATGCTGAATATTAGCTTTCAGAGCCATTTGAATAATTTGTGTGTCCAACGAAGTACATCCTTGCTTGTGTGGGTATTGGTGGATATAAAGCAACATTTTAGTGATCGAAAAGCATCATATGCGTGCATTTACGGGTATCCTCGCTTATTAAGGGGGCTGTAAGTCTCGGCCGCTGACGCTCTATTAGTTCTGGCTTCTGCCGCAGCATAGGAGAGATCTTTTTTTTCCCCTCCATTACCCTCCACGGACATCAGCGCCGCTGATTAAATATTAAATGAAAAGAAAATGTATATCATTGGTTTAGGAAAAAGTTAACAGTGACGTTGTATAGTGAAGCCACTCTTCACGAGCCCTCCTATCAAGCGACCACCCCTCTTCATGACAGTTTTTCAGCGGAACCGTCGGTGGTCGCTTGATTCAGGTTTCACTATACGTGTACATCAAACTAATATGAATCGAATTTTTTCAGGAAGAACTAAATTATGAGGAAACAAACGCTTTCGGAATAGGTTTTGACAAAACCGTCGCTTCAAGAGTTTTTCCATTTTTTTCAAATCAGCTTTATCATTATTTAGATTATATCGTATTGGTCATTTGTGTTATATATTAGTACTCCTAGAAACTGAATCCCAGTCGAACGACCACCTTCTTTATTTGGTCCATGAACTTATTCCTGGGTCTTCCTCTGGAGACTTTTCCCTCTATTTTACCATCAATTACATTCTTCATAAACTCATTTTGCCTCAGGGTGTATCGAATCAATCTTGTTCTTATTTAATATATGGTGTTCCATATGGTCCTTTCCTCTTCTTCTGTACTTTTCATCATTTCATATTTTGTACGTCCATTTTATCTTCAGCATCCTCCTCCAACACCAGGTTTCGATGGATTCTCGTCCGTTCTGGTCAGCTTATCCAATTGTCAATGCTTCTGACCCATAGAGTTCTATGCTCACACGAATGTTTACGCATACTGTTCCCCGATTTGTAGTCCTATCTTCTTTGAGCACAGAAGAGGGCTTTAAGGGAGCCGTGGTATTCAGCCCACTTAGGGCTTTTTTCCTCTTTCAGCTCGAAGTGGTACAGGGAAAACGTTTCGTGTCATTCGCGCTACGCTGCATTATTTTCGAATTTTCCCTCGTGTCGACCGCACCAGTTCAGTTCATTTCTGGGCGGATGGATTATCTTGTCAAGTCTTCTTACCATAAGTTTCCCTCTGGGTAATCGGCTAAATTACTGTTTTTTTTGCTTACTTTCGTTCATTGTTAAACGGAAATCATTCGGGGCAAATATCGGGTGGTCTTGATGTGTATATTCTGGGTTTAAAGCCGTTGAAATTAACATGCAAATCAGTTACCGTGATTTCTCTCTCCGCTTGTTCGCGGTGCTTAAACTCTCTTTATCATGTGCTCGTGGGAATAAATCATTGTGTAAACTCTGTGGAGTTTTACACTGCGGACCAGTCCGCACGTGCAAAAGAGTTTGTTATTCGTACAAATGCCAGCATTTGCGTGTCAGTTAAGCCGCCTATTCCTATTCGCATCCCCTTCCTATATCTCTCTCTAATCGTATTGTCCAAAACATTTAGGATTGTGATTTCTGATCAGTCCGCCCTCTAATTTCACGAGCTTGTGCTTTTATCATCAGTCACACATTGGCTTTTCGTAATAATTCATTTACTGTGATCCGACCAATTATCAATGATCATCACGTGTTGAAATATGCAGTATATTTCATGTTTTATAAATTCATATTTTATTTATATGACCTTTTCAAAATTATCACTTCCATTAGTGACTTAATTAATGCTATTACATTTTGCCGGTGCTAATTCCGCACGCATAATGCATTTCGATAGCCCGGATTAACGAGAATTTGACACGAAGCGTTATAAACTGAAATTTCATTAGAATCATTCGCATTCGATTCTTTCGCATCATTAGTCAGTCTTCCAAAATTTTCTCGTAAGAATGTATTCACTCCATCTGGATTATTATTTGAAATTTTTTATCGGTTGAGTATCCGCAAAAAAATGCTCGGTTTTGCAGTGGCCTCAAATCTACAAGTACACAGCGCTACAAATACACAACGGTGGAGTCATGTGAATGTTTCTGAGGGCAATTTTTATGGTTACACTTGTTAGCTAAATCACGTGAAAGGTAAAAAAAAATGGGAATTGCCTTTTTCTACGTCTACGGAGAGGGTACAATGTTTTACCATTATCAAGTTGAGTCAATGTTTTTAGGGATGATGGATATGTGAATTAAATCTATTTTTAAATGATCCCCGATATTTGGGTTTATTTTTTCGCTTTATCGCCTTTGAACGAATCCAAAAATTTGTTTTAAGTTTGCCGTCAATATAAAATCGACGCGGCTGTAAAATCAAAAGCTGTGTTTAACTGTTTGCATATGCCGTTTGTTGTTTTATGTCGGGCTGAAATTTTTTCGCTCTAGCTGAAGTAAACGACGAATGTATTCACTCGACGCAATTTTTAGTCAGATTGTTCTTCCGGCTCTCCAGTCAACGATGGGGGAGATAGTCTGCTGTGAATCCTTGCCTCATTTCCTGTTTAATGCGCGGTTGAACCCAAATGTCTTTGAAGTCTCGAATGTAGTTTCCACAAGGTAATTTTGTGTCTGTATCTGTTAGGGTGACTGCAAAATGGTCATTAAGGATACTTCAATGATAAATCACAACTGTTACTTCATACGAACAAGTACATCTCTTTCACTATTCTTTCTCCCTGCTGCTCGTTCATTTCCTTCACTCTCGGTTAATTTTCCACCAAATTCACGTCTCTGAACCTTAACTGACGTATCCAACGAATTAAAAAAACTTCATTAACCCCGTTTTGCAGTATTTTTTAAAAAGTTCCCTAGCCTACGTACCCAAAATCTTCCTCTGTACAGCGCCAGGAACTTTTCCGACAGCTATACGTACTTCGTCACTTCCACTAGCTTTCGCCGCATGCATTAAAACAAACTTCATGAACCTCGTCTCGCAGAATGTTCCGTAGCCCACGTCCCAAAAATCTTCCTCTGCACAGCACGAGGAGCGTTTCCAAGAGCTATACGTACTTCTTCACATCCGCTAGCTTCCGCCGCACGGTCTTATATCGCGGGACCTTCACAATGCCAAGCGCGGTGCATTACGAAACGGCTTCCTCTGTCCTCCTACCCTGCAACCTTAATCTGAATCTCCCAGCGGCTCGCGCTGGTAGGAACAGAATGAATAAGAGGGGCATACGGACTTGAACTCCTCCTCTCTCTTCTGGCTTGATGATCGTATCATTTATCTCTCTGCAGAGGCGCGGAGAGTCTTAAAAGTTCCGTGGTGCATATTCAGCGTAAGAGCATAACTTAAAATGCTGCGCTGGGCTGTTTAACTTTCAAGCGTGTGAATTAGATTCAGAGCGCTTTTAAAGAATCGCCCCTTGAGTGACGATACTTAACATTAAGCTTGACAGAGAGGGCATTATGTCATCAAACTGATGCCTGACGACCGAAATGACCCACCATATTGATTACCCCTGCTCTTGCCTTACTTTCCATTGGACAACACGACGGAATAGACGAATTAGCAGATGTGTCGCGGACGCCATTGTGGCCAATTCTAGAAGCTTCAAGGTGGGTGTGAGACATCCCACTTCTTTGTTAACCCTGATAATTTATTTATTTATTAATTACATTAATATTGCAAGTAGGCATAGTCTGGTGGCAATATAACATTTGTTTAGCTGTAAATAATAATGACAAAGTTTTTAAAGAATACGTATACTTACATAAAACATCAGACACTCATTTTTTTATGAGTAACCTTGATAATTGATTTGTGAGTTCTTCTGGTAATTGGTTCCTTTCAAGGACCCCGCGATTTAAAGAGGAGTATTTGGCAGCATCCGTTTTTTGCCTCCTTAATTTGAGTTTCAGCGGGTGATCATTTTTCCCCACAAATTTAGGTGGTTTCAGCCTCTTCTCCAATTCCAACCAGGGTTGAGATGTTTTGAAAAGCATTTAAGCATTCCCAACTACCTATTTACTTTCCTTGTATCTTATTCTTTTCTTCTATCCTTTAATGCTTACTGGCTGACGCAGCAATTTTGCAAATCGACGATATTTTCCTTCGATTACTTAGCGGGAATCACCATTCCCTTTCTCCCCCAATATGCATTTTCCTTACATATATTTTTGATTAATTTTAATTAATAATTATCCGTATTCCGGAAAAAATACTATTGTTAAATCGAGTAGAATTCAAAGCGCTAAGTAGCCAATATACCTTTTATGAGTTATTTGCCTAAAATTTCGAACAAATGATTCTCTTTTTGGTTTCACTCATGCATATTCAATAAAAAAGAGAACCATCTCCAGAATATTTACACAACGCAGCAAATTTTGTACATCATGAGTAAACTGTACTTCGAAGCTCATGTTTCTCTTTAAGTCAGGCGTTCAAGTCATTAATCAAATGGCTTAGGCAGCCTTTTAAGGTAGATTGAGCAAAATATCATTTTACTTAGAAATCAATTAATTTTGTCTCATTTTAAAGAAAAAGTCTCACCCTTCTAATGACATCAAAAATTTAACCCCTTACATCGTTACTGTCGGAGATATTTGCCAAAAAATACCAGCCCTTTTGCATGGGAAATGGTACGTGCAAGCACTTCAGAGAGAAGTTATTTACAAAATGATGTATTTCTAACAGTTAGATGTCGTAAAAAAACAAACAGCGTGTATTTTGTATGTTTTCTCAACTATATTTTAAAATCAATCATATTGTCACCGCAGTAGGTTATGGGTATCACAAAAAACCTTCCGTTTTGAAGGAGTTTCAAACTCGCCGCACGAAAAAAATGAATCAAAGTTAAAGACTTGTTTAGATATTTACATTTAATTACTTCCAATTTCTGTCATATAAAACTAAATTATTGCGCCATTAATAATGCAATATTTAATTAATGTGCCCTACAGCTGGTAAAATTAAAACGTATAATTCGAATATGTCTCTATTATGACTAAGGAGCTATCTCGCTCGGACTACATTAAGTCAGACGTTCAAGTCATTAATCGAAAGGCTTAGGCAGTCTTTTAAGGGTCACACTCATTCGTGATATCCTTCCCCCATCGACTCCTTATGTCCTCCGCACACAATCGACGTCTGCATTCCTCTGAGTCTGGGGGACACGTCCCAACTCCCCGTGACAATGCACCACTCGATTGGGCGGTAGTGACGGAGACTTCCCGAGGTCGTCTCTCCCCGCCATTGTTGATGCCCATTGTTGATGCCCATTGTTGTTATCCCCCCCTCCATCCGAGTGGTCGACCGAAGCCGCTTTCCGGACGCGACCGGCTAGGTGGCGCGGGGATCGCCGCGGCCATTCCCGCCCATGTTTCCGTTGGAGGGCGGACCTTCAGCGGCGGCGGGGGAGAGGAGAGACCATCCGGTTTATCTGCCGCGGCGCGCGGAGCTATCAAATTAACCATGCTGGTCGAGGCTAAGCTTTTATTTCCTCTTAAAAGTTAGGGAAGCAAGGATTAGCTGTTGAAATATCCGCGCATTAATGAATTGCAGCCGTCAACATGATAGGATAATAATATTTCCCAATATTGGCAGGAGGTTCACTCAGGAGCTAAACGTATTAAAAACTACAAGAGTGGGGTTAGAATAAAAAATTATCAAATGCACCACAGTTTACTTCCTGCGAAAATAATCTCATTAATGCCATGTCATGCCTTTACTGTGGGTGAAGTAAACATTATATCTTCAGGTACATTAAAATATCTTAGAATTACCTTAACTTCTGATATATTGTGAGGATCATATATTTAAAAAACACACAGGCGCAGTATTAAAGAAACTAGGTTTTGGTAAGTGTATAATAGGAAGGTCTTCGGATCAAAAAGTAAAAGAGAGAGGCTACTTCGCTCTGGTTAAGCCAAACCTCGAATACGCCGCGAGTATTTGGGACGCTGGTCATAAACATTTAACCAAAAAAAATAAATTAAATACAAAGAAAAGCAGCTCGCTTTGTTAAAAACTGCAACGAGCGAACACATAGTGCCTCACAACTTGTAGAGGGATTCAGAAGGGAGAAATTCAGAATTGGTGTGTTTCAGAGTGACACAGAGAATATTATCAGGACGCCATACTACATCTTTAATTCTGACAGAAGCGATAAAATAAGAGAGATGCACTGCCGAACAGATACGTACAAAAAATCGTTCGTTCCGCACACAATAAGTGACCATATTAAAAAGTGAGCTCCATTAAATACACTTCCTTAATACATGTTACTATTCACCTCCCAAAACCTTACATCTTTACGTGGCTGGTGACCTAACACCCCCTGCCACACGCCCATACGTCGGCTCGCAGAGAATTATGTGGATGTATTAATATTCTTCTAAGGATGATCACTTTCCACTTATGGAAAACTAATTTTCCTGGAAAATTAGGATTGGTAGGATTGGATATTAGTGGGTAATGAGAGAATGTGAGTTGGGTGGTCTAGTAGTACTGGACATAAATGGAAGGAGGGCGTTTAAGTCGGTTTTGCCACTTAAAGAGAACAGATGAGAGCCGAATAGCGAAATAATTATATTTATATATACATTTAAAGAAACCAGTCCACATACTACAAAATTGAGAGTAAAAATTGTACTTGTAACGAACACAAGAAGACACACACGTAAAAACATCGTCCATTCCGTAGTGATATCCCAATCAATTTAAGGAAAGAGCAGAGATAATCAATATGGCCGTTATTTCTGATGTCAGGCTTTAGTTTGTTGACGTCACGTCCTCTTCATCATCCTCAATGGCCTGTCTCGAAAAGGAATACAGTGAAGGGTATGAATGTATGTTTTAAACGCGTTGGCGTTGTTACAACTTCCTGGGGTTTTCCTCCAAGTGAAAGTAATCGACCTCTCTGTAGTGTATCGGTCGCTGACACTATTCTCCTCCCACAATTCGCCCCCATCTGGTTGTGGATGTCCCTCAATCCCTCGCCAATGTCAGCCGATGGCCCTAAGGTTAGCCTTCGTCCCAACCCCCCATCAATGCCCTCTCAATCGCATTGCCGCCAGAGCTGCTGCGTTCCATAATTGGTAAGGGCTTTTCTCTCCCTCTTGACTTGGCCCGTCCCTTCCTTGTCCCACCTCCCTCCTCTTCCTACAGTCCCTCCCGATGATATCAGTCATTGTTCGAGTCACGTGACGGTGACGCCATCAATCCCTAAATATCTTTTTTTTCTGGCGTTTAAGCCCCACGTGATGATGCATTCACGAGGTCCCATAGAAAAACCGCTCTCCATTCTAGCATGTCAGGATGATGGTATAGTGTGTTCCGCAAGGTTGCGTGATCGGCCCAATGTCCTTCCACATTATATAATCTATATAAATACAAAATTTTTTAGCGAAAGTGGATTTTTTTCAGACAATGATGCCACATTCCGAGAAATTGACCCGAATGTTGGCTTAAAAGTTTTCTCATTGGAGAATAACGACGCTAATTCGTGGGAAGGAGTGTATGAGATGGTTTGTAGATCTTATCAAGGAACCAATGTTTGGCTATGGAAGCAAAATTTTCATTTGGCAACAGTGTGCTTCTTTTTACGCTATTACGTAATCGAATTGAGATTCCAGGAACAAGCATATCATGGGACATTACGAGCTGACTTAAATTCAACTTAAAACTTCCACTTGGATGTTGATGCTGGTCTGCGAAACGTCATTACTCGAAGTCCTGACCCGGTTCGAAATCCGCCGATAATTTGCTTTCTATTTATATAGATTTGACGCTTCTCGTCATGCGTGGAACAGATTAGGTCATAGTGCTAGTTGCAAAAGAAATGACAGGAAATTTTCATGGATCGTGCATTTAATTTATATGACTATCGTTCCCACATCCCTGTATTGAGTTTCCGACCATTCATTGTATCCCAATGTTCTTCTTTACCGAGTGGTCGCCAGAGAGCGATGCATATAAATATATATCTTTTTATGAATAAATCACACAACTTCCGCCTCACGAGAAAGCTTCCTGAGAGCGGGTATCAATTCACTGGTTTTTGGAAACTTTTCGCAACTGCGGTTACGGGGCGCTCGCGATGCGGATATCCGCCACGTGATACTTGTTTTGAGTTTTGCGGTCGAAGTCGGCGGTTTCTTCACGCTTGTAGATGACCTTCCTTCCTGAGGTGAGCCCTCTGTTGTTAATAATTTAGTCCCGGTTGCACAAAACATAGCTCCGCGATCGACAGGAAATACATGAAGTTATGGGGCGTCATGAATTGATACCGGTTGCTGGAATCATCACCTTCGCGAGGCCCGTTCCACACGATACTCGGGTCTAGCTCACAACCTTGTGCGTGAGTATCTATGGACTCCATTTCAAGTATCTAATGGTCTGTGGCAATTTGCTTTCAGATCGCGTAGCGTGGGATTGGTTTAGCCGATTATATCGTAGTCATGGAACTCAGGTGTGATATTAAAATTTATATTTTTGCGGGGATGCTTTTTTCGCTTCTGTGCTGTTTGTTTCATCTGCGACGGAAGCAGAGGAACATGATTTATTTAATTACCAGTTTACAGCTTTTATTTGAGGATTAACTTTAACTGCATCAACTCACTGTTTCAATTTTGGCTGGTCCTGTTTACTTTCCTCAGAAATCGCCCGCGCTCATCTCATTAAAGCGCGACCCTATGTTATCACCTTAAATCCACCGATTTGAGGCAAAAGCTTTACCATTCAATTAAAAATCGATCAAGCTGCGTCCTTTGGGTTAACTCTAGTAATAAAATAATTTTGATTGAAATATTTATATCTTCCGAATATATTTGATAAAATAATTTTTAGTATATTTTGTATGGGAACGATGTATTAGTTTTAAACCTTAGATGGGCAGAGAGCAATCATTTGCGTGTAGATATTGATACATGTTTGCTGTTAACTTGGCGTCAAATTTTTTCTAGACATTTATTTCACATATCTTAATTTAACACTGCGTGCTGGGCTTAAAATTGAAGGTCCTCTCAGAAAATAACTGAGGATTTTATCCACTTGCTCAAGTTGTGAAAGAGGGTTCTCTTAGGTAAATGAACTTTTATTTACTATTAAAATTTTTTTGGCACTTAGTGGTCATATGTAAGTCTGCCAGAAATACTGCAGCCATAGCATTACGTCCAGCTGCCATTCAATAATGATACTCCATGGACGTCCTAGTACGTCCATCGTCCTTCTAAGAAAAAATATGCGGACGTACCATTACGTCCATAGCACTCAACGTCTGAAAGATTTTTTTCACAGTACGATTTAGTGCTCACTAAAACATCAAACTGTTATTGAAATGTAAGGGGAACGGTGGAACACTTTTTAAACAATATACAAACATTTTGTTTCCTATGGTAAGGCCATGTATATGCCGAAAAACTGCAGTAATTTTTATGCGTTATTTAGTCCTTGCCAACATAACGGGAACTCAGTATAGACGTCATGAACGATATGATCTGAAAGAGCATGGTCAAGTATCTTTACTCTTCAGGGCAATTTATAGTTCATCCACGGTAATGACTCCACTGGCATTAATTACACACCTTATATTTGCTTAGTTTTTTTGGACCAAATAAGATCCTCATAACGATTGAAAAATGAGTTTTGAACATACAATCCGCTATGCGGGTCGCAGGGACGCCTGAAATCAAGATGGGGACGAATTGCGTGTGAATGGTGGCGTAAATTAATTGATTCACTCTAATGATAGGAAAGCATTCGGATGACACAGAGGAGGGCTCCCATGGTTTTTTTTTTCGACGGCAAACCAGGAAAGTGGCGTGGATCTAAAAGTAGAAACGTCACAACGTCAAGTTTCTTTTTTTAATTCATTTTTTTCGCCCCTGTGTTTACCGCTAACGAACCAATTTATCGGTCAAATGAAGAGTTGATTTAGAATTTTGTTTGGCCACGGCATGCTTAATGGGATCTCCCGTGAAAAGGGTTTCGCTTCGGAGCGGAAAAATATTAAAGCCGGGAAAATTGGAACCTCGGGCATTACCGGGCACTATCACCGATTGCAGGGTTAATTTTTGAGCACACAAAAGAGCGTGTGTTTGTGTTTCGTTTGCGTGGGAAAATATTCCGGCCGGATAAAACGTTTTGGATTCCGGTCGGTACCATTGGTCGTGCGAGTTGATTTTTTTGCGTCTTATTGTCGGTTTATCTCGGTGTTGAACTTTCCACTCGCGTTAGTCTGTAATTTTAGGGAGGCTACACGCCATTGAGATCATTTGTGCGCCTTTGAGAAGCTATTTGTAGAATCTTTTATTGGTGTACAGGAAACCCGGCGTTGGTGCCAGCCATTGAGGTGGGTAGAGAGTGGATTACGTCATCAAACTGCAGCCTGGCAGCGGAAATAATTACTATATTTTTTTACGCTGCTTTCTCCTTACTTTACAATGGATAGCACAACGAAATAGACAAATTAGCAAGTTTTTGTCAAGAATATCCACCATCTGTTTGAAATTTAAGGCAAGTAGCTCTTGAAACCTATTTTGGTTGCTTAGTTCTATTGGTTCTACTCAATTTTACCCTGGTTTTCAACGGGTATTGGGATTATTATCAATTTAAATAAATAAGCAGTGTATTTACGAAGACTGCGTATGAAAGAAGTAAATGCATGCCGGTTTCCGGTAAGTTATCGATGGATAACATCGTAAAAATGCAAAATTATGTCTTATCCCGCAAGCGCTATGGGAAAATTAGTGTCAACGCTGATGGCGGACTGGCTTTAAAAACAAATTATAAGCCAGTTCAAACCCCAATCTGCAAACTTACTTCATGTTGCATTTCAGCAGTAGTTCATAATAATTAGACACCTTCATCCCTAGTTTAAAACTAAGCGGAGGAGATTTTTTCTGTTTGATTGGTCATTACGTTGAGGGTAGTCCATTATATTTGATTTAGAACTTGATATAAGTGTTTCCAAATCACTGCAATTCTCACAAATGACCAGTAAAACAATCAAGCGTAGGATCACGAGGAGCACGAGAGGAATGAGATTCGCCACGAGAAAATTATTAGATTATTAAATTCTATTTTTTATAGTACCTGTCATGATCTCAAAGTGACGGAGCTTTGTTAGAGCTACATACTACCCTGCGAGCCACCGTTGGCAGCGGGTGTTATGAAACCACCCTAGTAAAGATGTAAGGAATAAGGTTTTGGGAAGTGAAATGGTGACATGTAATATGGGAGTGTATTTAGTGGAGCTCAGTTTTTTTGCGGTTGCTTAATGTGCGCAGGAAGAATGAGTTTTTGTACCTGCCTTGTACTTACTTGAAAGAATGAGTTTTTGTGCTTATCTTGTCCTATGTCTGTTTGGCAATGTATCTCTCTTATTTTATCTCCTCTGTCAGACCTAGAGTTGAAGTGAGGCGTCATGATAATATTCACTGTGTCGCTCTCAACACATCAGTTCTTTCAGAATTTCCAAAGTCAACCAAGCCTAGCGTGTAGCCTCTGAGTCTCTAAGGGCTCCCAGCTCAATCCTTTAAGAAGTTACATGTTAACTCAATTTATGCCAGTGTCAAGGATTAAATGACATAAGTGAAAATGACATATAATTGTCGAAACCAAGGTCAATGTGTGATAATTACAATTATGTGAGTATTTAACAAAGTTCTGTCATTTTGAGGTCATGGTATCTGTAACCGATTTCCTGAAGGTATCGCTTGATTTGTTAAATTTATTTCCTCAAGTTTCGCTACACTTTATCATCTTCACAAAACAACCCTACCCAATTGACAATGAGTCTGTAGTCTCATGTTTTGAGGCATTTTCATAAGCATTCATGTAGTCTTAAATGAAAAGCCAAGTTGAATATGATATGTATCAGTAATCGATTTCCACAAGATATTGCTCGATTTGTTAAATTTATTTCCACAAGTTTCGCTCTTCTTTATTATTTTCAGAAAACAACACAAACCAACATAAACCGAGTCTATAGTATCAGTTTGGAGGCAATTTCATAATCATTCATGTATCCTTAAATGGAAAGCCAAGTTGAATATGATATCTGTTGCCGATTTCCGCAAGGTATCGCTTAATTTGTTAAATAGGCTCTAATCTCATATTTTGGGGCATTTTAATGAGCATTCATGTAGTCTAAAACGGAAATTTACGTTGAATGATAATATTTTCATAATATCTTTGTACGTATGGTGTCTACTTTTTTTTTGCCCAGTCCTTGTGGCTGCTCGGAGCACCTCGATGGTTCCATGAGGAAATGAAGGTTCGAAATAATTATGAGACTCGCCTTCGCTTTGTCTCTTTAGGGAATTAGCAAAAGCACGCGAGGGGAGTATTAGTTCGTTCAGTCATTCATTTTCGGCCGTTTTCGCCGAGACGGAAAGCATTTTAATGAATATTTTGTGCCCGTCGGAGGTCGACAAGGAGAAATTGAAATAATTAAATTTAGTACGTCCCGAGTTCCCGGGTATCACGATCGTTCATTCTGTAGCAGACAGCCCCATAAGAGTTATGTCCCGCCCCCGGAATAAATACGTGAAATTTATACGTGAGTGCATGTAAAACGGAAGTAAATGAGACTGATATACAGCCGCGTATATATAGTGGTAGCGAAACATGGGGGGAGTAATGTAGACGATACTTATCAGCGGGAGTCTATTGACAACAAATCAGGAGTGGGGGTTATTAATTTAGTGGCGCTCAGTTTTCATTGTGGTCACTTATTATGTGCGCGGAAAGAACGAGTGTTTGTACCTATCTATTGGGCAATGTATCTCTCTTATTTCATCACTTTTGTCTGATCTACAGATGTAGTGAGGCGTTCTGATATCATTCTGTGTGTCGCTCTGAAACACACCAGATCTGAATTTCTCATGCAAGCTAAGCCTTGCATGTAGCATCTGAGTCTCTAGGGGCTCCCACCTTCATCCCTGTAAAAGTTGTGAGACACAAGATCTAGGAGATAACAAATTTTAGTGATTCGAATTTTTCGGGATGAGTAATTTTCAAGATTCAAAATTTGCAACACATGAACAGCAGATAAAAAGGATTATATAAGATTTCAAATTTTCCTGGCGAATCGTATTAATTAAGTTTTCTCGGGTTTCACACCAGGTTACACATTGTTTAACTGCCAACGTTTCTGTGGCTGAGCCCTCCACCGTCTTCAGGGCACAAACTGATATTTTTATATACCAGTAAATTAATTTTTTCGGTGTTTCTAATCGGCAACGATTAGTAAACACCGAAAAAAATATTAGTGTACATTTCTCGGGCTCGCCACCGAGTAAGATAGTCATAGGCAGCCGACGTTTCCGGTTCCGACTCGTTACCCATTCTCAAGGCTAGAGAATGGGTAACGAGTCGGAATCCGAAACGTCGGCTGCCTATGACTATCTTACCCGGTGGCGAGCCCGAGAAATGTACACTAATGTTATTCGCCGGGAAAGTGTTAAATCATACCGAAAAAATGATTTACTGGTATTTTATAATGTCAGTTTGTTCCCTGAAGACAGTGGCGGACCCAGCCACAGAAACGTTGGCAGTTAAACACTGTGTAACCTGGTGTGAAGCCCGAGAAAACTTCATTAAAAAGGATTATGTTTGCAAGTTCATTACCGCTGTAGTTCGTAAGTCGTGCAGGATAGTATTGTCATCATAACTCTTGGAACAAGTGCCTACTAACCGGTTCGAACAATCCTAGACGCTCCAATCCTTTTCTCTTTAATTTTTTCCCTTCCGTAAAGATTTATTTTTAAATGTATGTATGTATATGGATTTACCTCTACATTTACGCGCGTCATGAGTTCGCCGGGAATACTCTGGGAATAATTTTCTGCCGCCTGACTGAGTAATGTGGGTGCAATCATTTTTTTTACTCTCCTTCCTGCCAGACTGCCCCTTCCACTGCTATTCTTCTTTATTATTTCTGATCGATGGCCAGCGTAATATTACTCTCCTCCCCCACCCCTGGATCCCCGTGGCCCGGCCAGCCTGCCCACTCGGACCTCGGCGACTGATTCACCCCTTTGTCAACGTCCGGCTCTGTCAGTCTGACCGTCCCTGATGAGTGGTCATCCGTCTCTTACACCTCCCCCACATCCAGCCACCCTTCCTCCGAAAAATCTTCCCTCCCTGCCATTTCTCCACCCTCCCCTCAATCCCACCCTTGGGTCGTCTGGACGCTGTCCTGCATCCCCCTTCGCGCCACCCTCTATGGCTCCGCTCGTCTGCCATCTCCCCTCGTTCGACTCATTCCCACCTGCAACCATCATCGATTGATCCAACCCCCCCCCCGCTCGGTAACTTTGGCCAATCTCGGAATGAGTTCTCTCTGCTCAGATGGGATGCTATGATCGAGTCGGCCCAGTGAATTTCGCGAGAGCTATAGGGGAGAGTTGCCTATTTCGCACCGCTTCCCAAATCACGCCACTATCCTAGAAACCAATGTATTGGACTTGGATGCAATCTAGCAGCTGGATTTTAAACTTCCTTCATCCCCAAGCACACCTCACTTTAGTTGTGGCCGGTTTAGTGGCGTGTCTTGTACGTGTATTTTAAGAAAAGAAGCGTCTCTCCTGGTATTTTTTTTTCGTATTTTCACATGGATATAGAAAGCAGGTTGGTCGTATTTACTTAGCTTAAGCTACTTATCAGATTTCTGGATTATATTCCGTTTCACTCAGCACCTTTACCAGTGTGGTATGGTTACGTGTTCAGGCAATGGGATTAATTCCTTTTAAAATGGCGGTTGCTCCCAAATCGCACCACGTATCGGTGCGATTTGGGAAACTGCGAGTGGCTCAAATCTAAGTGTAAGTTTGGGCTTATTCAAGCTTTGTTTTCGTTCTTTCATCTAGAGTCATGGGAAATGGAGGAAGGGTAGAAGAAGATTGGAGAAAAGGTAAAAATGATTTATGTCAAATGCACCCCTGAGGACATGTAATCTGCCTCGAAATAATAAAAGGAGGGAAAATGAGATTAATCGATTGTTGTGAGTAATTCGGAATTGCAAAATGGACATTTCTGCGGCAATGCCGAGGAGAAGTTGGAAGGAGCTTGGATCGTGGAGTGAATGTTGCCGTCAATGGAAGAGAGACGGCTTTACCAATAGCAGCTGAGCAGAAATAAGTTTAGGTTAACTTGTTCATAGTTTAAAGTGGGATCGGGTTGGTGTGGTGGCTAGAGTACTGGCTAACCATACGGATGGCCTGGGATCAAAACCCTGCAGAGGAGGATGTTTTTCAGAGGAAACCCTATCCCTACTTGAGTGCCTTGTGGGGGGCGCTTTAAGTGAAGTACTCCGTCTGTCGGATGACACGTTAAATCGTGGTTCGTTAAGAGCAGGCTAATGCCGACGCCGGGTTTCTATCCACCCTTCCTCCCTTACTTGTCCCCTATGGCGCAAATGACCTTAGCCGTCGATCGCCTCCCCAAATATCCAATCCATCCTAGTAATTTAAAGCTTGCTTGCTTGGGCGCGATTTAGGCAACCAACCCCGGTAATACCCACCATTTCTTTATTTTAAATATTGCCCTCGTACAGCATAAATGCCAATTTAAATCAGAGCAATATGACAAAACATGAAAGGCAAGACATACCTTCAATCACATAGGTATAACAGCGATGACAATATCGAAAAAAAGAAAAAAACATTAAAGACTCATGGAGAAGGCGGCTTAGGTATTGCCTTATAAGTTAGAAAGAGTGCGGCGGATGAACGTGTGGGAGGGAAACGAAAAGGGTGAATGTTGTCTGGAACAGAATTAATGAAGGAGGAGAGGCGGAATTCAAGGGAGAATTTATTAAAAGATAATCTGGGAATGGGCATGTGGAGTAGAGAACGCGTGCGAGTGGGTCTACACGGGACTCGATGAACTGAAGCTAGAGATTAGTTCAGGACGGTCAATTGTTGAGTTGAGAATACTGTAGATGAGCCTTTGGAGAGGATGTTTTTTTTAACACATCGTCATATGTATCTAGAATTGATCATTTATTTCATCTGTTCGGCAATGTATCTCTCTTATTTTATTGCTTCTGTCGAATCTAAATATGTAGTGTAGCGCCAAAATGATATTCTCCGAGTGGCTCTGAAACGCACCTATTCTTAATCACAACTTAATCCGCCTAAAAGCTGAAAAACACTATACGTTCGTTCGTAACAGGTTTTTACGAAGCGCCTAGCTTTCCTTTGTCTTGAGTTTACCGCATTTTTAGATCGTTTCTTGCCGATGTGGTCACCTACCTAAGAAACAGCTCTCCTTCTGTCTTGTGCGATATTGGATATGAGGACCCCAGAAGTCAAGGGGTCTAAGTAACAAAACCATTGTTTAGAGAAAACTTAAGTCAAAGTTGAAAATGTTCAGTACAACCCACTAAGTAGTTAAGAGGCATTACCCTAGATAGCAGCACCTGTCAAGAAAATCACTTGGATCTCTTTACCACCTAAGAGATTAATATTTTCACTTCCCATTCCTGTACCTAACTTATTTTTTTCAAAAATATCTCTTAGACTCCTTGACTTCTGGGGTCCACATATATCATCAACTCTCGGTCTTTTTTAGAAGGTTAAGTCATCGTCATTCCCAGTTGGCATTCACGAACAATACGGAAAGGCCGGTATCGCCCTGGTGCGGGCCAATGGCGTGCCAGCTCTCCCCCAAAATTTGTGTTGCACTGACAATGAATTCTCCCCTCGGGCGTTCGGACTGGATTTTTTTGTTATTTTGGTGGCACTTGCGTTTCCAAGCGGCCTCTGATGGTATTCTGGGTCCCTTAAGCCATCTGCTGCGCAGATTCACTTCGAAATCCCCTCAGGGTGATGTCTGTGATTGTCGAAATTCATCCATGATTAACTTATTTATCTACACCTACATAATACCCTGCGAGCCACCGCATGGGCGTGTGACAGGTGGTATTAGGTCACTAGCCGTGTAAAGATGTAAGGGATAAGGTTTTGGGAGGTGAAATGGTGACATGTATAATGGGAGTGTATTTTGTGGAGCTCAAGTTTTATTGTGGTCGCTCATCGTATCTTTTTTTTCTCATTAAATTTCATTGAGTTAAATGCATAATTGGGTGAATGAATCATGGGGAGGAATGGCATTTCTCTATCTCGTTTTTTTAAATGATTTATGTTGAAAAACCGTTTTATTTTATTTTTAAAATATGCACATACTCCCTGGGAATTTTCTGATAATTTAATATGGGCGCTAATCTGTCTGGTAATTTTTCACATTAGCGAGTACCTCTAGGAACTGATGGAAAAATAGACTTGTCCAACAGATTTGGCGCTGCATTCGGATTACTGGACCGAAAAAATAGCGTTCATTGAGAAATCATCGTTTCCTATAAATCTACCCTCTTACCTTCAGCCATAATGGGAGTAGTGAGGAAAACTCACGTGACCTTAAGTATTCTCTCTACTCCCTAGTTCTCACTCTATGTTCGACTTAGTCTATGGCCCACGACATGCCCCTGTGTCTGCTTGGATGGTATCATTTGGATGTGTTGACCAGCGCCTTTGTCGATATTTATTGCCTGTAGGACAAGTTATATATTTTTCCAAGCGAGCGATCATTCGTTCTTTTCGTCTCGAATGAATTGACGTCACAGAAAGCGCATAAGACGCTTTCTGACTGGCGCAAGGGACTGAGATCTTACCTATGGGGGTGGATAGAAGTTCCTCCTCCTCCGTAACAATGGACGACTTATTTAGAGTCTGATCTTCCTTATGGAGGGGAGCGCGTGAGAATTTTGCGGGGAGATGTGGAGAATCCGCGTGCAACCTCAGCCCACGGACGTTGTGTCAAAGAAAAAGCGGATGTGGTGCCTAAACGGTTTGTGGTGCAGGTTCGTATGCACCCGCGCGGTGTATCCCATCCTATTTGTCGCTATCGTGGCGTAATGCGATGTGCAATAGAGCGAGTGAGAAGAGAGGCGTGGAAGCTGAAGATTTTTCATTTTTTTTTTAACGCGGAGGAAGAGTGGACATGGGACGGGAGTTGAAGGGGAGGAAGAGGTGGAGGGGGTTGGAAAAAATGGAGCGTGAGGGGCGGTAGAATGTGGCAAAGGTATAAAAGAGCGGGGGTGAGGGGGGTGTGGAAAAGTTTCGCGTCGAGAGAGAGAGAGGGAGGAAGTCGGGGGATTTTTTTTTCCGGGCGTATTTGGGGAGGGCCAACCGAACTTTTTTCCCCTTCCTCTTCTTTTAATTCCTCCCCCCCCCCACCTCTTTTCCTTTCCTTTTCTCCAACCCTCTCCCCCCCCATTTCGCTCGTATTTTTTTCTTTTTTTTTTGTTTCGACGGGTGGTATTTTTTTTCGGATCCCCCTCCCATCACCCCCATCCCTCCTTTTTTCCCCTCCCCCCTCCGCGCGGCGGATTGACGTGGGAGGGTGAGTTTTTTTGTCGTGGAGGGGGGGGGGAGAACTGGCAGGGGTGGCTGCATTGTGGAAGGGTGGGGTAAGCGGACGGCTCTTGTATTTTCGGGCCACACCCAGTCAATGTGCGTTTCGGCTGTCGTTAGGTCCGCGCAGGAACTGCGACTTTACGACGTCATTTCGATGTCTTCCTCCCTTTCCTCCTCTTGGTCAATTTGAGTAATTTGAAGGTATCGGCACATAGGGTATCGATTTATACTCTTCGGTGCGACAGCGTGAGAACGCTGTGGCACCGAAGAGTATAAATTACCGTGGAAATTAATATATCTCATAGGTGTGACGATGATTTTTTACACCCCGATTTAGAGTCCGTCATGGATTACAGCGCAGTCGAAAAATACCTATTGTTTTAGAAATAAATGAATTCTCGACATTTAGTCACAATTCTGCGATTGTATCTATGTCCTCCATCATGGTTTCTTCGGTCTCGTAATTCCCAATCCCCAAATGGCATTGGACGCGTTTACGAATTGGCTGAATTCTTAGCAGCCAACCGTAATTATCATGGTGCGCACAATTATCTTGAACGCATTCGAGCTATATATATAGATTACAGCTGCACCTCAATTTTCGACCAATCCAACGTACGAAATATTCGAAATACGAACATTTTTTGTGTTATGTTTTGAGCCCTAGTTACGAACATAATTTTCCTATGTCACTTTTCGCAGACTGCTTAATAGGAGTAATATTATAGGAATATTTGATTTGACGCTCAAACTATTAATATAGATTAAAGTACCACCTTGACTTAGTAACTTTCCGAGTTAAAAGTTATTCGAGATACGAACATTTTTCGAGTTACGTTTAAGGTCTAGTTATGAAAATTTTTTCCAAGTACGAAATGCAATACTTTTATCGCAAAGTGCTTAATGCGAGCGACAGTGTAGTAAAATTTGATTTGACTCTCGCACCTCCAGATCAGAAATGTCTTGTTAACTTTAACCAACATTTCTCAATCTTAAAACGGCCTGTTATTTCATGAGAGAAATGTAAAACTGAGTTTCTAGACGCTAACTTTTCGTCAAATGAATAGCCCACAAGTCGTTGACTTATGCCACTCCCATAAGTCATATTATTCGCGTATACAGTGAATAACTTGACGTAAAATTATTCTGTTCGCACTCTTGTGCGACAATTCACCGTGAAAAAATTCGTCGTCAAGACTGCAGTTAGAACCCCAGTCCTCTCGATTGTTCGTCGATGGTTCTACCTTGGTGTTATTGGCCGCCTAGATATTAAAATTCATTTAGGGCGCTCAGCACGGAATCAAGAGGTCCGGATTCGAATTCCAGTCCGTGAGTATCATTTTTTTAGAGTAAATTTCTCACAAGCGTGTGAAGATTGGCAGGTGGCTCTGTTGAAGTTAGTGCGCGACCAGGTCCGCAGCACTTAAAATGCAATTGGGTGATAGATTCCGTCTTACAACCAGGCGTATTTACCTTCCTTACCGTGGTGTCTGCTCCCCCGATATATCTTCATCCATAATGTTTTATCCCTAAAAGATAACCGATTTCTTTTTCACTACCATATTTTTTTAACTCCACCTCTCGCTCCATCACTCACATGTTTTTACATTGAGATTTCGATGTCAACCTACGCCAGGCGGCCGTCACTTGTCACGTGTTGGATTGAAAGTTATCGCGGTTAGCAGGATTGTTCGCCAGCGGGAGGAAAAGGTGTTTTTCTGGACCCAGAATCATTACGCCCTATCCCACTCCCCAGAATCTTGCAGTCAACCGCCTCTGGATAGGTTTTTCTTATATTTATCAACGCTTTTTCAACTCCACTACCATCATCGGGGTTGGAGGTGCAGTAGAGAAATTTTCTGCGTAAATTTTTCTCGGGAATATTTCTGACATTTCATACCGCAGTTGTATGGAAAGCAAAATATTACGACAGTTGTTGTAAATATTAACTTTTATGATAAAGATCGAGGAAAGCTGACTAACTTTCAGTAGCAAATCACGGTAGTTAATCAATAGCGCGAAGACTTCTTCGGAAACGTTTTCTGCCGTGGTGTTTGTTCATTGGTCGTCCAATATTAAGGTTGGTTGACTGCAGCCCTCCACCCTTCCCTATCTAATGCTAGTTTCCTTACCTCCTAGTATCTCTTCCTATGCACTTTTCTATTTATTTGGTTCATGAACTTATTGCTGGGTCTTTCTCTGGGGACTTTTCCCTCTATTTTACCTCGACTTATTTTCTTCAAAAGCCTATTATATCTCAGGGTGTGTTCTATCTTTCTGGTTCTCTTTCATATGGTGTTCCATGTGGTTCTCTCCACTTCAACTCTTCTTTACTCTTCATCATTTCCTATTTTGTCCGTCCATTTTGTATTCAGCATCCTCCTTCAGCACCAGGTTGTGAAGGCTTTATATCTATTTTGGTCAGCTTTTCTAATGGTCCATGTTTCCGATCCATAGAGTGCCAAGCTCCATACGAATGTTTTCATATTCTGTTTCCTGGTTTGTAGTCCTATTTCTTTGAGCACAGCTGTTGTCTTTTCCCCCGAAGATGTTGATAGCGTATTTTTTCTCTCTCTCATTTTGCGTTCTTCATTGCCTTCATTTGATAGGGTGCGCATCATCAAAAATTACTCGACAGAAAACTTACTTTGATAGGAGCAAACTGCTTTTTACCGAGCTTCTATGTTCCCAGTATTGTTAGCTATATGCATGTGGATAATTTGATGTGGAGTAACTTAAATAATTTTATCAAAAGATAATTACCTAATGTGTATTACGCGTCATGGTTTTGAAAATATTTAGGTACGCTTTGAAGTTTTCGTCTCCCGCGCTACGGTCTTAAACCCAAATGTTTTTTTTTTTAAATTTCCCCGAAATTTCAGTGGAAGATTGTTGTCTTGTTATTAACTTCATTCTTCATTCCATGTTATTGTAATAAAATGCCACCGGATTTCCACGTATCCACATATTAAACTTAAGGGGACAGTGACTCTTGGTCGGATTAATACCTGGAATAACTTCTTAATTTAGCTCAGAAATCTGCGAGAGATCTCAACTTACCCGAATTGAGCTCCGGTAAAGGAATTTGCGTGAGATAAAGTTTCCGAGAAATTATATCTCTAATGGAATGCAGATGTTATACATTTTTTTACTACCGGAAGTATTATCACTGGAGAGTATTTAAAGGCATTATTAAGAGTTCATAATGGCAGAAATTTGGTATTTGGGGTCTTTTTGTGTGATAAATTGAAAAACTGTGATCGAGAAATCTGGGATATTTACATTTGACTTAGTATGATATAATTCCATCACTGTCTCGAGTTAGTGAGGTGTTGTAGGTTGGGCCTGGAAATTCAATAATGCCTAAGTTTAATTAAGTGTATTTCAGGTTGTGGTTATATTACAGAAAAATTTCTAACTTTCATGGAAGTATAATGTGTGTACGTATGTAATGATAACTTTTGATTACAAAGATACATTTCAGTGGTCATTATGGCCGCTTCAATGGGATTCGTGATTTTTTCCCTTGGAATAAAATCGAATTTCTGAATTTTTTTCATAATCTGATTGTAATTGATATTTCAGAAATGTTTCCTTTATCAACATAAAAAATAAAATATGGTGTGCTATTCCTTATTCGATTCAAATTAGAGGAACTGTCTTGTAGTCAGTAAAGATTGAATAATTATTGAAAAATGACAGTTTTCCACATGTAACATATATTATAAATATTTATTCCGCTCCAACAAGATATACAAAAATAATAAATTAAACAGAAGAATGAAATTAGGCACCCCTGGTGGAAAGTTCCTGCGATGGGGTTGCCATTCCTTGGACATGGCGTTTTTCGGCAGTTACATGAAAATATAACAAAATAAATTATACAAAGGGCTATTCAACTAAACATACAAGTAGTGTCCTTAAACAATTTGAAAATATCTTCTTATCGCACAGATGTTACAATTCATCTATAGTGGTATATATCTCGTTTAATTACAATTTATTGTTATATAAAATTATCACAAATAAATATAAAATTGATCTTTCAAGGTTCCAGAGGCAACTTATAGCATGAATGAATTCGCAAGGTATTCTGACTGATGATGAATATATTTTTATCAAAACATTCGTTTTTTACGTAATTTCATAATTCGGAGGTGTAGCTGTCTTTTTTGGAATTTGAATATCTGCGTCGTTTGCAATTGATATACATTTAGTAGCAGTTAGACTTTTGAAGTGAACGGCAGTCGTTGTGTTCAAGTGATTTACTTGGTCGAATGCAGATAAAAAGTGAGAACAGTTGTAAGTTGTTTGAAACTCAAACTTGAAATATCTTCTTGTGGTAAGAGACGCTGACCGAGAAACTTTCCTAATTACAAGAAACCTCGGCATCCAATGCCTGTTATTGGACGCTGTGTCAGCTGCTGTTGGTTTTTGAACTTGTAAAAATTCAATGTCGAGCACTTTCAATCCACGCCAAATCCAGATCTTTTATTTTTTTTTCTAACAAGGGTTTCCTTTCCCTGTTGTAAAAGTTTTGTTACGATTCCTTTGGTAGCATCCATCCTCCTTTAGGATATTTGTCTGGGAAGGGCGTTGATCCGGAGCGAAATAAAGGATCAATCTTGGGCTGTCTGCCCAAAAGGAATCGGTCTTTCCTGGAAATGATCGATAAGTTTGACATCCTCTCCCCATTTAACCTGCTCATGAGGCAATTCTCCTTTCACCGTTTCCTCCGCGTAAAGCCCAGAAGTCGCTGTTATCGATTTCATATCAACTTCAATGCCCAAGGGTATATTTCATTCAGTGTGAGATTATTTGAGCCGGCAAACACCGCGGGATACGGAAACCTTGCGGTATTTTTCCTTTGACGAGAGCTTAAGTAAAATTTATTGTTACAAATTAATGTGCGTGTAACGGAGAATTGATCGATTTTTAACTCTGCAGTAACCCGTCGTTTTTATCAAAGATATGGCGATATCTCGGCAAAATATTCTGACCATTCTTCCTTGGCTTTCCACCAGGGAACCCACACGTTTCGATGGAAGACTTTCATATCATCTTCATGGCAGATAAGTCAGCGTTGCATGTTGTTTCGATGTACATATTACATTCAACGTGAGATTATTTGAGCCGGCAAACACCACGAGAAACGAAAGAAATTTGGTATTTTCCTTTGATGTTTGCTTAAACAAATGGATAGTCACAAATTACTTATGTACATTAAACCAAGATTGATCTATTTTTACGCTGAAGTAACCGATAGTTTTATCAAAGGTATGATAGGTTCCCGGCAAAATATTCTTGCTCTTCTTTCTAGGCATCCCACTGAGGAAGTCTTTCTTCTTTAGACGTTTCGATGGAAGACTTTACTATCATCTTTAAGGCTGTTGAGTCAGCGTTGGCTGTTGTTCCGATATATTTTGTTCAGCTAGAGATTATTTAGATAGGGGAACGGAACTCTTTTGTTTTTTTCTATTAAGGGATGCTTTAGTAGTATGAATTGTAACAAACATTTTTGTAACAAGTCATTTTTGCTGTCCATTTTAGTATTAAAAAAATAGTATTCATATTACAGTAAAATGATTGATATTAGCTCTGAATTAGCAGATAGTTTTATCAAGGATATGAGGCTTTTCCAACACAATAATGCGATGATTCCTCCGAAACATCCCTCCGGGAAAAACTGTGTACTTAAAACGTTTCAATGGAAGACTTTCCTGTCACTTTCATGGCTGTAGAGTCAGCGTTGCATGTTTTTCCGATATATTTCGTTCAATTTCAAATTAATTGAGCCGACAAACACCACGGGAAACGGAATACTTATGGTATTTTTCTTTGATGGATACTTAAGTAAAATGTGTTGTTACAAATTAATGCGCGTGTAACGGAGAATCGATCGATTTTAACTCTGAAGTTACCGATAGTCTTATCAAATGTATGAGACTTAGCAGGAAAAATATTCTGACCATCTTCCTTGGCTGCCCATCGGGGAAGTCAGCCTTCTCGAGACGTTACGCTGGAAGACATTCATATGATCTTCATTGCTCTAGAGTCAGCGTTGCATCTTGTTCCGATTTATACTCTTGTCCTTCCAAAATGTTGAGAATACCGCGACTAGAGATGGTTTTACCTAAACGGAGCCAACCAATGTTGAAAATGAAGGATTGTTAATAATTCTGTTGAATTTGACCAAGTTTTTCAGTGGCGTTGGTTTTTTTCGTGGGACTTGGTCAAATATTCAAATTATTTCTCTAATGACTTTTCTCGAATATTTCTAATATTTCAGAAAGCGTGGAATTCACTCGTAAAGATATAGTTTGAATGTGATTTTTTCCGCTTATAATATCAGTGTTATTTGGTATAGTTGTGGTCGATGATATGCATTTAAGCGTCAGTGATTATTTGATGTTTCGTCCAATTACGGATGATGTTTCCAGCTCTGGCGTTGATTTACCGTTTAATCGAAACTTCGGCGAAAGATGTGCAGTTAAAAAAAACTGTTTATGCGTTAATTTAAGCATTGATCATAAAACAGATATAATGTTCAAAAATTAATGTTTATTTGTTCATCTAGGCGTTCCAATACCATTCATCAGATTACGATGGAACTTTGGTGAGTTGTGCGCGCGCCTGCAAATGTGTCTGAATTATTAAATCTATTGTACAATAGTCTAGTAATAGTTCCGTTGAGCGCGAGTCATTTAAAAAAATGAGTGTTGGCACGTAAGTCTCTTAAAAAAGCTAGGCACGACAAAGCAATCGCTTTAAGTCTGTGGATTAAATCTGGAAAACCCATGCTTTTCACATGGTCAATTATATGATGCATGCCCACGAGTGGGTCAGCCGAAATATTTGTTTTTGCAGAGGGCGGTAAGACCAAAAATATTTTGTACCTCCAAGAACTTGAACAATTTTTTCAAATTTAATTTAACGAACCAAAAGGATTGTCTGTCATTAATTTTGTACGTGTAAATGTGTCTGCTTTGTATATGTGAGCCTACTTAGAAAGTAAAAGAGGAATTGCAACGCATGCCGGGCATGTTTTTAAACATAGATATTTTGAATAATCTTTTTCGCATTTGAAAATGTTTTCACTGGCCTTATGGAATTAATTTGAACCTACCCAAAATTCGAGGCGATGACAATCCAAGAGATCCTAGTTTCACACGGGAGGGCTGCATATTTTGTGTGCCACCGTGCCGAAGTGATGGAATTCCGTGCTTGTAAACACGAAATCCCAGACCCGAACCCGAGGGTATTCAACGCTCGTAATATGCCGAAAGTCGAGAGGTTCACGGGGATGTGTGCGCGGGATGAGTGAAGCGGCCCCATCTACGCTGGTTGTAGGTTCAATCCGTGGAATATTCGCCGTTTCGAGAATAACGAGACGCGGAGCAGCCCTCCTCCCCAGAGCGGTCCGAGTGAAACAACGGGAGATGCCCCAATTGTATCTCGAATATCGTCGCCCACCGTCCCATCCCGAACGGGAGGCGGGTTATACATCGTATTCATCGGCGCTTGCGGTCACCGGGTGTGGACAAACGGCCGGAGGGGGGTGTGGTGGTGTGCAGGGGGTGAACCGTCTCCTCCACCCCCGCTCTCCTTATAAGCGCACAACGCCGCACAGTGGTCCTCGGCCCATGTATTTCTGGGACATGAAAAGATTTTCTCAGATCAAGATGAAATTTGGTGTAAATAAGTTTTCGGGGTCGCTGAATACGAATATGATGCCAAAACAATTGAATTTTTCCATTAAATGTGAACACTTGCGGATTTCATTTTTTGCAGTATTTGTGCGAATAGATTTTATTCAGTGCAAGTAGGACCAAATTAACCAATAAAATTAATATAGGCTTATGTCGGCAGACACTTATGAGCTTGTTGTATACTTAGTGATGTTAGTTTCACTTTCCAATAGATTTTTAAGTGGAATCTCATGGAACGAGTGAACTGTTCACTAATTTTAATTATATTTCGCGGATTAAAGTTCTCTAATTTTCATGATTTTCAATTTGAAATCTAAAACAATGACAACTTAACAATATATTTTTACTTAAATATATAAATAGTAGGTACATACTTTCGGGAGATGAATCTAGTTCTTTGAATTACAATCGATGCAACAGTCTTCTATGTAAGTGACTCCGAACTTAACACGCATTTGACTTTCGTTTACTAATAGAATGCATATCTTACCTGAGCGTTCTCTTATATTACCTCTAACAGTAAAGATGCGTGATACCGGTTCAGGATCTTCAAATTCTGATGCGTCATCACTTACTCTATCCAAACGTACTGCACAAAAGATTTACCTGAATACTTTATCTTACCGTGTCCCATTTTTCCATATACTAGGACCACTGTGCTCCGGTCCGATTCTCCCCGAGTCCTCGCTCATCAATCTCGATTGCAGATGCGCTTTGAGTGGGCCCAGGATATAGCCTTGTGGTCTGGGATCCCGGGGCCGCGTGGCTTCGGATCTCTCTCTCCCGTCCGACCTCTCTGGGAGGAGGAGGGAGGCTTCGAGTGGGGACAGTCGTCGTGGGCGCTTCCGGTCGCCGCCTCCGCCCAATGCCCTCTCGGCTTCCGTGCTGGGGTGTGAATTGAGTGCCCACATCTGAGCCATGGGAATCGGGAATTATTTGGATTCCATCTGCGCGGATCCCTATGGTCGGAAATCGTTTGTCCCCCCTTGTCGGCTGCATCTGAGGGACATGCATATTCGTCCACTCTTACGCAGTGCTTCGAGACGTTCGCTTACTGAACGATATAGAAACACGTGCGACTTAATGTAGTTAGAGCGAAATAGTTTCCTAGTCACAATAGAGCTCACATTCGAATTAGACTATTTAACCCTAATTGGTCACATGGGGTTGAATAAACCCTAACTTTTGTTTAAACCCCTCTTAGTATCCCTTATTCGTGAAAATGAGCCTTGTGGCGCCATTTTTGTGTTATAATGATTATTACTCCTTTCATTTTAACTATTCTCGCTAGATAAAGGCCTTTTATTTTTTTGCCATTTTTCAATCTTCAAAATAAATATACTTTTTTGAGCGGAGAGTATTGAAAAAATTTTTATTAAAATATAATATTTCAGAAATCGATTCTCATATTTTTTGCGCAAAATGAATTCTGTAAAAAATACACAATTTTTTCCGCTAAAATAACACGATTTTTCACTACCTTAATTTTTGCAATTATTTTTACAACATATAAAAAATTAATGTTGGTTGGAAAACTGACTACACATTGTTCATTTTTTGACGAGATGTAGTTGTTAGAAATTCCTCATTTATTAAGTAAGCTCTCTCTGGAGTGCATACACGTACGCCATTATAATCAGTATATATATTTTCCGCAAATTTACTTTTCTAATTAATAGGCTACCTGATTTTAGTGCTACCAAAACTAATCGCAATTCTTAAAAATTCGATGGTTTCGGGCTTAACTTAGTGAAAATCCATTATGAAAAATAAAATTGACTGGCTAATTGTTAATTTTAATTAATATAGATTTACTTAAATGTTTTTGTTTCATATTTTACTGTAAACTAATTTGATGACCTTTGTATATCCCAATATTTTGGTATTTTGAAATTACAGATACTCTTGCATTCGCATAAAATTGAATCGCTCTCACTCTGAATCTGTTCTGGACGAAGGAGGACGTTTTGCAACGCGCAAATGTCCTCTCGCCGTAAATGAAACTACCCCCGTGGCATATTTAATGAGCATGTGGTCAAGATAATCTGCGGGACGCAGTGAAGGTGTAATGACTGTGAATTACCTGCGGTGCTTGAAGGAATGCTTCGAATCCGGCATTTATCACGTCCCGGTGGCCATTCGCGGCGCTCCCCTCCCCCCCCCCCTTCCCCTGATTGGGCACCGTTTGCAGTCTCGAGAGTCAATTAGAAAGGCTTTGCCCTCTGGGTTATTCCTTTTTTCTCGGCGGCTATTCTTAGTCGTGATGCCAGAGCTTTCGGATGCACTTTTTCTCTCCAATTTAGCCACCAGAGACTGGCGAGGACCGCGTTGCCGTGGTGAGAGTAGAACGATTGTACATTGTGGCGGAAAACACCAGTAACGTCTTCTTTGTAACGAAAAGGCAATCATCTAGCAGATTGCATTCTTGCTGGAAGGGGTATCTTTTGTGGTCGACCGTTTTTAATACTTCCTTCGGATAACTTCAGGTTTCACGCGATGCTAATAAAAGTGCATATTTACGAATCCCCACGCGGCGTAAGTGGTTTTCCGCGAGTAAAAGTGATTGGGGGGAGGTAGAAAGATTACTTTTTATGGAGGACGATTACGTACGCTTCGGAAGAAACACATACACACGCTTGACTGACTGAGAGATTACACTCCCAGAGTGTAGCGTCGCTTAAAAAGTCAGTGCATTTAAAGTGCCTGCCTTCATTGCCTACAAAGTCATTCGTCACCGTGCGTAATCATCCTGTAATTTTCCAATTTAGCCTTAACTGCGCGTCATGACGACATTGGGGCTCTTAAGGGGTTCTGGACAGACACGACGTGATGCTTGAAGAGCTGATTGGGTTCGTGCATGAAAGCCTGCTTGATGTTTCTTCGCCAAGAATTTTCGCCTGGAGTGGCGAAAGGCTTTGGTACCCATTCGGTTGCGGCTGAATAAGGAAATCCTCATTCGCATTTCTTCATCTGCGTTTAAAGTCCACCCTACGATATGCCGAAAGGTTTCATGGCAGTGGGTGTTAGGCTCATTTACATCTACATACTACCCTGCGAGCTACCGCATTGGCGTGTTGCAGGGGATGTTAGCGCACCAGCCGTGTAAAAGATAATGCCCAATCAGAGTTAAGTGGCACAACTCTTACATTTTCCTCTTGACTTTGACTTTTATTTATTTAGAATGGTTTGAATGAGACGTAGACTAAACCCTCTTCCCCCAACCCATGTGGAGAAGGAAGGTACGAAAATGCTACATGTATATTGATTGATTATTCCCTCACTCCCTCGGTTTAACCCTTTCCGGTCCTGTGATTCCAAATGGAATCACGCTGCTTTACTGCGTCGAACGTCGATTTTATCAAATAACTTTCATTAAATCATAAATGTATTTTATCTCACCACATATTTTTACCTTACGTAGATAATATCATCTTCTACATTAAATACATATGAAAAAATCAACGCTCGACGCAGGAAAGCGACGTGATTCCATTTGGAATCACAGGACCAGAAAGGGTTAATGATGAAAACCATGAGGAAGATAAGGGGACAGATTCGCTGGTTAAAATTTTTACTTTTTCAATTGACACCGACCAATATATTAACTCTTTACGCCTCATCAGGATAATGTATTATTGATATCTTGGCCTTAAATATTGTAACATTGGGGGTGGGATAGGAGGTTGAGAAATGACGGAGTCTTAAAAAAAAACAGGGAAGGTTTTCTTATGCCACAGGCGGTCTGCATTTTTTGGGAGTGGTAATTGGTGAAGAAACTATACAATTGCCTAGTTGAGCATTACTATTAGATTATTTAAATGATACATAAAAGTTCTTAATTCCCTCTACCCGTGCAATATAGGATGACAGCGTTATAATTACTGGAACGGTTGGACAAGCGCTTCTTGACGAAACAGGAATTGTGCCTAAAACTAACCTAATGAAGCCATTGCTCATTCTCTTTTCTTTCACTGCTACAACGGGTTTGGGGGATTTGGCATGCCGCATTGATCCCGCACAATTTTATACGCATCACTTTTCTCTAATTTGTTAAAATTCTGTTAACAAAACTGAAAATTTCTAAAAACGTGATGAATACCTGCATGTAGCAATTAGTCCTCAGTATATGGGACTAATCTTCTCCAGGAGACTCAAAATAGTATCATATGAATGGCACTATCGTAGTCGATAAATGTGAGCAATGTGACTTTTAGCTCTAAGAGTAAGCTGGATACCATTTTTTTAATCCGAATCCTGCATCTAACTACCCACCTATCACGGACTAGTTGCAAGATTCAAGGAATCACCAGTGTCCGAGGTATAACTTAAAACATTTCAAAGATAGGGTGTATTGTAGCAAGGGAATGTGTAAAAAAAAGCCATTATTATTTTTAGATGAAATGTTAAATTCAAGATTTAGTTTTTCTAAGGTACGTTGTCATCATGGACGCAATCATGGTTCTCCATAGCGCGTGGCCTCGAGTTATCTTTGTTTATCAATAATGCTCGCTGGAGAAAAACTTTGTCTTCAAATATTTTTAGGCGCTTGAAATCCCTAGTTTCAAATTATGGCGAGATATTTTGGTAGGTTACTGTGACTGTTGACCTCCCAGAATGGTTTCCGTATAAATGACGATAACTTCAACGCGGAAGAAGGAACATTGATCCAACCCAAGCTCTAGTGATTTTATACTACACACCATGTACAAAAGTGTACTTCTCCCCACTTTATTGCTTGGTAGTGAAACATGGGTATGTCAGGATAGACATAAGAGTAGACTAAATGCCGTGAAATTGTGTTATCTGAGGAGTGTTTGCGACAAAAGTAGGATAGATAGGATCAGGAATGAGTAGGTAATAAATGAATGTGGGCTAGATGCTCCAGGAATGGACATATATGAAAAGAGTGTGCTTCGTTGGTTTGGCCATGTTGAAAGAATGGATGAGAGTGAAATAACGCAACAGATATATGAGTGAAATGAATGGTGCGAGATGTAGAGGTAGGTCGAGAAAGTTGTGGTTGAATGTGCTTGAGGAAATTCTTAGGAGGAATATGAGGAGTCTTAAAAACAGGAGGGCGTGTACGAAGCAATGTGTATGGGGGTGGATGAAGCATAAGTGGTTTGCAAGGATAGGTCAGTATGGAGGAAATTATTGAAGCAGAGTTAGGTGTACAAATATATATTTATGAGTGAAACTTTGTAACTGTGCCTACCCCGGAAAGGAACGGCGTGATTGGTACGAATGTATGTGTGTACGGAAATACAAAATCCAACTGATAAAGTTGTACCACAATGAAACCTATGTTGTGAATTAAACGTCAATTATAATGTTTTAATTTATTCATTGTTATTGCCTAAATGCGATTACGATTTTGGATATATTTATTTTTACGCAGCGCACGCAACCATTACGAAATAAAAAAAATCCCGTTTCTGGTCCTCTCGGGCTGAATTGAAATTTAAATGAGTCATATTTTATGGTTCAATTGAATTTTCAGTGTTCTTTTTTGTCTTGTTTGCGATATCAGTTGGAATAACATTAAGGCCTGATTTCGGAATAAATTTGATTCAGAGTGGGGGGAAGGTCAATCATAATGTAAAGAGTATATTCCCCGTATGCTTCCCATTATATATTATTATTGCTTTTTTCAATCACTCGTGAAATTTGGATGATTTGTGCGTCAGCATTATAACGCGACCAAACGGCTGTTTTGCGAATAAATAATAGGGCAATTTTTGCCCCACGCTTGGTGCTCAGTCCCTGGTTTACATAAATCTCGCCTCTGTGGTGTTTCGTTTTTATAACTCTGGTAGAAATTGCTTTGGTGTCCAGTTTTTTTTTGCGACATTGCTCTCCGTGACTCAACTTTTTGATTCCGCGTTTTATTTTATTTCTGAAGTGTGGAATGTATGAGGAAATATGGATAAATAATACTTTTTAAGCGATTTTAATTTGTGTATTGACAGTTTTTGCGTAAAAAAAGACAAAATCGTATGTCTTTTGAAAAGTTTTTCAAGTAATGGAGAGCATTATTCTAATTTTGAAGTTCAGTTTGATGATTACTTTTGCAGGAAATATAGAAACTAAAGAGGGAAAAAGTAAATTATCCATGATTAATTATAACAATAAATGAAATCACCAAAATCATATCTTATTCATCTTTAGTAACTACATCAACACTATTTTACAGATGTTAATGCATTTTTTTAAATTTAGTGATGGCCTCCAGATATTAGACTATCAACGTTGAAGTAACCTATATTAAATGTATTATTTTATAAACTTTACTAATGCAGGATTCAGGTCTTAGAAATAGGAATTTAGCGTAAGTGCAAAACCTATTTTACTAAGTGAGGGTCAAATTTTCCCAGAACGGATCTGTCGCAATTATTATAGTCCCTTATGGTTCGTGGAAAGAATGAAATTCTAATTCTATTCGTCCTACGGACGGATTTTGTTGACTTCATGCCTGTGATCATTTCTCCCATAATAGTTTGGCTCTAGCAGAATATGTTCAATGTCCGGAAGTAAACAGTCTACACCAAACTTTCGTAAAAGATTTAATCTATATTTTTCCTTTCGATCAGATAGAGTTTCCCATCCATATCCCTCAACAAGCAGCTGTATTCGATCCATATCTGAAACTAGACCATCCTCTCTACTCAAAGGTAGTTTGTGTACTAAGGTGCCAAACTATGCCTCCCCCAGAACATCCGTGGTGCGTATAAGCAAGTTCGGAACTCTATTCGGCTGCGACCCTTAAGTTAGTCTGAGCGAAATATTATTTTACCTGGAAACCAATGAATTTGGTCCAATTTTAAAGAAAAATATATCACCCCTCCATTGTCACTAAAAGTTCAACCCCTTACCTCATTACTTTCCGAGATATTTGTCAGAAAATACGAGCCCTTTTATTTGGGAAATGGTAAGTGTATACACTCCAAAGAGAGACCTTAAATTGAAAATGAGGACTTTCCTACACTTATATCTCGCCAAAAAATCTACAGAGTGTAGTTTGTGCGTTTTCTCAACTATTTTTGAAAATTGTTCATATTGTCACGTCAGTAAATTCTTCGGGATCACAATAAACTTTCCGTTTTGATGGGGTTTTTAAACGTGTTGCGTGAAAAAAATGAGTCAAGTTAAATACTTATTTAGATATTATCATTTGATTAATTACAATTTCTGTCATGTAAAACTATAGTATTGCACCATAAATAATGCAATATTTTATTCATGTGACCTACAGCTGGAGAAATTAAAACGTATATATCGAATATGTTCTCTATTATGATTAGGGAGCTATCTTGCTCTCACTGCCTTAATTTTAGCAAAAGGAGGACGAAAGCGCATCAAGATCCACATAATCGTACAGTATTCTCGGTCAAAAGCTCCCGGTCGCGGGGTACTTCCTCCTCATTCCGCGAGGCGGTGGCGGCGTCGCGATCGCTTTCGACAGTCGCGCAGAGTCTGGATTTACGGTGCCTTTTGTTGGAAAGGACGTTCGTTTACCCATGAGCCTCCCTGGATGGCGCAGGGCAGGAATTGCTCCGGAATTGGTATTTATGGGACGCGTCTGAGTTCCTCGGTCATTTCTCCCTATAAATCGCGCATAGAGGCTGGCGAATTTTATCAACTTCCGAACTCCAAACTGGAGAACGGGAGGCTGTTTCCCCCCCTTCTGCAGCACTCCCGTGGGTCCGGAGCTTTTACGCGAATGAGGAGTTTCGGTCGTGATTTAATGAGTCTGGGAGAGAAATTATAACCCGTTCACGCTTCTTGGTTCGTGAGCAGTGGTCAAATTTACGGCTTAACTGACTTTCATTCGCAAAATTCCCTTTGTACCTCCTATTCAGACCCTGCGCTATATCTCTAGAACTGATAGGACAGACAAACAACTCTGTCAATGTAATTGCTACGAAGTTTGCTTCTTTCCAAGTATTATTAGTGACTAAAAGAAAATCACAGTGTGACTGTGATTTTCTCTCGGCTCTCGGTTTACATAAACGTTCGGTTACTCGGAGCGGCTGAAAAAAAGCGTTCGCCATTTTGTGACGTAAGTGCTCACAAATATCGACAAACATATTTGAAACTTATGCAAGGTGCAGGTGAAGAATTATGTTGACTGCTGTTAAAGTTTTTCTATTCCATAATAATATTTTCGTTTCTCCATCATCTGCGTAACTTTTAAGCTTTTTAAAAAAAAAAAACGAAGTTATCTTGGAAATCAGGTCATATTTAAGTCTCGGTATCTTAGGATTGCTGAGACCTATAGCAAACGCGTTACATTTCAATAATTAACAAACATTTGTGAGTATTTTTGCCAAATTTAAAGTCACACATACATACCAATCACGCCGTTCCCTTCCGGAGGAGGCAGAGTCACAAAGTTTTACTCATAAATGCATATTTGTGCACCTAACTCTGCTTGAATAATTTCCTCCATACTGACCTGTCATTGCAAACCTCTTTTGCCTCATTTACTCCATTACACTGCTTCATACATGCCCTCCTGTGTTTAAGACTCCTAACATACCTCCTCCAAAGAACTTCCTCAATCACATTCAACCACAACTTTCTCGGCCTACCTCTACGTCTCGCACCAATCATTTCTCTCTTATATCCTTATTCCACTCTCATCCATTCTCTCAACATTGCCAAACCTACGAAGCACACTCCTTTCATATATGTCCATGACTTGAGAATCTAATCCACACTCATGTATTACTCACTCATTTCAAGTCATTGTCTCCAAAATAAAAGCTATTTTGGACTTTTATCCGGCATTTTTCGATTTATGACCGCTGTGCGGCGTATGAAGTTATCATTATAAAATGCAGACACGTTGGATGGTGCTTTAGTCGGCCAGGTATGGCGATCAATTTGTGCAATGGGAACTAGGCTCCGAAACGGAGAATCGACTCTAGAAACTTAAGATGTGACTCTCTCGAGTTTTCGCATCTTCTGATCCGTGAATCAAGTGCAATTTGAAAAAAATTCACATAAACTTCTCGATTACGTGTGAATCAAAGAAGCGCTATTTAAAGAGCGGTGAAATTATGTTTAAACTATTTCTTTTTAAGGCCTGTTCCTTATTATTCATCTTAACGTTTGCAGTTAATGTTCAAAGTTTAGTTGGACGCAACCTGGGATTGAGTAATAATTTTGGCGTTGATTTGAGCAAACAGTCAATTGATAATTTATCTACGATTATGTTAACGTCGTTGGTGCTGGTAACAGAGGTCTATGGATTAAAATGTGTTATATTAGTAATTAAACTAGAAGGATCTTTTTTATTGAGACGGAAACATACGTTAAACTATACACGAAGGATTATACGAGCTTTGGTGAATGTTTACCCAAGCGCGACCGTGTGTATACGACCATGAGTGCGACTACCCTGCAATAGTATTTTTTGAATGACTAATTGGTCCTATATGTACATTAATTATTCATTTTCTACTAATAAATTATCAGGAAAATCAACATTACTCTCCCCCGAATTATCATTACTTCATTGCTCTCCCCCGAAAGTCACCAGTTTAATTTCTGAGGCAATTATTTACACGCCACTACAACGTGATTTTATGCTATGGCGACATGTTAGGTACTCCTCGACGTAAAGTATTGACCATGCCATTACAACAGGATTGATTGCTGTGGTGGCGCGTTTGGTAATCTGTACGACATTTGCCATTACCCTTGTCAACGCATGTTAAAGCACGCTGTCAAATTAATCGCTGTAATAATTAGGGCAAAAGGGCTCGACTTATGAGTACTCTACCATCATAATATCTATAAGTACGTGTTATTGAAGCTACTATAAACTTTGGTCACATATTAGTACTTTTGATCACGTGGATTTATAGTGTTAAAGGTACAAGATTGGAAGGCCTATTGTAAACCCACTGAACCACGAAGCAATATTAAAACATCGGATGGCCCGCGGTGTTGCTTATGCTAGTTCTCTGATGTTATAAATGAGTTTAGTCGGTGGTTTCATTATACGCCATGGCTTTCTCGTTTTACGACAGACAAGCGGCACTAATTACTTGCCTTCCTCTGTTGATGTGCTTTCCAATTTTCTCGCGGGCTCTGTCTCCTGCCGAGCACGTCACAGATGACACTTTATTTGTGTGAAATGAGCTTGTTTTTTTGTCTCAACTGAAAACGGCACTAATTACCTCCGTCGTATCAGTCTTTTAGACGGTTTAAAACTAATTTGAGGTGAAATAGAGTGTGTTATTCATACTCATACGAAACTCGTACGTAGCTGTAATTGGCTAGAACCATTGTTTAAGGGGATCGGGTTGGTGTGGTGGTTAGAGTACTCGCTCACCACACGGGTGGCCAGGGTTCAAATCCCTGCAGTGGCGGATGTTTTTCAGAGGAAACCGATCCCTACTTGAGTGTCTTGTGGAGGGCACTTCAAGTGGAGTACTCCGTCTGTCGGATGAGACGTTAAACCGTTGTCCCATTGGCGCCTTTCGTTAAGAGCAGGCTAATGCCGACGCCGGGTTTCTATCCACCCTTCCTCCCTTACCTATCCCCTAAAAAATGACCTAAGCTGTCGGTCTTCTTCCAAATATCCAATCCAATCCAACCATTGTTTAAACTAATTGAGGAACCAATCGACTTGCAGCATTATAATATGCGTGTGAATATATATCCCTCTGCTTTCTGTTGACCAGCAATTGTGTGTGTGGCAGAGGTGCAAAAGTTGAATCAAATGCAGGATTCAGATTTAGACGGTGCCAAGTTACATATGGTAGTTAGATGTATGAATTTGGATATGATCCGTGAATTGAGCCTGTAAAATTGTGTTATCCAATTGACCTGAATTATAGTATTCAAATTAAATTGTGTGGCAAAGTTGAAAGTAAATTGTAATAGTGTCATTTATTTTCTCAAATTACTCCCAAGGTTAAATGGTATCGTAATTACGGCTGTCAATCGATTGTGTGAAATGTTAGATGACTGCATTTTAATTCTAATGAATCTCAAAGCGTACGAATACTTAATAATTAATCAGGAAACGTACTTTTCTTGTTAAAATATCATTCAGCTTTTAAGTAAACCTTGAAGATCTTGCAAGATTTTAAGTTAATTGTGACCGCATCATTTAAAATTTCAAATCACGCCCTAAGTAACATGAAAACATAGACATAATGGTTGGCACTAAATGTCCTGCGAAATTGAGTTGTCTCAAAAATATGTAATTATTATTTGCGAACCACTTGTTTAGATAGAGTGAGCGGTGGGATGACTACATTAAAATTCTAATCAATCGTGAAGCGAAGAAATGTTTAATTGAAAATTAGGAACGATCTTTCGTTGTTAAAATACCTTTAAGATTTTAAGTGAATTGTTATCGCGTCATTTACTTTTGTGAAATATGCCATAAGTAACTTGAAAACTCAGGAATAATGATTTTCACTATCTGTCCTGTGAAATTGAGTAATGGTTGTCACTATCTGTCGAGAAAAATTGAATAATCACACCAATATGTAATCATTATTTGCAAACCACTTACATAGATTGAGTGAGCGGTTGGATGACTACATTATGATTCTAATCAATAGCGAAGTGAACAAATATTTAATTAAAATCAGACAAAGAGCATTCTTTGTTAGAATATCCGTGCCGTCTCACTGAAATCTGTTACGCCACCACTGTTGAACTGTATCCTGCTGAAAGGTCTGAGAGGAACTCACGGCGCGCCGCTGAGCGTCATTTGCCCGAGCGAGATGTAGAAAAGAAGAGAGACAATTGCATCCCGATACTGCATAAGACGAGACACATCTCTCGGGGGGAGTGGTGGGGAAACCTCACAAACAGAAACTAGTGATTGATGTTGTACCAGGTTTAATACGGGGTGTCTCGTCCCGGTCGCGGGTGGAAAAGCGAAACGGGGCTGCTCTGAATAAGTCGCGCGCTCGAGGGAAAAGCGTGGTGTTTGTGCGCATGCATAGAGGCGGGGGCAGGTGAGGGGGGGGTTGGTAGTCAAATGCCTCCCGGAGTATCGCTTTAATGCCGCAATGATCCCTCGCATTACTTGGCTCGAAAAAAAGACGAATAAATAAAGAGAAGGCGTTCCCTCTCTCTTCCATCTCTCAAGGGTGAGATTTTAACTTTGTCGCGTGGTGAGTCGCGACGTTGTGGTGCAAAAAAGAGGAAAAAAAGAAAAAAAAACGCTAAAAAGAGCAGAAATAAAATAAAGCTTAGAAAAATATGTGGATTCTGCTCTTTACCTTTGCCTTGGCCGCGTGTCAGTGTTTGTTCGTGTTTGCTAGGGCGACTGGTATCTTTCACTTGCGCTCGCCCTGCGTCGCGCGGTGGAATTTTCTCCAACTCTTCGCTTCGTTTTTATCTTTTTTTAATATTTTCTTTTTTTCTTACCCACGATACATGTCGGATGCAAACGCTGCCAAGTCTCCGTCACGTGGGACTTCAGCGGTAAAGATCCTAGAGTGTACATGGGTTCGAATGCATTAGTGTCTTAATAGCTACCTCGAGGGTGTGCAGCTGAGGATATTTTTTATCTGACTTGAAATGTGATGTATCCTTGATAAGGGTAGGGAACCAGTAGTGCGCTCTTATTATTGGAGTCAGCATACATTTTCGCTTAGAATGACATTTTTGCTATGTAGAGAAGTTTATACTCATCCTCGTGCTGAACTTGGAATCATCCTAAAATCATTCGGTATAGTTTCTTGAGAAGCCAATATCGAAAACATTTGTGGAAGTGAATTAAAAATGAAAAAATGACTAGAAGAGATGACAATATGTGTAGAAATTGATGTATCAATGTGTCGCATCTTCGTGCCATGATCGCCCGTAGCAGGTGGGAAAACTGATCATCTTATCTAATGAAATATCTCCACGACAGAACACTTCGTATATTTTGATGTCTTTGGCTACAACTCGGATTTTATAAAATATTTAGCTGAACCACCGATTGCTTGCAAAACATATGACTACCCGCAGTTGCCATTATATGGTGGCTTTGAAGAAAACAGATATTACGAGCGAGATAAACGTTTTATGAAAAATCCATCCGATGCGATGACAACTGCTTGGGTCTCTTTTCCAGCGCGGATTAAAATTAGCCACACTCGGAAAATATTGCGGCATTCCTTGCATTCATATGACTATAATTTCCGCCACGTTTTCATAGCAATTAGGTGGCATCGTTTCACATCCCTGTTGAAGTATCTCTTCAGTGTAATCCAACTGGAAATCTCATTCATCTCCAATGATTCACTCTACTTCGCTCACGTGATCTTATCTATCCTAATTTTAACGTTCCTGAACCTGTGTGTAGAACATTCCATGTTATAATTTATGTGCAACGAGGACATCAAGGATTTCTGTAAATGATAAGGAATAGGATTTCTATAAATGTTTAGATGAATGGGAGATTACCTTAGCTAATTTTTATGTGGAATCCAAAAGGTAGAAATAAAGTACGGCCTAGAATTAGTTGGAGAGAGGGCATAGAAAAGACAATCAGACGTCCTATCAGGCGTTGTATATATATTTGTACGTGTGCATATATATATATATATTATAAAAATGTCACAGGCGTGACTGGCAGTTACGATAGAACACAATAAAGGAAAAACTCACAGATATTTTTGTATATATTCGGCGGACACAACCGCCTTCCTCAGAAATAAGAAGGTACTGACCTTAAGGTAAGAAGGTTCAGTACCTTCTTATTTCTGAGGAAGGCGGTTGTGTCCGCCGAATATATACAAAAATATCTGTGAGGATTTCTTTTATTGTGTTCTATCGTAACTGCCAGTCACGCCTGTGACATTTTTATAATATCTGTGCACTACACGTGTTTTTCGTCGAGTGGATATATATATATATATATATATATATATATATATATATATATATATATATATATATATATATATATATATATATATATATTTACATACAAATAACTATTCAAACAGAAGGGCAGAAAGACTCTGTTGCTCTTTAATCCAGTATGTTTGTGTTTCACTTGATATTCTCATTGTGTTCTATGTAGGGGAGAGCGGAGATCGTTGATACAGTTTTAGGTTTTCCATTTTTTTGTAATTTTTAGAATACATTTTTAAGGGATTATTTTAGCTACTGACTACACATTTGTCTTTTTAAATGATGTGCACAGTACATCAACCTACCCTCGCCTGGAGCAAGTTGATACATCATAAAATTAGTTGGAAAAAAACAAAATAAAACACAAAAATTAACAATGAAATTTGTTATGTTTAATTCGTTATTTTTTTAAATTTTATATAAATAGCAATGTTGAAACTTGCGATTAATTCTGTATTAAAAAATAAAACTTTTCTAGAAACATAGTAAAAATTTCATACTTTTACTGATGATATTCTTTTTTGCGGCGGCTAGGTTAAAAATTACTTATTTATTGTTTATTCCTGCGTGGAGTAATAATACCAATTTGCCTCGCTTTGAGCCCGAAATTGCTTCCAAAGGGAGTGGTGAGATGCGTCTCTCAGATTATGTGGTCCGATGGTGGCGACGGGAGGCGTTTGCGGGTTGGATGCCGTGGTTTGGCCGTGGGTGTTTGAATCTCTTGGGATTTTCGGCTGACCGGTGGTCGGCTCCCCTGATATTTGTGGCGAAGGGACTCTGGAGCTGTGTCTGGGCAAGGGGCGGGCATCAACATTTGTGAGAGTGCATCTCAAAGCGATTAACCGGTCGATCGAACGTTGATCAGGATTGCGATGGGCAAATGCATGCACAGTTTGAACAGTATTGAAGCAATATATACGGCGCTGTTGTGCGGTTGTGTTTCAATCATAGTGTTCGTGAGATTAGAGATGAACTAGCTAATGTTGAAGAAATAAAATGCACTTGGCAAATTCAGGCTTCACTTTGCGGAAATTTATATTATCCATACTTAAAAAAAAAAACAATTTTTACTTTTCTTCAGAATTTTATTTTGGATGATACGACGCGTTTCACCGACTTGCGGCATCATCAGGTGCCGATGCCATATTTTTGTATTAAGTATGAAAGAAATAAAACGGTTAATATTCGACACAAGGTTTATTTCCGATTCGGGTTTTATACACCTTTTTCAAGTTCAAGCGAATAAATTTAAATATGTTTGATAAAAAAATTTTAATTAAAATTTTTACAAAAATTGTCGAAGTTTCAAGCGAGATTATAGCTTTTAACGGTCTGAAAATTGTATTCATTTGTAAAATTCCTAATTACGAGTCTATTTAGATTTCATATGAAACAGTTATTTTAAAATATACCTACGGGGATTAATTATTTTGCCTATTTTATAAGCATGGAAATATTAGTCTTTTCGTCGATAATTTGGTCTATTATCAAACCTTTATATCATCTATGACATTAATACTGGTGTACAAATCTGACAGAAGGGAGTGTAAAGGCGTAAAGGAAAGAGGAAATCCTAGGGTAGAATTGTTGACAGACGTAGATGATGGACAACCTTACAGTGAAGTAAAGGATTTAACCCAGGATAGAGAAACTCTCAAAAGAATAAGGTAAATAATGCAGTTCACCAATAAAATGGTTGAGGAGATTTGAAGATCATCTTGGTGTTAATTTCTCATTAAAACACCGTAATTCCTCGTTCTTTGCATAACTGGTACATGTATTTGTATGGGTGACGTATTTCCCTCCGATTTTAGGCGTTGAAAGTACTAAGTCGCTCCAATTATCCCTAAAAAATTGCTATAATTGATTGCGTTCGTACTGTCCATGCTTTGCATATACATTTCGCTTAAAATACAGTCATGCATGGCTTCATAACGATCTTTCACGGGTTAGACTTCTCATTTCTCTTCTCTTCCGCAACCGTCACCTTTACTGCACTGCAAAACCGAGAAATGTTCAGTCCATACAACACATACTGAAATTCAGCAAAATGTCTAAAATTTAGCAAATTCTCGGAATTATACTTTACAGATTTTTTCAGTAAAAAAAACATGCTATAATTCAGCAAATGCCTAAATTGAAGTTAGTCTTAGATATCAGTAAACCTATGCATTATTTGTCTCTAAAAATCTGGATAAAATGGAATTAGTTTCCACAAAAATGATTCTTCCTAATCGAATGCAGGGTAGCTGTTTTATTTAATTGCATATTTTCTCTGAAGGACCCCCTTTGGCCTGAAATTCATTAAACTTGTTGGAAAATTTTGCTGAATTTCAGCAAGTTTTCCTTGCTTAAAATTTCAAGCTTTGCAGATTTGCTTAAAATCTGGTACAACTTCAGTTGAGGAATCCTCGCTGAATTTCAGCAAATTTGGTGAAAAATAATTAACAGTGTAGAAACTCATATAAAATTCTTTCTTTTTTTTATCGTTCAGATTGAAAGTCATGAGTGAAATATTGTTGTTACATGGCGCCATATATTTTAAAGACTTTTTGTCGAGAATAATGTACATTACGCTTCGTAAGATTTAAGCATTTGCGATAATTTGCAATTAAATGCAAAGTAGAGATCGCATTGCCTGTTTGTAGTGTGAGTATATTTAGTTAGTTGCTATTCATGGTCTTAGGATTACTATACATTCGTGAAATTCCTCAGTAAGAGTCTGAAACACCTTAATTTCAGTGAAATTGCTCCTCTGTTGGATAATAAATCCTCTACAAATGAGAAATATATTTTAAAATCGTTTTCGCTTAACGAGAAACGCTGGTGAAACTGTAACTTAAAGCACTTAATAAATCTTGGACTTTCATCGTGAGTAAGTCCAAAATATCTTTCGTGAACGAGGTTACCAAATCCTTTGGAATGCCTTTTGCCGAATAAAGAGCGACGGATTTTCGAAATCTTCGGATTTTTGCTTTAATCTTGAGCCATAATTTTCCAGGGAATGTACTAAATAATCGGCAACGGTGGTGTTTTTGGGTGTCGAAATTGACCTCATATGAACTCAGCACGTTTTCTGCTCCCACGCTCGCGGCCTCTCGGCGGTAATAAATTAAGAGCGGATATGCGCGCGGTATACGAAATACAGCCAGCATATTTCCGCTCCTTTTGAGTGGTGCTCGTGCATCAGTTTATGAAATTCGTTTTCTGGAACCGAAAAGGTCGGTCTCGTCTTTCGCTCGTGGACCCGTGCCAAGTTGTTTGTAAGATTCTATGAATAAGAGTCTTCATTGAGGGATTCCAAAGCGCGGTGGCTATTTTATAAGTTCCAAATCCGTGCACTTCTAAAATGCCCTCCCACAATCTTGCCGATGGTGGCGCCTTTCCAAGACTTTCAACGTTGACAGCAAAACCGATTCTTGGCAGAGGCTACAACAGATATTTCTATTTCTCTTTGAGAAGGCGAAATATTTTTGTTCACTTGGATATTTCCACTTTTACCAAAGCGATTTTGTAAAATATTGTACAAAATTATGTGTATTGCCGGCCCCGGTGGCGACGGGGTAGAGTCCTAGGCTGCTAACCTGAGGGTCGTGGATTCGAATCCCTCCTGGGTGGAATTATCACCACTCAGGGCATGGGTGTTTATGTTCGTCTGTTGTTATTATTATTCACCCGATATAAATTGGCCAAAGGTACTGAATTCGGGGTAGTGAAGATATAATAAAAATATTTGATAAAATTAATCAATTTGTGTATAACTTATAATGTTATTTGGTCGAGGAAAAATTCCATACAACTTGGCACATTCTACAGTCCCACTCAAAAAATTCATATCTATTTTCGAAGCCTATGTGGCCCATACAGCAAGAGTTCCCAATAATTAATTAATCCCAATTATCGTTCAAATTCTGTTCAACAAATATTGCTGATGATATTGGGAAATAATTTTGTTTCGTCAAAACACGTTCATGAACACACCATAACTTTAATTTTTAAATGTGGAAAACACTATGTTTCTCAATTTTGAAAGGTAGTTTCTACCCAACTGGTACAATATATGTACTGCATTTCGTCACATTCAAAACAATGCGGATCAAAGAAACAAAGTACAAAATTATCCCAACATTATCAGAAATATTTGTTGAACAGAATTTGAAGTACATTAATTCATTTTTATTTCATTTTACTGAATATGCACATTACTACTCTCAATAATGTGCAGGAAAAACGGCAGACAATAGACGAATGCATAAACGAAGTAGCATATCATGGTTAAATTTACGGAATGCTAAAGAACTAATAGCTTGCCATGGTATTAAGTCACTGCTAAAACTTTTATATGATGCGTGATCATTGGGAGCAACAGTATCGCGCAGTAACTGATAAATGAAAAACCGTGGAGACGAAATGTCAAAGTCGATGATCGAAGAGCCAAATATATTGAAGTATATGCAAAATAGGAAAATGAAAAAGATATTAATAAACTGCATCTAAAAAATAAAACTGGATAAGTTGTTTCCGCTCATACGGAGACAATTTATCAGATTAATATGTCTTCTACGCTTAATTTGAAGGTTGTTGGGCTTGAATTAGGTTGTTGGGATTGAAACATTATCAATAAAACGTTTCAGGTGTGAAGCCACAATCTAGGTACGCAGTATTGCCACGATACGATGGAATCCAGCACACGTGTATTATAAGGTAGTTTTTTCCAGGCTGTTGTTTCACTCTTTCTACGGAAGCAAGCTGAAGAAATTACTACTTACTAATAGAAAATCAATAGAATGTGTAATTTCTTACTTATCTTTTGGAGTGCGGCGTATAAGCGATAGGAATGCTATTCTGCTTATGTTTAACAGAAATTCATCAATTTCCACTGCGACACGATGTGGATTTGCTCTTTTCCGGGGTAACTTCTTTATAGTTACTGGAAAGTAATTTCTTCCTTTTTGATGCTGTTTTATCTTTTTTGCCTTTATATTTAGTAATTTATAAATATACCACGAGCGCTGTGTGAGAATTTACTCCCCAAAAGAAGAAAATAAAGATTTTCCTGCGATTTGTTATGGTCGTGCGGGTAAATTGGTCCCAGACGTGCGCGCAAATAGATTTCGTGACCGAATCAGCAACTCTTTGCGAAATCTAAAACCGAGAGGCATTACGCTATCGTGAGAGCGTTCTTAGACATTCTTGCAGAGGGCGAAAAAAATGAAATCCTCGCGGCACAAGTTTGTTTACGTTGGCACCTTCCCGATAACACAGCCTCCCTTCTCTCTCCCTCCCTGGCTACAGCCTTATTTCTAACTGGACTTGGCCGAAGTCGGGTCGAATCGAGAGAAACATATCGGATCCCAAGGTCATCTAAGCTTGGCCGTTGGGAGTTTCCTTTTGGGCAGTTTGGGAGTCTCCCGTTCTCCCGAGAATTCGTAGTTAGATACGGACGGAACTGTATAGATCCAGGCAGTGGCAAGAGAAGGAGCAGTGCCGATACTCGTTCGACAACCTCGGCAGGCTTTTTATAATACACTACAGCACTACGTGGGTAGGGTTTATTGATTTTGTCACAGCAGAAATGTAACGCATTGAAGGAGGTGTGGCAGGTATGGAAATGAATATAAAGAAATGATAAGCATCACCTTACAAGTCCGTCTAGCTATGTCCGTCTGTCTGTCTGTCTCTTCGCACAGTAATTGACGTAAAAATTGAGATATGGAGCTGAAATTTGGGTCAAAAGCCTCTTGTAGTCCACAGGTTTTCAAATGGGTTGGATTGAACCAAAATGACGTTTTTTTATAACCAAATTGAAAGTGTTGTTGGGTATTTAAGCTCTGACAAGTCTGAAGATAATTTCTTTGCTAGTTTACTTAGAGGATTTTGATCATGATGCTTTCCCCTAGGCTTGTGTGATGAACGAATTTTCCCATCGAGGGTCGATGAAAAAAATCATCGCGATGATTCGGTTTCGATGATTGTCATCGAGGACGATGAGTCGATGAATTCATCTCCGTCGATGAACTCACCGACCTCGATAAGTCAATGAATTCATTCATCGCCGACGGAAAGGTAGGGATAGGCACGGGCGGGCGACGCAACACAAGTAATTATCATCTAATGCGGATGGATTCATTGACTCATCTACATCGGTGAATTCGTCGACTCATTGACGTCAGTTTATTTATCAACTCATCGACGTCAGTTAATTCATCGACTCATCGACGTCGATGATCGATGGCCAAGGGAAAGCTAGGCTAGTGCGATAAGTCGATTCATCGCACTAGCCTAGCTTTCCCCTTGAGGTAGTTTGAGCGCGATAGATACCCAATCATAATGGACGTAATATTCGAACAAAAGTTTTAATTTCAGCAGCTATAGGAAGCATGAGTTAAATATTTTATAGTTAATGGTGCAATGGTATACTTTTATATGCCAGAGTAATTCTTGATAATTTAATAAAAATATCCACACAAGACATTAATTTGACTTATTTTTTTCACGTGGTTCGTTAAAAACTGCCTCGCAACGGAATTATTTTTGTATTTCTTAAATATTACGGCGGTGACAATTTCATTTATTGTATAAAATATTCGAGAAAACATAAAAACTAAACACCGGTTCATTTTGTATGCGAGAGCTAGTTTTTATAAATTCCTCATTTTTTAAATTAGGTCTCTCTAGGTTGCATGCACAACCCATTTTCTTGTAAAAGTTTTAATGAATTCATAAAATTGACTGAATAGTATTTTTCGTCTAAAATCTTGGAAAACAGTTCGGTAAGGCTGGTATTTTGGTATTTTCGAAAGAGTAAGATATTTTTCTTTAAAAAGGGCCTTAAAACATTGATTTATAGGTAAAACAGCCGGCAGTTCATCTCGCATGCATTGTTGAAAGCAACTTAATACATATTTACATTTTCATGAGAAATTTGAGATAAATTTTCTGTGTATCTGTTGGGTTGCCTTCAAAAACCTGGAATAATCGAGAAAAAAGTATAGTTATTAATTTGTAGCGTCATTAACCCAAACTCTTCATTACACTTATGCGTCAGAAAGTGAGCTTTTTTCCCGATTGCCTTGCGAACACCGATCGTTGAGATGTTTCTATTCAGTCAGTGTCAATTTGGGAATGACTTACGCAAATTCTGTCATTCCTAACATAAAAGGTGTTGAAGCTGAGGAAATCAATTTCACAATATTTAATTGGACTCAATACTCAATTTCACAATATTTAATGGCTTTTCTTCCTAATGGCAATGACAGTATTTATACAAAGGTACATTGCGATGAAATTACATTTTCCTTGGGTTTTCTCCGCTAGGTGGTGGGAGTGAGATGACTTAAGAATAAAATTAACTCAACATGCACCCTCAAGCACTCCTTGAGTGTTGATAATTGCAATGCAGAATATAAATATTCTTTATTGTTAATGTCTTCTGGATATGAAATGAATACGCTATTAAATACTTGAAAGGTTTTATTTTTTATATCAAATACATTTACCTCGCAGATGAACAATGTTCAAGCCTGTATTTAGCTTATCGAATTTCAACATCCTATGTCATATTAAATTCACTTGTGAGCAAAATTATGTCAAATGATGAACGAAAACTGCAGCGAAAGATATTAAACAGTAACATCTACATATTACCATGCGAGCCGCCGCATGGTCGTGTGGCAATTGGTGTTAGATGACCGGAGGTTAAATGGTGAAGTATATAATAAGAGTGCATTGAGTGAAGCTCGGTTTGTAATGTGATCGCATAATGGGCGCGGAGAGAACGAATTTTTGTACCTACTTGTCCGGCAATGTTGTTCTCTTATATTGTAGCTTTTGTGGGACCAAGAGATGTAGTGATGCGTCATAATAATATCCTCTGTGTTGATCTGAATCACACTAGTTCTGAATTTCTCAATCAAGTTAAGCCTAGCGTGTTGCCTCAGAACCTCTGGGGGCTCCCACCTTAAATGTCTTAATAAGTTTGAATTTTAGGTAGGCAATCTCCAAGTCATAATTTTATTGATGATATTGTTTCTAAATGGTGATAGGTTTGAATTCAATTAGGGTCCATTTAGCTGATTCGTATTATCTCCCTATTACCTTCCCATTCGCTTAAATTCTCTCCGCTTGGTCCATCTCTTTGGGCGCTCTGCTGGCTGGCCGCTGGTCTAGACGGGTCTAACCCAAGGTCGAGGCGATTCCTTACCAATCCATTTTCTCGGCCAAGACTGTATAATTAGTTTGTTTTGACACTTTTGGGCCTTCCCGCGGGGCAGTTTGGGCAGCTCTTTGTTGTCAAATGTTTCACCGTGAAATTTTGAGATGCCTTTGTCGTCATGGCAAGGTGGGCGAGCTAGCTGTTATACTCACAACAAATTCAACTTAAGACTGCAATATTCTTGGGCCCAATCACGTTTCTTCTAAGCTGTCGTATCGCGGTGAATATTTGCTTTCATCATTACGTCTGCCATTGAAGACGAAAGTAGCAATTTCCTTCTGATAAATTTCCAATGTACCGGGGCATAACTGCAATTACTGACCGAGTTGAAATATCACCACATCACGCCTGTTACTTCTGTTTTAATGGTATTCTAGTCTACACAATGGAACTAGATGGCATCATCCAAGGTTTCTTGCCATCTTACTATGCTCCTCGAATTAGTACTTGGAGAGGGTCTAGCTTGACTGTGTGAGTGGTTGTCGGAGAGTCGCGACAACTTTGGCTCACGCTATTCGACTTCAATTGTAAACCTCATTGCATATTCTATCAATACTTCTTTTTGATTAAGTCCAGCGATTGTAAAAGTGCTTCGCGGAGTACTTCAAATCACGCACGCTCCGGTTTATCGTATGAAGCCAGAGTATACTGGATTTTGTGCAGGATCAAAATTTGTACGATGAGAGCTTTCCAGGACTCACTTTTGCGTCTTACTATTAGGGAAATTGTAATTTTTCCGCCAAAAAAGCAGTTCCAGCGATGTTTTAAATTAGTTTTTAAAACATTCGGGATAGATACTGAGATTTTTGAGTATGTTGAATAGTTTGTTAGAGATGACATTGCTGTAGGAGGTCCTCGGAAGATGATAGGAGCTTGTATAAATTTTGAACGACCTAAACAGAGGCGGAAAGTTGATTTTATTTGAGGCTTATTACGATGCATATAATAATTTTTATTTATCTAGTTATTTATGAACCTAGAGATAATTAATATTTATAGCTAACTATACTTTATTTAACACATTTTTTATTCATACAACTTTTACAATACCACGTAAATAAAACAGGCACGACCCGGATTTCGACGAATGATCATCATCATAACCTGACCCTTGGTGAATTGAAAATACAGCCGATCGGTAAGCACTTCAAATTCCGTCCGGGGAAGGGAAATCACGCCATCATAGCGTCTATTAAAGTAGATTTTGTTTAGAGCACAAAATATTTAATAAACTGTATAATTTCCAACTCTTTCCAAGTCAAATCATTATTTTGCAGCTACACTGTAATCCTGGACGGACTGTAACTACGCTGATGCGTTACCATCTGTGTTTTCTTCTGAACCTTGGATGTGGTGGTCTCGCCGTTAACATTTTATTGAATCTGACCCTTTTCTTCGTTAATTGACGCTTTAAAAATTTTCCGAGTTAAAAAAAATGAAAGATTTTTCTTGCACAGCCATTTCCAACCTTTTTTCCCCAGTTTAGCCTCCTCGTCGTCTAACTCACCCCGTTGCTGTTATTTTTATTGCGGCCTCATTCCTTTGGCGCCGAAACGTGCTGAGATTTCGGGATCTTCCCATTCAAACTGAAAACGGGGTAAAAGTTCGTTATTGGCCGGATCCCGGAAGGGCTTTGGGAAGGGCTCTTGCGATTTTATCCTCCTGGGGCCTTCAGCGGGGATCTTGCGGTCGACCGAAGGACTGACAAATGGTGCTTAAAACACACACAGTCGCTCAGCACCCTCTGAGGCTGAGGGTACTTGCAATGTATTTCCCCCTCCCGCTTCGGAAAGTTCCCAGGCATTATCATAAAAGTTTGTGCAGTGCGCGTGGAGATCTGGGTTTGAGAAGCTAAGTACTTTCCCGAATATAAATGCGGTGATGTGTCCGTCTATCTGGGATAAGGGAGGAATTATGAAAGGGTTATTATTCCCTCCCCTCTTCCACTCCCTCCACCCAATGGGAGTCGCCGCGGTGAAAGGTAGGAATTTCGAGAATTGATTAGTTCTAATCTCTTTCGAGTTTGATTTGCTCGTAATCCCGTGGAAATCTGGGAGTTTTCAGGGATATATATCCCTCCCCACCCTGCCTTTCTCGACCGCTCCGTGTCACTTTCTAAAACTGGTGATACGGAGATGAATTTTCGGATGGTGGCGGAAGGCGTTGATAATCCCTGCCGGATTTGGCGATTAGCCGCTACTTAATGGAAAATGTACTTTATTTGCTTCTTGATTAATTTTTCCTTGAGTGCCCGTTATCTCGGAGGATTTTAATAAAGCTTTAAGTGACGTAAAAATCAGCACAAATGCTGTGATGGGTAATTCACTCGTTGAGTGTTTTGGCTTGGTCAGAAAGCATATCACGGTATTCTTCAAGACCTAATTAAGCAGTTTATCCCCATCGTATCTTTTTTTTCTTCGCTTCGCTTTGTTTCGGCATGCCCTGTGAATGTGTATTTGGGAGACCTTATACAACAATCTTTAATGTTTAAAATGTTACTGAAGGACATTTATATGTACTAATACATATTTTTTATTACTCTGATTATATGAGTCATAATTAATTACTCTACAACAATGAATCGCATAGAGACTAGGAGAATAAGACTATCGATTGGTGTTTATTTTTACCAATAGGTGAAAATTTTAAACACGCTTACATTACATAATTTATTTTTCCTCAGAAAGTTTTCTGAATGTAGCATTTGAGATATTGTTGGTTGAACTTTAATGATGTAACAGTTTTAAAATCAATTTTTATTATTTACGCAGCCGTTTTTGAAAATATCCTAGGTTATCGAAGTGCCATTTGGGCACGAATCCAGGTAGACGTGTACTAAAGATTTTGTCGTACGGTATCTACAGCTGTATTGTTTTAAAATCGTTTCGAGTAATTTTTCAAGTTAAATAATTCTTTTTTGCCTTGTTGTGTTACTGATGCACCTTACTACTGCTTACAATATATTTTACTTAATTTAGAACACAAAGAAATTACGATTAAGTTTGAGAAACTAAGATAAGAGACTGATAACATAATATTAATTAACAAGCATCATTTCATGTTTTGTGCGAGTTCGCAATGAGAAATAATTGTGTTCTAATCGAAAATCGGCTGGGGAGAAGAAAAATGAGTGCAAACAACTCTTGATCGTGGATGGGCTAGTTATGTTTGCTGTTGATATATTGGCCAAATTTTAATAGTCTTTAGGGACTCTCCGAGTCTTTAGGGACTCCCACCTTAATCCCTGTAAAAGTTGTGAACACCATATGTTCGCTCATAGCAGTTTTTTTTTACGAAAATTAGTCCTTTTATTTGTATTTTTTCAATTTTTGGTAAAGTCTTTATGACCTGGGATAATATGAAATGGATACCCTGGCAAAGGTCAGCTATTACAGGTGCGCCATTCTTCAGTTTGGCCAGGCCGAGAGAAAAAAATGAGAGCAGAATTATGAACTCGATTATTGAGAGAGGAGTGAATGCTGTGAGTTGAAATCCACAGTAAATTCTATACTACAATTGCTTCCACTGTGAGCCTCTGTCATACCAAACCTCTGCACGTAAATTGAATCCGAGAATGACCGTATGACATTTAGTTTAATTTCCCCGAGAAACGTTTTTCCCTCTCGCTGAAAAGATAGCTTGTGATGAAAGAAGGTATATTCAATGCAAACGTGTACTAAATTAACGCCTGCAATTCTCAAGACAGCGTCGCCTGTGCGTTAGCTTAAGCGTGAGCGGAAACAGAGGACAAACGCACGAGGCACAGAGCCAATTGGTGTGCTGGCCAAAGGAGAGTTGATGCAGAGCTTTGAGGCAAAATGATACAATGTATCTCTTGCGCTCCAAGCTTAATTTTGGCAATTCATTCTTGTCTGAGGTTGAAGGAGGCAAGGGAATTATTTCTTACTCTCATCCGAGGTCTTTTGACTCGCTCTGTTAATCATTTTTCGTCAATACGATCTGGATATATGCGATTATTTACTATTCGTTCAAAGTCTCGCATTCTTCAGGAAGAATAAACGTTATAGGAGAGATATCCTTTTTGATGTACATCTATTGTTGGAAGATGTTGGCCGTTACCCATTCCCCTCTCATCTCCTTCAGGTTTAGTTTCTTGTCCGCTTTTATTTCGAAAAATATGGGATTCCAGTATGTACCAGTTTACGCGGTTGAAATCATGGAGATCTTTTTCAATTTCTATCGCTGCTCTCCTTAGTCTCCGCTGACTTTTGACTTCTCTCAAAGAGGATTATGTTAATTATGGTGTGAGTTTTATGGCCCAAATTTCAAACTATCCGGGACTAGCCACGGAGCTCCACTTTTACGGAGTCACCCGCTATGCACACATGTGCGAATTTCCACAGAGAAAAAAATCATCCGCCTTGACAGGGATTCGAACCCGGATCCCTCGATTTCCGGCCGAGTGCTTAGCCAGTTTAGCTACCGAGGCGTTCTCTTCCCCTGTGGATTTTAGTGACCTTTTTCTAGTCCCGTAAGTTTCCACAGATTACTTGTGAAAGCGGAGGAAGAGGAAAGAAAAATAGAGACAAGAACGGAAACAGTGACGAACGACCCCACTCCGCCAGCCACACCGCAGACGTAGCAGTGCGCAGACGCGGGGACGTCGTTGCAGGCGAGAACGCTGGAAAGAGCAGAATACAACGGCAGCAGGCTTATTATCTTCCATGCCTCCAGCGTAGCCGCACCGGCAAAGGCATCGGGCACCGTAGTCCAGTCATACAAGAGGTAGCCGGTTCGAGACACCCAGTGTTCTATGAAGAAATTATTTCATTGATACTAATGATGGAAAAATTGAATCTCTAATTTTTCAAACAGAAACTTTAGACAAGAACTCATTAAATAATATAATTTGCATTTCAAAAGAGTAAAATATTAATGAAATTTTTTCCTGTTTGTAAAAGTATGTACTCTGGACATTTGTGACAATAAATATTAATTTGACCGTAGCTTAACTGGCGAAAGCACTCGGCCGAAAATCGAGGGATCCGGGTTCGAATCCCGGTCAAGGCGGATGATTTTTTCTCTGTGGAAATTCGCACGTTTATGGCCCAAGTTGAGAAGGTGTTTGAGGCATTCGAAGTAATTCCGATCGTGTAGCTAAGTAGTCGAATGGTGCAAGAATGATAGGCTCGATATTTTTGTTTCCCCTGAACGAATGAATTACTTGAAGTACCTGATATGCTATTAAATGCGTCACTTATGAGGATACTCAACGCCATCAGCAATATACCGACCCTATCTTATTCAATTTCTATATAAATGAATTAATGAGGGGATCGGGTTGGTGTGGCGGCTGGAGTACTGGCCAACCATACAGGCAGCCAAGGTTCAAATCCCTGCAGAGGACTATGTTTTTCAGAGGAAACCCGATCCTACTTGAGTGTCTTTTGGATAGAACTTCAAGTACAGTACATCTCCTGTCGGATGAGACGTTAAACCGTGGTCCCCGTGGCGCCTTTCGTTAAGAGCAGGCTAATGCCGACGCCTGGTTTCTATCCATCTTTCCTCCCTTACCTATCCCCTATGGCGCAAATGACCTTAGCCGTCGGTCGCCTCCCTAAAAATCCAATCAAATGAATAAATGAGAATTGATATGAATATCGTGTAATGAAATGAATATATTATTGAATAAAGTTCTCGAGTTAGCGGTTAACTCAAGATTCTTTGCAAACGATACGGCTATCCAACGTATTAATAGCGAAGACGCGGACTCAGAGGTTTCTAACGTCGGATCTGAGCAACATTAACTCGTGGTGCTAGGATTGGAAACTTGCACTAAATCTTAGAGAATGCAACCGCAGAACTCTTCTTGCAGAAGTCATCGCACCAACGCCACTGTGGGTGGATTAAAAATTAAGTCGTCGGATGAAGTTAAATACCAGGGAATTGCCTTAACGCATGACCTATCGTGGAGAAAACGCATGATAAGCACATGCGGCAGAGCCATAATGAAACTAGGATTTATCAAGCGTATAGTTGGAATTCCTCGAATTAAAAAGTGAAAGAGAGGTGCTAAGTTGCTCTAGTTAGGTGCCACCGCCGCCAGCATTTGGGACCCAGCAGGTTAAGATGTAATAAAAAAAAATTACAGAATACAAGCGAAAGCTGCGCGCTTTGTTAAGAACTGCTACTAGTGAACATATAGTGCTTCACAGTTCTTAGAGAGATTAGGTTGGGAGCCGCTTGAGACTCGGCGGCTGCACGCTAGGCTTAGATTGCTCGAGAAATTCAAAACAGGTTTGTTTCAGTAAGACACAGCAAATATCATTCTGACGCCGCACCACATCTCTAGGTGCGATCGTCGTCTCTCAAAAGGCCAGTCCTTGTCGCTGTCTTTGTAGCCAATTGTATCTTTTTAAGGTTGTTTTTTTCATTTACCCGTAGGAGTTGCAGTTCATGATTGACATCACGCTGTGAAGTAAGGATATTCTATGCAATAAATTCTTCTCGGGTTTCCATCCGGGTGAGATGCTCCATCTGCTCCACTGCCGACGTTTCGATGGAAGACTTTTCCAGAGGTCTTATATCGAAACGGCGGCAGTGGAGCAGATGGAGCATCTCACCCGGACGGAAACCCGAGAAGAATTCATTGCAGTCATTCGCCGGGAAAAAGTTAAATCCTACAAGGATATTCTATGTTGTCCTCTCCTTTTCTTCCCCAACACTTTTCCTTCCATTATGTTCTTCATGAACTCGTTATGTCTTACTGAGTGACCAACAAGTTTAATTTTCCTCGAGTGAATTGCTTGGAGAAGCGTTCTTTTTTCACCTACCTCTTTCAAGACTTTCTCGTTTGTTTTTCTCATGACCCAACTTGTTTTAGTCATTCTCCTCTAGAACCACATTTCGGCTACCTGGAGCCTGTCTTTTTCTTGCCTACTTGATATCCATGTTTCACAACCATAGGTGAGTCTACTCCACACGTCTTTACTAATCTCTTCCTCGTATCAATTGAGAGGTGGTTGTTTACCAAGAGGTTACGCTTCCTTTGGAAACCTTGTTTGGCCAGGGTGATCCTTCTCTTAACATCTATTAAGCGTGTATTTTCATTTGTTATTTGCGATGCGTGCGATGGAAGGTAGAAAATAAAATAGATACATAGCCCAAAAAGATTGGCATAAAAATTCTTTCTCCCCACGTAAAATGAGTGAACATAGTAAATAAATACGTAGCTCCCCTCCAAACACAATACTCCCGACCCACACTTCACGATTTCATCTCACCTTGTGATCCTCCTTTCTCCTTTGCACGACTGGTTTCCAAACCCACCCTAACACACGCCAATACGGCAGCTCATAGGGTAGCATGTAGATGTAGGCGATAATAACCCGATTGGAAAGGCTGACAGTGATATTTACCGATGATTCTAGTACACACAATCTCGAACCCCTAATTACAGAGAATTCTGCAAAAAAATTGACGACAAATTGTTGTTTATCCCTGCACATTTTGGAAATGTTGTACAAAGTTAAGGCTGAACTATTGGTATACCTAATCATAAACCCCCTTCTTGATTGTTCCATTTGACTCCTTGAATTAGTGATCGAAATGATCTCGGATGGTTCAACCACAACCACCGGAACTGGAAAGACTGTTCTGCCATGGTTGATTCTTTCCACTATTTTGCCCCAATCAAAAAAAATCTCTAAGAAACAAAAAATGTGCTTCAGTATAGACGAGTGTATTTCTTTCTCCAGGGAGAAAAGTTTGTCAACGCAAATAAATTGGTGGGCCCGGCAGCCCATCGAACGGAAACATATGATAAAGGAACAGATTGGTGGTGTTGGAGATGGAAAATTGGCGCTATCATCGGAGCCTGTGGGCTAATTACATCTCATTGAACCGTGTGATTTTCACGGCTTTAATTTCCGTGCTCTGCTGAAAGAGAAATGACTGTTTTGAAGGGTTTAAGGTTCGTGTTAGGAAATGACTATCGTATTATGAATTCGTTCTCGTCGCTGTATAATTTGAAAGCGTTAAACGAGAAGAACTTTTGTCGAAGGCGCCAAGACTTGTGGAGCTTTCACGAGCTTCCGTCTCAGTCCTTAGTATGCACATCGCAATCACCCGTACCTGTTTAAACTGTCATTTAATTGCGGGAGGGTTGGCTAAAGTGCAGCGCGTAATAGCCTTTTATGGGTGACATTCCGGGTGAATAGAAATGTAGGAGCACGTATCCTGACTCGACCCTTTATGTCTTTCTGGGACTGTCTAATCGATATACTTATCTCATCACTCTGTCAAATATTACTTTCATAGTCTTCCCAGGTTATCGAATATCTTCCAGTCAAATAATTGATGTATCTAATGGCATTGTTAGGTCATTTAGCTATAACTCCCCTTAGAACATTGACAGAGGACTTTGATACCATAATTACTTATACATATTAAATTTCAGTTTTGATTTGTGTCCATTCTTCGTATGGTACTGGAAAAATAAAGAGTTCCCATGAAAGCAGTTAATTGTAAAATATAGGCTCATATACCTTTAAGTTTTCGAACTATTATTGAAAAAACAAAGTAAGAAATGATCAGGTTTGTAGAAGAGTAGAAGAGGAAAGGACCATATGGAACACCATACAGGAAAGAGGAACCAGATGGGTTGGACACACCCTGAGACACAATGGGCTTGTGAAGAACATGATTGAAGATAAAAGAGAGGGAAAAGTCTCCAGAGGAAGGCCCAGGAATGAGTTCATGGATCAAATAAAGAGGAAAGTACATTGAAAACGCTGCCAGGAAGTGAGGGACACAGCATTCGATAAGGAAGGGTGGTGGGCTGCAGTCAAACCTTAGCAATAAACAACCAATTATGATGATGATGTCATGTACAACATCAACTGGCTGCACTTCCTGTCTTTATCACCGCCCGCCAATAGTTTATTCTCATAAATATTTGGAGGAGGCTTGATCGGAATAATCCGATATTTCCCGTCCCCAGTCACTTTATGAGTGATCAAACCCGCATTTTTCGACATAAACACTCCTCCCTTTCCACTTTTCACTTCTTACCCTCAGGGCTCCCACTCCACCACTGCAGCATCTCTCGTATCCCCGGAATCCGAGTTTTAGGGGGCAGTTTTATATTCGTTCCCTCCACGGCTTTCCATGTTTGTTATTTCGAATCCGGTTGGTCGGAAGGGGGGAAGTGAGATGGGTGGCAGGGGGTGAAAAGGACGAGTGGCTGGTAGGGAGGTTTGGGAGAGGGGTTAGAAACACGGAATGCTCTCGATATTTATTTATTTTTAGAGGAATCTTCGTCGATGTAAATATGAGATCCCCTCGGCGAGATTGGGAATTTTTTTCGGATCCTCATATAATCTGGGAGGATCATTCACAATGTAATACGGAATTGGTTTATTGATTTAAATTGTTTTTTTTTCCTTTTTCTTTCGTTTCTTTACCTCTTTAGGGTTCTTTTCATCTTCTGGGTCTCATTACGGCATGCCTAATGATTATACCCTGAGTGGAGTGTATTTTCATATCTATTTGAGCCAAAATCTCAACCATGGGAAATTAATCGTTTAATCTTTTTTTTACTTAGGTCGTTGCGCTTGAATTATGCCCGAAAAAATTAAATTTTACATTTTATTTATTTTTTTGACAAGCCTCACCGATTCTCTGTCGGCCTCTCTCTGATTTAGTCCGCCCTGATGGAGCTGTGGTGAAGCCCTTGCCTGCTGACCCAAGGTCGTGGGTTAGAGTCCCGCAGAGGTGGATTTTTCTCCACCCATGACATGGACGTTTGTTTGATGTAATGTGAGATATATGTTAGAGATGGCTGGAAGTTTTAATATCACTCAATAAAGACGGCAATATTATTATTATTCTCCGGCTAGTATCATGACTCAGGAGAGGTCCGGCATTTGCCGGGGCCATTATCGACGCCAATCGTATCACTGATTAGGCTGCAACCCCAAGATGAAAGTCTTATGCATGCACGCTGTATGTAATTGCGAAAGAGTTGACGAGGACTACTGAGAGAAGGGCTGTACCCACGCTTTGACCAGAATTGATCCAAATTGACCCTTCATGGTGGTCCCCGACTCGAGGACGTACTCCGGCAGACCGCACGGCGCCAGCCCTGAAAGTGAGCCAGGGAGATACCCAATCCCAATTTTTTGGGCAACGGGCTCTTCCGGTTCTCAATGATGTGCGGTAGGTCTTTCCGCGAAAGCGAGACCGACGGCTACTCGTCTCAGTTGTTTGGGAAACCAAACTAAACTTCTTGGCCAGCATAAAGGAAATTTTGTTTCACCCGGACAAATTTCAACTGCGCCTATTAAATGCTAACTATCCTTCGCATTTTGGTCTTTCGATGCCCGAACTGAGACGTTTTCGCGAATCGTTTGCTCAGAGCAGCAGCTTGTAGGCAGCTGCTCCAGTTTCCTTCCAATCGGATCCGTCAACGAGGGTTGATCTTGACAAAAGAGGAGCATGTAGGCTTACCATACAATTAGAGCTAGTCTTTTATTACAGCAAAGTGGTCCCCTTTCCCCCGATGCGCTCCTTAGGAGACGATCGTTGTTGTCGCTGATCGAATGAGATTGAAGACGGCGGTGCATTTTAGTTCTCATTTCGTTAAGCGTTTCGATCGATATCGAAACGACCACGAGGGCAATTTCTGTGCGACTTCTTCATTTGCGAGGCTCGGTTTGAGCGCCGTCGCACCTGGAGCATAGAGCCGCTATCTCGCATCTTTTAATGCCGGTAATTGAATTGGACTCGGGAGAGATTGTAGGAAATATAGGCGCGCAATTCATGCACCCCGCAATTGCTGACGAATTTTTTCTGGCATTCGTTTTCTTTTTTTTTCAACGTCAATTTTCATTCAAGTTTGTCATCAAACGTTTTGAACTGTATCACGAGCAAGATGAGCTAACGAAGAAAGTTACTCAATCCGGGGATATCTCGCAACGTTAACGAGCACCTGCAGCTGTAGTTTTTATCTTGATCTTTCAAATGCTGGGATGATTGGTGGCATAAAGAAGGATTAAATTTATGAGTAATATCCTTTGCGGAGGCAAACTAGCGAGTATTCCTCTCATCGCTTACGTCTTTTTTTTTTAAGTATTCTACCGGTTATACACTGACATATTCTCTTTCTTCCTCTTCCCCGCTTGCCCAACATCCTTCCCTCTATCACATTCTTGAGTAACCCGTCGCCCCTTAATTACATTCTCCAGCCAACTACTCTGCCGATCTCGAATTTAATTCAAAAGTTTCCATTCCTCGCCCATCATCTCAATCGCTTCCTCGTTAGTCTTCCTCTCCGTCCACTCCACCTTCTTCATTCTTCCACACACCCACAAATGCCTGCCGCCTATTCTCGTCCTTCTTCCTGAGGGTCCACGTTTCTGATCCATACGACGCCACGCTCCACATCAGGCTCTTCACCAACCTCTTCTTTACATCCTTACCCAATGTCCCCGTCATCAGCTCTCTTCCATTACTAAACGCCTCCTTAGTTAGCGCTATTCTCTTCCGTATGTCTTCGCTACACTCTATATGACGATTACATTTTTGAACCGAGGCTATCGGGAATGGAGACCCGTACTCTAGCAACTGCAGCTGCTTACGTTTTAGTCTTAAATACGTTGTGCAGCTTGGCCGAAAACGGTATTTTAGTTGTAGGTTCTGCAACGGACTACTAGAGATCTTCTCCTTTCGCTCTATTTATCGCCTCGGACGACAGCGCCACTGATGGCACAGAGGAAAATGCGTTGCAAGCGTTCAGACAAATGATTGCAGTGAAGTTATTATTCACCATTTTCAACGTTCAAACAATTCTTGCTAGAGATGAAGCATTCCCATTTACAATAAAGACAAAGGTTTTAAGATATGTGTGTCGTACACGTTACTGCGATTGCTACCTGATTTTTTGACAAATTTACGATTTTTCCGTGGTCGAAGCAGTATTGTAGATAGAAAGAAGAGGTTTTCTTTGTATTTTATTAATTGTTATGGTTCAATATTTTATGACTAGGATCCCAAATTCTCGCGGTGTATTTGAGGTGTGACCTAATTAGAGCGAAGTAGCATCTCTCTTTTACTTTTCATCCGAGAACCTTCCTATTTTACGCTTAGCAAAACCTAGTTCCTTTAATGATATATCGGAAGTTAAGGTTATTCCAAGATATTTTACTGTATCTTTAGATTTTCTGTTTACTCCATCAACAGTATAGGTATGTGTGTTGTCTTTCTGTGATGACTTTCGTGATTTGTGTGATGACTTTCGCAGGAAGGGAACTGTGGTGCATTTACTAATATTTAATTCTAACCCCCACTTTTGTAATTTTTAATACATTTAGCTTTTGAATGAACCTCCTGCCAATATTGGGAAATATTACTATCCAAACTGAAGATTTTAGGTTTACTCCACCCAGAGTGTAGGAATGGTATTTGTGTGAGGACTTTCAAAGGAAGTGGACTGTGGTGCATTTATTAAGATTTAATTCTAGTTCCCACTCCTGGCACCACGAATGAACGTTATTTAAGTCCGATGACAGAACTTCTAAGTCCACGTCTTCGCTTATTTTTCTTTCATCGGAGAAGGCAGGAATTTTTTAACCAAATTAATATAAATGTGTAATTTAGTATTTTCTATACCTTGCATAGTCAGGCCAGGGTCACCTTAAGTTGGTGGTCCCTTTCTTTCCGTGTACAGATTTCGTTAACCAAAGGACTTATTTTTTGTCTTAGCACGAGGCAAAGCGTTCACCCCTTTTCCAGCACCCCGCCACATTCCTCCCTCCAACCCTTCCGTGTCCTTCTCGAATGACTTCCTTCCCTCCCCCTACCCACGTCTCTCCGCTCGCGCCCCCTCGCGTGTCAAATGTTTTCTTACACTTCCTCTTTGAGTTTTTTTCTCCTCGTTTTCTCGTCTCATCCTCATTTCCTCTCACCCCTTCTTCTTCTTCTCCTGCCGCTTTTCCTCCTTCTTGAAACGCTTCCTCCCCTAATCTTCTTCCCCAGCCCCTCCCCCCCTGTCACGTGGTTCGTCGCACGTGTGAGGTCCTCGGGACAGGGGAACTCGCATGCGAGTGGAAAGCGTTTGGAAAAGGCCTCAACTAACACGATGAACAAAGTTCAGATATCCAAATGTAAATCGCTCTGCGGTGAATCCCAGGAAATGTGAGAATTCATCACCCACATGATTTACTAAGAATTCAATTTTGAGCATTTGTCTGTCAGAGCAGGTCCCACCGCGACAATATGAGTCTCAGCATGTGGGGAATTTCAACTCTCCGCTTTTGCTGTTTCAAAAATAATGATTCCACCAATGACCGCCTTTGGATACCAGGAAGCAATATTGATTTAATTATGGGGCCTACTTCTCGATTTTTTTAATAAAAATTTTTCCCTTCCTAATTGGCCGAATGCAAACACATGTTCATTCTGCTATGACCTGTTTGTACTGGATATATTTTTATTTTAAAGTCTAGAACGTGCGTGGAAGGAACTTGAAAAGCATTACGACTTTGAACCATCAATATACTCAACCAAGGCAGACTCTGCGTTCATTTATCAATTATCTGTCAATCGTTACGAAGTGATGACCTAATTCTTCCTGTTTTTTAAGATAAAGGCGCGATTGCTCCTTTTAAGTATTTTATTGCAAGAAAGCTCAAATAAGTAGTGGACTGTTTGAGCATAGGACGAGGCGAGTAGACCTTTCAAGTCGCATTCCAGTGAGAGAGAGAGAAAGAGAGAGAGACAACCGGAGCCGAATGAGCGGTCGCGTGAGAGATGCGCGAAAACAGAAGCGCAGTGGCAAATGTCAGCCACCTAAGGGCGGTTATTGATTTTTTTCACGCAGAAATGAAAAAATCTCTTGTATAATAATAATTTGCAGATGAAAAAAATAATGATTTGAGATTCATTCTCAACAGGGTTACTATGGATCGAAACACAATTGTTTGAGCCGAATTGCGGCGTATTCAAAGTTTGGCCTAACCAGAGCGAAGTAGCATTTGACTTTGACTTTTTAATCCGAGGATCTTCCTATTATACGCTCAACAAAACCTAGTTTCTTTAAAGCATAGCATATATGAAATAAACGTAAAGACAGTACTTTCTACAACTTTCTCCCTCCCACGGATGTATTGCGACTGATGCGCGCTACAAATTTCATCTGTTTAGATATCTGGATCGATATGAAAAATATCCTTCCAAGACGAATATTCTCTCCCACATTTACGGCGTGGAAACACCAGTGAGCGCTCTAGTAGTTACCACACCAGCCGAAAATCCCTGTTTAATTATTTCTCTAGTTGCTTGTAACACGTTAATTCTTATCGTAAAAATAAAAGCTGCCGTCGTAGGATGATGTCCTCCTGCTCTCCTTGTGGTTTAATCTTTCCTGATGATGCAGTCTTATTTCACATTTTTATATATGATGGTTTAATCAACTTCCTCCGTCTCACGGTTTCGCCGCTATAATTTTCATCAGACGCGCGAGCAGAGGGCTTACTTTTTCAACGTTTTTTTACCGCCGTGAATTACCCATAAATTTATTCAGTGCTCTCCCCATGACGTTCTACGCCTTAAAGAACTCCACGGAGAAAGGACAACTTTAAGGCAGTGAAAAAGTTTTACGCAGGTATTATCGAAAATACTTTTCGCTCCCTCTCTCTGTTTTTTATTGTCATTATTAGTCCCAAGTAATTAAGCTGTCATAATTTTTTCTGGTACGTTACCAAGGACGAAAATACCGAGTTCTCTCTCTTCCCATCTCGGAGTGGGTAGTTCCGCGGATTAGTGTAGCCCATCCTTTCCGGTGAGGGAAAAAAAACCAGGGCCTCCTGATTGGATAAATTCACGGCCTCCGTGTGCAGAACTTTCCGTGGGGGGGAAGGCAGAAAATTTAATAAGTCCTTAAACTTGTTATGAGACTCGGGTAATTATGAGTAAGAGGAAATGTAATACCCTTCTTTTTCCTCCGTACCCCCCTCCTCGATCCAGCTGCGCATATTAGTGGTCCATTCTTTTCTTTCTTCAGCGTGCCGTGGGGGGAGAAATTTTTTTGTGCCGACGAAACAATGCGACACGTTCAAAAAAATAAATAAATTTTGGAGGGTTGGTTTCCCGGAATTTAAAACCAAGTTTCTCGTCCCGAGGTAACCTTGCCTCGCGAGGGAAATGGAAGTATACCGTACATCAATTAATTCGCATGAGGTGTTGCGTCTTCTACTGTCCCCCCCCCACTCCCGAGAACACCTCCCACCCCGCACACAATCTTTAAAGCTTACGATCTCTAATTCAGGGGTAAAAAATTTAGAGGGTGGATGTGAAAGGGGTAGGGACGGGGTGAACTAGGAGAGTTAAAGGGGAAGAGGAAAAAGTTTTAATCTTCTCAGTTTCTGAGCCAGATCCTTGCTCGCGCGCGATTTCCCCATCCTCCCGGGCGTTTCAGCCATCTCATCCCAGTCCTTTATTACATCTTCCAGCCCTCCTCAAGGTCGATGGGATATATGTGTGCGTAGGAGCCATTTAGATTAATGGAGAGGGCGTTACGTCATGAAACTGTGGACTGACAACCAGAAGAACTACCATATCGGTTATTCCGGCTTATTCCTTCGTATAGTACGGCGGAAAGGACGAATTAGCGGATGCCACGCAAGAATACCCACCATCTGTTTGAAGTTTTAGGCAATTGAATCTAGAAACATATGTTGGTTGTTAGGTGCTGTGAGTTCTACTCGATTTGACATTAATTTTCACCATGAACGCGGATTATAATGAGTTTAAATAAATAAAATATGTACACGAGGAGAATTCATATTAACCAATTTCCGCCAAGAAAAATTTTTGTTTGCGATTTTGATGAATTTTTGTTACTGTGCTCATATGGTCACCTGAACTACTCATGCAAAATATTTTGGTGATCGTGACCCTAAACGACACAGTGTTGACAAATTGATTGCGATTAAGTAAGCGGTTAGTCCTACAGAGCGTCATAATTTCGCACGTCAGAGTGCAGCCACATGGCTACGTCGTGCGGGAATGGGGAACTAAATTCATGTTGATTTCTAGTAAGATCTCGATGAGATCATCGTAATATTGTGAAATTAGCATGTCAGCCCGTAAGCGCAGACTTATCCAAATGGCCATGCACTCGTGGCTCGACCATCTCTGAGTTCCACGATGTTTGGCACATAGTAGGAATACAATAAGGAATGAAGATTTGCCAAATATAGCTTTCTGTAAATATAAAATTCAATGTTATGACACTTCGAATATCAAAAATTAGCGCACATAACCGAGGTTTGTCACAGCTCCGTGCTCTATCTCCAATAAATGACGATCTAGCCATCAGAATTCAAATATAATGACATTTTTCGCAATTAGAAGAAATTAATATGTTTTCTATTAACGTTTGGCTTTCTAGACTCTTAGCTCTTAGATGACTTTAATTTTCCCTATTTTTTATTTTGAACCATGTTTAGAGCCAAATATTTTATCAATAAATTATTAGATATGGTCAATCCTAATTTTTTGGAACAGCAAGGACACAGCACTGTACTTGGAGAGTATAAAATTAAATTTGCGTCTCGCAGCCACGGCACGATGGAGCAGCAAAAACGGGAAGATGAAAATGTTGCTACTTTTGGTGCTTAAAAAAAGCTATGTTCGACCACTCATTTTTGATCGAAAAAATAAATTTTATAACAGCTTAAACCCTTACATACATACATACCAATCACGCCGTTCCCTTCCGGGGTAGGCGCAGACACGAAGTTTCACTCATGATTACATATTTGTACACCTAACTCTGCTCCAATAATTTCCTCCATTCTGGCCTGCAAACTTATCTTGCATCCTTGCAAACTTATCTTGCATCCTTGCAAACTTATCTTGCATCCTTGCAAACTTATCTTGCCTCATTTACCCCATACACTGTTTCATACACGCCATCCTGTTTTTTAGACTCCTAATATTCCTCCTCCTAAGAATTTCCTCAACCACATTCAACCATAACTTTTTCGGCCTACCTCTACCTCTCGCACCATTCATTTCACTCTTGTATATCTGTTTCGTTATTCGACATTCTCTCAACATGGCCAAACCAATCAATCACACTCTTTTCATATATGTCCATTACTGGATCATCTAACCCACATTCATTTATTACCCACTCATTCCTGACTCTATCCATTTTCCTTTTTCCGCAAACACTCCTCACCTATCAATAACAAAAATGAAACTGGTGGGATATTTCGTATAAGAAGCATTGGGCTTAACAAAGATGGCGGACAGGCCACGCCCACGTTACAGCGTCTAGCTTTGACGCATAGCAAGCCATTTATCTCAATGGCAGGACTCTGTTGATTCTAAGACCAATGAGTATCGAAAAATCGACCACCCTTGTACCTCGTTTTACATGTCATCCCCAGTCGACTTCTGTTGTCGACATCATCATCTTACATTTGCTTTATTCCATGCTACCCTTATTTTGACGTGAATTTACCTTCGTTGACGAGACTCGAATATTCTGAGTGGCCTCTTGATGAGTGGCCTCTTAATGAGTGGCTGAGAGTTAATCCTCTGAGCGGCCTGAACGGCTCGATACGGTCGAACCTCGGTAATTCCGTGGTTGAGGCATCCTAGCCCCGAGAAGTCTCAGTTATTTTTATGGCCTTATTTGAAATTTCCCAGAACGTATCGTTCGAAATTTATCGCAAGCCTTGGCTTAGGAAGTCCCACGTCGTATCCAATAGGGGTTCTTTATTGGTAACCCTGACCTTATACCAGGAAATTCCTTTTTCGAATATGAAGGTCAATTCAATTTTTTTCCCTTCGGCGAATGATATACTTTTTGACTTGATGTACATATCTTTGCACCTGTGTACGTGACTCTGTATCCATATCATCCGCCAATTCTACAACGATCTGGGAATTGAATATTTCCTGCTACTATGATCCGTGAAATGACCATATGACCCGCTTGTACACGTGTGTTATTACTTCCTGCTTAAGTGAGATCCCCAATAGAGCTTGCAAATGCTTCCCCGGATTTGTTTGTGAAGAAGTGAGATTTCATCACGTGTATTGTGATGGAGAAATTTTGCATACGATCCTCTGTCCACGAGGTGTAATACGGAATTAATGGTAATCGGTCACTGTACGTGACATTTATGGAATCTGTACTAAGGATTGGAATGTGAGTTTGTTGCAATGAATGCTAGACTGAATGATGGTTATATACCTTACTCCACCTTCTTGCGTATTGTACATGAATAACCTGATTGGAGGGAGTGAAAATTGAGAAATAAAACTGATAGGAATTTGTTGATATACCAGTGAGATAGAGTTCAAATACTCTTTTGAGTCGTTTTTCATTTTAATTTTCATATTTTTAACGAGTGTCAGTCGTGGAGTCGGTTACATATGACGGCAAATAAGATCTTCCAGTGGTATTTAGCTTGGGGTTCTACCGGCTTGAATGTTTTTCGATAAATTAGTGCATATATACTAATTCTTTGTGATAAGTAACTCTCCATGTTGATAGGTTAATTTTTAAAACCGACATATTCATGAATTTTCACTGTGTACATGGTGCGCTCTTGGTAAATTACCGTCAGTATTGCTCTGTGACGGCACATAATTCATCTTCATTCTTGACGATCACTGATTATTTATTTTCAGTGTGTTAGCAGATGGTATTCTCACTTTTATCTGTGTCATTACCATGCTCTCACCATTCAAAGAAAATAAAATTGTCGGAAATAAAATTGATAATAAATACGTCTGTCAAGTATTTTTGTTGGTTAAATTATTCTACAGTCAAAGTCGTTAACATAGGCTAAATAATCTTATTTATCATTTATTTTATGAAAATTAGAGGTATTAATAATTGGCAGGGTAATTAGGACCACTATTTAACAATATTTCATGTTCTGTATGTTCTGTAGTGTATGTAAAATTATAAAAGCGGAGTTTGTTTTAATTTATTTTGTAGTAAAAAATAAGGTTAATTGAATGTTCCAGATATAAATTGAATCTTAGGATTCAAAATATTTACTATTATCGGCATAAAATTATTATTTCATGATTTGTAAACGAGAAGATTGGATGATATTATGAACTTTTGTGACGGGCAAATTGCGCAATAAAGCCAGAAAATTACTACGTTAAATATTAGTATCTTGGTATAATAATATTGTACTGCAACGATAGCTAGCTCGATAATACATAATTTAATGCAGATATACGAAATTATTCAATGCTATCAACATGAAGCTGTTTGACTTGTTTACGTCTCTGGAAATTAATATTATTAAACGTTAATGTACAGCGATAAATAACTTAAATTCCGTGCTACGAATCTGTATTTTCGAATCGATATCGACGTTTGAGTACAAACAGCGATCCTTTCAAATAGACATCTCACATGTTTCCAAGTCTTCCCTCCCTCCAGGTTGTTATCCAGACCCCCTCCCTTTCCCACCACATGCTGCCTTTCTACTCCGCCGCCCCTGCCCCCCCTGGCCAATTCACTCGACGCCCATGAGTCTTAATTTTTAATCCCGAGGCAAGAGTCGTAGAATGATCTTTTTAAGTAAAGCTAGAATCCTCTCCGTTCCCTCCCCTCCAAACACCAAGAAAGAACTCCCTTCACATATATACACATATAGACATAAAAAAAAGGGTTCGCGGGGATGGAAATAAAGGGCGGGGGAGTAGGAGGGGTTTGGTAGAAGGATGTATCCCTCTCTCTCTCTCTCTCTCTCTCTCTGTACGGTGGAGCCATCTCTTGGGTTTTTTCATATTCCCTCCCTCACTCGAGGGTCTCCTTATTTCTGTTCTTGCCTTCCCGTCCGCAATTCCTTTTCATATTTTTTCTGCCTTTCCCTTGCCTCTCTCTCTCTCTCTCTGTTCCTTTCTCTGCTCCCTTTGTCTTCGCCATCCTTCCTCTTTCTCCGCTCGTACATATCTCTCCATTAAAAAAATAAGGGAAATGCGAGAAAAATTCAGAGGAGAGGAGATTTTATTTTTTAAGTATTTTTTTTAAAGCTTCAGTCCGTTCCTCGTAACCCCTTAGCTCCAGTGCGTTGTTCCCGTCCATCTTTTTCTGTTTTTTTCCTCCATCCCTTTCTGTTCTCTCTTTTTCCCTCTCCCCTTTGCTACCCCTTTTAATATTCATCCTCCAACTACTCCCTCTCTCCCTCTTTCTCTCAATTTTAGTCGCTATTTTTTATTTCCCTTCCTCATCTCTCGTTTTTTTCTTCTTCTTCTTCCCAGTTGTTGGGTCTTTGTTTTTCTCGTCCCTCTTTCCCCTCTTTTTCTTCCTCGTTTCGGTCCCAATCTCTTCTTCTCCTTCTTCGTATCCTTCTTCTTCGTTCCTCCAATCCATTCTCTTTTTTTACGTTCCTCCTTTGGCCGCCTTTTTCCCTTGTAATCGTCGTCGTGGGAGGATAATGTAGTAGATTCCGCCATGTGTCGTGATTTTCGAAATATCTTAATTTGCTGCAGCTTTTTTAGATTCAAGTGCAAGTACTGGGGAGGGTAAATGTTTCAAGTGCGAGAAGCAGTTGCAAGTATGAGTAAAATTGGGTAGAAACTATATTTCTCTGTCGAATACAGGTGCCATTTTCGCAAAAAAAAACCTCATTTAATAAAAAACAAACACTTGTGTTGAAAATAGTATACACTTAGTTCCGAAGGTTGCGGTCAAAGACGAGACCTCTTATGTTTGATTGTGGGTGAATAAAATCCCAGTGCTCCTAGGGCCCCGCTCACAGCAAGAAGCTACCACTCACTACCAGCCACGATACACGGCCGCGTTTTCCCCTCGTTATCGTTATAGTGAGAGGATATGGTAGAGTCCGCCATTTGACGTGGTTTTTGAAATATCGTAATTTGCCGCAAATTTTTAAGATTCAAGTGCAAGAACTGGGGAGGATAAATGCTTCAAGTGCGAGAAGCAGTTGCAAGTATGGGTAAAAATTGGGTAGCAGTTACATTCCTCTATCAAATACAGGTGCCTTTTTTGCAGAAAACTTCATTTGTTAAAAAACAAAGACTTCCAGGGCATTCGAATGTTTTTAAAATACGAAAAATCTTGCTTCTTTTACGTCCTCATTCTTAAGACTCCCAATATTCCTTCACTTTTTAGTGTCTCATCTGCCAGATTTCCGCATAATTTTCATCGTTACGCTACCTCTCCCTCAATTCTCTCCATTAGCTTATATCAGTTTCTTAAATCGTCATTTATCTATTCTCTCGACCTGACCAAACCAACGAAGCTTACTTCTTTCATATTTTTCCATTACTAAAACATCCAACCCACATTCTTTCATCGCCCACTCATGCGTGTGCAGTCCCTCTTATTTTTGCCGAAAAACCTTGTCTTCTCGATACAACATCACCACCTCATTAAGGTAAGCTTATCATGGCATAGTAGTTTGGATTCGCTTATTTATTGTAAAGTGGAAAAAAGAACAATTTTCTCCCTGAAATTTACTCTTGCCCAGATAAACGCTCATTCCTTGATTTGCACCAAATACTGTCTACGACTTATATAAACGTTCGTAATCTCTGCCGCCTCAGCCCTGTATTTATTATGGTTAATGGAGTTGCTATTTTTTGCCCCAGTAAATTATCAAAATAGCACGTTTTCCGTTATTTATCAGTGCTCTATTTTTTGCTGATATTCGGATTTTTTTATTGGTTGTTCAATCCTAAGATTGGTTGACTGCAGCCCTCCACCCTGCCCTATCTGATGCTAGTTCCCTTGCCCCCTGGTATCTCTTTCTATGTACTTTCCTCTTTATTTGGTCCAAGAACTGATTCCTGTGTCTTCCTCTGGGAACTTTCCCCTCTATTTTCCCTTTATTTATGTTCTTCATAAACCAATTGTGTCTCAGGGTGTGTCCAATTTATCTGGTTCTTCTTTTCGGTATGGTGCTCCATATGGTCCTTTCCTATTCTACTCTTCTCTACACTTCATCATTTCTTATTTTGTCCGTCCATTTTGTCTTGGATATCTTCATCTATAAATATTTGATTAAAGCACTCAATTGAGAGCGTCATATTATTACTCATTTTCCTACCCATCATTGATAAGTGTTACGAATAAACTTAATGGTTGAAGGCGTAACTTTGTGGAATGACTCTACTGACATGACTAAAAAGAGAGAACTCTTAGTATTTTCCAAACTTAAAACTTTAATTCCCGACCCAGGTTTCGACTGTCTTGCAATCATTTTCAAGGTCTAGACCTTGTTTCAGCGTCCCTAATAGGGTAGGCTGTCTTAAACCAATACTTGTACCCTTTCGCTCACGTCAATGTAAAGCCGATTTTAAACCTGAAGAAGCTCACTGTCTCATCCTGTCTTGTAAAATAGAATGGGTGGAATTTATGAAGTTTCTCCTGCATAGACCACCTCGGTGGAATGAATGAACTACGGAAGCAACCGGAGCGTATGTCTTTTCGTAGAGGAACTTTGCCAAAATTGCTTTGTGTCTAATATTTTAATGCATTTATGAATTCTTTCTTCATGCTATTATTATGTCATGAAATGAGGAAATGTGCTTATCACTGCAACTGATGATGAAATGCGCGAAAAAAAGCGCGTCAGGCAGGGTGATGTCTAGTGAATTGGTTTCCATAATTTAAATACAGGCTATTGAAAGTGCAAGTGATTGCCCTCGCTCAAGAATATGTAACATTTAAAGTGTAATCAATTTTTACGTAGTTTATGACCCGAAAAACTATGATAACGCAAGCTAGCATCCAGGAGGACTGTAGGTGAAAGCGAAGCGAAAATTAATTTTTTCGACTCATTAATATGAACACGCTTCTTGTAGCTTTAATGTCAATAGAAAGCTTTGAGACTGTGATTCATAAATTAAATTTTAATCTTCGTCTTTTATTTTGAAAGCTTCCATGTGCTAGCTAGTGGAAATTTCAGCCAAGGGATTCCATTTATAGCATAAGTAAACAGCTAACGTTCCAAGTGATTGAGGCTCTGATGCTTCGATTCAGCTGCGTGTCAATCAATTAAAACTGCCCAGATCGTGACCAAAATTCAGCCTATAAATTAGCCGGTATTCGATCAGAGGTTCCAGTCTTCCTTTTCTTATACCTTTCCTGTTAAATTGTATTATCGATCGATAATTTTGGGTCCCTAAGCAAACAAGACGCTGTGTCATGGCCTAATATCCGTCCCGATTACTTTTTGAACTTTTTATTAGCAATTGGAGAAGGCGTTCTCGTGAAAACCCATTGTTAACTATAGAAACATCAACCGGGTATTTTAAACTCGATACTAGCTAATTTCCATAATGTCGCCAATTCTGTTTAGTTTAGTAAGTATGAACAGAAAAGAACGCATCACGAGTTTATGAAGTTGGACAATTTTAAACGCGGCTGGGATTACGAACTAAAGAAAATAGTATGAGTTGATATTGAAATATTTTCTCGGAAATGTTGTTTAATTATTTGTTAGGTGGTATCGCTTGTTATAGTCATCTTCTGCTCCCCCAGCCGTTAAGTGTGTGAAATGAAATGAGATTACAAAATTCCGCCCTTTTCCGGTTGTGATAAATGGCTATCGACTTAACGGCTCGTGAGGGAATAAATATGTCATTTGCTGTGATTTTTCATTATTTTTTCCGCTCCGGGAAACATTCAGAGAATTACATAGTTGATGGTTTTGTAGATAAATACTCTGCTAAATTGATTTGTTTATTACGTCTGGGGAAAATTGATTCAGATGAGATGAATTATCGTTCCGATTTTGAGCATATTCTCTTAATAGATTATCGACAGATCATTAGTGACTTTTCATCTGTATCTATCATAAAAGTGGGAGGATGATTCTCCTATAAATATATCATTCATCTACACGATTTATATGTCCATATTATTTTGGATAATCTGTGAGGTATTCAATTCATTTTATTGGTATTTTTCAAGCTGGATGACGAAAGTGTGTTTCAATCCCCTCTACCGCCGTCATAACAACTTGTAGTTCAGTTTACATTCCTTGCCATATGATTTCATCGTGTCTTCTAGCGAGGAATTAGACAGAAATAGGTGAATTAATGTGCCAAATGACCTTTCTGATGATTTGTTTGACGTTGCGATTGTTAATAATGAAAATCCAAAAGACTTTTCCATATTCAGTCGACTTTATGGGTATTATGGAGAGGCGGTGTTGCCAAACTTCCAATGTATGTGCGCACCCCCTGGACCACGCTGAAAATCATTCCAAATACCGCGCTAAATTTAAGTAAGTTACTTCAGGGAGTGATATTTGCATATTATTAGTCCAAAGGAACATAGTTGTGCCGTTTATATATACTGTGTAATACCATATAAACTTTCATATTAATGTTGGCTACTCTGCGCCGCCGTACCTGCGGGTTTTTAAAAATGAAAATGAATTCTCTTTAAGAACCCATACTGCCATCTTATAATGATTTAATATTATTTTATGGAGTGAAGGTTAAAAAAAAGGCTGCCTACTCCTGATAAACGTTTCAGGACTGTTAAGGGCTGCACAAAACTATCGCGGGAATATATTTTGACTGTCTGAGTAATTCTGGTTGACTTTTTTTCTTGTTAACCTTATATGTTGCGGTTTCTTCCTGATGTTGCAAATCTAAAATATCAGGAAAGAATCACAAATGAATGAAAAACAAGTACTTTGTTATGATTCCACACTTTATTTAAAGCAACACGAGCTAGGCTTTGGCATATCATGCCAGTATTACTTGTTTTTCATTAATTGTGAAGGCGTTTCACCGAGTAACGCCAGAGACAGTGTCTCATAAGGGATAACTAGTTTGATTTTAGGCCTATCATCGATGAACTTTGGCATTTGAATTCCAGAGGTTAATATTTATAACACTGAAAGTATTTGAAGCATTTTTAACAGAAGAAAAATGGTTGCGCTGCTGTCTTGGGCGTAAATTTTACCGTTTTCTTCCCTTAACTCTCGAATTTCTACACCCTGAGCCTCGTATCGTCTCTCCCTTTCCTCCTCTGACTTATTCCGATAAATTACGTCTTCTTTTAAGCGTTCTCCATCTCCTTCACGGGTGTGAAGGCCTTCTCCGCCCGACGTCGTTCGCCTGTCTCTCCTCCTCCAACACGCCCCCCCCTCTCGTTCCCCCTCTTCCCCCTCTCTCCGCTCCGCTCTTCGCCGTAAATCCTTCTCCTTTTTCCGTCCTAAATCCTTCCTCAAGCCCCCCATTTTTTGTGTCTTTTTTCCTCGTTCCCCTTCTTCCCCCCTCTTCTTCTCTTCGTCTCCGCGCTCGCGTCTCCTTACCCCACAGTCATCCACCTCTCGGTCCCCCCACGAGCCTCTCCCCGCTATGTTTCTCCATTCCTTCCGCATCCACACGTATTCCGCCCTGTCTCCTCCCTTCATCACTAGTTCTGTCCTCACGCAATGCCTAACTCGTTCAGTTCTTCCAGGAACGTATGCGAGAGGCCGGATTGTTGGAAACATTACGAAGTTAGTTTTAAGCGGTTTCAAATGGCTATGACTGAAATTTCGTTTCAATAATATGAAGACGTCGGGCCCGGTGGCGGCGGGGTAAAGTCTTCGCCTGCTAACCAGAGGGTTGCGGGTTTGAGTCCCGCATAGGTAGAATATTATCTGCCCAGGTGTTGGTGTTCGTCTGATGTTACAGTTATTCCCCTGACATAAATTGACCTTTGGTGCTGTATTCGGGGTAGTTAAGATAAATAAAAAAAAGACAAAATAAATCAAAGACGTCTTAGAGAAAAGCTAAAACTAGAATCGTTCTAAACTTATTGCTGGAGGAGGATGCTGAAGATAAAATGGACTAACAAAAAAAGAAATGAAAGGTACAGAGGATTAGAAGGGGAAAAGAACAATATGGAACACCATAGAAAAAGAAGAAGAAGATGGATTGTACACACCCTGAGACACAATGTGTTAGTGAATAACATATTTGAAGGTGAAATAGAGGGAAAAGCCCCTAGAGAAAGACCCACGAATAAGTTCATGGACTAAATGAAGAGGAAATTAGTCTTTCTACTCTTCTACTCTTTGTCTCCGCGCTCGTGTCCCCCAACCACAGTTTTCCACCTCTCAGGCCCTTCACCCATCCCTCCATCCCGAGGTACTCCAATCCTTCCTCACCCACACGTATTCCGCTATGTCTCCTCCCTTCATCACTGGTTCTGTCCTCACGCAATTCCTCACTCGTTCAGTCGTTCCTACAAATTAGGCGCGAGGACTGATGTTTGGAATAATTACGAAGTTATTTTCAAGTGGTTTCAACTTGCAATGACTGTAATTTCGTTTCATTAATATTTAGACGTCATATAAAAAAAGCTAGAACTAGAATCAATTGATACCACGTGCTGGAGGAGGTTGCTGAAGATAAAATTGATGGACAAAATAAGTAATGAAGCGTATCAAAAGTAGAAGGGGACAGGACCAAATGAAACACCATACAAAATCGAAGAACAAATGAATTTGACACACCCTGAGACACATTGGATTTGTGAATAACATGATTGAAGGCAAAATAGAGGGAAGAGTCCCCAGGGGTAGACCCAGGAATCAGTTTTTGGACCAAATGAAGAGGAAATTAGATGGAAGAGCTACCAGGAAGTTAAGGAACTAGCTTAGATGGGGAAGGGTGGAGGGCTGCAGTCAGCCAATCATTTAATCTTCAGCATTGTCCTCCAACACCAGCTGTCGAGAGCTTCTCGTTTTTTTGGCTGATTAAACTTTGAATTGCATTGAGTTCAATGCAAAAATGGGTGAATCATGGGGAGGAATGATATTTCCCCATCTAGTATTAATGATTTATCTTGAAAAACCGTTCTTTTATTTTTGAAAAACTCACGTGCTCATGGGGAATTGAATGATAATTTAACACGGGCTCTATCCATTCTTCTGTTTTTACTTATTAGCAAGTAACTTCAGAAACTGATGTCAAAATACATTTGTTCAACAGAATTGGCAGTCGGCTTATTGGACCGAAAAAAAGCGTTCATTGAAAATTAAATTGATGAATAATCTTCGAATTTTGTACTTCCTTCTTGTTTCCTAACAAGTGAGGACGGTTATCAGTGAAAACTATTTTTAAGCCGTACTAGGGAAAAGTTTATATTCATCGTTATTTGTTTTAGCTCTTACATCGTGACACAGTCTTCTCTGTTTCTCTCCACCTAATCCGTCAGGTAACGTGTTGAGATCAAGTTTCTGCTCGAAAATTTTCCCCACCTCCGGGCCTCGAATCCAGACCATGGGGATGGGAAGTCAATGTGGTATATTCACAGCACCCACCTGACTCGCTTACTCATCCCATGTCTCATCTCTGTTTATCTCCTTATTCCATCCTCCTTTATGATTCCCCTGTCATCTTCTTCTCCTTTGCCAATCTCTTTTCCCGCCTTCCACCTGCAGTCTATACTTCAACTCCCACATGACGCATCCCTCCCCTTATCCCTCCCCACCCAAAACATCTCCTCGCTCCCATCCCACCCCCAAACCACCCTCCTCCATCCCCCACCCGAAAAACCACTCTCTTAGCGTTTGTTTCTCTGGAACCACTTCGTTTATGCGGGGAAGCCAAGAGGTGGGGAGAGCGTTGAGTCATTCCTTTGGGAGTGCTCGACTGGCTGGCTGGATTCTCGTGTATATGCTCATGCGGTGTACGCCGGCTCAATCTCTTTTTCCTCCTCGACTTCTTCCTCGCGGTGCCGTGGAGGATGAGGGGGAGGTGCAGTAAAAAAAAATACAGGAGAGGAAAGATGTGTGGTGCGCTCGTAAAAAGGAGGACGAAAGGTGGTGCTCTTTTGCATTCGTGTGCAAAGCCTTTTGGGATGGTTGGTTGATGTCAGGGAGAAGTGAGCTTGTTCGTATTGAGGGCGGGAGGGAGGAATATTCCTGGCACAATGAAACTCCATGCCCTTTGTCGAATTTATGAAATATTTTTTCCCTCTCCCGAGAGGGAGGGAAAAACTTTCCTCTTTCAAGTAGTACAAATAATGCACGCAGCACATGTGTACATTCTACTTGTGATGCGTCTTTTTTTTTGTTTTTACGGGTTTTCAGTTTTTTTTCGCGTACGCATTTTAGACGAATTTTTTCCGCATCCCCGACGCCGTTGAAGAAATTCATCCTGATTATTCGACGTTTGCGGTTCTCCGTCTGGGATCTTGCATTTTTTAAATTTCTTTTAATGCTCTCATTGCCTCTAACGTTGCAGTCCTAAGCGGTTTTGGCTGCGTTAACGGTTGCCGCTAATTTTTTAATGCAACTCTCTTATTCCCGCCGTCTCTTTGCCTGGGAATTGGGGTTTAATTTGTGCTTTGCGCTTCTCGGCGTGCATTTGTCTTTTTTATGTGCGTCTATGTTTGCGAGTTTTACTCATTATCATCTCAATTCGGAGTATTTTTTGGTACCTCTCCAACAAGCCGAGGGAAGTAGTCGTGTTGAACAATAAGCGTTCGCTTGATTATGTTTTAAAGGCTAATTGAAATGCATTGTAATGTTTATGGCGATATGCGCTCACATTTCCTGTTCGGTATCTGAATCCGGTATGGGAATACTCGTGTTAAATTTGAAAAGCGCGTTTCCTTTCGTCAGGCCCCACTTCCATTGTCATCATTCCTTAGCTCACTTATGTAATCAAGTGATTTTTTTCATTTCCTGTCATACCGCTGGGATACAATTTTCTTTGGTAAGGTGGAAGCTTAAGTAACTCTTCTTTTTTGCTCAGCGAAGGCGCAGTAAAATTGATTTTTTATGTATACAATGTAATTTAAAGCCATTTTTTGAGAAAGTCCCTTGATGAAATTCTAATTAAGTGCCTTTAACATCGCAGTATTTAGATTATTAGAGCAATGAATTTTCTTACTGAACATTCGGTTTTATGATTGTAAATGTTTTTTTTAGAAAGCGTAATGTTTGCTAATATCTGAACTCATATTAACGTTCTATGTCTTTAGCCGGTTGCCTTTTGTCGCTTTCAATTGAAATCTTGTTATTATATTTGAGATTTTAATTGATATAAATGCTGAACGCTAACTTGGGCCCAATACTATCATGCATATTAGGAAAATTTTCTCTCAAGCTAGCAATTTAATTGATGGTGTAATTTAGAGCTTGCAATTTCAAAGAAAGAAACAAGAGCTTATATTGAAAAAGAAATTCAAATAGAAATGAAAACATATTTGGTGAGTGTTGTGCCTGTATCATCACCTGGACTCCTCCAACTACAGAGTGCGTCAGGATTATTTGCTGATGATTATTTGAAGGGTCCATAAAACAAACAAGAGACAATATAACGAATTTAATAACAGAACATTACAAAGCAAGTAACGAATTAGGTAATTACGAATAACTATAGCGTAGTGACATCTTCTACTTCCTTGATTGTCCCAGCTAGGACTTGGCGGTTTTCCAATATATTGGTTCCAATATCAATATTTTTAAATATTGGGATTCCAAAATCACAATTATGGGTCAACCCTGTAATGGATATTGGTGGTCGAAAAACCAATGTTTGTTACTGGAATATTGTATATTGAAGAACCAATATTTGCAATCGAAATATTGAATATTGGATTATCAATGTAAAAAATTTGAATATTGAATATTGGAACCCGGAGATGAGGGTGGTCGGAGAGCGCCCTAATTTTTTAAACCGGCGGCGCGCGTGGCACTCGGTGCAGCACTTCCTTTTCCGCCATTATTGATTGCAATAACTGGGGAAAAGAAACTTCCATTGGTTTTCTTGATTTATTAATAGACTTTGACTTAGTTAATAAAGTCCCTTTTTCGAAGTAACCCCCCTCGGTTCTAATACACTTCTCCCACCGTTTTTTTTTGTTTTTTACCAGTTAATTCTACGTGTGAATATTTATATGTTCAATATTTTCCAATATTCCGATATGCCAATATTTTTAATATTCAATAGTCCAATACAGGTTATTGATATTGGTCCATTTTCAATATTTTAAGATATCGGATATTGATATTGGGATTCAAATACCGCCCAGCCCTAAGTACGCCCATGCAGATGGTGTCCCGAAGAAGACACTCATTTCAACATCGAGTGAACATGTTCTAGTTCTCATTCAAGCAATATCATATCAACTACGCTGCGCTCAATGAATATATCAACCTAATTTGATTGGACCGGTTTTTGAGAGGCTAAAGTCATTAGCGCCCTAGGGAACATGTAAGGGAGGAAGGGTGGATAAAAAACCCCGGCGTCGGCATAAGCCTGCTCGTAACGAAAGGCGTCAAGGGGACCACAGTTTAACGTCTCATTCGACGGAATGGAGTATAGGTTTGCTTGAAACTTTGTATATATTACATTTTGGTAATATCCATGCACAAATAGAAAAAAATTGCGTTGCACTGATGTTGTTTCTTTGACATTCAATGCTACTTTACACGTAGCCTTAAGGCCTTTGACACATATTTTGAAATAATCCTATGAGACATGTACAGATGTTCTCCTAAACGCGAAGATATACATTTCATATTAACGTAATGGTTTCCAATCATAATAATAATGTTTATTGCTCCAAAAGAATAATTACAGAAAAAATACAAAGTATACATAATTAGATATTTGGAGCTTTAGGTAACCTATAAGGCGAACCTGTGTTGAGGTTACCATCAATTAGAACTACGACCATACATTGTTACATTTTGAACAAGAAAAAAAATATATATACCAACATTTCAAATTTTTAAAAAGTATGTTTACAAAAATAATAATTTTATTTAGCAAAATAATTTTATGTAACAAAATATGTCTTCGATTTTTTCAAAAGTAAACTACATAAATATAAATTACTTGAAGTGCCCTCTTCAAGAATCACAAGCAGCGATCAGGGTGCCTCTGAACAATATCCTCCTCTACAGGGATTTGAACTGTGGTCGCCCGTATGGTCAACCAGTCGTCTATCCACCACCACCTATATTGGATATTGATATTGGGACTTAAATACTGCCCAGCCCTTGTCCAAGCCCTGCACTCGAGAAGAAGAGAGACGGTGGAAACAAGCCATCCATTCCTTGAAGGCGCAGGGAAAAGTCTCGAAACGCTAAGAGAGGAGGGGCGAAGATTTTCGGTTTAAGACGATGGCGGTAGTGTTAAGGGTAATCTGGGAGGCCTCACCACGGGGGCGCAGGGGGTGGGGGCGAGAGTTGGTAAGTCGAGAGATTGGGGAGGAGCGGAGGAGATGGGAAGAAAGACGAATAGAGGGAGATAGCAAGACGCATCCTGGGAGGGAAAGAAAGAGGGTTCTTTCAGAGGGCATGTGGGAGGAGGAGAAGGGTGTGGGACGGTCGGGTGTGGAGGGAAATGTTGCGGGAGCGTTCCCAAAGCCTCGAAGGAGGAAGTCCACTGAGATAAGACTTTCGTGGAGGTTACAACGGGGTCCTGCTCTGGTATAGCTACGTTGAGATTGTATTTTGCGTGTGTGTGTGCGCGTGAGGGAATTTCCTGCGTAGAGCGAGGTGCATATCATCATTTTCCCATTCTCGTGTTGCTCGTGGGAGTAAAAATTGGCGTCTTGTGTGATAGCATCCGCGTAATCCAGCAATTTCTTTCTATTTCTGGAGAAATTTATGCCTGAAGGACATTTGGCCTTACAAGGTTTTGAATGGGATTAAGGGAGAATGGATAAAAATATGAAGTAAAGTCACTTGTGGAAAGAGCGTGAGAATGGAGCTATTTTTTTCTACAATTTAGCCCTCTTACTGCTACCGTCTTCAGGCAGCACTATAGGGAAATAAGAGGGATATTTCAATGAAATACATAACTTCAGGAAAATAAATACTTGAGAAGTTTTTTTTTGAGATATCCTGAAGCAGTTTTTTTATTTCTACAAATGGAAATAGTTAAATATGGTGCTCTTCTTTTATTAATGTGAAATGAGTCATTTTGTTGAAATTTTTTTTGTTGAAATTTTGTTGAAATGATTGAGTTGAAATGAGTAGTGAAATGAGTTATTTCAGTGTTGTAAAGTTGAACGACTTCTGTGCATTAGCTGATGTATCTTTCCGTTGCTCTTTTCTCCCATGGCCCAAAAGTTGATTTATCGGCAAGTCACACTAATGGCCGGTTGCAAGACCATTTAGTTATGGTATCAATAATTATGAGATTCATGAAATTATATATCTCATAAAAATATTCGGGAACACATCTACCGGTGATGGTGATATAGCACAGGTGATACTGCTGTAACAGGCAAGACCTAGGTCGTAATAAATATTTTACTCGTGGAATTTGTTCAATTTTAGCTTGTGAGTGAGGCTGAAACTTGTCGTACTCATCAAAATATCCTCTGGAAAATTACAATTTTTATTTCTGCTATAATGCGTTGAAAAATATTTAACCTTAAAGTCCAGTGTGTTTGACAGTAAGCCACAGCCGGCTAAGGCAGTCTACGAACAGCTCCGTATGTATTCCTATTTGTCCGTAGCTTTCGCATTTTCCCGAGTGGATAGCGGTATAGTTTTAACGGCTAGAACTAAATGAGGAAATCTTTTTCTCCTGTTCTCACTCTCTCTCAGTCACGAGGGCACTTGTTTATAATAGTGGGGAGCGGGAATTAGGGGAAAGGGAGAGATGAGCTTTCGGCAGGAGGGGTTAGATCTCGGCCTACGCCGCAGTTTTAAAGAACAGCGGGCCCATTGACAAAGAGGGGGCAAATGCTGCCTCGCCTTAACAGCGATCAAGGAAGCCCCCCCCCCTCCCTCCCCCTCTCTTCCCGCCACTCCCCCGAGATTGCCACCTCTCCAAGCGCCCCGCCCTCCCCAACCCACCCGCACTTATCTTCACAAGACGTCTGCGCATTCCGCAGCAATCCTCATATTACCCACACCTCCTCCCCAACGCTTTATCTCCCGAGACTCAACCCTCTGCGAGCCCATCGTCCCGGGACGGTCTGGAAGTCTTGCGAAGCACCACACAAGTCCTTTCATCTCTCCCCACCTTCCCCAAAACCCAGCCCTTCAAATTCCCCCTATAGAAGAAGCCGCCTTAATGTGGCTCCTCTATAGAATGGCATTAATGTCATTCATGATTCATATTCTGGCTACTACGCGGAATACTGTCTGATTATTATGCTGGCGATGTAGGTACTTGGTGTTAAATGCGACATGGGTCAAATATGGGTTAATTTTATTTTTCCCTTCGGAATGTAAGTGCCATTCTCGAACAAGCGAATTCTCTTAGGAATATAACAGCCATTTGTTGAATTCTCAACAAAAACGAGTGCGAAAACGAACTTCTCAGCGATCTTCGGACTGTTTTTAGAAGATTCGAACAAATTTCATTCGTCGATTTTTTGCTGTCGATGGGTCGTGCAAACGATGCAAACCCGCCTTAAGGACCAAGTTGTTATCGCCTTAAGGACCAGCCGTTGACCACGCACGTTACCCCTTACAGTTACTGTGAAATTTTGACTTTCTGAAATTAGCCTCACCTCCACCCCCTGTGACTATGAATAATATTCTGGCCATGAATTCAAAGCCAAAGTTTAATGTCCTAACTCGAATATATTTTTTTGGTCCACTGTTTCTACAGATAGGTTAATTTAAAATTACAATTATTACAACATTATGTGCGATATTAATGAAAATACCTTGGGGATACGGACGGCCTGGGTTCAAATCCCTGCAGAGGAGGATAATTTTCAGTGGAAACCCGATCCCTACTTGAGTGTCTCGTGGAGGACACCTCAAGTGCAGCACTCCGTCAGTTGGACGAGACGTTTAACCATGGTCCCCTTGGCGCCTTTCGTTAATAGCGTGCCAATGCCGACGCTGGGTTTCTCTCCACCCTTCCTCCCTTACCTATACCATATGGACTGATGACCTAAACTGTCGGTCGCCTCCCCTAAAATCCAATCCAAAAAAACCAACTACTTATCAGTACTAGGATATTTATCGTGTGTTACCCACTGAGAGAGCTCCAGTCATGCTGGATTTCATCCTCATCATCAAGTACTAGCTGGCGTAGCAGGCCTTGTGCTGGATCAAGCATCGTGCGAGACGGATTTAAGATGCTGCTCTCCTACCAGAGAGAGAACGGGCGAAACTTTTACGACCTCGCTTCCACCAACTCCCTCTCACTCCCGCGCACACTCCGCGGTCCTTCTGGCGAAGACTTCCGTGAGCCGTTCGGCTGTGTATTTACCCTTCTCATCGTAATATACTCAGAGCGAAGGGTATAGGAGGGATATGCATGCAAATATTCTGGAATCCGTGCTGGCTTGAGCCTGGATGTGGACCTCCGAACGAGGCTATTAAATTCTTGGCGACGTGGAGTGACTGGGTCTTCATTGAAGTGTTTGGACTACATGTATATGTTGCTCGGATCCGCCTCTTGGTTGAGTAGCTCGTGGTCTTGGAACTCGTGCCATATAAGGGGAAGGGAAGAGGACAGGGGCGACAAAGATCAATTGTATTTAAATCTAATTTCTACCTGCTACCCTATTTTTTTAGTCGCTGATTTATGGTGCATCTACGTATTAACTTGCAATCCACCTCAAGGGTGTTGGGCACGGGGTGAATTATTCAATCAAATTCATTTATTATCTTGGGCCTTTCTGGCCCATGAGATATTTTACATGGATATAACATTGGGATATATTACAAAAAAAGAAAAGAATAAAAATAAAATAAGAGGAAATAAAGTAATAATTTCAAAAAAATATACATTTAAATCCCATTAAGCGTGAATTCGCCGGTTTTCAGTTTCACAATGTATGTACATATCACGCATGTTGAAAACATCCTTCTTTAGTTCATATTATTTCATTCATAACAACAATAATAAGGAGCACAGTTCGGAAATATAACAAAAACAAAATCAAATATATACATTCTTTTCCACTTCACGTAAAGTAATAGAGCAGCGTGATCAGTTATACAGGGAACTGCCATGCATCATTTAGAAGTAGCCTGTACACTTTTGACATGAACACACGTATTAATTATCACCAATATGAACTACTGTGTAAAGATTTACTTTCACTAGCATGCACCACAGCATGGGTATGCTACAAATTCTACACAAACTATTACATTATTATGTAATACCACTGCGAAAACGAGGTACAATAGTCATGCAAGGAACATGAAAAACATGCTGTAGGCACTTCGCGGCAGACTTAGAAACATGCATTAAGGATCAAATCAATTTAACAGCTACACCACCTGTCAACTAACCTGTTCCAAAGTCTTAACGCAGCCATTTTGGTCTATTATCGATCGTGGGAAAAACGACATTTTAAACTTGTCTGTTCTGCAGTATATGTCCCTAATTTTATTATCATGACCTGATCTACTGTAGTACGTTGGATTTTGTAAGATATTAAAAACTTCGTTGGAAAATTAAATGGTACTGAATTTACATGTAAGATTGAGTCATTTAAGATTGATTGAATTTTCAGTCGACGGTCTGATAGCGATTCCCATCCAAGTTATTGCTCGAGCAACTGGTGTGGGAATATAAGACACTTTTGTAACAATAAGTTCGGCTGTGTTTCACTTATTTTTTCACTCTATCATTTCTTGAAATATACATAGGGGGCATAATAATCTTCTCCGTGTCATATTTAAATACGCTTGTTCTGAATTGCCTAGTAATGTGAGCCTGGCTTGTAGCCTCCAAATCACTCACCCATAGTTCTGCGTACGCAGACTAGCTGACAAGTTTCTCAACGTCGGAAGCAACCCAGGCTATGGGGAGAAATAAAACCTGTTTAAGACCCTTGACTCAGAATATTTTGACAATTGTTAATTTTGACTAGTTCAAAAGGCAACACTGTGTTTATATTTTGTTTTCATGGGTATAAAGTGTAGTCGATACTTGCCTATTTTATTTATAAATATATGTCTGTCTTTTAAGGTCAAGGTACTTATTATAAATGAAAATGAGATTTTTTTCGATACAATTACCAAAAAAAAGAGACAAAAGTCTGCTAAATGCTGAAAGGCCCTGTAAACTCTTTCCTCTGAAGATGATTGAAACATGCGTCTGGTGTTAACGATTTAGATACTCACTAATAAAGAAACTGCCTCTGATATCCGGGCTGCCATAAGCTTCTCAGTGACCGTTTAGTTATATGTTTTTCATGTTTGTCTTAAATTCAGAGCTCTTTCCATCACTCCGTTTATAGGGAAACAGCAAACAACGTGTAGAGATAATCGTCGAGTTTCTCTCGCTCTTCTCGAGCATTCATTTATGGGATACCTGGTAATATTTCACTGTCTTATTTGGTACCACTTATTTCTCTTGGTATTTTGCTAAATTTGAGGCTCTGGAAACTGGTAGAATTTCGCACTGCCATCTCTTTAGCAAGTGAAATTGAGCTCACATAAAATCAGTTGATGAATGAACTTAATAGTTCACAAGGCATTAAGCTTTCAAGTTAACTACTTTATGACTATCCTTTTCTGATGTAGCTGTGTCACCATATTAGGGTACGAGTAATTGCGGGTGGTTATGTTGAGCTTTGATGCTCCTCAGCCAGAGACGTGTATGCGTTACAACAGGTTCGCTGTAACCTGATGCATAGTGGCCGTATTACCTACAAATAATGACTTGATGCATCGAATTTCAGATGTAAGGAGTTGCTCAATTGGTGCTTTCAGGTATTTTCCTCACTGATTATCATTTGGGTGTCATTTATTATAGAAAGGCATTACTATATAATGAAAAAATATGATGATTTTGAAAGTTTTTTTATGTACAGTGAAGCCCCTCTTAACGAACACTCCTATCAAGCGATCACCCCTCAACAACGACCATTTGCGAAGGGAAGGCTCGAATAAACCGTTTTTACTAATTTTCCATCTTCATACAAGTCTTCTTTCACTCAATCTACTACATATTCTCTCTCTTTGTCCCTCACTTCAGCGAGATCCTTGTCTGCATTCTTTAATTAAATTGGAAAAGAAAACATAAGATCATTCGTTTAAACTATTTACAGACAGAAAAATGATTAAAACTGATATAATGAAAAATTTAAGAGCGTTAATAGGATTTCATCTCTTTTCAACATTTCATTTCATCTGAATATGTCTCCTAAGTGACGAAAATTTTCGTTTATTACAAAAATAAATGAAAATATACCTAGTTTATTTATTTAGTTGCCATGAATTTTCACGAATTTGAACCAGAAACGTCAGATTTCACTCGTTCATACAAACTGGCTTGCGTAGTAGCACTTCGAAATGTTGGATGAGTGTTTTTAATACTGGCGTGCTTGATGATCTGGGAAGGGCGCTCAGCGTCTTAATTCGTTCTGGATCTTTTTTCAAAGATTTCGTTATTCGTCTCACGTAAAACCCGGATGCTTTTGTTCCCGTGTCCATTTCCGAAACAGCTTGGGTGCGAGGGCTGGATGGCTGCTCGTGCTTGAACGGCCTTATAGGTGCTAATTCCCCGGATTGCTATCGCCGGCACCAATCTGTTCGGGTGTGGAGGCGTTCTCGGGGCCAAGCACATGCCCCTGGGGGACGCGGGCAGATTCCCCTCTGGGGTTTGTTTACGTCCTCCTACTTCCTGCTCCTCTTAACGCCCCTCCCCCGCACTGTAACGTCAAGTCGTGACTGCGCCCGTATCACCTCAAAAGCCTGAATCTCAATGAGCAACCGAATGCATTAATCTTTCCGAGTGCTTAGTTTGGTATACCTGTCCGTGATATTTTTTTTATTTTGCGATCCATCTCTTACGTGAAGTATAATGACCGTCGTAAGAGACTTTTAACAGAAATTTTCTCTTGCCAATACATCGCTCTCCAATCGTAGCCTCATCGCAGGGCCACCAGAAATCTCTATTTTGTGCCAAAAGTTTTCTTCGTGCAGGTATCTACTTTTTTCTGCTGCCATCGGAGTACATGTTACAATCGTCTTTGGTAATTGGTACTTTTATTGACTTACATGCGTCGGCAATTCTGTTGAAGAAAAGATCGCTTTTTAATTCACGCAATTGTGAGAAATTGTGAGCACGCGTCGAGTGCTCTAACCAATTAAATTCAAAATCGAGGGATCTGAGTTCAATTCCCAGTCCAGGCGTGTGATTTTTCCTCTGTAAATTTCTCACAATTGTGTGAGCACCAGCGGGTGACTTCGTTGAAGTTACTGCGCGGCTAGTTCCGTAGATATTTGAAAATCGATTTTTTAAATGTAAAAGCGAAGTTTCTCTGTCAGTCTGTCCTACGGCAAATTCCCTCTTCAGTATTTGATAACTACTTATAAATATATAGAACTACGTCTTGGTCAGTAGTGTAGTTAGCGCACGCTCTCGGATATTCCTTGGCATTTTGTACACAGTACCTGTGAGGCAAAAGAGGCCTTCAGCCAGGAGAAAAACTTGCTATGCAATAAAAGCCTGGATCTGGAGCTGAGAAAGAGACTAGCTAAATGTTATTCATGGAGCGTTTTCATGTATGGACGTGAAGCGTGGACATTAGGTAAGAGGGAAAGGAATAGAATAGAAGCTTATGAAATGTGGATGTGGAGAAGGATGGAAAAAGAAAGATGGGTAGATAAGATGAGAAATGAAGAGGTTTTGAGCAAAGTAAAAGAAGGAAGATCGCTCCTAAAGGAAATAAGGAAAAGGAAAGGAAACTGGTTGGGCCATGTGATGAGAGGGAAAAGTATAATAACTGTGGCACATGAGGGTTCAATTGAAGGAAAGAAAAAGAGAGGAAGGAGAAGAATTAAATTGGTGGATCAGGTGAAGAACATCAGCTATGATGAAACAAAGAAGGAAGCTCGGGACAGAAGCGGATGGAGACGACAGTGGTGTACGGGACCTGTCAGCAGACAGAACACCAGATGATGATGACCTGTGAGGACAACTCGCTCAAGCAAACCTTCGTGAGATTCACACTGTTAGAGGACGCATGGGTAGCTTACATGGTTTATAGCACTTGGCGCCAAATCAGAGGGTATAGGTTGGTTAGCAATTCCAGGCGAATGTTTTTTTACCCTGTATCAATTTCACACTAACGCATTCTTTTGGTCGTAAATCCACAAATTTCTCTTCATTACTCTCTTTTTGTTTGCTTTATTTCTTCTTTCTTTCGCAAGTTTCTCTATGTCCTGCATCGGATTCCTTCATATAACTTCCTTTTCCTTCTTACCACCATCAAAATATCCGTTGTTTTCCACATCTCCATCGTGTTTCGCCCTTCCTCTTCCATATACAAGTATCAAAAGCCTTCGTTCATCACCCGGTCATCTCCCTCTCTCTACCAGATTAGGTTCCGGAACCGTACGGCCGAGAGCCACGCCCCATGTCATCATGCATCACGCTCTAAATAATAAACCCCTCGCTTAAAAAAAAAAGACGTTACGGTCCCTCCCTCTTTTCACCCTTGTAGATAAACATCCGTGGAGCCGAGTTGAGCACGTTTACCCTTCCCACTTCTGCAGTAGGCATTAGAAAAGTGGCATTTTTTGTATATTAAATCAGACGCCAGCATACCATTTCTAGCTGTGGAAAATATAGGAATACTATGAACGCAAACGTTTTTTCAGAGGCCATTATACTTAATAATATAATGCCTTTATTCCATGTATCCTTGGTCCCTCTATATCCTTGATATATCTTTGGTCCTTCTAAGCCACATGGCTTGTCAGAAGGTTCCATAATACTCATACGAAGCGACATGTTACAAATACAGTATTTTTGAGGATGAATTGTTGTATTTAAGTTTATATATTTTTAATTGTAAGACAAAAATATCAATATAATGATATTGAAATAGTTACCAAACCTATAAAACGAAAATAGGGAGAATTATATCTTTGCCATAAGTATACCTAACAGATTATTATGAGAGATTTCAGATTCCTAATTTCGCTGATTAACCATTCTTTGACCTTTTCCTTAATTTCTGCCAAACCTTTTAGATTATGTACTTGCTTAGGCATACAATTAAATGTATTTGGTATAATATAGTTGGTCGACCTTTTGCCATACAAATTATAATGATCATACATTTCCAACATAGGAGTATTTTATTTTTGCATACAAAACGTATTGTTACAAGGAATTTTTGACTAAATATTTAAAAATATAGTACTATATAATGTAGGTACAGTAAAAAGGCCCGAAGGCAGTGACATGCAAATATAGAAATGAAATGAAACCTGTTCTAAAGTATACCCCAGATCTTTCTTCTCGTGGTGTAAATTATACATATTGCTTCCATTTTTGCTGTATATAAACACTTAGTATTTTCTAGATCTGTGGGTGTAGAACTTTGAAACGTGATTTTTCCCAATATTTTTATTTCCGTTTTAGCATTAATCGTCTTTAGTTTGTGTTGTTTAAGTCTAAGTTATTAAGTGTACTCCAGATATCTATTTCTTATCGTAGTTTATATCACGCATATTGCCTCCATTTTCGCTGGACATAAATATTTAGTATTTTTAAGTCATGCGGATGCAGAAATTAGAAACGTGATTTTTGCGAATTTTTCCCGGTATTTTAGCATTGACCATCTTTAGTCACTTATTTTAGTCTAAGTTACTGTAAATATATATTCAAACATTCGACCCTCTTGGTGTAAACGGGCATGTAAAAACATGGCGTCACAGCGCACGACGCCAGTACGTTTCATTCGTGTGTGTTCGAACGATCTCGTCCGCGTGGCGCTGAGATCGCTTTGGAAGTTTTCGAGTCGAGTGACCTTTCTCCTTCGTCCGGAGGTCAATGGTGGTTCGTTTTGGCTATTTTTTTAAATTAAATGAAAGCATTTTTACGAGGTCCTTTCTCTTCGCCCGTTCTGTCGCCGGGGTTGGTGTGGCTTGGAAGGGTCAAGTGGGCGCTGGCGAACGCTGGTGTGAGTGATGGAGGAAGCGGTAAGGGGGCGGGAGAGGATAAATGCTCTTTGTGGGCTCCGTCGGGCCTTTTGTCCGTAGGTGTCCAACAATTCGCATCTCACGCCTCGCGGATAGGCTCACCCAATGTGTGCTGCGGATGAAAAGAGTCTTGCATCATCCACTTTTGCAAAAAAAATACGATCGCGTCTGATTGGTCGGTCATCAGCCCCTCGACGCAGGCGTTTGAATGGGTGGTGAGAGCACCGTTGGCTCAGATTTGTGGTCAGGCACAATATTATTGCAATTATCACTTCATCATTATGATTACCAATCGATCTCAGATCGAACTGGACTCGGATCGATCTGAAAATTCCAAGCGAGCCGACTCAGATCGCCTGGCATACCAACGCGGACTGAAAATATCGATGGTGAACAATCGAATTTATCAGCTGAAGCACGATTGACCCATTGTGTAACAGGGTGGCGATTGTCAGGGAAAACCTGGAATTGTCAGGGAATTTTGAATTTCTGCAAAAGTCAGGGAATTCTCGTAATAGTCAGGGAGAAACTGGAATAGGAATCCTCGTTATTTTTCTACCATTGCGTTTATCAACCAGTCTTTCCCGGTCTTTATTTCACCAACTAAAACTAACGTGCGTCGCTGACGTGCATGGAATAAGCACCATAAATACGTGGAGTATTCAGTTGTGATTCTTAGTTATTTAGTTGTAAATCTGACGTACAATGCATCTCTTTTGTATATCCTCATTGCGATATTTGCCTAGTTGTGTTAAAATCATGATCAAATTGCACATGATTGCGCTCATTACAAGGAATCCGAGGCTATATTGTTCGGAAAATTTTACCTCGCGTTTTTTGTTTTAAACTTCCGAAACTCAGGTCCATAAGTAGCTGAAGCACAATAGTAAACACTTGCTTGTAGTTCTAAAAATACGTGACGATGATTAGAAAATTTAAAGCTGCCGCAGAAAATTTAATTCGGCCGAAAAAAATATTCCAATAATAGGTGACCTTTCGGCGATCGGTCAGGGAAAAGTCAGGGAAAGATCAGGGAATTTGAAAATTTGATAACAGTAGCCACCCTGTGTAAACATGTGCAGAGTTTTTCAGTCGTATTCAGTTGGAATTAAATTGCGAATTAGAGATAGAATTGCGATGCGCTACGATATCATTAATGTCAGTTCACTAGCCATGACCGCACTCTTGTTATCGCTGGTTGCAACACACGCCTTGAATAATAACATTTATATTTTGTTTCCGTATGGCGCCCGAAATAATAACGTGGAGTTACATAAATTTCACTTGCTAAAATCCGCAGGTGTTGTTGATATTGAATTAGGGGAAGTGTGTGTTGAGTGAGGAGAGCAGTGATTCATTGAGTATAGCGTCACTTTTAAACTTACTGAGACGTTATTGAGAAAAGAAATCTACCGTGGGTGTTCACTTGACAGAAGAGTGACATCATTTCTCTTGCGTCGCGCATCCAGATTGCAATATCTTTGGGAAATCATTTTCCGAGTGACTGCATTGCGTATCGCATTGGATCCCCGTAATAAAATATTGATAGCGTATTGTGTGCACTCTGTTCACAGAGCGCGCCCTTTTTAGGGTAACCGCTACACCGCTCCGCACTTTCACGATTAATAAAAGTGAAGGCAAGTTGTGGGCGTACGAAATTTATTTTTCGTGTTTCGCAAGATCAATCCATCGCCTGCGTTTTCACTTCGACGAAATGTCTGATTAGCCTCGTCTTTATTTATGGCCACGCCAAAAAGTATGATTCAATCATCCTAAAAAGGTCTTGTTATTCCGAGACAATAAATTACCCATTGGCTGTAGTACTCGCCATGTTTGAGTTCCGTGAGTACCAGTCTACTTGTAATTAGTTTCGCCCTCTCGATCATGTAAATTTTTCCATGAGGCTGTCCTAGGTAGCTAGTCTGAGTGAAGTTCATTCATTTAAGTATACTGCCGTTTACAAGTAAGTTTTATCGATAATCGGACAAAGTTTTTTAGATTTTTACACTTGCAGGGTCCTAACTACCTCGAGCATGTCTTTCTTCTTCTCTGTATTCGATCTAGCCTTCATCTGTTTGTTCATAAAATCTATTTTCAAAATTTGGAGGCTACACGCTGGTCTTAGCTTGCTTGAGAAATTCAGAACTGGTGTGTTTCAGAGCGACACAGAGAATATTATCATGACGCCTCACTAAATCTCTAGGTCTGACAAAAGTGATGAAATAGGAGAGACACATTTCCGAGTAGATAGGTGCAAACACTTATTTTTTTCCGCGCACAATAAGTGACCACAATAAAAACAGAGTTCTACTAAATACACTCCCTTAATACTCGTCATAATTTCACCTCCTAAAACCATATCCCGTACACCTTTACACGGCTGGTGTTCTAACACCTCCTACCACACGCCCATACGGCGAATCGTAGGGTGGTATGCAGCTGTATTCTCTGATCTCATCCCGGAGATTTCTTTTATCATATACCTTTTGTAACACTTCCTTGCATGTCTTCTTTGTCATCCACCGAACCTTCTGCACACCCACTTAAAAAACATCCCATAAATTTGGCCTCGTAATGATGAAAATAATATCATATTTCGAATGACTTTGGGAGACTCCAAAACATACCGATCGAGGGTAAGAATTCCAGGTAAAATTAATTATACCAGCTTACGAATTGCCAAATCCTCTCGAATATTCGTTGACCTTATTGCTGGTCTATTTCTTCTCATGCTCGATGTCGACTGGTAGATAGGAAGAATTCCTCGTCCGCAATGAAATCTTTAAGCTTGTAAGTTGACTGCGAGAGAATCTCTTTATAATTTTAAAATTTGGAAATCCTATTTTGAAGCGCTGTAAATTTACATGGAAACCTGGCTCCACCACTAGCATTTCTGTCATTCTCACGAAATAGTTCTGTCCTGAAAGAGTAGTCAGCGTTGGTTTTAAGGTAGTTTGAGCGAAATATCATTTTAATTAGAAACCAATGAATTTGGTCTCGTTTTAAAGAGAAAAATATCACCCTTCCATTGGCACCAAATATTTGATCCCTTACCACATAACTTTCCGAGATATTTTCCTGAAAATACCAGCCCTTTTATTTGGGAAATGGTACGTATATGCCCTCCAGAGAGACCTTATATTAAAAATGAGGCATTCCCTACACTTAGATCTCGTCAAAAAATCAACAGTGTGTAGTTTTTATGATTTCTCAACTATCGTTGATAATTATCATACCGTCACCGCAGTAAATTCTTCGGGGTCACAATAAACCTTCCGTTTTGAGGGAGTTTCAAACGCACCGTGCGAAAAAAGTGAGTCAAGTGAAAGACTTATTTAGATATTTTCATTTAATTACTTACAATTTCTGTCATATAAAACTATATTATTGCTCCACTAATAATGCAGTATTTTATTGATATGTCCTACAGCTGGCGAAATTAAAACGTATAATTCGAATATGGCCTCTATTATGACAAGGGTACTACTCGCTCGGGCTACCTTAATGCCTGTAAAACCATATGGTATACCTACTTAAAGTAAGGTTGTAAGCCTTGGACAAGGCAAGGGTATACCTTGCCTAAGGTATGCCTTTGCCCTGTCCATGTCATTCTTGTTCAGCATGATGGCAAACATTGCGCCACTTCACGTGTCGAGGAAAATCGATGGGTGACGTTGATTTTCTGGAAATTTAGTCGCGGGAAGCTTTAATCCGATCGGATGCACTTCCGTCGATATGATCTATTTTTCTACAAAGCGAACAGAAGTGGCGCCAAGACTCGCCAGCAAACAACACTGGACACCATTTGCGGTCGTCCGTGGTCACGCAAGCTGTTTAATATTCCAGTTCATTCTGTGACTCTACTTATTCCAACTCTGTTAAGTGACGTCGCCACGCCCAGGAAGACTAATTAAACAGATCAATATCCCGGAAGTCATTAGTGGGCTTGGATGTTGACGAGTGAAAGTATGGAGTGCCAGGTTGGTTGTATTGACTAGATTACTGGCTTTCCATCCTGAGGGTTCGTATTCGAATCCCGACGGCGTCGAATGTTCTTCGGTCGGATTCCGATCTCTTTTAACGCTGTATGTGGAGGGAAAGGGAACATAAAGCATTACTCCGCCCGTTCCGTCTCATCATTTAATTCATATCTCGTACTTGGTGTCTGCAGTAAGTCCACGGTATGCGTCGTTCCGATCGTCTATTCCTTTCCCCTCATTCCCACTCCCCACTTTTATAAACATGTGCCCTCGTGACTGCGAGAGTGAGAACAGGAGAAAAAGATTCCCTCATTAATTCTAGCCGTTACACCGCCAAAAATTACACCCAAATTACACCGCTACCACTCGGTAAAATGCGAAAGCTACGGACAAATAGGAATATATACGGAGCTGGACGTAGATAGCCTCAGCCGGCTGTGGCTTACGGTCAAGCACACTGAACTTATAGGTTTAATATTTTTTAGCATATGATAGCAGAACGAAAATTGCAATTATCCACAGGATATTTTAATGAGTACAAAGAGTTTCAGCTCACAGAGCCGTCATCAGGTACAAGACTTGTACCTGATGCTTGTCTACATCAGGTAAACGACTTGTACCTAATATTGACAATACTTTTACAGCAAGCCCTCGGTATGTGTCGTTTCGATTCTTTACGTCTGGTTCTATGTGACGACCATGCTGACAAGTGTCGTCGGAAAATTTTTCCTATGCTAATATAATAGAGCATATGTATATATGCTTGCGTTATTTGATAAGTGAGACATAATCATCCTATCTGAAATAGGTAATTCATCCTGGATGAAGGCAGAAAACGAATTTTGAAATATACGCCTTCATTTATCTTGGGATTAAAGTGGTCACGAATATTTGGACCCGTTTTACGTTGTTTCGACTTAAGTCCCTCTTCTTCGACAGGCATACCCGACGTTAATCGAGGACTTGCTGTATTTGAATCAGGTTGGGGGTTTTGGGGTTGGTGTGGTGGCTAGAGTACTGGCTAACCAAACGGGCCGCTAGGGTCCAAATCACTGCAGAGGAGGATATTTTTCAGAGGAAACCTGATCATTACTTGAGCGTCTTGTGGAGGGCACTTCAAGTACAGTACTCCGTCTGTCGGATGAGACGTTAACACTAGAACCGCTGGGCTTCTCCAACCCCATTTTTCCCGAAGTATTGCCATGAGTAATGGTGGAAAAGGAAGTGCTGCATTGAGTGCCACGCTGTCGGTGTCTGTTTTCAAAGATTAGAACGCTCTCCGACCACACTCATCGCTGGGTTCCAATATTCAATACTTGAATTTTCAATGTTAGTAATCCAATATTCAACATTCGAATTGCAAAATTGGTTCTTAAATATACAATATTCCAATTACAAATATTGGTTTTTCCGACCACCAATATCCAATACAGGATTGATCCAAAATTGTGATTTTGTAATCCCAATATTAAAAAAATAGTGCTATTGGAACCGATATATTGGAAATCCGCCCAGCTCTAGGCGTACTCTACGGGAGAATTTTGCTCAAAAAAACAGCGGCAGGGATTAAAAAATATATATATATATATTTGTCGGAACGAGTAACTCCGCGAGTCACGTGACCCGCGCGTTGCATCGTCATCGGCTACTCTTGCTTGTGTGCGTGCCCACATAAGTGTGGGCGAGTATAAAGGAATTTATTAATACGGCCTTGGGTCCCACTTGCCCGCGCGCGCGCCAGCCATCTCTGAAGGCGAAACGGTTTTTCAAAGGCCCCCCCCCCTCCCAAACTCATAAATTCGTTCTTCGCTTTGATTCTAATGTCGCTTCCCTCCATGAGAGGCCACCTCCATCGTCTATCGCTGGCGAATCAAGAAGTGAACATACTACGAAGCTTTTCCTTGAGTAACCGGAAAATGTTTTGCCTAAATCAAAGTAAATATAATTATACACAATTCACCTTTTTCAAAATATTTGTTCAAGTACAAAATACCAACAGAAATGCATCTCTGCGCCGAGGCACAGCCGGTTTACATATTTTCACAAAAACTATTTAAAATAGTGGTTGTCTGCCCCTACACGTATCGTACATATTGTTCAAAGGTGATTTCGTGCTAACTTCATAGCCTCCATCGCGATAATGCAAGTGACTTTGGGGGGTAAATGATTCATTCTCAAACATTGGTCCAGAGGAACTTGGTTAGTGGCGAATAGATGATGAGATAAAGATACGTGCGAATGCAAGAAGGAGAGTGGTAGGCACCATGTAGAGCATATCAAGGAAAGAGTGCGTCTAAGGAAGCGACAATTGCCGTGTACAGAAGTGTACTTCTCCCCTTTTTGTTGTATGGTAGTGAAACATGGGTATGTCAGGATGGACATAAGAGTAGACCAAAAGCTGAGGGTATGAGTTATCTGAGGAGTGTTTGCGGCAAAAGTAGGATGGATAGGGCCAGGAATGAGTGGGTAATAAATGAATGTGGTTTAGATTCTCCAGTTATGGACATATGAAAGAAGTGTGCTTCGTTGGTTTGGCCATGTTGAGAGAATGGATGAGAGTCGAATAACGAAACAGATATAGGAGAGTAGAATGAATGGTGTGAGAGGTAGAGGTGGGCCGAGAAGGTTGTGGTTGAATTTGGTTGAGGAAATTCTTAGGAGGAGGAATATAAGGAGTCTTAAAAACAGGAGGGCGTGCATGAAGCAGTGTATGGGAGTAAATGAGGCAAAAGAGGTTTGCAAGGATAGGTCAAATTGGAGGAAATTATTGAAGCAGAGTTAAGTGTACAATTATCGAGTGAAACATTTTGACTGTGCCTACCCTGGAAGGGAAGGGCGTGATGGGTATGTATGTACGTATAAAAGTACTCACCACTCAATCAATTTTCATCGGATTATTTTACTACTCGATGTTTTCGATGTATCGGCCAAAATACTTCGAGTAGTCTGATACATCAATATCGATGTAGCATCCCTAATATCCAGCCAGATTGGCATCGCAGATGTCACGCGTTCGAATATTGATCAGGCTTCTCGTCCTGTCCGTTCTGTATGTATTTATAACTTATGCAGTGGGAGCTCATGAACGTGGTCTATCGCAAGGATGTTGACTTTTATGAATGTCTCAACTGTAGCATTCGAAGATATCTGAATGCCTTGTTTATTTTCTGTTTCAAATTCATATTGCTGTATTCATTTAAAAGAAATGGGATTTCCATGGGGAAAATTTGATCCATTCAGGTTAATCTGAATGATAAATCGCTAAAAACGCACTAAAAGAGATACGCTTTTGCGTCACATGATAAAAGGCCCTTTCCCCTCTCCTGATGGGTCTTGGTTGAAAGAATTACAACCAACTGCTTCTTCGAAATTTTAATCACCTGCTACTTCTTCCGTTTTAACATTCAACAAGGAATATATCTTTGCCTCAGCGCGATGAGTTTTATGTGTTGGTTATTCAAACGTGAATGCCCATCTATAAGGCGTTCCACATTTTGTAGAGAGAATGGGCTCTAATGGAGATTAATTTCCTTCGTGAAACTCCAAGAGTCCTGAGGTGTGATGTGGCCATAAGCGGCAGGAATATTAACTTTCTACTTTGCAGCATTCTATTTGCACATATTCAATGCTTCCATTATGCAGTAATATTCCCTTACTTTAATTTATCGCGGATATGTATATAGTTCCATATGTGGTCTAGAGGTAAACTCTTGGAGAGTCAAGTTTTGAAACAGCTTTCTTCTTTTGGCCGCTTTACCATCCATCCATCAAGCCATCTTTATCTGAAAAAGATCACTTTAAATAATCAGTATAAAATATACATGATTCGACATGAGAAGGGAATGTTTCTACTAGAATAGAACACCCTCTAGACTCCGTAAAAAAAACCACCTAGAAAACCTGGTAGCCTATGTATTAAAACCTTGTAGAGCTCCTTGTAGACGCCCCATGAAAACCTTGTAAAACATCTTTTAGGCTATTAATGTACTTGAGGAGATTAACTTACTTGAAGTTTCTTAAACCGTTTTAAATTAAACCCAAATGTGAAGAGACGAGTCGGTTTAAAGACTTTGTTCCAACACCTCCCGCGATATTGCTCAGACCTTTTAGTTCCTTCAATTGAAAAAACCAAGTGTTTTTTCGCCATCACAAACTAGAGTACCTTTTATAGATCGAGTGGCAAAGCATGTGCTGATCCGCGTTTTCTCTATCCTCCTCTCATTAACTTCGTGCCCTTTAACAATCCATCTGGACGCGAATGGGAGGGAAATAGAAATTAAAACATTGGATTTCATCCAAGGTTATGTTGCTCTTTTCGCATTGCAGTCTGTTTCACGCCAATATATATTTAGCGCCCGTGATCTCATAATGTTTTCCCGTTCGCCGTGGCTCTACTCCCGCCTCCGCACTCTGGTCTATACATCCACCGCCACTCCCAACTCGACCCGTCCATCCGACGCCCACACAGAAACGTCCATCGCCCCCCTTAGGCCCTTCCCCCCTCCCCCCCGGCCTCGCCTCGGCCCCCACCCCTTTCACTCGCCCCCGCCTCCCCTCATCCCGCTCAGCCACCCAAGTCTCCTATCCACGGCTCCCAATAGAAAATGCGTCGTGTTGAAGTGAACGAATCACTCGAATGCCACTCTCGAGACCCAAAGAACTGATTATGATAGTACACCAAGGGATTGGTAAAATAATAATGATAATAATAGTTTACTTCCGAATAAAATATGCGTCGTATTGAAGTGAACGACTCACTCAAATGAGCTACATAACTAGCCACTCTTGAGACCCAAAGAACTGATTATAATAGTCCCGATAATTATCCCGATTTCATCCTCTCAGTTCTTACTGTTAAATAATGAAGGTCATTTTTTTTCTTCTGTCATAGTCATTTATATTAAAGTTAAGGTGAATTATAATTGTCATTTTAGCTGTGGGCAGCGATTGTTCCGGGTTTCCATCCGCGTGTATCCATTATTTCGAAATAATGGATACACGCGGATGGAAACCCGGAACAATCGCTGCCCACAGTCAGAATCTCCGCGGAAGCCTACTGGGAAATTGTCATTTTATACTTATATTACTCCCCAGGGTCTTCTTCTTCAAAGTCTTCTTCAAAGTAATGACCACCTATCGTTTCAGAGTAATGCCCTTATAAAATCTTCGTGCCGTGTTTTCCCATATTGGCCGTCAAAAATTCCTGTTCATTCTCCATCCCTCAGGCATGACAAACAAACTCCGCTAACACACAACTCGTCGTGACAATAAATCTTATTAATGAAAGGGGGGAGAGGGAAAATTTTTGCTATAATTAAGTTGAAAAAAGTAGCGACTCAACAATGCTTGTTGCCATTTAATGCGCCAATTATTTCTTCAATTGTTCTCTGTTACAAATCTGTTTTTCTCTGGAAATTTAGGGCATAGTACTATAAGCCAATACAGCATTACCCACCTGTCTTTGAAAATCTTTTAAAGATATATTCCTTTACTTGAATTTGGGAGTAATAAATCGGTATTTTATTGCAAAAAGATGATGCGATAAGTAATTCTGCAATTCCAATACCATGTTTTCAGTATGAGTCCTCTAGAAAACTTTTAAGTATTCGAAAACATCTCAGAAATTTTTAAATTACTTGCCTGCCAGCATAAATGCGGGGCTTAATATATTTATAGGGGAATTTTTATTCTATACATCTTTGGAGAATAGCTGCAGTAATAGCGAGATCATTCGCGCGTGACACAAATGACTCATGTGTAATTGCATAAGCCATCGTCTGACGCAACGGTCACGAGGTTGCTACTCGACCCACGAGACTCGTGACCTAAGCTGAATCCACGTGGTCTTCATTTCGTGTGCTGACTAGCTGACAAATTGGTCTTCTCTGCAGGAGCTACGCAGATCTCTTGCGTCAGACGCCTTCCCTCCAATGGGAAACCCGGAATACCGTATCGGACATGTTCCAGACGGCGTCGGGCATCCACCCGGCGTGCCCAAACGCTTTCGGAATTCCTTCTACCATTTCCGTGATTGTTTTTATGCGCGTCAGGCATGTTTTGTTGTTTTCTACGCAACAGATTGGAGAGGAGGAGTTAAATCGGAGGAATACGTTTGTGAAAAAACTGAATTTCTTGTATGCGATATTACCCATATTTGGGCCAACGTATGTGCTTAGGAATAATCACTTGATCTTGCATGCGTGCGTTGTTGACGAACGCAACTGTCGCTAAGAGTAAAAGTAAAATTATAAAAGAGAGCGACTGTCTAGAGAGAAGAATTATAAACCAATTATAACTTTTAAAATACAACTAAACATAAAAGTTAATTTAGAGTATGAATGCAGTGCCCATATGAGAGGTTTTTTGAGAGTAGACATAGGAGAGTATACTTATTGTAAATAAGCATTGAATTTATTGATTACACACCGAAGCAATCAATCATGGAGCCCTTGGTACTCTGGGTCCTTCAAATACAGATATTATTTCTGCGTTCTATCATGGGCCTGCAGGAAAATGTGATATTTAAATGCTGGAGGTGTGAACGTCCTTTAAAAAACAAATCTCTGGTTGTCAAGGGAATGTGCGATTGTTGATTTCAGAGAAAAATGTGAGATTTTTCAACTAAAAACATGATTTTCAGATAAATACGAAGCGTAAAAGAAAATCTATTGAAATAATTAGAAACTTAATTAATTCAGCCATCCGATAAAAAAATCCCAGCCCTCTATATTGAGAGAAAGCACTTTTAAAAAGCAAATAGACCATTGCACCGAACCCTATTTAGTATGGACCATCTGAGACCTTTGGGGGCTCTGAGGGCTTTATAATATAGCCTATATTACAACCAAATGTATTTTCTATGTACATGCTGAATTTCACCTTAATCGGTCCTGTAGTTTTTGCGTGATGGAGCAACAGACAGACACACAGATTTACCACCTTAACATATTTATATATTAGTAAGGATATTAATCCGTATCCCAGAAGACTGCAAACAAATGTGCTTTGATTATCGAAGCAGAGTCGTAAAATTAAGGTGCGTAGACGTCAATGGAAATGTTTCGGTCGTGGTAAACAGACAGACCCCATAAATACTGCAAATGCGGTTAGACGCTTGGAAAATGTGGAAGAAAATGCCAGAGGATATGCCATATTTTTTATTTCCGTTTTTTTTTGCTTGTCGTCCTACTCGTCAATGTTTTTCGTGACTACCCCCTCGTGCTCCCAACGATCCTTGGGGAAATTCGTGCAGTGAGCGCTCTCGAAATCTATTCCGCTGAAATTTTTTCAATGTTTTTTGCCCTTTTCACCTTGCTCTTTGAGCGACTACAGTCTAAAAGAGGAGAATATCAATGCGGAACCCGATCTTCAGCGCGTGTAGTTTGACAGGTGTCGTACGTCATTCAGTGTTCTCGAACAGTGCCTTCCCCAACTCGGAGCGCAAATATGAAATATCGGCGCACAGTTGTTCCTCGGGAACAACTTGTGTGCCGAATGCAACGTGCCGTCGCATGCACGCCGCTGCCAATAATGGTTTGTCTCCCTTGGAGTTATAAGAACGGGAAATGCTTCCCCAATCACGTGGGTAACGGTACACCTCTGCTCCGGATCGTATTTTATATCTGTGCAACGCAAATGCGCGTGAATGCATTTGGCTTACCACCAGTTTTAGAAAGCTAACCGTGCTCCAAGGTAACTCCATTTTACCCTTCTCTCGCGCGTGGAAATGTCAATATTTCTTGTAACTTTCGACCTTTACCCCGGCGTAACTTCTGCCAAGCATACCAGATCAGGCTCGCCGGATGCCAAAAAAAAATGACTTGCATATGCGGTAGAGCGTGAATAAAACTGATATAGGAATGACATGAACCCAACTTAACAGGAATGTGGCCCTAATATTTTGATTTTTTTGGATGCTGCACGTTGTTGCCAATGTAGCTGCTATTCTGCGATTTTTAGGTCTTATGGGTGAAGCTATTAAACCCCAGATTGACCTCGTTTCGTTCTATCAGCCGCCCCTCTATTCTAAGGAAGGAAAAAAACTGTTACAATGCTAAACCTTGTATTATATAAACAACTTCGTTTCTCTTCAAATAACCTCCTGCGATATGTTAATGTGTGTTATAAGTTATGACTAGAGGCACCTGCTTTTTGCTAAATTTTACTAACTCGGCTCAAAACGCGAAACCATTTACCTTTAAGCAAAATCGCGAAATAATCTACCAAATTGTGTGGGACCACATCATTTGAAATTCTGACAGGAGAACAGCTCTGACTTCCAGTTATATGGAAGTCGTGGTATTACTGTCTTTCTCTGACTGATTTGTATATTATATACATAGGCTAGGCCCTACTTATTAAAGTGACTGGAAAAATAATTTAGAAACATTTTAGCTTTGATGTACGCATTTTCATGAGATGTATACTTTTCGTTTATCTTTTTCTTATAAAAAATAAAAGAACATGTTTCACGGCAAATATGCTATCAATAATCTTTTTTGCTTTAGCTTTTATTGCTGAAAAGTGGAAACAAAATTTTGCGAAACTATTGACGGAATGAAATGAAAATGGCATAAAATATACCGAATTAACTTTTTTTAATGACAAAATCAAAAAACCATTTTCACAACGAACAGGTGCCTCTAGTTATGACTCTTCTCTCGTCTTTGTATGATGATTTTTCCTGACTTAATTTTGGAATAGAAACATAGCCTTCAAGCGATATTAATGAACTCTTCATGCATTTACCAAGGAAGTTGACACGCATGACATGGTATCGAACTCAAGAATTAACGTGTATATATGGTATGCTGATTAATCGCTGTGGAGTTGCGAAATTTAAGTACAAAATTTAAAAGTAGTCCAAATTCTTGTTGTTGAAAAAATTCACCGTAGCAGAATAACCTTACAATACAAAATTTATACATTGATACTTTTCCTTTAATATTGCGTGGGTCGCGACTTCTTGAATATTGGCATTTTATTCAACAATCGAGGAAATAAGGGGGTTTACACATGAAAGTGGCACTTCGACGCGTAAGCATGCATTTCCATGGCAGTAGGGGACGATAGTGGCGGTAATCGACCGCGGTTGCGACATGAAAGGAAAATAGATTGGTTTCTATTTTTCCTGCAGGTAGCATATCGATTCTACAACATAATCTCATCACATCCGGTGGAATCTTGGTCACTTGATAATACTTGGAGATTTTAAATATAATCAAGAAATAACTTAGTAGGAAGACGACTCATTGTTGCTTGTGTTAATATTTAGTTGTAGTTAAAATGTTTTCAATGCTTAAGAAACCCTACGTTCAGCTTTATGACTTATATCTTATTAGAAAATAATTATTATTGTCACAGTGGACGCACTAGATTCGACGTAATAATGCATAATTATTGTAATGCGTACAAATATATTAAACCCACGAATGTCTATAGGACTCTAACAGCGATATAAGAACGCCATCATTGCCAAACTTGGGCGATTTCCGTAATTACCATATTCATTGTTAACGTCCGTCATCCATTTGTATGGAAAAAGTCGGAAGTTATATGAAAGTAGAACGATTCCTTGCGAGTGGCGATACGATTCGAGAAATCGGTTCACTCACTACTGCCATAGAAGTAACTTACATGCGTAAACCCGCCTGTAAATGTATGATAAAATAATTTATTTTTGGATGAAAAATAAAAGGAAATTTATCAAAGAATGAACTAACAGTAGACCTGATTTCTTGCCCTGTATTCCAATTGGATACTGTGCTTGTCTGCATGAGTCACGCGAAGACTGGCCATGTCCCACGATAAATAGCGTTCATGACGCACTCTAGTCATGGAACGTCTTTGCAAGATTGCCATTAGCTGAAATGACCGTGGCGCCATATTTAATACGGCTGGCGGAGCAAGTTAAAGAGCCGATGAGTCAACTCCCAGCACGGAATCTCGTGGCTCATTCCGCCATTATTTGTCCACGGTTTATTGATCCGTGATGCATTATTCTTCCACCGGCCGTCATGTGATGCTCAATGACGCCGCCTACGCAGAGATAGCGGCATTTGCTCTCCGTCGTGATTAATGGCCGAGTTTCCTTAATTTCCTCCAGTCCCCCCAAAAACATCGGCGCAGCGGGAGGACGCGACGGAGTGCGATGCGTAATTGCTGGCGGGAAAAGGAGTTTGCCGGTCCAACCACCGGAGGGCGCCTCGATCGTCGCGAGGGTCGATCTGACGGAGACCGAAATGATCACTCGCAGTCCATGATTCAAAACCGCGGGTATAATTTGCTTTCCTCACGCGCCTAATGCATTTTAATGAAGGTATTCCATCGACAATTATTCACGGTTTCTCCGCCTCTGCCCTCTGTCGGCGTTCCCACAGAGTTAGACGTGCTGCGAGGATCGTTGTGGTCTTGTCTGACTGTGATGCATCAACTTCCCCCGCGCTTCGCTAAACTATTTGTGCCTATTTTTGCTGTTCCGTTTAATATATATAGTGTGTTAGTCATGAGATATTCATGGATAGATATTATTCATAACAGTTCATTCCTTTTTCATTGGTTGTTCAATCGTAAGATTGATTGAATGCATCCCTCCACCCTTTCCTATCTAATCACTTGCCTCCTGGTATCTCTTCCTATGTACTTTCACTTTATCTGTTCCATGCACTTATTCCTGAGTCTTCCTCTGGGGACTTTTCCCTCTTTTTTCACTTCAATTATGTTCGTCACAGACCCATTGTATCCCAGGGTGTGTCCAAACCATCTCGTTTTTCTTTTCTGTGTGGTGTTCCATATGGTCCTTTCCACTTCTACTCTCCTATACACTTCATCATTTCTAATTTTGTCCGTCCGTTTTATCTTCATCATCCTCCTTCAGCACCACGTTTTGAAGGCTATTAGTCTTTTATGGTCAGCTTTTCCAATGGTCCATGCTTCTGATCCATAGAGTGCCACGCTCCACACGAATGTTTTCTCATACTGTTTCCTGGTTTGTAGTCCAATCTTCTTTGAGTGCAGCAGTTGTCGTTTTCCATGAACGCCTTCTTAGCTTGGGCTATTCTCCGCTTGATGTCTATTGTACTTATTCCGTCCCACGTGATGGTACTTCCGAGGTAGGTGAAGGAATCCACTAGCTCTAATTTCTCTCCAATCACGGTGACTTCTAAACTCAGCTTCTCTCTTCCGCTAACTAGGATTTTAGTCTTCGTCGTATTTATTTTCATGCTGTTCTAACAGTTATAACTACAGGATAAATCTAATTGCAATGTCTTAGCTTTGGATATCATCGGAGTAATTCCCGTATAGTGGCCTCCATCATATAATATGTGTTATGTTTATCAAAATGCGTATTGACTCCCAGTAGATAATTCAAACTGCGCATTCCTGTTAAAAATTATTATAATGTTGCTTTTCCGTGAATTAAAATATTATACTGTGCGTGTATCGTCAAAATGCAACCTCAAACAAATAATTCCAGACAGTCCGCTGTTAAGGGAAGAGCCTTAACACTCTTCAGGATGTTGAATGTATTTCGCGTTCAAAGCACTCAGTGCATTGCTATACAGTTAATGGAAAATACGTAAGCATCATTACTCTAAATATCTCATCTTTACCTGAGGTGAAGGAAAAACGATTATTTTAAGTAGCTTTTATGATAGATATGAAAATCTTACATTCATGAAAATTTAATTGAAAATATTTGGATTCTTAAATGGTATTTTTAAATCAAAAAGCTTTCGCAAATTTTTTCTTCATTTATGACTTTTTGATAAGGAAAATAATGATTCTTAAATTTATTCCGAGAACTTAATATGAGTTTTAAAATTTCACCTACGTTTTTAGTTCAAATTTCACATTCAGTAGAGAGTAATTGTCTTAGGTAAGCAATTGTGCGAGATTTAAAATATTTTTAACTCTCTAGAGGGATCACATTAGTTTTATTAGTTCGAATTGTGACAATTCACGCTTCCAGTGAAATAATTTTAAACATTGAAAGTTTTCTATTTCATGTGGTCCGTCTATGACAGTCTTATCCAAAAGTATTTTTTCCTTAACAATTATATTTTTCTCGGAGGAAGTGTATCACCTCTCGCATTGGCTCCATAAGCCGAAGGTTAGCGGTTCGACTCCCAGTCCACATGAATTATTGATGGCAAGTTTCCAGGCAACCATTCATTTTACGCCTGCACTTTTCTTCGCGGGATACATCATCTCGCTACCGTTGCCTCGCTATCCTGTGTGATATCTTCTTCTCCTAGGAGATAAGGGGACGTGTGTGTCGTGAATATTTTGGCTTCTTCCAAGACCTCTATCTCTTTTCTTTCCTAGGGATTTCACCATAAACTTCTTATTTTTCTACTCCGAAGTATTTTCATCGGCGCATCGTAGTATCTGAGGAATTCCGTCTGCATCTCGCGGTCGGGCCCGCGTGAGATCAAGGTGAATATTTCTCGATGATTGATGCTGATTTATTCTGGGAATAGGACTTGACATGTTTTTTTTTAATGTAAGAGTATCCCCGGTGTTTAAGGGAAGCGTGCTTTGCGGAATTTATGGCGACTGTTTTCTTAGACGTTGACTCGATGAAAAATGTTGATCGCCTGTGAAAAATCCAATTTTTTGTGGTTTTCCATCATCATGGGTTTATAGACAATTCAATGGGAGTTTCTTGGAAGGTTCATTCATTCCTCCCTAAGATCGGTTGACTGCAGCCCTCCACTCTTCCCTATCTAATGCTAGTTCCCTTACCTTCTGCTATCTTTTTCTATGTACTTTCGTCTATATTTGGTTCATGAATATATTCCTGGGTCTTCCTCTGGGGACATTTCCCTCTATTTTACGTTCAAAAATGTTCTTCACGGACCCATTGTGTCTCAGGGTGTGTCCAATCCATCTGGTTCTTCTCTTCTATATAGTGTTCCAAATGGTTCTTTCCTCTTTTACTCTTATGTACACTTCATTATTTCTTAGTCTGCCCGTCCATTTTTTCTTCATGGAAGGTAATTTTTCTAATTTCTACAGTGATTTCTTCCAATTTTAAACTCCTCATCGCTTGTCTGGTTTTCCACATGTTGAATTCCTTTGAAATAGTATTAGTAAGAAATATCACCTTTCATCACACCCAAATTTTTTATTCATCTGTTCCTCCCGTTCTCTATGAAATATTCTTGTGTCTACACTGTGACCTGGAAACCACCTAAAAGGTGTGTGGCATAAGTTTATTTTTTCACCGACTATCGTACAATATTGTGCAAATATTTTGGAAAACTATGTGTATCGACGTAATTTTGAAAGCTGCTTAAATGCAATGATGGTATGGAAATGCGACGAAATTCTTTGTATAGCTACTGTATTTTCCTGAGATTCCTAGTTGATACTATGTTTCTATTTGAAAATAATTGTGTCTGCAGAGCATGTTTTACTCCTCGGCTGCTAAAAAATGCTGGCGGTCGTGGCTGTCCTTTGCGGTGTTCCCTAACACGCGTGATGTGTGCATTGCACGAAGGCGCACTTGGTCAACTTATGTAATCGTCTCGGCGAATGACTGACTGGTAACGACTACCTGCGTTAATTTCTCTCTTCACCCACGTGATCGCTTCGATGCGTTCGAGTGCATTACGTAACGTGGCGCCGGCCACACACGATAAGTCTGACCGGTGAAAAAATGTGCACTTTATCCCGTGGGAACTATATTAATGCACACTCAAGAAGGTTGGGGCGTGAATCCCGAGTCGTTGAGAGGCCATTTTAATAACGTTTCAAGCAAGTTTTACCCATACTAAAGCACTTTTTATGGCGCATATCAAAGATTTGGATTACTATCAGCTATTCAAGTATGTGATTATCATTGATAACTCTTTTTATGACAAATATAAGGTTTTGGATATGGTTAAAAGGGTCAGCACTGAGGGATAATATAAGGTATAAAGTAAAAAAAGTCTCACATTTTATGGAGATAGATATCTGACTGTGCAAGTGCTTACCATGTTAAAAAAGATGCCCAATAACTTAAAAAGCCTCACTTAAATAAGTGAAGTTAAAAAAAAATTAAAATGGCTCTTAGAAATTTAAATAATATGGATTTAAATGTTATGTTCCTAATTTTTTTCTAGCGTATAAAAAGAAATATAGACATGACTTCGAAAACAATAAAGATTTATGAGATCTAAGTAGGAACCTGCTGACTAGCTCAGTAGGACCTATACTGGACTGATATATCGTGTTATTAGTTGTTGATAGATTTTTGTGATTGATTATGTTGAAATTATGTAATGATAATGGCATACAATATAATTTGCAAAGAGGATTTAATATGCTAAATTTATATGCCTACGTGCATATATGAAATATAGGTTTGTACTACTAAATCAATGGAATTTTTAATATAAAAAAGTCGAAATAAAATTCGTAGATGCGTATCACATAATTACGTTTATACAAGCGTTGGATATAACATTACATTTTGTAAATTAACAATGCAATAATAATTTTCGTCAAATCTTCGTCTCGGTTAAAGTACTGTCATGATTTTGGTTTACTTCGCGGTTTCCGAAATTTTTGCAAAAGTCGTGTGAAAGTAAATGTTTTTTATTCAGCATGATACCTTTATTTCTGTAAGATTATTAACAACTTAGGAACCGTTATAATGACATAAAAGGTATTTTTTCTCGTTTAAGAGAACATATGCCATTTAAAGATTTCAAAATGTACTTGAAATTCCATAAGATTACACGTTAAAATAGCTATAAATTGACAAGATAAAAATCATTGACTTATCTATGCATATTACTAATGAGTTCACATATGGAAATTTTCATGCAATTCTGTACATAAACAAAAATTGCTCCAACAAACTGAAGTAATAACGTACTCTTGATGATAATGGCTGCGAGATGTTAGTTATCTTATTATCGTAAATTGTACTATATAATTTATCAAAGTTTCTTCTATGTGTTGATTCTCTTTAACTTACTTCAGAAATGCGTTACAAATAACCAACGTACCCTAGTTTAGTCCGATTAAACGTGCACATGCTCCTAGACACATCATCGGATTGGCTATGGCTATAGAATCCAGTGCTGAGAGTGGCAAAATAACATGCATGAATAACATTATATAATCCTCCAAGGCGCGTTTTTTGCGAAGGTGATTGCTAATCGCATATTCAGGGACGCGTGATAAATGTGGCGTCGCGGTTACTGGGTTCGATTTATCATTCAACCTTGGTTTTCTCAGCTCAGTGGCGTATTAAAATATTAGAGATTATGTGCCCGCACAAATGGCAATTCAGGCACGAAGTTCGTGATATGTGATTAATTTCAACTGTATTAATGATCCTCGGAGGAGATGAGAGCTTTTATTTTTTTTAAACCAATCTGAAACGAATATTACACGAAGGCCCCTCAGCATGAGAAATGTTCCTCATAACGCGATTAATTTCATCTCATAGCATAGGAGGTAGCGTTTTATGGCCACAATTCCTAATTTAGCCCTAATGATTCATATAATGTATAGAGGGCCGTAAATTCGTTGGGAGCGTGAACATTTTTTTGCGTATTGCCTAATAATCTCCTACATGAGAGTAATCAGTATATGAGAGTAAATACAGTAATCTCTATCAGAATATAACGTACTACGAAGTAAAATGATATAATCTAAGTACAGCTTGTGATGTTGAGACTCTTGTTTTCAAATAATTACTTGTATTCCGAAGTTCCAGGCACTCCTTTATTTGAAACCACGATATATCTCCTCTCTCACAACAATCCCCCTTTATTTCTTTATCAACAACATCATAACAACCTCTTTCAAAAGACAAACATTTGACAATTAACAAAACAGATTAACCTTTAAAACGTCAAGAAAATTATAACTAATAATAATAAGAAACGACATAACCATCAACATAATAAAGAACATTTAAAAATAACGAATCCGTGAATAATGAACAAAATAAATGCGTTCACTTTTTATTAAGGTCATCATCATCTGGTGTTCTGCCTGCTGGCAGGTCCCGAACACCACTGCTGTCTCCATCCGCTTCTGTCCCGAGCTTCCTTCTTTGCTTCATCATAGCTGATGTTCTTCACCTGATTCACCAATTTAATTCTTCTCCTTCCTCTCTTTTTCTTTCCATCAATTGAACCCTCAAGTTCCACAGTTATTATACTTTTCCCTCTCATCACATGGCCCAACTATTATTAGGGCATGGTGCAAAATTACAAGCTTCACCATTAATTGATGGAGAGTAGGCTAATTTACACCATTGTAAAAGGTAATTTTACCATTAAAGTTGTTGCCACTGAAGTGATGAAACCAAGGAATCGCTCCATTTAATGATATACACACGTAATAAAGTTTAGAAATACATACATCGCCCAGCCGTTTTTAAATTAAGATGCTTTGAGTGAAATTAAGGCTGAAAGATTTTTGAGTCAAGCTATTTATTATAATTCAAAATATTTTCTTTGCGTAATCCTTAGGTGTATGCATTGATAGAGAATTCCCAATTGGCCTTGTTTAGGCTAATCTTCCTGAGACTTTTCATCGGGAATAGAAGACCTGCCCTGCTGTAGCCGATTCTCAGTTATGAATTTATGTTGGAATACACAATGAAGGCACTGCTCTCGAAAGTAGTATGAAACGGTATTTAAAACGGAAAGGAGTCTTTGAGGTCAAATGGGAATGATAAAACATTAATCAACGGCTTTACAAAATCAAATCTTCAGGCGTAAAGGAATAAAGATAAATTATTTGGTGTCTCGTACGTATTATGTTTAGCATGCAAATAATGTTAAGAATTGATTGTAGTTGACATTATTTCGGTTTATTTTTGGTTACTCACAAAATAGGTGTACTTAGTTGTTCTTCCCTTTGGAAAGGTTACTTGCGTAATTCCCGAGTTGAAAGGTGAGTTTCTCTTTCACGTCAGGGGATATTTGGATGACACTGTTGTTGAATGTTGTGAAGAGAATCTCTGATTATTGAAGCATAGGTATTGTCCTCAAGATTTTATGTTAATCTTAATATTTTTTTGTTGGTGAGTATGGATTGGATAGGCGTATTTGCGTCAAAAGATTAGATATATTCGTTGACATACCTTTGAAGTTCATCGTTTCATTGTAGAATCGAGTTTTGCTAAGGTTTGTGTGGCTATTTAGCTGTATTTACTCAAGGTAGGGCCTGCCCAAAATTTCACCGCCCAACTGAATGAACACCAGCTAATGATCTCTCATAGTGTTCCCGGTTTCTTAGGATTTAATTGTTAGAGACTAGAAAGAGTAAAATAGCAACTTTGGATGCCATAAAGGTAGATACAAGACAATCTTCATTATAGAACTTTATTTACCGAAAAAGAGGTGGTTCTTTGAAGAAAAGGGAAGGAAAAATATAAAACAGATTACTGAATGAACATCCGCTGCTGAAGCTTTGATATTAACGAGAGAAAATATTAAATGGTTAAAAAATCCATCAATTACGCTGAAAAATTGAATAATGGATACATGATGAACGAACTAATGAAGTTGTGATATTTTTACCAATCATCACCTCTATCCCCCTGTGAAAGGTTTATTCAAACCGTTTGAAAACCTTTGCTCACGCAAGTGCATACATTTCGCACTCACTCGGCAAATGTGCTGAGTACAATCCTATTTAAAAAAAAAAAAAGCTTCCATTTGGTCTGCGAAGCTCGGGCACTTTCGTTTTCCTCTTAACCACTCGAGAAGAAAAGCACTGGGGGAAAAAATGTCTAAAAACTCCCATACACTTGGATGAGTCGCTAAGTCAAACAAGGTAAATGGGCCGCACATTGAATTATAGTTGTCATAACCGACTGGTGCTTCTTTTTTCACCGTTTCTCTCTGTTTTGTCTTGTTTCACTCCCCCTCTCTCTCTCTCACTAAAAGCATCGAAGTGTGTTGAAGAGCCTTGTCTCCGAAACAGTTGTACTCGTCCACGCCCGGACGTTTAGGTGCCGTGAAGGATCTCTCTCTCATCGGTCGTAATTGCGACTTGGCGGTGCTGGAGGGGAGAGTGGGAGGTGGGAGTTAGGCGCGGGAGAAGGAGTGAGGCTGGAGGTGCATGCACCCTTGCTCGGCAACCACTCCTCTCCCCTCCCACCCGACAGCAACATCACCTGCTCTTTAAAAGGTGCTAGGCACACCTCTCACCCAGCCTCCCGGACGTCTGGTGCTGTGCTCCTTACCTTCTCACCACCTCCTTATTCTCCACAGCTCAAACACTTTGCATGTCTTAACAACCCTCTCCTTCTACCCCGCCCCCCCATTACCTTAAGCCTACCCTCATGTCCCCCTCCTCCTCTTCATATCTCACCCACCCACAGCCCCTCCCACCGCCGCTCCTCCCTCCCCCAGTCCTCCCATATATCCATCCGCGGGCCCCTCATCCCACCCCCTCCATTCTGCTTATTGAGCAACAGGTGTTCATTTAAGATGAAAGTCTGTCACGGAGTCTCTCGTGTGTTAGCGATTGTGACATGGTTGTATCTCGTTTCACTTGTATATATACACTCATGTATAGTACCCAATGACCGAGCTTGGCTCGCCAGCGAAATGTGTATATAAAAAATGAAATTATTATTAAGTATTCTCCCGGTAAAGGTAGGTTTATTAATGTCAGAGAATCTCATTTCTGTTTTCTACACTTTCCGGAGCCTATCTATCTCAAGTATTTCCTTTTTTCTCCTCAGCATACGATCTACCCATCTTCTTCCCGTCCATGAATACTATTTTCTTTCCTCCCCTTCCCAGCTTGCCCAACATCATTCCCTTCTATCATACTCTTGAGCAACCCATCGCCCTTTATTGCATCCTTTAGCCATCTACACTGCCTATCCCGGATTTCATTCAGGAGCTTCCTTTCCTCGCCCACCACCTCAAGCACTTCCTTGTTTGTCTTCCTCTCCGTCCACCTCACCTTCTCTATTCTTTTCCACATCCACATCTCAAAGCAATAATATACCTATAAAATGCCTTTAGTATGAAATACCTACGTATTTATTTTATACAAAAGAAAATTCACTAGTGATATGTTAACACTGAAAGAAGTAATGAGAACAACAATCGCACTTAACCACAGTTTTTATTACCAGTACTAAGCGTTTCGACTCACAGTCATCATCAAGTACAAGGCCATTACCTTCTTATACCTGTTGACAACTCTGTGCGTCTAAACGCGTAGTGCTGGTAATGAAAAATTGTGGAAAAGTACGTTAGTTGTTCTCACAATGAGAACAATGAAAGAAGTATTCGTTGCTACTTCTAATTACATAAATAACAGCAACAAACTTCTCCTTCTGACTGGGCCTGAGATTGCCTGGTTAAGTTGAAACTCCGTTTTTTTAGTTTTAGGACGTTAAGGAAACATTTTCAACATCGTTATGGCAAATTAATGCATTTATCAAAGTAACTTTTCAAACGGTTAAAAACAACTCGTTTTGATCTATTCATGCTGTTACAACTTATATGTGTTCACCATTATTGTCTAATGGATTGCCACTTATCGAAAAGGCTCTTGTTAAAAATTTGTCTTTCGAAGGTAAATTTTTCAGAGATAAATTTTCCTCAAACTGAAACCCTTTTCAAACTTATTTTCTCGCACTAATTTAATATAACCCAACATTTAATCAAAATCGTTTGAGCTGTTTCCGAAGAGGTACATGTCTGTTCACGCATACCAAAATAGCCTGTATTATAGTAAATACTATATAGAAATGTATACATTTTATGAAGATGATTGGAACGGTTTTTAGCATTTACGTACAGATTAATGTCTCTGACTTTTGAGAGGTGGCTGTGTATTAGTCACCTTTGCAACCACTTACAGAGTCATTATCTTCGCCCGGCGGTTTCCTCGCCAAGAGCGTTTTCTATATCTTATTTATTCCTCATCATATAGCCTTCCGCTTGAGTTTTCCCTGCTTCAGCTGATTGAAAGTCCGCATTTCTTCGTCGAATTTCTCTTAAATACTGATCCTTGATGGCTTTTGACCGACCATATGGTTTAAATATCAATTTGAAAAGAGATTTGGTGCTGGAAGAAACTATATTCAACGGTATCCTAGTGTGATTGTATGGAACATGATCGTTAATTTTAGAGAAAAAGGAAAAAAACTTTGTAATGACCACTCGGTTATTTATTTGTACAACACGTTTTGATGCTTCAAATGTCGTCATCAGGTACAATCACATATGCATGTAATTATGAAAAAAAATCCAGATTAATATGACAATAACATGCAGAATACGTCTCCCTACGGAGTGAAGCAGTTAGACGCATTGAAAAATCAGGTACAATCAAGTACATGGTACCTAATCATGACGCTTAAACACTAGGACGCCCAGACTTTTCGACAACATCCAACCCCAAATGGGTTCATTTGGACCCTCAGTAGTTTGTAAATCAATTCCTCACTTTTCACGTCCAGTTTTATATTGTTACTTTTTTTTCAATAAATATTTGCTGCAATTCTTCACTCTCATCAATGCTTTCACTGTATTACCATCAAAATAAGTCAACTATTAAGATTTAATGATATTTAAAACACAGATTTGTATAACGTTATAATTTTTTCAATCTTATTATCTTTTTATTGCTTAGAATTGCCAAACTTTATTAACTACAAAGATCACCCATTTAACTTAAACACATTTCCTTATTATTTTGGAATTTAATGCGATAAACTTGCTCACTATAAATTCTCCCGTAACCACGCTAAATTAACAATCGAACACCCCTGCCAGTCAATAATACCTGTCTGGGCGATCTAGTCTTAAGCGTCGAAATGCGTTGTAAAAATAAATAACCGAGTTGACAGTACATAGTTTTTTTCTCTATAATTCAGGAAGAAGGAAAAAATTGACTGGGTAATTGATTCACGGGAGGTCACTGAGGCATGCCTCGATATTTAAATTCTAATCTCACTAATATACGTTGTTCACGGGCCATTTTTTTCCATTGGGGTCAGACCGTGGTTCCAGATAATCAAACATTCAATCGCCGGGACCCTCCCGATTCGATCAGCACGTAATCTTATCGATGACCTATCATTTTCTCATCTGATTATCGTTCGCGCTCCACTGGCGAAAATAAACTCTGATTCGTGATCGAGTCGTCAGGTTTGAAGGGCTGCGAAACGGTTATCACAACAAGGAGCATCGATGATGGATGGCTATAGCGACGACGGTTGAGATTATAATTCAAGCCTAATGGAGAGATTTTTCGATGAAGTGATTTGGGATCATCGACGAGTTGACGGAAGTTGGCCTCGGGGCTGGAGTTCATATTGGTTCCGCGAACATCCGGCCTCGTTCCCGCTCGCGCCAGCACGCACTGAAATCGTCAGGCTGTCGTCGGAGTCCGTGGCCTATACGTACCGAGGTATACCTTGTATAGGCAGGTAAATGTTCATCTACATCTACATACTACCCTGCGAGCCTCTGTAACTACACTCGTTTTTTCGCGCGGTACGTTTAAACTCCTTCAGAACGGAAGGTTTCTCGTGTTCCCCAAGAAATTTCTACGGTGTCAATATGATTAACCCTTTGAGTGAGGCATGACGTGATATCACGTCATGGTTATCTTTACGTTGGCGCTGATGTATGACAAAAGTAAGGCAAGTGTAAGAGTTAACAGGGTTCTGAGTGATTGGTTTGTAATAAATCGGGGTGTAAAGCAAGGATGCATAATGTCTCCTTGGCTCTTTAATGTATTTATGGATAGATATGTTAGAGACGCATGTGGCGAAAACGACGGTATTTTGATTGGAAATGTAAACGTGCGAGTTCTTCTATATGCGGATGATGGTGTTTTTATCTCAGACAGTCAACACGGATTACAGAAGCTCCTAGATAAGTTTTGTGAATCAACGGAGAGAATGGAATTGAAGGTAAATGCGTGCAAGACAAAAGTAGTCGTTTTTGATAAGGAGAATGGGGAGAATAACTGTGTGATGAGGGCGAATGGTGAAGTGATTGAACAGGTGGATGATTTTGTGTACTTAGGTAAGATGTATTCGAAAGATGGAAAAATAGATGAGTAGATAAAGAGACGTGCGAATGCTGGAAGGAAAGTGGTAGGTAGCATGTGGAGCATATCAAGGAATGAGTGCTTGTCTAAGGAAGCGAAAATTGCCGTGTACAAAAGTGTACTTCTTCCCACTTTGCTACATGGTAGTGAAACATGGGTATGTCAGGATAGACATAAGAGTAGACTAAACGCCGTGGGTATGAGTTATCTGAGGAGTATTTGTGGCAAAAGTAGGATGGATAGGGTCAGGAATGAGTGGGTCATGAATGAATGTGGGTTAAATGCTCCAGTAATGGACATATATGAAAGGAGTGTGCTTCGTTGGTTTGGCCATGTTGAGAGAATGGATGAGAGTCGAATAACGAAACAGATATATGGGAGTAGGAGAAGAATGAATGGTGTGAGAGGTAGAGGTAGGCCCAGAAAGTTGTGGTTGAATGTGGTTGAGGAAATTCTTAGGAGGAGGAATATTAGGAGTCTTAAAAACAGGAGGGCGTGTATGAAGCAGTGTATGGGGGTAAATGAGGCAAAAGAGGTTTGTTAGGATAGGTCAAAATGGAGGAAATTATTGAAGCAGAGTGAAGTGCACAATTATGTATTATCGAGTGAAACATTTTGACTGTGCCTACCCCGGAAGGGAACGGCGTTATGGGTATGTATGTATGTAGTGGAGAAAATGTGCAAACTATAAAATTTTAATATTTTGACGAGATCGAGGTGTTATAAACTACTCTTTTGTTAATGATGCCTCCTGGAGTGCATACACGTACCATTTCCCATGTAAAAGGGCTGGTATTTTTTAACAAAAATGTCGGAAAGTAGTTCGTTAAGGTGCTGATATTTTGGTTTCGTTGGAAGGATGAGATATTTTTCTTTAAAATGAGACCCAATTAATTGATTTTCTGGCCAAATGATATTTCGCTCAAACTACCTTAACCCTCAATGAACGGAATTATAATACATCGGCTTGAAAATAATACAACTACTATATGAGTTTTTTTAAAGTGCCATTTAAGCATTTTTTTAAATAAAATTCAAATATATTTCATATTAACATTTATTTTAAAATGTGACGTATTGGTATTGTATGTATTTAATTTAAAATATTACTTTTCATAATACTATTTACACAAGGTATACTTCAACATTACCTTCATAACGTACCTTTATTTAAAAATTCCCAATTTTTTCTTCATTTGACAGCTGGAACTATATTTCAGAGCTCCACCAGGCACGCCATCGTCAGTGAATAGCGTCACACATTCATCTATTCAATTTGATTGACAAACCGCCGAAAGAGATGCACCTTTCCATGCACTTAATCAGAAGCGTTACCAGTCTCTCTAGCGCAGCAACTAAATGGACAAGCCTCATAGAAAGCTGATATTTCAATGATTTTGAAACAACAAATTTGACTCGCTCGTCCATAGAGGGTCAACATATTTTTATACCTAACATGTTCCGAAATCGGTTTCTTTCTTTGGCTATTTTTCGTTTGTCAATTTCCCCCCTCGCTTAGGTGTTTGGTATCTTTGGTTCTCTCCCCTCCGCGTGTTGGGAGTAGGCGTTAGTCGTTTGTTTTTGCGCGCTCTATGTCTCGTGCCATATCTACTTCATATATATGTATTTCCTCTTCTGTCTCTCCCGCTTGACGGGGGAAGAAGGGTAGGGGAAACGGGAAAAGTGGATGGATACCCGTCCGTCTGGACTGGCGAAGGTGAAAGCGTCTGTGCCCACCGACCGACTCCCAAGAGCGCGGGCCACTCGCCCGCTTTGACCGTCACCTCGTTTCTCTCCAGCGTTGCCAAATCTGGCGACAGGTGAATATGAACCCGGGAGTTTTGACGACAAAATTGTCCAAATTGGCGACGGGTGTATTGTCTCATAATATTTCATTTATTTCAATGGCGACAAAGGCTGGCGGATTTCATGTCAAAATACACTCAAGTAAAAAGATGGTCGATGTGACACTTTATTGTAGGAATTGATTGAAGGAAATTTGCTAGACCGCAACTTTTGTACAAACTTCGAATGAGATTACTATCCCTATAGTTGGATCTGCCACGGAAAGTTCATAGTCCTCAGTTGGCACATATCTCGGGCTTAAAAATCAATATTAGCTGCAGAAATAGATGAAGAGATCTAGGGTGTATTAGAGGAAGATCTCCTTTTTCCATAAACGGACGTGTAAAATTAACTCATCAATGTTCGTATTTAGGACTTTTTCAACCTTTTTTTTCGAAATATTAACCTCCATTTATTTATGCCTTGGTTTTCATATTTCTTAAGTTGAAAAAATTAAAATTTCAATAGAGTAGATTTTTAAAGTTATTTGTTATGCATGTGAACTGGCAACACTGTTTCTTTCCTCTCCGGACACCTCTGAGAATGGCGTGGCCGTCGCCTGCGTAGAATTACGTCACTCGTCCGCGGGCGGGAAACAGTGGATACGTCACAAATGTTTGATTTGTCGACGTAAAAGCCATCTTCGACGTCCGAACGAGGTTTTCACCTGGTTTATGATTAACAAATCCTGCGTTTGTGTCTTTGCAAGACGCGTATTTGTGTTCAACTTAGAATGATTCAATCCTAGAATTGGGCCAGTTATGAAGGAATTTCTTGCGCATTTTTTTCTAAATACCCTCTGTTCTGCTAATTATGACTGGAATCACGTATTTTTTTTATACTGTTGCCCATGTTGTGTGAGAAATAATTCCTTTCTTCACCTCAATTACTTCATATTGTTGCACGAAATATTCTTTCCGTGCCCTTCTTTTTCTCTTGTTAAGTTATTTGTGAGTAATAGTTACTTAACGGCGTATCAGGAGAGACAAACTGGTGAAACTTTCTTATAATGGTATAATTACTTACGTAATATGTTCTCATCTACTCTCTTTTGCCTTCTCATTTGGTTTTATCTGGAGGAGAAGGACATAGAAATCATGGCAGTGGCTCAGCATAAATGGAATAAAAATGTCAGCTTAGTCTCTATCTTAGCTTCTTCTGTAACGTGAGCTGATGTCATTCTTTTCAAAATTCAATCCTCTAATTACACTTCTGTTCTTCTATAGGTATTGATAATAATAAAAACAATAAGTTCGTTTGCTTTATTATTTTTACATTACTTTTTTACAATTTATTATTTTTAGGAGTTTTATTCCTAAATAACAAAGGTTTGTTTATACTTTATTGAACAACATCTGTGAGAAAAAAAATACATAGTATTCACTCAACCAGGAACCGAAATATTGTTAAGAAAATGATCTAGTAAAACTCATAAGAATATTACTGATTACATATATTTCGGGTAGTTATATAATAAAATGGCTGAATTACTTTAGTGCTAGTTTCTTACTGAAATTACGTCATAGGTGCTAGTTTCAGATTAAAACACATTGATGGATTTCAGCATGTCTTTAGTCTGATGGTGCATCTTGCCACCCTCCTAGTGATTTCCGCATCCAATTCAGCCAAACCCTGCGATAGGCGGGTAAGGGAATCTTATCATTCGTACGTATCATTTTTCTCGATCGTCTCAATTTCTCGCAAAACATATATTTTTAATATATACCGATGATCCTAGTTGAGAAAAGGAAGAAGAAATTTTGCGTTCAATCTTTTTTTCTCCTGCCGTCATTCTATTTTATGCGCCTTCTGTGTTACTGACGGGCTGCATTGGCGCTTTTTTTCTTGTTCGCCCGTCACATCTTCCTAACCGAATGAATCCAATTTGCATTCTCCGGAAAGAAAAGAATAACGATGCCCGCGGGGCGGGAATAAATCACTAATAAATACGTCTTGAGAGTTCTGGGGCAAATCGTTTGCGGGAGATGTGTATTTGTTCATCGGCGACGACGGGTATAATGGAATTCTCGTGCGTTCTTGTGATCCTTAATGAAATGTTAATTACATGCACGCCTTCGGCGGCGAGCTTTTGTGTGTGTTTTGTCGAAAAACGGTTCTCAAATGCCCTCCTAGTTTAACATTTCCGGGTAGGTGGTCAATGATTAGTGATGGAACTAAAGGAACACAACAATTTCACCGCAACTGTTCCACAAATGAAACTGTTTCAAAAGGAAGCAGTTCCGTGGAACACCCGGTCACGGACAACATCTGCCGGCGCATTTAACAACGACGGATCAATCGGCGTTAATAGAAGTTCTGTGTTCCATACCACCAAGGGATGACATCCGCCATTTAAAAAAATCATTTGCTTTAGTGGGATTCAAACCCGAAGTTCCCAATTGCGGGTCAGGTTAGTTTGCCAGTTACACCGTGCGTTTGTCAGGTACTCTGTTACTCAATAACTTGCTGTTGGACGATCCGGGTTTGAATCCCAGTCAAGTCAAATGATTTGTTTAATTTCTATTCTGTTTCATTTCGTCCCAAGGTGTATATTCGCCCGTGCAAGTGACTTCGTCTGTACGTGCTATAATTGGAAAACTGTGCTCAATATAATAATTAATCAATCACTTGAGTAAAGTGACAATTTCATTTTGATTTTTGAAAGGTACTTTACATTTCTAATTCTATCTGCAATGATTTGCGGACATGTGTTGGTAAAATAAACTGGCATCCACCTGAAACTCACTGACTCTTAACCAAAATATTATTGCTTATGGCCGCAACGCTGCCACGCATGCAAATCAACTGGTACAGAATAGAACACGGAACAGTCGGCTTCAACCAGTAGTTAGTAGCCGCTGCCTATTGTTTGCAACGGTTATTTGAAACAATTATCCGACCAAAACAATTGCGGATGCAGCCGCAAAACATTTTACCTAAAACATTTCAATTTACGCAATAGTTCACGCTCAGTACATTACTATTAATTCACGATCGGTAATCATTTATAAGTCACCCGTTGAAGTCACGGTACTTTGAGCGAAATATCATTTTACCTAGAAATCAATGAATTTGGTCTTATTTTAATGAAATATATATTTCCCTTCCAATGGCACCAAAAATTTAACCCCCACCACACTACTTTCAATGACATTTGCCAAAAAATACCAGTCCTGTACATGGGAAATGGTACGTGCATGCACTCCAGAGAGACTTTATTTAACAATTGAGGCATTTCCTACCGTTAGATTTTGTAAAAAAAATCAAGCGTGTAATTTGTGTGTTTTCTCAACTATTTTTGAAATTTCTTCGAGATCACGATAAACCTTCCGGTTTAGTGGAGTTTCAAACGTACCGCGTGAAAATAATGAGTCAATTTAAAGACTTATTTAGATATTTTCATTTGATTTCTTGCAATTTCTGTCGCGTAAAACTATATTATTGTACCATTAATAATGCAATATTTTATTCGTGTGTCTCACAGCTGGTGAAATTTAATTATAATTCAAATGTGGTCTCTTTTATGATTAGGTAACTATCTCTCTCGCACTATCTTAATTTCAATGGCATGTACAAATTAAGTGATTAGTCTGATTTGGTTTGGTAAAAATTGATTACAAGTCTATCAAAGACTTTTTTTGCTTAAAATATAGAAGTTGACTCACAATTTGAATAGATATATTATTCTTCCTCTTCCATACGTCTAAATCGTCACCCGTATAGCTGATTATTGATTGGCATGGGCCCAAATTTGATACGACAGTTATCATATCATTTATTTTAATATCATTTAACTGACTTGAAATGAAAAGAATCCAAGTTTACTGCATTCAGAATGTTGCTAAAGTTATTATAAACCAGCTAAAAATTATTTTCCTTTTACCGAGTTTCGCATGATTTCCAACGGGATATATGAAATAAAAATTTTTATCTTATGGTATTTCCTTTGCTAACGTAGGCAATTTCTGCAAAATTTGATTATCAAAAGCTTTGTTAATGTTATCTTGTCTTTTTTCTCTGAATTTGATAATGCGGCGCTCGCCAACATGATCGTAACAGTTTGGCATTACCTAACTGAAACTTTTTCGGTGCATTTCGGCTGCAGCAAAATGTGCTTTATCTACCCTTGGCGTTTGCTGCGTCGCCGATATCTTATCATCACTGTGGAGATAACTGGTTAAGCCTATAGACATTCTGCTTATATATTGTGATAGCTGTCTCCTTTTATTATCCAAAATACGCTTGGGGAATATTGTCCAAATATCGAACCGGTACCAACTCTTATTCACGAATCCAAATGCTACGACGATTCACGATAAAGCAACAACAACGATAAGGGTGAAGATAATACTTCAGTACCAAAAGAATATTTATTCCCGCACGGCCATGGAAGGGGTAAATATTCTCACGGCGTTTCAGTCTCTCCATCAACCTTATCATACAGGCATTCTACTGATTTAAGTCTTAGACCATCATCTACAACAACTAAGTTCAACGAATTAATTGAATCACTATGGCGGTCTACACAGCATAGAGCTACTTTAATAAACAGTTCTCAAAACTGGAGGTAAAAAAATTTTACTGGAATAGGCAGATAATTTTTTCTCTTCATGATAGCAATTTGAGTGTTGGAGATTTCATGTTTATTTGTTTCCATTTATCTTAAAATAAATTCGTCTATCTTACTGACAAGTATTTAGTGCCTTACGTCAAACAAGTCTTTTAAACAGCTTTCAGTAAGTATTTCCTCATTTACATGTGCACAATAGGCATTTTAAACCAACTGCCTTAATGATCTTCTTGGAAGGATAATTGAGCATCCGATGAATATATTGAGATAACATTAAAAAAATCTCTCTCTCAATTTCAGTTTCGTATATTTGAATCAAACAATTATGTTCAAATTATGCGTAGTATTGTAAAAATTTTCTGAATTAATCCTTAATGATGCCTATTGATTGGTCAAAGCTAGGTGTCCAAAACAGAATTCTTGAAAAGTGATATGTAACAAACGGCTCCAGAGCCCAAGCCGAAAGCTTAAATCCATCTAATCCCCGTATTCAATGCATAATTTTTAAAGAGAAAATGTCAGAGAACTTCTCTGTAAATTACATAAAATATTTCTTAGGGAACAGATTAGTGTCCGATAAAATCATTGCTCTGTCTAAATTTTCAATTGTGGAATGCCTTCTATATTCTCTTTATGATGAAACCCGGCACATCTATCAGTGTTTAAGAATTCCATTGAAAAATACCTCGGCGTTCTAGAGTTTTTGATGCTTATATTGCGAGTATTCTATCGGATTTTATGTCGCTAATTGATGCATGAAGTTTCTCTTTTATTCTCATTAGCTTATCGGTTGATTTCAGGTTTCCAGGCTTTAAAGTACTTTGGGCCGAAATTCCGACCGACGCATGAACCTGTTATTCAGTACTTTCAGCTAATTATGTCTTATTTTTTCTTACTAGGTGAAAAATAATTATTAGTATTTATCACAGTTATACTAATGCTAGACGTAGAATTAAACTTTCAATTGAAACTTCAAAAGAATACTACATTATGCTGTTATTTTCTGTAGGATTACTTTTTACTTGCAAGTCACCTTTCGCCTATATATTAGGGTACACCAAAAATAGACCGTACTAAATCGGTATCCTTTGATGATTGAGAAACATTAATTTAAACCTAACCTATAGATTTTTATGTGGTATTTAAATGCTTTGAATATCTTATATTATCGAAACGTAAGTAAGCGCTATGATTCGATATCATCTTTGGTCGTTCAATCCTAAGATTGGTTGACTGCAATTCTCCACCCTTCCCTATCTAATGCTAGTTCCCGTGTCGCCTGGTATCTCCTCCTATGTACTTTCCTCTTTATTTGGTGCATGAAATTATTCCTGGGTCTTCCACTGTGGACTTTTCCCTCAATTTTGCCTTTAATTATGTTCTTCACAAACCGACTGTCTCTCAGGGTGTGTCCAATCCTTCTGATTCTTTTTTATATGGTGTTCCATATGGCCTATACCTCTTCTACTCTTCTGTACACTTCATCATTTCGTATTTTTTCCGTACATTTTATCTTCAGCATCCTCTTCCAGCACCAGGTTTCGAAGGATTTTGGTCTGTTTTAGTCAGCTTATCCAATTGTCCATGATTCCGATCCATAGACTTCTACGCTCCACAAGTTTTCCCATGAACGCCTTATGAATTGATATAAGCTCTCGATTTTAATGCCCAAATCAGCGCATAATTTCTCATATACGTAATTTTTCTTTAACGTGGCAATGAGTATGAAGTCTTTTCCCCACAGAGAAGATCACTCCACCGATATCTGACTATTTTCCCAAAAAATGGACGTTTCTTTAAAACATACGTTTGTTATTTTTTCTTAAAAATTTCTTATCATGGCGTTCCACAGTATATGCTGTTCATTTAACCGAGCCGATGAGATGCAAAAAAGCGTGGAAGAATTAGTACACATATCTTATATCATTCCAGGCTGTCGTGCCAATGTCATGATTACTTCGTCCCCATTCGTCACCCGATGGCTTCATCTCGGGGCCGTTAACAGCCCCGGAACGTGCCTTTTCAAGCAATGAAGGAGTCTTCCCTTAATTGAACCCAAGAAGGAAAGGCGTAGGGGAAGGAATGAGCAGATGTTGTTCTACCCAGCCGGCTCCCTCCTTTAAGACGAAGTTATTCCTCGGCGTGGTGGCGTTGCCGTCGCCTTGCCCAAGAGGGGAGAAGTGAGTCCCATAAGAGGAAGCCAGAGGCAGGACTAGCTCCGAGGCCATTCATTGAAGAATCTCCCAGTCGTTTAGGGGGGTTCTTGCAGAGAGGAAGGGATAGAACAAAGAAGATTCCTGCGAGAGAATTTGGGCTATTGAGCGCAACACATTTAGTTGACGGTATGGGTCTTACTGGGAGCGCTGTTGCCAAACGTACGCGTTGTGTACTCACCTCAAGGCCACATGAGCAACCATTACCAACAGCGCCCTAAATTCAAGTTAATTACTTCAGGCAATTGCATTTGCATATTTGAAGATTCCTTGATGCACAGGTAGTATACTGGAGTATTTTAATTTTCCCGCGGTTTTTGGCAACGTCACACTATCTTACTGCCTACTAAATTTGAAATGCCTTAATGGTGGTTGTAAACGTAGGCTCAAATTAACCATACCTTAAGTGCTTAATATCATAAATGAAATGCTTACCTGAAAAGTTAAAAATATCCAGACCAAGTATAACTTTAAAACGTAAGTCTATTGGATTTAATGTTGATTAATTATTTTTAGAAGACAATATACAAGAGCTTGCTGGAGCAAATTAGGCTCGTAATGTTTTTAAGCATGTCATATGTGGCACGTTTCCTCTTTTTTTCTAAAAGGAAATGTAGAAGGAAAAGTCCCCAGGGGAAGGTCAAGGGATGAATTCATCTAGGGCATTTAAAGAAGAAAGTACATAAGAGGAGCTACCAGGTAGTATGCAAACTATCCGTATTCAGATTGGGAAGGATCGACGGCTGCAGTCAACCAATCGTAAGATTGAACGTCCGATGATAATGATGTGATACGTGATAAATGGAGACTCTCTTGCAGCACTTAAGTTTCTTCAATATATCCCGATGCCAAATACTGATTAGCCGACTTGCGACACTTAGTGGAATTATTCATTTGCTATCGTATGCATATGGCATCCAAAACTGCGACACAAGCTGATACAAGTTGAGCAATTTAATTCATTGCTATATGCGTATGATGCTGTTCTGATCTCGGGAATCCAACAGATATTACAGAAACTCCAAGATAAGTTTTGTGAATCAACAAAGGGAATGGAATTGAGGGTGAATGTGTGCAAGACTAAAGTAGTAGTTTTTGATAAGGAGAATTGGTAGAATAACTGTATGATGAGGGCGAATGGTGAAGTAATTGAACAAGTGGATGATTTTATGTACTTAGGTAAGATGTTTGCGAAAGATGTACGGACAGATGAGGAGATGAAGAGACGTGCGAATGCTGGAAGGAAAGTGGTAGGTAGCATGTGGAGTATATGAAGGAATGAGTGACTGTCTAAGAAAGCAAAGATCGCCGTGTGTACTTCTCCCCACTTTGTTGTATGGTAGTGAAAGGTGGGTGTGCCAGAAAAGACATCAGAGTAGACTAAACGCCGTGGGTATGAGTTATCTGAGGAGTGTTTGCGGCAAAAGTAGGATGGATAGGGTCAGGAATGAGTGGGTAATAAATGACTGTGGGTTAGATGTTCCAGTAATGGACATATATGAAAGGAGTGTGCTTCGTTGGTTAGACCATGTTGAGAGAATGGATGAGAGTCGAATAACGAAACAGATATATAAGAGTGAAATGAATGGCGCGAGAGGTTGAGGAAGGCCGAGAATACTGTGGTTGAATGTGGTTGAGGAAATTCTTAGGAGGAGGAATATTAGGAGTCTTAAAAACATAAGGGAATGTATGAAGCAGTGTATGGGGGTAAATGAGGCAAAAGAGGTTTGCAAGGATAGGTAGTATGGAGGAAATTTTTGAAGCAGAGTTAGGTGTACAAATATGTATTTATGAGTGAAACTTCGTGATTGTGCTTACCCCTGAAGGAAACGGCGTGATGGGTATTGGTATTGAGTAGAAATTGACGCAAAAAATCAGAGAAATATCAAAGAGAGACCACCGTCACTCCACGAGAAGCTTTAAATTGTGAAGGGAGTGTCATCGGCGATGTCACACAAGAGATGTTGTTTTGTGAACAGTATTGAAAAACTCGTGGCCTATTGGTCAAGTGATTGAAGAAAATATACTCATAAAAACCATCTGTCAAAGTCGATGAAAATTGCCTGCCATTTTCAAATTGCGCATCATTAAATTCATACCTCACACAAGACCTTGAATTCTGATTCTATGGCAGGTGACTCATCCGAGTGCGAAAAATGCATCCTCTCCCGATAGATCGTCTTGTGACTCGTGGTCACTCTTTCAAGCCTTACTTAATCACTTAAAGACGCGAAGAATGAAGTGTAGCATTTGTAACATTTGCTCCCGAAGTACTGCGATTTCGGATATCATGATCGCATTGGAATATTGTATTTTTCTACCCATACCGTCTTCTTCAATCCTTAGGCGTTGCCTCTAGGGCTTCATTATTTAATACTTAATTTTTTTGTAAATGTTTATTTAAGCGTAAATTTCAGTAAATATAAAATCTCCAGGTACAGTAAAATACCTTAGAAATACCTTAACTTCTGATATATTGAGGGAAAACACGTACAAAATATACGCGGGACAGCATTAAAGAAACTGTTTAGGCCACACCTCCAACACGCTACCAGCATTTGAGACCCTGTTCACAAAGATTTACCAAAAAAATTAATTAAATACAAAGTAAATCTGCACGCTTCGTTAAAAATCGCTATGAGCGAGCATACATCGTCTCACAACTTCATAATTATATTTCCCAATATTGTCAGGAGGTTCACTCAGGAGCAAAATGTATTAAAAATTACAAAAGTGCGGTTAGAATTAAATATTAGTCAATGCATCGCAGTTCACTTCCTGCGAAAGTCATCACACAAATGAAATACCTATACTGTTGGTGGAGTAGACATAAAATCTTCAGATGCAGTAACATATTTTGAAATTACCTTAACTACTGATATATCGTGGGGATTACACATACAAAACATATGTGGCACAGCATTAAAGAAACTAGATTTTGTTAAGCGTATAATAGGAAGGTTTTGAGATGAAAAAGTGAAAGAGAGATGATACGTCGCTCTGTTTAGGCCACACCTCGATTACGCTGCGAGCATTTGGGACCCTATTCACAATGATATAACCAAAAAATAATAAAATACAAAGAAAAGGTGCACGCTTCGTTAAAGTTTGTTACGAGTGAACATTTAGGGTCTCACAACTTTCAGAGGGATTAAAGTTGGAGCCCCTACAGACTAGGAGGCTACACGCTATGCGACCGTTTCACGGCAGGCAAGGCGCTGTTTCAGAGCGACACAGAGATTCATCTCTTCGATTCATTTCTTCGAAAATATTCGCCTTTCTTACCACTCCGCACAGCAGTCGTCTTTGCTTTTGTTGCCAGTATTCGCTGTCCGTCGCAGGCGAGCTAAAACCCCGTTCGGGCCATGCTCTCCTTGAGTGGGCCAGGGACGCCTGCTTTTACTCCCGCCCTCTGCAAAGGGAGATGAGACGGCCAAAATAAAGGGATTAAAAAAATCTGCGAGGAAAACAAAATCTCCCCATTCCCGTATCACGTGATTCCACGCCCACCCCTCCTCCTCCTCCCGACTTCCCTCCTCCGCTCGCAACCTGCTTCCTCACCTCCCCCGTCTCGAAATCTGTCGTTCGCGAAATGTTTGCGAGCTCCTCCGGCGTCAATCGGGCGCGTTCAACTTCTCAATCCTCCAAAATTGGACTAGGGAAGTATCGGCTTTGGCTTAAATACTCGTACTCATCTCGTAAAGGTAATTTGGATGTGGTGATCGTTGCTGGAACAATTGAGCAGGTTCAAACCGCATCTTCCTGAGTCAAAACTATTACTGTGATGCCTGTATTATGTGGCCACCACCTTGACCGCTGAAATAATGGCCTCTTAAGGAGGTGACTGCTGAAGGGAGGGAGAATTTAAACCACTTATGTATATGGGAAATTCATTCCATTCATGAAAAAATGGACCGCCAAGAGAGTCGACCGCTTAATGGAGGTGGCAGATTTCGCTGCACTTAGTTTCGCGTTTTTACTTTGATTTGCTTTTCAATTGCTGGTTGCAGCGGCTCATTTTGCTGATTTGAAGGGTCAGTAAAACAAAAGACGTTATAGGTGTCATAATTATGTTTTCTCCACATTCTACGACGTTGGAAATTTACGCTTTCTCTGTTTTAAAAATAATATCCAAGAAGTGGCGTCAATTTCTTATTCTTAATATAATGCTATGTCAAGCCTTATATTTATATACCAGAAAAAAGAATCAGTTTCAAACTATGGAAATATTTTGAACATTTTTTACTTATTTTTAACACCTTTATAAACCACAGGAGCAGTGCCTATGGACATTTATAAATAATATTCTTTTCTGCATTATAATTCACAGTTTACAAACATTTTAATGATAAATAAGCTCACAAAAATAGGTAAATTTCTCACAGGTCTACTCACAAAGTGATTTTTTCATGTTGTCTACCTCATTTATTTTCATTCATACGAGTGAAGTGTGAAGTTAATGGTGAATGCGAGTCCAGCTCCAAGGTATACATCAAAGAGATCATATGAGAATATAAATCATTTTGAAATAAGTTTCAAAATATGCATATTACTCGACAAATAACACGTTTTTCACCCACAGAAGACATTCCGAAAGTGAACCGTAAGTATTGCGGTAGTGAAATTCAGCAAAGTTTTGTATTCATCGAACATGTTCTTTCACTTAAAGGGACACGGAAAGTGACTGAAGTCCTATCAGGCCACCTCGCAGGCCTGAAAAGTTGATTGCTGTTATTATCCACTGGATTGATTTTTTAATAAAATGAAATACGATTTTAATACGATGTATGCGTAGCGGTGAATACCACAATAGCCGTGCGGTATGCGCCAAAGAAATGATATGATAAAAGTCATTCGACTTGCGCGGAATTCAAACCAGGATCGTCTAATTGCTGATCAAACGTGTTTGCTCGTTACACCACCGAGTCATCTGCCGTTTAACCCAATACCGGCGTTGTTTTACATGAGTTAAATGTTTTTTCTTTAGTTTAATGACATTCAGTTCGTAATAACCCAACTAGAAATTGTCTCCGTTTAATTCGATTGATTATTGCAGGGTAAATCATTCCATTTTGAAATCTATTGTCGTTAAAAACTACATGCAGCGAAAAGGAAGTGTTACTTGGCTGATGGAAGGATTAAGTTGGGAGCCGTTAGAGACTTGGAGGCTACTCGCTAGGCTTAGATTGTTTCGAGAATTCAGATGGGGCGGGTACCTGTACAACACGTAGGATATTCATTTGAACCCGCGTTATATATCTATAGAACTGGTGGGAGTGAAGAAATATGAGAAGTAGGCAGCCAAACTGATGATTATCGAGATTTATTTTTGCCACACGTAATTAGCACAATCATCGAGCAACTAGAAAAAAGTACGTTAATAGCTTGCCAATCTTCTGTGTCCTCTGTTCTATCCCTCCATTTTCGTTATTCCTTCTTCTTTCATCAATGGTATCTTTACACCCTCTACCACACACCTCCGTGGAGGCTCCTAGGCTTGCTAGTAGACATACATACATATTGCAGCACCCATGAGCGTAACTGCGTACTGTGTCATTAGCGTATTTTGCAGTGATTTGGAAATTGTAAATAAAAGTCATAAATTTTGTATGAAACTTATCGGTTCGAATGTTCCGAGTCGATTTCAGAGCAAATATTTGTTAATTATATTTTTTTGGGTTTGCAACATGTGCCCACGGAGAGTTGAAGTGTGCCAAATACTTTCATTTGCCTTTCTCTGTCAGCGTCTCCTTTCTTTCATTTTTTTTCTTGACTGCTGCTTCTTCTCCCTTTGGTTAAGTCAAACATTTCCCGGCTCGCTAAGTGAAAGAGCCCACTGCGCGACGGAGAATTTCGTTTCGCGGAAAAGAAATTTGAATTCCGACCGAAGATTACAGAGGGATGTTCGGATGGTCAAGCGATGTCTGAGTCTGCCCGAGGGCATAATTGCTCCCTAGCGACACGCACAAACCACATAATGTCCCATTAGAGGCGGGTGGAACTGGTGGGTTTTCGCGCGGTAAATGACAGTTGATTTCTCAAGCTAATGGTGGGGTCTCACCAAGCTCTTATGTGCCAAATTAGATCCTTTTAAGTCGTCGCCCATCGGCGTGAAGTCACCATTTCATCATGTGATAACCTTCCCCCCCGCGATGGTTATTCCGTCTTGTTGAGGGAAAATTTAGGCCATCGGATCGCCTCCGGGCCGTTTCGCCGTATTTTTTTTTAAATCCCGAGATGATGATTTTTTCCTGCACTCTTGAGGTCTCGCGAAGAATCTTTTCTTTCTATCGATGTATCAGTCGAAATTCACGTCTTGTACTGTGGTAGTGACGGTGGTGGTCAAAATTTATTTTTTTATCTTGTATTTGTATATTAAGATCTACGATTCAACCGTTCAAGAATTTTGATGCCTTAAGTTCTGTCGCAACATGCCTTGTGGTATTCAATCCGAAGATATTTGTGTTCGTTGGACAGAATATAAGTATGATTGTGGTCTTTCAGTAATAACTCCGGAGTCTTATTTGTTTTATGAAGTACCAAACGTTTTACAATACATTGCAATGGCACTGTAAATTTTCATCGATTTTTTTAAAAAAAGTCAGTGCTTTATAAGGATTTGTTTACCTATCGCATTTTCTGCTAGAAAAGTTAATTAGGTTCCGCAACTATTGCTCAAACAATAGATACCTGTATTTTTGGCGTGTAACCTATCGCACACAACTGGCCCATCCCAACAAAGACTGTGATTTCAGGCCTGATAGAGTGGAAACGGAACATAACTGCATTATGAAAAAATGAGCAACAAAAGGTAAATCATGAAGATGCTGTGCAAAGCGAAACAGGTCGTAATAAATACTATCACTGTGGAAGTTGCTCATTTGTATGTAGTACAGTTATGACGCATTCCGATGTTGCATTTTGATGGCTTCAGTATTCTCCTGTGGTACATATTGTAGCGTATGGCTCCTTCAATTCTCTGTATTAACCTCTGGTTTGTTCTTTCTCCTCTAATCGCTCTCCAGTGGACCGAGTTTTCAACTTATTTGCGTGAAAAAGCTCCATTTTATCAATTTTACCTGCTTTAGCACCCCTCATAACCCGTGTAAAAATCTTTCATCGTTTTTTTAGTATTGAGTCCCCTTTACTCTCAACTTATGAAAACAAGATTTTATTATTTGAAAAAAAATAACTTTGGATCGCTCAAAAATAACGTAGCAGTACTTTTGGTCCTAATTCATTGGTTTTTGAACCCTAAGTTTTGTTGACTGGAGCCCTCTACTCTTCCCTGTCTAATGCCAGTTCCCTACCTCCTGGTATCTCTCCCTTTGTACTTTCCTTTTTATTTGGCCCCTGAACTTATTCCTAGGTCTTCCTTTGGGAACTTTTCCATCTATTTACCCTTCAATTATTTTCTTCACAAAGCCATTGTGTCTCAAGGTGTGTCCAATCCGAACTTTTACTTATGGGTGTCCAAACTGTTTTTTTATGGGTGCCTTTTACTTATTTTTTTGGTTTGCTTTCGAAATTGAGACACAGTTTTCAAAAATGGCCTTCAAGTCTTCTTGTACCGTATTAACTCTCTGTTAGCTTGACAAAGATCAATGGATGAATGTAAACACTTATAAAGAGCACTTCATTCGCTATCATTCCGGCCTAACTGCTGTACTGCTCTGAGAAACTAAAAGAGAGTCACTGCATCCTTGGTGGTTCTAAGATATTGAATGTTTTTTTTCATTCATTGCCAACTACTTACTTGTTAGTAACGTATGTTTATGTTTTTTTTAATTTGTGCCCACCATAAATTTTGGGAAGAAATTATTGGAAAGGCAACATTTTTCTTGTACGTTTATTATTTCATTTAAATGTTTGTTGCCTCTGTTGTTTGGCTTAAAAGTCGTAGTTACGGATTTATGGCCTAGAATTATGCCGTAAACCAAAACATTTTACCTGGAACACGGCTACAAATACGGCTTTTTTGTATAGTTTTTGAAATCCTTGAGGTTGAAAATATTGAAATTGACTTCAAACTAACAATGTGATATTTTGTCTGGTACTGTCTTTTGGCTAAGAAGTGCCGATACTTAAGAATATTCCATACCTATGTCCCAGTGAAGTCTTTCGTCATTTTCTATGCCTATTACCTTTCTGTCTGCGGGCTCTTCTTTCAATAGATTGCCTCATTTGCTTGTCCTATATACATAGATACCTCTTGTCGTTATAGCGTCTTCCATCGCTGGCTATCCCACTTTAGTATCTGCCATAATGCCGGCGGGCATCTCTCCGAGAAATTTTATCGATGGCATCACAACATAGACGCTCACGAGTGCTGTGTTTACATTGAGCTATTTTCACTCATCTGCGAAGGTGTTTATGCTAAATATCATGGAGTTAGCGATGAAATGCTTGACCACTCGCCGGAATATATTCGGTGGATGATGAAACCTAATTTCCACTTTCCGTTCGCTCTAGTGCGCTGCTCACAACAATGTACCTTCTTTCCATTCCTGTCGGACCGTGCGCGCAGAATGGCGCGCATGAAAGCCAACCGGGAGACCAGGTGATGTGCGCGGTAGAATATATATAAGTTGTATTTGAATAAAAGGATATTACACAGCATAAAGACTGTTTAAGGGTGTACCAATAACGAACAAAAAAGGACACAAACGCTAAAACAATAACAAGAAGATGGTTTACAAATAATACTCCAACATTGGGAGGCCTTTTTTAAAGTGAAAATGACGTACGGCTTGGTTAGCAAAGACGTTATAAATAAGGTGAAAGAATCGATGTTTTCAGGAAGAAAATTTAGGAGTGAAGATAGGCGAATAGTAAGGGAACGCTTGGCGGGTGGTAATCTGGGAGTTGGGATAAGGAGGAAAGAGTGAGTCCTGCCGGGTCGGGGCGGTATTCTGAAATTTATATCTTTAGTATTTGGTAGTCTGGTCTAATACTATTTTATGGGTTTGTATTCGGTGAAGGCGTCTGAAATGTATGATGTGAAAGTAAACGAATCACATATCTACGTTTAAAACACTCTGCCATGACCATTTTGTACATGTGAAATGCTACTGTACGGGCGGTTACCGTACGTTTCGCCTGCGTACATTATTCCATTAATCGTCGTTCGCGTGCGGTGAGTCATGTTGATGTGTTGGTCTGCGGTAGCCTGAACATCTTGAATATTAAGTTTTTCCATATTTTCCCATTTTTTCTTATTTGCTCTTTTGTACCAAGGTCGCTCATTATCTACGTAATTATCCCTTCGATACTGATCTGCGTCGCGCAAACAAATCCTCCGTTAATATACTTCTTCTTCTCCTTCAGTGTTCAACCCTGGGGTTGGCTTGCAGCAGTACGCCATTCCTCTCTTCTGTCTGCTTTTCTCTTCATTTCTCTGTATGTGGTGCAACCCATATCATTCACAATCTGCTGCATGAATGAAATCCTTGGTCGTCCCCGGCGATTCCTTCCCTCTATATCTCCTTCTGCTATTGTTTTAACGATGTTGTCGTGTCTTAGAATGTGCCCTACGAGTTTGTCTCTACTCGTTTGAATATGCCTCCACAGGGATCTGGTTTCCTGAACTGAACCGGTCTTTTCAGTACCGCTTCATTCGTGACTCTATCTTTCCAGCTGAGCTTCAACATCCTTCTGTAGAGCCACATCTCCAGGGCTTCTAGCCGCCTTCTCTCTTGTTTTCTTACTACCCATGTTTCGCTCCCGTATAGGGCCACACTCCAAACAAATGCTTTCATCATCCGTTTCCTTATTTCCAAACTAATGTTCTTGCTGGTGAGCAGGTTCTTTCTAAGATAGAATGCAATTTTGGCCTGATGTATTCTCCTTACAATTTCTTTCTGGCTTCTACCATCTCTTGTTATTCTGCTTCCCAAGTAGGCAAATTCCTCTATTACTTCTAGCTCCTCTCCTCCAATTCTCATTATTGGTGGTTCATATTGTTCTTCATTACTGCAAACCATCACTTTGGTTTTGCGTTTGTTTATTCTCATGCCATACTGTTTACAGAAAATCCTACCCATTGTGTTGGGCATCCTTTCTAGATCTTCTTTCGTCTCTGTGATCACAGCAATACCATCTGCATAACGCAGCATATCTATCTTCTGTCCATTAATTTTAATATACGTATTTGCTGTATTCTCCGTAAGGATAGCTCAGGGTGTTTGATCTTTTTGTTGATTTCACGAGGCTGAGTAAAAGGGCTTGTATTTTTTGGCAAATAACTCGAAAAGTAACGTGGTAAAGGGTTGAATTTTTGGTGTCATTGGAAGAGTGAGATATTTTTCTTTAAAATGAGACCAAAACCAATGATCATTTCGCTCGAACTACCTTAAGGCGATACTTTTTATTTCTTTTAAACGTTGCTATATCCCGAGTATCCTTAAGGTGTATTGTCGGAGTGCGAAATTTCATGAATGCGGTTGTTATCGGGTTCACATTATTTCTGCCTTTTACGAAATTCAACGTAAGCTGTGCATCGAAACAAAACCCATAAGGGATAGTATTCCCGCAGGGAGGACAGAAAGGGAGGTGTAGGGGCGGGGAGGGGGTCGGAAGGGAGAGGAGGAAAGGGCATATACAGAGCCCAGCTAGCCGGGAGGCCTCGTCTGTATTTGCATTTTCACTCGTGGCGTCGGCGGCTGAGGTCGACTATTTGTGTTTACGCCTCCGTGCATGTCGTAATTTCCTCGGGACCTCATCCGTCTCCTCGCCGCTCGCGCACCCGGGGTTAAGAGGCGGCCATTAAGGGGAAGAGGAGGAGGACTGCGCTGCCAAAAAACCATGTCATCATCACCGGCGATGACGGGGGACGGCTAAGCGAGAGGGGAAATTGAGGCGGGCCGCGTATAGTAAAAAGAGACGTGGGCTGGCTGCCCAAGTAGAAGTCTCCTGTTCGCGTCTCTCTTGGATGGGTAGATTTTTAAGATGAGGGTAAAGTACTCGCAGCAATCTTTATATGATCCTCTACGTGAAAAAACCCGCCTAGTTAAGCTAATGGATGGTAAAATTATATTCGATTATCCTAGACTTGTCGATTATTGTAAACATATAAAAAAGAGACGTGTTCTGGATGCCAAAGCAGAAGGCTCCTGTTGGATGGATAGAGTTTAACATGAGGGTGAAGTGAGCGCTGCAATTTCGCATAAAATATGAATCATACCGTGACTTTGATGCGAGGAGAGGAAGAGAAGGTAAAAAAATTGCAGCCAATGGAAAATTTTAGTGTTTGTATGATCCTCTACGTGAAAGAAACCCGTCTAGTTAATCCAGTTGGTATTAAAATGGTTATATTTGACTTTTTCAGTCTCCCTGGAGTTAATCGCTTCTCGTGAACAGTATTGTAATAATAGCAGACTGTTCTTTACCGTTTGCATTGGCATTTTTCTGCCGTAATCTGAGCTATCTCCATGAGAGCCCAGATTAATATATTAATGTTCAAGGATGAATGACTGGAAAACTAGCCCGGAGACCCTGTTTGTTTTTCATCTCAGTTTCTTACACGCACTTCATCATCCTTGCTCGTTCAATCCTAAGATTTGTCGACTGCAGCTCTCCATCCTTCCCTATTTAATGACAGTTCTCTTGTACATGCCCGTTGTCTCTTAACTATATCCTCGTTCATGAAAGTGATTCCTGCAACTACCCTCTCAATATCTCGTAGTGACGCTGAGTGATGATACAGGGAAGTGTGAATCATTATTCTATCGTGTGTCGTTCTATCCTAAAATAGGTAGGCTGCTGCTCTTTATCCTTACCTATCCCATACTTGTTCCCCCACTCCCTGTTAGTTTTATTTATGTACTTTATCCGTATCTATCTGATCTTTTTATCTATACCTTGGCCTTCCTCCGGAGATTTTCCCCTCTATTTTTACCTTCCAGTTGAATTTTTCACTATACGAGCGTTGGAGGCTCCCGAATGAATACCGATTGAATTGAATACCGATTGAAGGAGGCAGAATGTACTCTTTACATTATTCTCAGCTATGTCAGCCACGTGGTTTTATTTTATAACGAACATACCTTATCAGTAATATATGTTATCCGTTCTTATGTCGACTCCAAAATGGCTTTTCTATTTCTTAGACTTTCGAAATATCTTCCGTTCATTTTTCTGACCCAGTGAAGGATTAGTTACTCGCGTGCAGCCAAGATCGTTCGATGTCGATTGCATTCTTCCTTCGATATATGTCTTCGCAACCATTTCCACCACGTATCCGCCAGTATTGTGCTATTTGAGCATTTACTGCTATAAAACACCCGAAGAAATCTACGAATATGCGGCACAAGTTGTCATTTCAAATACAAATGCACTATCAAATCAACAAAAAGGTCAACAACCTACACTATGCTTATGGAGAACATAGAAAAAGTAGCTCATTAATGCCGGATTTATGTACGCGGAGAAGACCTTTATCGAAGGAAGAACACAATCGATATTGAACGACCATGGTGTGCAGATGGAGAAACAGTGTTGTTGAGGCCCCCTGCAGCAAACAATGCCTGCTGCTCTCTCTCATGGATCTTGTGAGACAGTGCCCTCAATTAAGTGTTCTGAGGATAATTGATATCTTTTCCTTCAGTCCAAAGGACTTATTGACAACTATAGTATGGGAAATCGTGCTTTTGTCAAATTGGAAATACCGAGAGTTAGGTAGTGATGACTTTTTAAACTTTTTTAAATGGCCCACTCTCTCTCATTTGAATTACAAGAATGAGCTAAATTTACTTTCTAATCCCCACTTCTCGTTTATATATTTGCACCACCCCATGAAGTAAGATGGCAATGACAGACGGTTGCACATTGGTCTCATCAGTTAGGATTGCTAGTATACTTTTAATTTGGGTCCACAAGTTTCTTTCTTATGATGTGAGCTGAATAGCCTACGCTTAACATTGTATTTTATGTCATCTCTTGTTTCCTGGGTATGCTGACAACTTTCTCCGTTCAAAAGGTGAATTAATTATTTCAGTGTCATTCCCCCGGGGTATATCGTGGTTTCTCACCATATATGACCAATTTTATTCGCTAGAAATTAGTCCAAGTTGCATTCCTTTGCTAATTACGAAGGGAGTCAGTCCCTTCAACTCTCCATGACAACGAGTCAATCGGCATTGCTTACGCTTAGAATTTGGGCTTTCGCTAATCAGTGTTTTTGATGAATACTTTTTACTAATCATTAGCATTACTATTCAAACATTACCTACATGTATGCCTGTTCAAGCTAATTACCAAGAGATGTATATCAGTGACGTTTCCTTCCCACATTCCTTGAGTTTGCTGTAAAGATTCTCCAAGAAGTCAGGGTTTGAATTAAAAGCCAATGTATTACCCTGAAATTGTAACATCTCGAAGTTTTTGAGTTTCATATCGCTTTTATAACGTTTTCTGAAATATGTTGGCCTGTTTATTGCAAAACTTTCATTTGTTCTAAGAGTGAATGGTGAAACAGGATCAGCAGTAGTATTTTATGTATACTTATTTGTCATTTAGGACTATTCTCGTAGTTTAAAACTTTCATAAAGAAAGTATGATGACAGGTGTAGTTCACAATAGTTTTTATTCCATGCTGAATTCTATTATTTTGTCATTTTACTCTTCTGGTCAAGGTTTTCCCCAGGTTGATGCAATTTGTAAACCTGATGAATTGTCCTAGTCTATTGGTCTTCTTGTATGTCAAGAGGTATTCTTCTTAAATTTTGAATGGCTGTAGCGTATGTGACTATAATTTAGTGTTGAGGTAAGATCCTTCTTATTGTTATCAATAAATTGTAAATTTATCAACCGGTATGACATAGATAGTGATAATATTCTTTAATATTTGGTCATTCAATTCACAGCCAACATTTCACCAAATATATTGGCATCCTTAGATGGTTTAAGCTTAATATTAAACGATAACATTATTCTTAATACCCTGAGGATGCCAATATATTTTGCGAAACATTGGCTGTAAGTTAAATGCATAAATGAACAAATATTCAAGAATATCATTGTCATTTTAATCGTTTGAGCTCATTTCTCAGTTCTTTTGGGTTCAAATACAAATTTATACGACTTACTTTTAATTATTTCAAATGGTAGTTCTACAAATTTCACTACGAGAACTAAAGTATAAGATTTTTAAATTAATTGATTTATATTATTATTAAAATGTTTTTTCATATCACATTATCTTGCTGTTTCGTACTAACGAGGAAAATGCTATCTTTGTTCAGTTTTTTGTGATATTTTTTTTCACGTGAAAATTTGTGACCTCGGACATTAAGCCGATAATTTTTAGCCCGGCAATCGTCCAAGTAACCAATGCGTTTTACGGCTATTGTAATCCGGAAAATAATCAGGCTTTGTTTAAGCGAGCATCATAATTTAAAATTATGAGCCACATATGACGCATTTGAAAATTTCATGCAAAACCATTTATATGCCGGTTGGCCGTTTGGTGGACGCCAAAGGCTAATCCCCGTTCCTATGACGCCTCCCCGACGAGGAACGCTCAATGTATCCAAACGCCCGTGAAAAATCGGCTTCATGTCAAAAAGAAATAAAGAAAATAATTTGGGGCTTACCTAATGCTGTTTTTTTTTGCTCTCTTTCCAGGTGAGTCAGTGTCTTCATCGGCCCGTGTCTGTATCCGTTAGCGGTGGCCGTTTGCCGTTATCTAGGTCAGTGGTTCCTTTGCCCCTCTCACACCACACTCTTCCTCCTCCCGCTGTTGGCCACCACAATCGTGAGATTTCCTCTTTTGGCTCGTGCCTACCATTTCTCCTCTCTCCCTTTTGCCTTTCTGATTCACTTCCGTCACTTTGATTAGGGTCGGCCGCTTGAAAAACCTTCGCCCGTTACCCATTTTGCATCCTGCTCTTCACATACAGCTGTATCTACGGTGTGCCCTGTTACAAATTACTATAGAGGGTGTGTAGTCGCGGTTGTTCGGACACTGGCGATATAATAGGGTCATTGCACATTTAAGTTTTTCATGCCTATATGTGCAGTTCCCGCTTAAAGTTCCTGGTGATGTGCAGCGGACAATTTTGGGACTTGTGCTAAGGAACTTTTACAGTCCTCGTTTTTATTTCGTTGTACCTTGTTACAAAATACCATAGAGGGTGTGTAGTCGCGGTTGTTCGGACACAGGCAATATGTTTGAGTCAGTGCACATTTAAGTTTTTCATGCATATATGTGCAGCACTTGCAAAAGTTCCTGACGCTGCGCAGCGGACAATTTTTGAGACATGTGCTACGGAACTTTTACAGTCCTCTTTTTTTCCGTTGTACCGTTTCGAGTTATCATAGCGGGTGTGTAGTCGCGGTTGTTCGGATACTCTTGATATAATTGGGACAATGCGCAATACAGTTTTTCATACATATATGTGCACCTCTCAACACTGTGTTGGATAATTTTCGGGATATGGGTTACGGAACTTTTACAGTCCTACGTACTGGGAGAGGGTGGTCGTATGGTGAGGAACGTCCATCTGAAATACATTTCCGGCTGCTGCCAACGCCAGCGCCTATGGAAGTGGGATGATTCACCACTACCTGCTGTCCTGTTTCTACTCATCTCTCGATGAGACCCCGAGAACATCACTCAATTGACTGGAGGTAGTTATTCAGTCGTACTATTTTCGTTTTCATGGCGTTTCGTATTTGTAGTGGGTATTCTGTTTTTATTTCGCCAAATGTTTTGATCGATTCGTCCTGCAAAAGGTGCGGAATACTGTAGTAACTGCCCATCTGAATTGCGGCCTTTAAAGTGTTAACTATTTAAACGGATACCTAGGGAGATTAATTGAAGAGATCTAACATACACCAATGAACTCAAGCTTTATTCTGGAAACTGATAGAAACCTAATAGAAATAAAATGACCAATGAGAAAAACAATTTATTGAGAACCTCATCAAACTATTGTGTGTGCCGAATTGTTCTCCTACCGCATTATCGATAAAGAGATTCACCTCATACACGAGCTAATAATGATACATAAGAATAGTGAAAGTAATGAAATCTTTCAGTGTCAGAATGGTGAAAAAAGGGAAGATTTTTTGGTTAAAAATTAATTAAACGAAAAAATCGAAGCATCGAAGAAATTCGAAAGGAAGTCTATATGATTTAATTTTTTTATCAATATAATCTCGAAAACTTTTACTTTGTCTTGAGTGAAAGTAATTTACTAAGTATAGAATATTGCGGTGAGTTTTCCGCCATTTTCCTCAGATACGATCTTCCTAAACACTCTCCTACTCTTCGTGCATCGGCCTTATAAACCAAAACCGCCATCCATCCTTGCTGTAGACACGAAGCTCCGCTCTCCTCTGTTCAATATCCCTTCCTTAATTCCACTTTCCCTTTCTCTTAACCCACATCTCATGTGTGCATTACTTTTCCTTTTCCTGCCTTGAAAGCTCTCACTCTCTTCCTTCGTCTCGCCCTACTTATCCAGTCTGCCGGTTCCAACTTTGTCTTAAAAGATAAATCCAAGGCTACATCGTTTTCGTGCAAATTTTCCATCCATGCGTAGTTTTTTTTTCAAGAACCAAGAGTACACCTATATTGTTTTTTTATCCAAATGAAGTCTCTGAGTCGGTTGTCATACACTTCGCATACACTTTCATACAGGTGAATGACATCAGACAGTGACTTCTTCTAAAGCTTGCGGAAGATTTTTACCTGATGAGGTTTTTTTCACATGTTATTGCAAAACCAGATTTTTTTCCACATATTCTGGCTACAACTCTGCAAGCACTCGGCAATCGACTTGAGAAAGTTGTTAAAAGTTCCTCAAGCGGATTTGAATAGCCGTTTACAGCCTGAAATTTACATCGGTTATCACTGTTTGCTAGTGGATTGCAGAATAAACTCTCCAGCGTAAAGTCACGTTCAGAAATGCGTTTAAATTTGATCGCTTATTGAAATTATTTATTTTGCACAATTTTATCTGAAATGATGGCTATATAAGTTTCATAAAAGTGTCATTCGAATGAAAATTGATGGAAGTATCTTATTTAGATTGCGAAGCTTTGACTGTTCGAAATAGCGATAGTATTTGCCTATTTCAAATTTGCCCTTATTTCACAGTTTGATATCGAGTGTTGTATGCAGCCTCTAAAGTTAGTGTGTCCTACTCATTGATCGATATCTCAAAAAAGCGCTTGTTCTAATGCGCCGTGTTAACTTGTTTACCATCGTTCACGTAGTTCATTCATCATACTTCGACGTCACGAACTTACCGTGCACCTCACTGCGCAGTAAAAAGGTCTTATACATCTACATCTACGTAATGCCCTACGAGCCGCCGCATGAGCGTGTGGCGGGGGTTGTTAGGTCATCAGCCGTGTAAAGATGTAAGTTTCTGAGAGTTAAAATGGTGGCATGTATTATAGGAGTGTATTTAGTGGAGGTTAGTTTTTATTGTGGTCAGTTATTGTCCGCGAAAAGGACTAGTTTTTGTGCCTATCTGTTCAGCAGTGCATCTCTCTTATTTTATCGTATTTGTCAGACCTAGAGATGTAGTTAGGAGTCATGATAATATTCTCTGAGTCGCTCTGAAAAACATGAGTTCTGAATTTCTCAAGCAACCTAAGCCCAGCGTGTAGCCTCCGAGTCTCTAGGGGCTCCCACCTTAATCCCTCTAAAAGTTGTGAACCACTATGTGTTCGCTCGTAGCAGTTTTTAACGAAGCACGCTACTTTCCTTTGTATTTTGTAATTTTTTTTCGTACTTTTTTTCTTTTATGCGTGCTTGAAAGTTGCCTTGTGCCTTGCACAGTTTTAATTTCGCAAAAGATGCTTGATCTCAAGCTCCGTATCATGTCGTTCGCACTCGTTAACACGGTGCATTGATTTATGTTCGACGTTACGACCTGATGCTTCTTCTGACCGCGCAGTGAAATGCTTCGTGTTTTACCTGCGGCCGCAAAGGTTAGCGCGTCCCACTCTCAGCTTAAGGAGTCGCCCCCCCCCCGAACCGTGGCTTTCTCCTGTCCTCGTTTCCATCTCTTCCGACGAGTCTCGAACATTATCAATTCACACGCAGGTTCAGTTGCGTTGTGATTTATTTCCAGTCGCATGGAGAAGCTGTCCATTGAAATTCCACTGGAATGAGGAAAACAATGAAAATCTTAGCATACGATAAATCACGAGAGGAAGTCAATAAATGAGTGACGAACGTCAGCATTTCATCATCGGCATCAGTCGTAAATATTTCATTGGGAGCGCTTGGAAAATGCACCGAACAGTCCCGACTTAGCCCCCAGTGATCCCCCAGGGGCCCCAGGGCCCCAGCGCCCCAGCCCAGTGATCCGTTCGGGCCCCTAAAAAAATCATTTGAGTGGCCGAATTTTTGAAAATGATGATGCCATAGTCCAAGAGGTCACTCGTTGACTGCGTCAGCAAAAATAACTTCTTTGCTGCCATCTATCAAGGACTTTTACAGAGATGGGATAAGTGTCTGAATGTACAGGGTGAATATGTAGAAAAAGTTAAATAAATTTCAGGAAGTTGCTTGGATTATTATTGCCTTTATCCAGTTTTGCGAGTTTAACCTTGTATATTCGAAATTAATATTCAGTTCAATTAAAAAATAACTATATGATACCATGCTGCTCTTATGAATTCCAGACTTCCTTGTGGCATTATTTGCTGGGGCAGCGCTAACATGAACTCCTTGAATTATGCTATAGCTTTGCAGATACAAATGATGAGAGTTTATTCCGCTGAAAGACTATTATGCTCCCTGATATACATATTTCTTATGTCTCAACAAGTTCCCCCTCAGAAATTTGTCTTATTTTATGGCTCCGCAAATATTGTGTAGTAGATGTAGAATATCGATATAGCATACGCTGTATATAGCTTTATATGTAGATAGTGCTACAAGTTATTAAAACCACAAAAATTGTTTTCCCCTGTTTTTTCTATCGTTTAGTCGGTACGGCCTGTATTCATGCTGAATTTTACATTTTAAGACCACCAGGAAGTCCTTAAATCAGCCTTGACATACATAGTCAAATCAACGCGCAAAATACATTTATGCTATGTAAGGACAAGCAATAGGCATACTAATTAATCGCTGGCGTACACTAAATTATATGGATAGATTCTTCCTGGTCCCTCTTGCATCCCTGAGTTTTCCTTAATTTCATATCATAGCCGCTCCTGTCCTAACGCTTTCGGACCATGCTGTTAACTCTTCCAGATTCTCCATGATTTTCAATTACTACATGTTTCTTTATTACTAAATTCTCTCCAGGATGTGTCGAACTCCCTTCTGTGTGTTTCTTTTCACACCTATCAGTCGTATACGTGGTCTTTTCACTTGTGCTTTCCATTTCGTCTCTTCAGCTCAAATTCTATTGATTTCTACTGTCTTTAATTCTTTTTCATTCCCCTATCCAATTCAGGCTATTTCGCACTCGTCCGGCCTCACCTTGAATATGCAGCGAGCATATGGGATCCGGCGGAGAAAGACCTAGTCCATGAACTTAATAAAATACAAAGGAAAGCTGCGCGATTCGTCAAAAACTGCTACGGCTGAACAGAAAGCGTTACACAGATTTTGAACGATTTAGGGTGGGAGCCGCTAGAGACTCGGAGGCCACGCGCTAGGCTTAGATTGCTTGAGCAATTAAGAATGGATATCTTTCAGAGCGACACGGAGAACATCATATTAGAACCACTTTATATTACCTGGTCCGACAGAATCGATAAATTAAGAAAGATATTTTGCCGAACGGATAGGTATGGGAATTCGTTTTTCCCCCGAACAATTAAGGACTTTAATAAATGCTAGGCGGAACTGTTTTTTTTTTGTTGACGGCTGGTGTCCTAACACCCCATGCCACACGCCTTTTGAGGTGGCTTGCGGGGTAGTATGTAGATGAGTCTATTGCCTTTTATCTAATTCCTTAAACTAAGCACTACAATTTAATTTCTGATACCTGATTTCATCCATTCTACTGTATTCATATCAACATATAGGGCTTCAAAACTCATAGAGGGATATCATATTGTTCCTAAATCCTTACTCTCACTCCTTTCTACATTCTTTTCTCATTTCATTCTGTGGGTGGACTAAACATAAAATCTGGAGATACAGTTAAATATCTTGGAATTACCTTAACCTCTGATACATCGTGGACAACGCACATACAAAACATATGAGGATCAGCATTAAAGAAACTAGATTTTGTTAAACGCATAATAGGAAGGTCCTGGGATGAAAAAGTGAAACAGAGATGCTACCTCGACCTAGTTAAGCCACATTTCGAATACGCCGCGAGCATTTGGGAACCTGGCCATATAGATGTAGCCAAAATTTTAATAAAATAGAAAAAAATCTTCACGGTTCATTACAGTAGCTAGGAGCGAACATATAATGTTTCTCCACTTTAAGAGGGATTAAGGTGGGAGCACCTGTAGACACGGATGCTACACGCTAGGCTTAGGTTGCTTGAGAAATTCAGGACTGTTGTGTTTCAGAACGATAAAGAGAATATTACCATGACGCCTCACTACATCTCTAGGTCTGACAGAAGCGATAAAATAAGATAGATACATTGTCGTACAGATAAAATAACTTGTTCATTCCGCGCGCAATAAGCGATCACAATAAAAACTGAACACCACCAAATGTACTCCTATTATACACGCCATCATTTTACTTCCCAAAATCTTATCCCTTACATCCTTACAGCTGGTGTCCTAACTTTCCCCAGCCACACGCCCATGCGACGACTCGCATGTAGATGTAAATTTCCGATTCTTCTCAAAGCCTTCATCTCCCCTGATTACATTCTATTACATCAATTCTCATTCGTCTCTCACGTTCCTGGTGCAAGCGCAGCTATAATTAGATAGTAAATTTTATTAACCACCATTTTACTTCTCTACATACTTTACTGTCCCAGATTTTTTTTGAAAATATATTTTGGGAATTACTCATATCTCCCGTGTTTCCAGTGATTAATTTCGTTATTTTCCGGGTGATGGCGTATCAGTATTAGCCTTGCCTATTTGCTCGCGTCGCTGCAGGGGATATATTCCCCTGTTTTAATCGCGGGTTTAGCGAGCAAATCGGTTGCCTTCACGATCAGCGATGTGCTAAATCTAGCGGGAAAAATGCGTCGGTAGGAAATGATGTGAATAACAAAAATATACCTTTTTTCCTCGCTCGAAATTTAGCCTCCTCTGCCCTCGGGATGTCGAACCAAATTTTCCTATTTTACCATGAAAAACAAAAATTTGATCCCTAATCTATGGAATTCCGAATCGGTAAACGAATTTGGTGGCATATTTTTTTTTAATGTTAACGCGGTTCAATCGCCTCCATCCGCACCATTGGCGTTTCTTCTAGCATGGGACAATTTTCAGGAATTGATACGGGATATCGATCTCGGCTATAAGTAGCAACAGTAAACGCGATTATTTTTTCATGGTTTATCCACTTCACTACTTTTGTGTCCTTCTTGGACTTAATCGTCAGTGTATCATTTTTTCTGATCCCGAAACGTCGATGGTTTGTTTCTTGAGATGTCATGGGACATTTTTCCGTTAGAACATAATAATTTTTAATGTTTTAGTCACTTTCACATCACTATTTGTGTTTTCTGATATCTTGATCCTTTTTTAATCCACACGTACATTTGTTAGTCAGGCTTCAGTCGTCCACACTGCTGTAACATCTCGTTCCTTTAGAGGAAAAAACGGTCGGTCGGGCCTTATGTAAAAAAAACGGTATCGATCGTTGCTTATTTCCTCTTTAAATGTAAATTTCTTGCGTTAAAGGAATTTCATCGATCTTTGGCCTTTTTGAAACTTTGTTCGACACAACCAACCGTCTTTTTATTTCGAGAGTGCGAAGTATTTTCGCGCAGACAACAAGCAATATGTAAACTAGGCTAAATGAATCCGATAGCGAATGTCTATTCTTTATTTTAGGTGATGAATTATGAGATTATTATCTCTTTTATATAGTAATACGCAGGAGTTCATATCTATGATTGAAAATATTCCTTTAATATTTCCAATATCACGCCTCAAATTTACATAACTCACAATATATCTTTCAGCTGCTTTAATATAATTAAATGAATGTAAAGCCTCAGTTCAATCAAGTTGAAGAGATCCACAGTATGTGACAAGTTTATTTATTTAAGTACCAGAACCACTTATCTACTTCATACTATTTTATCGTTTTATGTGTTGATAACCTACTCGATAAGTAGTTTGTCATAAGTATGTTAAGTGAAATAATTAGTTTTTTACTTTATAACTTACATCGCATTAATGCCAAATTGATCAGAGTCAGTGCCATAAAAATCACGTTGCTCTACATGATAAAAGTTCTTCTATTCAACTCATGATCTTCATGATCATTAATTTTGAATCAGTCTCAGTTAAAGCTTTCACCAGATAAGATGGGTCTGGGTAAAGGTTGTACCATACTAATTACCTCCATTAAGTTTTCCATATGGCTTAAGTCACGTACAGCAAAGGCACAATGGCGACCGTTCCAAAATAAACAATCAGCCTTTTTCTTTGCATCAGCTTTTTTATTAGTGTCCATAAGGATTTTTAAACAAGTTTAAGCGAGACCTGAAATACCTACACGTTGTTGTGTTCTCTAGCAGCAAGGTGAGGAGCGCAAAATACTTCTGGTATCACAACTGGCCTCCGATGTAGCCGCTATGAACTGCTTTAATTGCCTTAGGTATGATATCTCGAATAAATATCATGTAAAATTGCAGCTTGATATAAATATCATTTTATTCTGCTAACATGATGCACAGGCATTAATTTCTCTGCTTAAGAACTCGACTCGAACACGCTGTTGGAATTTTAGTGATATTTTAGTTTGTGACGACGGAAATTCAAAAACAAATGCATCAACAAATTACGCATAGCTTCTCTCTGATAACGGAGCAGTTGATGTAATGATCCGGGATATCAATTCAAAAAACAATTCGTACAAGGTACTGATTGTGATTCGCTTAGTAACCTCCAAGTCACCACCAATAATAAACACAACAACAGTTGTTATGAAAACAATCCCTGGTCTCCTCTTTATTAAAATATAGTATATTTCGTGCGTAACCATTGAATTAAAGTCCACAGTTTAGGGATGCACATAGAGATGCTGGCATACGGGTGTCATCCCAGTGGATTTGAATGGCTTTTGATAAGTCTAGCAGACTCTTAGAGTTCTATAGGCCTAACTTCACACAGAATGACATGCCCTCCGAGCTTCATATCCCACTTATTTACTCCACCGTGTCCCGATTAGACGAGTATATTCGTTTTCATCCAAGCAGAGAGACACTTGTAATTCCAAAAGCTTTGTAATATCCCACTTATTCCACTGAATGACGTGCGTATTATATGATCCGGAAATTGATAAATAGACAGCCGTGAAGACGACGGACTGCGAGTTAATTTCATAAAACAAAAATCATCATGGAAAGCGACAAGGATACCGTCTTGGAAGACGTCCAGGAGTAAAGAGCGGACAGATTTAATATCGTAGGACAGTGAGCGATGTCTAGGTTCCGCTCCGTCTCAAGATTGCGCCTTTTGAGTCGCTGGCATTCCATCCGCGGTCCCCTTATTAAATTTGGCTCCTCTATCCCTGACCAAGTTTTTATCGGAGTGTGTCACCGTTCACGTAATTGGCGACGCTCTGTGACAAGTTTCGCGATGAACGGCTCAAGCATTGTTATTCTCGAATAAACTCAACGAAGTCCGGCGAGATGTTGTGGGACTTTTTGTTATTTAAAGAGAATAAAACTGATTTTAAATTTGCAATGTCCGCTGGATTTTTTATTGGTACGACGCGTTTCGACGCTTCAGTTATCCATATCAGATGATAAATACGTCTTTGACATTTTTGGAAAACCTACGACGACGGATGCAGTCATTTCTCAAGACTCCTGCGATCCGATTGCTCCCAAGACCGCCGCGTTCAACTCCATGATCCGTTGGTTAGTCAATATTCCCCTGTCTGAAAAATCCTTCAACGGGGAATTAGATGTTATACGCCACCTAGCCTCAGTCAACGGCTACGAAAGGTCCTTGGTCGATAAGATACTCTATAAAATAAGAAAGAAAGCAGCCCTCACATCCATCACAAAGCTCCACAGTGAACCGGTGATTAAGAAATGGGTGAGACTCCCGTTCGTGGGGAAGTATTCATATGAAGCCGCAAAGTGCTTCCCTGAAGACCTATACAAAATCGGTTTCTACGTTCCCGACACTCTGAAATGTAATTTCCAAGAAAACGCTTGATAAAATTGACACTTTGTCAAAATCGGTAGTTAACGAAATGAAGTGTGAATGTTGTGACAGTGTGCATGTGGGGCAGAGTGGGAGGAACTTAAGAGTACGAGCAGAAGAACACAAGAGGTTCTTCTTAAACAAGGACATCAGATCCTTAAATGCTAAACACCTCATCGTCGGAGGCCATCGCTATAGCTTCACCTCAAAGATCCTGTGGTTCGCGGGAAAAGGACGACGCCTCGACGCTCTGGAGAAATGGGAGATAATCAGAAGAAGAAAACGGAGGGTCAAACTGATGAATGATATTGAATTTGTGAACCATTCCCCTATTCTTTCCCTACCGACGTAAACCTTGGGCAAAACTTCCCCTTCCCCACTCCCACAGTGAAACCTCCCTTCCTACCCCCTCCCTCCCTCTCCCTTCAACCCCTAAACCTCCCCTTCTTTCCCCGCACACACACAGTCTCATATATATATATATATATATATATATATATATATATATATATATATATATATATATACACACGTTTCCAAAAAGGTTTGTACCTGATGATGGCGCATAAGCGTCGAAACGCGTCGTACCATTAAAAAATCCAGTGGACATTGATAAGTTTTAATCAGTTTTATCCTCATTTTTATTCTCTTTAGCATACTCTAAGAAAGAGCGTAGGACGGAAAGAAAGTATATTGAGGAAGTATATTTCATGGTTAAAATAATAATTTATCTACTTTGCAGAGTACAATTTTCAAATAACAATTTCTTGGTGCATAATTAGATTGAAGGAGGTGGATATTTTCGTGAAGAATATTATTTTAGTCCCACGTATAGATTTATGAGACAGTCCAAAACAACTATATGAATCTACCAGTCAAAACAATTTCACTTATTACTGGACATTCTACCAATTCCTTTTCCCTATTCTCCACCACTTTCGAGGTGGATACCACATCAAAACTCTTTGTCAGCTAATTTGTGGCCACGCAATCACTGGTCGTAACCGGCCTCCTTTAAAAAAAAGAACATATTCGAGGAATTATGAGCATATTTTGTACCTTAATTTTTATTTTCTAGTGGTAACCCTTTTCTTCTGCAAAAGTATGATATTTAAACTGAATATAAAGAGATAAGTAATAGTAATTTTTTGACTCCTATGCTCAATCCAGAGTCACCATATGGGGATTTTTACCGTCAATTTCGACGGAATGGCTGCATCGACACGTAGCTGGAGGTTTAATTGCGATCTTTCGTGTGTGGATAATCGCGCGTTCTCTTCCTTCCGTTTGACTCATATTCTTGACAGAAACTCCTCGACTTGCGGAATCGTCCCTCTCTCCTCTTCCTTCTTCGTCTAGTATCGTGCTGTTCCTTTCGTTTCTCCTCTGTCAGCTCGGGGAGATACCTCCTTTTCAACCCCTCCCATCCCACCATGACCAGCGTCTGCAGAGCGCGTGTTTAAACCTGCCCGCTGCGCATCGGATGCAGTCAAGTGTCAAGATGAACGGCGGGAGGAGATGGCGGCTTTTAAAGCGACGTCTCTTCTATCTCTCTCTCTCTATCTATCTCTATCTCTCTTCCTCTCTCTCTCCGGGGAGAAATCTCGACTCATCCCTCGCTCATCCCCCACCACCTCCTCCGCCCCACGTCAATCATCCCCTCCAGCCCAGTGTTGCCAACTACTTGATCCTCTCGTACCAACATCTTGGTTTCATGACCCACAATTTAATTCGAGGATTTATTAGAAAAAGGTATCTTTGATCAAAAAAGTTTGGTAAATTAGCTCTTTAAAGGCTAGAATTATTTCCAGTAATTTTTGCTTATTTTTGGACCTGAATTTATGTAATTTTTTTTGCTTTCACATTGCTTTAATAATTGAAAAAAAACTCGCAGTACGTGAGTGTCTTCTCCTCCCAATGTTATCATGTATTAGCAAATCTTGGATATGTCAAGATGATTATAAGAGTGGCTAAATCCAGTGGAAATGGTGTATCTTAGTATTGTTTGCGACAGAAGCAGGATGGATGGGTTCAGGAATGATTGGGTGATGAAAGATTGTGGCTTAGGTTATCCAGTGATGGATAAATATTAAGCGTATTTCGCTTCATTTGTTTGTTCATGTTGATAGAATAGATTTTTGTTGGATAAATAAATAGGTATGGGAGAGGAGGGCGAACGATTTTAAGGAGAAGATCAAGTCACGTGTGATTATTCCGGAAGAGATTCTAAAGGGGGGAATAGTAGGAAGGAGTCTTGTTACATGGAGCACTAATGTACACAATTATAAGCTGCATTCTTTTCTCAATCTGGCATGCAGTAACAATTGAAGATAGAACAAGGGGCATTTTTTCCATCTCGCGTTCAAGCATTCGCGCATGAATTCTCGCAATTCACCGCTTTACACTATGCAATTTGAAATTAACGTACATGCATGCATCAAACAGTAAAATTACGTGCCCCGTGTAAAACGGGCTCTAAGAATAAGATAACGTGAACGAAGCAAGATTACTTTTGTAAATATAAACAATGAAATTCCCTGAAAGTATTGGTTTTTTTATTCAACTTTTTTGTGCAAATGGCACTTTTATTTGAGAGAAGAAATAGACTAATACCTGCACTTATACCTACGCCCATGCTTATAAATGCCTCTCGTACTTGAAACAGTTTTCTTCTCTTTTTATCCCCATTGACACTAAAAATGTTACATCAGATTGAGTCTCGACCCATAGCTGTCTGTGTCGTATTATCCGCCCACCATAACAATCGCAAGAGATAACCAGATGGGTTGGAACGATCAAACGATCGCGAAGGAGTTTTCCTGAGTAGTGCTCGTGGAAATAGCAGGCTATTTAAGTTCCAGAATGCGTGATTGATGAAAACATGCGGTTTGGATTATCCAGCGATGGAAAAATATACAGGAAATCACGCTGCGTTGGGTATGCTGAGAGAATGGACGAGAGTATAATGAAGAAATGGATACATTAGAGGGGTATGGATGATTCAAGGGGCAGGAGTACACCAAGAAATTCATAGGTCAATGCGTTGTATATACTCTAACGAGGAAGAATATTAGAGGTCTTGAGAATGGATGAGTGTTTATGAAACATTGTATGAGTTATAGTGAAGAGTAAGACCTATGCAAGGTTTGTGCAATATGGAGATTTCTATTATTTATCATGTGAGAGCCAATAATCTAGGTCTTGCTGCATTCATTCATTGGTCTTTCAATCCAAAGAATGGTTGACTGCTGCCCTCCACCCTTCCCTATCTAATGCTAGTTTCCTTACCTCGTGGTATCTCCTTCTATGTACTTTCCTCTTTATTTGGTCCATGAACTTATACCTGTGTCTTCCTCTGGGGACTTTTCCCTCCATTTTACCTTCATCTATGTTCTTCATAAACTCATTGTATCTCGGATGGTGTCCAATCCATCTGGATCTTCAAGTCTGCATCGTGTTCCATATGGTTCTTTCCTCTTTTACTCCTCTGTACACTTCATAATTTCTTAATTTTTCTGTTCATTTTATCTTCAGCATCCTCCTCCAGCACGAGGTTTAGAAGGCTTCTAGTTTTTTTTCTGGTGTCTTACTGAAATAACTAAGTTATTAGACTTTGCCCACCCCGAGATAGAATGGGGTGAAATCAAGTACTTTGGAACTAAGCGAATTTAGAGTAGCTTTGTGGTGACTTAAGAGATATGGGAGTTGGCAACACTGCTTCCCTCTCGCACCCCCACTCCAAGTCCCTCGCTACCCTCCCTCTCTCTCAACCCCCCTCTCATTCTCCCACCTCCGCCCAACACCCTTTTCTGCCAGAGCTCGTCTGCGCTGTGTGCACTCTGGCAAGTGTGAAGGACACTAATGTCGTGGAAGGGCCTCACTCCTTTCTTCCTTCTCATCCGTTAGCTCTCGTTCTCACACCTCTGGTTGGCTCTTTTCTCTACTCTTCAGTCTTTTGACTTCATCTCTCTCTCTCTTTCTAAACCGTTCCTAAGCCCGTCATTCTATTTGCTATACTCCCTTTTGCTCGCGTTTTAAGTGAGGTTCGTAGTGCTCCCAACATGTATTGGGATTAGCCTCAGCAATGGTTTCCGTGTTCGTATATTTTCTCGCCGTCGTCAGTGAATTATTCGTCATGACCTGGATATCAATTGCTCGTGAATATGGAATGGATTTTTTTTCTTGATGTCGAGTAGAGGAAACTTTTGGAGAAATTTTGCGTTTTGGGTCCGTTACGCAGATTCGTGCGTGGAAAGATGAAGTCATTTGGCACGGTAACTTGTCTGTTTTCAGTTGTGGCAGCGTAGAGAGCCGGTGAACTTAGAAACTCAAATCCATGCTTGAACTTGTTAAAGTATGAGTGTCTAAAGTGCTTGGAGATATTTTTGTTCTTGCATACGTAGGTGAAATTAAAAGTTCATAGATAAAGTTTAACAAATCAGGCGATGCCTTATGGAAAATGTTCGCAAACACGATGACCTCAAAAAGACGGAATGTGAAATGTATTTTTCTGGGTGTTGAGTAGAGGAAACTTCTAGAGAAATTAGGTGTTTTGGGTACATTTCGCAGATTCTTTACTCCTTCGTGCAAAGATGAAGTCATTCTGTGCGCGAAGATGTTTGATTTTAGTAGAGACTGCTTAGAGAACTAGAAAACTTAAAAGCATAAACCCATTCCTGTACCTGTGACGATATGAGTCTCTAAAGTGGTTTGAGATATTTTAGACTTGAGAATTGCCAATCTGCAGTGTCTTACGTTTATGTGAAAGATGAAGGAACCGTGATCCTTAGAATGATGTTACTACTCCGCAAAACAGCAGTACCTGGTGATGAAAACCGTCTATATTATTATCCTACATGACCAAGTTGAATACTATGTAAATACAATGTATTTCTTCTCTAGTAAACCAATAATATGCTCTATGAATTCCTCTTGGGTTTTACACCGGGTTCAATATTTGGCCCCTGCCGACATTTCGACTGAATACTCTTACGTTATCATCAGGGTGATGATGATCATGGATGGTGATGATCAGGGTGATGATGACGGACGAGTATTCCGTCGAAACATTTGCAGCAGTCTAATATTTAATTATTATTATTATAAAATAATAATTATAAAAATTAAAACCAGAGCGAAACCCATACAAATATCACACATACCTATTATTCGCCGGGAAAGCACCATAAAAAAAATAATATGCTTCCAACACATCCTGTAAGTATTCAAAATGTATACGACACTGAGGACATGCAGTACATATCTATTAAATTTTTTAGGCTCCATGGTTTCTTGCAAGAGGATTATATTTAATACGCTGACATTGATGAGCCGATTAAATAAGATTTGAATTCTCCAAAGTAATTTCTTAGTCCCATGATTTGTATCGTCAATTTTACTGAGCAACTCCAAACTGGATTAATATAATGTAAAACGCAGTGTCGTCCACTAGCGAGCATTGCTACTTTTTCTTTCAACTTTAATTACCAGAGGCGAGAATGGGAGGGTCACTATCTGGAGCCAAAGACACGTGTGCGGGAAACATCACCACCTCCTCGACCATCTCTGACTCACGATGCACTTATACACAATGGTGTCATTCATTTCGCGAGAGACTGAGGAACAGATGAAAACGCAAACATCGTCAACGAGCACAACAGGAAATGACATCGTACAAGAGTTGATAAATGTATGTTTTTTTCCCGCGCGATTTATTTGTCTAAGAAATTACGATAGGAAAATGTAGATGGGCCCATCTGGTGGCTGGAGCGGCAATCATCGGTCATTAAGTGCATACTTAAATAAGATTGCAAGAATGCAAAAATATTCATGAACTAAATTTCTTTTACAAGCCTCTATCTTTGCGTAGGAGTGCCACACAATGCAATAGTAAAATGATGCCAGGAGGTATGTTTAATATTTTTTCCATAATTGAAACGACCTTTTACTTCCTTGTAATTTCGACGACATTTACGTCATCATGCGTCCTGGCCGTCCAGAGTATGACCGTACATGTAGGTACGTCTTTCAAAACATGACATCCCTACAAACATGACATGCCTACCATTAAGTAGCATTTTTACATGTTGTTCCATCTATCCTGGTAGCCCGTGAGCCCAATTATCACTGTAAAGTGTCTCTGAAGAGTCCGGCCACCTATTTCATAATTATACGATGTTCAGCCTTGAGTACGTGCATATCTCATGCAGTTGGTTCCATTGACGGAAGTAATTGCATTCAAAGCTGCTTTTAATCTTGTTCTAAGTCAATATGTTTGTTCTTATTACACTATATTTGGGATCTAACGCAGTAAAAGTTTTGTATTTATTTTGTTTTGCTTGTGTAATGTGTGATCTTTTTTTCATTGATTGTTTATCAAGAAAACTTGAGTTCAAGGTAATAAAATTGTAATCGGAAGTAGTTTAATTTTTTTCCAAAAAAAACGTTACTTTCTGGGCTGAGTTGTTAACAAAATGATGGCACCCTTTATCTAGGAATATGAAGCGGAACTGAGTTACTAGGGTGAAAACCCTAGGTCACCTCTAGATATTTAAAACAAAGTCGGGTTAATTACACCATTTAACTCAAGAACGGCTGGACAGATTATTATGATCTTTGATTTGTTGGATTTGTCTCCGCCCCGAATAGCAGAATAACTATTAAAACATTGGAAACATTCACAAAAAAATTTATGAAAAAAATTTATTTTCTCATACGTATGGAACGGCTTTTTTGATGATTTCTCGAGAACGGATCGACTGATTTCGGTGAATTTTTTTTGTACGTCTTGGCCTCGAGAATTTTCCTCGAGCATTGGAAAAAGTAAGAAAATCACAAAAAATAAATCAGTATACAACGCCATCTCTGATGCATGACAGAAACAAAACACGGACAAAAATTAACATGGCGTTGTATGCTGTTTCCGGTAATGCCAGTGGATGGCGTTTTGTGCATTACCCTTTGACAGCTGAATCAGTTGCGCGGTCCTTTCATTGCATACCATTGAGCTAGCTGTGCAGACGTGCACCGCGATTTATCTGCGTTTTTTTTAGTTTTCACCAATTTTCATACATATATGATTTCAAACTTTCCTGGCGTATTGTATTAATGAAGTTCTCTCGGACTCCACACCAGGTTACACAGTTTTTAACTGCCAATGTTTCTGTGGCTCAGTCCATCACCGTCTTCAGGGCACAAATTGACATTTTTTTTAAATACCAGTAAATTAATTTTTTCGTTGTTTACTAAACGTTGCTGTTTACGCCGATTGTTGTTCTATTTCTCTTTCCTTAAGTAAGTTGAGGATAGGCTTCCAGGAGGAACTCAAGGATAAACCGGTGTCGCGATTGACGTTGTAGCTCTCTAATTTAATCTCCATAGCCTCTTTGGTGAGTCTATCCCAATGTCTAGATGTTATGTGGAGTAATTGCGTCTTTTCGAAGTGAAAGTGATGGTCATTTGTGAGGCTATGTTCCGCTACCGCCGATTTTTCCGGATGGAAGAGCCTAATACAGCTCCGGTGTTCCTTTACTCTCTTCTCAATTGTGCGGCCAGTTTCTCCAATGTACACTGTACCGCACTCACACGGGATGCGGTAGATTCCTGATGTTTTTAAATCAAGTGGGTCTCTTACCATCACGAGCTGGCTTCGTATTCTCCTCGGTGGTAAGTGGATGGTGAGAATGTTGTGCCTGTTCAGTATCATAGATATTTTTCCCGATACCGATGAAATATACGTGATGCAGGCATTTGCAATCGGTTTCTTATGTTCACCAACAGTCTGTTAATGAATCAGGAATGAACTGTGGGCAGGTCTTCTCGTAGACACTCCGTGGCAGTCGCAGTTTGCTTTCAGAGGCCGTTGAACTGCTCCCTCACTGCAGCCATTTCGGCGGAAAGTCCTCGGGCTTCACGCCAGGTTACACACGGCTACAGGCGGTGTGAAAACTAATGGGCAATGTGATTCACGCGACGATATTCAAAGGAATGTTCAAAGGTGAGGAAGTTCTCATTCCGAGAATTTCGATGTTCCCAATCGATATGCCATTTTAACGAATTTAATTTCCGATTCGTCTTGCATTCGCCATGAATATCAACAAATCTCTAGGCCAATCCTTGAGTGTTTGTGGCCTGAATCTAGAAAATGAATGTTTCTCTCACGGTCAATTGTACGTAGCATATTCACGTGTCGGCAAACCATCTGCATTGTTCGTTCTTGCACCTGAAAACAAACAAAAAATGTCGTATATCACAAGGTGCTTCAATGAAGGGAATCGTCCTGAGTGCAACCCATCCAGCAAATAGTTTAACAGAAAGTAGTGCAACAATAGTGGAAAAAATAAAGACTTTGATACTTAAGTCAGGCAGTTTGTGTTCGTTGCATCATGCATATTATTTCAATACTTTTTCATACGTAGGAGTGATAAAATACTTCTGTAGAAAATATAATGGTATTCTTGGCATCCAGGATATAAAAAGTAATATGTACTTTCTTTCTATGTAGAAATCGGTTGGCAATAAATTATTTATACCATTCCACTTTCGTTGATATTTTCGGTATTTATTTATGCGTCTTCATGGCTATACTAAAATTCAATTTTGCGTTTATTTTCACTCTTGTATCAAACTTCACCAACTTCAGTGTGAATCTGGTTATATTTTTCCGTTACATTGACAAATATCTTTAATTAGGCCCTAAAGAATCATAAATAAATATCGGCGATAGAGGAGTGGAATAAAAAATAATTTTCGACCGATTACTCCGCAGAAAAAACAATTTTGGACAAAGAATTCGTGGCAAAGAGTCCGCTAGAAAACTTGTTAGGTTAAAAACATATTCTTGTAATTATCTTTTTGTATTTTGCACCATAATTTTGGTTTACTATCAGTGACATATTTCATCAACGTAAGCAGAAATTTTTTAATAAAAAAGTGAGCAAAAATTGGCGATATTTGTTTAGATTCTTACTTTCTCGTTGGGAATGCTTGCAAATATGGTGAAACATGTTGTTCTGCAGCTTTTGGATTGCCTTGATGGATTCACTGCTCTTCCTCTCCCACATTCTTCGGGCGCAACCGCTTAATCTTCCCCTGCAGGACGTGAATCCGGGGGCTGTTGCTCTCTTTGGGGGCTGTTGACGTGGTTTCCACTCCGCGGAACTAACTGGGGGGACAACGAGAATGAGTAATCTTTCCATTCACCGATTTTCGTGGGTCGCGAGGACATTGTGACTCTCCGCAGTGAACGTGTGGATTACAAAATGCGAACGTTCTTCTGCCGGTCATGTTAGGTGCGGAGACTCGGGAAACACCGTCTTGTAAGCGTGCACGCTCCATATCCTGGTCGCAATCCCGGCGGAATAAACTTAATGCCGTGACTCAAAAACGTTGCGAAACACAGAGGAGAGATGCTTTGCGAGCGCAGAGGTGCTATCTCTCGTTTCGGAGGCAACTTATGAGAAAATAAGAGCGGGAAATGATGGTGCGGTATTCCGATGTGTCAAAATAGACATTTGTTTAGGCGGGTTCGACCCTCAATGGTCGGGATTATTAAACATCAGAATGAACAAAATTCTGGTACTGTATTAGTTTTTTAAAAGTTCTATTTAAGTATTTTTCAAAATCATATAGTAATTTATTTGATAGTAACATTATTTTGAAATGTGACGTATTTGTATTGTATATATTTAATTTAAAATAATACTTTACGTAATAATATCTACATAAGGAATACTTCAACAGCTTAATAACGTACCTTTTTTAAACTTTCCCAATTTTTTTCTTCATATTAAAGCTGAAACTGTTTATTCCAGAGCTCCACCATGCACACCGTCGTCAGTGAATAGCGTCACACATTCATATATTCAGATTGTTTGACAAACCGTCGAAAGAGACGCCACGTTCCACACACTTAATCTGATGCATTACAATTTAGTCCAGCGCAGAAACTAAATGTAAAATCCACTTAGAAACCAGATATTCCAATTATTTTTAAACTTTAAATTTAACTCGCTCGTCCATGGAGGGTTAAACATTGAAGTCACTTCTATAGGTGGGATTAAACATGGAAGTTGACTGTTATGGAAGTAGCAAGTGTAGCGATATCTCGAATCGTATCGCCACTCGCAGGGTATCGTTCTGTTCACGCATAACTTTCGGCTCATTCCAAAGAAATGGACGACGAAAGTAAACAATGAATATGGTAACTACGAAATCCACCAAAATTTGATGATAATGGCGTTCGTATAATACTGTTCAAGTCCCATAGGCATTCGTTTGTTTAGTAAATTTGCATGAATTACAATAATTATGCATTATTAGGTCGAATGAAGTATGTCGATTGTGACATTAATAATTATTATCTAATAAGAGATAAGTAATAAAGCTTACGTAATTGGTTTTTTAACATTAAAAATATCTTCAAGCACAAATAAATATTTCCGTAAGCAACAGTGAGTCCTCCTCCGTTATTCGTTGTTTACATTTTAAACATCCGTTTGCTGTCATGTGACTAAGATTCCACCGGATGGGATGGTATTATATCACATAATCAATATGCTACTTGCTGACAAAATATAAACCAGTCTTATTTTCGATGCAAGTAGCAACCGTAGTTGATTGCCACCACTATCGACTACTATGAGATCGGGTTGGTATGGTGGTTATACGTAGTACTGGCTAACCATATGGATGGCCAAGGTTCAAATCCCTGTAGAGGAATTATTTATTGGAGGAAAACCCGATCCCTACTTGAGTGTCTTGTGGAGGGCACTTCCAAATGTAGTACTCCGTCTTTTTTGCTAACTTTCCCTTCCCATCCTTTCCTCCCACCTCTTCCTTGCCCCGGGTATAAGCGAAAGCTTCAAACCAGGGCGGAAGTTGTAATCCTGCGGCATGAGCCGAAATACCTGTAGTACTCCGTCTGTTGGATGAGGCGTTAAACTGTTGGCCGGCTGCTATCGGCATCAAGGCGGCATAATACGCAGAAATCACGCCAACGTACTGCCCAGGCGGCGAAATCGGATCTTTATTCAACTATCATTCTTGCACTAAATTTGGTATACATGCATAAAACTTTCTATGTAAAGAACTTGGCACCTTTCGTTATGAGCAGGCTAATTCCGACGCCGGGTTTCTCTCCACCCTTCCTCCCTTACCTGACCCCAATGGCGCAAATGATCTTTAGTTGTCGGTTGCCTCCACGCTTGCTTAGCGTGCATAGTTTCAGAAATCTTCATCCGAATCTCACAAAGCGTACTATGCATAGCTTCGGAGTGTGGCTGTCCCTTTGAAAACGCTTGACGGGAAGAACTTAGCACGCCTGGATGCGCTGCGGGTGATAGTCGCAACTTCCAGACAAGTCCTTTCGCCTCAAGATTCTCGCTGTCGCGTGGGCGAGTGTGAGACGGAAGCTCTCCAACTAACGACCCTGGCCGCCGAGCCGAGGCTCTGCATTTTTCCGAATGCTTTGAGTTCTCTAAATGCGCCAGAACTGTTGGCCGGCTGCTATCGTCATCAAGGCGGTAAAATACGCAGAGATCACGCCAACATGTATTGCCTAGTCCGCTAACTCTTCTTCGGCTCGTTTTTCAACTATTATTCTTGCACTAAATTCGGTGCATATGCATAAAACTTTGCATGCAACAAGTTTATAGTGTTTTATAATGCTGATTTTGACGGTATTTTCCCATTTTTTTTAGATGAAGTTAACTCTGTCAGGTTGGGCGATCTCTAAAAAATCCATGAAATGAGTGGGTAACAACTATTAACCCTAGAACGCCCACGGTTGGTCATTTTGACCCAAACATGAATTTAAATTCATTTCTTTATTCCATTTTGAATGAGAGCAGGATTTCCTTCCGTGACTTTTATTCATTTCAACATGCTTTTATGTCCACAAATTTTCACCTCCCTGGAATAATCCATTAAATATTTTTTTTAGAATTTACCTTGAGCGCCCATACGGGTCGTTTTGATCCAGACATATGTTTGCACTGTAGTGCACTTTGCTTATTAATAGCAACCAAACTTTGAAAAGTTATAGATAAGTATAAAATAATGTGAAAGGTTTTCGTAGTTTATTGAACTATGCCATTTCATGAAAGGAAAATTTAAGATAAAAATTGAAAAAGTTATTAACTGATACTAAAGCCGTAAGTAGATATATCAATAAATCATCAATATTGTCAAAATTATTAGTGTTCTAATGTAAAACTATCAATGTAAGGAAATAAAAATAGTTGTAGTTTGTAGAAAAACTGTTAAAATGGAAACTTTATCGTGCAAATTGAGGAATTACTTCATTAATTACGATGGGTCAAAATGACCCGCTTAGGGCGTTGAATGATGCTGGAAAGTACGGGCGTCCTAGTGTTAAGAGTCCATTCAAATTGTAAACCTAACTATTAACTTAACTATTTGTGTTATCCCCCATTATTATGATTTGAGGAAGTGGCTCAAAATAACTGTCTGAATTAATGAAAGGTAATCTTTGACATTAGCTGAAATGATTCATGATTGGTTAACTTTGAATAATGCTGCATATGAATCAATAAAGGCAAATGTGCATTACTCATTGCAGCAAATATCGGCGTGGTTCTCAATAGTGAGTCCCTGATTATCGTTCCAGCCGTGACGAAACAATTAGTATTCATCCGAACGCTGCCAAGTATCTAAGTATTTATTGTCAAAGAATTTAGCGAGTTACTTCTTTCATTAAAATCTATTATGGTGGAAGGATGGCGTCATTTATCTGTTTCACACAAAAAGAGTAGAAAATACTTTTAACTCTTTTTCGTATAGACATTTCATCATCGCAATGGTATTCGTTCATTGCTTTCGGGGAATAAGTTTGGCCGTCGATATAGCGATTCAAGAGAAGTATCTTTTTGCATTATTAAGCATACACCTTCATTTTCACTGTTTTGGCAATTATTGTATAAAGCGTTTTTCAGTATTCTATTACGTGTATTTATTTGTAATTGTTAATAAATTAAATCGATTTCGTAAGAAAGAATGCGTTCATAATATGATAATGGGATTTCATCCCGTACATTTTGTGTCTACTGAATACTATAAGACGTTCCACCTTTTGTTGACTGTGTGGACTCTCATTAGGACTCCTTTTCTGGTTGTATCCCATTATGGCCGGAGGTGCAGTGTTGCCAAATATCCGCAGGAAAGTTAACATTGCGATGCGTGGAGTACTAACTGCAGGCCAAGAAATCTTCCAATATGCAAATTTTATTCCCTAAACTAGCTTACTCAATTTAAGCGCATAGTTGGACGTGATTAGCTGGTTGGACTGGAGGTTGAGCCCACGATACGTCAGTTTGGCAACAGCGTTCTTCATGAGACCTACGCTGTCAACTAACTTGGAACGACCAATAGTTCAATGTTCTAAAATTTATCGCTCACAGAGGGAAACCTTCAGACTTTGGAGTGAGCTTGGCACATCTGCCATCACACTTCCGGGATCTTAAATTCGTAGAGAAATGAACGAGCCAAGGGAAAACAAGACCTCATCGGAATACTGTAATGAGAACGGAGTTAGAAAATGATGGTGCTGGCTTAAAAAAAAAGATTAAGTGCAAGATTGTCGCAATGCAAATGAGTGTTATGAGGATTAAGCGGAGAAGGAAGAAGTAGGATATATCCCCTCCTGAAACGGTTTTGCAAAATTGACGAATGTGACTTGGCAAAAGAGGGAGTCGGTCCATTTGCGCTGAGTGACTTGCGAGTCCTCCCTCTCGTTCTTTCCCAGTCGAAAGCCGTACCTTCTCGGCTCTCCGCATTATCCTCCTCCTCCATCAACCCACTGGAATCTCTGCGTTGTTGTTTTTAACGTCTCTCGCGCCGAGCGCGGGGTACAGCGGGTGAAATTTCCATCGCAAATCCAGACCGCATTAAGGTCTAGCAGTCGAGCGTTCGTCTCTAATGCGCCCCTCCAGCCGCGATGCGGTGGCGGCCCGCATATCTACCGTCAACGCGGTGGTACATTAAGGTGGATCTGGTCCCAGGATATTTTTTTAATTTTTTTAAATTTATTAATTCAGTAATTTACCAACAAAATAAATACACTATAACGACATTAATGCAATAAATGGAAATAGTAAATTACATGAATGTAGTATACCTCATGATCAGTAGCCTTTTTGTGTTGAGTAAATTGAAAAAAAAAATAATATCAGACAAACACAAATCAAAGTTTCAGGCTTTACTTCGTGGAAAAACGATACATGAAAAGAGAAATCGCTTTGTACTTTCCACACTGTTATATTCTCTCCGAACATGGTTTCGACAAAGTTTTGTCATTATCGAGGTACAATATAACTTTTTCGTTGTCCATGTATACCAAACAGAGGCTGGGTGGGGGAGAAGAGGGAGGGAGGGTTGAGGAAAAAAAATTTTTTAGACGCTGGAAGATAAGGTCGATGTTCGCAGGAAGGGAATTTACAAGAGAAGATACGATAAAATGTTTTTATTATGGATGATAATCATATGATTTTTTAATCACGAATTTCATCCCCTCGGTGAATATTAATCTCCAAGTTGTATTTCATCATTAGTCGTTCAATCCTAAGATTGGTTGGCTGCAGCCCCCCACCCTTCCCTATCTAATGCCAGTTCCCTTACCTCCTCGTATCTCTACCTATATACTTTTCTCTTTTTTTGGTCCATTAACTCATTCCTGGGTCTTCCTCTGGGGACTTTTCTCTCTATGTTGCCGTCAAATATGTTCTTCACGAACTTACTATGTCTAAGAGTGTGCCCAATCCGCCTTGTTCTTCTCTTCTCTATGGTATTCCATATGGTCCTTTCTACTTCCACTCTTCTGTACACTTCATCATTTCTTATTTTTTCCGTCCATTTTATCTTCAGCATCCTCCTCCAGTTCGAGGTTTCGAAGGCTTCTAGTCTCTTCTGGTCAGCTCTTCCTATGATCCATGCTTCCGATCCGTATAGTGCCACGCTCCACACGAATATTTTCACATACTGTTTTTTGGTTTGTAGTCCCATCTTCTTTGAGCACAGCAGTTGTCTTTTTCTCATGAACGTCTTCATAGCTTGGGCTATTCTCCGCTTGATTTCCGTTGTGCTCCTTCCATCCCTAAGTTGTATTTATTCATGGATTAATCCACTTTATCATTCGAGAATTCTGCGGTGAATTTGGAATCCTTATGATGATAATTAAAAAAATGAAAGACGCTCGTTAGTTCCCCCCAAAACGTCCCTTTCGGTGCCTCAGTTCAAAATTGAACTTTGCCTACGTGACTCCGCCAGCAGTGGGTACTTCCATCTTCCAAAATTATAAATATACCGAGTGGTTTCACGTGTTTTCTTAAGGGACGTTTTCCCACACGCGCGCCTCTTCGGGTTATTCCGTCCCACTCCCTTCCTCTCTCTCTCAAAACAACCACTCCTTCCACCCCTCGACCGCACCCACGCATTCACTTTATTTAGAGGGACGTCGGGTTGACTCCTCCAGATCCTTCCCGACCACTGGTGACGATTCTTGCTGCACACCCGCTGCGTCTTATTCTGAGGGAGAGAGAGAAAGACTGCCGCTCCCCACCGCATCCTACACACACCCACACCCTCCGCGTCAGCCACGCCCGTCTCCCGACTTCACACAGACGTCCACATCCACTTCCGCACTCCCCATAGTAATCTTGCCGCTCCCCCTCCCTGTTAACGCATCACCATTCCAAACATCCCGGCACTAAATAATCCTTTCCATCTGTTTTCTCTCGGAGAGCCCCTTCCGCACAAAATACACGCCTCCCAAACATAGAAATTCCAGCTTCAAAATTATACCACGAGACTCGTTACTGGACTGAAAACCTTACCGCCGAGGAATGAGAAAATCGGTTGAGCGTAACCCTGGATTAAACTCGAGGTAGACATTGCACTTCGAAATAATATTATCTGGTTAAGTCATATGGGGACCGAATTTGAAAAATTCTCGTGAAAAAAATGAACGTGCGAGACAATATTTCAATTTTTTCCCAGCTATCTTCCGTGGTTCATTGGAAAAGCTGACTAGAACAGAGTAGAGAGTTTGTGATGAACATAGTTGAAGGTAAATAGAGGGAAAAGTCCCCAGAGTCCATTTCAATGTCCTAGGAATAAGTTCATGGACTAAATAAAGAGGAAAGTACATTGGAGGAGATTACAGGAGGTAAGGGAACTGGCATTAGATAGGGAAAGTTGGAGGGCTGCAATAAACCAAACTTAGGATTGAACGACCAATGAAATACAACTTGGAGATTAATATTCACCGAGAGGATGAGATTCGTGATTGATAAATCATTTGAATGGACAGGTCATTCAAGGACAGGAAATTCATATTTCGGTTCCAACCCAGGTCAAGTCAAATGATGAACATTTTGAATAAACTGATTTAGTATGTTATGAAAGAACATATTCAATAATTTTTTATTGATTCGTTGGTTTTCGAATTGATTTTTCGAATCAAAACGGGCCTTCCCCAATAATCTGTTCAGGAAACGCTGTGAATAGCTCAGGTTGACTGGAGAGAGAGAGAGAGAGAGGGTTGTACGAGGATGATCAATGCTCTCTCTATATATGAGGATCTGACCTTCATCGCAAGCCTGTGCATCACTTTGACTGTATTATTTCATATTTTAATATTTAATTCATAATCTAAAAGTTTTGGCAGAAATTAAAACAAAAGGTCAAAGAATGGCTAATTAGCGAAATTAGGAATTTGTAATATTTCTTAAAAATCTCTTATAGTTTTGTCAAAGATATATTTTTCCTTATTTTTTACGGATTATTAACATTTTCAATGTCATTATATTAATTTTTTCTCACAATTAAAAATACATAAACTGTAATAAAACAATTCTACTTAAAAAATACTCTTTTTGTTACCTGCCGCTCTGTATGAATATTATGACTTCTGACTAGCCATGTGGCTAAGAAGGACCAAAAAGTTATATATGCAGAAAAGGCATTATTTTTATAATTAAAAAATGTAACATTTGCACCTTATTAAATCATGAATGTATAAACCACTCAGTTTTACGCCACTGAAAGTGACTTGAAATCAAGCATATAAATATCTACATTTGAGTATTCTGCCGACGGATTGGTTGATTTTTGGACAGTTTTTATCCTATTTGCTCATTTCTCCGTTTTTGCCAATGGATGACCTGTCATTAGATCCCATCGTGAACTCCTCATATCGTCTTCCTTATTTTTCGTCCAGAATTCCCGTTCACTTCCTTCCTCTTCCACGCTCCCCCAGTTTTCTCCCCTCTCTTACCCACACAAATATTCCTTCTCCTTTCAAAACATCCTCCATCCATCTCATCTGCCTCCTCAAAACCTTCAAACCTTCTTCAAAATCTTAAAACTAGCCTGCTCTCCTATACAATCATATCGCATTCCTCCTGGTTGGAGATGAGAGGAATTTGATGGCAGAGTGTTAGAGGATTAACGCTAAGAAAACAAAGGCTATGGTTTATAAAAGAAACCAGGGAGGCAGAAAAACAGTCAAACAGCAAAAGAACAAGTGAAAAAATACTGCTTTCTGGGAAGCAGGACCACCAACGATGGAGGAAGCAGGAGAGACATAGTGAGCAGAATTGGCCCAAGCTAAGAATGTATTCTAGCAGAAGACGAGACTTCTGACTTGTGACAACACCAGTCCGAAAGAATGATAGCACTTTATTAAAAGATACATTAGGATTATGCTTCTTATATGATAGTGAAGCCTGAACAATAGCAATTGCAGGTTGTGGGTGATTGAAAGTCCTGGAGGTATGGTATTGCCGAGAAAACTGAGAATTAAATTTGCAAAGAGTATCAGGAAGGGGGAAGTCCCACGAAGACTAGGAAATGAAATAAACATGTGTAATGAAAAGACTGCGCGTACGTGGAAAAACTCCACGTAGGAATCCTTAGCAATTCAAATGAGTTTTCATAACGAATTTCATCATCAATTCAAGTAAATAGCTACACAAAACTGGAATTAACATTTTGGTACAGTAAAGGCAAAAAAACGTACAGTAAGTGAGGAACGGATGTTGAGCAGCAAAAATAACAAAATCAGGACGATGGTTGAAAGAGATCGATAGATTTACCCCAAGTTGGTTTTACTACAAGTGGCCAGGTCCAAGGCATACAGAATTGTTGAAGTTCATAGTCACAAGTTTTACGCTTCCCAACTTCTAAAATAGTTATCGATGGACATTTTAATGATTAGCGAATCTCTTATCCAGGGTTTCCATTCTCGAAACGCTGTGGTTATTACTGCGTGCGAAAAAACTTCTTTTTTTTGTATGGTTTGGTCAATTTGACGTTTTCGTTCAGTCGCATCTTCTCTGCACGCGATGATCATTGATTGGAAAGCGTTGAGTGGTTGTTTAGTATGCCTTGACTTCCACGAAATCATGCAAAAATTTGCTTCTTTTGCTTGCAACAATTATCAAGGAAATGCGAGAAACAAGACACTAAACTGTGTTACTTAGGCACTGATAAATTGTTGAAATTTGGCTTAGTGTTTGTTGTTATTCACTTTAAGTGTGATATAATTGTCAGTATTTGCGTCAAAGATGAATATTCCCGTTTTCCCGTTCCATTTTTGTCGGGATTCGCGAACCCATCAATCAATTGCCAATGCGGCCCTGAGTGTAATGATTAAAATATTGACATGTTTATCAACTTTATTGAGTGGTTCACCCACAAATCTAAACCTCATTAAACCATATTTCACCAGCGTGTGCGTAAACACACGCTAAGCAAGTCAAGATTTGAAAAAAATCCCGTGTCATTCCCTTGAACAGATAAACTTTTTTTTAAATGTTCTTTTATTTCTCTGGAACCTTTCGAGGCATAATATCTCTTACATTTCCCCAAACTCGCTCCACGCTGGTCATCATTGCAGAAAACATAAAAACACTGCATTAGTGCATTGTTAGCAATGTTATTTCAATGCAAAACACTGCATTTGTGCAGTGCATTAGTTTAAATATGAATTTAAGTCTTTTGTAATCCTGAATGGTGAAAATAACTGAATCAACTTTAATCTCAAAATGCATAATTTTGTCTGTTACCGTCTTTCGGCTTAACAGAGCAGCATTGTTCTATGACAAACTGTTTCTAATGCAATTGTGTGAAATTCACAGTGGAAAAATCTTTCGCCTGGACTGGGAATGGAACCCAGATCCCTTGATTTCGTGCCGAGTTACGCCGCGTGGATCGGTTAGAGCACTCGGCGCGAAATCGAGGGATCTGGGTTCAACTCCCATTCCAGGCGAATGATTATTCCACTGTGAATTTCACACAATTGTGTGATCACTAGAGGGTGACTCCGTTAATGTAACTAAGCAGCTAGTTCCGTGATTCTTTGAAAACGTTTCTAATGCGTTATTCTTCAATGTATTCAAATACATAGTACGCGATTATAATTCCGTAGCACCTGGCAGATTCCGATAATGATAACTCAAAACTCTTGTTATATGATTTACATAGCACAACAACTTCAATGATCGCAAATGTTTAGGCCAAAGTCTCACTGCGGACTCACTACCAGACAAAGCACCGGAACATGTGGCTATTCAAACAGTAAAATTTGACTTCCTTAGTTACAAGTAACACAATAATATTAAAATAAACCTTCTAGGCGGAAATTCAAATTGAAACAAGTCTTCCTTAAACAGGCATGGTAAACTGGTATTGTATTCAGCGCTCAAAATTGTGTATAAATGTTTTTTATAGTTGATTGCGGTAAAAGTTGTTTAAGAATTATTCCTTTTCCCGCCTTCTTTCTTTTTATCCATTCATTCAGTCAAGTTTCACAGCGGTAAGAAACGTTTTCAGCATGTAGTGAGGTAATGTGCACCAGCAGCCCTCTTAACCACGTACCGCCCGTTGCACCTGAGCATACCCAATTAGATTAAGGGGAAACAGAGGTTTTTTTTTCGACTGGAGGGCATTCTGACCTTGGGAGCAAAAGCAGAATAATGATCTTCGACTCCAAAAGGGTCCATTAAAGCATCCGGTCATTATTTCACCTCGCACCGTTATGAATTGAATAATACGATTAAATTTAATGAGTTACATCTGGAAATCCTCTCTTCGTGTATTCACGTCGTCCTTTTTTTTTGTTATTTCACGGTGGAGTTGTAATTATTAGAGAGCCCAGTTTTGTGGATAATGATCGTTTCAACAAGGAGGGTAGGAAATGCAGGTGGGTACTCTTGTTCCCATTAGGGAAACTGCGTCGATCGCGATAGGATAATGCTCTGCTTGCTTCTTTTCTCGCACTCAATTTCAGCTCGGTGAATAACTATTTGACCTACTACTTTATATCGGACGAACTGGCGGCCATTTCAAATGTTTTTCCCTTTGTTGGCGTGTCGTGCAAATTGATTTATTGCCATCAATCTCAGGGTGGCATCAAGTCTGGTGTTCCTCAAGGGAGCGTGATCGGTCTTCTTTTATTCATTATTTATATTAATGACCTAAGTTCTCGAGTTAGCAGTGAATTAAGGTTTCTCTGCAGGTGTTACAGTTATCTACAGTAAAAAAAAAGCGAGAAGGCAGACTTAGTTCTGTAATCGGGTCTTAATACGTTCATTCGTAGTGCCAGGAGTGAGGATTAGAACTAAATATTAGTAAATGCACCACAGTTCACTTCCTGCGAAAGTCATCACACAAAAGCCATACCTACACCGTGGGTGAAGTAAACATAAAATCTTCAAATACAGTAAAATATTACGCAAGAGGTTTTTGGGGGTAACGGGTTAGGATTGTCGCACATTGTCTTTTGTTGGGTGGACAGGAGGTCTGGAGCCAGTCTACGTAAGATTTTTGTTTAGCTTGTAACATTGTATCTTTTCCAAATATCCTGTGATTGTTCATAGCTTCATCAGCTGTTTCGCTCTTAATGTTAATGAATGTGGTACTCCAACACTGCATAATTATACGATATTCAGATCTCAAAGCTGTGCGATGGCTTCTATGGAAAGATAAAACTGCGGAAAGCGAGCATTTAACCAAGAGTAGGTACATGTATCTAACGTCTTACGTACGACTGAGAGGGGGTTGGAAAAATCTTACATTGTCTTACATATGGAGAGGGGGGAGGTCAAATATGGCATACGTGGCTTACGATATATAACTGAACGGCTCCCTACCTCTTTGCGGACAGGGTGTGGAAGTTTATAGCGGTCGAACGAACAAATTTTCAATCTTACGTTATACTAAGGCAAAATGGTAAAGGTACAAGTAATGATTGAAAATCTGAAAAAAGGCATTGATATTGCCTAATAAATGCATGCAGTTTTATTTCCATTATTTTCTCGCTTTAAGCTTGATATTTTTCCTTATTTTGAAATTGATTTTGATAAATAATTGAAATGGAAGACGGAAAAAAAAATCCCCAAGGAGTCATGCATCGCAGAATCTGTTCATTCTCATTTCGCTGCATGACAGCCTATGCTAATCGCTAGCAAAGTAATCTTTTTAGTAGGTATTCACAAAAGAAACGGCTGCAGGATTGACATATGGAATTCATCCATCATGGAAGATAAACAAATCTTTGTTAACTCCACTTGCGGGAATTTATTATCACGACCCGATTCCCGACACTGTCATCTTCAGGTCGAAGGACGCGAATCGTCTAAACCCGGGTCGTGACAATATATTTCCACAAGTGGAGTTAATGATGGTATTTTATTCTATCTCTTTAGAATTTATACATGATTCAGTTAATATTCTTTGATAGCACTGATGTGATTTTGGTCAGAGGTTGTGTATCTTATGCAATTCTTATTTTTAGTTGCAATTGACCCGCCCGAAACTGAGACAATTGATTTTTAAAATTCGGGTATGGATGTGGGTTTCATTCATCCAAAAGAAGAATCATACGAATGGCTGCAGGAGAGCATTTTAATATGCATACATCACCAGTTAATCCATAGGTCATTTTACCCAATTTATCCATAGGTCACACTTGTAAAACGTTGTCCTCTTCTTCCTGAAGGAAGCATCAAATTGCAGATAGGTAGTTTAACTAATGTCCGCGTAAGCGATGACATTTGTCTTGAGAAAGATCATTTGACTTGACATGAATCCAAACCCGGATTCCCCAGTTTCCGATCTGGCGTGAAAGCCAATCACATAGTTTTCTTAACTTAATTTATTTTTATTATTGAATACCTCGACCCCACTGCACTCGTCGTTCTTTAAGTTGAGCAAGAAAATAGAATTGATTATTCTCCAGTTTCTGAGTTTTCCATCGAGTTAGAACGAGAGGAAATTATGCCAGAAAATTTTAGCGTGGTGACCGAAATGACAACTACATTGATTAACCCTGCTCTCTCCATTTTTTCCTAAGGATAGCACGATGGAATGGGCGAATGTTCGGATGTAAAGCAAGAATATCCACCATCTATTTGAAGTTAAAGTCAAAAAGCTCTCGAAACATATTTTGGCACTTAGTACTGTGAGTTCCACTCGATTTTACCATAGTTCTCGTATAAAACGTGGATTATTATTAATTTAATTGCATACATACATACCAATCACGCCGTTCCCTTCCGGGGTCGGCACAGTCAAAAAATTTCACTCATAAATACATTATGGTACACCTAACTCTGCTTCCAAAATTTCCTCCATACTGACCTATCCTTGCAAACTTCTCTTGCCTCATTTACCCCCATACACTGCTTCATGCACGCCCTCCTGTTTTTAAGACTCCTAACATTCCTCCTCATAAGATTGTCCTCAACCACATTCAACCACAACTTTCTCGGCCAACCTCTACCTCTCGCACCATTCATTTCACACCTATTATCTTATCTTTCACTCTTATTATTAATTGAAAGTAATAAAAAGCTTCATATGAGGATAATGCATGTTAAAGAAGTAAATGCAGGCTGATTTTAGGGGAGTTTACCGTGGAAAAGATGGTAAAATTGCAAAATTGGTGCCTCAGTCCGTAAATGCGTGAGGAGTAAGTGCCCTCTCCGTCTTGAAGTAAAACAATATCTTTGTTAACTTGGTGGTATATTTCAATAGACATATTTAATGATAACTTTTACTTACCCACAAAAAACACACATAAAAATACGACCCGGATTTCAATACATAAGAATCATCTTCAGGTGCATAATAATTATTTTAACAAAACAAGCATTTTATAATTAGGACCAAAGAACATTGTAGTGCTTTTAAAAACAGTAATGAAAATAGAGGTAACTTCGCCAAACATCTATTGTGTAACGGTCATAGCAGTGCATTTGAAACCAAAATCCTACCTTGTAATAATAATTCACGTGAGCTAGATGCCCTCGAGCTATTAGAAATTCTGAGGAAAATTTACGACCCTGATGTGTATGCTGTCAATGAATGTTTGTTCCCTTCCCCCTCCCCTATCCTGGAAGCAGTTGCACATTGATGCCTGCCACCTCTCTCTCTCCCCCCCCGTTTTCTCCTTTCTTCCACCCCCCCCTAATCATCACCTCCCCCTTATTTCCTTTTTCCCCAATATATAATAGAGTTCCAGAACTTGTTATGCACCTGAAGGTTATACTTATGTATTGATACCCGGGTCGTGTTCTTTGCGGTTAAGTAAAAGTTATCATTAAATATGTCTCTCCGCCTATCTCATTCACCTGGTAATTTGTGAACGACTTTTGTTACGGTACTAAGCACCATCTCCTAGGAGGGTTATAAAGGTGCATAGCGATACTTGGTAATGGTTCACAATGTCGAAACTCTGTTCGGTTTGACATTAAAAGTGTGTACATATCCTTGGTTTCTTTACTTTGCGTCAATTTCATGTTGCAGTGAAACCCAGTTAAGGCTGCCGATCGGATGAGCAAAAAATAATAGGTCGCGTTAAATTGGATGGTCTCAGCGTATCTTAACCTCGCGTAGGCAAGATAAAGAGACTTTTGTTTGCGCCAGGCGAATGAGTCCCTAAGGCGCGGGACAAATGTTTAAGCTGCTGTAGTTCCGAGAGAGTTCCCGTTCCTGGTCTTGCCACCTTCAGCATTTTCCTCTCCACCCAACGATGCTCCGCTCCGGTTGGCGCATCTAATTAGCGCCCTTGATGCTCGTGTGCTCCGAACGGGAAGCGATTTTCGTGCGAAGTCCTCTGTCGACAAAGTGCATTATTCATCGCCCTGCGTTTGTGTGCGAGTCGGAGAAATAAGTATACAGAATTTTTACGCCTGGAAACTTCCCTGTCCTCCTCGCCATTAAAACCGGCTCTTCATTCATCATCTCCCTTTTCCTCTCCTCCCCGTGTGTCTATCACCGCAAGTGCTTCTTGTTTTGACTTCGGCGGAGGCGCAGAAGACTTTCTTGGCTGACTCAGACATGCCTCTCGCTGCCTCTTGCTGACTGGCTGGCTGGCCACGTTTTCTCACCTTTCCCCCTCACCCCCCGGGATGTTCACTTCCACCCCCGCCCCTCTTGTCTTACTCCTTCAACCCCTAGTTGTACGTACGAGGAGCCATTTAGTAAAGCCCGGCCTCCGTTCTTTAACTTGCTTAAAAATATTCCGAAAATTTTAAAATAGCATCTTGTCTAAGCGCAAGTTTCATCGTATCTCAATTTTTTCCCCACTACGAAGCCATAAAAGTCGAGCTCGAGTCGTGCGGGCTCATAGTTGAGTTGCTCAATCAGCAGTTTAAAAAAAAATGCATTTTAATGGAAAAGCATGTATACCGCCGGCCCCGGTGGCGACCGATTTTAGTCTCCGCCTGCTAACCCGAGGGTCACGCGTTCGAATCCCGCCTGGGTGGAATTGCCACCATTCAGCATGGGTTTTTGTGTTTGTAATTCCCCCGATTGTTATTAATCCGATATTATGTGGCCAAATGTGCTGTATTCTGGGTAGTTAAGATAAAGTAAAAAATAAAAATATATGGTAACAAGAAAATAAATGTCTTAAAGTAGTTTGAGAGAAATAATATTGCTCCTAGAAATCATGATATCATGAAAAATTCACAATGAAGGAGGAGAAAATAAGTGAAATTCATAAAATTATGATTAGAACAAATAATACTCATTATGTGACGCAATTTACTATTGATAACGATAATGGAAGAAGAAATGTCCGGGAGGAGTTACGTTGAATAAGTAGTGGAATTCACCAGGCATATTATGAAAGGCGTCAAAGTAAAGAGTTACCGAAGAGGAGAGTTCAGAGAGAAGCTGTTTCAAACCAGTTTTCGAATTTATGACTACCGATAGTGATGAAAGTAACGTAGTTTGAGTAAAGTATCATTTCACCTAGAAATCAATGAATTTCGGCTCATTTTAAAGAATAATATTTCACCCTTCCAAAGATATCAAAGTATCAGCTCCTTACCGAACAGCTTTCCGCGATATTTGCCAAAAACATACATGCCATTTTACATAAAAAATGGTACGTATTGGCGTCATTGTTAATTGCAGGTACAAATTCCGCTCTGCGCTACTTAAGGTGGCTTGAGTGATATATCATTTTACCTAGAAATCAGTGAACTTGGAGTCATTTTAAATAAAATATTTTGCCATTTTCAAACACACCAAATTTCAGCCCCTTGCCGATCAACTTTCTGAATTTTTTTAAGAAAAATAGTGGCCATTTTAAATTATAAATGGTACGTCCATGCACCCCAGAGAGACTTTATTGAAATGATGAAGAATATCGAACCCCTAGATTTCGTCAAAAAATTATAAGTGTCTAGTTTTTGTTTTCTCGACTGTTTTTGTAATAATTTATATTTTCACCATCGTAATTATTTCAGGATCTCAAAAAAACCTCCAATTTCAAGATGCTTTAAACGTACCGCGAGAAGAAAATGAGTAGTCAAGTTGATGACTTATGTAGATATTTGTATTTAATTACTTAGAATTTCTGTCGTATAAATGCATATTTCTTTAATAATAATAATTCATCATTTAATACATGATTCCTACAGCTTCTGACATTAAAACATATAATGCGGATATGGTCGTCATTGTGACTGGAGAACAATCTCGCTCAAACTACCTTAATATTCAACCGCGACATTCAAAAATGACAGGTGCGCTACCAAAGGGATGAAATTCGCCACCGCAAAAGCATTTTATTGCGGAAGAGAACACCTAGTTTGCATAAAACCCAGTAAATATGCGCCTTGAACTAAGATGAGTCGATGGTTTAACCAACCAGTGGACCGGAACGGCAGTTGGCGACCTCTGGGTTTGAATCCCTGTCAATTCCAACGACTTTTACCGGATTCATTCGTATGCATGTGACTAAAACTCCATCAATGAGTGGTTATTATAATAAAACACCATCAGGAAATGGATTATGTTGTCAACTTTCTAATTTTATTGGCAATAATTTGGAAAATGTTATGTAGGAGTATAGGCATAGAATTATTTGGACACGAATTCTTCCGAAAGTCGTTACATAACATTGTCAATGTGGAAATCAAACGCTTAGTATATCCTAAATATTATGATGAATATAAGTGATTAATTACTTATAAGCTAACCGTGGTTACGGCATTATTATTTCTAGATTTTGGGGTTTGACTTAAAATTGAGATGTTCTTGTTCAAGTACTGTGTGGGATGCCGATGAAAATAGGAAATTCGCGTAGTCATTGCAGACCATCCTTAACATTTCCATGCATCGTATCCTGTCTAAAAATCCTGTATAACCTCTCTCCTTCTGAACAAATATTTATTCTTCTTCACCTCACCCTCCCGCTTGCACGCCGTTGGAGCTGTCTGCAAAACGAACGCACGAAACGTCTCGACGAACGTCGCAAAAAGTAATTAGTTCCGACCAACCCTCGTACACACGTAATGAATATCATTAAGAGCCACCGCATGGATACTCGGTTGAAAGTTTTCACGTATAGATGGCGTGGTGGTGATGGTACTCTTTCCAGAGGTCTCTTCCTGCTTTGAGGGTGCGTTTTTAGGGGTTGGTTCGGCGAAGTTTAAGGGTGTTCAACTCGTACTTTTTTTGCCCACTCTATTCACTCCTTCTTTCGGTATTTGAGACTTATTTTTTATCATTTTCCCTGTTATTATTTTAATCTCCCGCCAGCTTGGGCTACAGGGCATCTACCAGTCTGCTGAATTGATTAATATTCCCATCGTGTAGTGCTCCCGAGTGAAAAAACTGACCTCACCTGTTACTCCGCCGAGCGCGTGGTACCAAGTTGCGTTGGGATCAGAATGCGGGTGCGAGAAATTGAATTGAATTCATAACGGCGTGTAAAACTTATAAGTGGAGAAAAAGATTCATAATTATCCTTGAGTAAGCGCAACCGTGATTACGACCTATGTTTCAATGTTATTTTATCAATACCAGATAGTTCAGGTACCTACAACACCTCGTTTTTGTCTTCTGTTTGGCTTATTTTTCCTTGCTGGCGGCTTTTCTCGTCAGTCTATTTTATTTTGCCCGGTCTTTCTCATCTTCTTCCACCACTCCACTCTCTTCTCTTACTCCTCAACACACAATTTCCTCCATCGGGTCTACCTCTCTTTCTTAGACGTGGTAGACTAATTTACATGACTTACCTACCCATATTTGTCTCTGTACGCAGTTCCACGAGTTCAAAACTACCTCGCTCTCCTCACTATAATTTTCTCTCCTATTTCTGATGCAATTTTCAATCCTTCTGTAATCTGATCTTCTCAAATTCCCTCACTTTTTTTGCTAAACACATCCACGTTTGCATTCAGTTTAAATGCATTGTTCGGCTGTAAGTTTCTTAGGTGGCCCAACATTCGAATCCGAATAACAGGACGGGTCTTAAACAATTTGTTTTATTCATGGAGTATCGTTGGAATTATTCCCTCATGTGTTGGATATTGGATGAAATGTCAAGAAGTCACGCCAGTGTTTCAGTATGTTTGAGATTCAATAATTAGGATATTTCTTCATTGGTGGTTCATGCCTAAGATTCGTTGACTGCAGCCCTCCATCCTTCCCTATTTAATTCTAGTTCCCTTACTTCCTGTTTGCTTTTACTATGTACTCTCCTCTTTATTTGGTCCACGAACTTATTCCTGGGTCTACCTCTGGGGACTTTTCCCTCCATGTTGCCTTCAATCATGTTTTGCACAAACCCATTGTGTCTCAGGGTGTGTCCGATCCATCTGGTACTTCTTTTGTATATGGTGTTCCACATGGTCCTTTCCTCTTCTACTCTTCTGAAAACTTTATCATTTTTATTTTGTTCGTCCATTTCATCTTCCGCATCCTCTTCCAGCAGCAGGTTTCGAAGGCTTCTATTCTGTTCTGGTTTCCTTTTCCAATGGTCCATGCTTCCGATCCATAGAGTGCCACGCTCCACACGAATGTTTTCACATACTGTTTCGTAGTTTGTAATCCTATCTCCTTTGAGTACAGCATTTGTCTTTTTCCCATGAATGCCTTCTTGGTTTGGGCTATTCTCCGCATTATGTCCGTTGTACTTCTTCCGTCTCACGTGATGGTACTTCCGAGATAGGTGAATAAGTCTACTTGATCTAATTTCTCTTCTCTTAGTGTGTAGGATGTGTTATTAAATCTTAATTAATACCTATTATATAAATGTTTTATTTATGTTTTGCAGGTTTCATTATTGAACTATCTTTAAACGAGATCTTATTGATATATTAATGTTTTAATACTTATTATTTTATCTTAAATTCCTAAATTAATTGTTTTCTGTGCGTACTGTAATAACCTGGATAGTGAGTTCCTAGTTATAACCACAAGTTCTAGTTTCGTGGTATTGCCTCACAATATTACAGTTCGCCAGTTATTACGCTTCGTAATTGACTTAACTACTCTAAAAATAGCAGAGGAATACAGAAAATTGGCGCCAAAGATACAGGTCGCGCTCCGTGGATCTCGACGTCCACATGCCAACAATCAAAACAGAAGAAAAAGACTGCCGAACGGCGACAGCATGGGGGTGTAATTACACCCAGCCCCTTCAGTTTGGCTTTAATTAAAACGTATTAAGGCGGGAAGGAATTTGCGGAAAGTTCGACCCGTTTCCCTCTTGCAGCGCGGAGCGTTATGTATGGAATACCATCCCGTGGGGGAGCGGGAGATGTGCCCGTTTACTGCCTTCACGTCTCGGGTACGCGTGAAATAGGGGGTATCCCGTCCCATTTCGTTTCGTGGCCTCGGGTTAGTGGGAGTAAAATTGGAGTGATGCTCGAGAAAGCCGTGCGTTGGCTCTTTTTCGACCGCCTCTTGGAAATGGCGGGTATTTCGGCGTTCAACAGTGCGGAGATAATAACAGTATCTCACTTTTACCAATGCGGAGGATTAGCTATTTCCCGACAAAATTTTTTGCGATACAGTCCGATACCGATACTATACTCACAGATATTCCGATTCTTCAGTTTCAAAACTCTTTTGCCCGCGTTGCGAAGTGCCCTTTCCCATACCTAAAATTTTGCGATACGATGCGGTATCGATACTTTACTTTTAGACGTTCCGATACTTCAGTTAGCAAACTTTTTTGCCCGCGTGGAGCAATAGATCATCCCAGACCTCTATTTTTTGCGATACGATGCAATACTGATACTTTATTTTATTTCGATTTGAATTTACAAAACTCTTTGGCCAACGAGGCACAGTGGCTCTTCCTAGACCCCAATTTTCGCGGCACAATGCAATACCGATATTTTACTTTTAGTTGTTCCGATTCTTCAGTTACAAATTTCATTTCCCATAGTGGCGAATAGGCCAATCCCCGACCCAAATTTTCGTGGCACGATGCAATAGCGATAATTTTTTTTATATGTTGTGATACTTCAGTTGCGAAACTCTTCTGCCCACGTGGCGAAGTGGCCCTTATCAGACCTCAATTTTAGTGATACGATAGAATATCAATATCTATTAAATATGAATCAAATGTATACTCGAATCCGCGTGGAAAAAAATGACTGGACGGATTCAAAAATCTCAGATTTTCCGATGTCGCGTCGGATGCTCAGACCACCAAGATATCCAGTCTACTGAGAGACCACTGGAATCGGTGGGGGGATTTATATGAAAAAACCCCCCACAAGTCTTGACCCACAAGAGCGCCCAATAGATGGCTCTAAAGCAACTGTTCGCCCACCAGCATAGAGAGAACGACGGATACAAAAGGCGAATTAAAAGAATGCCACAAGCACACAGACAGTGGTAAAAGATATAGAACAGGCGTTTCGGGACACGCTGAGTCCAAGTAATATATAGTAACACATGTTATACGGACTACATATCAGGAAACAGTACATGAAAACATTCGTGTGGAGTGTGGCACTCCACGGATCGGAAGCATGGACCATTGGGAAAGCTAGCCAGAAAAGACTAGCGGCCTTCGAAACCTGGTGCTGGAGGAGGATGCTGAAGATAAAATGGACGGACAAAATAAGAAATTGATGACTTGTACAGATGAGTAGAAGAGGAAGGGACCATATGGAAGACCAAACCGAAAAGAAGATCAAGATAAAATTGGACACACCCTGAGATACCATGGGTTTGTGAAGAACATAATTGAAGACAAAAAAGAGGGTTAAGTCCCCAGAGATAGACCATAGAATAAGTTCATGGACCAAATAAATAGGAATGTACATTGTAATAACTACCAGAAGGTAAGGGAGCTAGCATTAGATAAGGAAGGCTAGAGGTCTGCAGACCACCATTCTTAGGACTGAACAGCCAATGATGATGTTATATATTATGCATTTTTACGCCGCTGGAAGGTCTGTGTGAATGACGGCAGGTGGATGGTTATGTATATACGAAGTATTTGTACTACTAGTAGTTTTTATATAAACTACTACAGTGAATCCTGTATAAAGCGACCACCGACGGTTCCACTGAATAATGGTTGTTAAGATGGGTGGTCGTTCGACAGGGGTTCAGTTTCTAGGAGTGTTATGCAAATGAACGTGCGTTGGATTTGAAAAAAACTATGGACCAAATTTTGAAGCGACGATTTTGCTAAAACCTATACACATGGCGCTAATTTCCTCACAATTTAGTAGCTCCTGGGAAATTGCAATGCATTTTAATTTGATGTACACAGTGAAACCTGAATTCAGGGACGACCGGCGGTTCCGCTGAGAAATGGTCGCTGAGAGGGGTGGTCGCTTGATAGGGGTGGTCGTTAAGAGGGGTTTCACTGTATTTATAAACTCATTTCTGTCAATTCGACTTTTCGCTAAGTCCTACGATGTTTTGATAACTATCGTATCGGCCGGTACAAATGAAACACCGGCGGAATCGGCCGATATGAATCGGACCAGCCATACGGTGGAGATAATAACTGTATCTCCCCATTTTCGAATTCACCGACCTCTAAGTCGCATTCGCGGGACACTCCGGTGGTATTCTATGGAGCGGACGCCCTTTGCCAATCCGGGCACTTCAAATAGGAAAGAGGAGAGCGTTAAAGGCATTTGGCTTACCTGCTCCCCTTGGGTGTTTCGCTTTCCTGCTAATCCCTCTTCACTTCTCGTTTTGAGCTCGCAATCTCCTAAATATTCGCCGCGACCCCCTTCAGCATCCCTGTTGAAACTTCCATTCCCAAACCCACCAAGCCACGTCCCGTAACTCCCAAGCTAACACCCCTTTTCGTCCGATAACGTCATTCGTTTTTGCCCCCTTTTGGTGTAATGGCCTCGCGTAATTTGTAGTCGTTTGGATGTCGCTCAGTTTGGTGCACCCACTCTCTCCTCTCTTCGCCTTTCCGACTTTCCATTGTCGCCCCGTGCCTATTTTCGAGCCACACTTGTTTCGCGTTATATTTTCCTCCCGCTATGGCGCTCCGCGGAATTAGTCCCGAGTTTTCAGCCCTTTTTTTCGCGGATGTGTTTATGCCAGATTAGAGTGGATTTTCCATTTGTGAAGGGGGAACGTTCCTGTTCGTCTGCCTCCCCTTACCGATCTTCGCTGCGGTTCAGATTTGTCTTTTGTCTTTTTTTTATACTCACGCGAGTGAGAGAGAGAGGAAGGGGGGAAGGGGGGAGAAATCGTTCGCGTGATTTTGGGGGTTCGTGCGCATTCCCACGTCTTCCTTTTTTTTTGGTCGTCGTCACTAGTATCTCCCCGCCACGCCTCCGCGGAGTGGCGCTGCTTCGCGTGTTGAGCGTGTGTGTTTTTCTTGTTGCATTAAAAGGGAACCGTTAATTTGTCCCGCCGAATTGATTATCTCCCTAAATTATTTATAGCGCACGCGGAAAGGTAAATGCGCTTCAACCGCCGCGGATTATTCGAATAATTAATTGGTGCCCGAAATCGTGTCTGGCATGAATCATCGATCGTGGCGCATTGGACAGGAAATTGGTGACGGATACGCGGGCTTGTGTAGGTATCTAACGGATGACTTATGCTCTTTTACCTTCCTTTTAAAACTAACCGTTTAAACTGATGCATATTTGCTTAATTTATCGCTTGAATGGAGTTGGCGTCGTCTGGTTTTGCACTACACCCTACTGTGTCGTCGAATTGTGTTTGATGCGATTTTATTCGCAAATAAATTGCGCCACATCTCTGAATCCGGTCGTACTTTTTTTTACGCACGTGTTATAAGACAGGGTGAATTCTCGATGCGTCGAGTATAGTGAAGATACAACACAGCCACTTAGGGAAACTAGTATATTTGACAGAATATAGCGAAAGCGCCTGATCACACGTTCCCCGTGTCAATGCGGGCCAATGCCTCCTATGGCGATATTGCAAGTAGAGGTATGTATACATGAACAGGCATCAAATACTCCTTCAAAATTAGACATCCAAGGCGGACGAAGAATTCAGTAAACGATCGGATGGGTATCCTTCCGCTCCTTGTTATAAAAGGAACTTCGTAAATGAAAAACTTTGTAATATTCCACCAATTTATTTTACGGTACAACTAGTTTCGTCGCAGCGGCGATATCTTCAGGTACCAAGGTACCTGAAGATGGTACCTGAAGGTGCCTTATTATGGTATTTAGGTACCTGAAGATGTCGCCGCTGCGACGAAACTAGTTGTACCGTAAAATAAATTGGTGGAATATAACAAAGTTTTTCATTTTTCATTTACGATAAAATGAACTTCCACAGAGTTAACCCTGAGACGATAGAGATAATGGAACTTCATTTAACTTAAAGAGCTCCTTCCAACATATGCCTGAAGTTACATTGACCGCCTGGTAAAACTGTGGTTTTTGTTTTTTCTTCATCAATATTACCTTAATGCATGCTATCAAGATCCCGGTTATACTCTTGTCCTGATCGATGTGAAGCTCGCAGAAATCAAGTAGATTCATTATGACCAATAATTTATGGACGGAATCACCTCATTCAAATCGAGGAAAGAGATGTGGAAGTAGACCATCTCTATAAAAATTTACTATGGTTTTTTCTTGTCTTAAGAGAGGCTAAAGTGGTCAAATTTGGGCTTAATTTAAGATGGCAGAAGTAAGCGGTGATCTGGTACCTCTGGTGTCTAGATTACAGTATATACATTCAAGGGCTTCCGGTTTGAATATTGGAGATTTTCGTAAGTCTTACAATCCGCAGCTCTATGTGAGAATGGTTATATCGCCTAAATTGCAGGCACTCCGTCCATTGAGTCGGAAGGAAAATTGTAGATCACTTGATTCTTAATCATGTTTTATAAACTCGTGGGTGCTTTCCATTTCTTCTAATGCCCCGATCACTTTGAAAGTCAACAATGTACTTGCTTTACATTAGTGCAAATAGTTGATTAATTATTGTTATTATTACTCTTTCCCACATTTTTTATAATTATTTTTTACTTTTATATACATAATATATATATAAATAAATAATATAATTTATTGCACTTTAAATATGTATTTACTAGAATCAAAAATACTTGATGTTCTTAATTTTTCTTAATTTTAAACACATAATGGGGGAAATAGGCTTCATTATCATTTTCAATCAATTCAGCTAATCATCGGCATTCATTTTGCATTCACAGATTGCAAGTACAGATGCGGCTATGTTAGCTGAATACTTGATGAATTATAGGGAAATGTGAAGAGGTTTCACTTACACGGAGCACGTTCGCGATGGAAAAATCGTGTTTTAGAAAGTCTTACAAAATGACTGTTGCAACCCAAGTAAACACCCTTTAGTTGAATTCCATAATTTTTTCGGGATTATTGAAAATACAACGAGACGTTATTTTCTTTAAAATTGTTTTCCATACGCCTGAAGGTTTTCCCTAAAGTATCATTTTGTTCTGGGGACCAATACTGCCCAATTGCCTCATTTTCTAAGGAAATAAGGACAGGGAAAATTCCCCAGAGTTTAATGGAATTTTCTTGAGAAAGAAGTTTTTTTCTAGCATAATTTCAATTTTTCCCTGCTATTTCCTATGTAAGGGAATTCCGAGTGATAAATTTGGTTCGGGTTCGTTTCCGACCGCGAGTTGGCAGGGATTCACTTCATAACAGAGTTGACATGCACTGGTGTGTGTTTGAGGATTATATAACAATGATGATGGCAATTCTGATGTGCTTTTATGTTGGTTTTCATAAATGACTTCAAGCTGATATAGGGATATGTTTTTAATTATTTTTTGGGAAAAAACTCTTACTTAAATTTTTCTACAAAACATTCAACAGGGACTGTTGAGTACCCACAGAATTCTTCCTATAGGCAGACTACCGAACGTTTTGCCCGCGCCAGTCGTTCCAACTTTCGTCGCTTGAGGGCTCTGAAGAGCTATGGTGCGTTCCGATCTGCGCTAACGTCATCATTATGAACGAAATTCTCCAAAAAATTTACAAATCTTGGTAATTTTTTTCCGCGTTCCTCTTGAAAACAGCTGCGAATCGAAGTTACGTCGGTGCGTATTCTCTTTGGATCACTTCCGCTGCATTCTACCCTCAGATATACGAATGGCAATTTTGAAATAATGAAAGAAAAAACTCGCAAAGATTTGAGCCAACTTCTCACAACGGATGCGAAGCGTAAGAAGACTTGGGAACTTTGAAATAAAGACGCACGTATGCATTCGCAGACGGCTGACGGAAAAAAAATATTTCCCCGGCACATGTGCAGACAGCAGCCCCATTCAAGTGAGGGTGTCAATTACATAATCCCAGCCCTCCTTACATTTTTCCCTCCCCGTGTCGTGGAATTCTTCATTTTTTTATCTCCTCCTTGAAATCTGCCGCTTATTTCATTCCTTTTGTGTGTCGGGGCAATTAGGAGGAGGTGGACTTTCAAGGGGTGTTTGGGGGCCGGAGACTTGCATGTCTTCTTACTTAGACGTAGTTGTTTTTTTTCAATTTTATTCGTTTCATTTATTCTGAGATCCTCATTTTTCTTCTTGCACCCTACGTACCGTAAAATCGCCTGCTCGAGAGGAATCCTTGCGCAAGAATTCCTTTAAGAACATCCCTCTCATGGCCTCTTGTGTACATATTTAATACATCTACATCTACGTGATACCCTGCGAGCCACCACGAGGGTGTGTGACAGGGGGTGAAGATCACCAAACATGCACTATTGCCATGCAAGTAGGATATTTAAGGAAGATATGCTAGATAATAGGGTCACATGGAGGTAGATGGTTAGTATCTACATAATAAGGAAGGGATTATTGGTTGTTATTACATGCATCATGCACTACAGACTACTCTAACTATATTTCACCTACCTATCCCTTTGCTACGCTGCCTATTGTTCTCTCTCATAGTACGAGAGAAAAATGACATTTTAAATCTATCGGTACGACAATATATCTCTCTAATCTTTTTAATATGATCAAACCTAGCATAATACGCAGGGGTTCTTAATATATATCTAACGTCATCTGTGAACAACTCTGTTTCGAGTTTACTTAAAATGTTTAACCTGTATTTTATCCTGCGTTCTGATAGTAATTCCCATCCGAGTTCTTCTATTAAGCTCGTAACACTTATACAATTATCATAACGGCCTTTAACAAACCTAGCAGATCTCCTTTGCACGCGCTCTAATTCTTTAATCATACCTTCCTCGTACGGATCCCATATACTAGCGGCATATTCTAAATGAGGCCTGACAAGTGTAAAATATCTTCTTTCTCGTACTCTCTCATCGCATTTGCCTAGAACCCTTTTTACGAATCCTAATCTACGGTTTGCTACACTAGTTATTTCCCTGATGTGTTTCCCCCATGACATGTCTTCAGTGATGGTGACGCCTAAGTATTTAATTGAATCTACGTTACATATTTTGTTTTCTTTGATGCAATAATTATTCCGGGGAAAGCCATTCTTTTTCCAAAAATTCATTGGATTGGATTGGATATTTGGGGAGGCGACCGACAGCTTAGGTCATTTGCGCCGTAGGGGATAGGTAAGGTAGGAAGGGTGGATAGAAACCCGGCGTCGGCATTAGCCTGCTCTTAACGAAAGGTGCCAAAGGGACCACGGCTTAACGTCTCATCCGACAGACGGAGTACTCAACTTGAAGTGTCCTCCACAAGACACTCAAGTAGGGATCGGGTTCCCTCTGAAAAACATCCGCCTCTGCAGGGATTTGAACCCTGGCCGCCCGTGTGGTAGCCAAAAATTCATAATCGCGCATTTCTTCAAATTTAATTCTATAATAAATGGTGTCTATAGAATAGAATTGAAACCACTTTAATGTTCTGGGAACCAAGTCCCTCGGAACATAAATTCAAAATACATGCCACCATGTGGTATTTAACGCAAAACATCAATATAAAAAAATTACGAAAAACTGTGGTAACGATATGAACTAGAGGGCAGAGACAATTTCTACAATTGTAACATTTACAATGTAAAAACGTAGTTATTATTCAGCCAGGACACTGAAGGATACAAAAATCACAATATAAAAATAATATTAATAACATTTAACAAATATTATTCAATATGCTTAAATGAGAATGATACGTTCAAGACTCTGAAGGAAACATATGATCAGCCAGGACCCTGATTGATCAAAGAACAGCTAATTATAAAAATTACAAATTTTATAGTTCACGGCTAAAATAAGAACATATATACGTTCTAAACCTCTTTACATATGACAGTTGACTCAGCTTGAATGTCTCTATGGTACTGAACGTGGAATCCAGTGTAATTTTAACCTTCTTCCTTGACTATTTTTCAAAATTTATTTTCCAAACGCCAAATAATGTAGGTGGTGTTATATTTGATAAAATACTCAGTTTTCTGATGAACGTAAATAATTAATGTAATCGAAGAAAAAAAAGTCAGATATCGTAAAAGGAAGACCAAAGGAGAAATATATCAACCTAAGAAAGAGGAAATTTCAAAGCTATTAGAGGGTTTGGGTACTAGAAGTAGATAGGGAAGGAAGGAAGGCTGCAGTTAACCAATCTTAGGATTGAACGGCCAATGAAAGTGATGTTGACATTGATGAGTTATTCTCGAATGGCATAAGCTACATAAAGACAAGTGTGCTCAATACAGAGGTCCACAGTTATCACCAGGGTGACTGTACTTGGAAAAGTGGGAAGGAGAGGCTGATGATTGAATGGTTGATGGCAAAATGGGGGTTGAATGCTCCGGTAATAGACGTAAGTACATTAAAAGAGCGAGCTTCGTTGTTTAGGCTGTTCTGAGAGAATGGACGAGAGTTAACTGATCAATCACACGGCAGAGGATTGGAAGGTCGAGTGGATGGGTAGACAGGGAAAGTCGTGAGTGAATTTAGTGAGACTCTCATGTGAATGAACCCCACGATTCTTCAAAATAGTTGAGCGTGAATGAAATAATCTATCCATGGGGTAGAAGCAAAGGGGGTAGGCTTGCAAGGGTAAATGAAAAAAATATGAAAATTGAAACCAGTATCCTAGGACTAACGAAAGAAAGCACCTTCAACTGTTCCTACTCCGAAAGGAAGCTACACGATGAACAAAGAAGTTGATACATAAATAACCAAAGATTAAAGAAAAACGCAAGGACAACTTGATGTATATTAATTTGACGAGAATTCCACCTCAATGCTTTTTCGGATATTGTTTGTAGCCTGCGGCCTTTCATCCCCTTCCGTTCCCGGGCGTAGTGCTCGCAATCGCAGCGGAGAGGCGCTGCAGTCGCTCTCTTCCCGCCTTCGCGTATGTGAGCTCTTCCACCCCCACCACGCTCCTGCAGTTTCCTCCGATCTTGCGTCTGCGCGCGCGAGCGAAGGAATTCCCTCGCTCGGGAATGCGTTACGGTCAGGCTCCCTCCTCTCGTTCCCTCTCAATTAAAAACTTCATTTCTCGCACTTTAATTATCGATATATGCGAGTCGACGCGCTGTGTAATTCTCAAGCGCGTCACTTACGTGAGCCGAGTGCATTATCAGGAAAGCATTCACCGATTGAAGTGGAAGTGTTGCCCGCTAACTTTGGTGAATATAACGAGGATGAATAAGCAGCCGCCACCGGTGAAGAGCCATCATGTTCTCGGAGAAATTCGCCGTTGATTAAAAACTGAAAATATTTCCTGGAGCTGTAGGTAATTTTTCTCGATGTAAGCTAGGGCCGACGACTTTGAATTGTGCGTAATGAAAACGAAAGAATGTATACGATGTGTAGCAATGCATGTACGAATTAAAAATTCCGAGTTATAGCATACGTTTTGAGGATGCGGTAACACAATGAGTTCTCGGATTGCATTATTTGAAGTGGAAGTCTACAGTTTTAGTTAAAAGATTTAAGTTTCTCCTGATGAATAGTATTAATAAACTCTTCTCGGGCTCTGCACCAGGTGATTGGCATGTTTGCCGACGTTTCGGAAAACGACTTGCTTTCCATTATCAAGGCGTGTTACTCTGTCCGTGTCAGATTGTAAACTGAATTGGATTGACCGTTGGTCGGGCCCAACAATTGAGCTCAGGTGCCATCTGATTGGCTGAGGTTTGGATTTCGCCCTTGAATTAATTTCTGATTTTTCCTTATGTTTTAATGCAATTTATTGCAGGTGTCCATGTATTGCTCAGATGAAAGCCAGAGTCACGATTGAAACTTATTGGATTAAGGCGTGTTTCAATGGCTTCCTTAATTATGCGGTCCCAGTAGCGCGCTGGGCGGCACAGAATTTTTGCATCTCCCCATTGAATGGCATGATCTTCATCGATGCTGTGCTGTGCTGTGTAGTTAAGTTTACGGCTTTCCAATACTGCTGTGCTCAAAGAGGATAGGACTACAAATCAGGAAACAGTATGTCAAAAACCGTCGTGAGGAGCGTAGCACTCTCTGGATCGGAAGCATGGACCATTGGAAAAGCTGGCCAGAACGGACTAGAGTGCTGGCAGACTTTCTGTGCACTGGATAATTTCTCCAAGCCTAGATGCCCATGGTAGATGAGCAGCGATTGGCTGCCGGCGTCCAATCCCGTAAACCGGTTCTTAGCTCAGTGCGCGCCGCGTACGAATACCGTCAGTGGCGACCCAAAAGAGTCTAGTCTTAGCTCACTTTAAATTATCCTGCAGCGGGTGTCAGGCTTTCTTTACTGAATTAAATATGGTTCGATAAATTCTGATATCTTTCCCAGCGATAAAAATATTGGTTTTTTAAGATAATTAATCGCCATTTTATCGTATTTGTATTTTTCAAAATGTTGGTGAAGAGGATTTAAGTTTTGTTTATTTATCGTGTGACCACGGTGACCTGCGCCGATGGGGATGACTTTCTTACCTCACTGCGATGACTATTGCAATCACTGCAAGTTTTGACTCGATATCCTTAGTAGTTTCTCGTGCAGAGTATTTCTATTCTGAAGGCCCTCGCGTCGGCGAGGCATAGCGTTCGTTTTCGCCGATTCTTTTGGGTCGCCACTTACATTAATCGTGCGCGGCGCGCACTGAGCTAAGAAACGGTTTACGGGATTGGACGCCGGCAGCCAATCGCTGCTCATCTACCATGGGCAGCTAGGCTTGGATAAATTCTCCAGTGCACAGAAACTCTGCGAGTACTATAGAAGCCTTTGAAACCTGGTGATGAAGGAGAATGCTAAATATAAAATGTACTGAAAAAATAAGAAATGATGAAGAGTACAGAAGAGTAGAAGGACCATATGGAACACCATACAGAAAAGAAAAACCAGGTGGATTGGGTCTACCCTGAGATACAATGGGTTTGTGAGGAACATAATTGAAGATAAAATAGAGGGAAAAGTCCCCTGAGGAAGACCCAGGAACAAGTTCATGGACCAAATAAAAGAGGAAGGTACATAGGATGAGATGTCAGGAGGTAGGGAAACTATCATCAGATAGAGAAGGGTGGAGGGATGCAGTCAACCAGTCTTAGGACTGAACGACCAAACAAAATAAATGGAACAAGGAAAAGAAATATCGGGCCCATTGTGTGAAAAAAGAAGAAGCTGAGGGAGATACGCCAATTTGGGGATAGCGTTCCCTTGAGAAATCGGTGGAATAACAGAACGTTTGGCACCGTGGTTGTACATAAGTTAGGATCGGCTCGACTTATAGGGAGTCCTTAAAAGGTCCGCCCGCTGGGTGATCTTTGGCGGCGTTCCGTTGCGGGTCTCTTAAGGGAGGGAAGACGGAATGATCTCCTGTTAGGTCCTCCCATGTACCCCCACTGGATTCCACCAACACGATGACTCCCCCTACATCTCCCTATCCCTCCGACCTAGCCTCCCTACTCCTCCCTCTCTCCTAACCCTATCCACCGCCTCCTTCTCCTCCCCACTCTCCGCATCTCACGGTGATCAATTAGTCGTTATGCCCGCAGCGGTGGCGCCTCCTAGTCGACTCCCTTGTTATTCATTGCGCTCGTTAAAGGGGTAGGCGGTCGTGGTTCATTAATCAGTGGGATCATGGGAAGGAAGCGAGCGTGAAGGACGATCCCTACCCCTTCGTTCTTCGTCCTACCTTCCCCTCTAAACCCTTGAAAATTCCTCCTCTCATATACCCTCCTACTCTACTTGCCTCATCTCTCTCTCCCTCTCTCTCCTTCCTCTGTAATTACGCCCCACTTTAGCTCAAGCTTGTGCCATGTCCTCCTCCTTATACCACCGTCAATTTTTCTTTAAAATTTTTTATTCTTTTTTTTTGCTTCTTTTATCCTTTTTCTTAATTTTTCGCTCAGGGGTCGTTATCGTCTTACAAACGTGCGTGCAAAAAGGGTGCTCTCAGGTGGTATCACGGTCCCTTCTTTCCCGTCGTGCATACATATCGTTATCTCTGAAGCTAACCGCGCACTAGAATAGAAATGCCCGCCAATGAATGCATTCCATCAATTAAAAGTAGTGATGTAATGCGCCGGACAAAATTTGAAAATCTGTGATAAAATGTATTGCCCTCGTGAATCTGTTCGGAAAAGTAACGATTAACTCGAGCGCACGAATTAATGGAGAACTTCGTTCGCGCCCCTTATTCCACCAAACACTTCGCGTTGTACATACGAGGCATGTTTTTATAGTAAGTACCGTTTTGAAATCCGGCCACTTCAGTGCTACGGTTGTCATGTGGCGCATGAGCGCTATGTACCTACATCTGTTAGGAAGCCACAGACGCCATTACGAAAAATTTCGACCGTGTTTACGTTTGTTTGTGAGTATTTGAAATGACTCTTCCGATTGAGAATCCCGCCGGCTGTGAAATACGCTCTGTGATTCGTTTTCTTAGTGCTAAAGGCATGAAAGCGGCTGAAATTCATCTTCAGATCAGCGAAGATTATAGAAAGAACGTTATGAGCGAACGGATGGTACGGAAATGGGTTTGAGCTTTTAGAGAATCCAAAACAAAAGGCGTGGCGTGCCGAGTAAGGGGATCGTTTTGCTCCATGACAATGCCCCTCCACACACCGCTAGTCAAAGTCAAGATCTCATCGGAACATTTGGCTGGGAACAACTTGATCACCCTCCGCACAATCCGGATCCAGCGCCCAATGACTACCACCTGTATTTGCATTTTAAGATGCATCTATGGGTGGTCAGCGCCACGACGACGATGATGAAGTCAAAACGACCGTGTTGCAGTGGTTGTCAAATCAGGCGGCAGAATTATATGACGATGGGATTCAAAAGCTGGTTCTATGATGCGATAAGTGTCCTTATATTCGTGAAAGTTATGTGGAATAGTAGATTAAGGTACAGATTTTCATGTAAAAATATAATTGTTAAGAAAAATATACTTGTTTTGTTTTTAGTTAAAAACGGTACTTACTTAAAAACACCCCTCGTATATATCTATCCTTATCCCTAACTCAAACCGCAAAGGAATAGAAATGCCCACCAATGAACGCTTTCCATGAAAAAGAATTGTGAAGACCCAAAAAAATTGTGAAGAATGTTGATGCAATATCAATACTTATGTACATCTAGATACTACTCTACGAGCTGCCGATTAACCGTGTGGTAGGGAGTTAAGAGACACCAGACGGGTAAAGATGTACGGGATAATGTTTTGGGAGGAAAAATGGTGACGTGCGTTATGAGAATGTATTTAGTGGAGCTCAGTTTTTATTGTGATCGCTTATTGTGTGCGGAAAGAACGATTTTCTGTACCTATCTGTTCGGCAATGTATATCTCTTATTTTATCGCTTTTGTCAAATGTAGAGGTGTAGTAAGGCATCATCACAATATTCTCTCTGTCGCTCTGAAACACACCCCTTCTGAATATCTCAAACAACCTATGCGTAGCTTGTAGCCTCCGATTCTCAAAGGGCTCCCACCTTAATACCCGTTAAAGTTGTGAAAAATATGTTCACTCTTAGCAGTTTTACACGAAGTGTGTAGCTTTTCTGTGTATTTTATAATTTTTTTGGTTAAATCTTTATGACCAGGGTTCCAAATGCTCGCGGCGTATTCGAAGTGTAGCCTAACCGGAGTGAAGTAGCATCTCTCTTTGACTTTTTCACCCGAGGACCTTCCTTTTATACGCTTAACAATACCTAATTTCTTTAATACTGTGCCTCAAATGCTTTTCATGTGTGTTGTCCATTATATATCAGAGGTTAAGGTAATTCAAAGATATTTAATCTTAATTATGAATGCTTTTGGGAAAATGATGACTAACACGAGCGCGTTAATAACTTGAAAACTTTATTGGCGCCCCTAGAAACCCCAAAAACACTTAAAAAGTAATTTTTTTCAATCGTAATATCCACCTGGCTGTATTTTAATAAACATGTTTTTCTCTTTTCAGGTTGGTATCATTGACGTCAAGGGAGTTTTGTGATCAGTAGGGCTGCACCGCACATGCGTAAGTAGATCTCGTTTATAACGCGCAGTTCTAGCAACCCAAGAGAGTTTCGCTACCTTTGTATATAGGGCGGGTCCTCCTCGTTTTCTCTCTGACCCTTAAAAGTTTTCTGGAGACTTTTACGACTGGGTCGTCAAAATGTTCTAATCAATGCGGTTTTGTCGGAGGGGTTTCTGCTTTCTTCCTCCGCCGTCGTGATTGAAGTACGAGGTCGTTAATGCCACGAAGGGAAAGTGTAACCCCTTTTCCCCACACCCCATCCTCACAGCAACATCGGGAGATGAGCCCCAGTCGTAAATATTATGGTCCTTCAGTCAGTCTTCCCCCGGTTGATTCACTCAGGGTTACGTAAGAAATCAAGCTTGTTTTATCGCCGGATCGTCCATTTTCTGCCTTCATGCTTGAAGTAATCATTTGATATTGTGACTCAGGTAAATTATAGCTGAGCAGAAAACGAATCGAATCTATTGTTGTCATCAGTTATGTTAGCTCACTATTGCGTGGCTTATATATTAATCACCCCTCTCTCAGAACTGACAGGGCATGTGTTGTTAATCTCTGCGGCATTAGCTAATTGAGTGAAATTAGAGAGATTGAATGAGAAGGTAAAAGTCGAAGCAAGAAAATTTATGGTTCGAATGTCGTGAAACTAGACTCCCGCAACATTCTTGACCGATACATTACACTGTTTCATTGTTGAGTGCTAGACTTTTAATTACTTGAGAGAAATTCATTTAAACAAACGACGGGAGACTGCATACGTTGACACGCCAATTTGAATGCCGTATTTTTTATGTCATTTACGAGGTAAATTTGGACTTGGATATTTGGGGAGGCAACCGACAGCTAAGGTCATTTGCGCCATAGAGGACAGATAAGGCAGAAAGGGTGAATAGAAACCCGGCGTCGGCATTAGCCTGTTCTTAACAAAAGGCGTCTAAGGGACCACGGTTTAACGTCACATCTGACAGACGGAGTAGAGCTCTTGAAGTGTCCTCCACAAGACTCTCAAGTAGAAATTGGATTTCCTCTGAAAAACCACCTCCTCTGCAGGGATTTGAACCCTGGCCGTCCGTATGGTTAGCCAGTACTTTAGCCACCACTCCAACCCGATCCCCCACGATGTTTAAGTCAACGTTTGTTCGTCTTGGTCTTTCCTGAATATGCCCTAGTTGTTTTATAATTGCTTTATTTGCAATCGGCGATATCTGTCATCAGTATGAGGACGCAGGGGAATAGCGTGAATCCTGACTGGCGTTGAGAGAGCCTGGTGGATAACGTGGTGGGCCAGTGATGCAAATATAATTGGATCAATCTTCTGCGCGACCGATTTTTGTTTCTTCTTCATATGCATGGGGCCGCGGGAGATATTTCCTCCGAATTACATGTCCTCTTGGATATCATTTGTGGGTCATTGAGAGCACATTTAATGTTATTTATACAAGACGAAAAACATTCTTAGGCCGCATTTCGTTGCTTATACCAGAGTTTTCGGCGTAAAATTCGAAATTTAGCCGAAATACTTTTGAAAATTTTTTTTTCAAATTCTGTCAGATCTTGATATTTGTTAGCTAAAATTATGCTGTTAGTTAATGTAAAATATTCGATAACTCCACACTTAGGCGCTTCAGTCGGCTCCAAAGTCTGGTACTAGGTGAGAATGGCTGGAATTAGCGAAAAATACGTTTTCGCAGTGTAACCTGTGTATTTTATACCTTTATTTTGGTTTCCCTTTGGTAATACTTTGCATTGGAGTGAGCAGATTTAATTAAAACCAAGTGAACTAAAATATGAAGCATTATATTTAATTTCTTCACCACAGTATTAAATCATTCCTGTATTTTTATTGAGATTTTATCTCAAATAATAATTTATTAATGCTTGTCGACATATTAGATTATTTTTTATTCCTCCCCTGGGAATTCAGTACTCTTTGTGGTATCAAAAATTTTTCTTTTGAAAACCCTCACTAAAAACGTTGAAAGTATCAATACCTACGGTAACAATTTTCAGAATGATTACCATACCGATGTTCTAGAAACCTCACACAATGTAGGAACCACAAACACACCGAACCAATATCAAACTTAATCAAAATGTAATTATCAAATCATAATAATGAAACAGGGTTGGTTTGGATCAGTAGAAACGTGTTCAAACCACTTTCTGAGGGCTACAGGTTCGAGACCAAGTGGCGGAAATAAATTTCCCAGGTGGCCAACCAACTTTTGCGCGCTACCCGCATTTGATCCCACTACTGAGAGGTGGCAGTGTCAGTAGAAGGCATTGATAGCGCAGATCAAAATGATCGGACCGGTATCAGCAGCAACAGTTTCGGTCAAGAGTTAAGTTCACAGAATCGACCGGGGCACCTCGATGTGGAAGGCAACAGGGAAACTTCTAGAGAGACGACATTAGTCTTTCTAGAAGATGCAGCCAAACATTCTAATTATTTATATGTATGACGTGATGGCATTCCTTCCAGTAAAATACTCCAGAGGGAAATTAATTCCTCAAAGGGACTACTGGGAGGTGTGCATCAGTCAGGAAGGACAATAATCAAATCATAATGAACAAATAATCTGGAATGTCTGAATTAGATTTCATACTTAGGAAATTAAATCAATAAAACGTATTGATTGAATTATACTTAATTGCGTCACGGGGGTACTGAATTAGCCCACGATATCAAGTTGAGGAGACTAGAATATGTTCATATTTTTCGACCAAAATTACTGGAATTAACCGATGGAATTAAGCCTAGGGTAGGTCAGTGTAATTTAGACCAACGTGTAATTCGGACCGGCAGCTTTTCCTTAAATTCACTACAGCAAGTTACTCATAAAATAGTGTCGTTATGGCGTACCATTTAAACGTCTTTCCTTAAAATTTCAACAGCCAGACTCAAGTACTTGAAGCATAAAGACATAAAGAATACATGCATTCGATTAAACACATAGTTTAATTATTTCACCATATCCTCAATGAAATAAACTCAGGGAAGAAAAAATGTGGACTTCAGTTTTTGTTTTGAGTCTCGCAGTCTCGATGGGACTTCCTTAATGCAAAAAAATCGGCCCTCATCACCCTCCTCCACTCTACCTTCTCTTTCTTTTCGTTCCAACCCTCTGCTCGTCGTCCGCTCCCTTCCCCCGGGATTCCCTCTTCGAAGCGCCAGGAATCTCACAGTCTTTCAACTCCTCCCTCCCTCTCTCGCTCCCTCTCTCGCTCCCTCTCTCGCTCCCTCGTTCCTCCCTTGCCCCTGTCCCCTCCGCCTGTGAACCCTCAGCCCTAGTGGTCCCCATTGCCTCTTAATCCTTTCCCGTTGACCCCTGCATTTCTTCCCTCAACGCCCTACCCCCCATACCCCGCCAAAATTCTTTCATCCTCCCACTCCTCTCAAAGATATCCCCTCTCCTCAATGCCATTCCTTATCCTCAAGAAGAGTGCAAAGAGGGATTAAGGATCGAGGATTCTAGAGTCCGAAGTAGGGATGCCAACTTTTCACTCAGTAATCGATTGTTATCGGAAGGCATTAATGATTACACCAAAGAATCGCTGACAAAATAATCGATTAACGTATATATTTCGTGTGCCTTCGATTTATGGCGATGGCCGGCGCGCAGCCGTCGGAAAGACCGATCTTGCTGGACAATGACTGGACTATAGGATGTATGAGATCATTATATTAAATATAGGTAATATACCATATCATGTTTAATGTTGGCAATGAATATGTTCTTGATGAGGGTTCCCTCAGCCCAGCTATTTTTTAGAGGCAACCAAGCTTTCATGTTTGTGAAATGTAAATTCAAGGTTTCAAGTTATTGTTGTTGAAAGCAGTAAATTTACTTTACTAATTTACTTACAAAATGTCTCAGATCGAATGCATGTCTTGAATGTGAACCAAATTTTCACAGAATAATTTAATGTCTATTTAAATTATTTTAACGTATGTTTTCAGACAGTTCTATCATTTCGGAGAGGGGAAGAGGGCAGTTAGTGGCGCGCGGATATTATCCTCTTTCCAAAGATCAAGCTTACAGGGGAAAAGATAGATTTGTCCTAGATGAAACGGCACTTTTGATAAATGTCTAATTTCTAACATGTACCCTCATACATAGTTTTGACGTCATGAGCCTCTAACTCCAGGGTAACTCTCGCTCAAGAAAACGGTCGCTTGCAAGTTGTTGCCAAGTCACCAGTTCGTTAGCAAAGCCAGCGCTGGCTGAAGGTGTGTTATAGGTTAAACTGTAACTGTCTGTTAAACTGCGTCACCATCCGAGCACACCATGGCAAAAAACCACTCATGTTAGCTATATAGCATGGCACAAAACCACTGATGTTCACTAGGAAAATAGCGTATTCCAGATTTTATCATACAAACATGACGGCTTTTACTAATTATTCTGATGGGAGAATGACAGATACATCTCCGTTAGTTTAAGATTTTTCAATGCATATAACCATTTCTGTATAAATATACCCTATATCTCTCCGTTTTCCCGTTGGTATATTTATGTTGTGTATTTTTCCCGTTCTCCCGCTGGTTTATGTATGAACCGAGGTAAAATTGTCAAAATTGATCGATTTACCACATAGTTTAATTATTTCACCAATATCCTCGATGAAATAAACTCAGGGAAGAAAAAAATGTAGACTTCAGTTTTTGTTTTGAGGCACGCAGGCTCGATGGGACTTCCTTAATGCAAAAAAATTGGCCCTCATCACCCTCCTCCACTCTCCCTTCTCTTTCTTTTCGTTCCAACCCTCTGCTCGGTTTATAGGTTTCTCTTGGCAAAGGTCTATCATTTATATTCTGAAAATTTCAACATGATGACCTATGTCTTTAGCAAAAAATCTGGGGGTCGAAAATCATGTCGAAATCCATAGGTCGAGTGGGTGACATCCGTCGCCTTAAGAAGTCTACTAATATCAACCATATAGTGATATGATTTTTAATTATGATGATACTCCTTATGATTAATCGAAGACAATATCATTTCCTCTTTTCTTAACAGATGGCATCCCGCGAAAAGTCAATAATAATCGGCACAAACTAATTTATTGCCAGCCATAATCGCACCCCCTATAATAGATTAATTTTGGTTGAGTAATCGATAAATGCACTCGATTACTTCCATCCCTTGTCCGAAGATTCATCTTTGATTTCTCTCGTGGAGTTAGGGATAGTAGGGGAGAAAGCATACGAAGGACACGCTTTTAAATTTATAAAGAGATTTCTGCGTTAAAAACCCTTATTTTGTATGACATCAACCCCTTTGAAACGTACAGTCCTACCATGTCCTGTGGAGAGTGAGTTCTTAAATTGGACATATACATTTGGAACGATTGGAAAGGTGAGATATATTTTTAGTGAGCGCGAATACATGTCGTGCTCAAAATACTACATGGAACACCATAGAGAGAAGAAGATGAAGATGCATTGGACACACCCTGAGACAAAATGGATTTGTGAAGAACATCAAGGCAAAATGGAGGGAAAAATCTCCAAAGGGACCCTGGAATACATTCATGGACCAAATCAAGAGGGGTGTGCATATGAAAAGATGCCAGGAGGTAAGGGAGGTGGCATTAGAAAGGGAAGGGCGGAGGGCTGCAGTCAACCAGTCTTAGGATCGAACAACCAATGGTGATTATTCCCGATGTGTTCGGAGTGCGCTTCCCAGTGTTCACGGTCCAAAAAGTAATGGAAAGCAACCTTGTTTTCGTGTCTAGAAGTGTACAGCGTCGATTAGTTAATGGAAAGTGCGCAAAATTACGGTACATACCACATTGCAAAACCTGAACATGGTTTTGAGCGAAACTTCCCTTGGATGGAGTCCATGTCTCCTAGCCCGGGAAGGGCTTAAGAGAATCCCCGCCTGGCGCCCGAGTGGTTTCCGCACTGCTGCCAAACATGGCCGTTTCCCGCACGAGGATGAATCGAGTGCCCTCAGCCTCTCTCCCGTCCTGAACACGGCTTTAGTTCTCGTTTCCCTCGTCTCTCACGTTCGTTCTCGCGCTTCTCCTCTGTCCATCGCCTGTCATCTCCTCCTTCCCCCTCTTTTTTTGCGCTCTTCCTCTCATCTTGAGATACTCGAAAACTCCGCGAGACCGGAGTGCGGGGGGGAATGGATAAAATAGAGAGTCGGGCCGGTTGTTGGGAGGCGTGCGCGCGGGAGCCATATTTCGCATTCCGCGGCGGAGCTAAGCGCCTCAAAAGATTGGTGAGTGACGTGGTGTGAAGGATTGCGCCCCCGCCACCCTTCGAAAGATCCGTTTGTGCATAAATTAATTATTTAAATGGCGTTTCTTTTTTTTAATGCGGCGGGTCCGTGCGGATGGGAGCGGTGATATGCCCTATTGTTCGGCGAAGCATCCAGCTGGATAATAAGAAACGAGCTATGCTTGAGAAAGCACAGGAACTTTTCACATAACCACTAGAAAGCAAACAATACTGGAGATCCGCTATATTACCAGAGAACCCTCTGGTATTTCCGTACTTTTGATCGTTTTCCAATGCAATCATCTATTGTATATCTGCATTTTTGCATATAAACGACTCTTGGCCCCCATATTTCGGGAAACGAATGTGTTATGTTAGTTCTTAATGTGAATATTGTCTGATATTTAAACGTAACTATTGTTATATAGAACAGTGGCGGCAGTTGTTGGTTTATGATCGTTGAATAAAAGTGAATGTAAAATGAATGTCAAAAGAATCAATGTTTTTGCATAAAACCTGAGTTCGCCCGGAATTCGCCTTAATTGGCTGTTGATTTAAAATTTTTTACTTCATCTAATACGAAATTGCTTGTTCAATCACACTTTATCTGCGCTCCAATTGGATTAAACTACTGCTCTAATCATAATTTTCATTCTAAGTGACATTATAATATAATTTTGAGCGCGCGTACTTGCCTGCAATTTATTCAATTTTTTCTGGATTAATCAATTGTTAAAACTCTCCTCTAATCATGATTTTCATTCTAAATGACAGTATAATATAATTTTGAGCGCGCGTATTTGCCTGCAATCTATTCCATTTTTTTCTGGGTTAATAAATTGTAGAATTTAGTTTTCAACTTTACCCATATCAGGCAGCCTCTCATTCTCTACTGTACATCATCTTATTTTTTTCTGTGCCCTGATATGCATTAAGGTACTATATTCTTATCATCCCATGGCTATTATGTTCACCATCGATACCCTTTGCGCAATTCTTTTAATTGTTGAATACGAGTCAAACACCCTAAACTTTTACTACAGGCGCCTCGTTGTTTCAACGATAGTGAATGCGAGAAAAACACAACTCTGGAGAAATACCCACCGCTTCTAAGAAGTGTATCTCATAGGATCTTGAATGGACTTCGTTGATAACTCATGAAATGCAAAGGATGGACCATGGTTGCTTGTGTTGCATAAAATAAGTTTTATCGCTTTATCGTCGACAATTTAGTGGCCAAAATCATTGTCAATATTTCTTCTCAATACTTAATGAACTGTTTGAAAAGATGCATGCATGTTTCCGCGGCAAACCAATTTATGCGTTTCGCATTTATTTGCAATGAAATTAGGCAGTTATAGCTTTCAGTCCATAATTTAAAATCCATCAGTTGACTCTATTGCTTGTTTTACGTATGAAATGAATTTTGATCGCCGTTTTTTCATATATGAGTTATTATATTCATGGTAATGTTTTAAAAGCGAAACGAGAAATTAGTTCAGTTACTTGGCTCTTTGAAAATATAATGGATACAGATACCATTGATTTTTCGAGGGAATTAAATTGCAAAACTGGAGTAAAAAATGTAAACTTCACAAAAATTTTGATTCCTCCTTTCCGTGAAAATAGTTCTTAATACTGATTCTTGGTCTTGTGATGTGGAAATTTTTAAGAAGATATTTTTATGCGTTGCCTTTATATTTTTTATTTATGCTTCCAATATTTTATTGGATGGATTACGTTCTTGGGGGAGCAGTATTATTACTTAACCTAACCAAAAAGATGCATCCTTGAAGCTGTTTCATTATATGTGCCTTCTTTAGTTGATCGAAGTCCTTTTGTATTAAGATGTCCAAACCTTTTCCTTTGTGCCAAGCAAAAACGAAAGCTGACATTGTACCTTTAACATCGTAATAAATAATCTCCCTCTGAATCACCTTGCAATACAAGTACAAGTGAATGACGGTTATGAAAGGGGATCGGATTGCCATGGTGGCTGGAGTACTGCCTAACCATACCGGCGTCCAGGGGTCAAATCCTCTGAAAAAGAAGATATTTTTCAGAGGTAATGCAATCCCTACTTGAGTGACTTCTGGAGGGCACAAGTACAGTACTCTGTCTATCGGAAGAGACGTTAAACCGTGGTCCCCTTGGCGCCTTTCCTTAAGAGCAGGGTAATGTCGACGCCGGGTTTCTAGCCACCCTTCCTCCCTTACCTATCCCCGATGGCACAAATGACATTGGCTGTCGGTCGTTTCCCCAAAATCCAATCCCATCCCAAGATTATTGAAGGAATCCAACATCATTGTGTGACTTTTTTGGGTCTAACCATATCATTTCCCTACATGGCGAAACTTGAAGTTACGTTTAAGAATACTGTCTTTGGAAATATATATTCTTACGACAAGCTTATTAAATTATTTTTGATAAATGTGCATTTTCCATTGCATAAAGATTCATTCATTTGTCGTTAAACCCTCTTAGGATCGGCTGTCTTTAGCCCTTAATTTTTTCGTCTATCGAACGATAGTTTCCCCTCTTCCTGGTAGTCCTTTTTATATACTTTTCTCTTTATTTGCTCTATGCGTTTATCCTTTAGCCTTCCTCTTGGTTCTTTCCTGTCCCTATTTCCTTCAAATACGAATCGATATCAAATGCTTGTTTATTTCTTCCTGTCAGTCCTTCATATGTACTTGCCTCTATTTTTGCTGGATATAACATACTGAACACCATGTAGACCCCTTTTGAGAAAGTTGAATTTATGAACAATTCCATGTGTAGTGCAATGTGTGTTTTTTTGCAATTTATGTATTCCAATGTGTACCTCCCTGATGATTCTTATACCTACTAACCACTGTAAGAATAGTCCTTGGAGAACAAATTATTATATTACATATTTATCCCTTGACCTTCATCTTGAGATATTTTCCATCGAATATATTCCTCAGAAACCACATAAATTGTATTCTATAGTTTTATCCATACATATTATAAATTAAATGTTCATGAATTGTACATTTTTCGTGAGCACATCAACATGCTCGAGGTAGTATTCATCCGCGCAGTTATTGCCGGAACTGACAGGCAGAGCTCCTGATACGGAGGCGCGGGTGAGATAATAAGACGTTTACTATTATTACCCGGTAATCCCCCTGTCCTTTCTCCCCCGCCCTTAACTCTTGCACCCTCGGTCCCGCCCTTATAAAGCACCCTAGACACGGAGGAGACTCCTCACCATTCGATCCTGACTCGTGTACATGGACTCCCCTTTCGCCCGCCCTCTTCAGACTTCTGGAACTATGTTATGTACACCGTCACCCTCAGCAAGTTTCCCCACCCTCGTGGAGCGTCGTGTCCCTCCTCAGCCTCTACCCTTTCCCTTCACATCAAGCGTTCAATCTCTTCGCACACGGCAACCCTTCCACTGCCTACCCTCCTTTCCTTTTCCTTCCCTTCCTTCTCGACTCTCCTCCTTTCAATATTCCAGTCACCTCATCCGTCACTTAGTTCCTCCCGAAGGCGGTGGCGGCCTGAATTCGTTAAAATGCACCACGAACAAAAATATGGCGACTAAGCGGGTTGAGAAAAGGTTTTGTGCAGAGAGTCCTTGTGGAATGTGGGGTAAAAAACAAAGAGAAAGAGATGGGCATCAGTATATACGGCAGAAGATTTTATATACTTTTATTTGAGTTTATAACACACATAGTTGCTTGATTACGTTTATTGCTATAATTTAGAGATCTTACCCAGTCTTGTGCTATAATAATGTCAACATTTTCCTTCGCAGTGGGCAAAATATTGCGACTTTTACTTTAGAAATTCAGAAATGGTGTTGCAGAGCGATGCAGAGAATATTATGATGACGACTCACTACATCTCTAGGTCTGACAGAAGCAATAAAGTAAGAGAGATGCATTGCCGAACAGATAGGTACTAAATATTGTTCTTTCCGCGTAAAATTAGCGACGAAAATAAAAACTGAGCTCCACTAAATACACTCCTATAATACACTTCACCTCTCAAAACCTTATCCCTTACATCTTTACACGGCTGGTGTCCTGACACCCCCTGTCACTTGTCCATTTGGCGGGTTGCAGGGTAGTATGCAGATGTGGATAGATGTAAATGTAAACTGAATGAGGAAGGGTTTCGTGCGGGAAGTCCTCGCGTAATGAGGAAAAAATTACAAAAATAGAAGATGGTGAACGTCGATATGTGCGGCAAAAGACATAATATATTTTTAATTTTTATATATTTGACACAGTATAGCACCTGATTACGATCATTGTAATAAATGAGAGAACTAAGCCGGTAGATTTTCCTAATAATGGTAACCCTTCCCTTCGATATGGACAAAATATGGTGGCATAATGGATTAGTAAAGTTTACTTGTAGCCAAACGTTACGATGTGAAAAAATAAACAAACAAAAAGTTATGAAAATTAATGTGTGGTATATTACTTGGTATTTTTTTATTTTTGTATGAATTTATGCTATTATTGATGCTACCAAATCGTCACTTATACAATGAACGAGAGACCTCAGCTGATTGGTTACTATGATGATAATTGCAAAAATTGCATTCATTTCGACGTCAATGTGCAAAGTTGGAACAGAATAAATGAGTTTGCAATACATTAGACTTCATAAAAATTGCACTTGCATATTTTGAAGAAGATAGTCTTACCCCCGAAAGTCATCATTGCCTTGGTTCGTAAAGGTCGAGGCATAAAGTTGAAAGATTGTGGATGTCATTTCGACCCGGCCGGCGAGGGTGTCGTCGCAACCCTCCGGGTTTAGGTTAGCTCCGCTCCCAAGCTGTCGATATCCTCTCCTCATCGCGCCCTCCTCTTTGGTGCTTGCTTTGGTGCACGGGGGTTGAAGCACCCACGCCAGGCGGGCACTCAATCACCGTCTGCACAGGAGATCGTGCTCGCCTTAATGCTCCGGTCCTCTCCCGCCTCACGGAGTTAGCCCTTAATGCCGCCAGAGCGCGTCACGACAATCGGGTTTATCTCGCCGCGCGGCGTGATCGCTTACGCCATTTGGTCTTCTTCGCCTGAAAGTGCACGGTGTGAGTTTTTCGAAACGTTTAACTCTCTCGCTCTCTCCGTCCTTCGTTTTTCAATTTTTTCGCTAGCGTCAAATCTCTTTAGGATGCGTCAATGAGGCTCTCTCGGGTGAAAAATGTCTACATTTTCCTTTTGTGCTTGAGAAACGGATGTTGGGTATCTTAAACACCAACTTATATCGTCGTCATTCTAGATGCATATGCAAACTTAGATGCACCTTTACTTATTATTTATAGCATCGCATTTTTTTTTTCATTATTTATTATCTCCGTAGTCATTGTGTCTCATATCTCTTATCTTCTTTAAAGTAAACTTGTATAAAAGGTGCTACTGATTTTGGCTTTATCGGTGGCAATTTAGTGACCAAAATCAATGTAAATATTTCTTCTCAATACTTAGCGTATTGTTTGAAAAGATGCATGCGTGTTTCCACGGCAAATCAATTTATGCGTTTCATATTTATTTTATTTTTATTTATCTTCACTATCCCGAATACAGCACAGGTGGGTAACAGTAACAACGGAGGAGACACAAACACCCATGTCCTGGGCAGATAATATTCTACCCAGGCGGGACTCGAACCCGCGACCCTCAGGGTAGCAGGCGAGGACTTTACCCCGCCGCCACCGGAGCTAACAATGCAATTTCAATTTAATCAAAATAAACAAACTCTATTAGGCTGTTATAGCTTTCAGTCCATATTTTAAAATCCATCAATTGCCTATATTGCTTGTTTTACGCATGAAATGAATTTTGATCGCAGTTTTTTCCTATATGAGTTATTATATTCATGGTAATTATCTTCTTTAACGATAAATGTGCTTATGACTTGGGGTCTTCATTAATAGTGAGTGCGTGTAATATTTTTCTTTCACCTTTGATCAATTGTTTGAGTAAGTAGCCTGAGAAAAGGCAAAAATAATGAAAGAACAAATGACGTTCAATCAGTTCACCGTAACCAACCTAGTTTCATTAGGAATTGTACTGGATGCCTAGATATACGAACTTTTTATTGGAGTATTTTCTTCGGAGTGAACAGGTTGATCGAGAAAAGGCGTTGAATTTCGAATACAAGTCACTGAAGTTTATCATAGCGACGCGATGCACTGTTCAACTTCCTTGTGTCCACGGTGACCCTTGGCAACTGTTCCTTCATCCCTGATTTTCCGTCGCTTTTCAACCCGTGGGATGACAGGATGGTGAATAAATTATGCGCATATGAACGTCTCCTATAGCAGAATGAAACCGTAAGACCCCGAGTTAAAAGTAAGTAAAAGGAGATGGAAACTGTCTCCGAACTTGCGTGTCTCCATATCACGCTTTTCTCGACCGTTCACTTCATTTTAGTCGCCAGAGGGCCATGGATAAGGAGCAATAGGGATTGTAATGGCGGGTTGGTTTCCAAGCGATATATAGGCAAAATGTCTGAGAAATCCGCTTCTAGATCAAACCAGGAAACAATTTGTGAAAACATTCGTGCGGAGCGTAGAAATCTATGGATCGGGAGCATGATCCATTGGAAAAACCGACCAGAATAGACGAGAAGCCTTAAAAACCTGGTTCTGGAGGAGGATGCTGACGATAAAATGGACGGATAAAATAAAAAATGACAAAGTTTGCAGAAGAGTAGACGAGAGAAGGACCATATGGTGCACAATGCATAAAAGAGTAACCAGATGGATTGGACGTACCTTGAGACACAATGGGTTTGTGAGGAACATTATTGAATATAAAATAGAGGGAAAAGTCCCTTGAGGAAGACCCAGGAACAAGTTCATATACCAAATAAAGAGGAAGGTACATAGGAAGAGATACCACGAGGTAGGGAACTAGCATTAGATAGGGAAGGGTGGAGGGCTGCAGTCAACCAATCTTAGGATTGAACAACCATTGATGTTCTTCTTATGAAACGCTACTTGAAAAAAGTCCGTATTAGAAAAATAGTTCGTGTACTTCTGATGATGGTAGCTTGACCGCCGAAACGTCTCGTAGATTTTCCTTGTGTGTGCTTTCCTTTTTATTTCCCGTTTCTGTGTTATTTTTTTATAAAATAAACTAAATTTATTTCGATATATCCTCCAAAGACCAGACTTCTCTTTACCCTTTCCCACGCGGCTGGACCTGTCTCCGTGATCAGGGTTGCGGAGAGCATAAGGGTGTGTTTCGGAGGGGCGGGAGGGTGGGCGGAAAAGAGGCGAGTAAGAGGGGGAGGGCGCGCAGGGGCATCGATATAAACCCTTAAAAGATCGAAGACTTGGCAAACTTTGACGAGTAATCCGAACCGACCGTTAAGGCGAAGGAGAGGGAAAAAAAATAAGTCGGGAAGGAAGGGAAAAAGCTTGGGGGTGGTGGAAAAGTACCCAGACTTTTTCGTGAAGGATATATCTCCCTTCTTTTTCTTCCCTCTCTCTCTCTCTCTCTCTCGCTCTCTTAAGGAGGTAGGGAAAAAAGAGATTTTTTTTCGCCTCCGGACGCTGTACTTTTTCCCCTTTCCGAGTCTGTTCGTTTTGTCGTGGCAAAAGGCACCTTTGGGGGTTTTTGGTATTGGGGGGGGACACAGCGTTCAAGGGGAAGACTTGGTGGGGGGAGGGGTTGGGAGCAGTTAGCTCTGGGGTCGAGAAAAGAAACGACGTCTCTGGAGGTCTTTTGAGGGTTCTGGGAGAAGGGGGTAAGGCACAGTAAGGTGGACGTGCACCAAGGGAGGGGAAAGGGACTGGGAAGAGAGAAGGGATCGCCAATCTTAATTCAGCACGTGGAGAGAAATCCCGAAGCGATGTCTATTTATTTGCACGGGGCGAAGTCGGTTGTAATTCAGGTCTACCCGCTTTCGTTCTCATCAGTGGAAGGGTCCAATCCTTAATCCCTTTTCCCAAACCTATCCCTCCTTTCCCTCCCCGCCCCCCTAACTGACCGTGAGACCAAGAACCTCTTTTCTTCCTCCGGCTTCTTTTTTATCCTTTTGCCTCTCCTCCTTTGCCATTCCTCATCCTTTTGTTTCTCCTTGGCAAGATTTTCGCGTCCACCCGACTACTGATGCTCTTATGTCCCTACTCCCTTTCGCCTCATCTATCTCAGTTTGAAGATTGATACGGGGAAACCCAAATGGACGGTGTGTTGAAGGACATTATGCAAGCACTACGAAGGACACTTGGCAGTGATTGGGTGCGATTGCAATACGAAGGGAGTAAGTACGACAAGGATGAGTTTTGTCGCCAAAAGCCTTTAAAACTTACGTTTAAGATAAATGAATGACATTTGAGAAAATCAACACCGGGGATTCTCGTTCGAGGAGAGATAATTGACACTCCAAGCCTTACCGATGACAAAGCCATTCTAGCGGAGAAATGTACTGATGTTCATAGAGAAAGCTGTGCCATAATCCACCTTGAAGGTAAATATATAAACAGCCAAAGTAATGGTCTAATAAATAAATAAATTAATTAAAATTGTTGTCAGACTTGGGTAGCAAAACCTGGAGCCAATGAATGCGTTTGTCCATAGGGTTGTAGTAGGAGCATGGACGTTGTATCTATATTGAAGACCAATTAATAGGTAGATAATTAATTGTCTTCAATGTTAAGATCGGATTTCTTGTGATCTCCACTTCGTTATCCTTCCAGCATAACGATTTGGAGGTCTACTAGTGAGGCTCTAAGCAAGCTGATAAGCATACCTAGGCCTTTGCCTTTGAATCCCATGAGACTGCTCTTTCAGCCAATCGAAGTCGAAATAATCTCATCAGAAAACTTTGAGTGGCTTTGTAACCTAGCGGAAGCTACTGCTCGTTGATTCCCGGAGCATTGCACGAATTTGATCCCTCAGAGTTTATCTCGACAGAGAAGTTGGAATGCAATTTACTTTAAGTTGTGTAGCTTGAGAATGCCTAAATCTTAACCCCTCTAATTTTTTAATTCTGACCTTGGGATTAGTCTAGCATCAGTGAATGGGTGCTCCGCTTGAGATAAGTATTGAGGTCTGTCGAGAATACGGCGGTTAAATACATAGAAATTGCCATGAGAACAATAAACATGAACTTATAGTCCATACGTATCCTTCTTAACTGCCTTGAGGAATATGAAGCCTGCGTAGCGTAGTGGTCTGCACTTTGGCACGGAAAGTCAGAGGTCCGTGGTTTTGAAGCTCGATTCAGGCAGATTTTTTTCTTATGGCAAGTTGATTGAAGCTGATAGGCATTCTAAGCAAGGTGATATTAATCTAAGCAAGCTGATTTTCAGGCGGCAATCGTGCCCATTTCCACAGCAGGGTAATACGTAGATACAGATGAACGGTTTCGGTAGCACTTCTGCCTGCGTCTTTAGTTCGATGATCTCTTTATCTCTAGCTTCATCCGTTGGCCTTCACCCGCCTCGTAGGAATTAAGTTCTCGTACCCTCTCTTCACTTGAAAAGTGTAAGTATGAAGTAAAGCATCGATTTTGCAGATAAACTTGAGAACTGCCCCGTATCAATAGTCTGGCGGTGCACGCAATGGAGCCTCCCTTAATCTATTACTGTGGAGTATTTGAATGGGTACTGGATGTTTATATTTGCGTTTCCGATTAGCGTGAAACTTTTCTTTTGCCTTTGAATCCCATGAGACTGCTCTTTCAGCCAATCGAAGTCGAAATAATCTCATCAGAAAACTTCGCGTGGTTCTGTGACCTAGCGGAAGCTACTGCTCGTTGAATCCCGGAGCATTGCTTGAATTTGATCACTCTCAGCTTATCTCGACAGAGAAGTTAGAATGCAATTTACTTTAAGTTGTGTAGCTTGAGAATGCCTTAATCTTAACCCCTCTAACTTTTTAATCCTGACCTTGGAATTAGTCTAGCATCAGTTAATGGGTGCTCCGCTTCAGATATCTTCTCAGGTATTAGTTGCATTCATCTGAAGAAGTAATCAGTTTCCCTTTACGAATTTTCTGCGAGTCGAATTAAATACCTTGAGCTATCCACTGCTGAAGTAATCAAGTTGGAGACATATAAGGCGATAACGTGGTTCTGTCTGTTGTTCAGAGTATTCTCGAAATGGAAAAGTATCGAGTGTTTTGTGAGCATACGGATAGTTTCAAATATTGGAGCAGTATGATATGGCAAGTTAATATACTATTAAGTACCTTTCTCACGAAAGTTAAACGCATTTACTATCGAAAGTTAACTATTAGGTGACAAATAGCGTAAACGTTAAATAATAAATAAAATCTTGCCTTTAGGTATGATTTTCAATAAATGATGGCGTAGGAATTTTGACTTGGAGGCAATTATGGTAGCAAATGGAGGAGGAGTAGTAGCAAATGGTTCTAAATTGCAGTCATATCTTGTATGGTGAATAGTTTATAGAAAGTACGAGTGGCAGATTTAAGTCTTCTACTATTTATGCTTTTACTATTTTCACACTTTTTCATAACTCACCGGCCAGGTTTAACGCGTGGCCTTTTGGCACTTATTTCTATATAAATAGATTATGTTCGCAAACAGTTTCTGTTGAACGTGAAATAACAGTTTTCTTAATACTATAATTGTTGCTAGCAAGTATATAGGTGTAATTTCGAGTCAAAAGTTCGAAAAAAACTTGTCCAATCTTAAGGTTTGGTATGATCTCATGTTTTTTTAAAAATGTAAATCATCACCTTGAAAATGACTTGTGTTGCAACCTGGTCGGTGAATAATAAAAAAAGTGTGAAAATAGTAAATTTTTTATTGTTCCACATGAACATAACAGATTTTTACAGAGTGACGCCTGGTGTTACTTCTGATGCTGAGATATGTTTTATCCGAATATTAGACTCAAGATAACACCTTTCTACTCGCTAGCATACAATTATAGTATTGAGAAAAAGTGTTATTTCACGTTCAGGAGAAAATATATGGGACCGTAATCAAATTATATAGAAATATATGTCATGCGCCAAAAGGCTACGTGTTATGCAAATTGGTCGGATGCAAATTTTTTCAATTTTATCCATAGTTAGTGAGTACGTGCATGCTAAATTTTACCCTAATCTGTACACCAAGAAACCAAGAAGTATTTAGAGCTGGAGCCAGCGCTTTTACAAAGCGTGCCGGGGAGAACTAGCGAAATTCGTAACCGTATTGATACTGGAGATGCCGCGCCGTCCCCATCAAGCAAAGGTATTATTCCATTTCTCCCAAACTTCAGAACGAAACCAATTCTCAAGTGGATTATATGCTATGGAATGGCATAATAAAAGTATAATCTAAGAGCCCGTGGTTGTAAGGCTAGTAACTAACTCCCCTAGTATCTGACGACGTGGGAACAACTGATTGGAACGATGAAACCGAGAAGTATTCAGAGCTGGAACCAGCACTTTTAAAAAGCGTACCGGGGAGAACTAGCGTAATTCGTAACCGTATTGATACTGGAGACGCCGCGCCATCCCCATCAAGCAAAGGTATTATCCCATTTCTCCCAAATTTCAGAACGAAACCAATTCTCAAGTGGATTATATGCTATGGAACGGCATAATAAAACTAGAATCTAAGAGCCCGTGGTTGTAAGGCCGGGCCATTTTCCAATATATTGGTTCCAGTATCAATATTTTTGAATATTGGGATTTCAAAATCACAATTTTGGAACGACTAATACCAACATCCTGTGTTGGATATTATTGGTGGTGGGAAAAAACCAATATTTGTGATGGAAATATTGTATACTGAAGAACCAATATTTGGAATTGGGATATTGAATATTGGATTACAAATGTTAAAAATTCAAGCATTGAATATTGGAGGCCGGTGAGGAGGGTTGTCGGGGAGCGCCTTTATCTTTGAAAACAAACGGCGCGCGTGGCACTCAGTGCAGCACTTCCTTTTCCACTATTATTGATAGCAATAACAGGGGAAAGGAAGCTTAAAATGGTTTTCTTGTTTTATTAACAGACTTTTACGTAGTTAATATAGTCCCTTTTTCGAAGTAACCGGTTAGTAACCGAAGTAACCCCTCGGTTATAATACAGGTCTGCCGCCATTTTTTTTTGTTTTTTACCTGTTCATATTGCTATGTTTCGTATTTTCCAATATACCAATATTCATTTTTTCAATATTTTCAATACCAATATTAAAATATTTCGAATATTCCAATATTCTAATATTTTCCCATAATCAATAGTCCATTGCAAGCTATTGATATTGGTGCATTTTCAATATCTTAAGATATCTGATATTGATATTGGAATTCAAATACCGCCTAAGCCTACTTGGTCCTCCCCAGTTATTTTGGTTTCTAAGAAGGACGGGTCCAGTAGGTTTTTAGTAGTCTTTCAGAAGGTGATGTCCTGAAGCCGGAGGGATGCCCACCCACTACCGTATATTGCCACAAATTACGTATCATTCACGTTTTTTTAGTATTCTACCGGTGAAGGAAGATTTTGATGAATGTCAGAGAATGCCCTGTCGGTTTTATACACTTCTCAGGGCCTATCTATCTGTGGTACCTATATCTTTTATCGCCTCAGTATACGATCTACCCTTCTTCATCCTGTCCACTAAACCTATACTCTTTCTTCCCCTTCCCCGCTTGCCCAGTATCCTTCCTTCTATCACATTCGTCAGCAACTCCTTGCCCCTTATTACAGCCTCCAGCCACCTAGTTTACCGATCTCGAATATCATTCAAAAGTTGCCTTTCCTCGTCCACCATCTCAAGCACTTCCTCATTAGTTTTTTGACTGACAATGACATGCTGACCATGTAACTCATTTATCAGTTCATTGATGTGATTAATGTCCATTGATGATTTCATCAGTTCTTTGATGTGATTTTTTTTCCTTTTCATTTGCTAAGCTAAATTTCCTTTTTAAAAGTTGTGTTATTGGTTTATTGATATGTCTAATGTTCGTTTTTGTGTTAGGAGAAGAAATTAAATTCTTTTTCCACATTGCTAAATGATAATGTTGTATATGTCTATTGTTAGCAATTCATATGACAACTTCCCTTTTTTGTTTCCTGATTGGCTTATTCCCATATTAATTGTCTTGCACACCACTGTATATCATTTCTATGTTCCAAAGGAGTTCACTCCTAGAACAATAAACGAGTTTATTATTATTATTAGTCTTGCTGTCCATCTACTTCACCTTCTCCATCCTTCTCCACACCCACATCTCAAATGCCTGCAGCCTATTCTCGTCCTCCTTTCTGAGGGTCCACGATTCTGCATTATACAACGCTACGTTTCTTATCAAGCTCTTCACCTGCCTCTTCTTCACATCCTTACCTAATGTTCCCGTCATCAGCTCCCCTCTATTACTAAATGCCTCCTTAGCTAGAGCTATTCTCTTTCGTATTTCTTTGCTGTTATGACCGTTTTCTTCTAGCGTACTACCTAATTAAGTGAATTGCTCTACTTGCTCGAGTTTGTGACCTCCAACTTTAAACACCTTTCCGCTTTCTTTGTTCTAGAGAATCTCATTACTTTTGTTTTCTTATGGTTTATCTTCATTTCGAGCACCCTATCCACTGCATTTCTGAAGCATCTACCCAGGTTTGCTGTCCCTAAGTTTACGTCACAACCTTTTTTTAATTAGAATATTCGTCTCTCAAGGTAGCGCCTCCGCGGCTGGGTGAGGTGTGTCCACATGCTCATCTCGGCTCCTGTGAGTCGTGATGGTTCTTCTTGCCCACACCCTTCCACGCTCATCTTCTCCGCCTCCCTCTTGTTTCCTTAACGACTTTGTTGTGATCTTTTCCTCGCCCTTGCGCCGGTGTCTTTCCTCACAATCTGGAGCATTTAGTCTCACCCTCAAAGAGTGGCTCACCCCCCTCCGCGAGATTCTTCGCCTCTCTTCTTTTTCTCCTCTTCTTTTTCTCCTTCTTTCCGTCTCCTTCTTTTTGTTCATCTCCCTCTCTTTCTTGTCTTGAGATCTCCAAACTCTCTCACCCTGTTCCCCCTTCTCTCTCAGATCTCTTTCCTCTCCTTTCTTCTCTACTGTGTGTGCGTGGATCGTCATGAGGCACGCTTAAAAATAGAGTCAGAACGCGTCGAGAAAAGATCAGCAATATACGTGAAAGGCCGCTATGATAGTCACGTTTGTGTTACTGACCTCTTGCAACAACTTGGATGGGAATCGCTTTCAGACCGTCGATTGAAAATTAGACTCAATCTTTTATGTAAATTTTAAACCGACTTATTTTCAGACGAAGTTTTCAATATCTTACGAACTCCAACGTGCTACGGCAGATCAGCTCATGAGAATAAAATAAGGGAAGTAGATTGTATAACAGACAGGATTAGCATGTCATTTTTCCCGCGATCGATAAGAGACCATATTGGCTGCGATAAAACTTAGAATTAAGTTTGTTGACAGGTAGTGTAGCTGATTAATTCATATGCACCCAAATGCATGTTTCTAAATCAGCCGAGTGGTGCCAACATCATGTTTTGCATGTTCCCAGTATGACTCTTGTGTCACGTGTTCATAGTTGCATTATGGATTGTTTTAAGTAGTTTCTGTAGCATTTGTAGCATACGGATAGTGTGGTTCTTGTTGGTGTAAGTAAATGTCTTCTCTGCAGTTCATGTTGGTGATAAGTCACCTCCGTTCAAACACCTTTGTGGTGCTTGCAGGGTAATAAGTAGATGTGGATGCCACTCTCAAGCTCCTTCCATCTCAACCTCACCATCCTCTTTTGGCAAGCGTCCCTTTCCTTCTCCTATCTTCCTCCTCCTCTTTTTCGCTTCCTCCCTTCCTTTCCTCCCATTTTTTTCCATCATGTTTTCTCTACCTTTCCTTCCATCCGCCCTCCCTGATTACAGCGTCGCTCCTGTGCGTCTCGAACTCCCTTTCCCTGTTGAGCCAATTATAACAAAATTCCGGGTACCGCGGTGGAGCTGATTACGAGTGCAGTGGCAAGGTAGTTGATTGCGGAAGGGTGAGATTTGAAAAAATTGTATTTCCCGACCAAAATTAAGAGATGTGAGGGGAGATCTTGTGCTTTCCCGTCTTGTCAGTTGCTCACACTACTAATGAGCCTTAAATCTACACGCTTATAAGGCTCAGATAATGCTAACATAAGGAAAATAAAAAGAAACAGTACTTACGTGATATGCAATATGCACAAAAAATGAGCGAATGCCTTACTAATTTCAAGTGTGCAACAACTATTTCTTTTCAAACTCAGTTAAAAGTCATCGGACATGTGGAATCAAATAATTTTCTTCTAAAATTTGATCTATATTGGCATATTCTAACACCCTATCAGGCATTTGAGCAGATGTGAATAATGTTTACTTAAGACAGAATCAAATTAAAATAATTACAAGACACTGATTCATCTCCATCTACATATTTCCCTGCGAACCGCCGCATTGGCGTGTGACAGGGGGTGTTAGGAACCAGCTGTGTAAAGATGTAAGGGATAAGGTTTTGGCTTTGGTCAAATGGTGACGTGTATTATGAGAAAGTATTTAGTGGAGCTCAGTTTTTATTTTGGTTGCTTATTGTTCGCGGAAATAGCGAGTTTTGTACATAACTGTTTGGCAATGTATCTCTCTTATTTTATCGCTTCTGTCAGTCCTAGAGATGTAGTGAGGCGTCATGGTAATATTATCTGTGTCGCTCAGAAACACACCAGTTCTTTATTTCTCAAGCAGGCCAGGCCTATCGTGTAGCCTTCGTGTTTCACCGAGTGAAGGACTGTATTTCGACCAAATTTTGATTATCGACTCGGAGTAAATTATCGACAATTGGGATAATCGGCTTATTCGACATTATGATCGTCATTTACCCTGTGAACAATGATAGTGTCATAAATCGTTTACATAATAACTTACACAACACAACAACGGTTACTTCCAGTTAAAACAACAACAGCTTAGAACGGGTGTAAAAAATTACTGTTTATACGCCGTTTGAACAATAAGTTCCCTTTAATCACTCAATGGTATAGAGGCGATCAAATCAGGTGTTGATAGATCTCGTTCAACTGTAATTTTGTCTGTGAAATTCCAAAATTCGTCCACAATCACCACACCACAAATCACAAAAGTCGTCTAAACTAACACATCTATCAAAAGAAATTATTATAAACATTGACTCATTCGCTACATCTCAAGTTTGCGTGCAGCCAACGCCCAAATACTATGATGAACTATGAAGTTTTATATCACTGTGGCGCATTTCGTATCTCTTGACGTTCTCCCCCTTTGGAACCGAAAAAAAGTTCCCTTCTCCTTTCTTTTCTTTCCGGTCCCTCCTTTTGGTCGTTACTCTTTGTGTTCTTCCATTTCCTTCCTCTCTCTTTCCGTCGTTTCTTTCTCTCCACCTCTTCTTTGTACCAACTCACCCCTTTGTTGCTCTCGGCGTGACTCGTTCCCCTCCTACTTCCTGTCCACTTTTCCTGCACCAGAGACAAAATTCTCGCCTCACGACGTTTTGACGCCCATATCCCATCCCCGGGCGAAGGTGTTCAAGGTCCAGCGCCTTGTGTTTTTCTTCTCTCTTTTGCCGATGGAGATATCTTTAATTCTTCCCAGTTTTCAATTTCTCTTAACCTGTTTACAGGTTCAGGAGGTGCGGCTCTTTCTTCGTACATTACAATAGCGTAGTTGGCATTTATAAATGCAGCCAGTCAAGAACTAAATTCAATGCCGGCTTGAGAAGTAAAGAGTCTAATATGTTGTGGGTGGCTTTTGTTTGCGTGATATTCATCATCATTGGTCGTTCAATCCTAAGATTGGTTGACTGCTGTCCTCCACCCTTCCTTATCTAATAATAGTTCCCTTACCTCCTGTTATCTCTTCCAATGTACTTTCCTCTTTATTTGGTCCATAAATTAATCCTGAGTCTTACTCTGGTAACCTTTCCTTCTATTTTACCTTCAATTATGTTCTTCACAAACCTATTGTGTCTCAGGGTGTGTCCAATCCTTTCTGTATTGAGTTCCATGTGGTCCTTCCCTCTTCTACTATTTTGTATCCTCCATCATTTCTTATTTTGTCCTTCTATGATAATATCGATGCAGTATTGTTTACTTTTCAATAATGTCTTCCCCAAATCAGTATATTTGATCGAATTATTGTATTAGTAATATTTTTAATCTAGTAAAAATTTAAATTAACACGCTTGATCTAACAGTAAAGTTATTTTCCCCAACTTAATACTTGGGTTAGTATGCTTTCACCGATTGATGAACCTTATCGTTACACAGTGAGGAATTTTATTTATTTATTTATTTATTTGAGATTAAGATCACATATAGCCTGAAGCCAATTTATAGTGAACGTATAACAAACAAAAGGACACGAGCGAAATAACATATCAAGAAGGTAACATATATTAATCCAAATGGGGAGATAGTAAAAAATTACTTTTTTTTGGGAAGGTTAAATGGCCAGGTTAGCGAAGACGCTGGAATGTTAAGTGGGAGGGTCGATGTTCCCTCTTTTGCTTTGCAGTCGCTATAGTCTAGGTGTCTGCCGTATAAGAGCATGTTCAAAATATGTGTTTCAATAAGATAAATTTGTGTTATTAATTGTCAGCTGCCTCCTCATTTGATAGATTATCTTCTTTGTTTGACCATACTGAGCTTACTTTATCTTTCTAGCGACTTCAATTACCTACTGGTGATTCTGCTACTCAGATAGCAAATTTTCTTTGTCTCCGACTAGCATTCCAATTCTTTCTTACTGCTAAATCAGACGAACGCGGCTGGATGGATTATTGCAGTCTTAAACAGCTTGATTGTTGCATTGTCTCTGCTCGTTTCCTCTTTACGAAAGAAACTTAGTTATTTAATCAGTGGAAAAGGCTTTTTGTTTTTAATTGCCTCTTAGAGTTTTAAAGGTCAACTTGCTATAAATGAGTTCCACCTTAGTCGAGTTTTTTTAATCCCCTCTCTTCCTCTTTCCCTCCTTCGTCTCCTCCGTTAGAATTTAATTTTCCTCTTTCTTCCATTCTACAACCACTCTCTCCACTCTTTTCTCATTATTTTTTAATTCATACTTTTCTGTTTCCTCCCCCTGCCTCCCTACTCGTTCCTTCGCTGCGGCTCGCCTTTTTTTATGTACAAAAATCCCCGCACACCAAGAGGCCAGCGACGTTCATTTTCCTTTCCTTGTTTTTGACGTGAACGTTTTAAACACAGTTTATGCATAACCGAATTGATGCATAGCTAAAATGTGATGAAAACTCCGCTTATTTAGTTTTTAGTTACGGAAAAATGACGTAAACTGATTACCTTTTATCCTTTAATGCTCATCTTTCGCACATACAATTAAACGTAATGAGTATAGTAGGATTATTTAATTTTTACGATCTTGTTTACAGCATATATCACAATAGCAACAGTTAGTTAACCGTTGAAAGTTTAAACGCTTCAATTTTAAAGTTCAAACGCTTCAATATTAAAGACTTGAAGCCTTCAAAACCTGGTGCTGGAGGATGATACTGAAGGTAAAATGGACGGAAAAATAAGAAATGATGAAGCTGGCAGAAAAATAGAAGATAAAGGACCATTTGGAACACCATAGAGGAAAGGAGAACCAGATGAATTGGACACATTCTTAAGACACAATAGATTTGTGAAGAACATAAATGAAGGCAAACTATAGGGAAAAGTCCCCAGAGGAAGATTCGGGAATAAGTTCATAAACCAGATAATGAGGAAATAACAGACGTAGGAAGAAATAAGAGGAGGTAAGGGAACTACCATTAGAAAGGGAAGGGTGGAGGTCTGCAGTCAACAAAGGATAGAACAAACAAAGAATGAATGGACTGAAGTTGCCTCCGGCAGATCGGGACCCGCCTTGCCCATGAATAATCCGTATAACATCTCCTCCCCTATGTAATTCCTCGCATTGCCGTTGTATCTAAAAACAACATACTGGCATCAAATGCATATTTCACTTCGTACCTAGCCAGGCGCTTGGTGTAAACATGGAGGGAGCATTTGCCACGGCGACCAACCCTGAAAGCCGTAACCTTGGCGTCGCCTGCCCGCAATCATAGTCAACCCCGATTTTCCTTGAGCGCTCACGGACTGCCGCGCTAATTTTTCAATTTACAGTGTAATTGACTCAAAATTGACGGTTGAACCCCATGTTGAGAGAATGGATGAAAGTCGAATAAAGAAACAGATATATAAGAGTGAAATGAATGGTACGAGGGGTGGAGGTAGGCCGAGAAAGTTGTTTGAGGAAATTCTTAGGAGGTGGAATATTAGGAGTCTTAAAAACAGGAGGGCGTGTATGAAGCAGTGTATGGGGGTAAATGAGGCCAAAAAGGTTTGCAAGGATAGGTCAGTATGGAGTAAATTATGGAACCAGAGTTAGGTGTACGAATATAAATTTATGCGTGTAACTTGGTGACTCTGCCTACTCCGGAAGAGAACGGCGTGAATGGTATGTATGTTGGAGATGGGCACCGCGAGGGTTTACTTCGGCGGCGGCGTTGAGGGGCAAAACTGGCGGCGGCACCAGCGGAGGCGCCGAAGGAGTAAACTGACAAACAGTCGTGTCTATGCATAAATGAAAGGTTTGATGTTCATAATTATGCGTTAAATGCCTTAAGGACCATAAAGTAATTAATAAATATTTGTGTGTTAACGGTGAAAAATGGAAAATTGCAGTAGTCTTTAATCCAAACTATACAAGCAATACTCAGTGTAAACAAAAAGTCTTCTTTGGCGCTGAGCGTACATGACTAAATTATTATTATGGCTACCGCCTACCGCTGGTTCACGAAACCTACGTACATGGTCATTCTGATGAATAATATCTTGTTTTTCAACTCAGAGATGAGCCTTGAAGTAATTTTAGCTGTTTGAAAAAGTCCAGCAAAAATGAATATGCGTAGATTACGCTTGCTGATGCCCGCCACGCACAGACAGGCCTGTTTAATGGTTCGATGAATCAAAATTGTCATTTATGTCGACTGTAGATGTCGATGGTGGGCATCGAATGCCGTAATACGATTGTCAATCGATTTTCGATGGTCAGTGGATTGACACTGTCCGATCGATTGCCGATGGTCACTATACTACCAATGATTGATTGATTAACGACGGTCAATCAACTGTCGATGGCCATTCGATTGTCGATGATCTATTGATTGCCAATGGTCAATCGATAACCGATTGTCAAAGGTCGGTCAATGGGCAGTGATCTAGTGAACGCACCATAAGCTTGTCGAGGCGATGGTCAATCGAAAAATTCTGCCGTCGACCGCGGCCTGGCACACGGACGACCCTCTTACGGGTCAACGACAATTGACAATTGTCGAAGATTATCGTCGACCATCGATAATCAACGACCATCGACAGCGACGATCGTCGATGATTGCCCATCGAACAAGCCTACGCCCAAATATTTTCAACCCGTCGTTACCAGCCACGGATACTGAAGGCGCCTATCCCTCCAATGCCGCAGCAAGTCGTTGTCGTCGACGTCCTCTGGAACTAGATAGGCCCAGAGGGCACTCCCTCTCTACAGCTTCTTCGTTCGCTCGACTATCGAGTGCTCCTTGATGAGTTCCTGAAGCTGTTGCACAGTTTTGGCGCAAGGGGAAAAAGGTAATTCGGTTTCAGCAGCCACACCCTTAACGTTAGCGTAGGGTCTGACGAACTCCCCCTTTGTGTCGCAGAGTCGATCGCGGAGATAAGTCTCTCAAGTGCGCACCGCCAGTGACATGCAGTCGTTCACCTTGGACAGGTAGCTGAAGCTCTAATATAACGTATTTATTGTATGTGCTTTTTTGGACAAAACATCTGCCTACGCTCTCGAACAGCAACAAAACGATCCACATAGAGAGAAATGTCAAGAGTTCTATCATCTCTTAAGCAGCTCATCCTTCAAGAGGAGAACAATTTTTCCTGTCTTTCTCTATAGAATAAATAAAGGAAATGCTAGAGTCTCTTATGCTTTGATCGTCATGATTAAAACTTCTGTGAAATAATAACTCACTATTTCCAATACGGCGATTCTGCAGAGTAATGCACACACCCCCTATCATATGCCTATGATGCTGCTCTCAGGGTAGTATGCTGATGTAGATTCCCTTCTTTATAATTGTGTGAAACTCACAGTGGAAAAATCATTCGCCTGAGCTGGCAATCGATCCCAGATCCCTCGATTTCGCTCTCACCAATTAACCTACCCATGCGTCCTCTTCCACAGTGAATCTCATAAGGGCTTTAAGGAGCAAGTTGTCCTCACAGGTACCGTGCATATGCTGCCAGAGGTACCCGTATGCGAGCGCTAAGCGCCACAGTCCACGGTGTATAAAGCCCAAATTGAAACAGAAAGGTATTTGCTTCGGACATTTTCAAAGAACCACGGAACTAGCCGCGCAGTAACTTCAATGGAGTCACCCGCTGGTGATCACACAATTGTGGAGAACGCCTGGGTAGTTTCATTGGTTAGTGCACTTGTCGCGAAATCGAGGGATCTGGGTTCGATTCCCAGTCCAGGAGAAAGCTTTTTCACTGAGAAATTCACACAATTGTGTGATCACTAGCGGGTGACTCAGTTGAAGTAACTGCGCGGCTAGTTCCGTGGTTCTTTGAAAATTCCTTCTACATCAAATTCTCGGTATAATTTTGGTAGTATTTGCGATAACTAATGTAGTTCAATATGCGAGGATAAATGGTTAGTTGGCACGATCTCTTTGGAAAAAAGCTGTGCGTACTACAGAAAAATCGGGTCTCATCCATGAAGCTTCTTCATCTGGTGTAATTCCTCCTTGGTTCTCACGCCATCTTTCTTACATCCCCTCGCGAGAAAAGGGGATGCAGCGGGAAGGAGATTTAAGGGGTCCAGTAAGGGGGTGAGAGGTGAAGGTACCGGAGGAGGAGGTCTGTTCTGAGGGGGGAAGGGGGGAGATGTGGCGTCGGGGGCAGTCACCGCCCCCCTTCCCTGCTCCACACCCCAGCGCCGGCCCCTCAGCTATCGAGACCATCATCTTGAGCTTTCCCATCACGTAGCGATGCGACGGTGGTCGGCGACGACCCGTGGCGTTCTGCTGCGGGAGACGTCTTAGGGATGTGGCAGATGTCTTCCTCATGAGGTACCCGCTTTTCTTCTGAGGAGACCGGCGGACTCCCCCCCCCCTTCCCCCACGCCCCACTTTCCTCTCATTCTCCGGACACCGGGGCGTTGGATTTACCCCCGCCCTCCCTCCGACCCGATCTGATTGTCCTTCCTCGCCTTGATAGGGTGAGAAAGACATGGCAATGGGTTAAGGGGGAAGGGAATTGAAGGGGGCTCCACCTCCCGTTCTCGCGTCTCTTCTTTCTTCTTCTTCTCCTCCTTCGTCGTGGCTTTCCTTTCACAGAGACCATCTCAAGTCGTCCTATCCCTCTCACCTTGGTTCCCGAGTTCGACTCCGACCGGGGTGAAGTTTTACCACTTACGGCATTGATGCCCTTTTTCCTCAAATTAAATAGTGGAAGAGAGATGCTACTTCGCTCTGGTTAGGCCACAACTCGAATACGCCGCGAGTATTTCGGAACCTGGAGATAAAGATTTAACCAAAAAAATAAATACAATACAAAGAAAATCAGTTACTCTATATATACAGTTACAATATAAACTCTACGTTAATAGCTGTTTTTTGCTATCATGAAAAAATTACTTCAGTAACCATATGATTTATTTACGAAAATTGTCAACAAAACGTAAAAACTACATGTAACATTTTGATGAGATCTAGGAGTTAGAAATAAATTCCTCATTTGTTAAATAAGGTATCTCTGGAGAGCATATACTTACCATTTACCATGTAAAATGGCTGGTATATTTTGACAAATATCTCGGAAAGTGACGCGGTATGGGGTTGAATTCTTGGTATTTCTATATATTTCTCGAAAATTAGACCAAATTCAGCGATTTCTAGGTGAAATGATATTTTGCTCAAACTACCTTAAGTGGGTACAAGTCTGACGGACACAAGGTATCTTTAATGCTGAAAATGATCATATTCTCAACTTTCAATTGTTAATAATTTTTCTCTTAGGTAATTTTCACTATAAATACGTTTGTATTATAAAACTTCACTTTTATTGACGGTACCTGGTCAAGTATTAGGTGCATCAGCATTTAAGAATGTAACTATCTAATTGATATCGTTTCATCCTCCCTCGTTGCTAAAACGTAATTATCAGAGCTCTCACCCTCTAAGCATATGCTTTTTCTCAAGTCATCCGCTGCCCGTGTCGTTCAAATAACTTACTGCTCAGGAAAGGATCATTTTGGTAGTATAAAATGCTCTGCCTTATATTAGAAGTTACATGCTTGTGTTTTTCTGTTGCTTGAAGTAACATGCCTTGAATTAAAACGCCATGTTTGGCTGTTATCGATGGCTATGGGAAATAAAAAAAATATTTGTGTCACAGTTTCGGAAGTTTCCGTGACTCTTCGAACTTCTTCGGTCCCTAGTTCAAGTCAGACGTTGCCAAATTTGCAATGATTACGGAAGGGGAAGGGAAGGTCGCAGAGTACAACATAGTGCGTGGTCATGACTCACGGTAGCGATTAATTTGGCAGCATAGCTCTCGGGCAAACGAATTAGGCTTGAAGGCGACGGCAATTTTTTTGTAAGGGTTCACTATCCACCCTTATTTTCCCATTCGTCCCTCCCAAGTCACGTGCCGGGAATTTCCTTCCCCGTTTTGACGTCAGAAGACAACTATTTGAAATGGACCCTGTGCTAGACTGCAGTAGGAGGCGGTCACGATTCAGCTCGTCCGGCCTCCCTCCTGTCCTCATAGCCATGTTCGTCCTCACCTTTCCGAAGTCACCGCACCTCGATGAGAAACGTAATACAAGTTCCATGGACCGCAGCAGGGCGCGGCGGGAATCTCCAAGGAGCTTCGAGATTAATTTTGTTTGCTCGGCACCGCGGACGTCTCCGCATCGCCGTGCATATTAAACGTGGGAGAGATCCTTTTGGAGAGTGGCCACAGCAAAAAGTTCATTTGTCGACCCTTATGTTTTGCGAAAGAAGAAAGGTCTTGGCCCCCTCGGGGAAGAGCAAGGGACGAACTCAAGTTCCAACTTAGGATTAAAGTTGTATCAGGAGCACCGAGGGCAATGTACAGTTTGCAGCAAAGGTAACTTTGGGAATCTCTCCCGCTCCGCAGTTAAATTTACCAAAATTTAAAGATTAAAAAGAGGGGAAATATAAGTGTATGATACTTTTTCATATACAGTCGAGCCTTCCTTCGAGCGGACACCTTCAAATAGCGGACACCTCCTAAAAACGGACAGTTTTTCTATCCCCGGCTGTAGAACATGGGAAACTTATGGAAATTATACCTCCAAATAGCGTACACACTCAATAACGGACGCGGACAACAGAAAAAAAACATTTTTCTTTCAATTGCTTTCATTAACGGATACTCGCGACCTGCTGTTCTCTAAAAATGTCACCTCTACTGAACAATAAATCTCATTGCCTGAAGGAACTCAAGCACTTTTCCAGACCAAAGCTTATGTTAGCAATTCGGTCACAATCTTGGTGATGTGCTACCAGCTGCTCTATGGATATAAAATGTATTATCATTGCATTCCATATATTTTCCTGAAATTTGGAATCATTCAATAATAAGACATATAAGATACTTGAATAATATTAACGCATTAATATTTTAATGCACCGGGGTAGTTACTGCATAGAGAAGCGCGTCGTAATTTCGGTCCCCTATGAATAGCGGACACCTCTCAATAGCGGGTGATTTTGCTGGGCCCAAACGTTTCCGCTATCGGGAGGTTTGACTGTAATTAAATGAAGCAGTTTGAGGGAAAAATCAAACTCCTTTCAACGTATATTGCATGCTAATACCGAAATTAAAGTATTTCTAGATGCATCGCGGCTGAGCAGCCCCCTTTAACTCTTACCGTTGACCGTTCGGTAGTATCAGGTTGAAAGATCAAGCAAGAGTAGACATGCATAGGGCTTCAGCAAACTACTCTGTTCCGGGAAAATCTGGTGATGACTTAATTATGCAGTGAGTAGCATTGTTGTTGGAAGTGACGGGAATTTGAGGATTCAAAACCGCCTCAATTTTGCCTAGGTTCATTGGATATTTGAAAATTTAAGCAAACCCTCTTGACTGACATAAATTACTCTGCATTATTCCCGTATTTTTCTCCTCAAATAGAGGAAAAACTGTATCTAAAAATCCTGAGTAAAATCTTCCCCTTTTTGTATTGATTGCTGAAAAAGTCTCATCATTGAGTGATGTTTGATGGGCTAGACTTTTTTTTTACTTATTATGGTTGCTTACAGCAGTTTTTAACGAAGTGTGACGCTTTTCTTTGTATGTTATTTATTTGTTTGGTTAAATATGTTGGTATGTATTCGAGGTGTGGCCTAACCAGAGGGAAGTAGCATCTCTCTTTTACTTTTTTATCCAAGGACCATCCCATTACACACTTAATAAAACTTAGTTTCTTTGATACTATGCCACATGTGTTTGTGTTCCCCACGATATACCAGAAGTGAAGGTAATTCCAAGATAGTTAACAGTATTTAAAGATTTTATGTTTACTCCACCCACAGTATTCTCTGATATGGCAGTAAATTTAAAAAAACAATCCTACCCCTTCTGGCAATTACAATATTATTCACGACATCAGCGAAGGTGGAGATACGGCCGTCCACAAATTAAGTTAACTTTGCCCTTCTAATTGAGAGTGAAGGACGTATGCCTAGGCACGCGCCTTCGACGCCTGCCAATGGTGGCCAACATCCGTGCATTATTCACGCGGCGTATTGTTTCTCTTTTATTTTCTAATCCGTCGACTCGTTCCTGCACTCGCACAGAACCAGAGAGGGGTTCAAAGGAACGCGGATCGCCCACTTGCATCATCGCTCAGGAACGCGGGCGAAAGCTACGATCGAGGCGTCGGGGAATACCTCACCACGCTTTGGGCTTTTAAGGTGGCTTTGCCTTGACTGTGTGAATCAAGACAAAAACTCAGTTTCACATTTTTAATTATTCAGTTTACAATATCCTACTTCCGCTGACAAAGTTGGTTACCTACTGAAAGAAAAATTTCAGTATCCAATAGTCAGATTAGTCCATAAATATATTTCACATCACCTACATCACATACTTCTACATCTACATCTACGTAATACCCTGCGAGCCACCACGAGGGTGTGTGGCAGGGGGTGAAGATCACCAAACATGCACTATTGCCATGTAAGCAGGATATATAATGTAGACATGCTAGAAAATAGGGTCATAGTTTATTAGTTACTACAGTAGATTATTAGTTATTGCAAGTAATTGCAGTAGTTATTACAATAGAATATTAGTTACTACGGTATAGTACAGGTTAAAATCTACATAATAAGGAAGGGATTATTGGTAGTTATTAAATGCATCATGCACTACAGACTATTCTAACTATGTTTCACCTACCTATCCCTTTTGCTACGCTGCCTATTGTTCTCTCTCATAGTACGAGAGAAAAATGACATTTTAAATCTATCGGTACGACAATATATCTCTCTAATCTTGTTAATATGATCAAACCTAGCATAATACGCAGGGGTTCTCAATATATATCTAACGTCATCTCTGAACAATACGGTTTCGAATTTACCTAAAAGGTTTAACCTATATTTTAACCTGCGTTCTGATAGTAATTCCCATCCGAGTTCTTCTATTAATCTCGTAACACTTATACAATTATCATAACGGCCTATAACAAACCTAGCAGATCTCCTTTGCACGCGCTCTAATTCTTTTATCATACCTTCCTCGTACGGATCCCATATACTAGCGGCATATTCTAAATGAGGCCTGACAAGTGTAAAATAGCTTCTTTCTCGTACTCTCTCATCGCATTTGCCTAGAACCCTTTTTACGAATCCAAATCTACGGTTTGCTACACTAGTAATTTCCCTAATGTGTTTCCCCCATGACATGTCTTCAGTGATGGTGACGCCTAAGTATTTAATCGAATCTACGTTACATATTTTGTTTTCTTTGATGCAATAATTATTCCGGGGAAAGCCATTCTTTTTCCAAAAATTCATAATCGCGCATTTCTTCAAATTACATCTATAATAAATGGTGTCTATAGAATAGAATTGAAACCACTTTAATGTTCTGGGAACAAAGTCCCTCGGAACATAAATTCAAAATTCATGCCACCATGTGGTATTTAACGCAAAACATCAATATAAAAAATACGAAAAACTATGGTAATTATATGAACTAGAGGGCAGAGACAATTTCAACAATTGTCAAATTTACAACACAAAAACGAAGTTATTAATCGAATGTGGCGTCAGTTGCCTGAGCTACGGGAGTTTTACTTAAATTATGGCAGTACATCTTCATCTACATACTACCCTGCGAGCCGCCACAAGGAGTGTGACAGAAGGAGTTAGGACACCGTCCGTGTAAAGATGTTAGGTATAAGATTTTTGGAGGTAAAATGGTGACGTGTATTACATGAATGTATTAAGTGGGGCTAATTTTGTATCGTGATTGCTTATTGTGCGCGGGAAGAACGAGTTTTTATACCCATCTGTTCGGCAATTTATCTCTCCTATTTTATTGCTTCTGTCACACCTAGAGATGTGGTGAGGCGTCATGATATTCTCTATGCCGCTCTGAAACACACTAGTTCTGAATTTCTAAAGAAAACTAAGCCTAGCGTGTAGCCTCCGAGTCTCTAAGGGCTCCCACCTTAATCCCTCTAAAAGTTGTGAGATAAAGAGTTGTAGAGGAAAGAGGAATCGTGAAAACTCTGCGAATAAGGAGGGACAAACTCAAGAGACACAATGCGTGACACAACAGCCCATTGAATAGAATAATGGAAGGGAGGGGGAATGAATGGGAAGATTCACTGAGGAAGACCAAGCATGGAATACATCAGACAAATTGCGACAGGCTTCTCCGTTAATAACGTTGCAGGAATGAAGCGGTCTTCAGGGAGGAGTGAAGAATTGATGCAAACCAGCCATTCGACTGAAGACTACTTAAGAAGGTCATGAATAAATAATATGAATAAAGGTGGCCTCCAAGTCTCTAGGGACTCCCACCTTAATCCCGGTAAAAGTTGTGAAAATATAATAATAATAATAATAATTTGTCTTTTTTTATTTCGAGCGAATTTAGGCCAGTACAGTCCTCTCTTACAATTAACTCAATTATGACGATCACTCACAACCATGCCCAGGGAGGTGTAAATATCCTACCCCGGCGGGACTCGAACCCGCGACCTTCGGTTTGGCAGGCGAGGATTTTTATCCGAGGCCTTTACCCCGCCGCCACCGAGGCCGGCAATATGTTCGCACGTAGCAGTTTTTAACGAAGCGTGATGATTTTCTTTGTATTTTATTAATTATTTGGCTTAAATCTTTATAACCAGGGTCCCAAATGCTCGCAGCGTATTCAAGGTGCAACCTAAGTAGAGAGAAGTAGCATCTCTCTTTGACATCTTTGTTGCCGAAGACGGAATTATTTCCTGTTTGATGTTTTTCAAATGGAACGTGTAGTAATATCTCACTACCAATAATCAGCTGGAAGATGGTGATTGGGTACTTAAAGAAGCAGCTTTTCAGTGAAGGAGGCGTGGAAATTGCTTAGGTCGTTCGCAACAACCTTTAAGGAAATTTCTAGTGCTCGTAAAGAGGAATTAGTGCCCAAGGACGCGAAAGAACCCATCCCTCTGCTGTTTGAATGGGTGAAGAGGAGGATGGAACAAACTTCAACATTCTCCGCTGGAAAAGCGATAGACATAAGTTTAACTGCCTTCGCTTGACTGTCTTCGCAGGCCTTTACAGCCGGAAGTAGTTATGCTCAATTCCCATGAAGCTCCAGCGCAGACGTTTCTTGTGTGCGTTTCGCAATCTTTTGCTGTCTTAAGGAGTTTTTGCCTTGATTTCGTCAGTCAAAACTAGTACTTATTCTTAGGTATTCTACCGTTTAAGGTAGGTTTTGCTGAATTTCAGAGAATCTAATTCTACATAATGTCCCTCTGTTTGTTAAAAATATTATCACTCGGATGACATGATTAAGCGATCATAAAACGAAACTAAGAATAAATACATTCGGATTTTTTTACGATTATCATTTTGTGAACACTTATATCCAAATATGGGAATCGATTGCAGTGAAATTTATTCTTAACTACCACATCTAACTTCCATTATTATAGCAGCCAATAGCTCATTATAATTGGTCGCTCGATCCTAAGATTTGTTGCCTGCAGCCCTTTAGTCTTCTCTGTTCAAGGTGTACTTTCTGTAGGTTTTGACGGAGACAATCATAGAATAACAATTAAACTAAACATCAGTGGCACATTGTGGTAGTGCTCGACTACGTCGCATTAGATATTTAATGACATCACACAGCATAGGTCTGCAAAGAATTTAATCTCTCTCAAGGAATCTATCCCTCCTGGCGAAAGCCAATGGAGAGAAAATTTCAGATTCACTCACCCTGTTTGAATAGGAGTAGTCTCTGGTGAGTACTTGTTTTCCCCCCCATAAACATGATGTGACAACAAATCCTAAGAATTGCTACTTCTGAAATAAATTAATTTTTAGATCAGCTTCTTTTCTGTGTAATACTTTCTCATTCGTCTGAAGCTAAAACAAAGCCGGTTGGTATGTAAAAACATCCATAGTACAAATTTCTGCGTTAATTTTTCGCGTTATATAACGGTCTATTGTTGTTTATGATGACACACGTATCGTTGTTATCAGTAGATAATATAAGAATAGATGTGATAACCAATACTTTCGTCAGAATTCATGGTATATATTGCTTAAGTAATAACTGAGGCCATGTTGTGTATATTTAACAAAACTTTTTCATGATGTACTTTATGTTTTGGCTGTTGCTACTTCATCAGATAGAGAGACGAGTGCAGGTTTTTATGAGACTCCAGCGGATGCTGTTTATCCAATAATTGGATATGCAAATGATGTGTTACGAAGTCACTCGCACGGGTGCATATACACCAAGGGTTGAAATTTGCCATGAACAAATCATTTGACTTGACCGGGATACGAATCCGGATCTCACAACTGCAGGTCAGGTGTGTTACCCAGTTACACCCTCCTCGAAATTTGCCTCGAATGTAGGTGGCTTGGTTGTGTAACTGGCTAACACACCTGACCGGCAAATGGGAGATCCGGGTTCGTATCCCGGTCAAGGTAAGCGATTTTTTCATGGCGAATTTCAGCCCTTGGTGTGGATGCTGTTTTGTGATGAAAGAGGTTGCACACCTGTTAAATAACGTTGTTATCCTAATTGGCCTTTTTCAATGAGGAAACTTGCATCAGGTAACTCCACCCGCCGACGAATTTGTGAGCAACTGCTTCATCTCGGGCCTATCAGTATCCAAGCAACGTTTAGTATCGCAATAATTATGCATATTTCCTTACAGTCGCCTGTTTCGTAACGAGGAGGGAAAATTAAGGTTTCCGAGTGTCATATTCATTTCTCCTCCTGGGAGAACGTCGTTAGAAAGCAGTTGGCTGCATTCCACGACATAAAATCCAATCAGTGCCTCAGTTTTGCGGTGTCCCTGTACTACTTAGTTTAACATCAGTATTTCTTAATCCTCTATTATGCCTCTCAAGATGAGTATGTGCGACAATGCTAAACTCAAATAGCCTTCATGATTACCAGAGCACAAGGGTGAGGATTACCTATATATTTTCACACCATTTTTCAATAAGCCCTCTCTAGCCTTAAAATATTAAATATATAGTTTCGATGATCACCTGGAATACATTATAATATTTGTATAGTTACCTTTTTCCTATACCATCAGACACAGAGCCATAATCTTAGCAAATGAGCATGTATCACCTGATATAGCATATGCAACATGAAAATAAATAAGAAGACGACCTAAATCTTAGTATGCGAAAGAGAGAAGCTAAATGAAGAAGTTACCCTGAGAGGAGAGAGGTTACTAGAGGTAGATTCCTTCACCTATCTCGGAAGTACCATCACATGTGACGGAATAAGTACAACGGACTTCAAGCGGAGAATAACCCTCGCAAAGAAAGCTTTCTCGGGTGAAAGACAACTGCTGAGTTAAAACAAGATGAAAAAATGTCCAAACATTGCATGTAACAAATGATGTGTTACGAAGTCACCCGCACGGGTGCATATACACCAGGGTTGAAATTCGCCATGAAAAAAATAATTTGACTTGACCGGGATTCGAACCCGGATCTCCCAATTGCCGGTCAGGTGTGTATTTGTGTAACTGGCTAACACACCTGACCGGCAATTGGGAGATCCGGGTTCGAATCCCGGTCAAGTCAAATGATTTTTTTTCATAGCGAATTTCAACCCTGGTGAAGATGAAAAAATATGTGAAAACATTCGTGTGATACTCTCTGAATTGGAAGCATGGACTATTGGAAAAAGCTGACCAGAACAGACTAGAAGCCTTCAAATTTGGTGATGGAGGAGGATGCTGAAGATAAAATGGATGGAAAAAAATAAGAAATTTTGAAGTGCACGGAAGAGTAGAAGAGGGAAGAGCCATATGGGACACCATACAGGAAAGAAGAACTATGTGGATTGGACACACTCTGAGACCCAACGGGTTTGTGAAGAACATTATTGAATAAAAAAATGTCGGGGAGAACTCCAGAGGAAGACCCAGGAATAAGTTCATGGACCAAATAAAGAGGTAACTACATAGGAAGAGATACCAGGATGTAAGGGAATTAGAATTGGATAGGAAATGGTGGAGGGCTGCAGTCAACCAATCTTAGGATTGAACAACCAATGAATGAAGCTGTTATACTGGCTGAGATAGTTGATTTCGTCATTACTGCGGTCCTGGTTTGCCACTCGTGCCCTGTCAGAATCTTCGTAGCCGTCGACCTTTCATGTTAGATGTTTCTATCACCGTGCTATCATCGCTTGCTTCAAATGTGTGCCAACAGAGATTTACAACCAATGGTGATTTTATAGCCGTTTAATCAAAAATAAATGAAAGTCACTTTGCTAAAACAGTTATTTGGATCGAATTTTGGCATAGTTTCTTTCCTTAATTTAAATTCTAGTGGGCAAGTACTAATTAATTATCATCATATTGGATCATATGGATACATATGTAGCTATCATATTGGAGACCTTATTCGAACCAAACATTTAAGCAGCTGGAGGTATCATGAAGTAAATACTATAATGATAATAGTGCAATGATATACTCTTATATGAGTGGAGTTCTAAATAATTAAGGAAAAATATAAGCCTCTAACTTGACTCATGTGTTTAGCGCGTTACGTATAAAACTTCTTCAAAACAGAAGGTTTTTCGCTTACAACAGTGCGTAAATACAGGGATTACAAATATGGTTCTTTTTTAGGCTGTCAGGCAACAGTTTGATGACGTAATGCCCTCTCAATCTACCTTAACGGTAACATGCCTATAGTGTGGTGCATGTTGATGAAAATAACTGTTACATAATATTGCTGGTAGCTCACCCCCTGCCATGCATCCTTGAGGTGGCTTTCAGGGTAATGTTTAGATGGAGATATCTGATGATGACCACTATGCGATAGAACTGGTCGTACATCATATAATATTGGCGAAAATTTTGTTATGTTTACTGGCTTAAGCTGCCACTTTCGGTTGTAGTTAAGCCCGCGTTTCTATTTTACTCTCAAACAAAGGTTCGCTTTCTTTTCCCTTTTCATACTTCTTTGCTTTTGAATTACTTATTGGCAATTTGCCTAATTCCCACGCTCTTGCCATCTCACCCTTGCCCGACTTCTAAGGGGCCGTTCAAGTATTACGTAAGACGATTTATGCAATTTTTGACCTCCCGCATCCCCCTATGTAATAAAATGTAATAAAATGTTAAGATTTTCCCAAACCCCCCCGTCCATCTTATTCTTATGTTAGATGTTGGTGTCTAATCTTCGTTAAAAGCTCACCTTCTGCTGTTTCATAGAAGCCATTGTACAGCGTTGAGCTCTGGATATCGTTTAACTATGCAGATAATATTAACTATTATATATATTTAACTATGTTGGAGTACCACACTCATTAGCATGAAGAGGGAAACAGTGCCGCAGCTGATGAAGTTGTGAACAATCTCAGGGTATTCGGAAAAAAAAGCAGGAATGTTGAGACGATACAAGGTTTCAAGACGGACAAAAATCTTACGCAAATTGGTTCCAGGCCCCCTGCCCCCCTCTACATAACACAAATAAGATGATCCCAACCCCCCCACCACAAAAACGTCTTACGTAATACTTGAATGGCCCCAAATTCTCTATACACAAATTAGGTGTTGCTAGATCTCGGTCACCTGCAATTTTGTATGAGAAATTCCATAAATCGTCCATCCTACGGATCAAAACTAACATATCTATCAAAAAAATTACTATGAAACATTGACTTATTCACTACATCTGAAGTCTGCTAAGAGCAATTGCCTAAATACTATATATATTTTTATATCATTTAAATGAATTTTTACACAGTTTTACCCGAATCCATCAGAAAGCATACTTCCTCGAGACACGCCTTCACACCAGTCGTTCGTCGGGAATATACACTTCGGGAAACACCTCTCTTCCCTTTTCCACTCCCCGGGCGAGAGGCGACTCCACAGTTTAACGCGCCGGCGACCGCCTCCCTCCGTGCCGCATCCCCGATAAACCTCGCCCAGCGGAGCGGCTCGCTTGGCGCCGACAGACTTGTCACGCCTTCCGCCGTTGTTGCCGGCGGCGCCTGGCACGCGTGCCCACCTGAAAGGGGAGGGGGGGGGGACCGCACTCTGGGACGCAGACGACACCTACGCAAGTAATTGACATGAGCTCGTCGTCATCTCCGTCGATTTCTCTATGTGTAAATTGATAATTAATATCCTAGAGACTGGTTACCTCGCCAGCTTAGGCTCTCTCGTCAAACATGTGGAGCATATCATTGCAGTATTGATTATTGGTGGGAATGTGGACAGAGGAGCTCGTAGGAAATATAGATCTCCCCGATAATTACTATTAAGCAGGGAATTGAACGGATTTGATAACTTTTTGAAAGTATTTTACTGTCAAAAGGTAGTTTTTGTTGACAATAAGAGAAAATCCTCCCGGTTTTCTTCACTTTCGAGGTCCTCTCTATCTCAACTTTTTATTTGTTCGCTTCTGAATACGATCTACGACTACATACTACCCTGCCAGCCGCCGCATGGGCGTGTGACAGGGCGTGATAGGTCACCAGCGGTGTAAAGATTTAAGTTTTTGGGAGATCAAATGGTAGTAGGTATTTTAGGAGTGTATTTAGTGGAGCTCAAATTTTATTGTGGTCGCTTATTGTGCGCGGAAAGAACTAGTTTTTGTACCTATCAGTTTGGCAGTGTATCTCTCTTATTTTGTCGCATCTGTCAGACCTAGAGATGAAGTGAGGAGTCAAGATAATATTCTCTGTGTTGCTCTGAAAAATATCTATCTGAAAACGATCTACCCTTCTTCATCCCATCAATGAAGCATATTCTCCTTCTTCCCCTTCCCCGCTTTCCCAGCGTCCTTCCCTCTATCACAGTCGTGAGTAACCCATCACCAGCCACCAATCTATCCCGGATTTCATTCCGAAGTTTCCATTCCTCGCCCACCATCTCAAGCACTTCCTCGTTAGTCTTCCTTTCCGTCCACCGCACCTTCTCTATACCCACATCTCAAACGCCTGCTGCCCATTCTCGTCCTCCTTTCTGAGCGTCCACGTTTCTGCATCATAAATCGGTACGCTCCATACCAAGCTATTCACTAGCGTCTTCTTCACATCCTAACCCAAGGGGATTTGATAACCAATGCGTCAAAAACCAAAGTAGTAGTTTTTCATTGAGATTGCTGAGAATGATAATATAATAAGAGCAAACGATGAGATAAATGAACCAGTAGACGTTTTGTTCCTTGATCGAATGTGGATGTAGATGAGGATCGGGTTGGTGTGGTGGCTAGAGTACTGGCTAGCCATACGGGCGGCCAGGGTTCAAATTCCTGCAGAGGAGGATGTTTTTTTAGAGAAAACCCGATCCCTACTTGAGTGTCTTGGGCACTTCAAGTACAGTACTCCGTCTGTCAGATGAGACGTTAAACCGTGGTCCCTTAGGTGCCTTTCGTTAAGAGCAGGCTAATGCCGACGTCGGGTTTCTGTCCACCCTTCCTCCCTTACATGTCCCCTATGGTGCAAATAGCTTTAGTTGTCAGCAACCGACCCAATAATCCTATCGAGCTATTGCAAAATGACTGTCCAATGAACCAATGAAGAACGGCCCCGTCACTGCTTTCTTCTGATTCGAGGTCAGCAGTTTGTATTTACCCTTAACTATAGGTCGATGACCTCCATTTATATATTTCATTCTCTACCCTGGGTCTCATAATTTCCGGGTCGGCGAATAGCCAGACATAGATTTTTAGTAGTTGTCGAATGCATGTGATCTTTTAATTTTCATATAACATTGATCTCGGCCGCCCGTGGAGTGATGGCTGGAGAATAACATCTACCTTGCATTGAGTGTTTCCGCATCGCCAGGTTGAGTGAGCAAGGAGAGAGAGGGAATTGAGTGGGTGGTTTCACAGACGCCCCGTCGTCGTTCGTCTGCCGATTCTCTCAACTTGTGCAACGGCGGACGTCGAAAGGTTAAGGGAAAGCTCGCGCTCCAGTTTCGCCGGTGCGTGGGGACGGGGGAGAGGATAGGGAGGGGAGGAACGGGGAGGGCGAGGAGTGGTGTGGGAAGGTGTTCTTAAGCTCGCCATTATGCAACGGCGTTTTTCGGCGCGCGGTTGCTCACTCCGTCGTGTAAGGAGCGGACCTAAGAAACGCGGCCTCACTCGTAAAAGTTGACTCCGATGGAAGTAGCAAGTGTGGAAATGTCTCCGTTTGTTCTCACTCTCTTTCCCTAGAGTCCATATTTCTGCACCACACACCGCCACACTCCATGTAATATGAACCCACTTTTACGCTAATATACCCGATGACTTTAACAAGGATTAAGGTTGGGAGCCCCTAGAGACTCGGAGGCTACACACTGGGCTTAGCTTGCTTGTAAAACTGCTCGGAACTGGTGCGTTTCAGAGCGGCATAGAGAATATCATGACGCCTCACTACATCCCTAGGTATGACTGAATCGATAAAATAAGAGAGATACATTGCCGAACAGATGGGTACAAGAACTCGTTCTTTCCGCTCACAATAAGCAACCTCAATTAAAACTGAGCTCCACTTAGTACTCTCCCATAATACACGTCGCCATTTTTCCTCCCTAAACCTTATCCCTTACATCTTTACACGGTTGGTATCTTAACCCCCCCGCCTCCCTGCCACACGCCTATGCGGCGGTTCGCAGTGTAGTATGTAGATATAGATGTATGTATATTCAAAACCCATTTATTTTCTGACGAAGTTATCAATGTCTTACTAACTCTATCATACTACGGTAGATCAGATCGTGAGAATAAAATTGGGGAAATAGACATCAGAATGGACAGATTTAAAATGCCTTTTTTCCCGTGATCGAGTAAAGTTCACTTTGGCTGCAAATGAGACTTTGAAGTAGGTTAGTCGACAGGTATTGTAGCGGATAAGTTGAATTGCTCCCTAATGCTCGTTTCATAACCCTTTGAGTGAGGCATGACGTGATATCACGTCATGGTTGTCTCTACGCTGGTGCTGATGACGTGATATAACGTCAAGGATACCGTGAGTGTTCCAGCTTTCAATAGGGAACTTTCACTTGGCCCTCTAGTGAGAGCTGGAACACTCACGATACCCATGACGTGATATCACGTCATCAGCACCAGCGTAAAAAAATCATGACGTAATATCACGTCATGCCGCACTCAAAGGGTTAATCCGCCATGTACTACTAACATCATGCTTTACATGTTCGCTGCATGACTCTTGTATCTTGTTTACGTAGTTTCATTTTATATTTGCTCAATAGTTTCTGTCGCATCACCCCCGTCCAAACACCATTGAGGTGGCTCGCAGGGCTTATGTAGATACATACATTCTTTCGTAGGTTCCATTATGAACACTTCCCCTGCTAACGCAATTCTTCTTGCAATTATGTATGGTTATATCTTCTGCGACCAAACTGCTCTAGTTGGCGCCACGATTACTTGCATGGTCAGCTTTAGTTTTCCGCATTCAATCTTGTTGCTTTCATTTACGAACGATTGAAACTGATTCCGTATTCCACGCACGGATTTTCAAATTTATCTACGGTTCTCTTCGATCATGACCTTTCACTGTCTACCCCTTCCTCTCGCTCACTAATCATTCTACTGTCTGATATTTTATGCATATCTTTTGATTCGACTTTTACCCATTATCTCGATATTGCCAAATCAATGTAGCACGTTCCTTTCATGTACTCATGTCTATTACTGATGCATCTAACCCGCATTCTTCCATTACTCCGCTCAATAGGTGCGAAAGAACGTCAGCGTTCGTGAAAGAACGTGATCTTCGTACTCAGGTAGATCCAAATCTCTATTTGATCCTTACTGTCACTCTGACTGGAATAAAGTATTGCGCCAGAATATCTTTTTTTGTCATAAATGTTCGCTCATTGTCCTTTCGTAAAAATCAAGGTACCCTCAGTCACTCTCGCACCGCTAGATTACTCGTGCAATCGTGACGGAAATTTTGTTGGGGCTGTGCAAAACAGTTTACGTTTATGGTATTATAAACTTTGCTATTTGTTGTAAATTTACATCTACACATTACGCAGCAAGACACCTCAAGGGAGTTTGGCGGAGGGTGATTTATCATGAACATGCACTGTAATGTATAAGTTACTTTCACCAACATGCTCTGCACTATGAGTGACCTACCAATGCTACTGAAACTATTGAATAAATATATTACGCGAATGCGTAAACGAGATACAATATTCATGCAGGGATCATTCTAAGACATCTGGTAAGGTTAGAATAGGAGAGATTATTTGTCAGGCTTATGCGATATATGTACGGTGCGACGTGTTGTGGTTGGTCCACCGTTTCATATAACACGTTTATTGTAAAAAAAAATGGTATCAATATCCTCTTTCTCTCCCGAGTTTCGATTTCTCCCTTTGATATTATCTCCTATTGTCCTCCTATTTCTCCAACCGAAACCACCCCACTCCGTCTTAAGTCTTGCCATGCCTCACGTGTCAGAACTGTCAACTCATTTTGGAAAGCGTCAACATCGTTCGGTCGAACTGAGCCCAGTCAACCGGTAACTCACGGCGAGTGGCCGTGTTAATTTCCCTTCCCATCACTGCCCTCTCTCTCCCCCCGTCGAACCTCTCCCCGCTCAGCCTTTTATTCACACCCTCCGCCCTTCTCCTCCTTTGTCTCGCTTGGCCTGCCATTGTCCACTCTTTTGAAAGAAAAAAAATATTGAGGCGTTTTCTCTTCAGTCGATCCGCAATTCACTCTTCAAACATTTCGTCGACATTCCCGTGAGACATCTCAAGGTGCAATCATCCATGTCTCCTTCGTATTGTCACTATTGATATAAAAAATGCCAGCATATATTGCTGCGGAACTGTTCTCTATCACGAATCTCGCGATTCGCTCTGCTAATTTGATAACAGTGATTTTTAATGAACAGGAGTAGTTTGAAGAGCATTCATCTCTTTTTTTCCTAATTTGATATTAGTGGTGACTGAACAATTCACCCTCCAAACATTTCGTAGACATTCCCGTGAGACATCTCAAGGAGCAATCATCCTTGTCTCCTTAGCGTTGTCAGTATTGATATCCAAAATGCAAGTATTTGATGATGCGGAACTGTTCGCAGTCACAGTTCTCGCGATGCGCTCTGCTAATGGGAGAACAGTGATTCTTAAATAGCAGGTGTAGCTTGGTGAACATTTATCAAGTTTTCCTTATTTTATAAAAGCGGTGACTAAACTTTTCATTCTCAAAACGTTTTTCCAACATAAAAAAAACAGTTAAAGTTTATGGTATTCTAAACTGTCCTTGTCTTCTTTGCGTTGTCACTATTGATATAAAAAATGCCAGCGTAAATTGTTGTGAAACTGTTCGCTGTCACAATTCTCGCGGTTTGCTCTGCTCATGCGAGAACAGTGATTTTTAAATAACAGGAGTACTTTGGAGAAAATTCATCATGTTTTCCTTATTTTTAAAAGCAGTGACGGAATAGTTCTTTCTCAACACGTTTTGTCAATATTCCGCTACAACTTGTCTAGGTGCAATCATCCATGTTTCCTTCGCGTTTTCACTATTGCTATCCAAAATGCAGGCGTTTGTTGTTGCGGAACTGTCCCTTGTCACAGTTCTCGCGATTCGCTGTACAAACACGAGAGCTGTGATTTTTATGGAACAGGAGTAGTTAAGAGAACATTCATCACGTTTTCCTTATTATATAGTGGCCACTAAATCACGACTACGGTAGCGCGTGATAGTTCATTTATTTTAATTTTGTATTTTGCTATAAAGGAGTAGTTGCTTAAGAACAATAACGTTTTCGATCAATGCTCAATGGATTTGAGGTGTATTAAGAAATAACGGTAAAAATAGACTCGGATCTTGGATACTATACAGTGTTTTTCAGCTTGGTTTCACGCCTGTCAATTATATGACTAGATATTTCAGCAATAACCAATAATGAATTTTATGTGTTTATTTTTTTATTCATTCGTCGTAAACTGAATTTGATTTTTTTATTGGTTGTTTGTTAACATGTTCTTATCATTTTGTGTTGATTGTCATGGTGATATAAAAAAATGAGGGGATTGTTAGCAGAGAGGACATCTTGCAAGAAGGTTGATGTGTACGAATTGAATTGAACTATTGAATTAAATAATGAATGTACAAAAATTAATAGTGCAAGGGGATATAAGGAATCCCATTTTAATAGGATGTTTTGTAGCGTTCTGCGTGTAAATTTTCAAGTAACCTTTACCCAGCGATTTATATCCATTTCATCTCTCTTTTAAATGGCACCATGGCATCTTTGAAGGCTCCATTATTATAAACAACCTAACTTTGGTAACCAACCAATAGTCGCCATGCTCCTCCCCATCATGCTCATAATCTGCGTGATTTTTGAAGGCAGGAGCAAAAAAAATGCTGCATTGCGGTGTCTCCTGCAACTGTCTTGCTCGAATGAAATCGATGAATTGGTTCTTCAGCATTCGGATTGTTCCCCTTTCGGTTCAGTGAAGCCTTTGGCAATGCAGGATTCGCGACCGCGATAAAAGCTTTAAGAGCTTACCTTGCCGTCCTTGAAGTGAGCGACGATTCGGTTTGATATGAAAATAGGGCGCGTTTGGATATTCGTCTGGAGGTTGTTACGGGCAGAATGTACCGGTTTTGGTACCACGCATGGGCGACGCAAAGATTTTTATCGCCACAATAATTTATTTCATTTTTAGTCATTTCCTTCCAAACAGGTTAGAACCTAATGGCCTAATGATGGTATTGTGAGTACTTTGGCGCAAAAATATTACTTAGCATAATCATTTCAGTCGTTTTGTTAATGCATGTAGAGGTGTTACTCTGAAGTAATATGTGCATACGAAACTAGTTCATCACGTCATTTCCTTTAAGGTGGATGCAAGTTCAAAGAATTAAGCTGGATATTTGGGTGATAACCAATAATCAATTTTACCTATTTATTTATTTATGTATTCATTTGTCTAAAAGTGAATTTGATTTTGTTTTTTTATTGTTCGTTTGTTAACATGTTCTTATCATTTTGTACTGATTGTCATAGTGATATAAAAAATGAGGGGGATTGTAGGCAGAGATGACATCTTGCAAGAAGGTTGATGCGTACGAATTGAATTGACTTGAACTCTTGTTTTAGATACTGAATGTAGAAAAAGTGCAAAGAGATATAAGGAATTCCATTTTAATCCTAGAAATCTGGTTCCCTTTTATTAATTTCCTTCATCATGTCCTATCGTTATTTACCTCTTCCATGTTTCTCATGCTCACGCAATGCTTCGTTCTCGATCTCCGATTCTAAAGGTGGTTGGAGTACAAATAGTGATTCGTTGATTGTATATATTATCGAGAATTTTCGAGTATGTGGAATATTAATTCTTGGTTCACACTTCACTGCAGTGTCTGTTAATAAGTTGGAAATAACCATTCATAATCTAATATAAATGATGCAAGAAATAATTTTTTGTTTAAATTTGTCTCAATTCAAGCATTGTTGTGACTTGGATTTACGGCACGGAATTCGAAATGTGAGTGGAAATTGTACGTAAATACGTATTTTTTATTCATCAGTATACCTTGCCATTCAATAGGAGCCATTATAATGACATTGAATGCATTATGTCGCATTTCGAAGGAAATTTTACAATTCTCATCAAATTATTTCTAAATACACGTCGAGTGGATAAAGCTATCCTGGGTATTCCTTCCTGTAAGCAGCTCCATATCTCCCGACGTTTCGAAGACCGAATCGCTCTCCACCCAGCCTTCCCACAAACATTTTTCATGCATCCCATTCCCGTTGCATTTAGCCAACTATCACTAAATACTGAAATATGACGATTGTTTCATGGGGAGATTATCCATTTCGCATAGCTTTCAGCATTTCAACGTAGAAGTTACTCTTTTATGCTTCTTCCAGAGTTTGAAAGCATAGTGACCATAATTTGAGGCGGCAGATTCGTTGTCTCTTGTCCCAGGAAAACTTTGGCTATGTTTTCGCATGTATATACCAGACTGAAGAGTTCAGATAGTGAGAGGCAAGCATATTTCCTCCATGTGTTGAAAGATTGTATCATGAGGGAAGGAGGGCCAAAGACGAGAACAGATTGGGGGAATTTTTATGAAAATGATATGGGAGGAGGTGGATCTGATAGTAGCACTGACATAATTCTGTTGTTTATTGGTGAAAAATTGTTTATTTCTTAAAACCTCCTCTACAGGTGTGTGTCACACAAAATTTATATTAATCTTGATATTTTAATCTGGAATTCCGATGTCACAGTGGTCTAATGATGATTTTTTTTGTCTTTTCAGGTTGGTACCGGATTGTTTTTGGCCTCTGGCTCTTCACCTAAATTAGTAAGTTGAACTACAGTAGAAAATTAATATCGCAAAAATGCATTGGTCAATGTGGATACTTTATATCTGCATTTTTTGCTTCAACTTCATCTGTTTTCGCGTAATACAAAAGTGTGTTGTCTATTCATGATTGAATACGCCGATAGCTGAAGATAAAATTCAGTTTTGCTCGTTACTTAGCGTGTTATGTTTTAAAACGCCAATTTTCTGTCTACAGCCATTTGATTATTGACCTGCCACCTTGTTGACTTTGCTCGAGGGAGACACTGGCTATCTGAAGACTGTATAATATGCGTGCAATAGCATTCGCACATTGACTTCTCCTACTAATACACCGGTGTTATTCCGTCACGCATCCCTCACACATTTCTTCTTAAAGACTTTGAATATCCACAATGACATTATGGACGAATGGGCGTTAAGATGGGCGAATCCCATCTTAACGCCCTGTTTTCTTTCAAACCAGTCGTGGTTGGTGGTATCGGGTGTAACTTCACGGAGTCTATTAACATTATAATGAAAACTGGTAACGTTCTTATACCTAGACCTGGGTCGTTGTAAATAAAGTTATGTGGGATTACAAAGTTATTGGATATCTCAGTGGTTATCTCATTGTAATCATACTTCTACCTCTCCAGAACGACGACGAGGAAATCTGTGTAGGACGACGTAAGATGAGCCCAACCCCCACAACGTCTTACGTAATAATTGCGAAGATTTTAGTCCACGCAATGTGGTGGTTCATTTTAAAATCGACTGACGAAAACTTAAAAATAAACTTCACCATATTGCCTCCCAAACCAGAAAAATTTATTAAATACAAAGAGAAGCTGCTTGCTTCGATAGAAGCTGCTACGAGCGAATATATAGTCTCCCAAAACTTTGGGAGGGATTAAGGTAGGAGTCCCCATAGACTCGGAGGCTACACGCTGGGCCTAGCTTGCTTGTGAAATTCAGAACTGGTGTGTTTCAGAGCGACAGAGAATATTATCATGACGACTCACCACATCTCTAGGTCTGGCAAAAGAGATAATATAATATAAAGTACATTTTCGAATAGATAGGTACAAAAATTCGTTCCTTCCGCACACAATAAGCGGCCACAGTAAAAACTGAGCTCCACTTAATACACTCCCATAATACACGTCACCAGTTCACCGCCAAAAAACCTCTTTTTTGTACCTTTACACTGCTGGTATCCTAACACCCTTTGCCACGCGCCCAATAGATGGCTTGCAGGGTAGTATGTAGATGTAGATGTAGAAAATCAGGTTTGAATTTTGTGGTCGTATCCACCGTGATTGATTTCGTTGCCCCCTCATCTCCTTGTACTCGTTACCTGAATATCCCATCGGGTAGGCTATCCCTTTGTTTCGAATCTGTTCCACTTCCATCTTCGGCACGCCCACGCCCCCTTAATTCCCCCTCCCCCTAACTCACCCCCCGCCCTGAGAAGCATCCCCCCCTTTTCCCTCGCGCCCTGGATCCGCACATGAGCGATTCTCTGATCCCATTTCCCATCTCTCCCCTCGTGCCCGCGGTTTACTTTCCCTTCGGAATTCGGCGATCGGAGAGCAAGGTCTCTTCGGGCCCGATGGGAACTTTCACCCTCCGTCTCATCTGCTTCGCTTTGATTAGAATTTTCCGTGATCAATTGGAGTTATTGTGGAGTTTCCCACCCGGGAAAAAATTCGTGGGAAACTTTCTCTATCGCTCCTTCCTTTAGGAGCGTCTCTTTCTCTCTCTTGGTCCTTTTCTTTTTAAAGATCCGAGTCTGCTTACCCCTTTCTCCCGAAAGAAAGGCGTTTCCTTCGACTCGGATCTTTGATGAACCGCCCTTCGTCGTACCATGTCTTCGCTTTGTATTATATTTCATGCTAATTGTCTCCGTCGCAGTTTTCTTCTGAATATCTCTCAAGAAGATTTTGGTTTCTCCTTATTTACGCATCGCTGATTGACTGTGTTAGTGATTGTATATTGCTTCTCATTGCTGATGAATTTTTTTGTGTGCTGACGGTAATGTGCATTACAACGTTATCTACGTTTTAATTCAGTATTTGATGGAACCACTGCATTACTACGTTCTTTAATGAACCGCCCTTCGTCGTTGTATGCTTTAGCTTTGTCGTAGATATCATACTAGTTGGCTCCGTCGAATACTTCTTCAGAATATCTCTGACAAAAATTTGGGCTTTTCCTCATTTACGAATCGCCGATTGACGTTGTTAGCGATTGTTGTTTGTTTCCCAATGCTGATACAATTTTGTTATGAGCTGACAATAATGTTCATTAATGCCTAGTCTAAAAGATAATTCGGATCTTCAGAGAACCACTTCATTATTGAAGAAAAATACGCCCTGCATTTTGTAACCTTCACCACAACATTTTTTTTTTGAACCTGCGAAATGTACTGCGTATTTTTCTCAATTCTTTTGAGTATTTAACGAGCTGATTGTTACGTTTCTGGGTAGCACTTACCCTAACGTCCTAATTTCTGGCATGTCGTTCCATTTTCCTTCCCATAGATGACCCACCCTCGGATGCCTCTATAATCCTCTAATCGTCCTCCTCATCTCATTTCGTCCAGAATTTCTATCTTCTTCCTTCCTCTTCCACGCTTTCTCAAAGGTCTCCTCTGTATGACCCTCTTCAGCATTCCCTCTCTTTTCAAAACGTCCTCCATCCATCTCATCTGTCGCCTCTGGACCTCCGCCCCTACATTCCTCTCCACTCCTAGCATATCCAATACCTCTTCGTTCGTCCTTCTCGCCACCCAGCTCACCCTCACCATCCTTCTCCACACCCACATCTCAAACGCTTTTAAGTCTAAGCACATCCTCGCTTTGCAATGACCAAGTCTCCGACTCATACAGCGCCACGATCAATTTAGTTTTCACCAGCCTTCCTGGTTAATTTTTGTCGGTCATTAATTATTTATTGTGAGATTCATCTCATTTACCTAGCCAGCGAGGTGTTTAGGTAACTACCATAACAATTTTCCTTGCCATTACTAGAGTTGTCTGCTAGCGCAGATCAAATAATGGTAAGATTATGTTTTCCAACGGCGCTGCGCAACAGAAGGTATTTATCATAGCAAAAAAACCTTGGAAATCGCTAATATTTCCAGAAACCTTAGTCAAATTTTAGTGTGAATAAATACTCAGCCATCCTTTTTATTTTCAATAACTCGATTCAATGAAATCGCACTTTCATAAACAGTCATTTCTCTCATCTTTTAAAATATTTCTTTAGCCACAGCAATTCTGTATCTTATGCCCCTATCACGAAAGCTTCAATAACGTCAAGAATGTCTATTACTTTTTTCTTTCGCCTTTTTTGTTATGATTACTAGTGATGCGTGGTAAATAGAAATTTTTGTGTCCATTAGTTCAACAGTGCATCTTTTGTATTTTGTCGCCTATATTAGCAGTCAGGGCTGGTGCCTTTTTTGTACACGGTTTTATTTATAAGTATTTTGGTATCTCATCATTACTGATCGTGCAATCCTAGGATTGGTTGACTGCAACCTTCCTTCCATATCTAACGCTAGATCCCTTACTTCCTGTTAGCTCTTCCTATCTTCTTCCTTCGTTTTTTGTTCTATGAAATAATTCCTTGATCTTCATCTGGGGACTTATCTCTCTTTTATACCTTCAATCACGCTCTTCACAAACCAATTGTGCCTCAGAGTATGTCCAATCCATCTGGTTATTCTTTTACGCATTGTGGTTCTTAGGTTTCTTTCCTCTTCTACCCTTCTGTAAACTTCATCATTTCTTATTTTTTCCGTCTATTTTATCTTCAGCATTCTCCTCCAGCTTCAGGTTTTGAAGGCTTCTATTCTGTTCTGGTCAGCTTTTCCAATGGTCCATGCTTCCAAACCATAGAGTGCCACGCTCCACACGAATGTTTTCGTAAACTGTTTCCTGGTTTGTAGTCCTACCTTCTTTGGGCACAGCAGTTGTCTTTTTCCCATCAACGCCTTCTTAGCTTGGGCTATTCTCCGCTTGACGTCCGTCGTACTTCTTCCGTCCCACGTGATGGTACTGATAGATGAAGGAATCCACTTGCTCTAATTTCTCTCCTCTTATTGTGACTTCTGCATTCAGATCTTATCTTCCGCATACTTGGATTTTGGATTCTCTTTTTACTTCGTAGGACCTGAAGGAAATATATATTCTCTCTGTCCTTCATCGTCCACTTATAACTTTCTCGTAGTAGTCTCCCCATCCACTCCTTTTCTTTGCCTTTTCATTCCTCTCTCTCTCTCCTTTCCCTCTTCCTCCCCTGCCTCTCTAACCCTATTTCTGTAGGGGACCTTCATAAATTAATTTCGCGGAGCCTTCATCCCTTGGGATGCATGCGAGGCCCCCCCTCTTCTTTTGCCACGACCACCCTTATTCACCGAACCCTCTCGTTCCCTTGGCGGGCATGGACACACCTTCAACGCCCCCCTTTCGCCTCGCTTCAGCCTTTTGTCTTTGTCTCCCACTATCCTTTCGTGTGCCTGGCGAAATCGAAGACGCAATGACAATGGTAAATAACTACTTTCAACTTTTCAGTCTGTTATAAATCAAATTTTGTATCGTCCACAGTTTTATTATAAAGAGGACTACTAATTTCCGCAGTTACGCCATCTGCAGGTGCATTCTAAAACTGTGGAAGACTAAAAGTTTAGTTTATTACAATGTCGACCCACCACCACCTCAAGCCATCAACTTTTGAATCTTTACAATCTGCACGGAGGATGTCCTTTTGATAAATTGAACTGAGGAAGCGCATGATTGAAATAATTTTGGAGGTAATATGGCGTGACCGTGAAGCCTGGACATTGACAGCCACAGAGCAATAGGCTATTTGTGAAAGTGTCTCTGATGTTTTTAGAGTTTGCCCAAGATAATTGCGCATTTTAAATACACTGATTTGAATTTTAAATGACAAGAACACTGATTTGTTGTAATCGTATTATTTTTAAATAAAGGCCACCATTATGGATTCTTTGGTCACGTAATTCTCTTCCCCAATCAGCCTTGGGTGTGTTTTATAATTGGCTGTATTTTTAGCTCTCGACTTCGCCATTATCTTGGTTGGACTATAGTGCTGATTATTATAAACGTGGGCCGCTATAGCCTCGATTTTTAGGTAGCAACGCCAGGGGTGTGGTTTTGAATCCTTCCCCAAACATGTATATTGTGTATTGTTATAAGATCTCCTACGAAAACATGATAACCATGAAAGTTTTAGATTAGACATAGACGGTACGATGCTAACATTGTATTTGGACCGTCTAAGAACTGTAGTCGTGCGTGTATCACTAAAATTAATGGAGAGACACTATATATATATATATAGTGTCTCTCCATTATATATATATATATATATATATATATATATATATATATATATATATATATATATATATATATATATATATATATATATATATATATATATATATATATATATAGTTCTTGCGAAGATTCCACGAACGTGGCAAACAATATAAATCTTCGTCACAGGGTGACACTAAACATAAAACATACAAAAGCAAACTCACGAGTTTAAAATTTTCGGTGGGTCGCCCGCACCTTCGTCAGTGATAGATTCTATCACTGACGAAGGTGCGGGCGACCCACCGAAAATTTTAAACTCGTGAGTTTGCTTTTTTATGTTTTATGTTTAGTGTCACCCTGTGACGAAGATTTATATTATATATATATATATATATATATATATATATATATATATATATATATATATATATATATATATATATATATATATATATATATATATATATATATATATATATAATATAAGGGATAATTGAAATATATATATTTCAATAATCCCTTACCTTTTACTCCCATCATGTTACGAGACATGCACAAATATATGAACATTTCCGCTCTATCATTTCATAAAACAAACTTTGCTGTAATCTCGTTGGCAATTTTGAAAAATTATTATGAATACATTTTTATTTTTTACTTCATATGAAAAAATCAAGAACATTCATTTGAAAACCACTGGGATATGCCAAACGTTCATTGCACTTAATAAAACTTTCATTTCGTGCCAAATATGTTTTTTTCATTTCATTGCAAGAGGAAATACGAGAAAAATTGTGGAAAATTTTTCAGTTTGGCTCATTGTGTAAGTGAAATTAAGTGAACTACATTTTTGGGGTTCATCAGTCTTCTGGCATCAGTACCGATAAGTAGATTCATTTTATATGTATTTTCTCTACACAAATAATCAGTTCAGAATAGGTCCTGCTAAGTAATTGTATATAGCTTGTCAGCAGGTTTCTATTTGAACACAAGCACCCATACTCTGCTTTGCTACATCTGCAAGCTAATCTGTTTGCGCAGGATTCTGAAAGAATGATTGATATCAGCAGTAGGTATCGTAACTTTTCTCTTTTTTCTTTCTACGTAACTATTTTGACCACGGAATTGGTGATAATTCCACCCAGGTGAGACTCAAACCCACGACCCTCAGTATAGCAGGCGAGGACTTTAACCCTTCGCCTTTGTGGCCGGCAAAAATACCAAATATATTGTTGTTCTACATTACACCTGACAAATAAGTTCTCTCGGGAGGCCAGAGAAAAGTCTCATCTTGTATAGATCCTCCAGTAACACTCTCCCTTCTCCCGGGCGATGTCCCAAGGTTCGCTGAGATTCCCTAATCTATTTCACCCCTGCCAGACACGCCAAGATCCCCATCGACCTACTGTATGTGATTGCATCCCCTCCATCGGCTCCCAATCTTTTAGCCCCGTCACCCCGCCTGCTTTCCCTCCAATCACCTCGTGCTCCTCATTCTAGTCCCCTTTCGTATCATCGCCAATGAGCCCTCAAATTAGTTTTGAGTTTGTTATCTCTCGTCCCTCGCTCCCCTTTGCTCTGATGGGATTTGCTTTTGGTGCCGTGAAGGCGTTAGTGTCTTTTTTTGTACTCCGGTTCTCTCCGGCATTATTCCTCTCGCAAAAGTAATTTTGATCGATTCCATCCAAGTTGAGATTGGGTCTTTATCCTCGCCTTCTATTTACAATATGTCTAGGTAATTGCCTGCGTACATGGGTACTTATCGCGCCATTTTCTCCCTGGGTGGATTAGAACAGGTTTACTTACATGTATTTGGTACAAAACTCTTGAAGCCAGCAGTGTAAAGCGTGGCGTGTAAACATAATATGTTAGGTTATTACATGGTGAAGCACCGCATTAGTCACGAAATATTATAATAGTGGTACCATTTAAAGAAGATAACGAGCATGAATCTCCATATATGACCTCAAAAAATGGGATAGGATATCTGACACATTCAATTACGCTGGTTGAAACTAAAACAGCGTCGTTTATACCATGTTATTCTGCTTACTTATAAAATTTTATCCACTCGCAATCCCCTTTACCTATCTGCTAGATTTACCTGGAAAAAAGATCTACATACAGTACCCTCTAGGAATCATCCCGTAGACCTTCACATCCCTCAACATAGCACACTTCACATCACTAAATCCTTCACCGGAACCGCTTCTAGAGTATGGAACTCTCTACCATCTAAAGTTAGAAATATTAAATCCATCCATGCTTTCAAGTCCAAGGTGTATAAAATCCTAATAAATAATCCTAAAATGTTTTGTCTAAAATTGAAACGAAGTAAAATTAAACAAATGTTAAATTGGATTCCTTATACATATTGAAGAAGAATTAATCTATTGAACATGAATTTATTCAACTTTATACATGTAATTATTAATTACCTTTTTCCTCACGGTTTATATGCTTAATCATGTATTTAAATGTTATCCTAGTAGTGCTCTCTGCAGTAATATGTACGGCTGAATTACGAATTCCAAGCTCACAATGAGTTTTTTAATTTTTTTGCCTGTCATCATTGTATAATTAATTCGATTTTGTATATTGAGTTTCATCACTGTATTATTGATCTAATTTTTGAATTTCAAAATTGTATTAATTTGAAAAATTGTACTTCATTATCTCAGGGGCTAAGAGTAGCCCACGATAATAAACGTTGTTGTTATTATTATTATTTTTCGGGCTCCTAGTCACATGAGTTTTTTTTCAAACCGGAAGTTATTATATTTACTCTTTTAAGATTGCAAATTATCAGAGATTTTTAAATTGCAAGGCCATGCGCTACTTAATAAGAGAAGCCTGGCGACAAAGGATTTGGGAGGCGTTGTGATTTTTTGAGCTGTAACGTAAATGTTTGTTACTTCTATAGGTACTTGGTGATGACACCGTTGCGTTGAAACGTGTTGTACCAAGAAAATAAATCAGTGGAAAAAAACAAGTTATTTTTTCATTAATAAAAATAAACTTTCTCATAGTTGAGCCTCAAACCATGGATGGTTACTTCTAGTCAATATGGTTGTAGTCTGAGGTGGATAATTAGTGGTCAAGAAAGTGATACGGTTTCATATGGGCTTTAAATAGGTATCATAGAAAAGTACAAAGCAAATTATGGCGATATATTCAGAACTATATAGCCGATGGACACTTTCCCATTTAGGCATAATGGAATAGAAAATTTTAAAACAGTTCCACTCTCGGTAGTGGGCCTAATCTATGTCTTAAGGGGCTGAATTCCACGGACGAAATTTCTTCCACAGGCATCCTCGCGTTTTTATTTCATAACTCTACTTTGCTACTTAATGTCAATATTTTTGCGCGGGCATCTGGAATAAAGATTAATCTTTATAACAAGTGTCATAACTTTTTGCTATTAGCTTTTTACGTAACGGTTTCGACCGCGAAAGAAACATGAATTTCTCCAATTAAATCAGGTTATCGCATTGACGTCTACGATTTATATTTCTTAAAGTCCTTGCACTTATTGTAAATGGGAATCCTTCATCTCTCTAGAGGACTATTTGACTGTTGAAAATTGTGCATTATTACGTCACTGCAAACATTCTCCCGAACCCTTGCTACGCATATTCCACGCTGCCGTCAGGGGTGCTGTTGTCCGGGGTGGGAAGTTGAGCCAAAGGTCTATCCTGCAGAACCCGGGATTAAACTGGCGTTTTTGGCCGAGGTATACAGCCTCCTAAATAATATCCCCCATTCTGTCCTTGCATATCTTTTTCGCCCATACACAGATAAGAAAGTAATTTTTTTCGAGGAAAAAAATAGTACCAGCGCCTCATTCTAAAAATGTCTTGCCTAGCAATGGCGTAGGGTAGGGCTGGGCGGTGCAGGAAACACTGAACCGGTTCTCGGTTCGAGAAAAAACAGTTTGCGACGGCGTTGCACCGGTTCAATAGATCGAACCGGCTTTTTCTTCTGAACCGGTGTTTTCTTCTTTACCGGTGTTTCCTACTAAACCGGTGTTTTCTCCTAAACCGGTGGTTTCTACTGAACCAGGATTTTTAATGAACCGTTTTTTCTCCTGGACTGTTCTTTTAGTGAACCGCGTTTTTTGTCATCCAAAAAGTTTTTTTTTTGGCGAAATTTTTATTTAACCTGTTTTTTGAAGACGCGTTTTTTTCATTAAAGAAAAAACTTCTTAATATGTAGTAGGTATGCTTAAGCATGCTTTCCTAAACTAAAGGAGCGGAGTTACTCTAAGTTCAAGATATAAGCCTCTATTGCTCGAATCCAAAAGGTTAAAGATGTGCGGAAATTCTGGCGCAATTTGGAAAAAAGTGACTATAGAGACTGAGAAATTGAAATGCCGACATAAGTGGAAATTGACAACCTTTGTATGATATTTAAGAAGCATAAATTTTATTAAAAGAAATATATGGTGATTAGGTGCCTATGAATGTACAAATATAGTTGAAAATAGGCAGCCCGCAAACCGCCGGAAAATTTCTGGCGGCACAGGGTGTCGCATCACATTTTGCCTTAGGTAACCGTATTTTCCTTAAATTTACCATTTTAAAAATTATTATTCATTAAAAAATATCTCAACAATCCTTTGGCATAAAATAATTCTAGGAAAGAACTTACAATATTGTACATAAATTATCAACGTCAATGTGTTCAAATTCTGTTTATCAAAAATCAAGTTTATTTACGGTGAGGGAGGGCAAGGCAGCATCAAAGGGTAGGTTGCGAAGATTTGGCACTCTATTTCTTACAATATTTGCGAAGTAGTTCGTGTTAGGTTGCAGAGATTTAACATTAGTTAGGGCTGATATCGACTAAATTGGGAGACATTTGGAGAGATTAGGAAGAATAATAGATGTGAAATAAATTGTATATACTTCTCAGGACGAATTTAACTTTCTACATTACATCAGTGAGGGTCTGCATCTACATAATACCCTGCATGATGCCAGATGGGCGTGTGGCAGGGAGAGTTAGGTCACCAGCCGTGTAAAGATGTAAAGTGTTGGGAGGTGAAATGGCGACATGTATTTTGGGAGTGCATTAAGTGGAGCTCAGTTTTTATTGTGGTCACTTAATGTGCGCGGAAAGAATGAGTTTTTGTACCTATCTGTTCGGCAATATATCTCTTTAATTTTACCACTTCTGTCACTCCTAGAGATGTAGTATGGTTTCATGATAATATTCTCTGTGTCACTCTGAAACACACCAGTTCTGAATTTCTCAAGCAAAGTAAGCCTAGCGTGTAACCTTCGAATCTCTAGGGGCTCCCACCTTAATCCCTCTCAAAGTTGTGAGACACTACATGTTTGCTCGTAGCAGTTTTTAACGAAGCGTGCTGCTTTTCTTAGTATTTTATTAATTTTTTTGGTTAAATCTTTATGAATAGGGTCCCAAATGCTTGTGGCGTATTTGAGGTATGGTCTAACCAGAGCGAAGTAGCATCTCTCATTGACTTTTTTATTTGTGGACATTTTTATTGTACGCTTAAAAAAACCTAGATTTTTTCTTGCTGTGCAGCGTATGTTTTGTATGTGTATTCCCCGCGATACATGAGAAGTTAAGGTAATTCCAAGATGTTTTACTGTATGAGAAGATTTTATGTTTAATCCACCTACAGTTTAGGTATGGCATTTGTTTGATGACTTTCGTAGGAGTTGAACTGTGGTGCATTCACTAATATTTTATTTTCACCCCCATTCCTGACACCGTGAATGAACGTTGTTAAGGTCCGATGACAGAACCTCAAAATCCCCGTCTTCGCTTATTTCATTATGTCCGTGCTGGTCTATGCCGTTTTGACAATAAAACCGTAGTTTTAGGAAGTAATTGAAACAAAATTCTGCTGTCGTAAGCTACATTGTTTACGCTCCTGTTTTTCTGTCTATGTCGAACGTTTTACATTGCACTTCATGAGGCCCGTAACCTCTCCACTAGTCCGGCAGTCGAACGTGACTTCGCAGTCAAGTGTTCGTGTTTGCAAGGCGTGTTGGCTGCGCGCGTTCCGGAAAATTCAATTTTCTCTAATGCACTTCCTAAAACCTGCGATTTTTTACGGCCCACCGTTGCTACTACCTTGCGATTTAGATCCTGGACAAAGTGAATCCAGCCAGCCTCCAACACTGCCAGTGTACCCCTCCGTCCGAGAGAATACACTGCCTCCAATTTGCTGTTTATGTAGTAAAAAATAGATGAGAAAAACCCTAGAAGAAGTTTCCAGATCGAGGATTTGGGAAGCTTTACCGGGGGAGAGGGTCTTCGGGGGGGGGGGAGGAGGGGCCTGAATACTTCAAGGACCCCGAACCGGCGCCACCTGAATTTTGATCAGAAATAAATAGAAACGTTGTCCACGGTTTTACATTCGTTCCCCGGCCTCGATACTCATGCATTATTGATAAGGACTACGGAGGCCTTCTCACCTGGTCATTTCCACGGTGAGGTTACAGCTTCTCGATCGGAATAAAAAATTCGTGTCGGGGGAACAGTCTCAGGTTGCCCATCAAAAGGTCAAATTTTTCCTTGAGGAGTCTCTGACTGCACTGCATCATCATTGTGGCTCGGAAATATAACGAGAAGCAGTCCGTGAATAATGTTCGTATTCTGAGCTTTGAGGACTTCGCTTCCATCACTCCTTGCCTTCACCTCAACTCTTGAAGTGAGAATAGTATTGCACTATATCCCCCCAAGCGAAAAATATTATAATTTTTTGGTGCCGTCCAAGCCTCTCGCAGAGTCCTGTCAATCCTGTTTTATTTTTCGTTTTAATCTCATATAGAATTCTGTTCTCAGGGGTGTCATTTCTCGATCGTTGAGTTATGTGGGTCGGGATTGAATTAGTGATGAGTCACGCCCTCTCCCCCGTGATCTATGGAAATAGTATGAGTGGCGATGGTAATCCCGACCCGAAAAATTTGACTGGTGTGACAAGGTTAACTATATGCGCGTTCTTAACTGCTTTAACATAGTGTTCAGATGTCATTCAAGTATGGATAGACACACGAGTATCCACTTGTGGTGTGGACAACTTCGGGCAAATTTCAGCCAAAAATTAGTGGATACTCTTGTTTACCTAGAGGATAGTCTTGTTTTCCCACCCTTAGACTATTCCTGTGTGGTATTACTTTGCACGCGAACTGAATCTAAAACTCCAGAGGGTTCAGAACTACAGTGTGAGGTATATCTTTGACATCACATATTATGAACACGTGACGCCATATTTTGAAAATCTCGGATGACTAATAATATGAAATAGGCGATTTCTTAATGAGTCAACATTCACGTGCAATTGAATAACGTCAGAACTTCCCACATATTTATACTGGAATGTACAATAGAATTCTAGAACAAACGAACGTCCAACACGCCGCATGAAAGAACTTTATATACCACACTATCGAACATCTGCATACGCTGGGTCTTCTTTCCATGTCACCTCTTCGGTAGTAAGGAATCAACTGTCAGAAGACGAAAAAAATTCTGACTAAAAATTCAAATAAATTTAAAAATAAAAATCATAAAATATTACTTACTACTATGTACAAAATCTCATGTATTTTTGTATAATTTTATAATTTTGCCGTTTTGTTAAATAATATGTCGGATTCGGTGATATTAATACACCTCAAATATCTTGCTATTGTAATATTTGTTTGACTCTAAAGATATTTACAATCATATATGTTCCTTAGGGACACACTTGTCTTGTAGAAATTCCACATAAACTGACACAACGCCTGACTTTCCGCCCGACACAACCAGTCTGATTACGTGCGCAAGTATCGCATTCAAGGCAATTTACTAGTTAATGTGGAATTACTGATTTACAGCTTTCATTTCACAATGTTAATCAAGTTCCACAAAGCTTCACCTGACACAACCAGTGTGGTATCATTTAGGTGAAAATATGTAATTATGTCAATTCCTTTAACGCCAAAAATCTTAAGGAAAATCTATAACCACCATCTATAAAATTTAATGTAATCGGCATTGATCCAATCAGGAATCATTCCTGCCCTTCTTTCTCCCTTTATACCTGAGGCATGCTGTCGCACGAGTTTTACCAGTTTAGAAGCGCACATTACTTCGAATTGCTCAGGCTAAACTGTCATATCACGAGTATGTCTTTGCGACGCAGTAATGACGGCCGCACGACGTAATTCATTGCAGAGTATTAATTTCCGGAAAATTCTTCCCCATGCGAAGCAGCTTAATGACAATTAGTTCCGCCGCGGGGATCTCGCGTCCTCGGTTAAAGGAGCCTTTTAAGTTCCTCGGGATACGAGGGCGTTTTACGCTGAAGGTGACCTTCCCGAATAGTCTTCCCTCAAGTGCTAGCGTGTGTGTCCGCGTGTGTGTGTGTTCAAGTATATTTTGTGGAAAGATGTATATGCTTCACCACCTGGGGGTTGGGAGTTATTAATTACACCGTGCAAGACGAAGGGGATAAGGGAGGGGAAGAGAGCTACGACCCTCGCGGTCTCTCTCCACTTTGAGCACCCGCGTGATGGCGTCAGAAGTCCGAAATTATTTTCTTTCTTTTTTCTTATTTTTTCGATTCAGAAAACGTCAGGTTAAAAATACATCACACCATAAATAATCTGCTTGGGCTGGCTTCGGTAGGCGAGTTGGACGCATAACTGCTATTCTGAGGCAACTTGTCGACTTCGCCTAACCTCTCCCTCTCCTCTACTCTACCTCATCCTCCTTCCTCCTCCCCGGCACCCCTTTTGGAACGCGTTGACATTTTAGTGATAGGGGGAAGCAATGCTTTAAATCTGCTAGTGCCCTTCCGCTCTCTCGCTGTATTTCCACCTGCCGTGAACGGGTGTATTCCCATCGCCCTTGTCGCACTAGCGCGCGGTCCAGGCAGCTGAGCATTTTTCATAAATAATGTCAGATATCCTAATACACCTAAACGTTGAAATGATCCCAATCCAAAATTGTGCAATTTTTCATACATCTACATCTACTTCTTACCATTACCATGTATCTATATTCTTTTTCTGTTAATCTACATGAAACAACACCTGTCAGATTTCACCACAAATTCCCAACACCATAATCACCATTCCAGGACCAAGTCAAACTTGCATATCGATTGCAACCGAACTAAACCTGCAATGCTAAGACCAAAGTCAGTAGAAATACATTTTTACAATAAATTGCCTCAGAAATACAAAGATATAAAAGGTTTACATAACCAGGTTTCAAAGGCAAATAAAAAATTTTTGGACTAAGAAAACTTAGTTCAGTGTGCCCGAATATATCAATGATAAAATATGACTTGGGCATGTTAAATAAGATCTCATTGACTTAAACATAATATTGGTAAAATATGACTTGTGTAAATGTAACTTTGAACAAAATGTGCATGGTGTTAGCACTACTCGGCAGATTTAGAAACATGCATAAGGGTGCATATGAATTAATCAGTTACACTACCTGTCATCTAACCTACTCCAAAGTCTCAACGCAACCATTATGGCCTCTTCTCGATCGCGGGAAAAACGACATTTTTAACCTTTCTGCTCTGTATTCTACTTCCTACCACTTCTGTTCTACAATCTACTTCCTACCACTTCTGCTCCACAATGTACTTATTACCAGTTCATCCTTTTGTTTAACATGTCTAGCTATTCTTTTTAGTTCGTTGTACACGAAGCACGAAATTTTTCTATTTAAAACTGCTTATTTTTCTCAATTTGGCGTGCAGTAATTATTGAATTAGAGCTGGGGCTATTCTGCCGTCTCCCGTTTATGTATTCGCGCCTGTGTTCTCGGAATTCTCCGCTTTAGAGGACGCAATTTGCAATGCAAGTTCGTTCATACATCGGATCGGCAATTACGTGCCCCATATAAAACAGGTTTTGTACACATATTTATTCGCAAAACTTAGTTGCAACCTTTTTTTAAACTTGACGTTTGCTGAATATTCTTTTTGTCTTATCTGGAATTAAGAGTTATTAAACATGTATGATAAGTTTTGAAGGTATACAACATATTACAATTGGATCTTAAATATTGTAACCTAAAAACCCCATCCTTAACGTAATTACTTCAGTATGTGTTCATAAAGAATTTCTGCAAATATGTTCATCATCATTGGCCGTTCAATCGTAAGATTGGTTGATTGCAGCCCTGCACCCTTCCCTATCTAATGCTAGTTTCCTTACCTCCCGGTATCTTTTCCTATGTATTTTCCTCTTCCTTTGGTCCATAAACTTATTCCTGGGTCTTCCTCTGGGGACTTTTCCCTCTATTTTGCCTTCCATTTTGTTCTTCAAAAATCCATTGTCTCAACGTGTGTCCAATCCATCTGGTTCTTCTTCTTTCTATGGTGTTCCATTTGATCCTCTTCTCTTCTACTCTTCTGCACACTTCATCATATCTTATCAAAGCAAGTATTTAAAAAGGGTATATATCGTTGAATTTTAGTTCGGCGTATAATAAGACTGCCTGATTTTTAATTGACAGTCGGGAAGCGATTCCCATTCCCGTTATTGCAGAAGGTACGTAATTCAAACGAGTCTATCGTTACGGCCTTTTTACCTTTCTTGCCGATCTTTTCTGCGCGCATTCTTTGTATTCAGGCCTACCTCTTGAGAGTCCCAAATACTACGTATTAATTCTAGACACTTAACGTGGGGTCTAAGTAGAGTGAAGTAGGGGATTTCTCTGACTTAATCGTCGCCCTTGCGAAGTTCTCTTTCATCAAATCCGTTTTTAAGATTAGCTTGACCGGTTATTTAGCAGATATGTTTGCCCCGCGAGAGTTCATTTGTTAGTTTAACTCGGAGGTATTTTACAGATTTTGCAGTCTCTAATTGGTTATGATGTATGTGATAGCTGTATTGAAGAGTTTTTTTTTTCTTTTCCATGAGTTCATTACAAACATTTTTTTCAAATTTAATGATAGCTGCCGCGCATCACACACCATTTGAATGTCCTTAAGGTCCTTTTTTAGCGCTTCCTTATTAATATTGCTACGAATTTCTCACCATTCTACAGCGTCGTGTACAAATAGTCGAAACTTACTGTCAGCTACTTCATCGCTATCGTTGGTATGCAAAATTAATAGTAGTGGACCTATGACTCTCCCCTGTGACATCGGTGTACTTCAACGTTATGTTCGAAAGTGTTGGGTTGTTCATCAATGTTTAGTCGCGTTAGACAGAAGGAGGTGACTGAAACGGTAATCGTCAGTCATTGAGAGGTCATTTTTATATCTTTTAAGTAAGTCGGAAAGAATGCTTGGGCGACATTTCACGTTAGCACATCTGGTTATTCGGTAGAAATCACCAGCCATTCAGTGGTATAAATGATGCAAAGGATTTACTTTAAGGTTTTCGTCTCAACTGAAACTTAGTTTTGACTTGGATTTACGACGCGTATTAAAAATTTGATCGAAAATCTTATGAAAGCACGTGTTTTATACCCGGCATTACACAATAATATTTATCAGCCTCCGGTATAATTAAAACAAACTTATTATTTCATGGTTAGAAAAAATCTTTTTACACGCCATCAAATTATTTCGTAATATATGCCAAGTGCCATAAGGCTTAGGGTTAAAATGGCACTAAATTGTCAAGAAACCAAATCGGTAACATGCAATTGTTTTATTTTTTTGCACAATAATTGTCATTGAATGCAAAGTATCACGCAAATCCTTACATAAACAACAACCGCTCTTACCGCCCTCATCCAGAACAGTTTGCGAGCGATAGTCGTTTGGTGGGTGTTTTTGCAAAATGAAAAACGGGCGTTACTTTGGCGCGCAAAGACGCCATCGACTATCCTCCTTATCCATAGATTTGACGCGGGGGCGAAACGATTCAAGGATTTTCCACTGTGCGCCGCCGCATAAAGGGATGGAAATCGTTTTTACATTCAACGGAATATCGCTCGCTTTTGTTTTTATTTTCTCCCCCCCCCCCCCCCCCCCCCCCCCATCCGCTCGTGGAGTTACCTGCGCGTCACGTGACTCGACTCGCGCCCTCCGCCTGGATATGGGGGCGTCACTGCCGGCTTCCGTGCGGTGACTCACCCAGCGAAGCCTCCGTCATTTCACTTCCTCTCTCGCGTCCTCCTTCTCCCGCTCACCCTAGCGGTTTCTCAACCTCGAGAAGTCTTCTGCCTCAGACCCTGACTGCCATTGGATGGGCGTCTCACTCATAAAGTTCCGTCTTCAAAAGGAAGTTACCAGTGAGGCTATCTACACCTACTACTATTTTTCTACCCATCTTTCTACATCTACGAAGTAATATGCTATACACTGCTAGGAAGTGTGGCACGGGCATGTGATTTCATACCAGGCATGAAGCCCTCATCCCGGCTGAAATCCGAACCGCGCACGTTCCCCCGGAATGCCAGGCGCAGGCCAAAAGCAGTCAGGAGAAGAGTGCGCGGACAGACCAGAAACTAGGAGAGTGCTACGTGGACGAACATGCTACCGTACAGTTTTTGCTGATTGTTATGCATATCCCCAGCCCTATTCTTTTTAAATATCACACGTTACTTAAATCCATCCAGCCAGTGGGAGCAGTAAAAACTAAGTTTTTCAACTCAAATGAACAATAATGCCTTACTCTGTTGTCTGTTACTGAGGAAAATATGTCTCTATCTTGGCCATCGATTTTCTTTGCACCTCTTATGAGCGCTCTTACTGCGCAGTCCACGCCAGTCACTTATCGTCCGTCGGAGGAAGAATGAAAAGTTAGGTCAGATGCATTTAGGGATGTGTGGTCAGTTCTTCGAATCCGCTCAGTGTGTTGAGCATGTGAACTTTCCGCGCTAAGACAAAGTGTTGAATGTAACACATCGTTTGCATCGCATTGCTTTGCCAGTTGCTCTATGCATGTATACGTTATCCCAATACCTTTTGTTTTCGCTCCACACTCATGGTAAAAAAAGTCACGCTCGTTCTTAATGCCTCCGTGACCCTGTAGTTTTTAGCGCGTGCGGGAGTAGACTTGGGTTTCTTTGTCCAGCTGGTTAAGTGTATCACGAAGTCTTACCCCATTCTGTTTGAAAGGAAACCACCTGGTCGCGTTTCTCCTCGCTTGGAAGTGCTAACTTCTTGTGTGCGCGTTTGAAAATGACTCTGCATTCACCTTGAATGTTTTAACAGTAGGGAGCGTCTCTATCGGACTCGCTAATTTAAACATCTCGTGTATATTGAGGGAATTAGGGATGTAGCCTCCATCAGATCGAAGGGAAAAATATCGATTAAATCTTTTTCGAAAGTTTGATGACTATTTTTTGCCAGATTTTAACGTATTTCGCTAGACCCAAACTATTACGATATTAACGATCTCAGTCATTAGATTAAGGAAATATACTGCAGAACCGATAGATTTAAAATGTCATTTTTTCCACTTACAATATGGGACAGTAATAGTTGCGACAGATCAGTTCTAGGATACTTTGACTCTGACTCGGTAAAGTAGGTTTTTCCAGTAGTTCTAAATATCTTAACTTAATTATTAGCTACTGAACTCGTGTGTTATTATCGGCATGATATACTCTTGCATGATTTCGTACCTTGTTGTGCTCTGTATGTGTAGCATTAATATTACTAACTAGTATTTATATCTTGATTAGTGCTACTTTATGGAGGGTGTTCTTCTCCGTATAACTCTCCTAGTTTCTAGTCTGACCTCGCACCTTTATCCTGATTGCTTTTGGCCTGCGGCTGCCATTCCGTGCGAACGTTCGCGGTTCGGATTTCAGCTGGAATGAGTGCTTCACGCCAGGAGTGGAATCACTCCGTGCCACGCACCCTAGTGGTGGCTTGCACAGTATTTCGTAGATGTAGATGTTAGTTTGTTGCTGTCAGAGCCGCCCCTAGGGCTTGTAGGCATCCCAACAACTATGCCTTGTTGATCCTTAGGCAGCTATGATTTTTATGCCGCCTTTGGCAACTGTGGTTAACGTGCCCTAAAAAAATTAGTTATTCCAGCCCCACCTAGTTAGCTATAAAACATTCATTTTATTATTCAGCATTATTTTCAGTTTATGTATTGGTTTTGTATTTTCCTTTCTTTTTAGTATAAACTTTAAATTGTCAAATTACGAAAAAATAGTACAAGTCCCAAATAGCACACAAATTTATTATTCGTTATCAGAAAAATGAGTAACGATTATGGTACAAATTTCCCGTACTGGATACAATAATGTGGTTGTCATGCCAGATATTTTAGTTATATTTCTTTATCTTGTGAGTTACAATGAAACCCTCTTATTTACCATTCCTATCAAGCGACCACCCCTCTCAAAGACCATTTTTCAGCGGAACCGTCGGTGATCGCTTAATTCAGGTTTCACTGTATGTGCACATCATATTAATGCGCATTGAAATTTCCCAGGAGAAACTAAATCATCAGGAAATAAACGCCACCTTTAAAGGTTTAAATAAATCTGTCGCTTGATGAGTTTTTAAATGTTTTTCTAATCAGCCAAGCATTCATTTTTTTTAATTTATACTCACACCCTGGAAAACAGCACAACAAAGGCCTATTACATCGGGTGATTAACAATTAACAATAGATGAACACCAACACCCATGTCCTGAGTGCTGAAAAACCACCCAGGTGGGACTCAAACCCGCGACCCTCAGGCTGACAAGCGAGGACTTAACCCCGCAGCCACCGGGGCCGACCAATTTTTACATAATATGTGCTCCTAGAAACTGAATTCCTGTCGAACCACCCCTATCAACGACCATTTTTCAGCGGAACCTTCGGTGATCGCTTGATATAGGTTTCACTGTACATACTTCAAAATGCGGGGCAGTTTCTCGGCTTGCCCGGTCCAAAGGGCGGTGCTGTTTGCAGGCACCAATTTTTTAATTGTTCTACGATCATGTCTCACTGTCTTATGACACTCTTTTGCTCTCTAACTGAAACAAATGCCTCAGAGGATTCAATTAACGCTTGTTAATGGGCGGCATCGATTACGGAACTGCCTCCCTGGGCACATATTTTGTACGTAGACAGCGAAAAAGCGAGGCTTCATCCACGTCTTAGGTAGATCCTATGCCTCCTGGGGATAACTTTCATCACTGCCATTGTCGCACAGCGTACTTCGTCCCCTATTCCTTTCAATCGGGAAGAACCGGAGACAGCCGCGCGTTCAGTTGAGGGGAAACGAACAAGGGGTTCATTCTCAGAGCGCCCCGGCCTCGAAGAAGCGACACAAACACGGTCGCTTACGAGACCCTCCGCTGTTCCTTTAAGTTTCCCATCGCGCTCGTATCGTATCCCTCTACCTCTTCCTCCACTCCAGTTGTTGTCGCAATCTCTTACGCTCAAAACATCCCCGCGTCCCCACACCTTTACGGTCCTCGTCTCACCCCACAAGGCGTCTAGCACAGCTTCTCCCTCCCAGCCTTTAAGGGAGTCGCAGTAGACTGCACCCGGGTGGTGGCCTGGGGAGTAAGTCCACTTGAATGTTTTTTTTCTTCTTCCTTCCCCCAACCCTTCTTCGTCTTTCCCCCTTTAATCCTTATGGGAATGGTATGACTCTCCCCCTACCCCTCGTTGGATGCTTTGGAAACGCGATTCACCGGGATTTTTCAATCGCGCGAGGGAGCCCATGTGTTTCTTAACCCCCTCTTCCATCGCTCCGGACACGTGTTGCCTCGACACAAAGGATAACCCGAGTCGCAGGCGTTGGCTGCCTGCTACTAGCATCATCCACCCTCCCCCCCTTACCCAGTGGCTACCTACGTACCTACTTCCCTCATTCTTCCCCCATCCCTCCGGCTGTGTAGTTACTTCATGCACACAAAACCCCTTTTTCCCCGTTAAGCTCTAGGAATAAGTTTCCTCCTAGCTCTTCAATTTGATTTTTTTACTCTATCTCTCGATCCCTTCTTATTTTCCGGCGTATTCTCTCTCTCACTGCGGTGTGGATGGAAAAAAAAGAAGAGTAAGCACGGATATAACAGTGAATTCAGGACCGTATGGCGTTCTCCCTCCCTTACCGTCTTGAATTGATCGGGCTTCGAGCCCGTAATTCTATTCTTTCGCTGGGGAAAATATCGGAGGATGCCTTACTTTATGGCGGAGGTGACATACGTTGGAGGGTTTTAAATCTTCTTCTCTCTGTTGATGAAAATATGAAAAGCTAATGCTTCGGATGATAAGAGTGGATAGATTTAGGACTATCTCGGGGTTTATCTGTGAATCCGGATAGTGAGATAGGGGGAAACAGGTGGGAGATATGCGAGGTTGCTGAGAAAAATGCAGATATTTTGGGAAAAATCGTTGTTTTGAGATTTTTCCCAGTCTCATTAAAACGGATTTGAGGGGAAGTTATGCTGTAAGACGTCGTCTCAGGCTCCACTTGAATTAGAAAGGGATGTTTTGAATTATTGATTCAAGGCCTAATTTTTCTCACCGATTAATGCAGAATAATTAAGTTTTATTTTAAATTAGTAACATTTTTAATTGAAACCTCTCGGAGTTGAATTGAGAAGACCATTGAATGGTCGTCTCATTAGGATTTTCAAACTGGATTCACCCGGATATAGAAAATAAAATTCCAGATGTGATCAGCTCTCTATATCAGTCAGAAGTTGAGACTAAAATCTGTCATGGTCCACTTTTTAGATGATATTGTTTACTCTAACCAGCATATTTAATGAGATATGAGTTTTTTTTTACCAAAATTACCCTCGTACCCTGTGAACTAGGGAATCAACATAAAACAATTTAAGGATTTAGATACGTTTTTTGAGATGAAAATACCCTGTTAATATCCATATGCTTTGTAGTACATTGAATACATGTATTGTAATGTACTTGAAAAACCATTGTGTTTCATCATCTGCCGATATTTTTTCCATTTTTTATTGTTTTTAGATACATACACCGATGTCAAGTCCTCATTCCGTGTAGGTCCCTTGGAAGGTTGTTTTGGTATTGTTTTTTACGTTCATCAGTCAGGATAGTCATCCCTCAGTTAAGTACGCACCCGTACCGGTACGCATCTTGGTGAAGTTTGCAAAAATTAAGGTCAAAAAAATTATCTAAATTTAAATTTTTAAATTTCTGATTAAAATTTTTTATTTAAAAAATGAGTGAATGAGTAGAAACACTTAGATCTCGTCAAATAACTTACTGTTCGTAGATTTTATGTTCCCTCGTCTATTCACAAAAAAACCACATGATCATCGCAGTGGTTCTTCCAGAGTCACAAAAAAGCGTTACTTTGTGAAAGAGTTTCAACGTGCCGAGTGAAAAATACCACCCAGGCTTAGGATTTATATAGATATTTTTATTTAATTGCTGAAAGTTTCAGTCAGATAAAAGCGTATTATTGTAACATTTATAATACATTATTAACTTCATGCTTTCTACTGCCGCTTAAGTTAAAGCGTTTAATCCAAATATGGGGTCGATTATGACTAGAGAAATATCTCCCTCAAACTACCTTGAATACAGGATCGAAAAAATGTATTTCACCAACATTCCACCCCACGTTTAGATTCAGCCCATACCCTTCTTATTTTATAAGAATGAACGCGCGACTATATGTTTTCCTTCGGCTGCTTTGAAAGCTTTGCTTTCTCTTCGTTTCTGATTTTTGTTTAATAGTGCCTATAAAATACTGCATCCTCCCCTCCTCTCTCGTTCCCATGTGTTACGTTCCGGAAGCTTTCGTTCCGATTCTCTCATTTCTCTCTCGCCCTTTAGTCGTGGCCAAATCGAACCGTGGACACCGCATTCTTCTCTATTTCGGCTGTTTCATTCACACCCAGAATAGACTTGACGAGGTCCATTCAAAACGTCGTAGTGGTAGTGGCGGTTCCAAAAATTTGCGTTTCCAATGTCGCGCGACCTATTTCTGTGTTTTTTTTTTGTTATTTCCCATTCTTGTGGATCGTCCCTTTCGTATTTCTCCCCGGATCTTGTCTTGTTGATGCTTGTCACTCGGACATTACATTACCTCCGCCAGACGGTGTGTTTTTAATTCATTCGTTTTAGATTTCGTCTTCCCTGTCCATCTTCCTTTATTTCTTTCCCCTCTCGGTTTTTCCTGGCACTCGAATCGGCCACGTGGGCAGTCATTGTAACTCTTTCCCTAGGTCACCCGCCATTTACGCCCCGATAAATCTCTCCCAGCTGTATCTCTATATCGCTATCGTTCTCGTTGTATAGCCGCCGAAGATAAAATTAGCTCGCCGACGTTTGGAAATGATGCCCATTGCAGTGTGGCGTTGAGCGGTCAGTCGTCTTAGCCAAATTTGATTGCATTCTGTCCTCTCTTCCATGAGTCGAGTCCAAAAAAAAGCACGGCGTTAATTAATTAGACGATAATGACGTGATTCGACGTCCTTTCTCACTTCTACTCGTCGCTTTAGACGTCGTTATGGAGTCAGATGTATCAATTGTTCTATAAAAATAGATTGAAGCGTGCATCGCTGTGGAGACAGTTTACAAGAATCATCTACATATACGACATACCTTGCACTACTAGAGTGTGTGGCACTGGGTGATTCCTCACCTGGTATGTAGCCCTCATCCCAGCTGAAATTCGAACCGGGCACTTTCCCCCGGAAGGCCAGGCACAGGCCAAAAGCAGTCAGGACAACGATACGCGGTCAGACTAGAAACTAGGAGAGTGCTACGTAGGAGAACATACTACCATGCAGTACACTACTTAAGATACGACTACTAGATATAATTCCTTCGACAGATAGTAGATAAATAATCCTAAAGGTACTAAACCATGCAGGAACTATGTCATGCCAGAAATTGCGTGCGATGTTAGTAACTAATATTTAAGTTAGGATATTTAGTGCAGATTCAAAAACCTATTTTGCTCAGTAAGATCAAAATATCCTATGACTGATATATCGCAAATTTTATGGTCCCTTATTCTAAGTGGAAAAAATGGCATTATAAATCTATCATATATGCTTCATGGTTGTCCTCCTCCCGTGTAGACAAAAGTTTCTTCCCAGCTTGAAAATTTTATCCCATGTTCCTCTTTATTGGTTTACAAATGTTTTCTGAAAATTTACTTGAATGTTGGAGAGTGGTTTAGTTGCATAGAATCGCCAATAAGCGAATATCTTTCAGCTCGATTAGTTAATCCGGATTTCGAGAGAATATCTATCTTCCCAATTAGTAAAATGATTAACAGACTACACTGCCAGCCATGTATCACTTATCCCTGCCATTCAAATCGTTTGACATTTTCTATCAGGATCGCATTTATATTAGTACGCCTGCGTTTATTAGATATCCTGCTAGCCCTTTTAAGGGTTTATGACTACAGATGAGTTTCCATAGCATTTACTTTGCTATATACCTACTGCAATGTTAATTAAAATAAGAATAGCTATGCATTTGGAAAAACCTGATAGGAGGTGAATATTCCCCAAGCCTACATTTGATCTACGTTATATGCGATCTATATCTTAGAAACTATCTGTATTTTGTAGTCACATAAACGCTCGAAGTCACTAGAGTTATACATGAACACTCCTGGATATGTTGTAGCACTTAATAGCAAAGTTTGGCAATCTTCGAAACCTAATTAAAAACTTAGCTACATTTTCCTTCAGACAACCTAATTATAAATTTCCGTAGAGACTTTAAAGGCCTCTTACTGTTAGTAGTAAAAAAAGACTTTTCAACCCCCTTTATTCTGCAGTCTATTTCCGTAATTTCAAGTCGTTGATCAACTCAATCGTAGCATGTCGGCTCTCGTAAAATATTTTTTTACGTCTTCGGCAAAGAGGTCGACTTGGTAATTACATGAAAGGTTATCTCGAAGTTTTAATCGAGGATCTGTTAAATTCTTTATACTATTTTTTGCATTGGGCCTATAGTCCTAATGAAATTATCCTGGCGACACGTCGCTGTTCTCGTTCAAACTCGGTTTTTAAACCTACCCCATGAGAATTTCAAAGACCGAGAGCGTTGTCAGTTTTTACGCTTAGATCACCAGAGTCTTTCTGTCATATGATGAAATGTACATCGAGTTTAATTCTCCATCGTATTTCAGACGCATCTGGGAGCACCATCGCCACTTCAAAGGACTCTTCAATAGTGCCGTTCATTTGTGTTTTGCCGATTGAGTAACCGTATCTGCGAGACGTGCGCGCACTATCTAGTGTATGGTGTGAGCATTCAAAAGTAGCACATGGTTTTGTAACAACCCTCCACCATTAGGGTTTTATGAAATAATGAATGAAGCGTCTTGAGTAATCCAGCTTTTAACTAGTTCGGCTGACGGAACGATGGTCATAGCGCGTAGTGACGAATCAACCACTGGCTTGTCGGAAGGCAAAATTGTTTTCCTACGGACGTGATTCATGTTTATGTCTTACTATACCTCAAAAATAAATTTAAAGCAAGGTTTCAAAGGCAAAATTTGCGTGCGTGTTAGAACTCTAATTATAAGCTACTATAATAGAGGTTTGGTCTTGTTATCACAAATGGTTTCACATAAATGATTACAGCTAAACTTTTGATGATTTATTTCCGCATCCTCAGGGATTTTTACAAAAATGAATACAACATTATTACCATGTTTACAAATTTTCAAAAAATTTGAACACTCAAAAAACTTATTAAAGAAAATGTTTTGCCTTCAAATGGTAATCAAGCTGAGTTTAGTATTATGGATGGATGGTAGCAGTTGCAATTGTTGTTCTGCATAGAGATTAACAGCATAAAAAAATCAATAAAGAACAAGGAATTTGTAATGACGTTTTTAAACAGAAAACATTTGATTGAAATACATTAAAAAGCCATATTTACTTATTTTCATAACATATTTGTAAATAACTGTATGCCAATCTGCTGATGACAGTTATGTCCAAAGGTTTCTTTCATTTACCTAAGTCGATGATATTAAGACTTGCCGGCCCAGGTGGCGACGGGGTAACGTCCCCGCTTGACAATCCCTGAATCGCGGGTTCGAGTCCCGCCTGAGTGATTGTTCAACACTCAGGATATGGTTGTTGGTGTTTCGTCCCACGTTATAATGTTGTTCACCCGATGTAAAAGGCCTTAGTGTGCTGTTTTCGGGATTGTGTAATTAAAGAAATAAAAATAAATAAATATATTTTGCTCAAATTTCGAATACGAATGAGTTGTTTGAAGTGATTTTTTTAATACTGAGACCAGTCCTCCATAATTGCAGCTTATATATATATATAATAATTGATCAAAATTGCCCAAAATTAAACATATCTTAATTGGATCCCTTAAAAGGGCGTGACGAATGTATTGAGTCTTGATCATTTTCCGTATTTCTCGAAAGTTTCATTTGTAGATCTAGCCGCCCCTAATGTAATGTATTTTAGAAGCGTTTGCTGGGGATGAATACACTCTCTTCCGATCCATGTGCTCGAGTCGATGATGATTCATTTCATCCTTGAATGTTTCCCTATTTCGCCACACACCGGTATTAATCAACCAAGTTGATAAATGTGGAGTTTTAATTGTATTTTCAGTGTCATTTTCATCCTTATCTTTCCATTCCCAGGGGATGATCCTTGAGGTGGCTTGCATTGTAATATGTAGACGTAGATGTAGACAGCCAAACCAACCATTCGTTTTCCTCTCACGGTTCTTCTTTCTCCGTACGGACCACTTTTGCGTTTCATGCGGTGAGGGTTGGATGCGCCCTGTTGAAGCTGCTTTGTCGTCAGTTGGGGGGGGAGGCTAGAAGGACCGGTTTCCACGCGTACGAATCTCTTGTCCCTACCTCTCCTTGCCCCTCTTTCTCTCTCTCTGTGTACCCCACTCCGTTCTTTTCTCACAATCCTCTTTTTCCCCCAGAAGCCACACTTGTGCACGCAACGCACAAAAGCCTCGCATAACACACACTCCTCCCTTGTCCCACCTTTCTAAACCTACCCTCTGTTAACCACAGCCGTAAGGGTCAAACCAATGGGGTAGATGGAGAGGGCGATTGCTATGGTGGCCAATGCCATAAGCTGTAATGTGGGCGTGGCTAGTGCACCATCTTTGTTACCCCCGTTTTCCCTTCAGTGCTCATTGGCTGACGCACTAATTTTGAACTTAAACGAATTTTTCCGACGATAACATACTGGCTCTCAACAAGGAAAAACGCCTCTTTGCTACAAACATTATCGAGTTGTGTCGAGGAAGAGATTATGAAAAGCGTACGTGTGGAATGTTGCCATCTACGGGTGTGAAACCTGGACAATAGGGAAAGAAGATAAAAGGAGACTTAAGTCTTTGAAAACTGGTGCTACAGGAGGATGTTCAAGATCAGTTGGATAGGTAAAATAACAAATGAAAAAGTTTATCAGAAAATAGGAGAAAAATAATGACATATGGAGAAGTATAAAGAACAGGTGGAAAAGACTTGTGGGGCACATTCTGAGGCACGAGAGCCTGATAAAGACAATACTAAAAGGAATGGCTGAAGGAAAAATTGTAGAGGAAGAGCTCGACTTGATTATTCGAAGCAGTTATTGGAGGATTTGAACTGCACCAGTTATCAGCTACTGAAAAGAAAGGACTTGTGGGGCACATTCTGAGGAACGAAAGCCTAATAAAGACAATACTAAAAGGAATGGCTGAAGGAAAAATTGTAGAGGAAGAGCTCGACTTGATTATTCGAAGCAGTTATTGGAGGATTTGAACTGCACCAGTTACCAGCTACTGAAAAGAAGAGCCGAAAAGAGAGCGGGCTGTAAGACTGCTGCAGACCAAGCTAAGGATTAAATACCTAAGAAGAAGAAGAACGTACCGGAAATCAGCATGAACTTACTTATTTAAATATAGATAATAATAAGATTCTTGAATATTAACAAAATACTATATCAATGCTAATGTTAACTTTGATTCTACATATATTTTATGTGTTTAAAATTGAGAATTATTAGTTTGATCTCTATCTATTAACATTATTTTGCAAAATTTTTAAATGGTTTATGTTAATTTTATTGTTTGTTATTTGGAGTTGTCATCTACTTCGTTACTGTTCAACATTAAGCTCAATGGTAGGTAAATTTTAGTTTTCTCAATTTTGTACTAATATTTCTATAATTACCGGGCTGTTTATCTCTTTGTTTCGTCTTGCAAAGCCCTGAAGATGCCAAAATATTGGGTAAAACGTTGGCTAAATATATTAATGACCAAATATTCAAGAGTCCTGTTTTTATCTATAATTCATTTGTCGAGAAAGTTAAAATTGATTTCTTGTTTACTACATATTTCTTTCTATATTATTAGATAGTATTTTTATTAGTTGATTTATTATCAAATTTTTTCCAGGTAAAAACCATGGTAAAATCAAATAGACTCCATAGCACTAAGCAAACATTGTACATTTCAAGAGTTACTTGCCTTAAATTTCGAACGACATAGCATATCCATGCTTTAAATCCACTAATTCGTCCATTCCGACGTACCACAGGAGAGTAAGGATAGAGAAGGGATAACCAATCTGGTTGTTTAGTGGTTGTCTGGCAAGAGTTTGATGACGTAATGCCCTATTCCATCTACCTCAATGGGTAGAACCCTTATGGAGACTTCTTCAATCACGACAGAAAAACGTCACTTCGAACAAAAAGCCAATTTAAGCTTTCAATAAAAACTGTCTATTGGAAGCGGTAGATTCCGAAATAGTTAATGAAAATTACATATGGAAATATTACTGGCTATTTCTTAAAGTTTTTGGCAAATGAATGCCGTAAATAAAGTAAAACATGCGGTAGTGATAAATGACGTTTATAAGTTTCAGACGCAGAAAGAATTGCGATGGAAAAGAAGGGCGGTCGAGGGAAGTAGAGGGGAGGCTCGAGAAGATAATGTTTTCGGGCGGGGGTAGTGCAATGGTTTCGTTGCTCTCTTTGCGCATGGGTCCGGGTTCGTGCCCTCTTTTAAGTTACGGCGTAAGGCACCTTGACGGGCCAATCGCATTGCACCCGTCATTGTGTGACCTTGAGGGAGACTTCAAGTTCACTCGTCCCCCATCCATAACCCTCCGAAACGTATTTCACCCCACGTCACCTCCCTTTTCACGTAATGAACGAGAGGTTTGGAGTACCGCAGGGTTGCATTCTTAGCCCTTCTCAATTTTCAGGAATTATTTAAGTTTTTACGCAGTTATTATGAAGAATTGGTCTCGTTTGTATAAGTGGCTTCAAGCACCTCTTCTCGCCAATGTTTTGCAGAAGTAGTTATAGCGTATGGCAGGGGATGGAATTTTACCATTCACTTCTAAATTCCATGTACACGATACCCAGCCTTAGTGAAGCAACGACTTTTGTTTGATCTGTTAAAAATCTGCATATACACTTAATGAGGTGAAATGTCACAGATAATAATTATACCATATGCCGCCAAAGTGGTAGTAGTAGAACAATGAGTAACTGTATTTGGAAATAAAATGAATGCATCGAGGCACAAGAGTTGCCCAGGAAATACGAGAGACGCGTTGTAGTGCTGCATGGAAAGTCAAGTCCACAGCATCAGAGAGAAATTTCAAGTTATGATCCACACTACCCATTGAGAAGTCTACTTATAAATTCCCAATGGCAGCCATCATGGCCTCTGATTTGTTTGTTCTGGCAGAAATGCTAATTTTAGCCTTTCCGTTCCGCTTTCTATTTTAATAAAGTTCTTCTTATGATCTTGAACGACGATAAACCCTTGAGTTGTGAATTTTTTTGCACTTTCTCGAATAAATTTTCTTATAGTGATTTTTGCGCGAATCGCGAGTCTTTGAGTATCTTAATAACTTAAAAAAGTAAGCCGAAAAAAATTAATCGGGCGCTCTTCACTTACGTACATCTATGTATCCGTTTGAAATAAGCATTCATGTTGTAAGGTATATGATGCAAAAATTATTTTTTTTTAATTTTCGTCTCAATTAAAGCATTTTTATGACTTGGGTCTATGACGCAGAATTCAAAATTAAAAAAAAGTACATTACCGAAAATCCCATGTAAATTCGTGATTTCTATTCGTCTTGATGCCTTGATATTTATTAGAACCCATTTTAGTAATATGAATTGTAAGTTTTCGCGTTTAGGAGAACTCTGTATACATCCCCTCGAATTAATTTCATGATATATGCTAAGTTCCTAGTTTCTTATGGCTACCTGTTAAAATAGCATTCTTCCCTCTTATCTATACATATACTTAGATATAGGAATTCATTGCATCCAACAATGGTACAAAAATTTTGGCAACAACATGAATTGAGATGCTTAGGTAACCTTAAAAGGTTATTACCTACCTGTTTTAAGATTACCTTCTTAAACAAGCAAAAACACTCATTGCTCTCGAAAAGAGTGAAACTAAAAATATACATTGGTCAAAGAAATTAACCTTGCCACACACCCTTTAGGAAACCCCCTGCCGCACACCCTTTGGGCGTCTTGCAGGGTATGACGTAGATGTAGATGTAACCTTGAAACCCCGACTTACAAACTGGTGAAGTCAACAATAACCTTGGAAGTGTTATATAAGGATATACAAAACATTCAATGCAATAAAAAATTAATACAAGTGCGGCAACCTTTCATACATTGTTTTTTAAGAAGTTTTCAATATTGTGCTGAGTGAATATTTTGATATTTCATGATTTCACAGAACACAGAAGTTTTCGAGAATTACTCTCCATTTTTATATTTTCTGGCAAACCATTGAATTGCCTTAGGCCCCATGCACAGAAATAATCTTTTAAATATGGTAAAATTTTGTTAACATAAATATACATTACATTTTCTCCTCATATCGCAGACCACAGAAATTTTCGGGAATTACTCTCCATTTTTATATTTTCTGGCAAAGCATTGGATACCGTAGGCCCCATGTACAGAAATGATTTTTTTTAATATGGTTAAATTTGGTTTACATAAATATACATTACATTTTATCTTCATATCATACGAATACCTTTCTGGAGTAGACTATAGTGAATAACCACTTTGAGCATAGATAGATCTTAAAACTTTGTAAACATACAAGTGTCTAACTGGCAACACTTTCAAATCTAAAAACAAAGGATAGGATGTTACTAATGAGGACGCGTTTGCAAAGTTTCCCGAAAATCTGCACATAATCGAAAATCGAACACTTCGATCGGATGGCCATCCATTCATGGTTTGTCATCCACGTCATATCGTGTCATCTGAATTCCATCGCGGCCGTCGCGACAGCTGTTGTTGATGAAGTTTTGTGTCCACGTCCTCCCATCCTCCTTGTGTTCCGCATCCGCTTTCCGGATAATATATATCCACAGGCAACCGTTCAGAATTTGTGAAACGGAGCGCTACAACTCTCAGCTGTTGAGTCTCCCCCGCGCCGCGACTTGGAATTGGGTCGATTTGCTATTTTTGAGTGGGTGCTCAAAAAGTCCGCGTTTTTTTTATATTTCTTAATGGCCATCTATGCAGGTCGCCTCGCAAGGGTTGTCATGTGTTGTCGTTAAAATACATTTTTAGCTATTTTTCAATCATTTTTTCCTCTGATCGTACTTCTACATAATACTCTGCGTGCCACCTCAATAGTGTGTAGCAGGGGATGAATTTTTCCGAAAATAATGTGTACCATAGTTTTTTTATATTCAATGAATTATGAATTTGTGAACCAATAACAAACAATCTTTCTTCAAATCTTATTATTAATAAACGATATTTATTTATGGGTCCTATAGTTACCAACTCACTATCAGTTAATATGAAATGCATTAGCATTAATTAAGTTCAAATATCTGTGTAATGGCTTTGTACTCAGACAGATACGAAAAATGTATTTAATGTTATTGTGTAAATGTTTTGTTTTTCAGTTTTTCCTCTCTGGTGTTTTTATCATGCGTGTAAATTGTGTTCAATGTTTTACTTTCCCTTAAAGTTATAGGCAGCAAGGCCCTCTTATTGTGAAGGAAAGAGCAGGGGTAACCCATTTGGTTGTTATTTTGATTGTCAGACAACAGTTTCATGACGCAATGCCCTCTCGATCTACCCTATTGTGTAATATGCTCCAATATTGCGGCACATTTGTTTGTCGTACCTCGTGAAACTGTAGATACGTGCTCGGATTAATTCCGAATGGTTACTAAGACCATCCGAGTTGAGAATTTTGAGGGGAAATGTCTTGGGGGGTAGGAGGCTGGACAAAGCTTTGCGGTGGCGGGTGCCTTTCGTGATCCGTGCCTCTATTGCGCGCATCCGAGGAATGATTCAAGAGCGGATGATTATTATCTTACATTATCTCACTATCTAAATGTCATGGGGGCTAGGAAGCTGGACTAAAATTAGTGGATTAGTGGGGGCGCGGGCCTTTCGTGCGAGTCCGGAAATGTTCGTAGCCCTCCGCGGCCGGGGGTTGGGGAGCTGCCACCGAGAGGTAGGGGTTCTACTGCGCCGTTGTCGAGATTATTATCTCACAGCCGGAAAAACCGCGTGGCCCACAATGAGAGGGGCCATGTGGTGATGAGGTTTGGCAACAAAGCAAGCAGAATCGTGTAGTTAACACAACGGAGGTACGAGAGTAACTGAATTTACGAGGCTGTACCACAACACCTTGATTGGCTTTTGGAAAGTCACGTGACGAGCTACTTTCACTTCGCTCACCCCCGCAAATAATGAATGAAGTTATTTTGAAACAATTCAATACATATCGGCGTTCAAGTGCCGTCATTTTGTTTTAATGCTTGGAAATTTTTTATTTCTTTTTTTTTAATCCCAACGCCTTCGCGTTCATGAGTTGGGATACATTCGACATTGCTGAGACTCAGCTGCTCTTGTTCGTCCTCCGAGACGATAGACGCGTTGCGAAATCTGACTGTTTACCACAAAAAAGCAGACTGTAATGCTATTGATGGAAAGGCTTTAAATCAATCGGCGTAGACAGCTGGTGTAAATATTCTATTTTCGTATTGGGAAACGAATGGCTTGCCTTCGCTTCGAGATTTATTTTTAGAAGTGGATTCTTTTGGTTGGCTAACCCGGAGGCGTATCTTTTTTCGAATGATTTTCTTTCTCACCCACAAACACTGTTTCCTCCATAAAAACCGGCCCCAGCGGCGACGGGGTAAAGTCCTCGCCTGCTAACCAAAGGGTCGCTGGTTGGGATCCCGCCTGGGTGGAATTATCACTAGTTAGGGCTTGGATGTTACTCTTTGTCAGTTGCCATTGCTATTCACCCGACATAAATTGGCCAAATCTGCTGTATTTGGGGCAGTAAAGATAAAATAAAAAACACTCCTCAAATGAGCTTATCACGCAATCCTAAGCAAATTTACGATCATATTTAATTTGTGAGGAATGTATTTTGGTGGTGCATCTGTACCTGTTAGAAATAATATTGAACTGTAGAATTAACGCGTCTTAAACATTGGAAGTATCCCTTAAGTGTAGCGTATGTTGGTAAAATTCTGTCTCCGGACAAGTAATAGAAGATTTTTATTTCCTGATGAGTCAATGAGTCTACAGTGTAGTAATATTTAATTTCGACAGCAATAGCAATCGACTTGCAGTTTGGAGCTAAGTAGAGCCGCGCGGTGGCGAGCAAGTTATAGATACCACTGGGTGTGTCGTGGCATTTGAAGCAACCTTTCATTGCCGTTAATACTTCCACTGACCGGGCCATTACCAGTACTAATCACATTCGATATATTACGTTTTCCCTATTCTCAGTTCGAGGTATTGAATTCCGATGATTCTTTGCTGAAAATATTAGCAGAAATTTCGTCGGCGCTAAATTTCTTTTTTAGCCCGGTCATTACTAGTGCTAATCACATTCGATAGTCGCATATTCCATATCCTCAGATCGATATATTGAAAATTTATGGGTCTTGGGTGGAGTTATCGACAGATGAACGCTGGCGCTGAATTATGTTACTGGCCCTGCCATTACCAGTATAAATTACTTTCGATGTGTCGCATATTCGATATTCTCACTTCGACATATTGAAAGTTAATGTACAGACGGGTTGACACATGGAAGTCACTTCCATAGCAGTAGCCTTGGAAGTCGCTGACAAGCGACACTTCGATGTGTAAGCACGCACTTCAATAGCAGTAGGGATCGATAGTGGTGGTAATTGAAAGCGGTTGCCACTTGCAATTCAACTTACAACACATTCTCATTTAAGCATATTGTATAATATTCGTAAATTTTTATTACGATTAATTTTATTTTCTGATTTTTGTATCCTTCAGTGTCCTGGCTGATTAATAATTACGTTTCGGTATTGTTCACATGACAATTGTTTTAAAGGTCTCTGCCCTATAGCTGATTTAGTTACCACAGTTTTGCGTTATTTTTTGCATTTATGTTTTGCGTTAATTTCCCCACGGTGGCATGTATTTTGAATTAATGTTCCACGGGACCTTGTTCCCATAACAATAAAGTTGTTTCTATTCCATTATATTCTAATTAGTTTTGATAGCATCGATGTATCGACCAAATTTCGATTTTGATTTTCGATGTGCGCAACACAAGAGAATCCGTCGGAGAATCTTGTTTGAGAATAGAGCGTGGTTCAGAAGAAGCGGTCCTCTGCTTTGCCAATTACTAGCGGTCGGAGTTAACGAATGAGAGACGCGCGTCTTATATTTCCCTTGGTTTTGAAACGAGAGCTCTTAAAACAGAGAGATGATGGGGAAACATTGTGGAGGGCGTGACAGTCTGACGCCTCAACATAACGATGAAGGTCAACGGGATGGCTCGATCCACTAATGACTTAAGTTCTGCGAAGTGTGAATGAAGGAGAGAAGAAGAGGCATTGGAGAAAAAAATATCTTCGCAGGAAGTAAGTCTTGTTTTATTCTTGCGTCGCAGTAGCTTGTTAAAGGCCTTCTCCTCTTGAGAGTCTCATGGTTAATCGATGGTCGTAGAAAAAGAAATATGTCATGGGGATAACGGAAAGGGGATGAATGTAAGGAAAGCGGTAAATATGGATGAGGGGGAGGAATGTAGAATGAATGAGCCTTCGAAGAAGATGAATTGGACGGAATCCATTTCTACGACTCTGCCACCACTGGAATGGTATCTCCGACTCCTCTAAGAGATGCTATTTTATTCCGTCGGAAATGGGAGGCGAGAATTATATCACATTAATTTTGTTTTCCCTTTTAACCAACCTTTTCTCGGGAATTTCTCTTATTTCTGCATGTATCTCCCCGCTTCGTTCTTTTTCCTAGTCTGTGTGGGAGACTTGATACATTCAGTGTTTGCGTTGTTCCTTCCTGTCCCAAAAATCCTTGAAAACAAAGTGAATGTGCCATATGTGAAAGAGAACACTTATACAATTTCCACACTTTTATTTTCGTCACAGACCATGGTTTCAGCGCATTATGCCATCATGATCATTGATTATGGCATAGTGGGCTGAAAGCATGGTCGGTGACGAAAATAAGTGTGTGGAAATTGTACATGTGTTTATTTTCAAACGGAAATCCATAGGTCCCACAAAGTTTGTGCCAATAAGCTCTTTTATGAAGTGGAAGTGTTCTAAATGAGGAAGACGCAGTACAACTAGTTAAAGCTTGCGAATGATCCCGAATTTCTTATTATCTAAGATCTTCTACAGTAATTGAATGAATCTTATCCTCATAGTTTGATGAAATGATTTTGTCAATTGCACTCAATTTCACTTTGCTACGTTTCATATAGTCTTAGCTTCAAGTATTCACTGTAATAATTAAGACCAAAATATCCCGATGGGAGTCCCTATTTCAGACTATCAGGTCTCAAAACCGGGATCTCTTCACGTTTTAATCTTATGCTCTTACAATCGGATCATATTTGCCTAGTGTGGTGAATATTTTCATAAAGCTTAATGCTTTTTACGCATATAAGTGTAGCATTGAGTTCAACTTAATCGTTTTGCTATTTTTTTCCTATTCCGGTAATTGGCTCTGTCGATTGCTTATAAAAATAAAAATTGGCCTCTAAAATATATTGTAATGATATGAAAATGTAAACAAGATGAATTGTAGTTTTTGACTATGACTTTTTAAAATTTGACCGCATGTTTATATTTTGTAGCCATTCTTAAACTACTCCAGTTAAAACGTTATAATTAAGCAAGTATACGCTTAATGCTAGTATAGCTAAAAACACAAGTTTAGTCATGAATAAATCCATTAATATCAATTTAGCGGTCTCCTAGTTTCTGGTCTGACGGCGCATTGTTACCCTGATTTAGAGAAGTCGGTTCCACTTTTGATTGGTGGGTCACGGAATATAACAGAACCAATGAGAATCGCGCGACTCGAATGAAGCGCAACCCAAATAATTGAAAAATGTTGCTTGGTGACTACAATAACGATGTAACCTCTACTTTTTTCGAGTGTTATTTATTATTAAATATTATATTAGATTACACGTGCCATTATTAATTATAACAAATTAATAAACTTAATTATTTAAAGATAAAGTATTTAAGTATACATTTTAGTAACTATTTGATTGAACTAAGCATCCAAAGCGGGCCATCCCACATGGCCGCTATGCAGTCTCTGACTTGAGGGTCTCTTTCTTACCTGCTTTTGCCCTGCTCCTTGTGGCCGGGGGAAAGCGTGCGGTTTTAATTTGAACTGGGATGTGTTCTGCGTGCCTGGTGTGGAATCATTGCGTGCCATACACCATAGTGGTGGCGTGAACTGTATTTCATAGATGTGGATTTAGATGAGACATAAGTGTGTCTAACCCTTATTCATGGATTTGCCCATGCAAAATGGAGATACTTACTGGAAAGAAGCAATGAGGCTTTAGCTGGTGAAGATTTTGTAAAAATGAGAGAGTAACTTGAGTATCATTTGTTCATAACCTACGCGTACATTTCGCAAGGTGAATTCGCCGGCTAGTTTTGTTATCTATTTATCAGTTTTATATCGTGAGTGTGTGTTCCCTTTACACATTCCGTTCCTCTCAGGTATTTTTTTTCCATCTTTCGTCTCCACTACACTCCTTTCCCCTTCATCATCCCCCTCCCCTCCTCGTCCGTATATCACTCCCGCTCGGGAAGTTTCCCCCGCCCCCATCTTTCTCCACCTCCCCCAACCCCACACTACCAGGATTGCCAACCTCTGTAATGTTGATTCCCTAACAGTTTTCCGATCAAAGGACAAAGTATTTCGAGGGATAAGTGAAAAGTGTTAGTTACGAAATCAACCGTATGAAGGGCGTTGTACGAGGTATATTTTATCAAACACACGAATGAAGCATAGGATGTGAGGGGAAACACGAAATTTTATAGAGAGATATCTTCGCCGTCATCACCATTTTTCACCACGGCGCCTCCGACGGCTCCATGGAAATCACGATACAAGATTTCAGGAGAATGTTTGCTGTGACGTTGTTATAATACACAATTTTCAACTTCCAAATAATCTCCATAGAGGGTGTTTCGCAGGGGGTGAGTTACTACCAACATGGACTATAGTGCTGAAGATGCTGTAAAAAGCGAAACCGGTCGGAATAAATTTATCAGAGTGAAAGTTGCCTATTTTTTCATACTTAGTTACGTTCCGATTCCACTCCATCAAGCATGAAACCACATATTATCTCTATGGAGGATTTGAGGAGTGCATATTAGTGAATGGTACATGTGTACTATAGTCCATGTTGGTAGCAACTCACCCCGTGCGAAACACCCTCTGTGGAGATTATTTTGATTTTGAAAATTGTGTATTATAACGTCACAGCAAACATTCTCCTAAAATCTTGCAACATATTTTCCATTGAGCAATAACTAAGTATCTTTCGCTTTTTACAGCATCTGCAGATGCTGTAAAAAGTGAAACTGCTTTGGGTGCTTAGTTCAATCAAATAGTTACTTAAATGTATACTTAAATACTTTATCCTTAAAGAATTAAGTTAATTAATTTGTTATAATTAATTATTGCATGTGTAATCTAATATGACATTTAATAATCTTAATCTGCAGATGCTGTAAAAAGCGAAACCAATCGGCATAAATTTATCACAGTGGAAGTTGCCTATTTTTTCATACTTAGTCACCCTCCATAGAAATATTCAAATCCTCCATAGAGATGAAGAATTCCTACGTGCATTGAGTGCAAAAAGTTTAAGAAACTACGCAGTAAGCGTCAAGGCGAGCACCTAAATTTCAATAAATTTCCGCTACTTCTGCGGACGAAACAATTATCTAGAAAACACAAAGCGAAAAGTTACGACATTTATTGTAAATTTCAACCTTAATTCTATAATCCTGCGCAAACAGATTTACGTTAGATAACAAGGCAGAATTGTGAAATAATATCTCATAGACGTCTGCGGAAGCGATTTCAGCCGTAGCATACAGCCTTCTTAAGATGGTTTCCGGAACAGGAAATATTTCCTAATCCATGACGTGAAGATGAAGAGTAAAATGAATGCTTGACGGCGTAACTTTGTGGAAAATTGTCATAGATATGACGAAAAATATCTTAGTGTATTCCATTCTTATACTTTAAGGCAATAACTTTTACATAAAAAGTATAGAATATACATAGGATATTATTTCGTCATGTTTTCGTCATGCTGACCATACGGATGGCCAGAGTTCAAATCCCGGAAAAGGTGGATGTTTATCAGAGGAAACCCGATCCCTTGTTGAGTGTCTTGTGGAGGGCACTTTCAGTACAGTACTCCGTCTGTGGGATGAGACGTAAAATCGTGGTCCCCTTGGTGCCTTTTGTTAAAAGCAGGCTTATGCCGACGCCGGGTTTCTATCCACCCTTCCTCCCCTACCTGTACCCTGTAGAGCAAATGACCTTAGCTGTCATTCGCCTCCCCAAATATCCAATCCAATTATGGGGTTTGTGCATGTTTCCCATTCTGTGAAAGTTGGCTGCCCTGCCTTAACCCATCCCTCCCACTCACCCCCGCCTTCCCCTTCCCCTCCACCTCCACCCTTCCTCTTTTTCACGCCCGTCCCGGAAGAAATGTGCGCCCCACGAGTCGCCCTGAATGATTTGCTTTTCCGAAATGCCTTCGCTCTCTTTCTCCCTCCCCCTCTCCCCCATCTCTCCCCCCCCCTTCCCCGCTCCTCCCCCACATTTCCCCCCCCCTCTCCTTCCCCATTCCTCCTCTCCCCTCCGTCCTCCCCTTCCTGGTTTCCTCACCCCGTTTTAACTCGCCACCTCATCTCCTTCGCCCCCAACCCCATTCCCCCCTCCCCACCCTGTTCGGTCTCTTACTCATCTCGCACGTAACACCGTTTGGTCCTCTCCTCTCCTCTCTCTTCTCTGCCTTCCTCCTCCGCTCCTTCTCGTTCTCTACATGCCCTTCTCTTTCTCCCTATCCTTGCTTTCTTTCTCCTTCTCCCATCTGCGCTTTGAGCCTTGCTTCTTTTGCCTCGTGACGGCGTCGAGGAAATTGTAGTAACGCTTATAAAGCCCTTCCGAGGTACCCAGAAGGCCCAGTCGCTTTATCCATTAGTTCAGTAGTTTCTGTAGTATTGGTGGCATACTTTAGTCTAGAACACACTGGTAAAAGTTACATGTACGCTATAGTGCATGTTGATGATACCTCACCCCCTGCGAAACCCCTTCAGATAGTTTACAGTATAAAATGTAGATATAGATGTGGATCTTGTGACCGCACATTGAGTACACTCATTACTAGTGATTTCGATATGAACAGTGCCCCCCAATGATGATAACCGAAGGCGCTAAATTTTACGCGTAGAGTGGTATTATCAACTGCTACTTACAATTTTCTACTAAATTATATAAAACTTTTCTAAAACTTTTGAAATATGCATACAGCGTCCCAAATTTAGTTGAAGTGTCTGCCCTGCTAAGCCAGGAGACGGTAATTAAATAAATCACCCATTTTTCGATTCGAATTGATTTTGTTATTTTCAACCTAGTGGATTTCAAAATACTCAGCAAAAAAGAAAGTGTATCTGTATCAGTTTCCCAGATATCACTTCCAGCTTACACCGCATCTACAGTATAAATATCAGTTTTCTTGGCCAGATAACAGTAACTACATGTCTTTCTCGCAGAGAATCTCATTACTTTTGTTCCCTTATTATAGACCTTCATTCGGCATTGACAATCTAAGGATCAACTAAACTTCATTCTCTTCGAAGATGGACGAGATGAAGAATCGAAGACCTTTTCAATGGATGAAGAATCAACAAAGAGTTTTGCCCAAAAATTTCTTTCTATGAATGAAACATTGGGCAAAACTATTTGAAAACTTTCTTGAATAAATTGGCACTGAGCACCTTAATGTGGCCAAATTAGAGTCAAAATGCGGTAGTTCGATACAAACGTCGCTGCAGGCGGCTATTCTGACCAATGAGGTTATGGAGAGAGCACTACGTCATTAAACTGAAGCATGACAACCGAAGTAACAACCATATTGTTTAACACTGCTCTCTCCTTACTTTCGTATGGATAGCACGACGGAATGGAAGAATTAGCACACGCAAATCAGGAATATCAACCATATACATATTTGAAATTTAAGACTGTTAACTCTTGAAACTTACATTCGCCACTTAGTGTTATCGATTCTACTGTATTTTATCCTTGTTTACAGTGGTACTGCTAAGTATATTTTATTTAAATAAATAAACAATAAATTCAAGGGGAATGCACAGTAAAAAAGAAATTTCATGCTGATTTGTAGTGAGTTATCGATAGAAAACATGGTAAAATTGCAAAATTAGTGCGTAAGCCTGAAAGTACAATAGGCAAAATGAGGGTCAACGAAAATGGTGGACTGGCTTCAGTTTCTAACATTGGCCAGCATAGCACGTTCTCTCTCCTTATACCTCAATGACTGTTACTGAATAAGTTCTTTATTAAAAGTGTATTTGAGTAATGATCTGCACATTTTGTATATCTTAATTGTGGTTTTCAATAGGTAACCCATTACACCCACGTAGGCAGGATTTATTTTAACCAAAATAAAAATAAAGGTTTATTTTAGTATTTCATTTTGACTCGCGTATACATAGCAGAGCCATCTAAAGATGCTTCATATCAGGTTACTCAATAAAAGAACGAAACTGTGGGCAAAACTGTTTGACCATTCTTCATTCATTCAAAAAGTCTTTGATTCTTCGTCTAGTCCATCTTCAAAGAGATTGAAATTGAATTGATCCTTAGATAATCAGTTTGGAATGAAAGTAAATCATAGCAGAATAAAAGTAATGAGATTCTTTATCATTCACTGATGAAAAACACAGGAAAATTGCAAAATTAGTGCGTTAACCCGAAAGCGCGATAGGAAATGAGGGTCAACGAAATAGAGGCGGACTGGCTTCAGCTTCTAGCATTGGTCAGCATTCCGAGTGCCCACTCCATATACCTCAATGGGCCAAAGTTACCGTAACTCCAACAATGTTTGCTAAGTACCTCTACAATACGAATCCTGATGTTATAGAGTTTATTCTTCTTTCCGGTTCACCGTCTCTTTCATCCTCTTTCCCATCTTTTCGTCTTCTTCCCATTCTATACTCTTTCCCTTACGTGCTCTTTCTCACCCCTCCGTCCTCATCCACGCCCTGATTTGATCGACTGACCCCCTCTCGAATGGTGTCCCTCTCTCCCGTCGCATGTCACGCGTGCCTTCTTGTTCTCTCCTCCATTCCTCCTCACGCTTTCGTCTTCTTGGGTGAACCTAATGAGTATCTGCACTCACGCGACCTGCGGCCCTAACCTTGTTTTCGAGGGGCTTCGCCGAATGCCACGCGGTGAACCGTAGTTCGTTCCCATTCCTGCGGAATGGGCGTGCCTTCTCATAGTCGTGAGGCTTGGGCGCCTTGTTTTCGAATGAAAAAAATAATGTGCGTAGATGTATTTTATTGTTTGATGGTCTATATCTACATCTACGAACGGCGGAAATCTATCATGTTATAGCAGAAACAACAATTGCATTTTTCCGCAGGATATTTTTATGAGTGTGACTCGTTTCAGCTTACAGAGCCATCATCAGGTACGAGACATCAGGTCTTGTTCCTAATGTCTTGTACCAGATGTCTTATTACGCTTGATAATCTGATCATGTCTGACAGATATGACCTGATCAGGTCTGAATGTCTAATCAGGTATTGTACCTAATGTCTTGTACTTAATTGCAGGTTGCAAGACATCAGGTCTTGTACCTGATGATGTCTCTGTTAGCTGAAAAGCATTGTAGTCATTAAAATATCCTGTGGAAAAATGCAGTCCATGTTTCTGTTATAATATGACGAACTTCCACGAATGTCTCGCCTGAATCTGTTGAAATCATATGAAAATCTATCGTCTGAGGCGTGGGGTGATTCCACACCTGGTATGCAGTTCTTTTTCCAGTTTAAATAAGAACCACGCGCGTTCCTTCAGCCGCTTGGCGCTGACAAACAAGGTTTCAGGAGAACAATGCGCGATCAGGCCAGAAACTAGGAGAGCGCTACGTAGGTGAATGTACTACCATCCAGTGCACTAGTTAAGGTTCAGCTACTGGTTACTATTGTTAACGCGAGTGATAAATAGTACTATAGGGTGCCAAGCCATACAGAGAGCTAAATCATCCTGGACACTTCATGCGTCCCATGAGTTTTTAGTAATTAGGAACTCTGACCCTCACTAATAGGGGTACATAACTTACTCCACCTAGTGAGGGTCAGAGTTTCATAGAACTGTTCCATCGCAACCATTTGGCTCCTAATTTTTCGTGGAAAAAATGACGGTATAAATATTTTTATTCTGCAGTCTATATCTTTAATCTTATTCCTGTGATCATTAATGCGGTAAAGATCTGGTAGCTTAGATACGTTGAAATGGAAAACATCCATAATCATCTGGCGAAAGCTACTCTCTCCTTGCTCCTTTCCTTTCACCGACTCAGCATGCGTCTTAAGCTAAACTAACAAGACTCCACGAATCAGTTCAAAAGATCAAGACGTAATATAGCGTAAGTTCATCATAATCAAAACAACATATTTAAAATCAACATGTTTTGACACTCAGAGTTATTATCTTCTACTGCACCTATCTTGCACCTAGTGATGACTCTATGAGTCGAAAAGCGTGGTACTTATTATTGAAATTTGTGGAAAATGATAGTGTTGTTCTTAATATTACAAGACGCTATCTACATTCCAAATACCTCTGTGTATGTCATCTAGTGACGTTGATCAAAGGTTTGATGAGATATTTCTAACTATCAAATGATGACTGGGATATTATATCTCAGATATTTGATTTACTTTTATTGGTAGGTGTTTACGTACGAAGGTATTGGTTTTATTTATGTTATTCTTGTGTAAATGGATCTTCAGCGAAGACGAGACCCGTGATTTTCAAAAAATGCATCCGTTAAAAATACGTTTTGGTAAATTCGGAAAGCGGGTCAACACACAAGTTTAGGTTTGCGGAAAAAAACACATCCTCGAGAAGATGAATCACGGACGGCCCTACAACACCCACGCGGACCCACGGAAGAAGACTGATGAGTTGGACAGGAGAGACACACAAACACCTTCTCAAAGAGACGCCTCTGGACCAAAGAAAACCAAGGATAGGGAAATGGCCACAATTCGCTTGACAGGAGATGCCTGCCGTGACAATCACGATCACCTGACGTTGCTAAGCGCTCCGTCTCACAGAATCTTACGTGGCCAGTCGGATTGAGTAATTATTAGTCACTCACGTTACAGTTATAATAATAACTAGCAGACCCTTGCGAATATTTCGCACAGTATGCAGCTTCTTCCTGTTTCTTCCTTCTTTCTTCTTGTTCTTGTACCTGTTTCTTTCCATGGACAAATATATGTTATTTATGTTTGTGTTAAAGAGACATAACGTAAACGTAAACGGTAAACGGTCACACTGATTGCATGTAGAATGGAAACAATCTAACTAAACGATCTGTTAATAGATGGCGCCTCCTACAGTCTTTTAAAAACGTAACTATAGCCTACATATTTGTTGATTATATTGTCAACAGATGGCACTGTTAATTTTTTAGCATTTTTCTAAATTTTTTAACAAAAAATTTAATTTTAAACCATTTGTCTATTTTTCGTCAATAGCGGGGAAAATAATCTTTAAAATGATGTTTTTACCATTGATTTTGATGAAGAATTATGAGAGTTATGGCGTTGCGACAAAAAACACCTTGAGAAATAATATATACGATGATAATTTAATAATTTGATGCTTCCATAATGGTATCATCATTTGTCGTCTGCAGGTAATCGGTGCCCTTGTCTATCTCTGTCCTCTGCTTTCTTCTTCAACTCTCTGTAACTCCCTCAATCCTTCAGGCCATCAATCATCTTTATTTTCTTTCTTCCTTTTTTGCAGTTTCCATCCACCATTCCTTCAAGTACATCTCGTAACAAACATTTCCTTCTCGGTACATGTCCCATCCAGTTCTATTTCCTTTCTTCAATAGTCTTTAAGAGCTTTCTTCCCTCTTTTATTCTCTCCAACATCTCTTCATTCCTAACCCTATCAGACCAGTTGATGTTAAGCACTTTCCTCCAAACCCACATTTCTAAACTCTCTATCCTTTCCCTACACACTCCAAACAAAACACTTGACGATTCTTTTCTTCAGTCCCAACTCCATTTTACTATTTAGTATAGTCTTTTTCTTCATAAATGCCTCCTCAGCCATATCAATCCTTGTTCTTATCTCCACTTCACTCTTCCAATCCTCCGTCACTTCGATTCTCAGGTACTTGAATCGTTTTACCTGCTCCAGATGTTCTCCATCCACATAAATATTCAAATCTTCTTTCATCCCTTCTTTCACTGCCTTAGTTTTCTTTTTATCGTACATACATTCCCATAATGTACATACATTAAAACAGCAATATGTAATTTATGGAAGCTTTAGGTAACCCCAAATATCGGGACCTGTGTGGGGGTAGCCAAAATACCTGGACAAAGTTATATAAGAAAAGAGTGATAAGATTAGTTTTATACATGGTGCTATACACTAATTTACAGAATTAATTTACAATTTCTTGTCGCATGAAACAATATCATGTATATACATTTTTAAATAGCAATTCAATATCATCGTAATCGAACATTCTTTTTTAACTTTCTTTAAAGACAACTTCACTTTTTTTCCTTCTTGTCATTCTCTGGTAGTAGGTTTAATATTTTTGGTCCTAAATAAACAAAACATCTCTGAAATAAGGTTGCATGAGGCCGAGAGGGTTAAAAAACTGGCGTTGGTAAAACATTTTAAAAACTTTGGTAAACAACGACTGACCTTGGAATATTGATTCAGATATCAAGTTCCTAGCGTTCCTCAAGGTGAGATGCCGAGGCGGTGATCGGAACGCAGGTTAATTTGCTGGAATGGAAGCCGACATTCCGAGATGCTTTTATCAGACAATTTGTTTATTTTACAGAGTTCAGGTTACTGCTGTCTGCTACACTGATTGATAAATTTGGTTCTCTTTATTATTACAATAAAGTCGGACGATATTTTCTCAACTTTAAAAATTACCTAAGTTCCCCTTTGAATTCAAAATAATTCATACAATAAGCTAAAAGAGATCAATCCCTTAGCTAGGATGGTAGCCAAAATCTCCTTTTGTCCACGAGCACTTACTATAGTTGACCTTTCGGCAAAGGACATCCGTATTTTGATAGCAGTGCGATTTTATGACCAATCGTGTGTTTTCAATCATATACCAAGTATTATACGAAGAAAGCATAAGTGGTAGAGATTTAAGTCTTCGGTGAGCTAAGTGACCGCAGATTGACCGCAGTGAAATGGTCAATACGGATCCTTTTTGTCTTTTCTTTAGTTTGAAGGCACATTTTACCTTTCTCACAACCCTTAGCCTTATTTGTCAAACCCTTTTCGGCACAGTATTTTTGTGCAAGTAATATTTTCCACTATTTGTCTGACCTCAGTTTGAATAAGTGACATTAAGTAACATTTTATTTAATATTTAGTGTTATTAATCTTCTATTTTGGCAATGAGGTGATTTTGGATTCTAGATTCTATGTGACGATCAAATTTAGTGGACAGTGGTAAAGCTCTAGTCAGGGGATTGGAGCTGGTAACTAAAAGCGACCACTGATATTAATTCAGTGAGAATTTCTAGTAATATTCTGCTTTGGAACTATTGCCCGACTTCTATATTACTAGTAGGACCAAATTAATTATTTTGTGTAGTGGACTTGTAATGCTGTATAACTTCTCTTCTAATATGCTTGTTCCATTCCCTAAACTCACCGACTAGCATTAAGCGTGGTGTTGGAAATTTTGTGGCTTAGAGATGAGGTGTTCCTAGCGTAAGTATGGCGGAATCGTCCTTCTTGGGCTGTATGGGTAACGTTGTTGTCAAATTTACTCGCTGTATGCCCATTTCTAGGCCATGTTTGTATCAATTTGCAGCCGGGCGCTAAACTAGTATAATATATTCAAATTAAAAAAACGACTGCCTGTGCAGTTGGTGTTGTGTATGTTATGTGTTGGTGCTGTGTTTATATCCCTGGTAATATTGGCAACGTCGCACGTTCAGCCTTATGGAGATTTACTCAGGAAACGAATCTCCATCAGATCCCACACTGTCAACTAAATGTGGAACGGTCTATATACATATTGCCCGTGTTTACCACGTTTGCATTTTTGTGAGAGGCATATTAATATGACAAACACGCATCCTGTTTGCCATCTATTTGGCAGTCCGGCGAGTTGTGTGTGAGATGGGGACCGGATGTTCCCGATTCCGCCCGAGGAAAGTGCCCTGTCATTTTGTCACCGCCTTCCCCTTGCCAAAGACACCCACCCCTCCTTCCTATAACCATAATTTTTTCCCCTCCTCCGTTCCCTCTCCACTTTTCCACCACGCCCATTCCTCCTCCTTTTGCATCTTCTTCCTCTTCTTTTTCTGTACACCTCTTCCTGCCTCTCCCACTCTTTCCTTGGCCCAATTTCCTCCTCCTTTTCCGACCGCCATCTGCCCACCTTTTTCTTGTTCCTTTTTCCTCCCACCCTTACCCTCCCTCCCTCCTCTTTCCGTCCATTTTTTTTTCTTTTTTTTAACCGCGCCCCTCCCTGTGTGTGAGTGTGAGCGTCTCATCTCTCTATCCCACCCCTCCTCCCCGCCCCCCTAACCGCTTCCTTTTCATTCCAAGCCGAGCTCTGCTTGGTCTTATTCCACCAACCCTTCCTTCAGTCGCTGAATATACTACGCCCCCGCGGTCCTCGCACGTCTTAAGAGTGCCAAGTCAGGGGCGGGCGGGCGTGCCCGAAAATTGTGGGGAAAAAAACTGTTCTAATTCCGGAATGGTTTTACCAGAGTCGGCCTCTCCTCGGGCATCACGTGGATTCCTCGCGAGGCGGGCCAGAAGGGACCCAGCAGTTGCTCGCTCTGTTGAAGGGGAGAGTGTCCAAAAGTCGGGTCTACAACATTGAAGAAAGTTGCCAGGCAACTAGTCCTAGAACAGTAATTACGAGGTACCTCCCTATCGGGGTTATAAACATACATGTTGGGTACGTAGGAACTGCGCAGAGAAAAAAATCTCTACCACGGGCGTACTGTACATAAGCTTAAACGGTACTAAACTTATAGGCAAAGCACGGTCCCTCCATATTTTTCATAACGGGGTATCATTCCAAATTTTACATACCCCCCTTATTCCTAAAAACTACATAAAAAAGGGTTCTAAACGTTAGATTAAACGATAAAAGGGCTAAATAATTTTAATGTAAAATGTAGCTATGAAATTAAGATTATGTGACCACAAGGAAGTATTCTAGGTGTAGAGCAGTACCCTCGTTGGATTGGATATTTGGGGAGGTGACGGACAGCTAAGGTCATTTGCGCCACAGGGGAAATGTAAGGGAGGAAGGGTGGCTAGAAGCCCGGCGTGGGTATTAGCCTGCTCTTAACGATAGGCGCCAAGGGGACCACGGTTTAACGTCTCACCCGATAGACGGAGTGCCGTACTTGAAGTGCCATCCACAATACACTCAAGTAGGGACCGGGTTTCCTCTGAAAAGCATCCTCCTCTGCAGGGATTTGAACCCTGGCCGCCCCTATGGTTAGCCAGTAATCTACCCACCACACCAACCCGGTCCCCTGTACCCTTTAACATAAAGTTTCTAAATTCAAGAACCCACAGTGGACGTTAATTATTTCAACACAATTTATAGTGATTTTCAAAACTGTAGTACAAAAATGATTCCTGGTTTGCATTACCTTAGCAGAATAAAATGCGGGTGGTATAATTCAGTTGTTAAAAATACTAAAGACGCTACACTCACAAATTCTATACATAGCTATATATTCAAAACTATATACATATTTCATCGAGCAAAAGTATTTCAGACATTTATTTAGTGACCGAAGTAGCATCGAAGAATTTGGGCTTTTGAGATAAAATTACCTTTCCAAGTATCTTGCCTATTAAACTTTCCCCCTTGACCGTGTTTTATCTACTTTCTAATCGTCGCGTAGATCTTAATCAGACTAACTGAATGAGATGAGCGAATGTGTAAAACATTACAGTGCACTGTTACATCTCTGAAAGTTTTTCCTCGTTTTTGCTGTATGAATAATATGACTCGTTTGAATTACCTCAGTAGAATATGATGCTTGTCGTAAAATAAGTGGTTCAAGATGCTTAAGAAGCTTCACTCATAAACTTATATATTTGCCAAGAAATAATTTTTTCATACGCTTATTTGTTGACCGAATCAGTATTAAAGACTATGGGCTTTAGGGATAAAATCACAATTCCAAGTAAAAACTGTTAAATGTTTCTCTTTGACCGTGTCTTACTCATTCATTAATGATCGCGGAGTTTAAAATCGGGTTAAGAGAGTGAGGAAATGAAATGTCAAAAACATTACAGCGGAATGTCACATTTCTATAGAATTCTTCCTCGTTTAGCAATATGAATGGTTTGCATTACATTAGGAGAATGTGATGCGGGTCGTAAAAAATAAGTATTAAATAATGCTAAAGAAGCCTCACTCAGAAAAATATATATTTCGTCGAGGATAAACTTTTTCAGACATTTATTCGGTGATGAAATCAGCATTGAAGAAATTGGGCTTCAGAAATGAATTTACTTTCCCACATTTATTGTCAATTTCCCCTTGATTGAGATTTACCCATCCAACAATTGTCACGTAGCTCTTAATTTGGCTTACAGAATCGGGAAAAGCGAATGTGAAAAACATTACAGTGCTTAGCTACTTCTGTGAAAGTTTTTTTCCGTTTCTTTGAGGAGGGGTGGGTTTTTCCATCGCGGATGACATCAAGCAAGCCTCGGTTTCGGGGAAAATTCCCGGCCGAAGAGAACGGAAGGTAGATGACGAATGATTCGGCATTTCGCCCCGGACGATGCCCCGCCTTCGGCCCCCGCCTCCGCGTCTCTCGTGGCACTGCTGCTGCGGCTGTAAAGAGATTCTGTCTCCCGAGCGAGAGAAAGATCAGCGCCCGCCCCGCGCGTCTCCGCGGTTATCTGTGCTGACTCTTCATTTATTTCCACGTCCCCGTTGGGGGGAAAATCGATTTAGCGAAAGATTACCACTCTGATTCCAATTCTGGAGGAACCCCTGACTTCGGTATTCGAAGGTCAAAAATGCAGAAAGTAAAGAGTAAGGCATTTATTCATGGACGAACATTTCCCGTCAACAAAGTTTTTTATAAGTAACAAACCGTACGGTTTCAGGGTGAATAATGTGAAATTTTTCCATGCTAGAAAAGAAAAACTATGCAAATTTCACTTAGAGAAAATTGAATACACATTATGTCATCTCAGGCACGTCTTCGCAACACATTATGTCATCTTCAGGTGACATAATGTGTTGAAACCCGGGTCGTGTATTAAATTTTCTATAAGTGGAATTTGCATAGTTTTTCTTTTCTAACTTTTTTATAAGTGTTACATTTCGTTGCTCTGAATAGTCCCAATTTGTTCATTGTAAAGAGGTGTAATAAATGGGATGTATAATTAAGTATACATAAGTGATTTTCCTTCAACTACTGGAGCCTAGAAAAACATTAAACAGCGTAGATACTAATGAAATATTCTGGAAAATATCAGGATTAGCAAAGTATTCATTCTTCGCTCGCACCCTAGAGACTTATGTTTTCAACAAATGTTATCTCACGATTGGGTGAAATTCACAGTGGAAAAATCACATTGGAAAAATTCTTCGCGTGGACTGGAAATCGAACCCAGATCCCTCAATTAGGCGCCGAGTGCTCTAACTAATAAGCTACCCAGCCGTCCTCTTTCCCTGTGAATGCCATGAATTGGTTTGGGGACTCAGCGCGAAATCAAGGGATCTGGGTTCGATTCCCAGTCCAGGTGAATGATATTTACATTGGGAATTTCTCACAATTATGTGAACACTAGCGAGTGGCTCCGTTTAAGTAACTGTGCGGCTGGTTCCGTAGTTCTTTTCAAATTTGAATGCCAGCTTACTACTCATAGCCTCTCCCGTAATGTACACATCATTTACTGCTAATATTTTGACTCTTTACCGTGTAACTAAATTCTTCTGTGGGATTGTTAAATATAGAGACCGTCATTATCGTAGTATATCTTCCGATGATATTCTTCTTTCTCTGGCCATGTCTAATATCCCTTAAAAAATGCTTGAAACTGTTCTGAAGTTCATATTTACCATTTCCATTTTTCGAAATTTTGGCGAGAAATGCGTGCACCGTGCACCTGCTCTTTTTATTTCATTTCCTTCTCTTTCTTAGCATCTTCTCACTTGATATCAAAATGTTTGGCATGCAGTACGCTGCACTTGCATACTATATTGTCTCTAGATCGTAGAGCGTTAAAATAAACTGCTTTTATGTTTCCTGCTACACGCGACATCAAGTAGTGGACGATATTATGAGATCATTCGGTATTCGATGCCCAATACTGCGTCTTGTGGCATTCGATAGAGTAAATTGCGATCCCATACGATATGAAATACAGTAAACTCCCGTTTATCCGAAATGATCGGGACGGCGGCCGGTTCGGATAATGAAAATTTCGGATAAACCGAAGTCCCACGTGAAACACCCCGAATTGCATCAATACTGCTAAATATTATCGTAAAACGTGCGTACATAAAATGCTATTCATATGGTTGTGAACAAGCCTACATGTTTTTGATTGAAAAATTGCATTCCGTGCGATCCGTCCGTCCGACCGTCGGAATGAGCGGGTGCATGTGCAAGATTGGTGCGCGTTACGGTCGGACGGACGGATGGATCGTGCGGAGCGTGAACATGCGAACGATCGTTGACTTGAATAGCGCCACTGCGTAATTTGCGTGGTTGATAGAGTATGTAAATATATGAAAAAGTGTTACCACCAAATAATCAACGGGTCGCCATGGTATTCATTGGATGAAGATCGGGTATGGGCAGTTGGAAAATTTTGTTCGGATAAAGCGGAATACGGATGAACGCGATTCGGATAAACGGGAGTTTACTGTATGATGTTTTGCGATATGTAGCTAATCGCTCCTTTTGCGATGCGCAATTAATATCTGGCTGCAATTCTTGAATGCGAGTACCGCAAGGCACTATCCCTGCCCCTTCAGAATTCAAACCACCCCTTTTCCCCCTCCACACATTCTACTCCTCCCAATTCATCTTCCACCCCCAGCCACTCTGACTTATCTACCACCCCCTCACCCCGTCTCCTCTTTATCTCACTCTCCCTCCCCCCCCCCCGTACCCCCGCCCCGCCAGCCATCCAATCCCATCCCTCCTGTCATGAATTCTCTCCCGGAGCATTTCTCTCTCCGAATTCCGATGTCCTTCATTCCTTCTTTTCCCGCCGTTCTTTTCTCTGCGCGCTCCGCATCCGAAAGCCTTTTTATTATTTTTTTTATATTGCTCAGCCCTGGCCGTGGATCTGAGGAAGGCGATTATATGAGTGAGGGTGCGCGATCACGATAAGGTGGATGAAATTAAGTTTAAAGCCATCCAATTTAATGGTTCATTTATCCGGTTGCACTCCTCGAGGAAAGAGTTCCTCTGTGAGGAGGGTGAAAACGCCATTGAGGGTTGGTATTGGTTCCTTTGTCTTCGGCGTTACCGTCGTGACCCGTCTAAGGTTTTGGCGTCTGGGGTATATAGAGTGGGGCCATTTGAGCCGGCTCTGAGAATATCATGGATTCTCGCCACCGACGTCAGCACAGTATTTTCTGCGAATGTCAGAACTAGAATGATAATAATAATTTTTATTTTCCAGTCGACATTCAAATACATAGTATGTATAAGATTCATCAAAGTGAAATTTCAAGTAATTTACTTTGTTAACACTTACATACAATGGTAAACAAAAGATTTGCACATACTAGAATGTATGACAACTCAGTTTTGTCGAGCATTAGTTCTTCAACATTGTGGTACTGCTAGCATAACAAGAATTTATTAAATTCAGTCTTAAATTGTTCCACCGATGGAGCTTTTTTTAAGAAAGGAGGGAGGTTGTTGTACAATTTTGTACCCATTGAGACAGGACTTCTTGCTGATAGTTTTATCCTATGACACTTAGTATAACTGTCAGCAAAGCTTCGAGTTGCATGATTATCTAACGTGCTATTAATTAAAAGTGCATTCAAATTAACTCTTATGTAAATGGATGAATAAATGCAGTGAAAATGTTTCCAACATTAAACTACCTGCAGGTTGATGGAGAAATTTTGGTCACGTCTTCGTGCCTATACTCATTAGCTGAATATTGGACTGCGTTAAATGGTAAATAATCTGCGTCAGAATGTTCCTAGACAATGAAATCGGTATATGAGACTGGCGGTAAACTTCCCGACGGACAATTTTCTAGGATCTGAAAAGGTTCTGGAATCTCATGCGAAGATGAAGAATTTTATCTGGGAAGTGGATGGACATTGTTGCTGCATAAAAAAACTAACCAGTTTTTTCTGAACTTTATTTAATGTGCATCAATTGCTTATATTTTAGAATAGAATTAACTCAGTTGTTTTATAAATGTTGGAAAACATACTATCTCGGGTTTCCGTGTTGCCTTCCGATATATTCCTTCCTCTTCTCAATCTCATCTTTTCCTCACGCCTGTTTCTTTCGATAGATACTCAGACTGTACCATTTCTACATTGTGCCGACATATTCTCTTTAATCTACCCACATCTCTTCTTCCAGGAAGATTAGCTGAGGCAATCCAAAATATTCCTACGTCTTCTGTACTATCTGTGAGACCTTTCCAGCTCCGGTCCCTCCCGTTAATCCATTTGCTTGAGAAATACAGAACTGGTGTGTTTCAGAGCGACACAGAGAATATTATCATGGCGCCTCACTACATCGCTAGGTCTGACAGAAGCGATGAAATAAGAGAGATACACTGCCGAACAGATAGGTACAAAAACTCGTTCTTTCCGTGCACAATAAGCGACCACAAAAAAAAACGTAGCTAAACTAAATACACTCCCATAATACACGTCACCATGTCACCTCCCAAAACCTTATCCCTTACATCTTTACAAGGCTGGTGTCCTGACACCCCCTTCCACACGCCCATGTGGCGGTTCGCAGGGTAGTACGTAGTTGTAGATTTATAACTGTCCACAAAGTGATGCTTTCTGATATGTTCACTTCTCATTACACTCAATAAGGTATTTCTCGAGATTTCTGGAAGGAGTTTCTTCACACATTGATAAAACAGGCTAGTAACATAATGAAAGGCGGTAGAGTCGATCCAGGATTATAACGCTGTTGAAATATACTGACTTGGCTCGGAAAGAATTTAAAAAATGGGTAATTTTCTCTCGGTCATATGCTTTAAACGAGTGCACACATAATGTATTCTTCGGTCACGTGATTTCAAAGTCCATAATGCATTTTTTCCATAATACATATTTTGCTAGAGCCAAACTATTATGGTAGAACAGATCACAGGCATTAGATTAAGGAATTAGCGAGCAGAACCGATAGATTTCAAATGTCATTTTTTTTCAAGTAATATAACGGGCCATAATAGTTTCGGTAGATCAGTTCTAGGATACTGACTATGTTAAATAGGTTTTTGTACTAGGTTTAAATCTCTTCACATCATTATTAGTTACTATTCTAGCATGTAGTTTCCGGCATGATATAGTTCTTGCATGATTTAGTACCTTGTAGTACTATTTATCTGTTGCAGTAATTATAACCAGTAGCTGTATCTAAAGTAGTGTACTTCATGGTAGCATGTTTGTCCGTGTGGCATTATCCTAGTTTCTGGTCTGACCACGTATTGTCATCCTGAATACTTTTGGTTTACGCCTGGCATTCCGGGGACCATGCGCAGTTCGGATCTCAACTGGGATGAGGGCTTCATGCCTGGTGTGGAATCACTCAGTGCTACACACTCTAGTGGTGGCTTGCACAGTATTTAGTTGATGCATTGGCTGTATTTCTGTCAACTGCGCTAGTATCTTGATCGGGGTCTAATACCCAATTTACTGGAAATGGCAGTATGTAGTTCGATCCAGATTAAGGATGGATCATTCTATAGTTGGGTGAACCAATACGCCTTTTTCCTTATCCCACGCACGAGAGCTTCGGGAGGGATTACTGATGAGGCCATCTCATAATATCGGCATTGTAGGGGACAGGGTGCTTCCATACCCGTTCATCTCGCCGATGATTACCGCGACGCACAGTCGTTCACACTCTCTAAACATGGCGCGATGGCTTTTCCTTTCGAACTGAGGAAGCACTCAACCGTGGTCTTGGTTTACGAGGAAGAAGAAATCACACTGCAACGAGACACTTTTTAATCACGGATATTTGCCCCGTGATTATATTTTTTTCAAACTTTCGTTTTCTGCGTTTTTTATGCTGAGTATATTCCTCCTTTTATACTTGTTTAGGTGAACGTCTCTTTCCTCCGATAGCTCAAAAAAAACGCTCTCCGGTGTTCTACGCCCGTCTACCTTGCTTCACGCAGGATTTATCGAACACCGATTCTCACGTATATTGCTCGTCGTCGTATCTGTTAAAAAAATTCATATGAAAATGACGGGAGACGTCGCGTAACATTGTGTCCCACCCGCTGTATAAATATATATATTTTTAGCTGCTTCTTTCTACTTTTCGTACTGGTCGCATTTTAATCTCCCGCCGAGGTGTATATTTTTTTAATGGACTACCAAGAGTTCCACTTCATTTCTCAAGAGCGCTCCATTTTAATGCTCTTCGTTGGGAGAGATTTCTGTGCCATGCTCTGCGCAAAACATTCATCTCCTCAGAAACGCACCTCCCGTATATATAGGATTAAACCTCGTTCAGTTTAGTTTCTCACTTCGGTAATTCACGTTGGTCTACTGGTAGGATATTGTTTTTTAAATGCTGCGGTTCATGGATTTTCCATGCGTGATAGCCATTGTAAACTTTGAGTGCAAAGGACTTAATATTACGCCACGGTAAATCTTCCGAGGACTGCTGGCAACGTAACTTAAGCTGGTAACGTAACGTTCCATTAAATTTAAACTAATGTTGAATATATTTATGTATGTAAGCTACATGTAAAAAATTTTGCTCCCATTTGAGGAACCATTCGACTCTGATGAAGTAGTAAATAAAAAGTCTATGATTTGTATTTTCTCGTGTTTTGCGGGACAAAATTTATAAATGTTCAAATATTTAGTGAAAAAAACCATCGTTTCTGCATCAAAAAGAAATAAATGACTAGCACTCAATTTGTGAATGTAGCAGCGTCAACAAAGGTTGATTTTCCATCGAATGGCAATAAACAAACTATACCAACCCCTTCCAGGGTGGCGATCGTCAGGGAAAACCTGGAATTTTGAATTTCAGGAAAAGTCATGGAATTCTCGTAACCATCAGGGAGAACTGGGATATGAATCCTAATTATTTGTCTATCATTACGTTTATCGGCCAGTCTTTCCCGCCCTTTATTTCACCAACTGAAACTAAAGTCCGTCGCTGACGTGCATGGAATAAGCCCCATCAATTCAAGAAATATTCAGTTGTGAATCTTATTAGTTGTGAGTCTATTAGTGGTGAATCTTAGTTAATTGGTTGTGAATCAGACGTACAATGTATCCCTTTTGAATATCCTTTCTGCGATATTTGCCTAGTAGTGTTTCTTTATTTCAATTTATCCTACTTACGAAACCATATAAAAAGTTGGTTATATCACCTTCCATCTTTTATTTCATCCAATACTCCTTAACGCCGTCATTACGGTATACTTAGTATTTTTACGTTTTTTTTTACATTCTTTAAACACCAAGAAATTGTTAAAAATAATAATACATGACCGCTATTAAAAGAGGAACGGTGAACAAGTGAAAAGGAACGTGTTTCACCATCTCTAGTGAGTATTAAAGATAATTTTCATAAATAGAATCATTATTATGTCGTTATAAGGTTTCAGGCATGATAAAAAAATTAACTTAGTATATTCCACACTTTGAAGCTTATTCCGACCCAAAAAGTTTATTAAGGTAATGATAGATAATGATCGCTGTGAAGTCGAAACCTGGGTCGGCAATAAACTTGTAAGTGTGGAATATACTAAGTGAATTTTTCGTCATGCCTGGGACAATTTTCCACAAGGTTATGCCTTGTTATAGCGTTTATTGGAGAAGGAAAAAAATATGCCACCCATCAATTACCGTGAGAACGATATCCGAAAAAAAACTAAGTGCTTGATACTGGGTATGCGCGGTCACCGAGGGAAGTGCAGGACTTCGGAACACCGTAGACGACTTCTCTCGAGTTTCGTATGCACCGGGCGTCGATAAGCTCTCTTTTTCCTCCCGAACTTCGGGACCGGGCCTCACAATTTTACTTCCAATTAATCCCCCCACTTCCCCGCTCCCCCAGAAAGCCGTTCACCCGAGTTTCTCCCCCATTTCCCGAATGCGTGAGCCGTATCAAAACCAACCCTTTTGCACGGAGCGTCGCCCTCAGCGGAAAAGCCTTCTCTCCTCCTCATTTGCATGGGCCGCCTCCCCTCGCGTACCTCTATCCCGTTCTCTCCTTTCTCGGCGATAGCTCAGCTCCTTGAGGACCGAAAAGGGGGCTCTACTAGGCCTCCACACTTCACTTCCCACCGCTCAAGGGGAGCCATCCCCCTGACACCCCACCACCCCCTACGCTGCCGCTCCCAACCCCATCTACCGGCGTTTGATAACGAAAGTGACTTATTCCTCCTGCGGCTTTAAGTTTTGCGTCGCCACGAATAGCGGGAGCTTCCGACGATCAGAAAGGAGGGGGTCGCCCCGTTGCGGACACGGACCCTTGTGCCTCTCTCTGGAGCACGCGGTGTTATGTCTTGAAGATTGTGCAGTCAGTATTTTTGTAGCTTTATTTTTCATTGTTCTCGTCGTTCGTCTTATGACCGTTGTTTCAACTGAGTATATCTTGAGATAGAGTCAAATGTTGAAGTTTTTACTTGGTGGAAGATCGACATTGAAGTAATTACCAAACTTTGTGTCTTCCACATTTATTATTACGAGTTTATTTATTCTTTTAATCTGCCCAAAATTACTCACATTATTGGGGGATCGGGTTGGTGTGGTGGCTAGAGTACTGGGTAACCATACGGAAGGCCAGGGTTCAAATCTCTGCAGAGGAAACCCGATCCCTATTTGAGTGCCTTGTGGAGGGCACTTCAAGTGCAGTGTTCTGTCTGTTGAATGAGACGTTAAACTGTGGTCCCCTGGTCACCTATCGTTAAGAGCAAGCTAATGCCGACGCCGGGTTTCTCGCCACCCTTCCTCCCTTACCTGTCCCCTATGGTGCAAATGACCTCAGCTGTCGGTCGCCTCCCCAAATATCCAATCCTTTCAGGTGTTGGATACCTGATGCCTGATAGAGTGTATCGGATGATGGCGTAACTGCGGAAACCCGTTTTACTCAAAGTAATAAATCTGTGGGAGGCACGAAGTTTCAGTAATTACTATATGAGTATATGTTATTGTTTATGCATTGACTTATGTTTTTCTGCATTAATCATTGCCATTTTGTTGATAAATCCAGTCATTGCCTTTCTTTTGGCTGAAAGGATTTCTTAAAAATGTACATCCGTCGATTAACCTGTAACTTAATTCCCTCCCTCTTTTGATAAAAAAGAACGTTCAATGATTAGGCTCGACATGTAAGGTATCTAACCTAAGCAGCGTAAAACATGGGGTATTCATAAGTCACTATCACCCATGCAATTTTGTGTTACAATCTGGTGGGTATCCACCATTGAGGCTACGCTTTGAAAATTTTCAAAAAATGTGTGTCCTTAATTATTTTACGTTAGTTGAGTCTTCTCTGTCGGAGTCATATGCGGTGGCTATGGTGTTATGAATTTTATGCTGATAAAGCGTTCCCGATCATGGATTATTTTTCATTTCTGCATGTAATTTTATTGTTATCAACTATTGTTAGCTGTACTTCTTCTTGTATCTTCTCGTATTTTCGGCCAAAATGAAACATAAAATTTATTTATCGCCGACAGTTTACTTAGGGACATGCTATGCACAGTAAAGTAAATACATAATTAAACCCTACAGGGGTAAATGAAGTTACCTGTTCGTAGGACTTAACAAGCTTACGAGCTAAAAGAAAATAAAAGAAAAATTGTGTAGAACTAAATTAGTACAATTTTTCAATCAAATTAACTAAATCTCACCTACATCAAACCCTGAATACAATTTTGGAACCAAGAGCATTGTTCTTCATGTGATTATGATAATTTTTTCAATTCGCGTCGAAACAGTGCGTTGTCAGGCCTAGCCTATTCAAGCTGTGTACTCGTATACAGTCAGCGGTCCTTCGGCGGAAGGCGTTTGGCCCTAGCAAACTTAGTTCCAGTCAAGTGTGTTATTCTTTTCACGAGGAAGAATTCTTGCCCAGACTTCGTGTGTGTATCTTTCCTCGTTTTTCCTCATGGATTCCTTAATGAGGGGCCCCATTCTCGCGGCCTTGGGCGAATGTCACGTTTAGTCCATCAATCTTCGTGTGTTTATCCCGACTTTGTACTGGCGCCGATAAGTTCATCAATGCGGGTCTGGCGACTCAGTTTTTGGCCATTTGTACGTGCGTGTCGGTGTGTTTGACTGCTCCGAATGCTATGTATGTGAGATGATTTATATGTGATGATGCTATATATGTGAGATCTTCCACCATATTCTTGGCGATTTCCATCGGCGCAAAGGTTTTAAAGCATTGCCGTATGCTCAGTGATATTTCACGAACGGTATACGTGTAGAAGTCGTCATTATTGGTCGTTAATTCATACCATTGGCTGACTGCTGTCCTCCTCCCTTCCCTATCTAATGCTTGTTCCCTTACTTCCTGGCATCTCTTCCTGTGTACTTTCCACTTTATTTGGCTTATGAACCTATACTTGGGACTTCCTCTGGGGAATTTCCCCTCTAATTTTCCTTCTCCTTAATATTCGTCTATATTGGAATTCAACTCCAACATACGTCATAATTAGAAAAGAACTTGCCATGAACATAGTGGGTTGCATCATTAAGTGGTTTATAAAAACGTGGTAAAGTTAAACATAATAATAAGTTTAAAACTTATAAAATGAGGGTTTCAGTATGAAACTGTCTTTTGACGAGTTCATAATTATCGCTTTGTTTTATTTATTCACCTTAAGTCTTCTTTTATCCGGATCAGTAGTACAAAAGGCTCTAGTTCCTTTGGCCTCTCTGTATATACTCTGTGCTCAGGTCACTAAGTTGGTATTTATGCTGTACCCATTTGTCCGCGCTTGCTCTGTGCTTATAATTTCCGAGAGCGACAGGATTTGAAATGGTTTCACGATTACTTTCGCTTCGAAAGCCACAATTTTTTATCCGACGGAAGTAAATTTTCGAAGATGAACCAAAAATCTCCAGCAGTATTGTTTTCCCCGTCGTCTCAAAGCGCTAAGTGTATACATCCATCTCCGAAATGTTTCGATGGGGGTATTTTGAAAGAATCGAAGAGATGGGATGACGTCCGATTCGTCTTTTTTTTAAATTTCGAATATTTTGTACCCAGTTCGCTAGGCGAGTTATTATTTTTCTCTCTCCTAGCTTTGAAGTTGCATTGTGTGGGGGCTCGGATAAGTAAGGAGGAGTTTTTTAAAAGATATTTGCCGTTTATTTTCTCATGTGATGTCGCAGTCCTTACTCTTTTTGATTTTTACTTTATTTTTATAATGCTGAGAGATTTTCTGGTGGCGCCTTATTCTCTCCCTCGTTTCTCAATTCTCGGAGAAAAACGTATGGGTGGGGGGGAAAGATGATCAGTTTAAAGAACTTCAAAGGAGTTAACGTTTTCACCCGAAAGAAATATAAGAAAAAATCACGGCGATATTTTCTGACGACGCCCGCAAAACATCAGTAAACTTGGGCAGACTTGGCGATGGCTTTTTCCAATGATTTCTCCGTTTTCTTTCGTGACCAGCTACCAATTTTGGTTCTTTTGATCGAAGCGGTCTTAGGCTTTCTTTCATTGCGCCTTACTGTACGTTGGCACTGCTCTTTGTCGTCAAGAAATAAAGATAAATGCTTTATAATCTCACAAAGCTTGTTTCAAATATCTAATTATTACTCCCTTCTCCATTGAAGTTTTCTTTAATATTTATTTTTTATCACATCTTGAAAAAGTGCTCGAGGCTGATTCAGAATGGCGCCTTCAATTTTAATCGAGGTAAAATAATCAAATGAGGAATATTTAATGAAAAAAATGTTGATTTTAAAAAAAGTTTTTATTAGCATGATAAAAGCTTTTGAAATTTAGAGGTCTTGATACACGCTGCATGCATTTTGTATTCAGCTACTTGGAGTTCTTAAGGAAATTCTGATTCTAATGCAATAATTATCACAATACGAAAGCCTTTGGTCAATATTTCCAAATCGCGCCCATGGGTAACAGATCCAAGTATGATCTTAATGACGAGTAAACTAGCAGAGATACTGATTTTTCATGTAAAATAGTCATTCCAAGATATCTTATGCGCCGTATTTCTTCGTTCATTTTCTACGATTCCCATCACCCGGACGCTTGTTTCTAGACTTAAGAAACCCTTGCTGAGGGAAATAATCATCGCATTTCCTGAATGCGATGTTTAAACATGTTTGCAAGACGCAGGGAAGAGTGTTGAAAGCCTCCAAAGGCAAATGGCTATGCATCTCTCAAACTGATGCGTCAGGGAAGCCAGAAAAGGAAAGAAGGAAATCCTCTGCCAAGTTTCCCCACTTAATACTCACTCCACCTCTCGAGAACCTTTCAAAAGCAAAGGAATTGGAGTTATTAATCAAGAAAAAAGGTGTCCTCCGCTCCGATATTAACGGAATGATATTCGACCTCCCGTCCAATATTACTCTTCCGGTGGGTGTGGGATAGAGCATTCGGGGGGAGGGGAGGGAGAGCAAAGGGACTCTCCAGTAATCCCTACCCCACTCCTTTCCTATTTTTTTCTCACCCTTCAAAATATCCCTATTCCCCCCCCCCTGTATCACCATCTTTCCTCATGAAATTCCCTGAAGATTGCAAGCATTTGCCTCAGACCGAGTCGGATCGTTTCAATTGCTGCCTAATACAAGACGGAGATTCGCTCGAAACGGGGCCAAACCTCCCGCGCTCACCGCGGATAATTAATTAAAGAGGTTGGAGCGATTCTTGCTTTTCTTTACAGAAATAGTGAAACTTGGCACACTCGTTCTCATTTGTGATATCTATGGATTAATGTGACATAATACCACCTTACCGATTTGGTTTTTTGTTGGCAAATCGATGCCATTTCAACACTCAGCGTGACTTTTCCACGTGACAAATTTTTCGCAATAATTGTTTTGCAAAATGTACAGATCATATAATCATAAAATTAAGCATTTCACCTAAAATTAATAGCTCCAATAGCAAATATTAACGTGCATTATAATTTTGTAACTGACGGTTTATTGTACCTGATGATGACCTAATGGTTAAAATTGGCTGTTCAGTGTAATTTAAAAGGTTTTGCAATTTACGAAATTACTTTTACTTAATTTTTCTCGAAAAAATTCAATGCTTTCCCGGTGATAGCTTGAGGTAAACTCTTCCAGAGAATTCCTCTGTGTTACATCGGTAAATAGTACAAAAGTTTCATCCATCGTTTTCAGGGTAAATTTCACATTTATCAACATTTACCCTGATAATTTACCTTTTATTTGCCTTACCTTAAGGTAAATTACACTGTAGTTAAGTATGTAGAGCTTAAGTGCGTGGACATTTGTTGTGCATTGCTATTAAAAATATTTATGGAATTTACGAAGTTACTTTTGGTTCATTTTTCCAGACTACATTCAAAGCTTTCCCGACAAAGGGTTGTTTGGTAAAAGGAAATTTAACCGGATTACATGAGTAAAAAGTAGAAAAGTTTCATCCATCGTTTTCAGGATAAATGTGAGTTTCAGGGCAGAATTCTGGGTAAATTACATTAATCAACATTTATTCCGATAATTTACCATTTATTTACCGTACCTTAAGGTGACTTACACTTTAGTTAAGTATATAGAGCTTCAGTATGTAGCCATTTGTTGTGCAGTGTTATTAAAATGATTTTGTTGAATTTACGAAGTTTCTGTTAGTTAATTTTTATCAACAGAATTCAGAACTTTCCAGGCAAATACTTGTGCTTAAGTCTGGAGGTAAAACTAAACTAAACTACGGCTACAGCATGTATATATTTACCCTGAAGACGATAGACAAGCCATTCGTAGAAAATTTGATGCTTTTCATCAATTTAACCTGGTGGTATTCCCGAGGATAATTTACCTATATGAAGTGGTTTCGACTACTGTCCTGCATTTATTTCCGCACCGAAGGAAATGTAACATGATGGATTGGCTTGTGTTCTTCCGTGTGCATAGAGGAAGGCGAAGTTACTTTCAGTTGATTTTACTTGACGAAATTAAAAGCTCTCCTAGCAAATGTTGGAGGTAAACTCCTAAACTAAACTAAAATTGGACTACAGTATCTAGAAATTTACCCTGAAGACGATAGACAAGCCATCCTTAGAATATTGGATGATTTTTATCAATTTAACCTAGTGGTATTCCTGAGAATAATTTACCCATATGAAGTGGTTTCAACTGCTGTCCTGCATTGATTTTCCCCTCACCGAAGTGAATGTAAGATGATGTAGCGTCTTGTTCCGCCTCTTGTGTAGGGGAAGGCGTATAAGAGAACGCTAGGAGAGTGAGAAAAAGAAGTCTGTATCGGGCACCATTCTTCTTTCCTTTTCCTCCGCCCACGCGGCCCATTCTTTTACAGTCCAAACACGTCTCCTACAGCCGAGGGACTTCGCTCCCTCATCTCCCAATGCCTCCTACTCAGCATCCTTCCTCTGCTCCCTTTAAGACCTTCATTTTGGCTCTTCCAGCTTTGATGGATGGACCTTTCACTATGATGCACGTGCACCGGCGGAGTGCCATTCCCCCCCTCCTGACTCCTCCTCTCTTAACCCGTAAGCAAAGCGCCATAAATCTCCCAAGCGGATGGAAACTGGACTGAAATTAAGAGGGCTTAGGAATCGTATTAAGTTTCTTCTGGTTTTCAGAATCAAGTTTATTTTAAAATTCTTTGGAAGTCTCTGCGATGGCGTCAAATAAATGGTGTTTGATGATGATTCAATGGCTGGAAATATTGGCTTCCTTGGCTAATTTCATGGAAGAGAAGGAATATTTTAGCCTGGGTTAAACTCATAAAAACCGTAAACAATGGCGAAAAGTCCATATCACCTGGCAATTTTTCATACAGTTTTATTTTTCCCGGTTGGTTTCATCATATAGACGACATCTTTTAGTGATATGGAGATTACACCTGAAGATGCCGCCGATTCCATGAAACCAGCCGTTTAAAATAAAGCTGTGTGAAAAAAATGGCAGTCATTTTGATTATTTATAACGGACAGTCAATAAATAAAAACCAAAACCATCGAATTTATTAACAGTAATGTTTTTTCTTAGTTTAATATGCTTTTCTGAGCTTACTGAGGTTAATTTTGAGGTTCCTGTTGTTATTTGTCGTTACATAAGTTTTTGTAGATAGTAATTTGTTTGCCAATGAAATAGAATTTAAAATTAATTCCCTGAAAATTTCATAAATATATCTGTACATGCGCGGGAAGGATTTTTTAGTTTAAAATCAAATGACCACATGCATGATTTATATATTTTCACGAATAATCGACCAATGATGGAGAAAAAAAGGAGTATATATATTATTTAAGACCATTTTTGACCCCTTGGTCTGTTTTTGAACTATAAAATGCTAACTTTTTCAAAACAGAGAAAGTGTTATCATTTATAGAATTGGAAGCATAGTATATTGAAATAGTATTTAACATTTAGAATCGATTTATGGCGATCTGAATGGTTTCAGGCTCAAATTTGTGGAAGTTCATTATGAATAATGAAAAAGAAAACTTTGGTTTATTACAGCGATATATTTTACGGTACTACTAGTTTTGTAACAGATACCTTTGGGTACCTGATAGGAAACTGATAGCTTTTCCGGTACCCAAAGGATATTGAAGCTAATGAACAACGAACAGTTAAGTTACAATAGCCTGAAGGTACCTGAAGATATTGCCGCCGTGTCGAAGCTAGTTGCACATTTGTTGTTCAGTGTTATTAATAAGATTTTGTGAAATGCACGAAGTTTTTTTAGCTAACTTCTCTATAAAAAAACCTGAAGGTATCTGAAGATGGCGCCTCTGCAACGAAACTATTCGTGCCATAAAAATAATCTGGTGGAATAAAACAGGTTCTCTTTTTCATTTCGTTGTAAATAGTCGTACATTTGTTGTGCAGTGTTATCAAAAAGATTTGGTGAAATTTACCAATTTTCTTTTAGTCAATATTTCTTGAAAAACCTAAAGATACCAGAAGATAATGCCGCTGCGTCTAAACTAGTACTACTGTAAAAATAATTTGGTTGAAAAAATAAAGTTCTATTTTTCATTTCGTCGAAACTAGTGATACATTTAGTGTGCAGTGTTATTAAAAGGATTTTGTGAAATTTACGAACTTACTTTTAGCTAATTTTTCTCATAAAACCTGAAGGTACTTGAAGATGATGCCGCTGCGTCGAAACTAGTAAAACCATAAAAATGGTTTGTCGTAATAAAACACCTTTTCTTTTTTATCATTCGATTTGAGGTATTGTCTTATCAGTGCTGCCCCAGATCTCATTCAAAAATGTACAATTTTAGTAGACAGGACAGAGACACCATTCTGGCAGACTCGGGAAACATTTTAAAGACGTTCTTTTTCCATCACTCATCCCTCTATTCCTCTCCTCCCCCACCCCATACTTCCACCCTCCCCTCCCTTCCCCTCTCGCGCCCTTCTCACCACGAAGGGATCGTCTGAAGTTTCCGTGAGATGGCATACTGATAGACTCCAGTAGAAAGAAGGAGAGAAAAAAATATATATAACCCTCTGGGTTTCCTCTCCGTCAGATATTGATTGCTTTATTCATGGCGGTGTGAAATTTTTGTCACGTCGGGCCCATTTCATCCCGGGGAAAAATTCATGACCCCCCCCAATTCTCCCCCTCCGTCTCCCACCCCCCTTCCCTCCTCCCCCTTACCTCCCCCTTATAACTCTCCCGACGTAACTGAATAACTTCTTTTTACGTTCCTGAGAAATGAGGTTATTATTTTTTTTTCCTGCCGGAGTGGAGTCATATTCTTCGCAAATTTTTTATACGCCCGCATTTTTTCTTTCGCCAAGATCCACCACCGCTGCCTAACGCATCGTTAAAGCTCGTTGCAGGATATTCCTTGTTACTTACCGACCGTGAATTGATCGATTCCTCTCCCTTTGATGATATCATAGCGCTCAAGTCAGTAGTTATCGTATTATCTATAGATGGTGCAAAGCTGTAATCTTAAGTCCATTGAGCGTCGTGCCTAATTCCAAAAATTCCCGGAAAAATTACCAAAGCATTCTAAATTATCATGGCGGTATGCGCATAAGCGTGAAAAATAAATCTAAAATTTCCGTGATGTGGGTAAAAAATATCGAAAAACATTATGTGAGTTACAAAGAAGGGGAATTATGCGTGAAATACGAATTATTCCATCGACATTTACAATTATCATTTACAATTAGAACTGGTGTGTTTCAGAGCAACACAGAATCTTATCATGACGACTCACTTCATCTCGAAAACTGACAGAAGCGATAAAATAAGAGCGATTCGTGGCCGAATAGATATGCACAAGAACTCAAGGGTTTCCGTGTTGCCTTCCAACATATTCCTTCCTCTTCTTAATATCTTCTTTGTCTCACGCCTGTTTCTTTCTGAGATACTCAGACTACTATTTCTACATGGTACTGACATATTCTCCTTAATCTGCCCACATCTCTTCGTCCAGGAAGAATAGTTGACGTAATCCAAAGCATTCCTACGTCTTCTGTACTATCTGTGAGACCATTCCAGCTCCGGTCCCTCCCGTTAATCCATTTTCTTGAGATATGCAGAACTGATATGTTTCGGAGCTACACAGAGAATACGCCTCACTGCATCTCTAGGTCTGACGGACGCGATAAAATAAGAGAGATACGTCGCCGAACAGATATGTGCCAGAAGTCATTCTTTCCGCGCGCAATAAGCGACCACAATAAAAACTGAGCTCCAGTAAATACTCTAGCATAATACATGTTACCATTTCTCCTCTCAAAACCTTTTCCCTTACATTTGTACACGGCTAGTGTCCTAACACCCATGGCCACACGCCCCTGCGGTGACTTGCAGGGTAGTATGCACATGTAGATGTAAAGCTCGAGGCAGAATATTCCTTGTTACATACCGAGCGTGAATCGGTCCCTCTCCCTTTGATGATATCGTTGCTCTGACGTCAGTAGTTGTCTTATTATCGTTATAAAGTGCAAAGCTGTAGTCTGAAGTGTTTTGAGTGTCGTGCCTAATTCCTATTATTCCCGCGAAATTTGCCAGAGTAACCTAAACTATCATGGCGGTATGTGCATAAGCGTGAAAAAAAACTCTAAAATTTCAGCAATATGAGAAAAAACTATTGGAATATATTACGTGAGGTACAAAGAAAGGGAATGAAACATGAAATGCAAATTATTCCATCGACATTTACAATTATCATCAATGATGAGAACAACAATCGCCCTTTTCCACAATTTTGTATGGCCAGTTCTACGCGTTTTGACTCACAGATTCATCATCAGGTACAAGACAATGGGTGAGTCAAAACGCTTAGTACTCAGTGATTAAAAATTGTTGAATAGTGCAATTTTTGTTCTCATTATGACGAACTTCCACTACGTTACGCCTGAATCAGTGAAACTTATTTTTTTAAATCATCTTTAATTGTTAAAAAATGAATCGCAGGAAGCGACGCTGGTGCATCTGGAAAATTTTTAAACCATCGCTCTCAGCTACAATGCCTCTCAATGGGTCGATTCATGAATACGTAGAAATTACCGCGAGACAAATCGGTCCCTGGTCGGCGATTAAACCGTAAAGTTTTGGCTTGCTGGACCTATATGCAGACCACCACGTTAACAAGGCTTTCTTACTGTCGTGGCAAATGCAATTTCGGAAGGTGATGCTCAATAAGCATCTAAGTGTGGAAAACGGACATCTCTCTATTCTGGGGAAAGTTCTTTCACCGGTAGCTCTTTTGGTTTCCCAGCGTTAACCGGGATCCAGAAGATCACGTTGTGTTGTTAAGCCGGACTTGCCCATAATCATCGTCCAATATATATTCCTGACCTACTGTAAGCAGCCCAACGCCCTAAACTATTGGCCACTCCACCGTTCTTTTCGGGGGATGGTACATTCATAGTGCTAGCGAAACATGGTGGCATAGTAGAGTTTTATTGTAGAATCAAACGACGAAAGTTTCGGATCATTAGGAACATTAATCTACTGCTGGGGAAAAAGCACTGCGGAACTAACCTTATAAAAATGGTATTATAAAAAAACAGTTATTCTTTTATAATAAATGAATTTGTTTCTCACTGCTTTTCCGTAACTACTGGATGTGTGCCTATGAAACCCGTTGAAGGTTCCATCGTAGAAAATACCGTCTTATCATTCATGCATGGTTAGGATAACCAGAGATGTATATGCTAGAGTTACTTATTCTTTAATAAAAAAATAATTAATTTCTTTGCAGGTGAAATCGATTTATCAGTCTTGTTACTATAGTTATTGCACCAATATTTCTTGCCAATGTGCATTGTGTATGATCTTCGGAATCATATGTGCGATCAATTTGTTTTTCACATCAACTGTCTGGTTAAAGATTTGATTGCTCCTCGGAAGAAGAAGATATCAGTATTGTGTGGTGTGACTTATCCATTGGAGTGGAGTCTAAAACCTAAATTAACAAATAATAGTGTTTCGTTTAAATCGAATAAGGCATGTTGCTTTATTTTAACAACCATTTTTTGTGTCTTTCCAGGTTGGTACCATTGGATTTTGCGCTGTGAATAGTAACGACATATTGCATGCGTAAGTAAAATTGATTGTAAATTTTTTCGTAGATGAGAATTTCCCACCTAGCATTGTAAAACAGAATAAGCACATGAACTCCGTAAATACGTCTTCTGCTCCGCCAATTATTATCACCTGCGAATATTTTGACAGCAATAGGTACACTTTTCTTGTGTTTACTTCATGTAGAGTTTACCATTAGTATCTCTCGCCAAATGCCAGTTATTTTAAAATTATGTAAATCTATCACCCAACCGCTCTAACTAACGTCCATTCGGGTGAACGAAAACATATATTGTAGATTGTTAGTTCAGCCGGATGGGAAGAGCTACCGTGGTAAGTGCGAAGGAGGCGTGTGGAGCACTAATAATACTCACTCAAAGAAATAATCATAGTAAGTTGCTGGTAATGCGAACGGGGCATAAAGAACACCATTGTCATACCCGCTACCTTGAAAATTGCACTAGCCTTAGAAACCATTGTTTGCTGTTGAAGGGTGTAGTAGAAACTTGGAAGAAATTTATTGCGTGACCTATCGAATGTGTTGCTATGAACTGATGTCAGTATAAGATTTTAAAGAGAGGCGTATTTGGTTTATCCATCTGCTGGTTTATGTATGGATCGATGCGCGCATCCGCCATGTTCTTAGCAATTTTTTTCTGCGGAAATCCTGAAATCATTGCTGCGCGCTCTCTGACTCTTGACGAAAATTTATTTGGAAGAACTAAACAAAAGTGCTACTTGTTCTATCGGTACAGTGAAGCCCCTCATAACGACCACTCCTATCAAGCGACCAACCCTCACAACGACTGTTTTTCAGCGGAACCGTCGGTAGTCGCTTGATTCAGGATTCTCTGTAAGTGCACATCAAATTAATATCCATTGAAATTTCCCAGGAGCAACTAAACTATGAGGATCTGTATGGGTTATAACAATACCGTCGCCGAGTTTTTCCATTTTTTTTGCGAACCAGCCCAAATGTATTCATTTGCGTAATATGTACCGCTAGAAACTGAACCCCTATCGAACACCCACCCCTCTTATGGACAATTTTTCAGCGGAACCGTGAGAGGTCGCTTCGTACAGGTTTCACTGTATTAGCTAAATAATGATGAAGATCAAAGGACAAGAAAAGAAGCAACTCCGTTGTAGAGAGAATACTATAAAATGTATAAACAGTCATTGTCTTTTTTTCGATTGTAATCAACAAAATTACGGAGACGAGTAATGAAAAAACGCAATATTCTTGGAGAGTGAATAGGTACTTTGGCATGGACTGAAGAACGAGATTTTGCAATATTTTTTGCACGTGATCAGCACAATGGGAAAATGATGTCTCATCCTTCAAAGTGGTATTCGGCCCCCATAAGAATATGTCTTCATCAAAAGAGTGTTTCATTCCTATCCTGTGGCCGGCGTCTCTCGACGTCGATCTTCTGCACGTGTCCCCTAGTGGTCTTTGTGAGCAGCCATTACAATTTTGCGGGGAGGCAGAGGGTGCTTTTGGAATCGTCGCAGTTTTCCTTATTGTCACCCGGCTTACGGAAGAATTCTCCTTCCGCCGCTCGCACTAATGCTCTAATAACACCTTTCAACGGAGGAAAATTGACGTCGCCCCAATGCGGTCCCCGGGATGTCTCCGATATTGATGTTTTTTGACACTCCCAACCTCCCTTTTTACCTCAGGATTCAATCGGAAAATACATTTTCCTCCTAAACTCTCCTCCGCGAGAACATCATCCCGAATTCGGATTTGTGCGCGTAAAGGCGGGGTCACAGCGAAGCATAAGGAGATACAGCCCGTCGCAAAACTCGCGTTAGTTTTTTATTAAGTATTCCACTGGTAAAGGTAGGTTTCTTTGAATGTGAGAGGATCTTCTCCCGGTTTTCTACACTTAACAGGGGCCTATCTTGCTCCAGTATTTCCTTTTTCGCCACAGCATATGATCTACCCTTCTTCATCCTGTCCATGAAACCTATTCTCTTTGAAATCGTTTCAGGCTTTACATGGTGGAAATGCGATATATCCATGATAAAATATAACACAACAATAGTAATATCCACACTTTAATATATTACTTCAACACCGACCATGGTTTCGACATACTATGTCATTTTCAAGGTGATGGGACAGAGCAAATCTGGTCTGTCCCATCACCTTGAAAATGACATAGTATGTCGAAACCATGGTCGGTGTTGAAGTAATATATTAAAGTGTGGATATTACTATTGTTGTGTTATATTTTATCATGGCTATTCTCTTTCTTTCTCTTCCCTGCTTGTCCAACATCCTTCCCTCAATCACATTCTTGAGCATCCCATCGCTCCTTAATCAATCCTCCAGCCACTTACTCCGGCAAAACTTGCGGTAGATATATTTTCAAATTATTCTACCCGTAAAGGTAGGTTTTGCTGAATACCTGAGAATCTCCTCCCGATTTTCTACACTTTTAGGGGCATATCTCGCCCTAGTATATCCTTTTTCACCTTAACTTACGATTTGTTCTTCTTCATCCTGTCCAAGAAACCTATTCTCTTTCTTCCCCTTCACCGCTTGCCCAACATCCTTTCCTATATCGCATTCTTGAGCAACCCTTCAACCCTAACTTCATCCTTCAGCCACCTACTCTGTCTATCCCGGATTTCATTCAGAAGCCTCCTTTCCTCTCCCACCATCTCAAGAACTTCTTCGTTAGTCTTCCTCTCTGTCCATCTCACCGTCTCCATCCTTCTGCACACCCACTTCTCAAATGCTCAAATTAATTTTTCTCGAGAGAAAATCTCATTTAGCAAACAATGGGTTAACATAAGATCAGGTCCACCATTCGCGGTAGACATTTCGAAGGGTAAGACTCGCATTATAATGTCATGTCATTTACATTAGTTCACAGAAGGTTACTAAGTGTGACGTCAAAAAACTTTTCTCATTAATGGAAGCGCTAGGGATTCGATAAGTTGGATGAATCGGAACTTCCTACCGTCCCGTTTCGACTCATCTCGCAACGAGACCTCGAGATTGGGCTTGTGGCTAAGTCGTAGCGAATGGTCCACGAACTTATTTCTGGGACTTCCCCTGGTTACTTTTCCCTCTATTTCACCTACAATTGAGTTCTTCACAAACCCATTGTGTCTCAGGATGTGTCCAATCCGTCTGGTTCTTCTTCTCTGTATGGTGTTTCATATGGTCCTTTCCTCTTCTACTATTTGGTAAACTTCATCATTTCTTATTTTGTCCGTCCATTTCATCTTTAGCATCCTCCTCCAGCACCAGGTTTCGAAGGTTTCTATTCTTTTCTGGTCAGCTTTTCCAAGAGCACATGCTTCCGATCCACAGAGTGCCACGCTCCACACGAATGTTTTCATAAATTTTTAAACTAATTATTGTAAATATGTAATCGCTGTATCTAATTTTGCTCTTTATTATATTTCCGTACTTGTTTGTGGGTCATGTTGCGCCTATATATTCCTTTTCGGGGTCTTTACTCAATGCATTACAGCAAATTCATAATATATCATATTGTAAGTTCGGATTGGTCTGAGATGGTCCCAGTTTGAAGGGTCTCTTCTGGTATCTAACTCATTTGGCAAATTTGTGACAGCTGACCTAGAATTTCTCCGTCGGGCCCGCTGTTCACTCCACAGAGAAATAACTGGCGCCAAATATGTAGCGGATTATATGAAAATCGATTTTAATGTGTCATATTGTACTAAGCCTCCCAGAAGGATCTTGATTTAATATTGATTGTTTAATACTTGGTTGAAGAAAGAAACCTTGTGATAGAAGCCGAACTTAGACATGTTATTTTTAACTTTCCGTAAAAGGTCCGCATGTAAATACGACGGTAAGGCAATAAGTTACTCGCAAATCTGGATAGAGGCAATAATAATCAAATTAACTAACTGAGATTTATTTCACTTTTCTCCGTATTCACCCTGTAAATTCAGACAAACATCCCATCTCTTCAGAAGCCCTTGATAGCCGGCAGCAAAGAAGTCTTTTGTTTGCTGTCCCAGCCAACTAGCAACCTTTTGGACTACAGCATTATCATTTTCAAAACGTCGACCGTCCAAATGATACTACAGGGTTCCGAACAGATGATAATCACTGGGGACTAAGTCAGGACTGTACGGTGTATGTTTCAAGCGATACAAATGAAATATTTACGGCTGATGCTAATGATGAAATTCTGACGTCTGCGACTTATTTAGTGGCTTAACTTCGTACGTAGCGTCAACTAAATTGCGGCCGATCGTATTCCTTCTTTAGCGAATTGGTATTTAAGTCAATGCTTTTTATTCGGCCAATTTCTCTACCTCACGATTTTTCAGTGAAGGCTTTGGTGGACCGCCATGATGGCTTAAACGAAATCAATTAGTTTTCTATCAACCACCCACGTCAGCCGATGTTATCCGCCCTCAAATCCGGTCTGCTTCAGTCGGTCAGCCCTGCCTGTGACTTCTGATTGAGTTCGCCTAGTCGTTTTACATTCCAATCAGGATGAGGGGAATATATCGAACGAGGAGAAAGAGGAGGTATCGAGAGTCGAATTTCCGTTTTTATTATTATTTTTTTTCATTTATTTTTTCGTCCCTTCCCGTCTCCACACCCTCTTCCCCGTCCTCCACTCGCCCTTCCTTCGATTACCCATGCGTCCGCGGGCAGAAATCGATTCGATAAGTCGAATGAAATGGGATTTAAATTGGTCGTGGAAGGACGCAAGAGGGTGGGGGTAATGGTTCTCCTTCGGCCGCTTTATTTTTTTTATCCTGCCGCTTCCCACCCCGAAGCCACACTCGAGAACGTCTGCTCAAAACCATCCCTTCTTTTCTTCCAATAGTCTCTTCGAGTTCTTTTCCCGGATAGTTTTCATCTCCATCCACTCTTGCCTACGTGTCTCCGGCATTCATTGCGAGGGAAAATTGCGTTCAATATCTGTCTTTGATGTCACCGATTGGAACGGTTCTACGTTACGCGTATCTCAATGCTGAAAAAACGTATTGAATTCAACGCGCGAAACATCTTGGCCCCGCCAAACTATTTCTGGCCAAATTTTTTCGTGATACAAGGGGAGTTAATGGTCTTTAGTGAGCTGCCATTAGTATACAAACCATGGAATTCAATTGAAAATAAATCTCCTCCACAAATTAAATGGCAAACTACAATTAATATTAAAGGATTTAAGATTTTCCTGGTGTATTATATTTAAATATCTTTCTCGGGCTTCGCACCGGGTAATGTTTTCATGATCCGCCGACGTTTCGGAAAACAAATTGTTTTTCATTTTCATGGCACATGTTATTTCCGCCTTGACCACTATAACACGTATAGTGGTCACGGCGGAAATAACACGTGCCTTGAAAAGGGAAAACAAGTCGTTTTCCGAAACGTCGGCGGATTATGAAAACATTACCCGGTGCGAAGCCCGAGAAAGATATTTAAATACAATTATTATTACTTAAGTAACAAAATACAATAATGGTGGTTCTCGAGCACAGACGAGTAGCAGTTGATGAGCACAGATGAGCAGAAGGTGGCAGAGGATGGCTGTGGCGAGGTGAAGAACCAATGGGGGTGACAGGCGCGTGGCGGGGATGAAAAGGACAAAAAAACCACAGCTCATTGGAGAAACTTTATATTAGCTCCTCTGTACTCATAACTACTGAGAAGCGACTGCAACTGAGAAATGGCTCATGAACGACCGAACGTCTTTCAGTATAGAGCTAAAACTGGCCCACTGCGTACCAGTGCCTCCACTCAGAACGGCTGTAACCTCGCTCTCAAATGGTCAAAACAAAAGAATATCAAAAAACTTGTCTCTGCAGCCGTATGGAATAAAATCGTCATAATTGGTCATTCAATCCTAAGATAGATGGAATGCAGCCCTCCATCCTTCCCTATCAAATTCAAGCTCCCTTGTTTCCTGGTGGCTCGTCCGATGCAATCTATGCAATTTTCTCGTAATTTCACCCATGATCTTTTTCCTGGGCCTTCCTCCCTCCTCCTTTTCTGGGCCTGGGGACTTTTCCCTCCATGTTGCCTCCAATTATGTTCTTCACCAACCGATTGTGCCACAGTGTGTCCCATCCATCTTGTTCTTCTTTTCTGCATGGCGTTCCATATCGTCCTTTCCTCTTCCCTTTCTTCTGTAAACTTCAGCATTTCTTATTTCATCCTTCCATTTTATCTTCAGCATCCTCGAGTATTCAGAGGATCGGAGGAGGCAAAAGAAATGTGCGGAAGATGTTTTGAAATGAGAGGAAATACTGTAGGGAGTACTAGAGATGAGAACAATGGGGAAGCGTGGAAGATAATAGGAATTCTGGACGAAATAAGAAGAGGAAGACGATATAAGGAATCTAATGGCGGATCACCTGTAGGAGGGAAAATGGAACGATTTACCAGAAATTTGGACGTTTGGATAATTAGTGTAATGTAACATGTCATAGTTGCTGTAATTGACGTTATTACGGTCCAAACACCTATCAATTAGCTGGTAGAATACTTAAATAAATGGAACGCAATTGAGTTATCCTCCATCATTTACGTACAGGGCATGGGTGTTTGTGTTCGTCTATTGTTGCTGTTTATTCGATCGACATAAATTGACAAAATGTGCTGTATTGGGGGAAGGGAAGATAAAGTTTTAAAAATACAAAAAATAAATAAATAATTAAAAAACATTATCGGAAACGAGGATTACTAAACCATTACCAGAAGGAAGCCGAGGTTTACAACTTTTACAACAGCTCGTGTAAAACTCAACTAAGAAACAATTGTTTCCCTTTGGTATGTTAAAAGTATGTTTGGCTAACTCATATCAAAATCTTTCATCTCTACGATAAACATTTAGAGAATGGCGATAGCATAAAGTCGGGCCATCTGGTTTTGAGCGACGAAAACAGGGCCTTTTTTCAAAACAAATATCGGAAAAATGTAGGTAAGGATACAAAAAAATTACTACACCTATCAGTAAACGAGAAAGTGATCATTCTACCGCGCGCATTTTATTTCGTTAAAATAGTTTGACCATACTTGAAGATACAGCGTCCTAAACTCAACGGACTCGACTTTTTTAATGGACAGTAGTTTGGTTTGCAGCTCTATGATGTTCTCTTCCCCTCCTTTCCGTTTCCAAGTACGCCGGGCCTCTCTTTTCGCTGGAGTCGTGCGAAGGCAACCCCGCGTCGACTCCCATGACACGGCGAAGTCGGCCGCGAGTCCAGCAATTTTTCAGCACTCCCCCTTTTCCCGCAACCCGATTCACGAATTTCGTGGGAGAACATTTTCCCCTTCACTCTCTTCGAAGGCGTCCGCCGTAGAGTGGGCACAACAAGATCGCTTTAGCCTCATTTCCCATGAACCGCTTGCTTAAGTCGGTCGGTGCGCAAATCGTGAGTCGTTGAATGCATATATTTTAATAACTGTACAATTAAGTTGGAAAACAATTCTCGGACCTTATTTTACCGAAGGTAGTTTGAGCGAAATAGTTTTCTAGTCATAATGGAGACCATATTCCAATTATAAATTTTAATTTCAACTGCTGTAGGAAGCATGAATTAAATATTGAATTATTAATGATACAATAAATGGGGTTGTTTGCCTTCCCCTTGCCTTGTTCTTGTAATGAACACATGATTTTTAAAAAACTTGTTTCTTGATTTTATCTGTTTTTGGCCGCACCAGCCAGTTGCTTTTTCTTTTTTTTCGTTAAGAGAAGTTAAATGATGGCAACTCCAACACTGGTTCTTTTCCACAGGGGTGCCTATATTCCACCAAATGTAAAATTATTGTCAAAGTTATTTGTTGTAAAATTTAGTGAAATAAATATTGTATATCTAGCTATAATATACATTTATATGATTGACCTTTCTAGGTAATTTTAAAAAATGACCTCGTAAGTCTTTAATTTGACTTTTTTTCACGTAGTACGTTGAAAACTCAACGGAATGTCTTTTGCGAATCTGAAAAAAATCCCTGCGGTGGCAATATTATTTATTTTCAAAAATAGTCGAGAAACATGCAAAACTAAGCACAGCTAATTATTAAACGAGATACAGGTGTTTCAGATTCCTCATTTTACGAATAAGACCTGTCTGGAGGGCATACACGGTACATTTCGCCGTGTAAAAGGGCTGGTATTTTCCGTCAAAAATCTCCCAAAGCGGTACAGTAAAGGGGGTATATTTTGGTTCCTTGGAAGAGTAAGATATTTTTCCTTAAAATGAGGCGAAATCAATTGATTTTTATGTGATATGATTTTTTGCTCAAACTACCTCAAATATGTCAATACGGTGGAAATAAGAGAAGGACCGTATATTTTTTTGCATAAATTGTAATTTTTAACCTTCGTCTCAATCAAATCATTTTAATAACTTGTGTTCACGGCACGGGATTCAAAAGTAAAGTAAACACCGTATGGAAATACATGATTTTATTGGGCATGATATCTTGATATTTATTAGGAACCTTAAATAAAATGTATTCACGTTTAGGAGAAAATCTGTACATATGTCTTCTTTCGAATTATTTCGGAAAGTGCACGTGGGTTAGATGCTCCAGTAATGGACGTACATGAAAAGAGTGTGGTTCGTTGATTTGGCTATGTTGAGAGAATGGATGAGAGTCGAATAACGAAACTGATGGATGGTGCGAAAGGTAGAGGATGTAGGTCGAGAAAGTTGTGGTTGAATGTGGTTGAGGAAGTTCTTTGGAGGAGGTATGTTAGGAGTCTTAAACACAGGAGGGCGTGTATGAAGCAGTGCAATGGGGTAAATGAGGCAAAAGAGGTTTGCAAGGATAGGTCAGTATGGAGGAAATTATTGAAGCAGAGTTAGGGGTGCAAATATGTATTTATGAGTGAAATTTTGTGACTGTGTCTACCCCGGAAGGGAACGGCGTGATTGGTATATATGTATGTATGTATACCAAGTGCCATAAGGCTAAGCGTTAAAATTGCATTAAATAGCCAAGAAATAAGATTGGTGGCATAATCCAAGCATATTACAAAGAAGTAAAACTATGCGATATTACACGCAAATCTGTGCGTAAACAAAAATCGCTTCAACCACCTTAAGGTAGCCGGAGAGAGTTTCATTAATCCTCTTTGTATCCCAGAATTTGATAGAATAAATGTATTGTTCCTACAATTCGCCATAAGTGAGATGAAAGTACAAGTGTTCTCGGGTAATTAAATGCACCCGTCGTTGCTTTGAACGAATTTTACGATTGAAATAAAGCATTCATAAAATGGAGTCCACCTCGTAGCGGAGCATAAAAAGTACTTCGTGGAGGTCAGAGTTTGTCGTTTACCTCTCATACACTGTATCGTGTATAACAAATTCTTGCTGGTTTGCCAATTTCAATCGATTAGGGATCAATTCTCTGAGAATGCCAGTATTAATACTGGAATGATTCCATTAATAAACAAACTGCGTCGTTTCAGTAAAATTTTACTAGTGAAAATGCTAGGAAGGCGTCGTATTCTTAACTTTTAATAACATGAAATGTATTCGGTTTGTTTAATTGTTTGCTAAAAAATTTGCCTCCTATAATTTCATCAATTACATTCTCATAATATGTGAAATAGCGATATGACTGGACTCAACAGACTAGTATCTTTAAGGCAGGACTATTGAAATTTATTTTGACACTTTTTGTAATTTCTTTTTTCTGTAATTTCTTCAATTACCGTCTCTTAACATTATAACTGGTGATATGATTGGAGTCAACTGAGTAGTATCACAATGGCAGGACCGCACTGTGCATTTAAAAACTCAACCCAAGCAATGACACTTCAACTTTAATATCGATAACCTATATCTACTTAATTGCCCGACGGACCAAGCGTCGCTGCTCGCGTATTAGATATTTTTCATCTACACAGATGAGGGAAAAGAAGCAAAAGTAAAAAATAAATAAATATTTAAAAAAAAGGTATTAAAAGGGCTTGAATTTTAGGAGGGGTGTTGGTATGGGGAGGGGGAGAAGTCTGGGGTGTGTTCGCAGGGCTGGTAGTTAGGGCGGAGTGCGGCAGGAGTCAGGGAAAGCATTGAGTGCGGAGGAAGAGGACGTGACGTGGAGGGGATGGTTAAGATTGCGAGTGCCTTGCCCAGCCCCCTCCCCACTACGCACCCCCCCCCCCCCCCGCCACCACCCCCGCTCCCCCTTATTTAATTCAATATCCTAGCCGGCCTGGGGAATCTATTTATTCCCACCCACTGTACGTCCTTACCCCGCCCACTCCCAGCTCCTTCTCCTCTCAACTGATTGGAACCTCCTTATTTAGGAAACAGGGTCGGTTTCGAGCATGGCGGGGGGTGCTGGAGGGGGTGGTGGTGTCGGGGGAGTATAAAGGGAGGTTTGAGGGAAGAACTAAAGGGTGAAAGGGGGGATGTAGAGGGGGGCGGGGCTGTGAAGGGAATTCCTGGGGACCCCTGTTCGCCGAGGCGTAGATTGAAAAGCCAAGAGATGAGCAGCCAGCCAGCCAGCCAAGCACTCCTCTCGTCGTCACAGTGGGAGAGAGAGGCTAAAGATTTCCCATTCCCCGTTCGCCTCCTCTTCTCTTTTCTTCGAAATAAAGGCAGGCCGCGGTTCCGTCATTTCCCCAGTGGAAAAGGGAGTTTTTGGTGAGCACGCAGGGTAGAAGGAAGAGGAAAGTGGAAAGGAAATTGAGGGAGGGTGGGAGGGGGGTATTGAAACCTTGAGGAATATCTCATCAGGGTACTCGGGTAGGATTTCTACGTCTACATCTAACAGGCCTGGCGCTATACTTCAATTGCTCTGATTTTTACAGAACATCCTCGGCAAAATAGGCGGCATTTATAGTCACCAAGGGGTGAAATTTTCCATGAAATAAATCATTTGACTTGATGATTATTCGAACTCTCATCTCCCAATTGCCGGTCAGGTGAGTTAGTCAGTTTAGTTTGTATCAATACCCCTCAAAATTCGCCTTGAAGTAACATGTGTTCACATTCCTTGTGTAACTGGCTAACACAACTGACCGGCAACTGGGAATCACTTTTTTTTTCATAGCGGATTTCAACCCTTGGTGTATATGCACCCGTGTGAGTGGCTTCGTACCATAACTGTAGTAAGAAAAAATGGGCAACTTTCACTGTGATAATATTTATTACGAACGATTTCGCTATTTACAGCATCTCCAGGTGATGCCTTAGGTGAGAACTGAATATGTTGTAAAAAGCGAAACCGGTCGTAATAAATATCATCACGAAGAAAGTTGCTCATTTTTTCATACTGCAGTTATGTTCCGTTTCCACTCAATGAGGCCTTAAACCACAGAGTAACTTCGTACCGTATCATATGCCAATGCATTCATTGGAAAGTCGACGTTTTCAGTAATAACTCAGTGAACCTGCGCTAAAGTTCCGCGTATGTCTTAGGATTAAAGTAGTATATATTTAGGATTGGATGCATACTTTTATGAAGGCATTATCTGTAATTCCAAACGTTCATATGTACATATTTACTATTTTAATGTTCGTTTTGCCCACATTTCCCTAAAATGTATCATTTCTCAAACACGACTATCATCATATTAACATACAAAAGACATGCTGAAGTGAATGGGATGTCAAAACAGATGTGTCCTTTAAGTTAGGCTTCGATCATTACGTACCTTATTGTGCGGGTTCCGTACATACAAGGGATGGTTGGCTAACAAAAGGCCCACTTTGGGGCCCTTGGGGGCTCTGAAGCCTATTTCTATGGCCTATATCAGTTCCAATATGCTCTATTGCCAGATTATATGTTTAAAAAAACCATCCATCGACCACTTTTCACGTAAGAAGTGGATAGAGAGCGTAACAGACAGAAAAGCGTTACAACTTTAATAATATATATTCATTATTTAGTTAATAATATTTCTCTCTAGTAAAATATACCTATGGAACTGATTTTATGAACAAAGCGATAATTTGCGTCTAAGAGCAAGTAATAAGGCCACCACATCCGTTAAAAACGAGAAAATTTTACTCGCGCCGTTTCATAATCATGGTTCAGTCGATATTAGTAGAATGAAAAACACTGAATACTCCAATTATTGTACAATAGGTGGAGCGATGAAAGGTTTCGTTCCCGCCCTTGAGGTGCGAGGTATCATTTCAGGGGATGCGAGAAAACATTTCAAGTTATTTGGTGCTATTTATCTTTCATAAATATACTCATGTTGCGATTGTGCTGTTTTAACATTTTGTGATAATTTTCTCCTCCATACGTTACATTTTGTCTGTACATTATTGAAAATTGAATCTTCTACAAGCCAATACAAGTGTGTTTGGCAGGGAGTAGTTTTTGCCAGCATGCATTACACAATATGCTATAAGCTTTATAGACATCTCGGGTATCAGCGCTTTTGCAACAACTTGTGAATATGTGTCAGGGGTGAACTTTTTCTGAAATTTTGTACTCAATGTGTGCAAGTACTGTTGTAGAAACTACCAATGACGATGCATTCTTAAACTTAATATATTCTTCAACGCATTAGAGTAATGGAGGTATTATTTAATGTTATTTTTAATAGCTTATTAGTAAAGAAGCATTTAGTGGGATGGCTTCCCGAGCGTTCCATGTTATAAGGGCATTCATGTCTGCAGACATTTTTAGAAACCTTACCTTTTTTTCTTCTTCGCATCTGAATGCCTTTCTGAATTCGCTCTTCATTATTTGGCCTTCTTGATGAGGCCCGGATGACGAAACCTTTACCCCAGTGGAACACCTGAAGAGATGCGAACACCCTTTACGAGATTCGTCTGGAAAACAGTAGCTCAGTTAAGTATTTGGCAGTACGTTGTTAAATTAGTTTCAGTGCCTGAAGAACAATAAATTTATTAAGTCACATTGGGTCATTTTGTGGTAATTAAGTGAGGATTTTTATGTAATGGAAATTGGTAAAAGATTAATAAACTGTCTTGCTCTTTGATAATAGCCGCGAAAACGCTACCTACCGGAGTTTTCCGCATCGTTTCGTCTGTGAACATCTCTCCATTCATCGTGATACTTGTACGCTTATATGTTACGATCTGCGTGACATTCTCACTAACTTGAAATATAAGCGCTCGATATCTCGGTCGAAATCTAATATACAAAAATGAATAGTTGTTTTTCGTCTTCTGTGCGTTCCAATGCCATTCATCCGGTTACGATGAAACATTGGTAAGTTTTGCGCGCGCCCACCAAAGTCCCTAAATTATTAAATCCTTTGTACAATAGGTGGAGCTCGAGTCGTTTGAACAAATAAGTGTTGGCACGCGATCTTCTCAAACAAGCGAGGAACGACAAGCAAGCAACGAAGCAGATCGTTTACGAGTTGCTCAATCACGTGCATCAGAATCGTATCAGTGAGACATAATATCGCGTGCATTAGAATCATATTAGGGAGACACAATTTGCGTTAAAAGGTACGTAATTTATTTGTACGTAGAATAGGATTTGGTACAGTTTTGGTACAGGGCTCTCTGCTTGCTTTGACTTTAATTCTTGCCTTTGATTTTCGTATACGCTACGCATTTTCCTACAATTGGATTTTTACGCTCGAAAACCTTTTTTGCAATACTTCAAAAATAAAAAAATGATTCACTTTGAAACCGCAGCTTAGGCATGGAATGGACTTATACCATTATTTTGTGTGTTACGAATTCCTGTGTAGGTACGAGGAATTAATTGGACTGGGATCCAGCAATACTGTATAAAATTCATTTATTTTGTACATGCTAATGTGTTTGCTTTTTATATTTTTGTGCCTAATTAGAAAAAGAGGAATTTTAACTTAAGCCGGGCACAGCTTGTAAATTAAAACATATCTGCCGAAGTACTTTCGTTCGGAAACGCTGATATTTCGCGCAAGGCTTATTTTTTGTCTTCCTCCGGCTCATCCCCTTACACTGCCTCGAAGGAAGATGGAGGAGGAGTAGCGGGTCTTAGTACACCATCCCGAAAACACGTCCCGTCGCCTCACCACTGACTTTTTTTGCCTTTTTCCACTTTTTCCTTTATTCCTCCCTCTAAGGACTCCATTCTTCTCCTTGCTTTCCCTCTTTCCCCTTTCACTCTACCACTCCCCATACCCCCGTTCTCCTCCCCTATCCGCTCTTCTCTTTCATCGTCTTCCATCGGGAGTTCTTACGTCTCCCTCTCTCTCTCTCCCATTTTCGTTCCCAGAAGTCTCTGCGATATCCTCTCGTCTCCAGCTGCACACTTCTCTACCTCTCTCACCCCTAACACCCCCTGCCGCTCTCCTCTATCCCTCCGTACATTCCCATTCGCCCCTCTCTTTCTTTTTTTTTTGAACTCCCGATTCGCGTTCCATCTCCCTTCACCATCGAATGCACTTCTTTCATTTTGCTCAAGGAAAGGTTCCCCCTCGGTCTATCTGGCATCCCGTGCTTCTTTCTCCCTCTTTAAGTCCCCCAGGCCCTCGTGACGAGCCGTTTCCTTCTCCCTACCCCTCCACGATGTATAAACCTCCTATTTTCTCATATATAGCGTTCCACATTTAGTTGACGGAATGAGGCTTATGGATAACGCTGTTGCCACATTTACGCTCCGTGCGCTCAACTCAAAGACTAAGACGGGAAACCATTACAATTTGGGGAAGAAGTAATGACACAGGAAGGGATGTATCAGTCATTTAATGGAGAAGACGGGAGCAGTATCGAAGGTAGGACCCTTCGAAGTACATAGAAACATAAACCAGGCCAAATTCTTTCGTAAGGTGGACAAAGAAACTCTGTGAAGTAAAAAATTTCCGAGACATCATTTTGATCGACAATATTTTCCAATCCAAGCATTCCTGCAAACTTCGTGATAATCACGGAGCCTTCTTTAAAATAATATTTTTTAAATCTATATAGTGCCCTACATTTCTTAAAAAGTACGGGTATTACCGACTTACGGATGGAGCACACTGTTGCCAAACTTCCGCTCCTTTGAATTGCCTCGTCGACATGTGGTCAAACTTCTCTAATACCACCAAAAATTCAATTTTGATTTATTAAGGTTATACCCAGTGGGGAAATTTTTTGGCAAAAGATATGCAAAGAATATTCTTTAGTCCAGAAGTTATTCTTCATGAACGTCCAAAATAGTATCAAATGGCGCACTATCCGAGTGCAAAGTACATGCTCCGGCAGTAGTGCATAGGATGTTCATTGGATTTGCATCGTGCACTATCTTTGACCACATCCTGCAGGATGAAGGTGCCAAGATGCTTCATAGTCTGTTCATGGAGGTCAACCTTTATCCGACTTATTGTTTGATCGGATGTTCACGAAATGCGGACCATGCACTACCCAGTGGGGATTCTCCGTAGAGAGTTCGCACACAACTTGGCGTTACATTTGTTTCTCATCTTAGCGAAGCTAAGCGAAGATGAGATGCAGGCTGATGAGTATGTATACGCACAGAAGATAAACTCAAGCTTGCCATTTCAACTACTCAACTTTCACATTGTGTTTAATAACTTATGCTCCACTCTTGTACCTCTGATTTAGAGATACACTCATTAACATACATTGCTTTTGTATTAAAACATTTAAAGACGGATAACTGTCATATATATTGTCTCGTTTTCTACCTTAAAATTATGTTTACTCCTTATTTTTAGACATTAGCATGGTCACTTATACCAAAGCTCTGCTGGAGATTTAGATCGTGCAAAGGATGTTCATTTTACATGTAATTTGGTCCACCTCCATCCGAGGCAGTGCATACTGCATAGGCATAGGCGCATGTAAAACGTTTGATGAATACATCAATCGTGGACTATAGTTTTTCAGCCAACATTTAAAATTACTTCACATTCAGAACGTTTGAAATAAAGTAACAAAGGCAATAGTACTCAGGCGTGCGTCACTCGCAAGATTTAGACATTTCGGAGGAAACGAAATAATCTTCGACCTCCACATCCATTTGGAGGCGTGCCCGCGCTCCTTTGGCATTTCAGCCCGTACGTCCAACACACACCAATCAAAGAATGTGCTAAAACAAGCGTCTTTGTCGTGTTCTCCTTGGTTAGTTCAGTAAATATGATAACACTGTTGACGCTGTACATGCGTAAAGTTGGTGCAGCGAGGAACAACCTTTGCAGGTCTTTTGCACGATATTTGAAAAGCATAATAGAAGCCGTCACATGTGCGTGGCGAGTCCACCATCTTTGTTAACACCGATTTTGCTTTAGTGGTTACACACTGATGCACTAACTTTGCAATTTTAACATATTTTCCATCGATAACTTACTAGAAATCAGGTTGATATTACTTCTTTAATATGAATTATGTTCACACAAATTTTATTTATTTACATGTATAATATTTGGATCTCCTAGTAAAAATTATGGTCAAATCGAGAAGAATCCACAACACTATGTAGCCATATAATGTCTCAAGAGTCACTTGCCTTAAATTTTCAATTTAATTAGAATATATGTACTTGCTATACATTAGATAAGTCATCTACATTATCGTGCTATCCAAAAGAAAGTAAGGAATGAGCAGGGATAACCAATATGACTGTTAGTCTCGGTTGTGATTGCTTACGGTGATGATGTGTGTATATCAAAAGAAAGTTCCTGTCAGTGCAGTTAGCAAGCTAGGTGTTAGTTTAAAATGTATTTATTTTTTGTATTTTATTGATTTTTGTTTGTATTGTTAAAACTACAGTTTGCAGACGTTATGCCCTCAATGATTTACGTCAACGCTCGTTCTTCTCCGCGATGTACTCGTCTAATTCGCAATATTCTCTTTTCCAATTTTACCCATTCCACGGAATACTCTTCGCAGACTTTTTCTCCTTTTTTTCTTTGCCCTCCCTACACTAACCCCCTCCAACTATGCCCAACAGGAACTCTTTCGCGATTTGCCATTTGCCTTTTTTCGATTCTCCATTCTGTAGGTGCCACTTTCCCTCCCGCCCCCCGTTCCTCTTCCCCTCTTCGTCACCAGCCCATCCCCCTCGGTCTTCGGATTCTTAGTCCGTGTAATCGCTCTGCCTCTGCTCATCTCTTCCTCTTTATAGTGTCGGCGAAAAGTTGAGGCAGTCGATTGGGCTGAGCGTTGCGTCGAGGAGGGGAAGGCTCGTGCGGAAAAGAGGTCGATTTCTTTTGTTGTCGCTCGGTCGAAATGCCCGTTAATTTAAGCTGAAAGCAAAAGCCTAATATATTTTTCGATATTTCTTTGGGGCTAGGAGGCAGGGCTAAGGTTTGTTGGGGCGGTGGCCTTTCGTTTAAGTCCGAAACTGTTCGAGGGAATCCGCTGCCGGGGGCTGGGGAACAGCCACTAGGAGAGGGAGTATTCTAGCTCGACGTTGCCGAGATTATTATCTTGCCAACGTTCGACTTTGACAGGATTGTCAACCAGGAAAACCGCGTGGCCTACAGTGAGAGAGGTACTGTGGTGATGAGGTTTGGCAACACAGCAAGCCGAATCGAGAATTTTACACAAAATCTGAGAGTAACTGGACTTTCGTTGTTTTACACCACGCCTTCTGTATCCAGATTGGCTCTGGGAAAGTCACGTGACGAGGAACTTTCTCTTCATTCACCCCATAAAGTTTAGTCCCACCTCCTAGTCCATAAGTAATTTATAAAAGATAATTGTTTTACGTGATGGATGGTAGGATTTCCGGGTGGGTGATATTAATGACGATTTCTTGGGAATTGCAGCGGGTTAGGCTTTCCACGGCCGAAGTTTCAACGAGCCTAAGGCGCAGTGTTGAAATTGACCGGTTATATACACTTATTCGTTCCGTCCAGGTGGCTCATGATTGGCTGGCGATTTTTTTTTCAATTTTCGCGCCTTTTTTGTTTCAACAGGAACTGGTCCCCAAAGTTTGCTCACCGGGCAACCTGGATCTCTCTTTATGGTTTGTCCTCCAGACTTGTCTCAGTGGATTACTTGACCAGAATATTCCGGTATCTATTGGCGCGGCAAAGGACATTGGCTCCGTCTCTGGTAAAATCCTAGTTTCATAAGCCCCTATTCACTGACGGTTGTGACATTGCCTAGTTACGTATGCGCAAGCACGTCAAATAAATTAATGAAGTCACCCGTATTATTGCTTGAGGAATGTATTTGTTCGTTAGCAGACAATTGCATATTTACAAAGCCATTTTGTATTGAATCAATAACTTTCAATGAAGTCATTCAAACGGAAACGTAAAACGCAATCATTTTTATAGCTATAACTGAAATTTTAATGCAGTTTCTCAGGTAAAATGATACATAATACTGTCTGCTCCCCACTAGTCATATCGATATTCTTTTTTTTGTTGAAATCGTTTTCCCTTTTTCCTTATGAAATTGTTATTTCAGCCTTCTAATACCTGTACAGAAGTCATTATCTGATGGGTAATAAACCTACGATGATAAACGTCATTAATATAATTATTATATTCAGTGTTCCACATTGATCGGCCGACCCGCGACGATCACAACTTTCTCTATTTTGTCTATGACGGTTTGATTTGGGAAATATGAAGGCAATCGTATGAGACGGGAAGGAAGAAGAGAATCCGTGGATAAAGAAAGAATTCAGAATTGCTCATTTCTCTTTGAACGTATTAAGTAAAATTATCGCGAACCTCTTCGCAAATATACTGTAAGCGAGACTTGGCGATAGTAGCCTGTGTTGCGTTACGTACAATATGGGAAGGGGTCGTTTGGAGGAGTGGCTGGAAGAGGACAGCACATGGTCAAAAACGATGCCAACGCTGATCGTGCCCAAGTACGCTGACTGTGCTTGTAAGCCATTAGAAAAGCGAAATTAAGGCTTGAAAGTTAAATAGAGCTAGCTAGTATAAACTTACCAGATTGAGCGCGAAAACTGAGATGTTGGCTACATCCAAGGTGTTCGGGCATAGTAACTCTAGCTGTCGAACGTCAATACTTTCGCGGTGCTAATTGGAAGACAACAGACACTTCTATTCAAAAGGGTCTTCTGCTCTACTCACAACATGCTACTCTACCACTGCATATCCCAACGTGCTTGTTGTGGGTTATAGTAATTTCTGTAACTATATTTAACTTCGCAACCTGCCAGTGGCTACAGTAGGAGAAAATTTGAGACATCCTGAGCTCAAATTTTTCAAGTTCAGGATGTCTCAAATTTGCCTGTCGAAAAATTTTCGATCTTTTAATTTATTTGCAAAGTTTTTATCGCGAATACTCACGTCTGACTAGGATGCAAAAAGATGCTCATTCATCACTGGCATCAAGTGATAGTTTACAAATTATGATGGCAAAATAAAAAAAGTACTTTTTACTCACAGGTTTTTTAAAAACTAAAGAATTGCGTCGAGCGCATATTTTTGTGCTTATGTCTGTTACGGGAAAGACATAGCCTTCCACCTTGGGAAATGAAGACTATTGATATCCTCCGCCAGTTGAGGTGCTTTGCAGGAAGGACCGTGATATTTCAATAAAATGTATTACATGCTGAGGGCGAGCCCCGTCTGTCAGTGAATCTCCATTCCTTAACCCTATACAAGTCCTTTCCCTTGATGAATTCCCTCTTCCAGTGAGATTCCCTCTTCTCGCGAGCTTTAAACCGTTCCACAAAACATTCCATCTCCTCTTCTCTCTCTCTTTCTCTATCTGCCATCTCTCCCTTCCATCGCGTGTGTGAGTGTGTGTAGTTCCATTTTCTCTCCGCCCCGCGGCGCTGCGTCCGCTTCCCTTCCCGCCCATGACCTCACAGAGCACCACTTCGCTCTCGCTTCTCTTTTGTTGGGACGACTCGATATCTTCCACCTCCTCTTCCTTGCCGTTTCCCCTTTTCGAACTCCACCCTGTACGCAACCGACTGCTGCTGACGACCGTATCGTACATTCCGATTCGATTTGCTCCGAAAATCGAGCGTTTTGAAACGATCACTTCAAGAGAAAATCATTTAGAGGTTCCCCCTGAATTTTACATTTGAAATAATACTCGAAATGTGCAGTTTTGCTTCTTAAAAATACATTTTAATGCATTTTTTCGCTGGTTACCACGCTTAGCCATCAGGAAAAAGATTGAGTAATAGAACATGCAGATTATTAGACTAATATGTTTTAAGTGAATGGTTTTTTTTAGGCCATTCCACACTCCAAGGAAAAAATCATGAGGAGGTTCCGCTCTGACTGTTATATTCCTGATTCTACACTTTTGCTTCTAAAAAATGCATTTTTTTTCGCTGGTTACCAAACTTAACCATCAGAAAAATACAATTTTTTTTCCTTCCAGTTCAGACTTAAGGAAAAATCATGAGGAGGATCCACCTTGACTGTTGCATCCAGAACATGCTCCCAATTCTACATTTTTTCCTCTTAAAAATACATTTCTTTCGCAGGTTACCATCCTAAGCCACAAGAAAAAAGGATTGAGCCACGGAATATGCAGAAATTTAGACAAATACGTTTTCGATGAAAAGGTTTATTTCTGGCCAGTCTAGACAACAATTTTGCTTTAGTGTCATCTCATTAATAAGCTTCTTCTCATATTTGGAGTCATGCTTACCTCCGACACTAGTTTCGTGACAAAGTTTTGCTTATTCAGTGAAGGAGGGAAACCAATTCGCCAACTCGACTTAATTTCACCGTGACTCTATTGGTTTTCTGAGAATTGGATTTGATTGACCTGTGTTTTGTGATTTTAAATGATTGCTTCCATAAAACAACATTCATTCTCTGAACGAAATAATACATATTCTGTGATATATATTCAATTATTTAGCCTATGTACTCCGTCCGACTTCTGAGACAAAACAGTGTCGATGCACGTAGTTTGATTGCAACTATAACTTCCCTTAAATTGCAATGCGTATTTGTCATTTGGTGGTGAACAAGTTTTTTAACTTCTTAAGTGAAACTTTGCATTACAAAAATCTACTATATCTAAGGAATTCCCTAAACAGGACAGAATTGATTCTTTTTGTGCATTTAGAATTAATGGCTTTCCTTCGTATCGCTTCCCTCTCCCCCTTTCCGTTCCTTGACCATTCCACCCCTTTCTACTTCTGGTCCAGCAAATCACATTCCTCTATTTTAAGTGTAAGTATTTGAGGAAAACACGAGGTAAGGTATGCAGCGAATTTAAATATGTTCTAAAATGTTTTTTAAATTGTCCTGCCCGACATCTGCATCAGGAAACACAATCGATTTTTGTCTTGCCATTTGTACCAATAGTTTTCTTTGAATCGCAAACTTTTTTCATTCATCTTCAACTTGAAATACTGTCCTATTCCTAGATATTCCATTACAAATTATTTCCTATGGAAGAAGTGCCCATAGAAAATAAGACTACAAATCAGGAAGGAGTACGTGAAAACATTCGTGTGGAGCGTAAAACTCTATGGATCGGAAACGTGGGCTATGAAAAAAGCGGACCAAAAAAGACTAAAAGCCTTCGAAACCTGGTGCTGGAGAAAGATGCTGAAGATAAAATGAAAAAGAAGAGTAAAAGAGGAAAGGACCATATGGAACTCCATAGCAAAAAGAAGAACCAGATGGATTGGTCACACCCTGAGACACAATGGGTTTGTGAAGAACATAATTGTAGGCTAAATAGAGGGAAAATTCCCCAGAGGAACCCAGGAATAAGTTCATGGACCAAATGAAGAGGAAAGTACTTACGGAGAGATACCAGAAAGTAGGGGAACTAGCATTAGATGGGAAGGGGTAGAGGGCTGCAGTCAGCCAATCTTAGTATTGCAGGGGAAATGATGATCTCTTAAAACATATAGTGGTCGCTTAGTGCTATGGATTGTATTATATTTTACCATAGTTTATACCTGGGATATATTTTACAATTAATTGGAATAAATAAACTAACATTGATAATTCTATCCAACATTAAAGTAAGTTTTCGTTGGAAAACATCGTAAAATTTCAAGATTAGCGAGTGATCTAAGCATTCTAAGCGTTAAACGCCCAGTAATGAATTATGAAGGAACAGTAAAGATTAGAAAATAGTTAATAGAGAATGCAGTCAATTTATTTTAGGTTCTAATATAATTTTTTGAGTGATTACTTCATCAGTTTGGAAAATCGCTTTACAATTTGAAGCCGATGGACAGAGTCGAACGTTTCTATTTCATTTGTATCGATGCATATCGTTAAATCGCATTCCGTCCCCAACCTTGACATTTCCCTCTCTCGTGTCTTTTGTCGTTCCGCCGAAACACTCCGCCTTCCACTCACTGCCATATTCGCATGAAACGTTAGTTCATGCCTCTCTCGCATCACCTCCCGTGCCACACGCCACTCCCCTTTTTGTGAGAGAGGGAGAATGAGTTTCCCCATCCCTTAAAATGCTCTCTTCCCATCTCCATGTATATATACGCACACACAGAGAGACATACCGAGGTAGAGGGAACTGACTCGCTCAAAATGCTGTAATGATCTTTGCCACGTGTATCTCCCAGCACTTTCTGGTCGGACGCACTGTCGCGCGGGCGGGTACTGTTGTGTGGGCTGAATGACGAGTCGGTAGAATGGCGCCGGTTAAAATGGGACATGGTTGAATTGGGCGGGGTAAAATGTGGTGGTCGAATGAGACGGGAGGAAAGGGAGGAGCGGTGTGGGGGGGTTACTGCCGACGTTGCGTGCTTCAATTATTTCTTTTTCGGCCACACACACAACCCTCCACTCAATTCGGTGGCGCCTTCAATGAGCAATTTAAGCCATTCTGTCGGGGTGGGAATCGCACAAAAAGGAGAATGTGGAGAGACGTGTACAGTTCATTTTTTTGATCTTCTTCTCTCTGGTTTCCGGTCATTATTTCCCGCCGGGAGATCAGAGAGGTTTTGTCGGTCGATGTATTGAATGATCCAGCTCACATGCGTTTTCTCGTGTAGTGACGTGGCTCTCGGAGTCATCGTTGGCCTCAATTTCTTTGATAGGATTTATTTTGGAGAAATATTTTTGAGTGAGACCAACGAGAATAATTCATGAGAGACTTTGCAGTGGTAACGTGACTTCATCTGTTGAGTGATAATTTAAGTGAAAGCATTGTCACTTTTTTTTCAATTTTTTATTTCTCATCCAAAATGGTGGAATTAATAAATTACCGAATGCTGGGTTCTAACCTTTTCACATTATTTCTTTTTCAATTTCGAGTTTAGTTAACGTTGGGTAAGACGAACAAATTGGTTTGCTTGTCAGTATTAATCTTTGCTTCCGTAAGATTTTATTTTATCTTTCAATGTGGTTCCTCCTCCTTTCTATTGGCCCGGATTTAATCGACATTTTCCTCTATTTTTCCTGGAACTCTTTTATTCCATCAAATTTTTTTATTATAAAAATCCGTTTATTCCATAGGTCTTCAAGATCGATTCCCAAACTCTCCGTATCCTTTGTTGACCAACAAGCCTATTGTTCGTTTCATCTTTAATTAGTTGGCATAACTAAAGAATTTCCTTGTGTACCTCACAAATTCTTTTGCCATTTTTCCTCCACTTTCATGTGCAATCATCTCTTTTTTCCGGTCCGAGAATCTTCAGTGAGATTTTATGTTCTTTTTTCTTTCATTTTTTCTTCCTTGTTCAGTACCAGGTAGCCTGATATTTGAGGATTCGTGAACCTTCATATGTATTCTCTTCATCATTTACCTGTTCTTTATTCTGCAAATTCTGTCCACTCTTAAACTTTAATGCGCAGTGCCCTAAGTTAAATTTTCGTATTGTATCAGGTCGATGACAAGCTCTTTTTTCCTGATAAGGACATGAGCATTTGAGAATTTTTGCATCTTCAAAACTGTACTTCTCCCCACTTTGTTGTATGGCAGTGAAATATGGGTATGTCAGGATAGACATAAGAGTAGACTAAACGCTGTGGGTATGAATTATCTGAGGAGTGAATGCGGCAAAAGCGGGATGGATGGCGTCAGGAATGAATGGGCAATAAATGAATGTGGGTTGGATACTCCATTAATGGACATAATATGAAAGGAGTGTGCTTCGCTGGCTTGGCCATGTTGAGAGAATGGATGAGAGCTGAATAACGAAACAGATATATAAGATTTAAATGAATGGTGAGAGAGGTAGTGGTAGGCCGAGAAAGTTGTTGTTGAATATGGTTGAGGAAATTCTTAGGAGGAAGAATATTAAGAGCCTTTAAAACAGGAGGGCGTGCATAAAGCAGTGTATGGGAGTAAATGAGGCAAAAGAGGTTTGCAAGTAAAAAATAGGTCAGTATGAAGGAACTTATTGAAGCAGAGTTAGGTGTACAAATATGTATTTATGTATGAGTGGAACTTTGCGACTGTTCCTACCCCGGAAGGGAACGGCGTGACTGGTATGTATGTATATATCATCGTTGCAATTCACTAGATCAGTATGTAGAGGTAATTGCGTAAATGGTAAAGACAGTGAGGAAAATGAGCAATAAAGAAATTATGCCAATGAACATTTAAGCTGAAATAAACTTCGAGAGCTACTTCCTAAATTCAATGATATTTAGTACTCTGAGGAATTGGCATTAAAATAAGGCCGCAAAGGAAGGAATGGATTTCCACGAGTCAAACGGAATTTTGAGTCAAAGCGCACTTCAATCAAAAGCGTAAATTGATAGCACACCAAGTACGTCAGGACTCACAAGTAATACCCATTTGTAAAATGTTAAGTGAATTGCTAAAATTTCTGTAACGGTGATGAATTATTTTGAAAATACAAAAATTCTCAAATGCTCATGTCCTTACCAGGAAAAAGAGCTTGTCATCGACCCGATACAATTCGGAAGTTAATTTCAGGGCACAGAACATAAATATTTAAGCCCTGTAACACTCGTTTTATTTCATTATAATTTAACACTCGTTTTTTCTCCATTTGTTTCATATTTAGTAATACACACTTCCTTTAACAACATCTCACATTCAACTTACTCAGCACCGTGTCGCAATTCTTTTTCCTTCCACACAATTTCACTACCACTCACTTTTACCTCCTGGCTCGACACTCTTCCCCCTTTTTAAACAAACTCCTCGTTACCATGGCATTGTTAATCCTACAAGGGCTGCCAACCTAAGAGTGATTGATATGATACCCATAGCAGCCCTGATAGAATTTGTAGAATAGAGGATAGGTTAATGAGTATGAGTATACAGATGGAGCTTTACGGAAGCCTAGACATACTTCGTAGAGTAATGGGCAGGTGAATGAGGAAGAATATACATACGAATCCTTACGGATCCTCAAATATCAGGGTACCTGGCACTGAACAAGGAAGGGAAAATGAAAGAATCAAAGAAAAAAGAACAGAAAATCTCAAGGTATATTCCTAATTTTTTAAATATAGCCTCTTTCGAGAGTATATGGGGACCATTTCCCATGTTAAATCCCTGGGAATATTTTGGTAAATATCTCGGAATAAAGATAAGTGAGGAGCTGATGTTTTGGTATCTTTGGAGGGGTGAGATATTTTAATTTAAAATGGGTCCAAATTCATTGATTTCTAGATAAGATGACATTCTACTCAAACTGTCTGAAATTCGAGCCATGTCTAACTGCTTTTGGAGTTTAAAAACCTCGTTTCTGCGCACATTGGCGTAACGGAACGTTGATTAAAAGTTTAACCTATCCCGTAAATAATGCCGAACTCGGGAGGCGAACGAGGCGGAACTCAGTGCCGTATCGGTCGTATTAGTCTCGCGAAGGCACGGTATGTTTCCTACTGCTTTCCCGGAATACTCTCCGTGCGTGCCTTTCCAAAGCCGACGAAATGGATGTTATACACTCCGCCTTCCTTCTCTCCTTACGGTTCGAAATTATCCGGTGGCCGCCGTACCACGAAAACCATCGGGGCCGTAAACATTTGATCCAACACGGTTCGGAAAGCCGCTTGTTGTTTTCCCTCATCGCCTTTCTCACCGCCTAAGAGTTTAGCGCCATTACACCGCCCCAATACCTTCGCCAAATGCCTTCTCTATACAGCCTCTACTCCCCTACGTCTTGCTTTTGGAGTAGAGGGTGGTTTTCCCCGCCCACTTCCACACCTACCTCGCCATGCCTCCTGATTCATCCCCAGAATTCCCACCACCTCCTTTACTGCCTCAACCCTCAATACACCCCCCAACATCCACGGGCTTCCTTTCCCGATTGAAAGTATTCTATCCGGAGCGGCTTGTGCCCCTGATGCCCAGAGTCTTTTGTGCCCAACCTCTCTTCCGTTCCCCCCCGCCAAGGTGATACTCAACTCCGAAATGGACTCGGGGTATCAACGCGGCCGCCCGCGCTGTAATTCCAAGAGCTCACGCCGCTGCCCCTCCCAATATACGCTTCCCTCAACTCCCGCCCCCCAAAGGGTATTCAGCCCATCCCCGAGGCCCCACACACACCCCCTAAGACTCTTTTTGCCCTCGCAAACCTTTTTCCCAGCTTCATATTTACCTCCGCCGCCCCTATCGCTCGCTCCTCTGCGGAATTTTCTCCCCGTGAGTCCTCGTTTGCTACCCCAGAAAGATCTCTCCCGGACCTCTTCTTCTCCCATCCCTTCTTCCCTCGCATCGTGAAACGTCTGGTCGTCAGCGAAGCTGTACTAAGCCGTATTAGGAGCAAGGCTCTCTCCGCATGTGTCGGAAGGCAGGATAATTCTCGAAGCGTCGAATGTAATGAAGACAGAAAACAGGCATTTCGGAAAACTAGTATATTCAACAGAAAATGGCGAAAGCGCCTCATCACACGTTTCCGGTGTCATTGCGGGCCAACGTCTACAAAATACATGAACAGGCATCAAATAGTCCGTGATAATAATTATTAGATGTCCAAGGCGAAGGAGCACTTCAGTAAGCGATAGGATAGGTATTCTTCCCCCGTTATTACACATGGAACTCCATTTTACTTAAAAAGCTCCTTCCAACCCACGCGCTAGGTTATTCATTTTACTTTCTTCTTTGTGCCCTTTATTCAATCCATCTCTGTCTTTCCTCTCATGCTTTTGTAATCGCTTCCTTTTTCCGCTTTCTCTTCCTTTTCCACATTCGCTTAACCCACCCATTTTCATCTCCTTAAACAGATTTGACAATTTTATACGTCACTAGTGTACCTCACTTTGAATGATGGATGATTTTACAAAGGGTATCCCTTCTGACCACTCCTTTACCGAAGCAGTTCAGTTTCTAGCGTGCTTCTGTTCCTTAGTGCAGGTGATGAATGTTGTTTCTCGGGGTATTTGTCTTCCCGTAATTTGACAGAACTGAGATACTCGGAGGCTACACGCTAGGCGTAGTAAGCTTTAGAAATTCAGAACAGGTGTGCTTCAAGGCGACACAGAGGATATCATTTTGATGCCGCGCTACATGTCTACATTTACATCTACATACTACCATGCGAACCGCCGCATGGCTTGTGGCAGGGAGTATTAGGACACCAGCCGTATAAAAATGTAAGGGATAAGGTTGGCGTGTATTATGGGAGTGTATTTATGGAGCTCAGTTTTTATTGTGGGCGCTTATTGTGTGCGGAAAAACAAGTTTTCTGTACCAATCTGTTTAGCAATGTATCTGTCTTATTTTATCACTTCTGTCCGAACTAGAGATGTAGTAAGGCGTCATTATAATCTTCTCTAGGTCTGACAGAGGTGATGAAATAAGAAAAATACTTTGTCGAACAGATAGGGGCAAAAAAATCTTTCTTTCCGCGCACAATGAGTGACCATAATAAAAACTGATTTCCAATCGTTTCGACTTAAACTTAAACATTCCACCTCCCAAAACCACATCCATTGCACGTCTGGTGTCCCAACACCCCGTCCTAATGCCCATACGGCGGATCGCTGGGTAGTATGTACATCTAGATGAAATGACAAGTTTCTATCATGCTTGTATACCTCAATATGTATGATGGACAGTGTTACTACGGATTCCTTACTTCTGTTACTTCTTTCCATTCCCTAGCTGAATTCAGTTAGCTATCAACGGATGGTGTACTTCAGTGTTGTGATGTATGCAGTTGCCAAGGGTGTTCCTTCCGCCTCTTCATTGACAGACCTGATATCGCCCCTGGCTTGATAGTGTACCCCAATGTACATGACAGATTTGGTCACGAAGGGTATTTTTTTACCCCTTACTTAACTGAGCTAATTGAGCTTTAAGCATGATAGTGTACTTGGGTTTTTATGGGGTATATTTTTACGAAATATATACCTCCAAAGCCATCTTTAACAGCATCTATACAGCCTCTAGCTTTATAGATTATTTTCAAACCTCTTGCATGCTTGTGTACCTCAGAGGGTATCATGAATTTTGTTTCAAAGAGTGTCCTATCCACCCCTTATTGAACAAAACTGATACAGATATTAGATTGCTAGTGTACTTCAGAGTATATGATGAATATGGCTATAGGGTGTTCTTTGCTGTCAATCAAAATAATTAATCGGGTTTGCTGTTAATGATGATCAAATCGCGTACTGAGTTCAATGTTCGAATTGACTTTTACAACAAATTTGACATTATTAAATACTACTTAGTTCTACAGACAAAAATGTAGAGCTGATAAAATTTTAATCGAGCGAATTGCCTCTATTTGGTGCTACAGTTTTTATTTATGCCAATAATGTACTGTTTCTATTACTCTAAAAAATTTAAAGTTTATCGCCGATCACAAGTATTTTGTAACCTCAGCATTTCATGCAAAGGAATTAACCTTCCTTAAAGTATTGCACTGCAAAATAAATATGATAAATAGTCATGCCAGATAATCCTAGGTAGGTTCGTTCCGATTTTTTGCCATTTGTGCTTGAGTACTTGATTGATCAAAGGGTGATTATTCTCCTCCTTTTCGACTTGCTTGTTATGTGTTTTTTTTACTCCGGCGTTTAACATTTTTTTGGTCGTTACAATTATTCTAACCACTTGTCTTACTTTTTTTAATCTCCTGCTACTGCTAATCCTCCTTTGCTGCCACGCCTCTTTCTTACTGCCAGACTTGAACCTCTGCTCGTTGAATTTTGAGGAGTTTGTAATCATTTCTCCTCCTTCGCCGGGAGGTCGAAATTCTGGAGCGTTTGCGACCTCGAATTCCAGGTATACATACATTCACAAAGAAAAGTTGCAATTTGCTTCCAGTGCTGCATCACTTTCCGTCCCTCCCACTTGTCCCAGCGGAATAAACTTCTCAAGAGAGACCCCTGCACTCATTTCCAGTTTGAAATCCTGCACGTTTAATTCTGTGTCGAGGTGAGTGGAGGCTCAGGTATGTTAGGTCCTCATCCGAGGAAGGACCTTCTCGGTTTGTTAAAGGTTAACTGTTCCCCGTCCTTAATGACTGCGCGAAAATAAGGAAGCGATGTCTCCGGGAGAGTTCCGTCGTTCGTTTTTTTTTCTATCCGCCGCACTAATTGAGATGCAAGGTGGCCCAAGAAATTTGAGACGGACGGTCACCCTATTTTTCTTCATCTCCCTCTCCGAGTCATTTGAATAAACTTCCTCTGGGGAAAGAACTTTTTGGTTCCCGTTTTAGTTTTTATCGTGCTCCGCGTTTCCTGTTGTCTTTTCAATTTCTTGAGAATCCGTTCGGCATTGCTCGCGTTGAAATTAAGGACTTCGCATTCTCTCGCCCGCTTTTAATCATTCGACCCCTTGAGTTGTAGATTTATTTTGCCGATTTACCCAGCTTTCTTGCTATTCTTTAGCCCGTACTTCAAAGTAAAAACTTTAAATAAGTACCTATCACTGCCACTTATTTTATCTCATTTTGTGTAAACTTGTGAGACAGTCGACAGTACCTATTTCTTTAACTTCTTTCTCTCTATTCTTTTTACCGTTGTCTCAGCTAAACCATTTTATATTTTGAACGATAATTCGGTTTTTAAATGCTGAAAATGGCGTAGAAAGCATTCATGTGCATAAGTCTAAAAAGTTAGTGAATGGTTTCTGATGAATTTCCTCTTATGTATCACATAATCTCGTTGTATTATATTTTAACTACCATGGTTTTTATATTCATGCACTACTCGTAAGTGTGAACAAAATTGTCATTCTGACAAAATCTGTAATTTCAAGTCTGATAGAGTGAAAACGGAACATTATTGTTCCGTTTTCACTCTATCAGACTTGAAATAAACACTGTGACTATGAAAAAATAACACTGAACACTATGAAAAAATGAGCAACTATCACAGCGGAAGTTGCTGATTTTTTCATATTGCAGTTATCATTCTGACAGTAAAGTTTAGCAATGACCCTAGCATGACATAAGTATATAGTAGGTACCTACTTCGTGTTTTCATATGTTTAGATTTAAGAAGGCTAATATTATTCTCTCCATCAAAGGTATCGGTATCATTGCTTCTTTCGTGGTTCTTCGAACTAATCTTTTCCTTTTTCCTCCGCGTATTTTCTTTCCTATTCATCAGCTAAAAGCTTAAGGGCCAAGTAACTTCTCCTATATGGAGGTGCTCCGGTCCTCCTGTATGACGAAGTCCTAATTCTTTCGACCTCAGCCTTGCTTCTTGAAATTTGTCCCTACCTTTCACCTCTCCTCCTCATGTAGGCGTGTATATATATGTGTGTGTGTATGTATGTATGAGTACATAACCTTTTATATAGATTCTCCTTTGCTCCTTACTGGAGACCTTTGGAGCGAAAAGCAATAACCGTTCGACCTGAAAGGTCTCGTCTCACCCTTTCCATTTCCTTCGAACCTTCTCCATTTTCCACCCACCCCTTTCCAACACCCAGCCCTCCCCTCCCTCCTACTTCCAACGGCCCCTCTGATCGTTCCCGCCCCTCAGACTTATCTCTTTCGACCCCTCCCCGTAGCCACACCTACAGAGTGCACTTCTGTCTCACACCACGTATTCTCCAAACCCACCACCCTCTCAACATCTTTCCACGGTTTGTCTTCTTTCTCTACCCTCTCTCTTGAACGATTTTATATCCCTTTCCACCCCTCTTCAGCCTTGAGGGGAGAAATCATACGTAGTTCGACTTTTTTGGTACGATATGGCGATATCTCGAAGTTCTTATCGGCATACTTTTCATAGTGACTGCTCAATAATAAATACTGTGACTAATCCCTTGCGTCGAGTGGATGGCGATAGCTGAGCTTCCTGGAAAATCGTGACCATCAACGATTCATTCACGATGTTTTTTTCACTCCAATACATTTTTAGGCACGATTTTTACAAATCTATGATTGGTTCGACTCTTCTAGCACGATACAGCGACAGCTCGAAGTTCTTATCGATATACTTTTCACGGCGACCGCTCGTTAATAAATACTGTGATGGATCCCATGCGTCGAGTGCGTGGTGATAGCTGAGCTTCGAAATGTAAATTGGTAATTATCAACGTTTAATCCACGATGTTTCTTTTACACGAATAAATATTTAGGCACGATTTGTATAAATCCATGACTAAATATATGGCGTAAAGATACATACTCTATGCATTTTTCAATTCATTGCGTCAATAATTGACTATTATCGTCGATATACCTTATGTTATTCATTCTTGTCATTTGTTTTATGGTTCACTTGTGCAGTAGAAGAAACCATTGGGACATAAATTCTAGGGAAAACGTTTGTAGCGCATTATAGCGACAGCTCGAAGTTCTTATCGATTACTTTTCACAGCGACCGCTCATTAATAAATACTGTGATGGATCCCGTGCGTCGAGAGTGTAGCGATAACCGAGCTTCTTGGGAAATTCGTGACTATCAACGGTTAATTCACAATATCTCTTTCCCTCGAATTCATTTTTAGGCACGATTTTTATCAAATCCATCATTGAATATTTGGTGGAAATATACATACAAGGTGTGTTACATAAGAGTACGTGTATGTTATCGAGTAATTAGCCTTGGTTACCTGCATCCAGGTACATGTTTGAAAATTTTTAATTATTTATTGTTGTTGAGTTGTATTAACAAAATGTCAAAGAACCTTAAATGATGCCTGGTGGATAATAATGATGGAATCCTTGAAGCCTTCCGAACCGATGGAATTCACTGGGAATGGCCGGAAAACTGGCGAAGATTGACGGTAGAAGTATGAAATATTTTTGGAAGCATCCGGTTAATCTGATGCGAGTTATAAGAGTTGTCTTCTTTCGACGGGATAAATTCCTGATGAAGCTATAATATTTTATCAATTTATTACGTCGATGATTGATAATCATTATCGATGTTCCAACTGTTATTCATTTTTTTCATTAGTACCTATGCTTCAATTATGCTGAATGAGCAACCAATGAGACATAAATTCTAGGGAAAACGCTAAGACGCGACCGAAATGAATAAGGGAAAATTATTAGCATAAATGTTCTTTTATACCTTAGTTACAATTCCCGACACCTATTCTTGAGTAACAGTTTTTTCCCACTGGAAATTTCTTGATGTTTTTTTTAACGAGGCTGGTGCCCGTTGCTCGAACTTACTCGTTATTAGATCAATGTTAAACTGGAGCTCTTTGAATTTAAAATCGAACCGATGGCCACATATTACTATATATTTCATGAAATAGTTATTTACATAATAAGACTTATAAGTGAAGTAACCAACTCAAAACATGCGATTGAAATAATACCCATATTAATTATATTTTCATGACTGTATGAATTGCCGGTCATATTTGACAGAGATTATAACGTGAGTTCGTGCGGGTTCGTGATCGACGTATTACGACGTGACGTTGATAGACGGTGGCGTTCAGTTTTCCGTCGTCATCCCCTCCTTGAAGAATGTGTAACGATTGATAGCAGTATGGGCGCCATTTGTAAACCGATTTTGTTACAAACTGTTGCGAAATGGCAGTTTATTTTCTCCTTAAAAATCAAAATATATACAATCCGCTAACTATTCTGGCTAATAATGATTTGTAAATTTTAATTGTATCACATTGGAGAGTGAATAAGTAGTATGGAGAATTTGGAAATTATATTTAGTGAGTATTTTTTTAAAAAGTTTCCTTTAATTGGCTGCCGGTTACATAGCGTGACGGAAATTTAAAATTTGAATAGATCCCCTCATTGTCGGTCGGTGGAGTCTAAGTGTGTTCATCGTAACAGATCCCCTTAAATTACAATGGTCCAACTCCGCGAATGCCAGCTTATGGCCTCGTCACGTGACGAAGCGTTGATCGTAATCTCGCCCTTAACAAGGTTAACTCATTGTCCCATTGTCAATACCGGTGACGTCCGCCTATCGTAATAGGTTCAATCACATTACATTCACCAAACTCCACGAAATCCATTGTCAGTCTCCGTCACGTCAGGATACGTTGGCCGTAATCCATCACGTTACTAGGTTCACTTATTACCTGTTAGTCGACGCTTTTGACGTCCGGCCATCGTGTCTGGTTGCACTGCATCACAATCACCTGACTCCACGAACTCGACTGACTGTCCTTGATACGTCAGTATACGTTTATCGTAATCCAGCCCATACGGGTTCACTTCAGTTTGTCGACATGATCCAGGACCGGCCATCATATTAGGTTCCACCACATCACAATTACCAAACTCGGCGGACTCCACTGTCTATCTTTTTCACGTCAGGATACGTTGATCGTAAATCATCCCATACCATGGTTCACTTATCATCAGTTTGTCCACACCTTCCAGGTTTGGCCATCGTATTAGGGTTTCTGTGCATCACCATCACCAGACTCCGCGAAAGTCACCTCCCGTCTCCTTCACGTCAGGAAACGTTGATCGTAATCTCGCCCTTACTCTGGGCATGCCCTGCTGTCTCCCTCTTTCTGTTTCCATTATACCCAACTCTTCCTGCTTTTTCTTTTCCCGAATCTCCCTCTTTCTCTTCATTTATCTCACCGAGGAGACCGGAGCGGCAGTGTAAGAACGCACAACCCTTTTTCCCTCTTGCCCGGATGGAGTTTTGCAATTTGCTCAGTCCTTTGGGGAGGTCTCCGTTTGAGGAAGGGGAAGGAGGAGAGAGGGGCGTGCCTTTCAGTCCTCGGTCCCTGCCAGGGTTCTCCCCCGCACTTGCATCTCTCTCCGCCTTCCGCTGACTCACCCCTTTAGGGTTCTCTCTACACCCTTGCCTGCCCAGAAAACACTCGTCTCTCTCTCTCTTTCTCCTCTCTTCTTTTTTCTCTCCCCTATGTACGTCTAGTCTTCCACTCTTTTCCTCTCTCTGCGCCCTTTAACCTTTTCCCCCCACCCTGAGAGATTCACCCTGCCCGCGTGACCTCTCTTTCTCCCGCACTTCCGCAGCGGTACCCGCATATACTCTACTTCATTCCACCCTACTCACCCGCATATCCAAAGAGAGGACTTCTCTGAGAAGTGAGGAATTTTTGTGTTCCCGATGAGTTATGTCACTCCTTTTAGTTTTTGCGGATGTCTTTAATGCGTCGGATATATTTTTTTTCCTGTATTTTTTGTATAAATTTTTGAGACGTAATTTTCTCGGAAAGTCAGCGACGGCTTTAAGGAGGTTGTATGCCTCGACCGTTAGTTCTGGCTTCTGCCGCCCAGCTTATCTAAGATAGCCCCGTTAATAAAGCGTCCATTCCTGAAAGACAATTGCTGTGTTCGAAGAAAATAGGACTGCAAACTAGGAAACAGCATGTAAAAACCTTCGTAAGGGGCGAGGCTCTCTGTGGATTGGAAGCATGGACCATCGAAAAAACCAGAACAGACTTGCAACCTTCGAAACCTGGTGTAGGAGGAGGATTCTGAAGATTAAATGGACTAATAAAATAAGAAATGATTAAGTGTACAGAAGAGTAAAAGAGGAAAGGACCATATGGGGCACAGAAGAAAATATGAGACCAAAAGGAATATAGAAAAGAAGAACACATCTGGACACATCTCGAGGCTGTATGGGTTTTTGGAAAAATATAATTGGGGACAAAATAGAGGGAAAATTCCGCAGAGGAAGACTCTCGAATAAGTACATGGACCAAATAAAGAGGAAAGTACATAGGAAGAGATACCAGGAAGTACGGGAACTATCATTAGATATGGAGAGGTGGAGGGGTACAATCAACTAATCTTCGAATTAAATAGTTTCAGCCTTAACTTTGTAAAAGCTTTCCATACTCAGAAATTAACAAAACTTTTTAAGTTTCACTTTTATTATTTACTGTTCTCTCGGTTTCATCGAATAGTCGACATTTTCAACAGTCGGCATCGAATATTCGACGGAACCGGTCATACAATAAATACTCTAAGTAAAACTTACAAAGTTCCACTTAAGAGTGTTTATTGTACCAACCATTTCATCGAAGAGTCGACGTCATCAACAGATGAAACGAGACGGGACGTAAAATAAATACTGTAAGTAAAACGTACGAAGTTTTGTTAATTCCTGAACTAATATTCGGATTGAACGACCAATGATTGAGGGTCATTTTTTTGTCCCATAACCCACCGCTTGGGAAAGGGATTGTGAGAAGGAAAGAAGCGAATTTCATTTTAACTTAATTTTTTACAATTTTTTATTTTAATTTTGCTCTTTCGAAAAGAACCGACGTTTTTATCACATTATTTTTTCGAGTTTTTTTAATGATATTCGATTCGAGGCACTGGGTCTATATGCGTGAAGGGGGTGGCTGCTAGAAGTGGAGTCGGTTTTCCCCATTGATGCGCGTCCCGAGATGAAATTTGTCGCCGCTGGGGTTCCGAAGTGGTACTGACTTCTTTCGGTCCGGCTGGGGTTCCCGCGGTCGCTGCTGCCCGTGAGGAATTCTGCATCTATTCTGGACGGAGTAATTTATACGACCGTTTCGGGTGTGAAATAATTCTCCCAGGCGTATCGCGGGCGTCGCCGTCGGAGGAATTCCCCGGTCGCAGGCGAATATCTGTCATAGCGTGGTAAACATTTTGTGGTGAATACGTTACCTCTTTTTTTGGAAACTCAACTGGTGGAGAGATATCCGTGTGAGGGAGTTAGTTACCTTGATTATAAATTGCTGTTGGTGATAAATACCCATAAGTTGAAACCCGTTTAAAAAATTAAAGTACTCCTTTTAGTTCACTTTTAGTGGTTTTGCGTTTTAATGTGTTGTCGTAGTTTTACTGCGTTCGCTAAACATTTTGGCTGAAATGGGGTTTTTTTTAATCGCTAAATAGCCTTAGTTGCCATGGTGCCACATGAATAAAGAGGTTCGCATAATCCTTGAATACCCTCTGTCATTCACGTACTTCCTTTGTTTAGAATTTCAGATCAATGATCTTCAAATGCTTATTAAAGAGTCAGAAAAAATAAAATGATGCAATTAAAATGATCGGTTGCCAGAACATTTAGTTATGGAATAAATAGTTATGAGATCCATGAAGTTATAGATCTCATACAAATATTCGGGTTTCAATAACACATCTACTAGCTTCATAACTTATTTATCAGTAGTTAATAGCTTCGAACATTTGATCTAATGTTCTACCGCCGGATAAAATTTATGAAAGTTTAGCCTATGAATAATTGCTAATGCTCGTAATAATTAGTCAGTAAGAGTAAACAACTTGGTCATCTGTCTCAAAACAACTCTTTTATCTAGTAATCAAATCTCTAAGAGGTTCATTGCGCATCCGCCATCTCGGCTACTTATGGAACTCATAACTCCATGCCATAAGTTCTGAAACCAATAAATGTATCGAATGTTTCTGCAACACTTATTGAATGGTTTTCATGGCTTACAGTTGCCATAACTTTATAGAATACGTATTTGTCGGTCCTGCAACTGGCCATAAGTCTGTTGATTAGGATCTTTTGGGTACAGTTCGTGGTGTTACGTTTTAATTCGCTGTCGTATTTTTGCGGCGTTCGCTAAACCTTCTCGTTTTTATCGTTCTTCTAACTTCAACATATCCAGCTCGAGCTGTACAAGTGTCTTTCATTACTGCTATCGTTTTATTCATTAATATATATTCTTATGTGAGCATGCTGGACCTTAATGATGGCGGTATTCCGTCACTGAGCTCCACTCTGCTCATCCCTCGTGAAGGTAGCCAGCGTGATATCATCCGGAATTTTTTTTTTTTTTTCCCGACGTTATTGTAGATTAGTGTCCCATCCTCTTATCCCTCGGAGAAAATGATGCCAGTCAGGTCCTGACACGCAGTGTTAACACGCACTGACGTGGCGCGGCGGCTTCTTTCATTACCATCTGTCCATGAAGACGTAATGATTAATACATGAAGAAAAAAATTTTTTCCACCCGAAATATTCGCAGGTAAACCTTTTTTTTCTCGGAATTCAACGGAAGGTGGGTAAATGCCTGATTAGCATTTGGACCTCCCACCCTCTCTATTGTGTGTGTGTGTGTGTTTCAAGCGCGGGGCAGGTCGTATGAGGGAGTCCGGCTTCAGCCTTGTTTGTGCCTGTGTGTATGCGTTTAAATTTTTTTTTTATCCTTTCCGTCTCTCGTCTCTCGTCTCTCTACTACCGCGAACAGTTTAAACTCTCACTCTATCTCCCTCTCTTTCTCCTTCCATTTTTTTCATTCCGTCCTCTCCTCTCCCGCCGCCGTTCAAAATTCTTTCCCCTTCTCCTCCCCCCGCTCCCCGCCCCCCACGCGAACATTAGCCGCGGTGTCACCGACCGGGCATGCAGATAACCGGCCCCCTTGAATGGGAGACCATGCATGCATGGTTTCTCCGCTCTTTTTATGCTGTTTGGACTCTCTCCGCGTGTATATGACCGCACATGAGAGAGCCTTACGGCTTAATAATCCTGAGAGGGAAAGGTTAAGTGAGACGTATTAAAAAAAATGAAATCCTTCCATCCTTTTCCTGACGAAACGACCGCTATGGAGTGTGTGTTCCGCACGTCCCTCGTTACTCATCCAGGATAGTCACCTTAGGCAGGCAGGCCACCTACATTGGTGGCCTGCCTATCGCCGTATGGATATCTCTTAAGCCCGGTCCAAACGGAGACATTTCTGGTGCCAGTTGGGTTGCGTTTGATCCGATCGAGATGATCTCGATCTCGTAACTAAGGGGTCACGTGGTGCAATCACGAGGGATTCGAGGCTAAGGAGTATTTGAACCATTTTTAAAAAAATGCGGAAATGAAAAATTTGCAAATATCCACAAAAATAAATTTTACTGCAATATAGATTTTGATGTTTCGAACTAGGTCACCGGATGATGATGACAAAACATCGAAACCTAGGTGTAATAATATTTATTTCTGCGGATAATTGCAAAATTTTCATTTCTGCAAGTTTCTAACCTAATTTTCGATATTAATTTCATCATCATCAGGTGACCTAGGTCGAAACATCGAAACCTATGTCGCAGTAAAATTTATATCTGTGGATAATTGAAACTTTTTCATTTCTGCATCATGCATAAATTTCACTCAATATCGCAGGAATCTTCAGATTTTATAAAATTTTAAAAGTATCCCGCAGGATTCTCGATCGTGTTTTTCTCAAGGTAATATTATTGATGGACTTTAATATTTGATTATTGACACAGCGAACAACAAATCAGACACTGACGATATTCGTTTGCCTATTAAAAAAACTCGCCTAAACCTTTAACTTTCCGTCCTTATTTACGTGATCAAGTTAGATGATCTAAGTTACCTCGATTAGGTAACGTAAAGTGTCACTTGGTAGAGCATCAAGTGACTCGAGAATTTTGATGTTTAAACCACTCATAAAAGTCTTGCGCAGCATTGCAGTTCGAATTTTTGTCGCGGAAATATTTTTTATGGAGATTAACATCGGGCTTAGAGACGCAAAATTCAATTTATCAGACAATTTAGTCATATAATTGACTAGTTAAAACCCATCAAAATATCGAGCCATAGTTGTGTTTCCACGTTAGCGAGTTTATCTCGATCGGTTCACACTCAACCTTCCAGGGCTGAGATGGGAAGCGGATAGTAATAACTTTCTCCGTGTGAATGACAGAATCGTGTTCCTAGCTGCTGGCATGTGAATGTACCGCTTGGAGTTGCCTTACCCTAGTAAGGATTATAAACACATTCCATTTTTCCAGCGGTCTGGCTGCGGAGCTGTGAGCATTTCAGCCTTCGTTTGTTTGTGAATAAAGAAAGCAAGTTACATGAAGGAGGGGATTATGAAGGGGAAGTTTCAATTGTGTTCAAAATAAGTAACGGAAATAAACTTTTTTTCGCGTATTTTATTTATTCCTCTGAATAATCGCGCGCAGCTACACGATCAACAAGTTTGTTTCCCGGAAAAAAAAACATAATGGTAACAGTTATGATGATTAATTAGCTCTGATCATTTAAATAATACATAATTTCAGGGTTATAGATAAACGTCGCTGATGCAATTTAAGTGCCACCCATTGCACTTGCAAAGCAACGACCCGTGCTAATTCCTTCCATAACTTGGCCACTGCCTGTGGCTTCTTGCGTAGACATCTGTGGAATGTTGGTCGCTATTTTACCTCCGTTTTGTCCGACATGGCCAAGCACATGATTGCTGACCAATTATGGCGCAATAAATGTTCCCACGTGTTCTGAGCTTTAGGATTTTTCATGCTGTGGGACTCTCCTGGCTTATAATTCTCCCGTCGTACTTCGGGACTGTATATCTTGGGTCGCCGCCAATCTTTGCCGGGCCTTCCGAGTTTTCACTAGTCGCGGCAACTTTTCTTGCAGCAATTTTATTTATGATTGCCTTATCGTTTCACAATATCGTGATATATGTCTTATATAAGTACTGAATATTTTGTCGAATAAGTGGGTGATCGATTTGAGAAAAATATTAGTAATAATACTTGATGCCTTCCAGATGACTTCATCTAAACGAATTTAATGATTGCTATAGAATGGGATAACGTGCTTAAAGTTCTCACGTACTTCAGTCTGAAATGATTGGGTATATGCCAATTTAGGTTTTTCTTGCCAAGTTTCCAGTTGTCACGAAACGGATTTAGTTTTTTTTTGTGACAATTTTGGACAAACTTCTTCAAAATGCGTGCGTGCAAATTGGTTGATTCTTCTTATTGGTGATTGAAAAGGAGTAAAGAAATATCTTCCACATTGTCATCTTACCAGTCCGGTGGAGTGCATTTGAAATGGTTGGCTGTTACCTATATAACTTTGTATTCCTTGCTTGAACACTTCACTATTATTTCCGTCTTGCCTTAAATGTCAAATTCCTACTTTCCGTGGAAAATTTACGTAACACAAATTTAGTTACCGTAAACCGGGTTGAAGATGTTCGGCGGGGTTAAGATGGTACGAATACGAAAATTTCGAATCTGGAAAGAATTGGTGGACTAACGGAAGAGGAAGGATAACGACGGGGATTGGTTCATCTACTAGTCATCAGATTTAAAAGTTGAAGGTTTCATTTGGTGTAAGGTTGGCATTTTAGTGTATCAAACTGTAGTAATTCAGATCCCGAGCACTCGATGATGGTTTAACTGCCAAAACCGGTTGTACTCTTCTTCATAAATCTGTCCAAGACACAAAGTATGATTTACTACAATACTAGTCGTTATTTGGCAAAACTAGAGAGTGCTTGAACTACGATTCCGAGCTTCACTTGCAGTAGTTTGCATTATCTTTGTCTTCAGTGTTACCACGTTGTCACTACAACGCCAAACCATTAGTTATTGTGCCGTCCGTGACAATAATGAAGAAAACATAAATCCCACATCGCGGGGTGAAGATGGTAGAAACTAAACACCCCTTTCTGAGCTTACAGTGGTTGGATTGCTAATATTCAAACATGAGAGAATTAATCAATGGATCAAAATTCCACTGTAAAAATTTAATTTTAAAAAATCAGTACAGGACACATAAATAACCTCAAAAACTGTACTGGTTTCAACCCTGGTTAGGGTACTAGGTATAATTTTTTTAATGATACTGTAAAAATTCTTGCGTGTTTCGTCTCTATAAAAGGTTCCCTTACATGGAATTGGTGATTAGGTTCGAATAACTCTCTAATCAACAGTTATGCCATATGAACTGTAAACAATAGCTTGAATTGAAATTAATTTTACAGGAGAACCATAATGGTGTGCATTTGAGTGGAACGTGTCACTAAAGGTAGTTTGAGCGAAATATCACTTCACATAGATATCAATGAATTTGGTCTCATTTAAAAAAAAATATCTCACTCTTTCAAAAATACCAAAATTTCAGCATCTTAGCGAACTACTTTCCAAGATTTTTGACGAAAAATACCAGCTCCTTTACATGGGAAATGGTAGGTACACGCACTGCAGAGAGACCTTATTTATAAAATGAGGCATTCCTAACTCTTATATCTCGTCAAAAAATTAACGGCGTGTAATTTGTATGTTTTCTCAACTATTTTTGAAAATAAATCAGATTGTCATCGCGTTAATTTTTTTCAGAATCACAAAAAAAATCTTCAGTTGTGAAGGAGTTTTGAAAGTACCGCGCAAAAAATTAGTCAAATAAAAGACTTATGTGGATATTTTCATTTCATTACTTAGAATTTCTGTCTTATAAAAGATTATTGTTGCACTATTAATAATGCAGTATTTTATTCACGCTTCTTAAAGCTGTTGAAATCAAAACATATGATTCGAATATGGTCTCCATTATGACTAGGAAACTACCTCGCTCAAACTACATTAAACATATGGTTTATCTAAATTCGACAGATCTTTTTTTTCTTGTTTTAAATTCAAATTCTATTTATTGCATAGTGTCGTTATTTCCCGAACTATTAAACCAGATTACGACTTAATCCATTCCATCAGGACTCTTGTGTGCTGATAGCCCATCATCCCGCAGGCACGCGATGAACGATATTGCAGAATGGTTTGCTTGTTGCAATTTCTTGTTCTACGATCCCCCAAAGGGCTGGTCTAATCCATAACACGACGCAAAAGCATTCTACGCGAGTAGTTTCGGGTAGTTGACTTAGTCAGCTGATGTGCTGCCATGCGCGAACTGCCTGACAGCACGGGGATGACAATCGGTCCCGGGATTGCTCTTCTAGATTACCGGAGAGGGAAACAGCGCCGGTGCGAAGCAACATCCCATGCTTCAGCGGATAAACTTCAACGTGCCCTCCATTCCAGAAATTAGCCGTGATTCCATTAGCCGAAGTCAATGTGACCAGATACCCGAGTCCCGGCGGCGCAGATCGGAATGAATTTCGCGTCGCAATGAAGTTTATCTCGTCCAATACGCTCCTCTCCCCTCCCTCTAACCCCCAAACATCCCCCTCCTCCCTTCCTGACTCCAAACCACCCCCCCCCTCCACTTTTTAACCGTGAAGTTCGGTTAATGAGCAAGCGATACGAACGAACGAGTATTCCATTCACGTTAATTGTTCCCCGGTGGTGAACAATTCGGACGAGTGGTGTTTCCGTATCGCGTATTTTACTCGTTTATGCGCGATTTGCATGATGAGTGGAGTATTTTATCGCATAAAAGTAAATGGTTCTGTAATTCTGGTGCTTGTTGCGTTATAGACTATTGACTATGAACATGGGAAAGCTTAGGTGTAAGAATAAAGTTCTTGCCCAGGCTATGAATTTTTGTAATTTTCTCGATTTATTACTGTATTTTACCATGTAGTTCCCACCAGCGTATTTGCTGTTATCATTCTACTTCTAAAATAATACGAAGATGATTCAAAGTCAAAAAAATTCACTGAAGGACGTTTTTTGCGTTGGTGCAAATGAAGTTTCCAACGATCCTGGAGTCATCCCATAACGACGGCCAGGGTTCAAATCGCTGCAGAGGAGGATGTTTTCCAGAGAAAACCCGATCCCTACTTGAGTGTCTTGTGGTGGGAACCTCGAGTGGAGTACTCCGTCTGTCGGATGAGACGTTAAGCCGTGGTCCCCTTGGCGCCTTTCGTTAAGAGCAGGCTAATGCCGACGCCGGGTTTCTATCCACCCTTCCTCCTTGACCTGAGCGCTCCCTATGACGCAAATGACGTTAGCTGTCGGTCGCCTCACCAAATACCCAACCCTGGAGTTATCTTGCACCTGTTTTTGTGTTGTACATTCTATATAATATGTGGTCGATTGTCATATATCCTGTTGGAATTGTTTGCTCGAAATGAAGACGGTGTAGCGTAAAAATACTTATTTTTGTCTATCGATGTAGGTGATGAGTTGCTTATGGGATATGGAATGGTTGTTGATCTGTAATTTTTTCAGTATCGATGCTTCCGTCACTTTCTGACTTCAGTATTTACGTCGTTTCATTTCACCTTACAATTTCATTTGACCTTTATAAAATGATGGGTACAATTTTCATTCCCTGGCATATGAAGTGCTTGTAATTGTCCCGGAAGATAGTGGTTGTCGGTGACTTCTGTTTTATCCACGTGCTTCTCGTTACCTATTTGAAAAAAATCAATATTTTGATGAAACCGGCGATTCTTCCCATCCTTTCAGACGTCCTTGGGGAAAAAATCACAGTGAAACCGCAATTTAAAGTGCTTAGAAATTTCATTGGAGTTAAGTGACTTCAATTTTTTTCCATTGTTTCCGCCTGCACTGTTACTACACAAAGTCGCACTAGCGCTTTCCGTGGTTAAAACGAAAAAAAAAACAACTTAATTATTTTCTCCATCGCGTTTCTTGAGGCCATTTCCTCCATGCGGCTCTTCCATAACGTGCACCTTTTGTTGTGTGCCTGCCCACCCTGTAACTCCCCCCGTTTTATGCGGCATCGGCTCAGTGCCTGCAACCATTGGCGCCGTCTCCTCCGCTGGCGCCTCTCTGGCGCTTCCCGCTGCGCCGCGGCCCCTTGCCTTGTTCACACCCCCTTTCGCGCTCTCTCTCTCTCGCCGGTGCTTGCATTCTGTTAATACGTGCACTGTAGAAGGTGAACTGTGAAATAAGACGAATTCAGTCGGAGGAGAGAATGAAGGATTTAGTTGTGCTCTGGGGTCGTGTACATCTACATAATACCCTGCGAACCGCCACATGGGCGTATGTCAAGGGGTGTTAGGTCACCAGCTGTGTAAAGTAGTAAGGTAGATATAAAGGCGTATCAGGCTCAAATTTGTGGAAGTAATTGATGTAAACGATGGTTTCAGACCTCACTTGGTGGAATTCCTCGATATCAGGGATAGAAGGATTAACTTTGCGATTCCACATTGTAAAAGATTTATTACGACCGGTTTCGCCGCAGTGCAGCATCATCAGGTACACAGCGTAGAGTGGAAAACATGGCTGTGTACCTGATGATGCTGCACTGCGGCGAAACCGGTCGTAATAAATCTTTTGCAATGTGGAATTGCAAAGTTAATCCTTCTATCCCTGAAGTAATTGATATTGATATCCATTTCTAAATGAAAGGCAATGGTAACTTTCCACACAAAATTTTTTAATGATTACCGACCATGGTTTCAGCACCTAGTGCCATTATCAAGACCATGGTTTCAGCACCTAGTGCCATTATCAAGGCCTTGATATTGGCACTAGGTGCTGAAACCATGGTCGGTAATCATTGAAAATTCTGTGTGGAAAGTTACCATTGCCTTTCATTTTGAAATGGATATCAATTTTCAAGCTATCCGGGACTAGCCGCGGAGTTCCACTTTTACGGAGTCACCCGCAATGCACACATGTGCGAATTTCCACAGAGAAAAAAATCATCCGCCTTGACCGGGATTCGAACCCGGATCCCTCGATTTCCGGCCGAGTGCTTTAGCTAGTTAAGCTACCGAGGCGAAAAAAAATTCCTTAGGGGAAGAGGACGCCTCGGTAGCTTAACTGGCTAAAGTCAACCTAGTGGTTAAGCTCCGAAGATTTGGTTTATCCTTCACTGCATAAATCTCCAAGTACGTACCAAAACTTATTTTCCTGATAAAATACATATAGACACGCAACAAGTAGTACTTTTTTATACCGAGAACCGCGTAGTAATTCGACAGAGAGTATCGTATCTGATTCACCATGCGATAGAGGGGAAAAACTATGCCCAGAAGCAATAAATGGCATTATGTGCCGTGTACCATATGTGATATAAGTTGCAGTAAAGGGTTGAGGGAAACGCCTAAAAATTTCAGCATATGTCACTAGAGTAGGTACAAGATGTGTGAGATCGGTAATCGCCTGGTGTTTGCCCCAGGGAGGTGGAAAAACCGCCAGGCCACCCAACGACTGCAAAAACAATAGCAATAAATGACAAAATAAATAAATTATTAAGAATGAGAGTAAAGGCAATTTTTCACTTTGATCAAACTTATTCGACCTAGGTTTAGATGTACTGCTTCATTATCACGCCTGATGATGATTTAGTACATCAAAAACTTGGTCGAAAGAAATTCATCTAAGTAAAAAGTTGCCTTTACAGTAAATTCTCGATTTACGTCGGAGGTGCGTGTGGAAGAAGAGCGACGCAAGTCGAAGCAACGTAAAACGAATCCAGATATTTGTGACCACTTCAGTACCGCGATAAATTAAGGCGCTAATTTAAAAATTCGTGTTTTGCCATAATCCAGGAAAAAATAGCCGTAATCAGATGGGATTATTGTGTCTCAGCTATCAAAAAACGCAATCATATTCACATACGGTCTATATTAATAGCATTTAACAGGGAAATATTTTCCGACGACCCTTGTCAGCATGGACGTAACATCGAATGAGACGTTAATTCGAAACGACGCATCCCGAGGACTTAGTGTACTCTCATTAATATAAGTAATCGTTTCTGGTTTACTTTGTGGAAGTGAGTAATGTTCATGACAAAAAAGCAATTTTGTTTCAATCCACACAATTAATTATAAATACGATGAATTCTCTCCACCACATCAAACGTGATACTTCTCTTTTTGTTAGTAAATAAATTGATAAAATCCAAATAATGTTACCATGTGTAGAATACAATGCGGGGGTCTATTCAGGTTCAGATCCTGCCAGACCTTACGGCGAGGTATGTTAAAATGCGGGAATTTTCAAGAGGATCAAAACGTGTCCCTTTTGAAAAATTTCCTTTTTTGGAAGTCTTTTCCGGTCCGGCGCTTCTTCCCTCTTCGACCCCTTTTTATCCTGCCCTCACACCTTCCGCTCCTCGCATCCTCTGCTGTCCGCTCTCACCGCCGCTGGCCTATCTCCTCGCCCGCCTCAACCTGCTAGAAGGGGGCGTGGCCCCTCTCACCCCCTTATCTCACCCGACCCTTCATATACCCTCTTCGAACGGAGCCCCTGGCCGGATATCCGATACCTGCCCAGTCCGGAACGAGTGGTCATTGCGCCCCAGAGATGCGGTCTATCGCCGACCCCGAACCCAAACCCGCCTTCCCCTCACCCTCACTTCTTATCCGCCTTTTTTCTTACACCGCGCCACTGCTCTCTTGTGTTCACGTCCCCGCACCGCCCCTTCAAATGTCAGCCCCTCTGTAAAAAAAAATCTCTCCTATTTTCCCTCCCCTTCTTTAGGGCAAGGGATGGGAGTTCAGTAAAAATATGCATGCATATATTCTCTAACAAGATAGGACTACAAAACAGGAAACAGTACGTGAAAACATTCGTTTGGAGCGTAGTATTCTATGGATCGGAAGCATGGACCATTGAAAAAACCTACCAGAATCAACTAGAAGCCTTCGAAACCTGGTGCTGCAGGAAGATGCTGAAGATTAAATGGACGGACCAAATGAGAACTGATGAAGTGTGCAGAAAAGTAGGAGAGAAAAGGACCATATGGAACATCATGCAGAAGAGAAGAATCAGATCGGTTGGACACACCCTGAGACGCAATGGGTTTGTGAAGAAAATAATTGAAGGGAAAATAAAGGAAAAAGTCCCCAAAGGAAGACCAGGGAATAAGTTCATGCACCAAATAAAGAGGAAAGCACATAGGATACCAGGATAGTGATACCAGGGGTTATGGGAACTAGCATTAGCTAGGGAAGGGTGGAGGGCTGCAGTCAACCAATATTAGGATTGGACAACCAATGATGATAATATTCTCTGAAGGCCGTTCCTTTTCCGGGTAGGCACAGACGGAATGGTTTTAGTCTCAGTGATAGGCTAGTAAAGCTAGGACGAAAGATTCCTGTGGTCTCATGACCCCAGGAGTTTCCTGCATTCCGTGCGAGTGCGGCTTGGCTTGCGTAGGAGGGACGGGCAGGAATATTGCCACCCGTGTAAAGGAGAGCAACCGACTCTTCCGGCTCGATCAACCGAAAAAATCTGCCGTGGCTGAACATGGCATCAATCACGACCACGCCATCCAATGAGACAAGGAGAGATTGTTAGCCGTGCGAGCCATTACTGACAGATACGCACAAAGAAACACCTGTAAACTGATCCTCAGGAGGATCAGAGAGATTTTCAAACATTGCATTTAACAAATGATGTGGTACGAAGTCACTCGCACGGGTGAATATACACCAGGGTTGAAATTCGCCATGAAAAAAATCATGTGACTTGACCGAGATTCGAACCCGGATCTCCCAATTGCCGGTCAGGTGTGTTAGCCAGTTACACCACCAAGCCATCTTCCTTCCTCCCTGGTGTATATGCACCCGTGCGAGTGACTTCGTACCACATCATTTGTTAAATGCAATGTTTGGAAATTTGTCAATTTCATCGCTTTAACAACGACAATGTTGGGTTCATCCTCCGCGACAGTGGCTTTGTAAGTACGACTTCGTCTCATGTGCTACAATGTAGACTTGAGGCCTGAACATCTAGTTCGCATAAACCCCCCTCGAAATTCGCCTCGAAGGAAGATGGCTTGGTGGTGTAACTGGCTAAGTACCTAATGCTACAGTGACATTCAGTCATTTGTGCTTTTGTGCCTCTTCGTGTTTCTCGGTACACCCTGGAGCATGTATTTTGACCCGATTGTCCAAATATACGGACTTACTTTAATGGTACTCATTTACAAATGACAATAAGGAAGCTTGAAAATTGAAGAGTACATATGGGAAATGGAACAAAAGTATTATATACCAGTATAATTCTAAAAGCTTTAGAGTGGTCCAAAGTACACGGAACCAACTAAATTTTTTTTAAAAATATTTTTCAATACTATACCAATGAACAGTGGCGAAATACAAACACACCATTGTGGTCTTAATAGAGATTTATTTGTCAGGAAAATAATTGGGCATTGAGTGCACAATTGGATAACTGTAACATTGATAAATAAGTTTTTGGCTTTTTTTGACAGTTTGCTATGTTCCTTATATAACTTTTTACACTGAATTTAAAAATATAAGACAGTGCACTATGCGAACGACAGATGGTGTAATAGGAAAGTTAGGTTTGTATTAAAAAAAAGGTTTGTGATCTAGTGAAATAAGGCGTTTATTTGTCAGACAAATAATTTATTGCACCCCGCTCCTATTATTAAGCACTCGTCCGATGATGAGTTTTTTGAAAACATTAAGTCGATTTTTAATCGATTATTTTACTACGATCGATACTTTTGATGTCTCGAACAAAAAAGATCGAGTAGTCCGATCCATCGATGTTGATGTGGCATCCATACACTGAAGACAACTCGCCCATCGACACGTCGGCAACGATGAAATCTCTTACCCGCTGGACTTCCCGAATAGAACTGGTATAGTAGAGCTGACTTTGCTTTAATTTTTTTCCATACTGCCCTAAATGTTGCTTCAGATACATTCTTGCATTGTTTCGTACGCATCCTCCTGTTATTGAGACTCCTAATATCCCTTTTCTTAAGAATACCATCCCCGACATTTACCGATGATTTTTCTCTGTCTTCCTCGCACATTATTCTCTGTCGCAGGATACTTTTAACATATTGGGGAAAAATCCCCAGTAGGCTCAGATCAAGTCCAAGATGTTTATGTACTATTTTTTCGAGTGTAAGCATTCCCTTCAAGAGAAGTGCGGCCTAATGTTTAGAGTTCTACTTACCCTACAATGTATTCACATTTGCTTAATGTATTAAATACTTCAATTTTTGGAATGTGCTTTACATTGTTTCTTTTAGTCCGTAATGATATTGTTACTATATATCACCGTCCTCGGTGGCGGAGTGGTAGAATCCTCGCCTTCTTAATGGAAGGTCGCGGGCTCAAGTCCCGTCTGGGTGCGGTTTTCCCCATCCAGGGCGTGGGTGTTCATGTATCGTATAAGAGCTAAGTGTAAGATAGGACTGTAAGGTCCTAATTTCGCTCGAAATAAAGTCTACATTCCATGGTTTGAGGCTCAACTATGTGGAAGTCGATTTTTACTAATGAAAAAATAACTTGGTTTTCTTCCAGTGATTTATTTTCTTGGTACATACCAGATGTTTCGACAAAACAATGTCATCATCAGGTACCTAATGATGACACCCTTGCGTCGAATAACGTTGTACCAAGAATATACATCAGTGTATAAACCAAGTTATTTTTTCATTCTTGAAAGTCTACATTATTGGATGAATAGGAGCAATATTCCCGGTTTCCCGACGATGCATTCCCGGGATTTACTCGGGAACGCGAACTCGTGGAAAGATTCACGGTGCGCGGGCGGGAATTCCTTCCCGTCCGGGAAACTCTGCTCCAATCTCTCCCTCACCCGGGACCCCCCCTCTCTCTCTCTCTCTCTGTCTTTGAATGGACGCCTTGATCCGTGACGGCATGGGCAGGGCAGGAGATTGAATAGGGGTGATCGTTTTCTTTGCATACTTTCTTGCTCCTTCCATCGTCCCACGCCCCTTGCGGTGAATGGCCTCCCCTGGAATGCGCCCCCTCCCTCCGTGAAGGGGTGGGGTCGACGATTAATTAAGCATAAGGGCCAAGGGTTTATCCCTCCCCCGTCCACCCCTTTGCCCCCACACCATTGACTCTCAAGACCTTATCCCGTATTGAGGCCTATAGATCGCCCTTCTAAAAGGCTGGCCGTTTCAATTTGCACGGTATCTAAAGCCCGTATAGTTTATCATATAATATTATTTTTATATTAATGAGGTATACCCGAGGTAATGAGCCCTTGATGTAAGTATATAAATATTTTTAATTTCGTTTCTGAATACCGAGAGAGAGAGATAGGGAGAAAATCAGATATTTATTCCCCTCAAGATGCAATTGGACCCGTTAATTCAACTTAATAATGAGTCTCTTCTCAAGATTCGTCTTAATTAGGGCACTGCTAGTCGCGTCTGAGATGGCTTCATCGTCTTAGGCCACATTGCAGGCTTGATTCGGTAACGCACTCAAGTTTCGCTGCCTGAATTAGACCAAAAAGAGTGGGTGATATAAGATATAAGTTCACCTCTCAATATTTTCCTCAAGTGGACGTTTTTTTCCACGAAAAAAGAATTTTCTGGCGATGCCCTCGACTTTGGGATCCTTTCAAGACGACGTGGAGTCGACGTATTCATGGACCGTTTTCTTCCCCAAATCGGCGAGGCCTTTTTTTTCCCTCGAGTCATGCACCTAGAAATTATAAATCCTCTTATGTTCAAATATTCCTATTTTCTCCCCGCTTTCTAAAACGCCAGTCTTTTTTTCACCCAACATCCCCCTCTCATCGTTGCATCTCACATTGGAAGATTGGCTTACGTTCAATGTAGACAGTTCATCATTTGGATCGCTGCACCGCGTCCAATTTGAATTTAGCTCCCCTGGATGACCAATGATGCATTGGAGCATGCTCCTGTGTCATGTCAACACGCGTCGTATTGAATTTTAGTCTCCTTCAAATCGTTTTATGCTCACCTGAAGGAGCTCAACCGTGACCATCGTTTCGCAAAGTGGTGAGCATATCTGATGACATCAGGTAGCCCGTTTTTATCATCGTTTGGTTGCGGAATGGAATTTTTCACAAATTTTTTCATCCGAAAGGTAATAAACTCTCATTCAATTTTTCAATGAAAGTAATCCGGCTGACAACGTATGAGTTCGATCAAATATAGCAAACACAGTTTTTTTGTAATCAAAGCATCGCGTCTATCAGGTTCCTCTAACATTTTTTGTGCCCATGAGCTTTTTGAGCATTCCAGGGGGATCAAGTCGATGGACGTTAATCGTCCCTCATCCTTCATTACAGCATTAGGCATAGTAGATGAGTCAATGAGAGTCATTTTGGTCAGACTTCGATATTTTGGTGATGTAGATTGTTGTAACGGTGTCTATAGAGGCCTATTCTACGTACAGCCTTGCAACCAGATCGTATCATTGTCGACCGTAAAAAAAATGAAGTTATAAATGCACATAGAAGGACAGACATCTTGCTTTATCGGTGTTAATTTTCACTCGAGATTTGTGAAATGCCAAAAGATGACTTTCTTGCTATTGATAAATTCATTATGAATATTTAAAGTGCGCATGGAAGGACACAAACATTTTGCTTTATCGGCGTTCATTTTCACTTGAGGTTCGTGAAATACTGTAAGGTGGCTTTCATTCATTCATAAAAAAATTTTTTTTTAAATCGCTTTTATTTAACAAAATAATGCACTAAAAAGTAAAGATTTAAGTATCAAATTTTTATTTCTTAATATCGCATTTTTCCAACTCTCGGATATGCCTTTCTTTCCTTCAAATTTGCTCTTTTCCAGGCTGCGTACCACCCACCCCGGTACACCTTTTTCACTCCACAGGCCCGTAACCTTGTTTACCGGTCAACTTTTCCCGCCAACTTTACCCTTACTTCATTGTGAGATGTGGAAGTTCCTCTGTCACTGCGCCATCTCTTGAAATTAATCAGAAAATACCCTAAAAATGGCCGCCGAAAACTTCACCTCCCACGTTCAATTTCCTATAAAAACCGTATTTTCGCACTTTTCTCACATCGCTTTTCACTTAAAATAATGTCATTTCATGCACTATCACCCATTAGAATTTCATTTAAATACACCCATTTCTAGGAGTTGAAAATAAGTCTTCGGTGGGACGTTCAGCAACATTTTTACCCCGTCGGGTTGACACACAAGTTCACAGCATTGCGTACGCTACAGGATATAAAAAAGCTATTTTAAAAAAAACATATTTCTTTGATATTCATTTTATTTTCGACTTTTTTAATGACTGAATATTTTATTGTCACCAGAAATGAACCTATGTGCAAAATTTCATAGCTCTAGCTAGTCAGGATGGTATTTAAAATTGATTACAAAATTTGACCCTGACACACAAGACCCTGACACACAGGACCCTGACACAAAAGTGAAGTTAAATAAAAGCGGTTAAAAATTAAATAGATGTAAATTCTGACAGCGCGAAAAAGTCGTAAAAATTTGAAGTGATATCAGCGACAGCCGCCAAGCTGTCGATTATAAGATTTAATTGACTCGTCAGTGTCAATTTAGGCCGCCACCAGCATAACCTCTATTTCCTAGAGAAGAAACCGTGAGGTATGGTGCAGCGTCTTTAGTGGACCAGTCCCTAAAATCTAGGAAACCCATCTACTCCGCGGCTGAATGTTGTGGGTTTATTATTCAACCACTCTGAAGGGTTTGAAAAGAGTAAGACATAATCGTCATGTTGGCCCATTCCAGGTTCTAATGATACTATACTCACATCAGTTTCCAAGTTATCGAACGTACATTTTTTTAAATCTCGAGATGTGGGTAATTGATTGCTTCGAAAAAATCACAATCACGTGGGAGATGAATTATGCAGAACGAATCAGAGCTCACTTGTTGAGCCCTGATTTTCTTGTCTGCATTGATTCTTGTAGTGTAAAAAAGTCCGGAAAAATGAAAATCCTTTCTCAATTTTTGGATTTTTTTTTAAATTTTGGACGAAGCCCATTCTATAAATATTTGCGCAGTTTCTCAAGTGAAATATTGTAAAAATATTTCTACGCCAGCTACGATAAAGGGATAAATCTCTGTCCTCTTTGGTTCATTCAATTTCACAGAAGTTTTACTTTGGCATTCAAAGATTTTTCCTGTGACTTACATGGGTACAACTCCACGGATTTTTTCGTTATATAAAAGTGTTGCAAGAAATAAGGTCCACCGCGAATATGAAGCATTCAACTGAATTGTTTCCGTGTCCTGCATCTATACGTGATTTTGGGAATCTAGCAAATCCTTAAAGCCTTCATTAACAGAAATTACTGTACCATTCTTCAGTAGGACCTCGCGAATTTAGGTGGAATCCGAAAACTGTTGATGGGAAAGGTATTCACAATGTTCCACTAAGAAGAACGACTTCCCTTCCTCATCATCAGGCGCTGAGGTTATAGTGCATAGTATGCATTTTATAGGCCCGCCTGTCTTCTATCGGAAAATTTACGGAATCAGAATCCATTGGAAATCCTTCGTTGATGATCATCCATTTAATACACTTCATTTCCATTTTTCATTATCTTCGTAGTTCTATCGAAGCAAACGTCCATGTTGGTATTTTGCTTCATAAGTATTCAAACTATTCCACATGATTCCGCATTCTCCGTCCAACAATCCTCGCATCTTCCTTCTACTTGAGCTAGTTATTTTATGGATTCAAGAATGACATTTCCTGATGTCAGGCTTCAGCAAAAATTTCAATTTTATCAATAATTCGGCTTATGACTCTTAGACTCATGAGAATGGAGAAACTCTCGTGGGTTTCTCTACTAACGGAACACATTTATTAGGACGAATTCCTCCGTCTTGAGTGATTAATACGCTCTGTATGAACAAAAAATGTGTAGCAAAATAACAACATGATATTTTGCTTCCTAAGAATTCAAACTCTTTCTCACGTTTCAGCATTCTCCGTCCAACAATCCTCGCACCCTACAGCTACTTAGGAAACTTAGTTTATGGATTCAAGTATGATATTTCCTGACTTCAGGCATCCCCTATATTATAAGTTATGCCACTAATTCGGCCTATGACTCTTACATTTTAGAGAATGGACGTACTCTGGTGCGTTTCTCTGCTGACGGAATATATGTTTTTTGAACAAATTCCTCCGATGAGGACTGATATTTGTAGTAGGAACAACAAATTTACAGGGAATATACTCATGCTATTTCAATCCTTCGGAGAAAAATATCAGTCGTGAAGCGATTCAAGCTGCATCGCTTTCTGTCGGTAAAGTCGATAATGAGTTTGTTCGTTGCTTGAGGGTTGTTCTTTCTTGAATCAAGTATCAAGTGGAATGGAGAAACTCTCATGCATTTCTCAACGAACGGATCATATTTGTGTTAAAGAAATCTTCCTTTTTAAATGAATGATACCCGCTGTGGGAACAAAAAATGTGTAGAAAATATACACGTGTATCATTTCATTTATCGGTCGTTCAATCCTAGCATTGGTTGACTGCAGCCCTCCACCCTTCCCTATCTAATACTAGCTCCCTAACCTCCTGGTATCTCTTCCTGTGTACTTTCCTCTTTATTAAGTCCATGAACTATTTCCTTGGTCTTCCTCTGGGAGCTTTTCCCGCTATTTTGCCTTAATTATGGTCTTCACAAATCCATTGTGGATCAGTGTGTGTCCAATCCATCTGGCTCTTCTTTTCTCTATAGTTTTCCATATGGTCCTTTCCTTTTCTACTCTTTGCGTGCACTTATAAAGTGCCAATTAAGTACCATGTATCATATACTCATGTATTTCAATCATTCAGAGAAAAAAATCAGTCTCGAAATGATTCAAGGTACATCGCTTGCTGTCAGTAGAGTCGGTAATGAGTTTGTTCGTTGCTTGGGGTTGATCTTTCATGCGTCAAGTACCAATGTACACTTGCCCTCAAGCCTCGACCGAGCTCGGTTGCGGGAGACGCTTAGTAAGTGCACACGAAGCGGAATGTACCGGACGTGGGAGGTCTTAGCAGTGCGAAGGGGGAAGGTGGACAACCGGGGGTGTGTGTAAGAAGTATTGGGTGTCGTTCGGAGGGTGGCCTCGGGAGAACGCTGAAGTGAACTTGCTCCGGAGCGAAGGTATTGAACTGCCAACCGCAGTGTGAAATCCCGAACACCCCATCCCCCTGCCCTACGCCTCCTCTCCCATCAACTTCCCCCCTCAACAATCTCCTGACTCCCACCCGACCCCTCCCTCCCCATTCTCCTCCGCCCACTTGTGATTGGAAGTCGTTTCGCGTCTGAATTTAGTCCGCCAGGTGGCTGTGGTGCTTGTGTTTAGTGCTGAACGGAGGGGTTCGTGTAAAGGAATGAGAGAGTAAGATCTGATGCTTTCCCGGCGTATGAGATTTTCAAAGTTTTCTCGAGCTTCCTTCCGGGTGAGTTGGTCCATGTTGGCCATAACTGCAAATGCAGAAAATAATTATTGAGTACGAGTAAAAAACACTTGTCATCCGTCTCAAAACAACTCTTGTATTTAGTAATTATGTCTCCAAGCGGTTCAATGCATATCCGCCATCTTGGCCACTTATGGAACTCGTAACACCATTCCATAAGTTACGCAACCAATAAATTTATCGAATGTTTCTGCAACATTAATTGAATGGTTGCCATGGTCTCCAAGCGGTTCAATGCGTATTCGCCATCTTGGCTACTTATGGAACCTATAACTGCAAGCAAGGCCAACAATGACCAGCTCACCCGGACGGGAGACCGAGAACACTTAGAAAATGAATGAGGAGATGGTTTTTCGGTCGTAGAGTTAGTTATGGCCGGTTGCAAGATCATTAATCTATGGAATCAACAGGAAATGATGAGAACCATTAAGTTATAGCTCTCATAAAAGTTTTCGAATTGCAGGAACACATCTACTAGTTACTTAACTTATTATCAACAATTAATAGCTTCGAACATTTTATCTAATCTTCTACCGCCGGATAAAATTTATGAATGTTTTGACTATGAATAATGGTCATTTGCCTATAAATAATTCTTTTATCTAATAATTAAGTCTCTAAGCGGATCATTGCGCATCCGCCATCTTGGCTGCTTATGGAACTTGTAACTCCATGTCATAAGTTATGAAACCAATAAATTTACCGAATGTTTCTGCAACACTTATTGAACGGCTGCCATGGCTTATGGGTCCCATAAATTGATAGAATACATATGTGTGGTTCCTGCAACTAGCCATTGCTAACAAGTGCTGGCGGGCGATCGAAAAAAAATACTGTAGGACGCTCCACACATAGTTGACAGTATCGAATCTTATGGCGATTCGCTGGTGGCGGCCCTGGTGGCGGCGGGGTAAAGTCCTCGCCTGCTACCCCGAGGGTTGCGGGTTCGAGTCCCGCCTGGGTAGTATATTATCTGCCCATGACATGGGTGTCTGTGTCTCGTTGTTACTGTTGTTAACCCGACGTAAAATGGCCTATCGTGCTGTATTCGGGACAGTGAAAAGAAATAAGTAAATAAATCTACATATGGCCCCTCTCTAAAGTACCGGAGAGATCTAGGAAATGCCATCGAGGTCCTAGACCCGATGAAGGGAAATACCTGATTTAATTATTAATGATTAAAATAAATGGCCAGAAGATAGATATGCTGCGTTATGCAGATGATATTGCTGTGATCACAGAGACGACAGAATATCTAGAAAGGATGCTCAACACAATGGGTAGGATTTTCTGTAAACAGTATGGCATAAGGCTAAAAAAACGCAAAACCAAAGTGATGGTTTGCAGTAATGAAGAACAATATGAACCCCCAATAATGAGAATTGGAGGAGAGAAGCTAGAAGTAATATAGGAATTTGCCTACTTGGGAAGCAGAATAACAAGAGATGGTAGAAGCCAGAAAGAAATTGTAAGGAGAATACATCAGGCCAAAATTGCATTCTATCTTAGAAAGAACCTGCTCACCAACAAGAACATTAGTTTGGAAATAAGGAAACGGATGATGAAAGCATTTGTTTGGAGTGTGGCCCTATGCGGGAGCGAAACATGGGTAGTAAGAAAACAAGAGAGAAGGTGGCTAGAAGCCCTGGAGATGTGGCTCTACAGAAGGATGTTGAAGCTCAGCTGGAAAGATAGTCACGAATGAAGAGGTACTGAAAAGAGTTTAGGAAACCAGATCCCTGTGGAGGCATATCCAAACGAGAAGAGACAAACTCGTAGTGCACATTCTAAGACAAGACAACATCGTTAAAACAATAGCAGAACGAGATATAGAGGGAAGGAATCGCCGGGGACGACCAAGGATGTCATTGATGCAGCAGATTGTGAATGATATGGGTTGCACCACATACACAGAAATGAAGAGAAAAGCAGGCAGAAGAGAGGAATGGCGTACTGCTGCAAACCAACCCCAGGGTTGAACACTGAAGAAGAAGACATAAGGCCGGAGGTACGATGTTGCCAATGCCAGGAGGGAAGTTTAACATTGTGATATTCCATGTACTAACTACGCTATCGGGTGCCTTTTCATTGGCAGCTATTGTTTCCTAAATTTATATTCCAAAATTTAGCCTCGTGTTTGTAGTGGTTGCATAGGTGGCGTGATTGTTAGTTAAGGGAAAGAAACCGTATCGGAAGAATAAAAGAAATTTTAGTTGAGGAGAAAAAAAAACTAGCAGGCAAAAAAATTGATTCCTTTTTTCCACTGTGGATCACACTCGGACATGACGAATAAATCCAATAATGAATCACGTGGAAAAAGAACAGGTGACAAATTCTGAAGAATCCAGTGCTATTCTGTGGAACCGAATAATAACTGACAAATCACAGGACGAGAATTTTCCAAAAGTTCAAATTTGTTACAGAACCTAGTTTAATCTTTTACGGCATCTAATGATACCGTATAAGGCGAAAACTAGGTCGCGCAATAAATTTGTACTTGTCGAATTTTACTCGTTTTGTGGTTTTTCAAGAGAAGGTGAATTTCCCGAGTAAATTGTAACGTAGATTAATTCATAGACGAAAAGTTATACCCACGGTATCAAATACATTGAAGGTGTATGGGTATTGAAGGTGGAGATGTATAGAATGGGCTGGAGATCAGGAAACGCCGAGACCACTGTTGCATCTCCCTTCCTTCCGTGAGTGAGATCACCTCCCGCTCCATTATTCTTTCTTCGAAATAAAAAACCTTTTTGGAAAAAAAAAAAACTTTACACGCCCTTAGTGCCGCGGGAATACTGCGTCGTCATGCTCGAAATAAAAAGACGAGTGCCTGCATGGGTTGCTCTCTCCGTCCCACCGTCCCTACCTCCTCCCTTTCCCCGATAGAAATAAGAACATAAAAAGTGGAAATGAGTAAAAAGTAACGCATGGGAAGGTGGAGAAAAAAAATGCTCCTCCCTTGAAAACATGTTTACGGTGATCAGAGATCGGAACCGAAGTATCCAGAAAAATCCAATATTTCATGTCTAAATGTGCCGGTATCTTGGATATTAGGACGCCGGTACTGGAATCTACCACTGAAAAGTTGTTGTTGCTGTTCATAAGGCTAAGCCTTGTCACTGGCGTTGTGATACACTCTTGGTTACCTTCTAAAATAGATTTAATCACACACTTCTACTTATCCGCGCTTTTAAAGTTATACCCTTAAGGTATTTGTATGTATATAAAGTGTTAAAATACTTTTTTCGCGTAGTGGGAACTTAAATGGCACATCGCCCTGGCATCATAAGTGGAAACATCGCTTTTAATTTGATGTTCTACCCCATGGGCCACATTTGAATTTATTCCTGAAAAGTTTCATATATTTTGCTCCAAAAATCTTCAATGTACCACCATTGGAATTTAAAACAGAAGACAAAGTTAATTCTTATTTAAATCGAGTTAAAAAAAATAGCTATTTGAACACGTTGATATTGAAATACTATTTTCAAATGTCCGTAAAAAAAATTTTTTGAGAGAAAATTGTAAAAATTTTTGTAAATTGTGTGTAGTGCCGTTGAAAATTGAAATATTTTTCTTCTTTTTTGTGAAGCTCTGGTTTTGTCAGTAACTTAATGAAAGTGTCGCGTAAATTCTCTTTCTTGGCAGATATTGTACTAGTATGATATGATCCCTCACGTTATAACACACTTCTACATCTACATACTACCCTGCGAGCCGCTGCATGGGCGTATGTTAGGGCGTGCTAGGTCACCAGCCGTGTAAGGATGTAAGGTTTTGGGAGGTGAAATGATGACGTGTATTATGGGAGTGTACTTAGTGAAGCTCGGTTTTTATTGTGATCGCTTATTGTGCGCGGAAAAAACGAGTTTATGTGCCTATCTGTTCGGCAAAGTATTTATTTTAGTTTTTTTGCTTCTGTCAGGCCTAGTTTTAGTGATTCATCATGATAATATTCTCTGTGTTGCACTGAAACACACCAGTTCTGGATTTCTAAAGCAACCTAAGCGTGTAGGTCCGAGTCTCTAGGGGCTCCCACCTTAATCCCTCTGAATGTTGTGATACGCTATATGTTCGCCTGTGGCAGCTTTTAACGAAGCGTGCTGCTCTTCTTTGTATCTTATCAATTTTTTTGTTAAATCTTTATGACAAGGGTCCCAAATGGTCGTGGCGTAATCAAGGTGTGGCCCAACCAGAGCGAAGACTTGTCAGCTGTTGAAGCGATTCCCAGTGATGGCGTCGAGCCACCGAATCGCCGTGTTGCTCTATGTGACCATCTCAGAGTTTTCGTTCATTTTTGTTGCCCTGTATAGTTAATGCCTTCATTTGACTAATTACACCTATGGGGTTCTTGAGGAAATTTGTCGTGTACGCTGCCAACGTAATATGGGAGATTAATATTATGTTTTATTCCCTTTGCTCGTCGCTTCCGCGTCCACCTCCCATCATTCGTTGCGGCGGAAAGAAAGATTCTGTTCGCGATTTCGGCCGTATGTTTTCAAATCATTCCCATCCGGAAGTACAGTGAAGGAGATATGATGGCGAGAGTGATGAGAACAGCCTTCGGTCTGACCCTGCCTTTGACCTTGAGACCTCTCCCATTGTTGTCTGCTCGTGTCTCTTTGTGAATTATAGGCCTACTAAGTCACGGTAACTGATCGTAATTTTTTTAAATAGCGGTGTTTTGGGGAATTCAGACTAATTTTCGAACGGAATGCCATGTCATTGTGTATTCAGTGATGTACCAACGTCAAGTTTGACTTTGCTGTTCCGTTAGTAACCCCGTTTGTCCTTTGCGAACTTCTATTACTAGTAGGATTTATTTAGCAGTGTTTCTTGTTATTTTAACCTTTTTTGTCTTAATGTACTCAGGTTTCACCTAGCTGGAGTGTTCTCCTCCATTAAATCTGCCAACCAATCACCTTTACTACTTGCGAGTCTTGAATGCTCAATCAGTCACTTAAAAACGGTAATAATTCGGGACTATTGCTGTACTTACTTTTATCACGCTGAATGTTGAAAAGCTTTTACAACCACAGGTATAGTTTTACTATTTTTGCGAGTTATCATGGTGTGTAAAAAGTTTATCTGAGGCTATAATTAAAAAAAAACACCCTAACTACCCAATGTTACACTACTGAAGCGATCTTTGCTTCACAACTTCCTAATTTTTTTAATTTCGAGAATTTCTATTATTCTCTGTGCGAACATCTCGAAATGCAGTGGAACATCTGGTGCTTCCCCGGCGAACGAGAAATTTGAATTATTGTCAAAGACAGGCGAGGCCCTGGGACCAGTGCCCAGAAGATGATGGGCAAACTATTCGTCTAAACGTTGTCATTAGCCAATTGTACAATCCTCGCCAGAAAACCTGGAGGACCTCACATATCTCGAAATTTCGTGCGGCAAATAATTAATATATTTCTCGGTATTATTAGAGAGATGTGATATTTTTTCAGTTCATTAAGGCCAGGTTCAATAATATTACATATATTATGAAAAAAGATCTCATTCAAACTTCCTCGTCATTAGTGACATGAGGTTCATTTTATCCACGCGGATCTTCAAAACCGAACGATTCTTTTGCAGAGTTACACATTTTTTTTAATGGTCCAGGAGTTGCGCATACCACATCTCTCAAAGCATCCTTTGCAAAGTAAGTGTGCATGCTTAATGCGCCCGTTTATCCGCTAATGATATCCTTTTGTGAGCAGGTCAACTATTCAATAACACGAGCAAAAGGTCCTTTTTACTTGGCGTAGACTTTGGATCGAGAGAGGCCGTTATCCCGCGCTCGCTAGTCAATTCCACATTCACGGCGGCGTATTCCATCTCATAGTCAATACCCCACCCTACACCTTTCTCTATTTCCCCCTAGACCAAGCCTTTCTCCTGCTGGCTTATCCCATGGCTACATCTTTTCAGTCTAGACCCGCACGGGCGGAATAGGAATCCCGGCCTCATTCCCGTTCCATTTTATTCGGAGTCGCGCGAGGTAGGAGAACCCGCGAGGCGACCCGTTTGCTCCGCAATGCACGAGTCCATTTCCCTGTCCAATCTCCAGACTCTCCGAGCCTTCTCTCGTCCTTGTTTTCCAATTTCTCACACCCTTAAACAGCCGCCCTCCAATTTTCCTTCTTTCGCTGGAAGCTAAAATGAAAACCCGCTGTTTTCCGGGCGGCCGTTTTAGCAAAAAGTAAGTGATCAACTCACGCGCGCCACTCTTTGTTGTGCTCCTCTTTTGCAGCCCTTCATTTCGCCTATCAGTGTTTTTTTTATTTAGCTTTTCTTTGTTTTTCCATCGCATGGTGCGTTTGTTAGCGCGAAACTTGCGCTCCAGGGAGAAAGAGAAGAAGTGACGGGATAGCATCAATTGATCGTTTGTTTGAGTATTTGATGAGAGGTCCGACAGCTAAGGTCATTTTCACCATTTAAGCGTTGGTAGAGCGAAAGTAGGAGAAAGAAGGGAGGCATGTGTGATATTGAGTCGGTCCCACTAAACAATTACAAATCAATATGGTGGTGATGACGTTCATGGGAAGAAGAAAACTGCTGTGCTCAAAGGAGATAGGACTACAAACCAGGAAACAGTATATGAAAACATTCGTGTGGAGCGAGGCGCTCTATAGATCGGAAACATGGATCATTGGAGAAGATGACCATGACAGACAAAAAGCCTTCAAAGCCTGGTTCTGGAGGAGGAGGCTGAAGATAGAATGGACGGACAAAATACGAAATTTTGTAGTGTACAGTGGAGTAGAAGAGGAAAGGACCTCATGGGACACCATACAGAAAAGAAGAGTGATATAGATTGGGCACACCTTGAGACACAATGGGTTTGTGAGGAACATTATTGAAGATAAAATAGAGGGAAAAGTCCCCGGAGGAATACTCAGGAGTAAGTTCATGGACCAAATAAAGAGGAGAGTACATGGTAACAGATGCTGGGAGGTGAAGAAACTAGCATTAAATAGGGAAAGGTGGAGGGCTGCCGTCAACCAATGTTAGAATTGCACGACAAATGAATGAATGAAACTAAAAGTCGGAATGTAGTATTTATTTTGACTAGCACAGTCGAGGTGGAAAATCCTAAATGCGAAATTTCCTTTGATTCAGCAGCTTAAATGCAGGAGGAGGAAAAATCTACGGACAGACTTTATGACTTCAAAACTCAGTTCTACTGAGCAATTTTCCTTGTTTCGTCCGAATTATTCCAATATTTGGTCGTTCGGACGAATTTATATTACCATTTAGATATCGCTTTGAAGTATATACAGGTTTGATTAAAGGCTTTGTCGGTGTTTGCGACGTAAGAGTAACTCACTCGTTAGCTAATTCTAGGTCTGAGGCATGCGGACGTTGGTTTTATCTCCACAAAGGGAATGAATTTCACTTCTGTCAATTACATGTCTCTGGAAAACCTGATGGTTTTCTGGTTCACGGGGGTATATTTGCCATTAACATCGTCCAGAAAGCAGAAAAAATATTTTCATGCCACATCTCCTAAAATACTTCATCCAAATATAAGACAAGTATTCATTTTACTTGATGTCTTCGGTCGTACTTTTGCTATTAACTTTTATGTTTATTTCTTGGATATTAAGAATGAGTTAGGTGATTTCAATCAAAAAGCTTCGTTTGAAAAAAGCCAACCACTGATCAAGTATCTTATGTGCTTTTATGTGTGCCATACATTAAGGAAATGGGTGATTCTATGTTTGTGTATGTTAGTTATTGTGGCATATGTTATATAGTCCGCTGGTCTCCGCTTGAACTAATATTCCCACATTGCTTGTTTCCTGGAACATTGTGAAGAATTACGTGAGAGATATTATGTGGTTCCAAAGCTTCAGCTTATAAAGGTCATGGTATACATCATAGCTTTTATACCTCGACTAATATTACGCCAGACCGCAGAGTGTTTTTCCATTGTGTTACACAGTAACATGGTTTCATGGCCGTCTTCGGAATCCTGAGGTCTCGCGCTTAATACTTCCATTCCGACTCCATGAGACGTGTGTCGCGATCACTTGGGCATCAAAGCGAAGGGAATAAATTTGTCGTTTCGTCGCGCGGGGCCCGAAATCCGTACGTAGATCGTAAAGTTCCTCATTCCACCGTGGGAGGGCGCGCTATTGAGCCCTGCTCACACAGAGGGCGTTACACGCAGTATCGATTCCCTCTTCAACAGTCTCTTCTTTGCCTCTTCCATCTTCTTTCCTTTTTAAGCTTTCATATGGCCACTCAACTCCAATCACTCAACTTCCACCCCTTTATCACACAATAGTTTATCAGCCTTCTCTGCGTCTCCTTCCCCTAACTTATCTCTGCCTTGCTTATTCTGTGATCTCCTTTTATTTATTTATTACATAAAATTTTTCATAATAACTATGTTGATGAGAAAAATTGATCATATTTTTCTTAGGAACTAGTTTGCAAGTTTGATAACATTGTCAGTATATCCTTGCGAAACTTTTCTTTCGACAAGTTCATATTTAGCACTGTACAATATTTAATGTGTGAAGCTGTACAATATTTATTCTATTTAATGGTGCGTTCTTACAATAATTAGTATTCACATCTCTCATGTAAAAAGTTCTTTTTCACTCCCCTTTCTTTGTTGGGACTATACAATTTAATTTACCGGCTAATTCTACACAATGAGATTTATTAATAATATAATGCAGGAAAAGTGAATCATTCATGATTCTTCTTTCACTCATTGCTTGAAGTTTAAACTCTTCCAACATAGTTTTGTTGTCTACATAATTTTCAAACATAGGATGGGCATTGCAGCGTACATAATACATTACAAAATGTGATCTCCTTCTACAGAAGGTAGTTTGAGCGATGTATTTCTTCACATTGCCGGGAAAAACTAAATGTGGAGCTTGATGTATGGAGGAATGCTTTGGAAGAGTGGGGAATGACACCTATACAGTAGGTTGAAAACAGATTTGTGACAATAAAAGACTTGGAGGGCCTATCTGAAAATTGTAAGGTCCTAAGAAAAATCGTTGGAAAACTCTTTGGCCCCACAAATGAAAACGGGATTTTGCGAATCAAGCACAACTAGGAAATAAGATATCTGTGCAAAGACCATTACGTAGTGTCATGCGCATGAATAAAACGAATGAAATAGGCTAGCCACATGATGCGAAGTTAGAAGGGTTCAATACTGAAGGAGGTAGGCCTGGAAAGATCAGAAGTAAGTAGACCTCCAGGTAGACCGAGCCGAAGATAGTGAGGTGGAGTCACGTCAGACGTCAATTGGCTGGCTCAAACAGTGAATTAGGCAGATGGCAGAGGAGGATGGAGGTCACTTGTGGGTGAGGCCAAATCTCTATTTGGGTAAAGATGGCCATGGTCGTAAGACTTCATTCATTGATCGTTCAGTTCGAAGTTTGGTTGACTGCAGCCCTCCACCCTCTCCTTTCTAATGGTAGTCCTCTTACCTCCTGGTATCACTTCCTATCTACTTTCCTCTTTATTTGGTCCATGAACTTATTCCTGGGTCTTCCTCCAGGGACTTTTCCCTCTATTTGACCATCAATTATGTTCTTCACAAACCCATCGTGTCTCAGAGTGTGTCCAATCCATCTGGCTCTTCTTTTCTTCGAAGTGTTCCAAATGGTCCTTTCCTCTTCCACACTTCAGTACACTTCATCATTTCTTATTTTTCCTGTCCATTTTATCTTCAGCTTCTTCCTCCAGCACCTGGCTTTGTATGGAAATGGATAAAAATGTCACACTAGAATCATCCAGAGAACGACAAATGGTTGTCTGGTTGTAGAGTCAGCAGACTCGGACAAGCAAAATATAGAAATCCATTTAGCTTTCCTTAAGGTTTAGAAAAGAGTTAGTACTTCCTGATGCACATGTGTATCAACCTCCTTGCCGGACCTTGAACGCACTTACTCGCATTCATATCTACACTCGGTTGGAACAAAACCAAACCAATCTTTACCCCTCCGAGAATCATGAAGCATTTAATCCCTTCGAACCGTGGCTGGGTCACGTTTGCGGTGGGTATGAAAAGAGCGGAAATGAAAGAACGAAATATCGCGACGCGAATATTTGAAAAGGGATAAAGGCCGAATTCACTCTTGAGTCGGAAGATATGGAACAAAGCGTAGGTGTGTCAGATATTCGAGATTTTTATTTTCAGTTGGTATTCCGATTTCATTATCGTATTATTTTAATCAGTGGATACACTAACCAGTCTGCTGCACTTATTGAGCGATTTACTGAGGCATGCTGGCGACATTTAACTGAAAGATTATTGAACGTAAATAGGGACTGATCAAGTATTAAGTAAGGCGATCTATGCCATTTTGACCTCCCCCCCCTATGTAAGACAATTTAAGAATTTCCCACTCCCTCTCAGTTTTACGTTAGACGTTAGATATTTGTATCTACTCTTCGTTGAATGCTCGCTTTCTGCTGTTTCATCTTACCATAAAAGCGATCGTACAGCTTTGAGAACTGGATATTGTACGATTATGCAGTGTTGGAGTACCACATTCATTAAAATTGAGAGTGAAATAGTACCACAGCTGATGAAGTTGTGAACAATCACAGGACATTTGGGAATAAACGATATTTGGAAGGAGACCCCCTGCCCCCCTCTTCATAAGACAATTTAAGATGATCCCAAACCCCCTACCCTCAAAAACGTCTTATGCAATACTTGAATGGCCCCTTAGCTGTATAATATGTTGCATTTAGCTCAAGTTGATGAGTAAGATCTTAGTGGGTAATTAATGTATTTTTATTTTAGCTAAATAGTATGCAGAAATTTATCGTCAGTACATCTCCATTACCAACACCGAGGTTTACCAATGAAGAGAATTAGGAATCATGGTGAACTGAAGACGAACATCCGAACGGAAATACGGTAGTCAATCCCGAGGAGCCCTATTTAGATCTACATCTACGTAATACCCTGCGAGCCACCACGAGGGTGTATGGCAGGGGGTGAAGATCATCAAACATGCACTATTGCCATGCAACTAGGATATTTAATGGAGATATGCTAGATAAAAGGGTCACATGGAGATAGATGGTTAGTATTTACATAATAAGAAAGGGATTATTGGTTATTATTACATGCATCATGCACTACAGACTGCTCGACAAACTATATTTTTTCTACCTATCCCTTTGCTACGCTGCCTATTATTCTCTCTTATAGTACGAGGGAAAAGTGACATTTTAAATCTATCGGTACGACAATTTATCTCTCAAATCTTGTTAAGAATATCAAACCTAGCATAATACGCAGGGGTTCTTAATATATATCATACGTCATCTGTGAACAAAACGGTTTCGAATTTACTTAAAAGGTTTAGCCTAAATTTTAACCTGCGTTCTGATAATAATTCCCATCCTAGTTCTTCTATTAAGCTCGTAACACTTATACAATTATCATAACGGCCTTTAACAAACCTAGCAGATCTCCTTTGCACGCGCTCTAATTCTTTTATCATACCTTCCTCGCACGGATCCCATATACTAGCGGCGTATTCTAAATGAGGCCTGACAAGTGTAAAATAGCTTCTTTCTCGTACTCTCTCATCGCATTTGCCTAGAACCCTTTTTACGAATCCAAATCTACGGTTTGCTACACTAGTAATTTCCCTGATGTGTTTCCCCCATGACATGTCTTCAGTGATGGTGACGCCTAAGTATTTAATTGATTCTACGAGAGCATTCTATCCCTGTCTTCGAATTAGGTTGTCCTCCGCCTCCCTCTTCCCTCTTTGAATACCAGCCTGAGCCAAGGACGGTCACTTTAAACGCTGAGTCATGGAATAAACGCGAAAATTCTGCGTTTTCACGGTATTAAATTCCGGCGTAAGTGTGCGGCGGTTAATCCAAATATGTGCCTGGCCACATGTGCTACTCGATACAGAATCCCCTGAAAAAATGGAAGAAGAAAGTCAATTCCTACCCGGATGGAAAAAACATGAGGCCGCCAATCTATTATCAGGAACGAGTCCTATTCTCATTTAGACTGGATATATTGTTGGCCGTTGAGTGGAATATTGAGGCGGGCAGAAGTGGAATGAGTGAATAAAGGCCCTTTGGCATGAGCATAAGATCATATTTTTAAAACATAGGTTAAGGATCAAATAAAAGAGCATCGCCAAGGGTTGAAATTCGCCAAGAAAAAATCATTTGACTTCACTCTTTCATGGCGGATTTCAACCCTTGGTGTACATGCATCCCTGCGAGTGACATCGTGGCATTTAATTGTAAATGCAATGATTGAAAATTCGTCAATTTAATAGTTACATAAACGACAGTGCTGGGTTTATCCACCGCGACAATGGCTTTGTAGCACGACTATCGACTCATGTGCTACAATGTAGACTTGAGGCGTGAACGTCTAGTTTGCATAAACCACCCTCGAAATTCGCCTTGGAGGAAGATGGCTTGGTAATGTAGCTGGCTTACTCACCGGACTGGCAATAGGGAGATCCGGGTTCGATCTCGGTCAAGGCACATGATTTTTTCATCGCGAATATTTAACCCTTGGTGTATATGCACCAAGCTAGAAATATCCATATTCTACATAAAACTTGAAAAGCATCAATTTGACTCATATAAAAACCGCGATTTTATAACCTAGAATTTTGTATTAATTTTATCCTATAAAACCTGGAATTATGCTTAAACTTAATACATTGACTTTAGCGGACACCCAGTTAACGCTTGACGTTATGTCGCGAAATTCCTGGGCGGCGAGTAGAGGGGGCGGCACAGTGAGTATGAGCGACGAAAAGAGATGGCGACACTGGAGAGTGAGAGAGGGAAACCGCGCCAACAATGGAGGCATTTTCATGGGACGCCTGTGGCGCTGTTAACGCCCCACTCCTCCCACCTCCACGTTGTCACTCGGTAGGTGTGTGCGCGCGGTGCATTGCGGGAAGGGTGACGAGGAAGCCATGTTAAGGCACGGAAATGCGGTCTAGGGGGAAGATGGAAGGGGGTGTGTATAGAGCGTCGGTGCGTTTTCAGGGAAGTGACTGAGAAGTGTGTGTAGTCAACTCAGACGCCTTTAAGTGAGTGAAAAGGAGGAAAGAGTCGGAGAGAGGGGAGGGGGGGAAGAGGTTGGGGAGGCTTACTACGGTTCCTACTCTGTATGCGTCGACGGTTCGGTCGCCGGTGAAGACTTGAAAATATTTTTTCCCTCAAGCCCTTTTTAGACGGTCTCTCTGCATCGACCTCATCAGTTTTATTTTCTTCTCTCTCTCTCTCTCTATATACCGCCATCCTTCCCTGAATCCTTTTGAGCGACCCCTTAATAAGGTACTTGGATGGAGAGAGAGGGTAGGGCGGAGCAAAGCAGGCTTCTCTCCAGGGTTTTGGTGGGCGCAAGGGGGAGGGCGTCACCCCCTTGCCGCCAAATGACGCGGTCGTTTCCACAGTGGAGACCCCGTCGGGGCGTGAGCCATACCCTCCCCCTTGCCCCACTCCGTCGCCATTATATGAAGTTTCTTTCATTCTCTCTCACTCTTTCTCATTCCCTCCAACAGGGCGTCGCCTTCATTCTTTTCCACAGTCGTCGTGCTGTCACTTAACATTTATTCCTTCCCCCCTCCCACACCTCCTCCCCACGCTGTGTTCTCGATCCGGATTGGTTTTTCCGGAAAACGAGAAAAGGCGTTCGACCGTTCGTTTCGTTTTTTTTTCGTCATCTCCTCCTGTTCGGGAAAGATTACGAACGTTTAAGAGTGTCGCTGCTTTTCGGCGGAAGTTTGAGTCCCTTACAAGGGAGCTATAATACCCGAGCGTTTCCTTTTGTTTCCCATAGCGCGTCAGTGGAGTAAGGCTTTTGACCCGTGGGTCGAAAAACTTTTCCGGTCGCTCAAGTCATTGTCTTCGCTTCACACTTTCCTTCGAGTGATTCGGAAATAGATGAATTGGTGTGGAAAGGTAAATAATACAAAGTGTAGCCTTTTTACGAAAATAATCAATCCCGCAACTATTATAACATATGTAGTCATTGACGAGATATTTGCGTGCAGCTATCGGTTATGGAACGTGTATGCAAGTGTGGCACCTTTAGGTATGAAGTTCCATACTTGAGCTTTCATACGAGTCAGTTGGTGACTCACTTTCGATTAAGCCCGCGATTCCTTCTTTTAAAGGCATTGATTTCATCTGCTACCAATTGCCATGGATTTTATTTGCTAGGTGAATGCATTAAGTCCTTGATGCTAATTCCATTATATTGAAAGGATTTATGACCGATTGCAGGAACGACACATGTATTTTATCAAGTTATGGGATCCATAAGCCATGGCAGCCATTCAATAAGTGTTTAGAAACATTAGATTAGTTTATTGGTTTCCTAATTTATGGCATGTTTTTACGAGTTCCATAAGTAGCCAAAGGGATCGGGTTGGTGTGGTTGCTAGAGTACTGGCTAACTATCCGGGCGACCAGGGTTCAAATCCCCGCAGAGGAGGATGTTTTTTCAGAGGAAACACGATCCCTACTCGAGTGCCTTGTGGAGGGCATTTCAAGTACGGTACTCCGTCTGTCGGATGAGACGTTAAACCGTGGTCCCCTTGGCGCCTTTCGTTAAGAGCAGGCTAATGCCGACGCCGGGTTTCTATCCACCCATCCTCCTCACCCTACGGCGCCAATACCTTAGCTGTCGGTCGCCTCCCCCCGCCCCACCAAAAGAAACCCAGTCCAATCCAATAAGTAGCCAAGATGGTGGATGTGCAGTGAACCGTTTGGAGACCTAATTATTAGATAAAAGAGTTTTTTCGAGACAAATGAACATTTTGTTTACTCTTACTGACTTATTCTTATGTGTATTGCCAATTTTTCATCGGCAAACCTCATAAATTGTACCCAGCTGTAGAAGATTAGGTCAAATATTGGAAGCTATTAACTATTGGTAAATATGTTATGTAACTAGTAGATGTGTTCCTGCTACCCGCATTTTTTTTAAATCTATAACTTCCTGGGTCTCATAACTATTGATTCCATAGCTAAGTGTTCTTGCAACCGGCCGTTAGGAAGGAAGTTATAATTTACTGAATCTACAAATTAGTATTCTTAAATTTCTGCAATCTTTCTTTTCTTCTTAATTGCATTTAGTAATCCAATACTGATATTTAAAAGGAAATTTACTTTTTAACGGAGAATTTTCCATGTAAGTCCATTGCTGAAAATTTAACCAATTGTTTAATCATATCACGTCGTACACAATCAACGCTCTCAATTTTGTCGTCTAATTTTTTTCTCGTTCGCATATTCCTCGGCCGGTCTTGAGTGTAGAATTTGGCAAGACAAAAAGGAGAGAGGATTTAACCCTATATCACGCGGAGTGACCTAGAGGTAACATATAAAAGAGTTTTTTGTCTCTGTGTAGATTTCTTTACGTCTATATGTGACATCGGTTTTACAGCTTGACAACGAAAATATCCCTCATTCGTAACTTTTAGGTCCTGATTCTTCCACGAGTGGGGTAACATTTGAAGTGACTGCACATGGTGGATAAAAAAAATGAGTATAAAGGGTTCAGGAAGTAAAAATGAGGAAAATGAAATTAGATAACTTAGAAAAGAACTGTCGGAAAACGGTTTGATCGATATCTGCTATTACAAATTATGAATAATTTATGCTTTTTTCATCTTGACGCACCGATTAGTCCACGGCTTGTGGTAAAAAACGAGCTGCCGCCAATCCTCAGGTACAGTTTCGTTCGGTGCTTGACCTTCGGAATGCCCGCTGGCATGTAAAGAGGAAGCGTCAACGGCATAATTTCAGTGAGAGATCACACGAATGCCTTACTTCTGGCGTCACCCACTTGAACCTATTCTTGTGGACCGCGTCCGACCCGCTCTCCGTGGCGATGTCCCCTCGCTTCTAGCCTCTTCCTCCTTACCTCAACGAGGTGATTCCTTATAGGCGGTACCAACGTGATAGGACGCAAGTGATTATTTATTCATACTCCGAGAACTTAAAGAAAAAAATGTCTTCTATCTTATATTAATGACAAATTTCTACTTCTCGTGTTATTTTTCCCGCAGATTAAACCTGTAATTACATGGTGTTCAGTTTGAGAATTAGAAAACTCGTAGAAATGTGGTATTTTCTCTATGATTGAAATTCCTTATTCACGAAAAACTGTTTTGAAGATGCAATATCTCCCAGGAAATTAATATAATATAAAATAAATGCATTTGACCACCTTATTTTTTAAGAGATTTGCATATACCGAGAAAATTGTGTTAAATATAAGGTTATTCCTTAGAAATGGTGCTCAGTCTGCATCTATGTCTGTAAAAATGTGTTTATTAAAAATATATTCGTAGAATAATCGGGATATTTGGCGAGTTAAAGTTGTTTATCGATAGCTAAATCATGCTATCAGCTGAAGCAGGAATTTTAAAACAAATGGAAGAAATAATAGGATTGGTGTGGTGGCTAGAGTATTGGCTAACCTTACGGACGGCCGGGGTTCAAATCCCTGCAGGTGAGGATATTCTTCGGAGGAAACCCGATCCCTACTTGAGTTTCTTATGGAAGGCACTTCTATTGCGGTATTCCGTCCGTCGGATGAGACGTCAAACCATGTTCCCCTTGGCGCCTTTCGTTAAGAGCAGGCTAATGCCGAGTTTCTGTCCACTCTTCCTCCCTTACCTCTCCCCTATGGCGAATATGACCTCAGCTGTTGGTCGCCTCCTCGAATATCCAATCCGTCCTATAAAATGTATGAATTTAGTAATTTGTTTTGTCCTATGCAGTCGTGGTGTGACTCCCTATGAGAGGCACGACTTCCTCTCCATTTGTGGGACTTCCCCGATGGCGTTTACATGGTGACGAAGGATTTGTTCACTTTGTGCACATGGTGACGAAGGATTTGTTCACTTTTTATACATCCGCCAGTCACGCTCATCACCATTCACGGAAAAGAGAAAAATAAATCTTGCGCATTTCGCTTCTCACGACGTCTCGCTACGTTTTCCTCTCTCCTGAGCGACGATTATGAAACCATGTATTTGTGCGTACATTCCCGTCGCGCCGATCCCTTTGGGGTTAAAGAATATTTAAAAAAGTTCCAATCCTCGACGATTAGCTTGTGAATGTGACTCTGTATCGATAATTTCCTCCACACAGCTCTACCCTTGCGTGCTGCTTTTTCTTGAGTTCTTATAAGGCTCTTCTCTGTACTCATCATTTTAGGCGGCTCTAGCTTGACCCTAAATGACTATCGTGGTTTTTGGCCACGTACACACTATCCTCGGGTCTTTTTTTCATCCCCGATTTTTCGAATTTCTCATGAACAACAGCCGTCACCCGCACTGTATCAAGTTCAACTGGCCTCCTCCCCCCTCTCCCTCTAGGATAACATTGTGACCAAAATGCTGCGAGCAGCCGTTCTACGATTACAAAAAGGAACAAATTCAAAAAAAGACGTCTTTTCGACCGGTCGTCTTAAGGTCGAGTCAAAAAACACCCGTCGATAGCAGTTAAAGGTTAACTATATTAGTAACTCAAATAAAACTATGTATACTCCACTATAGGTTTAATAACACGACCCGGGTTTCGACACTTCGTGTCATCTTCAAGTGAAGATGACACGAAGTGTCGAAACCCGGGTCGTGTTATTAAACCTATAGTGGAGTATACAAAGTTTTATTTAAGTTACTATGAATTACTTCCACAAAGTCAAGCCTGGGACCGTTTCCTTTGTTAACTATATTAATTATAATAGTGCGTCTTTATTGGGGCGAGATTGAGACTGAGACAGTCCATCCAGTTCCATCCAACCCCTTGTCAGAACAAATGCATGAAATGAGTGAGAAGAAAGATGTATACATTTGTGGGAAAGACGTAAAAAAATAAGGAGGTGATATGCTTTACGACAAAGCCCACTGCAGGAAAACACCCGCACACGAAGGGGAGAGTGAAAACCGGCGAAAACCTACCGACAGCTTTCCATAGTTTGAGGCTCAACTTTGTGGAAGTTGAATTTTACAAATGAAAAAGTAACTTTGTTTCCTTCCACACTTACTTACTTACAGAAATTAAACGTTTGGAAGGAAGCAAAGTTACTATTTCATTTGTGACCTACAGATAGAACAGAAGCTAATGTAACACCGACAAAAACAATGCATGAAATACATATGAAAGAATAATAATAAAAGATTAATTTATATATAACGTAAATATTAAATTTAATTTTTTAAATTTTAAGAAACTGTAATCATTGAAGAATAACATAGTAAAAAATAAATAAATGATAAAAAATTAAACAATGAATAAATAATCAAAACTTTTTAAAGTCAATAAATAATAAAGAGGTAAAAAGTAATATAAATGAGATCAATGAATAAATTGAATAAAGATAAATCCAAAAAATAAAATAAAGATAAAAATCTATGAGATGATCTTACTGTGAGTGAAGAAAATACTGATCTTAAATATTATTTTCTATTAAGTTTAAAAAATCCTGCTTTCACTGATAAAAATGGTTAGATATTGAAAACCAAAATTAAATTTTCGTCATAATTTGCTGATTAATACATTAGTGGAGCAGCCAACTCGCTTTCATTCATGACTCAATGATCCCTAATTATATCTTACTCAATGTCCTCCTGCTAAAGATACAACGCTGAAATACCGAAAGATACTATGCTGAAACTACCAATACGTATAGAAAACATATTTATCTATCTACCATTGACTGAAAATGATTGTCATTAAAGTTCTTGTGTTTCAGTGACGAATTATCAAAGTTTTAGCTTTGCTTGAACACAGTCAAAAACCGGTAGATACTTTTTACGTTAAACCCGTGGTAAAACATTAAAATCCATATCAAAAATTTATATTTACCATGAAATAACGTATAATTAAATGAGGGAAGTTATGATGTGATTAGTTTTTCTGTAGGTCTTCTCGTTACTATTTAATTTGTTCCCAAACTCGAGTGCATATAATGTCTGCGCCGACAGTAGATGCTCGTATTTGGATCTATGCAGTCGTTAGTTATCTATTTACATAGGTATCTAACGTTGCCATGTATATACTTAAACGATGGCCTGCTCCTCAAGTCGAATGCCTTAGCAAGTAAAACTTGGCAACAGTGGACCTAATACATTTCGTTACCTAACGGTCGAAAAGTTTCACAATGCTTTTCAATCGCTTCGCGTCGAGTGATACGAGGTACCAAGTTTTGCTTGCGAAGAATTTCGGTTGGAAGGGCTGATGATCGATCCCAGTAGATATGTGGCAACGGTTTGACTCAACTGTATTCGACCGCTTAGTTATTTTCATGGAGATTAAAACTAGAAAAGTGCCTTTATGAGAATAATATGAGCTTCCTGTTTATGTCTGGCGAAACGTTGTGGAACTCGCTTAACATTGTTAATCGAAAGCTGAAACTCAGTACTGATGATGACTCCATAAGTCGGAACCTAGGTCGTTAATAAAGTTTGTGTGTAATTACTAAGTTACTCCTTTCATTTTACTACAATAATATGAGATATTGATATGCTTAGTTAATTTACAATTTATCTACTCTTGAAGAAAGCTACAAAATCATTCAAATGATCTTTTAAGTTCTTTTCTCTATCCATTAATTTCCCGATCAGGTTAAAGGCCGTTCCGAGTTAATGACTTTAGAAGTTTCTTTTGATAAAATCCCTCATTCTCAAGCCATTATCCCTGAAGTGAATCATTGTCTTCCTTCCCTGTCGTTGGTCTTCCAAAACCTCCTATATCACTCATCTCTTTCATCTTCTCCGGAACACGTTTCTCTTCAAGCATTCCGCTTTCGAAAAATAAAAGCAACCCCTGATTTCATTCTTCGCTCCCGGGATCGATGTCATAAAAATCACGGCTCAACTCTCCCGCCCAGAAAAGAGATCTTTTGTTTATCAGCTTCCCTCTTCCCCGTTTTCCTTGCCCGGGCAAGCCTTTTGTCGTTTTCCCCGAATACGCGCTACATGTTCAAGGCTGAGGGAACAAACACTGCACGTACACACGCTCGACACTCCAGACATCACACGACCTTTTTTTTCCTTCCCTTCCTTCTCATTTTCTTCCCCGTGTGTCACAATCCCTTCTCCCCCCCCCTGTTACCCCCCCCCCCATTTACCCACAAGGCAGCGGTGCCATTTTCTTCCGTCGCCTCCATTGTCCGCTGATGGCGCTGCGAAGCAGCGTTTTTCGATGGCTTCTGTTTGGCGCGCCCTCTCCGCTGTTCTCGACACGGGAGGCGCCCTCTCTCCGGCCCGTCGTCATCAAGGCGCCTTATCACCTTTTTCGGTGTCGTTATCACGCGGCTATCGGGGTACAGGATGTCTACTTCTCACTTCCTCTTCACCCCCCCTCACCCCCCTCCCTTCCCGCTGCTATAAGTCCGGCTCCCTCCCTCCCCCCCCCCCCCCGAACCATTGTCCCTAAGACCCCCTGTAGTCAGGAGATAAGAAAAGTGTTTTTATCTCTTTTTTGCTCGTTTATTTTATTTTTTCGCGTCCCACCAGCGTCATTCTAGTCAATGACGGCTGGGACGGCAGCCCGGCACAAAAGATACTCGCTCCCTCATTCCAGCGCGGCACACATTTGCGTTCCATGTCAAGTTCTCGGTCGTGGAAAAATTTTTTGGGGCGATTTCTCGGAATTCAGTCGGTTGGTCGGTTGTTAGACGAGGCGATCGACAGCCGAGGTCATTTGCGCCGTTGAGAATAGGTTGTTGAGTTGGTAAGGGGAAGCATTGTCTTGCGAACGGAGGAAGGATAGAGGGAAACTCGGTGTTAAGAATAATCAAATGAAAGCGACGGTAAAATATCACAGGTGGGGTAAAACAAGTTATTTCAAAATCTAAATCTCTGGATTTCCAATCGGATGATAGTAGTTTGTGGTGCCGACGTTTCGATGGCGTTGTCTGACATGCTCCTTAGGGTGAACAGAGGAAGGATGTCTCTTCGTACCATCCTGCGGACGGTTGCAGACTACGCCATCAAAACGTCGGTACCACTAACTACCATCACCCGGTTGGAAACCCGAGAGCTTTACATTTAAGCAACCGCCGGGAAAGCCTGAAATCTTACACAAGCTATTTTCATGCAGTAATGGCGATATAATTCTTCTTCTTCGGTTATGAACCCATGGGTTGGTTGGCAATAGCACGCCATTCTGCTCTTTGCTCAGCTTTCCTCTTCATTTCACCATATGAGACGCTTCCAGAGTCATTGATGATCCGCTTCATGTAGCTTAATCTAGGACGTCCTCTACGATTTGTCCCCCCAATTAAACCTCCAGCTTTTAATTTTATAAAATCATTGCATCGTAGAATGTGACCCATTAGTTTAAGTCTCCTTGTCTGTATCTGTCTCCAGAGACTTCAATTTTCTTGTACTCTTCTCAGAACTTCCTCATTGGTGATTCTGGCTCGCCAGCTGATTTTCTGCATCCTTCAATAGCACCACATTTCTAGTGCCTCTAATCTGCTCTTTTCATGTTTCCCGATAGTCCAACTTTCACACCCGTAAAGGGCCACACTCCAAACATAAGCTTTCATAACCCTCTTTCTTACTTCCACACTAACATTTTTACAAGTCAGTAGAGTCTATTTTATCATTGAAAGCTATTTTTGCTAGTTGTTACCTATTCACAATTTCTCGTTTACTCCTTCCATCGTCTGTTATCTTACTGCCCAAGTAGCTGCATTACAATATAATAATACAATTTAATGATAAGGAATTCATTCCACAACAAGTTATTCATAGGTTATTACTTAAATAAACAATAACAAAGTTGCCAGGAATATATACTTTCGCTGATTTAATGGGCTACAGTTGAAAACCAAATTGTAGGCACAAAATATGCAAATTAGTCCTCGAAGACTTTGTTTCATGACTGCATTTTTCTAGCCAGAGGAGCCGAATGCAACGCCATTTGCATGGAACTACCGCATTTTGATTCCAATAACGTTAGTGATTCGTTATTAAATTTTTTAATGAGTGTTTAATTGCCTATAATTTATTTATTTGACTTAATTTTTCACCACATTTTGCTACTCAAAATATAGTTTTATTTTAAAGCTTGAATATGCTCTTCAGTTCAAATCCAAGTATTTCTGCAGTCATTCGAGCCATCCCCAAAGGACGTTATAGTTTCTCGCTAAAATTTACCGGATCCTATAATGCATCTTTATTAGCAAAATTTAATTCTTTGGCGTAACGGAATTGTTTTATGTCGATGAAGGTCATTTTACATGGGACATGAAATTGCACAATTTTAAGCTGCAGTTTTTCTCAATCTACGTTCATTAATTGTTGAATTAAAGCAGGAGCTATTCTACTATCTCGCATTCGCGAATGTGTCGTTATAATTCACCGCTTTGCAATATGCACTTTGAAATGCACGTTCGCTAATGCATCGGATTGTGCAATTACGCACCCTGTGTCAAACGGGCTTCACAATGAATATGCTTGTATACCCCCAATATGTTTCGTTTGCTATCATTTGATGGTGTCCAGAGAAATAGGTCTGATAGACGTGATAGATGAATTAAGTTATTCATTGTGACTGTATTTCTAGTCCATATCCATTAAGTAGGTGATACGTTTTATCGCCAGCTGTGAAATCACCTCCTGCCCCACACTCTTTACGGTGACTCTTGAGCTGTTCAGCAGATCTAGATTACGGACACAAATGCAAGTGTTATTCGGTTGATTCATAGATTTTTTCCCGGAGAGTGGCGTTGCTCCTTCTTTTATTGGATTGCTGAGCCGAAAGTTCACCCTAAAACGAGAGAAGGCGACGGTATATGTATGTGTGAGTGTAAGAAAAAAAATGGGAGTCCTCGGAATCCATGATTCATGGATTCTCATTCTTACAGTTGTTTTTTTCTCCGAAATGTCGTTTATCACTCCTTTTTACCTCGGAGGCGACTCGACTCTCTCCTTCCCTTGCCTTCATTGTGATTCAACTTCTGCATTTCTGTAGGTCTTATAACCGCTCCGGTATTCTCTCGCGTCTCTCCATAGCCATTCCAGTCCGGCACTCCTAGAAGCTGGAGCCCGCGAAGTCCAAGGGCCTAATACGCGGGAAAGGTTAGGTCGACCGAATGGGGGTGGGCCTCCTCGCGAGGCTGTCAATGTGGGACTTTTTCGTTCTTCTTTTTTTATTTCCACCTCGCTCCCAATTGGCTCGTTCGCGGGTTGCATACTGATGTCCCATTCATTCCACCCCCTTCCGGTGGCGGCGTCTTGTATGAGTTTTGTGTATAGGCGAAGCTCGCTGCATGGATCGAAGCTTTAGAGAACTCAATAACAAGTTAGCCCAGAAAACGGTTGAGTCAAGTTACTCCAGTACCAGATCCCGCTGAAGACGTACCGATGATGGTATATTAACAGCACAAAATAGTGCACAAGCGACTGTGAGCATTGCTTAATCACTAGTTCATTGCGGTGGTATTCATAACTTACTCTGACCACGACTAAATCCGATGTCTCGAGGCAAAAACCTGTCCAAAACCTGATAGGTTCCAGAATTATGAATTATGATTTTCGGCTTTGTGTATGATTTGGATGTCATTCGGCGTTTTTCGTCGTATGTTGAGCGCTTTATCAATGGTAATCCTCGTAATTTCTGGCGAAGCTCTAAGCAGGGGACAGGAGTCGTCGAAAAATAAATTTTCAACACGGAAAACCCAAAAAAAACTTTACCCAAGGAATGCGAAAGGTACATGCAAAAATGTCAACATGGCTTGGATATCATTTGACAAGCAGAAATTGTTTACAGTGTATTATGGTTCCTAATAATTAACGAGTAATTCAGTAAAATTGTTGGTATGAAATTATTTTATTCGGATTCAATCTTATGGAATGAAAGTTCAATTGGTCAATTCTAAAAATGACAATCTTGACTAATTATTCTCTCTCTCCTCATTTTTTCTAATCCTCCCTTTTCATGGCTTCCCAGGGAAAAACTTTGCCATGGGTATACTGTACATAAGCTTCGACTGCTCTAAACTCACCAGTTGTTGCAATTCCAGTTCTCCTATCTGCACTGGACAGTACTGTGGTTAATTGTTAAGGATGATTTGCACTTTAAGTGTACTGTAGAGACTGGACCGTAGAGAGGGCTGTACTAAAATATGTGCCGCATTGCAGGAACTGAAGTGTGGTTAAAACTCTGCTGTATTGCAGTGCTGGAAGTGTACTGTTGCAATAACTGTACTGCAAAAATGCTGAATAATGTGGCAAACTGTAGTGATATTTTTCCAGTTAGAGCACATACATGAGCACGCACTCAGTCTAGTTGCAGTACAGTTTTAGACCAGATCCTTCTTAGTTACAGCACAATTGTTTTCTCGGAACGGTGTCCTAACACCCACTCCCTCTCGCCTTTGCGGCAGTTTTCTTGGTTGTAAGTAGATGTAGGTGAGTTTCCAGCGTAGCATTAATTACATGCGCGAGTACGTGATATGATTGGATATTTCCCAACCCCTCCCCATTCCCCCACTTCAAACGAGATTGATGACGTGTGTGGGGAAAGAGGGAGGTTCAGTGATCAGAATTTCTCTCACACCCTGAACTCTTACTTATCCGCGGGTGCCCTCCGCTGGAAACGGTTACGTAACGTCGAAGCCGCTTGCCACCCTCCTCCCCCTCTCCCTCACCCCGAGAGATTATTTCAATCTTGCTAGTCCGCTCACGGATTTTATTTCATCCCGGAAAGATCACTCAGGGCGTTAAGTCGGCGATGAGATTTCGAGATCATTCCGGTGCTGAGTTGCGCGCGGTGTTAACGGCGAACAGACGAACGCCTGCCATTACGACTTTTGATTTGAAAATGTGTGCATCTTTTTTTCGTGCATGTGGTGAGGTAGAACTCCTCAGGAAAATATCGGGAAAACTTGGGTAAATCCCTGCGGTCAAGTTCTAATTCCTTTATATTACTGTGTCAACGTTTTGGTACATTTTTATTAAGAGGACGCATTATACCCTTCGGTAGGGCGTAGTTCTGTAGAAAGTCTTCCAAATGCAACACTCACAGCCGACCGAGGTGTTTTGACGTCATGAGCTGGGATCGATCCGGGATAACTCTCATTCAAGATAACAGTCGCCTGCAAGTTCTTACTCCTCCGGTGCGTAGGGAGAGATAGCGCTGACCGAAGGCCTGTGAGGAAAGACTGAACTATTTGCGTCACCATCCGAGCATATCTTCGCCGAAAACCACTCTGGTAGCTTGTCGGAAAGGACCAATTAGAGATATATTCCCATCAATCATCACGGTTATTACCTGGTATTCTGATAGAAGAAGGATTGATTCATATCCTACGTTAAAGATTTTTCCATAAAGTCATTGGTTTTGTAAAACGAAATACTTCATATTCTTTCTATTTTTTTCGGGATTCGGCCGCGTCGTTGTTTTTTCGACAACATTTCTCCTCCAATCCTAGAGGCGTCTTCAGGACTTCGAAAGACGCCTCCAGACGTGTGAGTTTCCAGTGTGAAGACGCCTCCAGGTCATCGACATGAAGACGCCTACATGATAGGAGGAGAAATGTTGTCGAAAAGCAACGACGCGGTCGGATCCCGAAAAATGGAAAGAATACCTGCTCGCCACGGAAACCCGAAGCAGAAACACTTAATATCTAGCTTATTATCAGGTGGTTTATTTCTGCACTGAGATAAATTTGTCGTTTTTTTAAATACAGGCATCCTGCGGCAAAGATCTTTAATTTGTATTCTGAAAATTTCAAGTTGATTTTATAAGTTTGCAACAATTTATTGAGTCTGGAAATCATGACGAAAACGACGGGTGTGATGCGTCGCCTTAATCGACGATCTGTCGAGCCTTTATCTTGAAAGCACTTGAGTGGTCGCGTTGGCGCATCAAGTGCCCCTGTGGCCATTGTTACACAGTACAATCTCGATTACCCGGTGTACAGATATTTATGTAATGGCTGTATGAAACCTGCCTGAAAGCCCCATCACAGGAACTTTCCATCAGGGGTGCCTAATTTCACTCTTCTGTTAAATTTCTTATTTTTGTATTGCTTTTGTTGGAGTGGAATACATATTTATTATTATATTATTATTGCCTAGTCCAGTAAGACGATCGTCGGAATTCTTCAACCACTTTGCATTCCAAATAAAATGCTATACTTGGAGATATTTTTTCATATTTTGTCTACAAATGAAGTAAGACAAACATAGACATTTTTTATTTGTGAGAAAAGTCATTCACGAGTGATAGCCTTCAGTTTGATCCGACTTTTTGATTATGCGAAGTGTCCTTAATTTACATTACCTTTAATATCGAATAATCTAGGCCTCACGATAATATTTTTTGTAATATCTGTGTAATTCTTTGCTTAAACTTCAGATTTAATGGTTTTGTTTAATAGCTAGTGATACTGCCTTGAACAGCAAAATTTTTAATTATATATAATTCATATTATCCAATCGGAACTACAGTAGTAGTTCTGTATTTCTTCAAACCATGTGCTGATCTTTTCGGTCAGGCGACGGAGGGAAAATTCCTGCGTTTTAAGAATTAGAAGCCGGTACTGTCGTGTCTTCACCTTGCTTTATATTATGCCCAATCCTTTTGAAGAAATACATAAATATATTAAATTTCCAAATGAAATCATCGGAGTCCGTCTGTTTTTTTAAGCGAATATCACATGTATCTCGTTGCTGAGGCTGCGACGGGGGTTCTGATTTAATTAATCCTAAGGCTTGTGAATGTTAGTGTAATGTACACATTCGTTTTTTTCATTGCAATGACCGAAGTTACACAGTCTCATCTGCAAATATTTTTCTCTTTTCAGGTTGGTGCCACTTGATGATTATATTGTCTGCCTTCATTATCCCTGTAAGTAGAAATTTAGATAAAATCATTCTGGTTAGTCTATCATTCTTATCAATTGGCTCTTTGGTAAAGTAGCTGGGTAGGTTAAGAGGTATAAAGATTTTTAGATGGAGATATTCAGGTGATATGCAGTGATTAGTAAAACTGCGATTTTAATGGGCGATTTGAGTATAATTCATTGGTAGATCTCATCAATCGGTTGATATTTCCTCGAACTTCAAAGTTGAACATCTCCTTCAGCTCAATATCCTCAAACGCTGCAATGATCTGATAGGGATGGCGTTTTTCTACAGTAGTGCCGCGAAATTTAATGTAAAGCAGCTCAGGAATTTGTTCGTGGGGGTTGGATAGAAATCGTCCATCAACTACATATTTGCATTGCGTTCCGAGGTGGAAAGGAATGCTGACCTTCATCCCAGGTTTCGAGTAGTAGAAGGGAGGATATATGCCAAGGGCTCTATGAGAGTGGGGTTGCCAGAGTGGAAATTGGTCATACCTTTGGAAAATTGAAAGGAGTTGCTACAGATTAATCATTCAGGCAGCAGGGGAGGACACTTGGGATTTTTCAAAACCCTTAAAAATATCCAAAAATTTTATTTTTGGCCTGGGTTAAGACATGACGTGGTTCGCTACGTGAGGGAATGCAAAAGCTGCCAGAGATATAAGGTAGAACACGTAAAACCAGCCGGTTTGATGGAACCACGAAAGATGGCGAAGCCTTGGACTGTAGTGTCGACTGATATAATCGGCCCCCTGCTCAGGTCTATGAAAGGATTCCGGTACATTCTGATGTTTGTTGACGTGTGTACTCGGTGGCCGATAGCCATAACTTTACGGTCCGCCAAAAGTCAGCATGTGGCCCAATATCTTCGCACTCACGTTATTGAGTGATTTTTATTGATTTATTGATTTCACTCATAATAAAAGATATGTACTTTGTTTTATTCCACACTCTTAAATACAATTCAACTGGACCATGGTTTCGACACGACACGCGGTATCGAAACCATGGTCGAGTTGAATTATATTAAAGAGTGTGGAATAAAACAAAGTACATACTTTTATTATGAGTGAAATAATGAATTTCCACCAGGTGAAGCCGGAAGCTATGTTTATTGATTGATAAAAATTATTGATAGAGCTCATAAGTCGATTGAATTTTCTTCGAACTTCAAAGCTGAACGCCTCCTTAAGCTTGATATCCTCAAATCCTGCAATGATCAGATAGGGGTGGCGTTTTTCTGCAGCAGTGACGCCAAAGTTAATGGAATGATTCGCAAATCATTTTACGGAGGAACTTGGACGGAGCCCGGGGTTCGGTCGAGTTCTTTCCTCCAAGGAGCAGGCCGGGGGGAGGGCGTGGACGACAGACGGTTCTAATTCCCACCCCCGCGGGGAACGATGTGCCGAGGAATGGTGTCTGGCTAATTCGGACCGCACCCCACGAGAGAACCCAGATAGGAATCACCAGAGCGATGAGGGCCGGCCGATGCGACGGAGGTTTTGTGAGGGAGCAATGGGACCCTGGGAGAACCTGTTCCCTGGACGGCACACACACGGGGCCCCCGGCACCCCCTTAGACTTCACGGACGTTCATACGTGCCTCACTCGTCCGCCACTTTTTTCATCGCCCGACCGCTAACCTGAGTTCCCCGTGCTTCGTCCTCCTCCTAGTCCCATCACATTAAGGCAGCGACCAAAGTAGAGTGGGAAGGGGGTTAAAAAGGAAGCGAGCCAGGGCCGGCGGACACGGGGATGTGCTAAAGGTGGGGTGGGAGGTGGAGTAGTGGGCAAGGGGCGGCCAGGCTGGAGTGGTCGGCGAAATTAGTGTCGGGGAGAAATTAACGTCCCTGTACAAGCCCACTCGTAATGCCGCCCCTTCCTCAGTCGTCGTCTCTCCTCCCATTCCTCGCACCCCCTGCTCTACACCCTCCCCCCACCCTTTAGGGAACTGGGAAGGTAATTAGGGCCCGGGAAGGGTGTGTATGGGGGAGAGAAGGTAGGGCGGCCAGTGGCGGTGGTGGCGTCAAGTAGATTTCTCGTGCGAGAGTGACCACACTTCAACTCCGGGCTTTTTCGTTCTTCTTTTTTTTGGCCTCTCCGTACGCGCGCGCGCACGGTAAAACCCCAGAGACCGGACACGAGTGTTGAATCTCCCCGTCGGCGTGCTTTTGAGTGCTGCGAGGCACTTGGGGAAGTACCGGCAGACTGAACCGAGAGATGAAGAGGGCTAGAAAATAAAATATTATACGGATTTCCGACGACTTTTTCGAGAGAAAAAATTTTCCTCTCCACCCAAAAAAAAAGAAACGAGCTGGCAGATCCCCGCCGCCTCTGTCCAAGTGAAATTTACCGCCGTCGCTTCAATTTTCAAGTTTTTTTCTTTCTTTTTCAAGGAAACCACAATGCCCTGAGGGAGATTCCGCAGTAAAATGACTTAAGAATCTTTCATTTTAAAATATCCGTGCGAGTCGTAGAATTTAGAATCCCTTTTCTCCGATGCAAGTCAATGAAATTAGTCTCCCATCTCTCCCGATGAACTTTGCCAGTCGATATCATTTCTCGTGCATAGGTGTTGTAATTATTGACTTTAAACTGGGTTTTCTGTAAAGAAATCTTCTTTGCCTCCGAATTCTAGAACTGGAAGAATAATATAATAAGTTTAGCATATTAGGCGATATTTTATGGAAATGGAGTGGAGATGCTATGATCTCACAATAAAAGTTGTTGTTCACTTTCCACAGAATTTTATTCTCCGACCAAAGGCCTGGTATTGTTTATCAAAAATCTCGGAGAGGAGTTCGGTAGGGGGATGACATTTTGATATCTTTGGAAGAGTGAAATATTTTTTCCTTAAAAGGAAACCAAATCCATTGATTTCTAGGTGAAATGATATTTCGCTCAAACTATCTTAAGAGCTTGGCAGCCAATGCAGCTCATGAAAAGACTCTGACTGCTTCTGCTCCTGTTCATCCTGTACGGTGGCGCCTACTACGCCACTTGCGCACACATAACAAAAGAGAAGGTACGTGCTTGTTATGAACAAAGGTCCGCCCTTTCGGCCCCAGGGGCTCAGGTGTACCGAACAAGACACGGGGCTAAAAAAAGGAGCCGCTTCTGAGTCCGAATTTTCTGTTGAGTACTTGGTGTCTCCGCTTTCACGGGCATCACCGCGTATGTTTTGATGATTAATGGGAGGGTTTGAGTGTTAAAAGACTGTTCGAATACAGCGAGTGAGGGCAGGCGTTATGTTTTCCGAAGCGTCGTCTACCTTGGGTTTAATCAGCATTCTTCCTGCAGGCGTATACAGTTTGTGTGACATCCCTCATGTCCTAAAAGGCGCTTAATCATTTTTGCATGCTACCACTCTCAGTTTTGTCCACTGTGCGTCGTGTGGCGCCTCGCTTCTTAAGGCTTAAATTTTCCGGAAATTATTTTCATGGACGTATGCTTACCTCGAGATTAAATTGGCCGTGAGTCAGCAGCTAGACATCGTACTAAGGCGATGTTTTAGTCACTTTTCTGACTCTGAAATGAGATTCATGTTCATTACAGCGAATGACATGTTTTAACGCTCGTCTCATGTGGAAAACGTTGCGTAATTTATATGCGCTGCATATAATATCAATTTATTTGGCTATTTCCGTTCACCGGAATTCTACTTAAGTATATACGTGTTAAAACATTTTGCCTGCTGCTTCTTCTCGTTCCAAAATGCGTGGATCTTATGATGTATTTTATCGAACACTTTTCTTTCCATTCGTGTGTAAATTCATCTGGTTGTAAACTTGGAGAAATCTTAACAGTTAGGGTCTAAATTCCAGAAAAGAATCGGGCGAAAACAACGATCGTTTATCTTTTAAGAGTTTGTGTTGAAACGAAGCTAAAAACTCAGTTTTTAGAACATTTAAGCTCTCTTTCGTAATATAGATTCCCTCTGAAGATTTATCGATTGATTAAAATTGACTAAAAGTGACCCACGATTTATTTACTCAAGCATTGGTAATCTCATTTAATAATTTATATAATACTTAATATATTTATATTTATAATTAAAATATAATAATTTATATAATACTTAATATATTTATATTTATAATTAAAATAGAATAATTTATATAATACATAATAATTTATGCGTGCCACCGCTATGTAAAATTTCATAGAAGTCACCTTACTGCAGGAAGTGAACATTTGATCTATTGGACTGGTAGCGATCATCTGCACAAAAAATCGGAATTTGTCCAAATCTTGTGACAAATTATTTCCGGTGATCTCAAGATTACGTTCTCTGATTCCTGACCTAGAAGAGGCTAGAGGTATCAATAATTTTTCTTTAATTATCACTGTAACGAGGCGCTCAAATATTTTTTTGTAATTTTTAACTTCGGGCACAATCAACGTGTGGCGTAGTGTTCATGTTGTATTATTTGATAAAATACTGGTTTGGGTGATACAAGCTTTATGTATTATGCTTCTCTACTTTTCTACTTGGAATTGTTGAACAAGTATGAGGCAATATTCTAAGTTATAGGTTGGTATAGTAATGCATATGTTGATTTCGTATTCTTTCTTGTAAATATTATTTTTTTATTGTCACTGTAGGTTAACATGCAAGAAACGTAAGATGGGTCAGAAAGAACCAAATATTTCAGTAGAAACGTACCGGCGAAATGTTCAGTTTGGCAATAAGAACGATAGCTATCTCTAACTCCCCATTGCCATTGAAGTGCAAACATAGGTTTGTATTTGAAAAACCGTGCCAATTTACTACGTAACGTAAGCTGCTTGGCATTCGTAATGTATACCATAAGGCCAAAAAAGTTTTGTTATTTTCCCGGGGTATTATCTGCACAAAATTCTCTCGGGTTTCACTAAGGGTGGAGTATTTTGTTGCTTACAACGTTTCGACTGAATACTCCTCCGTCATCATCAGGGCAATGATGCTCGAGACTCATGTGTTATCTCTTATATTGGGTCGTGGTCAACGGAAACATACGGAAACAACAGAAGCATGACGGAATAGAACGGACAACAAGCCATTCAGACACAACGGACCTCGACCTATTTGAAAGATAACTGAACGCCCGGGCATCGATTCCCTGATGGTGACGGAAGGATATTCTGTCGAAACGTTGGCAGGAGCCGAATATTAATCCGATTTGTAGCCCGAGAGAACACAAAAAAATTCACAAGGCAATTTTCCAAGTTTTTCAAAGTCTGATGGATATGAGGCGTAGGTGTATATTCCCTTCAAATTAATGCTTTTACTTATTTTCAACCACTAAATAACATTTTACTAAAATATTATGAATACGTGTGGCACATAAGAACTCTGGGATAATATGTAATAGTTGTTTATCCTTCCAGTGAATATTTTTCGAGTCGTTCTTCGTGAAGGTGAACTTTGACAGGCGGAAGTCTGAAAACAGTGCCCCAACATGCGGAAACATTGGCATCTGTGTGGATTGGGGTGAAAGAGAAGTAATGTGGAGAGGGTTATTGTGCAAAAACGCATATTTCATGCGACACGCGAACGTGTTGCCCCCCTCCGCCTCCCCACCCACCGGCTCCGTCTCGGCCTTATTTCGCGACGCGATTTTCATTTGTCACCGCTGGTGGATCTTTCCGCGGACCGCAATAACTTTGACGCGACGTCACCGTCTGCCGCGCGCGCCGACGTCGGGTTGAGTAATGGTTCGCGGTTCGGAGCGGCTTATGTGTGCGTCGCACTAGCGTTCATGTCCCCCCCCCCTATCGCTCCCCCCCCTCCCCCCAACATCCTCCCGTGTAGTCAGGTGGTCATGTTCACTTGCGCTCGCTGATATGTTCGAATAGGCGGTTGAGCAGCACAAGTAATAATATTATAATAAATTCATTTTATTATTCTGTGAGTGCACTCCTTTTGAACAAAGCAGTACATAATGAGATGTGCAAGGACAAATAATAAGAAAATAAATCATATACTCCATCAAACAAACAAAGAATAATTCGTTTATATAAAAAATTAGCAATGTCATCATACAACTAACCATGAGGAAACCAATAAAGAATGATTTGTACACATAAAAATTAACAATGGAATCGCACAACAACCAGAGTAAAAAGAAAAAAATAAATTACTTCTTCAAATACAAACACAGACATATCAATGAACAAAGTCCATTACAAAACAATATGATCTAAGTGCATGGGTCTCAAACAAGTAAATGTTTGATAAGCTTTCTCTTAACCCTATGAGTGCGGCATGACGTGATGTAACTTCATGTTGGTCTTTACGCTGATGCTGATGACGTGATATCACGTCAAGGGTACTGTGAGTGTTCCAGCTTTCAGTAGGGAACTTTCACTTTGCCCCCTAGTGACAGCTGGAACACTCACGGTATCAATGACGTGATATCACGTCATCAGCACCAGTGAGTGCGGCATGACGTGATATTACGTCATGCCGCACTCACTGGTGCAAGGTTAAATATTGCGAGTGTTGCACTATCTTTTACATGTTTTGGCAGGCCATTCCACATATTTGAAGCTACGACTGTAAGGGATTTTTGAAATGTAGCTGTACGGAAAGTATTCCCAGGGGTAGGTTGAGAAAAATGTAATTTCACTTAGAAATCGAGGGATTTGGTCTCGTTTTCTTCTTCCTCTTCTTTCTGCATGTTTCAACACTAGAAGCACCGGACTCTACGGCGCACCTCTTAGTACCGACATGGGTTAATTTGATCCCTTTGAAATAATTCGTTTCCTGCAGGAAATTTTTATGTTTTCTAATTGTAGTAATAAGCTAATTGTTTTCAAAGTGTATTTTATTTATTTTGTATAGTGAAACCCCTCTTAACGACCACTCCTATCATGCAACCACCCCTCACAACGACCATTTCTCAGCGGAACCGTCTGTTTCGGATTATTGGTAAAGAAATGCACGTTAGCTCCTTTTAGCAATATTTTAATCCAACAAGTAGCAAAGCGTTGCGGACGAGATGTCGCGGGATGAGAAGTTCTCCATTCCAGGTTCAGTGCCAGAGAGAGAGCGAACGTGAACGCTCAACGGAAACTAGACGGATGCGCCAACATGATGCGCAATAGACACACCCCAAGCGGCGAGTGCCTGAACTATAGTTTGCCAACTGGAGGGAATCCAAATCCCGAACACCGTCTGTGGTTGCTTATTTCATGTTTCTCTGCATGTGCACTAAAAAGTCAATATGCATTGAAACATACTAGGAGCAAGTAAATTATGAGGAGATAAACGCCATATGTATAGGTTTTAACAAAACCGTCGCTTAAAGTTTTTTTTTCATTTTTTCCAATCAGCTCGTTCATTTTCATAATTCTCCTAGAAACTGAATCCCTGATGGACGAACTCTCTTCTTAAAAACCATTTTTCTGCAGATCCGTCGATGGTTATGTAATCCAGGTTTCACTGTACATTATTTTTAAAGAGTTATAGTTTTTTTTATCAACCTAGTATAATTTGCCATTTCAACATATATTTATGGATCTGGGTCTGTCTGGTCTTCGTGCGGTCCTTGGGTATTGACATTCGGTTGCCGAACTGTCAAGAATATCTCAATGAAAGGCAATAAAACTCCATTATATATTGGCAAAACTTGAAAAAACAGGAGAGAGAGCCTGGGGTCAAAATGACCCCTCTAGTACTAACAGGTAGAAGGTAAAAAATATTCCTGCTATGAGGTCCTTAATTATGCATTATATTCTCCTGCTGAAAAAAGTCTAGAAATATGCAAGAACTGGAACAATTCAGTCAGAATTTTCGGATTACAAGAAATTAAAATGGGTCAAAATGACCCCTGCGGTACTTCTGGCGCTAATCTTCTCCCACACACACTCAATTTTCCTTGGACAAGAAACGTTGAACATAACATATTAAACGTCAAACCGTGTCAAAGGTGATACACGAAGGCAGTTTAAGAGTCCTTGATTTAGAATAATTGAAAGGACCCTCACACGGCCAGAGGTGTCAAAGACGAGTCTGGAGCGCTGATGCCGGATGAAAATCATTGTTGATGTTATTGTAAATTTCATCTCCCTGTTACATTTCTCAGAGTAGAGAAATATGAACGGGGAATCTATGCATCGCAACGCGATATCCTTACTGTAACTGTACCGCAATCCTTTTTTTACCCCATAATACTCGATTAAAGGAAATATCTATGAAAATAACGTTAAACATTAAAATCAGTCTTGTACGTAAAATAAAATAGTGTCGAAAATCATTAATTACCCCCGTATTATAGATTTTAGTGAAGTAGCGCGGCTTTTAAATTATTCTAGACGCTATATTGAGTGCTCTCTGCAACCTTTGCTTGGGTCTCTACTTAATGAATTACAGATCCTTAGGAATTCCAGCCTTTAGATTAGATTAAATAAGGGAGGGAATATGAATATATCTTGTATAGCATTAGCCTCTTACGCTTCTCTCCCCATCTCTTTCTCTTCTCTTCCCAGAGTTCTTTTCCCATGAGAAACTATAAACATTTAATGAATGGAATTGACAATTAACTGTTTGTATCCTTTGTCTCATTTCAAACTTCGAAATTCTCTCATTTATCCTTTCCTTCCTGGATTTCCCAATAATCCTTTTCAACATGACTTCATTTCTTGGTTCGTCCTCCATTCTCTTTTGCTTACTCCTAGGAATTCCACACATCAATCTTCCTCTCCTCTCTTAACATTTCAACACTTTCTTGTTTGTTTTCCTCTCCCTTCAACACCATATGTATCCATCTCATCACCCATCCCACAGTAACCTCCAGGCTTCTCCTTTAATCCCAGATATGCGCTCCATTTTCTGAAGCGAGCAACTTAATTCTCCAAGCAAGTATTGCATCCAATTTCTTCTCCAGATATGTGCCCAAAATAATTGTGTAGGCGAACGCATTCCTTCAAAATATGGAAGTACGTATTAGAATCTCATTCATTAAGTCATTTTCACACGTACCAGTTGCGTTCGATTTTAGCCTGCTAAATTTGCATTCAAAGTACACGGAGAACATCTCTACTATATTGCTCTCTGATTGCAAATAACTGTTTTGTCTAACCTGCTCTTCATATCTTTGGACAAAGTCAATGAATTAGAAAACATAATTCTTCAATATATCCAGTGGTAGAGCACTTATGCGTTGAGCTGGCTGTACGCAATTAGTTAGCGTCTTGTTTTGGCGCTAAATTTTCCTGTTCAAGTCCTTTATAAGCATCTTATATTGATTTTGCATCATATTGTGTACATTTTTTATCAGATTTACATCGCGCATCGCATACATTCGTCTTGTATAGCATCATATCGCAGAACAATTAGCGTTCTATCTCGCGTTATGCCTTGGGTAGATACATTCTTCAAGAGGTGTCCATATACTATGTGTAAATTCGTATCACATTTGGGGTATCCCGTTGCGAATTTTTATCGCGTATCCCGTCATATTTCCACGGATACCGCCTTGTATCGCATGAAATCGCACTACAACTTGCGTTGCATCTCGCGCAATGCCTCGTGTAAACATAATTCTTTTAGAGATGCCAGTGCCCAGTAGGAGAGTACCTACGTGTTAAGCTGGTCGAGCGCAATGAATTAGCGTCTTATTTTTTATCCAAATTTTTTAGTTCAAAACGTATGCAAACATAAAATGAGTCGTTTCAGGCGTGATCTTTCGGAATATCCTAATTAGATAAAAGAAAATTGGTAATTTTCCACAATATAAACTTTAATGCGACCAGGATCGATATACTACATCATCATCAGGTAACAAGTATAACTCATAGAGTATCTCTGTGAGTTATACTTGTTACCGGAATTACTTGTTACTTAGAGTTACTTGATACGTGTTGATGATGTAGTACATCGGAACCGGACGCATTAAAGTTGAAAATGTTTAAAATTGCCAATTTTCTTTAATTTACGTATACACGCATCTCATATCGATTTTGAATCACACTGTGCACCTTTTTTCACATTTACATCGCGTATTGCGTATATTTTCCACGGGCACCGTTTTGTATCGCATGATAACGCACGACAACTTGCATTGAATCTCACGCAATGTCGCGACAGATATATCGCGAGTCGAGATCGCTCATTTTGGCGAGATGTCCCGTGCGAACATCTAGTTTCGCATGCTATGCGTCGCAGCATCTCCCCCAAGTCCTGCAAGAAGCGGAAGAAAGTGGAATTCCGGAGTAATGCGGACAACGCATTTCTGTTGCCTTCCCGCACGGGAAGAGTAGAGTTGGGGGGAGGGTGGCAAAAAAATGTGTCGGAACGCCTTAATGGGACCGATGAGCAGGGGGGGAAGAACGGAAAGAATTTCCGCTTCGTCGGGGTAAGACGTAGTGTAGCGGAAGGGGGGGGGGGAGAGTGGTTACGCCGGTGAGGTTACACGAATTACTCACTGCCCGTCGCTGGAGAGAGGAAACAACTTGGGGACAACGGTGAGCAATTTGCTTTCGGTCAGTTTTCCGTTTCTGTCCTCAACCTTCCCCTCCCCTTTTGCAAACGTCTGTCTGTCCGCAAGTGGCCAGTTGCCCCCCTTCTCATCCCTCCCCCCACAACCCAGCCCCTTCTTCCACATCTGGTTTCCACGCTGACGCCTTTTGTTTGTTTGACATCACATGGAATGCGGATTAAGGCGGGGCAGGTAATTAATTGCCTCTTGCCCATTACAGGCACGGTTATTGCACGTTTGGAAAGCGAATTCAAAAATTTCCCCGAATTTCCAGTTTTTTTTTAAATTCCCCAGCGAATAATATTAGCCACCCCTTTCACCGAGCGTAAATCAAAATTTTCGGGGAGATTTTTGTATTCATCGTTTTTTTATTAATATGTAAATGCAGCTAAACGATATGCAGTAGTATTGGAGTCAAAGGAGCTGTTTTCGCGGATTTCATATCTCTCTCTCACTCTCAATTGTCAAATGAATGGGAATGAACGTCAATCACAATATGTCTTTTTTATGTAATGCGCCCGGAGAAAGAGTAATTATTGCGAATTTCATTTGTTTGACGAATTTATGAAGCTTGTTTTAATCATCCTTCTGACGACAAAATTATTAACGTATGACCAATTAGATGCCAAGAAGTAATTACAACTGTTACCTTATTCCTACCCCACTTATTGATGTAGTCAAGTCTCAGTGTTATTTTTTAATCATACTATCATGCTGCTCAAATGACTAGAGTGCAGTTTTTCGCTGGTTCTAATCCCAAAATTCTTGTAGATATTTCAGTGGATCCGTATTTCCTATTAAAGAGCAATGTCAATGGCGTTTTGGGTGCCGTAATCAGGCCGTTTAGTGGGAAATAAAACTTCTGCACTTCTAAGAGTAAGCTGAAAAGGACGCCGGGTTTTACTAACATTCTTAGTTCAGTTTTCGGCAACTCTAACTTATCAGACAACCCAACTATCGGAAATGATGAAAAAGACCTGAGCTACCCTGAATTTTACCATAATTGTGACTACATCAGGGTCAATATTGTGTGTTATTGGATATCTCATAGATGTATCGCATTAGTTCTTTCTAATTTCTACGTAAATGGCGTGATTAATGCTTGTTTCTAGAATTTCATGGTCTGTATAAGCTTATTGAGATAAACTTTCTGTAACAACCACAGACGTAAATCACATTGGAGTACTATATGCGTTTTTTAATACAAGGTTTGAAATTCGCTATGAAAAAATCATTTGAATTGACCGGGATTCGAACCTGGATCTCTCAATTGCCGGTCAGGTATGTTAGCCAGTTACGTTTGTTACGTTTGTAACTGGCTAACATACCTGACCGGCAATTGGGAGAACCGGGTTCGAATCCCGGTCAAGTCAAATGATTTTTTCATGGCGAATTTCAACCCTGGTGTGTATACACCCGTGCGAGTGACTTCGTACCACATCACTTGTCAATGCAATGATTGAAAATTCGCTATTTTTAAGATAATTTTTATGCGATTCTGGCCATTTTCTCTCAATACTAATAATATCTATGCACTAATAATGACTCCGCATGCATCTAAAAGAAATTTTTTTTCAAATCTCAAATGGTAAACTTTTTCGTATAATATTCTGCTTTTAAATGGTCATAATATAGCCAACATTCAGTACTTAAGTTTTTTGTCGCCTACAGGTACATTTGTCTTTCCGCAACATTTTTATATTAATTACGCCGTAGGTACAGATTTCAGGAAGTTTATATAAAATTTATTGTATTTTTTTACGTCAGTGCAGCGATCGAATTTGCTTTTCAACCGATGATAGTTCATCGTTCTTCTTGACTCCTCGAAAGTTCATTACCCCACTTTTCTAAAGTTTTTCTTTCTTATTTTTTTTAGAGTCAAATCATCGATTATTCTACCCCCATCCTATTCTCGCCTTTCCTCCTCCGTCGCATCCTTTAATAGATTGAATAGGGAAAAGCGCATCGCAGACACTTAAACACACAGGAACAGACACAAAGAGATGGGAGCCATTCTCTAGTGTTCCCTTCGCCAGGTCGTTCAACTGGCAACGGATAGAGATCGCGGAGATACAACAGCCCCCAACGGCATGTGGATTCCAGAGGAAAGTGCGATTGCCAAATAAAATGGATACCTTTCAATTGCCGAGCTCGCTCGATCAGGCTGTGCGCCTGCCTTGAGGTGTGGTGGCGGTAGTCGGGAGGGGAACGGGGGGGGGAGGATATGGAGAGTTAAGGCCTGACTTCTTGTTACATTCATAGAGTTATTAAAGTACCAGAGGTGGCGCTATCTATACTCGTCCGTGAGCGAAGGTGAGGCCACTTTCGCCCTATCAAATGTTCGTGATGTGCCATTGGCGTAACAGGGATAACACAAACACATCTTCACATATTCTATTCTATAAGCAAAATATCGAATTAAGATGACTTGAGAGAAGAATCAAAGTCATTAACCCTCTGTGGACGAAATTATGACACATCAGCATGAAACCATTCCTGCTAATGCATAAGTTTTTTTTTAAACTGCTATTTTAGGATTTTTCTTTAAATTCCAATTTATATGATAATAATATTTATTTTGAAATTTGACATATTATTATTGTATATATTTAATTTAAAATGATACTTTCCATTATAATAATTACACAATGTATACTTCAGTATTATCGTCATAACATACCTTTTTTTAAACTTTCCCAATTTTTTTCTTCATATGACAGCTGAAACTATTTATTTACAGGCATGCCATCGTCAGTGAATAGCATCACACATTCATCTGTTTAAATTGTTTAAGAACCCGCCGAAAGAGACGCAGCTTTCCACACACTTTATCCGATACGTTACAATTTTGTCTAGTGCAGCAACTAAATGAAAAGGACTCTTTGAAAGCATATATTTCAATGATTTTGAAACGTAACAAATATGACTCGCTCGTCCATAGAGGGTTAAACACACACATTAATTATTTTGCAGATAAGGCCAAAAAAATATTCAAGGATAACCGTTAACTGATGCAAACTGTGTATGCGGCGGAACTCACCATACACGCAGTCATTCAAAGGATACAATGGTTATAATTAATGGTTTTATTTCTTATTGAAAGTACCTGATGACTTGGGTTTTCGTCGTGTGATTATAATCGTTTGTGGAAATTGTCTTCAGCATATTTTATCGCATCGTTATCTGGGAGTCACCTAATGATACTTCTTTAACAATCATTATTATGATATAAAATGTATTGTGTCGTGTTAGAAGGAAAATCTGTATATATGTTATCGAACTATTTCGTAATTTACTTCAATCATTGCAAGAAAAACTGATGTGACGCGTTGTCCCACGCTCGGGTCCAAGGTATGTACCGATATTTACCCTATTGGTGTAATTTTATTAATTTGTCATTAAGATCGCAATGAATTGCCATAAATTCCATTTAGCTGAGTACTATTTTTTTTACTTTTATCAAACAAAATCTCTAATAATAACGTTTTCGTAAAGTTTCACACGAATGTATGCATATTATAAAATCTTCTTTAAGGGGAAATAGGCTAGTGGGAGCAATGGAAGGCATATCCTTTGCTCTTGTTTATTTAGATACTTGTAGCTCATTCCGAATTTAAAATTATGAAATCCGGGAAATGATCACAAACCACAACTAATATCTACTATCATTTCAGTGTTGTTCGTATAGAATCAGCGAAGGAGACCTTTCATGATTTTTCGATAAAAACGTCCTTTTTACGTCCTTTTTGAGAGAGTTAAAAAAAACAAAAATTGGTGAATGTCTATGAAAATAAACGCTTTTTTCCAAATTTGTGCACGCATCACCTTTTTCAATGCATGCGTAAAATAAAGTGAAGAAGAAACAACGCATGTGTCTAAAAATTTCACTTTGAAGCAGGACACACAAGAACTGGTCGTTAAAACATCCGTCCTGTCTCTCGATCTCGTACGGCAGCCGCTGTTCTGGTATTCACAATATGGCCGAAATGGTTTCACCTGAAGTTCGTCACGCCACCGCTGTTGAACTATATCCTCTTAAGTTACACCCGTCGAGTCTTGAGAGACGCGGGAGAAGGGCGGGCGGAGGTATGGGGTTGAAAGGAAGGTGATAGAATCGTGATTCAAGCCGTCCCCGGCTATCGAACCCGTGACAGTCGTATTACGCAACCGCTGAGGCATGCCGTGAGATTTCTCCCCCGGTGTCCTTGGCTTTGCTCTCTCGAGTTCTCATTCCTGGTAGAAGAGTGCAGTAACTGTGGAACTTCATCAAGTATCGTTACCACACTCGTCTCCAAATACTTTCGAGTTATCTGAATAAATAATTAAGAGCGGTTTCGGTCGAAACTTTTAGGATTTTCTTCAAACTAAAAATAATGCTCGACGAGATATTTTCACATGCAATTTTATTTTCCTCAACTGTGATGGTATACTTCCATAATGAAACCATGGTTGTGAAGAATAAAGTTGAATGTGGAAAGAGATTGTTGATACGTCTTTTGCCTGCTTATTTACTAATAAATACTTCGGTTTATTACCAAGGACGTAAAAAAAGATCCTATGTTAAAAAACGGAGGAAATTGAGAAAAACACTTTGGAGGAAAACTTATGAACACGGGGGAAGAAACACCAAGAGAGCAGATAAGAATAATATTCTCCGGGGAATAGATGCCGCCAAATGTCCACAAAATAAGAAGAAATAAAAGGGCGGTCCATGAAGATGGATTTTCCGTATAGGTTTCGGCAGAATAATTATTGTAAGAAAGCGTTCTCCTGCAGTGCAGGTATGTGACTGCGTAACGCAGTTGTGAAGAATCCAGAAGGACCGTACCGTACAGAAAGGCAAACACGGAAAATCAGTTTTGTACAAAAAAAATTAGATGATCACAGATACAATGCGTAAAAGAAAATTGAGGCGTTTTTTCACATGCAATTTTATTTTCCACGTCCATGATGATATGCTTGCATAATGAAACCATGGTTGTGTAAAATAAAGCAATATGTTGAGTGAGATTGTCGAAACTTCGTTTGTCTGCTTATTTACTAATAAATACTTCGGTTTATTACCAAAGGACGTGATAAAAGATCCAATGTTAAAAAACGGAGGATATTGAGAAACACACTTGGAGGAAAACTTATGAACACGGGGGGAAGAAACACCGCGATAGCAGATAGAAATAATGTTCTTCGGGGAATAGATGCCGCCAAATGTCCATGAAATATGAAGAAATAAAAGGGCGAGCTATGAAGATGGATTTGCCGTATAGGTTACGACAGAATAATTATTGTAAGAAAGCGTTCTCCTGCAATGCAGGTAATTGACTATATAACGCGGTTGTGAAGAATCCAGAAGGACCGTACCGTACAGAAAGGCAAACGCGGAAAGTGAGTTTTGTACAAAAAAATTATACGATCACAGATACAATGCGTACGAGTAAATTGAAGCGTTATGGGCAAATCTTTTGAACGGGTGACTTTAGATTGAAAAAGAAAATATTGCATGATATTTATCTAATTAAATTCGTAGACCAAATGGGAATATTATGTGGAGAAAGTTTGAAACATTCAGAAGGTACATAGAATTGAGAGATTTTTTTTGGAGGATGGCTGGCAGACTCAAGGAGCTCCCGGAAAAATGAAGAGAAGGATCATAGAAATGGAGATTTCCGAAGCATTTCCTCGCAAATAAATGCCATTTCATCAACGTATTTATGAGAAAACACGCGAAGAAAATATAATAAGTTAACTTTAAAGTAGGAAAATGGGGGATTGGGAAGCTAAAGCCTTTCAAAAATAATGGACGAATTGTTTGGATGTCGCCAAATCGTGATGTAGGTTGATGTATCTTTGGTCTGCAACTATTTTGTTTCTAACATAGTGCCTTCGTGCTATGCTTGACATATTTCCAAAGCATTTCTGCACAAAACATATGGAGTGGATTCCATCTGGAATCACTCGTTACTAATTTATTGATTTCACATCTACGTAATAGTCTGAAGGATTTGGAAGTAAATGGCATAAAAGAAATCAATTGAAAAATGTTATGCTTGTGTCCGCATCGCAGTTCAAGGTCGTGATTCTTTGTACTTTTTGCATTTATGGTTGCCTCTGTGTTTTTGTGCAATGTCGGTGATATTTCCAAAGCGTTTCTGCGCAAAACAAAGCTAAAATATCAGCCTACCTATCAGGAATCATTCGTAACTAATTTATTGATTTCACATTTACGTGAGATTTGGCGGGATATGGAAGTAAATGGCATTAAATAATCAATTGAAGAGTTGTCGGCTTGTGTCCGCATCGCAGTTCAAGCTGGTGATTCTATGTAGTTATCGCATTCATGGCTTCTTCAGCCTTTTTGTTCAATGCTGAAGACATTTTCCAAACATTTTCGCGCAAAACAAAGCTAATAAAGCAGCCTAACTATCAAGAAACACTCGTATCTAATTTATTGAGTTCAAATTTACGTAAGATTTGGTGGGATATGGTGGTAAATGGCATAAAAAATCGATTGAAGGGATTTAGGAATGTGTCCGCATCGCATTTTAAGCTGGTGATTCTTTGTAATCATCGCTTTCGTGGCTTCTACAGCGTTTTTGTGCAGTGCTGAATAAATTTTCAAAGCGTTTCTGCGCAATACAAAGCCAATAGATCAGCCTACTCATCAGGAACGACGTGAAGCTAACATATTGATTTAACGTTTACGCAGGAATCGGAGTAATTGGGGATTGTGTGGGGATTCAAAGTGCATGGACGGCTTGTTAAGGGGCGATTCTCCGATTCCTTCCCGCTCTCCCTCGTGGCGTGGGAATGCGAAAGTGAGGGTTGCAGGAGGGCGAATCGGGTATCCACGCGATTTTCCTCTCTCCTCTCCCTCCCTTAGCCTGCCTCTTTGAGTAATGGATGGCCGCTCGTGTGATCGGATGCGGCCGGGATAAACGGTGTGCCCACGGCCGGGGGTAGTTCTTCCGCGGGCCGGGCCGTAAGAATTGCGCCGGGCGCCGCGGACTATAGACACGGATTCCCGACCCTCCCTCCTTCTCCCTCTCGCTCAATGAACATGCCTCGGGGGTTACCTTATACCCCGACCGGCGTACTCGAGGAATTTTGGACGCGGTCCAGCTTCTTTCGCGTGTGTCTTCGCTATGGGAGGAAGGGGTGTTAGTCAGGAGAGACGCGACGTTTAAAAGGGCTTGAGGGAGGGGGGGAAGTGGCTTTGCCCGGAGAGAGGTGGAGTGGGAGGGAGGGAGGTCGTGGTGGGGGTTAGGCTTCAAGTGACTGATTAGGGGATGATAGGAATGGGAGGCTATTCGGGACGGTGAGGGGTAAGGGAGGGGTTGAAGCTGGCCGGTGGGGATTTGCAAGACCCGCACTGTGACAGATGGCATCTCAATAGGGAATACGTATCGGTTGTTTGTCTTGTAGTTTATTTTTGAAACAAGACTCGCTATGGGGTTTACTTTGTCTCCCGGCGTTCCTGTTTCTCTCTGTTTTTTCTGTCGGTGTCTTATCGGTTCAGTTGGAGTGGCGGGGCGGGACGTGTAGCCACAGATGTACGCTCCGCGCGCCTGCCACCGTTTCAAGCCTCCGCAACTCTCTGCTCCATTGTTTCTTTGTCGAAGAGAATTGAGCGCCGTTCTCTTTACTCTTTTCCTGGAATCCCAACTCTCTTCCTCTCCTTTTCACCTCCGCATTACGAATCGAAATAAGTTTTGTCTCGTGTAACAGTTTTTGTGGTCGTCGATGTGATGCGATGCAGTCGTGTACGGGAGTAAAAAAGAAAACAAAACACCTGAGGGATGCGCATGCATTCCATAACAATCGAAGCGTATCCACTGGTGGTTTTGTATCTCTTTTGTCTGTCATCGAAGTTATGACATAAGAGTGGGGTGGAGAAAAGTGGTTTCGTCACTCTTCTGTATGCGTCATTGTGAAGCATGTCGTCACGCATTGTGTCGTCATTGATTCAAATTATTGTTGAATAAATTGGAGCCGTTTTTAATGACTTGCTGTTTCATTTTCCTCCGAATAAATGGTGAAAATGAAATATTTTGGCAATTATATTCCTCTTGTGGAGTTTGCTAACGAATACAGTGGTGGTGAAGTATCAGGAATCCGAAGACGAATTACAGTTGTTGATTGGATTCCGATTCCGAAGTGAGGCAGAATTTATCAATGTGTTCCTAATTGTGTGAGGGAACGTGTCAGTGAATTTGAATGCAATTAATGTTAAAAGGTGATCGGTGGGCATATATCCAAGGAAAGTTGACAAAATTTCCTGGCCAAAAATTATTTATTTAGCGAATTTGACTGTTTTTACTCCGCTAGTATGGAGCTAGTCAGCACTTACACGAGTATATTAACAATGCCTTTGTTTCGTTATAAGAGGTAAATTTGTTAGTAATAATTTTTACCAAACTTGTGAAGTAGTCTAAAACTTGTTCAGCTTCAGATAATATTACTTTAATGAACCAAAAATCGAGCAAGAAGCGGACAAATACATCTGGCATTTATAGACTTAAAAAAGGCCAATATACAGTTCCCATCAAACATCTGTACCACATTCTACTGGTAAGTAACTATAAGTAGAAAGCACGTTGAAGCAATGGAATATTTTAATAAAAGTTGCTGTGCTGTAAAAGTGCGCGGAGTTGACTCAGGTAAAATATAAGTTTTCTACTCTTTATTTAGGCATTTATATGTCTCTTTTAATCCCAGGACAGGTTTTGAAAACCTCTATTTAAAGAAAAAAAGGACAAAATTATTTTCGATTCATTCAATGGCCAATGATTTAAAAATTAGAGTCCTATTGCTATTTGCTTCTCCGTTAGCTCGCCATAATTCCATTATGTCGCGCTGAAACGGTGAGAAATCAGTCTTTTTACGACGCAGAAACCGTTGGAGCGTCCGGCGGCAATTGAAGGTGTTACGGTGCCCGCTGTGGACTGACACTATAAATCCTTCGATTCCATTTAACGACCTTTAGTTGGTAGTGGAGTCGTTTGTTACCTTTCTACAACCTTCTGGGACGTCCTCTTAAGTGTTAACCTATCAGGTCACATGTTCGGACAAATCACGGCGTTAATCTATCGATCCACTGGACAAAAAGGTGGCGGGACTGTCTCTTATTTTGTTGTGTGTATCCTTCTTCGTAGAGGAAGGGGAAACTGCACTTTTGCGGGAACCACCGATCCCACTGAGTTGCCCGTCAACTTGGAACCTAGGAGCCAAGGCCGTTCGGGCCTTGTGTTGTAGTCGCGTGACCACGGGAAGGAAGCCGCTGGGAGGTAGTTGGTATTCCTAACGACCCAGTTGTCGTTGCATTTAACTTTGCAACGATCAAAGAAGTTATAACATTACACGATTCGCTAAAACTGCAACAGTTTTAGCGAAACTAACGCAAATCAAACCTCGCTCCTAGCATGGTAATAATTCAATGAATACTAGAAAAAAATCTTCGAAGTTGAAGGGATAAACTATTGAACGCTTTGTATGTCATAAGAGCCTCTTGAAAGCAATGATGAAAGGGTGGTATTATTGAAGAAGAGGCTGGCTTGATGAGTTAATGGGGATTTTAATTTATTGAGGATTAAAAAGGAATATAGGGGATGAAGGATCTCAGATTTTCCCGGCGTATCTGACGGTATCCTGGATGGAGGACAAGTCGTTCTCCGAAACGTTGGGCCCCATGGACCTGCTCACCCGGTGGAAGACCCGAGAAACCTTTATCCATCAGAATATAGGGGATAACTGAAGGGCTCAAGACCAATCAATTTGTGAATTGGTGACGGCTGAAGGTTAACACAGTGCTTGATATATTCTTAATCCTGTTGCTGGATTTGGTAATGCTAATTGAGATGCGTTTAAGAGTTGTTATTAAAATAGCTTCAAGTGGATGGGGAATGTGACAAGGAGAGTATGTGGTGGAAGGACTACGTTTGGTGCGTTAAGCTTAGATTATTTAAAAATTCTTAAAACGTGAGACCTGAAAACTCTTGTCTTGTCTCCAAAAAATATTCTTTAAAGTAAATAATACGAATAAATACATTCTATTTCACCAATATGGTAGCTTACATATATCAAGGTGTCACAAAGAGTCAAATATCCGAAAAATTAACCCATTTAACTGTAATGTTTGAATACTGAAAAACCATCAATTGCTGACGTAACGTCCCATATCTAAGAAAAATATATAAAATGTCAATTTAGCAACTTTTCTCTTGTTACCTCTGCGATGAGCTCCAGCGTATAAACAGATAAACTTGAATGAGAATCGATCCAAAAAAATTTTCCGGCTTATTTGAAAAATTATTAAAATGAGCGCTCAATGGTCCACGGTCACCTCTCCGGCCATTTTAAATAGTCGTGTTTATATTTCGCGCGATATTTTCTCGGCAATAATGGCGGCTCTCAGTATTATTCATAGAGCTATTAAAGTACCAGAGGCGGCGCAGCCTACACTCGGCTGCGAGCCAAGTTTAAACCGCTTTCGCCATATTGAAAGTCCGTGATCTGCCGTTAGCTCAATGATCATAAGCATTTATATATACATGTTTGCTATCCATGAAATATTGAAATGCCGAGAAATGGAGGTAATATCGGTTCTGATTGAATCAAAATGACTTGGTGAGTAACTTTTTTACAGTATATTTTTCAAGTTCCCGAGTCATTTCGATTCAAAAATGAATTTCCACGAAGTCAATCCTGATATCATCATATTTAATATGTGTCAATTTCATAAGTTACTGATTCTTGTGGGAGACTGTAAGGGCTACTATAATATAAGAAGAGCTTGTAACATGAAACGGTCAGCTGAGAAGACCAAAGTGGATTTATTGAAGGACGATCCTGTGTGGATATTATTTTTTCGTTTGAATAACTGATCGAAAAAATATAAAATGAAATGGAGAGTTATATCTGGCATCGAGAGACCTAGAAAAGGCCAATGATACCCCAATCGGGATAAATGTTATCATGTAACATATTCTCGAAAGGATAAAAACATAAATTTTGAATGCAGAGTGGAAGGCTACATGATTTAAAAAATTCATGAACTTATGAATGATGCCTTGGGTGTAGCCTTTGAGTCTCTATCATCTACCAACATAATCTCTCTATCAACTGTGGAACGCTGTGTTTGCTCACAGTACTTTTTAACAAAGCACACTGTTTTATTTCGTTTTTTATTGATTTTTTGGGATTAATCTTACTGTTCAGGGTCCCAAATACTCGCGGCGTGTTCGAGATGTGGCCTAACCAGAGCGAAATGGCACCTCTCTTTCACTTTGTCATCCTAGGACATTCCTATTATACGCTTGATAAATCCTAGTTTCGTACTCGAAGCTATTCATGTGATCAATAGTTGCAGGATAGGTGGCGACGGTGTAGTCTTATCACCAACACGACTCCAATGCTGCAATGATATAGGTTGGCCTCCATGCCTCCCCCATGCCGTTAATCAGTGAGCTGCGGATGTTAATGTCGCGCAGCGGAAATCAACATTACGATACGGTATCCTCCCCGCGTTAATTCAGTCCGGCAATGGACGAGGCCTCGCTGAACAATGATCGCCGCCTGCTGCCACCTTCATCTCCCTGTAGTTGCCCTCTGCGTTCCCCACGTTGCCATTCCGCTATCCTGTGCCCGATGAATCACTCTTAGTGTTCACATGACGGCGCGTTCAGAGTAATTCAAATCTGTCAAAGAAGCAAGGGATTGACTTAAAAGGATTAGCAATATGATACGAGAAGTCAGGCAGATGCCAGGAAACAGTATGTGAAAACCTTCGTGTGGAGCGTAGCACTCTATGGATCGGAAGCAGGCACCAATAGAGAAGCCGAGCAGAATATACTAGAAGCCTTCGAAACCTGGTGCTGGAGGAGGATGTTGAGGATAAAATGGACGAACAAAACAAGAAATAATGAAGTGTACAGAAGGATACAAGAGGAAAGGAACCTATGGAACACAATACAGAAAAGAACCTGACGGATTGGATGCCCACGGATGCACAATGAGTTTGTGAAGAGTGTAATTGAAGGCAAAATAGAAGGAAAAGTCCTCAGAGAAAGACTCAGGAATAAGTTCATGGACCAAATATGAGGAAGGTACATAGGAAAAGATAAGAGGAGATGCGGAAACTAGCATTAGATAAGGAAGGGTGGAGGGCTGAAATCAACCAATCTTGGGATTGAACGACTAATGATGATGATGAGAAGTCATAGATATACGGAATGAGAAATACTAGCCAATCGAAAGGGATGTATTGTTGGCTGATCAAACCGAAGAACAATCGAAGTTGCCGAACAATAATTGAAGCTAACCTATCGAATTAGTGCAAACATGGATCTTTAACTCAAGCGTTTTCTGCACCTGCTTCGTGGGATCTCAAAATTTTTGAGTAATTTCGTTTCAGTCTTATTCCAAAGAAGACTGAATCATCGTCGAACCTAGGCCAAAAAAGGGTCGAACAGAATTTTCCAAGCAAATAAGATGTTATGCCAGAAGGGAAGTCAGCCGACAGCCATTAAAACATGCCTTGAGATATGGAAATACTTTGTTGAAAAACATAAACATTTAAAGCAAGGTTTTAAAGTGTATCTTAGCCTGGATAATGCCAGCTTCTTTGGATTGATGACTGGTAATGATGATGAATGAAATTTGTTGAGAGATTATATTTGTTTGTTGAAGCCTGCTTCTTTCATCAGAAGGAATTTGTGTGTTTTAGAATCGGGTTGATTTTAATTATATATATAGATAATTGATGTGTTTTCAATCCATAGTCGTAATGTTATTTATTTAATAATTTTTATTTTGCAAATAACATTTATAGACTCATTCTGCGTATTAAAATCAGAAGCACGAATTGCAGTTCCCAATCAAGTCATAGTTTTTCCATGTAATTTTTATCACCAACTGTAGTCGACAATTTGCAGATTGTTGTTCTACGGCTCTCTATTCTTCTCTTCCCTCTGTCTACCGATTCATATATTGAATTATTTTCTTTAGCTGCCCTCTGCGTTCCCCGGGTTGCCACTTCTCCATCCTGTGTCCGATGAATCATTTTAGTGTTCACATGACGGCGCGTTCAGAGTAATGCAAATCTGACAAAGAAGTATGGGACTAGCTAAAAGGATAAAGGGCCATTCAAAAATTACATATGACGGTTTTGGTGACGGAAGGGGGTTGGAATCATCTAACATTTTCTTATGAAGAGGGGTCAGGAGATCTGGAACCAATTGACGTAAGAAACACTGTTTCGTTGCCGAATGAAATTAAGTAGTGACATGGAGAATCCGCTCGTTAGTGGCGTATTTTCCGTAATCTCACCGCTACACCAATACTGCTACACTCTGTCACCTGGCTGGCTGGCTAAATTACCTCAATTCTCAAACAAAGCGAGAATTGAACGAAGAGTTGATTCAAATATATAACGTCTTACGTAAGACTGAGAGGGAGGGAAGGGGGTTGAGAAAACCTTACATTTTCTTACATAGGGGGATGGGGTGAGGTCAAAAATGGCATAAGTCGTTTTACATAATACTTGATTAATACTTTACGCTACGATATGGGAAAGCTCAGATATATTGGGATAACAATTGTGACATGCTGAGATAGTGACACCATTTCCAAGGGATTAAAGCCGAAAGGGAAGTATCGTTGGCTGATCGAACCGAACGACAATCGAAGCTAATCGTTAAAGGTAACGCTGCAGATGTCGTCTTCCAAATAAAAGAAAATATAAAAATATGAGAGGAGAAAAATAAGATCAAGTGGATTCCTTCACTTCTCTCGGAAGTACCATCACGTGGAACGGATGAAGTACTACAGACATCAAGCAAAGATTGACCCAAGCTAAGGAGGCATTGATGGTAAAAAGACAACTGCTATATTTGCTTCAACAGGCATGAACAAAGGAGCTCTCGAATTGGAGCAATCATGGATCTTGAACTCAACTTAAAATTTTTTCTGCACCTGCTTCGTGGATGCTGAATATTTTATGTGATTTCGTTTCGGTCCGATTCCAAATTCCTACTGTGTAGTTCTGCTTGTAACTTTTAGTAAGGTTTGAATCATTAAGGGGAATTATATATGAAAAATTGAAAGCTAATTTCGTTGATATTTGATTAATATGCGTGAACTTCACAAACCCATTGTGTCTCAGGGTGTGTCCAATCCATCTAGTCCTTTTCTGCATGCTGTTCTATATGGCCATTTCCTCTCCTCTTCTTCCGTGCACTTCATCATTTCTTATTTTGCCCATCCAGATTTTACTATATAGAGCTCTAATAACTACAATTTTAGGGCCTATAAGCAATAGTTGCTTAGGGACCCGCAAGACGTTTCCGGGGACCCGCCTGCCTTAGGGCACAATATGAAACATCATATTACAGTTGCGTGACCCGGTGTGTCAGTACACCGCTTATACCTCATACTCGAATGGTGAAGTAATTGAACAAGTGAATGATTTTGTGTTCTTAGGTAAGATGTTTGCGAAAGATGGACGGATAGATGAGGAGATGAAGAGATGTGCGAATGCTGGAATGAAAGTGGAAGGTAGCACGTGGAGCATGAGTGTTTGTCTAAGGAAGCGAAAATCGCCGTTTACAAAAGTGTACTTCTCCCCACTTTGTTGTATGGTGGTGAAACATGAGTGTGTCAGGATGGACATAAGAGTTGACTAAACGCCGTGGGTATGAGCTATCTGAGGAGTGTTTGCGGAAAAAAGTAGGATGGATAGGGTCAGGAATGAGTGGGTATTAATTGAATGTGGGTTAGATGCTCCAATAATGGACATATTTGAAAGGAGAGTGCTTCGTCGGTTTGGCCATATTGATATAATGGATGAGAGTCGAATAGCGAAACAGATACATATGTAAGTGTGATATGAATGGTGCGAGAGGGAGAGGCAGGCCGAGAAAGTTGTGGTTGAATGTGGTTGTGGAAATTCTTAGGAGGAGGAATATTAAGTCTTAAAAACAGGAGGGCGTGTATAAAGCAGTGTATGGGGGTAAATAAGGCAAGAGAGGTATTCATAGGCAGCCGACGTTTCGGGTTCCGACTCGTTACCCATTCTCAAGGCTGGGTAACGAGTCGGAACCCGAAACGTCGGCTGCCTATGAATATCTTACCCGGTGGCGAGCCCGAGAAATGTACACTAATTTAATTCGCCGGGAAAGTGTTCAATCATGCATAAGGCAAAAGAGGTTTTCAAGGATATGGAATAAATTATTGAATCAGAGTTAGGATAACAAATATGTATTTGTGAGTGAAACTTTGTGACTGTGCCTACCCTGGAAAGGAACGGCGTGATTGTTATGCATATATGTATGTGTTAAAGTTGCGTGAAAAACGAAATAATGACTGTACTCAGCTGAGCAAATTATTGGCATGATTTGTGAATAGTTGTCTAAATAAGTGCATATTGCGTTCTATGTGGTCATAACAAAACATTAGGAGATTTCATCGAATGTGCATTCGCGCTTTTTGTGAGAGCAAAATAGAGTCCGACATTTTTATCTGAAATTTGTTCCCTCGGTCCATTTTCAAACCTCTTTCTCTCTCTCTCTCTCCGGATTTTATTTATTTGGAAACAGGAAAAAAATACGTCCCGGAGGTCAGAGGAAAATAAAGTCCGGCTCGAAATAGCCCGGCTGACGTCACGCGAAACCCGAGTAAACATTTATGCTTGAGGAATCATGTTTAATTGAGGTTCAAAGGCTTCTCTATTTGTTTTCCCGTATGTGAATCTTGGACCAAATTGAACAGAACCGTGTAAAACTGAGCTAAACAAAACTACCTGTTTGGAAATTTGAATTTAAACATTTTAAACGATTGCGTCAAGTACGATAGCGTAATGTATTTTTGTGTAATAATAATAAAACCGTCATTATTTTCGTAGACCTTTACATCGGCCTTTCAGGCATTTTTGGTAATTAAATTTAATGTTCACATAAGATACAGTTTAAAAATAATAATAACAATAATAATTACTAGACACAGTCAATGTTTGCATAGGAAAACAATTACACGATACCCATTATGCATTAAAACAGATTTAATACCCCACTAATTTCAAATGTACGACTGCTAAATTTTCTTTTAAAATTCTGATCTAGATCGGCATATTTTTACATCATCTCATACTTTACTCAGTGAGAAGGAGGTTTACTCATATTCGTCTCATACTTTACTCAGTGAGAAGGAGGTTTTCTCAGTGAGAAGGAGGTCACAATGGCTGTGAGAACATTGAAAAATGGGAAGGCTGCAGGCATAAATGGGACATCCAGTGAAATGTTGAAGTGTGGGTGTAAATTACTAAGTTGTAGGCTGCGTGAACTATATAATTTGTGCTTACAGGTTTCTGTTGTTCCAGCGGATTGGAAGAATGCCATCATCGTTCCGTTGTAGAAATGAAAGGGAGGAAAGGCCGAATGTAATAATTATCGGGCCATGAGTTTATTGAGTATCCCGGGAAAAGTATTCAGTAAAATATTAATCGAATGAGTGAGGAATATTACTTCCGACAGAATATGGGGTGTGCAGTGTGGGCTTATGCCTGGGAGGGGATGTAGCGACCAGCTTTTTGCAATTCAGCAAGTGATTGAAAAATGTATGAGTGTCCGAAAGAAAGTGTACTGTGCGTTTGTCGATTTAGTGAAGGCATATGACAGAGTAAATAGAAAGAAGCTGTGGAAGGTTTTGAGAGACTATGGAGTGAGTGTGCAGTTATTGAATGCTATGATGGCGATGTATGACAATAGTAAGGCAAGTGTAAGAGTTTACGGGGTTCTGAGTGATTGGTTTGTAATAAATCGGGGTGTAAAGCAAGGATGCGTAATGTCTCCATGGCTGTTTAATGTATTTATGGATAAATGTGTTAGATACGCAAGTAGTGAAAACGACGGTGTTTTGATTGGGAATGTAAACGTGCGAGTTCTTCTACATGCGGATGATGCTGTTTTGATCTCAGACAGTCAACAGGGATTACAGAAGCTACTAGATAAGTTTTGTGAATCGACGGAGATAATGTAATTGAAGGTAAATGCGTGCAAGACTACAGTAGTAGCATTTGATAAGGAGAATGGGGAGAATAACTGTGTAATGAGGGCGAATGGTGAAGTAATTGAACAGGTGGATGATTTTGTGAACTTAGGTAAGATGTATTCGGAAGATGGAAGAATAGATGAGGAGATAAAGAGACGTGCGAATGCTGGAAGGAAAGTGGTAGGTAGCATGTGGAGCATATCAAGGAATGAGTGCTTGTCTGAGGAGGCGAAAATTGCCATGTACAAAAGTGTACTTCTTCCCACTTTGCTATATGGTAGTGAAAGTTAGGTATGTCAGGATAGACATAAGAGTAGACTAAACGCCGTGGGTATGAGTTATCTGAGGAGTATTTTCGGCATAAGTAGGATGGATAGGGTCAGGAATGACTGGGTCATGAATGGATGTGGGTTAAATGCTCCAGTAATGGACGTGTATGGAAGGAGTGTGCTTCGTTTGTTTGGCCATGTTGAGAGAATGGATAAGAGTCGAATAACGAAACAGATATATGAGAGTAGAATGAATGGTGTGAGAGGTAGAGGTAGGGCGAGAAAGTTGTGTTTGAATGTGGTTGAGGAAATTCTTAGGAGGAGGAATATTAGGAGTTTTAAAAACACGAGGGCGTGTATGAAACAGTTTATGGGGTTAAATGAGGCAAAAGAGGTTTGCAAGGATAGGTCAGTATGGAGGAAATTATTGAAGCAGAGTTAGGTGGACAATTATGAATTAATGAGTGAAACATTTAGACTGTACCTACCCAGGAAGGGAACTGCGTAATGGGTATGTATGTATGTATCTCATACTTTTTAGCACATTTACATAATGTTTACTTCACAAAATTAAAATTTACTAATTACAAGACGCATTATGTTTACATAAAATAATTCCAAGACGCACTAAATGCTCGGCGATAGATTGAATGCCATACTGCTTTCAGGTGCACAACAATTATCTATTGTCACTTTCTCCGCGGAAGTTTCTCGAAAATATGGAGTTAAATAATTTTCTTTTGAAACAAGGCAGGTTGAATGAATTGAATGTTATTACACCCATTTGGAGTGAATCCCAACTTCTTGATATTGTAGCTATGAATGATTTATGGTACATTATGAATGCTTATGAACATATACATACACGTATATGAACATATTTAATAGCAGAATCATCAGTCACAAAAATGGTATAATTAATTATCTCCATTAGTTTTAGAGCTTTGTAGTGGTGATTAGTTATGACTCTATACACATTCGTAGAGGTGGAAGAATTTTTAGCGCTGGCTGCCATATTTACAGACAAGCTTTATTCAGCAGAATAACTTACTAGGATACATATAAAAAAACCAGTTTTATTGTCTTTGTGGCAGCTGCTTTGATGTTTATTCGTAAGAGGATAAAACATCCTTTTAAACAAGTCTATTCAGCATTATAATTTCACATGCAAATATTCAATTAGTTTAGCTCATGGTCTTATCTGCAGTAGTATTTTGATGTTCAAAAAATGTTTTTGGTCGCCTGGTGATGGAACAACCCCGTGCTTTTTAAGCGATTTAGTTCAAAATTGAATAATTGGAATGAAACGAAATTATGTTTCTTACACGGGTAACGAAACTCCTTGCCGTTACCTGTACGCATGGGTGTGCGGATTGGGCTAAACGTACTTTCATTATAACATCTGACGTGAATGGTGAACTGAATTGTCTAAACTGTAAAGATAAATGCTAAGATTACCATGATAATGATTTTTGAAAAAGAAAACGAAGAAGATTGAATCATCAGTGACCTAGGCCAACAAAAACTTGAACAGAATGGCCCAAGAAAATTAGGTGTAATGTCAGAAGGGAAGTCTGGCGGCACCGATTAAAACAAGCTTTGAGGCATGAAAATGCTTCGTTGAAACATAAACTCATGGAGCATGATTTCAAATTGCATTGGAGCCTGGTTAATCCCAGTTTCTTCGGATTGGTGACTGGTAATGATGATGAAGCTAATTTGTTGGAAGATTGTATTTGTTTGTCGAAGCCTGCTTCTTTCCTCTGAAGGATATAGTGTGTTTTAGATTTTGGTTGATTTTATTCAGCTATGTTTTCATTCATAGTTACAGTTTTTAATTAATACATTTTTTTATTGCGCTAATAACCATTAAAGAGTAACTCTGCGTATCAAAAGCAGAAGCGTGAATGTTAGTTCCTAATTAAATCATAGTTTTTTCATGCAATGTTTGTCATAGTCAATGGTCGAAAATCCACTGATTGATTTGCTCCAGCTCTCCACTCCATCTTCTCTCTGCCAACCGATTCATGTATTGAATTATTTTCATTTTCTCTCAACCAGCTAAATGAAGTGTTGAAAACAGTAATAAAAGGATAAATGATTTGGGTCAAATTACAGAGGGAGACTCTCAATGAAGTACAGTTAAACCCCTCTCAACGACCACCCTTTTAACGACCATTTTTCAGCAGAACCGTCGGAGGTCGTAGATTCAGATTTCATCCTATGTGTGCACCACATTCATATTCATGGAAATATACCAGGAGCAACTAAATTATGAGGAAATAAACGCCATCCATGTATTTTATAACAAAACCGTCACTTTAAGAGTTCATATTGGTAAAAATTAAATTAATCCATAGTAATTTTCACACTGTTTTTATGAACACCGACCATGGTATCGACCCGTATGTCATTATCAAGGTGATTACTCGTTATTAATCCTTGATACTGATATAATATCCTTGATGTAATCCCTGATAAATCCTTGATAACGACATAAAGTGTCGAAACCATGGTCGGTGTTCATTAAAACAGTGTGGAAATTACTATCGTGTTATTTCATTTTTGCCAATATGAACTCTTTAAGCGAAGGTTTTGTTATAAAATGCACAGTTGGCGTTTATTTTTTCATAATTTAGTTCACCCTGGTATATTTCAATGCATATTAATTACGTGTACACACACAGTGAAACCTGAATTAAGCGACCACGGACGGTTCCGCTGAAAAATGGTCAGTAAGAGGGGAGGTAGTTTGATACCAATTTTACCAATATGGATATGCAATATTTCCACAAAGTTTCGCCTGAAACTCTTTCATACGCTTTAAGAGTTTTTCAATTTTTTTACAAATCAGCCACCCGTTCATTTGCTTAATAAGTACTCCTCGAAACTGGACCTCTGTCGAACGACCACCCCTCTTAACGACAATTTTTCTTCGGTAAGAGAGGGGTAGTTTGATACCAATTTACCGATATGGATATACAGTATTTCCATAAAGTTACGCCTGAAACTCTTTCGTACTCTTTAAGAGTTTTTCAATTTTTTACAAATCAGCCGTCCGTTCATTTGCTTAATATGTAGTCCAAGATTCTGGACCTCTGTCGAACGACCACCCCTCTTAACGACCATTTTTCAGCGGAGCCTTCGGTGGTCGCCATATATCCAGGTTTCACTGTACATCAGGGCAGGAATGTTGGACGTCATAGTCCGTGATTATGTAGGAGTAAAGCGGTTTGCTGTTTTGAAGAGTGGAGCGTAATGCGGCAGCCAACCTATCTCCTGATATTGATGACTGCTGATGGAGCCAAAAGCCCAACCCAACTGCTTACCATGTCCAACCGCTTGAAACGCCCGGAAGTTTGGACCATTTTCCTCTGAATGGACGTCGACGAAGAGAAGGAATTCGCTTCAAGTGCGCGAGAGAGAGGGATAGAGATAGAGGGACGAAAGAATCGTTTTTGCGAGCGAGATGGATCGGTGTTGAACAAGGCTGGCGACTGGCCGTTTACTAGTTTCACTCCCGTGTTATTTTGAGTTTGGGGCGCGCCCAGAATGTAAAATGCGAAGTTATCCCTCTGGAACTAGAGAGAGAGCTAAAGGCCAGTCCGAATGACAGTTTGAAGTGCGCCGAGGGTATTGCAGATCGCACGAGTGAAAGAGGGACTCCGTGAAACTCGATCTATATCCCGAGATGCGAGATCAACCGGGCCCCGTGGCTGTTCGTTTCCCCGGAGTTTTGCAAAGTGCACGGGAATCTCCCGCTCCAGCGTGACTCGCTTGGTTTGACTTTTCCTTCGTCCCTCCTCAACACGGAGCGGTATTTTTAACGTTCCTCCTCCTCCTCCTCCCACGCGAAAGCCTTACTCTTCCTCTTCCTCCCCTCCTGTCCGCCCTGCACACCAACCGGGTGGAGGACTCAGAAGCGAAGGAAGAGAATTACAGTCGGGAGGAGAAATTAAATTTCAAGATGGCTTTGGCTTCGGATCAATTAAGCTAGTCAGAGCGAGATTTTACCCAAGCCATGATAAGAAGGCTGTAAAAAATTTATTTTTTTAGTTTAGCCACTATAAGAATCATGGAGTTAATATTGCAACATTAGTAAAAAAACATTAGGTAAAAACTTTGCATATAATTTTTTAAATTTTATTTGTATATTTAATTTATAAAAATCCTGGTCCTCCAAAGCCATAGGCTTGTCTGGAGGTGCCAATTTAGATAATTACACACAAATTACATACTAATACAAACAATGTATGAAAATGTTTTAAATATTTACCCTTGTTTTTTAAAACACGTTTGTATTATTACAAAATACACTGAAATTCTCAGTATTTATCCAAATGTACATGTAAAAGTTTGAGATAAGGTATTAAACTGATTCGTTTTTTTCTCGCCCAATTTGGAAACGCCTTCATAACCGGAGATTGTTCTCAAAATTCTTTTTCCACTTTTCGTGCTAAAAGTGTGGTTTGTGTCTCTTATTATGTGCAATAATTGACGTAATAATAATGTTTGATGTGATTGAAAGGAACCCCCGTGCAGGTCAGCCTTAACAATCGCCCTTAGTTAAAACAAATTCAGCAATTTTTATTTCTCATTATATGAATGGGAATGTATTTGAAAAATAATCCGCGTCTTGTATCTAGCATTATTAAAATAATATTCCCTTCTTCAATTCCTTTTGTCGGAGCAATTGCTTGAGCTGGAATATGTATGACGACGGTTGTAATTTGGAAATTATTTTATTATTGAATTAACTGTGCGTGGTATGCGTTGCAATGCCTCTTTTTCAAGTAGACTCTAATATACAAAGCAGACACATTTACATGCACAAAAAATTGAAAGACAGTGATTTTTTGTAGTCTAATGAATGCCTCGTACCTACACAGGAATTCGTAATGCACAAATTATGGAATGAGATTCCATTCCATGCCTATGCTGCATTTTATAAGTAAATAAAATGTTCTATTTTTGAAGTAGTGCAAAATTTAAGATTTTTGAGATATAAAAATCCAATTTCAGGAAAAAGCGAAGCAAAAACGAAAATCGAAGGCAAGAATTCCCAAAAAAAAGGTACAAAGACACCACTGCACCAAATCTTGTTCTACGTACAAATTATTGACCAACTAACGTCGGAATAAATTTTATCACAGTGGAAGTTGCCTATTTTTTAATACTTAGTTGTGTTCCGATTCCACTCCATCAAGCCTGAAACCAAAGAATATATACAAATTATTACATATATTTTAACACAAATTATGTCTCGCTGATATGATTCTGATGCACGCGATATTATTTCTCTGTGATACGATTCTGATGCACGTTGAGCAACTTGTAAACGATCTGCTTCGTTGTTTGCTTGTCGTTCCTCGCTTGTTTGAGCAGCTCGCGTTCCAACACTCATTCGTTGAAATGACTCGCGCTCCAGCTATAGTACAATCGATTTAATAATTCAGAAACCTTCACGGGCGCGTGCACTACAACTCGCCAAAGTTTTATCGTAATCTGATGAATGGTATTGGAAAGCACAGAAGATGAACAAGCAAATATTCACTTTTATATATTAGATAATGGTTATGCGTGACAACAAACATATAGAGTGGGATTTTAATTAAGTACAAGGAAGATCATTTTAAAAGCGCTACTTAGGATGCCGATGAAAATAGTTGAGGGAAATCTCGCGCAGTCAGGACGGAGATAACTTAAGGGTTTAAGTTTTGTATGTTTGCGCGCGTGTGAAAAGCAATGAGAGAGGCTCAAGTCTTGGGCCAAAAAGTGCCAGCAAACCTCCCGTCTCCGTAATGATATGTGGCACGCTGTCGTTCCTCCTTGCGAGCCAAGTTATTTCCACCCACACCTCCAACTCCCCCTCCCCTCCTACACGCCGCTCCTTCCCTCCCCCCCCTCCATCCTCCGCTGGCTCTCAGACCCGCCAAAAACCTCACAACTGAGTAGAGGGGGCGTACGGAGGGGCGGAGGACTTGCTTTAATTACTCGGAAAGTTGGAAGAGATGCGACTACTGCCTTCTTGACTTGCCTTCCTCTGCTCCTTCAACCAACGCCCGCCACATCTCATACCTTCCCTACCCTTAACCGTCTTATTCTGTGTCCCTTCACAGTGCAGTGCGAGCTCTCCTTAATGTCTCGTTTCCATCTCTGACATTCCTACCGTGCTCGCTGCTAACGCTCCACCCAGAGCTATGCCGCGGGAATGGAAACGCTCGAGAAAGTCCACCCGCGGTTGTAAACGTTTTAAGTGTGCGGAGTTGAGCTACCGTGCTGATAACTCGTCCCCCTTTTTTTGTTGAAAAAGTACGAAACGGTATCAGAAACGTGCTCGCTTCCTCGCGTCATTGCTGAATTGATTTCCAAAACGTCAGTGTCCATTGCTGCGAAGTTTTTACAATCACAGTTCGTGATACTAGTACTTGAAATACGAGAACATTTACATGAGACCCTTGAAGATTTGGAAAGATGGGATGACTTTTATGCATATGGGATAATATACCTGTGTTGGATTTTGTGATAGGGCTCCCGATAAACTTCGTGTTGATGTTTCTTCACGTCAACCATACCGATAATAATCTCTCAAACACGTTACCTTGATATTTTGCCTAATCATACAGCTCCATATCGATGTATCGAATGTGTCTGCGCTTTTAATGACGATTGATAAACTGATGTTTTGATAATTATAGGTCAACCTCACTTATAACTCAACATTACGATGGTTTGCAACTTAGGAATTATCAATGCGGATTTTGATTATTCCATGAATGACGTTTACAAATCATGGCCACCACTTTTCGATATATCCCACGGCTATCGTCTCATTGATTCTTCGATATTCACCGCATTCAAGATTAAACATTGAATATTGCTCTCCTATCAATTCCTTTCAATATTACTGTGGTTTATTGTGTCTGATTACTCGATCCGAAGAATTATAATTTTGAGCAACCTTATCTCAGATGCAGCGTTCTTTTCTCGATTTATCTGAAAATTATCGTATCCTCGATACTCCGAAATTCACTTTATTGAGAATAGACATCGAGTATCTCTCTGGCATGACTCGGTATCCTCGATGAAACTGTTCGCTCCTTTCACGACTTCCTGGGCAGTACGACCGAAGACGCTCGTGCGAGTAAGGTAAGGTGTACCTCAGGGAAGCATCCTAAGTCCCCTTCTGTTGTATATTTCGACCCGCAGTCTTCCTCTACTTCTTCAAGCCATCTCCCTTTACTTCAGTCTTCAGCCCCTAGGGACGGGTATCAAAGGGGATGTTATTTTCGCGGACGCCCGCTCTCTCCTCGCAAGGGATTGTGGGGCCTTTGGGAGAGGGGGGGGAGAGCATTTTCAAACTCCGCGGCGGGCGGGTGTATGTGTTCCACCGAGCGAGGCCGTTTTTATGAAATCTCCCTTTCTTCCCGCCCTCACTCCATCTCTCTCCCGTCCCAGCATCTCTTTTGTGATGCGATTATTTTGGTGCAAACTCCTTTCAGCTCCATCATCATCTGTAGCATCCCCCTCCCCGCGCCCCTCCGCTCTTCCCTTTCACGAGAATGTTTGTGTGTGTGTGTGAATATACGCTCTTCTTCCATCTCTGTGTAGGTGGGCGGGGTGCTCATCTCCTTCCCAGTATTGAGTTTCCTCCTCCCACCCCTCATTGGTCGCCGTCTTCATGTCCTGAGGTGAGAATGTTAAGCGAAGACACCTTGTTTATTTAATTAGGCGAAGAAAACTTTGTGCTGGTGTATTAGCTTTTATTCTTCCTGGCACCTTTACTTCCGTTTCGGTGAAGGCCGGTTTGACAGTCATTTATGTCCCTTTTTGTCTGCACGGAAGGTAAAGAGGATTTAATTTTACTTATTTGTCGTCTTATATAACTGAGGCATTTCCGCTGACAAAAACATTAAGTCTGCTATGTAACGGACTGGTTTATTACTGCGAAGGATTAAATTCCTTATTATTTGATATCTTACGCTCACAGAGTAGGTTACAAAACATTGAACATGTTATGGAATCTTCGCTTCTCTGGTTTTCTCGTGTTAAGTCATTAAGTGTCGTGTCATTAGGTAGCAAAACTAAGTATTCTCACGTCAGCTGTAAAATTTACTCATCAATATTTTAAGGAGTTTTTTTATGTCGAAAAATGCCGAGCTTAAAATTATATCTCGGTGTTTAAATATCATCATTCAGGTTTATGCTGCATGTCTATATTTTAAAAAAACCCGCGCCACTTTATTGATTATTAGGGTCAAATGTATCCCACATTCCTAACACCCTCATATGGCACAAAAAGTGGAATTGGGATTTAATTTATCATACTAAGGTTCTTGATGTTTCATGGTTTTGCGTTGATTTCTCGCACTGTCCGAGTTCTCGGAACTAGCATTCAGAGATAGCACTCAGAACGAGTCTTTATAAAATTATGGTAGGGTATAAAAAAACCTAAAATGTAAGAATTGTGACTTCCATCTCATCGAAATGTAACTTGGATCCTTCAGGATTTTAACTAAGAAGACTGAAAACTTTGTACTTGTAAATAGGAGGAAAGATTTTTTCTATCAAAACATAGCACAAAGGGCGCAAATTGACGTATTTCGTGGGTTTTTTTTGCGTGAGAAATTTACAAATTTTTACAAAAAAATAGACCAGACGCTTGGTTCGTTTGCGTATTATCTGACATGAGCCGCAGAGTTCCGTAAGTTTGCAATGCTGTAGGTACAAATAATTTGGGAAGGTGGGTTTACTCTGTAAGCTTAGGTCCCTCTCCGTTGAACTTAGAGTGAGAAAACTTTCCTGTCCTCCACACTTGCCAGCCATTCCTCCTCAGGTCTTGAGTTTGACAGGCTGGTCTTATTATGCCTCCGTGAAAGGCAATGCAAACTCTTCGATGTTTTTATTATATTTCCGGGATGTCATTGCACCTAGCGGATCGAAGAACGCCGCACTCCTTATCACCCTCGGACCAAGTTTCACCAAAGTTTGTACCCCACGAACATTAAACTTTGCGCAATGGTTCCTGAAAATTGTTTTATCGTAAGCTCTTTTTACCAACACAATTCCTTGGCATTGCGTTAGTTTTCTTCCAAAACGCTTCCAACTAACATAATTATGTAAATTAAGAAGGTCTGCCTCTAGATATTTGCGGTGGTTCACCCTTCAAGTTAAGTTTTTTTAGAAAAATGTAAAAATTGTAACATGGTTCCTTTTAAGTACGTTGTATCAAATGCTAACGTTGAATAAATCTAATAATTAAAGCCGAGAACCGTATAAATTAAAATAGAGACTCATGAAGAATCAGTTGGTAACGTTCAGTACCTAAATTGTATCATATATGAATATTTTTTGAGAATTATAGGCTTGTCAGGTAGACATACTTAATTCAACGGGATAACATATCATCATACAAAGTATTGTTATTTTGTAGCCTCAGAGTGAACTCTATGACATTACAGACGACTTAAGATTGTGCATGTTAGACTTGACATTATGAATGATTCCACTTAATTTAATCATTTAAAAATTACGTCAGGTTTTCAATGTACGTGCGAGTCGTAGAAAATTCATTTATAGGAATATTGCCGTGCAGGAGATCACTTTATCATAAAAACTACTACTGGAGGTAATTTTATGATTTTCCGTAGATACTGAAAAATTACTGTCCAAGAATCAAAAACTACGAAACTTATAATATTTGCGTATCATGCAATTCGCACATAGGGAAACTAAAGTTTTTTCCTTCACGTTTAATAAAAATCCGTCATTCCTGACGGGGGAGGAGGTTATATTAGTTATTAATATAGAAAGATAAGTTTCTCTGTCCGTCGGTCTATCTATCTGGTCACTAATTAGTCACTCACTCCGAGAGAAATTCAGGTAATTAGCTCATTTTTCGTTTGCAGTATTTTTCTCTTTTGCATAATTAAATTAGTAAAACCTACCTGGCGGAAAAAGTCGATACGAACGCCAAATGAAGGTATGTCTAGTAAATATTCTTATTTCTCCAAACTTTCTCGGGCTTTCATCCAGGAGAGTGGGCCCATTTTGGCCCAAATGGACCAACCATACGGCCAGCATTGACCAACTCACCCGGACGGAAGCTCGGGAAAATTCTGAGAAACTCGTACGCCGGGAAAGCATCAGAACTTACTTAAATATTCTTTTGCTTTCATACAATTTTTTTCCTTTCAAATTTATGGAATTTTGAAAAAAAAAAATCGCCAAACTACACGTATTTGGTGACACATTCTACATCGACATCACCGCATGGGCATGATACAGGAGGTGTTAGGACATTAGCCGTGAGAAGATGAAAGGGATAAAGTTTTGAGATGTGAAATTGTGACAAGTATTATGAAAGTGTTTTGAGTGGATTGACAATATCAAGCAACCTAAGCCTAGCGTGTAGCTTCTGAGTCTCTAGGGGCTCCCACCTTAATCCCTCTGAAGTTGTGAGACACTGTATGCTCGCTCGTAGCGATTTATAACGAAGCGTGCAGCTTTACTTTGTATTTCATTAATTTTTTTGGTTAAATCTTTATAACCAGAGTCCCAAATGCTCGCGGCGTATTCGAGGTGTGGCATAACCAGAGTGACATTGCATCTCTCTTTTACTTATTCATCCGAGGACCTTCCTGTTACACGCTTAAAAAAACCTTTGTTTTGTATGTATAATCCCCACGATATATCAGAAGTTAAGGTAATTTCAAAATATTTTACTGCATCTGAAGGTTTAATGATTACTCTAACCACAGTATAGGAATGGCATTTGTGTGATGACCTTCAGAGGAAGTGAACTGTGGTGCATTTACTGATATTGATTTCTGACCCCCACTCCTGGCACCACGAATGAACGTTGTTAGGGACCGATGACAGGACTTCAAAGTCCGCGTCTTCGCTCATTTCACGGTAGATAACTGTATTGTCCGCAAATAATCTTAATTTACTGCTAACTCGCGAACTTAGGTCATTAATTAAAATAATGAATAAAAGAGGGCCAACCACGCTTCCTTGAGGAACACCGGATAGTGACTTCGTCCATATCATTGAATCCAATCCCGAAATGTTTGACCAAATTTTTTTGTGGGATGGTGTATATGAATTAAAAAATGATTCTTTATTATTTTATTTTTAATAAAATAAATAATAGAAATAGAAATATCATGCGGGAGAATTTATAAAACCGGGGAAAGAGCATCGTTCTCTCACGACTCGCTCGCAAATAACTCCTTCCCTTCATCATCGTCCCTTGTGGGTAACGTCGTGGGTGGTCGAGAAAACCTTATGAGGGGGGTGAAAGGGGTGAGCAAACGGGACCGCTTGAAGGAACAAAGGTCTAGCTGGTCTCCACGCTCTAGGGAAAGAATTCGTTCACGCCCGCCGCTTGGGAAGCGCGGACGATTGGTTTTGACGTCCTCCCTAGCTGCGAGTGAGACCGCCTCATTCGTCTCAACCCCTTGCGAGATCGAACGTAAAACTTTTTCTTTCTTGTGTTTTTTTTTAACAGCTAGTGCGCAATGCATCGCGATCCTCTAAGTTCTATCCTTTTTCCCTCCTCCCCTCTTCCAGAGTTCTAGGGAGAGAGGGAAGAAAATACTACGCATCATCCACCTTGGGTCGTTAAATAAATCCCTTTGCTCCGGGGGACCGTTAAATAGACCGTCAAAGGAGTCTCTTGTTGGGCAATCCGCGAAAACCAGGAAGTGCGACGAATTTTTTTTCTTTAACTTCGTAAAATGTGACTATGAGAAACTTGTAACCTTAACGTTTTGTTATCTTTAAAAGTACCTCTTATTATCACTTTAGCTGTCTGAGAGCTTATTTGATATTATGTTTGTTTCTCTTTTATAGCAATCTACTGAAATTTCACTTACTTTATGGTATGGTTACTCTTTGAAAATTGTGCCCTCTGCTTTTCTGGCATGTGTAAAAATATCCGACCTCATCACGATGCTTTTTTAGAGAAAATTGGACTTGCGGAATGGATTGAAATGCAAGAATAGGTGAATCATCCATAAAAATATTTTAATATCAAATTTGAATATGCGACATTTTTGCGAAATATTGCTATTAATTTATCAAATATTCCTCGAGTGTTTAATAATGACAAATATAGTTCCTAGTCCAGCTTAATTTTTCAGTTACTCTCTAATGTAGTGGCTGAAATCAAAATTAAGTTTTAAACGATGGAGTTGGTTCATATAGAAAGGTCCATTAAAAAAATTACATTCGAAAAATCAGCATAGTGCATATCTTATTTTTTATAATATTGGTTAAGAACTCTGACTAGGAAAGGTAATATTTTTGAAAATTGTATGGATTTTGGATTACCTTCCATGTCTCGTTTGTGACTCGTGGGACAATTTTGCTTTTCCATTCAAGGACCTGAAATTATTTGTGCGATGATTTTTTTAATTTGATTAGCCACGTCACATGGAGTAATTCTACGCCAGGCATCCATCATTCATACCATTTCAAAGCCAAGTATTGAACGGTCCCCTGGCCGCAAATCCATGACCAAAAAATCAGTCAGGACAACAGTGAATGGCCAATGAAGACTCTAGATACGTAGGCGTGTTATTGAAGCATCAGTGTCCGACTTTTGATGTTAAAAAAATTCGCAAACGGATCCTCGAACTAGCTTTACCTATAATTCAACTATCTACTACTTTGTATTATGAAAACTACAGAATGGCTTTTTTCCATAAGTTTTAATGTATGATGCACAACGCGTTTCAACTCTCAAAATCATCTTCTGGTTTTATCGCGTGATGTAATGCGCATTAAAATTTGTGGAAAGGTGTGATACTGTTGTGTTCATCATCACAAACTTTCAACACAAAGCCTGTATATGCTAAACTTATCTTGTGTTGAAGTGTACTTTGACAACTGCGATCATTTCGCTCCTCTAAACACCTATTGGATATACCTCGGTAAGTCATGCTGATGTTCTAAAGAATACGGGTATGTAAAACATACAACTAATTAGCATTATATGCAGACAATGAGGTGTGAAAATAGAAAATGAAAACAAGGCTCTTTATTTTTTCCACTAAAATTCTTGGTGGAATCTATCATAGCTGTCGTAGTTCATAATCGTGCGCGAAAATGAACACATTTTAATTTTCAATGGTTTCCGTCTTAGCATAGTAAAATTGCTCCATAATTCTTCATTCATTGGTCGTTTAATCCTAAGTTTGGTTGACTGCAGCCCTCCACCCTTCCCTATCTAATACTAGTTCCATCACCTCCTTGTATCTCTTCCTATGTAATTTTCTCTTTATTTGGTCCATAAATATTCCTGGATCTTCCTCCGGGGATTTTCCATCTATTTTGCTTCAATTATGTCATTCACAAACGTATTTTGTAGTAGGGTGTGTCCCATCCATTTGGCTCTTCTTTTCTATATCGTGTTCCATTAAGTCCTTTCCTCTTCAACTCTTCTTTACACTTCATCATTTCTTATTTTTCCGTCCATTTAATCTTCAGCATCCTCCTCAAGCACCAGGTTTAGAAGGCTTCCAGTCTGTTCTCAACTTTTCCAATGGTTCATGCTTCCGGTACATAGAGAATGTTTTCACATAGTTTATCCTGGTTTGTATTCTTATCTTCTTTGGGTACACCATAATTCTTAGGAAAATTTATAAAATCTTTGTAAATTTTGCACAGCATTATAATTAGTTGACCGGTATCGTCGAATGGTCTAAATCTTCAATTCGAAGCTTAAATTACCTGAAGATGATAAGATCACTACCTGAAGATGTGTGCAATTCGAAGCTGATACTATCTGAAGATGAGAATATCACGACTTGAAGATGTCGACCTCCAGTCCCAGCTGAAGTTGCCTGATGATGAGAAGATTACCAGATAAAGATGTCGACTAGTTAAAGCTCAAAGTACCTGAAGATGAGTAGATTACTACCTGTAGATGAGAAGAAAACTACCTAAATATGTCGACTATTCGAAGCTGAAGTTATCTGAAGATGAGAAGATTACTACTTGAAGATGTCGAGTATTCCATGAAAAGGGGTGTATCTAATGAAAAGTCTGCGTAAAATTTACAAAGTTGTTTTTGGTTCCAAAGCAATGCATGTTAAACCTGTATGGGTGTTAATGTTATTGATGCATCGTGACATACAATCGATGTCAGAGTAATCGACTATCGGACCCACCATCAACATCATCGATGTTTATAAGACTATCGACCTCAAAAACCTTTTCCGCCTCCCTCTCTCCCCTCTCCCGAAGGCAGTCGTGCCACCCGCTCCTCCACTTCCCCGATATAATCCTCGTCCCTTACCTTCCATCGGTTTTCCTCCCCCTTCCTCCTCGCTTGCCCATTCACCCGTCTCTTCTCCTTTTCTCCTCCTCCTCTGCCTCCTCCTCCTACCCCCATAAGCACCTGCTATCTCTACGTCTGCCTCCCCCCCTCCTCCCCCCCAACAGATTTTTCCTCCTCGCCTGGGCTATTTTCGAATGACGCTGGTTTTCTCTCTCATAGTCTTATTTTTAGACCGCCGCTCCCTCTTCCACCACCATCACCATTCGCTTCACACCCACCCCTCAAGTCATGTACATTTTTACACTCCTCTCCCACCCTACCTCCCGCCCCTTTTCCTCCTCCCACGCGTCGTCCACCTCTGAGTTCTTTCGCTGTCCTGTCCTCTCCGCTCTGACACCGTCATTAAAACCCATTCCAACTGTTCCCACTCCTCCTCTCTTTCGGTGTTCCCCCCCTTCCTCCACCCTCCTGCTCATCCCACCCCCCTCTGTCATCCCTTCTCGCCCTCGCTGCCCTTTCTATCCAATATGTTTTCGCTTCATTCATTCATTAATGAAAAGGGCTGTGTCCCTCTGCCTTGTCCTCTTACTCCGCGTCTTCCGTTACGTTTTCCTTTCGTCCATTACAAATCCACTCTACTAGACGAGACGTAGGGCATTTCAGTCGGTAGTTTAGCTGGTTAGCTGACTTTCTTTCCAATCCATGTAAGCTTATCTCATACCTGGGGCTATTATCCTTTTCAAATGTCTTATGGGCTAGGAATCAAGCCTAAAATTTGTGGGGGTGGCGATTGTGACAATTTGTGCGAGTGCAGAACTGTTCGATGGCCTCCGCTGTCTGGGGGTTCCGCAATCGTTCTAATAGTCGTATGCTTATTTGATACCTGGGGCTATTATTTTTTGCGAACGTCTTGGAAGGCTAGAAGGGGGGCCTAAAATTTGTGGGGGCGGAGGGTGTGGCTTTTGTTGCGAGTGTGGAACTGTTCGATGGTCTCCGCTGTCTGGGGGCTCCCCTTTCTCCCTAATACTTGTATGATTATTTGATACCTTGGGCTTTTATCTATTCCTAATGCCTTTGGGGCTAGAAGGCAGACCTAAAATGTGCGGGGCGCCTTTCGTGCGAGTACGGAAGTGTTCGAAGGCCTCCGCTACCGGGAGGCGGAGAACATAAACCGAGAGGGGATTGTTCTAGCTTAAATTTTCCGAGGTGATTATTATTCCTCCATTGGGCCCACAATTAGTGAGGCCATGTGGTGATGAGGTTTGGCTACAAAGCAAGAATAAACAGAAAATTCCCGCCACGGAGGTCTGAGAGCAACTGAATTTTCCAGGCTCTAAGCTACGCCTGCTGCATCCTGATTGGCTCATGGAAAGTCACGTGACGAACAGCTTTCTCTTCGATCACCACCACAAATTTTTGTCCTACCTCCTAGACCCACAGACATTTGGAAAAGATAAAAGCAGCAGGCCGTGGATGTTTGCGATATGACTATTGTATCTCTGTGCATTTGTTTTGCTGCAGAGTATTTATGCGAACAGTTCGACTTAGTTTCATGCCGTGAATTCCGTCCGTATTTGTAGAATTTCGCCGGACAACCTTTGAGCCCGTTTCACTCGGGGCACGTTATTGCATAATTTGATGTAAAAATGGACGTGCATTTCCAATTGCGTCGTGTAAAGCGGTGAATTACAAGAATACTTGCGCGAATACATGAACGCAAGATAACGCATGAAAAATAGCCCCGGTTCTAGTACCGTTAGTAATGCACGCCAGTTTGATGAAAACGTTCTGTATTAAATTGTACAATTTCGTTCCCCGTGTAAAACGGGCCTACGGCTTACGAACGGCCTCGGACCAGAACTCGAAGCGGTGACTCGCTGCCGGTTTAACGTCATCAATAATTCCCCTTTTTAATCTTCCCTTCCGGTGGTTTTAGAAAAAAATCGCTCTCACTCATTCTTTTATAAATCAAAGAACGTAATAATCGTTAAAGTTTAAACTCTTCCGGAAAAAAAACTTGGAGATTTCATTTCATTGTTAATTCTAACGTGAATAAATAATTGAACATAGTAGCTCAGGCCTTAACAATGGGGGAAGGCTTTATGACTAAATACTTTAACCGTGATCAAATTTAAGCTCTACGGTGATTAAAAATCGTTGTCCCACGATGGTGTTAACATGAAAAAGTCGTTAAGTCAAGGGTCTTTTCCCGAGATTCCATTTGATTTATGATTCACATCGAGCAGGTGAATGACGTTATCCAAAAAGTACTTTACTTTTTAAAAATAAGTATTTTCTAATAATATATCGTATTTTATTCCAAGCATGCTCATTGTTAGTATGAAACTATTGAAATTCAGGGTCTGTTTTATATTCAGGTCGACAAAAGTACGTTCCGTCTTTTCCATTTAGTACAGAAAATCTCTTCGTTAGGATTTGTAACACGGAACTTCCTATATGCCCCATCCCTCCTTCATTGGTTATCAAAGACTGATATTACAGATGGCCTGGGACGGTATTGGTGAACCTATGAGGAAATAATTAAATTTTTTTAGTAAATCAGAAAAAATTAGGATCACATTTTTCTGAAGTATACCTGTTTTTTCGTTGGAATTTTTTGTGTTTGCCGGATAGTGCGCAGCCAGTCAGAAGCGGGTTCTTCAACGCAGACTGCGTTGCAGACACTTGCTTCTTTAATATGCATTCTCCTTTCATGTACTTTGTTTATTTGTTTAAATTTATAATCGTCCACATGACCGATGAAAACAGAGTTAAAATCAAGTATTATCCGAAGCACTAAGCAGCCAATATATATTTTAATAGTTGCTTGCCTTAAATTTCAAACAGATGTTTGATATGCTAGCTTCACATCCCATAATTCGTCCCGTCTGTCATACTATCCATAGAAAATTAAAGAAAGAGCAGGGTTGAAATAATCTTTTCATTAAACAGTATGGTTGTTATTTTGGTTGTCAGGCTTCAGTTTTTGACGTAGTGCCCTCTCCATCCATCTCAATGGTTGCATCTCTTCTTTGAGTGTCTGTCGGCTCCATCCCGAGCTATATTTTGTGTATCTCCGCACAAAGGCACCAGTTTATGCTCCAAGGGTTGCTTGCCTTAAATTTCAAACAGATAGTTAACATTCTTGCTTTACACTGGCCAACTCGTCCAATCCGTCGTGCTATCCAATGGAAAGTCAAAAAAATTGCAGGGATGACAAATATGGTTGTTATTCCGATTATCAGGCTACCGTTTTATGACGCAATCCATCTACCTCAATCTTGGTGACGCCCTCCGTTGCTGCGGCGAAACAACGCAAAAACGGATGCGTCAGAAAACAAGTGGCTGTATTCACCCTCTCCTTTCTTTCTATACTCCTTCCTAAGCATATGAAAATTGGCAATGCGAATTGAGTTCTGACCAGGCTAAACTATTCAGGATAACATTCATTTGATAAAATTTCATACAATTTAGATTTGAAAACTTCCATCGAGCGAGATTTCCTCACATCAATTGTAATGGAATTCCAAAGTTGTGAGGCGGCCACGACAAACGACTTAGGAAATGCAGTAATCCGGTGAGTCGGAAATTGAAGGTTACTTGGTTCTGTTCTGGTAACCATAGTATGATAGGAAGTTCTTTTAGAAAAAATATCAATTAGGTATGACTGTTCATTAGTGCCAAAGATAGAGAAAAGAAAGGTTCCAAGCAGGTATTTGCGATGGGATATGGTATTCAACCAGCCAAGTTTCTTGTAATAGGGGGCGAGGTGCTCATCTCTACGAAGATCAAAATTATATCGAACTCGAATTTAGGAGACGCTGTAGTTTGCTGTTTTATTTTATTTTATTTGTTATTTTTATAACTTTATTTATTTTTTTATTAGACAAAAATTGTTTTTTCTCCCTCATGGTCTGTTTGTTTTTTTTATCCTGTACGTTATATTTATATATTAATTGTATTTTTACCTATCTCCGAGTTCAACTGTTAAACGTGAAAAATTATTGTTTTCAATGAGAGTAGCTGTTTTTGTCTTTTTTTATGCATTGTATATTATCAAGCTCTATTTATGTTTTGATTTGAATTAAATAATATGTTTATTTGTCATTACCTTGCTGCTATACTATTGTATAATTTTTGTATTCTTGCTCTAAGGGACCTGTCCCAGAGTAAAATAAACGGTTATTCTATTCTATTCCTTGTCCGCTCCCATTCAGTCAGTTTCGCCTCTCTCTCTCTCTCTCTCTCTCATTCTCTCTCCCTCTCTTTCTCTTTCTCCCTTGTTCACTTTCCCAATCACTTCGGTCCTTGGGAGGGAGACAGTCGGGACAGACCCAAGAATGAACGGAAGAGTGGAGGTTGGCTGGGGATCCGTGAAATAAATAGGGATTCCCTGACTCTTCCGCGCCCCACCCCCTCCATCTCTTTCTTGGACGAAGACTTCGATTTCTAAGGAATGCGATGCGTTTTTTTTCTCTTCCTACTTCGTCTTCTTCCCTTTCTTCCCTCCTTCAGCAGTCACGTGATACGCGGAGGAGAGAGTGCTGGGGGGGTGGGTGGGTGGGTGGAGAGATTAAGTCGAAAAAAATCAACCTCCCATCTCCTCCAACTCTTTCGTGCCACCGTTACAATTGTCTGATGCCAACGTTCACGTCTCCTACTCTTTTGACTATCCCCAAGATATTCACACAAACTTGACCGTGTACATCCCTCTCTCTTCGGGTGCCTTTCATTCATCCTAGTTATCTAATTACTTCGATCGATTGGGCTGAGTTAAGAGAAACGGTGATGAAATAAATATGATCCGCTTCGTGGATGATATCGAAGTCATGGCTGGCAATCGCGATGATCTTCTAAGTTCACTAAACGTAATGGATCAAGTTCTCTAAGAATACAACTCTAAAATAAATAAAACGAAGAATAAAAAGCTTGTATGCGGAAGAGAGGAGCTGAATGTAGAAGTAACCCTGAGAGGAGAGAAATAAGAGCAAGTTAGTTGGAGCTTTATGGGAAATCTACCCATTACAAATGGGTATATTTCCCATGAAGTCCAAACTATGCTGAATGTAGAACTATGCTAAGGAGCTGCATGTAGAAGTCACCCTGAGAGGAGAGAAATAAGAGCAAGTTAGTTGGAGCTTTATGGGAAATCTACCCATTACAAATGGGTTTATTTCCCCTAAAGCCCAAACTATGCTGAATGTAGAACTATGCTAAGGAGCTGCATGTAGAAGTCACCCTGAGAGGAGAGAAATAAGAGCAAGTTAGTTGGAGCTTTATGGGAAATCTACCCATTACAAATGGTATATTTCCCCTAAAGCCCAAACTATGCATTGTTTTCAATAACTTCCAGTGCCAGAGCATATCATACGCCTTCTCTAAGCCTTCACCTACCTCGTAAGCACCATCACGTGGGACGGTAGAAGTACCACGGACATCAAGCGTAGAATAGCTCAAGCTAAGAAGGCGTTCATGGGAAAAAGACAACTGATGTGCTCAAAGAATATAGCACTAAAAACCAGGAAACAGTATGTGAAAACATTCGTGTGGAGCGTGGCACTCTATAGAGCAAAATAATGGACCATTGCAAAAGCTGACCAGAAAAGACTAGAGACCTTCAAAACCTGGTGCTCGGGGAGGATGCTGAAGATAAAATGGATGGAAAAAATAAAAAAATGATTAAGTTTATAGAAGAGTGGAAGCGGAAAAGACCATCTGGAACGCTGTACTGAAAAGGAGAACAAGATGGATTGGACACACCCTGAGAGACAATGGATTTGTGAAGAACATAGTTGAAGGTAAAATAGAGGGAAAATCCCCCAAGATAGACCAAGGAATATATTCATGGCCAAATAAAGAGAATAGTACATAGGGTGAGATACCAGGAGGTAAGGGTACTAGTATTAGATAGGGAAGGGTGGAGGGCAGCAGTCAATCAATCCTAGGATTGAACGACCAAAGAATGAATTACTTCGATACACAACTACGCGCTTACTTTTAGTTCGTTACAGGGCCTTGGCACTAAGTTGCACACTTTCAAACAGGTTGGGAGCAAAGTTTATTTCCGCTAAATAACAAAAAAGTTTTGATAATATTATGCGATACCGTGATAGCATATTTTGAGGATTTGAATTCTTCTTCTCGATCTTCCTCGGGTTATACGATCAGTTCATAACCATCAACAATTGTTGCCCATTTTGTTCTTGCATAGAAACCTCCCTTTTTCTGATATATTAGTATAATTCAGATAGACGTGGAAAGGATATTTCCAATTTACTATGGCCAATAGTTTCAGGACAGAAATATTCAATTTTGTACCTCATTGGGGTAGTTTCAGCGGAGTATCATTTCGCCTATAGTTCGATTTATTTGGTCCTATCATAAATTAAAACATCTCATCTGTACAAAGGTGCTAAATACTAGCCCCTCACCATATTAATTTTCGAGATATTCTTCATCAAATACCAGCCGTTTTAATAGTGAAATGGTATGAGTTAACCACTACACAATTCTACGCCATTTGAATAGTGCTAATGAGCTGTAAAGTGGTGGGAAAGAACTATTTATTCACAAAATTTTCCCGTGAGAAGAAGAGGCGCTTTTTTTCATTCCCTCTGAAATATGAGTACTATTACCTCATTGCTACTCCTTTTCTGTCTAAAGATACTATGGTGAATGGCAAAATTCTCGGCAATTTTAGTTTGTTCCATCTTCCAGCAAATCAGGTGTTAGGTTTTGCACAAACTGAGTCCGGAACATGTGTCAAAGATTTATGGAGGGATTCTTCATTTGTCGATTTTATCTGACATTTTCGGATAAAAAGCATATGAATACGCTGATATGTGTTCACTTTATGATCAAATGGTGCCATGACGCCCGGAATTTTGTATAATATGTCGAAAAATCCCTTAACGAAGTTCAAAACGAGAATGATTGAATTAATTCATGGAACCAGACTGCCGATATCGAAAACTTTGGTGACCGCCAGTGGTCAAACTTACTTAAATTTACCGCGACGAAGAAAAAAGACTCAAAATACCTGATATACACGTGTAATTAGGGCTTCACATAAAATATCCTGTATTTTGCAAATTTATTTTTTATTAAAGTTTTACAGTAGAGAATGATGACTCATGTATGTAGAAGGCATAAAACTTATGTCACAGTATATGGTGATTTTCATTTGTAGTTGAGAACCTTCTGATGAGCCATAAACAGGCTCAGGAGGACTCCAATTATATTTTTCTGGTTTTTCAAAATTTTAATTTCACGAAGTTTACTTTCACCAGCAAGCTCCACACTATCGGTATGGTACAAATGCCACAGAAACTATTAAAATAATCCATAATGTAACTATGAAAACATTTTTAACTTTTTTGGTGTAAACTGTTGTCATTGGCATCATATTTCTGTTATACACTTAAATGATAACACGTATTGTAATGGTATGCACAGAATTTGTGATTAAATTGCATACTTGCGCATTTTGTTATGACTTATTAAAAAAAAGATAATTGCCCTTACTTTTGCTTTGCTTTACTTATTTTGCTTTGCTTAAGCACTGCTCATTTTAAGTCTTGGAAATATTATTCTACTCGATGATGCACATCATTGCCTTCCACCCTATTAGGCGTCAGCTTCTTCACCTTTTATCTCCACCCTCCCGTACTTCCGTTCCCCATTCCGATCCTCGTCCACCTTTTTATACAGACCCCTTTATACATGTATACATATATAGAGCACCCACGTCACTTATGTACTCCGTCACTTCCTGCGACTGAACCCTGAATCCTTTTCCCCTCGCGGTTTTTTTTCCTCTCCGAATTTCTTCGGCCCCAAAACTCTTCTCGTTTGACGACTAGAGGGTTGAAGGGGGGCGTGGAGTTGGGGGGAGGGGGTAAGGGCGTAGGAGAAGGGAAGGAGCAGAGGTTTTTGGGGGGAAAAAAGTTTTCGAACTACGTAAAATCGTGAGGAGTTAAGATTTGGTTCGTTTTCGGCGACGTGAATGGGTTGGCAGGCCTGCAACGCTAACGCTTTCCTCCCTTTCTCTCTCTCTATCCATCTCTCTTCCTCAGTTCCTCTCCTTTCCTCTCTCTCTTCCTGTCCCTCTTCTCTCTTCGCCTCTCTTCCACCGTCTCTCCCAATCCGTATACTTTTAGTTGGAGGCTGTGGAGAGGTGCCAAAGACGGAGAGGAGGGTCGGGTTAGGGAGAACTCCGTTGATGTGGAGGGAAGAGGAGGAGGGTTTTAGGGCTTTTGGAGTCGGAAGGAGTCGCGGAGGAGAGGGTAAATGGTTGACGGTTTTTTTTAGGATCGTAGGAGGAGGCATGGTCAGAGTTTGTGGAGCGGCGCGTGTGAAGGACTGGTTGAGTTTCCTCCCTTGTAGGAGAGGATGTGGCCCTTTCAATCGTAATTTGACGCATCGATCACAAAATCTACATCGACCTTGCAAGCCACCGCAAGGGTGTTTTGCAGGGGGTCACGTATCACCAACATGAACTATATTGAAGAAGTTTACTTTCACCAACGAGCTCCACACTATCGGTATGGTACAAATGCTACAGAAACTATTAAAATAATCCATAATGTAACTATGAAAACGTGACACAAGAGTCATGCTGGGAACTTGCAAAACATGGTGTTTCCGTTACTCGGCAGATTTAGAAACATGCATTAGGGTGCATATGAATTTATCAGCTACACTACCTGTCAACTAAGCTAATTCAAAGTCTTAACGCAGCCATTATGGTCTCTCATCGATTGCGGGAAAAACGAAATTTTAAGCCTGTCTGTTCTATAATATTATTCCCTTATTTTTTATGATTTGATCTACCGTTGTATGTTGGAGTTCATAAAATTGAATATTTCGTCTGAAAATAATTCGCTTTTATATTTACGTAGAAGATTGAGTCTAATTTTCAATCGACGGTCTGAAAGCGATTTCCATTCACGTTGCGAAATGCGATACGATATCCGATGAACGACCTTTGAATCATACGAAGCATGTTCCCAACTGGAGAATACTGACCTAAGGAGCAGTCAGTCTTTTAAAAAGAGACTGGCTGCTCCTTAATTTTGTAGTTACCGATGTATGATGTACATGAATATGTTAAACCCGGTGGATGTAAAAATAAATGTAAACTGCGCAATTTGTAAAATTGCGCAAGTTACTGCTTTGTAGTGCAATGGATAATTTCTATAAAGTTAGCTCGTTGACGATTAATTTTACTGTAGCATATGTATTCTGTATCATGGTGCATATTTGTAATATATCATGATATAGTTGTATGCTGCGTGTTCAATCTCCTTTCCCTGTCATAGGCTGTTTCTACCTCTTGCTCTCTGATTTATGTAGTATTCCTTGTACCTTCCATCCTGTGACCTTCCAGGTCGAGCAAGTACGTTTTGCCAACGCGGAAATATTTATTTGGACTGTCAATTACCCTGAATTCTAACCAAATGACCGGACCATCTCAGGTTTTCCTACTCTATTTTGTCCATTACCATAAACGTATTTCTTTTCCGACAGGGTATCTCCTTGTTAGTGACCGTTTGAATGGGAGGTACCCTGGCACTCCCCTAAATTAATTCATTTTAGCAGCTATCTTCTTTCTTTCGAGGTCTTTTTTTTTACCTGATGACTTCTCAGCATTAACAAAGGACGGGTTCTAGTAGTGTTTGACTCATTGCTTATCTAATTGCAATATGATTTTATCGTGCAATAAGGAATTCATGCCGCTACAATCTATTCACTGTAGCTTTATAATTAATAATTTATCCTTGATATTACAACTCAATCAATAGTATGCCCATCAAAATAATCTACCTGCCACACATTTATTTTCAATCGATCTTCCACTACTGGAACTGTACAAGAAATACGGTTAATGCAACCAAGTTCATATCTTCCAGCAATTTTAATTTCATCTCCTCAATTGTGTCTAATCTTCGTATCCTTAAAATAAAAAAGGCAAAATTGGAAATCTCAAATTATGTTTCTAGGATCAAATAAGGGGATTCGTCCCATTTTTGAGTAAATTTGGCTAAACAACTGAGGCTGAACGCCGAGGTGCGCCGTCAACGATAAACACCCATTCACCGCCGTGCCAAAGTTCTGGCTCATTTCCCTCTGACACTTTTATGCAATCATCAGCGCACTCCACATTTTAAACTACATGATTGTAATATGCTATCGCACTACTTTTGATGCCAAACGTAAGCTTTCTTCTATCTCATTACAGTCAAGTTCGTGTTAAATTGAATGCGTTTTTTGCTATAAATATATACATGCCCACTTAGAGCAGGAAAAATTTATGCAAAAGCTGTTTATTTTTGAAAGATGAGGATTTGGGTTTGATAAATGAAAATTAATCTTCATTGTACTGTCCTTTTGTGGAAAAACACTGAATATTAACTTTTTGCGTGCAGAATGACGTGATATCACGTCATGGTTGTCTTTTCGCCGGTGCTGATGACGTTATTTCACGTCATGGGTACCGTGAGTGTTCTAGCTTTCACTAAGGGGCCTAGTGAAAGTTCTCTGGTGAAAGCTGGAACACTCAAGGTACCCATGACGTGATATCACGTCATCAGCACCAGCGAAAAGACAACCATGACGTGATATCACGTCATGCCGCACTGAAAGTGTTAACTCACAAAACTCGCATCATGCATCAAAAACTAATAACAGGTGCAGAAATGTGCTTACAAACCCAACGAGCATATAGCCAATAACTGACTTCTACCGATTTTGCACTCGACGGCTTATGTGTTGGTGACAAGAAAATAAAATCATCTGAGTTTCATGAAGAACATCAAAAGTAGGGCCCACGCTTAACCTAATTGTTCAGTGAAGGAATGAGATTACCCATTTCTGAGTAATGCACGTTCGTTTCGCCGTCGATTAGTACTACCATGGATGTTTTTAGTGGAAAGGGGGAGATAGCCACGAGAAAATCAGAAACTTGGAACTTCGGCCACGAGAACGCCGGCCTTTGTCGCACGAGACAACGCTAGCACATCGGTGGCCACTTATTATTATTGTTACACGCTAAAAAACCAAAAGTGATCGGGTTTAAAACTTAGACGCAGTCACGACCAAATGCTTTCGAAACAAATTTGTTATCGTGATGCGATGCTGAACGAGGTACTCATCGCACAGCCCTTGCGTGAGAGGAAGTTCTAGATGTGGTCGTAGTCAGGGTTACGCGATCCCGGCGTGGAGACGCATGGCTTCCTTGGGAAGGGGAGGTAGAGCGCATGGCTTCCTCGGGGGGGACGTGGGTTCCGGACTGAGGTTGCGGAGGGAAGAAGCAAAGGAGTAGGTGTGGGTAACTTTGGAATGTGAATACACATGAAATGGATTAGATTTGGTATTCAATGCGATCGGTTGGATTCCTTCTTGATAGTTGATCTTTTTTTCCTCCACCCAAGACATTTTTTCATTGGGAATCCTCGTTTTTCTTCCCATTAAATTCCATCACCTTTCGCTCCCCTACCTCTGTCTTTCACCCTTGGCTCTTGGATCGTCTCAATAGTTTCTCCAAGGGTTAGGAAAGAGGACAGAAGGCATCTCAACGCGAGAAAATGGAAAATGTCCTTCAGTTAAAATCGATTCACCTGTCATGGCAATAGCGTGCGATTACAGCGTTAGCTTTTTAATCAATCCAGTAAATTTTGGGATATTATTTCCTCTTTACATTGATAAGGGCAGCATTCTTCTGGGGTTTTTCACCGCGTTGTTTTTAAAGACAACAGTTTATACCTGAAGGCGCCTGCTGGAACGCAGGCGAAACTGTTGTCTTTAAAAACAACAACGCGGTGAAAAACCCCAGAAGAATGCTGCCCTTATCATCACAGCACCGCGGAAGCCTTCGCACCAACCTCTCGTTACATTATTTAGATATATCAGGATGGCACCGTGGCATTCTTCTGATCTTACCAATGTTATAGACGTAGTAAAGGCACAATATTTGCATTCTGCTAGGGATAATTTCGGATTTAAAATGTCGTAAAAGTTCCCTCTTATTCATTGTACTATTTAGTTTCGTCTTTTCAGTCACTTGAACTATGATTTCCTGTTCTGTTTAGGATGTTGAAATGGCAAATTTTGAGAATGCCGGAAGTAGCCTCGGAAACACCCGCGGAGTTATCTTTACCGAGTTATCTTTATGGGGTCACCTGCGATGTTGAAATTGAGTGAACTTCACGCTTTGTTTAAGGACAAACTAACCATATAATTTGTCATTGGCAAGGTACCTTTACTGCTTCAAAAGTTAGCTTCGTGGAATAGGTTAGGTGATTATCGCGTTTTATCCATAAACGCGCTTCGTTTACTTTCTCGATCATTTTTTTTGAACGTCGATCACTATGTCTTAAGCCTTGCGGTATTCACTAAGCGATTATTTTATTCAATAGTGAGCTTCTAATCTTCTACGCAGCACCCGTGCGTTAGCGATAGCGGCGTGCCTTGATAAATCCTAACTCATCCCAATGTTTTTAAGTAATTGTTGAGATGGTGTGTGACCTGAATTCATAGTCAAGGTGCAGTAGGTAAGATTTTCATGGCCTACAAACGGTTATCGGTATGTTATGTGTGAAGGTATGATCGAGTTTCCGTAGCTGGTCAGTTATTTTTTGCGAAAGTTGGTGATAATCGTTGATCGATGAAATTCAGCTTGTTTCATTTCCCACGTTTTATTTGATAAAACCTGGAATGATCCTGCTATTAATGCCAATTCCGAAGATATGAGACCTTGATAGCGTCTCTAGGTTTCGAAATTTTGGTCCATTTTGACAAAAAAATGTGAAAATGAAAACAGGTGAACTTAACTGTAAACCGAGACATTTTGTCGGATTCCTCGTACAGCTTTCTCTCTATACTATTGAAATCGATGCGTATTCTGAGACCACGTGTCACGACCAAGGTGATAGGACTTCGACGTCGAATCTGGTGACATTAACCCTCTATGGACAAAATTATGTAACATCAGCATGAAAAATATGCTGCTACTATATTATTTTTTAAAGTGGTATTTAAGCATAAAAAATTCAATTAATTTGATAATAAAATTTATTTTAAAATGTTACGTATCTATATTGTATAAATCGAAATTTTAATAATTCTTTACATAATAATATTTATACAAGGTATACTTTAACATCGCCTTCATAAGGTACCCTTTTTTTAAACTTTCACAATTTGTTCTTCATATGACAGCTTAAACTATTTATTTCAGTGCTCCACCAGGCACGCCATCGTCAGTGAATAGCGTCACACATTCATATATTCGAAATTGTTTGACAAACCGCCGAAAGACTTTCCGCACACTCAATCTGAAGCGTTACAATTCTGTTAAGTGCAGCAAATAAATGGAAAAACCTCTTAGAAAAAAGATATTTCAGTGATTTAGAAACTTAACAAATTTGACTCGCTCGTCCATGGAGGATAAATGGGTTTTAATTGACCATAGGGTGAATCGTGAATAAAATGATTTAACTCAGCAAGAGTGTTGAATGCATATTACTGATTTGTAACCGAATGACACCGGAGACATGCTCTCGGATACTTCGGAGCCCTTTCGCCTAGCGTAATGTTCCCGTTTCAAAAGAGCCTTGAAGTAATTCAAACGGCGTTCAAGGTTGGTTAACGGTGAGAAATGTTTCCCAATCCCTGCGCGGATGGAAAAAAAATGTCCAGTGTTGGCGTATAATTAAACTTGCCGCGAAGTGGGAGGCTGTGTCAGTGGAAGGGTAAGAGATTCTGGACCGTCGGTGATGTCACTGGACGGTATTAAATAGGTTTTCTTTGGGCGTTATTCAAAAAGTTAAGAGGTATTAAGTCCTCCTGCTCTCAGGGTTACAGCAGAAAATGCGGAGCACGTGGTTACCATAAAGTGTTATGAGAAGCAACTTGGAGTATGGGGAGTAAGGGGAAAAAATAAGCTTGACTAATGAGACCAGACACTCGTGGGGGTAGAGGACGTAAAAATGAACAGATTTTATTATTATTCCTTCGAGTCTTAAAGGCTGTCTTCTTTATGTCCTCCTGGAAAGCACGTGACTGAAGCGTCCCTTAGTCACAATCCCTTCCGGTCATAAATATCGCTGATATAAATTTGGCCGGCTTTCCTTGGTTGCATGTACCTACTAGTTATTATAAATGGAGTTCGCGAGGCGACTGGAAGATTCTGCTCCGAATTAGAGGGAACAGTTTTTCTCGCTGGAGAGAAAATAAATTGGATCAATGAATCGGTTACGAAAAAAAATATTTGGAACAGATCTTTTAGCACTTACCCTGATGCTATAAAAGGTCTCAAGTTGGCATCCTTGTCTATAACTGGTCTAAATTCCCCTGTGTCAAAGGGGAGAGAATGTTAGAGAGCTGGGAATATTTCCAATGTCATTTTCTTGGAGATTGGCGGTTTCAAAGTTGGCGCTTCAGAATTCGATTGAGCTCTTTTGTTTAAAATTGTCAACAATAAAATTAGAATGAGCTTCAGTCATATGGGAGATATAAACGGAAAATATAGATGACGCTCCAGGTTTAACTTTTTTTCGCCAGTCCTACCCAATTAAACAGCTACCTATTGAAGATTGAGAGTCAATTGGCCTAGTAAAAATGCCAGAATGAAACCTCTTATGTCATTCTATCCTCCTTCAACACCAGGTTTCGAAGGTGACTCTCTGTTCTGGTCAGAATTTCACCTATATACCTCTTTAATTATTCGAATTTCATCCACTGTCTCAAAATGGCCCAACTGATGTAGTTCACTCCTTTCATACCTGTCCATTAATTGGTCAACTATTTTAATAATCTCTAAAAGTCGCCAATTCTATATATTAATTCCGTAAGTTCTTCTGCGGATGCTGTAGATAAAATGGACGGAAAAAAAATAAGAAGTGGTGAAGTTTACAGAAGAATAGAAGAGGAAAAGGCCATGTGGAGCACTACACAGAAAAGAAGAACAAGATGGATTGGACACACCCTAGGACACAATTGGTTTGTGAAGAACATAATTGCAGGCAAAATAGAGGGGAAAATCCCTAGAGGAAGACCCAGGAATAATAAAGGTTTCTCGGGTTTACCACCGGGTGAGCAGGTCCATGGGGCCCAACGTTTCGGAGAACGACTTGTCCTCCATCATCAGGGGGGGTATCAGCTTCCGAAGCTGATTTGGAAGCTGATACCCCCCTGATGATGGAGGACAAGTCGTTCTCCGAAACGTTGGGCCCCATGGACCTGCTCACCCGGTGGAAAACCCGAGAGACCTTTATCCATCACATACGCCGGGAAAACCTGAGGTCCTTCACCCAGGAATAAGTTTATGGGCCAAATAAAGAGGAAGAGATACCAGGAGGTAAGGGAACTAGCAATCGATAGAGAAGGGTGGAGGACTGCAGTCAACCAATCTCAGGATTGAACGACCAATGAGGAAGTAATCCTGCCCTCCCAATGGATAAAACTCGTCTCTCCTACTCCGTCCGACTTTTCATCACCCGGAATATTGATTGACATTCCGGTGACTCCTCTCCGGCGGGACTTGATTAAGGGTGGTCAGGTAATCTCCCACTTAGTGATCCACGCGGATGCAACATATTAAGATGCATCGCGTGGGAGAACGCCATTATAAATAATCGCAAGGCCCTCGCACCTTTTCAGGTGACACGGCGGGATCCCGAAATACTACGGCTTGGATTACTCCGCGCGGTCGTCCTAACAGCCCCCTTTCCCTCTGCCAACAAAAGTTTGTTATTAATAAGACCTCCCTCCACTTACAAACCCGCCCCCCCTGGCAAACCCTCCCTCGCCCTTCCCCTCTCCACCATCCGCTACCTCCATCTGCCTCCCTCCCAGCTATTCGGTTGCTTGCAAATCATGTTTCCGGAAGATACGACCTCCTTCCCAAAAGGACCAACTCTACTTCCCCCATGACTCGCTTGATAAATCCTAGTCCTTGAGGTCGGATTTGCACATGGAAGTCACTTCCATGGCAGTAGCCTTGCAAGTTGCTTACAATCGACACATCGATGCGTAGGCACGGACTTCCATGGCAATACGGTTCTACTGTTAATTTTGTTCAACAATGCTGTTTATTTGGTTGTTGTTAGAGCTGTGCGAATGCTTCGAAATCGAATCGTATCGACTCGAATCAGGCTTAATTCGATTTGGTTCACCTGTGAATCGGGATTCTTCGAAAGCAAATAATTCTTAATATTCGATAGATAGACGAATCAGATAGATTCGTCTTCGAATCGCTACTTGCATTCAAACGCACTCATTTACGAATTGCGCGCCGTCCGTTTAGATGTTTTCCTCACGCGAAACGAAAATTTAAACGACCATACGTTATTCTGTGCTATTCCTTGTGCCACTATTTAGATGTATAAGCTAATGTAAGGTTTATTTAGAATTCGATTCGCAAGCGAATTTTTTAGGGTGATTTGATTCGCTAACGAATATTTTTAAAAAATTCGTTTCGATTCGATTCGAAATTTACGTGAGAGATTCGATTCGGTTCGATTCGGAATGAAAATCCCTTATTTGCACAGCACTAGTTGTTATTGATTTTGAGTTCTATTGTTAACAAAATGGCGGAAATTAAATGTTGTAAGTGGCCAGTGACTACAAAAATTGTCTCGGAAAGTTGTTACAAGATTCTCTCTCGGAGAAATTAATGGTTGTAATTGACCGAGTTTCTACATCTACATACTACCCCGCGAGCCGCCGCGTGGACGTGTGGCACAGGGTGGTAGGTCACCAGCCATGCAAAGATGTAAGTTTTTTGGTGGTGTAATGGTGACATGTTTAATGGGAGTGTATTTAGAGGAGCTCAGTTGCTATTGTGGTCGCTTATTGTGCGCGGAATGAACGAGTTTTTGCACCTATCTGTTCGGCAGTGTATCTCTCTTATTATATCGCATCTGTCAGGCCCAGAAATGTAGTGAGGCATCCTGATAATATTCTCTGTGTCGCTCTGAAACACACTAGTTCTGAATTTCTCTAGCAGCCTAAGCCTAGCGTGCAGCCTCCGAGTAGTTTCTCTCTTGTAAGGGAAAAAGACTGGCTTCTATTTTGCCTGCAAGTTGCCAATCTATTCTGTGATAAAATCTCATCGTATCTGGTGAAGTGTTCGTCACATGCATGAGTATTCATGATCTCATGACTGCAAATGAAGGTTATAAACGTAAAAAGCGCATTTATTAGTAGGAATAGACTCAATGTTGCACACTTAAATATTTATTTTCACTTGGAAATATTATAAATGTTTCAGAACCTCTAAGGTATGCTCTATGACTAATCTCTTATTTGATAATTATAATCATCGCTACAATTTTCATACTATATACTTTGTGTTATTTCGCAATAATATAATTTATACAACTTAATTAAACCCACGAATACCTATGGGACTGAAACAGCGTTTCACGAACGCCGTCGTTGCCAGTCAATTTTCGTAAAAACGGTATTCCCTCTTTACTTCCGTCATGTGAAGAAATACATAAGTTATTTGTAACTGGTACTATAGTTTACTACTGGAAACTGATACTACCATGTGGCAATACGATTCGAGGTATCGCTACACTTCAATGAAAGTTAACTTCCATGCGTACAGCCTGCGTTAAGGAGGCTGGGATGATTGTTTTTTATATACACGTCATCATATCCTTAAGTATACTATTTTAAACTTTGATTTAAATAAAATAATTACTTGGAATATTTGCCGAAATAATCATTTCTTCATCTTTATTAATGTTACAACACTGAATTCATGCTATGTACAATTTATTACGCTCATAAATGTAATTATTGTGTGGTTTCTGTTATGAATTAGGAAAATTCTCGTTGAAACTACCTTGAACATGGTTTATGGAGCAATGTGGGGTTGGATTGGGGAGGTTTGGTATGCGCTAGTGAGCTTTGGAAGTGAGGCGGACGGGTATGAAATGGGAGGGAGAGTTTTAAAAAAGAGGGACTTGAAGGCATCACCACCCACAGCCCATAAACACTCCCTCACGCGCACATTCTGCCCGTCTTATTGCTAACGCCCCCTTTCCCCGAAGCGTCACGCGGTTGTGAGTAAAACATATTTGGCCCCAGTCCACCGGACCTCCCACGCTCGCGTTCTTAGAGATGTGACTTTTACACCTACGTCTCCCGTCCTGCAAACCTCTAAAAAAAGAGGATATGGTGAGGGGTTGTATATAGAGCGTTTAACATTTAGTTGACAGCGCGCGCTTTTATGGCGATATTTTTTATATGTAAATCTCCGTAAGGTCGGACGTGCGATGTTGCCATTAGCGACTGGAAAAATCTTTTGTTGGGCGTTACAATATTCCAATTGCACACTTAGGATATTTCGCACATCCAAACATTCCTCCTTAAGGTAGCCAAGTTATCATTATTGGTCGTTCAATCTAGAATATTTCACGCATCCAAACATTCCTCCTCCCTTTGAGTGCGGCATGACGTGATATTACGTCATGGTTTTTTTATACTGATGCTGATGACGTGATATCACGTGATGGGCACTGTGAGTGTTTCTGCTTTCTCTAGGGGGCCAAATGAAAGTTTCCTGGTGATAGCTGGAATACTCACGGTGCCCTTGACGTGATATCACGTCATCAGCGCCAGCGTAAAGACAACCATGACGTGACATCACGTCATCCCGCACTCAAAGGGTTAAGGTAGCCAAGTTATCATTATTGGTCGTTCAATCCTAAGATTGGTTGACTGCAGCGCACGACCCTTCCCGATTTCATGCTAGTTCCCTTACCTCCTGGTGTCTCTTCCTGTGTACTTTCCTCTTTATTTGGTACATGAACTCATTCCTGGGTCTTCCTATGGGGACTTTTCCCTCTATTTTACCTTCAATAATGTTCTTCACAAACCCATTGTGTCTCAGGGTGTGTCCAATCCATCTGGTTTCTCTTTTCTGTATGGTGTTCAGTATGGTCCTTTCCTCTTTTACTCTTCTGTACACTTCATCATTTTGTATTTTGTCCATCTATTTTATCTTCAGCATCCCTCTCCAGCACCTGGTTTTGAAGGCTCCTAGTCTTTTATGGTCAGCTTTCCCAATGGTCTATGCTTCCCATCCATAGAGTGCTAAATTATATTTGATACGAAAGTGGAGATAATTTTCTAGGTGGCCTAGAAGTGAATTCACGGAACCTAAGTTTAGCGACAGTATTTCCCATTTGGTCCAAACTATAACTAAATGCGGAAGGCTATAGGGCGACGCAGAATCAAAGAAACTAAAAGTCCAACTGCGAACAGTAGGAAAGCTCCCTGAATAAAAAGTAAAATAGAGACGTCTCTGCATGCTGGTTTGGCCTCCTCTGGAATGCGCCATGGACGTTTGGTTTCCTGCACAGAAAGATTTGATTCGTGAAGTGAATAAAATGTCATTGAAAGACTAACGTTTCGCTAACACTTTGCATGCTGGGCTTTAATTTTAAGGTCCTCTCAGAAAAACTGAGGATTGTGCACACTTACCTGGATTATGAAAGAAGACTCTCAATTCAAGGCTAATGAAAATTTATTTCTTATTAATATTTATGTTGGCACTTTTATGTATGTCTACCAGAAAAACTGTAGCCATACCATTCCGTCTCACTGCCCTTCAATAATGATATTCCATGGACGTCCTAGTACGTCCATCGTCCTTTTCATATAATATAGGAGGACGTACCATTACCTCCATAGCACTCAAAGTGTTAAAAACTACTAATAGCGTGGATGAAGTGTCACACGGGTAATGGAAGGACTAGGTTGGGAGCCGATAGAGAATTGGAGGATACGCGCTACGCTCAGATAACTCGAAAAATTCAGATGTGGCGAGTTTATGTACGATACGAAGTGTATTAGTTGCTCTTATCTGCAGGGGGGAAAGATACGAGAAAAATAACAATTCCGCTTAGGGAAGAGAGATATGTGTTACGCGTGGTAGAATGCTACAAAAATAGTTGCTTCGTTGAAAGTTGACTGATCGAATTCATGAAAGGGTAGAAAATGACTTTAATGTGTATCTATGCTCCTGAATTAGATGAGTGTGAGATGTCTCATTGACGTGATTAAAATGAAGAAATACCTCAATTTGATAGTAGCAAAATAAAATATTGGACTAGTAAAGTGATTTATACATATTTATTAATCTACATTGGTCCTCATTTTATTAGAATTATAAGCAATAAGATCGTTCGCATTTGTAATTTCTACGCAAGCATTGTTATTTCTTTTAAGAGATGTGAAGAGGTTTGAAAATGTAACCCAACCGCATACCTAGTTCCAAAGACTCTCAACATACGTATGTATACTTCAAAACGTTTGCAACCCATAAAATGCTTTTTAGAAACTTGAAAATACATTTCATATCCTGTTTCTCCCATCAACTACTGTCGAGAAGTATCTACAAAAGTAAGATGTAGAATAATTTGTATTTTTTTCTCAATGTCTTAGTATCAGTACTTTACCAGATTTGATATCTAATACCGTCATGAAAGGTTTTGCTAAGTTTTCTTTACCGTCGCCAGAGGTAATCCCAAAAGCTAACAGCGTCCATTATTGGTTTAATCTTTGCAAAATCGTGACCCAAAGATATATCTTTATCGAGTTAATGAAATCTACAAACAAAGCGGTCTATACAAGGAAGGACCCTCGCGTTTTCACATAAATGATTTGTTTGCCTTGTACGACTTTATCGAGAGAAATTGGTGTATGACGTGAAACCTTTTGGAACAAGTAAGGTGTGTCTTTGATCAGCTAGACCATGGAATTAAGAGCAATGTATGTTTAATATCAATCTTACATTTCAAAAAATCTCAAGTGTACTAATAACATTGAAAATGAACATTTTCATAGCAGTAGGCGAGAGGTACATTTGAATGTGCCAACTTTAAATTATGTATGGTATTAATGGTTGGTAATCTTAACTTTATGGAACATAATTAGAGATATGACGAAAAAAATATCTCATTATATTTCACACTTTAAATGCTTATTGCTAGCCCAGGTTTCGAATGAACTACAATCATTATCAAGGTAAAAACTACCAAAATCGGCCTTAATAATGAGTAGGAGCGTCTGAAGAAATTACAACTTGGCTGTTTTCACATGAGGTTTTATTGTTACCGACCATGGTTTCGTTACAGAGTAACATTATCAAGGTTTTTTTCTTCAGACGCTCCTACTATGAAGGATTTCCACGAAGTCACGCCCGCTACCATTACTTAACCTTAACAATGATTGTTGTCGATTGTGCAGTCGAAACCTGTGTTAGCAATGAGCATTTAAAGTGTGAAATATAATGAGATATTTTTTTCGTCATATCTCTAATTATGTTCCATAAAGTTAAGATTACCAACCATTAATACCATACATAATTTAAAGTTGGCACATTCAAATGTACCTCTCGCCTACTGCTATGAAAATGTTCATTTTCAATGTTATTAGTACACTTGAGATTTTTTGAAATGTAAGATTGATATTAAACATACATTGCTCTTAATTCCATGGTCTATAAAACCCATGTCCCATGGTCTTCACCATAAAATTTCTTTTTGAACTGAAAGCTCAAAAACATAGAAAATTAAATAAATTGCCTATGCAAATTATATTCCTTTTTCTGTGTGAACCATATACCTTCAGCTATTCTATATTCTGAAAAATATTATGAAAACGCGCATTATATGTCGATCATATGGGTAATATCTAGTCAAAATAAGAAAAAATACCTTCAATGCTTGAATTTCATTCGTAAGGATCCAGTAATATGAAGAGCAAATTTTTTTCGCTATCCTCGTACCGGAAAGGGTGCGGTAAAAATCTTGAAAAAAATGTGTGTATAAGAAGCATATCCGGCCCATCCAATTGGGAAGCCTGTGACTCCTTGCCCCCCTCCAGCCCCCTAGAGCCGGATGGGAGGGGTGGGGTGGATGTGGGGGCGGAATCGTCTTACCCCCGCCTCCGCCATTCCATCACGGCCCCCCACACCCCGTCACCCGCTCCGCTCTTTGATATTGTAAGTCGCCGGCGAAATTTGTGGGGCTTCCCCCCTTCACAACCCTTCCTCCGACATCGACGATGCATGAATCCTGAGGATTGCCCGGGTCAGAGGCAGTGATGGGACGAGAAAAGCATCTACGGAGGAGTTTCTCAACGGGGATAATATTTTGAGAATGATCTATGACGAATGGGGGGAGAGAGGGGCTCTTACCGTTCCGACGAATGCATCGCCGCTACGCCTTTAACTTTTTTATATACATATATTTTTTTCAACATTCGCACCGCGCTCTTCAAATGCTCCCTTTTTTTATTTACGTCCTCGTCTTCTGCGAAACGTTTGGGAGTTGGCGTCGGAATTTTACCGTGTCGCCTCTCTCCGAAATAGACCCCCTGAAATGTGAACACGGGAATATATACTTAACCCTTTTTTCGACTCGGGGGGCTAAGACAAGTTGCGCATTTGGCGGCCTTTGGAGTTCTTCGGCAAAAGATGATTAAACTGTTCGGGTGCGTGAATGTGCGTGGGCTTGTAGAACGCGAGGAGTGTTCCTCAAATCTTCAAGAAGAGAGAACCACCGGGGGCCATTTGGTTTTAATGGAATGCTCTCTTCCATGACTAATGGGTGTCGACTTCACAGTTGGACGTACCTACAAGTATGTCTTTATTCTTGTTCTGTTGGCCCGTGAGCTCATTAGCCAGTGCGTGCCCTCAAAGCGAGATTTCATGTATTAATTTCCAGCTAAAAAATTTTCTCCGTGACACCCGTATATTTTAATTTTCTGGTACTGTCGTGATTTGGTGAATTGTGGACTCTTAAGATCTATATTTTAACTCACCTTGTGGCTTCCGTGTGGTTGAATACCATCACATATTTTGAAAGTGATGAAATAAATGGAAAGGAAGGCATGTTGTATTGCAATCAAATGAGAGAGCGTCTTCTTTTGGAGTTTTTTATTAGCCATTACATTTTAATGAACTTACTGTTTAAACAATGATTCCAGTTTTTTGCAGCAGTGACAAGTGTTAATTTTCCACTAGCAAAATGAGCAAACACTAATAATTATACATAATACCAATCACGCCGTTCCCTTCCGTGGTAGGCACAGTCACAAAGTATCACTTATAAATACATATTTGTGCACCTAACTCTGCTTCCAAATATTTCCTCCATACTGATTTACCTTTGCAAACCTCTTTTGCCTCATATACTCCCATACACTGCTTTATACACACCCTCCTGTTTTAAGACTCCTAATATTCCTCCTCCTAAGAATTTCTTCAACCACATTCAACCACAACTCTCTCGGCCTACCTCTACCTCTCGCACCATTCATTGTACTTATATGTATATATATAAGATTTTTTTCCATATTCCCCGATATCTCTTCCGGTTATTTCATGGGTTTGATGAAATGTCACTCATGAAATTAACATGGTATTAATGGCAAAATGAAAATCAAGTTGGTATAATAAGCACTGTTGATTCAAATTTGCACGCAGTTATCAAAGAAAATGAATGTCCTTGACTCATTCAAAATGTGTGAATAACAGTTTACAAAGCCGCATTCAACAGAAAACATCATGAAATTGTTATGTTTTTGAGTCAAGATGATTTCAATGCTGTTTATGGGAAAAAGCCAAAACGACAACTCCTGTGCTCAAAGCAGATAGGACAAAAATACTAGGATGCAGTATCTGAAAACATTCGTGTGGAGCGTAGCAATATATGGATCGGAAGCATGGACGATTGTAAATGCTGACCAGGAAAAGGCTAAAAACCTTCAATACCTGGTGCTGGAGGAGGATGCTGAAGATAAAATGGACGGAAAAATTAAGAAATGATGATGTGTTTAGAAGAATAGAGGAGGAACGGTCCATATGAAACACCATACAGAAAAGGAGAGCCAGATGGATTGGTACACCCTGAGACACAATGGGTTTGTGAAGAACATAGTTAAAAGTAAAATAGAGGGAAAAGTCCCCAGATGAGGACTCAGGAATAAGTTAATGCACCAAATAAAGAGGAAAGTATATAGGAATAGATACCAGGAGTTAAGGGAACTAGCACTAGATAGGGAAGGGTGGAGGGCTGCAGTCAACCAAACTTAAGAATCGAACAACCAATGAATTATGTCAACAAATTTGACGTAAGGTTGGTAGCGGCTGCTAGTTTTTTTTAATTGACCGACACTCCATTAAATTATCCTTAAAGATATTTGAGAGGAATAAAAAGAAAGAGATTCTTATGTAATGAGTTTTACGATAGTGTCACGCTCTGTTACTGATAATCACTAATGAATTGTGGATGAATAAATTGTTGCACCCAATTGTTCCGATATGGAATATGGCCTAGAATGACCTAGAGTGCCCAACGCTTAAAAAAAAAGAATAACTTACTCTTCGTTCAGAATCTTCTTCCCGAGTAAGAGGGAAGAAAAAGACAATGGAAGGGGTGACAAAGAGGTCGAGAGAGAGGGGGAAGAGTGGACAAGAAGGGCGGGGGGTGGGCTTTGCGGAGAGATTTGGGACGAGGACAGGGAGAGAGGGGAAGGAGGGAGTAAAGGGTTGGCGGGAGGTAGGACGGGAGTCGCCGCAAATGACAAATGGTCCCGCGGTGGCTCGAACCGGGGCGTCCGGAATCTTCGGGGTGCCCAAGAGGGAGGGAGAGAGGCTTGAGTGGCCGACCCATCAAGCAGGGGGCAGGGAAGCAGGAGGCGGAGGTTAGCGGTCGGGGAGCAAGAATTAGTAGTTGGGGAGGTGCGAGCTAGGAGAGTGAAGATGGATCGGGGGTTAAGGTTAACCACTGTTAGACCTTCTCGACCCTGAGATTTTCGTCTACAACACTGAGAGTGGGAGTCGTCAGGCCTTTTTACGTCGCAACAAAGCTTCAGTTCAGTTCATGGGAAAAATACTACAGCGGTGGTCATAGAAGATGGGACTACTAACCAGGAATCAGTATGTCAAAACATTCGTGTGGAGCGTGGCACTATAGGGATCTGAAGCATGGACCATTGGAAAAGCTGACCAGCTAAGAATGGAAGCCTTCAAAACCTCGCGCTGGAGGTGGATGCTGAAGAAAAAATGGACGGAAAAAATGAGAAATGATGAAATGCACAGAAGAGTAGAAGAGGAGAGAACCATGTGGAACGCCGAACAGAAAAGAGAACAAGATGGATTGGACACACCCTGAGACACAATGAGTTTGTGAAGAACATAATTGAAGGTAAAATAGAGGGAAAAGTACCCAGGGGAATACCCAGGAATAAGTTCGTGGACCAAATAAAGAGGAAAGTGCATAGGAAGAGATACCAGGAGGTAAAGGAACTAGTATTAGATAGGGAAGGGTGGAGGGCTGCAGTCAACCAATCTTTGGATTGAACAACCAATGAAAGAGATAAAGCTTCAGCCAACTTTCGTACTCAAATAAGATTGGAATACTAACGAGGAAACAGTCTGTGAAAACCTTCTACTTCTAAATATTAACCTACTAGCCGTTTTAAGGGTGTTTCGCTGGGGGTGAGGTATCACCAACAGGCGATCTTATATACACTTAACTTTCATCAACATGCTCTATACTACAGAAGTGCTACCTATGCTACAGAAACCATTTTTGTAATAATGTTTAGTAAAACTACACGAATGAGATAAAAGAGTTATGCAGGTATTATGTGCAATGTGATGTTAGTACTACGTAGCAGATTAAGTAATATGCATTAGGGAGCAAAGGAACTAATCAGCTACTCTAGCTATGGACTAACTTACTTATATTCGCATTGACAGCCATTATGGTCTCCTATCGATCGCTGAAAACACAACCATTTAAACCACTATGTTCTACAGTCTAAGTCCATGATTTTATCCTCATGGTCTGACCTGCAGTAGAATGCTGCAGTGTGTAGTATATGAGTAACTTCGTTGGAAAGGAAATTGGTTTTGAGTTTATGTTAAAATTTGAGTCTTATTTTTTATCTGCGGTCTGAAGGAGATTACCATCCCAGTTGTGCAGTCAGTAGCATTGAAAGGCCGACTGAGACTTGAATGTTGACTTTTGTGGAAGTTGTCAATAAATATGGCTGAAGTCAGTAACGGATGGAAACATGTAGCAACTTTCAAGAACCTAAATTCTGACAGCACCGCCAGACACTATAAAGCTGATACTTATGTTTGGCATCGAATAGAATGCGATCTTTTGTGATAATAACCATGATGAGCCGCTGAAGCGCATGAACACCTGTGGCACTTATGGCCGCCTGCAGCACTTATGGCCACCTGCAGGAACGATACATACGTATACGTATTCTATAAAGTTATGACACCCATAAGCCATGGCAACCATTCAATAAGTGTTGACATTCGATAAGTTTATTGGTTTCTTAACTTATGGCATAGAGTTATGATATCCTTAAATAGCCAACATGGTGTATGCGCTACGCACCGCTTGGAGACTTAATTACTTGATAAACAGTTGTTTTGAGGAAAATGATAGGTTTGTTGACTCTTACTGACTAATTATTATCTGCATTAGCAACTATTCTTGAGCCAAACTTTCGTTAATTTTACCCGGCGGTAGAAGATTAGATAAAATATTCGGAGCTATTAACTATTGGTAAATACGTTATGTTTCTAGTAGAATTGGTCCTGAAACCCGAATATATTTATGAGATCTATAACTTTATGGATCTCATAACTATTGATTCTTTAGCAAAATGTTCTTACAACCGCCCATTATTCATTGTAATTGTGAATATGGTTCTTTCCAATTGAATGAATTGCTTCGAAATTTTTGTTATCATCATGTTCTATTTGGTACAGCATTGTATTATGAGTTCTTTGTGCGTCTAAGCATTGTTCCTTAACGTCGTTGTGAACCTGAAGTATAGGGAGTAGAATTTATTTACATAGGTACTTTGTCTTTTCCGATAGTTCGTGTAAAAAAACACGAAATCTTGGGCTCTACTCTTCGCGGTATATAATGAGTTTTTATAAGTTTCCCTGGCAACGAGCGGAAGGGAGACGTAAATTTATCTTCGAAATGTTGTGCAGTGCTGGGTTTTCATTACAATCGTCTGGGTGCAGATGATCAAAATTTAGCGCAGTCGTCTTGAAATCTTGACTCAATTTCCACCGGTTTCCCCTTTGTTTCCCCCCTTGCTCCTCCCCGTCTCTCTCTCTCATCTTCACTCCTGTGCAAACATCGGGAGGCGTCTTTCTCAGTACACGGGCGAGATTGAGTTCGTCAGAGGCAGCCGGATCCAAGGCATCGGTTCTGCAAATGTTGATTCTGTTAAGTCGTAGTGCTTTTGCAATCAGCCAGCGAATGGCGCATCGGGATATCGTTTAATAGGATCATGGCCTCGAATTGGAATGCGTGTTATTTTCACGTTATTATATCTAACTCTTGGATGAAGCCGTTTTCAGAAGGAGTGTATTGTGTTAGGAAGATGTGCATTCGAAACTGATTTAGTCGACCCCTTGTATTTATTTGAAAACAAGTCTTGAAAGTTTCTCCCAAATATTTTATCGTTTCGTTTTTCATCAGAGTGGATAGTCGTATATTCGACGGTGTACCTTTATATAGGCTTCAACTTCGTCAAATTTTAATTGGATAATGAAGAATGCGTATATTTCCGTAACTATATCTTACTCTTGGAAGAAGCTGTTTATAGAGGAGTGTATTGTGTTAGGAAGATGTGCATACGAAACTGATTTAGTCGAGCCCTTATATTTATTTGAAAACAAGTCTAAAACGTTTCTCCAAAATATCTTATCATTTCTTTTATCATCAGAGTACACTGTATCGTATTTTCTATGGTATAGTTATCCAAATCCAGGTTAATGATCTTTCCTCTGTGAATTTCACGCAATTGTGTGAACACTAGCGGGTGACTTCGTTATAGTTACTGCATGGCCGGTTGTGTCGTTCTTTGAAAATCTATTGTATAGCTTCACTTAGACTTTACCTTCGTCAAATTTTTTAACGGGTAATGTGGAGTTTTTGAAATTAAAGAATTCTTTCTGGCATCGGTAATTACTTTGAAATCATTTCCGATGGGTTTAGACTGTTACGGGAATTTTTTATCTAGGTACATGAACTCAGTCCGTACTTTCATGTATATTTTATTCCACGGAAACGCATGAGTGCAAATAATGCAGAAATGTTTGCTTGCTATTTTGAATGTTAAGTGTGGCGTATTGATAAATCTGATCCTTTAAAGCCCTGAAGATGACTAATATACAGAATCGAAACGTTGATATTTTGGAGTGAGTTTAGTTACTTTAGATCAAATCTGCGATTAGTACTACCAGTGCGTTAATTTAAAATCCGTATGATTACATAAAAATCAGCCCTAATATCCATCATCAATGCATGATATTAAGAGTGAATTAAATTGAAAAACAACTAGTTATGGCTTCATGTTGTTTTTTTTATAAGTGTCGAATTTTACTCTTCACTTGATGGTTTGGGAATTCTGCTACGAAATTACATTGTGTTGCTGTTTTATTGCATTTTTTCAAGCACCAAGTATTCGATATCTGGAGCTTTCGAATTCATTACGGTTACCGCTTTAACTTGAAAACAGAGAGTAGATTTTGAATGCTTGCTTAAGCTCAGCGTCAAAAGTATTCTCCCCTCTCGAGGTCGGTTAATTATTATTCATTTATTCCTTCGTGGAATCCGGATTGGTATGGATTTCTTCATTCCTCCGACTCTTTTAAATATGCATGACGCGTTTCTTTTGTGATACATGAACTCTGTTCGCGATATATATATCTCATTTCAGTTCCCGCATTGGCACAAAAGATCCATTTGTCGCGTGAATCGGTTATAACATTTCCTTCCATCATGAAGAATAGGCCTATGTATGCATTAATTTGACCACATGAATTCAGTATTTATTGATGGAATCGATTTTATAAACTATTTCGAGGTATGGGCGTTCTTTCCTTCGTCCTATGACCAACAAGTTTTATGGTTTCAGGATGGTGCGTGTTCTAGATATGGATAATCACACATTGATTCAATGCTGTCAGCTATAGCAACGCTTATAAATAATGGTATGAATAAGGATGATTTCTGATAAAATTTTTTAGGTTTCCGATTGGGTGAAACGTTCATTTGTGAGCATATATGTCCTGGGTTCAAATCCAGGAGATTGATCTAAAGCAGCAGCGACCGTGTCGGAGGACGAGATAGTCAGCCGTTAAAGAGTGCTTGTTCTGATCGCGCCTTTCTTTAACTCGTAATTATTTTACGTAATTAGCTAAGCTATCACTGTGTCATACCGTTTAGCTCCCACACTTCCTCCAATTCGTCCTTCTTCGAAAGCGATGAGTCGATTTTCCATGAAATCTGAACTTTAGACTAACACTTTTGACTAGCTAAGTGTTATTCATGGAGAGTTTTCATGCATGGATGTGAAGCGTGGACATTAGGTGAGAGGGAAAGGAATAGAATGGAAGCTTATGAAATGTGGGTGTGGAGAAGGACGGGAAAAGTAAGATGGGTAGATAATAAAAGAGAAATGAAGAGGTTTTGAGCAAAGTAAAAGAAGGAAGATCGCTCCTAAAGGAAATAAGGAAAAGGAAAGGAAACTGGTTGGGCCATGTGATGAGAGGGAAAAGTATAATAACTGTGGCACTTGAGGGTTCAATTGAAGGAAAGAAAAAGAGATGAAGGAGAAGAATTAAATTGGTGGATCAGGTGAAGAACATCAGATATGATGAAACAAAGAAGGAAGCTCGGGACAGAAGCGGGTGGAGACAGCAGTGGTGTACGGGACCTGACAGCAGGCAGAACACCAGATGACGATGATGTATGCGAGCGCCTCCCCCCACGTGTGATGAAGATGTGGCCATATATTCCCAACTATAGATCCCGGGTAGGGATGGGCAAAAAATACCAGATGTATTCAGTACCCCGGGCAATATTATTATTCTGTTCTGGCACTACATACCGGGAAAAATAAAATAATCGGGGAATACCAGGGGTATTGATATTGTAAGTACCGTTACTCACACAGCACTGTCACACGATACACAAGCCTTCAAGTGCAAATGGAAGAGTTGAACGATGTTAATGCATCGTATGGGAATAAGTTGAAATACTTTGATGTATATTTGAAATGTAAAAATATTCTCACATGGCTAATAATTGATTTATATCCATATGATATTGTATAACTTAAATGATACGAGGAGGATTCGTAGCTGAAGCAACAGGTACATGTGCATAGGCGAACGTATGAAAAACTTCAAGATCTAAGCGTTCATCGACCAGAGAATTATTAAGAGACGTGTTGCTGATAAATAATATTTAACGTAGAAATGTCGAAGATGAATGAAGATGTACTCCCATCGTAATTGAATTTCAATAGGACCATGTGGGGTTATTCAAACTGTTTTAAATATATTTTTTACTAATGGCAATTTCTATGCCAAAAATATAGGTCGTCCAACTATCCCCATGTATATGTTGTGGATGGCGTTAGCATAAATGCGACAGATGAAGTGAAATACCTGGGAGTTACGATAACTTCGAACCTATCGTGGGGGACACATATAAGAAATATTTGTGGCAGAGCCTTAAAGAAGCTAGGATTTGTCAAGCGTGTTGTGGGAAGATTTTCGGATGATAAAGTGAAAGAGAGGTGCTATTTTGCACTCGTCCGGCCACACCTTGAATATGCAGCGAGCATATGGGATCCGGCGGAGAAAGACCTAGTCCATGAACTTAATAAAATACAAAGTAAAGCTGCGCGATTCGTCAAAAACTGCTACGGCCGTACAGAAAGCGTTACACAGATTTTGAACGATTTAGGGTGGGAGCCGCTAGAGACTCGGAGGCTACGCGCTAGGCTTAGATTGCTTGAGCAATTGAGAATGGATATCTTTCAGAGCGACACGGAGAACATCATATTAGAACCACATTATATTTCCAGGTCCGACAGAATCGATAAATTAAGAAAGATATTTTGCCGAACGGATAGGTTTGGGAATTCGTTTTTCCCCCGAACAATTAAGGACTTTAATGAATGCTAGGCGGAACTTTTATTTTATTTTATTTTTTTTGTTGATGGCTGGTGTCCTAACACTAAAAATTTTGCCACACGCCTTTTGAGGCGGCTTGGGGGTTATAGTGTAGATGTAGATATGTTATTCATGGTTAAGTAAGTGATAAATCAAGTTCGAAAGAAAATCACGACGATTCATTGCTTGCTTACCGCAAAATATTTAATAAAAAATTATTGGGAGTAATCGTTGCGTAAACTTCAACTGTCTCAGCGTATTGCTACACCGGTTTATGGGAAGTCGGACAAATTATATCAGCTTAAGGTTAATCTGTCGCTAATTTTTAGTAGCAATAGAGCAAAAATACCTCTAGACAAGAAATGCTTAAAAATACTGGTCAGTTTAATGCTGGGACTTTTTTTAAGGGAGTTAAGAATGTCCCTCAGAACCCGACCGGGGTTCCCGTGTAGCGGAGGGACATTCGTCTGTCGTAAGCTTTGGCGCGGAATGTGATGGCTAAGAAAAAAGGAACCGTATGTGAAGGAGCGGGAATAAAACCAACTCTTGGTTGCATAAAAGGAAAGTGGGTGTGGCGGGAGAAGAGTTGGGAGCAGGAACTACTTTTTCACCTTCCTGGAGAGAGATAGGGGAGAGAGAAGGTTGGCGGAGGCGTTAAGGAGAGTGATGGCGAGTAGGGGATGGCTAAAAGTCCGGCAGGGGTGAAGAAGTAACAGTTCGCAGCCGGGGAACTCGGTGTAAGTGTGGGGTGGGAGAGTCGTTTAGGAACTTTCGGTGGGAATAAAGAAGGTTTGTGCAAGTTGGGGGGTGAAGAGGTGTTGGGTCAGGGGTTGAGAATCGTTCTGAGAATCGCAGTGAGAGTTGCAGTCGGGAATGGGGGACGTTTTGGCTGAATTGCAACGTTAAAAATTTTGCGAAAGGTTACAAATTTTTTAGACGCCAATACGTCTAAGTTAGAATCATGCGCCATTTCAGCACAATCGGTTCGGTAGTTCTTGTGGAGAAGAGTGACAGGCACCTCTCCAATTTCATGCGTTAGTATAGAAAAGGGGGTATATATTCTTTCTCGATGGTAATAATATTGATCCATAAAAGGTAAAATATGATTTTAAGGGAATTTAGGTATTCGGTGCGGTCAGGGGCTCGAAATCGTTCTTGGAAGGAGGACTTCAGGAGATGAGTGAGTCGGTTAAGAGAAATATGCACCTTGAGCAAGAGTGCGAATGGGTGGGGTTGAAACTCTGCTCGCCCCCCATCCCATCCACTTCTCCCCCACCCTCTCCGCCTCCTACCTCTCTCCCCCGCACCTCTGTTTCCCCCTCCTCCACCCCCCTCTTTGAATCCCGAGACCGCAAGGCACGCCACCTTGCGGCCCACCCAGGAACTACGCTGCACCACCACCGCCTTTCACGAAGCTTAGTTTACTGGCGGAGTGTCACGCAGCCGATGTTGCGTGCGCAAGGGTGGAGGAAAAGGATTCGAGGGGTATATTTGCGTGTGCACGTACTCGCAAAATATGTGGCCTAATGGCGTTCCTAGCGCAGAAGATTGCATGAAATCAGCGTTGCTAGGGGTTTCCATGACTGCATTATTGAATAATACATGCTAGAGACTATGAGGGTCCTACGAAACGACTTTGTTCTGTGGGACCTACAAATTATGCTGAATATATTTCATCTAATGGAGAAAACAAGGTCCGGTTTGGACCAGTGGTAGCGTGTTCGACTCGTAGCAGGTTCGAGACCAAGTGACGGAAATAATTATCCTGGCTTGCCAACCAACTTTTACACGCTACCCAAAATTGTCCCCACTACTGAGAGGCAGCAGTCTCAGCAGAAGGCATTGATGGGGATTCACGGCAACGGCATTCAACAGCATATTCACGGCACGGCACGGAAGGCATTGATGGGGATGGGGATGGGGATTGAGGGGTTCACGGAATCGGCCGGGGTACTGTCATGTGGGAGGCACGGGGAAGCCACCACATAAGTCTCCCTAGAAGATGCAACCCTGTATTCTAACTATATATGACATGATGGCATCCCTCCCAATAAAATATTCTGGAGGTAAAATAGTCCCCGAATCGGATCTCTGGGTTGGGACTACTGGGAGGGGTATATCAGTCAGGAAAGACAAATGCAGGAGATAGTATGCGTTAAAAAGCATTAGCTGAAAATTGGCTCATTTTTCTCAAGGATAGGAAAAAGATAGTAGGTTTTGTTGTGCCTTACATCATACACCAGAAGAGGGTTCTCGTTGTATTTCTACCTTCTTGATGCTTTATACCATACTGCGACTGTCAGTTGGTGACATTTCGCTCCCCTAATACAGGGCCGAAGATTGTCAATTACATGCAGTGAGATTTATTTTTTTAAATCAGATAAAAGAAAAGGGAAATTTTCGGTGGTGCAATCCCCTTCTTCGGCAAAGTAATGTTATAGGAATGGATGATGTACATAACAAGCCTTCTTATTTCCTTCCGCCCTCCGGTGACTTGCGGTCTTAATCCTACCCAGTTCCATATATGTAGTTCCATATTCCCGGGACGTCTCAAGACATCGGAAGGCTCATTCTTTCCCGACCTTTTTCTCCTCGCTTTTTCACTCTAGACGCGTCTTAACTTCTCAAGCGCCTCATCTCTTATTGCCTTCCGCACTTCCCTTATCCTCAAACCTCTCCCCGCTCTTTCTTCACGCTCAGCTTGATCACCCACACGTCACACTCTTCCTAGCAAGATTCATTCCTTCTCTTCGAATTCATCCCTTTTACCTTTTTCGCCTACTCTTTGGTTTTTTTTCTCCGGCTTTCAATCTTTTCTCGACCTCTTCTCCGAACTTTCCCTCTTTACGTTTTTCCTCGGAAAGATCAGGGGAAGGACAGAGCTAAAAACTTGAAACTTGAGTTTATGAAATATTTAACTCTGTATTACCCCTGGCTTCATAAACGGAATCACAGTGTGTTTGAGGAAACTACTCGATTCCCAATCACGGTATGTGCAAATGATAGTGGAACGAATTCGCTCGCACGGGTTCATGTACACCAAGGGATGAAATTCTCATTGAAAAAAGTCACTTAACTTGTTCGGGATTCGAACCCGGATCTCCGGTTTTTTTCATGGCTAATTTCATCCCTAGATGTGGATGCAGCCGTACTAGTGACTTCGTATCATTATTTTTTACATTTACTGATTGGAAATCGTCAAGTGAGTCGGGACAAAACGACAATATTGTGATTTATACCGCTTTCGTGGCTCAGTATGCAAGACAGTCGTCTCCTATGTCATAATATGGACTTGAGACACGGACATCTAGTTCGCATAAAACTCCCACGAAATTTGCATCAAAGGTCAATGAAAGGTGGAATAACTAACGCACTTGTCCGGCAATTGGGAGATTCAGGTCCCTGTCAAGTAAAGAGATTTTTTTTCAGTGGCGAATTCCATCCCTTGCTGAAAAACTCGAATTTATTTATCTCTTTTTTACTTCTGCTGCGCCCTTAATATTTGACCCTATTTATGCCAAGCGTGGTTATATGATTACGATAAATATTACATATTCGAAAATTCTCCACTATATGTGTTTTTCAAGTATCCACAATACAGAATTTTTACAAAGTACTGGTGTATTTTTTTCGCTTTTCAACCGAAATTTCTTTGTCGATTCAATCGAATATTTTGATTGAGTAGGTTTAATAATGTGATGGCCTGAAAATTTCCAAAATTATTTGTTACACGATAATGCGTTTAGAATAAAAGTCAGTACTTTTTAAATTCGTCAATTATAAAAATGAAAAGGAGGAAAACTGTTGATTTGTGTGGATGTTATCACTGCGTATATATACATGTATTTATGACGTGAGTTAGGAGATCTCTGTATCCTGTGGTTTTCCTGGATTTTCAAGATTCCTCTGTCTTTGACCCAAAACTTATGAAGAATATATGAAATACCATTTGTTTATGCATCAATATCCACATTAAAATGTGAATTGCAGTCGGCTCATTTTAATATAAACTGTTGAGCAGTTTTTAATATCATTTCCATTTTTAATCGAGTAGAATTTAAAAAAATGTATTTCTCCTTAGAGATTGATAAAAGCTAATCAACGATAATCAAAGCATTAAATTCTGGCTCATTGTTAGATATGACAAAAGTTATGATTACTTAAATCTGTCTGATGTGGTCAGGAGTAACAATACGTTATCATCAGGAACATGTTTTTTGCTTCCACGTAATACATTTCATGAGGATCCAATGGGTTTAGCACATGCAAACCTTTCACGATATTAATTTTTTCTTTTTAATTATCCGGGGCTCAATCCTGCTCGAAATATCCTCAAGGAAAAACGAAAATGGTACAGAAACTTCATTTTGAGATTAAAAAACTACTTCATTTTCGCACGAAAATCACGCCACCGACAAATTTGGGAACTTTTTTTTTGCGTCATCCTTTACTCCTTTTCAAAGGCTCCTCGTGTGTACACCACCCCTGGAGGACCGACCCACCGCTGATGAGGGAGCAATGCGCGTCAAACTTTTCATTTTTCGGCTTGTCTTGCTTCGGAAATACGCCCCGCCGTGTTGACTCTGGTTTCTTTCATATTACTTTAATCCAAGCTCTTCGTCAACGTTGGCAATTTCTTTTCTCACCGAGCCGACGAGAACTTACTGGCATTGGGGGGGAGGAGGCTCCATTATCCGGCCGCACTTTTGCTTTCGTCCCCTACTCCCTCCCCCCGCCAACCCCCCGTCTCCCCATGGGAATTTCACCCTCCCACATCTCCGCTTTTTCCAATTCCCCGGCTTTATCGCCAGCCATTGTGGGCCGCGCTTTCTCCTCCCTCGGCCCACACTCCTCCCCTTCACTCTCCTAAGTTTTCCTTGCGTCTTATCTGCCTCCCCTTTCTCCACCTCTTTCTTCGTACTCTCCTGGCTGGATTTTCTCTCTCTCTCTCTACCTCTCCCTTGTGTCGCTATCATAGAATAGAATAGAATAATAGGATTATATTTTATTTTTCTGGGACTATTACGTCCCTTAGGAACACCAAGTTTTAATACATTATTCCGGAGTCAAATAATTAATTCCATTATAGGTTACTGATGAAAAAAAATACTCGATGCCCCTATTTTATAAAAATTACCATAAGAATGCAAAGTAAATCATTCAAAACAACAAGAAACAATATCCATATTCTACATAAATCTTGAATAACATCACTTTGGCTCATGTAAAAACCGTGATATTATAACCTGGAATTGTGTACAAATTCCACCTTCAAATCCTGGAATTATGGCTGAATTAATGTTTTGACATTAATGGACATCCCGTTATGCCTCTTTCACTTAGTCATCCTTACTTGTTACCCTTTTTAACGGCCGTTCCTCGTCTCTTTCTTTGGTGCATTCGATCCTATTACGCATTTTCTGCTACAATTCGGCTATTTTTTTCTCTTGACTACATCTTCATCTACATACATTATATCTACACTATTCCCTGCGAACTGCCACATGGGCGTGTGGCAGGGGGTGTTAGGTCACCAGCCGTGTATAGAAGTAAGTTTTTGGGAGATGGAATGGTGACATGTATTACACGAGTATAATTTGCGGAACTCAACATTTATTGTGGTCACTTATTGTGCGCGGAAAGTTCCCCTAGAAGTTATGATACACTATATATACGCTCGTAGCAGTTTTTAACGAAGCGCGCTGCTTTTCTTTGTATTTTATTAATTTTTTTGGTTAAATCACTATGACCAGGGTCCCAAATGCTCGACCCGTATTCGAGGTGTGGCCTAACCAGAGCGAAGAAGCATCTCTCCTTGACTTTTTCATCCGAGGACCTTCTTATTAACGTTTAACGAAACTTAGTTTCTTTAGTGCTGTGCCGTATATGTTTTGTATGTACATACTACCCTGCGATCCGCCGCACGGGCGTGTGACTAGGGGTATTAGGACACCGGCCGTGTCAAAATGTAATGGATAAGGTTTTGGGAATTGGACAGACAAAATAAGAAATGATGAGGTTTACAGATAAGTAGGACCATATGGAGCATCAAACAGAGAAGAAGAACCAGATGGATTGAACACAACCTGAGAGACAATGGGTTTGTGAAGAACATAATTGAAGACAAAATTGAGGAGAAAGCCCCCAAAGGAAGACCAAGGAATATGTTCATGGGCCAAAAAAAGAGAAAAGTACATAGGAAGAGATACCAGGATATAAGTGTTTATAGTACAACAGTCAAGGCTAGCTGAATATCGTATCAAATTTTACATAACAATAGTGTTGATTGCAAAGAGTGATAATTTTTTCTAGGGACTATAATGAACTGTATTAAGCATATATTCTATTTAATGGTGCGTTCTTTCAATAATTAGTCTTTTCATATTTTATACAAAAAGTCCTTTTTTGCTTCCCTTTCCTTGTTGGGACTATAAAATTTAATTTACCAACTAATGCGACGGAATTGTCTTTGTTAATAATGTCATGAGGGGAAAATTAAATCTCTCATCATGAAGTTTAAACTCTTCCAACACAAATAATAAATTTTCGGGCAATAGTATTGTAGTCTACCTAATTTTAAAACATAGGATAGACATTCCCCCTCCCCCTTTCTTTGACCTTCTTTGCCCTCCTCTGCCAGCTGTGCTCCAATCTGCCCCTCATTTCTTCCCTCTTCCCGTCTAGGTTCTCTCTGAACATCCTAGCCAACTCTCATTTGGCCTAACTACCTCTCCCCGCCCCTCTTCTGCCGATCTCGGTTCGTCTCCGCCCCTATTCACCCTCTCATATCCTTACTCTACCTCAACCACTCCACTTCTTGCCCCTATTCTGCTCCTATCTTCGGCCCACTTTGCCCGCGTTAGCCCTTCTCTGGTTCTATTCTCTCCTCACCTGCGTATTCATCAGGCAAATTCCCCACCTACACTGTGGGTGGAGTAAATCAGACACGGAAAAATATCTTGGAAAACCGGAGGCGACACGTTAGCCTTAGATTGCTTGAGAAATTCAGAACTGGTATGTTTCATTACCAAGACGCCTCACTACATCTCTAGGTCTGACAGAAGCGATAGATATAAGAGAGATACATGGTCTAACAGGTAGGTACTGAAACTCGTTCTTTCCGTGCACAATAAGTGACCACAATAAAATCTGTACTCCACTGAATACAGCCCCATAATTCACGTCACTATTTCACCTGCCAAAACCTTACATCTTTATACGGCTGGTGATCTAACTCCCCCTGCAACACACCCATGCGGCGACTCGCTGGGTATTATGCAGATGTAGATCTATTGTCCTCTATTTCACCCATATCTGACTCGTGATGTGCTAAGTCTGATACTTCTTGCCCCTCTATTCCCATATTAGCCCCCTTTTGCCTGTTTATTTTCTTTGCCTCTATTATCTCATCTGTACCCAAATTTACTCTCCGCCAACCATCTTGGCACCTAGTCGCCTCTTGATGGCTCTAATCTGCCACTTCTTTATTTTTATGTATTTATTTATTAATCTTTAAGTTCGCCCAATACAAGAATTACAGGGCAAACATTTTTACACATAATATACAATCAGTGATAACACAGTCATACATAAATCTCAAAAAATAAGGACAAATGTTTGTATAATAATTTTTACATAACAATTTTCTTCAATTGGGTACAGAATTTATTTCGTTTTTGAAAAAGTTCGAGTCCTTTACGGTGCTTATTGTATGCTTGGCTCAATCTGTATAATGTTGAATTTACAGTATAGTTTGTGATAACATTGTTTAATTTAAATTTCTTTTTGACTTAACATTAATATTTGGTACTACGAAGTTAATTTTACAAAATAGGTTAATTATTTCACCAGGATTGATTTAATCAAACAGATACAGTAAATCCTTTTTTGTTCATCTATTTTTTAAGCTTGGAAATCCAAACATTTCTATTCAATCATCATAGCTTATGTAATGTCTTGCCCCTCTATGAACCTCCTCTTAGTCCATCTTAGCCCCTCTCAGCCTCAGTCTTCTTTTTTTCTACCCTCAGCCCCTCCCTTGCTCGCCCCTACCTGTATTTGCCCCTGTTCTTCACCTCTTCACCCCATTATGCCCCTACTCTGCCACTTTTTGCCCCTCTACAATTCCACCTAGGATCCTTTCTGCCCTTCTTAGCCCCTCTCTGCTGTTCTCTGGACTTCTGCTCGGTTTTACCGCGTTTTGCCCCTCTGCCCCTCAACACTCCTATCTGCACATCTTTGCCCCCATACCCTACATTTCTGCCCACTTCCACTCGTCTTTGCCCATGTTCTTCTTATCTTTGCCCCCTTGTGCCCCTACTCTGCCATCTCTTGCCCCTCTACAATCCCACCTAGGATCCTTTCTGCCCATCTTAGCCCCACTTTACCCCTGTCTTCTTCTCACATTTGCCACGTCTTGCATCTTCTCTGCCCCTCTACGCTCCTAATTGCACATCTCTGCCACCTCCCACACATTTCTCCCCACCTCCACCCGTATTTGCCCCTCTCCTACCCCGATTTGCCCCGCGAAGCTCGCCTCCTCTGCCACGTCTGCTCTATCTTTGCCCCCTTATGCCCCTCTTGCCCCTCAAAAATCCTACCTAGGATCCTTTCTGCCCATCTTTGCCCCCATCCCCACATTTCTGCCCACCTCCGCCCGTATTTGCCCCTCTCTCCTATCCCGATTTGGCCCATGAAGCTCGCCTCCTCTGCCCCTCAACGCCCCTATCTACACATCTTTGCCCCCATCCCCCACATTTCTACCCACCTCCGCCCATCTATGCCCACCTACGCCCATCTTTGCCCCTCTCCTACCCCAATGCCCCCCACTCTGCCACTCCTTGCCCCTCTTAGGATCCTCTCTCGGCCCATTTCAGCCCCCACTCTGCCCCATCCCTCCGTCCGCCCCCCGTGCAAGTAATTCCCAAACTCTGCCCCACCCCCCATCCGCCCCCATCTCGTCCCTTCGCCCTCCACTCATTCAACCCCCTCTTCGCCCACATCTCACCTCACAGACAAGTCTCCGACCCTCCCTGTTCCCGCCCGAGAGTAGTTAAAGTCAAACTTTGTGGCAATAAACTCCGATTAGTGTAGTCCCTCCCTGGGCCCATCCAACCGCCCTCCCGCCACCCTCTCCACCCTTCCCTCCGTCTTATTCCCTCTTCTCCCAACCCCCGTGCACCCTCCACCCCCTCTCCACCAATCTCTCACAACGCTCAGGAAGTCTTGTCCCTGAAATCAGCCTCCCTTTTCCTCTCTTCGTACCAGTCCCTCGCATCTCGTCCTTCTCCTTCTTCTCCCGCGCCATCGGTTTGAATTAATAGCTTGTATTTTTAACCCCCTGGAAGCGTAATGGAGTGGCACTACTGCTACCCTCGCCCAGGCAGCCGTGATATTGAAGTTTTTGGGCAAGAACCGTTCCCGTGTTTTACTTTTTTTCCTCCTTTTTAGCTCGATCTACCTGCCGCAGCTCCTGACTCTCCCAGAACACCCTATTCAACACCCCACCCCCAGAGCCCTCTTGCTACACTACCCACATTTCCCTCCACCAGCCGTCTCCCGAACCCAAACCCGAGTTGCAGAATTTATCGCTAATGTTATGTAAAGATTCCTTTGCACAATCTCCGCCTTTCCGAAACTGAAGGAACTAAGGTGGCTCACTTCGCCGTTGAGCAAATCTAAAGAAGTTAGATATCATAATTTTACTTTTGTTTCATTTCAGTACTTATTTCACGCTCTAAGTGCCAATACCATTGAGAAGTTGATGTACTCATATACCTAATTACCCGTCGCGCCGTATCCTTTCATCATTGAGTAATGAAGCTTAAAAGATTTCGTTCTGTCTACTAATTTTTTATTTCACCTCTTGCTACACGTGTTTCGACTGACTAGCAGTCATCATCGGGCAAGACTGACGACTGCTAGTCAGTCGAAACACGTGTAGCAAGAGGTGAAATAACAAAAAAGTTAGTAGACAGTACGAAATCTTTTGAGCTTCATTTCTCATTATGCTGGTCTACGATATCTCGCCTGAGAAAGTGGAGTTTATTCTTTCATCATTGGTTGTTCAATCCAAAGGTTGGTTGACTGCAGCCATCCACTTTTCCCTATCTAATGCTAGTTCCCTCACCTCCTGATATCTCTTCCCATGTTCTTTCCTCTTTATTTGGTCCATGAACTTATTCCTGGGTCTTCCCCTGGGGACTTTTTCCTCTATTCTACCATCAGTTATGTTCTTCATAAACCTATTGTGTCTCAGGATATGTGTAATCCATACGGTTCTTCTTTTTGGTATGGTGTTTCATAAGGTCCTTTCCTCTTCTACTCTCCTGCACAATGCATTATTTGTTATTTTTTCCGTCCATTTTATCTTCAGCATACTCCTCCAGCACCAGGTTTCGAAGGCTGCTAGTCTTTTCTGGTCAGCTTATCCAATAGTCCATGCTTCCGATCCATGGAGTAGGTACTACGCTTCACACGAATTCTTTCACGCACTGCTTCCTTATTTGTAGCCCTATCTTCTTTGAGCCGTCTCCTTTAGGGGTAAGCAATGTCAAATGAGTTGGTTTTCAGCGTCAGATCCAGAAATCTAGCTCCAATTTTATTAATTTCCTCCATGCTACCCTTTCCTTGGGCCATGCTTTGGTGACATTGACCTCATTGTTCCAGACGTTGTTAAGTTATCCCCAGTGGAAATAAGAATAGTGGCGCTTTTGGGCTGGCGCACTTATTTTTCAACTCTTACGATGTTTTCCCTTTATAGCTTACTAGAATCCAGTATGAATTTACTTCTTTCGTATGCATTCTCCGCAAATAAATTATTTTTTTAAATTTAATATTATCCGCATTCCCGGTGAAAAATAGTGTAAAATATAGTAGAAACTATAGCACTAAGTGGCGAATATATGTTTCAAGATTTACTTGCCTTAAGTTATAAACAGATGTTAGATATTCTTGCTTTATATCCACTAATTCGTCCATACTTGCTTGCTTCATTTTCTATTAAGAATATGTATTTTCATAAATTCAATTTAGTTATGTCTTTTTTAAAACATAATTTTAATGTTGATCAAACTTTTTTTGTTAAATGTATTTAACTTTTCTTCTTTTATTTCGTTTATTAAGACTCACTTTTTAGCCGTCCATTTACAGTTTATGATTCATTTATTATTATTTATTCATATTCATTTTCTTGAGTTATCTTCGTTTATTTATTTATTTTCCTTTATTTTATTTTTTCATATATTATACATTTTAAATATATTTATTTAATTTTTATTTCTTAATATTGATTTATTTTTATTCTCTTAATACTCATTTAGTTATTTTTTAATTTGCAGTTACGCATAAAAAACCTTTTTTATTATTATTATCATTCATGTGTATTTCGCGCATTGTTTTCTTCTTTTTTGTGTTACTTTACCTTAATCTGTCAGTAGAATTTCGCAGGTTTTTCACACTCCACTTCATGTGTGGGTGTTTTCCTGCTGTGAGTTTTTCGTCAAAAATATCTCTTCCATACTTCCTCACGTTTTTCCCACAGTTGAATATATCTTTTTCACACTTATTTCATGTATTTATCTGATGAGGGGTTATATGGAAGAAGGGACTGCCTTAGCCTCAATCTCGCCCCAATAAAGACGCCTTATTATTGATTATTATTATTATCATAATGCCGCCGTGATATACTTAGGAAATTAACCCTTTGAGTGCGGTATGACTTGATATCACGTCATGGTTGTCTTTACGCTGGTGCTGATGACGTGAAATCACATCATAGGCACCCTGAGTGTTCCAGCTTTCACTAGGGGGCCTAGTGAAAGTTCCCTAGTCAATGATGGAGCTCTCACGGTACTCATGACGTGATTTCACGTCATCAGCACCAGCGCAAAACCAAACCATGACGTAATATCACGTCATACCGCACTCAAAGGGTTAAGGAAAGAGAAATCTTTATTTTCTTGAGTTATCTTTATTTTATTTATTTATTGATATTTATTTTATTTATTTATTGATCTTTATTTTATTTATTTATTGATCATTATTTTAATTGTACATATATTATATATACTATTTTAATATATTTATTAATTTTTTACTTTCTTAGTATTTATTTAATTTTTCTCTCTTAACTTATTTATTTATAAAGAATTTTCCGCATTGCTAATCCTGGCAAAGGCGGTGTTCTCTTCCTCGGAGGGAACTCTCGGGAAATTATCTCCAGATGATGAAGCGCGAATGCGTAATTTATTATATGAAGATTAGGTTATCCGCCGCTCCGAGTATTCTTAGATTATATGACCTGGTAGGGTTGTGCAGATAATTTTGCAGCACGTGCGGTAGGTAAGCGTATGGTTGTTATTTCGGTTGTCAGTTTGATGACCTAGTGCCCTCTCTGCATACCTCAATGACACACAAAATTGAACCTGAAGATGCGGTAAAACTGTGAAACGCGTCGTACACAGTAACTTATTGTGGTAAAGTTCTTCTTCAAATCATTCTTTTCAGTATGGGTAGGTACTTCTTAGAACTAGTTTGAATATCGGCTTCACATTCGTCAACGAGTATAGTCTTAGGGTGCTTTGGCAGAAAGTTCTCCTCCCTTCCCCAGCTCCTTGCCCAACCCCCAAACTTTGCCGTTAGGGGGGGCAAAACCAGTTTATCTTTGACATTGTACCGGGATGATTAGATTTAAGGTTATCTACGAGATTTTCCGTATTGTTAATTCTGGCAAAGGCGGCGTTCTCTTCCTTGGAGGGAAATCTCGGGAAATTATTTCCCGATGATGAAGCACGATGGCGTAATTTAATGTATGAAGATTAGGTTATCCGCCGCTCCGGGTATTCTTAGACTATATGACCCGGCAGGGTTTGTGCAAATAATTTTGCAGCACGTGCGGATGTTTATTTTTTTATGAAAACTCGTCGGTGATTTCGCAGGACATCCTGTCTTAGGTTTTTGGATTTGCCACCGTATCCACTTTGGAATGTTGTCCATTTCTCAGGAAAGAAAAGGAAGCGTGTAAATATTCGTGAGACAGGTCCATCGATAAACACTTTTTCCACCCTTAAATATAGCAGGTTTTCAATTATAATAAAAAGAAATAATTTGCACAAAACGAAATTTTTTTGGTAAACAAAATTCTGACCCATCTCAAAAAGGACGGCTATTAGAATGTGTTATATTACGGAAACGTGGTTTTTCGGCAGCGGCCATCTTGCAGTTTATGGAAATGGACACCAAATAGCGCAGAGGTAGTGTGAATTTCACATCTTAACATTTTTGTACAGTGAAACCCGTATTAAGCGACCACCGACGGTTCCACTGAACAATGGTCGTTAAGATTGGGGGTCCTTCTACAGGGGTTCAGTTTCTAGGAAAATTATGCAAATGAACGTGCGGTGGATTTGAAAAAAAAATATGGACCAACTTTTGAAGCGACGATTTTGTTAAAACCTATACACATGGCGCTAATTTCCTCACAATTTAGTAGCTCCTGGGAAATTGCAATGCATTTTAATTCGATGTAAACAGTGAAACTTGAATTCAGGGACTACCGGCAGTTCCACTGAGAAATGGTCGTTGAGAGGGGTGGTTGCTTGATAGGGGTGGTCGTTAAGAGGGGTTTCACTGTATTATGCCACGAGTACGCCAGATTTTTTTAATTTTCCCGAGGCTGTTGTTGTGCGGGCAATGTGAAGCTTAACTTAAAAAGAAAATCCTTTCGCCCCCCGTCACCCAACCAAAATTTAACATTTAAATATATATTTACATGTTGTTACTGTATATAAGAAGTGAAATCATGAGGAGTCCCTCTGGTGGATAGTGTTGAAACTCGGCAATATGGCGCGAAACGCTGTTGAAGTATGTGAGAACAACGTGATTTACAAACGGTTTGGAACGCTATAATTGTGAAAGCACATCAATGAAAGAAGTATGCCAAGGAAATGCAAGTTTTAAGGTTTAAAACGAAGCATAAATTACCTCTTTTGTACGTCAGGGAAGGGAGTTATGAAGGAAAATGATGGACCTGTCTCTCGAACATATACCATGGATGTGTTATCTCCCATGAACATTTTCTTGCTACAAATTTATTCTACCAACATAATTAGATTCTTATGCTGAGAAAGCTTAGATGTTTTTGGTGCTCAAAAGAACGTCATGGTATCTGATGATGACGCCGTTGCGTTGAAACTTGTTGTACCACTTATAAACCCTGGTGGGAAAGTACATGTTGTCTATACTACAGGGATCTCTGGCTTTGCACACCCTGATTGGGAAAAGTGTGATGTCCATATATGTATGCATTGAGTAACCACCTGGCTATGCTTTAATGTCCTCTTTTTCCTTTTTCCAGGTTAGTACCATTGACTGAAAAGCTGTTCTGATCATTGATACTGCACATTGCATGCGTAAGTAAATCTAGGGTGTAGAGTCATCTTTACCGACCTATTATCAAGGAATTAAGCATTTTAATAGCTGTGACTATCCCGAAAAAGAAATGTAGGGTCGTTAAATTAGGGTTTATATGCTGGTGTATATTCCCTCTGTAGTTTTGAGCATTAGAGGTGGACGAAAACGTTTAAATGTTTTAATGGCATCCTGTATAGCGTTTGTACTGTTTGTAGTTAAGTCATCGACCCCTATTTTCCACGTAGCGAAGGGACGAGCCATGCAATTGTTGGCCCAAAATTGGTAATACATATTATTTTATAGTTGGAATTTTTATGTTGTTATAGTGACTATGACCGCGTTTCAATCCAAGTATAGTCCTTACTAGTTACTTACCTTATACTATGTACTATGAGCTAATTATTTTTGGCGTGTACTAATGAATGTGAGCGGACAGCTAGCGCTTGTGCTTGGATGCGATCACCGACGAAGTTAAAACAAAATCGTATCGTTTAGCGTTCATAAGCGTTGTCGGCGAAGGTATACAAAACAAATACGGTGAGACCCCTCTTAACGACCACTCCTATCAAGCGACCACCCCTCTCAACGACCATTTTTCAGCAGAACCGTCAGTGGTCGCCGAATTCAGGCTTCGCTGTATGATGGAATTAATTAATGAAATTAAAATGCGTTGAAATTTCCCAGGAGCAACTAAATTATGAGGAAATATACGCCATCTGTATAGGTTTCAACCAAACCGTCGCTTTAAGAGTTTTTCCTTTTTTTTCAAATCCGCTGCGTTCATTTGCATAATATGATTTCCTAGAAACTGAGCCCCTATCGAACGACCACCCCTCTTAACGATCATTTTTCAGCGGAACCGTCGGTGATCGCTTAATACGGATTTCACTGTAATAGTTTCTTCAAAATTATTACTGCAGAAAATTAATACGTCTGTTATATTAATTTTTGCAGTCCTGAATCACCATTAAAACGATAGCATCAGGCACAGACGTGAGATTTGCTTACAACTAATCAAACACAAGAATAAAATTATGCATTTACCCGTTTACTCGTGACTAACGTAATTCAACATCAGTAAATAGTTAGTGCTTGACATTTACTCTAGAACTTGAGAAATTAATCCACATCAAGTCCATTTAAGTGCATTAAAAAAATTAACTAAAATGTTCAGCGTGGCTTTGCAAGGACGCCATTTTGGATTAGTACGACTGGTATGGCATGCCAAGGTAGGTACGTCTTGCCTGTTACTACCCCGTACCATCATATTACTTTACGTCAAATTGGTCCAAATTTTGAAACCGTGACGTCACTTCCTGAATTTGTGGAGAATTGAGTACGATTAGTACGCCTGAATGGGAATTGGAACACGGTCGAAGTTGTTATTAACTCATCAGCGCTTAGAAGCCCGTTAGTTTCTCAACAGTTTTGGCGCAGAAACCCTTGCGGTTTTGAGCACCAACAAAATCTTTCTCTGTCTACTCGTAAAAAAAAAGTATCTATTACGATAGATGTGGCAACACTATGCCGCAAATGAAAATTGGGCCAAAGAAGATGGAATCAGTAACAAACTTTTAAGTTCACGCGCCTTAGATCCAAAACCGAGAGTAGCTCGGGATTTCAATTATGAAAGCATTTAGATAGTATGCGATACACCCGGTCATGGGTTATATACTCTAATTGTTACCTTATGAAACAATCTGGACTTAAAAACATTCAAAGTCATCGTCATTCAGAATCCATCAGTCCGAATATTGATTTTTTAAAAGTTGTTAAATCCATTTTAATTTCTGCTCACCGCAATATTTTTCGTCATATTTTCTTATTTCAGCCTGTCCCATGATTCGCCCAATTATTTCCATCCCCGGCCGGCGTAAGTAAACTTCCCCATTCTTGTCTCTTCTATTATCGGTTTCACTGGTCGCTACGCATCGAAATCCGTCTTGTAAGTCGGTTAAACTCCACTTTCTCAGGCGAGATATCGTAGAACAGCATAATGAGTAATGAAGCTCAAATGATTTCGTACTGTCTGCAAAATTTTATTTCCACCTCTTGCTACACGTGTTTCGACTGACTAGCAGTCATCATCAGGCAAGACTAAATAAAATTTTGTAGACAGTACGAAATCATTTGAGCTTCATTCTAAGTCGGTCTTTGTAAAGAGAAACCTGATAAGGACCACGAGTCAGGAGTTGATGTTTATAGTCCGAGGTTTGGGTTCAGGACCCATTGATGTCAACTATTTGACTGTACCTGATCGTAATGAAAGTAGAAATTGTCTCGTGTAGCAGTTAAAATGGACAAGGCATACGGAAATACGTGGACAGTTTTCAAATATATTAATGAAATGCGGTTAAAGATTTTTCTAATTTTTTATTTACCATACAAAATGAACTTGCACATAGTTCAACCGAAGACAGTTTCAGTTGTCTTTTGTCGAAGATAATTTGCAGACGATAAAGTTATCTACCATGAAATAAGCGTAGACGCGGACTGAAGTTCTGTCATCGGAACTGAACAACAATGGGACCTTAACTTTAAAGATTTAACCAAAAAAATAAATAAAATATAAAGGAAAACTGTACATTTCGTTAAAAACTGCTACGAGCGAACATCTAGTGTTTCACAAAGTCGGCTGGTATTGAGCCGGGAGCCCCTAGAGATGCAGAAGCTACACGCTATAGCGAAGACCTGTATCGATGTACCACACCTCGAATACACCGCGAGCATTTAAGGACCTTGGTCATACAGATTTAGCCAAAATTATTAATAAAATAGAAAAAAAAAGCTTCGCACTTCATTACAGCAGCTGCGAGCGAACATATAATGTTTCACCATTTTAAGAGGGATTAAGGTGGGAGCCCCTAGAGACTCGGAGGCTACACGCTAAGCTTAGGTTGCTTGAGAAATTCAGAACTGGTGTGTTTCAGAGCGACATAGAGAATATTGTCATGGCGCCTCACTATATCTCTAGGTCTTACAAAAGTGATAAAATAAGAGAGATACAATGCCAAGCAGATTGGTACAAAAACTCATTCTTTCCGCGCACAATAAGCGACCACAATAAAAAGTGAGCTCCACTAAATACACTCCCATAATATACGGCACCATTTCTCCTTCCAAATCCTTATACCTTACATATTTACACGGCTGGTGTCCTAACACCCCTTGCAACTCGCCCAAGGACTCGTAATTGTAATGATCTTTTGAACATGTAGGATTTTTAAACGATATTTGGAATTAATCCTTTGAGTGCGGCATGACGTGATATCACGTCATGGTTTTCTTTGGGCTGGTGCTGATGACGTTATATCACGTCAAGGGTAACGTTTGTGTTCCACCTATCACTAAGAAACTTTCAATAGGCCCCATAACGAAAGCTGGAACACTCACAGTACCCATGACGTGATATGACGTCTTCAGCACCAGCGCAAAGACAACCATGACGTGATAACACGTCATGCCGCACTCAAACGGTTAATTTTTTTGGTTTCTTGTCAGCGAGCGTCGAGAAATGACCGCGGCCCTCAACAAACTTTTTATTTCAAATCAGCTGCAACTTTCTTCCATCGTCGGCCATTTTTTCCGTCTGCGCAAGTGTTTTATATTTACATGTGTACATACACCAATGGCCGCGGAGATGTTATCACCCGTGAGAACGGGAATTTTCAAGTATGTCTGGCGTGCGGCCATTTACTACTTTTTCCTCACCTCGTAGGCACGTGCGTGCGGGCAAGACCTCACGGATGGGAGCCAGACACACCCCCTCCCGCCACACTGACGATACGAGCACCAAATGCGTTTCGCGCACCCCGTCATTTGTGCGCACGGCCTGAACGGTACCACCTGGTGATTTCCTCCGCCCTCTTCACCCCTCAACGTTGCCTTATCTCCGCGAATAATTTTTCACCGTGTTTCACCCCGCCTTTTCTCTTTCGTGGAAAAGAATAAAGCTTTACGTTTGTGTGAGAGTATATAGTGTGAGAGTATATAGTGTGCGTGGATCGTGCGAATGCCGTGCATGCAGTTACAGGGGCAGCTCGTGTGCCCCTGGGCAATTTTTTTTATTCGTGTCCGCTTGCCGAAAGGGGCGGCCGCGTTCCGCCCCGTGGAAGTAGGCAAGACCGGAAGCTCTTGTGCCGTTTGAGCCATATAAGGTGTTAGGGGTGGCAGACAGGGGCGTTGTTTTTTTCTTCGTCTTAATTGTAGGGGGCTGTAAAAATGTGTACGAATTCACTTCAGTACACTTGGTCGAGTTTCCATGGTGACAATTTTAATCAAAACGGATTCCAGATTTTACCTTTTTTTGTTTTTTTAAATTATAACGTCAGTTTTCACAAATGACATTCTGTAATTGTTGATAGAAAGTATTAAGATACAAAAAATTAAGATTATACAACTACCATTAGCTTGGATAAATGTTTATTGTATGTTGCACCGGGTAAGAGGGTCCAAAGGTCCCGACGTTTCGGAGATCGACTTGATCTCCATCTTGAGGGTGTTCTGATGACCGGTGTAACACCCGAGTGCAACCGAATCGCACCCAAAGGCACCGAGGGAACACCCGGTGCAACACCCGAGAAACATTCATCCAGCAGATTCATCGGGAATACCTAAGATCTTTACCATTAGCTTAACGATTATAAACGGCGTTCCAATTTCACCCCATTTATAGACTTTTCAAAATTAAATACGTCCCGGTTTTGGGGCGGTAGAATATGGAAATCCTGATTATAAGTATCGTTGACTGGATGCGCATTATATAAACCCGAGATATTATCCACATCCATACTTAAAGAATACAATTTTTTACTTTACCACAGAATATTATTTTGGATGATACGACGTGTTTCACCCGCTTACGGCATCATCAGGTAACTGATACGAATTTGATCATGCCACAAGCCGGTGAAAATACCTGATGATGCCGCGAGTCAGTGGATTCCGATATGGACTTCATCATTTCTTATTACCTGATAGGCACCTGGTGATGCCGCAAGTCGGTGAAACGCCGCCGTACCATCCAAAATAAAATTCCGTGGAAAAGTACAAGATAGTATTATTTAACCCTTAGAGTGCGGCATGACGTGATATCACGTCGTGGTTGTCTTTGCGCTGGTGCTGACGACGTGATATCACGTCAAGGGTGCCGTGAGTATACCAGCTTTCACAAGGGAGCCTAGTGAATGTTCCGTAGAGAAAGCTGGAACATGCACGGTACACTTGACGTGATATCACGTCATCAGCACCAGCGTAAAGACAACTATGACGTGATATTACGTCATTCCGCACTCAAATGGTTAAGTTTGGATACTATTAACATTCCTGGAAGTGAAGCTTGAATCTGTTGAGTGTATAGATCATTCAAACTTTTTGGGTTTGGAAAACTTTCGTTTCGTCCTAGTAATGTCAATCCATTACTATGGATAACATCTTTGGTGGGTACATCTTTTTATATTTTATCGAGCAAAAAATACTGGCAAGGCTCGTGCATTTTTAACGCGGTGGTGTTGATCCATTTTTCCTTGTGACAGCCGTGTCGTACTACAATGTGTTAGCGCCTCCCTGTGTCACTGCAGGGGCGAACAATGAAAGTGTACGTTTTTTTTCCTCTCGGAACTTTCCCATGTGTCTTTCCCCTCGGCCAACTCCCGTTTGCCATTTTCAATTAATCCTGATGATGATTAATGCCTTGCCGAGTTTTCTTTCTTTTTTTTGCCTCGTCCGAATGGCTTCTGTGGGGCGAGTGAAGCCTGATTTGGTGATGGTCGGCTAATATCTGTTTATAATTAGTGTTGATAAATGATTTTTAGCTTTCCAGTGTGACTGCGGTGCGCGCTCTTGAAACCAATTCACGCCTTTTTGTTTTTTTTATCTGCATATTGGAACGCTGGGGAATTCGTGTGTAGTTCTGCAGTCAATTTTTCTCTTTATCCGAACGGAAATACGGTAGTCAATCCCGAGGATCCCTATTTAGATCTACATCTACGTAATACCCTGCGAGCCACCACGAGGGTGTATGGCAGGGGGTGAAGATCACCAAACATGCTCTATTGACATGCAACTAGGGTATTTAAATGAGAAATGCTAGAAAATAGGGTCACATGGAGCTAGATGGTTAGTATCTACATAATAAGGAAGGGATTATTGGTTGTTATTACATGCATCATGCACTACAGACTACTCTAACTATATTTCACCTACCTATCCCTTTGCTACGCTGCCTATTGTTCTCTCTTATATTTCGAGGGAAAATGACATTTTAAATCTATCGGTACGACAATCTATCTCTCTAATCTTGTTAAGATGATCAAACCTAGCATAATACGCAGGGGTTCTTAATATATATCTAAGGTCATCTGTGAACAAAACGGTTTCGAATTTACTTAAAAGGTTTAACCTAAACTTTAACCTGCGTTCTGACAGTAATTCCCATCCGAGTTCTTCTATTAAGCTCGTAACACTTATACAATTATCATAACGGCCTTTAACAAACCTAGCGGATCTCCTTTGCACGCGCTCTAATTCTTTTATCATACCTTCCTCGTACAGATCCCATATACTAGCGGCATTTTTTAAATGAGGCCTGACAAATGTAAAATAGCTTCTTTCTCGTATACTCTCATCGCATTTGCCTAGAACCCTTTTTACGAATCCTAATCTACGGTTTACTACACTAGTAATTTCCCTGATGTGTTTCCCCCATGACATGTCTTCAGTGATGGTGACGCCTAAGTATTTTATAGATTGTACGTTATATCTCGTTGCACATTCAATACTTACTGTGTCTTTAAGTCAAGACTCATCTACATCTACATCTACTTATTATCCTTCCAGCCACCAGCCACGTTTGACCGGGGGTGACTTATCACCAACATGAACTACAGTGAAGAAAGTTCACCAACATGCACGACATGATAGGCATGCTACAAATGCTACAGAAATTACGAAAATGTTTATAATGTAACTTTATAAACGTGATACTAGAGTCATGCGGGAAACATGCAAAAACCGCCTTCTGGAAATATCAGTTGATTGTGAAGTTATTTTTCTCTTTGATTGAAGCTACAAAATGAAACTTCAACTTGCAGCTTCTTGTTTAGCACCACAGTCTGAAGTCCCGAATTCGAATCTCATTGATAATGGGATGGCAGAGTCCTTATTGACCCCCACCATGATTACTTACCCAGTTTGAGAGATAACTTCGCAATACATTTCGATGCATATCGCAGAGGTTCTTGCCTTCAACCAAGGAATAAGTGCTCAAAAGTCATTCTAGCGCCTTCAAGAATCCGCGATAATTCGAGGGTAAGTATTTATGATAAGTCACAAACGTCAGCATTTCATCATCAGCATCAGTCGTAAATATTTCAATGGGAACGCTTGGATCATCCACCGTACAGTTCCGACTTATCCCCCAGTGATTTACATCTGTTCGGGCCGCTACAAAATCATTTGGGTTGCCTATGTTGTGGAAATGATGATGCCGTAGTCCAAGAGGTTACTTGTTGGCTGCCAGCTATCAAGGACTTGTAAAGAGATGGGATGAGTATCTGAATATACAGGGTGAATATGTAGAAAAATGAAATGAATTTCAGGAAGTTACTTTGATTATTATTTCCTCTATCCAGCTCTGCGAGTTATTTAGTAACTTACCCTCGTATTTCATGCGAAGTTTCGATTGTAACTTTTCTCGCCGTACATAATTATTGGACGTGTCGCAAGCCTAGTTAATGGAGAATTTGTGCCATTTCATTGTAGATATGGTCGAAACCTTGTGAGGTTTAGCGTGTAGGTCTTGAATTTTTTATCGTCAAATAGCTCGTCAAAGTGTTGATTCATGATTCGTTCCTTAGTAAAGTCGGAATTGCTTCCTCGCAGCCGTCGTTTCATTAGCATTGAGTCCGTCATGTAGGGTCATTGCCTCCTGTTGTATGCCTGCTCTGAACACTCTCCCACAGTCTAGGAGAGGCGGTGAACTGTAGTTTTTTTCGGGTCACTGTGCTATTTCTGGTTTATGAGCGAGTGTTTTCCTGCCTGCCTTCCTCTCCCCCTTATTATTTTGGAGCTGCCGAGCGATTTTCTGTCCGTGTTACGTGGCTTGAACGTCTTCTTTGTCTCTTTCTGTTGCCACGCCATGGAAGCTTGAACGTAAATAAAAGCTTGAAGCTTTCGATGCGTCTAGTCAGAGCTAAACATGTGCATCAAAGGAACGTCATTTGCGAGTGAATTTGGGACTGTTTAGTTCGAGAACAAGGCGTAATTAGTGGCTAAGTTCAGTCTTTTTAAGAGTAAAACTTATTTACGAGTATTTGGTCGTAAAAACTCTCTTAAAATGCTACCATATTAATAAAATGTTGTCTTTGATTACTTTGTGGTATTCCATGTTTAATAAAACAATGGACAAGTAATAAAAACTTTTACTAAAACCACAGATATAAGGTTTTTATTACTTATCCATTGCTATCATGTTGTTGGGGATTGGTAATGGCATGCACTTTTTCTGCTGTTTTTCCCTTAGTCAATCCGGATTTACCTATTCATCTATCATTTGATATGTTTATTTGAAAATATGTCATTTATACTGGTTCTTTTCCTCTATTTTGCGCTAAAATTTAACATTGAGTGTTTTTCTCATGTCCAACTCTATAAAAATAGATTGTAAAAATTATAATACATCATAGGAACGACAAATCATATCAGACTTAAAATATGAGTATTACTATATCCTGGATGACTATATAAGTATTACTATAGCCTGGATTACAAAAAAATAAAACCAAATACCGCCTAATAATATGCTACTATCAGCTTTTATTTCCATGTCTTGCAATACTTTTGATATGCGGATAAGTTGTTTTCATGTGCAGTTGGCTTTATTCATTGCTTTGCTGAATTTCGCTCGAAGTATTATTCAGAAATCTTGGAGCGAAATCATCAAACCCATAAAAATCACAGTTCATATCGTGGTAACGAATTATCATTACAAGATTTGTGTATATAATAATTATAATAATATGTAATAGTTTTTTACTCCGACAGAGAATGCTTTCATCATAATATCTTTGGTTAACTTGGGGAGAAACTATAGGTAGTCATGGAGGTAAACCTGAATGATTATTATGGAAATACAGTATTTTTAAATTACAGTACACGTATCAAATAATATTACAGTTATAAGAAATCATCCTCTAGACTTTCTTTAGTAATCAACCAATATCGTATATTTTTAATTGCTGTGTTTAGAATTTTTGAATTAAAGCATTAAATACGTAATAAATTATACACTTTAGGTCCTAGGTACAAGAAGCATCGTTTGAATGACGTCAGGTTCTGCTGGGGTAAGAAATTACGTGCTTTAAGAAGGGTGTAGGGAGAAGGGTTGTACTATAACAACCCAAAATTACCACTTCTAGTACAAATACGATGTGAAACTTTTTAATAAATAGATGTCTTAATTAATGGGATTCTTATATGCTAATTATGTTCCAAAAGTGACAAACTTAAAAGAATGAATAACCTTATGGCTGTTGCTATATGTATTGGGATGTTCAGGGAACTGGATCATCTGGAAAACTTGTAAAACTCAGGGAAAGCTTTGGTCCTAGAAAACTTGGGAAAATGCCCAGGGAATTTTCAGATTTCTCCGAAAACAAAGCCCTGAAATTCCACGGAGGTCGAGTTTTATCGAAGACAATGTTTTTCCGAAGTGGTATTTAGGTATATTATAAACGAACTTCAGATCGAACTAGCAGGTGATTTAAGAATTGGCAAAAAATCTTAGAAAGTAACCGCGAAACGTTATCACGGTTACATGTTTTTATTTCTAAAGCTAAGAAAGGTTAATTCATCTTTCATTTCATATTGTTTATTGGAAAATGTGGTGTGTTTGGAGAATGAGGTGAAGTTGAGTTTTTCGACCGTCTCTGATAAGTTATCTTAGCCTCATGATGCTCTTTTATTTAATTCTACTTTTTCTCTTTTATTTTAATTGAAGTAAGCCCAAAAATTTGGTTGTTTTTCATGTAGAAAATTATGCTAATATTAGATGAAATCAACTAAAATGTGTCAGGAGAAAAATGTTAAGAGGCAATGCAACAATGTACATGGAAGACTTGGAAAACTCAGGGACGAAATAGTAGAAATTCTCCGTACACTTTACAGATTTATTTTCGAGTCTTTTCGTGATGCTTGATAAATAAATACATATACTCCGTCGTGCGTTTTGTATTTATTTGCCCAGGTGTTTCGAACCATTATTTATTTGCGATTCTTTGCGCGTGAAACTCGACCCCGACGATGGCAACACATTCTGCGTTCACCGTAAACAAATGCGTCCTTAATTGCGGTAAATTGCTCCCCCGGACTCTCCTTCATGCTTCTAGCAGTCGTCACTCTTCCCAGGAGATAGATAACCCGTGCATTGATGTCCTGCGCGAGAAACTATTAGGCATACGGTTTCGCAAAGTTTTATAAAATCCTTTGAGGGAAGTCCAGGTCCAGGCGTGCTTGTTTGATCTCGTCGCGAAAGTATAACGAAAAGACCAGGCCTCATTTCTCGTATGTGCTAATTATAGGGCGGCGTATCAATACGACTGGTTTAGATGTCTTATGATAGAGCCTGGTAATCTGCAACACAGATCTAAGGGGAAGCATCCAAGGCCTTAACGAGATGGCAACCCGGCTCCGGATTCATGCGCGCACTCTAAGTTTAGAATTGCAGCTGCACACGAGAAAACCCCCTCGCATGCCTAGCTCATAAAAGCGCGCTGGGTTCCCATACGTTATGCTCATTAGTCTCGTAGCTGAGGCCCCGTAAAACTGCCGTTCTCGCTGCCAAAAAAGACCGCCGAGAAGGCATTTCTAAGTGTAAAACGTCCATGTTTTTGACTATGAGTTCATTCGTAACGAGATTGCCTCGCTAATGTTCACCCAGTTATTATTAATTGGCATAGTCTTGCGAAGATCGTCTCACGTTGCGATGCTCGCTTGGTTGTTTTTCCTTATTTTATCTAATATTTTGGAAAAGATTAATCGGGTCAGCATATTTTTCTGCATACTACCCGGCGAGCTGACGAAGCTTATCTCCCTGACTGTGTTGTAATCTTCAGCGTTCACCTCCAGCATCAGGTTTTGAAGGTATATAGTTTGTTCTGGTAAGCGTTTCCGATGGTCCATTCCTCCGATCTATAGAATGCTAAGCTCCACAGGAATTTTTTCACATACTGTGTGTGGTATAGGTAGAGTGTAAGGACTCCAACCATGAAAGGGGGAGCTTATATGGACAAATGATACTGGAGGATATGGCCAGTGAAAAACTTCCCATTCCTTTCAGACATAAGGCTGACTGTGCACTCCTAAAAATATCGAAAGCAGAGATTATTTGCGCTCACATTCGCTAAATAACTAGAGAACGTCGGCGGTTGCATTCGCGATTGCTTTTTTTGTCAGTTGACTGTAAAGGAGCGTAAGCAGTGTCTCTTATATTCGTGTCACCCTTTCCGTTTCAGTGAAAAGCCACTAAGGTTCCGTGGAAAGAAGGAATGATAGTGTGCTTAAGTTTGGCAGTGTGTAGCACATTAGAGTGTAGCAATCATAATGAGAGGATCTGAAAGTTATGGTTTAATCCTGTTCCACCGCGTGGGTGATTTTCCAAAATTCTCAGTGCGTATATTTTGGACCAATTTCCCACCCTTTTTGATACTTACCTACCCTTTTCCTACCCTTAACAACAAGGGTAACATAATTTCGTTGGCCGATTCATTCTTTCATTGGTCGTTCAATCCTGAGGTTGGTTGACTGCAGCCCTCCACCCTTCCCTATCTCATGCTAATTCCCTTACCTCCTTGTATCTTTGCCTATTCCTATGTACTTTCCTCTTTATTTGGTCCATGAACTCATTCCTGGGTCTTCCTCTGGGGACTTCTCCCTCTAGTTTACCTTGAATTTTACTCTTCATAAACCCATTGTGTCTCAGTGTGTGTCCAATCCATCTGGTTCTTATTTTCTGTATTTTGTTCCATGTGGTATTCTCCTCTTCTGTGCACTTCACCATTTATTATTTTGCCCGTGAAATTTTTCTTCAGCATCCTCCTCCAGCACCAGGTTTCGAAGGCTTTTAGTTTGTTCTGGTCAGCTTTTCTGATGATCCGTTCCTCAGATCTATAGAGTGCTACGCTCCCCACGAATGTTTTCACATACTGTGTCCTGGTTTGTCTTCCATTGGCCGATGTGGAACTCTAAACTCTGACTCGTATTGCAGTGATAATATAATCAAGCTGGTCTACCTGGCTGTGTTGACCCATTTATGGTTATGGTCTAATTTCTAAGTCCAAACTTAATACTTCGACTATCATAATATCATTGCTGATTTTACCAAGTTGTACTTATGAAAATGACGATTCCATTTATAAGATAAAATACCTCCTCGTTTGGATTGTGATACTAATTCTAATGAAGGAACAAAATGCCTTTACTTACCTTATGAATTGTAATAGTATCCGTATTTATCGACGTTAAGCGTATGTAATGACACAACTCATTTCTAGTTATAGCTCTTTTTCATATATATGTTACTTCCAAAAGATATTTTAGGTTGTTATCCGAGACCATTTTTGAAATAATATGATTTTATTGCTTTATAAAATACCCATGAAGTCCAATCTCAGTTGGATGCCTTCTAAAAATTCAACCAACGGTCGTTCAGTCTTATGATGGACTGATAATCGTGCAATTGAAGGCAATTCTCTCCTTAAAAGGTCAGTCAAAAATCCAGGAAATAGGTATAAATAATACAGTGGTTCCCATGGTACACTTACGGGACCAGGCATCTGAAGCTGTTTCTGAAATATGTTTGACGGAAGAAAATTAATTCAGTGGGCCTTAGTCCCATGCACCGGGGAAAGAAATATTGTCCAGTTCCTTTGTGGTGTCTTGACCTATTTTTTCAGTTAATTATTTATATTCTATAGTTCCAGGCACTTTTAAAATTCCAGGCATTTCTTAATTTGAGACCACGATATATCCCCAATCTTATCTCAGCAGCCTCTCTCACAACAATGACCTTTTCTTTCTCAAATCAACAACATCTTAATGACGTCTTCCAAAAAACAAACACATAACAATGTTTGTTTTTTGCACAAACAATAACAAAACAGCACTTCTTTTTAAGCATCAAAAAACCTATAATTTATAGCTAAAATAAGTGAAACAACCATCAACATAATTAAGAACAACTAAGAATGACATAGTATCAAACAAACAAAATCAATACGATAATATTTTTGACTAGGGCAGGGCACGACGTTACACTTGACGCTCGAGGCCACACGTATGTCATTGATAAAGAGAGTGCGATATTAAGTATTGCGGCGGGACGAAGTATTAAATGGCAATTTTCTCACAAACCCGGGTCTATGGGTGAGAAAGCCCTGACGTTTTTCCGGCATTAGCTCTCCAGTCTCAGATAAAATAAGTTTCATCAGCGTCCTTAACATTCATCACGCAATGTCTCCTTGTGAGTGCAGACCTTCATCGTTCCCTATTTAATTCTACTTCTCTTGCTCCCCGGTTGTTCTTCTGATTAACTTTCCCCTGTGTTTGATTTATCATCTACAAGCCTTCCTCTTGTGACTTTACGTTCTCCCTCTCCTGTAATCTTAATCCTCACAAACTCATTTTGCCTCAAATTGTAGCCAATCAAACTTGTCCTTCTTTTCTGTGTAGCGTTTCATTCGGTCCTCTCCTCGTCTAATCTTTTTCATACGTAATCATTTCTTATTTTATCCGACCCTTTTTGATCTGATACCAAAAATTGTGTCTATGGATATTTTTCCGTCGGGTAAAAATATCCCTTGGCGGTTTGAAATTCCAACGGATCCGGAGATGTGGGTCCCTTAATGTTGGCGATTACTCTAAACATGGACATTTCGAGAGGAAGTCTCCGTGGGTTGGTTCACATCGAGCGTGTGGTCGTTTTTAATGGCCGAGTAGGTAGGAGAGAATTTCAACACACGCACTTCAGCCTCTTTGATGCAGTTTCAGTGGGATTTATGGTGCTCTATGTTCGCTGTGGTGCTCTAATCACTTTGAAAACTCAACTGTGCGCTTGAATTTAATTCGTATCAGAAGCTAGGCACGATACAGTGCACTCCTAAGCAGATCGGAGGCAGAGATGATGTCCACTTACGAGCGTGAAGCGGTAAAAAAAGTAGGTAATCGTGTCTAGGATTGTTGTTTCTTGTTCATCAACAGTAAAGGCGTCAAACGTTGCTATAGTGAAGTTTACAATCATCTACTCTGAAGGAATTACCAGTCGGCTTCAATGCAGCGCTGGAAACTCTTCCAAAATCCGAATGCATAGGATTTTCGCTTCCCAGGAATGGTTGTATGCGCTTGTACAATCCTTCCTGCCCAAAAAGTCTGAAGAAGAATGTCCTTGGCACTGTTTTCAGCCAAATTCTAAAAAATTCATATAAATAAAAAAAGGCATTCATTATGAATCCTAGCTTGATCGAATTGGAAAGATATGCTTAAAGAATGTCACGTCCTACCAAACGTTTCGCCAGCACGCATCGATCCATTCAGCGTTTTCATGTGCTCTGAAGTGAGCTGATGTAAAGTAGAAAGTGAAAAATGAAACAGCTCTGGCGAAGAGATCTCATAAAGGTGGGTTTTCACTGGCAAGTTAATTGCACAAGTTAATTGCAAAAGTTAATTTTATTTAGCGACTTTTTGTCCTCTTACAGAAATTTAAAACGTTTCGGCAAGTCACTTGCCGGTATGTATTGTATAAGTATGAGCGACAATCGATGTAGCCTAATTCAAACCTGTGGAAAAATATATTTCGTGTGAGCAAACTCTTCCTCAAGCTCTTGCAGAAGGAACTTGAGAGAGTATCTTTCCATTAAAAATTCACTTTAAGATGGTTAACGGTATGTAGCTCCTTTTATTTTTTTAATAATGAAAGATGAATATATTACTCAACATGATAAATTTTATTCTCGGGTTTCCAGCCGGGTCAGGAAGGCCTTATTAGCCCTGATGACAATGGCGGAGAAAACCATCGAAACGTTGGCAGAACTGGCCTTCCTGACCCGACTGAAAACCCGAGAAGACTTTGTCAGTAATGTTTGCCGGGGAAAACACCAAATCCTTCATTGATATATTTTAAAACATCGCATTAATTTCATTCGGTACCGAAGGCGTTTTTACCGTAAGGCCTGGGACAACTAAGGTGAATTAAAGCCTCCAATAGGCTGGTCATTTCAGTTGGTGGACACAAACTCGAGAAAGTAGGGCAGTTTAATTACTTGGGTAGTACGCTAGAAGAAAACGGACTTAGTAGCAAACACATACGGAAGAGAATAGCGTCAGCTAATTAGGTGTTTAGTTATGGAAGGGAGCTGATGACGGGGACCTTGGGTAAAGGTGTGAAGAAGAGGCTGGTGAAGAGATTGATATGGAGCGCATCGTTGTATAAACCTGGGGCATAAACCTGGACCCTCAGAAAGGAGGACGAGAATAGGCTGCAGGCATTTGAGATGTGGGTGTGGAGAAGGATGGAGAAGGTGAGGTGGACGAAGAGGAAGACTGACGAGGAAGTGCTTGAGATGTTGGGCGAGGAAAGGAAGTTTCTGAATGAAATCCGGGATAGGCAGAGTAGGTAGCTGGAGGATGGAATTAGGGGTGAAGGGTTGCTCAAGAATGTGATTTAGGGAAGGATGATGGGTAAGCGGGGAAGGGGAAGAAGGAGAATAGGTTTCTTGGACAGGATGAAGAAGGGTAAATCGTATGCTGGGGCAAAAGAGGATATGCTAGAGATAGATAGGCCCCTGAAAGTGTAGAAAACCGGGAGATTCTCTGACATTCAGCAAAACCTGCTTTAACCGGTAGAACACTTAAAAAATACTTAAAAGCCTCCATTAGGTGTAATTATTCATTTACTGTGAAACTCGGTCGTTGGGAAAAGACCTCGAAAAACTGGACCGATATCAATTCAAATTCAGGCGCCCGTCCTTGCACCTCATGGCAGAATGAGGGTCGTTGTGTGGAGTTGTAAATGAATGTTTAGATTCTCTCCACCTCTTAATTTTATTATTATAATTATTTAAGGGGACTATAAGGGCAGTTAGTTCTCTCCTCGTCGCCTCATTTGCTTGTCATGGGTTTTTACGTTCTTTTGTTATTTTTGTCATCAATTTACTTATTCAGTTCCCGTTTGTTATGGCCGTAGCATCGCCAGGGGAGGATAGGCAGGCGTCAGGAGGGTCGATCCTAAGGGGCTGGTTACCGAAATCTCTCGACCCCCAGCCTCGCCGAGAGCCCCTCCATCCTGGTGCTGTTGGGTACTTTGGCAGTTCTTCGTTTTCTTTTTTAAATTTGTTAGTGTAATTTTTCCCCTTCGAATTTATGACCTCATTTTTTTCTCCCAAGAATTTCAGGAAATTATGTAATGCTCCGTTTTCAATGCTGATGGCTTTTTCTGATTCCAGTCACTTCTGAAGTTTTGCCCTCCGTTCGTTCAGGTAATTCACCTCTTCCTTCTCGCCTTTGAAGACATGGGTTACTTGCTCGAAAATTACGCTCTTCGCTGTGTTTGTTAAAAAGTTACTCTTTTTTCGCATGTATTCAGTCTTTATGTCTCCCGTCTCATAATTTCTTTCCCCGTTTTCCGCGGTCGCTAGTGGATCCTAATCGCGAGGAGTGCCCGTGAGTCAAGTCAAAGCGAGGGCGATCACAGGGCGCGTTAGATTGAAAAACCTCCAAGGAGACGCGTATATACGGATTGGCGGGGATGAGATCGCATTGCGTGCTTTTGCGATCCCTAAATCCACCTATTTATACCGCCGGAACCTTTCACATGAAAAAATAAATCGACGGATCGGTGGGTGGTCTGATGTGCATGATATCCGCCTTTGAGATTTCTCGGGCGATAAATGTGTGTATTTTTTGTGACATTCCTCCCTCGATCGTCTTCTATTCGCCTTGAACATTCATTTTGAATCCTCGTGCACGGAATTAATCCCTGAATAGGCGGATGGGGGAGTTGAGGGGGGGGGGGAAGGGGAGGACGTGATTGCGGTGGATTTGCCGAGCTAGCTGGCCTTTTACGCGGTCTTCTCGATTCCAAGAATTTCCAAATCCGTACGCATCTCCCTCGCGATTCCTTTTCTGCGAAAGTCGGCGAGTGTAGTTGATGTTGGAAACACTAGTTCGAATCTTTTTTTTCTGTGATAAATGTAAAGAAATCTGCTTAGATCTATGTAAGGGAGTGAGGGCTGACTTTTGTTTCGCGAGTTTTTAATTTTTTTAATTTTTGATTTGCTGGTCTTTGACTAAGGAGAAATACTCCGGAAACTTGAATGCAAGTGAGATTGAGACAACAAGTCACTATAATCGTATACCTAAGATAGGAAGTACTGGTAAGATTTGATATTTCATTGTGTTTATTTGTTTTGACTTGTGCTGATGTTTTGACTTCTGAAAGTCGGCGAGTGTAGTTGATGTTGGAAACACTAGTTCGAATCTTTTTTTTCTGTGATAAATGTAAAGAAATCTGCTTAGATCTATGTAAGGGAGTGAGGGCTGACTTTTGTTTCGCGAGTTTTTAATTTTTTTAATTTTTGATTTGCTGGTCTTCGACTAAGGAGAAATACTCCGGAAACTTGAATGCAAGTGAGATTGAGACAACAAGTCACTATAATCGTATACCTAAGATAGGAAGTACTGGTAAGATTTGATATTTCATTGTGTTTATTTGTTTTGACTTGTGCTGATGTTTTGACTGAGGAGGTTTCCTCCTAACTTTAATTTTTCCCCTTTTAAATTCCGAAACCCTCACTTCTTTTTAAGATTTAATTTAATTTATTTGTCTTATGATCATTATGCATGATATAGGGAACGTCACTTATACACATTTAAACATTTAAATACTGTAATATACAATCATAAGTCCTCATCTACGAGGTATTCGTTGACTGAGAAATACTTTTCTTCAGGAGCATTCCTATAATTTTGCACTTAAAAATGATAGGTTATTTTTTCCATGTGTTTGTACTTTGTTGGGAGTTTATTGTAAAGGCGAATCCCCATAGTTCTAGGACCAAGGGAAGTGTTGTTCGTCCTTACAAATGGACTTTTTCCTTTTTCTTGTGCCCTTTTAAGGTTAGGACCTGGTGGACCTATTTCCTATAATCACTTGAAAATTAAAATCGCCTGGACACATGGTGAATTATATGCAGATCTCCTAATGAAAGCTCTATATCATCAAATAATATGCCTGGAATGCATCTGAAAGGAAGCACTACTCCGTTAAAACACTTCTATCAATACCTACCCATTCATCTTTTCCTAATTTTTACCCTTTTTAATGCCTGCTGTGTCCACGCATGCCCCTGCCACACACCATCGCGTTGAGTCAATACAGCTTGTATGTTGATCCAGGTATCAATGTGCGAGTCTCTCGAACAGCGGCAGAGTATTGTATTTTGGCACCATCCTCACGAGTGCTTGGCCAAACGTTGGTGGAGTGAGTTTTAAATTTTTTAGACTCGTTTACGGCGTCAAACATTTTCTTTCATGGGCCGAACGATCCATCCTCTGGTTAATTTTTTAGTATTTCCCTTGGAACTTTGTTTTTTTTCTCCTCAAAAATGAGCATTCCGCTGTTTATCCATGCGTGAGTAAAAAAAGTTGTGGAAGATTGTCTTGATGCGAAAAAATGAAGTTACGTTTGGCCTTATATGATTTCATCTTACCGTTTCGCGTGTGATATTGGAGCATACTTGAGAAATCGATAAACTTTTTTTGTCAATTCGACGTGCTTGAAAAAATGTGCGTCATTTATCCTCGTGCAGCTCTACCTTAAAATGCACTTCAAATGTTTTGATACGGCATAGATGTGATATCTAGCTCAAATATCACTTTTAAACTAAGAGAACGTTGTCTGATTCGTGTTTTTTCACCTATGATGGGACATAACGTGTTCCATACTAGATTGTACGAGTTTACGTCACCTTGTCACTTACGTTGGATAAGCACGTCGTAATTTCAAATCACATTTTCCGGACAACCGTGATAAATACGAACATAGGCGGCACTGGCTCAAAAAATTCAAAGTTTAGCATCTGCATTTGATATTTTCTAGTTTGAAAAGGACACCGCTTTGCCAGGTTGGAATAGGTGAAATGACCCGTAGGGCTGGAAAAAAGTTTTGATCAGTTTCAGTTTTTACCTTTAAATCTGGGAGGGATTTAGATTTATACACACATTTCCTGGAAAATTGCGCGCTAGAACGAACGCTCACCCTCGATGCGCCTTCCACTTTATTGCAAGCGTCACTGCGAAACTGCAACGGCTGGGAAAGTGTCGCCGGGACGAAATAAATAAAAAAATAGGAGAAAATTAAAACGTGCCCATATCTAGGACGTCCGCGCGTAACGCAATACCTACCTGCTGTACCGACCCATTGGAGTTTTCAAGACTTTCTTCCGCGCGAGGAGGATGAAGGCGACACCGCATTGAGGCCCTTGACATGCGTCAACCGGGTGTGGGAGAAAACGCAACTCCGCGTCCCTGTGATATTTTACACCCGATGGTTGCGGTATGCTCACACACGTCTTTCGAAGCCCCACCCGCGACTGTAACACGTTAGTATGTAATGACTGGTGGAGGGTGCCTGTTGAACTTAAACGGGAGGAGATGATTAAATTAAAACTGTTTCTTATTGTTAAAAGAATCCAAGTCGTGCGACGCGCAGAATGTAAGTGACATTTAGGACGCCAATCATCTTCCCCATTAAAAGTACATGGTGTTGTTGCCATTGAAATGATAAAGTTAATGCCGTTGAAATTGGGAAAAAAACAAATATTCGCAGCCGAAATCAAAAATTTGAGAGAAAATTGAAGTGCATAAAAAATGGAACGCAAAACTTAAAAGTATATATTTCTTTTAGCCTTCCGATTGTAAAAGCTTCAGCCTTACATCGTGAAGGCGATTTATATTTAATAAAAAATGTAAACCCCTCGCATCAGCTGCAATGCATTTGTTATGGTGGCAGACGTTAATTGATTTGTGCTTGTGATATCTAAAAAACAATTTACCTTTTGAATAATTGAGAAATGAATAAACTGAGACCAGGTACGTAACAGAAATAAATACATGAAAAAGAAAACATTTTTTTGTTTAATCTCTGACAGTCTAATAAATAATTTTAGCCCTGTATAGATAGATGAGCGTTTGACCCTCTATGGACGAGTAAGTTGCATTTGTTAAGTTTCAAAATCATAGAAATATGTGCTTTCCAAGAGGCTTTTCCGTAAGTTGCTGCGCGAAACAGAATTGTAACGCTTCAGATTAGGTGTGTGGAAAGTTGCGTCTCTTTCAGTAGTTTGTCAAACAATTTGAATAGATGAATGTGTGACGCTATTTACCGACGATGGCGTGCCTGGTGGAGCTCTGAACTAAATAGTTTCAGCTGTCATACGAAGAAAAAATTGGGAAAGTTTATAAAAGGTACGTTATAAGGGTAACATTGAAGTGTACCTTGTGTAAATATTATTTTGTAAATTATTATTTTAAATGAAATACATTCATACAAATACATCACATTTCAAAATAAATGTAATTATCAAATAAATTGGATTGTTTTTTAAACAATCTTAAATAGCACTTATAAAAAACTAATATAGTGGCAGTATTTTTTTCATTCTAATGTTTCACAATTCCGTCCATAGAGGGTCAATTAGAGACAAATTGGGCTTGGGCAAAATATGCATTGTTGGGGGTGGGTTTGCACTATAGCTTTTGAGGGGAATCCGCTCCCCTATGCCTTAACATAGATAGATTCTTCGTTACTGTATGCTGCGTTAGCTAACCTCATCGGGGTTCGCTTTGGAGTTTCTGTCTATAGCAAGAGCCCGGCAGTTTCCGTCTTCTCTCCCCGATTCCCCTCCGCATTGCCCGCTCTGCGCGTCCCTTAATAGCCTATTAAGAGCACGGCGCGTCGCATAATGGCCCCGCACTCCTTCCAAAAACGACGTGGCGGTCCGGCAGCGTGAGGAGAGGCGATGCGGACGAATAAATTTCTGCTCCACTCACGGAAGGACTCGATCCCTTGGCATTCAGGAGCTTTTGAGGCTACTTCATCCTTCTCACGGTGCGCCATTGGAAAAATTGTGCTCCTTAAAAAATACAGGGCAGTCAAAAATTTGTCGGATAATGAAAACACCACTCTGGCATTTGAACTTCTGTTTATACATGGCCATTATTTCGAAGCTGCACATCGTCTCATAATTATCACTCATCTCTTAATTATCACGACCATGATTAATAATTCTTCTAAAGGACGTTCCCTATTTAGTTTACAGCATGGAACTTATGAAAAACAATGTTGCCAAATTTACGTTCGGTGTGTTGCCAGACCTACGCTTCGTGTGCTCTCCTATTCGTATTTTAGTCAATCATTTGTAACTTTACGCTTTATTTAAGAAATTTCTTTTTAGGAATTATACAAGTACATTTGAATATTCCAAGATTAGCAGTCATTATATGAAGATAAGGGTAAATTAAATCTCCTGCTGCTAATACATTCGTTTGTACAATGAAATGTACCGTGTAAAGTGGCCTTAAGATAGGTTGACTGCAGCCCTCCACACCTCCCTATATAATGCTAGTTCCCTAACCTCCTGGTATCTCTTCCTATGTACTTTCCTCTTTATTTGGTCCATGAACTTATTCCTGAGACTTCCTCTGGGGACTTTTCCCTCTATTTTACCTTCAGTTGTGCTCTTCACGTATCTTTAGTTTCTCTGATTGCTTCGTGACTTGTTCCTGATTGAAATTGTCTGACTGGTTCTTCCTTGCTGTGTGGCATTCCTCAAGGTTCATTTTTCATCTTCTCCGTGAACTTCATTATTTTTATTTTATCCGTCTATTTCATCTTCAGTATCCTCCTCAGGCACCAGGCTTAGAAGGCTTCTAGTGTTTTCTGGTCAGCTTTTCCAATGGCACATGCTTCCGATCCGTAGAGTTCCACGCTCCACACGAAAGTTTTTGCATACTGTATCCTAGTTTTTAGTTCTATCCTCTTTGAACACAGAAATTATCTTTTTCCCGTAACCGCTCTCTTTGCTTTGTGTATTTTGCGCTTGATGTTCGTTGTACTTCTACCGTCCCACGTGTTGATATGTACTTCGGAGATGGTCCAGCGGAGAGACTCCAACCAACATTAGGTATATAGTATACTAGCTGACCCGTGCGAATATTTCGTACAGTATGCAGCTTCTTCCTTCTTTCTTCCTGTTCTTCTACCTGTTTCTTCCCATGGACAATTATATGTTATCTATGTTTGTGTTAAAGATACATGACGTAAACGGTAACCGGTCACATTGATTGCATGTAGGATGTAAACAATCTAACTAAACGATGTGTTAACAGATGGCGCCTCCAACAGTATTTAAATCACGTAACCATAGCCAACATATTAGTTGATTATATTGTCAACAAATGGCACTGTATCATTTTTTAACAAAAACTTTAAATGTAATTTGTTTAACAAAAACTTTAAATTTAAACCATTTGTCTATTTTTCGTCAATAGCGGGGAACATAAGCTTCAAAACAATGTTTGAATCATTAATTTTGATGAAGAATTATGGGAGTTATGGCGTTGTGTCAAATAAACACCTTTGAGAAATTATATATGTGATTTTCTGGCTTCACTTGGTGGAACACAATGGTACCATTGTGGAATATTACAGAGTGAATTCATTTAATATCATCGCAACGTTAGAGAGTTTGAGCGAGATAGTTACCTAGTCCTAATAGAGACCATATCCTAATTTTGTATTCTTATTTCAGCAACTGTAAGAGACATGAATTAAATATTGCATTATTAATCGTGAAATTATAGTTTTTTGTGACAGAAATGGTAAGTAATTAAATGGAAACAGTCTTTTACTTGACTCATTTTTATCGTGCGGTACGTTTGAAACTCCTTCAAAACGGAAGGTTTTTTGTGATCCCGAAGAATTTACTGGAGTGAAATTATGATTAATTTTCTAAAATAGATGAGAAAATATACGTAGTACATATTGTTAATTTTTTGACAAGATTTAGGTGTAAGATATTCCTTATATTTTAAAATAGCTGTTTCTGGAGTGCATACGCGTACCATTTTCAATGTAAAGTGGTTGTTATTTTTTGTTTAATATCTCGGAAAGAAGCGTGCTAAGGGGGTTGACATTTTGGTAAGTTATGAAGGGTGAAATATTGTTCTTTAATATGAGACCAAATTCATTGATTACTGGGTGAAATGATATTTCGCACCAACTACCTTAAGTTTACTCATAGCCTTCCCTGCTTGCGCGAATGCGAGAAGTTTAATGCGCACGATTATATGCGCGTCTGTTTTACCCATAGCGGGGCCATCTGTTCCGCCCCGAAGACTTGTCGCCCGCGTTAACCAAACTCGAAAAACCCTCCGTAATTATCCCTTCTCGCCGCAGAGTAAGTCTATCCTCCTGCGCCCACGTCCTCTCCTATTCCTCCCCTTAGCAGGCCACCCCTCCCCTCCACCCCGTCCCTATGACAATCGCCACTCGGATGTTTTGGCAAGCATTCACCCGACTCATCCTCACACCTTACGGGAGCTCGAATTCCTCTCCGTCCCCTCCCTCTCCGACTGCCCACGCTTTCCCACCAACGGCCTCCAATCCACTTACGCATATCTTCGTTCCCCATGCAGCCATTCAGTGTCATTCATTATTCGTTCAATCCTAGGATTGGTTGACTGCAGCCCTCCACCCTCCCCTATCTAATTCTAGTTCACTTACCTCCTGATATCTTTTCCTATGTACTTTTCTCTTCATTTGGCTCATTAACTTATTCCTGGGTCTTCCTCTGGAGACATTTCGCTCTATTTTGCCTTCAATTATGTTCATTACAAACCCATTTTGTCTCAAGGTGTGTCCAATCCATCTTCTTCTTCTTCTCAGTATGGCGTTCCATGCTTCCTTTCCTCACCTACTCTTCCGTAAACCTCATTTTAGTATATATATTCCTCAACCTTATTTTGGTCCATGAACGTATTCCTGGGTCTACCTCTGGGGACCTTTCCCTCAATGTTGCTTTGAATTATATTCTTCACAAACGTTTTTTATCTGTCGCACTTTACTTGTAATTATTAGTCACGTTTTGACACTGTTGGATCAAGCGAAGTACAAACTTGTCAGCGTTTTGTTGGCCTTGCCTTTCAGTGCGAACATATTTCTTTCATTCTAAACAAAAGGGCCTTCTTTCTTTCAGCCGTACTGGTGGTTCTGGTCCACTTACATTTTTCTGGTTTGGCAACCATCTGATCGCTAATTTTTTATCAAAGCATTTTCTAGCCTTGACTTCCTGAAGAGGTCATCCCTGCCTCTTTCTGATCTCCTTTGATTTCGGCAGTGAATTTCACTGTCTCATACCTGGCCCTACATTAGTTTTCTTTAATTTATGTAATTTGTCTTGTTAATAATCTCGTTCGGTCCATTCTTTTATAAGTTACTTTACTTATCACCATTGGTCGTTCAATCCTAAGGTTGGTTGACAGCAATTCTCCACCCTTCCCTATCTAATGTTAGTTCCCTTACCTCCTGGTATCTCTTCCTATGTACTTTCCTCGTTATTTGGTCCATGAACTTATTCCTGGGTCTTCCCTCGGGGAATTTTCCTCTATTTTGTGTCAATTACGTTCTTCACTAACCCATTGTGTGTCAGGGTGTGTCTTCTTTTGTGAGTGGTGTTTCAAATGTTCCTTTCCTCTCCTACTCTTCTGTAAACCTCATCATTTTTTTTTTTGGCCGTCCATTTTATCTTAAGCATTCTCCTTCAGCTCCAGGTTTTGAAGGCTTCTAGTCTTTCCTGGTCAGCTATTTCAATGGTTTATGCTTCCGATCCATTCAGTATAGAAAAGAATTTTGGGAATAGATGAAACTTAACTAAACATTACGATATCATTAACGTGTTGTTGTAAGATAGTTAACTGATGAAACATTTATTACTAATTATCCTAGAAATCCTATCAAAATTACTATATTATCCTAGAATACGTTAACGAATTAATTTTTTGAAATCCACATTTAGGCCGCAGACGAGCCACTGGAGAAGTTCGAAGGTTTCAAATACCTAGAAAGTGTAGTGGAAAAAACGGAATAAGTGATAGAGAAACAAATGAAAGAGGTAGGCAAACGGAAGCGTTCCTGAGAAGTGTCAAGAGTTTAGCAAGAAGCAAAGATGGTCCACAAGAGAGAAAAGAGTTTATATAGAGGACATACTGTACCCCCATTCTGTTGTAAGCTTCGGAAACAAGGACAATGAAGAGAAAGGATGTGAGTATGTAGTAGACATATGCTATGAAATTCCACAGAACAAGAGCAGAAAGGAATACAGGAGTGACGACGTTTTTTGTCTGTACTCCACAGGCAAAGTACCTCCTCTGCTCTTCTTGAGACCTCCTCATTCGTGATTTGATCCCTCCAACTGATAATGAGCACATGGCGGAGGCTCAAATTCATCTATCCTTCTTTTTCCTTCCATTCCAAGAGTCCATGTCTCGCTGCCATAGAGGAATACGCTCTAGGTGAATATTTTTATCAACTGTTTTCTAATCCAACTGTCTGTAGTTTTCGACGTGAAGAACTTGGCCGTACGATTGAAGGCTTACTTAGTCTGATTAATCCTGCAAGTTAGGTCTTTTACGTTACGTCCATCTGCTGTTATGAAGCCTCCGAGGTTAGTAAATTCCTCTACATTCTTTAATCTCTGGCCGTCCCGGACTATGTCGATTTTCGTGCCATGCCTGCTTGATTACGCACTTGTTATATCATTTTTTTCCTAAATCCTTACTCTCACTCCTTTCCACATTCTTTTCTCATTTCATTCTGTGGGTGGACTAATCATAAAATCTTCAGATACAGTTAAATATCTTGGAATTACCTTAACATCTGATACATCGTGGACAACACACATACAAAACATATGAGGATGAGCATTACAGAAACTAGATTTTGTTAAACGCATAATTGGAAGATCCTGGGATGAAAAAGTGAAACAGAGATGCTACCTCGACCTAGTTAGGCCACACTTCGAATACGCCGCGAGCATTTGGGAACCTGGTCGTACAGATTTAGCCAAAATTTTATATAAAATAGAAAAAAATGTTCACATTTCATTAGAGCAGCTACGAGCGAACATATAATGTTTCACCACTTTAAGAGGGATTAAGGTGGGAGCCCCTAGATACTCGGAGGCTTCACGCTAGGCTTAGGTTGCTTGAGAAATTCAGAACTGGTGTGTTTCAGAGCGACATAGAGAATATTGTCATGAGGCCTCACTACATCTCGAGGTCTGACAGAAGCGATAAATAAGATAGATACATTTCCGAACAGATAGGTACAGAAACTCGTTCTTTCCGCGCACAATAAGTGATCACATTAAAAACTGAGTCCACACGTCACCATTTCACTTCCCAAAACCTTATCCATGGCTTTACACGGCTGGAGTCCCTACACCCCCTGCCACACCCGCATGGGGTGGTTCGCAGGATAATATGTGGATGTAGATTCTCTGTGTTTTTGTTGTTACTTTGTTTCATCTCTCCCAATGTCCTCAGTCCATTTCCTCCTCTCTTCCCCCTTAAGGCTCACTCCGCCAGTTGTTACGAAACGGAATGAACGCACGCGATCGCGTCTCGGCGAGATGGATTGCGTGCGCCTCGTGTTCTCTTGTGAGCAAAGCGAAGGCTTAGTAGCCGCTTTATGCCATTCTTTTCAGGACGATTCAATAATAGTTATGCCCGTAATTCCTTCAATGATGGTCATTCGTGCTCCGAACAGTTCAGTTACTTTTGTTTCCATTTATTAGAGTGCTGAGAAAAAATTCCATCGTCCCACGCACCAGTTTCGACTGTTTCTGAAACAATTCTAGGCGCTGTTTGACGTAATTATACCCACCCTTCGTCCCTTTCATTTCCAGATGCCATTTTCATATTCTCTCCCTTTTTAATGGCTTGTGTCCTCACACCCAGAGTCTTCCAGAGTTGTTATGATTATGCAGCAAAACCTGTGTCAAGCGGCCACCTCTGGACCCATGAAATAATGGATGCTGAAGGGAGGGAAAATTTACATTGCTTGTACAGTGAAACTTGGTCCAATGGTCCATGCCTCCGACTCATGGAGTGCTATGCTCCACACGAATGTTTTCACATACTGTTTCCTCGTTTGTGGTCCTATATTCATTGAGCACAGCAGTTATCTTTTTACCATGAGTCCCTTCTTAGCCTGGGCTATTTATTCTCCGCTTGAAGTCCGTTGTAGTTCTTCCTTCCGACGTGATGGTACTTGCGAGATAGGTGAAGGAATCCACTTACTCTAATTTCTCTTCTCTCCATGCGACTTCTACGTTCAGCTTATCTCCTCCGCGCACAAGGTTTTTAATCTTCGTTGTGTTGATTTTAATGTTTTATTCTTGGATAACTTGGTCCATCACGTTTAGTGACCCTTTATGATCATCGCGATTTCCAGATTTGACTGCGATATCATCTGCGAAGCGGAGAATGTTGATTTCTTCTCCGTTTACCTTTATTCCGTTTAGTTCAACCTCTTTTGCTCCTCTTATGGCCTCCTCCAAGTGCATGTTAAACAGTGCAGGTGAGAGGTTGCATCCTGGCCAAGGTTATTTGAAGAAGTAAATTTGTTGAAGGGGCTGTAAGATTCGTTTTCAGCACTCTGTATTGATCAATGGTGGAATTGTTTTAAATAGGAGTTTTTAGTATCGCAATCTTCCTTAATTATTTGCACTGTCGAACCTAAGACCTATGTATTAAGAAAAATACTAAACACTTACCAAGGCGGGATACGAACTCGTAAGCTTTGGATTTACGTGCCGGCTTGTTGACGACCTGGATCTCGCGGCCTGCTATGGTAATGGGGCCTAGGATAATATGCGCTCCCCAGAGTGCTCCACCACATACATGTCAGCCTTGAAGCTAAAAGAGCATCCCAGGAAATTCTTTGAAGACGTCAGCCTCTGTGGCATTCCACTGTCATTCGTCATAGTCTTCCTAATTTGTCCTTCCTGCTCGTCTTGGCTCGTCTTTCATTCGCTTTCCGCGTACTCCGGGGAAACCACCAGCCATATCAAGTTTCATCACATCAACACTTGTTTACTGCTGATTCTGCCATCCCTTTGTATCATTAAACGGCAAATACGTGCCAGCGAGGAATGTTGGTGTAAGATTTACACTCCGGGTAAATACAAACAAATCTACTATAATCCAAATTATATTTTCTAATCGTGGAATAGGTTTATTAAGTGATTTCTGTTTCTATGACTGGAGTAACCTAGGAGATTCCATGATCTAAGGACCATTTTTTTTAATAATTAAACTTAAGTTTGCTGTGGGCTCAAATAATCCAATTCCTTCTTAATTCCTTATTTCTAAATATGTTTGTTTGGTTTTGTGTTTCTGTTTTGTAAATAATTTTTACTCAATGTAATGTTTTCTAACCACGGGATGAGTTCGGTTGGTGATTTCCATTTCTATGACAGAAATAACCTAGGAGATTCCATTATCCAATGAGTGTTTTTTTATAATAAAAATTTAGTATGCTGTAGGTTCAAATAATTCAATGTTTTCTTAATACCTGATTTCTAAAGAATGTTAAAAAGAAAATATTTGATGAAGAAAATTACGACGTTGTTTTTTGTTCGTTTTTGTGTTTTGCCAATGTTTTTACTCGATGTAATGTTTCCTTATCGCGGGATGGGTTAGTTTAGTGATTTCCATTTCTATAACAGGACTAGCTGACCCGAGCGAATATTTCGCACAGTATGCAGCTTCTTCCTGTTTCATCCTTCTTTCTTCCTGTTCTTCTACCTGTTTCTTCCCATAGGCAATTATATGTTATTTATGCTTGTGTTAAAGATACATAAAGTAAACGTAAACGGTAAACGGTCAAACTGATTGCATGTAGAATGTAAACAATCTAACTATACGATGTGTTTATAGATGGCGCCTCCTACAGTCTTTTAAGCACGTAACCATAGCCAACATATTAGTTGATTATATTGTCAACAGATGGCACTGTATCATTTTTAACATAAACTTAATTTAAACTATTTGTCTATTTTTCGTCAATAGCGGGGAATATAAGCTTTAAAACAATGTTTGAATCATTTATTTTGATGAAGAAGTATGGGAGTCATGGCGTTGTGACAAAAAAACACCTTCGAGAAATAATATATACGGATAACGTAAGAGATTCATGACCCAATGGCAGCTTTTTTTTAATTGAACTTAAGTATGCTCAAGGTTCAAATAACCCAATTTTTTCTTAGTTCTTTATTTCTAAATAATGTGAAGAAGAAAATATTTAATAAAGAACAATACGAAGTTTTTTTTGTTTGTTCATAATTAAAAGAATAAACTTGGTTATTTCATCTTTTCATCTTGATTAATTTATCTTTGCATCATGAATATCCAAAATATCCACAAAGTAACGCCTGAAATAGCCTCTTTTGTTTCTTGTTTGTTTTTGTGTTTGTGTTTTGTAAATGTTTTTTACTCTATGCAATGTTTCCTTATCGCGGGATGCGGGATTAGTTTGGTGATTTCCATTTCTATGATATAAATGGCTTTAGAGACTCCATGACCTAATTACCGTTTTTTTATATATAACTTAAATTTATCGTTGGCTCAAATACTGTAATTTTTTGTTCATTTCTTATTTTTAAATAATGTTTATTTAAGCATAGAATTTGACATTTTTTAAATGTCAGCGGTAGAATCCACTCAAGGATATCGTTCGTGCGATTGAACTTCGTTTTTTTAATACAAATATTTGTAATCATTCAATGAAAAATTTTGGCTGCACGGAGATATCCCGATGCGCGAGTTATGTCACTTAAATTGTCCCCTGTGGATCCGAGATGCATGGACTTCATCAAAAGAAATGCTTTTTTTATAATCCCTGAAAATAAACGCGAATAGGCGATTGTGGTTTCCTAAGTGAAGAACGAATGTAACTTTAATCCCAGTATTAAGGTGTAAGGTTAAACGGTAATCAAAATCTAATCTCAGCAGTTGAAACGCCTTAAAAACACCAAAGCATTGCAAAATGTTATTATTTCAATCGGAAAATCATGCGGTTTAGTTTTAATGAGCATAATTTCCTCTTTTCAGGTTCGTACCATTGGACTTAGGGGCTGTTTTGAGCAATAAGGTATGAGGATGTTGATGTATTATATACGGAACCATTTCTAGTACGCTAGACGTCCTCGAGGAGAGGGCGTTTGCCTGTTCTTAAGTTGAATTGCCTAAGATTTTTGGGAGTTTATGATCATCGTTGATTATATTTTGATTACGTGTGAGATCATATTTGTATCTATCTTTTCATTACCGTTTGAAGAGAAATCTCACTGGAACTGCAAATAATTGCAACGTTGCATTTCCTTAAGTACTCCCAAGAACGCGCATTTATTCTACAAATTTGCAGCCGTAGAATTTAATCATGCCGGCAAACGGCCAGCGCTTTATCCGCAGTAAGACTAAAGCATGTGTTCTGCAACACTCTTTGCTCTTTTATAGATTCCCCTAAATACCATGATAGTGATCATTCCTTCATCGGCTATTCAATCATAAGATTGGTTGACTGCAGCCCCCCACCCTTCCCTATGTAATGGTAGTTCCTTCACCTCCTGATATCTCAACCTATGCACTTTCCTTTTTATTTGATCCATGAACTCATTCCTGGGTCTTCCTCTGGGGACTTTTCCCTCTATTTTGCCTTCAATAATGTTCCTCACAAAACCATTGAGCCTCAGAGTCTGTCCAGTTCATCTCGCTCTTCTTTCCTGTATGGTGTCCTTATGGACCTACCCTCCTCTTCTTCTCAGTAAACTTGATTATTTTTTATTTCGTCCGTTTTATTTTTTTTACATTTTACATTTTATCTTCAGCATCCTCCTCCAGGTTTCGAAGGCTTCAAGTCTTTCTGGTCAGCTTTTCCAACGGTCCATGCTTCCGATCCATAGATTGCTGTGATAGCGCTAGGCTATTTTAATCGGGTTGTTGTAAGTTGTTGTTAGAGCAAACTTAAAAAAATCTATTAGCACCCCCTGATTTCTTGTTTTAAGAACAGGTCAGTACGCCAGGTTTCCATCAACTATTTCCTCCATCCCAAAAGAAAAAAACTGTTTCCATAAAAAATCTAACCACCGATCTTATGTTGGCGTTAATTCTGCTCAGCTGCCAGCTGCCTACCAAAACGACCAACCGAACAATCGAACTGCCGCGATCCCAATTTGAATCGAATGTTTGCAGTAAAAGGAGATGAGATGGGGTTGCGGAAGATTGGTCGATGGAAGAGTGTAACATGGGTATATCGGCAAGGGACATGTATGAAAACAAAGCGTGTTTCTTTGCTGCGGCCGGGTCGAGAAAACAAATGAGAACGAATGAGAATCGAAATGCGCAGCGGGACTACAATGATGAAGTGAATGAGTCGTTCCGAATGGAGTGACGGAGGCAAACAAATGTGTGTGCCCCTAAATCCAAGATGGCCGCGATGCGCAGTGATAGACTCCAGATGGCGCTCTATTAGTGTCAATTTCGCATCCAGGCGTGGGCGGGAACTATCGTGATTTTGGCGGGAATTCTTTCAATTTTCCCGAGGGGCGTTCTTGCGCGGGCGATGATGAGTTTTTTTTTGCTGAAACAAAATCTTCCAGTCTCCCCCATTCAGCAACCCACCCCTTGTTTGACTGTTATTTTCTTTACAATTATTTTGAGCGGTGTATGGTATAAATTAAATTATGAAGTATCCCCCTGGTGAAGAGTGACAAAACACATCAATATGACGTCAGAACGGTCAGAGCGCAGGAAATTATAGTCTGTGCGACTTTCACAGGCCTATCCCATAAAATTAAGGTGTTTGAAGCGATTTTGATGTACAGATTTTCGTTCAACGTTGCATACGTTTACTCGTCAGTGATTATGTAAATGTAATTGAAAAAAATTGCATGTTACCGACATGGCTTCTTCGCAATTTAATGCTATTTAAACTCGTATCCTCATCATATTTAACATTAAATTCCATATATTTCGATTCTACGTGTACAGCTGTTCTCCTAAACGCCAAATAATACACCTCGCATTATTTTAGTGGTGAGTAACAAATATCATGATAAAATGCCTAAAAGACAAGTATTTACGTTATATTTTGCTTAAAATTCGCATGCCGTGCCGTTAGCCCTAGTCATAACAATGCTTTAAGGAAGACGAAAATTTTACAATATAATTCTTGAATCGTTTATATTACAACATGTATGGTATTTCCCACCGCATGAGGAGATGTACTTATGTGAAATCTGCCCCGAGAATTTTTGTCGACTTACTTTTATAGTTATTAAAATAATAATAATGTAAATTTGTTGCCCATTGATATGATCAAAAATTGCATAATCACGTAGCAAAAATAGTTTACAAGAGCTTCAGGTGACCCATGATGCATTTTCCTGCTGTCGGGGGTACCTTCTAGACAAAGAAGCAATACACATAATAAAATAATCACTGCAGATGTAGCAGTATGAAAATTAATAAATGAAATATTTTAAATACGTAATTTCCGAAAGGAGGTTACGACGATTTGCTACTGCTTGCATGAATTTGTTTGAAGTCAGCAAACAGAGCTTAACCAGCTTAAGATAGACTTAATATGATTTGTTGTTTTAATTTTTTGTATCAAACAATTTACACAAACTTGAGAAACTAGATATAACAGCTTATAAATTATTATGAGAATTTTATTTATAAATGTGCGATCAACCAATCACGATTCGTGCTCCGTTCACCTTAAACTTTTTATGACTTGGCCCATCCCGAAAAAGGAGCGGCGTGATCCGTACGTGTGTGTGTATATATTTATGTATGAACGCTTTGTGATTCGATTCAATGCGAATCATGACCAGTCTCGCGAGTCGCGGGGCCTGAAATACTCTCGCCTCTCCCGAATCACTACGTTTATGCCATTTTCCCTTCCAAGAAACACACGCCGCGTGATGGCTGGCAGATGTTGAGCACGCGAGAATTGGAAGAAGAAGACGTTTTAAACGAACGAGAGGTATCATTCAATTCTCGGTTGGCGGGCGGGCGAGGACGGAAACAAACAGTTTGTTAGGTTAAGGGGGAGAATGAGGGTTGGAGGCGTGAGAGAAGGGGGGAATCTAATGATGACTAGCGCTCACGGCCCAGTATAACCGAAGGCCAAGCCAGGAATAAGAAAAAAACGCCCTCTCGGAGGAATGGGGTGTGAAAGATAAGAGACAAAATGGGAATGGGCAAAAAACAAGAGGGAAGAAGACAGAGAGAGAAAGCTGAGAGAGGAGGGGAAAGGAGAAATATCGGGGTGGTCACACTCAGCTTACCCTAGGGGACGAAAGACAAATGAAAGGGCGCAGGGCGTATAAACGAGGAGGACGTGGAACAGATAGGGTTCAGAAGGTCAAAGTTTGTGGGGAATAAGGGGAAAGAAGGGATAGAACGACCAATGAGCTAACGAGGAGGGATTGCATTGGAGAGTAAGGCCGGGATCGATACTTGAATACCAGTATATTGTATTAGCAGTTATAATTAAGTTGTTTAATGCTGCATACAATTTTAATTTACAATAACAAGTTGGGAGTAGTTTGAGGTAGCCTTGAAGGAGAACCTGCCGAATTCTTTGCAAATATTCACACTTTTTAACTATTTTATAATGTACGGCAGGTTTCAATGTGTTCAGTTTAGCACTGTCAGGATAATGTCTAAGTTTTTATGCCTCATACCTTTTTTTAATATAAAGTTTGTTTATTCATCGGTAGTTCAATCCTAAGATTGGTTGACTGCAGCCCTCCATCCTCCCCTATCTAATAGTAATTTTGTTACTTCCTAGTAGTTCCTCTCATGCACTATCTTCTTTATTTTTCCTACGTATTTTAGCCTTAGCATTAGCAACACCTTGCCTTGAAGGATGGCTTGGTGGTGTAACTGGCTAACACACCTGACAACCCTGGTGTATATGCACCCGTGCGAGTGAATTCGTACCACATCATTTGTTAAATGCAATGTTTGGAAATTTGTCAATTTCGTCGTTTTAATAACGACAATGTTGGGTTTATCCACCTCGACAGTGGCTTTGTAAGCACGACTTCGTCTCATGTTCTACAACGTTGACTTGAGGCCTAAACATTTAGTTCTCATAAACCCCCCTCGAAATTCGCATTGAAGGAAGATGGCTTGGTGGTGTAACTGGCTAACACACCTGACCGGCAATTGGGAGATCCGGGTTTGAATCCCGGTCAAGTGAAATGATTTTTTCATAGCGAAATTCAACCGTGGTGTATATGCACCCGTGCTAGTGACTTCGTACCACATCATTTGTTACATGCAATGTTTGGAAATTTGTCAATTTCGTCGTTTTAACAACGACAATGTTGGGTTTATCCACCGCGACAGTGGCTTTGTAAGCACGACTTCGTCTCATGTGCTACAACGTAGACTTGAGGCCTGAATATCTAGTTTGCATAAACCCCCCTCGAAATTCGCCTTGAAGGAAGATGGCTTGGTGGTGTTACTGGCTAACACACCTGACCGGCAATTGGGAGATCCGGTTTCGAATCCCGGTCAAGTGAAATGATTTTTTCATAGCGAATTTCAACCCTGGTGCCTTAGCATTAGTCTTTCTCTTGGGATATTTCCCTCTCTTTTCCCCTCTGCTATATTCTTCACAAACCTTTTGTGGCTCACAGTGTGTCCAGTCCATCTGGTTCATCGTTTCCATATAGTTTTCCGTAGGGTGCTTTCCGCTTCTACGCTCCAGAATAAATCTTCATGTCTTATTTAACCCGTCCATATCTTAGTCCATATGATCCTCAGAGTCATCATCCAACACTAGGTTTTGAAAGCTTCCGTTCTTTTCTTGTCTACTTTTGCAATAGCCCATGCCTCCGATCCATAAAGTGCCACGCTCCACGCAACTGTTTTCACAAACTCTTTCCTCATCTGTAATCTAATCTTCTTTGAGCACAGTAGTTGCCTTTCCATCAAGAGCGCTTTCTTAACTTCGGCTATTCTTCGCTTGATGTCTGTCGTACTTTTTCGTCCTGGATGACGATACTCCCGAGGTGGGTGAAGGAATTCATTTGCTCCATTATAAGACTCCTTAAGCCCGTATCTCGATCGTGTGTTGATGTGAAGGTAATTGGCTGAACATACCGGGTGTTACAAATAAATATTGGGGTTTAAAGGCCATGTAGTATTTATACCATTTAATTTACAATAATAAATGATACATCAAATAAAATAGCAACTTAAACTGTTTTTGTTTTACCTACCTGTAAGGACCATTCGTCACACGACACACATCCAGTCGATAGGCGAGTTCTTCCCATGCCTTGATCAGTGTCTCTGGAGTAATTGATGCAACTACTGATTCAATCCTTTATCTTAAGTCAGGTAGGTCAGCTGGTAGCGGAGGCACGTACACATGATCCTTTATGAACCCCCAAAGATAAAAATCACATGGCGTCAGATCGGGTGAACGTGGAGGATATGCGAAACAAGCCCTGTCATCCGGCCCCTGGCGACCAATCCAGCGGTTGGGTACGTCGTTTAACCAATCGCGCACTGAGTCATGCCAGTGAGGCGGCGCGCCATCTTGTTGCCAAATGAAGTTTTGTGCATCATCATCTTGCAGTTGAGGAAAGAGGCATTGTTGTAGCGCATCTAAATATGAAACACCTATTACAGTTGCTTCAGCGAAGTAAAATGGTGTAAATACTACAAAGCCTTACGGCCGTATTCATAGGTTTCAAGTTAATTCCGGGGTGAGTTGGTTTATCTCAGTCCGATCTAAGTGCAGTTTAGAACGGTACTAAATGTTGGTATTTATAGCTCCAGCTGAGTAAAATAGCCTTGGGGGCTAACACAGTCCAAGACTTTCCTACTGTGCGAGGGTGGAACGCTGGGCATCAATGCTAATCGTCGAGACACTCAGTCGACAGGGGTATTTCCCGGAATTTTTTAACTGATTTTTTGCGCCTCGTGAAGATTTTTTCTTTCTAAATTAACCTAAACTACAATACCTAAAATATTCCTATCGCCAAACCATCTACTAATATTACTCCTATAAATAGCTCTAACGAAGAAATTGCTCGTTATAAACTACTGGGCACCTTCGATAATCACCACAACACATAAGCTGAAGAGGAAATGGCTACATAAGGAGCTTAATCTCTACGTTAAACCTTTGATTCCATTGGTTTAACTTCCTCTGGACTAAATTTACCAGAACTTAGGTCAGTCAGCGCTAAAATGACACTATGAATGCGGGTTTAACCAAATCGCCGGTCTAACTTCTTGAAGCCAGTCTTAGGCTTAGACTAGCGCAACTATGACCACGGGGGGGATCGGGTTGGTGTGATGGCTAGAATACTGGCTAACCATACGGACGGCCAGGGTTCAAACCCCTGCAGTGGCGGATGTTTCTCAGAGGAACCCGATCCCTACTTGAGTGTCTTGTGGAGGACACTTCAAGTAGAGTACTCCGTCTGTCGGATGAGACGTTAAGCCGTGGTCCCCTTGGCGCCTTTTATTAAGAGCAGCCTAATGCCGACGCCAGGTTTCTATCCACCCTTCCTCCCTTATCTATCCCCTATGGCGCAAATGTCCTTAGCCGTCGGTCGCCTCCCCAAATATCCAATCCAATCCTATGACTACGGCCGTTAGAATTCCGATAATCATTTCGAAACACCCTATATTGTGCTGGTGCATGTGAAGAAACCGGCCTTATTGTGAGTGCTGATGATAGGAAATTGTACATGAATGGTGGAAAAATAGGCAAATATATTGGAAAATTAATTTTCCATAATCTACGATCATTAAGCGCGTCTGTAACCTGTAGAATGGGTTGATTATCACATCAGTTTCTGGTGTGTTTTTAAACTCCAATCAATAATGGTGAAGTATTGTAAACTTCTGCCGTTGAAAGGAGCTCCAGTGTTTGGAAACTTTACTGTCGCCTAATTTGCAGCATCTTCAATTTGTCTTTTCTAACATAATACCCCCGTATCGCACTTCAAATGAAGCGTAAAGCGGCAGATGTGCGGCCTGGCTTACTCACGGGCTCAAGTAGTGTCTTACTCAATTATCTCCTTTTCCCTCGTACACTGCGCGGGATTATGTAAGACTTTCTGTGGTGGACTCGCTTCATTTAACACCACTCCATTAATCGTGTGGAGTAGAAAGCTTAGTTTCGTGACTCTGTACTAATAACTAGAGACTAGTCCGCGCATTTCCACTGAATTTGCATTCGTTACTCGAGGACGCAGTTGAGCCTGGATGGTATTACTTAAGCATTCAAATTTCCCTCGCTCTGTGCGAAAAATTAAAGGGAGCCTTTGAGATGAATTTTAAATATCTCGAGAAGTATATGTGACGAGGACCAGATAGACTCTTTGCATATTCATGTCTCTTTCCACCCATCTTTTTCTTGAATACGGCAGTGATTGAGTTGTCCTCTCCTCTAGTGTTGGTGAAGTAAACATCGCCTTCAGTCCATAGTAATCCATGACTATTTGGTTGCCAAATCAAATTTTATTTGTCATTCAATTTCATCGCCGTATTTCTAGAAGTAGATAAAGGCTTTCCTCTTGCTTAATCGTGCATATTCTCTATGTTTTTTTATGGCTAGCTGCAAGAACATTGAGTAATAGAATCAATGGTTATGGGACTCATTAAGTAACGAAACTCAAAAATATTTGGATTGCAGGAACACAACTACCAGTGTCGAATGGTAAATGGCTCCGAATGTTTGATGTAATCTACTGCCGCAGGATAAAATTTATGAAAGTTAACCCTTTGTGAAATTTTAATGTATGTAATAAGTAGGAAGAGTAAGCAAACTGGTCATTCATCTCAAAACTACTCTTTGATCTAGTGATAATTCTCCAAGCGCTTCCTTGCGCATCTGCCATCTTGGCTACATATGGAGCTTATTGCTACATGTCGTAAACTATGAAACCAATAAAGTTATCAGATGTTTTTGCAACGCCTATTGAATGGTTGCCGTGGCCGATGGGTCCCATAACTGTATTGAATACATATGCGTTGGTCCTGCAACTGGCCTTTATTGAACTGGTTACATTTTCTGCTCCTATTCATATATCAGAGTCCAATTCTCTTTGTCCTCTGAATCTTTAAGCACTTGCGCCACAGAAGCCGGGTACCTTTGAAATGTATCCTCCAATGAACACCAACAATTTTGATTTTTTTTCATCCATTTTCCTTTTCCTCTGCCATTATTGAAACTCCTTTGCTCATCATCTTCCATGTCCGGCTTAAATATTTCCTTCTTCTTCAAGCCTACTTCTCTTTTCATCCGCTCCATTTCCTTCAGCATGTTAAAATTAATACTTTGCCGAAGTTATCGGAGACAATGTGTGTAGTTTCCATAATATATCTGAATAAAGACATGCAGCTTTCTACATATAAAAATTACAGGAAAAATTCTTAATCTAAATTCAATGTTAACACGCTTACTTCAACCGTAATGAATCAAATAAGGCGATAATTTCATTAGGAACGGAGACATTGTTTCCTTCGAGTCACCTTAGTGCCAATTTTTTTTGGATGCGCTTCCCTACTTGTTTCTAAGCCCTTTGCTGATCAAGTTATTTTCGAGTCCTCAGCTGTTGAACTACATTCGGTTTGACCGCTTTTAACATGTTAATTCGAATGTGAATGGGCGAGAAATTAGCGCTGAAAAACTCGTCCCATTTGGATTTTGCACGCTAAGTTTTTTTACGGCGCTTGGCTCCGCTAAATTTACCGCCGGGGCCATTCCCGCGGTGCTTTGAATTGTTCCAAGGCAAACAAGATATTTTATGATTGTGTATTTATTTCTTTGATTTTTTTCGCCCACTAGCCTTCATTTTGGCTCTTGACACCGCTGTAATAAGATGACATTCGTCCAAGTTCCAAGCGGTTGTCCTATCCGCGCAGTCCACTCCGGTCTCCACGTTTTTCTTCGGCCGTGTCTTCTCCTGCCCACGTGTTCCCTTCCCTCAGTTCCTCTTCTTCCTCTAACTTAACTCGATCCCCTCCACACTTCCTTTGCCTCCCGTCTTCTCCCTTTCCACCGAGCATTGGATATTTTGGTACATGGCTGTTAAAAGGGGTGGCCTTCCTCGCAGTCCCTCTCTCCAATATCACCGACAAACTCCTGCCTCAACCTTATGGTCCCACAAGAGAGATTTGTATGTATTTGAATTAGAGTGAACTCTATAGTTTAATTTCAACTATGTTTCTGGTAGTTATTTCCCCAGGCTTTCGTTTTTTTAGTCAAATTTGCCCGGCAATACTTTTGGGATGCATCGCGTATGACAGGTTTTGCACGGTTTAGTCTCTCTTCGTCAAGGTATTTTCAGGTAAAAGTATTATTTTGTTGCCATTTGGTTCAGACAAACTCCTCTTCCAACCTTATAGTCCTCCGAGGGAGATTTTTTATTGTATTAACATTAGAGTAAATTCTATAATTTTATTTCAACGGTTTCCGGTAGTTATTTCCCAGGCTTCCTTGTTTTTTAGTAAAATTTGCCGAGCGATACCCTTGGGATGCATCGCGTATGACTGCTTTTACACGACGTTTCGTCTCTCTCCATCAAGGCGTTTTCAGGTAAAAGTATTATTTTGCCGACTTTCGGCTACTATACATGTAGTAACTGGTTGCCAAGAAACGCTGTCAACGAATGCTGCATTTAAAATTCGATGGTTCATTTCGTGATTTCAAGTAACGATGAGACTTTGAGGTGAAACGTCCTGCTAGAGCAATCAAACTCGATGGATCCAGTACGTAATATAATGTAATATTTGAGGTAGAGCTAGGTTTTCCCTTGTCGTAAAATACTGCTATTTCTGCTTACATTTTTCAATGTAAGAGGAATGTGCTATTGTAAGAGGAATAAGGTTTCTATGGCAGGATATGTATGGACGACGTAATAATGTGTAGTTTATATGTACTTGTTACTGAACTTCCTAATTATTTACTGGGTATAATCGTTTTAGGCTTTAATTTAACTTATTCGTTTCACGCCTTTACAACCTAAGTTCACAATCAATTATTTGAAAGTCATAGCAATGAGTCATTCAGGAATTTCCTTAACTAACAAACAGTTGAACTGCTGACTGATACATTTTTTACGCGTCACAGTTTCCGCATTTTGAAAATAAGCTTCATGTTCCATGGAAAACCACATTTTTTGCAAACGTCTCTCGGCAGAGTGATTAGTCACTATAATTTACTACTACGAAAACATTAGATATTTTCATCGTAGTTGGAGCGTTTTTCATTAATGTACGGATTTGCACGAAACTTTTAATTTTCGCATACTCATTAGCAATATATACATATTTAAAAAAAATTGCACGTTACCGATTTGGTCTCCCGGAAATTTAATTATATTTTAACGCGGAGTTTATTAAACTTGGCGTGCATAACGAGAAAATGAGACTCTGTAAACACAAATTACCTTGTGAACGCGAAATAATACTTTCCATATTATTAAAATGGTTGCTATCGAATATCAAGGTATTAAACCGAGTAAAAATACACGTATTTGCGCATGGTTTTCGCTATAATTGTGAATTACGCGCCGTAAACTTAAGCCATAAAAAGCCTCTTATTAAGGCGGCATTATTAAATATAATTCTTGAATCATTTACATTAACACATGTACATTTTTTTCAAGGCCGGGTTGGCCCAGTGGTAGCTTGTTCGACTCCCGTTCTGAGGGTCGCAGGAGTAGGAGAGTAGAGGACCATGTAAAACACCATACAGAAAAGAAGAACCATATGGAATAGACACATCCTAAGACACAATGGGTTTGTGAAAAACATAGTTAAAGAAAAAAAGAGGGAAAAGTCCCTAGAGGAAGACCCAGGAATAACTTCATGGACCAAATAAAGAGGAAAAATTGTAACATAAACCAGCTGGAAGATCCGAGGTGGAGGGCGGCAATCAACCAATCCTAAGATTGGTTTACTGCATTCCTCAACCCTTCCCTACCTAATGCTAGTTCCCTTACTTCCTCGTATCTCTTCCTATGGACTTTCCTCTTTATTTGATCCATGAACTTATTCCTGGGTCTTCCACTGGGAACTTTCCCCTCTGTTTTACCTTCAATTATGACCCTCACAAACCCACTGTCTCAGGGTGTGTCCAATCCATCTGGTTCTACTTTCCTGTATAGATATCCATGTGGTCCTTTCCTCTTCCACTCTTCTGTACACTTCATCATTTCTTATTTTGCCCAGCAATTTTATCTTCAACATTCTCCTCCAGCTTCAGGTATTGTGGTCTTTTCTGGTCAGCTTTTTCAATGGTCCATGCTTCCCATCCGCAGAGTACCACGCTCCACATGAATGTTGTTATACAAGGTGTGATCAAAAAAAGACCGGACTGATTTTATAACTTGTTTATTTCGACGGATACAGCTTAATCGAACTTGTCGCCCTCAAAGTACATGCCTTGGCTGACGACACACCTTTGCCAACGTTTCTTCCAGGTCTCGAACCCTGCCTGGTAAGCCGCCTTAGGGATCCTCTTCAGGTCCGCCGTACAATTAGTTTTAATATCCGCAATTGAGTCGAATCGGCGCCCTTTCAGGGTTGATTTTAACTTTGGAAACAAAAAAAAGTCTGATGGAGCCACGTCTGGAGAGTAGGGTGGCTGCGGGATCACGGAAGTTCTGGTGTTGGCGAAAAACTCTGTCACGATCAGCGCCGTGTGAGCCGGCGCGTTATCGTGGTGGAAACGCCATGCATTGTTTCTCCACATTTCGGGCCTCTTTCGGCTCACTGCGACCCTCAGCCTCTTCATAACCTCTAGGTAGAAATCTTTGTTGACGGTTTGACCTTGAGGGACGTATTCGTAATGTATCAGCCCTTGCCAATCAAAGAAACACACCAGCATGACCTTCACATTAGACCGGGACATGCGAGCTTTCTTTGGTCGCGGAGAATGAGGACCCTTCCACTGAGAAGACTGGGCCTTTGTCTCAACATCATAACCGTAAACCCAGGTTTCGTCACCGGTTACGATGGTTTTAAGAAACTCTGGGTCGGCATTGGCTCGATCCAGGAGTTCCTGACAAATGTCCACACGTTTTTGTCTCTGTTCATCAGTCAGCATCCGCGGCACGAATTTTGATGCGACGCGCGTCATGCCCAAAATGTCTGTCAAAATTGTCTGACAGGATCCAAAACTAATGTTAACTTCCTCGGCTATCTCCCTAACAGTTAAACGGCGATTTACCCGCACCAAATCGTTCACCAATTTGACATGTTGGGGTCTGTAGATGTGGAAGGCCGCCCCGTTCGCGAATCTTCATCTGTCGAGGTTCTGCCCGATTTAAAACGACCGTACCACTCAAAACACTGGCTTCGACTCATAGCTTCATTACCAAAGGCTTTTTGAATCATTTCAAATGTCTCCGTAGCACTTTTGCCAAGTTTGAAACAAAATTTCACGCACACACGCTGTTCCTCTAGCTCCTTCATTGCTGCCGTTGGACGGGTCGACGAACAGGTAAAGACACGTGCCGCTGTTGCTAAGTAACGACTCTACCTCAACAAACACAACACCTCTCGTTTTAGTCGTCAGATGTGTCGCTAAATGGCGCACTGAGTCTCGTTTCGATCCGTTGAACGGTTTGCGCGGAATAAAATCAGTCCGGTCTTTTTTTGATCACACCTTGTATACTATTTCCTGGTTTGGAATCCTATCTTCTTTGAGCTGCTGGGTGGGCTCCTTTGATGGTGGGTATTTTTTCATCCGCTAATTTTTCCACTCCGTCGTATGATTCTATGTCAAGTTAGGAAAGATTCAAGAGGAATAGATAATATTATTGTTTTTTTAAAATGTTAGGCTATATTTTTATGATGCATTCCCCTCTCCATCGACCTCCGTGGTATAAACAAGTGAGCTTATGTGGGATTGATGCAATATTTTTTCAACTTCATCGATATGTCATTTAAAATGTAAAATCAGTGACTCGCAATTTTAAACAAAAGAAAAGAAAAATTAATGTAACTTCTTTTAAGCAAAATATGGAAACTCTAGGACACCATAAAGGTAATAACTGTGTAAATGCTACCTTCAACGAACGTGGACATGCGTGGCCAACTGATAGATAATCAACAATTTGTCATACAAAAAATATACATATTACGCCAAAAATCTCCAGCAGTAATCTTACTGTGAAAGCTTCCGAGGATTGGTCTTTATCCATGATAGCTTTCCGGATAGCTTCCGCGTTGTGTCACTTTTATGACGACAGTTTTGCGAGCGTTCCAGCCCGCTTTTTCAGGTCTTAAGTGTTTATGAACTGAAATTCAGACCTAAAGGTCACAAAAATCCACAGGGGAACAGGACGCCTCGGTAGTTTAACTGGCTAAAGCACTCGGCCGGGAATCGAGGGATCCGGGTTCGAATCCCGGTCAAGACGGATGGTGGAATTTCGCACATTTGTGCATTGCGGGTGACATCGTAAAAGTGAAACTCCGTGGCTAGACCTAGATAGCTTAAAATCTGTCTGAAGAAGCGAGTTGGAATGCTTGCAAAATTGTCGTCAAAAGAATGACACAGTGCGGAAGATATACGAGGAAAAAAAACATTTTAATGACGACAGTTCCGCGAGCATTTCAGCTCGCTTCTTCAGGTCTGAAGTGTTTCTGGACTGAACTTCAGACCTGAAGAAGCGAGCTGGAACTCTGGCGAAACTGTCGTTATAAAAATGACACAACGCTATCCTTATCAATCCCTAAAGGAAGCTATCCCGAAAGCTATCATGGATCAATAATCTTACTGTTATTTTAAACGTCAAATGTGTATATTCAATTAAATACGCATAGCAATGCTTAACATATACTTTTGTATCAGTTGCAGTCTCAGTCAGCATAAGCCGTTTTACGTGTAGTTCGAACCGGATCAGGATCACAATCCGAACAAAGGATAGAGGATCCGTGAAGTCCTTTAACCTTTAGCCTTCGCTTACCTCCACAAATAACATACGGACCCAATCACAATATCTCGCTCCCTTTTTCGAATGCTACGTCAAAGTCGTCCTCTTCTTGGAAGAGTGAGTATTCCTCCTCCGCCAATTCGAATCGATGCCATTGTTTTCGGCCGTCGCGGTCCGGGTTTGTTGACCGCACTGCCCTCTCTTGACATCTTTCCTCCCTTTTCCCGTCCTTGACGCGGTCGAATTTTTCAATCGATTGGGAAATGGTTCGATCCTTCAAGGTTTTTTTTGTGATTCCTCCCCTGCGCTACTCCGCTTCATCTAAGCCTGTATTTTTATCGATGAATAACATTACGAATGATCACTACAGCATTCCTACTCCCAATAGTATAAGTGGCGAGCCAAAAATCACTATTGTCACACACGAAAATGACTTGAATGTTTAATAATTACTCAATTTAAAAACAACCACGTTTTTAAAACAGACTAAGAAGTATAAAATAATTTCCCCTCACTCCATACAGATTTATAGCCCCTTAAAGATTCCTAATCCCATAGTGATTGTACTGAAAATTTGTGATACTGAGGTTTAATAGCTATAAAAATACTTGTGAGATTCAAAGCGAAAAACTTCGGGCATGAAATAGGTAACTGATGCATGAATAGTTCACCTAAGTCACTAGCAATTTTACTGTACTGCAAATGATATGAACTGTTGAGTGGGTTTTCTCTACGACAGGCAATCTCTACACTCCTACCAGTATTATCTATTACATGCGCCCCTCGTTTTTCTTTTTAAAATCGTACAAGTATTTTCATGGCTATTAAAATTCGCAATCACACATTTTCAGGACAATGCCTATGGAGTTAGAAATCTGTATGGAGCTAGGAGAAATTATTTTATACTTCTTAGCAAGTTTAAAAAACGTGGTTGTTTAAAAAAATTAGTAAAGTAATTATATTCAGCGTTTTAGTCTTGTGTGACCATATCCGAAACTGAAAATTGTTGTAACTGTACATCTCTAATATTGCACAGTTCAACGGATAATTTCGAATGAATTCGTCAATATAATCGCATTGGAAGACAACGGCTTTTCCTTTTTGTGCTTCGCTTTTTCTCCTGGTGCTAACTTATATCATTATGTATTATTATTGTTTAGCATTATATTATGCACGTATTATTATTGCATTCCCATCCAGTTCTGAGCAGTGTTTAAAGTTTCAGTTCTCTAGTTCATCGGGATGTTAGTTTAAAATCCATTGCAAACTTTGTACCGAAAAAACAGACTTACAAGAAGGCGAGTTAATAAAAACGTGGTAAAAACCCCTCATCTGGTCTCAATTCAAGGGCTTGAATGGAATTTTTCCCCGAAAAACCATTTTTTTCATAAATTTTTCAAGTTGTCGGGTTATTTTCTACATAATGGATTGTAAAAACCCATATTTTGTATCCTTCTTTGTTTTTTTATTGCCTTAAATTTATTAAAAATGAAAATTTCAAGTTTCGCATTAGAGCAGTGAATGAAGCATTAATTCTTGCATTAAGCCTGCTTTCCATTCAGAAATATCAAGAACAGTCTTTTCAATGACAAATTATATAATTTTCATTTCTGTAATAGGTAAAATAAGCCTTCTATAGCTGGTAAAAAAAAGCCTTAAAATGACGTTTTTTTCGTGTCCTCATGAAGTATCTTTGCGGGTATCTCAGGGACAAACTTTTTTTTGCGTATTGTTTGTTGACGTATTCGAGGTCACAAAGATTGGCACCACCTTCATACATAATTTTATTTGAAATCTGAGAGTTTGTTATGCGAATGCCCGCTTTACATCGACCGCTATTTTCACTCGGATAACCTCGGATAGTTATTTTAGCTACGATACATATGATAGTTGCTTTCTGTCACCCGAAGAATTGCAAGTGATAGCAATCAAGTGATCGTTTGTAATAATCTTCAAATGGCCGGTAGGTGATGAGAAACAAATATGGAGCACATTAAATTTGGGAAAAACTAGATTTATCATGGTGATTAAAGACAGGTGGGACCGCGGGTAAGATCACCAGAGTGTTAGAAGCAAATAAAACAAATGGGATATAATAGTATACTTTTGGAACTACTCCACACACTAGCAAATAATGCCACGAGAAAAAATAATCACACTCCTTTTAACAAGTACTCATACGGTAAATGTCTTCGGTATATGTGTGATGAAATATTGCACCAAATATAAATTACTAATTCAGTGTATTGTAAAGTATACTCCTGATGAAACAAAATTAAATTAAAAACTTTCATAAATGAGTGAATTACATCAATTTTTTAACCAAAACCTATGATAAAAGACTGAAAAATTATAATGTATCATATGTTTCAGGCGGCGAGTTTTTGAAAAATTTGTCGATTTAAAATGAAATGACCCATCATCGTCTTCATGATTAATTTGAGAAATTTTATTTATCTCTCTCTGCCTAATTATCTCCGCTCTCCTCCGGTCAACAATTATTTTTTCTCTGCCAATACCGTTGAGTGCATTATGCGCTATTTTCGGGTTTTAAGCCGGTTAGGGTTTCAATATATGCCGATATCGGCTTTAGCAATATAGCCGATATAGACATCGGCCTGGACCGGGATTCGAACCAGGGGCCTTAGGCTGCCAACTTCTCGTCCGATCTTCATTCTGAAGATACCTATGATAATTTATCATTTTCCACTCGACAATTCCAACTTCTTGTTCTTCAGTTATTTTCTCGCTGTCTTAAGGTAGTATGAGCAAATATTAATTAATCTAGAAATCAATGGATTTGGTCTCATTTTAAAGAAAAATATCTCACCCATCCAAAAATACGTAAATATTAACTCCTTTCCAAACTGTTTTCGAGATTTCTCGGAAAATACCAGCCTTTTTGCATGGGAAATGGTACGTGCATTCGCTCCAGAAATATTTTAAAAATATGGAGTTTTCAGCGCGAAGATCCCGGAAAAAAATAAACAGTGCGTAGTTGTGTGTTTCTTCGACTATTTTCGAAAATAAATCATATTATCCCCGCAGTGATTTTTCCATGATGGCAAAAAAACCTTCCGTTTTCAAATTGGCATCTTTTTGTCCAAGCCTTGCTGCAAATTCTTGGAAAGGTTTTAAATCACAGCAGTCTGAATTGCTCTGATATCCCTCTTGGGTAATGGCAACTTTTTGTGCCATTTTAGTAGAGTGTTTATGAGTAAATGTCAGCTTTAAGGCGACGCATCACACCCGTTCGACCGGTCGAATTTGTGATGATTTCCGACCCCAGATTTTTTGTTCAAGTCTTACGTCATCAACTTGAAATTTTAATAGTATAAAGAATAGACCTTTGCCAAGGGAGATTTGTATCTGAAATATGAAAAATTTATCTCGGAGCTTAATTAAACCATCGGGAAAACGGCAATATGTAGGGTATATTTTTACAAAAACTTATATTATTATTGAAATATCTTAAACTAACGGAGATGTATAATTCCTCCTTCTGTCAGAATGCAAATTATCAGTTGTCACGGTTGTAAGATGAAATCTGTAATTGGTATCTTTCGAGAAGCCACCCGAATGGTTTTCGGCCATGATTTGCTCGGACGGTGACGCAAATAGTTCAGTCTTCTCTCACAGATCTTATGTCAGCGCTGCCTTTTACTTACGGGTGGGACACTGGGCTACAAGTTGCCGACAACTTTTGCCTCGTGCGAGGGTTATCCTGGAGTAAGAGACTCCTGACGCCAAAACGCCTCGATCGGGTGCTAGTGACGCCACCTTGTGGATTTTCGACAGAACTATTCCTAACCGAAGGGTATGATGCGTCCTCTTAAGATCACTTTGCACGGGAGGGCTTCTCATGATGTAATGTTGTGGAATTGATTTCTGAAATGAGAAAAATGAATGGTACTAGAGACAAATAAGTAAACAGGAAACATTGCTCGGATGTGACAGACCAACTCTAATGGGGAATAGAAAAATTTTTTTGCGCTGGCTCTTTCTAAATATGTCGGCAGACAATAGGATTTTAATTACTTTTCCGATTTTGACAAAGATAATGGTGCGATGTGAATGTCTGTGGACGCAATTCTTGCGGTGAAGAGAGTGAACAGAATGTAATTGAGCCAAGAATAATTGAATTCAAGGATTGCATTGCTGAAGCTTAACCTAAGCTGATGAGGTAAACAAACAAAAGGCCAGAGAGCGGCAGAATGTAGTAAAACGTCCTGAAATTTAATATATTGATCTCCTATACCTATCCTTTTTTACCAATCCATCTATCAATCTCTCTCTACAAACAATAGGTTTTAAATTATACTCTGCATACATTGATGAAAAAACAGTATGATTTGTTTTGTATGCATACTTTATAATTAATAACTATTGTGAAATTTAAAAAAAACGACTGCGGAAAAATCGTTAGAGAAACCCTGCAAAAACAATTCCGGGACTCGGATAAATAATTGTCGTCTACTCATTCCAGTCGCCTACATTTTAATGCGCTCAAATATCTCCATCCGAAATTATCACGCTCGCTTTCCGACGACACAACTTTCAAAACGGTTGAAGCGACGCGACGCTATCGTTCTAAAAAAAATTGCAGCGTTGTTTTCTCTTATTTTAAAAAAATTAATATATATATGTACGATATGTATGTATGGATTCACGTTATCGTTTTCGTTTGAGCGAAGAACCGTTAATCATTTCGTCCATGACGGAATATTTAAAACCGACGCAACGTTTTCATGCGCGTATGGGCGCTCTCGACAAAAAGTACACAGAGACTTGCACACACTCACACACACATTCACGCGAGTGCTCATTTATATTAAAAACCATTCATGAGGCAATAAAACGTTGAAATATTTACCGATTTCAAACCGTACACTTCCATCCCCCTCCCGTCCTTTCGCTATTTTAGTATCAAAATCGTTTTTGTTGTTTGCGGCGCGTGGAATCCGAATTCGAATTGGATACGTAACGATGCCTGGACGAAGCGGGCGGAGATGGGCATTTGCTCTGTTTTTTTTCTTTTGTCGTCCGTAAAAGGATGAGACGAGTCGCCAACTTCGAGTCTTTTTCACATGACCGGCCGGTGGCGCCACGTATGTAAATGAAAGGGAGTGTTTTGATTGGCAATGAAGAATCGACCGCTGGGACCAAAATGTGGGGAACAGTGTGAGTGGGCGTGGGTCGATAGGATGGGGAAAGGGGTTGGTTGAGAATTTGTAAAGATTTCTGGAGAGAAATGGGGGTTTTGGGTGATGGGGGAGGTTAAGGAATAAATTCAGGCGAGATATGGGGGAACAGCATCTTGCGCTGGCTAGAAAATGATTTTTATACTGTCAACTTTATTAATTTTGTACAACGCGTCTTTCTGCTACCACGGAGCCCTCATCCAGCGCATTGTACCTGTAAAATGTATCTGATATGTAATGTATCCGGTGATGCCTGCGTTAGATGAAACGCGTATTGTAGAAAGGGAATAAAATGGACAGCGCGAAATCACTTTTTGTCATTGCTAGGCTTAGGTAGTTGAGGTGTGGTGCATCTTGGCCAGGGTTGTATAACTGCTGTAACAATGCTGTATAATAATAAGAAATTTATTCCATGACAACAAGTTATAGATGGGTTATTACATAAATAAACAATGACACAAATGCCTGGAATATAGGTACCCCATTGGGAATTCCCGCTTTGGGGTTACCGACTCAATCATCTATTAACAGTTGTCATCTCTTCGATGGCGTGTTGACAAATTAAAAAGAAGAAAAGAAAAACAAAATTACATATTGACACCCCAGCTGGTAATACCACATAATTAATTTATGCTAAACAGTAAAATAAAACTTAAATTTTACAAAAAATTGGCGATTATAAGCTCAAAAGGTATAAGTATCATTGCTATACATTCACACAATAATAAATGAGAAACATCCTCAGTATTAGACACCTATTTTTTGAGCATTTGACATAATTTAGCTTCACTTGTTGAATATCTTTTGGCAATGCGGATAAAATTTTGGGCCCCTAAAAAGGATAACTTTGTCTAAATTTTTCATTTCTTGGTCTCGGTGTCGCGACATTTACGTGACTACGGAGCTCATGTGCTCGTGGTGACTTCATTTCACCGCAACGATCGAAACAAATCTTTAGTACCTTGTAAACAAATAAATGCCTTAAAGGTAAAATTTTCAATTCTTTCAAAAGAGGTATCGAAAAAAAGAGGCAAAAATATCGAACGCAATGTGCTGTATTGTTGGAATTTGATAAAAACATTATTTTGACCAGGCATGCGCATACAGCGGCAAGTGTGCCTTATGTGTGTCTTTGTTAGAATTCGTCAAACGCTAACGCACAGTTTGTTAAGGAATTTGAGGCTCTAAGTTAGGTTGAAAATATTAACATCATTAGTTTGATCTTGAAACTTTCAAAATATTTAATTTACGCCGCAGTGAGATTTTCTATATTTAAGAAAGATGTATTCATTTTCGTGACTCCTTTTATTTTTTAAACTTTTATTTTGGCGACGTCTAAAACTTGCCAGTCTTAATGAACATCTAGTGCTCCTTCATTTTGGCTATTAAGGAGGCTTACCGATTTTCAGTTCATTTAGCAACCATTCTTTTTCTTTCCGTTTCTAGGAGCTCCTTTACATCCCGTAACCATTTCCAAAACTTGTTTCTTTCTTGGTCCACAGCTCAAGAGAATTCGGCCTGGTACTCTTCCTCAAAAATTTGGTCGTGCATTTCCGAGACATTGCAAGATTAAAAATATTTTCAGTTACTCTGGCGTTTGGTTCTTTGGGAATATGTTGTTAAAAATTGTTTTGATAGTTATAATAACTCTTTATTTATGAAATATTCATACACATGGCTCTTGATTAATTTGAAAACTGGCATTCAAAAAGAGGGAGACATCCGCCCAGGATAAGTCATTTTACTTGACCGAGTGCTTCCGGTTTGAATCTCGGTGATTTTTAATGAGTTTTCGACGCAAATTTCAACCATTTTTGTGTACATGTTCACACATGTGCGCGTGACTACGTATCACATTATTCGTTCACTTTCCAGTGATTGGCAATCAGTCATTATTAAACTACCTTGACCCATTGGTTTGGGCGTAAAAACTCTTAGGTTTCGTGATTTTCCGCATGGTCTTTTATGTACCACTAGCTGATTTACCCGGCGTTGCTCGGGATCATACTTCCTTCAAAACTCTTAATATAAGAGGTGAGGAGTTAGTTAGTAGTTGTAATAACAGACTACATTTCAAGTAATTGTTTTATTAAATTAATATTTTCTTCTGTAGAGCATCTAAACAATTGTGAGACAATAGTAAGTAAACAATGTGACAATATCTCCCATGAACAATAATTATTATAAGTCAAATGACTGAAAAATTGACAGAATGATAAAAAATAACATGGTAAAATAAAAACAACCGTGAAACAAAATTTTGGAAACCAGAAGATTTATCTCTCTCTATTATGATCTATAATTTATCAATAATTATACGATGCGTTATGATATACGTTGCCTGAGACGATACGCAGCTTAAGTTTGGAGGTTTTTTGTATTAGTATCCACGACAATGCAGATAAAATGGAACATGAGGGAAAAACTGCGCTGCAAAAGAAAACGAAAGGTTCTTAATATTTTCTCCCGTTGATCTAGAAATGGAATACTTTATAAACGGCCTGGTATGACTTGCGCTATGATTGCGATGTGTGTCACGTCTTTCGCAATACTGAGCAGGAAAGCGAATATCGGGGGAGGTAGGCCTTGTGTGTGCCAGGCCTGGTGTCTGGATGCTCGGGAGGGGAAACAATTTGAATGTGAATTATGCACATTTTCATCCAATGGAAGCGCCCCATGCTTTTTTTTTGAGAGAAGGCATTCATCTTTAGCAGTCATTCTGTGTCCCCCATCTTCTCCCCACTGTATTTTTAACGGCTCAATCTTCCCACCATCCGCCCATCCCCCGCATAATCCCCGCGCATTCCTCGCATCGCGAATCCCTCCCCTACCACGCCCCCTCCTGCCCAAACCCCATACTATCAGCGGAACAACTTCTCCTACATAACTCACTTCAGCGTATCCCACCCTTTATCTCAGATATATAACTTTATTAGCTGGAGTACTAAGAGTTCAAACGCGATCTTTCCTTAGTTTCAACAGATTACATGCTTTCATTGGTCGTTCAATCCTAACTGATCGTGGATTAATGTTTATCACTTCCAACAAGAAAGGGAAAAATGCATTCAACTTCTTTTAAACATAAAAAATGGAATCTTTAGGTAGCCTTAATGGCAGTACCAATGTGTAGCAATGTGTAAGGGTACCTTCAATTAACATAAGCATGCGTGACCAACAGAATTGATAATCAACAATTGGTCATACAAAAAATATACATACTAGCAGAAGGTACCCGTTGAAATTTAACGGGTGTGAAAAACATTGAACTTATTTTACAAGAAAACCACAAATCCTGAAGAAAAATGTCAGCGTAGTCATTTGAGGATCAAATCTCTGGTTGTCAAGGAAATATGCTATTGTTGATTTGAGAGAAAAATGTTGGATTTTTCAGCTAAAAACGTGATTTTCATACAAATACGAAGCGTAATATAAAATCAATTGAAAGAATTAGAAACTTCATTTATTCAGCCATCCGATTAAAAACCCTAGCCCTCTGTGTTGAGTGAAAGTACTTTTAAAAAGTACTAAATGAAACCTCTCCACCGAACGCAATGCTAAGCATGGACCACTAGAAGGAGCCTTCGGGGGACCTTGGGGCTTTTTAATATAGCCTTTGTTAGAAATAAATGTAATTTCTATCTACATGAAAAATTTCAGCTCAATCGGTCCAGTAGTTTATGCGTGATGGAGCGACATACCGACACCTTCATATTTATATATATTGGTAAGGATTACATCAGCAATCTTTAACAATGGTCTTACTATTCTCGAAACGGAAAAAATGTGTATATACAATTGAATAGATAGTGCAATTCTTTATTTATACTTTTATTCAAATGGAGTTTCAATATTGTACTGCGTAAACAGCCATGATTTCAATAAATGAAGAAATCTTTTTAGAACTGTCTCTCTTTTTATACTTTCAGACTGATTGATTAGTGGACTAAATAAACGGACCTCCTAATTTTATCTTGAAATCGTATGGCATCGAGCTTTAGTAAAGAGTTGATTCAATTGTTTTTTCACATTTTTTTAAAGGCTAAGTCTTCGTAAATTTAGATGAAAGACTTATCTAATCACGTGATATCATCGTCTAAATTTACGTTATTTGTGAATGTAACTTAAAGATGTGATTAAAATTGTAGTTTTATTACGCTATTACGTGAATTGCAGTAAGTTAAACATTGTAGTTTCTTCAAATTTATTATAGAACGTACATCTAATTTCGGCAGTTATACATTTTTTCAGGTACACTGTGGTGGCGTAACTGCCGAAACTAGATGTACATTCCATAATAAAATTGTGGAGGTCACAAATTTTTATTCACTACAACGTCGACCTTCCACAAAGTGAATTCTTTAATAAATGTAAACTTAAGGATGTGATAATAATTAATTTGTTTTAGTATAAATCATATGTTTACTTGGTTAAATCGCAGAAGAATTTGGTAGCTTTATGTTCATATGTAAGTTCATTTTAAACGCGACTCTTTTTATCTTGAAATCGTATAAACTCAAGTCATAGGGAAGAGCTATTGCCATTATTTTTTTCAAATTTTTCAAGCGATAGGGCTTCGTAAATGCAGCTGAAAGTTGTAACAAATACGTGACACCAATGTCTACATTTGCATTATATGTGAATATAACTTAAGGAAGTGACTAAAAATATAGTTGTCTTAGGCCATTACATAAATTGTAATAAGTTAAACATTGCAGCTTTCACAACTTTATTACAGAATATACACAACTAATCAGATATATAAATACCTGAAGATGGCGAAACTGCCGAAACTAGTCGTACATTGTACATTAAGGTAGTCCGAGCGAGATAGTTCCCTAGTCATAAAAGAGACCATATTCGAAGTATACGTTTTAATTACACCAGCTGTAGGACACATCAATTAAATATTGCATTATTAATGGTGGAATTATAGAGTTTTATATGACAGAACTTGTAATTAAATGAAAATACCTAAAGTCTTTATTTTGGCTCATTTTTCTCGCGGTGCGTTTGAAACTCCTTCAAAACGGATGGTTTTCTGTGATACCCAAGCACCTACTGCGGTGACAATATGATTAATTTTCTAAAATAGTTGAGAAATCATACAAACTACGCGCTGTTAGTTTTTTTACGACATCTAAGTGTTATAAATACCTCATTTTGTAAATAATGTCTCTCTAAAGTGCTTGCACGTACTTGCAAGTCCATTTCCCATCTAAAAGGGCTGGTATTTTTTGGCAAATATCTTGGAAAGTAATATGGTAAGGGGTTGGATTTTTGGTGTCATTAGAAGGGTGAGATATTTTTCTTTAAAAGGAGACCAAATTCATTGATCTCTTATTAAATTTATATTTCGCTCGGGCTACCTTAAGTTATGGAAATTACAAAGTTTAGCTCACTACAATGTCGAGCGAATTTTTTAACTCCACCGAGCGAATTCTTCAATCTTTGGATCTATTGCGTGAACTTGAGTAAATAACAATGAAATTAGGTAGCTTTCTGTTCTCATGTTAGTTCATTTTGAGCAGGCCTCCCTCTCTCTCTCCTCCCACTTTCTTCCCTCTACCTACCCCCACCAATGCAACGCACCCTCCCCTACTTTCCTCACCCCATTCACGTCATCATATCCCGACCTCTCTGCCTCCCCTTACCCTCTTCCCCCCCTCACATTTCCACGTGCAAACTCAATTATATCCTTTCGCTTTTTACGTCCGGACAGCCTTCCCTCTCCCCCAACCCCCTCCACTTCCCGCCCTCGCAGCATTTCCCTCCCCTTTCAATTCTTCTCTCTTCCCTTTCCAGCTCCGCACTGTTACATTATTTTTTTCTTCTCAGGGAACACCCCTCCGTTCATTTCTCTCTCTCTCATTCCGTCTCCCTCTCTCTTGTTACTCCATCCTCCTCTCCAAGCTCCACGTCCGAAAACCCGCCTTGCATAACTCCTTTCAATTTCGTCGTCCCGTTAAAAAAAAGAATAATTCGTTACGTAGAAAATTCCGGGACCCCTATACGGAGTGAGAACAAACCTTTCTGGATCGCATCTTTCTTCCAGAGTTCCTTTTATTATTTTTTTTCCAAAGTTTCCATTCTCTTCTTTTTTCTCCTTTCTGTTCCAACCATATAGCAGCAGCCCAATAACGAAGGTCCCTCCCCTTCTTCTTCCTCTTATTAGTACTGCGCCTTCTCTTTCAGTCTCCTTTCTTCTGCTCCATCGTCAGCTCCTTCCTTAGCACCTTTTTCTTACGGAATCCTGCTGTCTCCTCTTTTTCTTCTTCTCTCTTTCTGTGCTACAAACGCCTTTACCTTTACCATTGTTACCCCCCTCTTCCCCCTCCTCTTCCCCCTCCTTCTTTCCTGTCTCTGTTATTTTTTTCTTCCGTCAAAGCCCTTTACTCCGTTGAAAAAATCTTCCCCTCCATATCTTTCCCTGTCAGCGAACGGTCCTTCTTGGAGGTCCTTTTCTTCGAAGTGTGATCATTCTCCTTAGAGCAGGAGCCTTGATAGGGAGCGAATCGAGGAGGCCTGCCGATTCTCATTTTTCTCCATCTCTCTCCCCATCCCTCTCGCACCCCCTGCCGGAATGCCTTTTCCGTCTCCCACCCCTCTATTTATCCTTATCCCACCTCTTATAGATGTGGGGAGGAGGCAGTGTTCAGTAGCTCTCTCTATCCGCGCCACCTCCGCAAATGCGTTCAGTTTCTTTCCGAGTCTTTCCTTACGGGAAGCTCTCGTTTCTTCTCAGCGCGCCTGCCCCGCTTGAGTTCCACACCTCAACCTTTTATGCCGGAATCTCTCCGAGAGCGTGTGTGTCTGGCAACGCTTAGTTCCTCTCCTGCGGGGCTTCAACTGCTGCCCACTCCAATAAATGATCTCCATTATGGCCCGAGGAATATCGGAAGACTTTTAACAGCTGAAATCCATCCCTAACCGTTTTCCGCGCCCTTCCGTATTTCGGGATACTTTTATACTGCTTGAGAAATTCAGAACTGGTGTGTTTCAGAGCAACACAGAGAATATTATCATGATGCCTCACTACATCTCTAGGTCTGACAGAAGCGATAAAATGAGAGAGGTACATATAGCCGAACAGATAGACATAAACCTCGTTCCTTCCACGCACAATAAGCGACCACTATAAAAACTGAGCTCCACTAAATACACTCCCATAATACACGTCACCATTTCACCCCCAAAAACTTTATCACTTACATCTTTACACTGCTGGTGTCCTAACACCTTCTACCACACGCCCATGCGGCGGCTCTCAGAGTAGTATGTAGATGTAGATGTATACGTGCCCTCTCTCAGGATATTGCTTATATTTTCGTCGTATTTTTCATATCAGGTGTTGGAAGTTACAATTAATGTCGCACGTTACCAACCGCCAGAATTTGTGAAAATTTGAAACTACGCAAGTTTTTCAGTCAATCGCTCATGTTTTATATATCGTATGCAGTAGGTTGGTCAGAAGCATCGCTTGCAGTATTTTTCAGGGTAAATGATAACATATACGCGCATAAATTAGAGATTATAGTCTGTACTTTAACGAATGTGACTTTGTGTGGGTCACCAGCAGTTAGTAAGAGTTACCCTAGGGTAATGGCTCGACTCTAGCTCGTGAAGGCGCGAGGGGGACGTAGGGTGTTGAAGGGCGCAGGAGGTATCAGCTGCCTGGGAGTGCGGCCCGCGCGCACCCGGTGCGGAGTAGGTTGTGTGGCGTACGACAGTAACCCCGCAAAAATACTCAATTTTTGGAAAACAGTTACTTATTCACAAAAGTGGAGTGAATTTAGTTCTTAAAAGGACTGTAACTTAGCGCGTCACCTCTGAAACGAATGTTTTTTTCTTTTTCATTCGGGAAAATCGATCGTTGCATTTATCCTCCTTGAGCGACTCCTAAACGTACATTAATCGAGTTGAATTTTTTTATGCTCTTCCTTCACCCCATAGCAAATTTTGAGAGGTTGAAACTGAAAATTCAAGAATAAATAAAACATAAGAAACCCTTTCTTATTTCCTCTTTTATCTCCTGCCCTTAAGGTATTTTTAGCCAGCTATCACTTCGCATAAATTCGGTGGCCTCATTATAAAGATAAATATTTAATCTTTATGATAATTAAAAAAATCAGCCTCAAACTATTTTCATTCTCGAGATATTAGTCATAAAGTACGACCGTTTTTTCAATGAGGAATGGGACAGTGATGCAATCGAGAGGCTTTACATGAATAAAAAGAGGAACTTATTACTTGTATATCGCATCTTTAACATTGTGTAGTTTGTACGCTTTCTCAGCAATGTTAAAGAATAAATCAATTTTTCAGGTCGGTAATTTTCACAGGATTACAAAGAAAAACGCTTCAGTGTAGGGGGTGAAAACAAAAGTCTAGTTAAAGCCTCCTATACCTATGAGTATATTATTTATTAATGATAATTGCAGTTTAAACTAATCTTTTATGTCATAAATTTTGTAATGTTTATTTCATGCTTCTTTTGTTTGCATAAATAATGTAAAAATTTGGATATGTGTATATTAAAAAAATCTATCTCAGTCTACCTCGATTCCCGTTGATAGATTAAGTTGGTCACACCATAAAATTTCGAAAACTGTCTTTCAATTTATATTTTGACAACTTACAAAAAATATATCCTCTCTGTGATGCCAACTACAAAATCATGTTTCCACGATACTTTTTTTCACAAATGTATTTTTTAATTATTTGATCTCAATTGCGAAAAGGGACGAAAGATGGGTAAAAATAATGTTTCTCTACCTAATATGAATATTATAGTATACCAATGATCGATCTTCTATCGATTTGTATATTTTTTCGGAAAAATCGTTCAGAAATCTTACGGTCCTGGCAAATTCACTTCTGAAATGTCGTTGGGAGCATGATGAAAGTCAACTAATCGCTCACTTCTCTGGGCACCACATTTTTCATTGATTCCATGTAATAAAGAAACGAGAGCAGTTGTAACCATTTAGTTAATCTGGAAAAAGTCGATGAAAAATAATAAAGAAGTGGATTAGATCTTGATTTCTCAAGTTAAAGGACAGTTAGTCCAAATAAAACGCTGGAAGAATCAACTCTCCACTTTCGTGCGCAGTCTACTCTGATTCCCACTGCCTTAAATGCTTTGCACCACATTTAAAGTCATAATAAAAAATACTCTACCTTGAATTCTCTAATTGATTACCATGCTTGTGATAAATTCGACTGTACATATTTACTGGGCTCTATTCAATCAAAATTTCTCTAAGATCAGAAGTGGCCAGGTAAATATTTCGTGTCTATTGACTGATTGTTCATTTCTCCGCAACATTTTGGATCAATTTCCGTGTAAATTTTAAATATATACTGACATACACTTTTTACTCATTTAACAGTAAAAGATAGGATTGCATGCACTAATTTCGCGCGATAGCCATGTTGAGGCGATAATTTTTAGAAATATCATTTCCCGACGATATTGTTGGATCATTTTTCCATGTATATTATAAATACATGCTGAGAAACACTTATCACTCGTTTAGTAGTACAAGACAAGACTGCATGAACAAATTTCGCGCGGTAGTCATGTTGAGGCGATAATATTTAGCAATAAAATTTCCCCAAATATTATCGAATCATTTAGCAGTATAAACTCTAAATATCAATTCTAAATATATATAAATCATGTAGCAGTATACATTTAAAATACATACTGGCATACACTTACCACTCTTTCAACCGTAAATACAGGATTACATGAACAGGTAGTCATGTTGAGGCGATAATATTTAGCAACAGAATTTCCCAAATTATTATCGAATCATTTAGCAGTATAAACTCTAAATATAAATTCTAAATATATATAAATCATGTAGCAGTATACATTTTAAATACATACTGGCATACACTTACCACTCTCTCAACCGTAAATACAGGGTTGCATGAACAGGTAGTCATGTTGAGGCGATAATATTTAGCAACAAAATTTCCCAAAATATTATCGAATCATTTAGCAGTATAAACTCTAAATATAAATTCTAAATATATATAGATCATGTAGCAGTGTACATTTTAAATACATACTGGCATACACATACCACTCGTTCAACCGTAAATGCAGGATTGCATGAACTGGTAGTCATGTTGAGGCGATAATTTATGGCGGCAAAATTTAGCAACAAAATTGTTGGATTATTTTGGCACATAAATTTTAAATACATGCTGGCACACTCTTATCATTCGTTTAAGAGTAAAGTATAGCATTGCATGGACAAAGTTCAAGTGGTAGCTATGTTGAGGCGATAATTTTCAGCGATAAAAAATTCTTGTTCGAGCGCCAATACGCCATCCTATTCCCTTCTTTAATCCACGAGTCTTTACCACTCCACGCTGTTTATCTCCCACCGCTTCTCCAAAACCTCTTCCTGTCCTCCCCAGCCTCTTTTCCCTCTCTCGTTTCCTTTTTGCGGAGGATTTACTGTCTCCCAATGCCTCCGGACGGCGTCGCTATTGCTTGTCTAGCGAATCTTGATGGGATTTTAGTCCGGCGGCCGGGCTGATTTCCTTCTTCGTCTTACCCTTTTTGTGTTTTTCTTTCCGGGGAGATATATCGTTCTGTTTTCTGTGGGGCAGTTCTCCTTCTCTTTTTTTCCCCAATTCCTCCAATCGACGTCAAAATGGAGCCATTGTGCGGGCCACACCAGGATTAATCCTTCGAATCTATCGGGTCTGGCTGTTAAGAGGGGGATATTTATCAGGCGTGTTGAGTGTGTTTCTAAATAGCCTGCCTTAAAAGTGCCTGTTTATTTTTCCGCGATTTCAAAACGGGGTATCGTAATTTTGGTGAGAAAACTTTAAAACATTCAAGATGACGGAAATTCCATCTCTCATGTGAAAGAGCTTCGTTGGTTACATCTTCTATTGTCCCATATTTTCATTTCGACCCTGTAAGTTTTACATATTTTGGTGACAATGCATCCATCTTCTCCTTGGTTATGCTTCTGAATGAGACAATTAATTCGAGCAAAGTTTGTTTGTGCTTGATTGTTTGTATTTAACACCGTATAAGTCTTATCACAGAAATTCTGCGGTATTTCTATTTGTCAAGATCCAGTGACCTCACATCGCTGGTGTTTTCGTGCCTTAGTTGTCTCAGAAGCGACTTCATAGATTTAATAAACATTGCAAATGAAGTAATTTTGTCATTCCACACTAATGTTATTTAAGACGTGATTAAGAGATGATGAAGTGCCAGGCCTAAACTCTTGTCTTCTTATATTAAATTTATCTGGAATAACAAAATAACTTAATTTACAGTTTTCATCCCTTAAACTACTTTATCTTGCAGGAATATTTTTCTTTTACTGATCCTACAATTATTAATGTCACAAGAACAGATTTGTTCCGTGATACGCCTTGAAGACGGACTAGTTCCGAAAGCTAGCTATGTAAGTGTGATCGTCTCTTTTTTTGTGTGTCTATCTCCTCCATCCTATCCACATCGTATGTATATATATATATATATATATATATATATATATATATATATATATATATATATATATATATATATATATATATATATATATATATATATATATATATATATATATATAAACAGTTTGCCAGAGGAAGGCAGACGATAAACACAGAGAAACAAAAAATGAACACACAAAGTTTCTTAATATTTCGGTGCCACTAGCACCTTGGTCGCAAGAGCGAAGAAGACCTTCTTCTTCGCTAAGAAGGAGCGAAGAAGAGGCCTTCTTCGCTCTTGCGACCAAGGTGCCAGTGGCACCGAAATATCAAGAAACTTTGTAAGTGTGTTCATTATTTTTTTGTTTTCTGTGTTTGTCGTCTGCCTTCCTCTGGCAAACTTTTATATATTCGTCACTTAAGTGATCCTAAGTGCATTTATATATATATATATATATATATATATATATATAATTGTACTTAGTATATATATATATCTCTGCAAACTTACTCCCTAGCCGCACCTCATGAATTTTTTCTTGTGCAATTAACTTGTCACCAAAGTGTAGTCTGAAAATGCACTCAACTAAAACCTGTGCTTTTTAACGTTTAGTATTCTACAATTCAGGTTAGTAATTTTCTTTTGACTTGGCTTGAGTATTTGCCTCCCAAATAATTCCCTCAACAGGAAAGCTTAATCAACATCTGTAATATTCTTATCTAAACTACAATGTTGATGGCGATGTTGTTGAGCCATAGATCTCTTTACACGACTTAAAATACATTCTTGGCTTACTATTGTGGATCATTTGTAGATTGCTCAAATACTTCCTTGCCTTCTTATAGTTTTTACCAAGAAGTGATATCGCACCTCATTTCAAGAGCATCGAAGAATAGCTAAAGTTTTAAGTTGGATATTTTCGCATCTATCTGTATTCTCTCGGGTGCTCATCATACTGCAATTGGGCAATAAAAGCATGTAGACGCGTACAGAGGCGATTTCGGCCGTGGTATACACCCCCCTTAATGAGGATCTACATGCTACCCATGCTACCATGCCGCCGCATGGGCGGGTGGCAGGGGATGTTAGGACACCAGCCGTGAGAAGATGTAAGGTTTTGGTATCATGGGAGTGTATTTAGTGGAGTTCAGTTTTTATTGTGGTCGCTTGTTGTGCGCTGAAGGAACGAGTTTTTGTACCTATTTCATTGGCTATATTCATCTCTCTTATTTTATCGCTTCTGTCAGACCTAGAGGTGTAGTGAGGCGTCATGATAATATTCTCTATGGTCCTCTGAAACACACCAGTTCTGGATTTCTCAAGCAATCTAAGCCTAGCGTGTAGTGAGTACTGGTTGGCTAGTTTTACAGAACCTTTTGGCATACTATATCTACGTATTAAATTTGTAGGAGACAAGAAAGATTGCTTTTTTACTCCTTAAGCAAATTGATTTCGTTATGAATGCGGTAAAAGTTTGAAACAGTCCCATTAGGACCAAATATCCCTCGATCAATTACATTAGTTACAAACAGTACTTCAGTTTCGTCGAGTAGGAGATACTGTAACCTACCCGTTTATGTTCACCCTCTATGTTGCTCTGGGTAGCATAGGATGGAGAGGTTTATGCATATATCCCCCGAAGCAGAATGTGTTTTATCTTTCTGCAACAATTGATGTTTAGACGAAAAACTTTCTAAGAGTACGGGCATTTTAGTAATAAATTAATCATAATGATTTTTATAGGTTAATAAGGAAGCAATTCATACAGGATCAATTCTATGTTTTCATTGAACTTAGTGAATAGCATTCCAATATTTTTTTCAGTGTATACGATATCTTTTTGCAGATATCATTTTCGTTCTGCGGCAATTTCGCGCCGTCGCTCAACGTTCTGTTTTGGGGTATCAATCTATACTTTTTGTTGATGGATTACTCTGACTTTTGGTTCGCCGTCACAGGTCCAACTGAATCCTTTTCTCCACGTGTATCAAAAGGGCTGAAAGGATTTCCATCGCCGATGTGCGATCATTCGTCCGATCTCGCGTCACTCACGAGTTGGTTTCGGTCCTTTCGCCCTCGTGAGGAGTTCATAGGGCAGAGAGGGGAGGGAGAACTGGGATGAGAGATGTGTGGACGTGGGCGATGGACGGGTGCGTGGGAATCATCGCCACCGAGGTTCCTCTGAAAATCTTTCTCTCTTTCTCTCTCCCCCGGACTCTCCGTCCCGAACTCTTCTTTCTTCGAGAGGGCCCATCCCCCCTTCCCGGGTCGAAAGCCGAAGAGCCATCAATATCAATTAACCAATCGCCGCCGCCGCCCCGTGAACCATTTGACCCCTTAAAGAGGGGAGAGTGTGGCCCGTATCTCTCTTAGCCCTGCCGCCCCTGGCGGAACCCTATCCTTCTCTCCACTGCCTCACCCTCGTCCGAAACCCCTTCCCACGCCCTTCCCATTCTGTTTTAAGCCTCGGCCGAAAAAGGTTTTTCCCACTTTCCCGATGACCCTGTGCCATTCCGAACAGTTTCTCCTCCGTTCCTTGAATATACGCGGGGACGTTTTGTGGATTACTCTTCGTAGGCGAGTCAAGCCCAAGTTTAACACGCTTAAATTAGCCTTAAAAAGGTTTATATTGACGTTTTTTTCCCATTGAGATAGATTGAGAGGGCATTACGTCATTTTTGTTTGAAGTTTTCTCGCAGATTTTCGTGTCTATGAAGGATGTTTTTGGGCGATGCTGCATTTTGTTCATTTTTTTGTAAACTCAACGTTCGGCTCCTCGTACTGGAAGCATCATCAAGAGAATGATGGTTGACTAGCTTCAGCTTGGTCTTACATAGTAGCATCGATGTCCGTAGCACCATATTTGGGCCGATTTGAATCTTGTGCGGGAGAGGTCAGCCGTTGGGCTTTTTAGAAATAGCCAAAAGGACAAATAACTTCAATAGGGAGGATGGATATACCCTGAGCCGGGTTTGGAAGGTGCTCCTGCGAAGGCCCAACGGCTAACGTCTCCCGCACAAGATTCAAATCGGTCCAACAACTGAGCAAGACATCGACGCTTGTATATAAGACCAAGCGGAAGCTAGTTGACAATCATTCTCTTGATGATGCTTCCAGTACGAGGAGAAAAACGTTGAGTTTCAAAAAATGAACAAATCGCAGCGTTGCCCGAAAACATCCTTCATAGGCACAACGTCATGTTTCAGAGCGACACAGAGAATATTATCATGAAGCCTCGCTACATCTTTGTATATTTTTTACTCTACATCCGTATATTTTGTACGTGATATATACTCGATACTTGTGTATGAAAATATATGTGTTTATAACTGTATACAAGGACATATCATAACACGATCGTATGATCGACCATTCTCTCGCCACCTTACGCCTGACGCCATTACGCTTTTTAAGAACAGAGGTTAAAAACATGGATGATTTATGCTTTTGTCGGAAAATATCGTGCATTGAGCACTATGAATGTGATTTGAGCTGTTTGCATATAATTAATAGGATTGCTATAGATTCCTAAGATGGGAATAGGAGTATAAAGGTACATAAAGGTAGGCGAGGATAGTCCAAGTATATTTCTGTATCGTCCAGTTCCTAAAATTTTGATGTTTTTCCTCTTGAAATAGTGATATTTTTAGTATGTATAGTGTAAAATACATGTGGTAGTAATTGTATTGTATTTTATCTTTTCAGGTGTGTACCATTGGCATTAGAGTTGCTTTGATAACTAATTCTGCGCCTCTTTGCGTAAGTAAAGCATTAGTAAATACTTGATTTTGGTAAAATAAATCGTTAAAATGTTGGTGTGTCTGTCATGCGTTGAGGGAAATATAGTGGCATCTTTACTTCTTCGATGTCTTATGACAACTATGAATTGTGGTTCTATGCCATTGATTGAATGTCTGTGTATCCCTGATTTCATCGGTATCCTTTATATTTTCTGCTCCCACTTAATGGATATGCCATTGGAGCGATTTATTTCGTAATAAGTATATTTAATTTATTTTACTTATTTTAAGTCCGAGTTACTACTCGTGGAACCACGGATTAAACTTGCTAAGGTCCCATGAGAGCACTTCTGAATCAGTATTTGCGTTAATTTCTCAGTAGATGACCACATCGACCGCGAAAAAAATCTTATTTACCCTCTCTTTCGAAAAGTCAATGTCATTTATATAGATAAGGAATGACAGGGGATTGATCAACCTTCCTTGTGCTACATTTAGTTAGAAATTACAGTAATCGATTCATATTGTTTCGTTTGTCTCATATTGTTGTAACTTGAATAATCTGGATACTTAGATAAAATACATGATCTTTTCCTCTCACATTATCCTTTTGCGATGAAGTCATCACAGTTGGTTTTTTTAGCATTAGAATTATTAAAATTTTTGTTACAAATGTTTATTGATTGGTCTAACAGTAAACGTGGTCATTGCTTCCTTTCTTTCCTCTGCTAGACGTAATGCTCGGGCATCTTTTCTGATTATCGATTTTTTCCAACGATGCTGACATACAACAAGGCTGGAGAAAATAAAAGTGTATCATAAATTGGATTTAGGAAAAACGGAATGTTGTATGATCTCAGTACCGGCTTTAAATGAAGACGACGTTTAATTCTACCATTTCATTATCGCGTCATGCTAGTTACTAGCTAGTTGCTGTATGAGATATTAAGCTACATGTTAAATTCATATTTCTACCACTATAATTTTCAGTGGAAGCATTTTGCTCGTTATTGCTACCAATATTAAGAAGAAAATTCTAAGTTACCTGTTAATCACTGTAAAACGTCATAGGATCATCATTTCGATAAATTTGATCTTTCATCGCTTGCTCCTCTTGTATGTGTGGAAGAAAAAAAATGGTTTTTTCATGTCAGTTAAAATGAAACTAATCTCTTCCCGATACTACCCGTAAACTGCATATTTAAGCGGTCATGTTCCCCTCATTTGATTATTGCGCATTGTTCTATAATGACCTTCCATTGGAATTTGAAAATAAGCTTCAGCGGCTCTAAAATTCCTGTGCAAGATATGTCCTTGACCTTCGTAAAGACGAGCTTATCTCCCACCACCTTCACGACTTGTTTTTCACTGCTAGTTTTCCAAATATTTGATAGGTATATTTTAGCCTATAAGAACGCGATCACTTAGTTGATGCCTGCCGCGAGGCTGATGCCTTCTTTGCAAGCACGTACACGATTGAAGTATAGGTTAGATTTGAACTGGGGACACCGAAGTACGAAAAAAAGCATGGCATGATCGTACCCTTGCAGCTTAATAGGAATGTCGCACGCGCAAGTATTCCCTGCGGCCTCAGCGTCTCCTCTTCTTATGCAAGGCACGCGTTTTCCTTGTGCGACGTCAATTTGCCACCGCAAAATATGGCAAAACACGATGGTAGCTGGAGAGAGACGCGTGTTATAAATCTCGCAGCTTCCTCTATAGCGCACAACTCGTGGACAATCTCATCCTACATATTTCCTACGGAATTAGCGCTTCCGATACCCTCCGTCGCCGAATAAAGCCTGGGGGCGTTTTCGGCTTCCGACTTGTCTCTCCTCGCCCGTAATCCTTCCACACATGCCTACGGATCGTGAGAAATTGGCCTCCTCTTCCTCCTTACGTGTTTTAGGGAAGAGGAGAGAGGTCTGAGGTGGCTGAAGGTATGGGAATATGTGAAAAAGGGATTGGGAGATGTGTGTGACTCGGTTCTGGTTTTTCCCGCCCTTCCCAATCCCCACCTCGGTTTTCTTATCACGGCCCGGGCCACAGACGCTATACTCGGAAAGTCTTATCCTGGGAAGATGCTCGGTAGAGCAGGATTTCAACGGAGACCTGGAGACCGGGGGGAGACCGTCAGCTGTCGGCGGGTTAAATAATGCCACTCGTCTTCGCGGTAGTCTCCGCCAGTATCCCTCCGCCTTGGTTCCTAAGGCTCGCATACTAGGGCGAGAAAAGTAGTTCCTCCGCCTATCCCTTCTGCTCATCTTACCTGTGGGAAGCTTCCGGGAGTTGACAAGGGCCTCAAAGATTCCCTTTTTTCATTCAGCCTTTCAAGAGGGTAGTTTTAGCGAGTTTAGCGTAGAAGTGAACGAGTCCAGCGTTATTTTTAAGAAGAATATCTCGCCTTTTTCAAAAATACCTGAACATTACTCTCTCACCGCCGTATTTTACGAGATATTAAACAGGAACACGAGCCATTTACCGTGTTAAATGGTACGTGTATGTACGCCAGAGAGGCGATGTTTTAAAAAAAATGCGGGATTTCCAAAACATGAATATTGTCAGAAATTTACGAGTGTGTAGTTCGTTTGATTTGTCCGCTATTTATGAGAATAAGTCAATTGGCACTCAGTTCCTGAAATACGGGTCGGTTTTAATAAATTTGAGTTTAATTAACCAAGTTGTATCCATTCATCATGAACATCCAAACTTCCACGAGGTGACGCCTGAAACAGTTTCGTTTGAAAGTTAGTCAATGTCACCCCGCGGTACTTTTTACAGAATAGCAAAAACATTTCTTCGGTTAATGAGTTTTTTCCTGCGTTCGGAGTGAAAAATTTAGTTTTATTGAAACCTAATCTATGTATATTTTGTCAATGATGAGATTTTCAGTAGTTTAAATTTAATTTTTTCATCAAAGTCCAACTTAACTGAAGTCTATCAGTACCTGATCATCCGCCAGGCGTAAGGAATATAAGGTGTACTACCATGCAAAGGGATACCCATTCCTTTGCATTTCATTTTCCATTTTTTGAGCGTTTATTCCAAGTATATCTAGAATTAAGTGGAATAGATGAAGAAGTCATGTTTTAAGCCCTTTCTGATTATAAATTCGTCTGATGTTATTTTCCCTTTTCTTCATTTTTGCAGTTTTGTATAACTTTTTCAAAGCTTTGATAAGATTGATATTGACGTTTACGTTATCTAAGCTTTCCCATAGTTGACTGAGAGGAACATTGTCGTAAGCTTTCTGCAAATCGACCTGCAAAAGTAGGTGGATTTCCTGGTTGATTGCTATCCTTTACTCTGTTGCCTGAGTAACACAAAATTGACTGGACAAGCGGTCAGGATAACAATGGGTGGTTAGACCAGAATCTAGGAAAGAGCTACGTAGGTAAACATGCTGCCATTCAGTACACTATTTAAGATGCTACTAATTGTTAGAATTATTAATGCGATTGATAAATAGTACTACATGATACTAAAATATGCCGGAAACTACATGCGGGATAAGTCGTCAATAATGTTGTTCAGATATTTAGCACCGGCACAAAACCTACTCCACCTATTGAGGGTCAAAGTTTCACAGAACTAATCTATTGCAATTACAATGATCCTTTATCAAACGTGGAAAAAATGTCATTCTAAATGTATCGGTTCTACAATCTATTTCCTTAAAATTATGCCTGTGATCGTTTCTACCATCATTTTGGCTCTGGAAAAATATGTTGAACGTCTGGAAAAAAAAGCCTACTCAGCGGGGCCAAACATTTGTATCCATAATGTATATACATGCGCATGGATTTGAACCTGAGCTCTCAGCGTGTGAAGCCGCTTCTCTTATGGCCACCAAGATGATACTAAAATCTTACCTCTGACGCCACGACTGCGTATGTCCTCGAGCGAGTAAAAAGCGGTGCATGTTCTCCTCTGTGCTTTGCGAGCGAAAGAAGGGGGGTGTTACGGGAGAGGGGATTTTTTATGAAGAAGTCCTGGCTTGTTGCCTGCGCGCGAAGCCATGTTTTAAGGAAGTTTTAATTGCGCTTACGTCACCACCTTAATCTATTATTTAAGAACCCCTTCCCCGTCTCTTCACTCCTTTCTCACAAGTCTTCCTCAATTCGGGCGTCCTTCTCTTCCTCAGAAGGCACATGCGTGCCTCAACACAATCTCACTCGCCCTCTCGCGATGAAAAATTGCTGCGACCGGGGGGGGGAAGGAAAAGACGTTTTTTGCTCTGGTAAATCCTGAAGGATAAGGAAAAGGTAGCCGTTTTAATTAAGGAGTTCGTCTGGCGCACCCCGGGAAACGCATAGGCTTAGGATTTCATTCATTTTATTTCTGTCTTAATTTTCGACCAGGCTTGACGGATTTTTCGTCGCTCCTGTGGGGTTTTTTCGAGGCTAACGAGAGGGTAGATTGATGGGAGCCTCGCATATGGCGTTTCATCCTTTGCATTGTTGAATTCTCAGAGGGAAGCGACTTGCGTGGGATGGAGGACGTTTAGAATAAGTGATTTGCAAGAAAGTTGGGAGCTTTTTTGACTCCTTGGGAGAACTCCAAAGTAAGGATTTGCAGAGGCCCCGAGGGCAGGCGCCTCCATTGAAGAAGCGCGTATCCAGACGGTGGCCAAATTGAGGTAGGCCTGGGAAAGCCGTGATTTTATTTGGCTATGCGAGGCCAGAAATACCCATTGAGAAGATAAATCTTAATTGGCCCTTGAAATTGGAAGCGGAACAAATGATTTAAATGGTATACTAGTTAGTTCTACATCTGTTCCGATAAATTTTCCGACTGTGCTTTTCAACAAATTTCTTACGATTTTCCTCTAATCGACTTGCTTATCCGTACATAAAGGCGTTAAAAGATAATTAGTGTGCATGAGAAAATGGAAAATAAGAATATTTATAAGCTCATACAAAACTTGCCAAAGCGTGTCGAGCGTAAACATTATAATAAATGATGGGACGATGAATGAAACAAATGCTCTGCAATGTAAACAAAATATGAAACAATAGCTTTGAAGAAGACTAATCTATCGAAGGGGAGTAATTCATAAGCAATCGAGCGATTTTATCTCTTACGCTGCGCAGATAGTCCATGTTTTAAAGAAATACCTATAAGCAAAAATCTGAGGTGTACTTTTCAAAAAAATGCAGATTCACCACGCAATAAAATAATTTATCGTTTTGTACCTTTCCACTTGTTTATTGTTACTTTATAAGGTATCAACATACGATGTCATTTTCAGGGTCTTATAAGCTCTTGATTACAGACATTATACATCGGAACCATGATCGATAATGATAAAAAAGTGTGGAATGTGCCAAGCGAGAAATTCTTTCATAAGGAGCATTTCCTCAAAGTAATACTTCACAGGTATAAACTCAACCTTGTATTCAACGTCCAATTTCTCCGACAAAATTTGTATTAGCTTTTTAAAACTGCAAATCTAAAATGTAAAAATATCAGGAGAACGGAACCAGGAAGGATGAAAACTATTATACTCGTCCTTTTGGAGAAATAAAAAAAGTCTCCTTTGGGTAAAAGAAGTCCATCAGGGTAAGAAAAAGTTGGATCAGGAAACAGAATAGAAAACAATAGAAATAGAAAACAATTTTATTGTCCTGGGACAAAGTCCCTTAGGACATTGAATTAGTTTACGTGCCTTCATGAGGAGTGGAATACAAAGACAAAATACAAATAAAGGAAAACAAACAAACAACTTTCAAGTCAGCAGAGAGATATAAAATGAGCGAGATAAATGAAAATGAAAAAACAGTCTCAATATTAATAATCGAAATAGTATGTTAAAACAAAAATGTACAATCTGTAATACCTATTAATAAGAAAAAATGAAAAGCAAACAAACGAATATTTTATAAGACAGAAAAACAGCAAATGATTATAGTGAACAAGTAACATGTAACAATATCATCTCATATCATTTTGTCTTCTCATATTCACTTCATATTCTTCTACAGAAGAGTATTCAGAACGGAAAATTGAGAGGTGAAGGGTCTGGATGATGAGTAACCATTAACCATTGCTGTGAAACGCACCAGTTCTGAATTTCTCAAGCATTTGAATTTCTCAAGCTATGAGAAGAAGAAGAACGAGGAGGTATTGGATATGGTTGGAGAGGAGAGAAAACTAGTACCAGAGGTTCGGAGGAGACAGAGGAGATGGATGGAGGACATATTGAAAGGACAGGGAATGCTGAAAAGGGCAACAGAGGGGAGAACAGTGGGGAAGTGCGGAAGAGAAAGGAAGAGGATAGGAATTCCGGACGAAATAAGAATACGATGTGGGAAATGTAAGAGGGATCTAATGGCGGATCATATAAAAGAGGCAAGCAGAACGGTATGGTCTTAAGGTAATGGTAAGGTCGTAAGAATGAGTACCGTCCCTAAACCTACTAATCCTCTGGAATAATATTGAAATGAAGCTGCCGATAAACCTAACGCGAAATGACTTAACATACACAACTTTCACCAATCGATCCCAGATCAGACCGAATCAGAGAACGCAACGGCATAGTGAGATCGATCTGAGAAGCGGGCCGACTCAGCCCGCTTTCTCAGCCTCGCAGGTAAACAAAATATTATCGTTATTAGTCAAGGCGTGTCTTGGTGTATTGTAACCAGTTGTATCGATAGTGGAGTAGTAGAGTGATGTGACATTGATATGATATCCCAGCAGTTCGCAATTCTACCCCCATTTGGACAATTTTGTTCACTCGGAATGAGACTGATAATTTCCAACTCTGCATTTGTTCTCATACCGGGTCAATTGTGCTTCCACTGATGGATTCGATATTCCAATTTCGATATTTACAGTCCGTGTTTGTAAACCAGGCGATCTCTGAGTCGGCTAGTAATTTTCAGATCGGTCCGTGTTCAGTTCGATCTGTAAACTTAGTGATAGTTGATGAATTTCTGTCATCCAGCAGGATCCAATGACGCCTAAAGTAAGTCGTATGTCCGGTCCGTTGTTCCTCAAGGTAGCGTGATCGGCACTCTTTTATTCACTATTTATATTAATTGACCTAAATTCTCAAGTTAACAGTAGATTGAGATTATTTGCTGAAGATACAGTTATCTACCGTGAAATAAGCGATAACGCGGACTTTGAAGCTCAGAAATCGGACCTTAACAACGTTCATTCGTGGTGTAAGGAGTGGGGTTTAGAACTAAATATCAGTAAATGGCCTCACAATCAGTTCACTTCCTGCCAAAGTCATCACACAAATGCCATACCTACACTGTGGGTGGAGTTAGCGTATTGGATTGGATATTTGGGGAGGCGACCGACGGCTAAGGTCATTTGCGCCATAGGGGATAGGTAAGGGAGGAAGGGTGGATAGAAACCCGGCGTCGGCATTAGCCTGCACTTAACGAAAGGCGCCAAGGGGACCACGGCTTAACGTCTCATCCGACAGACGGAGTACTCCACTTGAAGTGCCCTCCACAAGACACTCAAATAGGGATCGGGTTCCTCGGAAAAAAATCCGCCACTGCAGGGATTTGAACCCTGGCCGCCCGTGTGGTAGGCAGTACTCTAGCCACCACACCAACTCGATGCCCTGTGGGTGGGGTTAGCATAAAATATTCAGATACATTATAATATCTCGGAATTACCTTAACTTCTGATACATCGTGAGGAACATACATACAAAACATATGCGTCAGAGCATTTAAGAAACTACGTTTTGTTAAGCGTGTAATAGGAAGGTCCTCGGATGAAAAAGTAAAAGAGAGATGCTATTTCGCTCTGGTTAGGCCACACCTCGAATACGCCTCGAGCATTTGGGACCCTGGTCATAAAGATTTAGCAAAAAGAATCAATAAAATTAAAAGAAAATCTGCACGCTTCGTTAAAAACTGCTACGAGCGAACACATAGTGGTTCACAACTTTTAGAGAGATAAAGGTGGGAGCTCCTAGAGACTCGGAGGCTAAACGCTAGGCTTAGGCTGCTTGAGAAATTCAGAACTGGTGTGTTTCATAGCGACACAGAGAATATTATCATGGCGCCACATTACATCTCTAGGTCTGACAGAAGCGAAAATAGAAGAGAAATACGTTGTCGAAAAGAAATGGGTGCAATAACTCGTTCTTTCCGCGCAAAATAAGCGACCGCAATGAAAACCGAACTCCGCTAAATACATTCCCCTAATACACTTCGCCATTTCACCTCCCAAAACCTTACATCTTCACACGGCTGGTGACCTAACAACCCCTGCCACACGGCCATGCGGCGGCTCGCAGGGTAGTATGTAGATGTCTCGAGGGGAAGTGAAATATAGAAAAACATGTTTCTGTTGTGCCAGGTAATACCAGATTGTACCAATAAAATCAATCTGTGGAAGGAAACTAAGTTACTTTTTCATTTGTGATTCCTTGACGTTTACTTCAAGTGATTGTTTGTGAGTTAGTGTGTCCTTCTGGGAGTTAGCAAACGAGTCTAGCAGACCAGTGAGCAAATAAGTGTACGTTGTGTGCCTGTGGTAGGTCGGTCCCTGGCGTAAGAGCCTCCGAAAACCGCTTACTTGTATGTGTCCGACTATAGTGCTCGCAGAGTTTCTGTGCACTGGAGAGTACATCCAAGCCTAGCTGCCCGTGGTAGATGAGCAGCGATTGGCTGCCGGCGTCCAATCCCGTACACCGGTTCTTGGCTCAGTGCGCGCCGCGTACGAATACCGTAAGTGGCGACCCAAAAGAGTCTAGTCTTAGCTCACTTTAAATTATCCTGCAGCGGGTGTCAGGCTTTCTTTACTGAATTAAATATGGTTCGATAAATTCTGATATCTTTACCAGCGATAAAAATATAGGTGGTTATGATAATTAGTCGCCATTTTCGTATTTGTATTTTTCAAAATGTCGGTGAAAGGGATTTAAGTTTGGTTTATTTATCGTGTAACCACGGTGACCAGCGCCGATGGGGATTACTTTCTTACCTCACTGCGATGACTGTTTTAATCGCTGCAAGTTTTGACTCGATATCCATAGTAGTTTCTCGTCCAGAGTATTTCTATTCTAAAGGCCCTCGCGTCGGCGAGGCATAGCGTTCGTTTTCGCCGATTCTTTTGGGTCGCCACTTACGGTATTCGTACGCGGCGCGCACTAAGCTAAGAACCGGTTTACGGGATTGGACGCCGGCAGCCAATCGCTACTCATCTACCATGGGCAGCTAGGCTTGGAGGAACTCTCCAGTGCACAGAAACTCTGCGAGCACTACAGTAGGATGAGGTTTTCCATTCAGAATTTTCGTCTCATTCCGCGCCAGGTGTCGCTGAGTGGACGGAAAAAGAAAATGAAGTATGAATATATATATATATATATGTATGTATGTTTGTGAATTCATGTCTTGCATCACCCCGCCTACGATCCCAAGCCTTAAATAAGAGGTTGGGCTTGCGAGTGAGTGAAATGCCCAAAAATACACTGGGGGGGGGGTGAATGTCGAGGCGGTAGGGGGGTGTAGAGAGGGATGGGGAAAAGGAAAGAAAATTCGGTTTTTTTCTCCTTTTTATCTCATCTTATTTTCGCCCAAGCCCGCTTTTCCACGTGTAGGTGGTGAAAGGAGGGAGAGAAAGGGAGTTGGGTTGGAGCAGTGTAACGAAGCCTTTTTCATGCCGAGGCATGCCATATGCGCGTCACATTCCCTTTGCCACCCCTACTAACCGTCCGCACTCATCTCCTCCCCCCCCCCCTGCTTGTGCAGGCGTTTCCCTCCAGAGGGCTTTTTTCGGCAAGGGTGTGTGAATAATACTCCTTTATTAGGTTATTCCCGCGTGACTATATCTTTAATTGTGTTTCATTTGGTCACGTTTAAGGTAGGTTGAGCGAATTATCATTTTACCTAGAAATCAATGAGTTTTGTCTAATTTTAAAGGAAAATATATCACCCTTCCATTGACATAAAAAAATCCAACCCCTTACCACATTACTTTCCGAGATATTTGCCAGAAAATACCAGCCCTTTTACATGGGAAATGGTACGTGTATGTACTCCAGAGAGACCTCATATGAAAAATGAGGCATATCCTACAATTAGATCTCGTCAAAAAATCATGTGTGTAGTTTGTGTGTTTTCTAAACTATTTTTGAAAATTATTCATATCATCACCGCAGTAAATTCTTCAGGATCACGATAAACCTTCCGTTTGATGGAGTTTCAAACCTACCGTGTGAAAAAAATGGGTCAAGAAAAAGACTTATTTATATATTTTTATTTGATTACTCTGTATTTCTGTCATGTAAAACTATTTTATTGCATCATTAATGATGCAACATTTAATTCGTGTGTCTCACAGTTGGTGAAATTAAACCATATATGTCGAATATTGTCTCAATTATGATTAGGGAACTATCTCGCTCGCAATTCCTTAAAGGTGTGTATCACATGGGCAATGTAAAACCATTCCTCTGCAATATCTCAATGATTTTCCTGCTCATAATTACTTTCAAATAGATATGTGAAAAAAATCTTTATGCATGAAGGTTAAGAAAAATATTTGAGGAGAAAACATGTCAATAAGAGAGTTCGGAGGAGTTGTTTTGCTACCACAATATGAATCTTCATTTTATTTTTACTTCAGGATATATTTAAGGGTTATTAGGAAAGAGAAGTTTAGAAATGAATTATTAAATATTTAGGCAGTCAACCACATATTTTTGTAGCATTGAGAAATCGTTCTGAATTTTCGCCATGGTAGCAAATTTTATTTATGACAAAATATCACCAGTTGCTCTTAAAATAAAACCATGCCGAAAGCAGATTTTCGATGGTAAAGTGAATGGTCAGAGAAGAAGGGGTAAACAACGAAGTGGTGGGAAATGCTCTAAAGAGAAGGGACGCTGAGAATCTTAAGAAAAGATCTATTTTTCCTAGTTTGAACTTCTGAACTTTGAACTTTTGAACTTTGTTTGAATCTGTCCTCTGACCGGTTTTAAATAAACTGCTCCCTCCATGCTCATCTATCTATCCTGTGCTGCCTCCCTCAGCTCTTCGTATTTCCTTCCATTCACTACGTCCGTCAACATATAATTTCTTCGCTTTCCTCTCCCTCGATCTTTCCCTCAAATATTCCTTTTAGATAGCAGTCTTTCCCCAGAATACTTCCCATCCAGTTCGCCTTCTTCTTTCTTATTGTTCGCAAAAGGTTCCTTTTCTCGTTTGTCCTTACCAGCATTTGTCGTTTCTCTTTTTTTCACCCTATTTTGTCCTTTCCATTCTTTTACATAGCCACATTTCTTATCCCATTGAGTATATCTCCTCTATTCTCCTGAATGTCCATGTTCCTGGTCCATATAGCGCTGTACTACAAATAAAACATTTTTCAAATCACATCCTTAAACCTTTGTCTTGTTTTTACTAGAATCTTGTACGTAAAGCTGTCCATATTTCTGATCCATAAAGCACTACACTTCAATTGAAACATTTTGCAAATCTTTTCCTTAAGCCAACGTCTTGTTTAAACAAGAAACTTCTAAATAAGGTGGACCATTTTCCTGATTCATAAGCCACTATATTCCAAAAAAAACAATCTGCAAATCATTCCCTTAAGCCTACGTCTTGTTTAAACTCATCAGTATTGGTCGTTCAATCCTAAGATTGGTTGACTGCAGCCCTTCACCCTTCCCCATCTGATGCTAGTTCCCTTACCTCCACAACATCTCTCTTCCCAAGTACTTTCCACTTTATTTGGTCCATGAACTTATTCCTGGGTCATCCTATGGGGACTTTACCCTCAGTTTTACCTTTATTTATGTTCGTCACATTCACACACCCTTAGACACAATCCATAGTGTCTCAGGATGTGTCCAATTCTTCTGGTTCTCCTTTCCTCTATGGTGTTCCAGATGGTCCATCCCTCTTCTACTCTTCTGTAAACTTCATCATTTCTTATTTTGTCCTTTCTTTTATCTTCAGCATCCTCCTCCAGCTTCAGGTTTCAAGGCTTATAGTTTTTCCTGTTCAGGTTTTCCAATAGTCCATGCTTCCGATCCATAGAATGCTACGCTCCACACGATGGTTTTCACATAATGTTTCGTGGTTTGTAGTCCTATCTTCTTTGACCACTTTCTTGTTTAAACTAGAAGCTTCTAAATAAGGGTGCTTCTCGAGTATGTAGTATTTTAACAGTTGTGCAGCGCCTTGGCGCTCTGAATTCCAGCGAAGCGTATCGAAACGTTTCCCATTGCGTCGAGGGGCCGCGTGGGTTTGGCAGAGTAGTCGGCAGTGGAGTTTTCTGGGGGTTGCCGCATCGTCATGTCGGGAGAGAGGGAAGGTGGATGATGGTACTGAGTCCTGCTTGATATTCGGCTCGCCTCCGGGGGGAGGCGCCCGGAGAACGGAGGGGAACGTGAGTGAGAAGGGGAGGGGCTGACAAGAATGTGGATGGAGCCTCCTTACCCTCCCCCTATCTGCCCCCCAGCCTCACTCCCCTCTCTCACAGCCTCTCATGGACCCCCTTCAATCTCCCCCTCTTATGCTACACTTTCATCTCCCCCGACTGGGCTGGTTGACCGGCAGTGGGGCTCGAATCTGGGACCCTTCGGATCCGATGCTCTCCGGAGCGTGTTCTCTGCCGCACTTTAAAATTAAGTCGGCACTCGGCAGTTTGCGACGGTAAGGAAGGGGTACTGTTTCACCGTACGACGGGAAAACCTTCACTACACTTTCCCAAAACCGTAGTGTTCTTAAGAGATGTATACTGTTTAAACGATTCTGCATATCTTGAGCACCCAGAATATTGTGAGACGCGGCTGAAAGCATTATCAGTTGAGCCACCTGTTTATGGTCGAAAATTTTTACCCGATTTCGTCATTTTACCGAAAAGTTATTTCGGTATATTTTTTGCTATATTAATTTCATTTCGTCAATAGTTTCCCTATATTTTATTTCCACTTTTCGGCAATCAAAGCTAGATCAAAAGATCATTGACTGCAGTATTTTCAGTGAAACATCATCTTTTATTTTTACATAAGTACAAGGAACATAAAAATTATACATCTGATGGAAACACGCATTGTCACTGCCTTATTCATAAGCTGCAGCACAAATATAAATCACAAAATATAAGACTGAATGCACCGTTCAGCAACAATTTCCAACACGCCATACTCCGTCGTACATTGATATATATCGAAGTGGTTTAGAATCGGTTGTCATCGATTATCGGATTTTATTGCCAAAACTCGAATCTAATAACCGCCTTTGACTTCAAATGATGTGATTCCACACAATTTCGTCGATTATTTCGCGATTTTGCTTAAGGGTAAATAGTTGCTCGTTTTGAGACAAATTAGTCAAATTTCGCAAAAACTTCGCGATTTCGCGCTTTACAAAAATAGGTGCCCCTGATCATCAGTAGTCATCAATCCGAAGATTCGTTTGCTACAGATCTCCACTTCACTGTAATACAATCCATTAGATCCATTCGTACATAATGCTTCACTCAAACGTCCTCCGTAACTTGCCTTCATCATTGGTTGTTCAGTCCTATGATCGGTTGACTGCAGCCCTCCATCCTTCCCTGTCTAATGCTAGTTCTCTTACTTCCTGTTATCTCTTCCCATGTACTTTCCTCTTTATTTTGTTCATGAACTTATTCCTCGGTCTTCATTGGGGACTTTTCCCTCTTTTTTACCTTCAATTATGTACTTCTCAAACTCATTATGTCTCAGGGTGTGTCCAATCCATCTTGTTCTTCTTTTCTGTATGGTGCTCCCTATTGTCCTCTACACATCTACTCTTCTGTAAACCTCATCATTTCTTATATTATCCGTCCATTTTATCTCTGTCATCCCCCTCCAGCACCAGGTTTTGAAGGCTTCTATTCTTTTCTGGTCAGCTTTCCCAAAGATCCGTGCTTTCGATCCATAGAGTGCTACGCTCCACACAAATGTTTTCACAAGAACTTGCCTTATGTAACATGGCAACATATAACATGGCTTGCTTCATGTTCAATCTCCTCAAATATGGGAGCCCTCAGTATATAATGGATCTTTTTCTCCCAAGTAGTAAAAACACTAATGTTGTTACTAGACAAGACCCCTGTTTTTTTGTATCCCCCCCCAGTTCCGGACACCTACAGTCCAGAAATCGTTTACAGTTGTTGCCTCAAAGCTGTGGAATGACTTGCCTAAACTGGTAAAAGACAGTGCATCACTGGTAATATTTTAGAGAAAGATTATCATACACTTACTTTCTGGAATGCTGACCATGAATTCTGTCCATGTAACTCATTTATCAGTTCATTGATGTGATTAATGTCCATTGATGATTTCATCAGTTCATTGATGTGATTTTTTTTCCTTTTCATTTGTTAAGCTAAATTTCCTTTTTAAAAGTTGTGTTATTTGTTTATTGATATGTTTAATGTTCGTCTTTCTGTTAGAAGAAGAAATTCAGTTCTTTTTCCACATTGCTAAATGATAATGTTGTATATGTCTATTGTTAGCAATTCATATGACAACTTCCCTTTTTGTTTCCTGATTGGCTTATTTCCATATTAATTGTCTTGTACACCAATGTATATCATTTCTATGTTCGAAAGGAGTTCACTCCTAGAACAATAAACGAGTTTATTATTATTATGTATTCTATTTTTGACCTTCATCTATTATGCATCCCATTCTTTCCTCTTTACGATTCAGCTTTCAATGAGCTGTTGTAATGTAAATGTAACATGCGTCCAGTTAGTTTGTCTCTCCTTCTTGGGATCGTTTTTTAATGATGGTTCTTTTCTATGCAACTCCTTCTTTTATGCCTGTGTCCGTGAATCTCCACGTCCAATAAATCTTCATCATTCTTCGGCCACACGAGAGTGAATGTCAAGTCTAATTTTACTGTTGAGTGCGCGTATTCCAAGTTTCACGCATTTCTGTGCATAAACGAAAATCGCTCCAACCGCCTCAATTTTAGATCCTGAATCCATCGCAATGCTCAGGGTCACTACATCGCGGTGCTTTGTGGAACGGTCAGCGGAAATTCCCAATCGATGAGTAAAAATCTCCCCCGTACTCGCTTATATCCCAGCTACCATTCTGAACACCTCTTGAGGAGGGGGAAGAATAACGCTGAGAGAGCGTTGGTTGAATGCTTAACGCGGCTATACGTGGGGAAAAGGGAGTACAATTCCCACTTCGTCAGGAAGGGAGGGCTGCTAGACCCACGTCTTCCTGGAGGTGTTAAGGGGGCTGTATTCCTCGGTAGAAAACGCCATTTTAGTTCTGGCTTCTGCTGCAGTCTAAGAGAGATCTTCGTCTTCACCTCTATTTCCTGCCCCGGGTATCAGCGCCACCGATGTCACTAGAACATTCTATGCTAGGGTTCGCGACTATGTTGGATTAGATATTTGGGGAGGCAACCGACTACTAAGGTCATTTGTCTTCTCAAGGGGAGAGAAACCCGGCGTAGGAATTAGCCTGCTCATAACAAAAGGCGCTGAGGGGATCACGGTACAACGTCTCATCCGATAGACGGAGTACTGAACCTGAAATGCCCTCCACAACACACTCAAGTAGGGATGGGTTTTCCTCTGAAAGATATACCCGTCTGTATGGATTTGAACCCTGGCCGTCCGTATGGTTTGCCGGTACTCTTGTCACCACACCAACCCTTTAGTGACACTATAATAAATAATTTTCTACATTTTTATATCTCTCGTAGAAATGAAGGATTCTCATTCATGATTATATAAATATTTAAGTAATATGCGTAATTGCAATCACCTGGTTTTCGAAAAATTAACGTTTCTTCCGCTGTCCAAATAGTTATTTAGCTGCAATACGAGAAGTTACGACACTGATGGTAAATATTAATCCGTATTCCCGAGGCCAATGGAAACTGATTTACTTTAACTCGCGAACTTAGGTTATAAATAATGAACAAAAGAGGACCGATCACGCCTCCTTGAGGAACATCGGTTGTGACTCCAACCATGTCAGAGCTAAAACCATCAATGACTACTTTTTGTTTTTTGATCTCAGAGAAAGTCCCTTACCATATTCACTATTTTTTTTATTAATACCGCATGAATGCAATTTGTATACGAGTTTTTTTGGGAGGAACCTTTTCGATTGCCTTCTTGAAATCGAGGAATGTCGCGTCGAACGAAATAAGACTGAGACAGAGACAAGTTTTTCTTAGCCCATCACACCACTCACTGCCGCCTTCCCGTCGCAACCAATCTCTTTCGTTCGATCCGACAGCGCATACTCCCCGCCGGTCATAAACTCCCCAAAGAACACTCCCACCCCCTTTAAAGAGAGGTGAATCCTACGGAACCCACCCTCCTTACTCCCTGAAGGCCTCACTTCGACCCCCACCACCGACGACACCAACCCTTCACGCAGCCCCTTTGAAAACCAACGTCATCGACCCTCTGCTAAAAACCAATCCTCCCCTTTCCCTTTGATCCATTCCGACTATGGTCCTCTCCCCAGCTCCCGCACCAATCACCATTGCAGACCATCAACCCCACCCCTCTTCTTCCGTTAACATGACACACCCCTCCACCTCAGACTTATACATGGCAGAGTTAAGGGGGCCGTATACCTCGTCCGAAAACCCCCTTTTAGTTATGGTTGTAGCCGCAGCCTTGGAGATATCTTCGACTTCTCCTCCATTCCCCGCCCCGGATAATAGCGTCACTGATCATCCATGATTGTTCAATCGTTAGATTGGTTGATAGGAGCCCTCCCCCCTTCCTTATCTAATGCTAGTTCCCTTATCTTTGATCGCGCCTTAATCGCAAAAAGCATTTTACCTTTGCATCACGATAGTATAGGCCACAATGAAGCTTAGAATTAGTCGTACGCGTGGTGTATTCATAGGATAGAACGTGTGCGTTTCTCTCAACATATTGAACAGAATATTGATTTCTTATTGTGGGAACTCGGGCTCGGTTTTAGGACTAATTAAATGGAGTTAATTAAAAATATTTGACTATTTCCGGACTGGGAAAAATGGTGGCACACGCTAATCAAGATTCATTCTTTGGTTGTTCAATTCTAAGATTTGTTGACTGCAGCCCTCCACACTTCCCTATCTAGTGCTAGTTCCCTTACCTCCTGGTATCTCTTCCTATGTACTTTCGTCTTTATTTGGTCCATAAACTTATTCCTAGGTCTTCCTCTGGGGACTTTACCCTCAATTTTACCTTCATTTATGTTCTTCACAAACCCCATTGTGTACCAGGGTGCGTCCAATCCATCTGGTTCTCATTTTCTCTACTGTGTTCCATATGGTCCATCCCTCTTCTACTCCTCTGTACACTCCATCATTTCTTATTCTGTCCGTCCATTTTATCTCTATCATCCTCCTCCAGCACCAGGTTTCGTAGGCTTCTAGTCTTTTCTGGTCAGCTCTTCCAATGGTTGATGCTTCCGATCCATAGAGTGCTACGCTCTCTCTCTCTTTCTATTTTGCTTTCAAGCGCCACTGATAAAATGATTTGAACAGTTCAGTAGGATGTTCACAGTGACGTTATAATACACAATTTTTAACATTTTGATTATTCTTTATAGAGATGAAGCATCCCAATTTACAAGAAGTGCAAAGAGTTAACGGAATATGCATCGTAAGCCTTATGTAAATCACCTGATTTCCAACAAATTCTTATATCTTTCGCGGTCCAAATAGTTATTTACAAAGCAAAAAGCGGATAGTTACGACACTTATTGTAAATAATAATCCTCATTCCAAAGACATCCGAAATCAGATTTACTTCAAGTAACAAAGCAGAGTCGTAAAGTGAAACCGCGTAGACTACGGAAGCGTTTTCGGCAGTGATTAACAAGCCTCTAAATGTAGTTGAGTCGAGATTTGGCATAGTGGAATAAGTCTTTGATATGTATTATGTGCACTCTATGTTGGAAATAAGTGATACGCTTCTTCTCGGTATGCGAGAGCAGCAGAATATTTTGCTTGCATTTTTTTAATACGCTTAGGAGTAGGAAATACTGTTTTCATTGATACATTTTGAAATAAAATCCCTTGATAAAGAAAAAACTCTCAAGGAAACCATGTTTTTTAAACAGAAGATCCGAAACTAAAATTGTGGAAGAATCCTCACTTATTTCAGCCAAAACATTTTAACGAGAAATCATTGTTTCGTGAAATACATTTGTTTCATGGCGTATTCTTGGGAAAGAAAGATGAATTTAACGCTCGTATTTTTCAACCCACTCCTTCATCACTGAGTCGATAGGTATGAGTCGATAAGTGGTGGCAAGGCCAAGGATCGTTAGTAAGTTAAACTGATCAAATGTTATGGTGATCATGTTCGTGAGTTCATTGTAAATTAATTTCTCGTAATGAATGGTCGAAAACGCCATTATTTTTGGAGTTCATGATTGCGTAAGCACGTATTTCTGAAGCCACTATTGTATTTACCGTCGGAAGTGATGTATGTAGCACCTGAAAATGAGCGGGAAATTCTAAATTGTTTTGGATCTGGAAAACCGGGAGTTTGATAAAAGTTTCTTCTTCTCGGTATGTTGTACACCCTGGCAGGGAACCCCGAGAGTCGCCATCTTGGATCGACTCCTTGAGAAGAACCTCCTCTCCGAATTCATCGATTCTTCTTTGTTTGAATTATTTCAAAATTTTCCCGGTCGGCAGTGGTACCTACAGCTTGCGCATTCCAAGCTGCAGAATATTTTGTTTGAATTTGTCATTACATTCCCGAGTAGGAAATGCTGTTTTCATTTATAGTTTTTGAAAGAAAATCCCTTGATATAGAAAAAAAATTCTCAGGGAAACCATGTATTTTTACTTAAGTTATAAAAATAAAATTGTGGAAAAATTCTCACTCATTTCAGCTAAAACATTTTTCGCGAGAAACCATTGTTTCGTGAAATACGTTTGTTTCATGGCGTATGATTGAAAAAAAAAGATGGATTAAACGCTCGTATTTTTCAACCCACTCACTCATCACTATGGGTAATAGGTATGAGTCGATAAGCGGTGGAAAATCCAAGGATTCGGAGGCACTGGGGCGAGAGGGCGGAGTGAGTCGACTGGGAGGGTGGAAAAAGCTGTAAACAGGGAGGTAGAGGGGGTTGGTTTTTAGCAGGAGGGGGTTGGAAAAAAATAAAAATATTAAAAAAAAAAACTTCCCATCGCAACACCAATAGGAATGAATCTTTGTTCGCATCTTTTTCAGTCTCGGCATTCTCGCTGGGGAAATCATGAGTTAGCGCTCTTGACTCGGTCCAAACCCTCGCTTGAATCTTTTCCCTCTTTTTTTTTCATTCGATCTTTTTCTTATTTTAGCATTTTTTTAAAGCTCGACGCTTCTTCCTTCTCATCCTTTTTTTATTCCCTTTTCCGTTGATACACGTGTATCATTTTTTTTAATCGAAGGCCTTGTGCTGTGTGCGCGAAAAACTCCCTCAGAGGAGTCGGGAAATTGGCTAATTTGCATGGAGTGGCATTAGCCGTAGCCGTTGGAGTAATTTCTTCGGCTGCGCTGCGGTTTCAGGTAATAGCTCAGCGTTAGCCACGGTGCCCGGGTTAAGGAAGAATCCCTCTTGGGATCGGTGACTTTCAAGATCTCTTTGTCGCGGTTGTTAACCGTGAGAACCTTGGTAGGCATTTAAGAGGAACACTGTAGCCATTCCGTTGCCACTGTTTTACAGACAGACAAGACAGACTTAACGTTAATAGCAATCAATTTCACCAGAATAGTAGTAATATTCAGACATATTATTCAATGTATTCACAATACTGACACGCAAAAATCCCACCTAAGTTTTAGTCAAACCATTCGGTTTGAATTTAGCCCAGTTCCACACCTTTAGCCATAACTTTCCCAAATAACTTTATATGCATTAAATCCCTTTCTAAATATTCGTTGGTCGTTCAATCCTAAGATCCAACCTTTCCCATCTAATACCAGTTCCTTTACCTCTCGTTATCTCATCCTATATACTTTCCTCTTTATTTGGTCGATGAACTTATTCCTGGGTCTTCCTCTGGGGACTTCTCCCTCCATTTTGTCTTCAATTATGTTCTTCACCAACCCAGGGATGTTATGTTCCTCACAAGCCCATTATGTCTCACGGTGTATCCAGTCCATCTTGTTCTTCTTTTCTCTATGGTGTTCCACATGGTCCTTTCCTCTTCTACTCTTCTGTACACTTCATCATTTCTTATTTTGTCCATCCATCTTATCTTCGGCATTCTCCTCCAGACCTGGTTTTGAAGGCTCCTAGTCTTTTCTGTTCATCTTTTTCAATGGTCTATGCTTCCGATCTACAGAGTACTACACTCCACATGAATGTTTGCATATATTGTTTCATGGATTGTAGTCCTATTTTATTTGAGCATAGAAGTTGTCTTTTTCCCATGAACGCCTTTTAGCGGAACTCCCGAGATAGGTGAAGGAATCCACTTGCTAGTTTTTTCTCCTCTCGCGGTGACATTGTTTCGCTTTTCCGCATTCTAGGATTTTTTGTCTTCCTCTTGTTTAGTTTCATGTTGTATTCTTGGAGAACAAGGTGCAGTCCAGTGATCTTTATACATAATATTCAGAACAAAACTTGTCTATTTAACTTAAAGCGGTCAAGGCGGATGATTTTTTTTCTGTGGAAATTCGCACATTTGTGCATTGCGGGTGACTCCGTAAAAGTGAAACTCCGTGGCTAGTCCCGGATAGCTTAAAAATTCGAAAGTTATTATAATTATAATCGAGGGGAATATCGAACCTCCCCATTTTGGCGATTGGGTTTTATGAGACGAGGACCGAGTTGCCTCGGCCCTCGTGTCAACCGAGGAATATATATTGAAAGTACATCCAAGGAACCAAAAAAGCATTGAGTCTACATCAGAGAGCGTGGAAATAAATACAGTTTTCAGTTGCATTTCACTGCATAAGATGGTGTTACCTCGTACGGACGGCAGAACATCTCCAATTTGAGTATCTACTTGAATGAATGAATTAGTTTTAAACACATAAGTAAATACAAAATAAATGCAAAACTAAAAATATTTAACATGATAGCTTATGTAAATGTCAAACATAGATTAGCCTATTTTTTAGGGCATCATCCTGTTTCAGGACGTCTTACTGTCAATATAATTTCATTACATGAATAATACTCGCAATAAAAACGTCAGAATACAATAACAAAAATAAACAGCAAATTTATACATTTTCAATGCATGAATAATAACCGAAATAATAGTATCAGAAATAAAGAATATCATTAATTAAAAGCAGATGTTACGGAGAATCAGTTGGCCTTCATTACAATTACAAGAAAGATCGTTTGTGTATATAACATGAGCAAATCAACTTGCTGTATACCCATAAATATTCAGATTCGTAAATGGTTTGACAATTCAACTAAGAGAATCTATAAATGGTATTCCACACTATCGTATCGTAGTAAGCAATTTTTTTAGATTCTTTGAGAAACTTTATTAATAGACAGTAATTAAACCTTGGCGATGGTTTAGATGGGGACATCCTCCCTTTTATGTCGATGAGTGTATCGATTCTTTCTGTTCGACATTTTCGATTTCCTTAGCTTAAAATTAACATAACTGTTTTTTTTGGCTCAATTGCATTTTTCGTTTCATTTCAATCATGTGTAGGGGGGGACATGTGCGGTTATTTCTCCCTGCGGACCTCATTTTCTTAGCATTGAAAAAGTGGAAGCTATTCCATTACGGCCGATGAGTTTGCAGATTCTATTGATGCTTCACTGATGAGGAATTTAATTTGTTTAAAGAATAAGTGAGGTTTTGTGCCCTCCCTTCTTGGCTTCGGTATATTCTTTAAATCACAGGCTATATGAATAGCATACCTGACCGGCGATAGGGCGATCCGGATTCGAGTCTTAGTTAATGTTATGTGTTTTTCATGGCCAATTTTGTCCCTTTGGTGTACCTTCTCCTTGTATTCGGCTTTCATCTATATGCGTTGATATTTTAATAATTTCTCAGGCCTGTCCATCTGCTTGAAGTTATTTAATTAAGTTTTTTCTTACGAGAATACCACTTCTACATGTGTATAATTCTTTTCCGTATGCTTTCAAAACTGGATGACATTTCTATCTACATCTACTTCTTACCCAACAAGCCACCACAAGCGTGTTTGGTAGGGGATGACTCATCACCAGCGTGAAATAGAGTGAATAAATTTAGTTTCATCAACAAGCGCCACCCTGTCAGTATATTGTGAATGCTACAGAAACTACTAAAATAATCTATAATGTAATTATGAAAACGTGTAATGTATTCTGAAATGAGACGTACAGTTGGGTGGAAGTGGGAACTCTTGAATCTCACTGTTGTCCCAAATGCTGAAGAAGTATCCTTCTTTGCTTTCCTCCGTCAAGAGTATTAAATCGGAGGAGAGCAGCTACGTGGCCTCGTAGACTGCCGCATTCAAAAGTTGGCCAACTCCAATCTTGGCGCCAACTCACCGCTATGCGCGTCGTCGATTAATGTCCACCATGTATAGCCATAAAAGGGATTGGTGAGCCAAAACGGTGAATAATCGAGGAGGACGGAAGGAAAAACAAGGCATGAGGTTTAAAAGGTGCCGTAGACGCAATGATATGTAGTCCTTTACGAACGGAAGCTATTTTATATGAGACTCTTCAAATAATTTACAAATACGGGAGGTGTTAGATTATTGTCTGTACAATTGTTTCGACTATTTCGACTTCAACTGTTCATCTACACTCATAATTACCCTGCAAGCCACCACAAGGGTGTTTGGCAGGGGGTCACTTATCACCAACATGAACCACAGCGAAGAAATATACTTTCATCATCATGCACCATGTAATGGGTATACTACAAATGTAACAGAAACTACTAAAATGATCCATGATGTAACTATGAAAGCGTGGCACAAGAGTCATGCAGGGAACGTGCAAAACAGTGCTGGCACTACACGGCAGATTTAAAAACATGCATTAGGGTGCATATGAGTGAATCAGCTATACTACCTGTCCACTAATCTAACCTAAGGTCTCTAAGCAGCCATTATGGTCTCTTATCGATCGCCAGAAAAAAGACATTCTAAACCTGATGGTGATTTAGTACATCGAAACCGGTCGTATTAAAGTTTATATTGTGGAAAATTGCCAACTTTAATTAATAAAAAACATTCTAAACCTCTCTGTTCCACAATCTACTTCCCCTATTTTATTCTCATGATCTGAGATACCGTTGTATGTTGGAGTACGTACGATATTGAAAACTTCGCCTGAAAATAAGTCGGTTTTACTTTTACATAAATTTGAGTCTAGTTTTCAATCGACGGTCTTAAAGCGATTCCCATCCATGTGCGAAATACGACACGATATCCGATGGACTCCCTCTGAAACACACGAGGTATGTTCCCAACTGGACGCTACTGACCTAAGGAGCAGTCTGTATTTTTAATAAGAGACAGACTGCTCCTTAGTTCAGTTGCAACCGAAGTATGACGTACATAAATATATTAAACACGATGGATGTAAAAAGTAATTGGTATAGAAAATGGCGAAGTGACTTCTTTGTGGTACGGTGGATAATTTCTAAAAAGTTAGCTTGTTGACAATTAATTTTATTGTTGCGTATGTATATATTTCATAGTGCATGTATGTAAAATATAATGCTATAGTTGTATGCTCCGCGTTCAATCTTCTACTCCAGTCCTCCCTATCATAGGCTGTTTCTTCCTCTTGCTCTATGCTCTCTTTAGAATTCCTTGTACATTCCACCTCATGACCTTCCAGATCAAGCAAGTACGTTTTGCCTACATGGAAATATTCATTTTCGATATCGATATTCATTGGGCTGGGAGATCGAAGTCATATTGCAGCCATAATGGTCTCTTTTTGATCGCGGGAAAAACGACATTTTTAACCTTTCAGTTCTGCTATCTATTTCCCTTATTTTAATCTCATGATCTGATCTAACGTAGTGTGTTGAAGTTCCTGAGATATTGATAACTTCGCCTTAAAATAAATCGGTTTTAAACTTACTTAATCTTAGGATTGATGACTCCTTATGATGTGTTTACATGTTTTGAAGGGTATATTTTTCTCCAATGCTCGCTGTAGGCTTCGCACAATTTGGCAAATAATTACCAAATTGAACTTTGTGGAAAAAATTAAGGATTTGGCTCCAGCCCTGCGATGAATAACTCCCAAGAGAGAGAGGGGGGTTGGCATGGAGCAAGAAGAGTTGGCTTGTCGGACCGGCTGGATGGTGAGAGCGGGGTTGAAAGCCTCGGTGCCCTTGGGGAAGTGTAATGATTCTGCAACTCTCCCGCGGAAAATTTTTGGCCCTCCCCTTAACATTCTCTCCTCGTCCAAACTCAGTAAATGGGTTGGAAAAAAAATATGCCGAAAACGAGTGCTCGGTGAATGTCGTTTGGCACCAAATCCCCCCCATGGTCTCCTTTCCGCCCTCAACGCATAATGCCCATTTCACACGATACATAACCCAGCATGAGACCTAGTTTTATGCCCGGGACGGGATGCTGAGGATGAAATCCGCTATGATAGGCGCTGTCCTTGAACGTTGCCCACGACCATTGAACACGTACCTGCAGGGAAGACGCATTCCCATTCATATGTTAACGCTTGAAGGTATAATGGAAGGAAAAGTCCCTAGAGGAAGACCCAGGAATAAGCTCATGGACCAAATAAAGAGGAAAATACATAGGAAGAGATACCAGGAGGTAAGGGAACTTGCATTAGATGGAAAAAGGTGGAGGGTGGCAGTCAATCAATCTTGGGATTGAGCGACAGATGATGATGGTAATGCATTTCTACCAAAATATTAATCAACCAAAGAGAGGAGACTGCTACAGCATTTGGAATATTTTAAATTGTTGTTGATTTCTCAACTTGAAAATCGCTCATATCCAAAAGGCGGTATAGGCTGACGCTGATTTCGGAGTAAGAATTCTGTTGTATTTGGTCGAAGGCTAATTAGTCATGTAGGGTGCTGGCGGAAAGCTATCACCGCATCACTGATGAATCATGAGAATTGAGCAAATTCCTCCAGTACAATATTTGTTACGATGTAAGCTCAATTGCTACAGCATCTTCAGGTACATTAAATATTTTGCTCGTGGAATTTACTCAATTTGGTGACTTATCAGAGATGTTTCGTTTCCACACAATATCACCTGAATCTTCCGAATTTGCAATATTGCATCAGTTACGGAATCAAATAGCTAGGCCTGGAAAATAGCGAACATTTGGAAACGCTATCATTCCAGCGAGTGTCCTCCAGCTTGCGCAAGAATTCTGCGAAACGGGCTCAGCATTTAGGTACAACAGAATAATCCCGCGCCGCGTGACGTTCCCACCCTCAGCTGCATCGCACCGTTGGAGAATTCGCGCAAATCGCGAAGGTTGGCAACGTTGCGACGTCGGTCGGGTTGGCGGGGGGAGGAAAAAGGTTGGGGGGAGAGCGCGGGCATGAAAGGATTTTGGCGGGAGGAGATGGGGTTGGTCGCGGGCCCGGTCGGCATGGTCGGCGGGGTGGGCAAGACGGTAGGTGTGCAAGGGGGGAGACGGAGGGAGAGACATGGCGGCATTGCAGGCGTCCATCGCGGGGTAGGACGGCCGGCTAAACACACCGGACCGCCGGCGAGAAGAGAGGCCTGGCCTGACGGGGAGACCAATGCGAGATTCAGTCGGACCCGCTCGCCGGCGCGTCGGCGGACAGCAGACGGCTAACCAGACGGAGCCGCCCGAGCGTAGCACTCCGGTTAGCCTTGGGAAGGGCGTAGCGGTGCGAGAGAGTGGGGGAGGGGGGATGCAGGGGGGGGGGGTCAGTGGGGAGGTGACGGGAGAGGTAGGTCTGGTTTTGCGAAGTGCACAGAGATGGGAGAAAGAGATGCGAGAGGTGGCTTGGTTACCGAGTTTTCAGGTTGACGGGGATAGATTTCGTCGCCGCCATTTTAGTCACGTGATTTTATTTAAATCATAAATTTATTCGTGTACTCGGACGTGTAAGAAAGGAGTGTGCTTCGTTGGTTTGGCCATGTTGAGAGAATGGATGAGAGGCGAATAACGAAACAGATAAATGAGAGTAGAATGAATGGTGTGAGAGGTAGGCCGATAAAGTTGTGGTTGAATGTTGTTGAGGAAATTCTTAGGAGGAGGAATGTTAGGAGTCTTAAAACAGGAGGGTGTGTATGAAATTATTGAAGCAGAGTCAGGTGTACAAATATGTATTTATGGGTGAAACTTTATGACTGTGCCTACCCCGGAAAGGAACAGCGTGATTGATATGTATGTATGTATATCTTAACATTGAGGTAGATGGGGAGGGCATCATGTCTTGTAACTTAAGCTGACTACCGAAATAATGACAGTATTGATGCCATGATCTCACAATAAGTCTTTGTTCACTTTCCACAGAATTTTATTCACCGACCAAGGCTTCGGCATGAGCCATGTCATTCATATTAGGTGTATGTCATTCATATGAGGTCTTGAAAATGACATAGTCGAAAGTTAAGTCGAAACATTGGTCGGTGGATAAAATTCTGTGGAAATTGAACAAAACCTTTTATTGTGAGATCATGGCATCTGTACTGTATTTTCACAAAATATTGCCTGATACGATCAGCTAAATTAATGGCTGTATTGAATATCCCTGCTCTTTCCTGACTCTCCATTCTTGCTTAATATCCAATAATTTGACTATCTGTTTTTTTGATATTAGCAAGAATATCCACCATCTGTTCGACATTAGAGACGAGGAATTCTCGAAACATATACAGAGTGTTCCATAAATGTCACGCCACAGTGACACTGGAGCTAGGGCAGTCTAAGAGGAACCGAACCAGCCTAATATGACCTCAGTAAAAGTTGCACGATTTTCGAGATATTGCCACATTAAAGCTTTTTCAAAAATTTCACTTTTTTTACATTTCTAGTCCCCGAATTCAATCGGATAATTTAACGTTCTCATTAGGGCCGCTCTTTTAATCTTCCAACTGTGACTCATGTGCCGACTTCTACCTGGAACAGAGGCCCGAGAGGGAGGGGTGGTCATGGGGTCCGAACAAACAAGAGAAACGCGAAAGCCGCTATACCTGTCTAACTTTATCGGCTTTCAAAAAATGGGATGGATAGAGTACTTTGTTTGTTAATTTGTGGCAGTATCCCCATCAGAGAGCCAAATTGAGAGCTATTCGAGTGAATTCTGGGACTAGAAATGTAAAAAAAGTGAAATTTTTGAAAAAGCTTTAATTTGGCAATATCTCGAAAACCGTGCAACTTTTACTGAGGTCATATTAGGCTCCTCTTAGGCTGCCCTAGCTCCAGTGTCACTGTGGCGTGACATTTATGGGACACCCTGTATATAGGCTGGGAAGTGCTATGTATTCTATCCGAGTTTACCTTATTAACCCTCTATGGACGAGCGAGTCAAATTAGTTACGTTTAAAAAATCATTGAAATACATATCTGCTTTCTAAGAGGCTTTTGCATTTAGTTGCTGAGCTACACAAAATTGTAACGCTTCGGATTAAGTGTGTGGAAAGTTGCTTCTCTTTCGGCGGTTCGTCAAACAAGTTGAATAGATCAATGTGAGACGCTATTCACTGGCGATGGCGTGCCTGGCGGAGCTCTGAAGTAAATTTGTTTCAGCTGTTTTAGGAGGAATAAATTGGGAAAGTTTGAAAAATTGTGTGTTATTTAAGGTAATGTTGAAGCATACTATTTTACCTCTATAGTACCTACTATTTTACTATGAATATAAATGAATTAAAGACTTAATGTATGGAGAATGGACTTTAAGGAAGTAAATGAATGCTAATTTATAGTAAGTTATCGATGGAAAACGAGGTGAAATTGCAAAATTAGTGCATTAACCGTGAAATTACATGGGCTGTGTGCGGGAATACCTATGAGTACTATTTAAAATACAGTGGTATCATGCGAAACATTGTGGTACTCCTTCATGATTGATCAATAAGGACAATCTTTTGCAAATTTTTGCGGAGATTGATTGGGGTGACCAGTTTGGACACAAGTTTTCATCTTATGGATAGTTCGTAGGTTGCCTAATTATGGATACGTTGTATCGAAACTGATCGCTCCAAATTAATCTCTGAGGAGCTTAGCTAGTGCATTTCCTCATTGGTCTGTATTTCAAAAGTAAGTTAATTAGCATTACTAACATAGCGACGTGACAAATATTCCTTGGGTACTGGAGGAAGCAAGGATCAAATTTGAAAGTGAATATTTGCATCGTGTGTCGTAACTTAGTGATTTCTATGCTCACAATGAAGGTGGAAGCATGCTGCATCATTTGGCTCTTGCTGCCCTAGGATCGTTGCGGTGATTGGTGCATAGGTGTACAAAAGCCTTGATATCTGGGACATATTTAATATTTTATTCCTTTTGCGCGCATTTAATTCCTCTAATCCTTCTTAACCAGCCAATTATGACTGATTAGCATTAGTAGAATAATTGTAAACATACACTATACGATTTCGTATTCAGTGAAAATAAGATAAAATTAATTCCGTTAATGAACAATTTAAGGTTTTTAATGCTTTTTGCACATATTCGCTTTCGCTCGTTGATGTGACTCTTTCGTTCAATTTTTCTTCAAGAAGATATTTATAATGTATGAAATCCAGGATACTGGCCAAATATTTTGTCTACCTACGTATATATGACGGAAATATTATTCTTGTAGTATTATATAGCAGTAGCTGTTTTCATGACTCAAGCCGGACGAGACTTGCTTAAGAGCACTGCGAAATTGTCCTGACTCATGTCGTTTGAGTTTGTGTGCCCGTGTACCAGAGTACGTATGATCTTGAAACTTCTTTGGAAATCTGCGTACGGGGGGAGGGAAGGGGGGAAGTGTTCGCGGCGATAGATCCTAGACGTCTGCAGCGCGGGGCCCTCTTTTTTTGCGACCGGAAAACCGGTTGGGGGTGGTCAGGCACGGGTTCTCGACTCCGGCCCGGCGGCGTCGGCTGGCCGCCATGCTTCTCTGCCCCCAGTCGTCTGCCTGCCTGCCTTCATTTTTTTTTTCACTCCCATCGGCGATGTAATAGTTGTCCTAGTGGGAGGAGCGTGAGTTCCCTAGCCAATTGCACCATTTGAGGGCCTAGACAGGGCCACGCAAAGCTGGCGATTGGCCCAAACCCGTGGCCACGAAGGCCCCATTCCAACCCGTCCTTTCATTATTTCCGCTATCGGCGCTCGAGGATCTAGCGTCTGCGGCGAGTGACCTTCGGCAAGAGCGAAGCAGGAAGGTGTTAGGAAGCCAGACGTTAAGGTATTTTCAGGCTAATAAAGCGGGTATGCCTCGCAGTGGAATCATTTGGGGCTGTGTTAGTAACACCTGAATTTGAAGAAGGATTTTCGTTCCACATGGGAAAAACATTGTAAATGCAGTTTTCTGCCTTTAGAATCATGAGTATCATCATCATGGTCGTCCAATCTTAAGATTGGCGTGCTCAAGAGGGAAATTAAGGAAAGGCTCGGATCGGGTTGGTATGTTGGCTATAGAACACTAAGCTCACAGAGCGCAAAATATTTCTTTTCTTAATATGCTCTGCATGTCTTCAATATCTTACGTCATTGGTCGTTCAAGTCCAAGATCTGTCGACTGTAGCCCTCTACCCTTCCATATTTAATGCTCGTTCCCTTACCTTCTAGTATCTCTTCCTATGTACTTTCCTCTTCGTTTGGTCCTTAGGTTCAGAGGACTCTGGGGACTTTTCCCTCTATTTTATCTTCAGTTATGTTCTTCACAATTCCATTGTGTCTCAGGGTGTGTCCAATCGATCTGGTTCTTTTATTATATATGGTTTTCCCTATGGTTCTTTCCTCTATTACTCTTCTGTACACTTCCTCATTTCTTATTTTGTCCGTCCATTTTATTTTTAATATCCTCCTCCAGCACCAGGTTTCGAAGGCATCTAGTCTTTTCTGATCATGAGTATAACGTGGATATATTACCTAGGTGTGCAATAGACAATTTTTTTCTAATTTCTTCGCGCCGGTAATACGAAAAAATACATTGTGGGGCTAACTAAATTTCCACGTATCGTTCTCGACCTCACCTCAATTGTGTGCATATGATTCCTTCAAGTCTGTCTCGTAACCTTCATGAATTCAGCGGTCTTTCTCCTTGGCCTCCTCCAGGTGGCTCTTTGCTCGTTCGTTGAAAAATTTTATGCACTAAATGAATCGACGTGAATCCTATTCCACGGGTCTTACCCTAACAATTATTTTATCACTGACCGAAAAAATGCTTTCATAGCTAATTAATTTGGAAGGGTCATGCCGATGGTAAATATTTATAGTTCTACAGTGGAGATGGAATCATAGCTCTCAGCTTGCGATTTTGATATGCCCTCTTGAGTAAAAAACATTATACACTCATGAATATGACGCCATTCGTGGTGTGCAAAAGTTTCGCTAATGGTTAAGCACATGGAAAACACTTTTAATGTTAGTGAAAATATTTAAAGGTGTTTTTAAAAGTGGCCAATCTTTGGGATATCGTACAAAATTCTTATTGAGACGAACTATACGTAATTTTCCCATTTTTTGGTCTCACATTGCTGCATGTATTCAAAGCGTGAGAATTATGGCCATAGCTATCTGGCAAAACCTAGCTGAAGCGACTTTGCTAATGCGTGGAGTGGTTCTAATATTAGATGATGATACTTTCGGTGTCTCTTATATACATTCCCATCCTATTATTAGACGATTATTAGAAATAATTGGGGAAAATCTGAATTTAAAAATGTGTCGTTTTTTACAATGTACAGAAAAAACGTTAGGACTGAACTGCTCTTTGATCGCAAGAGTTTTTAGATCGAGTAGAATCGATGATCATTGCATATTTTCCTCTCAATAGAATAATTGGAAAGAAAACATATGCGTGGCTTTGCTAACTCTTCCGTCAGAATTCATAACAGCTGTTTAAAACCGCCCTTGCCCAACATATTGCATATATACGCCCTTGCTCAGCTTGCCGCCAACCCGTTAGCTTTCAGATCTCATGTAGATATGAATATTGTTGTCTCTGTTCCGTAATTAAGGAACATAATCCTGGATGAAAAGCGGGAAAATTGCTTGTTTGAATGATTCTAACGCTTGAGGGGAGATGGTATCAGCCCCGTAGATGTTATCTTTTGTAAAAATGAGCCAATCGACACAACGTTCGTCGCAGGTGGCCAGAAAGGCGAGTAGGTTTGTTCCCTTATCCTTGGGTCAAACTTAAGAAATCACGAATAATTTCTTCTTTAACTGTATAATTATTGTCCGTACTCCTAGTTGGTGACTGGTAATGACGTCGTGCAGCTGTAGATCTTTATCTTTGGGAGTGAAGGGGATACCTCTAATTGGATATTACACTTCCAGGATGCAGACTTATCGGTGAATTTCAATTTTACATCATAGCTCTGCTTAGACATAACCAATTAGGAAGCTATTTATCTCATGCTGGACTGTTGTCAACTGTCAACTTTAATGGCTGAAATTTCTTGAAATTGGGAATGACGGAACTGATTTTTCTTCAACAATTCGCAGTCTCTTTAGAAAATCGTGTTTAAAGATACATTCATTTAGTAAGATCGCTTTGTCAAATAACATCATACTAAGACGAGCTGCATTGTTTAAGCCAATTTCATGCTAAAAATAATTTAAAAAAAAATTATGCACTTTGAAGGGTAGCTTAACTGGCTAAAGCACTCTGCCGGAAATCGAGGGATCCGGGTTCGAATCCCGGTCAAGGCGGATGATTTTTCTCTGTGGAAATTTGCACATGTGTGCATTGCGGGTGACTCCGTAAAAGTGGAACTCCGTGGCTAGTCCCGGATAGCTTGAAATTCGTCCTGTAATTAGGGTTTTAAGCTAATCAGTCAATCACTGCTTTTGCGTTCATTTTGGGCGTGTCTTACTAGTTTTCGCTAAATGAAGCAATGGCGCGTTATTACCCGACTACTTGGGTAAAAATGCCAGTTTCTAAAGTACACATTTTTTATTTCAGTAAACTACAAAAATCGACATATTGTGCATGTCTTAACTCAAAAACCAATTCATTTTACTCTAGCGTGATTTTTCCCAAACTCACACTGTTTGTGATAAATATTGTTTGACAATTTTAAAAATACGAAAGACTTAAATATTGACTTTACAAATACTGTGCCTATAAATAAATTTTTAGAAATTTTAATCGAAAAATTTTTTATCAAATTTTTTTATATTTTATTTTAATCGAAAATAGTTTTGTGAGCATCCATATAATAGAAAATGACCGTGCAAATGTTTGAATGAAGTACTTGTAATAATGAAATAAATTTTTCCCTTAAAACGTTTCATGTTAGCTCCTAGCGTATTGGTAATTTTTTTTAACACTACGTCACTGCGTAGTTGTTTACTCATTGCTGAATTATTTCTTGGAATATTGAAGTGCAATTACTCTTTACTTTGATATAGTGAAAGTAATTAACATCATCTCATCATTTATTGTTGCCACTTGTGATGTAGCGCCGAGGAAAACTTTAGGGTCGCTGAAATGGGAGTTTGAAATGGAGGTTCTGATTACCACTTCATTAGGGGAAACAACTTGTAATGTACTTTCCTTAAAAGACGCTAACTCAGTGTTCTTGTGACTCGTTCATTTGTCACGACGCGGGCCCTCTGCTCAGGACCCCGTCGTTAGTCCCCAATCTCAAGATTGCCATTCAATCTTCATCTGGGCGTAATTTATTCTTTGATCAGTCCCTTAATGAGAAGATAGGTTGGATTTGCACCTTCATAATTCTTCATACAATGGTAATTCTCTAATGTCCCTCTAGCTCTTTCGTTCAACACATCTCTTAATTTGGTTTGACCTTGGTTTACGAGTCCTCTGCGTGTACCTTCCATTCTAAACTTATTAGCAATACTTCCCTAATAAATATTTGGCCTCATTCTCAGTTCGTACTGTTTTTTGTTGCAGAAACTTTTGCACTCAGAATGGCATATTGCGAATGAAAAATCTTCTTAACGAGAGCTGTGTGGCCTATTCAATGACAGTTTTTCTGTATTCCTCCCCGTTTCCAGTTACATCTTTTAAGTTCCCAGCTTTCGCCTTAGACCTTGTACTTTTAAGTTCTAATTGCTTATTCTGAATATTTTTTCCAAAGTCTGTGATACGTGAAACGCAAGATTCCACGCAAATATTCTTGCGCAACTATGCGCTCATCTTTGTTACAGCAAAGTGTTGTACTTTGGCTGTTACCTTTCAGTCGTAAAAATCTTACTTTTCGCAGTATTCTCTTGGTCATTTGACATATACCCATTCATTGAGTAATATTTACATTCATTATCTCTCTGCCACGTAAGTACTTGACTTTATATTCGTTCATGTTCAATGATTCTTTTCGGTAATTCACCTGTCTTAGTCTTTTGTCTTAGTAATTAGTCTTCCATTGCTCTTAATCTCCACGTTAGGAATGCAAGCGATCAATGAAAGCGAGTGGTTTTATGAAATAGAGGTGTGTTTGATGGTGAATCTTAGTTCAACGATGTAGGTACTGCGACGCATTTTAAAAGTGCTTTTCTGATCAGATCTCACTTAGTTAACTTAGAGCATTGAAATTGATGGGATATGGCAATGTCATTTCTTTATAGAGGGTACCTTATTATGATTTATCGTGCTCAGATATTCCTGTTAAATGTGAAGAGTTGCTTATTGTTCAAGGAAATTTATGTAGACGAAGAACTTTGCAATTCTCTGGAGATAAATTACTGATGCTGCTTAAGTATTCCTACCAACTCGCGCTCATTCAGTGTTCAAACGACTATAGATGTATTTTATCTTTGCAAATAGTCTGTGATTCATTCGTATTAAGTTACACCTCCCGAAAAATGTTTGTTCCCGTCATTAATCTAAAGTCTCCAGAAATTTTGTAAGAATTCCCACGAAGAAACGAGTAGTTTTTTCCGCGAAGCACGCTTCCCCGAGATCTTATCACTTGGTATCTGCCATCGGGGACATCTAGCCATGAGATTAACTTGTACGCGCCCGAAGATTTTGTCTGCTGAATATGTTTAAAATATTCCCGAGAGATCGCGAAGGAAATTTTCGTGAGCCATTACAGGAAGCCCACCCGGATTCTTAAAAATTTTCTTTTGGATGTGGTTCAATAAATCGGATGGCCAAGGTAAGCAAGTGTGGCCATCGCGAACTGGTTTTTTGAGGTACATGATTGATCACATCCGATGAAGATCGTCCAAGAGTTACTCTCGTGTACTGGACTGGCGAAGGTAAGAGTGCCCACATTGGAGAGAAATTTTTTCGCGTTTTGTTGGCTGCACTTCATTTCAATTCTTGCGCTCCATGATTGGGAGGTATTTGAAGGGTTCTCTATTTTATTTTATTCTGAGAGAATTTGTTGTATGAGACCGACTTTCAATCCACGTTAAACATTTTCACTTCGACTTACGGATGCATCCAAACTAATATTTTCATCCCCTGATTGAGGAGTTTGCCTTTTCCCTCATCATAGTATGTGAAAACATTCGTGTGGAGCTTGGCACTCCTTGGATTGGAAGCATGAACCAAAAAGCTGACCAGAGCAGAATAGAGGTCATCGAAAGCTGAAGGTGGAGGAGGATGCTGAAGATGAAATAGACGGAAAAATAAGAAATGATGAAGTGTGTAGAAGAGTAGAAGAGTAGAGGACCATATGGAACACCACACAGGAAAGAAGAACTAGATGGATTGGACACACCCAGAGACACAATGCGTTTGTGAAGAACATAATTGAAAGCAAAATAGAGGGAAAAGTCCCCAGAGGAAGACCCAGGAATAAGTTCATGGACCAAATAAAGAGGAAAGTACTTAAGAAGAGCTACCAGGAAGTAAGGTTCCCAGCATTTGATAGGGAATGGTGGAGGGCTGCTGTCACCAATCATAGGATTGAACGACCAATGAATGAATTACTGTTAAAAAGTATGTATCTTGTCTATAATATCGAATTTACTTCCATTTTGCGTTAAAACTAACCGATATGGGTGAGGAATTAAGTTGCGCTCGTTTTGGTTATTTTCTGCACCATTCTACGTCGCGAAAGTTGAGAGCGTGTGGAAAAAATACGATTCGGATTTGAATATTGATGCGCAATTTCGACGGAAAATCGCTGTTGAAACACTTGGGATTTGGTATCAGCTGTGGAATCAGTGACTTACGGCCGTGGAGTAACGGCATTTATTTAAATTTGTGGCATTTATAAATATGCATTTACCGGTCTCCATTTTCTCCGTCTAATAATATAATGGACTATTGTTATCGCCCCTTTTAAATTCATACTCCGTCTTCTGAGGACTACTGCTTAAAATTCAAGCGGGTGAAAGCAGGAAGGTGGACCGCTTCATGCATATGCACCATACCGCTGTCTATCGGTGGCTATTTCAAGTCAAGACTAGGAGTGGATGGAACTCTTCTGTGCCATAGCACACAGTTTTGACACGATTCGAGTCGCATGTTTGGCACAGCTCTCTGCTATCAGTCGTCACTTTGCTGCCGTTTCTTGCGGCCTACTACAAATGGTTTCTTGTCCATCGGTGACCCTTTCAGGTCAAGACTAGGTGTGAATAAAACTCCCCTGTACCGTAACGCACAACTTCGAAATGATTCGAGACACAGGTTAGGCACAGATCGGCTTCCAGTAGTAACTTTGCTGCCGTTTCTTGTGGCCCATAAGAAGTTGTTTTGAAAATCTCAACAAAATACCTAGTTGAATGGTTGGCTGTTCAATCCTAAGATTGGTTGACTGCAGCCCTCCACCCTTCCCTGTCTAATGTTTGTTCCCTTACTTCCTAGTATGTCTCCTTATGTACTTTCCTCTTTATTTGGTCCATGAACTTATTCCGGGGTCTTCCTTTTGGGACTTTTCCCTCTATTTTGCCTTCAACAATGTCCTTCACAAACCCATTGTGTCTCACGGTTTGTCCAATCCATCTGGCTCTTCTTTTCCGTATGGTGTCCTACATGGTCCTTTCCTCTTCTTTTCTTCTGTATAATTCATCATTCCTTACTTTTTCCGTCCATTTTATCTTTAGCATCCTCCACCAGCATCATGGTTTCATGGGCTTTTAGTCTTTCCCGGTCAGCTTTTCCAGTGCCCAAGCTTCTGATCTATAGTGTGCCAGGCTAACACGATTTTTTCACACCCGACATTATATCTGATTGAACATCATGTTGCTTTATTTCCTGCATTAAAATTCCCCAAGTGACGGTCTGAAACCAGGTTAAAATTTCCCATAAAAAGATTCCTCGTCATACCTGCGGCATGCCAATCAATATTCGCCCGGTGTCTACCTCTGCATTTCTATTTTGGATATCATCACCACCCGCAGTCATTAAGACGACTCTAGCCTGAGGGTTCTTATTCCAAATTTTTTGAGAGCCTTAATAAAGGATGTTTGAAGTGCAGTTTTTAAACTGAGATTAAAATAAAGACTCTCATCCATTCACTCGACGTTGTCAAATCAACTATATAAACCTATTTAAAAAGTACGTCAACTACTAGTACATCTAATTCCAACTTTTCCTTAGTAACTCATTTTAAAGTCTATAATCTTTGCATTTAGGGTTTCCTGGTTGTTTTTTTTACTGGAATTTATCCTTGAAATAGGAGATTTTAGTATGTGCTCTGATGAAGATTTCTCAGATTATGGCAAAGTAATGTCAATTCGAAGGAGAACGACGTATTGGTTTTGAATTTTATGTTTTCCATCGATAGAGTTCTAGAAACAAGCATGCACTTTTCTTTTATTAGAATTATCGTTACAAGAATTATTTCTTTATTAATTAGTAATTATTTGCATTCCCAGTGAAAACAATGGTCAAATAGAGTAGAATACGTAGCAATAAGTGGCCAATATAGTTTTCAAGAGTTTCTTGCTTTAGTAATACATGTATAAATTGTGGTGTAAAGATGTAATGATGGCCGATTCCAAGCAGGAAAAATTCGACTGGACCTTTGGATTTCGCGTCCAATGCTCAGGCCACCAAGCTACCCAGTCTACTAAGAATCCCCTGGAATCGGCGGGGGGTTTATAGGAACAAACCCTACCCAAGGCATGGCCCACGAGAGCGGCCAATAAATGGCGCCAGGGCTGCTTTTCACCCACCGGCAGAGAGAGAGTGACATACACAGAATATATATTTAATTTAAAATAATACTTTACGTAATTATATTTACAGAAGGTATACTTCAAAACTACCTTCACAACGTACCTACTTTAAACTTTCCCAATTTTTTCTTCATATGACAGCTTAAACTATTTATTTCAAACTCCACCAGGCACGCCATCGTCAGTGAATAGCGTCTCACATTCATCCATTCAAATTGTTTCACAAACCGCCGAAAGAGACGTAACTTTCCACACGCACTTAATCCGATGCGTTCCAATTCTTTTTAGCTCAGAAACTAAACCGGAAAAGCCCCTTAGAAAGCAGAGATTTCAATGAATTTGAAACGTAACAATTTTGACTCGCTCGTCCATAAGGGGTTGATGTATATAATATTTCGAGCGAATGACGTATGTATGTGTATGTATACATAGAAACTATTTAATGCCGCGAGGGTCGTGCCGCTAATTTGCTCACACTAGTGATGTCAATCAATCGTCACTAAAACACTTCGAAATACCCTTAAACGCCGTGACCCGCTGCGTAAATGCACGGGCGATTATTCTGATTCGCCGTCTCTCTCTCTCTCTGCTTCTCTGCAACCAAGTCCGCGCTTGAGATAACCCATCTATTCTCCCGCATTATGACTCGTTCAATGTTTGTTTGCTCGATTTCTTTTCTCCCGTTTGTTTTATTTTATTTTTTTCAATTTTTGTCCGTTGTTTTTCGGGCTTCAAGGCTTCTCCATTACTTCCCCCACCTCCGCAATCCTTCCTCCCTCTCCTTCCCCCGCCCCCTACCGTAAGCCCACCTCCCCCCAACCAACGACCCACTTACATTCCACTGCTCCCGATCCCGCTGAAATATCAATAGAAGTGGAGGTCATTTCGATCAAATTACTCCGGAGAACGCGCGGCTTACCTCACTGCAGCCGACGTCGGAGGGCTGTGCTTGGTCGCTCGCTCGGGGTTGGGAGGAAGCCGATGAGGTGGGGGCGGGAGGATTGAAGGATTACCAACTGTAAGACCTCCTCGTTACGGAGAATTTTGTTCTGCAGCCCGGTGAATTATAAATTGGCGGCCCTTCTATTAATTTATTAATCTTAAAATACACATACAGCAACATTCAATTCATTTATCATGTCCTGGGCCTTTCTGGCCCGTGAGATATTTTTATATTGGAATTTATTTAAAAAAGGAGATAAGTAGATAAGAAAAGTATAAATTTGAAAAAATGAAAAAGAAAAAATCAAGTAATGAATTCAAAAATATACATTTTATTCCAATTATGTGTGAATTCTCCGGTATTCGGCTTCAAAATGTATATCCATATCTCGCATATAGAAAACATACATCTTACATAGCTACATATAAACACAGAATTTTCCAAGTCAGCTAGGCCAGTAATTCATAACTATAATAGGTAACAATTTGATATTTTTCTAAATGACATAAGGAGTGAACCCCATTAATGAAGAAATTATATTGACTGCTTGAAATTTTCCTGTACTTATAGTGTCGATTGCTAAAGAAATGTTTCCTTTTTAATGGGATTTGAAAATCTAATATATCTATAGTATATATAATAAAAATTTTATGAAAAATTTAATTGATTAAAAAATTCAATTTTTACGCATTCTCATCATCGATTAAACAATTCAAACATTGGTCGAAACTCTTCATTTCTTCCTTACATTTTGAAACTCGTTAATTGACAGATCTGTCAGCTGAATTTTGATATGTTATTATAAATTATCAACAAATTATTAGAATGAATTATTTATTAAAATTTTAAAATTGGATTTAACGAAAATTTTTTTCCGAGTAAATCCCGTTTGACCGATTGATTACCTCTGTGTAAGAATTACCTGCGGTTCGTTGCTCCCCGCCAGAGACAAGACACAGAGAAACGTCGCTTCGTCCCGGAGTCTCCGGGACGAAATGTCCCAGTTGGCAACCCTAGCAAGGAGGCAGGGCAGCGTGTCGGTTGCATGTGTCAGCGAGGGTGGATTTTGCGTGGGGGGGTGGGTAGGAGGGAGGAAGGGGGGATAGGACAGAGGAAAACCCGCAAAGAAGGAGCTCTCTCGTGGAAGGGTGGACAATCTCTCAAAGAGTTGTTGGCTAATGCCTTGGCGGCGGTTGATCGACGCTGCTAAAATTTCATTGAGACCATTCGAAGGTGTCCTGTTACCTTCTCCTCCCAATCTTCCTCCCACCTCCGACCAACCCCTGATCTTGTGTGTGCAAGACGTGATACCTACTCGGGCCGTAATGGTTGATGGGAAAATGCGCCGTCTTGTGTCTCGATTTCCGCTCGAAATGAGTCGGTAAACGATATAAGTTTGTGTAAAAAGTGAGAAAAAAGACCAACAAGCAAGCCTTCCTCATCGACTTGAGTTTACAGGGATGACATGCGAATCGCGTGATTGTCTTGGATAAATCGTTAAGCCCTTGAGGAGGTGGATGTGAGGGGCCCCGGCTGAGTACATTTTTTGCAACATTGTTCTCACAGAGTAATTGAGGTAAAAAGTTCAATTGTGCGCTCATAAAGATCATTCGCGTTGAGATTTAATAGTTGGCGATTTACATCAATTGGAAACGAATGCTGATCATCAAAAACAGTTTCTACACACAATACTATATCGAAATGATTTTTTCTCTCAAAATTAATTTCTTTTTTTTTATTTATTGCGTGTGGCATTGATAGATCCAACCATTAATGATCCTTGGTATTACTCTCTCGCCTACGTCACGCATAATAATCATTCTTCTCCATTGCTCAGACTTATGTAAGAATTAATTTTCATGACATTACGATAATTTAGTCGTCAAAGGAGCGTTACCATAATTCACTATTGATTGAACAAATGTCTCCAGAAAAAAATAACATTTATGATGTTAATGAAATAGTCTTTATTTAACATACAGCCACGGTCAAGACACATACGTATAAATTTGTTTTGTATTTTTTTGGAAAGAATACTTTCTGAGCACATTTTCACTACCACATTTTATTTACCCTATTCAGCCGACATGTCTTTAAAAAGTTTCGTAAAATTATCGTTCATCAGAATGTTCTTTGGAAATTAGAATTGCATAAGGTAATGAATACAAAATGTTCAATCCAGACACAATTTTTAGTACGTTTTAGTACGATTGTTTATCTAGTGACCACCCACTTAATTAAATCACAGTTTGAAAGTCGCGACACCTATTGTTAATTTTCCTATACTAGGTAGCTGTTGACGCTGGTAGCACTTCTATTCGCCAGCAAGAAAACTAACCCGCTCATAGGGGTATGCAAAGAAAATGCATAGGATTTAATTAGATATATGTCAGGAGTTATTCGTTTTAGCTGAGCTGTAACTAAGTAGCTTCAAAACAGCATTATTAGGGTACAAAATTTGGAGTTATTCCGCTGTATATGACTTTATTTTTCCAAGATAAAAATATTTTTTTTCAGACGTACTCAGGACGGGATAAAATTTTACATAGCACCGCAATATACACCTCCAGACACTCTCTATCTCTGCGAAAAGGAGGTAAAATCATACCTCTTAATATTTTCGTAAAGATTCATGAGTAATTATTTTTTTAAGCAACCATTTGAAATAAGCATTTACTTGCTCGCCTACGCACGGCGCCACTGAGCTCCAAGCAGCAAGTTTACTTCAATTGTTGTCGCAAATGGATATCACTAGACTGTGGTTAAACTATGGCTGAAATTGTTTACCTCTGCCCATTCTGTTTCGCGTTCATCTTGCCAACTTTTACGATATTATTTCACAATTACGCGTGGAAAACTAGATATGCATAAGGCAGTGCTTACAAAATATCCAATCCGGACATTTTCATTTTTTTTAGTAGGTCTTTAATTGAGTCATCGGAATCTGCTCCCGATATATATGTACCGACAATTGAAAATATCGGTCAGTATTGATGTCCAAAATTAATGTTACACGCCCAACCCTTTAATAAATCAACTCTATGTCATCCAGTTCCCTCGTTCCTGCAGTCTGCAGGCATCCGTTTGTTGTTCCATCCTTTCACGGCATCTGTTAGCATTCTGAACCACCTTTGTCTTTTTTCCTCTTTTTATCGTCAGAATTTCTTCCTTCCCCTGCAAACATTTTCCGCGTAGTGAGTGGTCTAAACAAGATACTTTTCTCTTCCTTATAGTCCTTTTATGGTACATCTCCTTTTCCACCATCCCAACATTTCTTCTTCTCATTTCCCGCCCTTATTCGTCCATTACACCTCTTCCACTCTCATCCACGACCGCTTTTCAAGACTCATCAAACAGCTTCCTTCTCACTTACCCTGCTCATTCCTAAGCCATTTCATCACGTACGAAAGAGACGCAGGCTTAGGCAACGCATATAAAACGGAATTCCTCAAATTATCACCGATACACTTCGTTTTATCCCCACCTGCGACGTAATTCTTCAAAAAGTGTCTCTCATCAGTGTTTCGATTGCATAATGCATTAAATGACGCCATGATGTTGTCCAAATTAGTCGCAGATTTATGTAGAAGGAGCAAGCTCTTGACAAAGCGTTGATGAATTCTGAAAGAATACCCTCCACCAAATGGATCTCACAAAGTACGCCCGCCGATTAGTTTCCCATGAAAAGGATGATTAAGAACTCCACCGCACAAGTGCGAGTCAACGCGAAAGTTGTTTTATTCATTGAAATACTTTCCAAAATGGTATGAACAACTAAATTCCTTTTTTACCACAGTAAATTACTGGTATACAGCGATTTGCCGGCCCCGGTGGCGACGGGGTAGAGTCCTCGCCTGCTTAACCGAGGGTCGCGGGTTCCAATCCCGCCTGGGTGGAATTATCACCACTTTGGGCATGAGTGTTTGTGTTCGTATGTTGCTGTGATATTCACCCAGTATAACTTGGCGAAATGCGCTGTATTCTAAGTTGTGAAGATAAAAGAAGATAAAACAAATAAAATAATACAAAAATAACGTAGTGGGAAGAAGATGACACAGGCAAGACAATGCTCGAGGAATGTCAACTGTGGTTCTTCACAAATGTGGTTTCATGAGATAATTAATGGTGATATGACGATACTATAGATGGCAAATGACAATTATTCTAAATTATTTGAATATGTACGTACCTGCTCACCCATAAAACATGAGATTACAAAGGTAAAGCAGGTTATGAAAAATATGCCTACAGAGCTTCATATGTGATTTCGTGCCGACCTCGAAACTCTATAACTCACGATCAGTCTTGACAACTAATAGAGACGGAGATGAAATTTACCTCGAATGAGTATTGTAAACTTAACGAATGACTTATGCAAAACCCAGAAATGTAAATTTTCGTTAAGGGATTGTCTATTTTTATTGTTGCGCGCACCGCCATCTTGCCATTTGTAGAAATTACGCGCCAAGATTGTCTCGAGCGCAAGCGCAAATGGTTGCCAGCATTTCTTTCAACTTAAGAAGCCGGTTGCCGCGAACGAGTCTTCTAGTCTCTCACGATAAAAAGATTCTCTCCGTGAGTTTCTTTTTGGTTAAGTATTCTATGGGAACGGAAAGGCCCACTTACAACAACCAATCGAATCGTCTTGCCTGCTGGACCGATAACTCTCCCTTGATCTTCCCTGTTGGATCGGTCGCCATTGTGTCATCCCAACTCTTTTTTGGGACGGGCTCCGTTCTCCATTGCTGTATTGAATGCTGGTCTTGACGTTCTCATTACATGAACCGATCTTTGGCGAGGCGCCTCGGATACGATAGAAGGCTCTTGTTCAACGACGCTAATCATCGAGTACACCACGGTTTTTTTCCGCGTGATTTATACGAACACGCCGTCGCCGGCAGGAATTCCAGTGGTTTCTTTTCAGATGTGTTTTTTTCCCTTCATGTCTCAGTTCGGTTTTTCTTTCTACTACTTCTGGAAGGTAAAAGTTATTCGAAGGCCTTTGTTCCCGAAGAGTGAGAGGTGGTTTAATATTTATGAAATGGAATAGAAGGCTTAAAAAAATAACTGAACTGGAATTTGAATTAGTGTACCTGTAATTATTTTTAGAGTAATATGGTTCCTGTGATGAATTTTCCACCCCAGGTGGCGACGTGGTAAAGTCCTTGCCTTTTAAACCGAAAGTCCTAGGTTTAGATATTATGGTATCAACTGACATACTGTGGAGCGTGACCTGCTGCGTTTAGCAGGTTTTTAACAGAGGATGTCCCATAAGAGGGGACTTATGCTCTATGTCACAGTCTAAGGCTAACCCAACCTGTTATAGTGTCAGAGCGTTACCTATCTGTTCTGACGTATCAATCCCATGGACTTTCCTTGTTAGTCACCAAGTCTTTTTATAATTCTTTGTCACTGTTTCTCAGATTTTGGAAGTAGTTTGCCGCTCGTTTCTTAATGACATGTCTTATTTTTTTCAATTTTTGTTAATTCGTAGATGTCTTTATGTTTTTTCCATTTAATTTAAAAAATTGACCTCAGGCAATTCCTTTCCATTATTTCGATTTTCTCCATGTTTCTTTTGTTTTTTTGTTCTGTTTCTCCATGTTCCAATTTTTGTCGGCCCCGGTGGCGGCAAGGTAAAGTCTTCGCCTGCCAACCCGAGGGTCGCGGGTTCGAGTCCCGCCTGGGTAGATTATTCACTGCCCAGGACGTGGGTGTTTGTGTACGTTATAGATATATTCAAACACTTGTAATTGGGGAAAACCTGTAAGTGTTAAAGAAAATGTTATTATTATTATTTAATTGGCCTGTCCACGCCGGCGTTGCGTATAGTGTGAAAGCCGAGTGACGTATTGTGAAGATAAGAGACTGTATTTAACTACATCACTGAAGAAAGAGGTAATACTTCAGCGTCAGAATATTAAATGGCACTGTTATGTGCCAAATGGTTAACTTAAGGCAAGAGTTAATGAGTGGGTACCTAATATTTGAAAAGTATGAGCGTAATGCTAGTGGCTATGCAATGCCTATGAAGCGGTAGAGGAGACCAAGGAGAGTCACAGCTTTCTTTTGACAGCCAGGATTCGGTCACAACAGTTGAGTCCATGATCCATGAAGAAGTCGAGGTCTTTCATGGAGGAGATACGATTTAGATTCAGGGAATGGAAGATGTCGCGGAAGTTTTGGGGGGGATTTTGTGTCTGAGAAATCGATAGTCATGGATTTACTGGGGTTCAATTTTTTCATTAATTAATGGGTTGGGATTAGACGTTGAATGTGTAAATTGAAGCGAGAACAAAAAAAATTCTTCCGGAAAAGTGGGTTTCGTAGATGACATTTTTGTGCTGACTATTACGGGATAGTGCGAAGAACTTCTGAAAATGTGCATGTTTGTAAGTTTCAGAACTCGTAAAATCCCATGTGTCGATAGTTGTTCACTTTATCAATTAGAGCTTTTTTTGTTTTCTGATTGTGAAGAATCAATGCTAGACAATATTTGAAAAATTCAGATATGTGGTAGTGTAGTGCGGTTACTGAACAGTGGAGTGGAAAACTGCAGCTTACCATTCTTCGGATTAATGACCACTAACGATCGCCCCAGTGCATTAAAATGAACTTCAACAGTTAATTTCTTATTTTGCGATTATCAACTGGAAATGGATAGGTCAGAGTGCAACGCATTCATCAGTTCCCATGTATGTAGCAGTAGTGTGATCCTAAATTCTTGGAAAATACTAATTTCTTTTCGGGCACGCCCTTAGTTTGTACCGTTGGATTGGAAAATTAAGCGGGTAAAATATTATTGCGAATACGTGCCGCGTCGCTCCTAAAGTTATGAAATTTTGCCATTTTTTCATGTTTTCCGGCCATTGCTGACCTTTACTGGTCACTCTGCGTTTTTAATTGCTCTCCTGTAATTACCAACGGCTCCTTGAAAGTCAAAATTCTAGCGGATCATGTCAAATGTAGATATAGAAGTTCGAATTTCTGAGAAATAAGACACCATCTTTTGTAGCACCATGGACAAAGTCATTGCCGTTGAAAGATTTCAGTGTCATTATTACACTAATGTCTCGTTATTATGTTCCTCCGTCACTCGTTCTCATTATTACGCTAGTACACTAATGCCTCAAACGGAGATGTTTACAATGGTACTTTGTCGCCCATTTGGTGTCCGTTCATAGTGCAAATTTCATCGGCAATTACGATATGAATTGCCTCATGTAATCTGATTCATCCGATTCATAAAGCACGAAACAGACGTGAGTGGAAAGTAACATGATTCACGAATGTACGGAAAAAGCTGGAGTCACCGAATTCGTAAGCGGGAATCAATACACAGGGAGAGTGATTCGGGGAGAGTGATCGACAGTGTGGAGGATTGAAAATGAAACAATGTGAAAATCGATAGAGGTCGTGGAGAATCATAATTTTAGTCAGCATAATTACTATTTTTGCGTAGAAATCAAGCAGGACATTCGTGCGAAGGGTTATTTCAGAAAATAAAGAGAAATACTTGGAAAAAATAGAATTAATACCAGGAATAATTGGTAAAATTAATTAGTTTTGGCCTGCAGGAAGAAGTAAGTGGTCATATTTTTTTATTCTAATGAGAATAATTGTTCACACACAGTAAAGTTGCCAATTTAAAGTGTACTTGTAACAAGCACAAGAAACACACGCGTATAAGCAACGAAAACAAAAATGATACTTAACTTAAGAGGACCTGAAGATGCCTTTATAGCTCATTTCTGTCTTGTTTCGCTGTTTGTTTACGAAAATATGTGCTGTGGCCAAGTAGGTGAACCTCATTGGCGATTAGAGAGAAGGGATCGATATCAGTAGAAAATGAATTTATTACAATGAAGAATATTAATGTATTTCGGTCATAATTGACAATTTCCATCAGAAGAAAGTTACGTGAACTAACATCGCATAGTTTCATACCTTTCACATGTTCATTCTAGTCAATTTGTTCATTTGGAACGATTTGAAGGGCATACTCATTGACATTAATTAACCCGCTAGAATCAAGCAGTCTAATGGCCAGTTGCAGGAATGACACAAATGTATTCTATAAACTTATGGAACTCATAAGCCATGGCAACCATTCAATATGTATTGCAGGAACATTCGATAAATTTATTGGATTCATAACTTATGGCATGGAGTTATGAGTTATTGTGGGTAGTGAAGATGGCGGTTACGCAATAAAACCCTTGTAGACTTAATTAATTGATAAAAGAGTATTTTTAAGACGGATGACCAGTTTCTTTTACTCTTACTGAATAATTATTGTGGGCATTAGCAATTAGTGATTGGCTAAACTTTCATAAACTTTATCCGGCTGAGGAAGGTTAATTTGACTTCAAATATTCAAAGCTGTTAACTATTGGTAAATAAGTTATGTAACCAGTGGAATTGGTCCTGCAACCCGAATATTTTTATGAGAGCTATAACTTCATGGATCTCATAACTATTGATCCCCAGGCTAAATGTTCTTGCAACCGTCCATAAATGAACCAAAATTTATCTACCTGCAAGTTTTCTGCCTCTCTCCTGGTGTATATTCAGCACTGAAGAATACCCTTAAAGGTATTTCATGTGGCTAGCAGATATTTTCATCCCTGTGTTCGCTCAAGGCATTCGAGATACCTAGTAGATTGTAACTGACAATGAATGAGTGATTCCAACAACTTTCGCCGGCCCTAATGGGGCCCTTAAGGCGGCTGTCATGGCAACCTGCCCAACACACGTGGCAGTAACTCAAGGCATTTCCTTCGGCCCCTTCACCTTTTACGGATAATCTTTCCTGCCTGTTCATTCTATCCATCTCGCGCAAATTAACCTCTGCCGCGCTGCGAGCCGCTAACAAATTGAAAATCTGGCCCTCCTCTCTTTGTATCCTGCCGGCCTTAGGTGAGAGCGTTTCGCACTGCGGTCCCGATAACACTCAAGCGCTCCCGGGGTTTAATGGCTCGTAATTGCTTTCGGATATGGCCATTATATTCCTTTTCGGCGTGACTCACCTTCCGTTGCAGTAAAACCCTTTCTACACACCGCACATCTTGTTCCCTCGAACCGAATGTGTTACAGCGAGAGGGCGCTAATAATGTCGGTCGAGACGCCATCTCACGGTGTCTCGCGCGATGGCGAGGACCTCTCTGCGTGTAAAAGTGGTTGAAAATAACGAGGCCGGGCCGTAACTGTTGACGACGTTTTACCATATTCAGTTGGCAGAATGGGATTTTACTCTATTGGCCGCATGAGAATCTACTTTAGTAGTGATTCGTTTCCTTTATGAATCTCCGTCAGGTCGGAGGTGCAATGTTGCCAGTATTTGCAGGAAAAATTAGTATAACGATGCTCTATGACGATCTTCCAGCATACAACGCTTATTCTCTTAAGTAACTTGGTTGAATAAGGTCCGGTGCCGGAAATGGTTGGCTAGTGGCGTAGGTGTGATTGTATGGATTGTATGGAAGTTTGGCAACAATGTTCTCCACTAGTCTCACACTTTCAACGAAATATGGAACAAAGTATATGCGAGTAAAAATATGAATTATTCCTTTTCTTATCCACACTGTTCATAAAATTTGGATTCATTTTTGTAATAATGAGTATAACATCATCTTTGGAGGAGAAGGTATCATTGGAAAGAAGTGAGGCATTGAAAAGGTGTTATAATTCTAATTCTATCGTTATTTCCTGGTGACGTGTACCTACATTAATATGGAATTTCGTTTTGGAGAGTACACGTGGAAAGAGAGTGATTAAAATGATTGCAGGAAGTTGATATGGGGTATATTTGTCGAGGTGTTTATAACAAACATTACCTCTTCAGTCGTCAATATTTTTCAGAACAACGTACCACGTGATATCGGTTAAGATAATAGCAGTTCAACGATAAACACAGTTGCTATTCATTCTTAACGCTGATTCTTAAATATTGAAACTTCCCAAGCATGAGTTTGCCCTCGGAGAGATTGGAATCAGTTGAAAAAATGCAATTTTGAGGCTTATTGGCGTTTCTTTGAACTGAAATCATTCCTAACATTGTCTGGTGAGCTTATAATTAAGAAAAGCTAATGAAAAATTCGAGTAAGATAATTACATGTGGTCTGAAATCTTCCTGTTTTGCTATGTAGTCTTGTGATACACAATGGCGGGTTATTTTGCTATTGTGCATAAAAACTGTCCACAATACAAGGAATTATAACTATCATAATTCATATGTGCTTGTATCAGCAGCCTCGTGTAAGGTTAATACGTCCCTTCAAAATCTGATTATTTGCATGTGTTATTCACTTGTTTTGTGCTGTAATCAGCATCAAGATCGAACATTTTGACCAATTTTATTTGCAGGGACACGTTTCCTTCCGGGCATTTCTTTAGGTGGCTTATTCTTGGGGAATTGAATGAACATTTTAATAATTTTCCAGAAATTCGAAAAAATACGGCCGCATTCATTTCATTTCAGTGCATCTTTTTTTTGTGGTGGAACTGGCCATACATGCAATTATGGAAATGATACGAGAATCATATTCTAAAATTGCCTTTTATGATAGCGTTTTTATGATTTGAATTTTCCTACGCGGTATCCAAAATTTAGGTGAAAATTTTGATATGATTTGTTTCAAATCTTTAGCCCTTAGTTGGTTGTGTGCACCGTAGTATTAATTAGAATTTTCTTATTTCGCGGTGATAATCAAATCTTTGAAATTTTTCATCGAATTACAATTACGAAATGTATGTATTAAATGCTTTAATCTACGTGTTTAATTAGCATTTAATTGCGAAAAAAAGATGAATCGTAGAAACCAATTTATTCACTTTTATTAAAATATAATACCAGTAAGGACAGGTTTATTGAATAGTTCTCGTAAATATGTCCATAGGCAAAAAAAACGCTCCAAGCAACTATACGGTCTAACTCTCGCCCGAGGGTCGCGAGGAAAAAACCGGCAGAAGTTCCTGCAGGCCGCCGGGTTCGGCGGCATTTACGTCCCCGGCGGCTCGTGACTAGGTGTCGGTGTCTTCACTGGGTCCGAGACCGCGGTCGTCGTCGTACGCGTTGCCGGTGACGTCGGGTCCTTCTCCCGAGAACAAAAAGTTGAGCGGCAGGGTCGGGAGGCGGCGTTAGGACATTGTTAAGTAGGCCTTACTTCCTGCATCGCATAACACTCCCACAGCCCCTGTGCCGCTTATCTGACAGGCTTGAATTTCCTGTTCCGCGTTTCAACGCCACAAACCCCTTCCCCTGTGGCTCCTGTCTACATTAGCTCGCTTTTGCGATATTTCGATATATGCACAAGCGGTTTGCGTATGGTCGGCTTGAATGAAGTGGCGAGCAATGTGATATCTCGATGTGTATCGATGTGTCCTGCGAAAACGTAACTTCATCTTTCTACCAAATAGTAACCATTGAAGTGTACAATAATGATGGCAATATCGAACACAACTGAACTTCGAAAACCTGTGCATTTCTGCACTACACGTCTCGGATTCCACAGGAAAACTGTGTTTAATAAATGTGTACGAGTTAAAATAAATTTTTAAACACATCATTGAAAGTGTATTCAGTTTTTATAATTATGTATTTCTTTCAAGCCGAGAGCAGTCACAAGCCTTTCTTTCCAGTAGCGTACAACAGAAAAAAGTTAACATCTACTCGTAAGTGTAAATTTTTATGTCTCTAAATACGAGTCATCCTCCGAATAGTCATACTTTTTTCTCGCAGTGTTGTAATGGGGATTTCAGCGGATGTTCTGTGATTGTGACCCAGAATCGGAATACCACATGCAAGCGAAATTGAAGGAAGGCCATATTCCGGAGAACTGAGAGCCGCTGTCGATAGTGTGTCGATTACTTCCGCACAATTGGCTTTCACTTACGTTGAAGACCGCGCGTACATGCTTAACTTTCTAGCGATTAAAAAGGATCCTTAATATGAGACGTAACTAGCGTAGAGCCGCCTTAGCTAGCGCCAAGTGCGATTTTTGTTAGATATCGTATTTAGAATGGAGTGGAATAAACATTTATTATACTCTGGAATGAATCCCTTAGAGAAACAATACAATAAAATAAAATAGCAGCGAGGTAATTAACAAATTATTTAGTTCAAATCAGAAAATAAATGGAGCCTAATAACATACAATGTATAAAGAAAAAGACAAAAACAACTACTCTCATTGAAAAACAACAACTGTACATGTTATACAGCTGAACTCAGAGATTATAAGGTATAAATACAAGATGTATATAGATATATGGTACAAGATAAAAAACATAAACAGACCATGAGGAAAAAAAAACAGTTTTTGTCTAGAAAAAAAGGAAAACAATTGGCAATGCGAATTTAATTCTGAACAGGCTGAACTATTGTGGAAAACATTCATTCATTAAAATTTCATACAATTTAGATTGAAAAATTGCCAACGAACGAGATTTCCTCAAATCAAATGGAATAGAATGCCAAAGTTGTGAGGCGGTCAAGACAAACAAATTGTGAAAGGTATTGGTTCGGTGGGTCGGAAGTAGAAGGTTACTAAGTTCTGTCCTAGTAACCATCGTATGCTTGGTAGTTCTTTTAGGAAACATATCAATTAGGTAGGATGGTTCGTTGCTGGCAAAGATAGAAAAAAGAAATGCTACAAGTAGGTATTTACGACGTGAGCTGGTATTCAATCATGTCTCTTGTAATAGGGGGCGAGGTGCTCATCTTTGCGAAGATTATAAATACATCGAACGGTCAAATTTAGGAGACGCTGTGGTTTCATGTTCAGCTCTGCTGTTCAATCATTATAAACAAGACAACAGTAATCAAAATTAGGAAATATTAATTATTTGAGGAGCAGTTGTCGGGTATGTAATGGCTGCATATTTTTATGCACCTCAAGTTGATAAAGCGTACTATTTAGCACTAAGCGTATTTAGCACCATGTTATACACACGCATACATTTTTATATTCTCAGTACTTGTGCGTTATTGAAAAATCATTCCGAAATAGTTCACGTCTCCCATTGGAATTTATGAGCAAACAAATGGTCTCAGAATTTACGCAATGCTAAAATCTTTTGTACTTTGTAGAGTTTTCATCAAGTAATCCCCTCACGAATTCTTCATTTGACCTCTAAAAATGTAATTTCCTCTTCCCATATGTTCGTCCTCATCGCTACTCGACCGCATTTCCATTGCTGGGAAGTAATGTTTCTTCTGGTGCTTCCATCTCCGGGTAAAAGTATATTCTACAATAAACCCTCTAAGTAATCATGATTTAGTATTAGCATCGAACAAATTTCTTTCATATCTACATCTACACAATACCCCGTGAGCCGCCGCATGGGCGTGTGGCAGGGGTTGTTAGGTCACCAGCCGTGTAAAGGTGTAAGTTTTTTGGAGATGAAATGGTGACATGATTTATAGAAGTGTGTTTAATGAGGTTAATTTTTATTGGAATATATTATTCTTTGCGAAAAGAACGAGTTCTTGTACTTATCTGTTCGGCAGTGTATCTCTCATATTTTATCGCGTCTGTCAGACCTAGAGATGTAGTGAGGAGTCATGATAATATTCTCTATGTCGCTCTGAAAAATATCAGTTCTGAATTTATCAAGCAAACTAAGCCGATCGTGTAGCCTCCGAGTCTCTAGGGGCTCCCACCTCAACCCCCATAAAAGTTGTGAGACACTATATGTACGCTCGTAGCAGTTTTTAACGAAGCGCACTGCATTCCTTTGTATTTTATTAATGTTTTGATTAAATCTATTTGACCAGGGTCCCAAATGCTTAATGCAAATGCGTATTCGAGGTGTGGCCTAACCAGAGCAAAGTAGCATCTCTCTTTGACTATTTCATCCGAGGATCTTCCTATTATACATTTAACAAAACCTTGTTTCTTTAATGCTGCACCACATATGTTTTGTATGTGTAATCCCCACGATGTATCAGATGTTAAGATACCAAATGTGCCAGTTGTAGTCATATTATCAGATCTTACTTTGAGAGTACTAAAATATTGGATAGTTGTGTCATTTTGCGACCAAACCCAACGATAAGGTTGGCAATGGGGGAATTATGATAATGGCTGGCTGAAATTACTCCTGGATATCGTTTCGAACTTGTTTGGATACATTCAGTTACATTCTTATTCATTGTATTTATATATATTTATTTTATTTTCTCTTTATTATTATATTACATTCATCTGCACTGTCGACTTGTGAAATGGCGTTTTTAATGTTTGATACTGAAAAAATCGTATTAAAACAGATTTTAATACTGTTTCTTCTTTCTTTCCAGGTGCGTACCAACCATTGGTATGAAAACTATTTGATCAGACTGACATCGCCATTTTGTGTAAGTAGACAACATGTCAGACTTCTTATCGATGTATGAACCAGTCTTGTTTTTTCGCCATTTCTCCTTAAAGACATTAAGCTTATATTTAAGACAACTGCTGAGGTCCAAGAAAATAGGACTAAAAACTATGAAGCTGTATTCGAAAACAGTCTTGTAAAGCGTGGCACTTTATGGGTCGAAAGCAAGAACCATTGGAAAAGCTGACCAGAAAAGACTTGAAGCCTTCGAAACCTGGTGCTAGAGGAGGACACTGAAGATAGAATGGGCGGACAAAATAAGAAATGGCGAAGTTTTACAGAAGAGGAAAGGACCATATTGAACACCATGATCGAACACAATGAAGAGTGAATGGCAAATAAAATTGGTCAAAATGTTCGATCTTGATGCTGATTACAGCACAAAAAAAGTGAATGGCACATGCAAATAATCAGATTTTGAAGAGACGTATTAACCTGACACGAGGCTGCTGATACAAGCACATATGAATCTTTATTATGATAGTTATAACTTCTTGTATTGTGGACAGTTTTTAAGCACAGTAGCATATATAAAAGAAGATAAAGACATTGTACAGACTCTCGCACTACTGTGAGCTCAAATTTGAGTATATTCTATTCGTCAAAGGGACCAAATAACTGTGTATGAGTTACTTTGTGCGCAGTTAAATACATCTCCTCGTGGTCAGTAAATCTCCGACCTCAGTCAATATTCAATTTTAATACATAGAAAATGCAGTAATTATGTACAGTTGGATAGTTATGTATTGCTTGTTCCGGAGCATTTGAACTAAACTGCAATATGTATACTTGTACTTACTGTCCCCCCACCCCCTTACCGGATGAAGTACTTGATGTCCGATACTTAAATTAAGGTAGCAAGGCCGCGCTATTTCCGATACTTAAATTAAGGAGTAATGGTAGTTTGGTAGATTAAGCGAAATATCATTTTACTTAGAATTCAATGAATTTGGTCTGATTTTAAAGAAAAATATCTTACCCTTCTAATGACTCCAAAAATTCAACCCCTTACCATATTACTTTCCGAGATATTTTCCAAAAAAAATACCAGTCATTTTACATGAGAAATGGTACGTGCATGCGCTCTCCAGAGAGACATTATTTGCAAAATGAGGTATTTCTAACATTGAGATGTCGTAAAAAAAACTAACAGCGTGTAGCTTGTATGATTTCTCAACTATTTTAGAAAATTAATCATATTGTCACCGCAGTAGGTTCTTGGGTATCACAACAAACCTTCCGTTTTGAAGGAGTTTCAAACGCACCGCGCGAAAAAAATGAGTCAAGTTAAAGACTAATTTAGATATTTTCATTTGATTACTTACAATTTGTGTCATATAAAACTATACTATTGCTACATTAATAATGCAACATTTAATTGATATGTCCTAACGCTGGTGACATTAAAACGTTTAATTCGAGTTTGGTCTCTCTTATGACTAGGGAACTATCTCGCTCGGACTACCTGACTACCTTAATTTAAGTATCGGACACTTACGATACTTAAGTATGCAAGTAAAATAAGTACGAAACTTAAATTAAGGAGCGAGGCTCCTTAATTTAAGTACCGGACATCGCGCGGCACTTGTCTCCCGCCGTCTGCCTTCCCCTATCGCCGTAATGCCTCCCCTCCGTCGCCACCTCTCATACACACACGAGGCGGCGCGATGAAAGTTGTTGCCAAGCAACCTCAACAATAGCGGAGAGTGCGAGGTGTGGGGGAGGGAGAATATATGCGCAAACGATAGACCGTCAACTGCAGGATTTTAGATCGATCACAAGGCCCAAGACTGAAATTGAAGTGACCACAATGGTTTAGTGTGTGCTGAGTCCCTCTTCCCCCACTGCGTTCCTTTCGATATTTCCGCCCGTCCTCGCTCTCTCTCTCTCTCTCCATACCCCCATTCATGTGATGTCGAGCACGTTTTAATCACGGTATTAGCGGAGGAGGAGTAGAAATGGGAAGGGGCTTTGACATTTAGGGATGATATTTGCGTGGGGGGGAGGGAGAGTGAGGATTTTTTTAAAACGGTGCAGTCTCGTTGGCATTTAAAAGCGGATGAGGTATCCCGGCGCGCGTATTGTCGTTTTTTTTTAGCGATCATAAACGCTTTTGAGTGGTTGTGTTTTATCGGTTATAACTTTTCCCGTCAAGGTCCCATCGGTGCGAGAACGAACAGTCTTAACTGGCGTCATTTCTGTGAGATTCATGTGCGAGAACATGGAGGGAAATAGTGAACAATGTGCCTTTTTGACGTGTGTAGCGCGGCTAAATTTACAGTACGACCTCTCTGTACGCGAGAATCATCTTAACGGACAATTTTGTACGCTTTGTGGGATGCTTATTTATTAACTTGGTCGTAGAGCCAATCACTATTAGCGATAGTTTTTCACCCCGAATTCCCTCAATGACCACACTCTTAAATGTCAAACTGGTACTTGAAGGCTATACCTTGCTTAGTAATTTCCATTTGGATATTTGTTTCCGCTAAGCGTTTCGACGCTAAGGTGCCATAATTAGGGACAGTTTCTTTTATTTTTTTCCCAAGTTTTTCATTCATATTTCTTCATGATGATCAACCACATCTTCCTGCTACTAGTTATACTTTAACACCTAATCCATTTCTATTAGTAAAATTTATATGGATACCCTCGTTTCAGCGGGGCAATGTCTCTGAGAGAGTAAGTTTATAAGGATACATTACAGAATTAAATGATAAACGTATGGCATGAGAAAGGAATAACAAATCATATTTATCCCAGAGCGATTGATGAGAAGTGAAATAGATAGACTATGAATTTTATTGATTAATATTGTATAAAAATCTTTTAGTAGAGGGGACATTTCTTTAGGATAGAAGAGCATGCAGGAAGCATTCTGTGAGGGCAACTGAAGGAAATGAGGTAGGCAAGGATACAGCTGTATGGATGAAATAATCAAAGAATAGTCAGCTCAGGGAATAACCTGACTTAAAGTATGATTCATATTGAGTGTGGATGGTTTTAGCGTTTATTTTGACGAGTCAATGTTGTCGTGAAAATAATTGCACGAATACCGCATAATTTAGTCCAAAACCACGGGAAAAGACATATGTGACTGATCGTGGCAAATACTCTGAATTAGTACAGGTATTTCTCAATTTCCCACGTTTTCCGTGGGAAAACCATTAAACGGCGAAAATGCGTAAAATTGCCTTGCGTAGAAAGTGATCGAAATACTTAATAACTTATTTCTGTGAATATAAGCGTGATCAGAAGGTACTACATGGTAAATGTCAGTAAACAGAACGGAATTTAAGAGTCGTGGGCCTATATAAATACGTGAGTTACTCAAATACATCAATATCTACGTACTACCTTGCGAGCCGCCACATTAACGTGTGGCAGGGGGTGTTAGAACACTAACCGTGTAAAGATGTAGGGGATAAGGTTTTGGGAGGTGAAATGGTGGCGTCTATTATGCGAGTGTATTTAGTGGAATTCAGCTTATTTTGTGGTCGCTTATTGTGCGCGGAAAGAAGAAGTTTTGTGCCTATCTGTTCGGCAATGTATCTCTCTTATGTCATCGCTTCTCTCAGACCGATAGATGTAGTGAAGTGTCATGATAATATTCTCTGTATCACTCTGAAACACATTAGCTCTGAATTTCTCATGCAACCTTAGCCTAGCGTGAAGCCTTCGAGTCTCTAGGGGCTCCCACCTTAATCCCTCTAAAGGTTGTGAGACACTGTATGTTCGCTCTCAGCAGTTTATATTTGTATTCTATTGATTTTTTTTGGTTAAATCTTTATGACCAGGGTCTCAAATTCTCGGACGCATTCGAGGTGTGGCCTAACCACAGCGAAGTGGCATCTCTCGTTGACTTTTCCATCTGAGGATCTTCCTATTATACACTTAACAAAGCCTAGTTTCCTTAATGCTGAGGAAGAATGGAAGAATTTCGAGAAAATTCTTAGGGTCAAGGTCAAAGGTTAAACACGAAAACCAAATGAAGACGGAAGTATGTACACAAGAATGATAGAGTGGTAACTTGCAAGTATTCACGCAACTATCATTAGAACGGAGAAGATAGATGCCTTTATTCAATCAATCCTAGGATTGAACGAGGAATAATGAAGAATTTCGCATTAGTATTTATAAAAGGACAAGTGTTTCTGCTCATAATTTTGGACACACGACTTGGGTTTTTGAGGATGCATGAACTACTGCTGCCTTGAATTTTACATCTGAATTGCAAATTGTCATGCAATGATTGGTCAAATCAATTCTGAAATAAACAGCTGTGTTCACAGCATGGGTGCAGAGTTTCAGGCCGATGGTCCTCGTAGATAAAGATAATAAGGTGCTCATTATACGTTAGGATATACCTTTTTGTTTCTAAACGTACATTATCCTACATCGAAATAGTAGGTATTCATTGCTATAATTATGGCGGCTTCGAGTTTTCCGTCCTCGGAAGCACGTGTTTGCTAATTCAATTTTTTCCCTCTTACACCCAGTCACATTTCACTGAGCATGCGAAAAGTTTCCTGCCCGGAGCTTGTTATAATCGACAGTCTGTCCGTGTATGCATGTGTATGTATAATTTACATATTATATTGTACCAATGCCGGCCTGTGCGCTGCGTACACAATTTCAAGAGCGACTTATTTATAATTGGTAGTTTCAGGCGTAACTTTTGGGAATTTGTTAACATTAAAATGATATCGTTATAATAATATTTAAATTCTTTATTCATAAAGTTACATTTTTTTTAAATTTTAGTTATTTTAAAATTTTAATTTATAATTATTTATAAAGTTACGAGTTGTCTTCCAGATATGGGGAATCACAAAGTTACGAGTTATCATTATAAGCAACTTATTTATTGTTTTTCTTTCTTAGTTGATCCAAATTCTTGCATTTATCTTGTGGAAACAAAATTTAGCCCGAGTTTCAAAAGTTATAATCGAAGTATGTGCTTCATTGAAGATTTTCCTCACCTTCAAGCATGAGTCAGCATATCTACTTACAAACTCAATTTTCTGGTAAAATTCCTTCCTTGTTCGGGGTAATCTGCTCACCATATCTTTCTTTCAGTTTTTCCGCGGAGAAATGACGTGAAAATTTTGCATTCATCTATTTCATTAACATTTTTTGCTCAATGCTAAGTTTAGTTGACTTCAGATCTCCGTCTTCCCCTAATGCTAGCTCCTTTACTTTCTTATAGGTCTTCCTTTGTCATTTTCGCTTTCATCGGTCTTTGAACTTATTCCTGGGCCTAGTGGAGCTTTTTCGTATAATTTTCATTCAATTATGTTCTTTAAAACCCGTTGTGTCTCAGGGTGTGTCCATCCCATACATTCGCCCTACACACACGATTTCAGGAGCAGTTAATTTATTATTTATCATCGTTAGGCGATCCAAAATCTTCCATTTCTTTCGTGATGGCCGCCTTATTTTTTTGTGTGTTGTGTGTCTGACTACACAGATCGGAGGCGAGCAATCGTGTTTTTATATTGCGCTCTTCGTTTTTTTTCTTCTTCCGTCGGGTGCTCGGGTCACGTGATCGTCGCAGATCGTGGAATCCTGATTAAGTGACGTAATACCCTTCCATGCTTCGTGTGTGTACGGTCGGGCGAAAAAAAAAGAAGAAAAAGTTTTCGCGTTTGTGTTTTTTTTTCTTCTTTTTTTTATTTCGGTTTCGCAGAGATAGTGAGCTGGGTCCTTTTTGCAGATCGATCACGCAATATTCCTACTCTCTCTCTCTCTCTCTCCTTCTGTCTCTTTCTCTCACCCTGTTTACAATTCAGATTGCCATCTGGTTTTATTTGAGCCAAGTTTAGGGAGAGGTATAGAGAGAGAGGGAGACAGCTGCCTGGGGGAGGGGGGAGAGGGTTAATAATTAGTGGTTGCGGGGTGGACTCCCCCGGGAAAACGCAATTTTCCATTTATTTACATTTTATGCCCGACGCGAAGTATTCTTCGCTAACGGCGCCGCACACAATTAATTTCGGATTACAGTTTGCAGTACTCCCAATTCCGCGTCCGTATAGACGTGCCCACGTCGGTCATACTTGCCGTTTTTGTTCCGTTGTCCCTCTCGCTGTCGTGATATTTGCGATCTCTTGTTGTAACACTCAATTATACGGAGTCGGGAGGGGCGGGACAATACTTGAATCATCCAGTTAATTCGATTCGTCCTGCGCCAAATTAAGTATTGGCGAGACGACGCGAGTTCATCAGAATGTTGCCGAAACCGTTTTTACTTTAAAAGCAAATGAGTATTATATCTTCATCCTCCAAATTCGTCCGTGAAGGGCTGAAGTGAAGGAGAGAGTGATCCACGTAATTGTATTTGGGCGTCGGCTATGCGCAGACTTGAGATGTAGCGAATGAGTCAATGTTTATAGTAATTTTTTTGATAGATGTGTAAGTTTTGAGCCGTAGGGTGGACGATTTTTGGAATTTTGCATACAAATTGCAGGTGACCGAGATCTAGCATTACCCTAATTTGTGTATAGAGAATTAGAAGTCGAGAAAGAATAAGACGCCCAGAGCGTGGGTGGCGGAGTGGTTAGTGTGATTGCGCTGGAGCATGCGTATCAAGGGTTCGATTCCCGCCCGATTGCTTTTGACTCGCGAGGTTTATGATTTATATGGGTTTAGCCGGTCTTTTTTGCATTTCAAAGCGAAAGATCGTACATTGTGAGTAGAATTAGGAGTCTTAATGTGTTCGGTATTTGAGAGTTAAAACGAGGAAATTCGGCTTCATGCAAACTTATCAATTTAAAGAGAGGCAGTTCTCTCCATTGTTTTCGGGTTAGCTGCATCAGTTTTATTCAGATGACGTTTCTGGAGGCTATTGAAATTGAAAAAGTAGCAGACAATTTCAATAGAGATGATGGGCATAGACGTAACACCGCTTGGAAAAGACTCATACGCAAAAGCGCGTCAAAATCGGGGTCCTCGACGCTGATTGGTCGCGCCACTGGTAGGCCAACCTGAGGATGGTATATATACAGAGCCATTTCCATCTGTCGGCACTCAGACCTGATCTGAAGATGTGGCCAGCATAGGCCACGAAACGTCATCTGAATAAAACTTGACGCAGCTATCCCGAAAAAAAAACTATATATTTTTCTCCACGAGAGATAATTAGACCTACCTCATGTGGATCCCAAACACTGGAAGCTTATTCTAAGTGTGGTCTAACAATAGAGAAGTAGCTGATTTCTCTAACGTTATCGTCGTACTCTACAAAGAAATCTTTTAATAAATCCCTATTTACGATTAGCTTGACCAGTTATTTCCAGAATATGTTTTCTCCACGAGATATAATTAGATAGGTATTTATGCCTCTTTGAAAAATCTCACAAATAAGTGATCATTTCCGAACTTAAGGGTACTTTTCATGATAGACATATTATTTAAAGTCTTGCCTTGAATGTTCGTTTAGATACATTCACGAGTATGGTTGTATTATTCTGTATATGTCTGAAAATAGAAATTCCGTGTAGTCAGCACGGACGCACCAACTTCCCATCGCAACTGGAGTGGCTTTCCCGATTGGGGGTATCCCATGAGACCCTTTTCCACTCATCCCCTGTAGAACTACGTGTAGGTATATAGAATATACTCGCGCGTATTTGGAGCGCGGGGGCGACATTCCGCTCCCGCGGTTCGGTGGTGGTTATGCGCCAGAGTTTTAGTCCCGGGCCGGTCTCCTTGACTATCCCAGCGCTCATTCCCCGAGCACTCCCGGTAAACTGAATGCTAATTCCAAACAACCCCTCATTTTCAGTCGACCTCGGAACCCATCGTGAGATGGGAACTAATTTCTCAAGGACTCGTTTGCTCAATGGAGTCGAATGCACTTGCTGCAGCCTTTTCATGCCCCCTGAGGTGAGCATTGAAGGCCCGGGGCGGGAGTGCAATTGGTGTCTTTGCGATTCGGCGCTTAAATAAACTGCTTAAACCGACCTAGGTAGGACCCTAATAGTTTTGTTGCTCATACCCTGTCTAATGTGGGTGTCGCATAGAAATAGAACCTTCCTACTCGGGTCCTTTTGCAGATCACGATTCCAACCAGGCTGACTCAGTGGGAAATATTCCTGATGGAATTCACTCGTGCGCCCTCAAGACTTGTGGTAACCAATTTGGCAGATGGAGAGGGTATTAAATCATAAATTTGTCACTTGATAACTGAAATAAAAACCGTGTTGGTTATCCCATCTCTTTCCTCACTTTCTTTTGGATAGCACAATGGAATAGACTGACTAGCGGATGCAAAGCAGGAATATCCACCGTCTGTTCGGTATCTTAGGCAAGTAACTATTGAAGTATGCATTGTTTGCTGAGTGCTATAGATTATACTCAATACTGCTGGTAGAACAACCATATGAATGAACATTCTCCAATTTGATGTCAGCCAAAATTCCCCTTTTATTCCGCCAAATATACCTCCTTTGTAATTCTTACGGTTCGGTTCTCCTTCTGTTATTGCTTTCAAGAGATGGTGATGTATCAGTTAGTATCCAAAATGTTTGTTTCTTCTGCTTATCTGTTTGAATTGAATGAGATTTTTCCTCAATCATTGTAGGATTTCTTCCATTTGTGATTACCCCCATATGTTTGATCTTCATCATTCGTCGATGACACTGAAGAGTACTAAGTACCGTACGATGCTCGACACATTGAGGGAGATGGAGAGGGCATTACGTCATCAAACTGTTGCCTGGCAACTGAAAGAACAACCATATTATATATCCTTGCTCTCGCCTTATTTTCCTTAGGATAGCACGACGGAATGGACGAATTAGCGGATGTAAAGGAAGAATATCGACCATATTTTTTAAATTTAAGGCATGTTACCCTCAAAACGTGTATAATTTACTAGGTGCTATAGATTTAACACAATTTTACCTTAGTTTTCAGTGGCATTATTGATTTAATTATATATATACATACAAATCACGCTTTTCCCTTCCGGGGTAGACCCAGTCACTCTTCATTGTGTTCAATCATGGTGTTCAATATGGTCCCTTCTTCTTCTGTAAAACTTCGCCATTTCTTATTTTGTCCGCCCATTCTATCTTCAGTGCCCTCCTCTCGCACCAGGTTTCGAAGGCTTCAAGTCTTTTCTGGTCAGCTTTTTCCAATGGTTCTTGCTTTCGAGCCATAGAGTGCCACGCTTCATAAGACTGTTTTCGAATACAGCTTCATAGTTTTTAGTCCTATTTTCTTTGAACTCAGCAGTTGTCTTTTTACCATGAATTTGCATTAGCCTGGGCTATTCTTCACTTGATGTCCGTCGTAGTCCTTCCGTCCCACTTGATGGTACTTCCGAGGTATGTGAATAAATCCACTTGCTCTCATTTCTCTCCTCTCTGGGTGACTTCTGCATTCAGTTACTCTCCTGCGCATACTAGGATTTCAATCTTTGTCTTCGTTGCTATGGGGTGAATGTTTCGAGCACAGTACTCCGTTCATCGATGGGGACGAATGTATGGACAAAATTTGTCATTGCTTGAAATAAAAATCTTTGTCGTACTGCTCTCATCATCTAAACTTCACTACAGGCCAAGAACAAGCTTCGTCTACATATTTGATTGTTCCTCACTAAGATGCTTGTGTAGCCAGCTACTAGAGGTCTCTTTTCCTGATGGAATACCTTCTTGCCTGTGTGACTACGCTCACCTGTTACTATGATATTTTTGTGAGCGAATATTGTGGCTGGGTTAATACATGAAGCAGTCGATATCCACGCTTCGATGTTCGCGCTGTAAGTTAATTCCCTGCAATATTTTAAAAGTTTTTCCCAATAAAGTCCGTAGGGCATGCCTCCCAAAGATTTCGTACCGGATCTAATCCCCTGGAAATATACGCAAGTTGATGCACATAAATTAACGTTAAATCAAGTTGCCCGTATAAAATTTTAACGAGCGGACGGTACTGTTTCATTTGCATACTATTTTTTATTGCAGTGATTAATGTAATCATATTGACGGTCATCGGATGGTTTATCGAACGTCGGATATTCAATGAAAAAAGCAAATTGCCGTATATGAGTTGAATTATTTGTTCTGCGATAAACTTTGTGACTCATGCAAAATATGCCGTGAAAACTATTGTGCCAAAGAGGAATATACGTCTTGTGATCTTTTTGTACCTATTGGGGGCATATTTTGTGGTGTGAGGTGAATTATCAGTAGTTAATTATAGCTGTATTTTCCCTTCAATGTTATAGTGTTTTAGCTACTAAACAGTGGTGATTTATCTTATCGACTGGGTGGATATTTAAGGGACACGCATAGGTAGTGGAGCTTAACCACCCTTGATCCTTGGTTCAACTGTCGATTTTCTATGACTATCATCATACGTTTTTCAATCCTAAGATTGGTTGACTGCAGCCCTCCACCCTTCCCTATCTATTGCTAGTTCACTTACCTCCTGGTGTCTTTTCCCATGTACTTTCCACTTTAATTGGTCCATGAACTTATTTATTTATTCCTGGGGACTATTTCCCCTCTTTTACCTTCAATTATGTACATCACAAACCCATTGTCTCTAAGGGTAAGTCCAGTCTATCTTGTTCTTCTTTTCTGTATGGTGTTCCATATGGTCCTTTCCTCTTCTAACCTTCAGTACACTTCATCATTTATAATTCTGTGCGTCCATATTATCTTCAGCATCCTCCTCCAGTACCAGGTTTCGATGGCTTCTAGTCTTTCCTGGTCAGCTTTTCCAGTGGTCCATGCTTCCTATCCATAAAAAGCTACGCTCCACACGATTTTTTTTTTCACATTTTTTAATTCTATGACCATGTGTCGTATAAAAACTCTAATTTTAAGTTAATCCCCTCACCTCTAGGGTGGAACATCGTTTACCTCACAAAACATCTCAGTTCTTAATTTTATCCAGATTCTGTAAATCGTATATGTGTTATCACGAATGCTTTTTGTTGGAAATTTAATACTTATTTTGCAATTTTAATCCTGCATAAATTTTCAATTCTAGATACAGAAAAATTTCAGGAACATTGGGAAAATTTTGGTGTTGTTCGCTTCAAGGCAAACGCCTTGTGACACAAAGAGAGTGTTTCTCAGAACTTATGGCTTGGAAGGCTTAATTTTTTATTCCCTTCGTTTCTACGTGTCAGCCGCAGTGTTGGCTAAGGCCTGATACGTTAATTAAGTGGTATTTTAAAAAATCTGGAAATGATGTTTTGGAAAAAATATTTCTGGGAAAGTCAAAATGATTACTAAGAAATTTCTCCTAGTTTTGAATTTAATAGTTTTATGCTTGAATTCATATTGAAACAATCCTTGTACTTATCCACCAATATTTATTAATGTACTACGCGTTTCGCAGCTTGCTGCATCCTTTGGTACAATTTTTTACGTGTTATTTATTGGTAGTTACGATAGTTACCAACGCCAATAAGCTGGGGGGTTGGGGTTTGGAGAACAAACTAATTTTTGGGTGGAAAGGCAGGGGAACATTGGTTAGGGGTTTGTGAAAAGGGAAGTACATTAATAAATATTGATGGAAAAGTACAAGGATTGTTTTAACGGTGATTCAAGTATAAAATGCTTCCACGAAATGACGCCTGAGGGTGTAAAGTTTATTTAATAGTTTTGTTTCCCAAATTATCCAGTAAGTCAGAATGTTTGGGTGGAATCCTAAAATTAATATTTTTGATCACTGTTTTCACTTGGCCGAATTGAATATTCCCCTACATTAGTTTTCAAATTAGTTACCCATGAGTTTCAAACCGAAACTTTTTCGTATAGTTTTCTTAACCCTTTCACCGAACTTAAATGAATTAATATTCCAGAAAACAGTTCTCTGGTTTCTGGTAGTTTGCAGAAGCCTAAATTTGTATCCTCCAGGATAATTTCCCGAATGAATGAACTGTACGTTTAGCTTGATGCTTTTAAATATAGTTTTATGATCGTATTCAATTGTTTTAAGTAAATTAATATTTTTCAATACAGCTCGTTCAATACAGTTTTCGATAGTTTGAAGTGAGTACTCAACTGATGCATTTACATGCTTTTAGCATTCTAAATGTTTTAAGCAGGTATAACAAGTTCAAATGCAACGCAGCTTCGTCATAACGAAATCTGTTAGTTTTTTTTTTTATCTCTCAACAATCACAGATAAAGAATTTGCACGCTCTCGAGAATCGCCGAAACCTAATTTTGTATTTTACAGGACAATTTTTCGAATGAATGAACTGTACGTTTAGATTGATGCTTTGAAAAAATAGTTTTATCATCGTACTTCATTGTTATCAGTAAATTAAATTTTTTAAATGCACCTCTTTCATTGTTTTCCGTCAAACTAATTGAATTATATCACTAGAAATTGTTTTCGATAGAGTTTGAAGTGAGTACTCAACTGATGCATTTACATGCTCTTAGCATTCTACATGTTTTTAGCAGGTATAACAAGTTCAAATGCAACACAGCTTCGTGGTAACGAAATCTGTTAGTTTTTTGTTTATTTCTCAACAATCACAGATAAAGAATTTGCACGCTCTCGAGAATCGCCGAAACCTAATTTTGTATTTTACAGGACAATTTTTCGAATGAATGAACTGTACGTTTAGATTGATGCTTTGAAAAAATAGTTTTATCATCGTACTTCATTGTTATCAGTAAATTAAATTTTTTAAATGCACCTCTTTCATTGTTTTCCGTCAAACTAATTGAATTATATCACTAGAAATTGTTTTCGATGGAACTTGAAGTGAATACTCAACCGATGCATTTACATGTTCTTAGTTTTCTAATCGTTTTAAGCAAGCATAATAAGTTCCAATGCAACGCAGCTTCGTCGTGACGAAATCTGTCAGTTTTTTGTTTATTCCTCAACAAATAATACAAGTTCTTTGTTAACTTTGTGGTATTCCATTTTATCCTTCAGATGATTTGATGGTAACATTTACGAAACCACAACTTAAAAAACACACACGACCCGGGTTTCAACGCTTGAGCGTCATCTTCAGGGTCCTGTGTGTTTTTTTAAGTTGTGGTTTTGTAAATGTTACCATTAAATCATCTGAAAGATATTTCTCAACAATCACAGATGAATAATTAGCACGGTCTCGAGAATCGCCGCGGAAATCATCGAGAGTCGATGCACGTACGAAATGTCTCACGAAGCCGTGACCCTCTAATTTGACCTTGCGGTACGCAGTCTTGAGAGGAAGGAAGGGGGGATTGGAGGTTTTTGGTTTAAGGGCGGGGGATTCCGGGGGGGGGGGGGGGGGGGTTCGAGTAATGTTAATTTAGCGCGGTTACCAAAAGTTTAAGCCTCCCGCCCGCCCGCCCGCCCTCTCTTCGTCTCTACTCCCCTCCCGAACTCCTTACGAGCGGAACCCGCAATTGCCTCTCCGTGCAGGAGTAAAGGCGGGTACAACCTCTTAAACGCTCACAACATGGCGTCTCTCAAGTCGAGCGGGCAACTTCCTCCGGCGCACACACTCCGGCCTCCCCTTCCTCTCACCCACTGCACCTTTCCCATCTCTCCCGGCAGTTTCCTCCTCCTCCCCCCACCCAACCTACCCCCCTCCCCCCACATCTCCGTCCCAACGTAACTCTCTTCGGTTCAAATCTTGGCTGGGGAGAAGAAGAGGAGGTCGTCGGAGCGATTTTCGTCCGCGAACAGATTTGCGTTCAACTTTGCATGCGCGTAATTAATTGTACAGTGCGCAGATTGAGGCGGAAAAAGTTTGCACATTTCCGATTTTGTTTCTTTACATTTTAATGTATTTTTAACAGGTGGCCTAATGGCACTTGGCGTCAACATCATTGGTCGATCAGTCCTAAGATTGGTTGACTGCAGCCCTCCACCCTTCCCTATTGAATGCCAGTTCCCTCACCTCCTGGTATCTCTTCCCATGTACTTTCCTCTTTATTTGGTCCATGAACATATTCCTGGGTCTTCCTCTGAGGTTTTTTCTAATTTTCCTTCAGTCACATTCTTCTCAGACGTCTTCAATACATTTCATCATAGGTCGTTCAGTCCTAAGATCGCCCAACTGCAGCCCTACACCCGTTCCTTGCATATGCTCTTTCTATATTTGGTCCATGAACTAATTCCTGGGACCTCCTCAGGCGATTTTCCCCTCTATTCCCCCTTCAATTAAGTTCTTCAAAAACCCATTATTCAAATATCTTACGTACCTTGAACTTTTACTAGGTATCTACAAAATATTCCATTCGTTTGCCATGGTTTGATTGTATGGTATTCAATTTAATTGATTTAAATGGCCCATAGTCAGCAAGAACATTCTATATCACCAATAGTTTTTTTACTAGCCCTGGAAACGTCATACAATTGAAAAAGATGAAAAATATGCGTTTCTGTAGCAATACTGAAATGCCATATTATGGTCTGTTCGTTCTGTATCCCTTGATCAGATATACCAGTCAGCGGTAGTGATTCATAGAATGCTAAAACTTAGCTTGTGACATCAGATCAAGTGCTGTGCACGAAAAATTCTGTGGAAAGCAATGGCTGTACATGTGTTGACATAAATTCTTTTAAAAAAATACTATGATGACATTTAGTAATTTCGGGAAAATTTTTAATATATATTTTTTAGGTATAGTTATAGCGATAATTCATTCAAATATCTATTAAACGCCTAGACTACCGAGCAGATAAGTACAAAAACTCGTTCTTTCCGCGAACAGTAGGCGACCACAATAGAAACTGAGCTCCATTAAATACACTCCCGTAATACACGTCACCATTTCACCTCCTGAAACCTTACAACTTGACACGGCTGGTGACCTAACACCCCTTGCCACACACCCATGCGGCGGCTCGCAGTGTAGTATGTAGATGTAGACTATTTTTACCAGATATCTCATACGTGGCAAAAATTTTGTGGATATTTTGTTTATACTTTATCCTGTTAGGGAAGGTCCCTATCCCAATAAGCCCTGATGGCAGTGTGCTTCTCCGTGCTTCATCATGTGCAGTTCTCCGTCTCCTGTGCAGTTTTCCGTCCTTAGAATAGGACGTCAAACTGTCTGCTCCTTGGCGCCCCTCATTAACAAAAAGACGGGAAGGCTGATTGCACCTTGGTTGTATGAGGGCTGATATACCGACGTAGACGAGAGATGAGAGGAAGGGGTGTGGAATTTTGAGGCACGGATGTTTGGCCCAGAGTGTATACCACATTTGACGAGAAATTGCGACATCGAAGCTGTCATCCTTGATGGTAATATCGCAGGAAGACAGCAAAACGTGACAAGCAACTTGCCTGAAGGAACTGATAACATACCCACAGAGTTTCCCAAGAGCTTGGGTCGAACCGGAAGGGAAAAATGTTTTGAATTATCCACAGGATATTTGAAGAAAGAGTGGGTCGAAGGAAATCTTGAAGATAGCACTAATTCCTATACCGATAAAGGGTTAGGCAAAAAGCATGTGTAAGCTATGGGACATTTTGTGAACTTGCGTCCTGCAGGCAGTTTTTTTCGACAAGGATGTAAGGCCAGGAATCCTTAAGTTTTACAAATAATGTACATCTCTTTTATCGATATTGTATTTAAAATAAAAATTTTTGTTTTTGTAGCAAAGTTAGGTACTCCTCTTAGCTCCCAAAAGGAGTTGTTCATGCCTAGAAGTTGTATTTTTGTCCATTCAAATGTACTTAGACGAGAGGTTTGATAGCACCGGGGACATTATGGTCTCAATTTCGCTCGTAATCATTGTAACCCAAATTATTTAGCATTATTCTACCCTATGCATCTGCCAACAGGACAACCCTCGTATTCACTGCGTACGTTATACGTTTGTTGTAACACTGTCATATGTGTGATTTTTTTGCTTACGTTTTCAAATGCTTTATCAAACGTATCGTGTATAGAGGGACGTGTTTGAATGTGGAGGAAGAGACTCAATGCAGGAGGTATGTAAAGAGTCATAAGAATAGGAGAGCCTGTTTGAAGCAACGCATTTTGATGATGTAAACGAAATATTAAGAAAATGTGTGAAGGAAATTATTAAAAGAACCAGTTTCCTAGGTCTGACAGCGACAACTTGGTTATTTCACGTTGACAACCACGAAAGGGAATGTCGCAATGGGTACGTACGTAACTCCCCTTTACTTGGCACCGCATATCGATCGTCAATTTTACTATCCTACGCGTCGGCGATTCCCTCATGTGATATGTCCCCAGGATTCGATCCTTCTTGTCCGTCTTGCTTCCCTGGATTTCAATTATTTTCTCTGCTGTTTAGTCCTCGGTGCACTCTTTTGCCTAGATCTGTGTTTAATTATATTAATAATAATGTTTTATTACTCTGGCATGAATGCTCACAACATAACATCTTTGGTTAAATCGGGGAGTAACTTTAGGTAGCCATGATGGTAAACCTGAATTAAGGCTAACATCGTTTACAGAATGGGTTATGCACACATATATAAAGGAAATACAACATTTTGAAATGACAGTACATTTATCAAATAATATCGCAGTTATAAGAAAACATCCTATAGACTTTCTTTAGTAAACAACCAAGATCGTATATTTTCCTTTGTTGTGTTTAGGAATTATAACATGAAATAAGTAAAAAATTTTATACTTTAGGTCCTATTTACAAGAAATTATCGTTTGAATAACGTCCGGTTTGGCTTGGATAAGGAAATACGTGCTTTGCGTAGGGAGTTGGGAGGAGGATTGTACAATATTATCCCAGTATTACCACTTCTCATGTAAATACGACGTAAAACTTTATAAAGTTTACGTTCTTCCATTTCCTTTTCTTTGGCATTTACTTTATTATGTGTTTCCTAATGAATTTTATTCAGCCCTATGTCGCGTAGTGATACGAACTGATACCTTCGGTTTTTCCGCTATCTCGATTACTTTTTCCCATTGATTTCACCGTCTATTTCCCATCGATCGCTCTAAATTCCAGGAATTTCTCATCCAGCTCTTAAGGCGCATGATATAATTTCTTCAAGAGATTACCTTCAAGTGTGGGAGGCCCGTTTAATATCATAACGTTAGGAATTCAGTATATTTTGTTCAAACTCGCTTTCTCCTACAAGTGACCGACGTAATCTTTTTATAAGAGGCTACTCGGGGATAATATTTCAAAAAATTTCTGTTATTTCTCCGGAAGAATATTTAATTCCGTTCCTTTCGTGGAGCGGAAGAAAACGAGTCAGCTATCTCCAGCGGAGAGAGAATCACTCCCGAGGCGGGAACCCCAAGCGACGCGGATTTCTACCGCCAGGCGGCGTTGATAACGCCGCCGCCGCGCCGACGTCGTGCGGGCGAGATGAGGGGAAGTTAGGGGTGGAAGCGGCGGGGGAGGGGAGCGACGAGGCGCGGTAGGGGAAGGAGGTAGGGGAGGAAATTAAAAGTAGGGGAGGTTGTGTGCGGAGAGAGGGGTAGGGCGCTCCGCGGCTGGATCTACCAAGCCGACGACCGCACCGCGTCAGTCCTGTCGAAGCATAGCTCTGAACCGCTCCGCTCTACGGCTCCTGCTTTTTTGTGCTCCGCAGCGCTGGAAGCGATGGACGAGGCGAGGGCGACACCTAGATCGGGCCACAAGTCCACACCCATCATCTGCCTGTCGCAGGTGCGTTGCGGACACCGTTTTTCCCAGTGAGACGGGGAATATTTAAGCTTCTTCTTTCCCACTCCCTCCCTCCCGACATCACGTCCTCGAGACTTGTGTGTGTGTTTGAGTCCGCAGAGAGAGTGTGCGAAGGGAGTCGTCCCGACGTCGACCGACCGCTTTAAAACCCAGCCGAGCCCCGGTTACGAGAGCCGCCCGGCAACACCAGCCCTGCCTGCCCGCTGAGCGGCGAGATCTGGCTGCTCCCTCGATAACTGGCTGCCCATTTTGAAGCTGCGCCATCGTCTCTTCGCTCGCCGTATATAATTCCCCCCCGTTCGGTCCTAGTGCAACCCGTGCTTTTCTCGCCCGAAGGACGTTATCTCACCCGTTCTTAAATCTTGGGTTCTGGACGAATTCCTACGGTTTTTTTTACTTGTTACGTAAGATGGTGGTTTATTGAGTACCCATCTCTTGTTCCACTTTGTGTCACCCGCAGTTCTGTTAGTGCTTTCATGTGGATCCGATTTTGATGTTTTGAGTAGTGCTCCTCGCAGTGATCGTGGTTTTATTTTCAAATCTTGTGTGCTGAGTGGGAGGAAAAGATTTTTTTGACGGTCTTTTTTACAAGGTGAGTGATGAAAAAATGAGTGGTTTCGACGTGTGTTCCCTGTGTCTGTTTTTTTTTTGTCTTTGGCGGTCACTCTTTCTGTCCATCCTTTTAGTGTTTTTTTCACGGTGGTTTTTGTTCGCCAGTTCGATAGCCACGCGTCAAGTAACGTATCAACCGTAGGTGGCTTGAATCGTTAACGTGAATCGGCTCCTGTTGTGCTGAAATGAGGCAGTGATCGCTGTTGTGTCAAGGTTTTACTTTCACGTGTTAAACAATGGATTGCGGGAATGTCGGAGACCGGTTCTGAACATTGAGAGTCTGAACCTCTGGCCTTGAAACGATATTTTTATAGCATTTTTTTTCCTAATTCTTCTGCATATCGTAATATATTTGGAGAAATAAATGAAAAATCTGTAGTTTTTCGCGCCCGTCAGGGTTCGCGACGTTGAGCATTTTTGTGGTAATCTTTTTCCTGTTACATCCACGTTTATCGCGCGAGATCTTTTGTTCTCTTATCTTGATCGTAATTTCAAAAGCTTTAGCTCGTTGTCTGATTGCCACAGCGGTGAATCGTCACTGCCCGAATGAATTGTGTGGTACAATGTATTCTAGGCGACGCAATCACATCAAGGCGAACGTTAATTAGCGGAAAAGCTCGCTTGAGCTTGTTGTTGAGTTTAAATGGAATTTTGCGTGGATTTGGCCGAGTTGGGCAATTTTCAATGTTGTGGCTCAAATGCACTCTTTGAGTACCGAAGATGGTCTGAAATATAAATACCTATGGCTAAACGGATCGTTTCCCGTTCTATGTTTTGTTTATCTGGCAGTTTAACTGGAATATTCGATTCTGAAAGTCACCAGTAGCATGTGGTGCTACTCTGATGTCTGAACGTAGCTTATCATATTCTTTACATGCCATCATTTCAATCTCCGTTAATTTCATCAATTTTCCATCATGTGTATTGACTATATGCATGCGATTCTTTTGCAAATACCTCCGTTGAGGTGAAAAGGGCTTGCATAAATTAGTCATTTATCTTTTGTAATCCAGATTAGTCTGTCAAATGATATTTACTCCAGCGTGTGCCGCTCGACTGTAATAGGAAGAATCTCGGGTGGTTTAACTCATTGGACTCTACAATCTCTGCCTTTTACTCAATCATGCTGGAAATATTTCAGCATATCAGCGACAGCAAATGATGTGGGTTAAGTAACCAAGGCATCATAGAAAGTTCTGCGCGCATGATCGCTTTCCGAAATAATGAGCCAAGTTTCCCTTTCATTTTTTTTTAAGAAATATTTTTTGGTCTGTTGGTCGAAAAATTTCATCCTTGAAAAGATTCTTAAGTCAACGGTGAAGGCAGCGATGTTCACCAATTGTCCATCGCGTTCGCTTTTATATCCTGCGTGTGTGCTCTCTCTCCTCAAGCTTGTCACGTAACTTTTTCTTTTAAAATCATTCTCAGCTTTCAATCATGTGATGCGTGCGGTGATAGTTTGGTCGGCGCGCAATATGCTCGCTCGGTTACGGTGTACGCACCTTGCGCTACGGTGTAGGCACTTCTGTCTGAAAACTTAAGCCGGATTTTCTTACGAAACCGTTCTGCTCTAAATATTCTCCGCCACAGTGGCGCAACTGTCTCGCGTGTGTGGCGCGTTCAGGTTTTTTTTTTACCGAGTTAATAATTCATGGGAACCGTGCGTTCATGGTCACAAGGCAGCGAAGTCTCTAAAACATTATACATACATGCTGCGAGACGTATTCTCCCCTTCGCCCTTTGTGTCTGTCCTTTCCGTACTACGCAGTCTCGTCGGCAGCTTGGGTTAGAAATGGGGTGTTCCGTTCAAGAGACGAAATCGTTAAGAGCGTGTTGGCGTTATGTCGAGTTATTTGCACGTTTTACTGCAGTGTGCCTGCTTTGAAAAGGGAAACTATTTTTGTGAAGCATAGTAGCTGAGCTGCCTAAGCTTTCTGTATCACTGTTTCCCGATTCCCATGCCTTTTCTTCTTCCCCACGTTTTTCGTAACATTTGAAAGTGTTCTCTTATTTTCATTCTTAAAATCTGTTATCATCCGGTGCGGTGATTTTGTGATCCTCGAATGAGACTGCCTGTCTTCTTCACGCACAGTTCCTGATTATATCCGATTGCTGAGAAAAATCTAAGTCCCTCTCACCTCCTGCCTTCACGAAAACAAAAGAGAACAGCACCTCCCGTTCCTTTTAAATAAAAAAACATCCCACCGTTTTCAATTAAACGTTTTTCGGATGTTTTTTTTTAATTCTACCTTGAGACGAGAGTGAGAGGACGAGAAAATTTTTGTATCTTTCGCGCTTGTAACACTCCCTCCCTCCGCCTACTTGATCTGTGTGTGTGTGTAAGCTCGCGCCCGACCCAGTTTTTGGGCAACAATGGGCCGTTCTATTGTTCGTTGCCGAGTTGCCATCGCTCTCATCAGCCCACGGCGGCGGCCCATCGTCGCGATGTGGGACGGAGGGGGGCACAGGCCCGCCCCTATAGTCGCTCGCGTCAATTTACCGTTCGACGTCGGGGCCCATGGTGCTCCAGAATCATTTCAGAAAGCCCCTAGCCCCTAAGTGTGTTCGCTCATCAACGGACACACGGCACCGTCCCGGCTTGCCGCCGTTCGCCGGCGATTGAGCGGACACAATGCGGCCGAGGAGGCAACAATTGCCGCCCGTGAGTTTCCTTCGGGGGCCCTTACACCATGCCTGTCGGTGCGGTATCTGCCCCGTGTTTCCCTTCGGCTTTGCTCCTGTTTCAGAGACATGGGAGGAACCCTTCGGCGAATTACGGCTCCTACCTTCTTATCCATCACGCTAACCGCTGTACAGGAGCAGTACCCACAGCTACTGCCCTTAACATAATACACTGAACATATTAAAACTTGTAGTTCGTATAAGAACCTTTTTCTCCAGGCAAAATTTTACTAGTAACACGATCGCCTGTATGAACTCAATTGAAAATTAATGAAAGCCGATACTGAGAACAATTATCGTGCCTCTGCCACCTAATGAGTCCCAATCTCGCAGATTTTTTGTATCATCGTGGCCAGCATATTGTAAACAACAGAATCCTCCCTGAGAAAACCGTCGATGTACCTGGAATTGAGCATCATGACCCGAAAACTGTCAAAAATATCAGTTCGTATCAATCGGCTTTCTCATTAGGGTATAAGGCGTTGCCAAATCGTTAACTTTAACGCATAATCTATCGATTAATTGTGATTTAACTCAGGACTCGAAACTTGGAAATTTTGTGGACCTTCAGTGTCCCTTTCCGAGAAATAAGTGCCGCATAGTGAATAGATAGCGAGAGACGCCATTCAATTGGACTCAAATTGGCCGCCTCTTGTTAAAATGGTGAAAATGAATGTGAATTTAAATAAAAATTGATCTTTTTAGAAATGTCTACAAAGTTGGACTATTTTTGCTCCTTCCCTATTCTTAACTGGGTGATATCTTCCGTATGGTATGTCGAAGGGAGTTGCATATACAATAGAGCTCAAAATAACTTGATCAGTGAGAAGCTGTCGAAATGTCGCTTATTTTCAAAACAAAACGTTCTCGTGTTTAAACTAGAATGTGAAGAAAGGTGGGATTTTTATCGGCATCCGAATATTTGCAGTTTAACATGGTGCTTTTCGTTTCTGAGTAAAATGCTCTCCCCACTAGCAAACCATGTCTTGAGATTTTTTTGTGTCCACCTCCCCAATCCTTACTTTAACGTAGAACACTGGGTTCAGTCACATTGCATTGGTCGCACTTGCTATGCCTTCATTCAACGGTCGTTCAATCCTAGGATTGGTTGACTGCAGCCCTCCACCCCTCCCTATCTAATGCTAGTTCACTTACCTCCTCGTATCTCTTTCTATGTACATACCTTTCTCTTCATTTGGTCCATGAACTTATTCCTGGGTCTTCCTCTTGGGGTTTTCCCTCTATTTTGGCCTATAATTCTCTACTTCACAAATCCATTGTCTATCAGGGTGTGTCCAATCCATCTTGTTCCTCTTTTTGTGCTATACCTTCGAAGTCTATTTTTTGTCCATGATTCACGTCTTGTTGCTTCTGTATTAATTGATTATTCATGACCTTCTTAAGTAGTCTTTAGTCGAGTGGCTGGTTTTCATCAATTCTTCACTCCTCCCTGAAGACCGCTCCATTCCTGCAAAGTTATTAACCGAGAAGTCTGTCGCAGTTTGTCTGATGTATTCCATGCTTGGTCTTCCTCAGTGAATCTTCCCATTCATTCCCCCTCCCTTCCATTATTCTATTCAATAGGCTATTGTGTCAGGCATTGTGTCCCTTGAGTTTGTACCTCCTTATTCGCAGAGTTTTCATGATTCCTCTTTCCTCTACAACTCTGTATCTCACAACTTTTAGAGGGATTAAGGTGGGAGGCCTTAGAGACTCGGAGGCTACACGCTAGGCTTAGCTTGCTTGAGAAATTCAGAACTGGTGTGTTTCATAGCGACATAAAGAGTATTATCATGACACCTCACTACATCTCTAGATCTGATAGAAGCGATACAATAAGGGACATACATTTCCGAGCAGATAGGTACAAAAGTCGTTCTTTCCGCGCACAATTAGCAACCACAATAAAAGCTGAGATCCATTAAATACACTCCCATAATCACACGTCGCCATTTCTCCTCCCAAAGCAGTGTGTTTGTATCCATATTGGCTTCCTTTATGGGGCAGAAAGTCAAAAATAGACACTGGTTAAATAAAATGTAAAATTTTATCGCGAATTTAACCCCTATTTATTTTGTCTTGAATGCTTTACAAACATATTGCTGTTTCGCAACTTTTAGAGGGATCAAGGCGGGAGCCCCTAGAGACTCGGAGGCTACTCGCTAGGCTTTGGTTGCTTGAGAAATTCAGTAATTGTGTGTTTTAGAGCGACACAGAGAATATTATCATGACGCCACACTACATCTCTAGGACTGACAGACGCGATAAAATAAGAGAGATGCATTGCCGAACAGATAGGTACCAAACTTCTTTTCGTTCTTTCAAAACTCGCTCGCTCAAAACTCGTTCTTTTCGCGCACAATAATCGACCACAATAAAAACTGAGCTTCACTAAATACACTCCTATAATACAGTTCACTATTCACCTTTCAAAACCCTAATTCTTACATCTTTACACGGCTTTTGTCCTAACACCCCTGCCACACGCCCATGCGGCGGCTCGCAGGGTAGTATGTAGATGAAGGACGTCTTCGTTCCTGTTTCTCTTTGTCTATTTGATCTTCATCATTCTTCGGTTTTACCTCGTGTCAATTGATAGCAGTCTCTTCCGATCTGCCGCTGCTATTGTCACGGCTTCATTGGCATATAAGAGCACGCTCAAAATGCCTGTTTTCGTAAAGTCCTTCCTGCTTCCCATGATAGCGAAATTCATCCGCTTGCGCAAGTTTTTTTCCTCTACGAGTTTGACGGTGTTTCCGTCTTGCTGTATTCCACGGACGATAATCTTGGTTTTCTAAACTCATTAATTCCTCGTTTCACATGCAGGTGACTCACATTCTCTTACGGTAGTTCGAACGAGATAGGTCCCTAGTCATAATGGAGATCATATTCGAATTATGTATTTTAATTATACCAGCTGTATGAAGCACGAATTAAACATCTCATTATTAAAAGCGCAACAATATAGTTTCACATGACAAAAATTGTAAGTAATCAAATAAAAATATCCACATAGGTCTTTGATTTGACTTATTTTTTCACGCGGTACGTTCAAAACTCAGTCAAAACGGAAGGTTTTTTGCGATTCTGAAGAAACTACTGCGGTGACAATATTATTTATTTTCAAAAAATAGTTGATAAAACATACCAACTACACACCGTTAATTTTTTGACGAGACCTAAGTGTTAGAATTGCCTCACTTTGTTTAAATAAGGTCTCTCTGGAGTGCATACACGTACCTTTTCCCTAGTAAAATGGCTGGTATTTTTCGTCAGTGTGTCGCTCTAAAGAACAGAACTCCCCCTTGTGGTAATATTCACAACTTTAGAGGAGGTAAGTTGCAGTTTCAGGCTTAGCTTTGTGGAAACGCGACAAATGAAATAAATTCTTGCCTTATGCATTCCATTCTGATTAATTTTTACTGACCATGGCTCCGACGTACAATGTCATTTCCCTTGATAGTATTAACACTGAGGGGGAGATCTGTTAATTCGAGAACTTGTTACCATTGTCCGTGTAGTTGGGAAAGTCTTGTTGGTGATGATGGGAAATGACGGTTCAATATTTATCTATAGGTTGTACTTATTTCATAGTTTTGTCCATTCATTTTGTGCCCTCTTTCTTGCAAGCCATGTGCTTATAAACCTCTGAAAGAACCCAGAATAAATGAATATATTATACAGTAGAACCTCGCTTAACCGAAATAAAATCGCCCGAGACCGTTTCGTATTTTTCGGTCAACTGATGGTTGATATTCAAAGGTTGATTCGGTTGAAATATGCCAAAACGTTAATTCTTAAAGGTTGCTTTAATTACATCAGGGTATATTGTTACTGGAGCTTTGATCACTTGCTTGAAACAAACTCGATCAGTCTTTGCCAACGTCACGTTCCGTACATGTTATTGAATCGTGATAATAATTATATAATCCTGGTTTTGTAATGTATTTAGCCCTGATGATGTCACTCATATTGGACGAAACGTCGCCAAAGGGTGTTAATGTGTTTTATTATCGTTAAAATCGTTTTATAATTCGGATTTTGTATCGTATTTGGTCCTGATGGTGTCAAATATAATTGACGAAACGTCGCCAGAGAGTGTTAATACGTTATTGAGTCGTTGTAATCATTTTATAATCCAGGTTTTGTAATATATGCAGCCCTAATGATGTCAAATATACCCACACTAGTCAAATATATATGAAGACGGATTACGTTTAATTCAACCAAGTGACCAGAACTTCACAAGCAAAATATCCAAATTTAAAAAAGTGGTCAAGAAAAGAAGAGATTTTAATTATTTCTTCAAAATCAAGAACTATGTGTCAAAAGAAATCTTTTCGTCGAAATGATCGAAAAGTATCTTCTGGGCTTTTTCTTCGCAACGGTTGCTGGCAGCCTGATATCTCCAACTCTTGCTTAGTTAGTGGACAGTTTCGCTTAACTCGGGTTTTGCGATTGGAGGGGTCCCGTTGAACGGAGATCTGCTGTAGTTGCACGCCCTAAGCTACGATCCGCGCATGGATTCCGTTGAAGTGGCGGTGGCTTCAGTCTTCCCTGGTCATTGCTTGGCTCTGCGTTGCGGTGGCATCAAAGCGTCTAGGTTTCTGGCCACCGGTTTTTCAGCGAAGCAGGCGCAGTCTCCCCTCTCTCTCGTAGTCGAGTATCTCTCGAGGGGTTTCCTACTTTGGATTCTTGGCACCGCGAGCAAAGGGAAACTTGTGCAGTTTCGTTTAAACACTGCATCAACCAGGGCAGGACGCAGAGGAAGTTGGTCGGTGAGGTAGCCTCGCGCGGAGTAACTATCTTTAGATAGGAAGGAGGCGGAAAAATGGGGGCTAGCCTCTTATCTTCTTTTCCTGTTTCCCGTGGTTTGTTAATATTCATGTGGCTCCGGTCACTGTTTTCGTCCAATCTTTTCCTTGCAGTCGGTGTTTTCCGGAACGGCTCATGTTCCCACTCTTTTTCATCTTGAATTTGTCTGTTTGGCTTTCGTTTACTAAATATTTTCCTGTGTTTATTCGTCACCACCTCGCTTGTTTTTGGAACTGATGCCGTTCCATGTTTCTAAGCATTCCCATTGCAAGCGGAGGTGATAGCTTTCTTGTTTTGATCGCAATATTCTTTTCGTGGGTAGAAGAATGTTGTACGTCAGTTAACGCCATCTGTCAACGCCACGATCATAACATCGTACCATGCTGAAGTAACTTTGTTTCCTGGATGTTTGTGTTTTTACCACTGACAATGTTGCGAGTTAGCATCTGAAAAGAGTTTTTCAGAGAAGATTCCGGTATTATAAGCTTTGGCTTAGTGATTTTATCTCTTAGGTGGTCTGATATCCGCTTTTAACATTCTAAAGATATTTTACAAATCCACCCGTTAGAACCCTAATTGATTCCTCCTGAGAGATAATACAGTCTTTTCACGTATGTTTCCATTTCCCTCTTTGATTTCTCTCCGCCACTTATTAGGAAATCACTCCTGACGGTGACATGTGCTTGTTACCTAACTTTGCGTTTTCTAAAAATAAAGCTCCATATCCTTGAATGAACCGCGCGCCATCGTGTTGGACGCTTGCCATAAGTTTTTTGAAGAAAATCGCGAAAAACATTTTCCCTTTGCATCGCGATGGTATAGGCCGATGGAGAGGTTAGGATTAGACGTTGGCGTGGTGAAACTGTGGAGTAGAACATGCATGTTTCTCTCAACATATTGAACAGAATATTGATATATGATCGCGCGAACTCTGGCTCGGTTTTAGGGCGAATGATATGGAATTTATTAAAGATATTTTATTATTTCCAAAATAGGAAAAAATGGTGGCACATTCTTTAAGCAAGATTCATTCATTGGTTGTTCCCTTACCTCCTGTATGTACTTTCCTCTCTATTTGGTCCATGAACTTATTCCAAGGTCTTCCTCTGGGGATTTTTCCCTCTATTTTACCTTCAATTATGTTCTTCGCAAACCCATTGTGTCTCAGGGTGTGTCCAATCCATCTTGTTCTTCTTTTCTCTATAGTGCTCCATATGGTCCTTTCCTCTTCTACTCTTCCGTGAAACTTTTTCTTCTACTCTTTTGTGAAAACTAGTCCTATCTTCTTTGAGCACAGCAGTTGTCTTTTTCCAGTGAACGCCATCTTAGTATGGGCTATTCTTCGCTTGATGTCCGTTGTACTTAAGCAAGATAATCATACTTATTCGCCATTATATTTATAAATTCCCCAAGATTCAGGGAGTGCAACCGTCATTAGCGCTCTCGTATTTTGTGCTAGAGCGGTCTTCTGTTGGTTAACATGACTTTTAATTGCGCATTTTAATTCATATCCTGGCCACTGATGCGATGAGTTTCTCTTTGTTTAATGTGAGCGATTAATTCATATCTTTCCACGATGTTTTTATGCTCAATTTGAATTCCCTGTCGCGTGGTGCTAAATGCTGTGGTGGATAAAATCTGACGATAATAAAAGTCCCATTTTCGCGAAAAACGGACAGGAGGCGACAAAAATAGTACAAAATTGAATTTATGTCAAACAAAACGGGGTGAAAATAAACATTTCGTTTGCTTGATGTCAGCCAACTTCGTTTGTTGGATATCGGCAAATTTCTGATAAAACGGGTGTCAGAATGCGGTTGTTTAAGTAGGATTGACGTCGCAATCAGCCCGTTTGACTGGAAAGAGTTGGTCATTAAATATATGTTGTTCTACAAATCTGCATATATAGTAATCAAAATACGTTCAATGGTATCAGGCTCAACTATGTGGAAGTTGATATTCACAAATGAAAAAACGACTTCGTTTCCTTCCACTGATTTATTTTTTTGGTACGACAAATCAAGTAATCAAAACTTTACTTTTTGTAGCTAAGGGCTTGGTGCTCACACCAACAAACTAAAATATTGAAGTTAGTACTTCATCATCTTCATCTACTTATTACCCTGCAAGCCACCACAAGGGTGTTTGGTAGGCCGTGACTTAACACCAACATATGAACACACAATGAAGAAATTTACTTTCACCAAAATGCACCACGCTAGGAATAATACTCAAGCTACAGAAACTGCTACAAAAATCCATAATGTTACTTGAAATGAAAATGTGACTTGAGTCATGCAAGGAACATGCAAAACTAGGTGTTAGCACTACTCGGCGAATTTAGAAACATGCATTCGGGTGCATATGAATAAATCAGCTAATCTACCTGTCAACAAACCTAATCAATACTTGTTTCGACGAAGAATGTATCGCTGTAATATCTTTAAAAACTGCATTTCCTTGCCTCTCAACAATATGATTCACGAGAGAGAATCTTGGTAAAGCATCAAGTCAGGCCCATCACGTATCGAGGTGTATATTTCTAGCGTGTGCAAAGATCTGTCCAATTTCATGGGCCGGATAGGTTAGGCCGACGACTGCCAACCCAATCAATGGGCCATTAAACACGCAAGTTGGGCGGAGGGGGAGGAGTGGGGGGGGGGGGAGACGGGGATATTTGGGTGGAAATTTTCCTAGCGTGAGTCACGATCCGACTCGTGTCATTTTTTTATCGCTCGTTAGACGTCTGGAGTAGATAAGGTAGACTTTTCGACGCGGGCGAATTATAGGGTGGGGTGGTGGGAAGTTGCAAGTCTGGTGACCATGTCCGTCGAAGAGTTGATTCGAGGAGAACACCGTTGATATATTACCTGGAGATTGTGTTAAACTCGCGATTAATACAATCCTGCCGTCTTCTAATACACAAAAGCTCACTTCTCCTGCCCCTGTATGTAACATTCTTTTCCGTGAATAAACATAGTCGTAATCACTCTGGAATGCGACAATGGCCGAGCCCATGGCGCTAAGGAGGCGATAAAAACACCAAATCAGTGTGTTTTTTATCCATATTGGCTTCCTTTATGGGGCAGAAAGTCAAAAATAGACACTGGTTAAATAAAATGTAAAAAAAAATTTTATCGCGAATTTAACCCCTATTTCTTTTGTCTTGAATGCTTTGCAAACATATTGCTGTTTGGCAACTTTTAGAGGGATCAAGGCGGGAGCCCCTAGAGACTCGGAGGCTACTTGCTATGCTTTGGTTGCTTGAGAAATTCAGTAATTGTGTGTTTCAGAGCGACACAGAGAATATTATCATGACGCCACACTACATCTCTAGGACTGACCGACGCGATAAAATAAGAGAGGTGCCTTGCCGAACAGATAGGTACCAAACTTCTTCTCGTTCTTTCAAAACTCGCTCCCTCAAAACTCGTTCTTTTCGCGCACAATAATCGACCACAATAAAAACTGAGCTCCACTAAATACACTCCTATAATACAGGTCACTATTCACCTTTCAAAACCCTAATTGTTACATCTTTACAAAGCTGGTGTCTTAACACTCCCTGACAGACGCCCATGCGGGGGCTCGCAGGTTGTTTTGTAGATGTATTTTCTAATATTTTGTCGTAGAATATAAAAGATCTAAATTTTAAGCGTGGAACGATCGCATTTCGACTTCAACTATGGCATACATTTAATAGTTTAATCAAGAAATAGGTGGTAGGATTCGTTTATTTTCATTGAAAATCCCAAAATATTTCAGTTCTTTTCAATTGTGGTAGTTAAAAGCTTAAAGTATGCCTTCTCGTTTCAATTGTCGTTTTTTGCTGCTGAATTATATATGATATCATTGAGAGCGTAAGCAAAAATCTCCACTTTTATGGCTGAATTATAGTTAAACTTGTTTGCAAACCCTATTTTTTTGTTCATCTCAGTTTGTAAAACGCATTTTTATAGATTTTATATATATGTTTTCCGAAGTTCTGGAATGAGTTACCCGAAGTCTGGAGACTTTTAGAGATTATGGGGTTTTATTAATAGATTATTCAAAATTCCGGGTGTCAAACGGGGAGTTTCGGGGCAACCCTAGCTACATGGAGGCAAGGGCCGGCTGGGTTGTTGGTTCGCCTCGATCCAGCCGTGCAGTCTGCGCAAGCCGAGAAATCTCCAATCGAGAGTGGGGCTAAATCAAATATCTCCGATGAACAGAGAAAACGGCGAAAACGGAAATTGGTTGAGCACTCAATTCCATCCTACACTCCCGACCCTCCCCCCCCAAAAAACCATCCCACGCCCTGCCACCTCTCCTCTTATCGCTCAATGTACCCCCGTCCCTTTTCCCTCCATCCCTTAATCGCCGCTCTCACAAAAACCTACCCTTACAACCTCGGCCGCCCCTATGACTTGCGGGGGCCCTACAACTATGCCTTGTGGTACCCAAGCCGACTATGATTTTTGAGGCTCTGGGCAGCTATAGTTTGCGAGCCCTAAAAACATCGTTTTTCGAGTCCTGAATTAAAACCAATTCGTCGTATGCTTTAACCCTTTCAATACTGACGGGTTAAATATGTCCCAGTGAATGTTTTCGTATAACTATCGGGTCTATCATGCCCCATTCATGTATTTAAAAATGCCTTTATCAGTCATTTTGATGTAGTTGCCTTTACCGGTGGCAGTACTTGCTTGCAGCAACTCTGTTTGCTTTCAAGAACATGCTTTTGTGTGGTGGAAAATATACTTGAAAGGATTTATGCTATTGTCGATTTATTTAATAATTCAACATTTACATTTCTATTAAATTAAACAAATTTTAAAATTACATAAATACATCATCAAAGGTCGTTCAATCCTAAGATTGGTTGACTGGAGCCCTCCACCCCTTCCCATCGAATGTTAGTTCCCTTACCTCCTGGTATCTCTTCCTGTATGTACTTTCCTCTTTATTTGTAACATGAACTTATTCCTGGGTCTTCCTTTGGGGACTTTTCCCTCAATTTTACCTTCAATCAAATTCTTCACCAGTCCATTGTATCTCAGGATGTGTCCAATCCATCTTGTTTTTCTTTTCTTTATGGTGTTTCATGTGGTCCTTTCCTCTTCTTATCTTCTCTACACATCATCGTCATTTCTTATTGTGTCCGTCCATTTTATCTTCAGCATCCTCCTCCAGCACCAGGTTTCGAAGGCTTCTATTCTTTTCTGTTCAGCTTTTCCAATAGTCCATGCTTCCGATCCATAGATTGCGACGCTCCACACTAGGGTTTTCACATACTGTTTCCTGGTTTGTAGTCCTGTCTTCTTTGAATGGTGCAGTTGTCTTTTCTCCATGGTTGCTTTCTTAGCTTGACTTATTCTCCCCCTGATGTCCGCTGTTCTACTTCCGTCCCACGTGATGGTTTTTACGAGATAGGTGAAGGAATCTACTTCTCCAATGATTCTCCTTTCAGTGTGACTTCTATATTTCGATTCTCTCTTCCACATACTAGGATTCTAGCCTTCATGTTATTTATTTTCATGTAGTATTCTAAGAAAACTTGGTCCATAGAGTTCAGTGATATTTGAAGGTCATCGCGGTTTCCTGATATTTCCTGGTATCAATTAAAATTTAATTAGTAAAGTGCTACGCTCCTTACGAATTTTTTACATAGTTTCCTGGTTTGTAGTCCTATCTTTTTTGATCAAAGAGCGTCTCTGGAGGGCATACGCGTACCATTTTCCAAGTAAAATGGCTGGTATTTTCAGGCAAATATCTCGGAAAGTGGTGCGGTATGGCACATATTTTGGTAACGTCGAAAGGATAGGATGCTTTCTTTATTTGTTACGTAAACTAATAACTTTAAAGATGACGAAAAAGTCCTAAGTAGCGCACAAGTTTCCGTAACTAGAACAAAAAGCACCGATGAAGGAACATATTTACATATATGTCAGGTACGGTAATGTGGCATCACACAAGATTTTTTCTCCGAAATGCGGGGTCCGGGGCGGTTGCCCCGCTTGCCCGGCCCAAAGGGCGGTACTGCTTACGGATTCCTACATACATACATACCAATCACGCCGTTCCCTTCCGGGGTGGGCAGAGTCACTAAGTTTCACTCATAAATACATATTTGTACACCTAACTCTGCTTCAATAATTTCCTCCAAACTGTCTCTTTATACTCATCAAATTGGCACTTTTGATGTGGAATGTGCTTTCCCACACTTTTTACCTTTCGATGTTACGTTTCCATGACTAACATTCTACGTGCACACAATCAAAGTAAGTGAATGCATCTCCAATATCTACATCTACAACTGTACAGGTACGGTACATGCCACGTCAAGGGTGTGTGACACGAGGTGATTCCACACCTGGCGTGCATCACTCGTCCCAGTCCTGGGGGCTGTGTTTGAAATCGCTCAGAATGTTTCCGAGTTAGTATGCTCATAATGCAGCGTAAACTTCGCCTCTTGGCAAGTTTTAGCAGCTTATTGATAACTTATTAGCCGTCGTAGTTATATCGACTTTCTATAGGGTAGAGATCAATGCAAGTTGGCCCTTTTTACTTTCCCCCTGTCTAGCAGCATTGAGACGCAAGGTATTTTGTGGGTGTAGATCCCTGTCTGAATCGGCCGTCGATCAAATGCATTCAGGAAACCCGCCTACCTGAGTCCCGGGTGATGGGTTTTTAGACGTCTAGGTTCAACGGAAGGCGTTCGAAGAGATTGGGTTATGGCGTGACCCCTTTCCACGGCGAGAACACTTTCCTTCTCGCTAAATACTAACCCCCCCACCCTCCCCCCAACACCCCCACCACTCCGTTGCCATCACGACTCTACCTCTCCCACCCGAACGCCCACCTACCTCGTCCCCCTCCTCCACTTCAGTTTCACCTGAGCTCACACTGCCTCAAAAATCTCCCGGCCTGTTCCGTTCGCCTCACTCTTCTCGTGCCTCGCTCAGCCTCCCCTACTTTTCCTCCCTCCCCACTGCCATGCACCCCTCATCCTACCTGCTTCCCCTACCTCTGCATCCCCCCCCTTGTCTCCCGACTCTCGCCTCTCTTCCCAGACGCCCGCAGGTGAAGGTTGAACGGGCAGACTTCCTTGAGCCTCACCGCCTCGTCTCGTCTGAGTCCTCTACCAGACAATAGGGCAAATAAACGACCGACTGACTGGCCGGGTATAGTGTGTGGGGATGGGGAAAGGAGTGGATGCATGTATAAGAAAGAAACTGAGAGCCCATGTTTCGCGGTGTCTCTGACTCTGCCTTTCGCTTTCTTAAGGTAGTTTGAGCGAGATAGTTCCCTAGTCATAATAGAGACCATATTCGAATTATAAGTTTTGATTTCACCAGCTGTGGGACGTATGAATTGAACACTGCATTATTAATGGTGGAATAATATAATTTTATGTAGCAGAAATTGTAAGTAATTAAACGAAAATATCTAAATAAGTGCTTCTTTTGACTCATTTTTGTTCGCGCGGTACGTTTGAAACTCCTTCAAAACGGAAGGTACTTTTGTAATCCCGCAGAGATTACTGCGGTGACAATATGATTAATTTGCAAAAATAGTGGAGGAAACATACAAACTACACATGGCTAATTTTTTGACGAGATCTAGGTGTAAGTCAGTCCTCATTTTTTATAATAAGCTCTCTCTCTCGAGTGCATAAACTTATCATGTCCCATGATTAAGGACTGGTATTTTTTGATTAATATCTTAAAAGTGATGTGGTAAGGGGTTGAATTTTTGTTGTCATTGGAAGGATGAGATATTTTCCTTTAAAATGAAACCAGATTCATGGATTTCTAGGTGAAATGATATTCCGTTCAAACTACGTTCCATAGTTTCAGGTTCAACTATGTGGAAGTTGAATTTCACAAATGAAAAAGTAACTTGGTTTTCTTCCACAGATTTATTTTCTTGGTACTACCTGGAGCGTTTAGCTCCAGCCAATGTCCTTGGCACTCGAAGAGGTTGATTTCGGGACGTAAGCTACTGAACTTTCACAGTCCTTGTACTTTTCCTGTTCTAACACGTTTTGCTCCAGCCAATGTCCCTGGTGGTCGCGATGGGCGATTTCGGGACGTGAGCTATTGAACTTTCACAGTCCGGCGAACCGTTGTGGGGCGAAAGTTGCGAAGGATCAGGGCTGTGAAACTTAGACCGTCATTATATGGAGTAGATATTTTGCTTGAGCTTAATGTCTTACCATCATTACTAACAACTTACTCCCGCATGAAATTTCCGGCGGGATATAGCTTTCTGCATGGTTTTGTAACTTGTAGGTCTACTAACAATCGTATTGATAAAAGTCCAACAAGTTACACTGCTTAAGAGTGTTAAAAATGTTTCCCTCTTTTTCCATTGTAAGTTATTTTTAATAAATAACATTTTTTCAATACAACCGAGCCCTTTTTCCCACTATAAGAAATCACTATTCTGCTCAATTTGTTGAAGTGAACGGACATGTTCTACTGTATAGTTACTTCATGCCTACGCCTAATTCTAGCCTCTCCCTCCACGTATGCAATCACGATCTAAAGAGAAAGTATTTAAATCGATTTTCTTCGAAAAACTTATGGGGATTATAGATTAAAAAGTTAAAATGCGGACCAATAAGGGAAAGAAAGACGTAACTAGTGTGTTGGACATTTCCACGACCGATCGTTGAGTGTTAGTACAGGAATGCGGGAATTGCAGTGCACAGTATAAAATCCTTCTAGTCTTCATATGACAGCGAAACCTAGGTTTGTGTGGGAAATATCGTGGAAAATGGATATGAGATCTAGTGAAATGGGAATACCTGAGATGTCTTGGTGGAAGAAGTAAGGAGGTTAGGACTAGGAATGAGGGGGTCATGAAAGAATAAGGGCTTTGCTTGTCTGACAAAATATAAATAAATGAAGATTGTCCAATAGCGATTCATTTGGAGTGAATGATGATATATAGAGGGGTAGCCTGGGGAAGTCACGAGAGACAAAGTTTGAAGAGACTGAGGGACGAAGTTAATAATAATCTCGTTGGTAGGATGAGGTAAATAATAGTCTCGATTATAGACCCAAGAAGTCCTGTTTTATGGCCTAAATTTTTTGTCTTTCACTCTTAGCTGAAAACATCGTTACAGTAAACATTGTGTTAGTACATACATATGTACATACCAATCACGCCGTTCCCTTTCGCGGTATGCACAGTCACAAGTTTCACTCATAAATACATATTTGTACACCTAACTCTGCTTCAATAATTTCCTCCATATTGACCTATCCTTGCAAACCTCTTTTGCCGCATTTACCCCCATACACTGCTTCATACACGCCCTCCTGTTTTTAAGACTCGTAATATTCCTCCTCCTAAGGATTTCCTCAACCACATTCAATCACAAATTTCTCGGCCTACCTCTACCTCTCGCACCATTCATTTCACTCTTATATATGTTTCGTTATTCGACTCTCATCCATTCTCTAAACATAGCCAACCCAACGAAGCACACTCCTTTCAAAGATGTCCATTACTGGAGCATTTAACCCACATTCATTCATGACCCACTCATTCCTGACCCTATCCATCCTACTTTTGCCGCAAACACTCCTCAGATAGCTCATACCCACGCCGTTCAGTCTACTCTTATGTCTATCCTGACATACCCATGTTTCACTACCATACAACAAAGTGGGGAGAAGTACACTTTTGTACACGGCGATTTTTGCTTCCTTAGACTGGTTCTCATTCTGATATGCTCCACATGCTACCTACCACTTTCCTTCCATCTGTTTCGTAATTCGACTCTCATCCATATTTTATGAAAATTGTAACGGTGACATAAATTATTGTTGAGAAAACCTATCAATCACGCTACGCTAATGTCTCAGTCAGTGAATCAATCCTTCCCGGTTTTTTAACTGTCATTCTAAAGGGCACTGATAATTGAAAACGGCTTCTTATTTACGGCAAATATATCGAAAATGAAGTTTTGTCTGCTGTCTTCTTGCTTGTAGAAAGGTGGGATATTTTTATGTCTCTCCACCTCAGCTGGGACTAAGCCTTACACTCAGCCTGCGAAGCCGGTACTATAGCCACACGCTAATCCCGAACTGTGTTGATCTCATAGTCGTCTTTTTCTGACTCTTCCGAATGCAGAGTAGCCCCTAGTTCCCCTCTGTATTAATCTGCGGCTCATCCAAACCTACCTCAAAAAACGCTGGGAAACCGTTAATAATAACACACATGTTCGTTTGTTTGAGTGCCGTGTTTTTTTCAGTTTTTTTTTCATTCAACTTCGTTCCCTCCGGTGCTGTCTGATTGGGGATCGCTCTCCCGAAACTATGTGGTTTGGTGCTCGCGCCACTTTCGCGTGTATCGGAGGCGTTGCCTTGCGGGCGGATGCCGCGATGTTCCTCGATTTTTTATGCCATTTCTTTTTCTTTGAGAAATATTTTTTTAAATGCTGTCGGCTCGTGTGTGAGAGAGATGGAAGAGGAGAGAGGAGTGCTTGGGACTGAGCCGAGGCAATCTTCATGGGTGGCGAGGGGGAGGTTGAATCGGGGGGCGGGGGATGAATCCCGCCCCTCCTCACGACCGTTTAAGCCCACGTAATTCCGTCTTGAGCGAGGCTGGTTTGGATGTGAAGGAAGGGGAGAGGGACAAAGAAAATGATGAGATGCTCGTGTTTAATGGGTGGCTCTTACAGTTTGTTTACCTGTTATTGCCGTCTCTTGTCTGCCTCTTTGTTCTTTTTTTTTAATTTTTCTCTCCCGTGCTTTTTTTTCCTTCAATCGTCTATATCTTCTAGAGGTGGGTCGTTCTCGAAGGAACGGGTCCTTGGATTGCATGGGAGGACCGAGGAAGGACCGCTCCTTTCGGTCTGTCGTTCCCTTCGGTCCGTCTCGGTCCTTCGTTCTTTTCGGTCCGTCGGTCCGTCGGCCCTTTCGGTCAGTCGGTCCTTTCGGTCAGTCGGTCCTTTCGGTCAGTCGGTCCTTTCGGTCAGTCGGTCCTTTCGGTCTTTCGTTCCATTCGGTCCGTCGGTCCTTCGTTCCTTTCGGTGAATCGGTCCGTCGGTCCTTTCTGTCCTTTGTTCTTTTCGGTCCGTCGGTCCTTCTTTTCTTTCGGTCAGTCGGTCCTTTCGGTCCGTCTTTCCTTTCGGTCCGTTGTTCCTTTCGGTCAGTCGGTCCTTTCGATCCTTCGTTCCTTTCGGTCAATCGGTCCTTTCGGCCCTTCGTTCTTTTCAGTCTGTCGGTCCTTTCCGTCCTTCGTCCCTTTCGGTCAATCGGTCCTTTCGGTTCCTACGTTCCTTTCGGTCAATCGGTCCTTTTTCCGGGTTTATACCCATTTCCCTAAAAGAATCGGCCCAGAATGAAGGAGTTCCCAAAAATGAACGGGTTTGCCCGTCTCTAATATCTGCCCCTCCCAAACTTCCATTCCTCGTGTGTTGTGGTGGGTAAGAGGTAGAGTTTTCCGAGGAGTTTCTCCTAATTCTGTAGATCTCTGCATTTTTTCTTGTCCCCAACCCGCTAGACAGGGGAACCGTTGAGGTAGTTTCAGCGAAAGATTTCAGTAGTCATAGTAAAGAACATATTTAAATTCACCAGCTGTAGGAAAATTGAAGTGATTATTGCAATATTAATGGTGCTGTCATATGCTTTTATATAACTCAAATACTCAGTATTTAAACAAAAATATTAATATAAGTCTTTAAATTGACTCATTTTTTACCCAGTACGTTTGGAACTCCTTTCCTGTAATCATGAAAAAATTACTCCGGTGACGACCTGCTTTATTTTGTAAAATAGTTGAGAAAACATATAAACTTCTCACTTTTAATTTTTTGACGAGATCTAGGTGTCGGAATTACCTAAATTAAAAAAAATGTCTCTCTGGAGTTAATATTCGCACCATTTCCCATGTAAAATGGGTGGTATTTTTTTGGCTAATATTTCGAAAATAGTGCGGTATTAGGGTGATATTTTGGTGTCTTTGGAGGTGAGATATTTTCCTTTGAAACGAGACCAAATTGATTGAAGTGTATATTCTGTAGAAATCATCATGTATATAATGATATAAATGATTCGCGAGTGTTTTTTTTAAATATGCTCCTTTTAAATAATGCTTAGTTGTGACTCGGATTTACGACGCGGAATGCGAAAATCAAGCAAACATTTTATGAAAATCCTTGTCTTGGACAGTTAAACACGTGGCAAATCATTGGCATTGTTGACATATTACATATTGTTTCGCGTTCATGGGAAAATCTGCACGTGTAGAATCAAACTATATCGAAATACGTGTCGATTGCCTTAGAGACGCTTGTTAAATTGGCATTGAATTGCCAAGAAACCAAGTCGGTAACGCGCAAAATTTTCACTTTCTTTTGTACGTATTACCAATTTGTGCACGCACGCAATATTTCACAATCAGGGATCGTGCTTGGTTACTATTTTCGGTAATTCGTTTAACACCCCGCCCCTCTTCGTTGACAACCGTAGTATTTTATCAACCCCTCCCCCCACGACATGTAACGTTGTCTCTACAACTGGACATAAACATATTTATGACACTGCCAAAAGTATACTCCAAATACATGCAAAAACAGTGAAATTAGGCACCCCAGAAGGTATATATTATTTTGTTGGGGTTGCCATTCAATGAAAGTATGGCATTGCTCGGCAGTACATTTTTCTGCATCAGTGTAGAAAAAAATAGCTCTCATATGAATCATCAAAATGAGATGTGTCCATATATTTCGAGTAAAAGTATCACAATCTTAGTGAACAGTTAAAAAATGAAATAAGAGTACAATAATAGTGAACCATTCATGAGCAAAATATATTCTAATAGAATTTATGGAAAAATAGAATAGTATAAAAAATTAACATGATCAGTGGAACGCTTGTCATAAAGAAACTCAAGTAATTGTCTTAAAGAAAAATTCAATATCCTTATGACGAAACAACCGGCCTCTCGATTTTATTAGTAAAGGTAGCTTGACTATTACAACAGTGTAATGTTTGCCTTAGCTTAGCTTACAAATGAAGCTTTCAATTAAAAAATATTTTCTCAAGTATTGAGTTAGTTCTTTTTTTTAAGGAATAGGTTGAAATATGACAAAATAAGTAGCCTAAATAGATGTAATAGCACTATCGAATCTCAATTAGAAGAAGTAATATACATTTTTTAATGAAAAAAATCAACCATGAATCACATGAAGTTTATAAAAAAAAACTAGAATTTTTAACGATCCTCAAAACACACCCCGCGCGCTCTTCCTCATGTTTAACTCTGTAGTATTGTCGACGCGATGTTGACGAGGAAGAAACGTAAACAGGCTCTTTGTAACAGCTACGCTACTTTGAGTGAACTCCACGCTTTACCCTAGTTACCCACGGTAGGTTTTTAGGCCCCTCCCACCATAAGTTTGTAACGTAGTTTATGCACGGCCCCTAATCTTTATGAAAACGAAGGGATCGCTCTGAGTCAGATACACTCTGAGGCACAATGGATTAGTGAAGAACATAATTGAAGGTAAAATAGATGGAAAAGTCCCAAAAGGAAAACCTAGGAGTAGGTTAATGGACCTAATAAAGAGGAAATTACAAAGGAAGAGCTTCTGAGCCTATGACAACGTCAAGTTGCTAGCTGGACGATGCGGTTAGAGTTCAAGAATACGCATCGATGACACGTCGCCGCTCTCTCGTAACTTCCGTGGAAGAGCCAAGCCTCCCATGTGTGTAAATGCCGCATTTCGGAGCCGGCGCGGCATGAATGGCCTTGTTGCCGCGCTTCCTCTTTGCCCTCTTGTGATACGGGGTGTTTCTAGGTGTTTGAAAATTAAAATCGGTTTCCGAGGGGGGGGATGGGGGAGGGGCGGAGAGGGGAATTTCAGTCGATATCGACCCAGCAGAGGGGGTGAAGGTGTAAGCGCCCGAGGCTCGTTTCGCTGCGGCAAGAGAGGAGGCATATAACGTGTCCGAAGGCTGCTTTGCTCTCTCCCGCGCGCGCTGCGCGTTTTAGCGTTTTGTCGAATCGATATGTCGTCGGGCGCGAAGGACTTTCTCTCTCGCGTTCGCCCGAGCTGAAATGTTCATCTGGCGCGCTCTCGGGATCCGCCGCGTGAAATCCCCTTGCCTCTGCGCCTTTTGACTACTCGTGGGTGGGTTCCTTGGCTGCCGCCGCGGTGCCCCACGCTCGACAAGTTTCGCTCCGCTGCGTGCGTCTTACGTGCACCGCTGCACGCTCTTGTCAGACGGTGAAATCCATATTCTTGAAACGGGATGCGTGGAATTGCATGCATCGATGTATCACGAGCGGGGAAATTTCCCAAAGTTGGCGCTCATTAACTGACGGCTTCAAGTTCATTTTTTTGTGGCGAAGACATACACACTGCGCAATCGATAAGAAAAGAACAAATTATGAGGATTATTCCACAGAGTCTGCAAGCCCAAGTACGTTTTCAACTGAACTAATTGCACAGACAAACGGAAGGATTTTGTGAATATTGATGCTATGTGCCATTAAAGCATATCAAAATTCTAAAAAGTTAGTTTTAATTAATACACACACACGTTTTAACACAGAATTAATAATTAACTTTGAATGACTGGATTGGATATTTGGGGAGGCGACCGACAGCTAAGGACATTGACGCCATAGGAGACAGGTAATGGAGGAATCATGGATAGAAACCCGGCGTCGGCAGCAGCCTGCTCTTAACTGAACGGTTTAACGTCTCATCCAACAGACGGAGTACTGTACTTGAAGTGCCCTCCTTAAAACACTTAAGTATGGATCGGGTTCTCTCTGAAAAACATTCACCTCTGCAGGTATTTGAACCCTGGCCGCCCGTATGGTTATCCAGTGCTGTAGCCATCACACCTGCCCGATCCTCCCGTGTTGAAGTAGATTTTTTATCGGCGCAGACTTACACACCACGGAATCGATATGAATTTGAACATATAAAGATGAGTTTTTGTTTGTCTGTGAGCCCCAGCATTGTGATTGTGAGGAAATCATCACTGCCTCAATTGTCAACTGAACGAATTGCACGAACAAACATACTGGATCGGTAATAAAGAAGCGAGCTCTTACGGCTTGTATCCGATAATAAGTATAAAACTTCAATACCCGTAAACAAAAACATTTTTTGACAAACAAAAACGCCGACGACATCGATTCGACAAATTTCGAATAGCCGTAAACAAAAAAAGTTTTTGTTTACTGATATTGGATTTTCACCCTTATTATTATATTCTATCAGGATAAAGCAGATAGAAATAGTAGCGTAGCGGTGCCCGAATGAATGTGTTTGATTTATTGATAAAATGACAACAGGTGATTAAATAACAGATGTGTGACTGGTATAAATCTTCCTCTGCCATGCAATGACGCAATATCAGCTGAACGCCCAAATAATCGGTTTGTAAAATACTAACTCAATAACCTCAAATCAATCTTGGGTAATACAGCTTTTTTCGACGACGCCGTCTTGTCAAAAAGTCGAAGTAGTCTCTGGCAAGAGTATGGTCGTTGCTCATGGGCGCTGAAAAACCCCAATCTTTTGCCTTCTTTCCGGAAGATTTTACTGGGTAACCTAATTTACAGAAATTCCGAGAATATGGGCGTGCGTAGTCAGGTTCTGAGAGTTTTCATGGAATATTCACGACTCAATTTAGGAAAGCGTTTACCGCGGGACACCGGCTTGAACGTGTGTGCAGTTTTATAAGCTCAAGTTCTTTCGGCTTAGTTTTGAAGTGATTTTTCGTATTCGTTTCACCCTACATGTTAGCGAGAAGAATTGTCGAGTTTGGCCTAGTTCTACAGATTTTTTTTAACAATGCATGGAGTGGGGCATTGTATGGGGCTGAATGTTCGACTCTTTGAGTGGGGAAGACGAAAATGGCCCGCCGGCGTTTCGAGACGTGGGCTTGGAGAAATATGGACAAGTTGCTGTAGACGGGAAGGAAGACATACGAGGATGTTCTTGGTACGATGGGTAGGAAGGGGATACTTGATAATATGGAACGCTAAGTAGTTAGATAGAAGAGGTAATGAGGGAAGAAGGGTAGCTTAAGGTGGTTGTAGAAATTAGTTTATGTACAGATCTGCATGAAACTTTGCATAGTCGTTCTCATCAATCATTCATTGGTCATTCAATTCTAAGATTGATTGACCGCAGCCCTCCACTCTTCCCTATCTAATGCTTGTCCCATTATTTCCTGATAGCTTTTCCTGTGTACTTCGTTCTTTATTTGATCCATGAATAGATTCAACGAAGTCCGGCGATATGTTGTGGATCATTATTAATAAAATGAATAAAACTGAATAAAACTTAGCTATGTCCACTGGATTTTTATTAGTACAACGCGTTTCGACGCTAATGCGCCATCGTCAGGTGTAAATCTTGTTGGGAAGAATTTTTGTCATATATTCTGCCCCATATACCTGCCCCCCCCCCTACCCTCACAGTAAAACCTCCCTTCCTACTCCCCCCTTCATTCACCCCGCACTCTACCCCCCCCCTCCTTTTCCCGAACATATATATGACAGAAATTCTTCCCAACAAGGTTTGTACCTGATGGTGGCGCGTTAGCCTCGGAAGGCGTTGTACTAAGAAAAATCCAGTGGACATTACTAATTTTTACTCAGTTTTATTAATTTTGATCCATGAACTTATTGCTGGGTCTTCCTCTGAGGACTTTTCCGTCTATTTTGCCTTCAATTATGTTCTTCAGAAACCTATTGCGCCTCAGTGTGTCCAATCCATCTGGTTTTTCTTTTCTCTATGGTCTTCCAAATGGCCCTTTCCCCTTCTACTCTTATGTAAATTACATCATTTCTTATTTTGTCCGTCCATTTTATCTTCAGCATCCTCCTCCAGCACCAGGTTTCAAAGGCTTCTAGTATTTTCGGGAAAGCTTCTCCAATCGTCCATGCTTCCGATAGAGTGCCACACTCCAAATGAATGTTTTAACATACTGTTTCCTGATTTGTAAGCCTGTCTTCTTTGAGCACAGAAGTTGTATTTTTCCCATGAACGCCTTCTTATCTTGGGCTATTCTCCCCTTGATGTCCGTTGTGCTTCTTCCGTCCCATGTGATGGTACTTCCGAGATAGGTGAAGGAATCCATTAGCTCTAATTTCTCTCCTCTCAGGGATACTTCTGTGTTCAGCTTCTCTCTTCTGCATGCGTACTTCATCTTGTGTAGGTACTCCTTCCTAATGTTATCAAACTTCTTTCCTCTTCTCGTCCATCTCAAAATTTTCATTTCAGGTTCGCAGTGTGTGATGCTTTTAAGAAGCTCAGCGCTTCGCTTTATATGGCTTAACTGATATTACCATGTTCATATTTATTTTCAAGAATTTTTTCTTAATTTACTGCCGCAATACCCCTCTGAAAATGGGAAGGTTAAATGTCTCCTACGCCGGCTGATTTACGTGTACGCTTATGATTACTGCCGGGATGCTATACTCCTTTGCGAGTGGTATTACTTTGTAATATTCTTGGAATGGCTCGTTTTTGCGAACTGTTATCGCGCCTCGCGACGCTCACTTCCTGTTTATTTTCATTGGGCTCTAAGCGGTATATCTTGGGGCTCTTTTTTTCTCTCTCTCCCCGAGAGTATCACGGCGCTGCCTGTCTCGTCCTCTCAGACACCTTCCCAGAGCTCCCTCCGTTGCCTTAGCGACCACTTTTCCGCAGATAAGGGAGCGATGTGCAATTATCTCTGTTAGTAATAGGGAGGAGGAGGAGGAGGAGGTGGAGCGGTTTCTAAGGCGACCGTAAAAAAAGATAAGCCTCGGAGCTCCTCTCTCAACCGAAATGACTGTTGCAAGGGCCCCCCGGCTGGGCTGGACTGCGAAAGAGAGCGACACGAGTCCTCCGTGCCCGGGAAAGAGGCCGTGTTCCAATCCGCGTTTAGCCGTTCCGGCCGTGCTTAATTTTCCACAAATTTAAGGATTTACGTCACGGTTTCAAACTTTCTACCATCTTCACGACCGCGAAATTGCGGACACGGGTCATTGTTCGAGAAATATGACTTATTAGCCGACGTTACCACTCATAATAATTAATCGGTCATCATTTAGTATAAAAACTGTTTTTTATGTTCCTGTGTGGCTGTGTATTAGACTTTACGTAACCGAAACTGTTACAGGCGTTACTTGGTGGAAGTTTTGGATATTCATAATGAAATGATTGCTCTCGGAAAATTCCACGCTCAATAGTGCTAAGTAAACTCCACACTAATTAGTGTATGGTTTACCAAGTTTTATCATTTCATCGTGAAAATCCGTAACCAGTAAATTTTTTTATTCTTTGCGCTTTCAAACATGACGAAATATGCATTTTCTGGGAGGGAATTGAGGAAAAAACTGAGGGGATTGAAGGGTCCGACTAAAGACGGAAAGAAAAGGCGCTTGAAAACCCTAACATGGTTGTGGCACTGTATGGGTCGGATACTTGGTCATTGCGAAGGGAGGATGTCCGTAGCCTTGATGCGTTGGAGAGGCGGGTGTGGAGAAGGATGGAGAGTGAGTGCTTGGTGGCAGGAAGGACAAACGAGGAGGTATTGGATGTGGTTGGAGAGAAGGTGGTGGCGGAGGTTCAGAGGAGGCAGAAGAGATGGATGGAGGACGTTTTTGAAAAGAGAGGGAACGTTGAAGAGGGTAATCGAGGGTGAAACACAGGGGAAGCGTGGTAGAGGAAGAAAGAGGATAGGAATTCTGGAGGAAACAAGTAGAGGAATGCGACATGAGGCTTTTAAGACGTATATTAGGCGGATCACTTATAAGGAGCGAAAACGGAACGATATGCCAGAAATTAGGACGTAAGAATAAGTCCTGTCCAATAACTTACCTATTAGCTGCTAGAATACTCAAATTAATGAGCGCTATCAAAAGATGCGCCAGCGTGATGGCTGCCGTCACTTGTTTGACATATTTTTCGACCGCACCTACGTTGCTGGTTCTCCTTTCTACTTCGTTAACATGGCCAAGGATCGTACTGGTTTATACTAAGAGGATATACCTGCATTGGAAACCGGCCAAAGTGTCCTTTAAACGAAATGCGCTCAAGAGTGGTAGCGAAACATTGTGCAACTCGCCTGATCCACAGAGTAAAGATATGCTTATTCTGTGCCTGAGCTATGTGTGAAGTCATGGAGAGAGAGGCTCTTGAGGGAAGGAGTTAGCTTGGGAGCAGGGGGTTGGAAGACCGTACATGACAAGCAATGCTGTCAACATAACAGGATTAAATTGAGCGGGCGCGGGAGAGTCAGTTGTGCGTTTCACGATTTCATTTTTTTTTTAATCTTTTGATCATACTTTTCAAGTGGCCATTGAGTCTCAGAATATGTGCCCATTCAGCTGGTCTTTCTTTCTTTGCCGAGTTCTTTTCTTTACACTTTTCGTCTCCTGGTACTCCTACATTGGTGATTCTCTCTGCTCGTTTGTTCCGCATAATTTATCTGTCATTGGACATATTTATTTATTCTCGTCGTCTTTGTTCTGTAGCTTTAATTGTCTTGCCAACGATTGATGATGTATGCCCATGATGACAAAACATACACATACGAAACATATGTGGCACTGCATAAAGAAACTAGGTTTGGTTAAACGTATAAGAGGACGGTCTTCGGATGAAAAAGTCAAAGAGAGATGCTGCTTCGCTCTGGGTAGGCCAAACCTCGAATACGCCGCGAGCATTTGGGACCCTGGTCATAAAGATTTAACCAAAAAAATTTATAAAATACAAAAGAAAACAGTGCGCTCCGTTAAAAACTGCAACGAGCGTACATATGGTGTCTCACAACTTTTAGAGGGATTAAGGTGGGAGCCCCTAGATACTCAGAGGATACACGCTAGGCTTAGGTTGCTTGAGAAATTCAGAACTGATTTTTTTTCAGAGCGACACAGAGAATGTTATCATGACTCCTCACTACACCTCTAGGTTTGAGAGAAGCGATAAAATAAGAGAGATACACTGCCGAGCATATAGGTACAAAAACTCGTCATTTCCGCGCACAATAAGCGACCACAATAAAAATCGAGCTCCACTAAATACACTCCTATAATACACGTCACCATTTCCCCTCCCAAAAACTTAACTTCTTTACACGGCTGGTGACTTAACACCCCCTGCCACACGCCCATGTGGCGGCTCGCTTAGTACGATCCATAATCTTAGTATGATTTTGAATGTAATAATGAGTTAAAATATTATAGTATCCCACACAGGGTTTAAATTTGCTAACCAATTTCGATATGTTAAACTTTATGATTATAGCGAAAATACTTGAGTATCTTTACTCTTGTGATGGTGTTTAAACATGGAAGCCGGTTGGTTTATTAAAACATGGCGTGGAATATTAGTGATTTTCAAGTCTATAACAAAGTCCCTCCACCATACCAACTTGCTCCATATCCATATGGTTCATTGAAACACTTCCGCGTTTGCTGAGTACATGGCGCCAAAAACTGTTATCTCTATTGGTGCAAACGAATGTACATTTTATTCGCCCAAGCACTTTGTTATCTCAGTTTACCATTCCATGACATTGCACAGCCAAGATTCGTGGTAAGGCAGAGATAATGCCTCCTCTCAGAAAAAGGACCATCATGCAGGAATTTGTCTCGCTATATCATTTCGCTCTTCAAGTGGAAATGTACTGAGATTGGTTTGATATTTTTGAGGAGGCAGTTGCTAATGGATGCCGTTTCCAATTCTCCTGTTGGATTAATTACAAAGAGGTTATTTTGGGGTCTTGAAGAATGTGCTCCGTGCTGTATCGCCATGAGCTGACTGATAAGGAGTTTTTTCCCGTTTTCCTTTTTCACGGGATCATCTTCATCATTGATCAAAAAAATCCTAAGATAGGTTGACTGTAGCTCTCCACCCTTCCCTCTCTAATGGTAGTTTCCTTACTTCCAGGTAGTTCTTCCTTTGTAATTTCCTATTTATTAGGTCCATTAACTTATTCCTAGGTTTTCCATTTGGGACTTTTCCATCTATTTTACCTTCAATTATGTTCTTCACTAATACGTTGTTCCTCAGAGTGTATCTTGCTTTTGTGTAGAAAATTATTGACTGCATGTGATAATCTGACTTCATGTGATTCAAGAACTAAGTGTCATTGATGCCAGGATTTTTAAATGGGGTGGCCTGTATTAAAACCACCCTTCTAACCATGATACCTCTGCCATGTAATGATTGATGCTAAAATATTGTGTTTTAAATGCTCTATCGCAATGATTGAAATGCTTGAAATCTCTGGCAAGAGTGCTTTTTATACTGAATTCCGGTGGTTGTTTTTTTGTCGTAGGATTGTAGTTTTTCTTATTAGCGTTCAAGCGAAGGGTCAGCGCGTGAAAACCAGAAGCTCGCTCGATCATTATGGTAGTTTGAGCGAGATAATTCCCGAGTCAAAGTATGCACCATATTCGAATTATACGTGTTAATTTAACCAGCTGTAGGGCACATGAATTCAATATTTAATTATTAATGATGCAATTAAATAGTCATATATTTCAAATTCTAAGTAATTGAATGAAAGTACGTGAATAAGTGTCAATAATTTCGCGCGGTACGTTTAAAACTACTTCACAACGCAAGGTTTTTTGTGATCCAGAAGAAATTACTACGGTGACAAGATGATAAATTTTCAAAAATAGTCTATAAAACATAAAAAATAATCTTTTTTAATTTTTTGACGATATTTAGGTGTTATAAATTACTGATTTTGAAATAAGGTCTCTCTGAAGTGCATACACGTACCATTGCTTATGTTAAAAGGCGGTTTTTTTCGTCAAATATCTCGGAAAGTAGTTCAGTAAGGGGCTGATGTTTTGGTATCTTTGGAAGGGTGAGATATTTTCCGTTAAAATGCGGCCAAATTCATTGATTTCTAGGTGAAATGATATTTCTCTCTAACTACCTTAAGGAAGAATCTCGTTGATTTTAGTATGGTGACTGGGCATGGAAAAGTCTAGACACGAGGAAGTAGGGTCTTCATTATAGGGTTTAAATGCTTATTGCCGCTGACTCCCCTGCTATTGGATGGATTACAAAACGGTTATGAGAGCAGAATGGACAAGGAAAGCGGAATAAAGCGAAGGAAACGAGTGACTTCCGATGAATAAGGTAGACAGCATGAATAGATCGGGTGTAACGATTGGAGAAGCCCTACGGGGATGAAAGGATCCTGCATCCTACACTTATAAGAAGGAGGAACTAATTAGTCCCATCCGGGTCTCAATAATGAAAATAGTAATGGATGCATGCATAGTCGAGAAGAACTGATATGGAGACAAAGGCATTGATTATTCACGAGAAGCAGTCAAGGCTAGGCAAGTATCTTGTGCCTTGATTCTCTTGCTTGAGAGATACGAGTCTGAGTGTTGGGCATTGTTGATGAACGCCTGAAGGAGTTCATTATAGCATGCGGTAATGATTGAGTTTGTTCTTTGCTCAGTCATATGCTTAACATCCATCTATGTGGTAATGTAAATAGATATTTATCAAGATTGAATTAAACTCCGTTGTCTTCGACGTGACTTCGTGGAATTTGCTTCACATTCTGAATGAAACGATGGCGTCAGAAGTTTCAGCCTAAGCTTCATAAAACATTCCCATGATTCTCAGGAATTAATAAGACTTCGTATGTTTACGTAGAATATTTATTGATCGACCGCTTTCGTCGAATTGTCGACGTCATTTGACCTGATTATGTCGACTATTCGACGAATCCGGTCGTCCCTTAAATATTCCACGTACAACTTACATAGTTTTGTTAATTTCTGATTGCACGTCTTTGTTATCCACATTATGTCAACCTTCAGGGTCGTCTTAAGATAAATTTTATGTGGAATAAATAATAAATATTTTCATTCGCAAAGAAAAAATTAGTATTTACATTTTTGTATTAGATGCTTTTAAAAATCTAGAATCGCTTGATTACAAAGGATTACGATCGAATTATTTAATAATTGTTTGCTGTCACTGTCAGTTGATTCGATAACTTGTGATTTTTAAGGCATTTCCGACTTTTATTTTGATACATTGTACACCCAAGAGCCCAAAAATTTGCTGTAAGCTATCTGCATGCTTTGCTTAAGTATGGCATTCGAGTGATTGAAGTAATTCGAGTGATATAATAATTATTCAGTCACTTGATTCCCTTCCTTAAACGGCTTTGAATGTGTTTAAATATTGTCTGCATTTCTAGCAGTCAACTGCGGTATTACATAGCAGGGAATTGGGTAAAATACAAAGAGTTATTCTTGCAAATTGTAGCTCGTGTTTTGATATAACGTAAACACTTCCTTTGAAGTCGGAAAAGGCGTTGGGTGGATACATCTCCTTTCACACGTTTTAAAAATGGGATTCAACCATTTGGAAGTCATTCGAGACACTTAAACTTTTTATTCGATCAAAAAAAAATTTTTTGGTGCAATCCTGGAGCCCTGTGGCCTCCCTTATGGTGGTTCCTCTGAGAAAGGACACAATTGTGTATTAATGCACATTATGGACACTTACAGAGAAAAATGTAGACGTATTAGACATAAACTACAAAATGTTACCTTCCCGTGTTATTTTTCGTGCAAATTGAACTGGAAATTTGAATAGTGTTCACTGGAAGTATTGGAAAAACGCCTGGAGAAATGGTATTTTTCTATCCAATATAAGCGTCATATTCTTGGAAAAGTCATTTCAAGGACCGAAAATTTCCGGAAAATTTACAAAAAGAAAATAGGTGCATCTTACTGTCTGGTTTGTTTGAGTTATTAGCTAATTGTTGCAAAAATTGTATTCAAGTCGTGGTAATCCAATGGACGTGACGCTGCAGTCGGCTTATGTGGCCATATAATGTGTTTATTAAAAATATGTTCCCGGAATAGTTGGCGTTATTTGTGCCATAATTTTTGTTTCCAGTAGCTAAGGCGTTCAATCGGCGAAATTCTGGATTTTTAAAACCGTTTGAAAAAGTAGGAATTTAATATTTGCTTTTATTCACGCCATCGGAGTGGGACTTCCTTAATAGATTCGCGAGCTCGTGAAACTGCACATTGGGAAGGGGGGCGGGACGCCGGTTGATTGGGGATGTGCCAGGGCCAGGGATCAGGCGCTCCCTCCCCACTTTATTCACGTCCCATTCACCCTCCCCTAATGACGATGAATGCTCAAGGGGTGGAGCAAACGTATCCTCTTCTCTCTTCCGTGTGATTGCTCTAGTTAGTTTCGCCATGCATCCGTACGCGTAGCCGGAAGATGGGAGAAGACGCGGTGAGGCGTGTCAAACATGCAATCCGACTGTAATTTCTTTTCTTTCTTTGCCTTTGATTTTTTTTCCGAAATTCGCCATTCCCTAAGGTAGTTTTGGCTTGGATACGTGAACCAAATAAATACCACTTATCTTAAACTATCATGGTAAAATCAATATTAATTTCACCGATATTTATGGATTGTCTGTTCATCCCAGGACATGTATTTACGATACCTACCGCAAAATAGCTACCCTGCATTCAGCCTCCCTTCGATACTTCCTCGTTTCTTTGGGCCACCCTCCCATAGATTTTTGTTAAGCGTGTCATAGGGAGGTCCTCGGATGAAAATTGAAAGTGAGATGCTACTTCGCTCTGGTTATGCCATACCTCGAATACGTTGCGAGCATTTGGGACCCTGGTCATAAAGATTTAACAAAAAAAATTAATAAAATACAAAGAAAAGCTGCACACTTAGTTAAAAATTGCTACGAGGGAACATAAAGTGTTTCACAAATTTTAGAGGGATAAACCTGGGAGCCCTTAGAGACTTGGAGTATACAAACTAGGCTAGGCTTGTTTCAGAAATTCAGAACTGGAATGTTTTGGAGCAATACAGAGAATATTATCATGACGCCTCACTACATCTCTATGTCTCACAGAAGCGATAAGATAAGAGAGGTACATTTGCGAACAGATAGGTACAAAAACTCGTTCTTTCCGCGCGCAATAAAAACTTAGCTCCACAAAATACACTCCAATAGTACACGTCGCCATTTCACATACCAAGACCTTATCCCTCACATCTTTACATGGCTGGTTTCATAACACCCCCTGCCACATGCCTATGAGGCGGCTCGGAGGGTAGTATATAGATGTAAAATATTGTCGTGGAGGCCAAGTCCCTACAAGAGCTGTAGCGCCGAGGAGTTAGTTAGCAATAATATCGTGGCCGCAAATTTCTCTACTAGTTCCTACCTCAACCGGTAGAATTTTTTATATATATTCTCTCTAAGGATTCCTCCATTAAAAGTCTCTCGTCTGTATTTTTAAATGAAAACCATGGCCAAGTCGTTTCGCTGTATTTTAGTCTGTTTCTCCAAGCTTTTCGACCGCTCTGTGCACAATTACAGCCCCTATGTTTTTGTAGTAACAGGTTAGTGGGCCTATCTGTGGGCAACTTTAGTCCGTGACGCGTGGCGAGTAGTCCGATGGACGCCTTCGTTGCTCTCGCCTTGGTCCGAGCGAAATCGTCTTTGTCCATGTCATCCAATCACTTGACCACGAGAGTCGCCGTTTTTCCGTTCGTCCGTCCGTCATTCCTCCCGAAGGTCACATTGCCGATCACGTGATATTTTAAAGTTTCGGGCGTTCGGAGAGCCAAAGCAATCGAGGAGAATAAAAAAAAAGAAAAACGGGCTGGGGCATGATGGGCCGTGTCAGACTCGAATCTCGGATGGCGGGACACAGAGGAGAGAAGAGTGGGGGGGTTGGGAGTTTTGGACGAGTTCCGAAATTCGCTGCCAGTACCGCCATTCCTGCCGTAATACAGCATGGAAAATAAAAGCAGTCCTGCCATTGTAACTGTAGCAATGCCGTTTCGGTGTTTGGTCTTTCAACATCGATTGCATTTTTCGCGTCTGCATCTACATCTACGTACCACCCTGCGAACCGCCGCACGGGCGTGTGGCAAGGGGTGTTAGCTCACCAGACGTGGAAAGATGTAAGTTTTTTGGAGGTGAAACGGTGACATGTATTTTGGGAACATATTTAATGGAGCTCAGTTTTCATTGTGATCGCTTTTTGTGCGCGGAAATAAAGTACCTAAATGTACCTATATGCTCGGAAGTGTATCACTCTTATTTTATCTCTTCTGTCAGACCTAGAGATGTACTGAGGCGTCTTGAGAATATTCTGTGTGTCCTTCTGAAACACACCAGTTCTGAATTTTATCAAGCAACCTAAGCCTAGCTTGTAGCCTCCGAGTCCCAATGGGCTCCCACCTTAATCCCTCTAAAAGTTGTGAGAGATTAAATGTTCGCTCTTAGCAATTTTTAACGATGCGTGCTGCTTTTATTTGTATTTTATTAATTATTTGGTTAAATCTTTATGGCCAAGGTCCCAAATGCTCGCGACGTATTCGAGGTGTGATACATCGTTACAGGTCTTCGCAACGTCAACGAGTCCGCTATTCATGCATTCAATTTGTTGTATTCTAAGTTAGCCTGGCAATGGTTATTCAATTTTTTTGTTGATTCGGTAAATTATTTGTGTTCCAAATTACGACTTTGACGCCTCATAATCGTAGTTTTCATACGTTTTATGGTTTCAAACTCAACGGTGTCGAAATTGATTTTCACATATGAAAAAATAACTAGGAAATCAGGAAACAAATTACATGATAAGTCAATCATGAAAACAACACCACACACACTTGTTTTGAGGGACCAGCGAATGAATACAAAGGAGTTCAGTCCCTTTATTGCATGAATAATTAAATGATTAAAGTGATCATGCTACCAACACATGATAGAGCTAGTAAACAGTTGAAAAGATATCAAAAAACAAATACAACAGAGAAAAAAGTAAGATATTCAGACCACAACAAACGGTCAGTATAATGGCAATGATGAACAAACAATGGCATGCATTCAGTAGTTAGAACAAAACTAAATGAAGAGAGATGCATTTGATAAAGTGGCACATGAATGATGAAGCATTTTAAAATTAATTATACTAAATTTAATTCCCCATTGGATACAAAACGAATCAATCCATAGCCATCATATGTGTGGACCCCAGAATTCAAGGGGTCTAAGTGACATTAAAAAAAATAAGTTAGGTGCAGGAATGGGATGGGAAAACATAAATCTTGTTGGCGGTAAAGGGATCCAAGTGGTTTTCTTGACAGGTGATACTATCGAGGGTAATGCCCCTTAACTACTTAGTGGGTTGTACCAAACATTTTCAACTTCGACTTAAGTTTGCTCAAAACAACGATTTTGTTGCTTAGACCCCTTGACTTCTGGGGTCCTCATATATACCAGCAACCTTCCAATGTGGAATTAGTTTCCCCGAATGAATCAATTCTTTTTTTTTGGGGTTACCATCTCAACATCAACAGATGCAGACATTTGACACCAGTCACTGAAATCACAATTCCCAGCAAATCACTTTTTCACGAATTATGTGTCCATGCGATCAAAATAGAAGTTCGGCCACTCAATCAGACAATATATATAAGTAAAGAAAACAATAGTTTGCAACACAAACCTATACAACAATACTTTACGACATCTGCATATGCAAAAGTCGTGTAACATATACACCTTCCTATGCTATATATATAGATAGCTATGAATAATAATTTAGTAATCAGTTACCATCTTTGACTGGATCTCGTCAAGAAGGGATCGAAAGGTACGATGTGGAGATTATTGTTATAGGCGAAATACCACCTGACACCGAAGTCTATAAGAATTGCTCACAAATTCTCCTTTGAACTTGGTAAAACCAATTTGGCAAGCTTCTCATTATACGGGTGTCATTGAGTGAACGAATATAGCCATCGATCACGCTGCATTTTGCCTCTTAAGGTTCTTTTTTGACGGGAGATACGCTGCGCTTTGCCTGGAAAGTCCGACCGCGTTCATTCTCATTCTGGTCGCGGGGAGGGAGCGTGTCCTTGAAGAGGCTGAGAGGACTCTCGCCAGTGCCTCAAGATTGTAACTCCGACGGTGACGTAATTCCAAGTCTCCCCGTCATGGGGGCCCCCCCGATTGGCCCGAGAAATGTCACCGACAGAGTAGAGTCGGCGACGTGGAGCGAGCTTTTGTGGCCTGAAAACCCACCGCATGGTTGTGAGTCTTTACGTTGGCGTCTACAGGTAGAAATTGCTCCCGGGAGGATGCTGAGATCGTGGCTCGTTTTTGGTGATTTCGCGTTTGCCGGGTAGGCGGCATGTAAGGAGTTTGTTCTACCACAATTATCGTTTAATTATTACATATACATCTACTTATTACCCTGCAAGCCACCACAAGGGTGTTTGGCAGGGCGTGACTTATCACCAACATGAACTAGAGTGAAGAAATTAACCTTCACCAACATGAACTACGCTATGGGTATGCTACAAATGCTACAGAAACTACTAGAATAATCTATACTGTAACTATGTAAACGTGACACACGAACCATGCAGAGAACATACAAAAAATGGTGCTGGCACTACTTGAAAAATTCAAAAATATGCATTATGGGGCATATAAATAAATCATGTACACTACCTGTCAACTAACCTAATTCAAAGTCTTAAAGCAGCCATTATGGTTTCTTATCGATCGCGGGAAAAACGACATTTTATACCTTTCTGTTCTACAATCTCTTTCTCTTATTTTAATCTCATGATATTATTTACCGTAGCATGCTGGAGTTCGTAAGATATTGATAACTTCTGCTGAACTTCTTGTCTTTGGTGATTTCCCGTTTGCCAGGCAGGTGGCGGTGCGATAGATTGTTCTACTGTGTCATATATATATTAGAGTTGCTACTTGTAGAAAAGCGTTGTCTCATTAGTGGTAGCACTAAAAGGACACTACAGTTTAATTGCCTCTGTCTCCCAACCGAAACAGTTACCCACGAAACAGCAACATGAAACACACTGTTGCGTACGACAGCTACAGACACGCCAAACAACAGACGATCGACCGGCGCTGTCAAAACATTGCCGCTATTCTGGTAATCTGACATCATCAATACAGGCAGCCACCGCAGCGTAGCCATAGATGCAGTGAAACTGAAGCTGACTTGAAGACGAAACGGTCAGCTTCAGCAATCAGTTGCAGCTGCACAGGTCGGCATCAGTGCAGTACGGATTTTTCGTCATTATGCAACTAACCCGTTGTTTGGCAACATGTACTTTCGAACATTTGTCTGAACGGAACAGTTACAGCTGCTGTCGTATCGTTACGAGAGCGCTTTAGCACATAACTGGTCCTCGCGTTTGAAATTAGTAGCAAAATCCTGTCTTCCATTTATTTTGTTTAGAAATTGAACTCGACATTATAAGATGTTGAAGGCGAAGATCTACGCCTGCATTACACCCTGAAAGCCGGCGCAGAGGCGTGTGGTAGAGGGTGTTAGGACCTCAGCCATTGAAGGAGAGGGAATAGGGAAATAGACGCCGGAGAGGACGAAGCCACCACAAGGTTGTTTGGTAGGGGGTGACTTATCTCCAGTATTAACTACAGTGAAGGAATTAAATTTCACCATCATGCACCATATAATGGGTATGCTACATATGCTACAGAAACTACTAAAATCATCTATAATGTAACTATATAAACGTGACAGAAGATTCATGCAGGGAACATGCAAAACATGGTGTTAGCACTACTCGGCCGATATAGAAACATGCATTATGGGGCATATGAATTAATCAACTTCACTAACTGTCAACCTACCTACTTCAAAGTAAATTATTTTAACTACGTCTTATTTTGGAGTTTTGCTGTTTTCGTAATATTCACATATTTGTGTGGAAAGAAGGAATTTTTGGACACAAGTAGTGAAAATAATATTTCTGTATCTAATTCTATTATATATTTATTTATTATTTCCTCGGATAATACTTTATGAGACGCTCATACTCCCAGGGAATTGAATGATGACAAAATTAAGGAATTTGTGGGTCTTATTTTTAGAGTTATTTACTGATAGCTGCAAGAAATAATATCCAAATGCGCCTGTTCGGACATTTTGGCATTATTTATCGCAGCTACTAGCAAATAAACAGCGTTGTATTCGGCTTACATCTACATCTACGTGATACCCTGCGAGCCACCACGAGGGTGTGTGGCAGGGGGTGAAGATCACCAAACATGCACTGTTGACATGCAACTAGGATATTTAATGGAGACATGCTAGATAATATGGTCACATGCAGCTAGATGGTTAGTATCTACATAATGTAGTACATCACATGGCTTACTTGGTCGGGAAAAGTTTACCTTAGGAAAAAAATCTTTGAATATCCTGCGTATATCTTAATACGCCTAAGCACAGTTTCCAGTAAACTCATTGTTTTGTAAACAGCGCGAACGAAAAGGTGGAATTCCATATTTGTGTGCGCTCTCACTGTGGCGGCGGAACCTCCTTAAACTATGGTCCACAACGTGTTTTAGCGTTTCTTATTGTTGAATGTATGTCTCTTTTTTCGTAGTCTGAAATGTTTTATACATTTCGGAGTTTATTATTCGTGTAAAATCGTTTCCATTCCCCATGATGGACAGTTTTATATTCCACAAAGATGCACTTAAGTACATACTTTCCTCCTTATCACTGAATTGAAAATGTGGTATGGATATCATTTACCTTGCCGCAAAAGTGTTACTTGATAAATAATGAAACATGCCTTATCATCTGTTTAGACGCTGTTTCGGTGTCTTTTTCGGCAGCTGGAGAAGACATGAACATTTTATAACCCCACGAAATATTTACGCAGACGCTGGAGTATGATTTGTCCTTGAAGCGAACAAGGTTAGCTCTTATCAAATGTGGGACCTCTTATGATTTAAACGTTTCTTATATAAGTATCCTTGTTGTTATGCAAGGAATAAATACTGTATCTTTCCTCGCTCATAATGGACGTTGAAGTTGTTATTCAACCAGAAGATCGCATGCTTTGATCCAGCTTCTTTGCTATATTGTTCTTCGAGTGGGCAGTTTTTGAGTCCTCGAGTTTTCAGGTGTCGGCATTGTTTGTTTTGTTGAAAAGTGTTCAAAATGTTTATTTCAATCACTTTGCGCCTTGTTGAATCCCTGTCTAGTTCCCTGTAGATGCTACCCAGTTCTTATTCAGCCATGCTCCCAATGTATGAGTCTTGCAATCGGTATTTAAGTCAACATTTTTGAAATTTCTTCGCGATTGCGAAATATTATGTGAGAGTGCTTTAGTTGATATCTCTGTGTCGAGATACTGGTCCCTAGGTGTCTTTTGTACCCTTCTCATATTCCCATGTTTCGTGTTATTAGTCGATATTCCCTTGGCTTGTGCAGTAAAGATTTATAAAATTGCTATTTTTAACGGTTTCATGCAATCATGGCCTTCAAATTGTGATACATATTGTACACCTTTTGTCCTGCATCGGTGAAATCCATGAAGACTAATTGTTATTTCATTTTTTTTCAGGTATGTTTACGGGCCTAGCGAGACCTGGTTTCTTGAGGTGATGTACCTGCCTAACTTTATTAGAGCATACAATGTAGCTCATAAGTCTTAATTTTATTTTGTATCGAAGTGTTGTATATTTAGGTGTGTTGCTCATAATACTGAATCATGTATTATTCATTAATTCGTAGTCGTTCACTTGTTTTGGTTAGTTTTCTTTTATTATTTCTGTCTTAATCTCCAAGAAGAGCGTTTAGGCCTTGCGTTGAATGAATTCATCAATTTTGCGAAAATATCTGTCATATTCGTAAGTTTATTTAGGTCACGTCTGCTGTTAACAACCATATATTCATATTGAGATGAAATAAGAACACTTTTTATAATCCACACAAACTTTAATGGTATAAGGCTTAGGGCCGGTTGCACCACATCAGGTTACACCTTCGGTTAGGGTTAGGGTCAAAGCTAAACAATGAAATCTGTTGCACCACTTCTGGCTACTCTGTAGCCTCCGGCTGACGAATTTGAAACCGTAACCTCTAGATTCACCTAGGGCTATCATAGTGGCCGGCGGTCACGCGCAATGCATTTTGGGAAACAATGCATTGTGGGAATGTAAACATTAGTGAATAAACAACATGGACGTTGGTGATATGCACTTAGATCCCGAATTAAATGATTCTGATGAGGATATGTATATATATTACATGGGAATCATGCGGAATCCAAAAAAAATGCGACCAAGAGCCAAGCATTTTGAAATGTGGAGTGAAGAGGAGTTTTATGTGAGATTTCGTCTCCGTAAAGAGTCGGTTATGATTTTGTTAGCCATGACGGAGCAAAAATTGGAGCACTTAACCAATCGGTATGTGCTATATTTTAGAAAATATCGTAATGTTTCACAATTTTTGGCAAATCTATTAATTAATGCAAATAATTTTGCTTGTCCTCAGAAATATATCTTTGTCTGCGTTAGACCAGTTACTCCTGGCTCTCCGATTATACGCAACTGGATGTATGCTGATAACTGCGGGAGATTATGCTGGAGTGCATAAATCCACGGCATCTAGGGTGGTAAATAGAGTTAGTGAGGCAATAGCCTCGCTTAGATGTCAATTCATTAACCTTCCGGATGGCATAGAAGCAATAGGGAAATCGCGGGAGGACTTTTATGCAATAGCGAGATTTCCCAAAGTGATAGGAGCTATTGATTGCACGCATGTAAATTAGCGCGTAAAATTCGGAGCCTTCTTCGACATCCTATTCTTTTAAATAGAGATAAACACAATCCAAATTTTATATGCTGCCGCTGGTATAGTTTAATGGCTTCTTCCTAAACACATTCACAACATACTTAATTATATATCAATCAATCATCAATCGCCCAAGTTTAGCCAGCTGAAAGTAAGTAGTGACTAGTTTCACATTCGATCACTTTCGCGAAGGAGCACGACGTGGTTTCAATCCAAGATCCTCCTCAGAGTTCTGAGGTAATATAAACAACGATGCGTAACTAAGTAAACATCAATAATAAACAGTTTTATGCCACGCTATTCAGTAGTGAACAGAAATAATGCCATATCATACAAACCTTGTTAATACCAAAAGCACAGTGAAACGATAAGTTTTCTGTAATCCAAATCAGTCCAGCCGTGAGAACCAATGAGATCCAACGGAATACAATTTCGGCGGAAGATTTTTAAGAAAGAATGTGGTATGAAAATATTGGCAGGCAAATCATCGTTCTTCGACTGAACGTAGCCTCTAGTTCCGCGACTACCGGTCATTGCTCACTTGTGCAACGGATGGCGCAAGTGGCTGCCGGCTAAGACGTAGCCAGTGGCCAGGCAACCAGAATCTTTAACCGGAGATGGTGCAACCGGCCCTTATACTAGTGGTCTTATTTCATCTCACTATTAACTCAAAATTCCGCAAAGTAAGCTCGCAAACCATTGAAGATAACCATATATTTTCCGTGAAAAATGGATAAACTCAGAAGAAGACCCGAAAAACCATTCTCTTCATCAAAATGTCGAAATGTTCGTCGTTGCACCACGTGACGCCTTAGGCCAGTGGCCGATATCATGTCGAGTGGTTGAAACACAAACCCCAAGGTAATTGATTCCAGTCTGCAGTTTTACTCATTTCTCTCAGAACCAATACGAACCTTACATCATGTATTTAGTATGTTTGGACGCTCGGCAAAGAATGTTCGCTCCTGATCGATTTATGTTTCTTATTCCTCGTACGAAACATTTGATACCGTCCAAAATGTATTTTTTTAGTGCGTCTTGCATTCCGATTTCCGCCATGTCTCGTTTTTTTTCCGTAACGTCCCGGAATTTCCATTACCGTCTCTCTTCCTTGAACATCTTCGCAAGTTTCCTTCTTGTTTCCCCCCACTTTTCCTGTCTAATGCTTCTTTGCCTGCTACCCAGTCTGTAAAGCGTCTATTCTTTCTTCGTGCTGAATTTTTACCTCCCTTTCTTTTACGTCATACCTAATCAAGGATCCCAGCTCGTTTCAGCTTCTTTTGTTTCTTTAGCTCTAGCGGAAATGGTTCTTCTTTCTTTGGACCTCTTTAGATGATTATTTCCGTCTTAACGTGCTAGTTAATGACGCTGCCGTTAAGTTAGACTTTTGGAAAATATTCTGAGATGGGTTGCTTATCGTTCACCCTTGAATTTGTGCTCATTGGCGTTCACATTTCTGAGTAATTAGTGCAAGCTTATAACTGGAATAAGACTGCCATTAACTCACCTCTTTCATCTCGTGAGCTCAGCGCCATAATCGTTATTATCCCAATATAGGTTAACTACTGCTGTTCATTGTTCTCTCCGTACTACTAGATGCTCGTTCTACTGCATCCTGATTATAATCCTCCCCTACTGCTCTCATCATTTGACCTATTTCATTATCTCTTGCCCTTCTTCGTCGGATCTTCTCATCTAATATACCTTTCTTCCTACGATCTGTCCTTCAAAATATATTTGGTAAGATTTCTTCGCTCGTTTTCATGCTGAGCGATCTCCTCTAAAGCAGTGTTCGAGCTGAAAGCCGGTTATTTTATCCTTTGTTCACTCATTATCACGCGACGACTTTGTGAACTGACGTAATCATTCGGCTGTAGGCACAGTGAATGAACGGAGCTTCGGGCTTAAAACCTTTTTTATTTGTTTTATTTCGTTTGTACGATAAAGTGTTTCTCTTTTGTTCGGGGGGCCTTTAAAATTCTCGGGGGGGGGGGGGGATAGGGGGGACTATTTTTCTCCGGGCGCCTAGGGAAAATTAGTTAGTGTTTACCTTAATGCGTCCACATAAAAGTCTGCCCTTAACTCTATTAGATCCTTTTATATTTCTCTTTGGGCATCGCAAAAGGGATTAAGGCTAACGGACGGGTGATGGGGCTTCCTTCTTCTTTCGGGCTAAATCTTGGAATGGCGGGGCGGGGGGGAGAGGAGGTGGAGGGAGGGAAGCCTTAGGTGAAGGGGTTATCCCCCACCCTTCTGGGTCGTCTCCCCCCCACCCCCCACGGCCCTCCCTCATTCAACCCCGGCAAACATCCTGAGGGGGGTCCTATTCTCCTCCCGCGCCGCTACCTTACTATTTGCATGGAAAATGCCGCCCTTACGAACATCCACCTAGGGTCTTCCCATATATCCTCCCGAGCTACGAGAGTTCGTCCTCCCATGTAGCTCCGTTCCTCCACCTCCCGCCTCCCTCCCTCTGGCCCTTTAACGTGCCTACCTGCCTGCGGTGCTGCCATCTCCCCACGAGTTCCTTCCCTACCCAGGTCGAAATACCGCGAGTCCCTCTTTATATATACTCATATCTCACGACATGTGTGCCTTTAATATGAAGTCCCTCATGTACATCCCTATATATACGATGTTGATAGAGTGGAGGAGATAGGCACAAAAAAAGAGGCGATGCACTTTACAAATTTCACATTTGTGTCGTGCATCGCCTTGAAGACGGACGAAGAGTTCCGAAAGCTATGTCTGTAAGTGATCATCTCTTTTTTTTTGTGCGTCTATCTCCTCCACCCGATCAACATCGTGAAATGTTCGTGGGTTAATCGTGAATATCTGGTTTGAGTCGGGAATTTCAAAATTTATCATTTCAAGACAAAAAAAATCCTTATTTTATAGATAAAATCTACAACGATGACTGAAATATATCAGTTATTTTACCGTTGGTATGAATAAATAAATCAAAGACGGATATTTAGTGGAGAAAGTAAAGTAAATTAGAAAAACTTAAAGAGTAATCCTACTTTGGTTTATCTTCTTAAAACCAATATAAAACTTACTATTACTTTATTCTTGGGTTGGGGTTCTTTATACTTACTTGTGGGTTTAGCTAGAAAAACCCATATTCTACATGAATCTTGAAAATCATCACTATGGCTCATAAATAAACAGCCATAATATAACCTGGAATTTTGTATAAATTTAGCCTTGAAAACCTGGAATTATGCTTGAATTTAATATTTCGACTTTAGTAAACACCCTGATATAAGTATATCTCCCGACATGTGTGCCTTGAATATGAAGTCCCTATGTTACATCCCTATATATATGTATGCATAAATATATATCTCTCTCGTCTCACTCACTCAGACCGCGCTGCCGGTGCATTTCGCCTTTCATCTGTCTTCCACTTCCCCCCCTCCGTGACGTTACGTGACTCAGGAGGGGAAAAATGGATTTTTTTTAAATTCACGGGGAACGTGTTTGGAGCGCGACAGGTTGTTTTAGTGTGTTTTTTTATTCTATTCTGAGTCGCGTTTTCCCCTCTCTCTCGGACGGTTTGTTTGCTATTTATTTATTATTAGGGTAATCTACCGGTATAGTTAGGTTTAGATGAAAGAGAATAAATACCCGTTAGACTTTTGCAAGCTTAGGCCTCTGAATACTTTTTATCCTTTACACGATATCATTCGTCGTCTCACCACTCGCCCTAATTTTCCTTTCCCTGTTGTTTAAAGCCTATTCTTTTCTTCTTCTACTTCTTCTTCCCCATTTACTAAACGTCCTCCGCTCTGTTACCGTGTTCATTTTACCGACACCCCTCATTTCCTGTTCCAACCACCTATTCTGCCTCCTTCTAGCCTTCTCCTGAAGTATCATCGCCCACTCTACCAAGCAAACGCCTGCACCAATTCTCATCCTCTCTTCTCGGAGGCCACGTTTCTGAACCTTAAAATGTCTGCACCGATTCCCATCATCTCTTCTCGGAGGCCACGTTTCTGAACCTTAAAATGTCTGCACCAATTCCCATCCTCTCTTCTCGGAGGCCACGTTTCTGAACCTTAAAATGTCTGCACCAATTCCCATCATCTCTTCTCGGAGGCCACGTTTCTGAACCTTAAAATGTCTGCACCAATTCCCATCCTCTCTTCTCGGAGGCCACGTTTCTGAACCTTAAAATGTCTGCACCAATTCCCATCCTCTCTTCTCGGAGGCCACGTTTCTGAACCTTAAAATGACGCATTAACATTTCTTCCGTTCATTGGTCGTTCAATCCTTAGATTGGTTGACTGTAGCCCTCCATCCTTTCCTATCTAATACTAGGTCTCTTTCTTCTTTCCAATTCTTGTTCTCTACTTTCTTCTTTATTCATCTCATGTATAAGTACCTTGGACTTCCTCCTGGAACTTTTCTCCATATTTTCTTCAGTTACATTCTCCACAAATCTCTATTGTGTTTCAGGTTGTGTCCAATCCATCTGGTTCTTCTCTTTTGTGTAGTGTTCCTTATAGTCCTTTCGTCTTCTACTCTTCTGTCGTTCATCATTGGTCTTTCAATCCTTAGATTGGTTGACTGCAGCCCTCCATTCTTCCCTATCTAATGCCAGTTCCCTTGCCTCTTGGTATCTCTTGCTACGTACTTTCCCTTTTATTTGGTCCATGAACTTATTCCTTGGTCTTCCTCTGGGGATTATTCCCTCTATTTTACCTTATTATGTCAGTCATGTTCTTTACAAACCCATAGTGTTTCAGGGTGTGTCCAATCCATCTGGTTCTTCTTTTCTGTATGGCATTCCTTCCTTTACTTCCTTTACTGTACTTCTTTATTCTGTTTATTATGTCCGTCTATTTGGTCTTCAGCATCCTCCTACATCGCCAGGTTCCAAAATTTTCAGTCTTTTCTGGTTTACTTTTCCAATAGTCCATGTTTCCGATCCATAAAGTGCCGATAAACATTCCACCAACCCTTAATTGAGAGTAATGGTTATGAGGGAATGGTAATTGCTCAAAGCGTAAGATACTGTATAACATTATTTCTGCATACCCACGATGCTTTCACTTTAATTAGTTAAATATCGCGGGAGAATGTGCTCTTCGTGTTTTGCATTCGAGAGTTTATTTTATGGAAGCAAGTCAAAATATTGGAATTTCACATTGGTAGGTGACTCATTCTGTCTATTCAGAACCGATATTGTCCAGAGCGACACAGAGAATATTATCATGACTCCTCACTACATCTCTATGCCTGACAAGTGCGATAAAATAAGAGAGATACACTGCCGAACAGATGTTGATGTGAACGGTGTTGATTGATCACTGCACTGTCACCGGATGCCGTTGTATGGACAAGACTTCAGAGCTCTAAAGGATTGGGAAATTGGTTTAATTTTGGATACATGATTTGACTCAGACACAGCGCTTGCACTCAAGAAAATCATAAATTTAACGCGAAGTAATTTAATTATCTTCTTTTGAAATTAATTAATGTAATAAGTGACCGAGAGAATTCTATCATGACGCCTCACTACATCTCTAGGTCTGACAGGTGCGTCAAAACAAGAGTGTTACATTGCCGAACAGATTGTTACAAAAACTCGTTATTTCCGCGCACAATAAGCGACCACAATATAAACTGAGCTCCACTAAATACACTCCCATAATACGCGTGCGTGACTTATCACCAACATGAACTAGAGAGAAGAAATTAACATTCACCAACATGAACTACCTTATGGGTATGCTACAAATAATACAGAAACTACTAAGATAATCTATAATGTAACTTTGTAAACGTGATACAAGAACCATGCAGGGAAAATTCAAAGCATGGTGTTAGCACTACCCGGCAGATATAGAAACATGCATTAGGGGGCATATGGATTAATCAGCTTCACTGCCTGTCAACTAACCTACTTCAAAGTCTTAACGCAGCCATTATGGTCTCTTATCGATCGCGGGAAAAACGACATTTTATACCCTTCTGTTCTACAATCTATTTCCCTTATTTTGTTCTCATGATATAATTTACCGTAGCATGTTGGAGTTCGTAAGATATTGATAACTACAGCTGAAATTCGTCTTAGGTGATTTCCCGTTTGCAGGCAGGTGGTGGTGCGATAGATTGTTCTACTGTCTCATTTATTTATTAGGGTTGCTACCTGTAGAAAAGCGTGGTCTCATTAGTGGTAGCACTAAAAGGTCTACTATATACGTCTAACCTATAACTTTACTACTAAATACTTCTATAATACACGTCACCATTTCACCTCCCAAAAACTTACATCCTTACATGGCTAGTGACCTAACTCCCCCTGCCACACGCCCTTACGGCGGCTCGCTGGGTATTTTGTAGATGTAGATGACTCAGTGTTGTCCGCCGTGCTTCAATGCCGGAAAAATTCTCCTTGCTCTGGCCCCATCTTGTTTTATTTTTATTCTGCGGGGAAAAACGTTCCGTGGTCAAGGATAGCTGGAGGAAATGATCGCGGTCGTCGCCATGAATAATTTATCATGTAATTTGAATCATGCAATGGAGGAGTCGGAGGAAAAATTTCGTGCTACGCTCCCTTTCGCTGGAGTGCGAAATTTCGATGTCCTCTGTTCCCTGTGGGAAAAGAAGAGTTTTTTGTGTATCGTTTCGGCATATTCCCATGATAATAATGGCCCCTATGTGCACTCTTCGGTATGTGCTTTTAGTTATTTTTCAAGTACATATGCGCTCATAATTAGAATTTTCCACAGATCTACTAGGTATACTAAGAAACATCGTTTGAATAACTTCATGTTCGGCTTAGGGAAGGGAAATATGTGCTTTACGGTTGGGTTTAGGGAGAATGATTGCACAATAATAAACCAGTATTGCCACTTCTTAAGTAAATGTGACGTAAATATGTGACTAAATAAGTGTGTTAAGGGGAGCAACCCAAGACAGCAAAAAAGTTCGTACTCGTAAATACCTCTAAATGTACAATAATCCAAAGTTTCACCCAAATCCACACGAAAGTGAAAGCCGTTTCGAACACCTTGGGAGCACGACCAAAGTGTCCACGCTGGCACGACGAATGTGAAAGAGGCACACACAAACCAAAGGGCCAGGGCGGGGGCGGGATAGTTATACGGAGGGGAAGGGGGTTTGGATGGGCGGGGGCGGACGGGAAGAAGGGGGGACAGGATCACACCAGGTGTTCCCGATCGGACGACGTAGAAGGGCGGTGGGAAAAGAGAGGGAGGTAGGTTTTCAGAGGGGGGGAGGAGTGAGAGAGACACCAGGTTGAAGGGGTTGGTTGGGCGATACGACCAGGAGAAGGAAGATGGAAAAAAAAGACCAACGGAGAAGAGCGGGCAATAAAAAACCTTGGCTCGGGAGAGGGGGAGGTTGAGGTCTGCGGTGGCAAGCGGGACGGGCGCGGGAGGAAGAGGTGGAGGGAGCGGGCGGGGGAAATCTTTTTCGGGAGAGAGGCGAATTTCTGAGAACGTCAGTGCCTCGAGGAGGATAGGGAGGGAACAGTGAGAAGCAGCGAGGAGGAGACGCGACCGAAAGCGGTTCCACGCCCACTCGAAAAGGTTTTATGTGCCTTAACCCTTCGAGTGCGGTATGACGTGATATCACGTCATGGTTGTTTCGCGCTGGTGCTGATGACGTTATATCACGTCAAGGGTTCTTGAGTGTTCCAGCTTTCACTAGGGAACTTTCACTAGGCCTCCTAGTGAAAGCTGGAACACTCACGGTACCCATGACGTGATATCACGTCATCAGCACCGGCGTAAAGAAAACCATGACGTGATATCACGTCATGCCACACTCAAAAGGTTAACCCTCTACGGACAGAATTATGAAACATCAGCATGAAAATAAATACTGCTACTATATTAGTTTTTGAAAAGTGCAATTTATTTGATAATATCATTTACGATATTTTGAAATGTGACGTATTTGTATTGTATATATTTAATTTAAAATAATCCTTTACATAATGATATCTACACAAGGTACACTTCAACATTACCTTAATAATGTACCTTTTTTAAAATTTCCCAATTTTTTCTTCTCATTAAAGCTGACACTATTCATTTTAGGGCTCCTACAGGCACGCCATTGCCACTGAATAGCGTCACACATCCATCTATTCAAATAGTTTGACAAACCGCCGAAAGGGACGTAACTTTCCACACGCTTAATCCGAAGCGTTACAATTTTGTCTAGCGCAACAAGTAAATGGAAAACTGCCTCTTAGAAAGCTGATAAAACAATGATTTTGAAATCTAAAAAAATTTGACTCGCTCGTCCGTAGAGGGTTGAAATTGGGGAGTGTGAAATAGAAGGGAGGAATAATGTGGAGTTTTGCGCGGAGGAACGACTCGCTTTTGAGGAAGAGGTACAGTACCACTTCCTCATAAGCGGTGACGCGACCTCTCCCGTTTAACCCCTCGTATCTTCCTCTCTGTCCTCGAGACGACGAGCTGGGAGGGCGGGCTCTAAATCTTGATTTAGGCGACAGATTTTTGCAAAGAACCCACTCCTCTGCCCCCAAACGAACTGGGGATCGGCTTGGGTGGCGCCGCCCCCCTTTCCTCGACGACATATGCGTTCCTTATCCTTCATTAGAGCTGTGTCGTTCATGAATGAATCTTTCAGAATGAACGATTTGATGAAAGATTCAAATCCGCCGAATCCAAATCGTTCAATATGAACGATTTGTGTGGAAGATTCAAATCCTCCGAATCCAAATCGTTGATTTGATGATCAAATTGAACGATTTGGATTTCCACCCAAGTCGTTCGATGTGAACGATTTGTGTGGAAGATTCTTCTAGCGATTCTCCGAATCCGCCAAATCCAAATCGTTCAATAAGAACCCTGTAAATACCCTTGAAACACATTGTCAAAGGTCTTGTGTTTCCGAATTGGAGCATCACATAAAATCACCGCGTGTTCTGTATCAAGAGCGGTAATTATGAAATTCGGGGGAGGGGTTTTGTGGATAATGGAATCATATAATGACAAAAAATAATTTTTATTGTGACACTCAGATTTATCATAATGCAGATAAGACGCAAGCACCAAATTTTCGGTGAATTTCTGGCCATAAAGAAATGGCATAAATTACATTTCACAACACATGAATTGTGGACTACATTTAATTTTGTATAGCATAATATTCTGACCAATTGAAGAGGTTTTAAAATCTGAAAACAATTTATTAAAGATGTCGTTAAAATGAAAAATAATAATTACTGTGAATAGCTATCCGTCATAATATTTGAAGTGCAGTAAGTCGACAGGTTCACATGGATTCAAGATTCACTTGGATTCAAGATTCACATGGATTTGAGATTCACTCGTGGATTTGGCTCATTCGGTTCACTATGAACGATTTAAAGAACCGAATCATTGCCACGAATCAAATCCCATGAACCGAATCTACAAAATGAACCGAAATTCCCACCTCTATCCTTCATTGGATACTCATTCGGTTGGTGATCAAAAGAAATAAGATGTTCGGTTGGATGAGAAAATACTTACATCCCCTTCCAGCCATTCAACAACCACGTGGTGGTTTTGGGGGGAAGGGGGGGGGGTTAGAGTGTTGGCCACGGTTGGTCACGAGGGGGGAGGGGGGGTCTGGAGGCGTACCACGTGGCCGATTTCTATGATCAAAAACCCGACGACGAATGGTGATTTTCACTCTGTGGTCGCCCGCCCAATGCACCTTGTCAACTATGTTTAGCTTTGTCAACGAAGTCGGGCAGGGCGGCTCGGGGTCGGACAAAGTAGACGAAGGCAGTCGTATCCCTGCCCACAACGCAACAAAGTAGACGAACGTAAGCTTCGTATCCTTGCCCGCCCGATCCTAGACACTACTGACGACTGGCACGGTGTAACATCGCCAGTGCATCCATAGGGTCGGTCGAGTGAAAGTCGGGCGGTCAAGGTTTAGCTCCGGGGTGTGGTGGGCATCATCATTAACGTCGGCATGTCCGATCCCGCCAACAAGTCGACGCTATAGCTTGAACATTTCAGCTTCATTTTCTTTGTTCCTCTTCATTTTTCAGCAGAGTTAGAGGTGAAAATATTCAAAAATAGAGAAAAGGAGAATTTCTCTATATGACCAGGTGGCCCCCTGGGGGGGGAGGTCAAAACCATGGCCACGTCTGGTCACAAGGGGGGAGGGAGGGTCGAAAAAAGGCCTAAAATTGGCCACGTGGTTGTTGAATGGCCCCTTAGAGATAGACAAAAGAGACTCGGGTGCTTAAGCCTAGCATGGCGAAAAAGGAAAATCTCCTAGTAAATTCCCCACTTAAAATTTTTATTACCAACCTAGGTTTCGATTGCCTTGCAAATATTTTTCAAAGAAAAATTTGAAAGTGATTGCAAGGCAATCGGAACCTAGGTTGGTAATAAAAATTTTAAGTGTGGAATTTACCAAGAGATTTTCTTTTTCGTCATGTCTGCGATAACCTTCCACAAAATTACGCCTTCAACCATTAATTTTATTCGTGATGCTACAGGCTAGGCTTAGCTAGGACACTGGCCATAAAGGTTTTACCATATTTAATTAATGATGTGGTAAAGAAATTATCTTCGGCCTTGCCGAAGCTTAAATACCCTCCACCACTTTCAATTTTGAGTAGGTCTGGCTGTGTGGCCAGACTTACTGAAAAAAATTGTTTGAAATGTATCTTTACCTTAGCAAAATATTATATACCAAATTTCAGATCGATTATTTGAAAACTCCTGAGGTTATGAAGGAAATAACTTTCACTTTCAAAAAGCCACTTCGTGTGGGAGGTGGTCGTGGTTCTGGTCCGATCCAACCCGTTTGAGAGCTGTGGACTACTAGAGGCTTTTGACCCAAATTTCAGCTAGATATATCGATTTGTACGGCAGTTATCGTGCGAAGAGACTGACACAGGTAGATTAGGGTGGCGATCGTCAGGGGAAACCTGGAATTGTCCGGCAATTTTGAATTTCTGGATAAGTCAGGGAATTCTCGTAACAGTCAGGGAGAAACTGGGATGGGAATCCTCGTTATTTTTCTACCATTGCGTTTGTCGGCCAGTCTTTCCCGCCCTTTATTTCACCAGCTAAAACTAACGCCCGTCGCAGACGTGCATGGAATAAGCCCCATCAAATCGTGGAATATTCAGTTGTGAATCTTACTAGTTGTGAATTTTAGTCATTTAGTTGTGAATCAGACGTATATACAATGTATCCCTTTTGTATATCCTTATTGCGATATTTGCCCAGTAGTGTAAAATTCATGATCACAATGTATTACGCTCATCACAAGGAATCTGAGGCTATGTTGTTCGGAAAATTTTACGCCTCGTTCTTTTTTTAACTTCCGAAACTCAGGACGAGAAGTAGCCGGAGCTGACTGGCTTATAGGAAATACATGCTTGCAGTTCTAAGAATACGTGACGATGAATAGAAAATTTAATGGCAATGTAGAAAATTTAATTAAGCAGAAAAACATTCCATTAATAGGCGACCATTTGGCGATCGGTCGGGGAAATTGGTAAATCCATCAGGGAAATGTCAGGGAAAAGTCAGGGAATTTAAAAATTGGATATCAGTAGCCACCCTGTAGATGGACTCGTAAGGTGATGCTGATCATTTCTATATACACTTACTTACCTGCCACGCCTCTTTCAATGCGTTTCATTTGTGCTGTGTTAAGGTAGAACCAGCGCTTCGAAGTACTACTTTCAGAAGACAAGTTAACTTGGCTGGAACAAGATGAAATTGCTCAAAATGTTATTAATAATAATAATAAATAATTTTTAACTATCAAACGTGGTTATACTGAACATGAGTTTTCTTCCAAATGAAGTAATTTTTATATTGACTTTTGACTATATGGCTTTTATATTGACGTCATGTCTCAGAGGAACTTTCAAGTTTTCTCATTAACGACAATATAATTGCAATTATAATAAAAATAGGGATGAAATAAAATAACAGAACTAAAAATCGCTTAGCTATTGATTGAGTAACCAGTACTGACAGGTAATGTAATACTGGATACACGTCGTAGCATAAATCGTCTGCATTCGTGACGTGAGACATGGTTGACGGAGGTACTGCGCCGGTTTGTTTTGTTTCTTCCCCTAGCATCGTTGCCAAACTTGTTTCAATATGGCGGCTATAGAACGGAGGTTGGACTCTTCATCGTTTTTCAATCATAAATAATAGTCTCGAATGGTCGATAAAGCTGCCTGAAAAAAATATATTTCATCCGTTGATTATTTAGTCACAATATAGTGGTTTTTGAGATAGCCTTTTCGGGGAAAGTATCGAGAAATAAAATGTTTAAGGGAGGGACGTCACCATTCCTCCATAAGATCAATGTAATTTGAGGCTGAAATAAACGATTTTCAAATCCTGTAATCATCGTTAAATGGCCGATTATTCCCAATTATTTTTCCACGCATTGACGAAGAAATGATTTCTCTACAAAATATTAAAATATCAAGGCATGTTATCGGAGGTGCTTGTAGTAGAGGTTCTACCTTAATATCAATATACCCTGACGACGTAGTATTGTAGGGTATAAAAATATAAAGAAACGATGTACTTTGTATATCTTTCTTCACGCTTATTTCATGTATTTTTTTGACCAGGGGTTAGATGGAAGAAGGGACTGCCTTAGTCTCAATCTCGCCCCAATAAATAATAGTAATAGTAAATTTGTATCGGCTTTTCTTTCCCTTCCCCCAGTTCAGTGCACCTGGCTCGTTTCTGCGCCCCATCTCACCCCTGGAACCACTCCCCGCTCCCCTCTAGCCGCCACCCCCCCTGGTCTTCCAGACTTCACCCTTCTCCTCCATTCCTGTCTGCCGTCCTCAGCCGATGCCGTCCCCTTTTCTCTCTCTATATACTCATCTCCCACTTCCCCGTTGAGTGAGTCGGGCTGACTGTTTGTGCAGGAGACAGGTGAAGGGAGAGGGTGGTAGCCAAAGTGGTCGTTATGTGCCCCCCTGGACAAAACGGGGGGAGATTTGTCGTTTCTGGGGGGTGGCGGCGGAGGTGAAAGACACCCACTCGTCCTCCCACGCATGGAGCTCGCGTTGAAACGCATAAGTTTCGGGCACGAAGACTCTTGGATCTAATGAAGCAACCGCATTGAAGATTACTTCCTTTTTTTCCGATTTCATACCGAGAATGAAAGCTAGCGATAAATTGACCAAATAGTTACAGTCATGATCTCCTGGAATGAGAAAGTATTTTTGATTTTTTCGGCGGAGTTCTTTATGCATCTTCTGACACACTTACTCAAGTTTCGCTGCGATAGAATCGTGTGGGGAGAAGTACACTTTTGTGTACTTCAACTCTCTCTTCTTTAAGCGAACATTCATTCATTGATCATACTCCTCGTGCTACCTTTCTTTATTTCATCGGATTGCTATGCTTTTCCTGGCGAATTTATTCAAGTTCCGTCACCATGGAATTGTGTGGAGTAGAGTGCACTTTTGTAAGCTTGCATCGCTTTCTCTTCCTTCAACAACAATTCATTTTGTGGGATACTTCACATGCTGCCTTTCTTTCTTTCACAAAACTCGTACGCTAATTCTGACATCCACTCAAGTTTCGTTTCCATGGAATCATGAGGAAAGAATTACAGTTTTGTATTCTGAAAATCTTGCCTCCTCAAACCAACATTCATTCCTCGATATACTCCACAGTCTACCTGCGTCTTTCTTTCCCCTATATACACGCCTATGAATCTCTTCATCTACCTCTTTGATTTTTACGAATTGATTCGTAGGTCATTCTCGTATCTTATACATTAGGGGGTCGTCTCTGACCTCTGTCCTGACCAGACTAACCATTTTCCCTGTATTACGTTTATCTGTACTGTGTCTTTCCATGCCCTCTTCCCTTTTACTATCTCGTTTGTAATCCATAAGTCGTGTGATTCATCTAGAATTAAGATAAAATATTTCGTATCGATGTCCTGAAAAAAGATCGACTATTTCTATGATACCTTTTGCATACTGCCGAGCGAATTAGAGAGCGTAGAATCTGTGAAGTACTTTGGAGTTAAACTGCCTAATGATCTCACGCGAGCAAAATATTCTCGGGAAATAACTGGTCAAATCAAACGTAAATTTGGATTCGTTGAAAGGGTCAGGTATTTAATGGAAATCTCGTCTATTTGGGAGTTCGTGGATAGTTTGGATATATTAGCTACTTCAGACCTCTCTTTAAATTCGCTGTCAGTATATGGGATACTCGTAAATGAATGGTTTAATCATCCGGGTTTCTACCGTCAGCACAGTCAAAAATTTAAAAGGTAGGAGAAAGTCCAGACATACATTCCAATATGATCTGTTTTCTGTCCTAAACATTTTACGAAACCAGGCGTATTTTGAAAGACTTGATTAATGCCGTAGAGTTGGGAAGATAGACCACGGGATTGGCATTTTTCAAATGTTGATATCTGTGAACTGTTCTACGAACAATAAGAGACTACTATTCTGTGATAGCTAACCTGTTGTTATAAATAGTAATCAGTATCTGCGATTTCGGCAGTTTGACTATTTATTTTTTATTCTCCTAGGCTTTTTTATTGTTTGCTGAGTAGTACTGACTGCTATCTGGGACGATCCCTGAGATGCCGACGAAAATTAATTAGAGATCGCCGAGTTTTGTTCTCCATTTTATTGCGAAATTAAATATGCGTAGAATATGAGACGGTGCCAGGGACACGATGAAAAAGCCATCTTCAAAACTGAATTCGCTTCTTCTCTAGCCTCTCGTCCATTTACCAGTTCTGTTTATTTCGCGGTAGCGCTGTATAAAACTCGAGTGATCATTTCCTTGCTAGTGCTTGTTTGTTCTATTCTACATAGTCCTCGCTCTTCATCCGTCTGCACAGTCAAAATTGTAACGGGTGCGAGACAGTCTAGACACATATGCATGTCTGGGACCATGTCCTCACATTGTACACTCGCGCACGCCGCTTCGTTCTTGTTTCACCGTCGCGCGCGCCATGTTGCTCATTTTTGGCGCCATTTGAGCGCAACTTTTGTGTCTCCGGCCCGCTTTTATTTGTTCCCCGCGGCGTTTCGGCGGTAGCTGCGAGTGAGCAAGTTGAGCTCGCCGGCTGGAAATCGATCGGGTAGCTCCCTCTGTCGGAGGAAGGGAGAACCTACGTTTGTCGCTTTGGCGAGTTGATGACGCCGGGACTCCCGTCCGCCGCTGTGTGACATGGGGCGCCTAGCATATTAACATCTAGCGTGGTATACCTCCTCACGTTCCGAATCCCAACCGCCTTAAGGGTGTGTGGCAGGAGGCAGATATCCGTCAAATATGCACTCCATCGGAATACAACAAATATGTGTACGCTTGCCTCATTTTAAATGATCCTACTTTTTAATTTGGACGCGTGCCACCGCTAATAAGGAAAGGATACAGCGTGTATCTTGGAATCTTATGATATGGTGAATATTACCTTCATTAGCTTAAGATAAGTATCTCTAGTAAACATTTAGCGTTGGATGCCTTTGATTTGATAAGTGAAGGACAAAAGTATATTATTTAATATTTATTGTAATTAGAAAAAGAAACGCAATGAAAGTTTGTTATACTCAAAGTTAAATTTTGAATAAATTTGAGGGGCTTTAAATTTCGGAAATTTTTATTGACTTATCGATATTTTTTAAGCGCCCCCAGTGAAAACATTTCGCATGCCACCATGTGGAACGCTTGCCATAGGCTACCGTTGGCTTCACCGCTCTAAATGCGACAAAATCTCTGGGGACTTCCATTATATGTGGGTGATGAAAGTTCATATATGATTGTTTTGGCCAAACAATTGTATCATATTGTTGTTTTTGTTGCCATGTACTTTGTTTACTCACGTTTATATCTATGTATGTGTAACCAATAAAGGACCTAAAAAAAGGCCTCTTGAAAACGAAAAGTGTTACACTTTGAAATATACCTGATTCAGCAGGATCACCTATGTTAGCAGTGGTTTCGTCAGAGAGATTTAGGTAAAAATATATCCAAATACTCATTTTGAGTTGGCTGAATGCTTGAAATGGAGCATATGTGTCTTATTACCTTCCAATTATTCCATTTGAACACCGTTGTGCGTCGATTTCAAGTTGCATGTAAGTCAGGACACGTAGGTAAACAGTTTTAACTAAACTATGCGCCGAATACTGGCGGCATATCCAAATGTCAACTATTTTTACCATTACCGTACGCAAGTTTTCGTCATATTTTGCCCAAAGTCTGCCTCGAGTGTTTTTAAAATAAGTTTTTTCCCTAATTCTAATTTTTTTCATTTCCTATCCGCTTAAATACCTTTAAAAAGTCGTTATCCCGCAAGTGATACTCGCATTCTTGGATTTTTAAGAGCCGGTGGCTTTTTCCGGGAAAAAAAATACCGCGTACTTTCGGATCGCGTGAGGAGACAATGCCTTTTTAACTTTTTCATTGGGAGAGTATGGATCGGGGTGTGGTGGGTTTTGCGCTGCGGGGCAAAAGCTTTTTTTTTTCGTATTTATTTTTACCGTTTTGAAATCTGTTTGCGATTGTTCTTCCGCATGCGAGAGATTCTTATCAGAAAAGTGATTGAATTTCGTGGAAGCCGGAGTGATAATGCATTCATAAAGGAGCTGCGCTCGATTGCGAAATGACTGTTCAGAAATTTAGTCGATTTAATCGTGCATTTATATGCATTAGCCAGCCACCCAATTTTAAAAATGTTTTGAGAAAATACGGTGAGAATCATTGGTACTATACCTGGCCCTATATTGTAATTGTGTTTCCTGAGTGAGTCTTACTCAAAGAAAGTCACCGTAGATGTAGTTCAAAATTCAAGCATTAATTCCTGTCGAATAACCTATGGGTTGACGAGAATTACTGAGAGGTGGGATGTACTCACGCTTTGACCTGAATTGGTCCGAATTGACCCTCCATGCCCATGATGTGATCCCCGACTCGAGGACGTACTTCGGCAGTCCACACGGCGTCAACCCATAAAGTGAGTCAGAGAGACACCTCATCCCAAGTATTTTGGGTATCAGGCTCTCTCGGTTCACAGAGATGTGCGGTAGGCTCTAGCGAAAGCGGAGCCGACGGTTACTCGTCTCAGTTGTTTGGGGGAACCAAACTAAAACGAGCACTTCGGGGAGGCGGAGGCCCAATTGAGGTCCTTTTGACCTCAATCCGTCTCATTGGTGTCGGCCTCGAAGGGGCTGCGGTTCCGCTAACCTTCCCTTCCCATCCCTTTCTTCCACCTCTTCCAAGTCCCGGGGCATAAGCGAGAGCTTGCAAACCTGGGACGGAAGTTGTAATCCTGCGGCGAGAGCCGAAACACCTGTCGAATAACCTTTTGGTGTATCTTACAGTGATTCTAATCGTAAATCTCTGTGGTGATTTCACCGATGAATGATATCCTAAAACCTCATCTTGTTTCTATGGATCGTAACAAGTGTACACTAGTAAGTTCTTCTCAGGTTTCCGTCCGGGTAAGGTGGAGCTCCGTCTTCCTCTTTGCCGACGATTCGATGATTTCATCGTCATCAGGGCCATTGATGCCGTGTGTCGAGGTGCCGTTTTTGTATGGTGTGTCTCTCAGGTCAGGCCGGTTTGTATCGGTGGAGGCATTTTTACTTTTTCTGCCATTTTCGGAATTGGATTCTATGTCCTTCTTAAGTGGAACCCTTCGTCTCTGTTGAAGTTCTTGCTCGCAAGATGGGTTTCTATTGCCTTTTTGGTGATTCGGTCCCCGTGTCCTTTGTCAATCCCACATAAGTGTATACAAGTACCTACGCGTATACGTGTATACAAGTTGCGTAGTTGACCATCAAATGCACTCATCTATTACATCTACATCTACGTAATACCCTGCGAGCCACCACGAGGGTGTGTGACAGTGGATGAAGATCACCAAACATGCACTGTTGACATGCAACTAGGATATTTAATGAAGACATGCTAGATAATAGGGTCACATGGTTAGTATCCATATACGAGGGTAAGTCAATAAGTAACTCGCAAAACAGGATAGAGGCATTAATTATCAAAGTAACTTCCTGAAATTTATTTCACTTTCCTACACATTCACCCTATATATTCAGACACTTATCCCGTCTCTTTGCAAGTCCTTGATAGCCGACAGCAAAGAAGTCTTTTTTTTTGCTGTTGCAGCCAACGAGTATCCTCGTGGACTACGGCATTCTCTTTTTCAAAATTTCGACCACCCAAACAATTTTTTAGGGGCCCGAACAGATGAAAATCACCGGGGACATGAGTCGGGACTGGACGGTGGATGTTTCAAGCGTTCCCAATGAAATGTTTACAACTGATACTGATGATGAAATGCTGACGTTTGCGACTTATTTATTGACTTACCCTCGTAATAAGAAAGGGATTATTGGTTGTTATTACATGCATCATGCACTACAGACTACTCTAACTATATTTCACCTACCTATCCCTTTGCTACGCTGCCTATTGTTCTCTCTTATAATACGCGGGAAAAATGACATTTTAAATCTATCGGTACTATTAGTTGAAATCGGTGAGTTAACTGCGGCTGTTTTTACTCCACATTTACAGCTGAGTTGGAACCTCGCTGGTTGGATATCAGGCTTTTCGCTTCTTTTCATTTTAAACTTGAATAGAAATTTAATTTTTTTTAGATTTTCCAATTTCATTTGATGAAATTTTCAATAATGAAATGCGTCATTTAATCAGTCAGGAGTGAGGCTAGATGCCTAGTTTTGTCGTCGATCAGGGAATAGAGCAAACCATAATCATATTGGGACTCTAATAGCATGAAATTTTGTAAATCTTGAAAATATGGAAGTTCTCCTCTGATTGGCTGCCATTTCCGTATATAAGTACTGTTGGCGAAAAGTTAACTTTGACAAGATTCACATATCGCCCGTTGACAGCGTCGTCAAATGACAGGCCAACGTAATAGGCCAGCAGTCTATCACGTAGATCCCTCGGTAATAGGTTCCGCTTCATCACAGTCACCGTATTTCGCGATGCCACCGTCAGTTTCCGTCACGTCATGTCACGTCAGTTGTAATCCCGCCCTCAATTTCTCCATGGCGCTATGTCTGACACTTATTTGGTCTGTCTATCATGTGGACCCCTTGGTCAATGACTCCATTGAATAACAATCACCAAGTTTCGCGAACGCCACCGTTCGTTTCCTTCACGTCATGTTACGTCAGTCGTTATCCCGCCCAAAATCGCTCGATGATTTCACGTCTTACCCTTCTTTGCTCTATCTATCAAGTCTATCATTCAGACCCCTCTGTAATAGGTTTTACTACATCACAATCACCAAGTTTTGCAAACTCCACCAACCTTTCTACATCCACATCTACGTAATACCCTGCGAGCCACCACGAGGGTGTGTGGCAGCCTTCATGTCATGGAATCCTTCCATGACATGAAGGCTGCCATTTAATAACAATCCACGATCTGATTCCATTTAATAACAATGACTATGTTTTGCGAACGCCACCGTTCGTTTCCTTCACGTCATGTTACGTCAGTCGTTATCCCGCCCATAATCGCACGATGATTTTACATCTTACAATTCTTGACTCTTATCTATCAAGTCTATCATGTAGACTCCTCGGTAATAGGTTCCACTACATCACAATCACCAAGTTTTGTGAACCCCACCGACCTTGTCTTTCGCGTCATGTAACGTCATTCGTAATCCCGCCCTCGAACTCACGATGACGTCAAGTCCCACACTCCTTGGCTCTATCGCAATCATTCCTTGTCTTTCAACCACCTCCCCTTCACTGTGCTGCAGTTATTAATAAAAGCCTTCCGCCTCGTCGCTAAGCCGTAACTAAGTTCATATCGCGCTCCGGGTACTACACGTGTAATATACAAGCGTTTCGTGAACTTCTACGCTCCCAGGATATATGAGCGCGTGAGCGAAATTCTTCGCGGGATAACGACGGCTGTTAATTTTGCCCCGGCAAAATATTCCGAGTTCATGGCTGTCGTATAGTTTAACTTCCATGAGAATTTATGATAGCCGTAGGACTAAGTTTTCTTATTTGATCTTGAGATAAGCCATTTTTTCATCAGTTATCGGGGGTAATTGAGTAGGTCGCGCGAAATAGCCTTGTGGAGTAGGGAAATACTTATTTTTAGTTACATTATTCTCCAGAGTGAACGTAGTAGTTGTTAGAGCTTTTGCCCTAGTTTCCTTATTCTCCTGCATGTAGTATTATGGTAACCAACCATGTGTTCAGGAGTCAAAGTAATAGCGTAATGGTGGTGGGCAGGGGGTCAATTCACGATCGCTGTGATAATTTTGCGCTGGTGAAAATAACAATTGTATCGAGTGGTTACGGCGATTCAGCTCTGTTGAGTTCTTACTTCTTGCTCGACTTGCGATAGTATTTCCTTGAAAAATATTTGATCGGAGTTTTTTATGAAATCGGTGAGTTCAGGCGTGACTTCGTGGAAAGTAATCATGATGCAAAGAACGAAAGGTATTTTTCCACAGTTTATGTTCAAATGTATACTATTAGTTTCGACGCAAAGGCGTCATCTTCAGGTACCTGAGGATGACGCCTTTGCGTTGATACTAGTTGGAGTCGCAATAATCTGATATCTTAGCGTGCAATTATAACACGGAAGTTTCAAAAATCGATCCCCGGAATCATGGCTTCCCATCCTGATGGTACGGGTTCGAATCTCGGCCGTGATTTTTTTCGGTGGTGTCCCCATCGCTGCTTGATCTATGCGGAGATAATTTCAAGTACGGTACTCCATCCTTTTTGATAGCAGATTAAAGTACTTAGAGATAGCTCTATTGAAAGGCATTTTAAACTTGGTCATCTTTCAGTGTGTTTCCCTAATTTTTTTACCGTGATCTAATCTATCGGTGCATGTCAGAGTTTGTAAGATGTTATAAACGTCGTCAGCGAATACAACGGTGTGGACCTTAGTTTTGATCGACGGTTGGAAAGCGATTCCCGTCTCATTTGTTTCAAAAGGTCAGTAACTCTAATGAATTTATCATAAAGGACTTTAATTTACATACACATGTATTTATGACAGTTAGACTGGATATCAATCGATATCAGTGTACATTATGGGTGTGTTTCACTTGACTTTGATGTTGTTTCACTACTACAGTCGTGTTTATTACAGAATATTAAGAGACACGTAATATATTTTATTTATTTGGAGATATTTGCTGTAAAACATCCATCAAATTTTCCCTCCATTTAACCTTGGGCTTGGCATTTATCGCTAGTCTGCATTTTCCATCGTCCCTAAATTACGTCTGCCGCTCAGGCCTCATGCAAAATAATTAATCCAGAAGCTTTGATTGAATGTGCTCTTTGACTCTGCCCTTTGATTTCCGATTTTGAATGTGGTCCCATATTCTGTAAAAGGGGAGTCCGACCAGAGTGGGCAGTTGGCCCATCAATATCGAGTGGCCCACCCCGTGTCGTTTGCCGAATGTATGTATGTCTTCCACGAGTGCCTTGTGTAGAGAAATATTTTCTCTTAGTAGAGCAATTCGCTTAAAATCTCTTTAACTTACGACTTCCGAGTGACCAGGGCACTTAGTTTCACTTACGGCGTAAAAACTAATAGTGTAAAGTGAAAAGCTTCTCTAGAAAAGTGCGCCATATTTTCATTCCTAGTCATTTGATCTAAGGGCGTGTGGTGACTAAGTGAAGTCTCCCATAAGGTAGTGCGAGCGAGATAGTTTCCTAATCATAATAGAGACCACATTCGATATATTCGTTTTAATTTCACCAGCTGTGAGACACACAAATTAAATATTGCATTATTTATGGTGAAATAATATAGTATTAAATGACAGAAATTGTAAGTAATCAAATGATAATATCTAAATAAGTCTTTAACTTGACTAATTTTTTTCACGCGGCACGTTTGAAACTCCATCAAAACGGAAGGTTTATCGTGATCCCGAAGAATTTACTGCGGTGACGATATGATTAATTTTCAAAAATAGTTGAGAAAACACAAACTACACACGTGATTTTTTGACGAGATCTAAGTGTCGGAAATTCCTCAGTTTAAATATAAGGTCTCTTTGGAGTGCATACACGTAGCATTTCCTATATGAATGGGCTGGTAATTTTTGGAATCGTCTTGGAAAGTAATGTGGTAAGGGGTTGAATTTTTTATGTCAATGAAAGGGTGGTATATTTTTCTTTAAAATGAGACCAAATTCATTGATTTCTAGGTAAAATGATATTTCGCTCAAAGTACCACAAGTCACGTCTTCATCACTGCTTCCGTAAATACATGTCACGCCATTCATTCTCGGTTTAGACGTAGGTCCACATTGGCCGACGTTTCGATTTCACCTCTGCCCTGAGGACGATGCTCGAGTCGAGCATCGAAACGTCGGACAATATGGACCCACTCTCCCGGACGGAAACACTGTCTATGGTTCAACTTTTCCTATATACAGTCCGATCCTTGTCAAAGACCTTGGAATCACCGCAACTTCTGATGTATTGTGTGGGAGCACACATGAAAAAATATATGCGATAAAGCCTTAGAGAAATTAGGATTCATTAAGCGTATAATTGGAACGTCTTCGGATAGAAAAGTAGAAGAGAGGCGATACTTTGCTCAGGTATGGCCTCATCTCAAATGCACCGCGAGCATTCGGGATCCAGGACAGAAATATTTCATCGAAAATTGAATAAAATACAAAGGAAAGCTGCGCGCTGAGCTTTGTGGGACAAACCATCAAAGTTCACTCCTATAATTAAATCCATTACCAGAGCTTTTATTCTTTATCCATCCATTCATCACAAACCCTATCCCTTCGGACTTCGGATATTGCATCGTAGTAGCATGATCAGTATTCCGGAAAACCGAAGGGGTTTGGTTCGATTCCCGCTACAGGAAATACCACTTTTTCTCTCTCAATTTTAAATAAGATCTATAGTAAACTCATTGCAAGAGACGAGAAAATATTTAGCTTTTTAGGTTTGAATTTCTGGATGAATAGCTCCCGACACACTAGAACTCACTCATTGCTCCATATCCCTACTCCCAGATTATCACTTACCAAACGCTCCCTCACTTTTCGCCTCTCTTCTCTGGTTAATTCCCTTCCTGTGGACCCTTTCATCCTATCTTCCACTGTCTTCGCCAACCTAGCCATTTGCCATTCACAAAAAAAAATAATTTTTACTATCTCCCCATGTTGCATTATTATTTGTTACCTTCTTCTTGTTATATTTTTACGTTTGTGTCCTTATTTGTTTGTTATATGATCACTTTAAAATGGCTTTATGCTGTGCGTGATCCTTTTATCGAACACATAAATAAATAGCTAGTCCTCTCAATTCTTCTTCAAATCCTCATTTCAAAATCTCTCGGTCTCTCCCGTCGTTCGGCAAACTGGGCGTTCTTACCACGAATCGAGAGCATCCCACTTGGAAAGCGAACAGCATCCTTTCACTTCATTTCCTCGTCTTCTGCTCACGACTTCCCAAATGGCGAGTAAGTTGGTCAGAGAGCGAGATCATCTCGAGAGAAGAGAAAGCTCTCGTCAGGTCGCGCTTCGGGTCATCCTCAGTCGAACACGCATCCTGAGCAGTGAGAAATCACCTTTCTTTTGTTCAAGTTTCTATGATTTTTCTATTAAAATCCAATACATCACGCAGCTACATCATCAAAAAATCTTAAGATGGACGTAGCTAGTCATTGAGTGCACAGTTAAGTAACTTTTTAACTAATCGAATGAAAGATTTGGGCAACTTTTCACTTAAGTTCAGCACTTTACACCTTAACAAATTCAAATGTTTCAGCCTTGACTTTGGAAATCTTTTCCATAACGCTCAGGAATTAACTAAACTTTCTAAGATTTACGTAGAGAATTTATTGTACGACCGATTTCGTCGAATAGTCGACATCATCACCTGATCACGTACAATAAATTCTCTACGTAAAACTTATGAAGTATTTTTAATTCCTGAGCATTACTTTACACATTGCCTCTCTATCCTTCAAGGGTGTATGGTTTACTATTGAGATTCAATGACATCACGCGGCTGAATCATCAAAAAATCTTAAGATTGACGTAGCTAGTCATTGTGTGCACAGTTAAGTAACTTTTCAACTAATAGAATGAAAGATTTGGACAACTTTTCACTAAAATTCAACACTTAGCACCTACCCTTTCTATTCTTCGAGTGTCTTTGGTTTACTATTGAAATCCGATAACCTCTTGTGTCATCATAAAAAATGATTGTACCGTAAGGTGGGTGGAGCGCGAATAGAGAGTCATTGATGCTCGTTTTAGTAACTTTTCAACAAGAACTCTTAGAATTCCGCGGAGTCATTGAGACTGCATCGAAGGCTTTTCGAGCTCTCTTCAGCGTAGCGATGCCACATCGACATTGATGTATTGGGCTACTCGATGTTTATTGGCGGGGACATCGAAGAATCGAGTAGTAAAATAATCCGATGAAAATTGGGCGAGTGTTGAGTACTTTTTTAAGCATCGAAAAATCGACTGCTCGATGTGGCATCCCTACTTCAGCATATTTCCCTAATCGAAGAGAACAATTTCGATAGAATTGCAGCTATCTTCTTCAGGTCTGAAGTGAAGATGGCGGTGTCCATGTCCGTTTTATATAGGGGGAATATATATATTAAGACGGACACGAACACCTGCATCTTCATTTCAGACCTGGAGAAGGTAGCTGCAATTCTATCGAAACTGTCGTCTACGACAATGGAAATGCGTGGAAGAGACCCCAAGAAGCCTTCTCTGCCGTAACTTTTCAATTGCTCGAAAAAGATTTTTGGGCAGTTTTTCACCTGAATACGTCTATTTACACGTTGGAGATAGTCTAACGTGTAGTATAGTTGTTGGAAGACGCATAATTTAATATTTTTGTTTCAGTTAAAGCATCGTTTTCAATGGGTTTACGCCGCGGAATTCGAAAGAATAGCGAAAACCGTCATTAAACATGTGTTTAATGCGACTTAATGCCTTGATATTTATAAGAAACCATTGTAATGCTATGAAACGTATTTTTTCGCGTTTGGGAGAATATTTGACGATATGCAATCGAATTATTTCGATGTATGTATGTCAAATGCGCTAAGGCTTCGTGTTAAATTAGCATTTCTCTGCCAAGTCGGTTAAATGGAATTTTCCTCGCTTTTATGTGTACTTATCACTGATTAATAATGATTTTGTTTAGATGAAAATTATTTCAGACAAAATGAATTAGCATTTTTGAGAGGGTAGCCATAGTTAATGTCCACCCAATCCCATTTAAATAGGTAAAATACCACATGAAAAGTTTCGAAATGTCTTTGCCCCTTCCCCATCGCAAATAAAATGGTCACTTTTTCTAATAGTCGATGCAAATCGCTCTAAACATTTTAATCTGTTTCCTTTCGTTTCGCCAATTTATGAAAATGTGACAAGCTATAAAGCATCTTTGATTCAAGTTCGTCTAATGGTTACTCCGACTCTCGCTTGTTTTGGACCAAGGTTAAAGTTACATGTATTCAATTAAGGCTTTATAATGTTAATAGCTGTGTAATTGAAAGGAAAACACCTTTATGAGACAGTATCTAATATTCTGGCCCCCTGCTTTTGAACAACGCGTCGACATATGACCAGGTATGGAACATCTTTGACAAATCATTTAAGTCCGTCTTATGCATAGTGCGAACGAGTTTTGTATGTTTACTCCGTAGTTATATCTTTAGCTGCTATAAAACGATAAAGCTATATAGTTACTCCGACTCTCGCTTGTTTTGGACCAAGGTTAAAGTTACATGTATTCAATTAAGGCTTTATAATGTTAATAGCTGTGTAATTGAAAGGAAAACACCTTTATGAGACAGTAGCTAATATTCTGGCTCCCTACTTTTGAACAACGCGTCGACATATGACCAGGAATGGAACATCTTTGACAAATCATTTAAGTCCGTCTTATGCTTAGTGCGAACAAGTTTTGTATGTTTTAAATGAAGATGGAAGCTCTTGTTTGTTTTATTGGTGATGATTTTTTTTATAGATGTCAGTCTTCTCACATTTTATTTTCCCCTCCGTCCCGTCCACGAATGTTTGCGCTGTTGCAAAAGAGTAAAAACAAAGAACTCAGTAAGGATTGGTTTGGGTCAAATGGGTCGACCCCCCCTTCGAACAGTGTTTTCCAATCCAATTTTCGCTGATAAGGACCGAAAGAGATTTATGGTCCCGATTTCTAAATGCGTGGCGAGCGCTGTGTGTGTATATTTTTTTTGTTTTATTCCCTTCATTGGGAACCTTTGACATTTAAATTTGAAGGTCTCCTTGCCCAACGATTCGACTGCCCGCCGCCGACGCCTCATGAATGAAGCGAACGAGAGAACCTCAATATTTTGCTCGCCCCAGGTTTTTTTGGAGTTTGAGGTCCAGGCTCTGACATTCGGAGCGCGTAATGTTATCGAGCGAGTCCATCTTGTTTGTCCTGTTACTGTTTTTACTTGTAGAGTGTGAAATTTATAGAGAGAGAGGCTAGGATAGAAATGGGCAACCCTTTTTGTGGAAGCGTGCCAAAATTGGCCGATTTCCTAATGCTAAATTTTTCCATATGCCTACCAAAATTCTTTAATTGCAGATATTATTTCGTATGTTAATATTTGGTGTGCATTTGTTTGCGTTAATCATGTAAAGCTCACTAAATGAAAATGTATGAAAAGGACTTTGATTTTCTGTGGTGCCATATACCCCGTCTACACTTAAATGTGCACTTAAGTAGGGGTTACTTAAATGCAGTACTTAAAAGCAGCAATTAAATGTAGACGAGCGTCTGCATGCAGATACTAAATCTGCCGTAGCCCCAGTTGGTGTTAATGGAAAGAACTTTGCAATGCACGAGTGTTTGAATTTATTTTGGTGATTTCTAAATAAGTATTACAGCACACAACTAATGAATAAGAAGAATTACACGAAAACAAATACTCGACTTCTTTTATAAATAATGTAAACTGGGTTTAAATTACTCAACGGAGTCAAAAGTGTGTCTTGAAGGTTTGTTTGTAAGCGTTGACTCCTGAGCTTCAAGGAACTATTTAAGCGACGAATGGGAATATTTTTCTCTGAAATCTGCCGGAAATATCGTTATCTTCAGTTGCGCTGGTCATTCCAAAAATAGGAATCGGGAAACTCTGGCCGTATTAAAAAAAAAAACAAGGCAGCCGTTTCAGCAAAGGTAAGACCTTTGATGAATTTTGAAGTCGATACGAAAGACAAAAAACATGAAAATAAGTAAGACGAAGACCTAAAACCTAGTATGCGGAAGATAGAGGAAAAATGCAGAAGTCACCCTGAGAGGAGAGAAATTAGAGCAAGTGGTTTCCTTCACCTATCTCGGAAGTACCATCACGTGGGACGGATGAAGTACAACGGACATCAAGCGGAAAATAGCCCAAGATAAGAGGGCGTTCATGGGGAAAGGACAACTGATGTGCTCAACGAGGATAGGTCTCCAATTCAGGGAACGATATGTGAAAACCTTCGCGTGGAGCGTAGCACTCTGTGGATCGGAAGCATGGTGGACCATTGGACAGGTGACCAGAATAGACCAGAAAACTTTGAAACCTGGTGCTGGGGGAGGATGCTGAAGATGAAATGGACGGAAAAATATTAAAAATGACGAAGTGCACAAAAGAGTGGAAGAGGACAGGACCCTATGGAACTCCATACAGAAAAGAACGAGATGGATAGGACACCCCTTGAGACACAATGTGTTTGTGTGGAACATAATTTAAGGTAAAATAGAGGGAATAGTCCGCAGAGGAAGACCCAGGAGTAGGTTCATGGACCAAATAAAGAGGAAAGTACATAGGAATAGATACTAGGAGGTATGGGAACTAGCATTAGATAGGGAAGGGCGGAGGTCTGCTGTCAAGCAATCTCAGGATCGAGCTACCAATGATGACGAAAGGCAAAAAAACGATGAAATTTGTACGCGGACGACTGTGTGTTCGTCATTTCTCCTTCTTTCCCTCGCCGTCCTCGTTCGAAGGTCCTTGGAAGCAAAGTCGGTTCAAGCTAGGCGTCCCTCTCACGGGATCATGCATCGTGAGATATTCTTTGTTAATCCTGCCTTATGGGGAGGGTGGTGGTGGGTCATTAAGATTCGCTTGTACTCTTTATGAGGAGGCCTTCCCTCCAGTGACACGGGGACTCTCGAATATCGACCTCATCTCGGCTACACGCACCCCGCTGAATACAGCCAGAAAACTCCCGGTAATCCGCTCGCTCAAGGCCTTGGCATCGGGTCCAGCTGTGCGATACATCAACTGCGATGCGTTATTTTAGACTTCTTGCTGTCGTGACTTATCCTTACTAATGTAGGAAAATGTTATCGTGTCTGTCTGTCTTTTGCTCCATCACGCAAACATTACTGGACCCATGAAGCTGAGATTTGGCATGCAGATGGAAAATGTATCTGTTTGTGACGTGGGCTATAGCAAAAAGCCCTAAGGGCCCCCGAAGGCCCACCCTGGTGATCCATGCTAAGCGTTGGGTTCGGTGCAGTGGTTTCATTTTGTGATTTTTAAAAGTACTTTAACTCAAGATATAGGGCTGGGATTTTTTTATCGATTGGGCTTATTAAATGACGTTTCTAATTCCATCTATCGATTTTATTTTACGCTTCGTATTTGTCTGAAAGTCATGTTTTTTAGCTGAAAAATCTCACATTTTTTTCTCTAAAATTAACAGTAGCATATTTCCTTGACAACCAGAGATTTGAGTTTTAAAGGATATTCACGCCTCTAGCATTTAAATATCACGTTTTCCTGCAGGCCCATGATAGCACGTAGAAAGGTGTTCTATATAAGAATGGCCAAGTGTCCCAAAGGCTCATGACAGATTAATTTGGGGGGGGGAGGGTAATCGATAAATTCAATGCATATTTACAACAATTATACTCTTCAGTGTCAACGGTCAGCGGGTCTACTACGACGAACACAATCTACAAGATAGGTAACTAACTCCTCAATTGACTGAGCTGACAGTATTCTTCAGCTTTGTCTTTTTCTCATAAAAGAAGTTTAATATTTTTCACACCCATTGAAAGGAATAGACTAGTCGAATTTATAAAAATGAATGTTCGTTTGTTCGTCTTCTATGCGTTTCAATACCATTCATCTGATTACGATGAAACTTTGGTAAGTTTTTTTGCGCGCGCCCGCAAAGGTTTTTGAATTATTAAATCCATTGTACAATAGGTGGAGCGCGAGCCGTTTCAACAAATGAGTGTCGGCACGCGAGCTTCTCAAACAAGCGAGGAAGCAAGCAGCGAAGCAGATCGTTTATGAGTTGCTTAAACACGTGCATTAGAATCGTATCAGTGAGACACAATATCTCGTGCATCTGAATCATATCAGTGAGATATAATTTGTGTTAAAAGGCACATGATTTATTTGTGCGTAGAATAAGATTTGATGGTAAGTGGTCTCTTTGTTTGCTTTTTTTTTAATTCACGTATTCGATTTTTGTATACGCTTCACATTTTCCTAAAATTGCGTTTTTTAGCTCGAAAATTGTCAATTATTGCCTTACTTCAACAATAGAATATTTTATTTACTTGGAAACCGCATCATAAGCTTGGGATAGAAACTCATGTCATCATTTGTGTGTTACGAATTCCTGTTTAAGTACGAGGAATTCATTAAACTTAGTCTCAAATTCGTTTAGGGACCGGTTTTGAACCCAGAAAAAAGCATTACAACGCATGCCAGGCACAGCTAGAGCATTATTATTACATACATTGGTGCGTACGTTCTCAATTTCGTGTGGGTAGTACTAATTCAAACTAACTCGAGAAGGATTTTTTCCTCTCTACTCAGTTTCCTTTTTATCTTCTGCTTCTTTCCCTCTCTCTCTCTCTCTCTCTCTGTCAAGGAGCTAAGCCTGTAGTTTAAGAGGGCTGGTATGTTGTCCATTAATTATGAGAATATGAATTTCATGTGAATTGTTTATGGCTATAATCCTCATGCCTGTTTCTCACCACTTAAGCACGTGCCCACGTTCGTCATTGAAATAAATGTCTTCCTCCAATGAATCTAATCCCTATGAAGATTATTCAAACAAACGTATTTTAAATGAGAAGCAGCAGCATAGATGTGTGTTCAAATAGCACAGTTACCGTCACGTACAATAGTAATAGCCAAAAATCAGTGATGCAGGACAACTACATCCACGCCCATTTTGTAAAAATGTGGTCTTTATAAAATGAGTAAAAAACAAAGCGTGCATATCGTTTGCTGCATCATACTCGCAAATTATGTTGCTATAATTATAACGCAGATGTCAGTGTTAAACAAACTAGACACACATAGAAGCTGATTGTGTGTTAACATTAGCTGTGTTGATGAGATAATGAGACGTTAGTTTCTGTACCGCCTAGCATTTGACTTCGATTCTACTCTACAGACCCAACATCGGTACTGTATGAAGAGGACAAATCGTTTTGTTGAGATATTTAGAGTGGAATTATTCACACTAGAGTATGTCTTATATAGTATATCCTCCTGGATAAAATGGAGATTTATTTCTTGTGTAAAAATCCATAAGGCGGACGTGCTAAGTTGCAAATGTTGGAACACTGTCGCGGTCATTCGGAAGAAATATTCGTAGAAGAGTAGGCCCCATTGGGGGACCCTGTCGTACTTTACGGCTTTCTCTTAGTTGCAGCACGGGAAACATTGACCGTTGTGGTCAGTGTATTTAATTTTCTGGTGTAATAGTGCAATGTGGTACTTGAAACATTCTTCCTGAGACTTGATGTCCTCATAGAAGGACATATAATGTGACTGCGTTTGGGTCCTGAAAATTGTTGGTGGACTTAGTTTTTGAGACCGAATATCCTTCAGATTGACGTATTAATAATATTATTGAGTCCTGGAAATTGTTTTTCGCATTCTTTAGGCTCTTCCTTAAATTTATTTTTAATTTATTGTAATTTATCCATAAAAATTTAAGAAGGCGAATCAAAATTTTAAAAATGGGAGATATCTGTGTCCCTGCTTGAGTACGTTTGGTATTATTCACTATTGGAGTCATTTTTCCTCAGGTCTGAGGGGTTTAAATAATAAAAATTATCAGCTTTAATGAGATAACATGATATCTGCTTCCGTTCCGCCTAAAATTTCACTTGAATATAAATCAACGGGTCCAAAATTGGAGCTGTATGTGGAGGACCAGTCGTTTTGCCTAGAGTGGATTGATTCAATATAGTGTGTTCCTTATTTAGTGTATCCTCAGGGATATAATGCTGATTAATTTCTAGTTTCAACCTCCGTAAGGCAGAAGGGGCTAATTTACGAGTCGTGGAACACTGTCACAGCCATTCAAACCTGTCTTACTTTACGGCTTCCTCTCATTTGCAGCACGGGAGGGATTGACCGCAGGGTTCAAATGTATTTAATTTTATGATGTAATAGTGCACGTTGGTGCTTGTGGCATTCCTCCTGAGACTTGATGAGTGGATTCATTCAATATAAAGTGTTCCCTATTTAGTGTAGTTTAGTGGTTTAAATAATTGAAACTGTGGAACCCGATTTGGGATGGGGTTGGCAACACCTCCGCGATCGGTCGAAAAAAAAAAGTAATTTGAAGACGAGTGGCCCCATCGGGGTACCTTGTCTTACTCCTCACCGTCTCGGGCGCAGCACCTGGCCCATACCTCATCACCTCCCGCTCTCGCCGTAAGCCATGCGTATGTCCCCCCCCTTAAGCCAGCAGGATGCATTAATTTTTCGGCCCATCCGTGCCCCCGGTCCTCCTCCTCCCCCCCTTTTCGCTAATTCCGTCCCCGAAATACTCCGGCCCATTCATTTTTTAGCGTTCAGAGCTCCCCCCTTCCCCCCGTCCTCTCCGTCCACCTACGCTCCCTCCCCACCTCAGTGACATCCGGCTCACATCATTACCACTTTTCCCATCCCTTCCTCTTCATTTCTTCTTTTTATCACTCTCCATCTCTCTCACTGAGAGTAAAAACTGATTCTCTCTCTCTCCTTCGCCACTCGTTCCTCTCCGCGCTCCGAACCTCTCCAAACACTTGGACGCATTCCGCTCCTCTGGGAGAGGCTATCTATTTTCATCTAACCTTCTCAACTTAATTATTGCAGCTGTATCACGTTCATGAAATGAGTTTGCTTCGTTGGTTTGGTCTACATCTACATACTACACTGCGTTAGGTCACCAGCTGTGTAAAGGTGTAAGGTTTAGGGAGGTGAACTGGTGACGTGTATAATGGGAGTGTATTTAGTGGAGCTCAGTTATTATTGTGGTCGATTATTGTGCGTGGAAAGAACGAGTTTTTGTACCTATCTGTTTGGCAATGTATCTCCCTTATCGCTTCTGCCAGACCTAGAGGTGTACTGAGGCATCATGATTATTCTGTGTGTCACTCTGAAACACACGTTCTGAATTTCTTGAGCTACCTGAGTCTAGCGTGTAGCCTCCGTGTCTTTAGGGGCTCCCACCTTAATCCCTTTAAAAGTTGTGAAACACCATATGTTCGCTCGTAACAGTTTTTAACGAAGCGTGCAGCTTTTCTTTGTATCAATTTTATTAATGTGAAAGTTTTGGTTGAATATGGTTGAGGAAATTCTCAGGAGGAGGAATATTAGGAGTCTGAAAAACAGGAGATCGTGTATGAAGCAGTGTATGGGGTTAAATGAGGCAAATGAGGTTTGCAAGGATAGGTCATTATGGAGGAAATTATTCAAGTAGAGTTAGGTGTACAAATATGTATTTATGAGTGAAACTTTGTGGCTGTGCCTACCTCGGAAGGGAACGGCGTGATTGGTATGTGCTTAATTTTCTTGGTTAAATAATTCACAGGGTCCCAAATGATCTATAGATGTAGTGAGGCGTCATGATAATATTCTGTTTGTCGCTCTGAAACACACGTTCTGAATAACTCAAGCAACCTTAGCCTATCGTGTAGCACCAGAGGAATCTTTGCGAGTTCTATGTAACACCGTGAGCCGCCTCAGGGCGTGTGGGAGGTGGTGTTAGGATGAATTCATAGTTTCCTATTTTTGGAGCTTTATTACTATTTATTGACTTAGCCTTTCAAAGTTTGTGCCAATACGCTCTCTTATGACAGATTTCAAGCTATTCGGGACTAGCCACAGAGTTCCACTTTTACGGAGTCACCCGCAATGCACACATGTGCGAATTTCCACAGAGAAAAAATCATCCGCCTTGACCGGGATACGAACCCGGATCCCTCGATTTCCGGCCGAGTGCTTCAGCCAGTTAAGCTACCGAGGCGTCCTCTTCCCCTGTCGATTTTTGTGACCTTTACGGGACTAGATGTTCTCGACTGTCGGACATACAATGTAACAATCAGTCGCTACTGAGCGCTTAGCGCCACTGCCCTCGAGGAAAGATCGAACTTTGAACACAGAGAGGCGTTCACTCTTATTTGACAAATTTTGAGCTATCCGGGACTAGCCACGGAGTTCCACTTTTACGGAGTCACCCGCAATGCACAAATGTGCTAATTTCCGCAGAGAAAAAAATCATCCGCCTTGACTGGGATAGCATCTGGCTATCTGGCTAGCATCTTTAACACTTCCTTCATCTTACCCTATTTGTTTTTTTTCCTTTTAGCTTCTCCCTGTCTCTCACTGTGAGAGGACTAACTGATATACTTGTTTCCCTCTGATTTCCCTCGCTTTGAACGTCTCATCCTTGGACCCTTCTCAGGGATACCTTTATCTATTTTCATCTCACCGCCTCCGCATCGTTATTGCAGGTGGGTTAACCGTTTGGAGTTTTGGCTTCGATAGGCGTGAAGACATGGCTTCTACATGGCGCGCTACACCTTTCTTCAACACTTATTCTTCGCACGATGTCGTTCGTCTGTTGAGCCGGATCCTCAAATGTCCACAAGTATAGCTCCCGCATACAGTCCTGTAGGCAAGGAGGGGAGTCCTAAATTGATACATTAATAAATTGAGTTTATCATATATTTTAGAATATATAGTGTAACGTGCTTGATGATCGAGTTCAGAAAAAAATTTAACGTATTTTTGTAAATTAAACCGTATCAGCAATTCGCCCGCGTATGAAGGGGACGTAAGATGTTTACGAAACCTACTAGCAGAGATACTGAAGAATAGCTTTGAGTGTTATTAATGGAAGAGCATAATAAATATGGTTTTTAGAGATTTTTCTCAAACTAGTTAATGCGAGAACAATTAAAATATAAAATTTATAGTTAGCTATTCTATGATGTAGGGAAAATATGCTGCTGCATGTACAAAATATAATTCTTTCTGGATGTACACTAATTATTATGATAGTTCCGGAGCCCATGTACCAACACCGTCTCCTACGCCCCGCCAGGAACCTCTGCGAGTTCTATGCTACGCCGTGTGCCGCCTCGGGAGGATAACTGATAATGGGATAAATGTCTCCCCTGTCTGCTGCTTGCGTTTGTTTTAGTTTTGAGTCTGATTTGGAACTGATTTTAAGTGTGTGGATGAAATGCTGTTTTTGTTACCATGATGATAATATGTACTCTGAATTCTCTAAGTAGGGTAACAGACAAGCTTGTCGGGTGTATGTGACTGGACACGAGCAATAATGTAAACAGGAAATTGTAAGTGGCTTTTGGGTTGGGAGGGAATATTTACTGACTAGGGTTATGATAGGAAGAGTGACTCTTGTTTTTTTGTTTATAATTCTTCGCCTCTGACAGACCCTACAATTTGCCTTCTGTACATCCCCAAAGCAGAATGTGTTCTATCTTTGTGCGACGGTTGATGCTAAGACGATAAACTTTCTGCGAGTGCGAGCGTTTTAGTAATAAATTAATCACAGAGGTTTTGTAGGCGAATACGTGAGCAATTCACACATGATCAATTATTTTTTTATTGATCTTAGTAAATGGCGTTCCAACATTTTTTTCAGTGTATACGATATATTTCTGCAGCCCTCGTTTTCGTTCTGCGACAATGTCGCGCCGTAGCTCGATGTAATGACATTAGAATGAAATATTTGACTTAATGTCTTGATTTCCATAGCTAATTTAGTTTTGCGCAGTATTGGCTAGTTTTGTCCTCGAATTAAATCCCTCTGTGCTGCCTCCCAAGTTCGACGTGTTTAAAATTCAGGACCATTAGCTAGTGCATAGCGCATTAATACCGCACTGTGCTCCGTAGCGAGATTACTTAACTGATTATCCAAGATTCTGCTTTCTTTTTTTGTAATTATCGCTGAGTTTATCGTATCTTGATGATGAAACACTAATTTTACGCGTTGGTCATGAATGGAACAGTGGGAGCGGTCCAGTTTAATCGCAAAAATTGTCGCTATCTGCCTGCGGAAGATCTCCGAGCACGATTAGAACTTCATGCCGAAGTTTTCTCATTATAGAGCGGGCAGTGCAGTTTCGTATATCGCGGAGAAAAATTCAATATTTTCTAATAACCGTCCTATTCTCCTCTACATTAGGAGACGGCGGCGTATTTCCCCAGCATCATCTGCTAACGCATTGAGTATTGCGCGTTGGTCTCGCGAAGTGGCCTCGTCGTTCCCAGTGTGTCGTTTTCCAGCCCCGCTTTCGTCCTTGTCCAAAACGAAATTTCTCCTCCATTTCAGTTGCGGCCGTCGCCATATTGTCCCCACGCAAGGTACATTTTCTTCCGAATAGGGCGCACAGTTCGTTTTCAATGGACCGGAAAATGATGCGACGAAAGAGAAGGGAGAGAAAATGGACTTGGGAGAGTTGGAAAAGGTTGGGGAATCATCAGCCGTAGTTTCATTTCCCTCGCATATTGCGAAACAATCTTATTTTAGGTTATATTTTTCAAGACCAGATGAATGCGCCATCAGCCCTCTATGGACGAGTGAGTCAAATTAGTTGATTTTCAAAATTATTGAGCTATCTGCTTTCTAAGAGGATTTTCCATTGAGTTTCTGCGCTGGCAGCATTGTAACCTTTCGAATAAGTGTGTGGAAAGTCGCGTCTCTTTCGGCGGTTTGTCTAACAGTTAGAATAGATGAATGTGTGACGCTATTCAATGACGATGGCGCGCCCGGTGGAGCTCTGAAATAAATAGTTTCATTTTTAATTTGAAGAAAAAATTGGGATAGTTAGTTAAAAAAAGGGAAGTTATGAAGGTACTGCTGAAGTATACCTTGTGTAGATATTTTTACGTAAAGTATTATTTTAAATTTTATATTCGAGATCGATAGAGTAGGTGGCTAGAGGATGTAACTAGGGGCAATGTGTTGCTCAAGAATGTGATAGAGGGAAGGATGTTGGGCAAGCGGGGAAGAGGAAGAATAAGAATAGGTTTCATGGACGGAATGAAGAAGAGTAGATCCTATGCTGTGGCGAAAATGGTTATACTAGAGCGAGATAGGCCCCTGAATGTTTGGAGGCCCGGGAGGAGATTCTCTGACATTCAACAAAACCTACCTTACCCGGTATAATGCTATTAATAATAATATATGATACGGTTACGTCACATTTAAAAATAAATGTTATTATCTAACAAATTGCAATATTTTTTGAAAAATGCTTAAATAGCTTTTATAAAAATCTAATGTAGTAGCAGTATGTTTTTCATGCCGATGTTTCATAATTCCGTCCATAGAGAGTTAAAAACGGATTCTCTCCATCCCCGCCAGACTTCGAACTATTTCTTTAATCAAGGGAAGTCGGCAGACTGTGCCGTATTAAGTGTCCCACGTACGACATATTTTTTCATTCCTTCCTCAGCCGGAGTAGGGTGATGAGAGCCCTCTCTATGCGACATTGTAGAAAAATAAAATTGTCGCGCTATTTTCTTCTGGATTACCCGGTTGGAAGGAACGGTTGCCGCAAGAGGATGATGTCTGCCGGAGATGTGCTGCGGCGAAATAAGCCAATAGGGGATTCTCTCGGATTAAATATGCGTCCCTGAGTAGGAGAAACTTCAATACCATTGGCTTAGCGCCGAGTGGGTTTGGAATAATGTATTTTTTTTTAAACACGCAGTCGCCGTGCTGCACTCATTGGGATCCCTCCTGGTAAGTGGACAATGCGAACCACGGGAAAGTTATGCATTAAAGATTCGTTACGACTGGGGTACTGCGAAAATTCTCGCCAGAGAATCCCATCTCGGCTCTCGCAATTTTTTTTTCTTGAAATATTTTTTTTTCCATTTCAATTCGGGAGGATGACTTCCTCTTCTTCGCGAAGACGGAATTGTACCTCTTCATACTACCCTTCAAGCCACCTCAAGGGTGTTTGACAGGGGGTGGCTCATGATAACAAATTAAAAGAAACAGCAGTGTGGATCCCTTTTAAGGATTCGGCCACTTCAGGGTATAATATATTCACTGACATTTAATTGCACGTGTACGGGAAAATATTGGCCCGGAATTTGCCCTAGTATGGTAGAAAACCCGTAAAACCACCGTCAGGCCACCAACATGCGCTACAGTGTAGAAATCAACTTTCAGCTACACGCACCACATTAAGGGAATGCTACAGAAACTACTGAACTAATCTTTATTGTATTTATGTAAACATAACACAGAATTCATGCAAGGAACATGCAAAACATGATGTTAGCACTACTCGGCAGATTTGGAAACATGCATCAGGGAGCACATTAATTAATCAGCTACACTACCTGTTAACTAACCTTTATCAAATTCTTAACGGTCTCTTATCGATCGCGGGAAAAAATACATTTAAAACCTTTCTGCTCTACTATCTATTTCCCTCATTTTATTCTCATGATCTGATCTACCGTAGTATCTTGGATTTCGTAAGATATTGAATACTTCTTCGGAAAATGAATTGGTTTCGAGTTTACGTAAAATATTGAGTATAATTTTCCATCGACGATCTGAAGGCGATTCCCATCCAAGTTATCGTCCCCCATTTACCCGGAAAATGTACGGATGGTCCTATTTTCATCTGTTTACCGAATTTTTTTGAATATCCTCGCCGGGGTGTTGATGTATGTGACTCCGCCTCAAAGCAAAGTCAAAATACGTTTATTTCCACGCAAAAGCAATAAATGATGACGAATAAAAAGAAACAGCAGTGTGGATCCCTTTTTAGGATTGGGCCACTTCAGGGTATAATATATTCACTGACATTTAATTGCACTTGTACGGGAAAATATTGGCCCGGAATTTGCCCTAGCATGGTTAGAAAACCCGTAAAACCACCGTCAGGCCACCAAACTTAACAAAAAACAAACAAGACAAAACAGACACACAAGAAATAAATATTTAACAGCATATTCAATTTTAAGCGAGTAACATGCATACATTTTTAGTTTATAACACTATATATGTCTCTGTGTATATATCTTTTCTCTTATAATAAATAATTAATGTTTTAAGAGTCACTGGCAATGGCTCCGCCTCGGCGACTTCCCCTTTTTTACACGCCGTCAGTGAACTCTCTACGTCCAGAAAGTGTTTACCGCCGTCTCCGCTAGATTTTCACGTGCTCCGCGTAGCTCCCCCCCCCCCCCCTTCCCCCCCCTCGCGCCCCATTCCGGGCGATAGAGATTACCTCAGCCGTCATTCACGCACGCGTTAAAACCGTCCGGCCCATTCAAACGCACACATCTCCGGGGACAGGGTACCAGGTTTCATCCGCCCCCACTCGGCCGACCACCCCCTTATAAGGCCTCCAATGAACCCCACTGTGATGCTTCTTTTTTAAGGGTTGTTGGAATCCCCCTATTTTATTTCGAAAAAATACCCTTTTTCTCTCTAACCGTCTGAGAAATAAAATGAACTGTTTCGTGGACTGGGATTCATCAAGGGGCGAGTGAGAAGGCGAAATAAAATCAGCGTTGCTACAGGTATGGAATGGATATTTGAGGAGTTAACCGACAGCTAAGGTCATTTGCAGTGTGGTGGACAGGTGAGGGATGAAGGGTGGAGAAAACCCGGCGTCGGAATTAACCTGCTCTTAACGGAAGGGGACCATCTTCTCCAGCAGTTAACATTTCAGTAGACTGAGAAACTACAGATTGAGAGATATATTTAATCTATTCCTCAAACTATACCTAGGAAGGACATGAATGGATTACAATAGGCAAATCATGAAGGTCACAAAAGTGAACAATTATGTAGGAACCTCCCTATGGGCAAGAAAAAGAGAGGGCTGGAGAGCTGCAGTTAATTAATCTCAGAATTGATGGCTAAATATAATCACCTATTACATATATAGTAACGTTACACGTACCTAGAGATTCGTAATTTGATTGGATTGGATATTTGGGGAGGCGACCGACAGCTAAGGTTATTTGCGCCATAGTAGACAGGTGAGGGAGGAAGGGTGGAGAGAAACCCGGTGTCGGCATTAGCCTGCTCTTTACGAAAGGCGCCAAGGGGACCACGGTTTAACGTCTCGTCCGACAGATGGAGCACTGCTCTTGAAATGCCCTCCACAAGACACTCAAATAGGGGTCGGGTTTCCTCTGAATAAAGTCCTCCTCTGCAGGGATTTGAACCCTAGCCGTCCGTATGGTTAGCCAGTACTCTAGCCACCTCACCAACCCGATCCCGTCTACATGCTACCCTGCGAGCCGCCGCATGGGCGTGTAAGAGGGTGTTCTTAGGACCCCAGCCTTAAAGGCTTTGCGAGGTAAAAAGTGGAAAATATGTTGCTAGGGTTCAGGATAATTCTCACAGTGACGCCATATTACAGAATTTACAACATTTTGAAGATCTGCCATAGAGAACACGGATTCCTATTTACAAAAATTGCAGAGATTTTTAGAAATATTCGCGATCATTTAATTTTCGGCAAATTCACGTTCCTTCCGCTGTCGAAATGTTGTTTAGAAAGAAAAAAGCGGAAAGTTACGACACTTATTGTAAATATTTATCTTTATTCTAAAGACGTGCGCAGATTTACTTTAAGTAGCGACGCGGAGTCGTGATACAAAAGCGCGTCTACGTCTGAGGAAGCGTTTTCAGATGTGGTATACAGCCCCCCCCCCTTGAAAAAAAACGCCACCGCCTCCTTCCCCTCGCCCATAAACTCTTCCTTACCCTTTCTCTCTCAGCCCTCCCCGTACCGAGATGAGTTAGCAGCCGCGAGAGGCGTATCTCCCGGTCCCCTCTCACCACGATGGGCCGACCCGCGAGTAGGAACAGTCTGGAGGGCTAATCCCTTCGTAATGAGAGAGCGGGAGTTTCTGTGCTCTGAGGGCGGGGTTCCCTTCACTCTTCTTCCCCCAGTCCCCCGCCCTCTTCTCCCGCCCAGCAAGGGGTGGAGAGACCCTCCGTCCTGCGACCCCACCCTACGGTCCTTATCTCATTCCCTTTTACCCTCCGCTACTCAAAAATCCAGTCCCCACCCCTCTACCCATCTTGCACTTACGGCTCGTTCATTGGTTGTCCAATCCTAAGATTGGTTGACTGCAGCCCTCCAACTACGCCTATTTTATGCTAGTTCCCTTACTCTAGGGTTGTTCTTCTATGTATATGTATACTGTTCTCATAATCGGCAAATACGTTTCCGTTAAGGTAGTTTGAGCGAAGTATTTTGTCGTCTAGAAATGAATGAATTTGGGCCTCATTTTGTACAAAATTATCATACCCTTCCAAAGATTCAAAAGTATTAGCTCCTTACCGTACTACTTTTCGAGATTATTGACGAAGTGTCCATGCCGGCCCCAGTGGCGGCGGGATAAAGTCCTCGCCTGCTAATTCGAGGTTCGCGGGTTCGAGTCCCGCCCGGGTAGAATGTTATCATCCCAGGGCATGGGTGTTTGTCTCTCGTCCGTTGTTACTGTTATCCATCCGACGTAAATTGGGCCATTGTACTGTATTCGGGATAGTGAAGAGAAATAAAATAAAAAATAATAATAGTAATAAAAATGCCCTTTTTACATGGGAAATGGTACGTGTATGAACGCCAGTGAGACCTACAGTACAGAGAATACAATGGTGGCTAACATTTATCTGGTTATCTTACCGATTGAAGAACACGTATTTACTGATTAATGAGACCTTCTTATGGGTGGTATCTACGGTATCCTCCTACGACCGAATGTTGGATTTCCGGCGGAATTTCGCTCTTGCCCTCCTCCTTATTAGAGTGGGCGTGAATTGTGGGGGGGAGGAGGTTGGTTCGTGGTGAAAATGACAATTTACGGGTTGCGCCTCCGTCGTGAAGTTGGGCTCAGGGAGGAAAATATTAGGAATTCCCCGCTCTCTCCGGCGTCTGCTTTTCGTCGCCTCGAATTGACGGGTTTCCCCGCTGTAATTTGGCGTCGGGGTCCGGTCGTCTCTCATGTTTTGACGTCATTTCCGTAGCTTTTCGTCGTGTAGGGACAAATTTCAATTAAGTTGCAAGCTTCGTGGGGAACTCAAACATCATCTGCAGTACAAAAAAAAATATGTGAAGGCATTTGATTTCGTCGCAGTTTGGTGATTTCCGAACTTAGCTCGTCACTTGCGTCGTTTGGTGGATTTCTTTATATATCCTACAACCTCTTTTTTATCTGTAGTCCACCTCAAAGTGAATTGGAAATGATGCTTCAACTCGCATGAAAAAAGGATTAGAAGGTAAAAGGTGCCAAACGGATGAGTGGGGACATATCTTTTTGCTGCGTCAATGTTTTGATCCGTTTCTGATGTAAATTCCTCTTTCATGCAAGCGACAATCTTTATATATAACTCATTTCGGCCGTGTAAACTTCCTAATTTGTCAGCGTCGTGTGACTCGATGTTTATTTATCATCATTGGTCGTTCAGTCCTAAGATCGGTTGACAACAGTCCTCCACCCTTCCCTATCTAATGCTAGTTATCTTACCTCCTGGTATGTTTTCCTGTGTACTGTCTTCTTTATTTGGTCCATGAACTTATTCCTGGGTATTCCTCTGGGGACTTTTCCCTCTATTTTGCCTTCAGTTATGCTCTTCAGAAACCCATTGTGTCTCAGGGTGTGTCTAATCCATCTTGCTCTTCTTTTTTATATGGTTTATCTCTGTATGTATCTTTCTGTATTACATGTCCCATGTTTCATATTGTATGCCCCGTGCCAACAAATTGAAAATGTCGTTTATTCGGTTATCAGTCGATAGGATGGGTGTTTGCCAATGTGATCCAGTGAGTATATTCGTGTGCCATTACTTGGTTTCTTTTCTTGAGGGGTAATACTCATTGGTATTGTCGATATGTGACTAGGTCGTGGCTGTAGCTAAATAGTGTCGCATACTAAAGTTCTTCTCAATGATTAAGTAATCTCTACTTTTATCAGTTTGTTTTCATGTTCTGGTGTAACTATTTGTGGTTGAGTCTATATTAGAATATAATGAGGCTGAGGCGGAATGGTATCGCGTGCTGAAAGGCTGCTGACCCGGGTTCCTCTACGAAAGAATCCTGTGCATGAATCATTTGCATGGGAATAAAAATAAAACGTGTTCTACCGGTAAAGGTAGGTTTTGTTGAATGTCAGAGAATCTCCTCCCGGTTTTATACACATTCAGGGGCCTATCTCCCTTTCGTATATCGTATCGGAATTTATGTAAGTGGTGTAAATACTTGTGGTAAAGTCGATATTTGGATGTAGCAAATTGTAGACGCGTGCTCAAAATTTGGCCGCAAGCCTAGTACCCCCATCTTACGCTTCTTTTCTGCACTAACTGTACAACTTATAGAGTGGTCCATGAATTTGTATAAAGTTTGGCATTGATTTCGACGCGCATTCCTCACGCATCACGGAATCACGTCCCGGGCACTTAAATGTGCTCACGCGGGCGTGACATACCCAGCTCACGGGGATATATTTCCGCCGTAAGTGGGGAGAGAGATAGGGAGGCTGTAGTATTTCGTATGAGAGTGTGTCTGTTGAGATCCCCAAAAAATTCCGCTTGCGATTCTGGCGGGTTGTATCAGAACTGGGACGAGTGTGCAGTTATTTTTTTATCCGCGGTGGTGGAGGCTGGGAGGTTTAGGGGTAGAGTTGAACCCTCCCTTCCCTCCCCGATCCCCGTATTCCACCTCCCTTCTCGTTCGTATTTCCTACCCCTACGACGGTCTCGCGTATATATGTGTATTTTCTTTATTTCGTCGGCGGCGGCGCTGTATCCCTTCGGTCGGGGGAAAATGGGATCTTATCCCCAACGGGTAAGAGCCCTAATTTGGTGCTCCTTGGGCGCTTTCACCACCACCGCCACCCCCCCCTAACCAATTCCACTCGCATGAAACCCAGCAATATATGTTCGAGCGGTTACTTTATTCCCCGGCATGTTGGGAAATGAATGCTTTCTCGTGGATTTTTTTCTCGAGTTATTCTCCTCTACTTTTTTTGTTATTATCTTTTTTTTGTAGTATTTTTCCCTTGCCCGGAGCCACTCTTTGATGCATACATCGTCGGAGCGGCATGCAATTGCGTCATTAAAATTCTTCGCCTATTTTCCTTCTCTCCGCAGGGGTATTTCCTCCCCCCCCCTCCCACCCACCTCTCCCCCGCGAGTCTATATCCCAGACAAAGTTCGCTTTGCGCGTTTTTTTATACCTGCCTTGCCACGTTATTTGTAATATGTCTCAGTGGTGGTTGATTTACAATTGGCGCTTACATCGTCGAGGATATTTGTTTCGTCTCCGCTGATGAGATCCTCTCGTGAGAATGAATCTCCAGTCACGTTTGTTTAAAAATCCAAAAATAAATTTCCTGCGAAGAATCTGCATACATGTTACGTATTTTTTTTGGGTTGAACAGTTTCAACAGTCACAGTAGTAAAGACACCAAGGGTACCTTATGATGACACCAATTCGTCGAAACTTGTGGTGCCGTGAATAAATCCTGGCGGGAAAATACAATCGAAAATCACAATCAGAAAAATACAATGGGCAGAAATTGTGTGTGTCTTTACTTCAGTGGAAATCGATTTCTATATTTTTCAGCCTCAAAAAATTGAAGTATCAACTTCATTCCAATGAAAGAGGATGTTTTTGTACCCCTCACAATTTACTTGGATTGGAAGTATTTTCAAGACAATAAGAAATATTTCAAGATGAGAATGACGGAAATCGTTAGTCTTTCGTGTTATATTGGACTGCTTCACTTTATTTTCCGGGTCGCAGTAAATTATTGTACGTTCGGCTCAAAATTGTAGAGGTTTTTCGTTATCTTTCCCTCGGGATATCATTTCTCAGCAAGTTTGTAGAAATCTTCGCTGCGGAATTGAATTGTGAAATTGGAATTGGAAAATATGAAGAATCGGCATTTTTCCTCCAACTTTGTTGAAATGCGAGGAAATTTTTTTTAACAGCCCGCCGTTTGTCTGAAGCAGGAAGGACTTTTCTTGGAAATGGGAAGTATTTTCAGACGAAAATGATGTAAACTGTTCAAAAGATTGGCATTTACGCCATGTGAGTCTTCATTTTTCGAATGAGCGTTGGACACTTCAAACACCTTTTTACTTCTCTCATGAAGAATCTGTGAGAAGCGAGGGGTGGGCAACTTTTAAAAAAACAAGTGTACACCGCATTTCCATTTCAGCCATTCCTATGCATTTCTAACCATTTTTATCCATTTTTGTCCATATCTATCCATTTCTGTCAATTTTTATCAATTTATGTCGATTTCTATCAATTTCTGTCCATTTCTATCCATTTCTGTCCATTTATAACCATTTCTGTGCATTTCTATCCATGTATGTCCATTTCTATCAATTTCTAACCATTTCTGTCTATTTATATCCAATTCTGTCCATTTATAACCATTTCAGTCCATTTCTATCCCTGTATGTCCATTTCTATCAATTTATATCCATGTCTGTACATTTTTATCCATTTGTAACCATTTCTGTCCATATCTGTCCATTTCTAACCATTTTTGTCGATATCTATCCATTTCTATCCATGTATGTCCATTTCTATCAATTTCTATCTATTTCTGTACATCTTTATCCATTTCTATCCATATCTGTCCATTTCTAACAATTTCTGTCCATTTGTATCCATTTCTGTCCATTTCTGTCCATTTCTATCCACATCTGTCCATTTCTAACAGTTTCCGTCCATTTCTATCCATATCTGTCCATTTCTATCCATTTCTGTCCATTTATATCCATTTCTGTCCATTTCTGTCCATTTCTATCCACATCTGTCCATTTCTAACAGTTTCCGTCCATTTCTATCCATTTCAGTCCATTTCTATCCATTTCTGTCCATTTCGCGACCATTTCTTAAGAAGCGTACACTATTTCTCAGAGTTGCATACCCCTCGGTGAGAAGCTGAGTTTTATCAAGCGTGCTTTGTAAGTCATACAAAAGCAGATTTTGATGATTTTAGCAGAATCAATAATAGTTTGACGGTGCTTGCCATTAAACAACGGCTATTAAAGGTGCAAAAAGTGTATTTACGCCGGTGAAGGGTTAATTAGAGCAGTTTATTTCTATCCATCTTCTTTTAACTTTGATCTTTCCTCTTTGCGCGGTAGATTAACCGTAAGTACCTGCTCTGATTTTTAAGCCATGCAGGATGGGAAGAGGTAGACCGAGAAATTCATGGTTAAGTGTTGTGAAAGAATATGTTTAGGGAAGAAATTGACGGGCGTGTAATAGACATTATGTTGATAACTTGTAACTTTGTACAGATTCCATAAAATTTGCCGAGACCGCCAATGTGTATGAGAGACAGTTTCTTCTTCTTTCTCACTTCATGGATTAGGTATGATCGCCTGTTCCGGTCACCATCTTAACCTCGGACGTCCAGCGCTTTGTTGTCCTCTGGGCTTGTACTACGAGGCAATTCTGGGAAGGCGGTTCTGCTGCATTATTCCTGCATGTTCGCACCATTTGATTTTTACACTCTTTTATCTTATAATTTAAAAATATTCTAACCTTGTCTGATGATTTCATCGTGGCTTCTATCTTGTAATGTGCAACCTTTTACTGTTCTCGGGAATTCCATTTCCGCTGATTAAATTTTATTTCCGTCTCTGTTTGAGTGTTCCCACGTCTCACTCTCGTACAATGCCGTTAGAACTGCCATCGTTTCTTAAAGTTTTAATTTGTTTCCTTTTCCTGCTTTACATTTTATATGATGATGATTTATCTGATGGTGGTTTTTATATGGTGACGATATTATTATGATAGTTGAAGCAAAATTTATATGATTACAGCGCAGCGTGAAGGGAATCATTAAAACGGAGATGTACAGGTAGACAGACGTACAGGGCTGTTACGTAGAACACACATATTTTTCACTCTGCTAGCTGCTATAGATTACGGCGTCATTGTATTACATGTATTTTGAAATCAGCTTGATAGTGCTGGATGTAAAAGGCGAGTACAATAATGGGTCTCAGATTTTCTTTATTTCGCTGCAAAGTCGACCAAATCGTTTCACCCAGTAGATCCATCAATAGCTTTGGTTTCTTAAAGGATGGGATTTTGAGTTGTGTCAATAATATGGGTGGGTAAGTGCTTAATGTAAAAAAATGCTTAGTTGAAGTAACCTAATAGGAGATTTATGTCGTAGAATTTATATCCGGTTTTGCCGGAAAGAAATCGAAAGTTCCCTCCCTTGATTTTCATTCAAAGGCATCTTCCTCGTTTTCAAATTCATGATGTGGTTAAATTCGTGTTTCTCTCTCGCCTTCGCTCGTTCCCGCTAATATCGCCTGTGGTGTCGCCTCTCTCTGTCTCTGCTGATCCGTGTAAATCACTCTTAACGATTCCAGGAACATACGGGCGGTGGATTAATTTTTTTATGCCTTTCCTACTTCCTACATTCCTTCTCCGATCCCCTCGTCATTTTCGCTCCACACTTTCCGCCAAGACATCAGTGAGAAGATTCCTCCAATCAGCGGGCTCCTGTCGGTGGGCGTCGGAAGACTGCGCAGGGCGCACTGTGCGCTGGCGACGACTGGGTCGTGAAGAAGGGTCGGGATTTGTCCAAACGGTTAATTAAGTGATGAATACAGGATCGGGCTTTAGGGTGAAATATCTCCTTGACGAGGCATTTGATATAAATATGATGATGATGAGCTCCACAGCCTCTCTGATGTATTAAACCGAAGATAAAACACTCCAATGTGCGTGAAATGATTCACTACCACAGACGAAAACAGGCACTTGCAGGAAACTATATATACTTTTAGAAACGTATATTTATTAAAAATGTTGCTTTTTTGCCAGTGGGAATCCTTCGTCTGTACGGAGAGTAATCGAAATGTTAAAAATTATTTGTTACTGCGTCACTATGAACATTCTGCAAAACCCTTGCAACGCATTTCTCACGGTAGTAGTGTTGTCCGGGATGGAAAATAGAGCGGAAAGCGAAGATCTATCCTGGGCTGCGGCAGAAGCCAGAACTAATAGGACGTTTTGGGTTGAGGTATACATCTACATCTATGAAATATCGTGCCAGCCACCACTAGGGTGTGTGGCACGGGGTGATTCCACAATAAGCGTGCAGCACTCATCCCAGTTTAAATCAGAGCCGCGCACATTCCCCCGGACGCCAGGCACAGACCAAAAGCAGTCAGGACAACTGTGCGGGGTCAGACCAGAAACTAGGAGAGTGATACGTACAAGAACATGCTACCATGCTGTACGCTACTTAAGATACGACTCCTGGTTATAATTAGTGCGACAGATAAATAGTTCTACAAGGTACGAAATCATGCAAGAATTGTATCATACCGGAAATTGCTTGCGAAGTTAGTAGCTAATAATCATGTTAAGATATTTAGCACTCCGGAAAAAACCTATTTTACCTAGTCAAAGTATCCCAGAACTGATCTATCGCAACTATTATGATCTCTTATTGTACGTGGAAAAAATGACATTTAAAATCTATCGGTGCTGCAGTCTATTTGCTACAGCCCGCAGCCCCCTTAAGATTGGGAACCGAATGAAAATGACAGTAGCATCATTCCAGCAAAAAAAACGTGCCCTAACCGCTTTCAAAGGCAAAGTAAGTGCAGGTGCTTTCAGTAATAATATCTGGTCGTCACCTTAAGAGGAATAATTATCGCGAACGTCACCTAATTCTCAGTGAGACTTGGGTGACGTGGTGAGGAAGTTATGGTGCAATCTGTAGACCCCGCCAAGCCTTCCCCTTTGTTTTATGCCCCTTTCTATCCTGCGTGAAGGGCGAGGGGGGTGGGCCTGTCCTAAAGGGCCGGGTGATGGGGGCGGATGGCTGAAAGGGCAAAGGATTAGGACGAGAGGAGGGATATCTATGTAAATTGGGCTTCGAAGGGGAAATTACGGGAGGTTATCGCTGGGTTGGGGGCGGGGAGGAGGGAGGTCAGGGATTTGGGTAGAGCAAGACCGGTGGGAAGGGAGAAAGGGCGAACACACACCATTTTGAGCTCTCAAAGGTCCACAAGGGATTGGTTTTTCGGGGGGAAAGTATGGCGTCGCATTCGAATTTGCATTTCCACGCGTATCCCGGGTCCGTTTCCCCGGCAATCCAGCAATCCCCGTCTCAATCCCCCCCCTCGTGGTAACATTGCGAATCCTGCGAGGGTGGCGTATTTTTTTACCTCCTTGATAAAATACAAAAAAATTAAAAAATCTCTGAAAACATTTCTAAAATTAGTTTTAAAAAGTTTTCTCGTACCAATACAGCATCGAATGAATCATATCATTGATAAAACGAATGGTTCTGAGTGGTAACACGTTCTCTCTCGTGGTAAAATTTTGAATCCTGCGGGGGTGGCCTGTTAATTTTGTGGCCTACCTTTATAAAATAGAAAAAAATTGAAATCACTGAGAACATTTTTAAAATTAGTAAAAAAAATTATAGTTCAAATACAGACTTGAATGAATCATACCATTGATAAACATATGGTTCTGAGTATTAACATATGCATGAATAAAGGAATTTACGCCTACATCGACGAGATATTGTGCAACCTACTTCTAGGATATGTGTTACGGGGTGATTTCTCACCTGGTGTAGAATTGTACATTAACTCTTGTTAAATAATAACTCTTGTTCAATTCATAAATGAATTTGATACCTTTGCGTAGCAGCCTGATGCATTATTTCATTCACACAGAATCATTACACGAAGAACTTTAATTATGATTAGTTCTCATTTAATAGTACATTAACAACTCGTTAGTATTAGCTGGCTGTAAAACAAATTGGACAACCCTAGAAAATTGTATTACTTAGTCGTTCAATATTTACTCACCTGTATAATATTTTATTAATATAGGTTTACCAAAATGTTGTTTATAACGGATTCTTTACTTATTGGTTTTAAATTCGTTTATTTTGGTGGAATTTCTTATGCTTTCATTGTATGTCATTTAAAGTTCTTGAAGTGGAGTACAATGGCCATAAATGGTATTCAAGAGTCTTTTTCCCTTGCTTAATAATTCTGGAACATTTTTATTCTCGATTAGCAACCAGATTCGATTACATTTTGGTGTTAGGCTCAACTTTTCGACTGATTTCAATGACGACGATGAAATTTCTGGAACTGAAGTAAGCGACAAAATTTAAGAGATACTCTGTCGAATTTGTCTCGGGGAAAATGATGACATTTCTCCTAGTAAAATATTCCGGAGGTAAAATAGGAAATCCAGAAAGGATCGCCGGATTCAATCGGATCTCCGGTTGGGAGGGATATATCAGTCAGGAAGGACGCTTGGATATTTTTATTTGATTGCTTGGGGGATATTTAATTTCAGTCGTATAAATGTATGTCATTGCACCACTAAGATAGATAGAACAATAATATTATTTCACTAAATTTTATAACAAATAACTTGGACAAAAATTTTAAATTTGGTGGAATATAGGCACCCCTGTGGTAAACAACCAGAGTTGCCATCATATAAAGTTATATTAATGGAAAAAAAGCTGGCTGGTGCGGCAAAAACAGAACATTTCAACATTGATTTTTATAGTCAGGAAGCAGGTTTTTTTTCAACCATGTGTTCATTACCAGAACATGGTAAGGGGAAGGAAAACAGTAAAAGAAAAAAAAACGTTAATTACCAATGGTCATGAACCAGAGTATTAACATAGAAATAAATTTACAAATTATGCATTATTCACTTTACTTTTTAATTCCATATTTAGAAATGTTTTTCAATATTGTCTATAGAAAATAACCATGTTTTTAAGTAACGTAGAAATATTTAATTAATATTTCCTGCAGTTGCCGAAATAGAAACATTTCGTTTTTAAATATTGTCTGCTCTATGATTAGGGAACTATCTCGCTCAAACTACCATTAAACTACTCACCAGTCCCTTCCTTTCTCGTAATTTTCCAATCGCTGGTGTTTTTAACGCCCTCTGCCACACACCCTTGGCGACCAGTCGGCAGTGTAGTAAGTAGATTTACCCCTAATCTCCTTTCCTGTGCCCTTTCTGGATTTGCTGTGCGTTATTATTTTGTTTTTCATGCCTCCAGGGTCCTTCTCTCTTCGGTTGATTTATTTTGTATCGCGACCCTAATGGATGCTTATTTCGAAACGACTCTTGGAACAGCGCAAAAACTCTTCCGATTCGTCGGTGCCCTTGTGGGTACGTCACTCACTCGTCCGTTTTGGCGTTCCATACCGTTTGTATGTACGCGAATTTCGGGAGTGTTTTTTTTTGGCCATGCGGTGGTTACGGGGCGCTGGACACATCCAGATACGTTCGTATCCCCACGCCCAAATGGACTGCTTTTTGTCCTCTTTTTTTATATATTTCGTGTGGACTGAAGTTGCTCAAAAAGGTTTATTTATTTAGATATTTATTCATGTGTTATTCATTCTTGTTTTATTTTTATGGTCGAGAGGTCGAAATCAAAACGAGTCCATTTTTGTGCCGCATTGTTGTGCCTTTATCGTCTTTGGACCACGGATCTGATCAGCGACGTGAACGTGTTATTAGGCTAATCAAGTGCATTCCTTGTTTAGAACTAATTTTCCGCCCGGCTTGGCGCGTTTACGGGCCGTGGCCGCATGATTTATTTTCCTGATTAAAGTAATGATTGTTAAAAGTCTTTGGGATTGTAATTTGATGATCCTTCTGGAGTGGAGACCATATTTTTTCCCTTTTTCATGCTGCTCGGCTAATGTTCGTTTATATATACATTTTTAAAGTAAAAATTGCCGCTAAATGTCTTTTTATGTGCGTTTTCACCGAAAAATTTCCCTCGGCTTTTGTAACTTCAAAAGTATAAAAACCTCCTTTTTGCGCGGATGGTACGTTATGACTCAACGGCCATAATTAGAAGTGCTCATAAAAAGTGTTTATTGCGCTTTCCATTTCCGTGTTTATTGCGTTCAATTAGAGGGGGGTGGGTGTGACGCATCGGGCGTCTATAGGGGCGGGGACCCTGAATTTTCCTTCGAACCAAATCGATTTCCGCGAATAATCCTTTGCAGGTCGCTGTGGCGATGTTTTTAACACACCGACCTGTCAGTCCTAATGCATTTCGTTCTTAACTCCTTGGGGCGTGGTGAAATAAAACATGCCATTGAATAATTGTGTTTTTTATTAAAATAAATGTATTTAGCGTGATATACGATTTCTAAGAAATGGGGTGTACAATTTGCCACTTCATTGTCACATTCACCCCATGTTGATGACGTCGTTATTCGAGTTGTTGGGGAGACTTTATGGCACTGTATTTTAAACTGTTCTTGTTGGTTTAAGTGTCAGGTGTGCCAATAGATGTCTACTTAACTTGTACCAGACGTGGTAGTGAATTAAGAAACACGCCAGCCTGTCAACACCAATGCATTTGGTTCGAATCCCTTCTCCATCCTTCCCCATATAATGCAAAGTCACTACACTCTCTGCTAGTTTTTATTTTGTACTTCCTCCTTTCTATGGTTTGGATTGGAACCATTATGAAGTTGGACTAGATTCTGATATAAATCGAATATTGCGAGAACAGCTAGATGTGCTAAAAATTGTTAACGTGAAACTAACTAGTTCTACAGAATTGTTGAAGGAATTATGATGAGAACCTCTATCTGGCGGAAGGGAAAAGTGCGTTGATTAATATTTTTACGAAAGTTTGATCTAGAATGATTTTGCTGGGCGTTAAACACATTCTGCTGGAACCAAACTATTATGATAGAAACAATCACAGCATAAGATTAAGGAAACATACTGCAGAACCGATAGATATGGAATGCCATTTTTCCACGTACAATCAGGGACCATGATGATTGCGATAGACCAGGTCTATGAAATTTTGACCCTCACTGGGTAGAGTAGATTTTGTACTTGAGCTAAATATCTACTATCATTACTAAGAACTGACCACGCATAATATTTCCAGCATGATTTAGCTATCTGCATCGTTTAGTTTTTTGTAGGACGATTTATCAATCTCAATAATGATATAAACCATTAGTTGTATCATAACTAGTGTTGCATGGTAGTATGTTTGTTTACCTAGACTCTCGTAGTTTCGGGTCTGACCGCGCATTGTTCTCCCGACTGCTTTTGGGCTGCGCCTAGCGGCCGGTAATGGTGCGCAGTTCTGATTTGAACTGGCATAAGTGCTGTATACCTGGCGTGGAATCACCCCATTCAACACTTGTGGTGGCTTGCACGGTATTACGAATATGTAGATTGTGACAATAAGCGATGCTGTTAGTTCATAAGGAAGCTAATCTTGGACGTGGAGCAGCTTTCAGGCGTCCCTCCACGTGATGTCCATGTTTCCATGTTTGACTACTGTTTCTTCGGTCATCCTGCTGGCGTCCTCAGGTCTGAAGTGGCGATGCATTGTTCTGGTCCGTCTTATATAGCCAGGTCTGATTGGCAAGAATTTCTCTGATTAGCGAATTGCTGGTTTCCTGTATTTCTTCTTGTTTTTCGTCTCTGGAGATTGTAACCGTCCTCCCGGCTGAACTTTTTTGGATGCTTTGTGATTTCAATGGCTTCCCGCAATAATCTTGGGTATTAGTGGCTTTCCTCAGATAGAACCCTGGGATTCTCAAAGTCCATCTTTATTATTATTATTATTATTAAGAATTTGCTACAAGTAGACCATATGGTCCGGTGGTAAGTGGCCGGATTCTGACCAAACGTGTTCCGCGATGGCGGAGAGTCGGAACTGCTAAATTAGACCCTGCTATATAAGAAGGACCAGAGCAACGCATCGGTACTTCAGACCTGAAGACGTCGGCAGGATGGCTGGAGAAAAAGTTGTCAAAAACATGGACATCTCGCGGAGGAACGCCAGAAAACTGCTCTTCGAATCAAACCCCGCGGAAACCTTCATCTACTTCTAAATCTACGTACCACTTCGCGAGCCGCCGCATGGGCGTGTGGCAGGGGGTGGTAGGTCACCAGCCGTGTAAAGATGTAAAATATTTGGAGGTGAATGGTGACGTGTTCTATGGGAGTGTATTTAGAGGAGATCAATTTTTATTGTGGTCTCTTATTGTGCGCGGAAAGAACGAGTTTTTGTACCTATCTGTTCGGCAGAGTATCTCTCTTATTTTATCGCTTCTGTCAGACCTAGAAATGTAGCGTAGTGAGTACCTTCGAATCAACCAGAAGCTAATATTGAAAAAATCCTGTGCATGTTCATTAATAGATTACCATTGCCCTGTTCCTTCAGATTTCACGCCAGTCTCAGGAAGATGGTGTGCAAGCTTGCGAGCTGTCGGCAGTGATCGTTATATCACTATTAAGGGTTATGGTGCGCGTGTTGTGGGGGGGAGTAAACTTGGACGAGTTCCACGTAGAATGCAGTGAGGCGTCACACGACCGGTTTGGACGTGTCATCTCATCCTTCCACGGATGGCCACTCATTCCGACGCGAGTGAAGCGGATCTCCGCGACAGATTATCACATGGCGCGAGACTCGTTTGTGCCCATGGAGACCGCGGAAATACTGCAGTTTAGAGACGCTTTTGTCCAGTCTACATCTACATCAACGTCACCAGCGAAGTACCGTGCAAACCACCACTAGGGTGTGTGGCACGGGATGATTCCACAATAGGCATGCAGAACTCATCCCAGTTCAAATCAGAACCGCGCACATTCCCCCGGATGCCAGGCGCAGGCCAAAATCAGTCAGGACAACAATGCGCAGTCAGACCAGAGAGTAGGAGAGAAATGCGTAGAAGAACATGCTTACCATTCAGTATACTACTCAAGATACCAGTACTGGTTAGTATTTTGAATGCCGCAGATAAATAGCTCTACAAGATACTAAAAATCGGGCCAAAAAATCTCGCTTCGGAGTCAATATGATTTTTTTTAATTTTATAAATGTGTTAAGTAAACCTTCTGCGTTTTTGTTATTCAGCAATCAATTTCTATGATAATCTTTTATACCTCAATATGCTCTTTGCTTTTGTAATATTATGTGGTAGAGAAAAAAATGTTTTAGCTCCCAAGTATTTCTATCATTGTCTAAACCATTCGCTTTCATTCTGTTTGAACTCCCTTTTTCTCTGCAATGAATATTGTTGTCTGTCGCTACAGCTCGGTCATTCGTGACCGAGGGACAAAAATGAGAAATCGTTTCGTCTACAGTTGAAATAGAATTTTTTATCATCAGAATAAACCTAGATATTTTTCATCCCAAATGTGATTCGTACTCTCCCTCTTCCCCCTTACGCCGGAATCCAGCCTGTTATGCAAAGCCTCTTACGCTGAGAGCTCGAGAGATGAAGTTTTTTTATATTTTTTTAGAAATGTAAAGGGGAACTTAGTTAGCTTCTCACATCGAGGGTATTTCGAGGATCACTCATCATGCAGAATAAGTAGACTCTTTTGACTGAGAAAGTTGAACAATCCTTTTTTCCTGGCGCCATGCCTGACCGTTATAGAACGAGACTTATTTCGCATACCTTGGTGAGGTGGTTGGAACGCCACTCGTTAGTCGTTGAGTGCCTGTTTTAATAACTTTTCAAGTCGTAAGAAATAATTTTCTTGGACCACAATTCGCTGAAGTGTGTCAATTTATACGTTGGAAGTAACCATGCGTTTTATTATATAAGTTATGCAAGAATTATATTTCAAAACTTTCGTCTCAATTTAAGCATTGTTATGACTTGTGTTAACGTCGCGAAAGTTGAAATTTAAGCTTAATTCACCAGTAAGTACGTATTTTTCAATCGGCATGATTCCCTTAACCATTGTAATAATATATAAAGTATTTTTTCGTGTTTCGGAGAAAATCTGTGCGTGTGCCAGCGAACTATATCGAAATATATGTATAATCCCGATAGGCTGCATTCTAAAATAGAAAAGAAAACCATAAACCCGATTACAGAGTGATATGGCCCGGCTTGCGTCACCTAGGCTTAAGTGCGTTATGGTCACCCGTCCGGCTAACCTGTGTAAACACTTCCATTGATGTCCCAGTGAGGTCATCGTTGGTTCCAAGCCGCTCTCTGTCTCACCCAAGAGGCCCTCGGAGCCCACCTGGACATTTTGTCGTCAATTATTGTTTGCTCTCACGTTTATCGACGTGGGGACGGGCTTGATACGTCTACTTACGCCCTACGTGATAGTGCAACTGTCAGAACTGCGTCTCATGGTGTGTATTAAGGTAGTGCGAGCGAGATAGTTCCCTAATCACAATTGAGACCATATTCGAATTATACCTTTTAATTTCACCAGCTGTGAGACTCACGAATTAAACATTGCATTATTTATGGTGAAATAATATCAAATGAAAATATCAAAATAAATCTTGAACTTGACTAATTTTTTTTCACGCGGCACGTTTGAAACTCCATCAAAAGGGAAAGTTTATTGTGATCCCGAAGAATTTACTCCGCTGACAATGTGATTAATTTTCAAAAATAGTTGAGAAAACATAAATACTACACACTGTTGACTTTTTGACGAGATCTAGGTGTAAGTACTTCCTCATTTTTTAAATAATGTCACTCTGGAGTGCATATGCGTACTTCTTCCCTTATAAAAGGGCTGGTATTTTCTGGCAAATATCTCGGAAAGTAGTGTAGTAAGGCATTGAATTTTTGGTGTCAATGGAAGGGTGATTTTTTTCTTTAAAATAAGACCAAATTCATTGATTTCTAGGTAAAATGATATTTCAATCTACCTACCTTAAGGCACCGTAGTTTGAAATGTTGAGAAGAATGGGTCGTATATCAAAAAATAGTTATTTGAATTTGAGAGTACCTCATACTATTGCGTAGAAGCTTGATTTGTTGTAGTCGATCTCTTAATAAAATGAACTGCTAACATAATGCCTTGCCATGTTGAATTTTCCATAATGTTCAAGTTGTGCACTGACATATTGACCTCGGTTTTATTCATTGGGAATATCTGTGGCATCCTTATTGATTCATTGGTCATTCATTCCTAATATTGGTTGATTATATCCCTCAACACTTCCCTATCTATTGCTAGTTCCCTTACATCCTTGGATCTCTTCCTATGTACTTTCATCTTTATTTGGTACCTCAACTTATTCCTGGGTCTTCCTCTGGGGACTTTTCCCTTTATTTTGCCTTCAAGTATGTCCTTCACAAACCCATTGTGTCTCAGGGTGTGTCCAATCCATCTGGTTCTTCTCTTCAATGTGGTGTTCCAAATGGTCCTTTCCTCTTCTACTCTTCTGTAAACTTCATTATTTCTTATTTTTTCCGTTAATTTTATCTTCAGCATCCTCCTCCAGCACCAGGTTTCGAAGGCATCTAGTCTGTTCTGGTCAGCTTTTCCAATGGTCCATGCTTCCGTTCCGATGGTTATTCAATGCCATTCCAATTATAAGCAACAGCACAGCTGGTTAAATAAAATTTTACTTGATTTTAATTCTCTTTGTTCTATGATGCCAGGTGTTTGATAAACCTAGGCCCAGATATCATTGGGAGTTTTCATCCGGAATGAGCCTTATTTTTTTGTATTGAATTCAACATTGGAGTATATTTGAATAAAATCTTTCTTAATCTCGAGTATCTTTCGTACACAAGGTGGCTACATCAATAAAGCCTCAAAACAGACACGTTATTATATTTTGGTGAAGGGAATATTTGTTGTAGTGGAACAATGCTTCGAATTCAAGGGAAGATTTTTGTCGATAACAGTCGTTTGGCATAAAACTTTTCAATCAAATTGTGACAGAGGAGAAAATCGTGTCCTTCCGGAAGAATGAACGCAAATTATTTGTCCCGCAAAACTTTCCCTCGCATCACATCTCATTAAGTTTGTCCTTGAGTTCCTTCCCTGTTCGGCACCGGGGAATAGCAAAATGAAAACCATGCGCAAATCCTGTTTCGAAGCTTAATGCAGGGCTTCACGAAAGTGGAAAGGAGACCGTTATTACTTCGCAGTCCGACGAATTTAAATACGCGGAGTTGACTCCATGCGTCTCCGTTCTCTTTTTTTTCAAGGTTTTTTTTCTCTGCGCTCATATCGTAATGCAGTTTTTTGATTCCCCCCCGTGTGTGTGTTGACGGCAGAGATCGCTCAATTAATAATGTCAAGTCCTAGTTGATCCAAAGAATATTTTTTTATAAATTCCTCGGAGACCGCGCAGAGTTAATCGAGGAGTATCGTTAGGAGAGTGCTCGAAGCACGTGAGGTCACGTGCTCTGCCGCATGTGCCGAACACACTGAACGCAAAACGTTACGACGCGAACTAAGTAGGCTGGCGGATCTATCGCGTTCTTGCATTTTCGCTGCGCGCACGCTCACTAATGGCGATCTTGATTTGAGCTCAAGTGTACGAGATCCGTGCGTCATTAAACCGGGGCGCACAGAGAGGTCGCCTGGCGTATGTACTATATATATATGTATATATATCTATGTACCGCGGGAACAATGCTAGTCTCTTTGAGACGTAATTAAGCTGCACTAAATTAGGGCGCCATTGTTACTTCAGAGACCTTCCCCTTCTACTTACCCACTTCATGTTACATATTACTATACTATCTCTCTAGTCACCTGCATAGCCGTAGTTCACCCCCCCCCCGCCGTATTATGCTGCACTTCTCCACCCTTCTCGTCCACTACCCTCAATAGCCAAATCCTATTCTTCCCTAGACAACCCCCTCGCTGGCTTGCTACGATTTCTACATCTGCATAGAATTTACATGGATATACATGTAAAGCAGCGCATTTCGTTAAAAACTGCTACGAGCGTACATATAGTGTCTCACTACTTTTAGAGGGATTAAGGTGGAAGCCCTTAGAGACTCGGAGGCTTCACACTAGGCTTAGGTTGCTTGATAAATTCGGAATCTATATTTTTCAGAGAGACGCAGAGAATATTATCATGACTCCGCCCTACATCTATAGGTCTGACAGATGCGACAAAATAAGAGAGATACACTGTCGAACAGATAGGTATAGAAACTCGTTCTTTCCGCGAACAATAAGCGACCACAATAAAAATTGAGCTCCACTAAACACACTCCTATAATACCCGTCACCATTTCATCTCCCGAAAACTTATATCTATATAATGTAAGAGAAACAATTGCACTTTTCCACAAATTGCTGTAATGCGTACAACGCGTTTCGGCTCACAGAGCCATCATCAGGAACAAGACAAAGTTGTAAGAGAGCACATCACACATATATATCCCACTCCTCCTCTAGTCTCCTCCCACTACCCCCCTCCCTCCTCTGATAATATATATATGTGATGTACTCTCTTACAACTTTGTCTTGTACCTGATGATGGCTCAGTGAGCCGAAACGCGTTGTACGCATTAAAGCAATGTGTGGAAAAGTGCAATTGTTTCTCTTACATTATGAAGAACTTCCACGATATCTCGCCTGAAGCTGTTGAATTTATTATATCTATATCCTATCTTTACACGGCTGGTGACCTAACAACCCCTGCCACACGCCCATGTGGTGGCTCGCAGGGTATTTTGTAGATGTACATACTACTACCCTGCGAGTCACCTCAAGGGTGTTTAGCGGGGGTAGCGTAACCACCAACATACCCTATAATGCTTTAGTAGCTTTCACCAAAAAGAACGACCACATAGGTATGCTTTCAATGCTACAGAAACTGTGTATTTATGGATACTGCAACCACGTGAACGAGATACATGAGTCATGCAGGGATCATGCGAAACATGGTGTTTGTACTATGTGACAGAAAGTAAATTTCTCGGGTTTCCAACCGGGTGGTAGTAGCTTGTGGTATGGACGTTTCGATGGCCTAGTCTGCCATCATACTCAGGGGGAATGTTTTGGCCAGGAAGGTGTCACATGTGGTATACCTTGTGGATGGGCTCAACTTATTTCTGATTGGCCCTCTTTTCCCGGTATTTTTTTTAATTCCTCCGAGACCATGCAGAGTTGATCGAGGAGTAATCTTTAGGAGAGTGTTCGAAGCATGTGAGGTCACGTGCTCTGCCGTCCGTGCGGAACATACCATCGCAAAAGAAAAAGAGCGGGAAACGAGGGCCAATCAGAAGCAAGCAAGTTGAGCCTATCCACAGACGTATGTGACACCCTCCTGGCCGAAACATTCTCCCGGAGGACGATGGCAGACTACGCCTTCGAAACGTCGCACAGTGGACTGAAATCGAAAAAAGCAGGCCAAAACCTCTAAAACGTTTGTTTTGAGACCGGTAGTTGAAACTTCGGAGTAATATTCTCAAACTGTTTGTGCGTGACATGCCGTATTAATATTTTCCTTGTACTCGTACGTTAGCAATATATATGAGGTCAAAGTTGAGCAAATTTCGCAAAAAAAGCCCACCTTCGATTTTCTCTGTGAATTACCAAAATTAACCTCTTTCTATACTTTAATGGATTAACTTATGGAAGATATCTTTAAACCATTTTATAACACAGTTTTTTCTCTTTCAATTAATTGTTTTTTAAAGATTTAATTTTATTATTAACCATATACACACTACAAAATGGCGAAGCCTATTTTCAGTCAAATGTTTACATATTTGTTGAGGAAAAGTAGTTGGTGCCGCCTGGTAACGCAAAGTCACTCATACCACGTTATTCTTCAAAGCTTCCTGATTGTGAATCTTAAGAAAAACCTTGCGCATATTCGCGACCCCTATTTATTACATCGTTTTTTCGTGCGCGCGGTCGAGTCCGGTTCCGCCCGTCGGCGACGGGGAGTACGGTGATGCGGCAAGTGTGTGGACAGGATATGGCCAAATTCACTGTACCATACCGATCATCGATATATAGAGATTGCAGAGAGCCACCACAAAGAATTTTTTGATAAACCACGCTACAAATGATACTTTTAATCATATCGCGGGACACCGCAAGAGTTATCGTGAAAGACTTCTTTCTTTGAATGCACTCCTGAAACAATCACTGGGTTTTCACATATATCCTGCACTTCGCCTACGGAAGGATATGTTTTACGGACAAACACCCTTTCGAAGGTACGAGGCGTCAGCTGGTGTCGTATGGCATCAACTTCCCAACTCCCTCTAACTACTTCAAGGCCTGCCAAAAAGGGTCGTTTTATGACACTGCGGTGCGGTTTGTTGCGGATATTCTCTTTGCTCCAACGTAATGCACGTGCACATTTAGTTGTATTTCTGGTGTGATGTGGAACAGTTCTGCATGCTTGTACCTGCTGCAATCCTTGAAATCATAGTGCTTCGGTTTTTACCCGTGTGTGTCTCAGTGTCCGATATCCAACTATAATCACTTTTATTGGTGGCATAAGTGGTGATATTTCATTTTAATTTCTACTTTCGTGGCATTGTTAAGGCATTTGCTGCACAATCATTTATTTAATTCTTGGCTATAAAGGTTTAGCGAACTTTTGATTAAAGTACGATCAAATTCTTTATGCTATGTTTTTAACAAAGTGGTCCCCATACGTGGATAGAGTGTCGTTCTTCTGTGTTCTTCTATCACGGCTTCGGTACTACTAAGTTTCAAATGATTAGAAAAGTATGCCCCTTGATGAAGTACAATGAAATATGCTTTCGCGGACACTTCCATTAAGCGGCCGATTTTTTTCGGAACGAAATGAATTTCCCACGCATATATGCAATGTAAATTTTCCCTCCCTTCAGCGGTCTCCTCCTTTATGTGGACATTATCTCATGGGTCTTGTGTTGGCTGCTAAATATAGGTTTGACTCTTTTATCATTTTAAGCTGCCGAGAACATCGTCGGCAAATCAGAACTTAGAAAACATTTGTTAGAGGGGACTCCATTAGTATGCAATTATGCCATTTTGAAACTCAACCGCTCGGATAATCTCACTGGCTGGGGTTGTTTAAAAAACATTTTTTAAATGTCATAACTCTTTATATTTATTCTTATAAAGTTTACTGTTTGACCTGCGAAATTGATGTGGCTGTATTGTAATAACGTTTTCTTGTATCTTTTCAGGTTGGTACCATTGGCATTAAGGTCGCTGTGATGATCAGATAAACTACATCTAATTATGTGAGTAGAGCACACGTGCAAACTTTATTTACCGCTGTAAATACTTTTTCTCCTTTATGCTACCTGTCATTGCTGAAGAAATGACTTTCTATCGAATCCGTCTCTATCGTAACGCACCTTCTGAGGGTGATCCTAACTAATGTGAAACGCTGTCTAGTATTGGAATTCAAAGGCTATGTTGTCATCATTGGAAACGTTGCGTCGATCATTATTGGCAAAGTTGTAACTCCCACCTAATGGAAATTTACGCAGAAAACCTTACTCCGTCAGAGCCCTTACTGCCAGCATAATATGGAACGCCATATTGTATGTGAATTCATAGGCTATGCTATTATCATAATTGTGAAGTATTGGAATTAAATGGAATGAAGAATTGGAAAAAAAGAATTGGAGCGTTCCATTTTAGTTGGCGTGGTCAGAGCGCTGTTGACAAACTTTCGCTCGGTGTCTATGTGGAACGGTCCTTTCAAATTCCACAATTGTAATGTCGTACGATTTAGTATTTACAATTAGTCATGTCCGCTGTGTCTTAGAGAAGCTTCCAAGTGTTGAAATTCATAGGCTATGCTGTTATCGTAATGGTGAAGTATTAGAGCGTTCCACTTTTTGTTGATGTAGTCAGTGAGCTAATGCCAAACTTACGCTCGGTGTCAGCGTGGAACGCTCATTGCAATTCCACATTGCTTATGTCTCGCTGTTTAATATTTAGTCGTGGCCGTTATTTGCATGAGAATGTCACAAGAATTGTGATTCATATGCTATGTTGCCATCGTGGTGGTGAAGTATTGGAGCGTTCCACTTTTAGTTGACGTGGTTAGAGCGCTGTTGCCAAATCACGCGCTCGATGTCAAATCGAAACGCTCCTTGTGACTCCACATTTCTAATGTCACACGTTTCAATATTTAGTCTTGCTATGTTGCCATCTTGCCATCGTAGTGGTGAAGTTTTAGAGAATTCCACTTTTAATAAACGTGGTTAGAGCGCTCTTGCCAAACTTTCGTTCGGTGTCAGTATGAAACTCACATTGGAATTCCACATTTCTAGTGACACACAATTAAATATTTAGTCATGGCCGTTACATATGTGAGAATGTCACAAGTATTGTGATTCATATGCTATGTTGCCAACGTAGTGGTGAAGTGTTTGAGCGTTCCACTTTTAGTTTTCGTGGTCACAGCGCTGTTGCCAAACTTTCACTCGGTGTCATTGTGGAACGCTCATTACGACTCCACATTTCTAATGTCCCTCGATTCAATATTTAGTCATGGCCGTGGTGTGTGAGAGAATCTCACAAAGCTGCGCCGTGGGACATGGACTATATCCCGGTTATTCTCTAGCCTCCTCCAGTGCCTAGTCTTTGCTATAGCCAGTGAAAGGATTGAGGAGGTAGCTCGGCGGGAAATACGGGAGATGGAATGGGATCGAAGGATGGGAAACGACGCAGCGGGGGCCGTATAGCCTCTTCGCTTTTTATCTCCCGTCCCCTTTTCTCTCTCCAGATATCCACCCTAGCCTTACATAAAAGCAAGGATTATATAGGCTCACTCTTACAAAACCGCTCTCTCTCTCTCTTCCCAGGGTTTCCAGCCTCTTCCTTTCATCGCTTGAGACCCCCCCCCCCTTCTCTTCCCCGTCCTTCCAAGGGTACAGCTCCAGCCTCCCTCCCCTTATCCACTCCGTCCCCCTGCTTTGGTCGTCATCTTCCCTCAGGGGAGTCCTCCACGCGAGTATCTTCTCATCCATCCCTTTCCCCCTGTATAGATTTCCGGAGTTCACGTTCCCATGCAGGCAGGCGCAGGATTCCCCCACGTTTGTGGGACGGAACGGATGCACGGTGGTTCGTGAATATCCCCTTGTTTCGAAGGTTTTAATATTTGAATTTGTGTTAGAAACACGATAAAAGTGTGAAGTGTATCAATACATTGAAAAGCCCTTTAAGTCCTGTAGGAAATTTTCAAACTATTTTAACTTTTTGAGTGGATCATAGGTAAAGTTTATTTTACAAATTTTTGCTATTTCAATGTACACATTCATAATAGAAATATTGCGAAATGCAGATTATGTGAACAAAACATCAATTTAGGTATGAAAGTTGATCATTTTAGACCCCCCTCATAATTACCCCCCTTTTTTAGAAGTTTTAATATTATAATGAATATAAAACACACGATAAAAAGTATGTAGGGTATAAGTATATTAAACAGCACTTTAAGTCTCGTGAGAATTTTTCTAAACTTTTTTTAAGCCAACGTAAGCGAGCGTATTGGCACAAACTTTGTGGAGCCCATGGATTTACATATTTTAAAAACGAACGCTTGTACAATTTCCACACTTTACACACCTGTGACAATCGGCAAAATTATTTTTAACTCAAAGTGACAAATATGACAACTTAGATAATAGTGGTGTTTATAGACTTATAAAAAATGCATAAAAGGTGACACATTCGGAGTGATGCACCCTGATGATGGCATAATGTGCTGAAACCATGGTCGGTGACTAAAATTGAAGAGTGGAAATTGTCACTGTGTTTAATTTTCAAACATTTTAAGCTTTTTGAGTGCTTCATTGTTAAAAGTTCATTTTACATTTTTTTATATTTCAATGTACATGTTAATAATAGAAATATTGCGGAAAGCAAATAGTGTGAACGAAATATCCATTTGGATATTAAAGTTGATCATTTTAGGTCCTGAAGAGCCATTCCTGGCTTATCAGCAGTTGCGCCCGTGTAAACTTATCAGCATTGAGGCTATATGCTTATATATGTTGCCGAAACCATTCTTTGGTCCATCCCAAAATTTTTTACCCAACTTCTGCTGCAGAAGCTGCTGAAATCAAAACGAGAAATTCGAATAATCTCCGTTATGACTAGTGAACTATCTCGCTCAAACTACGTTAAAACACACCAATTATACTCTTCACCATTTCGCCTCTAAAAAATGTATCCCTACTTTTTACATCTTTATATCTTACTTGTGCATGCGTGACATGAATCGGCATCTGGGTACTCAAGATTGTAATAAGCGTAAAACAATATAGGAACACCATCAATTATAAAACCGGTAGGTGAAACTGAGGCTTATAACTCTTCGGGTCTTAATGACCCGGAAGGGCCTTCGCTGTAATATTTTAGAATCGGACTGAAAATGATAGGGTATATAGAACCTATTTTCCCCTAAGCTGAATAACGTCATTCCATGAAAAGTCACGGTGTATTTTACCATTAGTGCTAAATTTATGAACTTAGCGACACTTTAAAAGTCCCGTAGGGTCAAATTGACCCGTACGGGCCTCCGTGTATTCAATGACGTGTCCTAACACACTCTGCCTCACGCCCATGCGGCGGCTCGTAGGGTAGTATGTAAATGTAGATGTACGAGTGGCTCAGCTCGAACGAAGCCGCGTCCGTCTTCTGCGCTCCGTGACCGAGTTACGTCGGGCAGGAATGATTCCATCAACGGTTAGCCTCTTGCGATCGTCCTGAACCGCAGTCCGTGGAGAATGCTAATCGCTCCCCTTCGCGTCTCTTCGCGGCCGGCGACGCGTCATCGAGGAGGCGTACGCTGGTTTTTCTTTATGTCCACAGGTGCGAGCATAACAAGCCCTCCCTTCTCTTGGATGAGCGAGTTGAAAAGCATGAGAATTGGAAGTGGTGGCTGCGCGTGTAATGAGTTAGTTTGTCTTCAAGTTGTGTCACGGAAAAAAAATGATATCTTCCTCATTGAGACTCGATTGTTGGACTGCCTTTAAGTGTTTGGAACTATTTGCGCATATGTTCATAGCTGAGTGAAACTTTGCGTGCGTGCATTTATTAGTAATATGTATTGATAAATGAGAATAAAATTGCATGTTACTTATTTGGTTTCATGCCATTTTTACACGAAGTCATCTACATTTACGAAATACCGTGCAAGCTGTTATAATTGTAAGCTTATCTTACAGTTTTCCCGTGAGGTACAACTTCGGGTGTTTCTTAGAACAAATTTAAGCTAATCATCGTTAAATAAAATAATGTAACGTTGTCACCTTCAGTAAATCAAGATGATAAAAATATGTCGTTTAAACCATGGTCATCTCGTATTATATCATTTCTAAAGTTTAGTATTTCTTTTTTATTGAATTTTTATTACATGGACGATTCTTTCTCTTAACGTAGTTTCAATCTATGCGTATACCATCTTTATCATCCATAATTATTTTTCATCCAAGATTTTGTTGAGTACATAGCTACCCCGTTGAAAATACTATCGGACTCCTCATTGAATGAAAGAAGGCTCATTTTGAAGTTTTTAATTGGCTAATTCGTCATTTGGAGGTTTGTGGTGGAGTAAAAGAGATAGCGAAGAATTTATGTGGCAGAGTCTGTGATGTGCTCTCGTATTGATAAAATCTTCCTCGGCGCTATTTTCTTCAAAACCATGTTTTTTTTAATTGCCATTATGATCTTCAAGTTGTTTTAAAGGTCATGAAAACGTAGGAATGGGAGGGTAACTGATTGCGTCTTACTACTTTCACGTCGCCAAGGATGGATCGCTGACTTAAGATGGGGGGAAAAAACCTGTCGGGTGGGGAAGTGTAACTTCTCCAACTCCCGGCGAAGCCATTCCGTGTGCTTAGTCATATTTCACGGCCGTTAATGGCCGCTTCATTCCTCGAGGATCCCAGCCTGTTCGGTACGTGGGCACGAGCTCAGCCCGGGATCGGTGCAGCCAACCCCAACTTTCCGGTGGATTCCTGAGTTGGAAGATTATGGCTAATGTATTAGCTTGATCTATCACTTGTAAGCGCACGTGCGGTTCTTGGGCAAGTTCGTTTTCTCGTCGGGCGACGGCGGGAATTTTGATCATCTAAATTGTACGCAGTTTCTCAAAGTTGCCCCTCTCCGCGTGTGTACATTCGTCGCGTTGTTCGCGTTGCGGGCGTTGATGTTCTTTTCAGGGTCCTTTTCCGTCTTGCGTTACGAATTGTGGCGGTGCAAATCTCCCTCATCACGTTTCCTTCGTGAGTGCCGGTGAAACTTGATTGTTACGAAAACAGAATTTTGTTCCTAGATATGTTTTTCTGAGCAGCCGCACATTTCCACAATTCAAGTAGTGTTTGTCCAATAAAATTTTTGTCCCCCTACCCTCATAATCTGAGTTTGTTGTATCGGACTCTTTGTCACGTACCTCCGTGTGTTTTGCCCACCTTATTCAGGAAGTAATTGAAAGGGTCGAACTTGGAAAACCCGTGGTGGCGACGTCAAATAGCCCGATATATCTCAGGTTTTTGAAGGGTGTTATATATATATATATATATATATATATATATATATATATATATATATATATATATATATATATATATATATATATATATATACACACACACACATAAATGTTTATACAGAAAGGTAGAAAGAAAGTGGATAGTAACCCATAAAATCTACAAACACAGTGGTGGTTTGAAGATGTAATGATGGCCGATTTTAAGCAGAAAAAATTCGACTGGACCGGGAATCGAACCACGGACCTTTGGAGTGATAGATCAGTGATAGATTCTATCACTGATGAAGGTGCGGGCGACCCACCTAAGTATTTAAACTCGTGAGTTTGCTTTTTATATGTTTTATATTTAGTGTCACCCTGTGACGAGGTTTATTTTGTATTAAAAATTGTTTTAATTGTAATAAAAAACTCACTGGCATAAAGTAGTTTGAACAATTTCGCAGCCCACTTAAAAGCCTGCTGTAAATTGAGTGATTCTTACAAGCATGGTTTTCTAGCATTCGTAAAGGGGGATACGACACGATAAGATGAAGATTCGATAAATTCTTTCATAACTTTAAATTTTATTGCTTTCTAATCTGGTGGATATTTTTGAGCCCTCCTCTCCCATCGTGTCCTCGTATTCATTTCCGTGAGCAGTCGAGCCGAAGAAATCGGCCATGCGGTTAGCCAATGAGGTGCATTTTAGCTTCACGGTACATTGCGTCGTCTCATGTATCATAAAATGGGTTGCAGGATGCATTCTGGCTTCGTCTCCGCTTTTATTGTCATCACGTTCGTATTATACAGCGGGTAGGTACTTTTCGTCCTTACGGTTGGCTTACCGTCGTGGTGACACCTGTGGAGATTCGAGGCGATGACACTATTTTGATATTACTGGGGTGAGAGTCATCAACTCGCCATAACCTTCGGAGAACTGTGTTGTTCGTGCGAATCATGATTCATTGAAAGCCCTTTTATTTATTGAAAGGTTTGTAAGGTGCTCTTTCAAAAATGTTTTTGCCTTATACCCCGTGGAGATTGCAAAATATGCTATTTTTCGACTGGCATCTTGAACTTCTGAGCTTAATCTATCGTAGCCCTTCCTGTAGATCTTATCTCTATGGTATATGATTTATCGTAATTTATTCTAGTGCCTTTAAATATTATCTCTTATTTCTTGCGCTTAAATGTCTCGGTTGCCTTCGTATGAAAGCATATTCTCGCTTCACTTTATCCCCGCTGATTTGATGGTTAAGTTTTATGCTTTCTCCAAGCTGCCCAGCAAATTTAGAACCTCGCAATCGAAATATATTCCCAGTATTAAGGTACATCTACTTCCCAGAGAGCCGCGACAGCAATGTATAATATGGTTATTGTAATGTTAACTTATTCTTTCCTGTATTCGGTATTCTAGGTTATTCTCTATACTGTGTGAGCGGTGTTTTACTTCAATTGATTTTCAATTGTTGGAATATTTTTGTGACACCGTTGAACGATTGTATCGTCGTTAAAGGAACAATAGGTATCTAACAGATTTCCAATTTGTATGGGAAAATTTAGATTTTTAGTTGCTATTAGTGGTTAGAGAGCTCGCTCTGAGTTTTGACGCGTGGTGCAGTAAAAATCTCAACAAATAGACGCACCGCACAGCTTTCTTTAACGCACATTTTTTTCCAGCCTAATAAAAGATAAAGTTTGTTTGTCTACTGAATAGTTACTCCTTTGTCCGAGAACCAGTATTGTTCCTTCAACAACGATATTCAACGTTTAAATTTCTCAGTCGTTTTTATTCGGTACTAATTGTTCAAACGCTTGGGCGTCAAACTGAGATAGTAATATCATACTACAATTTATATACTATAGATAAGTATTTCTCGGGTTTGGCACCGAATACTATACTTCTATACCTATATACTATAGATACAATACTATACTATATATACTATAGATATGCTATATATATACTATAGATATAATACTATAGACATAATACTATAGATAAATATTTCTCTTTGAGAAATAATTTATCTATAGTATTCGCCGGGAAAGCCTACGATCTTTTATCAATTTATATACTGTTTGCGACTTCTTTTAATTTTTATGTTTTCATTGTTTTATTTTTATTATTGTTGTTTTTTATTTTTATTTATATTTTTTGATTGGATTTTATGTGATATCAGTCAAGCTTTAATGTCTCATGGTAAAAACCGACTCCATCAATTACATTTTTGGTGCATTGTTTAAATTCACATTGTGCCTTTCTCTCTGTAATGATTTTCGTTTTTAACCTCCTTTAGTTAACCTATTCATTCCTCTTGTGCAGTATATTTGATTCGGTTCGTTAATATCTACTGCGACAGTGGCTACTTTAGTTTTAAACTTTAGGTATTGGTATTCTCTCTTCTTTTTGTTTTGCTAGTAACTATTACCTAATGCGCTCCCGTATACAGAGTAGCTTTGAAAACAAAAATGATGCTCGGGATGGGAAAATTCATGGCGTGCCAGGGAAATAATTATGCTAACTCATAGTTGATGATTATCGTAATGAAAGAAGTTCATGAGGGTTTACGAAAATGTGTGACCAAGAAAGAAGGTATGGGAAACGGAGTGATATTCTGAAAGGAGATTGCAGAGGTGATAGGTCTGTCCGAAGAGAAACTAAGAAGAACTCAAAAGTGTATTTTCGGAAGAAGAGCGTGCGAAATTGAGCCAGAGAATAAAATATAACTGGCGAAATATATTAGAAATTGATAAAACGAAGAAAGATTTGAAATCTTAGCATATAGACGGCGGAAACGAAAGTAACAAACAGTATTTAACTTATTTGAGCACTCATATATATCTGATACTGAGCATTTAGTAATTTTAATAGCCGAAACTTAAGTTACTAAGATGATACTACCATATCTGTTGTGGTAAACCCGTCTCCAAGGAGTGATATTATATTTTTAAATTTATCATGGAGCCAATATAGTGCGTATTACATTAAATGATAAAAATATTAATGTATTGAATTAAAGCAAGTTAAAATACTTTTCGTTGAATGGAAATTATTCCGGACAGAAGGGCTTAGTATAAATCAGCAATCAGCCGGATGGCAATGGAGTAATTTAAGCATTCAGGCTTAACGGTTTGCGGCATTGCACATGATAGCTTAAGTCCCATAGTTGCGGCAAAATGCGCTGAGCCATTTACACAATCGATGGCATTTATCACATCTCTCGTAGTATTTTAATAATTTTTAATTAAATATAATTATAGCATTCAGCGCCATTTGAAAAATCTTGGAGTATATAAAACGAGAGATTTGTGCCAGAAGGAAATACATCCTTTCAGATGTCGCATAAAAACCGGTTAGTTACCGCCAACCCTAGACTAGCGCACGAAAGACGGAAAAAATAATAATATGAGGGTGTTTATTTGTGGTGTAGTGAGTAATAATTCTTCATAATGGCTTCCCTTGATTATGCATTTATTCATCCGTAGGCTGTGATGGCTCGGATTTTGCCCTTAAATCTGTAGTTTTCCCCTTAGGCACCCACCCTCTCCCAAATTTCGCCCTCCCGTCTCCGCCCCTAACCATACCTTTTTTGTGTGAATATTTCCTCATATTCCGCCCGGTTTTAAGAAGTTAATGCGAGCATTTTCGCTTATCTTTCGGAGACACGAGTCCCAGGGATGGGCCTGAAGGTGGAGGGGGAGAGGGAAGGATAGAAGGCGTCGGAGGGGAGCGGGGGGGGGGAATGAGGTGGGGAATAAGAGGGTGGGAGAGTGTTTTAGAGTCTGGAGGTGGGTACCATGGGGTATGTCGAGGATCTGAGATTTCAGCGATGCCTAGAGATTTTAGTATCGCATTTTGGTTTTCATTTTGCATCGTTAAATATGTGAAACATCGCCGTTAAATGCGAGATAATACACACTACGTGTACCAATCGAACTCAGATCGATTCAGCTCGGTATGGTAAACGCAACGGGCTAGTGGGATTGATATGAGAAGCGGGCTAACTCAGCCCGCTTTCTCTGCCAGTCTGAGATTTCAAATCGATATGAACCGATTCAAATTGATATTTCAATCGGTTTCGCATCGGTTAACCAGGCAATCCGAGTCGGCTGGCTTAGAATGTTCAGATCGGTCCGAGTTCATATCGCTCTGAGTTCGATTGGTAAACGTTGTGATGGTACACATCGAATTATGTGCTTCGCGTATCGCATTACATTCCATTGCGTCTCGCTTCGTTGGATTGGATACCCTCACGTCGAATATCGAAGTACATCGTATTTCATTGCGCGTTTCATGTGTTTGACTCTGCGAACAGCATCGTGATATTGATCCCGCATAGCCCGAACGGTCAATTCCGCTCTGCGATATCTCTGGCATATTACTAATAATCGGATACATCTTATTCCTTCGCATTTGGGTTTATATTTTGTATCGTTTAAGACGTGATGCAACGTGATATACGAGATTACGTTGTATGCCTGGGAAAGAAATTTCCCCATGATTTAGCTGATAATGCTGGCCGTTTGGAAAACCCTGTTGACAAACTTACACCTCAAGATCTCTTGTGCAAGTATTTGTTGATTCCATTCTGAATTCAAGGCAGCTACTTTTTAAAGTAGTATAATCTTATTGCAAAACCAGGATGTGCTGGTATTGTACTGAATTTAAATGTTTTAATTTCCCCGTTGCTATTGGCAACGTTTTACCGTCGACCTGATGGGGATTTACACTGAGAGGTATGCGACATGAGAAATTGGCAACGCCGTACCGTCGGTCTTATGGGGATTTACCCTGAGAGGTATGCGCCATGATAACTTGGCAACGTCGCATCGCTGACCTTAAGGGGACTTACACTTGGAGGAATGCGCCATTAGAACTTGGCAACGTCGCATCGCCGGCCTTATGGGGATTTACACTGAGAGGTATGCGCCATGAGGATTTGACAACGTCGCACCGCCAGCCTTATGGGAATTTGCACTGGGAGGAATGCTCCATGAGAACTTGGCAACGTCGCATTTCCGGCCTGATGGAGATTCATTCTGGGAGGAATGCGCCATGTGAAATTGGCAACGTCGCACCGCCGGCCATATGGAGGTTTACAGTGGAAGGGATGCGCTTCGAGAACCCATACTGTAAACTAAATGCGGAATGGCCTTATAGTTATGGCTTGTGGCAAGTTCGGTAGTTTTTGCGGAGAAGGAATCTATTCCTACTCTGGGGTTTTTGCGTCTGTGGGAAATCGGGTTGGTTGTTATTTCGCAACTTCCTATCCCTCTCCTCCCTGTGAAACCGCCTGCTTATTTCCTCCTCTCGCCGCTGCTTGTCGTTTTATAAGCCTCTTTAATTGATTTTGGCTCGCTTCTCCTTGCTCCGACGGGGAAACAGTGTGCCGTTCTTCTTTGGCGGGGAAGTTTTATTTTTCCGCGTCTCCTCCGTCGCCCTGCAATATCTCGGTTCCTTGTAGGAGTTGTTTGCTCCCCGCCCATCTCCGGGGCTCATGCAGATTTAAGTCTCGAAGGGATTAGCGCCATAATGTGAGGCAATGCTCTCTCTTCTCCCTCCCTCGCTCCCTACGTCCCTGCCATATATTCTCCTCTACCAACCAGTGTGTACGCATCTCTGGAAGTTGTGAAATCCCTGAGATATGTTTAGGACTTTTGCCACGGTCTGCCCTGCGCGTTAAAGTCTTATGAAAAATAATCATTCCACGCTTAACTGCGAAATTTTACGGCCTTATATATAGTAAACAATGCAAAATTTAACAGATAACATTCCTCATGGTAGTACAAGGAGCTTTGTGGGTGTTAGACTCTGATGTGTAGCCTTGATTCTTTGAACCAGAATGAACTAGTTTTTGCTAGTGATTAAAGAGTCCTGGCAGATGTTCTGTCTTGTACAAAATACTTGTATTGACGTACTCAATGCTGTAATTATTTTGAACTTCTGCAATCGGGTTGTGCGGATCTCTGCTAAGTTTGAAACGCCAGGGATATATTTTGGATTTTTACCACAGTCTGCCCTGCACGTTAATGTCTTATGAAAAATAATCGTTCCCCGCTTAACTGCGAAATTTGACGGCCTTATGTATAGTAAACTACGCAAAATATGAGCAGATGGCATTCCTCATGGTAGTACAGGGATCTGCGTGGGTGTTAGACATTAATCTTTAGCATTGATTCTTGGTATCAGATTGAATTAGTTTTTGCTAGCGATTAAAAAAGTCTTAAAAGTTGTTCCGCCCTCGTTTTGGGGTACGAAGCAGATGTGCTGTAATTATTTTAAACCTCTGCCAGTGAGTTTGACAGATCTCCACTGAGTTTGAAATCTCAAATATGTGTATAGGACTTTACCTCAGCCTGATCTGGGTGCTTCTGCTTGAATAATAATCATTCTTTGAGTAGCTACAGAATGTTTCAGCCTTGTGTTCCCTCAGGGTGGTTTGCTCGAGAAGAACGACGAAATAAGTATTTTGATTATCATGGTGTGAGCATATTGTTTTATCTGCCTGAAGTTCTCAGTTATTATAAATAGACGTTCATAGAACTTTTCCACTTGTCTCCTTTGTTCACGAAGTACGGTGAAAACGCTCTTAAAACATTGTTTTTTTTTTCATTTTCTGTAAATTGTACCGGGTTAATAGATTTGTTTTTAAATATTGTTAAATTATCTGCCTAACTACACTCCGTTCAGAGTTTTGAAGATACATACGCATTAGAAATTCCTCATTTTTTAAAACTTAGTCTCGCTGGATTGTATACTCGTATCATCAATGAAGAAAAAAAAAGTCCGAAAATTTCTTAATGAAATAAAGAATTGGTTGATCCTTTAATAAAAATCAAGCTATTGCACTTTAATTTGCGTGTAATATTTATTGAATTAAATTTAAACAACGAAGCGTTTTTGTAATACTATTTGTTAATTTTATACTAAGTATATCTGAACATGTATTTATGTGTCTCCTATTCTGTAACCAGTGTTTATCACTTTGTATACCTCTGAGCCAATTTTCATATTAGTTTCTAATTATTCACTGGTTTGTTAAACATCTGATTGCAAAATTTTTAAAGTCATGTTTTGTATTTTGCTATTTCTTTTGCATGGACTATCTGATAGCCCCAATGTAGGCTCATCCTTAGGGGTTACACATCTTGTACTCCTTTGTAATACCTTCTATTTCTTGGAAAATATCTTCTATTTCTTGGAAAATATACCTATCATAAAGTAGTGAGATAAGTGGCTGCAATTTTGGTGTATTTGGAAAGGTGAGATATTTTAAAATTCGACCGCATTGATCAAGTTTTAGGCAAAATTATATGTCGCTTAGAGTACCTTAACCACTGAGCAATATTTGTCGCTTTTCCCGATTACGTATGGAGCTGAAATAATTCGCTTTTTTTCGCCCCCGTAACTCTTTGATATTTACGATGTCTTGCTTCAAAAAAAACCTCCGAATGAATTCTCCGCGATCCTTTCCGCCGAGTGCCCGCCTCTCTCACGCAATTTCGCAAAACGTTCCGCTGGGGGGAAAGTCGCGTGATACTACATTTCGTCACCGTGGGATGAGCGAGCTAATGGCGCGGAATGCCGAAGAGTTTCACGGCGCGCGGAATCATACGCGCCCAGGACCTTTCGAAAATTTTAGTCGTGTCGAGACATTTACACGCGTCCCAGAATGTCGTGCGGTTTAAACGCGCGTGAAAAAGTGCATGAATTTTCCCTGGGATATGAGCCACATCACCCGTCAGCTCCTTAGCCAACGATCTCTCTCGTCTCGACTTGGCCATCTCGCACTGGCGCCTCCCTAGTCATGTGAAGAAAAAGACTTCTTTTCTGTATTTGCGAAGTTTTATATAATCTTCAGCCCCCCTCACCTCCTCGAGCGTAGCGCATTAAGAATGATTAATTCATTTCTTGAGAATCTCTTTTATATTCCCTTCCATTTTGCGTTTGTTACCTCTTTTTACGCTCGATATTTTTTATTTCAATGTGAAAAAGTAAAGATGGCTGTAAGGGAGTGAAATTTTCTTTTTTTTCTTCTCTTTTTCTCTTCATTTATTTAATAACCAAATTTACAAAAAAGTAGAATTTCAATACGTATAATATAAGAGCAAACTCATATAAGAGAAATATACACGTATATAACTTCGTTACAGGGTGAAACGAAATACACAACGCGTAAAAACGAACGCTCAGAATTTTAAATATTTCGGTGGGTCGCCCGCACCCATTGAATATCGTACTTGTGGAATTGGCTGTATTTTTTGATTAATCAGTGACGGAACTATGATTTAGACGTCGCGATTCAAACTGCGTCTCCCTTGCCAAACTATAATGCCGGAGTATATCATGCCGGAGGTTACATGCGAGGTTAGTAGCTAATTATCACGTTAAGATATGTAGCACTGTTGAAAAACCCTATTTAGTCTGAAGACTTTGTGATGTACAAGACGGAAAGAACACCAGAGACACTTCCGTTTGGTACAACCGCAGAAATCAGCCGTAGCGGAGCACAGCATTTGTGAGGACCACGCCATACGGGGGGAGGAGACCAAAATAATCAGCCGCACTCATGGTTATTGGGATCGCCTCGTTAAGGAAGCCGTCGAGATCCGTCTGCAGCCGAGAAGCATCAATAGAGACGCAGGTTTCCAATTGAGCAACACGTGGAAACCAATCGTGGCCAACATTAAACACGTCAGAGAAGACGGGAAAACATGCAGACGCCACAGCCAATCAGGTGGCTCCTGACCCGTGGTTTTAGCGGGTTTCCCACCGTCCTGGGGCGAATGCCAGGCCAATATCTTCCCGCACCAGTGTAAATTTTCCAGTGATTTCCCTGAAGAGGCGACAGCCTAAAGCGGGGTCCACACCGTTGTTTTTGTTTTTGTTATTATTTTGTATTGTTTGGTGTGGAAATAAACTTATTTTGACTTTGACTTGAGGAAACAGCATTCGGAAGCTGATACCCCCCTGATGATGGAGGACAAGTCGTTCTCCGAAACGTTGGGCCACATGGACCTGCTCACCCGGTGGAAAACCGGAGAAACCTTTATCCATCAGATACGCCGGGAAAACCTGAGATCCTTCGTCACCTATTTAGTCTAGTCAGTATCCTAGAGGTGATTAATCGCAACAATTATGGTCCCTTACTGTAAGTACCAGAACGACACTTCAAATGTATCGGTTTCGCTCTCCATTACCTTAATCTTATTCCTGTTATCCGTCGTCCGTGGAAATAATGGCATCTTAAAAAGGTCCGTCACTTATAAAACGTACGAGAAAGAGTGTATGAAAATATTCAAGTCGCTGGACCCGAGTACAGTGCCGTCTGCATTTCATCTGCGGCTTCAACACCTCGTGTGCTCCGTTCCACAAATACGCGGTGACGTCCTCCGCTCCGTCTCACCTCAGGACTCGCCTCATCTTCGCCTCCCACTCGTCCTCCCACGCGCGGTCGTTCAAACGACGCGTGATTCCTCGTGAAGCTCTCTTCCCCCGCGCTTTTTAATCCGTGCTTGAATCCGTGCCGGCGGGGTCTCCTTGGATCGCTCCCAGTGACTTTTCCAGGATGTGTGAACCTGGCCGGTCTGGCACGTGACGTCCTGTTCGAAATTTGCATCCCAAAAGGCAGTAGTATGTACTTTCCTCTTTATTTGGTCAATGAACTTATTCCTAAGTCTTTCTCTAGTGACTTTTCCCTCAATTATACCTTCAATTATGTTCATCACAAATCCATTGTGCCTCAATCACTACGTTTACCAATCGAACTCAGATCGATTTGGCCGGTTCGGCTCGGTGTGGTAAATACAGCGGGCTAGTGGGATCGATATGAGTAGCGGGTCAACTCGGCCCGCTTTCTCTGCCAGTCTGAGATTTCAAATCGTTATGAACCGATTAAAATCGAGATTTAAATCGATTTCGCATTGATAAACCTGTCGATCGGCATATAATGTTCAGATCGGTCCGAGTTCATATCGATCTGAGTTCGGTTGATAAACGGAGTGAATTATTACCAATGAAGTTGGCAAGCTAGGCAGTTTCCCTACTGCCATTAGGACCTCTACTACGGAGGTAGCTTGAACAAGAGGACGAAATTGTACAAACTGATGGCATAAATGGCATAAGGTAGTGCGAGCGAGATAGTTCCCTAATGAAAATGAAATTCGAATTATACGTTTTAATTTCACCAGCTGTGAGACACACGAATTAAATATTTCATTTTTAATGGGGCAATGATATAGTTTTGCATGACAGAAATAGTAAGTAATCAAAAAGTAGGTTGTAATTGTAAAATAAATTGTAAGTACACTGATGCCTCAGTGGAAAATGATTTGCAAGGGTTCAGGAGAATGTTCACTGTGACGTTATTATTCTCAATTTCCAACATTTTGATCATTCATTATAGAGAAGTAAGATTCCCATTTCCAATAAATATAAAGTTTTGTAGAAATCTACGTCGTAAACTTCATTTCAATCACTTGATTTTTTTTGAAAATTCACGTTTTATCCACGGTCGAAACAGTTTCGTAGAAAATCAAAACGGTAAATATTACCACACTTATTTTAAGTATTAACTCCTATTCTAGAGGCCTGCGCAAACAGTTTTACATTATGTGTAAAAGTAGATTGGTAAAATAAAAGCGTGTAGATGTCTGCGGAAGCGTTTTCAGATGTGGCATTCAGGCCCCGTTATTCCTTCCCTGTGCTCTATCGAGAGTCGGAAAAAGAGCGTGTGGACTACGGTGAGATGATTTTTTTGGGAAGAAATGTATGGTAAAAAGTCTTATTTGGCAGTTTAGTTGTGTTATTATCAATGCAAAAGTTACGTTTCATTTAAAACACAGTTGGTAATTTTCTATTATTCTAAGTAGTTCATCTATAAGTCTACTCGTCTATTTTTTTGGTTCAAATGACGTTTAATGAATAATATTTAAATGAATAATATTTAAAAAATTAAATCACCGAAGATGGAGGATCCAACTTTTTACTTGCGTATATGCCCTGGGTATCGAGTTAGGGGCCAGAAGAAAAGGTCCGTTCCCAGTTTTGCTCTCGTTGAAAACAAGGTATCTCTTTTCCCTCTATTTATCCTTCAGTTATGTTCATCAAAAAACCTATTGTGTCTCTGTGTGTGTCCAATCATTCTTGTTCTTCTTTTCTGTATACATCTACATCTACGTACTACCCTGCGAGCCACCACGAGGGTGTGTGGCAGGGGGTGAAGATCACCAGACATGCACTATTGAAATGCAACTAGGATATTTAATGAAGGCATGCTGGATAATAGGGTCACATAGTTAGTATCCACATAATAAGAAATGGATTATTAATTGTTATTACATGCATCATGCACTACAGGCTACTCTAACTATATTTCACCTACCTATCCCTTTGCTACGCTGCCTATTGTTCTCTCTTATGGTGCGCGGGAAAAATGACATTTCAAATCTATCGGTACGACAAATTATCTCTCTAATCTTGTTAATCTGATCAAACCTAGCATAACGCAGGGGTTCTTTATATATATATCTACCGTCATCTGTGAACAAATCGGATTCGAATTTACTTAAAAGGTTTAACCTAAATTTCAACTTGCGTTCTGATAGTAATTCCCTTCCTAGTTCTTCTATTAAACGCGTAACACTTATGCAATTATCATAACGGCCTTTAACAAACCTAGCGGATCTCCTTTGCACGCGTTCTAATTCTTTTATAATACCTTCCTCCATATTGTCCATTCCTCTTATACTCTCTGTACACGTTATCATTACTTATTTTGTCCGTCCATATTATCTTCAGAATCATTCTCTAGCACCAGATTCTGAAGGCTACCAGTGTGCTCTGCTCTGTATTTCCTATGGTTCACGCTTCCGATCCATAGTGTGCCACGCTTAACACGAATGTTTTCCCATACTCAATCCTATTTTGTTGAACTGTCTTCTTTGAACATATCAGTTGTCTCTTTCCCATGAATGCTTTAATAGATTTCATCTAATGCATCGTTATGGAAATCCAGACTCTTCGTTTAGGATAACAGTATTGGCGTCGCTGCATGGGACCCGAATTAGCGATGCTCTTGAAACATTTACGATGTTGTCCAAACGTTTTGGAATCAATCCGCTTGATGTTATGTTTGCACTGTAAGGTTCTAATGAATCCATACAAACTTTCCTAGGAGATGAGAGTGACTTACGGTGTAAGCCGAGATGAGGTGGTTCAGTATCTTAATTATTACAAAATTGTGCTACCTGAAATTCCGTGTCAGTAAGGACTCAATCATACTAAATCATGTCGACTTATGTATTCCATTCTCCGAGAAAATAGTGTGTTTATTAGCTGACTTCTAATATCCATGAAGGTAGTTATTACGGTAGCAAGTGACACTTTTGGCTCCAAGAATCTTCGTGTTTCTTCTATGGAAAGGGTCGTAAATCTTTTTTACTATGAGAGATTTTGGCTTCAGATCCCTATCTACTGTCTTTATTAATATTCTACTTTAGGGAGAGAGAATCTCCTTTTGTCTCGCGAGTAGGTCATCAAGTTAACTGTTCTAGCTAGGGCTCGGCCCACCATTGTCTTCCTTTATCTTATTCCTCCTTAAATTATCGTATTAGTTTCGTCCACGCCTTCCATTGTGGCTGATACATTTTTCTTCGGTCGTCCGAAGATATGACCGGCTCGTTTTTTTCCTCTCTGCTCGTCATCTACCAATTATATCTCAAGAGTGTTTGTCTCTTTGAGTTCTTCGCTTCTTCCGAGTAAAATTTGCACTCAACACCGGCTTTTTTCGCAGAGTCATTTTTCGCGGTAGAGTTCGTTAAGGTTTGCATCCATCCGCTTCAACCTCCTGCTGTTTTTTGTGTTCCAGGATAACGTTTGTATCCGATTCTTTCGTTCGTTTCTGATAATCTCTTCACGCTTGCCTTACACGCATTGAAGATAACATTCGAATTTTCTCGTCAAGGCAAGGGAATAGTTTTTGTATGATTTAACGCCTTTTGACTCACATTTCTTTGGTAAACTAATTTTCACTGAGACATAACTGGGGAATAAGATTTAGCATTCATTGCTCTTCAGTTTTTTAAATTGCTAAATGCTCGTCGATGGTTTCGTCATTCCTTATTGATGAGGAGGCTACACGCTTGGTTTAGTTTTCTTGAGAAATACAGAACACATGCGTTTCGAAGCTACACAGAAAGTAACGCATCGACGCCACGTTACATTTCGTCCGAAAGTCCGAAAGAAGCGATAAAATAAGAGAGATATATTACCTACAATGCCGAGCAGATAGGTACAAAAATTCGTCCTTTCCACGTACAGTTAGTGATCATAATGATAACTGAGCTCAACTTAGAACACTTCCATAATACACTTCACCATTTCACATCTCAAAACGTCATCCTTTACTCGGCTGGTGACTTAACACCCTCCGCCACACTTCCATGCGGCGGCTGGCAGGGTTGTATGTAGATGTAGGAAATGGTCTCACTGGGCGGTGAGAGAAGAAAAGAGGGCATTTGAGCGAAGATAGTTGGGAAAGCGTGGAATATGAAAAAGATAGGATTACTTATGACGACTTAGTAATTAGGAAGACTTAAGAATAGGTAGAGGGTTTATAGAATTGAAGACAGTCCCAATGGCGAGTGAGAATTTGCCCTGGAATTTGAAATGTTATGATGAGTTGTCCAAAAATGTTCTAGCCAGCCGGAAGAAAACCCAAATGAAATGGTATATACTGTAAATTACTACATAGAATTCCACTTTCTCCCGGCGAATGACTTCTGTGAATTCTTCTCGGGTTTCCGTCCGGGTAAGATGCTCCATCTTCTCTAACGCCGGCGTTTCGACGAATGACTAATTCATCGTCATCAGGGCCGTTGATGACGATGAATAAGTCATTCATCGAAACGTCGGCGTTAGAGAAGATGGAGCATCTTACCCGGACGGAAACAGAGGAATAATTCACTGTAAATTACTGTTTCTTTATAAAAACACACAGAAATGACTGTTGCCCAAACATTATCCGCCACACGCTTCTTTGAAGTATCCTAGAACTGATCTATCGCAACTATTATGGTCCCCTATTGTACGTGGAGGATATACGTACGTTATACGTGATGATGCATCAGGGGATTATGCTGTAAAAAGCGAAACCTAGGTCGTGATAAATATCATACTGGTGGAATTGGCTGTATTTTTTGATTAATCAGTGACGGAAGTATGCTTTAGACGTCGCGATTCAAGCTGCATTTCCCTTGCCAAACTAACGGCCGTCACAAATATGTCCTCCTCAACGCTTTTATTTCGCCTGGTTTCGGTCAACCCCTTTATCTACCTGATATGTCCTCCGTGCCTCTCTCCCTGGAGGCTTTTTGGGATTGATACTCGAGATTAGTCAGCGTGAGCTGGGCCCTTCTCATCTCTCTGCACCGTAGCGGCCCTCCGCCGCGTCCGGAAGTTCCTCCCCGTGCAAAATTGAGAGGGCCGGGACATTCCCGCGTGCGGACGCCACCCGCCGCCGAAGGGTGAAAGTCAGTAAGCGTCGGGGGAAGGTGGTTGGTTGGTTTTGGGGGCTCTGTTTCTCTCTCTCCCATGGTTTAGCTACTCAACTCTCCCGTGCGTCCGCGGCTGTGTGTGTGTGTCTGTCTGTCAAGTCTCTCTGTGTCTGTCTCTCCTCCCATCCGTTCTCTATCTGGACCTGGGCTCCGCCGCCAGGAGACATTTCCGATGCGATCTGTGGGTGTGTGTCATTCCTTCACTTTCCCCCTACACTCCCTCCCCCACCCCTCCTCCAATCCTATCCCAGCCTCCTCCCCAGCTCTCTCAAACCCCCTACCCCCTCCTCCCCCGTCTCTGCGCTAAAAACCTGTTTCACTGGTCTCGTCTGGGGTGCTATGGAAGCGTCGCTGCTTCTCTTCTTACTCACCCAGCGTCTCCCTGGCCTGCGTTTTATCACACTCGCGGTACGTGTCCGCAAGGGAGACCATTTACTTGAACAGTTTTACCTCTTATTAATTTGCTACGTGGTGCATGTAGAGGTAAAACTGTTCATCTGTTTGTTCATGGTACCTGGCGAACTACCTCTGGTGGGTATGTCTGTATGCACTCCAGAGGGACCTTATTTCAAAAAATGAGGAATTTCTACCTCCTAGGTCTACCTAGGCCTCTACCTAGGTATCGTAATAAAATTAGCAATATGTAATTTGTATGTTTTCTGTACAAATTTTCGAAAAAAATAATATTGTTGCCGCAGTAATTTTTCAAAATCACAGAAAACGTTCCGTCGTAAAGGAGTTTTTATCGTATCGCACGAAAACATGTGTCAAATTGAAGACTTGTGTAGTTATTTTCATTTATATGCTTAGAATTTCAGTCATGTTAAAGTATGTTATTCCACCATTAATTTTGCATTTTGTAATCCATGCTTCCAACAGCTGCTGGAATTAAAACGAATAATTCTGATAAGGTCTCCATTATGACTAGGGAACAATCTTGCTCAAACTACCATAAATCTTGGTTATAACTCATTGCAATAACGGAAGAACGTGAGAAATATATTTTTACTCACATAAAACAGTATGTAATAGAAAAATAACTACAGTTAATAAAGTAAAAAAATCTGGAGAATATGATTTTAATTGAAAAATTTCCCACTACCGGTGTTTTGTTTACTCCGTATGTAATGCAATATTTAGTTCATGCTTCCTACAGATGCCGAAATTAAGACGGGGATTTTGAATATGGTTTCCATTACGACTGGGGAACTATTTCGCTCAAACTGCCTCAAATCGTTGAAACTTATTCCACTGTGTTCCACACGCTGCTCTCACGCGCCACTGCAGGCGTTTCATGCCGGACTCCCCTTACGGCCTGTTTCCTGCCCCGTCTGCTGACTGTAGTCCCGTGTTTTGCGGTGGAAGCTTCGCTCGCGCCGACACGTTTTAGTTCGTTCTTTTCGGTCGGCGGACTGTTCGGACAGCCACTAGGGAAGTCGCCACAGTTTTTGTCGTCTGTAGTCCGCGAAGCTCGCGTCACCAGCCGTGTTATTTTTTGTCTCCATTCGTAGAATCACTCTTCTTCATGCCCGGGGAAAAAAGTCTATTCATCTACATTTACATCTACGTGATACCCTGCGAGCCACCACGAGGGTGTGTGGCAGGGGGTGAAGATCACCAAACATGCATTATTGCCATGCAAGTAGGATATTTAAGGGAGGCTTGCTAGAGAACAGGGTCACATACAGCTAGATGGTTAGTATCTACATAATAAGGAAGGGATTATTGGTTGTTATTACATGCATCATGCACTTCAGACTACTTTACCTATATTTCACCTACCTATCCCTTTGCTACGCTGCCTATTGTTCTCTCTTATAGTACGAGAGAAAAATGACATTTTAAATCTATCGGTACGAGAATCTATTTCTCTAATCTTGTTAATATGATCAAACCTAGCATAATGCGAAGGGGTTCTCAATATATATCTAACGTCATTTGTGAACAATTCGGTTTCGAATTTACTTAAAAGGTTTAACCTAAATTTTAACCCGCGTTCTGATAGTAATTCCCATCCGAGTTCTTCTGTTAAGCTCGTAACACTTATACAATTATCATAACGGCCTTTAACAAACCTAGCAGATCTCCTTTGCACGCGCTCTAATTCATTTATTATAACTTCCTCGTACGGATCCCATATACTTGCGGCATATTCTAAATGAGGCCTGACAAGTGTAAAATAGCTTCTTTCTCGTACATTCATTGGTCGTTCAGTCCTAAGATTGGTTGACTGCAACCCTCCACCCCTCCCTATCTAATTCTAGTTCCCTTACCTCCTGGTATCTCTTCCTATATACTACCCTCTTTATTTGGTCCATGAATTTATTCCTGGGTCTTCCTCTGGGGACTTTTCCCCCTATTTTACCTTCAATTATGTTCTTCACAGAACCATTTTGGTGGTGGTGGTGTTTCACATGGTCCTATCCTCTTCTACTCTTCTTTCACTTCATCATTTCTTATTTTTCCCGTCCATTTTATCTTCAGCATCCTCCTCCAGTGCCAGGTTTCGAAGGCTTCTAGTATCTTCTGGTCATCTTTTCAAATGGTCCATGCTTCCGATCCGTAGAGTGCTATACTCCACACGAATGGCTTCACTACTACTGTTTCCTGGTTCGTAGCCCTATCTTCTCTGAGCATAGCTGTCGTCTTTTCCCCATGATCTCCTTCTTAGCTTGGGCTATTCTCCGCTATATATCCGTTGTACTTTTTCCGTTTCACTCGATGGTACTTCCAAGATAGGTGAAGGAATCCATTTGCTAAAATATACTGGAGGAAATGGCGTGGGTGAGTTTTCTTGACGTAATACAGCGTCTCAGTGTTAGTTGACCGTGTGGGTCTAATAGAGTGCAGTGTTGCCACATTTCACCGACATATTATATCGGAAGCCACCTCATGGGTCTTTGGCAGGGGGCACGTTATAACCAACATGCTCTATAATTCGCGTGTAACTTTCACCGTCATGTACTATACCATAGGTGGACTTCCAATGCTATTGACACGATTGAATTCATTCATAATTCAATTATGTAAACAAGATACAAGATTACGAATTGGTTCTTATTCGTAATATAAAAACCCCATTATTTTTCGGCCTCTTGAATTTCTTCATTTTTTGCCTATTTGTTATTGAGTATATATATTTTTTGCCCTTTGTTCAATTTAATAAAACACAAGCAGCCTTTGCCAACGTTTCTTCGATTTTATTGATATCATTTGGGCCAAAAAACAATACATTAAATTTAACACCGTTTTGTGGAAAAGTTTTGAATTTATAACTTTTTCTCCTCATTGTTTTATTATTTTGTGTAGTTATTTTTCTATTATATATGTTTTTACGTGAAGAAAAATTTTTTTTTACGTTTTTCCATAATTGCGATGATTTATTACCAATATGTTGTTTTAACGCGAAATTATTTGATTTTTAATAGGCTTTGCAAATTCATATCAGTACGTTCTGATTCAGTCTTAAGGTATTATGAAATTTTTGTTAGTTTGATATGTTTATTAATCAACTGTATTCATGTCGTTTTCCTGGTATTGTTTATTGTTATTTTTTTAACCCCTGATGGTGTCATTTTTACATACGATACGTTGGTGAAGTCTGCTAGTGTTTCATTGAAACTGACCAACGCTCCGAAAATAACTAAGTCTTCAATTTAGGGGTTACTTCAGTTGGCGATATTCTAGACCCCTCCAATCAATCAGGATCGAATAGTTTTCATCGGGTTATCCTGCAGGCGTATAACGATCCGGGGCCCTGATTTGATCCTCTCAATTAGTGCGAATCGGGAAAACTTCCCAGAGGGAGCCGGGGGGGAGGGAGAGAATGGGGTGGGTGAGTCGTGGAGGGTTGAGGGGGAGTGTTACCGACTACGGACACCGGCGCATTATCCCTCCGTCGGAAGCATCACATCAAGGGGCCTCTCTATATCCCACATCCACAGACACTCACGCAGGCGCAAGCCTTTTACTTCCCTCTCTCCTCCATCTCCCACGTCCTGCGGTAATTTGAAATATGTCCATCCTGCGAGTGGCCACCCGTCATGGGAATAAGCGGGCGCCTCAAACTCCGCGCCGAACATCTACGGCGCAAAGAGATTTTCCCTGGACCGGTTCTCTGTTACGCGTAATTGACCAAGCACCATCACCACTACCACCGCCACCTGGTGGCGTTTGAATACACCGTCGACGCGCAGCAGTCCTGGGGGCGTCTCACGTTCCCCTGGGGTACTCCCAAAGGTAGGAGCAAGCCGGCTAGCTCGCTCATTCCCTTTATGCGGCCCTGGCAACCAGTTTTTTTGAGCTCTGAGCGGAGGAGAGGCACACATATCCCCATTAAATCTATTGAACTGAGTTCGTACACACGCAAGCGATTGCTGCCTCTTCGTCTGCTCCTTCTTATCGAGATCCCTTCCCTTCTTATGTAGCAGGACCACAAAACTCTTTGAGACCCTGAGATGGGATGTTTTTTTCTATTTCCACCCGATATTTGTTTATTTTTTTTACAGATGCCAGTCTTTGAAACGGATGCGTCCGTTTATGTCAAACGAGTTGAAAGTGCTCATGAGGTTGCGGGAAGGATGGGAGTGTCTCAAGGCATTTTGGTGGGGCCATCTGGGTTGTATCATCCTCCGTATCTGCGCCCGACAAAGTTTCAAGGGCTTGAAAAAAAATTGTTTTTGCTTTGGGAAGTGAATAGTGAAAAGAAAGAATCGTAAGAGAGCGTATCATTTTAAAGGACCCCATGTATCAGTCTTTGATGGATTAGTCGAACTCCAGCCGGATGTAAGGGAGACCTCGCTGCGTAGCTTAAAAGGTGATGTCTTCATCTCTGTGTCAATCTTATTATGTCGCCATACAAGGAAAGGGCTCTTGGACTCAGTAGAACTTTGTCACAGTAGTATTTGTATTATCTTCGTTCAGACCGTTATTTTTTAATTCGCTGGTAGGTTTTTCTGATAAAGGTTGTTTTGCAGTTTGAGAGTTTAATATTCTTATAACATCTGCCAGTGTTTTTTTTATCAATCATTGGCATTTCTGTTATGGCCGTTGCCAAACTTAACCATGCGTACATTTCCGGAGAAAATGAAACATCTATCGATTTTGATTTGAAATTATGATTAATGTAGTCATAATTTTTTTTATTATTATCGTTACTCTAGTAACATTCCCCTCCGAGTCCTCGGCAAGCTTCGGGTTTCATTGCCGTCATAATGGGCGAGGACTCCAGAGGGGTTTGGCAGTTATCGCTGCCACGTCCGACGCCCATCGGATTGGTGGCTACGCTGCGGTTGAGTCGTACGTACGGAGAAGACGGAGGGACCCAAGTATAACGGCCTTCTGCATGCGAGCTGCAAGTGACTCCGCCGGTACCACGCAGGACGGAATGCACTTGATGCTCTCCAGCAGCGAGCCCTTAACTCCTCCGAGCACACCTATGATGAGGACTACCAGTTTAACAGAGTGTCCTGGGTACATTTGCCGTAGCTCATAAAGCAGATCTTGATATTTCGTCCGTTTCTCCGCCTCCTTTGCATCCATGTTCGTTTCAGCCGGGGCCGAAAACTCTATCACGAAAATAGAGCGTGATAGGTGGTCTAGGAGAACGATATCAGGCTTGGTCGCATCCAACTGACTGGTGGTAGAAAAGGAGGATCTGTGGCACAGTGTGGTACATGTAGCAGATAAGACATCCCTGTCGCACACCCTTCATCTGCATCTACGTCATACCCTGCAAGCCACCCAAAGGGAGTGTGGCAGGGGGTGCTTCCACACCAGGCATGCATGAATTATACGGCAGAACACCGAAACTATATTGAACCCAGCGTACCACACATGCAACGCGCCAATTAAAAATCTATTAACCAAGAAACATTCTATCGTCAATCGTTCCAACATGCAAAAGATACAAAGACTACTACTACAGATTCAAAATATCTTGCATAAATGAGAACATCAATATTTACATCATGCATAAATAAGAACGTAGAGAATATAAAGAGAAAGATCTACGGTCTAGCTAATCTCACTATTCATGACGACGATCACGACTAGTATGGTCCCGAATGGTTCGCGGAAAAAAATGACATTTTATACCTATCGGTTGTACAATCTCTCTCTCTAATTTTATTGGCGCGATATAATCTGCCGTAGTACGAGAGGGTTAATAGTATGTTTTTTACGTCGTCAGAGAAATGTTTTTCCTGAAATTTAGCTAAGAGGTTAAGCCTATAATTTAATCAACGCTGTGACAGCGATTCCCATCCCAATTCTTCTAACAATCCAGACACACTACTAAACTTATCGTAGCATCAAATCTAGCTCCTCTTCGCTGCACGCGATCCAATTCCGATATCATTTGTATGTATTTGTATCCTTAAGTTGGCTTGCACGGCATTTTGTCGATGTAGACGAGGCATTCGAGACGCGGGATTGGAGGAGAATGGAGGCGAGTGAGTTGTGTGGCTTGGAAGACCTACAAGGAGGAATCGGATATGGTGGGAGAGGAAAGGAATTCGGTGGCTCGGAGGTTCGAAGAAGGTGGAATAGGTGGATGGAGTAGGTTTTGTGAGGCAAAGGGGAGGGAAAAAGAGCAATGGCAGGGGGAGTGTAGAAGAGGGACGAAGAGGATTGGAAATTTGGACGACTAAAGGAGAGGTAAATGATTTGAGGAATTCAAGAGAGATCGTATAGGGCAGGGGTGGCCAACCAAAATAAACTTGCGGGCCACTTTGGAAATGCATCATAACTCCGCGGGCCGCATATAAAATTATATATCCCCTTATTAGATTTACACCCACTATAGATATTTTTGTGGAGTGAAAAATTGAATCATAATGAGTTGTTATTATTGTGTTTAAGTTTTTTTATTAAAGTGTGATGAATCTCGCGGGCCGGAAAAATGTTCAAGGCGGGCCGCGGGTTGGACACCCCTGGTATAGGGGATCCATTTATACGAGGAAAAGGTGTGATGGTCTAGAAATTGTGAATATCACTACGTTTGCCAGTCGAACTCAGATCGATTTGGCCGGTTCAGCTCGGTATGGTAAACGCAACGGGTTAGTGGGATCGATATGAGAAGCGGGATAACTCGGCCCGCATTCTCTGCCAATCTGAGATATCAAATCGATCGATATGAAGCTATTCAAATCGATATTTCAATTGTTTTTGCGTTAGTAAGCCAAGGAATTCGAGTCGGCTGGTTTAGAATGTTGAGATCGGTCCGAGTTCATGTCTATCTGTGTTCGATTGGTAAACGCTGTGATTGAGATGAGAGGTGTTCAAATACATACGAGTTTGTTGGCATAAGGTACCATTCATTGATTGCTTCAGCTTATCAAAATAGAGCCTAAAGTAGAAAGAAATAAAATCATGTAGAACTTACAAAATCCTTCAACATACAGTAGTGGGCAGCATTTTTCGATATATCCTGGGAGCAATGCAGAAATTAAATGCGCAATTTTCCACAAAGGCAAAAGTCACTTCGACCCATGTTTCAATGTTTAAGCATCATCATCAGGTCCATCATCATGAACTGATGTATTATGATTATCCTGACTGCTTTGGCCTGCTCCTGGCATTCCGGGGTAACGTGCGCGATTCGGATTTCAGCTGGGATGAGGGCCTCATGCCTCGTGTGGAATCATCCTGTGCCACACACCGTTATGTTGGCTTTCACGGTATATCGTATACGTAGGTACATAAATATTGAAGCCCGGTTCAAAGTAAATTTTATACTTCTGGCAAGTCGCTCTTTTTATTTCTGCATTATGCAAAAATTCCACTCAATTTCGCGAGAATCTTTGCATTTTCATATCCTGGGACTGCTCGAGTTATCTACGTGCATTAAATACTCAGTGAATTATATCTCTCTTCATCAGTCTCTCCGCCTGTCTTTCGGTCACACCTGATAGAAGCACCTCCACGTGTCCTTCAGGCGAATTTGAAGTGTGGCATTATTATTGGCTGTTTCCTAAATCTGTCCGTAATGATAGAAAAATCGAAAACAGCTGAAAGGGATTTTTTTACCCAACATTGTCGATTTGTAGCCCACTGAGAAAATCTTTGAGTTGATTCTGAGTATATTTTGTTCCCCTCCTGGATTACTTCCGTTCAAGATATGTTGTCAGAATATGCATAGTTGAAAATCGGAAAATAGCAGAACCGACCAAAGTATAGCAAAAACGGCAAACAACAATTTAAATGGGTCGTCTTCACCCCACATTTGTTTTTTACAGCCCCATCAGAAAATATATTAGATTTGGTGCAGGCATTACTTTGATTGTATTTTTGCGTTATTTGCATTGAGATTATAAGAATGAAATTTCTATCGGATGGTAGAATTGCAATTTTTGATTCAAGTTTTCGATTTTACTTAACCGCCGTTCTTGTCTGAGAAATGTGTCTTTTGTCATGAAGGCTTTCGGGTTTGCTTCCACGTTGTGTCATTTTTGTTTACTACAGTTTCGCGAGCGTTCCAGCTCGCCTCTTCAGGTCGAACTTCAGGTCACTTCGACCTGAAGTAGCGAGCTGGAACGCTCGCGAAACTGTAGTCAACAAAAATGACACAACGCGGAAGGAAATCCGAAAGCCTTCATGATACAAGTCACTCCGCGGAGGCTTTCATAACGAATTGTGTCTTTGTCTCCTTAAAAGTCCGTTTTTTAAATTAAAAAAATATAAACGTTTTGATCTCCTTGGCCATATGCGTTGATTGGATAACTGCATGTGTCCTTGTGAATAAGGATATGTCATCAAAATGAGTTTCGCCGTAACATTTTAGCAGGGGTATTTTTCACTCCACCTTAGGCCGGCTAATGAATGGTGTAGGGCAGGCGTCCCCAACCTTTTAGCAACTGCGTACCACTTGAAATTTTTAGAAATTTTGGCGAACCAACAGTTCTATATTTTTTTAGAGACATATTTAATATCGGAAAAGCGCCCAATGGCATGTTTTATTTTTATCAAATTACTGAGAAAACTTCATATTTAATTATTAATGCACTTTTATTTCGGTTTTTTCGACCCTTTATCAAGGCAACAATAAATATTTGTAATTTTTTTTCAATTTTTTTTGCTATTTTTATTAAATAATATATTTGGAGATATACGTATATTTATAAAATTTTTATTATAAAGGAAAAAATAAAACGATTATTGCAAATTACAGTTTTATTTATTACTCATAGGCCTGAAAACATGCAATTTTATATAATTAGTACACGGGTACTACCTGAAACCTTCCCGCGTACCACCAGTGGTACGCGTACCACCGGTTGGGAACCCCTTGTGTAGGGTATCCTTCATGGTATATACTTTGCACTTCGCCTCATTCATTCATTTTGGCGAAACTATTCATTTTTTTCCTCTTCCCGCCAAATTTCTACAGACATCCTCACATAGTGTGTGTGTGTGTCTATATATAATCTTACCGCCGTCCCCTTCATATTTCCGGGATATGCCCGCCCGCTGGGCCTCTTTCCCCTGAATTCCCGGTGTCTTTTTCGTCAGCGACGGACACCGACTCGTTGGAGTTGTACGTCCATCTCTTTATGCGCTTCGCTCCAGCTTCGCAGTTCTCTTTTCCACCCCTCTTAACAGCCCTTTCCATTTCCCTCAGCTCAGCCCCCCCCCCTCCCCCACCATCACCCCCCCGGAAATTCAAGGCTCGGGAGTGTGAAACGAGAGTGCTTTGCAAAGAGGAGGGTGTGGGAAGGGGGGGCGCGGTTGGAGATCTGGAGCCGCCCCGTAGTAGGTCCGGGCGGTAGCCGACTGTGCCATCCGCCGGCTCCCACTCGACTAGGACGGTTTTTCTTTTCGGTGGAGAGCCGGGCGGTAGCGGGGATGCCACCGCTCTCCTCCACTCCACTCGACCAGGACGCGGAGAGAATCGACCCGCTCATAATTTCCATTAGAGGAAGTTTTCAACGTTCTTACTTTGTTTTCGGAATGCGCGGAGTTGGGGGGGGGTGGAGGTTGGGATGGGGTGGGTGGTGGCGGGAAAGGGTTTTTCGGGTACTGTGTGCGTAAGGGTACAGGAGTCGGGAAGGAGTCCAGGGTTGGGGTTGTGGAACGGAGCCGAGAAAAGGCATCTCTCACTCTCTCTCTCTCTCTCCGGGAGGAATGGAGAAAGAGGAGAAAGGACTCATCTTTTGTTGTTTTATACCTTTCCTTTATATTCCATCTCTCTTTCGCGAGAGAGCGATGGTTTTTATTCAGTTTCTCGAGACTGCCTTCAGCGTGTGTATTCCTCGCGAGTTTGTTTTTCAAAAGGGAGTATAATTGGAATAACGGTCGACTCGACTCGGCCCCTGTGAGGGAAACGCCACTCGCTTCCTCGACGTCGTATGGAAAGGTGATGGAGCCTTCCGGTATTATTATACATCCCTTTTTTTCGGTGGGGAAAAGGAAACATTACCTCTCACTCGAAGTTGGAAGCTTCTCCGTATGGAAGCGATCGCCTTTCTCAAGTTTTCTTTTGTGGTGGAGACGTTACACGCGAATTAATCGTGGTGAAATTCGTTTTTGAGCCTGAGACTGGCATAATGAACCATGTCGTTTTCATCCTCTACGATTTCCTCCCATGATTGAGTGTATTATCGTGAGATCGTAGATCCTCTTTTGTTACGTGGAGGTAGGTCTTGTTGTGTTATTTAGTCTTTGTTGTGCTGTTTGCAAAAATAATCTTTTTCATCCCAATTGTAATGCATACCTCCTGATGAATCAAGCTCTACATTAGAAGAGCTGTGGATAGGCGCTTGCGGACTTAAATATTTTCTAAATGAAGAAGATTCGAGACTGGGAAAGTTTCTTGAACAAAATCATGAGAAAATCGAATGTAGGTGTATTTATTTGGTAGAAAAGTTTCCAGTTTACCATGTAATAACATGATCTCATAATAAAATTTGTTAAATTTGCGCACAGTTTTATAGTACCGCACACCGATATAGGTTTAGACGCAATTTGTGCCATTATCAAGGCGCATGAGCGCATTTTTTGCGAGTCTTTGTTGTGTTGTTAGCAAAAAAATCTTTTTCAACCAAAGTGTTATGCATACCTCCTGATGAATCAGGTTCTGTATAAGTAGAGCGGACGGGTGCTTGAGGAATTTTATATATATTGTAAATGAAGAAGATTACAGACTCGGAACGTTTCTTGAACCAAATCATGAGAGAACCAATGTAGGTGTAGTTAGTGTTAGAAAAGGAGCAGGTTTATTATGCAATACCATGATCTCTTAATAAACTTTGTCAAATTTGCGCACAGTTTTCTTGCACCACACACCGATCTAAGCTCGTACACAATTTTTTAGGAGCTTAAAATTGTTTCAAAATTATTCACAAGAATGGGGGGTTAAGGTGGAGGGTAGGGATTTATTTTGTGATCATGTTTACTGTTCTTGATCTCCACAAGATGTTGCCTGATACCTTAAACTTCATTACCATGAACTGGTGAAGTTTACGCGTGAACTTCCCAAAACCTACCAATCATTGGTGAAATTATTTATGAATATAAGTGACGGAGTTCAGATTTTGTCGTACTTACCTAGAAATACGGAGAGAACTAAGCTTGAAGGTAAGCTTAATTATTTGCATTATCTTGAAGCATAATTGGGCACTTAAGCATTCGTAATCCTGTCCATTTTAATGCATGTACGGAAATTGGGAAGGACTCAGTATATTTTAAAATCTGATTGGACATTGATGTGAATTAGTTTCATTGACCGGTGGTGAGTTAAGCTCTCAACTCGGGTATTTATGTACCCAACCAGTTAAGATTAAAAGCCTGTTTAGTTGCAAGATAGATCTGTAATGATGAGGCTTATGGATTTACTGTCCAAAACCTACCAACAAGTGGCGGAGTTGATGAATAAACTATGAAGTGTGAATGAGTTATGAGTTAATTTTCTAAACTCCCCTTACCATATCTCGCTAACTAAGCTTGGAGGTTAGTTAAGTCATATTCTATACTTTTAAGCATGATTAGAAACTTCTCTATTGTATAATTCAATACCAGTGAACCTTGGACTTCGGAATAGGCTCGCCATGTTTGTAAATCATATTGAAAATCGATACACAATGTTTAATTGATCGGTGGTAAGTTAATTTCTCTTCCCTTGTCTAGAAATACCCCACCAGCGAAGCTATATAGCCCATATTATCCCGCGTGTGGTGATTTTTAAGCATAATTGGGTACTTCCATCTTCCCCGCTACTGATTAATCCTACTAGATCGGCCTGTTCAGGAAATTTTAGGAAATTCCGGTCAAATTTTTTAAATATAATTCGATCACCAATGGCTTTCGCACCCATTTTTTTCCTCCCGGATTTTTGTTTTTCGTTCGAGAGAGACAATTCACTCATGACCATGCGAGGGTTAAAAGGAAAAAAAAAGCAGCAGCGGAATGGGTCTCCCGACCGGCGCGAGAGCCGGAACACGGGCGAAATTTGTCGCTAATCCGTTCCCTGATGTGTGCGTTCCAGTGTGAAACGTTTATCGCGAGACCGCGCGAGAGGAGATAACGGCTCGGAAATGCACTTAAGAGCTGGGCGAGAGGGCGCCAATCAAACGGCGAGAGATGTTTGATTAAAGGGAGAGGGGGTGCGGAAAGTTTGGGAGACGAGGTTACACTTTAGGCATTTTGAGAGAGAGGATCGAAAAATTTTTGCTTGTGTAGGCTGAATCGTCAAGGATTAACTTGCAACGCTGCGAGCCGTTTTAAGGGCGCGTAGCGTGGGCGGTTGGGACACCAACCATGAAAGGCACTGTGGAAGAGAATATAAAAATGTAAAGGCCCCGTTTTATAATACCTGGTTTGCGTAACCGGAGGGCGACATAACATATGTGGTCCCCAGAAGTCAAGGGGTCTAAGTGACATTTGAAAAAAATAAGTTAGGTACAGGAATGGGATGTGAAAATATAAATCTTTTAGGTGGTAAGGGGATCCAAGTGATTCTCTTGACAGGTGATGCTATCTAGGGTAATGCCTCTAAACTACTTAGTGGGTTGTAAAATTTTCAAACAAATTTCAAATATTGCTTTTTTTTGGGGCATGGGGCAAAAATTTTCAACTTTGACTTAAGTTTTCTCAAAACAACGCTTTTGTTACGTAGACCCCTTGACTTCTGGGGTCCTCATATATTATAACATGTGTATTAACGTTATAACTTTGATTCATAACATAATTCGCTAGAATCATCTACTTCTATGAAATACTGTGCAATCCACCCATGGGGTTTGTAGCACGGGGTGATTGCCCAACGTGCATGAAGCCCTAATCCCAGTTGAAATTTGAATCGCGCACGTTCCCCCGGAATGCCAGACGTAGGCCAGAAGGGAGAGGGGGTGCGGAAAGTTTGGGAGACGAGGTTACACTTTAGGCATTTTGAGAGAGAGGTTCGAAAAATTTTTGCTTGTGTAGGCTGAATCGTCAAGGATTAACTTGCAACGCTGCGAGCCGTTTTAAGGGCGCGTAGCGTGGGCGGTTGGGACACCAACCATGAAAGGCGTTGTGGAAGAGAATATAAAAATGTAAAGGCCCCGTTTTATAATACCTGGTTTGCGTAACCGGAGGGCGACATGACATATATTATAACATGTGTATTAAGGTTGTAACTTTGATTCATAAAATAATTAGCTAGAATCATCTACTTCTATGAAATACTGTGCAATCCACCCATAGGGTGTGTAGCACGGGGTGATTGCCCAACAGGCATGAAGCCCTAATCCCAGTTGAAATTTGAATCGCGCACGTTCCCCTGGAATGCCAGGCGTAGGCCAGAAGCAGTCAGGATGACAATACGTGGTCAGACCAGAAACTAAGAGGCTACGTACAAGAACATGCCACCTTGCAGTGCACTACTTAAGATACAAATGCTGGTTACTTTTATCAATGCGAAAGATAAATAGCACTGCAAGGTACTAAATCATACAAGAATATATCATGCCGTAAAATCACATATGAGGTTTGTAGCTAATTATGACTTTAAAAAGTTTACCTCGATTGCAAAAACATATTTTCCTAGTCTTAGTCAAAGTGTCCTGGAACTGATCTATCGCAACAATTGTAAGTGGAAAAAATGACATTTTAAATGTATCGGTTCTGCAGTCTATTTCCTTAATTTCATGTCAATGATTGTTTGTACCAAAACAGTTTGTCTATTGCAAAATATGTTGAGCGTCCGGCAAAAAAATAGTTTACATCATACTTTCGTAAAAGATTTTATACACCCATATTTTTTTCCTTTCGATCTGATAGAGGTTCCCACACTAATTCCCTCAACAATTTAGTAACAATGCTATGTTTTTCGTAACAATTTTTATAAATATAGCTAACCCTCCGCTGTATTCGATCTATATCTGAAACTTGTTCTACTTCGTAAGGGTCCCATATGCTAGCGGCGTATTCCGAGTGAAGTCTCACGAGAGAAAAATGGCATCACTGAAAATCATATGGTTAAACCACAGATTTTTATTTATGTAGAATCCAGGTGTCGTTGCAATCTGGTGTATTCGGGTACATAATTCAGAATTTTCAGCATAATTCTGACCCCAAAAATGTTGCACTGCTCTAAAAGTTTTGTCGTCCGTAAGTTAAAGTCTGTGGCAAAGCAAGAGATTTTCGTTTCTTGGTAATGTTGTGTGGTGTTGAAATAATACCCTTTTTTTGGTATGAATTTTCACGAGTAGTTTAGGCTGAGGTGTAGCCTCTAATTCTCAATCATTTACACGCCTAATCTTCAAATCAGTTCTGCTATAGTCCGTTCCACATTTTGTTGGTAATATGGGCCGTTGTGGAGACTCATCCAGTGTGCAAATCTCCGTAAGGCTGGAGGGACAGTGTTGCCGATAGTTGCGTGATGATTAGCATGACAGTTTCCCCGTATTTTTAATTGCTCTTCAAGGATTCCTTATATTTGCAATTACTTTTTCCAAGAGTTGTTTATTTTAATTGTTTACAATTCTGGAAATGTTTGCCTGAGAGGCCTAGAGGCGAGCGCATGGATCATATAAATGGCAACAGCGTTCTCAATGAGGATCATACTGTCAACTAAATGCGAAACGCCCCATACGCAAACTGTTCGCTCTTAGCTGTTACAAGGCGTTGTCCCATCTCCTACCTCCCGCGCTTATCTGAGCTAACCTCTCCCCATTTATCCAGAATGCAATTCTTATCTCACCCCTTAAGCTCTCTCCTCTCCTTCGAAAATCCCCACCCTCCCTTGTCTTCATCCCACCTGCCACCCCCTCAGTTTTATCTCTTAATCAGCCTCCACATCCGAGAGAGAGAGAGAGCGAGTGCTGGGCGTGTCCTTAAAATTTTCCCCCTTTTTTATTTCGCGAGGCATTTTTTTTCACTCACTCTTATACCCGTGGTGGATCTGGAGGGGGTTGGTTGGTGGGTTAAAAAGAATTTAAAAAAATATAAAGAGATGAAGGGGAGATGAAAAAATATGCTCGAGCAAGAAAAAAAAAGAAATGAACGCAGTGGCGGAGGAGGGTTGAAGTGAGGGGGGCGTGTGGTTCGTGCGCGGGATAAGTGTGAAATCTGTTGCGCGAGGAATTGGTGGGGAATATGGAGGAGGAGTTTTTCAAGAGAGATTTTTTTGGGGCTGCTGCCTTTTGTCAAACTCTTTTCCACACACGCACACATAACCCCCTCCTGTTCCCTCAGCTCTTTTAGACCGGGATGCTGAGGGGGTGAGAAGGTACGTATGTAATCTCCCCCGCATGCTTTTTACTTAAGCGAGAAGTGGTTGTTAAATGATGCGTGCACACCGCCACATCCCCGCCTTTCGCGAGTCTTTGTAGATGGTGTCGTCGCCAGACGTGATGAGACTTTTGGGTCAGTCTCCGGTCTCATCTCGTGATTTTCTGTCCCTTCTTGAGTCTTGAGTGTGTCTCGTCGAAGTCTCGAGTTTTAATCTCGTGTCTCTTACGCGTTCGTTTCATAGAGCTTTTTTTGGACTGCTTTTTGTCAAACTGTTGTCTCCGTATCTCCTTCTGTTCCCTCAGTTCTGTTAGTTTGGGGACTTTTGGGTCGGTCTCGAGTCTCATCTCGTGATTTCCAGTCTCTTCTCGATTCTTGAGTGTGTCTCGTCGTAGTTTCATCGACAGCCTCGAGTTTTTAATCTCGTGTCTCTCTCTCTATACTTTTTAATGGAGCTTTTTTGGACCGTCTTTTGTCAAACTGTTGTCTTCGCACCCCCTTCGGTTCCCTCAGTTTTGTTAGTTCGAGGCGTAGTGAGGGAGAAGGTTTGTTTCAGAATCTCTGCGGGTCTTTGTGAAAGAGAGAATTGGTTGTTGAATGTCGCGTGAACATCTCCACAGCCTACGTCCTCGAGTCCTATAATGTCGAGACGAGACCGAGACCATTCCCAGGTCTCGTCTCGTTAAGTCGAGTTTTTTTCTCATTCTGGAGTTTCAGTATGGAGTCTCGATTTCGTATCTCAGCACCGAGACTCCTCCGAGATTTCGTTGTTTTGCAGAAATATTTTGGGCTGGTTTTTGTCAAACTTTTCCACGCACTCCCTAGTTATAAATGGCCTTTTAGTGTGTTACGTGTGTGGGAGAGAAACATATGTCATTTCGCCAGACGCATCATATTTATGCGAAAATTGATGGTTAGCAGATGGGAAAACTTTGCCGCTCCTCACTCTTCTGAGACATTGGGTATTTTTTCTTAGTTTTGTCCAAAGTCAAGCCTTAGGTATTGTCTAGTTCAATATTGTTATAGTCTTGTTCTCTTAACTACTTTTTTGTGGAAGGGACAGTTCTTTCTAGTGCTGAGAATTTCTTTTATACTAGGGTATATTACACTATTTTCTTACTTCGTAAATGACGAATGCACATTGTTCAGCTCAAGGAGCGCTAGTGAATTCATTAGGGTTCACGGTCTCTGTTGGTACTCTGAGACCAGATCGTGGTTTCAATGCATTGTTACATACTCCTTGTTAAAGCCCCTTGCTGTTAATTTGTCTCATTACAAATTTTGTTTATTTACATTTTACTCGGGTGCAACGCATCTTGAGTGTATTTTATCTACTCAGAGTTAGCTATTAAAACATTTACTGGTTGTAACAGTTAATAAAACAAGACCCCATGAGGACCGCGTACACGCGTCTGCAGTCTTGAGTAATGGTAATATGGGTGTCTATTGCATACTTGGATTGTCTTTTTATGGGCCGAATGGATCATTGATGGATAGCCTTTAATACAGGCTGCTCGCTGCATTGGGATTACTACTTTTTTATTTATGGTCGCTCGTGAGATTTTTTTCGTGTTCTCTTTTTATTTTCAAGGCTCCCGGACTGTCATATGGCGCCAAGTCCCACGCTTTTTCAGGACACGCCCTTCGTCCTACGGAGTTCTCTCTTACGCTTCTCTCTCCTACCCTATAGGCGAAACCCTCGTGTCTTTCCCCACATAGTCCTCTCTATATGGGATTTCAACACTACTCCCTAACCGCGTGTTGTAGTCGTAAGGTGACGATCCAGAGATCTCTGTGTCTTCTCACAACTCTTCTCCTCCAGATCTGAAACTTGTGGCTCAGCCGACTCCTGCTATCTGTGGTGGTTCTTAACACGGGATACATCTGGCAGTGAAGGCTTTTCGGGCTCTCTTCAGGTCAGAAGTAAAGGTACACGTGATTGTGACACAATCCCACGCACCTTCACTTCTGACCTGAAGAAGACAGCTGCAATGCTGTCGAAACTGTCGTTTACGACAATGTGGATACGCGGAAGAGTCCGAAAGGCCTTCACCGTTCATTAAACGACTCCGCGGATGCCTTTGAGTTTACACGGGCTACATCTGCCGCTAAAGTGTGTCTAGGCATCTGGACAGCTTCCCCCCGCGACCAGCCGCGGAAGGAAGGTTCGGTAAAGTTTCGCTTGAGAAAGTTTGGAGGCGATGCAAGCCTCTCGTAATAATTCAGTCTCGTACGTATCTTTTTTATTCGAGGATTTTTGAGAATTTAATTACTTTATGAAACCATTATTCCACTTCTTTGGTTTCCATTTCTCGTGTAATGGCATTACCCGTAATACAGTGAGATGTTTTTCCTCAAAAAGATACCTTTGAATGCCGGATTCATTCAATGTTCTACTTGAGGTTTTGCAACTGAAAGAGGGTGAATTTCTCGTCCATAGAAGTATATCAGTGAGATAAGAGACTTTCGAGACCACGATGAAAAATTGTAACTTTATGAGTTTAGAGTTGAATGAAAAGAGAATAAGCTTTGTGATTTCCCCTTTTACTTCAATGCTCGCTTTGAAGACATCAACTGCCATGCTGTACACCATTCTCCCGATGACTAGTTAAGTAATAAGAAATGGAAGAATAAGCTGGCAATTTTGTCTCTGATTCTTACCTTCAACATCTAAGTATTTCGCGCAATTTATTCGTATGTTTAATATCTGCTCTTCCCTGCTTTCTTTCATTGATAACTCGACGAGGTTGTCGAATGGTTATACTGGGTGAATTAAATAAGGACCAAAAATGACTCGGAGATTACGTCTTTTAAATAACCCGTAATACTACTCAGCACAAGCGCATGCATTATGATTTTTTCCCAATAGGTACATTCTATATTTACTTTTGCGCTATACCTAGAACTCCTTGCCATACACCTCTGGGGCGATTTGAGGAATTATGGATTGAGGCGAATGTTTCTGTATGTTAAGAGGACGCATCTTACCCTTCGGTGACGAATAGTTCTGTAGAAAATCCTCCAGATGGCAACAGTCTCCCGCAAAATGTTGCCAGGTCTCCGGAACGTGGGCACAAGCAGCACTGGCCGAAGGTCTGTGAGGAAAAGCTGAATTATTTACGTTCACAATCCTAGAATATCATCTCCGAAAACCACTGAGGTAGCTTGTCAAAATGAACCAATTACAGATTTTATCTTTAAACCATGACGGCTAATTCTTAGCATTCTGATAGAATAGGGATTGAAACATTCCCTGTGTGTAGGATGTTTCAATACCAATATTAGTTTTTGTAAAAATGTACTACATTCCTAGCCGATTTCTCGTTGGTTTAATTTTGCCATTATATATTATATTTATGCCATTTATTTATTCTGTTCAGCATATGAGGTTAAATTGTCATATTTGAGGTACAGGGCTCCTTTGGCAAAGGTCTGTTGTTTATACTCTGAAGATATCAAAGTGGTGACATTAGTCTTTAGCAAAAAATCTGAAGTCGAAAATCGTGATAAATTCGACCGATCGAGAGGGTGTTGTGCGTCGTTATAGACATAATATCCATCTGGCTCTTGTAACAGGGGCATAAATGATGTCAGTATCCGTTTACGCAGCTTGAAATGGATGTACATCTCGTTCTTTTGTGGATTTTGGAACGGTTTATGAGTGCGTTTGCATGTATTTATGTTAAGGAGAGGTTCCGCTTTGATTTTTTGTGGCGCAGCAAAGGCAGCTTTGACACGCTTTCATTTCTTTGTAGCCGTGTAGTGTATTCGGCATTTTTTAAATACCAAATGTTTTTCATAATTTTCATTTCGCAGCGTGTATATGTCTCTCTCTCTCCTGGAAGTTTGAAAAAACCAAAATGGAGGGAAAATAAGTTTAAAAAAAATTAAAAATCCCCTCACACCCGCCAGCGATTCAGGGATCTCTTTTTCGTTTCACCACTCCCCCCCCTCAAGCCAGCCTTCCCACCCCCTCCACCTGCCTTTCTAAACCACCCTTATACCGCTTCCTTTTCGAATGCAACCCCCTCTGGCGGAACAGCAAGAGAACACATACACGCGCGGGTTTCGCTTTAAGAGTGGGCATACGTGTGTGCTTGTATGTGTGTGAGAGGGAGAGAGCATTTACTCCACCCTTTTCCTCCCTGCCTTCGCATGAATGCATCTTTGGAATCTTTTTACCCCTCCCTCTCTCTTCCCCCCCCCCCCCCGTGCACACACTCACATGCGTCGTTCCACGGCCTCGGTCGTGAAAAATTCGCCCCTTCGCGTTCACTTGTCCGCCGCCGCCAGCGCCGCTCTCAGGGCCCCCGACATGCTCGCACACTTCCCCCCTCCCCCCAACCCGCCCATCTCCCCTCTATGCCCGAATACCACTTGACGAGACTTACCTCTTTCCCGGCAATCTCATCGTCCCTCTACACCCTCTCCCTCTTTGTCCGGAGAGGTTCCATCCAACCCTTTCTCGGCATCTCTTGTCTCTCTCACACCCCTATGGCGACGCCCTCTCACTCCCTCCATCAAACACGCCCCGTCCCATCGTTGTCCGGAAGAGACGCGCCGAATTGCGTAGTGCCGCTCCGAGTCACTTTGTGGCGTTCCGCGACGTTTCGCGTCGTTCCGCATCGTTCCGATTTTGCATAGACGTTCCGACTCATGTAGAGGAGTTCTTAACTTGCGTATTCGCGTTCCAAGTTGCGTAGATACACTCGTGATTTGCAGTAGCGTCGTTTTGCGTTACGTGGCGATATTCCGAGATGCATAGTGACTTTTCGATGTGCATGTGGGCGTTTCGTCTTTCGTACAGACGTTCTGACTTGCGTAACTACGTTTTGGGCTGTCCATAATCCACGTAGACAAAAATAGGCCACTTCTTGACTCATTTACTTCCCATCGTGGACACTCGTGGACTTCATCCGGACTCTCACGCCTCCCCCTGTTGTCCACGTAGATTTTTCCTTTTTTGCGGAAAAAGCCGTGAAACGGGTTATTAATTGATCATCATGGACTATCTGTAATTTAAGGCTGATTTTGAGGAAAGTTAAGTAAAAGAAAAACTACTCTTGTAGCAATGATAATCTGTCATTTACTAAGACCATTGTCTACATAGACATCCCTCCAAACCCGACACCCCCCAACGTGGACCTTCGTTGACAACCCTCGTACCTCCCCACCTCTGTTTGGTGTCTACGTGGATTATGGACAGACCCTTTCGAATTGCGTCGCGACCATTTGACGGACATATTTACCTTCCGAGTTGCAAAGAGACGTTCTGACTTCTGTAGAGACGTTCCGACTAATTTATCGACGTGTCGAGTAGTGAAGTAACGTTGCGACTTACGTAGCGACGTATCGACATGCATGCTAACGTTTTACGTCACGCCATTGGAACTTTTGTGGTGACTTTTTGACCTACGAAACTCTGTTTCGACGGTGAAGTTAATTTCCTCGTGTTTAGCCACTTAAAGACTTGTCCAGTGTCGTCACGAGTTGAAAGAGGGGCATTATGGCTTGCTCTAACGTGCGTGGTGACGTTTTGACTGGTGAAGTGACTTCCCGAAGTCCCTAGTGGAACTGTCGAAGTCCCTAGCCGACTTCCCGGTGTCGCAAGTCGGACTATCGCTTCGCAAGTCCTGACTTACGTAGCGACAGTCCGACTTTGTGAGGTTTTTTTCTCGCAGCCATTTAACTATTACTCCATAATTGCTCTGATGGAAGGAAGGAAGAAGATGGAAGATTGTTTAAAATCTCCTTCAGTATAATTGGTTTACGCTCTGAGCAGATTTTTATACGAACTATTTCTGTTAAAAGATGTTTGTTAAATAACGATTTTCACCTGTTTTGCGGTTAAGTTGGCCATTTAATTCGACCGAGAATGTTTTTGTCTAATATTTATGCAGGTTTCTGAGCGCTGAGGGTCCGATGTATGGAAGTGTAAAGCCCGGCTCTTTTGTAATAGCCAAGGTTGAGTCCTTTACATTAATTGGAATCGTAGAAATTAGCTGGATTAACGCAATTATTGTGCGCATATCGCGGCTGAAGGAAAAATTGCCGCCGTTTGGGGAAGTGACAATACTGAGTGATCCGGGCCTGACGATCGTCATTTCGAAATGAGCAATTATAGATTTCCGTTAATGGCCCTGAATAATTGCTGTCTTTATCCATCGGTGGGCAAGAACTGGGGTTCGCATTTTCAGTCAATGCCGTGCTTATGATCTGGCTTTGAATTTGCTTCAAGGTAGCTTCGTTTAATCATCACGGCAAATTGGAGCAACGATTTTAGCGATCTCCATTATCAGAGCCCTCATCCACGGCGGGCGAGGAAAATATTCCCGTGCGTTTTTGCGCTCGTTCCTGTGCCGAAGAATGCGAAATCCGGTCTTGTTCCGCGGATGCTCTATCTCACCTGCGCGTGCTCTGAACGGTATTGGTAAAAAATGAATTTCTCTTGGCTAAAAATATTGTGCTTTCGTACGATGTAAGTGAAGGTTTTGCAATCCTTTCACGCGGTATGTTTAATTTAAATAGGCTCTCCATGATTTCTGTGAACAGTTCTCAACGGATATCAGGAGTAGCGAAACATGGTGGTAGTCGCGCAGGTGGTCTTTTTAGTGGAGTTGTGCATTCCGTACGACTTAGCTCCACTCATTGGGGTGAAGTAGTCTCCAGGTTTGATTCCCATAGGTTACCAAGGTCGCATTCCTTGATTTCCAACTTCAAAATGCTTGATTCATCATCCAAATCAACAGTATGGGTATTGCTCTGTGGTTTCAGGCCTGATAGAGTGGAAACGGAACATAACTGCAGGATGAAAAAATGAGCAACTTCCACTTCGATAATATTTATTTCGACCGGTTTCGCTTTTGACAGCATCTTCAGGTACCTGAAGCCCTGAAGCATCCGCCATCTTGGCTACTCCTGGAACTCATAACTCCATGCCATAAATTATGATATCAATAAATCTATCGAATGTTTCTGCAACACTTACTGAATGGTTGCCATGGCTTATGGGCCCCATAGCTTTATAGAACGCATACGTGTCGTTCCTATAAATGGCCATTATATAGATATAATTTTATTTGATTACTAAATAATTCAGTCACTAAAAAGCATGTTATTACTCCATTAATGTTACGATATTTACTTCCTGCTTCTACAGCTGCTAAAATTTAATGTGGAATTCGAATATGGTCCTTATTAAGACTTGGGAAATAGCTCGTTCTAATTACCTTAGAAGGGTAATTTGCCTACCTTAAATAGAATTTGCGTAGCTTAAACGGTAATAGCATGATGGATGTGGATTTTATTGAAAGTGAGGCGGATTCCTAGGCCTAACGCCGATAAGTGAGATCTTTTTACTTTGGGTATCCCGGTAGGTGACGGCGTAATTGGACGTGGGCTTGTATATACGTTTTTGGGTTCAAACCACGACACTCCATTCTGTGGAATATTGCGTTGGAAAGCGATATCGTCTCTATGTCCCACTTCTCCGGAGGCTTCGCTTCCCTTTTTGGTTTTTCCAGCCCGCCTTATTTCCCGTGAATCTTCGCCGAGCAATGCGCGCGGATGAATATGAGCGCTGAAACGCTGTCAGAATAATAACGCCGCAGTCGAGTGCTCTCTGCGTATTCCATTATGAAGTTTATTGCGAAGTAGGAGATGCATTAATGCCGGCTGGATTTTTAATTGACCTCGTAAAAAAAAGAGTCTTGCTTCACTTATCTCTCCCGCATCTCCTCTTTTTAAGTACTGCAAAGGAGAGTGAAAAACGCTCTAATTGAAAATGTCACCTTATCGATTTGCAGATAAGGGATTTCGCTCTGCGAGGCTGCTTGCTTTAGTTTTTTTTAGAAAAATAATTTGTTTGTTTTTCCCTCCACTCTTGGTACCATTGGAATTATTTTTTTAATTGCTCGCGAGGAGATAAAAATCCACTGCCTATCTGGCGTATTGAAATAATAAGAGGATATTCGTGCATTCTGTGGCTTAATCATTTCAGGAAAGGCTTTCCCTTTTATTTTTCCGTGGCCAGATTTCCTGGTATATGTTTTTAGATTTAACTCACAAATTCTGCGTACTATCATCTCCCGTAAATGGCAGAGGTGAAATAATTTTAGGCAATCATCCATGGCTTAAGCCATGTTACATGATTTATCCTCATGGATAGTGGTTTCTTGGAAGTCCATAATCCATAACGTGTGCGATCCAAAATCGACCGTTGCGCCTTGACATCCAATTCAAATTCTTGAAATAAAAAATTCTTTTAGGAATAGTTAAGCCTTTGATGCGTGGTGCTCGTTCACATGGAAGTCAAAGGTTCGCTGCTCGATTCCCGACCTGAGTTTTTTTTTTCAAAGGACATTTTTTTTCGAATTTTCCTCAGCCGTTATTCGCAGAGGTGAAATTTCCTCGTAAGTTTCAGTTGTAGTATGGAAAATGCAGTGTTTGTTTTTCTCTTTCATTCCAATCGGTTAATTTTCTGTTGCTCTCCCAAAGCAAGGCATAATTCTATCCAAAACCTTATCGTATTCGAGCAAAATTCCGAAAAAAACTACCTCTTCGCAAACGGTCTTCTCTAGATTTTGAATGAAAGGGTTCTACTTTGTTTTTCCACTATAAATTTTAATATCTCACGACCATGGTTTAGACGGTTCACGTCATCTTCAAGTCTCTCCCTTCTCTAAGTCCCTCCCGGAAGAATTTTGCATCTCTCCTTGCTCTGAAACCACTTCCCTCGGCCGAAGATTAGATAGGGCTCAGCTCTAAAAATTTTCCCGCATTACCAGTCTGTCTACTCATGGTTACGGTGCAAATCTTTCTCCATTTTCCACGCGAAAATGCGAGCTGATAATTTTCAGCGGTCGTTTGACCTTGACAGGAACGAGATAAAACTGCCTTAGCGTTGACTTTCTTCACCTTTCCGGTTGATTCGCGGATGAAGAGTGGGTCAGACGTCAGCACGGGAGTAAGCCATATACATGTATGTAAGAATCTCTGATCGTTTAATTGACTTAGCGTTTGTTTTCAAATGAGATGACATCGATTTTTGTTGATACGCCGCGTGGCGAGTCTTCACAGAGTAAGGAAATCTATTGAGAGTTTTGTCCCTCATGCAAATTAAGTCGGTGAGGAAGTAGGCTCAAAACTGAGTAAGTTATTTTAGAGACAAATTGCTATCATCAACATACTATGGATCCATTCTCTGTGATCTTCTATAGGAGAAACTTCTGCGAATCATTTTTTTATTCGAATAAAAATCATTTTAGTTTCTCGCGTTGTATTTTCAGTAACCATTCTCTTACTTGTAATTCTTTTATTGGGGATCGGGTTGGTGTGGTGGTTAGAGTACTCGCTTACCACACGGGCGGCCAGGGTTCAAATCCCTGCAGAGGAAGATGTTTTTCAGAGGAGACCTGATCCCTATTTGAGTGTCTTGTGGAGGGCTTTTCAAGTACAGGACTCCGTCTGTCGGATGAGACGGTAAGCCGTGGTCCCCTTGGCGCCTTTCGTTAAGAGACTAATGCCGACGTTTCTATTCACACTTCCTCCCTTACCTATCCCCTATGGCGCAAATGACCTTAGCCGTCGGTCGCCTCCCCAAATATCCAATCTAAATTCTTTCGAGTCCCGGAGGAACATTGATTTCGACTTCGACTGTGAAATTGTAATTTATTTTTGGCTGTTAAATTTAACTGTATCAGGCTGTGCTTGGCGGAAGTTGCCAATATTCATGCTGAATAAAATAAATTTTACCAAGTGTGTTTTATTCAGCATGAATTTTGTGCTGTGCTCTGCGTCGAATATTTGGCCGTGTTCTTCAATTTTCTCCGCTTTGTCTACGATTCGTCACCTGCTGAGCAAGTGGATCTCTATTACAATAAAGTTAGTGGAGTGTTCGAGTAATGAGCACTGTGCGTTTTGCTTAAGTTTTCAATACCCATTCCGCGCAATTGGCTAAATTCACGCGTCTGGTGGCCCTTTATGCATTCGATGCCATCATGTGTACGTGAATATCCCCTCCCGGTTATTCATTCGTGGCGTATTAACCCACATGATGTATATTCCCCCCCCCCCCCGTGAAGCGTCACATGCTTCACGAAAGTCATCCCCTTGGGTTGGGGAGGATTTGAGGGGGGCGGGTGGAGGGGGGGAGGTCACCCTCCCCCTCCATCCCACCCCTTCATCCTCGCATCATGGTTCCGTCCAGGATAATCACCGTCACTTACTTGGGTTAGGGTGAATGGCATTGCATGAGCTCAATGAGGTCAAACACGTGTAAGGCCCACTTCGTGCGGGAGGGATACCTATTTCATTTGTTTTTTAAATTATGTTTCATTCAATTTTTTTTGGCTCGAGTTTCACTCGCTTGCTTTCTTTGAGTGCTATTTTCGAACCCGTTTCTTTTTTGTTTTTATTTCCCGGGGAGCGTGATTTCCTTTTGTTTCCCTCAGTTGCGTCCGTGTATTTGTTTTCCTCGCACACCCCGCGTGGTGGCTGTGCCTGTATTCAGACTCGGGAACTTGTTGATCGAGATTTTTTTTATGTATAATGAGCTATTCGTTCTTCGCGAGCGTCTGCGCTGGGGAATGGATGTGCCGTTGTTACTGCCTGGATCCGTTAATTTTTGGCCCTCATTTGGATGTCGGCGTCGCCATAAATTTTGTTTAATCTGACGTGTTTGTGTTCTTCAACCCCTGACTGTTGGCACAAGATACGGAAAAGTTGATTCGAAGGTTTCCGCGGGGTTTAATTCGAAGTGGAGCAGCTTTCGGGCGTTCCTCCGCGTGATGTCCATGGTTGACAACTGTTTCTCCTGCCATCCCACTGGCGTCTTCAGGTCTGAAGGCCTTCAGGCCTGTAGGACTTCAGACCTGAAGACTCCACTTCCTGCAAGATGCGAAAATTGCGCCAAGGCACCATATCTCTCTTTCTCCTCCTTTATCTCAACAATCTCCTTTATCTGTGAATGTTTTTGGATGGAAAAATCTGCTCACTGTGCACCTACGTACGTTATTGAAGTTTCATGCAAGCCACCCCTAAGGTGTATGGCGTGGGGTGATTCCGTACCAGGTATACAGCGCTCGTCGCAGTGGAAAATCAGAACCTCGCACGTTCCTCAATCGCTGGGCGCAGGCAAAAAAAAAACTAGAGCTAAGCGCGGTTCTAGACAGAAACTACCCCAGTGCTAGGATAAGATGACCAGCGGTATTCTGCGCACCAGATTATTCGTAATAACGTTTCGTTTCGATATTCTCCAACATCATCACCTGATGATGATAAGACCAAGTTTTTTGTTAGCTTTATCATATCTGTGGAAATTGGCGAAATTTTCTACTCACATTAAGCGGCGTCATATTCATTGCTCTATCTCCTCAGATTTTTTAAATAAGTTTAAGTATTTGTGGTGAAATGTATAGGGAATTCCCCAAAAGGGAATGGAGGCGTTAATACATCTGCCAGATTAAAAGGGCCCTGAAGCTGAAGAATTATCAGGACATCAAAATATCAGTTGGTAGGAATGGAAGTCTTCAAGTGAGTTGTAGACTAACCCATATCATTGAGTAGCTGACGACGTCAGGAATACCTTTTGCTTAGAATTAACTTTTAAATCTACTCATCTACCTGTCTGCTGATATCTGAGGTGATAGCCAATTGTATATCCGGCGCCCATACGAATTATTTTCCCAGATCAATTATGGGCTGTTACGTGTTGCTTATTGTGCCTTTTAAATTCCACAAATTTTGACGTCCTGCCGTATTCATTTAGGGATGGATGTTTTTACGTAGTCTCGGAAGTTGTTCTTGAGGACAAGTTATTGTCACTTGTTATTGTCAATTATTTCTAGCTGATCTCACAAAATTGTCTTTTTAAAGCAACGACTCTAGATATTCGATGTTGAAATGGTACCGTGTGTCCCAAAAGCTCTCTTTTGAGACTAGTTTTGACAGGATGATTTGTGTTACTCATAGTTCCTGTGAACATTGACAATCATTCCCGATTTGGTCTGACTATCAATATTTGAGGCGGAAATATGACCTCAGCGTCCGGAAAACTATCTGCCGAGTGTGGTTTCCCCGGGAAGTTCCGAAATGCGATCGTTTTATTGTTAACACTTAAGTTTCTTCCTGTGGTTGGTATGGTATTTCCGATTTCACAGTCTTCCTGTCGGTTGATTTTGTGGACAAAAATTGAACCCGGTCCTAAAAGCTTCCTTCTATACCATCGTAATACCGTGCGAGCCTCCTCTAGGGTATGTGGGATGGGGTGGGCTTATCACCAGCATGAAAAACACGACACATTTAGCGTAGTAGTTAGTTTTACCGGGATACCACTTCCCCTAGAAGTTAACGAATATGGCCTCGTTAACAAAATCTCACCTACCCAAAAATACCAAAATATCAGCCCCTTGCTGGACTACTTTCCGAAGTTTTTGACGAAAAATACCATTGATTTCACATGGGAAATGGTACGTGTATGCACTCAAAGAGTGACCTTGGTAAAATAACTTAGGAATTTATAACACCTAGATCTCTTCAAAAAAATTAACAGTGTGTAGTTTGTATGTTTTCTCATCTATTTTTGAAAAACAATCGTTTATTCACCTGAGTAACTTTTCCAGGATCGTAAAGAAGCTTTTGTTGTGAACGAGTTTTTAATACCACGTGAAGGAAATAAGTGAAGTTAAACACTTATATAGATATATTTATTTAATTACTTAGAATTTTAGTCGTATATAGGTATATTATAGCTGCATTTATAATGCAATATTTGAATAATGCTTCAACAGCTGCTGAAATAACAACGAAAAATTCGAATATGATCTCCTGATACGATTCTTATTTATTTATTTATTTTCACTGTCCCGAATACAGCACACTAGGCCATTTTACATCGGGTGAACAACAGTAACAACGGACGAGACACAGACACCCATGTCCTAGGCAGATAGTATTCTACCCAGGCGGGACTCGAACCCGCGACCCTCGGTATAGCAGGCGAGGACTTTACCCCGCCGCCTCTGATGAGTTATGAAAGAAACTTGGGCTTCAGTTAACTAATATTTGAAGTAAAATACGGGTTAACCGACACTGTACCAATCAGACCCCCATGTATCGAGTTCATTTTATTTTATTGTTTTTTGCTATTTATGTAGTTGCCTGGAAAAGCTGATGCACTGCATCCACGCGAAGTTCCTTATCCTTTTTCTTCATTGGTCGTTCAATCCAAAGATTAGTTGATTGCGGCCCTCCACCCTTCCCTATCTAATGCTAGTTCCCTTACCTCCTGATATCTCTTCCTATGTACCTACTTTCCTCTTTATTTGGTCCATGAACTTATTCCTGGGTCTTCATCTGGGGACTTTTCCCTCTATTTTACCTTCAATTATGTTCTTCACAAACTCATTGTGTCTCAGGGTGTGTCCAATCCGTCCTGTTCTTTTTTGTGTTCCATATGGTCCTTTCCTCTTCCACTCTTCAGCACACTTCATAATTTCTTATTTTTTTCCGTCCATTTTATCTTCAGCATCCTCCTCCAGCACCAGGTTTCGAAGACTTCTAGTTTATTTTGGTCAGCTTTTCCAATGGTCCATGCTTCCGATCCGTAGAGTGCCACGATCCACGCGAAGGTTTTCACACTCCGAACCCATTAACCTATCCCCTCAAATACAGCTGTGAAGTGACTTGCGGGTCACTGACTGTGTGCATTCACATGTACGCAACGGAAGCGTCCTGCCTCCCGAAGTCACGTTACGGGACCCACAAGTGGATGTGCGTATGCTTGGGGTCCCACTGTGCCTCTACATTCGTTTTCCGCCATCTTGCGCGCTCTTCTCGGGCGATGCCTCGAACCGGCGAATTGCAAGAGCGTCGGTGCTAAACGGGTGGCCGCAGTGTAGGTCCCCCCCTGGGCGGGAGTCCCTCGCCGAAAGTCACGTGTTCGGCAGAGGCACCGATTTCGCGCGTGCGCAGAAGCCGAATTCAAATCTCTTTCGAAGGTCAGCATGCGACATCTTTCCCACTGCATAAGCAAAGGTATTGCCAAGAGCACATTAGACTTCAATCATTATTCATTAATGAGTCATTCGTTTAGAGGCCCAATTTAACTAAACACGTTTTCCCGCCACCTTGTGCGGACATTCCTGGAACTTAGGGATGACAAGTACGTGGGTGTCTGGTAAACTCGATTATCCGAGGTTAACTCTCTATCACGCTGCGTGTCCTAGAGGTAACATATGGAAGAGTTTATTTTTCGTCTCCGATTAGGTTTATTTACGTCGATAAGCCTGTGTGACATCGCTTGTACAGCTTGACAACGAAAATCTCTCTCATTCGTAACTTTTAGTTCCTGATTCTCCCACGAGTGGGGTAGTATGTGAAATGAATGCACACGAGGGACGAAAAAATTGTAAAATAGAGGGTTAAGAATGAAAGATGAAGAACGGATAAACGATAAACACGGAATACGGAAAAAATGATTCACACAAAGGACAAGGAAATTGTGTTGATATTGCAGGTAAATGGATTGCGCAATTCAATTCGTGAGAAGATAAACGTTTTATTTAGATAGTAGATAACAAAATAATGGCTAAATTGAGCGCTTTCGTAATATTTTTGAACATATCGATGTTCATAATCTATTATAATTTTCATTTGCCTTTTAAATAATGAATTTTTGTAGCCTTGTAAGGAGAAAGTTGCACGGATAATCCGCCAATCCGGGTGATTCGCTGCGGATAAACGAGAGTTTGCCGTCTCTCTTTTGTCAAAAGTCACGTCATCGGAGAAGGCGTGGGTGCACGGTAAACTGTCGATTATCCGTGCATCCGTGCAGGCAAGAATGAATTATGAATCACGGATAAACGATAAACACGGGAAACGGAAAAAATGAATGACGCGAAGAACACGGAAAATGTAATTGTGATGCAGGTAAATGGATATCGCAATTCAATTCATATGAAGAATAGCGTTTTATTTAACAAGTACATAACATAATAATTGCTAAATTGAGCGCTTTCGTAATGTTTTTAAACATATCGAAGTTTCTAATCTAATACATAAAAATGGATGTTTGTTTGTTCGTCTTCTGTGCGTTCCAATACCATTCATTAGATTTCGATGAAACTTTGGTGAGTTGTTGTACGCGCGCCCGCGAAGGTTTCTGAATAATTGAATCCATTGTTAGATAGGTGGAACGCGAGTCGTTTAAACAAATGAGTTTTGGCACGCGAGCTTCTCAAGCAACATTTCTGAATGGCGAGTCAGTTGCAGAAGATATACTCATTCCACGTATTCCCATCATTCCCGACATGCCATATGATTTCAAGTGACCACAGTTCCCCGTTCGCTTTGCACTCTCAATGACCATCTAAAAGGTTTCAAAGGTCAATCGCTTCAAGTGTGTGTGGATTAAATCTGGAACATCCATGCTTTTCACATGGTCAGTTACATGTTGCATTCCCACGAGTGGTACAGCCGAAAAATTTATTTGTTTTTGCCGAGGGCGGCAAGACCAATAATATTGTATATCCCAAAGCAGTTGAATAATTTTATTTCAACTTTAATTTAATACGCAAAAATCGTTATCTTTCATTTATTTTTTGCATGCAAATGTGTCTGCTTTGTCATTGTGTTCCTACTTAGAGAGGCAATGCATGCCGGTCACAGCTAGTCTTTTTTTTCTGCTTGCTGATTGTTCCTTTCAAGTTTTACGACTTTTGTCGCCTAGCCGTATTAATATTGAGAGGGCTGATGTTTACGTACTCTCGGAAGATAACCCCTAAAAACAACTTATTGTCAGTTGTTACTGTCAATTATTTCTAGCTGATCTCACAAAATTGTCTTTTTGAAGCACCGACTTTTTATATTCGATGTGGAAATGGTGCTCTCTTCGGAGACTAGTTTAATAAACGAGAGTGTGCTGTCTCCCTTTTGCCAAAAGTCACGTGATCGGCGAAGGCGACCATTTTGGGCACCTTCGCGTGAGACCCCCAGCTGTAGTATGTACGCAGTACATGACTCAAATGGTCTGCGCCGGCCATCTTGCCCACATGTACATCCTGTATGTTAAAAAAAAGAGAGGGGGATTGCATTGAAGCGTTCTAGGTACTTCCCTCGAGCGTCGTCGTGAGATCATCGCCGCTTTTTGCGTGCACATGTATTTTTTTCGGCCTCTTGCGTCCTTCAGATAATGATTTCGCATGACCTTCGGTGTGCGGACATTATATTTTTTTTATTCGCCAGGCTGTGTCTCACTCTCTCGCTCGCTCTTTCGCTTTTAGAGGCTGAGGCATATTTTTTTATTTCACCGGTAAGGCCGGGCCGGCTGGATTCTTTATTCCTGCCTCCTTACGCTCATGAGAGAAGTAAGAGCTTGAGGAAGGTGGAGGGGAGAGGTGGAGTCTCGGCGTAAAATTCCTCCAAGGCTGACGTGTCTAGGGGAAGACGTTGTGGTCCGTCGCGGTGTACGAAACCTGATTTCGCATCAAACAGTCTTAGACCGCGTTCCAATCCGAGTACACCCGTTGGTATATACTATGGGCCAATTATGTTTAGGGTGTGCTGAACGAATTGAGATGGACAGCTAGCGCTCGTACGCGGATGCGGTCGCCGCCGAGGTGAATGCAAAAACATATAGGCGAGCGTTCAAACGCGTTAACGACGAAGATAAGCAGGCAAGTTGGAATCAGTGGTAAATAATGTCACTGAGAGTTAAAACTCCGTCACCAGTGCTATCAAGGTGGCTATTAACTGTTAGTTGCAAAGGTGACGTGTGACCGAATTTCATTTTTGCGGACGATGAACCTTTCATGCAATGGCTGGTAATGGCAACGGGATAGGTATTGTCGTTCACCTTTTGACTGTCGAGGATCAAGTAAGAGGTTTTATTCAATGCCCTTATATTCAATAATATTCACTTCTGAGGACAAAATTCACATCGTCGATCTTCAAAAATAACTGCTCTCTTTTTTGCCACTGTTGATTTTGGTGTTTTATTTCTTTCCAATTTTCTCCGCGCTACCAGCGCCATCGTCAAGTTGGCAGCGCAGGGAACTACGAATTGCGAATGTATTTTAACTAACGATTGTACGTGCTTACGTACGACGGGCGGTTCGTCGATGCTTGGGCGTCGTTCTCTGTTTAGGGAGGCAGGTGCATAGAGAGATATTTTATATGTTCTGCTTCTGTGTATACATAACCTCTTATTCTGAATATGGCCCCCTAGACCGTTAGTTCAAACTAATGGACATGCAAGTTCTTTGTGACTACATTTGAGATGCAGTCATAACCACATCAAATCCCGGTGGCTTTCGTAGTGGGCAGTGTAGTGCTTCTACCATGGATGATTTTTCCCCAAAAAAAACTACATCATGAGGTGTATTTGTTGGGTATTTATGTGTAGTGACTGGCAGGAGAAGTACCATGAAAATGTTCTCAGACCCAAGGAGGATAGTCGGGCGATTCCACGCAAACTCAACCAAGGCACCCAAGCTCGACCATCTCCGATTTGCACGATTTTAGGGCACTTTTTTGGAGGAATACAATGAGGAATGACGATTTGCCAAATTTTAGCCTTCTGTAATTATAAATGTCCACGTTATGGCACTTAAAATATATCTCTATCTCCAATAAATGACGATCCAGTGGTCAGATTTTAAACATAATGACATTTACGTGGTAAAAAGACGCTTGTGATATGTGCTTTCTATCAACATTTGGCTTCCTAGACCTAAACTCTGAGCTCCTAGATGACTTTATAACGATAACTCGTAACTTTGTGATTCCAGGTATCTTTATTTGGAACGACCAAGGTTTCGACGTTTAACGTCATCTTCAGTTAAATATGAACTGATCAAGTGAATCAGGTGAAGATGAACTGAATCAGGTGAAGTTGAGCTGAATTCAGGTGGAGATGAAGATCCTGAAGATGACGTTGAACTTCGAAACCCGGGTCGTTCCAAATAATTACATGTGGAATCACCAAGGTACGAGTTATTATTACATTTTCAACAAATGTCACCAAGTTACGCCTGAAACTACCAATTACTCCTAGATGACTTAAATGTTTCTGTTAGTATACTAGAAGAAGAGAAATGCCTGCTCCTCTAATTTGTTTGCAGCAGTAAATCTTCCATTTTGGCGGTTTTTCACGCGCCACCAGCGCCATTGTCAATGTGGCAACCCAGGGAACCGCGAGTCGCGACGGTATTTTTGTCAACAATTGTACATACGCGTGGTGGCCGGTACGTAGGGGAAGCAGGGTCCGCAGTTTCGGAATGGCTTTGTCTGCGGAAGAGGTTATATGTTCGAGGAGGGTTCCAAAGAACAGAAAGGAGTCGCAGGAGAACGTGAGGTCGGTGGTGGTCGAAGGAGGAAAAAGACAGGAGAAGAACGGCGGGCGGCTTTTTGGTCCACGCAAACCGGTCGGTCCAGCTTTCGCCCTTATTCCTGCCTTCCCTCCTCCGCCCCCTTAGCCTCCCCTACGTCTTCCCATCGTCCTCTCCTCTTGCCCGGGATGATGGTGAACATTTTGAAGGGCAGTTGCGTATCACGTAATGGGGAGGTCTCTTAAGGAAAAACGGTTCCAAAAGGGGTGCATGATGGTGTGTGCTCCCGGAAAATAGTATGTTACGCGGGTAAAACTTTTTCTGTAGATCATTTCGTAATTTTTTTCCTAACCCTTCGCTCGCTCTCGAAACCTTTTTATTTTCTGATATAATGTCGGACCTTGCCAAAACTCTCCTCTCTCTCTCTCTCTACCTCGCTCTCCCTGTAGATGGACATGCGGTAATTTTGTTGGGGAAATGCATATCTTAAATTGCGTGACTGGTCAGCTCTTATGAGAGCCAGCCCCTTGGTAACCGGAGCGAATGAAACGTGCTTTTATTGCCTCTTCAGTTTCTGAGAGTAGATGGACTTGAGTAGGCCGTTCGTCTGGTCCGGCAAATAATTCCGTTTTTAATTTTGTTTGGGCGTTGAGAGTTTGTGTTGTTTGCTAATAGAATGAAGCTTTGGAGGCAGTTTGTGTGTTATAAAACTCTATCACAAACGGTAATGAGTTTATTTAATCGCTAAATTTAATTTCGCCTATTTTTTTCTTGTCAGAAAGTTTCGTGATGTTTTCAACTTCATTTTTTGGATTGCTTTTGTGATTTTTTTCTGGGTTAAATCAGTAATCTTGATTATCATGTTTCACTGTTTTCATGACGTGCTATTGCTAATGTTTCAGTATAATCATCAGGCGATTTGGTGAAACAGATGTCCTTTTTTAATTAAAAATGACTCATTCAATGTACAAAAATACTTTTCTCGTTGCTACGAAATATGGACTTGTGGGTATGTGTGACTTGTTTCTTCTCCAATTTAAAATTTAATAATTGTATCCTTTGTTCTTAATATGATGCACGAGACTTTCTTCTATTATATACGTGTTAATAAAATACAGTTCTGCTGTATATACAGAGGCGACTTGAATAATGATAATCAACAGTAGCATTTCAGTTAATTTAATGATTAAAGAGTGAATATCACTTGAATGTTAAATGAAAGGGATTCATTTTTTTCTTTTTCCCAAATAAAGTTACATTATAATAATACGCGGCTTGTCTGTCTTTGATTGGAAATTGCTAAATTCAGAAGGATTTTTTTAAATAGATCTTCAGTTTGTATCCCACTACAGTTAGCTAATCAGCGCTCATCTTTTATTGCTTGGATGTTCCTGTACTGATAAGGCGTGGTCGTTAATAGACCTTTTAATGTAATGAGGTTTGTTCTCTCGTTTCGGGGGAACATATTTTACCGTATATCCTGGACCTTAAGGTAATGTGAGCATGATAGTTCTCTAGTCATATTCAAAAATATACGTTTCAATTCAGTAACTGTGGAAGCGTGATGTAAATATTGCATTGCTAATGGTGCAATTATATTTTTTATATATATAAAGCTTCAAAACTGACTGACTGACTCATCAAAACTGTTAGGGCTTTTTCTAAACAAGCTAGATGGGTGAAATTTTCAGGGTAGAGTTAGAATCATGTGTCGAGTTGGGAAAAAATCGAAAAAGTTTTAAAAAGTCGATTAGTCTGCGATTTATTGCAATCGATAGCTTTACATGGGAGTAAATGGTAAAAACGAAAAATATTAGTGTAGACCTTTTTTCTTTCGTTCATTAAAATATGAAACAATTAAGCTACAAGACTGATTCTTTCACAAATATGAGGCTGAATGTTTGAAAAATCTTATTCTTGCAATCAATTCTTTTATACCTACCGTAAAGCTGATATTTTTAAACTTTAATTTGGGATTCAAGAAATTTTTTCACTTTCGTTGCTATGGATATATTTCTCCATTGTCGCCGGGCCGAGTGTCGATTCGAGGTTTTGAACTCAGCGAGGCGGGCCAGTTTCAGGGGAGGGTTAGATTTATGTGTCGCTATTGTATAAAAGTTAAAAAAATCGATTAGGCTTCGAGTTATTGCAATCGATAGCTTTACATATATGAGTTAGGTACAGTAAGTGCATGTTATTTAGTCTTCTTTATACCATTTTTTTGCGCTGCTAACTACTGCGTATAATATCTTCAACTTTTTCCTAACCTCTACCGTAACTTTGATGGCCAATTTCAACCAACCAAGCTTCATGATATTGTAGTTATCATTAAAATAACATGAAGTCCATATAGAAGATTGGATGAGAAAAATTGAATATGAAAATTAGTATACTAAAAATATCAATTCCGAAGAAATTTATATAGTAAAATTCTTCATGTGTGCTCTTATTAAGTATACTGTACTGAAATGAAATATCTAACGTAGAAGAGCGTCTTATATGCCATCAAATGAGGTTGTGATGATCTTCCAGTGGTTTGACGTTCGTTTCGGTATATTTATTCCAGTATTTTGAAAAGTCGTTAATAACCGGATGACATACAATATTAGTGTGTACTAGAACTGTCTGGTATCCATACCTCATGGGACGCGTATTTCATTTTCGAGAATTATACTTTTCTTTGCTTGCATGTAGCACGCAGACTTTAGAGCTTTAATTGTTTTTTTTCCTTATTAAAAGAGTATCATCATATGACACTTCGCCCCCTGCTTGCAAATTGCAAGCACCCATTTACTCGTTATTTTATAAGACCGAAATTCCTTCAGTCTCGTCCCTTAGGACGCCGGCCGATTTTAGAATGCATTCAAGAAAAGAAAAATGCGTGTTTAGACCCGTGAAATCCGATAGGTGTTCGCCCGTTCCTCTCCCCCTGTTCGGATGTTTTCATCAGTTCGGGAGGGTTAGGTAGACGGGATTAATATGCGAGGTGAGGGAACTAAAGAGCAAACCGCGCCTGGATTTCCTAAGTCCATTAATTAGATCGTTGTTAATCAAAGACGTCGTGTGAGCAGTCCGGGATTGCCCGAGCCGCGAATCCCATTGGCTCTAATCATTGGAGGATTTCGCCCCGCACCTGCAGTCCCAAAAACAAACTAGGCTTGGTCGGTTGGTCCCATACCTTGGCGTGGCGTGGGAAAGATGGTCTATGTCAGCCCCAACTAATGTTAATTCCCTACAATATATCACTAACTTCTACCCACCTATTGTTAAAAATAGAGTGCTAAATCTCCGCAACCTACTCTCTGATGCTATCTTGTCCTCACTCTTCGTTAATAAAATTGATAATATCTTCCTTAAAACTGATCTTAAGGTAGTAACTTAAATAAAACTTTGTATACTCCACTATAGGTTTAATAACACGACCCGGGTTTTGACACTTCGTGTCATCTTCAGGTGAAAATACAACATCTATCACTCTATATATAAAGGTTCGTGGTAGAGTATATAAAGTGATAGATGTTGTGTTCGCACATGAAGATGACACGAAGTGTCGAAACCCGGGTCGTGTTATTAAACCTATAGTGGAGTATACAAAGTTTTATTTAAGTTACTATGAATTACTTCCACAAAGTCAAGCCTGGAACCATTTCCTTTGTGATCTTAAGGTAGTTGAGCGAGATAGTTCCCTAGTCATAATAGAGTCCATATTTGAATAAACGTTTTAATTTCACCAGCTGTAGGACCTAGGAATTAAAAATTGCATTATAAATGGTGCAATAATATAGTTTTATGTGACAGAAATTGTAAGCAATCAAATGAAAAAATCTAAATAAGCCTTTAACTCGACTCATTTTTCTCACGTGGTACGTTTGAAACCCCATCAAAATGGAAGGTTTATTATGATCCCGACGAATTTACTGCGGTGACAACATGATTAGTTTTCAAAAATACTTGAGAAAACACGCAAACTGCACGCTGTTGGTTTTTTGACGAGATCCATGTGTAGGAAATTCCTCATTTGTTAAGTAAGGTCTCTCTGGAGTGCATACACGTTCCATTTCCCATGTAAAGGGGCTGGTATTTTCTGGCAAATATCTCGGAAAGTAGTGAGGTAAGGGATTGGATTTTTGGTTTCATGGGAAGGGTGACATATTTTTCTTTAAAATGAGACCAGATACATTGATTTCTAGGTGAAATGATATTTCGCTCGGTCTACCTTAAACTTATCCTTAGCACACTGAACTCAACCATTGACTGCCCCGACCTTGTTTCCTTGATAAATTTCAGAATACCCACCCGACACACCACGAGTCACCCATCGCTTCATATCCATACTCCCAGATAATTACTCACCAAACGCTCCCTCATTTAGCCGCCGCATGGAGGGGGTAGCAGGGGTTGTTAGCTCACCGGCCGTGTACAGATGTAAGGTTTTGGGAGGTGAAATAGTGACGTGTATTATGGGAGTGTATTTAGTGGAGCTCAGTTTTTATTGTGGTCGATTCTTGTGCGTGGAAAGAACGAGTTTTTGTACCTATCTGTTCGGTAATGTATCTCTCTTATTTTATCGCTCCTGTCAGACATAGAGATGTTGCGAGGCATCATGATAATATCCTCTGTGTCGCTCTGAAACACATCAGTTCTGAATTTCTCTTGCAACCTAAGCCTAGCGTGCAGCCTCCGAGTCTCTAGGGGGCTCTCACGTCAATCCCTCTAAAAGTTGTGAGACACTATATGTTCGCTCGTAGTAGCTTTTGACGAAGTGTGCTGCTTTTCTTAGTATGTTATTGATTTTTTTGGTAAAATATTTATGACCAGGGTCCAAAATGTATGTGTTCTTTTCTGGAGTAAATAAATAAATTGAGACCTCTTCTACGGACAAAACTAGACGCCCACCTTCGCGTTAGCCGCGTTATCTTCGTTCGATTTTTTATACCTTTTCTCCAAAAATTGGCTGCGGTTGCCACCTGCGTCTATCTGCTCGCATCGGGCCACCCCTATTGCTCAGTGGCAGCTGACCGCGGGCCAGGTGTTCCATCGTCAGCCCCTCTCCTCCTGAGGCATGAAATGGATCCAACTGTTATATTTCTCTCACGGCTCTCTGCCCCCGACTACGAACCAGGAGGAAGACGGGAGGTTTTTTGACCCGTACGTATTGTTTTCTGCTGCAAACATTTGTGGAGGATACGTATCTTCGGGAATTTTTTCGTTGGGTGCACGGGGAATTTCATATCGCCGGATAGCCCACCTGGTTCCTCAATATCAGCAATGTTTTTTGAGTATCAATTTTTTCGATGGTCGTGTCTCAGGACTGACATGGAATTTAAACCGAAACGACGAAAAAAATATATGCAGTTTTTTATCGGGAAATATTTGATTCGATCAGTTTCAATGTTTACATTTATAGTTCGATTAATTACTGTTATAACTATTATCAACACTTAAAAGCTAAACTTTGCTAGTATCTCCTCATCGCGCTTGAAGAGTTTGATTTTATTTTCTCAAGAGAGACCACAGGCAAGGCTTAGTTTGCTTGAGAAATTTAGAACAGTCGTGTTTCAGAGCGACATGTAGCATATCATTTTGACGACACTACATTTCTAGGTCCGTCAGAAGCCATAAAATAAGAGAGATACATTGCCAAACAGATAGGTCCAAAAATTCTTACGCCCCTCGCACTAAAGTGACCATAAAAAACTGTTCTCCTCTGAAGCACGACCCGTATACACTTCACCCTTTCACCTCTGAAAACCTTATCCCTTACACGGCTGGTGCCCTAACACCCCCTGTCACACGCCCATTGGGCAACCGTTTCAATTAGGAAACTTGCAATCAGGTCATTCAAAAGCAAAGAAGTAATGAAAAGGGAAAAGAAAGCGAACCTTTGTTTGAGAGTACTTACACTTTTCACTTAACGGGCTTAACTAGTGGAATAGCTGATCAATTAGCTTAATCTATAGCTAGTTGATATTATTTCTGAGTCCAAAGAGTCATAATTTTTCCTTCTCCTTTTTCTGAAAGTTTTTTTTTTCATGTAAATGTTCTACGAATGGCCTGTGCTGCACCGTGAATGTTCAGTTGTCTTTACTAAAATTGCAGAACCTTAGATATGAAAAGCTTTTGACGATGGTGCATTTTATCTTCGGCAGATAAACATGCTGCGCCCAATTTCGTTCAAGCTCCGGTCTGTTTTTTTTTCAATGACGGCTAATAATGTCTTACGGAATCGCATCGTTTGCCATACGATGCTAGTATGCCAGTATTTTGAGTGAAAAAAATTCATTCACCGGTGGCTAGCACAAAAAAATTCGGAATGCTCTGCAAATAGTGGTAATTTTTTTTTTCTCCCAGTTTTCGGAGGAACGGCCGTGCTGGGGCGGCGTCTGGGTATTTTTTTTTACGTACCATTGTATATGCGTATGTCCTGGTCACTAGCGCGTGATGGCGATTTCACCCGTGCTTCTATTCAAGGAGGCGCTTGCTAAACTTCCGATTTGCCAACGCTGACTATTCGCCTGCACCATTGGCCTTCAATGCAGGGCGAGAGTATTCCGAGTGAATTTTCGGACCGCGAATCTCCCGAAAAGAAATCCAGCGCGGCGTTCGGGGACGTGTGTTTTCCGACACGGCCGTCCACATTGTTAACAGCATCCAGTTTTGTAACGTCTTTTATTTCTTATTGGTCGGATTAGTTGACGACATGAAGCCTGCTGGAGTATTGCACATCTCTCTATACAAAGTTGGCTGAGTCGGCCATTTTTTTTTAAATAATGTTTTTACTCGAAGCAACATTATTTAGGTTTGGGACCCAAACGAGTTTATCGAAGGTAATTTCGTACTGTAACACATTCTTCCAGTACGTGAGGACAGCCAAACTTCCTTTTTGGTGATTGCATACCGAAGTCCAAACCATTGTGTACCGATAGCAAGCTTTCTGGAGTTAGCAGAATTATTAATCTTTATCGTGTTGGCTAATTCTGTGCTTTTTTAACCAGATATAACTTTAATGGCCGGTTGGAAGATAATTTAGTTATGGAATCAATAGTTATGAGATCCATAAAGTTATAAATCTCATAAAAATATCCGGGATGCAGGAACACATCTACCAGCTTCATAATTTATTTACCAGTCGTCAACAGCTTCGATTATTCAATCTAATCTTCCACCGTCGGATAACATTTAAGAAATTTTAGCCAATCAATAATTACTAATACACAAAATAATAAGTCAGAGTAAATTAACTAGTCATTTGTCTCAAAACAACTCTTTTATCTAGTAATTAAGTCTCCAAGTGGCTCATTTCGCATCCGCCATCTTGGCTACTTATGTAACTCATAACTCCATGCCATAAGTCACGAAACCGATAAATTTATCGAATGTTTCTGCAGCACTTGATTGGTTGCCATGGCTTATGGGCCCCATAACTTTATAGAATACGTATGTGTCGTTCCTGCAACTGGCCATTAGAGACTTAATTCTATTAGTCTGTGTACGCAGATCGTGTTTTTCTGAGTTAATATTTGTATTATGACGTACGCATTCAGTTTTTTCCGGAACATAAGTATAGCACGTAAATCATGGCCATTGCGGACGTCTAAACATTAATTTAGCCGGTAGGATTATCTTTACATCTTAAAGTATTATCTTTACATCAACGTTTTAGACATAACCTCTTGTGGCTGCATCAAATCACCCTGTCATCATACTGATTATTTTCGAAAAAAAAACACTCTGCCCCTAAATGTGAAGCCCTGGACTCGTTCATACCTTATGGATATTGCGTAGGATTTGGTCTCAACCATCTTATGCTTTATGTTTTCTTATTTTTAGAGAAACTGGTTGCAATCGCTTGTGTTTGAAGTATGATAATTGCTTGTAATTCATTGTGTCGTTTTTCTAACATTTTGGTGTTCACGTTAACTGTGCACTATAACCAGCATCAACGTGACGTCAATATGACGTCAAAAATGACGTCAAAATAACGTGAGATCAGGGGATAGCGATTTGAGATAGTGCGTTATCATGAATGCGTTTTCGTGTTGCATGTCCTGGCATTGTCTGCATGCTAGTTAGAGAAATCAAAACTCATTTAAAGGTACTTATATCGCCATCCTCTGATCTCACGTTTCAATAACTCTTACGCGGGAGAATGTCATGGACACGAGCAAAAATAAAATATTTTAACACAGGCGATCATGATGCTGACAATATTTTCAAAACTTTTGAGATCTATTCTTTCTAGCCTTTCGTAGTAGAGGAACCTCATATAAAATAAACTGCAGCCCTGTTATGTCTCCGTCAACATTTCAGCTAAACTCATTTCGCGTCGTTGAAATAATAAACGTTCAATCGCTCGCCTGCGGTTTAATTAGTTAAAAGCGGTCGAGATGATGTAATTCATTCGCGCGTTATTATTTCTCCGGGAGTAATGAGGCGAATTTGTGAGGGAGAGCTGAAGAGAGAGGGAAGCGAGACTTAGCTGAAAACTGACGACAAACATTTCATTCATCAACGCAAACATTTGATGGCCGCGGGCGAAATGGTAACATGTTTTTTTTTGGTGAAGATTATGGCGAAGATGATGACTATAATAACGTTCTCCTCGTCGTGTCATAACGCAGTTAAAGTTGCCGCCCATCATTACCATCTTATTCCGGACGGAACGCCCTGGCGAATAAACTGAATGCGCATGCGCAGTTAGTTTTGTGGGTCCGGGCTCCGCGCGTTCTCCCAATGTAATTGCCCAAACAGCCCTTGCGTGTCCCGGGGTATTTTTCCTCCCCCCATTTTTTCGCCTCTTCGCTGGCCTATTTTTTTTCTTCCGCCTCCACCGAAAACCATCTCCCTCCAACCCTCCGTCATACATATAAGCGTTCCACATCGTCCCGATATCCCGCCATTGGCGTGTTGGACTGAGAGAGAGAGAGAGAGAGATGGAAGCGTGCGGTATATAAATGGAAAGAAAGGGGTGTTTCCTTCTTTTCGTGTGTGCCCCACGCGCCCCCCTGCCGAACCCCCTTGCGAGTCCAGAATCATGTATATATGCGTGCGAATTGTGTTAGCTCTTTTCTCTTTACTTTCGTATCCTTTAAAATAGGGTGGGATAAGGCACCAAGGGTTCCCCATCATCCTCCCTATCTCCACCCTCCCCCTGCTTTTTCGCCTCCCCCCCATCTCCGCCTTTCTTGCCCACGCTTCATCATTCTCCGTGCCGTGTTCTCCTCGGTGATTTCTTTCCCATAACCCACATCGTCAAGATTTCTCTCTGCGTTTCCTTTTCAAATAAAATATAACATTCTTGGGCCTTATCCCTGCATTCTCCTTCTTTTCTTTCGGAAATATAATAATAATGATTTTTATTGCTCCAACTGTTTACATTCACAAAGACAAAAAAAATGGGAGAAAATTTTGGTAGCCTTGAAGGAGAGCCTTTTTAAGTTAGTTGGAGCGAGTTAGTTCCGTAGTCTAAATGGAGACGTTGTCGAATTATATTAATTTCGCCAGCTGGAGGACGCATGAATTAAATATTGCATTATTATTGGTGCTATAATACCGTTTTCTTATGACAGAAATTGTAAGTAATTAAATGAAAATATCTACATTATTCTTTAACTTGACTCATTTTTTTCGCGCGGTACGTTTGAAACTCCTTCCAAGCGGAAGATTTTTTGTGATCCCGAAGAATTAACTGTGGTGACAATATGATTAATTTTCAAAAATAGTTGAGAAAACATACAAACTACACACTGCTGAGTTTTTGACGAGATCTATGCTTTAGAAATTCCTAATTTTTTTAAAATAAGCTCTGTCTGATGTGCATACACGTACCATTTCCCATGTGAAAGGGCTGATATATTTTGGCAAATATATCGGAAAGTAATGTGGTAAGGGGTAGAGTTTTTGGTGTCATTTGAAGGGTGAGATATTCTTCTTTAAAATGAGACCAAATTCATTGATTAATGGGTGAAATGATATTTCGCTTAAACTACCGTAAGGCTGTCATCAAATGACAGCATGCTTATGTTATGCTTATTGTTATGTTTAAACATACTTAGAGCTCATGTAGTGAGACCAAGACAATAACTTAACAGTGTATGTGCGTACCATGAGAAGCTTCAAATGGACGGTTTATAGAGTTATTTAAAAACATTTATGATAAAATTTCCTCTACACTCTCCTAGGCGAGAAGCCAAGACTTCATTTTCAATAGTATTTTTACAGATTTCGATTCAATGCAATAATGGGGTAATAAATTGTACACTTTTGGTCCTACATACAAAAAACATCGTATAAATATCGTCTAATTTGGTTTTGGTAAGGGTTTATTGGTTTTACGTTTATCCAAACGACTCAAAAGCAGAAACGATCTTTGTCTACCCAAATAAAGATCGTTTCTGCTTTTTGTTATTTTCGGGAGCTATGGGTTAGTTTTTCTTTTCGCAACGTTTCGCCATTCTTTCTAGAGTCGTTTTCAAGTAGAAGTATTTTCGTTAAACTTTGGCCGATTTTACTATCCTCCTCAGATCCAGGGGTATAAATTTTGAGATGTAATTTATTTGTAATCAGCCGAGTTTACTATCACCAAAGCACATTAAAAACTGAAGCAGTACCGTGGCATGATGCTCCAATACTTAACTTTTGAAATGTGCTATATTAAGATAAAAATGACGAGTGAAACATCCCAAGAGAAGACAAACAAAGGGAACTTTCCTTTGTGCCTTTTGCAGTACACTGGGACTGAGGATGTTATTATCAGGTTTTATATGTTATTAACGTCGTCAGAAAATGAATCTTTATTGAACGTGCATTAAAAGATGAGTCTAAATTGTATATTGAGTCGAAATTAGTTAGGGTTGTGCGGAAAAAAGTGTTGTTTTCGCTCGTTACTTGATTTTTTTGTAAATTTCTTCCGAAGTGCTTCGTTCATCATCTTTCCGTGTAGGCCGTGCTATCTGAGATGATTGAATGGGATGCCTTCGTCAATCAATCTTGTGAGCGCTGCCTTGATTTTTTTCCTGCTAGCGATCGATTTCCCCGTCGTAAATACGTGAGCGTGCAGTTTTCGGAGTAGCTTACATGCATTTCCTGTTTTCAATTTTTCTTTCATGCGTCGAGAGCGATGCAGTTCGCGATTCATTTGTTCACTTGATGGCTTCGATCTTCCTTTTTCACTCCGACGAAACCTACAGTTAATTTTTGGCCCCCACCGATTTGATGACATATATGAGGAAAACGAGGGGTTGGAGGACATGTTTACTGGCTTGCATGAGTGCAAATGGGCAGTATGGTATTGTCAGGGCTAATTGTGGTGGTATGGCTGGGAAAAGATCTGGGAAGAATTTTTGTCCCGAATGCTTGCCTTTTAATAACATCATTGCATTAATATTGATCGTACATTGTTGTATTCTTTTGGGTGTGCATTAGTTTGAAGAGCAGCCGCTTCAATATATTTCTTACGGTCGATTGTAAGAACAGTTATGGAGTCACTGGTTATGAGATCCATGGCGTTGTAGATCTCATAAAAATATTCGGGTTGCAGGAACACATCGACTAGTTATAAAACTTATTTACCAATAGCTGTTAGGTTCGAGTATTCGATCTGATCTTCTACCGCCGGATAAAATTTACAAAGTTTAATCTGTGAATAGTTGCTAATGCACATAATTGTTAGACAGTAGGAGTAAACAAATTGGTCATTTGTCTCAAAACAACTCTTTTATCGACTAATTAAGCCTCCAAGTGGTTCGTTGCCCATCCGCCATCTTGGCTACTTATGGAATTCATAACTCTTGGCCATAAGTTATTAAACCAATAAATTTATCGAATGTTTCTGCAATACTTTTTGAATTGTTGTCATGGCTTGTGGGTCCCATAACGTTATAGAATACATATGTGTCGTTCCTGCAATTGGCCTTCATACATGGTGATCAACTTGTTTTTCTCCGACGAAAGATTCAATGAAAATATTCATCCGGATAATTTTTTTGTAATATTTTGTAGCGTTCTTTTCTGTCATTACTCTGAATCGGGGATAGGGTTGGTGTGGTGGCTGGAGTACTCGCCTACCACACGGGCGGCCAGGGTTCAAATCCCTGCAGAGGTGGATGTTTTTTTAGAGAATACCAGATCCCTACTTGAGTGTCTTGTAGAGGGCACTTCAAGTGCAGTGTTCCAACTGTCGGATGAGACGCTAAGCCGTTGTCCCCTTGGCGCCTTTCGTTAAGAGAAGGCTAATGCCGACGCCGGGTTTCTATCCACCCTTCCTCCCTTACCTATCCCCTATGGCGCAAATGACCTTAGCCGTCAGTCGCCTCTCCAAATGTCCAATCTATCCAATCCTGAATTTTCTTACGTTTTTATAAAAGCATTTCTCTTCATTGAACTCCTTTTTTTTGTAACTCTGTCACCCTATATGATATCGATTGAATGGTTAACAATGTCAAAGTACGATCGAACTTTTCTCAAGGCATATGATTTCCCGTTTATAATGGACAGTATCGAGCCTAATAAGGTATTTGCCGTCTTAAAAAATGGTCCACTTCTAAGAATAATCTCTAATGGTATGTACCTCAAATCGCTAACTACCGCTTTTCAGAATGCTTGCCAATTTAACAACGAAAGTACTTTTTTCCTCGTTTGGTGTGTTGTACTTTGTTGTAAAACAATTCTGATTACCGTTGTCGTCAGTCAGTTGGGCCGGAGCTGAAAAAAATCGCCTCTGGTATGCAGCTTGTTGAAAGCTTTTAAGTAAATGATTTTTTCTGTTGGTTTAAAGAAATCCAAAATCTCTGAGTAATGCTTTGTACGCTATGGAAAGTGAACAATGCGAAGGGTTTTTGTGGGTTGAATTCGTTTTGTCATCTTCTTTTGGCGGACACTGTTGCTTGAGAGGCTTTATACGGAAGCCGTTCTTTTTCGTCCTCAGACAATAGAGGTGGGATTGTCAACACGATAATTCGCCTGTGATAAATCTTTCTCATTACTGCATTCCTTTTTCAATCACTTGAGCCCGAGTTCAAATTATTTCTTTTCCATGTGCAGCTTGATCAAAGCTTTTTCAGTCGGTAATGGTGACTGTTCACTTGAGAAAAATAACCCCTTATATTTTGAGCTATGCTTTGTACTCTATGGCGTATGAAACTTGCGAAGTGTTCTCCTTAAATTTTTTAATGAACTTCTCTGGTGATTTTGGAAAAGAATTTTCGTCCACTTAAAGTTCTCACTTATTGTACTTTTATTGTTTTTATTTCTTTGCTGAGAACACTTTCGCCTGTTCAACACGCCAATGCCAGCTGTTCTTTTCCCCCCTCAGATTGCTAAGAAATGGGCGTGTCAGTTTTGGCATTCAGATTTTAATAACGCCTTTTTACTGCAATTGTGACTGTTCCCTTAAAAACGGCAATATTTTTAGCAATGCTTAGTTTGCTATGGCATGTGAAACAAGCGAGGAGTTCTGTTGTTGGTGAATAAGTTGCTATTTTTCATTTTAAAGAACAGTTTTTGGTCTATGAGTAAAGTTTTCACCTTTCGCTTTTGTGCAAATAGAGAAGTATCAGGCGTCATTTGGTGGAAAGAATTCACCATAAAGAATTTTCCACTTATGTAAGATAAATTTATTCGATCTACAGCCTGATGATGATACAGTACATCGAAACCTAGGTCGAATAAAATTTATCTATTTGGAAAATTGCCTTTACTCTCATTCTTTATTACGCTTTTGTGTGTTTTGTTTGTCAAGAAACTGTTTCGCTTGTTTAACTCGCCAATGCTAGCTGTTATTGTGCGCCCCTCTTATTGCTAAGAAGTGGGCGTATCACTATTGACATTCAACTTGTAATAACGCTTTTCTCCCGTCTCTTTCTCGCCTTTTGCAGACTTAACTCGTCCAGCCAGCCCAACAGCTTTTTCTCGCCCTCACCCCACCCAGTTCGCCATACCCGCAATGTGCTAGCGGCAACCCCCCGCATCATCGAGGCCATCGCTAACACTACTCTGGAAGGACGCCCGCAGCTGCATTCCCCAGCACCCTGAGGCCCCCAGCCCGCACCACCGCGCTCCCTCTTGCCCCCGCCAAGCACGTCCCCCCGCCCCCGAGACTGTGGCCGCCTCCTCCGCCTCCGCCGAGACCTCCTCCGACAAAGAAGAAGATCTCGCGTGCAGCCAACAACACGCCGAGCCTTGCTAAAACCGACAGCAGCAGCCACAGGGAGCAAAGACCCGCGAAAGCTTGCATTCTCTGCCTCCTTCTTCCAAGGGAATACGTCCAGCGGCTTTGCGACCACAGTCGCCGAAGACACCACCGCCCCTGCTGCCGCGGTCACTTCAGCCTTACCAAAGGGAAGAAGCTGCCGGTGAGGCACAAAAGGTCGACGACACACGGCATTGCGTGCCTAGTAAAAAGAGAAGAAACCTCCCCGCGTCTTTTACCCCGCTTGCTCGTCAACGAGGCTGCGAAATTCACTCAACTGTAGTTGGAAAAGGATCTGCCCTCCCCTCCCCCAACAGTTCTTCGCGTGCTTGCAAGGAAGAATCAAAGGTGAATAAGAAGAAGAGGAAGAATTTTCAGCAGTGATCGTTGTTTCAGTTTCTCGCAAAACAGAAAATTTATTAATTTTTTTCTTCGAAACGAGCGGTGGGAAGGAGATAATTCGGGATTTAAAGAAAAATACAAACGAAGACTGCAGACAAGCCACGGAACATCCAACAAGAGTGGAAGCATAACTGAAATTCTAATCGATATTTTATGTTAGATAGGAGAGAGAAGACATTTTAAAAGAATATATATACATAGCGCAACACCAAAGTAAATTGAAGACGGAGGAAACACGTGACTATCGTTTCTAAGAACAAAACTGTCCTAATCTGTCCTATCTGTACGAGAGAGAGAGAAAAACGGAACAAAAAACGCATTTTAATAAACTGTTTTAAGTAATAAGAATATCGTTCTGAAACGAAGAGGCAGGAGAAGCATAAAAGTGATCTGAAAACGAAGGATTATTAGGTTGTGAATAGTTTCTTTCTGAGCCTTCCTAAAAAGAAAAATACCACTTTCGTCGTCTTCTATTTAAGAAAAAAGTCAACTGACTCGAGATTCAGTGATATTTTAAGGTCCAGTGATATCATTCTCATCAAATATTTTCCGTTACTAGTCTTCTTTTTGCCATATATATACATACAGAAATATATATCTATATATATACATAAATAAAATACGTTTCAAAAGATTTTTTAAGAAATAAACGAAATATTCTAATTATAGATAAGGGCGAGAATTGTAGGGGTATTCCGCCGCATGAGAAAGTCAATTTGGTGTGTAAAAGAAAGGTATAGGGTATATATGTGGTTATTGAGAGTATAAAGTGGAACTTAAGACATTTTATCAACTAGTGATCATCACAAACACTAATAATATATTGATAATATAACACAACATATATTTTTTGTGCACCTACGATAAGAAAAAAGTTTTTAAAGTGATCGTCCTCCTTAACGACGGGTATAAGGAAGTCCTATTACCCGATCTAATTTCGAGATTCCTCCTGTAAACCTCCAGGAAGATAAGAAGGTGAAAAAAGTACCCATCGAACTGAACCTCGTTAATATAAGGAAATCCAAACCCTGCTCCAGTGAATTCGAAAAAGAAGGGGATTCGTTCTGAAAAAAATCCCTTTTTTTTGAAGCCCTCAGTTTTAATCTCTTCACCACTCGCAAATAAATAAAACCCCCTTTGGAAATATTAAAAAACACACACACACACACAACGAGGCCGTCTCCAAAAATTTCAAAAAAGAAAAGGCCAACTTTTTAACTCGTCCAAACCGCCAAGCGGTTCTCCTACCTCAATCGGCAAAGCTGAGCCAGGGAAAGAATTTGAAGAAGTTTCTCCCTTTCTCTCTCACTCACTGTAAGACGAGAAACTTTTTTTCGACTAAGCGGCATTCCCGCCGACTTCTGTAGCTGTCTTCTGAGATAATGGCTATGGTCAACATGAATAACCTCCTGAACGGCAAAGACTCCAGGTGGCTGCAGTTGGAGGTGTGCCGGGAGTTCCAGAGGAACAAGTGCACGAGGCCCGACACGGAATGCAAGTTCGCTCACCCGCCGGCCAACGTGGAGGTCCAGAACGGAAGAGTGACCGCTTGCTACGACAGTATCAAGGTAAGATCAGAAAAGGGGCTCCCTTTTTTTACTTCTCAAATATCTTGGTGGCTTGAGAGGCAGCACCAAAAACTAGCGGGGATGTAAGATGGGCATATTGCCCGGCTATTAACTTTCCCATGGCCAACTAGGTTGAAATGAGCGTGAGGGGCCATTCAAGTATTAAGTAAGACGTTTTGGGGGTAGGGGAGTTGGGACCACCTTACTTTACCTTATGAAAAGAGGGGGGATCAGGGGGTCTGGAACCAAGTTACGTAAATTTTTGTCCGTCTTGAAACGTTAGTTCGTTTCCAAATATCCTGTGATTGTTCTCAACTTCATCAGATGTGGCACTGTTTTGGATTTAATGTTAATGAATGTGGTACTTCAACACTGCATACTTATACGATATCTACATCTACGTCATACCCTGCAAGCCACCCAAAGTGTGTGTGGCAGGGGGTGCTTCCACACCAGGCATGCATGAATGATACGGTAGAACACCGAAACTACATTGAAACCCGCGTACCACACATGCAAAGCGCCAATTAAAAATCTACTAACCAAGAAACATTCTATCGTCAATCGTTCCAACATGCAAGGGATACAAAGAGTACTACTACAGATTCTAAATATCATGCATAAATAAGAACATCAATATTTACATCATGCATAAATAAGAAAGTAGAGAATATAATGAGAAAGATTTACTGTCTGCCTATTTTCACAATTCGAACTATTCATGACGACGATCACAGCTGTTATGGTCCCGAATGGTACGCGGAAAAAATGGCATTTTATAGCTATCGGTTCTACAATCTAGCTCTCTAATTTTATTGGCGCGATCTAATCTGCCGTAGTACGAGGGGGTTAATAGTATGTTTTTTACGTCGTCAGAGAAATGATTTTTCTGAAATTTAGTTAGGAGGTTGAGCCTATAATTTAATCTACGCTGTGATAGCGATTCCCATCCTAATTCTTCTAACAGTCCAGACACACTAGCCAACTTATCGTAGCATCGTTTCACAAACCTAGCTCCTCTTCGCTGTACGCGATCTAACTCTGATATCAACCCCAAATATCCAGTGATCAAAGCTGCACGATGGCTTCTATGGAAAGATGAAATAGCATTCAACGAAGAGTAGCTACAAATATCTAACGTCTTACGTAAGAGGACTTAGAGAAAGGGGGGGAGGGTTGGAAAAATCTTACATCGTCTTACATAGGCGGAGAGGAGGAGTTCCAAAATGGCATAAATCGTCTTACGTAATACTTGAATGACCCCTGACTTAACTTTTGAGAAATGAAGTCGCTCTCAGACCTCCTTGGGTTGCATTGTGTGCATATGCTTGCTCTGTTGTCAAATGTACTAACCTCCCGGGGCCTCTCCCCATGTGGGTTACGCGGATTAGCTCGCTCGTGGGATAATCTCGGCAACGTTCTGCTCTCACAACCCCTGTTGGAAGCATTCCCTCGCCCTACGACAGCGGAGACTGCCGAACTGCTTCAGGATTTCCCGAACGCCAGTCGCACCCCTAAAATGTTTGGCCTGTCTCGATTTTCTGGTTCGTTATTGGGTGTTTGGACGGTAGACATAGCATAGCTATTGTTAATCTGAGTCACCTGCGTGTGCCACGTGTCAACCGACTTTCATGGGAGCCAACGCAAAAACCTTGGTTTTATACGCCTCGCCTTGTATTCAACTCTCGTATTCCGCGTGTTGGTCCTGTTGCATAGCATGTATTATCGCGTGAATATTGGTCCCTACGTCGGTAGTTAAATATTTATACCTTTGTGGTTCGGCTCATGGCCTTGATGTCCCCAAATTCAGTGACTAAAAATGCGTCTGGATTCATTGCTGTCAATAGAGACGAATCTTTCGTCCTTGTTTTTTCTGAAGATTCGAGGTTGGGTTCATAAGGAAAGTTAATATTAGTTTCTTGCTCAAATGTGGGGATCGAAATTAATAGTGATACAATTCATGAGGGCGTAATTATGCTAAGAGCTGGGCACACATTTTCAATAATGTTTTAATGGAATAAGTTTCATAGAAGCTATTGTGTAAGTGACCCTAGTTGAGAAACCTGGTTATGTTATAGATTATACCCTATTGATTCCACGGTGTTTTGATATTTTTTTAGATTTATGAAAGGGGGTGATAATCATGATTAGGAAAATAGTTTTGGTTCTAGCTTAACTGGTCGACAAATCATTATTACGGCGGAATTTTATGGATAGCAGATGTATTGGTCCATTCAAGGTAGGTAGCGTAATGATATCGGAAACCTTTGTTGGGTCTATGTTCGGCAAACTTTTATTTTTGTAGACTGCGTGTGAGCAGGCTTCTATCTTTTTGTCATGGAAATACGAAATATTCTATCTTTTTACAAAAAACAGTGATGCTCAATTGTCTCCTACGTCAATAAGCGGTCACTGAGATAACGTTTTGTCTAAACTGTTGTAAATTTCTGAATGAGATGCATCTCGGTTTTTAATAATGTGAGTCTAAAACCCTAGCTGATAATACTTACAGTTACAGGTGATATGATACGTGCTTTTAACTGGTTAGTTAATGCACGACCATTTCTCTAAATTTAGCTCGACACAGGATGAAATGTGTAGATTCAGGATTTACGTGATGGTTCAAAGATAATTCAACCATGTAATCACTACGACGTCGTAATTTTGCTCTATATCTGCTGAACGCGGTATCAGTTTGGTGTCATAGCCAAAGTAACTCTTCCTCGGCGTTTAATAAAAGCCGTGTTGTGATTTATTTTTTTGTCCCTTCGTAATGAATATCGCCTGGGTTTCCACCCGTCGCGTGAGCATAATGGCGAAAGCCTCTTTGCTCGTGGATTTTTTTTTGCCATCACCACCTTTCATTATTCGCCGTTGAGTGTCATTTCTGGGTGAAAAATGGTCTCACCTCAGTAATCCATTACGATAATTTGCAGTCTGCGCGTTATGGTTCACTTGATCAATCTTAATGAGCATCATTGGCAAGGGAATACATTATGGGGTGCGATCAGAAAAAAATAGTGGTCGACCTCGCGTCAACAGTGAGGATGCGAATATTGCCAGCAAAATATCGCGTTTACGCTTACTTACGGGGTCAAAAGTGTCTTTTTTTCTGTCTGTCGGCGTGATATTATGCATGCATTTACCGATATACGCTCTAGGGTGTTTTTTTCAGTGTATTATTTGAGTGAATCATGGCATAAATCACAGAACTGCGTGCTCAGAGGAAAAATTCGCGTGAAGTATGAGAGGATGTTATTAAACTGATGTGAGAGCACTTAGGATTTCTTTGGATTATTTGAACGCGGAGCAAGCCGACTTTTTTTTAATTTAAAGGTCACAAAACAATACATATTTATTTACAGTCACGAGAAAAACTAGTTTTTTCAAGTATCGACTATTTCTGACTGTTTATTGCGCTTATGACTGACTGTAATGGTTGAATCAACGGTTTTATTGTATCAACCATTTCAATGCCGTGAGCCGATGTATCGGCTTATGCTTCTCCGGCGAAAAATGCCGTGGGCCGGTACATATCGCCTCACGTGTAAACTACATTTTACGAAATAACAGCTTTGTGTTAATTATGTTTAAAAATCTTGAAAATCTTTCAAACGATATAATGCACACGTACTCTTAATTCGGTTAAAATAAAAATAATAACTGGTCGATATCTTCGTAAACAAATTCAGTGTTTTCTTTTCAAATATGCTACACTTCACTGAAAATCTCCTTGGCACGTCTCGCTAATACCGGTAAAATTCGATGGAACTAAAATGGTGAAATAAGAACTAAACAGTGTTACAGTTTTTTACTTTTTCACCAACAAAAGAAAATTTGATGAGGGCATGGATTGGCAACAATATCAAAGATACATTGTTAAAAACTTATGATTTGGATCATAAAATTATGAAGTCAAAATAGTTGACCGCTTTGGAAGGAGTAGAAACGCGTACTGGAGGCTTTATGTAATTGTCTTCAGAGAGAAAAATGAAGGAGGGGTAGTTGCAGAGTGGAGAGGATAACGAAGTGTGAATTTATGCTGAGGAATCAGTGAGTGAAACACGAAGGAGACAGTTTGAGAAAATGGAGGACTTAACTGAGAGGAAAATATTACGTCATAAAAGTACAAAATGTCGTATTTTTAGTGAGTTGTAGTCTCGTCTTCATACCTCGACAGTCATGTTCACTCGCTCGCTTGACGAAATGTGCACAATCAGACTGAATTGTCAAATGTAAAGTCTGCTAAATACTTGGGTGTAACCCTAAATCATGATCCGTCTTTGGGAAAGCACGTACGGGAAATTTGCGGGCCGGCCAATCAAGTATTGGGATTTGGTGAAAGAATTCTGATAAAACAAGACGATAAAGTAAAGGAGCGATGTCATTTTTCTCGCTTGCAGTACGCCGCTAGCATATGGGATCCTCACGAAGTACGACTAGTTACAGAAATATAGCGAATACAGCGGATAGAAGCAAGATTTACTGTAAGTTGTCACGATGTACGTAGCTGTGTTACCACAATATCGAAGGAATTAGGGTGGGAACCTCTATCTGATCGGAGGGAAATGTAGGCAAAATCTTTGACCGAAGTTTAACGTTGACAATTTTTTCCCCGGATTTAAAACCTATTTTGCTGGAGCCATACTATTACTATATGAAGAAATGTTTAATGCAACACTTTCCTAAAATCAAAGATTAATTTGATGGATCCAGTATGTTCATTGGAGTTAGTATTGTCGTGTGTTGTGTTCGTCATGAGGTTAACCTCCCCGCGTCATGGGTAAATATGGCAAAAAAATAGGCAAGATTTTCATTGGATCCCACATTTTCTTGTTCAATCGAGTACCTTCCATTGTATGAGTAAATATTTTCTGTTTTGTTCATTACCTCCCGGCGAAACGAGGAGAGCGTTTAAAAACTTCGTGATGAGGAACATAAAAAAATGTCAGAGAGCAGCAAAAGAGCTGGCGTATTTCACTACCGTTAGGCTAATGCTTGAGTATACCTCGAATGCCTGGGATCCACATGGTAAGGGGAAGGCAAAAAGCTTGGAAAAGGTCCCGAGGAAGGCAGCAAGGTACGTTTTGGGGAGGCATAAAAATACAGATAGTGTAAGCGGTTTGTTAGAAGTATTGCGATGGAGTCCACAGCAAGATAGAAGGAAAGTCAATAGGTTTTTTGGAATGTTTAAATGCTATTCGAAACATCCAGCCTGTCTGGAATTGGAGAAGAGGGTGGAACCACTAAATCGTGCGAGGAAAATTGACCACCCGCTGAAGCTCTAATTATGGAGGCTAAATACGAATGCTGCCAAATACTCCTTAAATCGCGGGGTTTTTTTTAATGGAATCAATCACCAGAAGAACTCACAAAACCATTACCAAGGAATGTAAATATTAAAAAAAAACGTTACTCATAAAAAAACGAGAGGTGTGTTTGATGTTTTATGTATTTAGGTATACGTATTGTTTTTACCCTCTTAGTGCGGCGAGCCGATATATCGGCTTTGGCATCTCGGGTGAAAAGTGCGGCGGGCCGATACATCGTCTCATAGGCAAAAAATTATTTAACTTAAGCACACAAATATAATTACAATTATTTTTTGTATGATGTAAAAGTCTTTTTTGATTATTACTTAATTCAATTTATACACAATAAGAACAACCGCGTATGGATATTTTAAACAATAATTTTATAATATTTATTTTCCTAGAGTGATACATTTCATTAAGTTACCCTTCTCATTTCTCGCTGGAACCGCTGGCATGAGTCAGCACTAAGAGGGTTAAACTTTATTATTATTAATATTTTCTCCTAAACTAATGTCATATTGCCACCAGACAATGTCTAATTGCAATATCAATGTAATTAATATAAATAGCAAGCTTTTCCAAGCCTTCAACTTTTTTTTTACATCCATCAAGTGCGATTATTAGTGTAAATACTGTCAAACCGATTGTTGAGTACGTGGTAACCGTGAAGTGAAATATTCGATTGGAAGCCTCTTCTCTGGGGGGGGGGGGGGGGGAGAGCCATTTTTTTCTTCCGATTGCTCCCGTCGCTGTATCTCTTTGATAGAATCAATTTCATCGCCAAGTGGGCGGGTCGTGGATGGAGGTATTAGGCGAGGCCGGGACCGGTTTGTCGTTCGCGGGAATCACTCGCTTAATGGAATTTGGCGATGAAGTTTTTAGCCATGCCATGGATGCCATGCATCGATTTCGAATGAACTTTCCCCGAATGACGCCCACATAAGCTCGCAACAATGCATTTTATTTGCCTCTCTCGCTTCACGTCATCCCATTTTACGGATTAATTTTTTTCATCGAATGGCGTCAACGGAGACTTATCGACAATTTTCGCGGAATCCACCCTTCTTTTTAACTGGATAGTGGGCGTTCCATCGCGGCGTGAAAGGCATTGGAAATTGCGATATATCGTTAGCGGTGTGCGATATTCATCAGTCGTGGATCGTCGCGACATTAGATCCCCATGATATCCTAATTCTTACTCGGCGATATCGTGCGGTATGCGATGTTATGACGTTGAATAATAATTTATTTATGTATTTAATTTTTCGGTGAACTATGAACTGTCAGGGCAAAACCGTGAAATGCACATTAAAGAACCCGTCTGCCTCCGAAACATTGCACAAACTCTTGCATAGAATCAAGTAAATTTTTGTGAGTAATTGGATAGTGCATGTTTAATGCTTTGCACTAAAGGCAATCTCCTTTGCTTCAGAAGTAGTAAAACCGTGTTCCATATAGTATACAGAAATTTTGAAAATTTTAACTCTTTATTTTTTTTTACCGACCTAGGTTTCAGTTCTGATGACAAAATTAATTTCATTATGATTTACACAAGGTGACGCCTGTTATCACGTCGTATGGCGGTCATTTTTGTCTGATTTCCTTTGCCATTCTTATGATTGGAGAACTGAAACAGCTATTATAGTATTTTCTTATAAATCGTAACCAATTTGGTGAATAAATATCAATGGATGCCGTCCGGCTCGTGTTACTCAGTACGTAGTATTTACTTTCGAAACAATGCGGTGTATCGTGGCCTTGGTAACAAGTGAACGTAGATCTGTGATATTGAAATTGTACAGTCCTACCGCTGCCACCGCAGAGATCTAACTGCGCAGATATGCTATTATGTGCGATACCTTGCTATGTGTGAACTGTCGACTTAACTAATTGTGCGATTTATTTCAATTTGGAGAGACGGAGTTAATATCGTAATGCTGAAATAGTTAAGCTCTATGGCATAGATAACTCACTGGACGAATGCACGAGTATGTGCGATACTGATTTCTGTTCGATGTGTTAACTTAAATTGCATATTATAATCCACCTCAAGAATGTCTGGTAGGGGCTGAGGTATCACTAGCATGCTCTAAAATGTACCATAATAAAGTTAACGAAACTACGGTTAATTATTCATTAGCGACGACCTGCTCACGCTTGTCTTAAGAAGCGCCTTTCCCAATATTCACTACCCCATAGGTTTGCTGCCAATGCTACAGGAACTATTGGTGTTTATGTATTTTTCAACCACTTTAGCGATCAGATATACAAATGTATTGCAGGAATCGTGCAAAACGTGATGTAGTGCTATGATGCAACTTAAGAAACAAACTTTTTAGAGGGCAAATCGACTAATTAGTCAAACCTCTTGTCGACAAACCTACTTCGAAGTCTCATTTGCAGTTATTGTGGCCTATAATTGATAGCGAAAAAAATTATATGGTTCAATACCTTAAACAGGGTGGCGATCGTCAGGGATAACCTGGAATTGTCAGGGAATTTCGAATTTCTGGAAAAGTCAAGGGAAAGTCACGGAATTATTGTAACAGTCAGGGAGAAACTGGAATGGGAATCATCATAGATATTATTTCTCAAAGGTGTTTTTTTTCACAACGCCATAACTCCTATAATTCTTCATCAAAATTAACGATTTTAACATCGTTTTAAAGCTTATGTTCCCCGCTATTGACGAAAAATAGACAAATGGTTTAAAATTAAAGTTTTTGTTAAAAAAGTTTAAAAAATGATCAAAAATTTACAGTGCCATCTGTTGACAATATAATCAAATAGTATGTTGGCTATGGTTTAGTGCTTAAAAGACTTTAGGAGGCGCCATCTATAAACACATCGTTTAGTTAGATTATTTACATTCTACATGCAATCAGTGTTACCGTTAACCGTTTATGTTTACGTTACGTATCTTTAACACCAAAATAGATAAGATATAATTATCAATGGGAAGAAACAGGTAGAAGAACAGGAAGAGAGAAGGAAGAAACGGGAAGAAGCTGCATGCTGTGCGAAATATTTAACAGGTAGAAGAACAGGAAGAAACAGGAAGAAGCTGCATACTGTGCAAAATATTCGCACGGGTCAGCTAGTCCTCGTTATTTTACTATCATTAAGTTTATCGGCCAGTCTTTCCCGCCCATTATTTCACTAACTAAAACTAAAGTCCGTCGCTAACATGCATGGAATAAGCCCCATCAATTCGTGAAATATTCAGTTGTGAATCTTAATAGTTATGAATCTTAGTTATTTAGTTGTGAATCAGGCGTACAATGTATCCCTTTTTTATATCCTCATTGCGATATTTGCCTAGTAGTGCTAAAATTCATGATCACAATGCATTACGCTCAACACGGCTATGTTGTTTGGAAAATTTTGCCTCGCGTTTTGTTTTAACTTCCGAAACTCGGGTCGAGAGGTAGCTTGAGCACACTAGCTTATAGTAAATACATGCTTGGAGTTTTAAGAACTCGAGACGATGATTAGAAAATGTAATGCTACTGTAGGAAATATTCCAATAATAGGTGACCTTTTGGCGATCGGTCAGGGAAATTGGTAAATCCATCAGGGAAAAGTCGGGGAAGAAATCAGGGGATTTAAAAATCGGATATCAGTAGGCACTCCGTTAAATGTTACTCTTGTCATTTGGTCTACCGTACTGTGTCGGGGTTCGTAACGTCATCATAAAGTATAGTGGTGTCCAATTTACACATGAAATTAAGTCTATCGCGTGTTATGCGACACCGAGTGAGTGTGGCATTGTCACGTTGAAATTTCGCAGTATATCGTGGCTCTAGCGGAGGAAACTCTTGTGTGTACAATTCTTATTACCTCCAGGGCACGTGTTCACGATAATATTATTTTATCGGGGAGGTTGGGAGTGGGTGGCAAAGTGGGAGGGCGGGGAGGGGGGGGGGTAAACATTTATTACGGCTGTCCGCGTGCCAGTCGGGTCGGAGGAAAAGCCTCGTGATGGTCTCGTTAATAGAAGGTTATCGTTTTTGGATTTGCCTCAAAACCCACGTGTTGGATTTAGTGTGTGCGAAGCAAGGAGGAGGCGGGGTGATGGGGCCGGGGTGGGGACCGGGGAGTAATTTAGCGGCGGGCGGCGACGAGGGGGGATGGGGCGGGATGAAAAAGAGGGGGGACGAGGGGTGTATGGCAGGGGCGGGTTTGTGCGGGGGGGGGGGAGGGGCGTGGGGGGTACAAAAGGATGTGGGAGCGTAAAGGGAGGAGGAGGGTTCGAAGAATTCTGTGTTTGCCCCCGACCACCAGTTGCTACCGTTAGGACTGCAAGTGACAGCTTCCCTCCCCACCTCGCCTCCCCCCCCCCCCATACCTTTTTAACCTATCCCTACCCTTTCCCAGGGTACCATCCACCCCCCCTAGTTCCCTCTCCACGCGAATACCTATCCTCCTTCCCCAGAAGAGACCCCTTACCCCTCTCATTTCCATCATCCAGGGTCCCTCACTCCCCCCCAGCTGCCTGCACCACATCTTCTATTCCTTCTCCCATATCTCCAAACGCCCCTTCCCCTCGAGTTTTCCAATCACTCCACTCGGCCAACACCATTTCACGGGCCATCTTTTCCCTCTCATTTCCCTTCTGTATACTACGTGCTCCGGCCCTAGCCCTTTCTAAAATCTTACCCTCCACGTCCTCACCCTCCCCCCCCCCCTTATTCTTCCTCTCTTTAACCCTATTCCATATTTTCCCCCAAACCCCTCCCCCCCAACTCCCCATTCCAAATCCCTTATATCTCCCTGCCCCTCCCATTCCACACGCTCGGCTCCGAAATGTCCGCCAGAATTTCCTCCTCTTCCATCCCTGGCTTTCGTCTTTTCCTTTCCCAATTCTCAACCTCTCTACCTCCTTTTCAAACCTTCACGGGTGTCATCTTCTTCCCTATTGCTTTCTCTTTTCCCTCCACCACAATTTAAAAAAAAAGAAAAGAAATTCATCTCGACTCCGTTTCCATATTCAATTTCCACGCTTCTCCGTGTGGATCTTGGCAGGCTGTGGTCCTCTCTCTTCGCTGCATTCATCTCGGCGCCCGGGAAAGAATGGATTTTTTCCTCAATCATTTTCTGGGTTGGTGCGTGCGAAAGAATACGTGGTCTTCGCACGTTTTTGCTTTTAGGGAAACACGATGCCCTGGATGGGGGATGGCACATATTTATGTTTTCGTCATCATTTTGGAATGGTTTATTCTGAACTTTGGTAAATCTTAATTACAGGCTTGGGCTATTCGATGAATTGAAACATTTTCCCGCTCGCCCAATGATTTTTTACCGACCGTAGTTTTCGGATTTATTCTGAACTTTGGTAAATCTTAATTAGAGGTTGGAGCTACTCGCTAAATATTGAAACGTTTTCCCGCTCGCCGAATATTTTTAACGGACCGCAATACTTGAAAATATAAGTAACCATCTTTTGGCTTTCAGCGCTAAGACTAGGTGACTGTAAGCTATTCTATTCTTTGCCGTGATTACTTCTCTATGTAACGAATAAACATTGATAACTTCTGGAGATACCTAGTCGCAAATTTAAGTAACCATCTTTTGGCTTTCAGCGCTAAGACTGGGTGACTGTAAGCTATTCTATTCTTTGCCTTGATTACTTCTGTATGTAACGAATAAACATTGATAACTTCTGAAGATAGCTAATGTTAATGGCAACTTCATGATGGTGGAATGATTTCCACTGAACTTTGTTAAATCGTAATCACCGGATTGGGCTACTCGCTAAATTGAAACGTTTCCCAGCTCGACTAATATTTTTAACCGTCCGTAGTACCTATTCGGAGGTCAAAGTAATCATAATTTGGCTGTCATTCCTAAGATTGAGTGACTGCCAGCTTACATTCTATTCTTTACATCGCTAACTCCTGTATGTAGCCAAAAAATGTGTTGCTAACTCCTGAAGATAGCTAATGTGTATGTTTACTTCATTCTGTCGAGAAGATTTCCGCTGAACTTCGGTCAATTTTAATTTCAGGTTTGGGCTACTCGCTAAATTGTAACGTTTTCCCGCTCACCAATTATTTTTAATCTATCGTAGTCGTTCGCGAGTAAAATCTATCGTCATTAGACATTCAATCTTAAGATTGGTTGACTGCAACCTTCCACTTTATCCTTCACCTTGCCTACTCCTATGTTTCCTTGTGACTCTGATGTTTAATATCACGATTTTGATGACCTCTGCCCCCCATTTGCCCCTTTGACTTCCTGCCTTCTATTATGCTCTGGACACATTCGTTGTGCCTTCTAATTATAGGACATCAGTCTAATCGTGTCCCCTCGATAGGTCCGTTATAGTCTTTTCCTTGTATACCTTCGTATGCCACCTTGTTTCCAATCTCATTTTTCCACTTAATCTTCATCATTCACCTTCAGCACCAAGTTTCGGAAAACCTAATTCTCTTCTGTTCCATACTGCGCTTAGTTTCCAAAAAGTTAGTTTCACGCAAATCCTAAAGTGCGCTTCTTCGTATCCAACGGCGCAGTTTATTTTTAATGTATTATATAAAGGCCTCTTTGTTTCGTCAAAGGAAACATCCTGTTGATGGGATGTTTTCTTTCCTTGATTTTATGGTCTCGCTGTAAACATGAGCATTAATTTTTTTACTGCAGAGATCCATAAAAAGCGTAAATGTGCCGAGTTTGATATGCTGCTTCTCAAATTATCTCTAACCCGTTGGTTTGCTTCATCAAAAATTCAGTACTCTAATATTGTAGAGACTTTTTTTATGCGCCCGGTCTGACGTAACGTAGCCTAATGACCAATTAAAAAAACTTTCAGCTTCCATTTTCTTTTTGTTTTCTCCCTCAGAGATCTTTTTCCGCCAATTCTTTATCTCATTCCTTTATATCTCCTCCTTGCGTGTCCAGTTTTTGTATTCCCTCTTCAAGGACTTTTCTGTCAAAGATTTAACCTATACTCTTCCCTTCCATCAGTTGGGGGTTCCTAGCTTAATTCCTTCAACAACTCAGTAACATTGCCTATTTTATCAGGACCACTTTCAACCAATCTGGCTGCTCTTCGCTATATTCGAGCCATTTCTGAAACCAAGTCTACTTCATTTTACGTTTACACGAGATATACCACGTGTCGGTGGTCGCCACTCATTTGTATGTCGTACTTTTTTGGACATATGTGCGTATAAGCGCCAGTTTAACGTTCCCCTTCGGAAGCATGGCCTAGGCTTGAACTGAATGTAGTACATAGTATGTACTGAAAGGGAATACCTGGACTGGAACATGACCGGAATCCGGAGACTCAGAGTTGACCCTTGTAGAGAGGAAAGACGGCTTATCTCGCTCGAAAACAAAAGGAAATTAACTCTCGGCTGGGCAGGCTACGGACATTTCACAGTTGTACGTCTCTCTCTCTCCCTCCCTCTCCTCTTCTCCCCCAGCAACCCAGTCTCGGATTTTCGGGTCCCTGAAACCTCTTTCCGTCCAGCTCAAAGTCACCGCGGGCGCCTGTCCACTCCCACCCACCTCAATCCTGGGGGATGTGGAGTCTGGACGGATCTCTGCCCTTGAGGACGCTGACGGAACGTGGGGGGCGGGGGGTGGGTTTTTCTGGGACTGGCGGGAGACGAAACCGAGATAGGACGAGTCGATGCGACGAAAGGAGAGGCGAGGACGGAGGTTAAGAGGAAATGCTGAATATCCCGAACTGACCGGTCCATACTCCAGGCCATCCACTGAATCATCTAGTGCTCCGTGTCGTGTTCACAACCGTCTCGAGAAAGATATCAGTGCTGCGGGAACGTCCTAAGAAAAGTTTGTTTGTCAGGCAGTGGGTGTTCGCATCTACAAGCACACGTACGAAGAACCGTACTAGCCTTTGCTAGGATGTGTGGCTCGGGGTGATCCAACACTCGTCTCAGGTCAAATCGGAAACTCGCACGTTCTCCCGGTCTCTAGGTACAGACCAAATAGCAGTCATGAGAACAATCACTACGTATGATTTAACACTTTCCCTGCGAATAACATTAGTGTACATTTCTCGGGCTCGCCACCGGGTAAGATATTCATAGGCAGCCGACGTTTCGGGTTCCGACTCGTTACCCATTCTCAAGGCTACTCGAGAATGCCTTGAGAATGGGTAACGAGTCGGAACCCGAAACATCGGCTGCCTATGAATATCTTACCCGGTGGCGAGCCCGAGAAATGTACACTAACAATCACTACGTTTAACAACCGAGCTCAGATCGATTTTCCCGGTTCAGCTCGGTATGGTGAACGGGCAGGTGAGAGTACCGTTCACAAAAGGTTTTGAACAACTTGCCCCGTCCAACACATCGTTGAAAATCTACCTGCCTCGCCCCTTCTGTTGATGAGAGCACTATGGTGCGAAGACGAGACCCATCCCCCTTTTGATGTAAAATAAAATAGTTTGTGTAATCGATAAAGTGATTTAATGTAACACAAACGTAAACGTGGAGTTCACGTCATAATTCGCAAGCAGGCTATAACTTGCGCAGTAAGCTGGCCAGTTAAAATCCGTATTAATGCTGCAAGTCTGAAAACTACTTACAAAAATAATTTGCTCAAAGTGAGTGGAACGAGAACTGTTCATAAAAGTTTTTGAACAACTTGTCCCTTCCAACCCATCATTGAAAGTCTACCTGTCTTTCCCCTACTGATGATGAGAACACTATGGTGTGCAGGCGAGACCCATCCCCACTTTGATTTAAAATAAATGAAATCATTATGGCTTTCAGGATAGCTTCCGCGTTGTGACATTTTGTGACGACAGTTTCGCGAGCGTTCTAGCTCGCTTCTTCAGGTCGACCTGGAGAAGCGAGCTGGAACGCTTTGGATAGCTTACGCGTTGTGTTATTTGTGACGACAGTTCCGCGAGCGTTCCAGCTCGCTTCTTCAGGGCGACCTGAAGAAGCGATCTGAAACGCTCGCGGAACGCTGGGACTGTCGTCACAAAATGACACATCGCGGAAGCTATCCCGAAAGCCATAAGGATTCAAGACCACTCCGCGGAATCTTTCACAACAACTTAAAATAAATTAGTTTGCGAAATCAATAAAGTGAGTTAATGTAACACAAACGGTGTGGTGATTGTTTGGAGAAGAAATAGAATTACTCGCCCAATCCAACCGAGCACTTGAACGGAGGAAGACCCCCCCGTACTCACCCGCTGCACAAGAGACGACCAACCCCCGGATCTCTTCTTTCCTCCACTCCTTCCCTTAATTGTCGGGAGCGAATAAGAATCCACGGCGGTGGAAAACTGGGGAACCTCTCCACCACTCACGCACACACAGGCTGGGGAGGAAAGAAGAGAGGAAGAAGGAGGAGAAAGACGAGAGGACGCGTTGAGTGTGAGAGACGGAGGAAGGAGTGGAAGTGAGGAGAGAGGAGGACGACGGAAGGGCGGAAGGAGCTCTAAAGGGCCGAAGGGAAATTGCGGTGAGATGAGAAAGGGGCATTTTGCGGAGAGGGGGTGTGTTGAACGGGGTTTCTGGGGGTGGTTGGCGGGGAGGGTTGGCTTGGTGGGGGGGGGGGCGTGTCGGACCGGGAAGGGCAGTCAGGTGGATGGGAAAGGGTGGAGTGTGGGCGTGGGGGGGGGCGGTTTCTCCCCCTTCTCTGCCCCCCCCATGCCACTGTGGAGTTGTTGTACGCGGCTATGAGAGGCGCGCTCCTTCCCCGCGGAACTCCTCCAGCCCATCTGTCAACTCCCGGGGACTACTACCGTCACTTCGTCTATCGCCGGCGAAAAAATTCACCCACGTTCCCCTCACCGCACCAGTCCTTGCACCAATGTCCCCCCACCAGCCCCGGCGTGACGCCAAGAGAGATCTACAGGGTGTCCTCTGACCGGGAAAATCGGGAATTATTCGTGAATTTTCAGCACCGGTAAATGTTCGTGGATCATTCGTGAATTTCTGGTTTGAGTCGGGAATTTGAAAAATTATCGTTTCATGACAAAAATCCTTCTTTTATAAATAAAATCAACAGCGATGACTTATATATATATATATATATATATATATATATATATATATATATATATATATATATTTTATTTGATAACTGTACATGATGTAATGGATCTACCGTTGACCTGAATAAATTAATCACAGACGAAAGCTTAGTTGAGAATGTAAAGTAAAAAAATTTAAAGAGTAAGCCTACTTGGTTTAGTCTTCTTAAAACCAATATATAACTTACTACCAGTAAAACTTCATATTTGATTACTTTATTTTAAAACTTATTTCTTATTTAATTATTTACTCACTTTATTCTTGGGTTGGGGTTCTTTATTCTTACTTATGGGTTTAGCTAAAAAAATCCATATTTTACATAAAACTTAAAAACCATCACTTTGGCTCATGTAAAAACCACGATATTGTAACCCGGAATTTTGTACGATTTTAGCCTTGAAAACTTGGAATTATGCATGAATTTAATATTTTTACTTAAGTGGACACTCTGTATCTAGGAAGATGTAGGAAAAATTGAATGGGCAAACAGGTAGATATTCGGTCTTGTTTTGCTTTGAATCGAGATTATCGTGAAGTAGGATTGTGTGGTATGTCTTTCAGAAAATGTGGGAAATAGCTCAAAAAAAACAAAAATTTCTCTCATATGTGTCAAATTCCATAGAAAAATATTCGCAAAATACCGCGACTAGAAATCTCACCTTGTTTGGCTTTAACTAATATGGGGAATAATGAGTGGGCCAGCAGATATTCCGCCTTGTTTTGCTTTGAATCGTTAATATCGTTGGATAGGAACGGTAGCATATATTTTTTGAGAAAATTAATAATAATAGCCTGATAACAAACGAAAATTTCTCTCAAGAGAGTGAAATTTCAGGAAAAAATAGTCGCTAAATACCGCTGAGAACTATAGATCTCACCTTGTTTGACTTTGGCTAATATGGGAAATATGGAGTGGACCAGCAGGTATTCTACCTTGCTTTGTTTTGAATGCTAGATGTGTGGCACATTTATGTGGAAATTACTAAATCTAGCTCTAGAAAAAAATACAAAGATTTCTCCCATGAGCGTGAAAGTCCGCAGAAAAAAAATATTCGCAGATTACCACGACTAGAAATCTCGCCTTGTTTTCTTTTTAATTTATGTCGAAAAGATTGATTTGCCTAACAGGTAGATACTCCACCTTGTTTTCCTTTTAATCGAGAAAGTCGCGAGATGAGAGTGTGTGGCATATCTTTGTGAAAATCACTAACTGTAGCTCAATAACATGCCGTAACGGTCAAACATAATGGGCAGGAAAATGGCCGATGGCATAGGTCCAGGAAATAAAGCTGGATGTGGATGAAATGAGGATTCTGCGTTGGATTTGTGGAGTAACTAGAAAAGATAAGATGGAAAATAAGTATATTAGGGGAATTGAAAAAGTGGAACCCATGTGCATAAAGGTACAACGGAGTAGGTCGACGTGGTATGGACATTTGCGTAAAAAGACAGAGGACTATGTAGGGAAAAGGAAATGAGAAAGTGGAAGTTAGTGGGAAAAGGAAGTACGGAAGACCAAAGATGAGACGGAATGACAGAGTGGCAGAAAACGTAGGGGAGAAAGGCTGGTGTTATGTATGAACCTAGCTCGCAGGACTAGGGAATTACGAAATAAGAAGGGATTTATTTAATGACTTCGTTCATTACAATCCATTACCATTCAGTCACAATTTCTAACAAAAGACTGTTTATTTAACATATCCATGGGAGCCACAACGGTCACTCTGACTGGACCCTTGACCTGAGGTTCGCCAATGTGAGAGCTTTGTTTGTATTTAAATACGTAACAGCTGGAGAAGAGGTTTTTGACATAAATCTGTGGAGGAGAAGAATAACAGAATGAAATGCTGACCTTATTGATATTGGATAAGGAAGAGAGAAAGAAGATGAACTTGAGTGAATTCGTTGTTCATCCATTCTTTCGTCTTCTTTAAAATGCACTCCAGAAAATTGAGACCTCCACTCAGAGGACTGAAAATTTTGTGCTGGAAAACGTTCAAAAAAAAGTCGTGGAATTTCATAATCTCTGGTCTATAGCTACTCTGCTTCCGCACTGAGTTAATTTCCCTCGTTTATGCTTCGCCTACCGATCGCTGTTGCCCACTTTAAAAGGAACTCGGTAGTGTAATAAATGCCGCTGGCTTAATTAATTTTATTTTACCTATCGCTGGCGGTTCTCCGCGTGCTCCTTGTGGCTCCTGTCATCTGTCATCTTCCCTTGACGGAGTGGTCCAATTATTTTCCTCTTCCCCTCCGTCGTGGCTTCTATCAAATTCGCTCGCCGACCTCCCTCGACGAATGGCGCATAATAATTCCACTCCCGTTTCACTCCACCCCCGCACTCGTACCAAAAGAAAATATGAAAAAATAGCAGTAGCGAAGTGCGTTTTTACAATATTTCGATGCCATAAAATCGCCAGAGGTAGTTAAATTGATAGGTTTGAGTGATGTCGAACGTTTCTGGAATAACTCTGCTGAAAAATAAATTTCAGAGGGAAAGGGAAAAATATGTTTTATGCTTTAGCTAATATTTAATTACTATCAGTGCAAAGCACAGTTAGTTTGAACGCATAGGCGTCATATTGAAGTATGAATGGTGAATGATGTATAATATGAGCTGAAATGATTATTGAGGGCTATGAAGAGATTGTTAGAGACTCTTTGAATGCCGATGACGAAATAAAATTTAGCGCAATCTTTGCATTCGTTTAAATACAAAGAAGCTCCGATACCACGAAGTAAGTCTGCGACGTTGAGGAATTATCAACGAAACTAGAGGTGGAATTTGCTCGTGACACGACACTCCGCAAAGCTGTATTCTCCTATGTGCCCTGTTTTCCGTCTATTAACATTGACGCCAGTAGTGGAAGCGGAACTCACGATAACCATAAGTAACATCTACAAGGACCGATGCTGAGCAACACTTGGCTGTGTCAGCCACATCATGTGATGTGGCTGACACAGCCAAGACACATCATGTGATGTCATCATGCCTTCGGAAATATTCGTCTGTCTTCGGAGCGTTTGAGCCAATCCGAATTTCGCTCGTCTTTTTTGGGGTTACAATTAGAAGCATGAGAATTTTGAATGTGCCATACCCATTTTTTCATTCTAGACTTTCGTGCGATGAAACACAAAAGAATTGCACAACCCCCTGTTCTCATGGTAAAGTTGATATCTTATCGTCTGGGGTGCTTGTTTACTTAATGCCCGGATACGTCAAATAAGGAAAATAATTGTTAATTATCACAAAAAATAAAACAATTTTTTAGGGATTCCGGGAGTGATTTGCTTTTTTAAAGATAAAAAACGTATAAATTTATACGAAAGGTGAACCTGCATTCTCATTACTCAGTACTCTTTCGAAGTAGGCACAGATGGATAATTTTTCTGTGATAGGCCTGTAATGCTGACTTTAACTCATCATAATGCCTTAAAGTTTCGTTTCTAGTGAATAGGATTACTATTACTTTTGTTTCTATAAAACACGTTGGGTGATGGGTTTAAAAGTGAATGGGAGGTTTTCCTAAATTTATTTTTAATGAGTGTACATGTACAATGTACACTCATTACAATGTACAATTGTACATTTACGAAATACCGTGCAAGCCACCACTAGGGTGTGCGGCACGGGGTGATTCCACACCAGGCATGAAGGCCTCATCCCAGCTGAAATCAGAACCGCGCACGTTCCCCCGAATGCCAGGCGCAGGCCAAAAGCAGTCGGGACAACAATGCGCGGTGAGACCAGAAATCAGGAGAGTGCTACGTACAAGAATATGCTATCTTGCAGTACACTACTTAAGATACCAGTACTGGTTAGCTTTATCAATGCGACAGATAAATAGCACTGCAAGGTACTAAATCATGAAAAAGTAGGGTTACCATAGGTCCATCATAAAAAAAGAGGACACTTCCCATAAAAAAGAGGACACTTCTTATTTTGTCATTTTTTCCACCATATTAATCATACTCATCATTGCATTCATGTATCTCATTACTGTGTTTTTCACTTTGATGCCATGAATATTAGGAGGATGAAGAAATAATCTCCGTTAACAGTTTTCGGTTTCCCCAGCAAGTATTCATCAAAGCTTAAGCTGTCGAAGTGATTAAAATTGTACTGAATACACACTACACCTATCATGTTTTCTATTTGAAATCTGTTCCTGTCTTTGGTCCACTGTGCGTTGACAAGTGAAAACACGTGTTCTGTATTAGCGTTATGGCTGGGAATTAAAAAAAATAAAAATTCAGCAATTATTAGAAGTTCAGAATGGTACACGCAACTAGACGACTGATTGAAATATGCACACACCACTCTTCACCTGCTGGTTGGTTTTGTATTATTTCATAGTTCTTCAAAAATTTTTCGAAATTACAAAAGTAGCGAAATGACAGAAGTACGGCGAGTTCGTGGTGATTGAACAAGCCACCTGTTGATGATTGGTCTGGGTAAAATTACGGCGAGTTTGTGATAACACAATAATATTTGACGATTATGGGTGCATTTCATTCGCTCCAGCGCGCTAACCACTTCGTAACACAACAGTGCACTTGCCTTACATTCGTTAGAGACCCTGCGCACTAGGTAGCGCACTTCAAAACAGATAGGGAGCAAAATGGATGTGCGCTAACAACAAAAGAACGTCAATAATGGCATCCGCGATTGTTGTCAAGTTTGTTGATTTTCAGTAAAGGCGGCAAACATGCGTATTTTTAAGTTTGTAAGCAATTAGTGACATAAAGCTAACGTTTCTAAATACTTATTTGGAACGAATACAACAACTTTAAGTCAAACATGCGGCCATGACTGCTGTGCACTCACAAAAAGCTGCCTACCGGCAGGTTACAAAACACTTCGCCTACGCACATCGTTCCATTTAACGTCGTTCGTGTGCAATTAAGTGCTCGTGTTCCGATGTGCGCTTAGTTCAACACCTCGAAAGGAAATCCCCCAAGAGAATAACTGAATGACATAATGAACCGTAGCTAATACCTGCTGAAATGCTTAAGTCTTTAGAATGCGCTGCTATCACAGTATACGAACACCTCCAGGTGAAAAGATGTTCTTTGGAAAAATATCTGGATCACATGCTTTTCAAAAAAATATCACCTTGCGTATCATGAAAATAAAAAAAATTAAGTTAGACAAAAATGGAATAATTTACGGCATTATCACCGACGTGGCCTTTGCATGCGTAGTCAAAAGTGCAACAGTTACAATTTTACGATTCAATAAAGGGACTACATATTTTCGTGTTTAAAACGAGAATTTTTTCTCAGAGCTAAAAAAAGAGGACGTTACGTAATTTTTCAAAAAGTCCGCCCGGACATTTTTATTTACCTGAAAAAGAGGACATGTCCGGGAAAAAGAGGACGTATGGTAACCCCATGCAAGAGTATATCATGCCGTAAAATTACATGCGAGTTTAGTAGCCAATAATGATGTTAATATATTTAGCACGAGTGCAAAGACCTATGTTACCTAGTCAGATTCAAAGTATCCTAGAACTGATCTATCGCAACTAATTTATTGTGCGTGGAAGAAATGACATTTTAAATCTATCGTTTTGGCAGTCTGTTTCCTTAATATTATGCCTGTGATCGTTTCTACCGTAATAGTTTGGCTATAGTAAAATATGTTGAACGTCCGGCAAAAAATTATCTACATAAAACTAATTAAGTGTAAGTACCAATGGCGGATCAAGGGGGGGGGGATGGGGGAAATCCGCCCCCCCCCCAAATCCAAGAGAATATTTTTTTTCCGAGGCCAATAATTTAATACTTATAAACCGAGCGTCATCTATGGATGACACGTGACGCTTGTCGGAGTTAATGTCGCCGCATGCTCTTGGTGTCCCTTCACACGAGGTCACTCTGTGGTGCTTCCGAGTCGTGCCACTCGTAGCTGAACATCGTTTCAAATGGAGGAGTTCACGCAAGTAGCGGGCACTAAATGAGACACGGCCGTAGCCGCCACTCAGTCGCATGCGGTGGCGATGCCGACCGTGAGACTACATTGTATCGCCTCGTTTTGAGGAAGAAACTGACAGTGTTTGAAATCGGTGACTGCTTTGCACTCGAAGGGTGCGTTCGTTCTACTCTGTCTACTCCTCTTCTTTCACGACTGAACGACTGAAGCTAAAGTTCATTTTAGTGTCGCATCACACAGCTGAGAGTACGCGTCGCCACTTTTTTCCTGCGAACTGGCAATTTCGGTTAATTTTGCTTGGTAAGTTCTAGTTTATAGCCAGTTAACCGTCAGAGATTTCCTTTCGTTGTAATTTTTAATCTAGCAAATACGTTTTTTTACAGTTTTTCTTAATGCAAATTATTTTTCCAAAATTTCTATTTTTTATTATTTTTGAGTGGTAAGTTTTAGTAGTAGTGATTGAAAATATGTTTTATAAGTAGTTTTACTTATAAGTGGGGTGGGGGGTCAATGGGTTGCACCCCTTAACCCTCCACTTGCTACGGCCATTCCGGGAAGTTTCACCCCCCCCCCCCAAATTTATACCTGGATCCGCCCCTGCTACGTACTGGTCATTATATTTTACTGCGATGTATTAACGAACAATAGCGATTTATTTTGTAATATTTTTAGTCATTGAGCCTCCATGTTCGAGTTGTACTTGGTTAAACTCACAAGAGCATAGTACCCTCTGTGCGTTGCAAGTTACATACATACCCATCACGCCGTTCCCTTTCGGGGTAGGCACAGTCAAAATGTTTCACTCATTAATACATAATTGTACACCTAACTCCGCTTCAATAATTTCCTTCATTCCGACCTATTCTTGCAAACCTCTTTTGCCTCATTTACCCCATTACACTGTTTCATACACGCCCTCCTGTTTTTAAGACTCCTAATATCCCTCCTCCTAAGAATTTCCTCAACCACATTCAACCACAACTTTCTCGGCCTACCTCTACCTCTCACAAATTCATTCTACTCTCATATATCTGTCTCGTTATTCGACTCTCATCCATTCTCTCAACATGGCCAAACCAACGAAGCACACTCCTTTCATACACGTCCATTACTGGAGCATTTAACCCACATTCATTCATGACCCACTCATTCCTGACCCTATCCATCCTACTTTTGCCGCAAATACTCCTCAGATAACTCATACCCACGGCGTTTAGTCTACTCTCATGTATATGACTCTGAAAAATATTCTCTCTAAATTATTATTCGCTAAAATGGCCCCCTCACAGTTCCCCCAAGTCGATTAAAAGTTTCTTTATTATCTCTGCGGTGGGAGGGGGGGTGATCTCACTCGTTAAAAGTCATAAAAATGTCCATCCATTCCTCTTTCATTTCCATTGAAAACGACTACTTGGGGTGAGGGGTGGGTGGGGGATGGGAGTAAGAGGTACCCAATGGTGTCATCCATTTCTTTCTCGTGGCTTTTTAGATCTCCGGTTCTTCAGAATTCAATGAAGTTTTTTACGTTCTCGCGGCATTATTTTTTTGTTCGATGAGCGTGCCGGAAGTCTTCATTCCTTCTTAATTATGACTTGGAGATGATCTTTGGCGGAATCCACAATTTTCCTGCGCTCATCTTTTCAAAAACGCTTCGAATTACTCGTTCACTCATTTTGTATGGGTTGATCTTTTAGGGTATTCAAGCATCAGCACTTTAAACGCATTGCGCTTCTATTTCACGCGCTCATTCCCGACTTAACCCTTTGAGTGCGGCATGACGTGATATCTCGTCATGGATGTCTTTAAACTGGTACTGATGACGTAATTTCACGTCAATAGTACCGTTAGAGTTCCAGCTTTCACGAGGGAACTTTTACTAGGCCCCCTAGTAAAAGGAACACTCACGGTACCGTGACGTGATGTAACGTCATCAGCACCAGCGTAAAGACAACCGTGACGTGATATCACGTCATGCCGTACTCAAAGGTTATATCACGTCAATAGTACCGTTAGAGTTCCAGCTTTCACTAGGGAACTTTTTCTAGGCCCCCTAGTAAAAGGAACACTCACGGTACCGTGACGTGATATAACGTCATCAGCACCAGCGTAAAGACAACCATGACGTGATATCACGTCATACCGTACTCAAAGGTTAATACTATTTTTAAGGGATTAATACATCTGCCTCTGCGAATTACTCTGTAAGCCACCTCAGTGGTGCTTGGCAGAGGTTAAGTTATTACCAACATGAAATACAATGTACAAGTACACTTTCACCAACATGCACTATCCCTTAGATATGCTACCTATGATACCGAAACTATTGAGTTAATGTGTATTGAAACTATTTAAACCAGATACAAGAGTCATGCAGGGATCATGCGTAGTTATTCGTGGAATTGATAAAAGCCAATGTTCTAAGGGGGTGATAGGTCACCAGTCGCGGAGTGATAGGTCACCAGTTGTGTGAATGTGTAAGGTTTTGGGAGGTGAAATGGTGACGTGTTTTATGAGAGTGTATTTAGTGGAGCTCAGGTTTGATTATGGCCGCTTATTGTGCGCTGATAGAGCGAGTTTGGATACATATCTGTTCGGCAATGTATCTCTCTTATTTGTCGCTTTTGTCAGGCCTAGAGATGTAGTGAGGCGTCATGATAATATTCTCTGTGTCGCTCTGAAACACACCGGTTCTGAATTTCACAAGCCAACATCTCATCGTGTAACATGTTTTGCTCTAGCTTCGCGGACGGTGGTGCTATGCACACGATTTGGACTGCCTCTTTGAAATCATATTTCCGGCAGTCATGAACATGGGTGGGGTTGTAACACTCTCTACCACACGCCTTCTGCTCGCAAGGCGGTGTGTAGATTTGGAATCGGATTACCAAGTGGTTGAACGTCAAAGTTTTGCCCATAATGTATCCCATTATGGATGCGAACTTCCATCATTTTCCGCTGAATGTTATTCTGTGTCATAAATTATAATATATTCGGAGATTCATTTCTTTATCCGTGCTCAACTGCATATTTCAAGAAACCGCCACACCGTGTGTGGCCTTTTCCTTGCGTCCCCATATTTTTTAGGGAAGGCTCGACCTTTTCTCGTCATTTTTCTTCCCCTTTCGTTTCATCCCTTAGGGCGCATGCGCCTTTCCTCCAATGTGGAAATACTAGCCTTCGGCGGTGGCTTAAGGGAACCTCTTCGCAGATTTGCTCTTGTGTGTGGATTTATCGAATCTTGCGTTTTTCCCTGTTTCCATATCCTTTTACACGCGTCTGCAACCCACCCCCCCCCCCTCGCCGCTCTTCTGCAAGGACTCTGAGAATTCCCACCCGTTTCTTCTCGTAACCCCCTCTCCCCCCTCGCCCGCCTCCCCAAAGACCTCCTCTGGAGTCGTACATCAATTTTATGATCCCTATATAGCGTTCTATTTCACCCCGTGGCCGTATATACCGCGATCCTACCCGTAGTCCATCAAAATTACACCGGACCAGCCCCTCTCTTCCCTCCCCGAGAACCGTAGGAACCCTTGCGTCTCTTATGACGCCTCCCCTTGCCCCTTATCCTGGGGCACTTTCTCATCCTCGGACACCCTGTGACCTTCTCGCTATATCCCGCCCACTAAATCCACCCTTATCCCCATTCTCCTTCCTTCTAGGGTCAACTCTTCCAGGGCTCTCTTTACTTTTTTCCAATCCGCATGAACTGGCATTTGGGGATCGGGGTAGTATATACAATGGTGTCGTGTTCGACTCTCAATCTGCGTTTCGCTTGTGCTAGACCGTGAGACGGCTTATACTGTCCTTTCATTTCGTTCATTCATTTGAGTATTCGATCGGCTGATTGGTAGGTTTTTGGACGGTACTTATCCCAGCGTCCATTTTAGGTTGCTTGAGCAAAATATAATTATAATAATACGTTAATACCGTGGCTACTCGCGGAATCCTTTAAATCCATTTCAAAAAGCGAACGTCTCATCGTGCTACGTGTTTTCCTCTAACTTTGCGGACGGTAGCGCCATGCGCACGATTTTAACTGCGTCTTTGAAATGTTACGTCTGACAGTCATAAACAGCTTGTTCCTTTAAGGCCCTCCAAATTCCTCAGAAATGTTTTTTAAATTAGGTAATCAGGTTTTCTCTTTGTTTTTCAAATATATGTTAAACTCGCCTGGTTTTGTGTTGGTATTGGATGTGTCGCAGCGCCAAAATCCAGCAATTATGTAACGGGTTTGATTATGGATATCCCCGTTCTAGGTTCTCTTCAAATTTATTAATTTTTCCCGTTTCAATATATGAAGCTTATGAACATTTTTGGAAAGTCGTATTCTTCTTTAACCCACTCCTAATCCGATGAGTTCCAAATACTTGCTGCGTTATCAAGTGTCCAGAAAGAGACTAGACCTGCTTTTGGAGCATGAGTAGTCTCACGCATCCAGTAGTAGGCTTTAATAGCAGTAGAGATAACATGTTTATGTATTTAGTTCATGAAAATGAATGAAATATCTCCACATATTCGCCTCGGACGCCTTCACCGTGCCCCCGTAGGAGAATCTCTCGGTGGGGTCTAATTCAAATATATGTCCCATTAGCTCCCCAGCGCTCGTGTTAAACCTTCCTCTCAACTTCCACTCTTTTAGGGTGGCGTTCCTATCCGTGCGTTTTCTTTTTTCAAAATATCCTCGGTCATTTCGCTCCATTGTGCCCTTCTTACTCCCCTCGCCGTCGCTATAAAGCTCCCGAAGCCGTCTCATCCTGGTACGGCTTTCGGGGAGGAATTTTATGCTACCTCAAGGGCGCTTTTTCTTCAGTGCCGCGCCCATGTCCTATACCCTTTCATGTCCCGGAACCTTTCCATCCCTTCCTCCCTCAGATGTGTCCTTCCTGTCCTACGTCCGGACCATCAACCTCGCTTTCCGCCCACTTCCGAGTCTCCCTTCACTGTTTATTTCCTAATTGGGTTTCTTTTGATTCTGAATTTTTATATAAACCCTCTTCAGCCGTTCATACTCTGATGTATTGGCTCTGGGGCCATGCAAGTATCACGTAAGACGTTTTTGGGGATGAAAGGGTTTGGAATCACATTACTTTGTCTTACCAATACAAAACCAGGCGAGTTTAACATACATTTGGAAAACAAAGATAAAAACTGATTAACTAATAAAAATCATTTCTAAGGATTTTTGAGGGACTTTAAGGAACAAGCTGTTTATGATAGTCGGATTTATGATTTCAAAGACGCAAAAAAATCGTGCGCATGGCGCCACCGTCCGCGAAGTCACATTACTTTGTCTTATTTTTAGGAGGCAGGGAATCTGGAACCAATTTACGTAAGATGATTTTTGTCTGTCTTGAAACATCGTATCGTTTCCAAATATCCTGTGATTGTTCACAACTTCGGTACTGTTTCGCTCTTAATGCTATTGAATGTGGTACTGCAACACTGCATAATTATACGATACTCAGTGCTCAAAGCTGTACGATGGCTTCTATGGAAAGATGAAACTGCAGGAAGCGAACATTTAACGAAGAGAATATACAAATATCTAACGTAAGAATGGGAGGGAGTTGCAGTAAAAATGTTACTTTTGGCCGAACTAGTGACAATGCCCATCACATTTTCTTTCACCGTATTGAAAGCAGGCCAGTATATTGACAAAATTCATCCGAGGACGATCATCTGTAAGCCATCGGGCATTTTTTAGAATTTTCCTTCAATATTTCACGTCTTGACGTCTTATCGCTGCGTGGAGAAGGCTTGCCTAATCGGGCGAAAATCGCCTCAAAGCCGAAGCCGACGCGTCGCCTAGCTCTCAAGGACTTGATACATTTCTTCGCTCATGAAGCTTTCGTCACATCCTGGGCTCTTATTCCGCTCGCTAAGCCGATCTCCGCGGCCTTCCAGCCAGACGCCTGCCGTCCGCCTCGCTAATTTAAACGAATTCTCCCGTCAGTCGCGAGCTGTGCGCCATCTGTCGAGGCTTCCTGGCGGAAACGCCAGCCATCTATCCCTTGCTCTCCAATATCCGCCTACTGGGAGGCAATGCGGCCGTATTGTGTTTGAAAATTTAATTAAAGAATATGTATGTCCGTTGCTTGAGCGGACACTTAAGTATTCAGTGTGACATCGAGGTTGTTATTTCAACTCGCACTGGTGGACAGTTTTGCCGACTCATCTATATCTACATACTTAGGACTCCAGTCGTGTAAATATGTAAGGGATAAGGTTTTGGGAGGTGAAATGGTGACGCGTATTATTGGAGTGTATTTAGTGGGGCTGATTTTTTATTGTGGTCGCTTATAGTGCGCGGAAAGAACGAGTTATTGCACCTATCTGTTCGGTAATGTATCTCTCTTATTTTATCGCTTCGTTCATGCCTAGAGATGTAGTGAGGTGTCATGGTAATATTCTGTGTGTCGCTCTGAGACACACCAGTTCTGAGTCTCTCATAATCTAATTCAGTCGCTAACTTCTTGTAAAAAGTTGATAATTTTTACGAGGTTAAAAATGTTATTTCTTGTAGACATAGGTCCAATCCTGCATGAATTATTGTATTCCTCTAATTCCGACATTTTGTTTGTTCATTATGTTTCCTTGGGGATACATTAGGATTCAATATGCATGTTTTGCGACCATTCAACGAGATTTATATTATTTTTACAATAATAATGGATGAAAATAAAATCATCTTTAAACGTAAATATAAATTCGGAAGACACTCTGAGGTATTGTGTACACACTTTTTTATGTTTTCCTTTTTGGTTCGCGTCTACTGTATCAATTAATTTCCTTCATCGCAAATACATTAATAAACTCAATTAAGATAAATTGATATATACGTTTCAATGAACTTGTGTGTCCAACTTTTTTAACTAAATTATGTGAATCTCAAGTAAACCTGGTTGAATTTTTGTATGTCCAGAAAAAATATTTTCGATAGAGGTTGTTAGAGGGATTCATCTGTAGATGAAAGGTGATGGACGCACTCATTTTGTCCCTGCGTGGCTAAATGTGTATTTTACTCGATTTGAATTATTAACTTTATCTTGAATTCACCAGCGGCGTTTCTAAATCAGCATTGATGAAGTGGTATATTTTTTGCAATTTATAATATGGAGGTACTCCAGCAAAATTAGGTTTTTTATGGTTTTAGGACCATTTTTTTGCTTCGTTTCTACTAGCATAGAATGGCTCACTTTACTGGTTTTGGTTTACGTTTTATAACATTCTGGAAAGTCCATATTTTAAGTATCGGTACCAAGTGCTCGATAAATAGGGGATTACCACACCCTCTTCCACTCGCTGTGTCACCAGTTCTGTCATAAATGAGGTTCCTTGCCTTAAGTAATAGTTGCAAGATCTACCGAGTGACAGACGAACTGAAAATCAGCGCTGCATTATAAGTAATGATATTCAAGAGCAATCAGTTTCTAAACAAAAGGTGGCTTAAGGTCACTCTGTGTGCCGTGAAATGTATGTTAATTCCTGAAAACGTAGTCGTCAGTCTTGCCACAATTGGCCGCCTATGGCCGTTTGCAATAACATTTTGTCATGCACTCAATAGTCATGAGATCCATTAAGTTATAGATCTCCTAAAAATAATCGAGTTGCAGGAACATATGTTCTAGTTAAATAATTTATTAAACAGTCGTTTTTAGCTTCGAATATTAGATCTAATATTCCACCGCCGAATAAAATTTATGAAAGTGTAGCAAAGGAATAATTGCTAATGCACGTAGTAATTAGTCAGAAAGAGTAAATTAATCATTTGTCTCAAAACAACTCTTTTATCTTGTAATTAAGACTCCAAGCGGTTCGTTGCGCGTTCGCCATCTTGGCTACTTGTGGAACTCTTTAACTCCAGGCCACAAGTTATGAAACCAATAAACTTATTGAACATATGTGCAATTCTTATTGAACGGTTGCCATAACTTTATAGAATACATACATGTTGTTCCTGCAACAGGGCCTGTGACTTGTAAAGTTCGTAAGGTATATCAAATAAGTGGCCGACTTGGCAGCACATGAGGTACTTAGTCAGTGGTAAATAAAAAAACTGCATCTTGCGTTCACCTTGCAATTGTGTCTGCACCTTGCAATTGTGTCGTATTATTTATTGGACGCTCTTCGTAACTGGCTGTCTACATACAAATGTTGTGAATGAGTGGATCATCTCTCCCTTTTTCTTGAGAAATGCCAGGGGAGCGTGTGCCTCTTCCGACTGCTAAGTTGACTGCTAATTGACTTCTGGCATTTGGCTCAGCATCGATATTCTTGTTTGTTTCTGTGAGCTTCGATTCTTGGTAATAGCGGGGCGGGCGTGTGGGTGGTTTGTTGGCGCCGACAGTCTGGGCACGCATTATCGACCCGAGTACAATCTTCAGCCAACTACATACATGCTTCGTCACCTCCCTGCGTTCCTCTCGGCTTAAGTGTGCTTATTAACGTGTGCCTATTAACTAGCCTCGCGCTTTTTTTCCTTGTGGCCTCTTAAGAGTTTCTACCGACATTTCTTTACGTTAACATTTCTATCTTTTTATTTCATTACGTTTCTACCGAGGCCAAGTTTTTTTCTTTAGCTTATCAGTAGTTCAATCGTTGAGGCAGATCTCATGGAAGCAGTCATTTAAACAAATTGGTCATTTTCATCGTGGTGCCTTTTGTGAATTATTGATTGGCAGTTGTTATTTTCTATGATATAGTCATGTAGTTGTTGTAAGCTTTCCGATAGGATACTCAAAGGATGATGAAAATGGTTGATTGCTGCCTTCTATTCTACCCTGCCCCCTGCAGACTCATCATCCACCCACTGTCCAATAAATCTTCTGTTTCATATCCCGTATTTTTGGCCCATGTATTTATCGTCCTTGCCGTTCCTCGTGGGGCATAATTTCTGTTTTATCTTTTCTTACATTCCTTACTAATCCCTCCGTTCTCAAAGCATTCTCGATCTTGTCCTTTTGGTAGTGACAAATTTTAAGCTATCCGGGTCTAGCCGCGGAGTTTCAATTTTACGGAGTCACCCGCAATGCTCAAATGTGCGAACTTCCACTGAGAAAAAAATCATCCGCCTTGACCGGGATTCGAATCCGGATCCCTCGATTTCCGGCCGAGTGCTGGCTGGCCGGCTGGCTAAAGCACTCGGCCGGAAATCGAGGGATCCGGATTCGAATCCCGGTCAAGGCGGATGATTTTTTCTCTGTGGAAATTCGCACTCTTGGTAGTGCTTCGTAAGATTTTCTTAGAAGGTAGTGCAGAAGGTGAAGGATTATTTAGAAGAAGATCCACCCTGTCACATCATCTGTACTCTATGCATGTGTGTAATTTTGTGGATTTTTTGGTTCGAGTAGTAGAGTACCCCCCCCCCCTCCTTTCGTTTGACAGTGCTGTCAATTAAGGTGGTTTGAGCGAGATAGTTCCCTAGTCATAATAGAGACCATATTCGAATTATACGTATTGATTTCACCTGCTGTGGGACACAGATTAAATCTTGCATAATTGACGGTCCAATAATATAGTTTAATATGACAGATATTATAAGTAGTTAAATGAAAATATCTGTATAAGTCTTTAACTTGACTCATTTTTTTCGCGCAGTACGTTTGCAACTCCTTCGAAACAGAAGTTTTTTTGTGATACTGAAGAATTTTTTGCGGTAAAATGTGATTAATTTTAAAAAATAGTTGAGAAAACGGACAAACGACTCAGTGTTAATTTTTAATGAGATCTAAGTGTAAGAAATTCCTCATTTGTTAAATAAGGTCTCTCTGGAGTGCATACACATACCATTTCCCATGTAAAAGGGCGGGTATTTTTGGTAAATATCTCGGAAAGTAATGTGGTAAGAGGTTAAATTTTTGGTGACATTGGAAGGGTGAAATATATTTCTTTAAAATGAGACCAAATTCATTGATTTCTAGGTGAATTGATATTTCGCTCTAGCTACCTTAATGACGGTACTGTGCCAGTAGATGATATACCACGTCGAAACTGTCACATTTGTGGTTAATTTATGTGGAATTACAGTGGCACTTCTTATTCTTAATAAATACTTGGCAAATGAATGTCCGCCATGTCACATCACATGTCGAGAGAAAAAGTGCTCTGCACATGTGTGTATTTTTGTGGATTTTTTGGATCGAGCCGCAGTATTATACTTACGGAGTCACCCACAAGTGTATTACTGATTGGCAGTTGTTATTTTCTATGATTTAGTCATGTAGTTGTTATGAGCTTTCCGATAGGATACTCAAAAGATAATGAAAATGGTTGAAGTTGGTAAAATAATGAAAATCCAAGTGATACAGTAGCTAGTATGGGAATAATGATAATGATTCAAAAGAGCGAACATTTTATTGTGTTCCATGTATGGCTCTCTCCTTGCGGACGGTGGCGCTATGCGAACGATTTGGACTGCCCTTTTGAAATTATATGTCCGGCAGTCATGAATAACTTGTCACTCTAAACCCCTCAAAACTATCCTATGCCTATGATATTCTTAAATTATCGTATGTAGTCGCTAGAAAGACCCATCATTCCTGGTTACCTTGGCCCCATCTGGAAAGAAATTGCACTCCTGCATTAATTTTTCCTTCCTTATCATCGACCACGTTTCGAGTAACGGAACAGAATGTCGCATGCCATTGGGCCCGCTAACGGCGAGAATGTAAGTTTCAGAAAACTGGGTGAAACTAATACAGGAGATAAAAGATAATATTTTTTAAGATCTCGTCTCGCGAGGGGAGGGAACATTGGTGCTTTAATTTCTTAAGCTCATCCCCAAGACATTTTAAATAATGTCGGAAAAAAATCGTCTTCCCTCTCCTCTTTGGGCAGGTGCCTTCATTTCGATGCCCTTTCATCCCTGACAATCGGAGCGAATTTAATTCGAGTTTTCCATTATTTGGCCCCGCGGAATATATCCCGAGAATCTTCGAGCGTGGAGTGGGGGATAGACGGCGGGGGGCGGGATAGGGAGAGAAGCAGTTAGACGTACCATACAGTCCTCCTCTTCTCTCGCAAAGCCTTTAACATAACATTTTATACGCTCCCAACCTTTTTGAATGAGTCCCTTAGTCAGCTAAAAGATTTACCCAATATCCCTTATACGGGAGACGACGGCGGGCTTTTTCTCGTACCACATCTCTCTCTCTCTCTCTTTTCGTGTCCTTTTCCTTTTTTTCCTTTCGTATGCCTTCTCCCTTCTTTATATTTTTTTATTATACTTCCTCATCGTCTGTCCCGCACGCTCACACAGTGGCTGGAAGCCTTATAAATATTCTGTCCTGCAGATGCCCTTCGTCGGTATTCCCTCTCTCTGTCTTGCTGTTTTTTTTCCCCTCTTGGACGTGTTATTTTTTTCCTCTTCTCCTCAACGGATTCCTTCGCTTCAGGGTGTGTCTGTGTGTGTGGGTGTATGTGAGCGAAATGGGTGGGGAGAATGGCATGGGATGAGAGGAGGGGGTGGCTGGGCTGAATAATCACGCGGAATAGAGCGTCGTCAGTTCCCCCCCCCCCGCCCCTCCCTGCCCGATCAAAGGGGATTAACCCCCGCCCCGCAGCCCCCCGCTAACCCTGAAATCGCCTCCTCACGGTACTCCCTACCTGCCTGCCTACGGGGAGGAACTTTCTGGAATTGGCGGCGGAGTATGAGGAGGGGGGAGTGGTCGCTAGGTTAGCAGGAGGCGAGAAATTCTAACGACGTCTCATCGTCATACTGACGAGGGGGGGGGGGAGATGAGGGGGATCGTCTTCAAATGAGAGGTTCTTACATTCCGTCTCCTCTTCATTTCATCCCCTTCCTTATCTTTCACTCTTTTCCCCTCATATCCTCTGTCCTTTACCCCTTACTCGCTAAAACCCTCATCATTCCGTAAGGGGAAGGAGGGCGGAGGAGTCATGTGACCTCGGTCTCCTCTCCCCCCCCTCCACTCCCCAAATTCCCATCTCAACCGGTAGATGTCTCCCGCGGGACTTTTCCCCCGGCATAGTAATGATATTTCACCGGTGAATTTGGAAATCGGATTATTAAAAAAGGCCTCTGGGACGGGTTTTTGGGTGGGTGGGTCGTGAGGAGATCTTTCTGGAGGGTGGGGTTTTTTTTAATATTTTTTAAGGCGAGAGGGGGGGGGGGGGTGACGGGATTTTAAAGGAGAGAGAAATGATGCTAATGGGATACGTTAGAAACTTTCCATCTGACCCCAGCTCGCGACCTTCTTCGCATACGATTCGGCGGAATCATCTGTCCCCCTGCCTATACCCTTCCGTCTCTTCTCGAAGTCATTCCGACCTCTTAAGCCGAGGTGTGAACGAGATGGCTGGGAGGGGCCCCTTGGAGACTTTGGATAAATGCTCTAGGAGGGGTTAGGGGTTAGGAATAATATGGTCATCATTGGTTGTTCAGTCCTAAGATTGGTTGGCTGCAGCAATCCACCCTTCTCTCTATAATACTAGTCCCCTAACTACCTTGTATCTCTTCCTGTGTACTTTCCATTTTATATGGTCCATCAACTTATTCCTGGGTCTTCCCCTGGGGACTTTTCCCTCTATATTGCCTTCAAAGAGGAGTATGCAACTCTGAGAAATAGTGTACGCTTGTTGAGAAATGGTCGCAAATTGGACAGAAGTGAATAGAAATGGACAGAAATGGATGGAAATGGACAGAGATGGTTAAAAATGGACACAAATGGTTAGAAATGGATATAAATGGACAGAAATGGATATAAATGGTCGGAAATGGACAGAAATGGATGGAAATGGTTTGAAATGGACACACACAGTACACAATACACACAATGTATACACTTGTTTTTAAGTTGCGTACCCCTCGGCCTTCAATTATGTTCTTTACAAACCCATCGTGTTTCAAGGTGTGTGAAATCCATCTTGTTCTTCATTTCTTCATGGTGTTCCATATGGTCCTTTCCTCTTGTACTCTTGATCATTTCTTATCGTATCCGTCCATTTTATCTTCAGGATCCTCCTTTAGCACCAGGTTTCGAAGGCTTCAAGTTTTTTCTTGTCTGCTTTTCCAATGGACCAGGCTTCCGATCCATAGAGTACTACGCTCCACACGAATATTTTCCAATATAGTTTCCGGGTTTTTAGTCCTATCTTCTTTGAGTACAGCAGTTGTACAATAGAATGTATCATATATTGTACAAGATAAGGAATGGTATTAGAGGAGGTTCTATTTCCCGTTCAGTCATTCAGGCAATCATACAATTTTCCGCTTTACACGGTGTATTTTATTGGACAAAAGATTTTACCATGGATTGTACAAAAAATGAACGGAATTACAGCACGTTCTATTTCCCGTTCAGTAATTAGAACAATCATACAATTTTCCACTTTACACGTTACAATTTTCCTCATGAAAGAGCTCATACTTTCTTTTGTACGATAAAATGTCTTGTTTAAAAGCGGATTTTTAACAAGTATTAAAACATGTTATCTCAATTTCATGTATAGTAAATCATTGATATTTTGGTGTGATAACATTTACTTGGAGAGACTAATGATGCAAAACGTTATCTTTCCCATTCATTATTTTATCTGCACGCTTTACGATGCGGATGGATAGCCTAGTCTTATTATCTCATGGTGGTGGAATGGAAAATTATCTCAAGATCCATCGGATTTCGATAATCAAGAAAAACAGCCTCCCTTTGGGTGATTTTGAAAGCATTCTTTACGTCATTTCTTGCAACATATGCATTTTGAATTTGTCACCCTTCGCCACCCCATAATCCGGTATGAGGACGCGAGCGAATGGATTGTGCTTGTCTTTTATTTTACGTTTTAAGAAAATCTCGGCCGTGCCAAACAAAGATCCCTAAGTGACGTGAATCCTGCCGTTTAACGAACTAAAGCCACGGACCATTGCTTTTAGCTCGATGATTAATGACTTGGGGCTGGTCGCGGAAACGTCAAGTATGTATCCAATTGTTATGCCATAACTCGAGGTATTTGTTCAATGTGCGCGATATAAATAAAGTTGTTGATCGCATACATGTTCAAAATTACGTTTTTGAGCCTTTAAGGCAGTGAAATTCTGAAATGGCCAAGATGGCAGATGTGTTATCAACCCTAATTAATGAGGGCTTGATAATTAACAACATCCATCTGGGAAGGCTTTTTTGGAATTTGTCAAGCAGTAGAAAGTGCAGAACGCACAGGAAACCTACCAGATTGAGATTCTCTAATGGGTGGAGGACATGGCACATGGCCGGCGATTTCGTGGTAAAAATGTCACATACGGCTTACTGTGACTGCATAAGAGGAAATTTTCTTTGTTGGAATCATTAGGGAACCATCTAGAAAAATATATGCAATGTAGAGCTTAGGTATTCTAGGATCTTTCTTACATTTTATTCATTTTTTCCTCTGAATGACATCCATGCGGAGAGAAATATTGGCAGACGGGACTCGATCTAGCGGTTTTTTTTATTCCCTCTATCGTAGGACGAGGCTGGTAAGACCGCTACCGGGCTGCGAGGCGCGACCATCTATTCCGTGATTATGTTAATTCTTTATGTTAGTGGTTCATCATTTGCCATTCAATCCTAAGATTGGTTGACTGTAGCCCATACCCTTCCATATCTATGACTAGTTCCCTTACCTCCCGGTATCCCTCCTTACGTGCTGTCCTCTTCATTTGGTCCATGAACTTATTCCTGGGTCGTCCTCTGGGAGCTTTTCCCTCAATTTTGCCTTCAATTATGTTCAGCACAAACTCATTTTGTCTCAGAGTGTGTCCAATCCATCTTGTTCTTCTTTTTGCTATGGTTCCCATATGATTATTTCCTCATCTACTGTTCTGTACCCTTCGTCATTTCTTACTTTATCTTCAGCATCCTCCTCCAGCACCAGGTTTCGGAGGCTTCTAGTCTTTTCTGTTCAGCTTGTCCAATCTTCATCTGATCCATAGAGTGCTACGCTCCACTCGAATGTTTTCACTTATTATTTCCTGGAAAACTTTTCATAGGAAGCAAAACTTCCTATTTAAATTCTTGGGTCCTTTTACCCATTATATTCCCTTCAGATATGTTCTTTACAACCTCATTGTGCCTCAGAGTGTGTCCAATCCATCTGGTTCTTATATTTCGTATAGTGTTCCATGTGGTCCTTCCCTCATCTGCTTCTCTGTAAATTTCATCACTTCTTATTTCGTCCGTCCATTTTATCTTTAGGATCCTCCTCCAGTGCAAATTTTTGAATGGTTCAAATCTGTTCTGGTCTGCATTTATAATGGTCCATGCTTCCAATTCATGCAGTACCATGCTCGACGCGAGTGTGTTTGCGTAATATTACCTGGTTGTTTATCCAATCTTCTTTGAAGTCAGCATTTGTCTTTTCACCGTGACAGCTTTTTTGCTTTGGATATCTTTAGCCTGATGACCATTGTATTTCCTCCGTCTAATTTAATGGTATTTCCGAGATTAAGGGAAGAATCCTCTTGCTCCAACTTCTCTATTCTCAGTGTGACTGCTGCATTCAGCTTATGTATTATTCTGGTAATCGGTGATAGGTTGGAAAAATATTAAGGCTCTCGCTTCAGAAGGTTGTGGAATAAGATATCTGATAATGCCCCCTGTAATGTTAAGGACACAGTCTTTCGTTGTTACTAACGACGCGGTATGTATTCGAATTTTGTACAAAAATTTCAGGAATCGATCAAACTTTGTAAGGTTTACTCAGAGTATTTATTGGACGACCGGTTTCGTCGAATTGTCGACATCGCCAGACCTGATTTTTACGTAGAATATTTATTGGGCGACTGGTATCGTCGAATAAATATTTTACGTAAAACTTACAAAGTTTTGTTAATTCCAGGACATTGTGGAAAAATTTTACGAAGTTAAGGCTGAAGCTGTCGAAGTTGTACAAGGTATTCCGTATAAAATCTCCCTAGTTCAGTGTTATTTTCGAGCTTCCTCTCACAGATCCGTTTCTCTGCGTCAATTGCGGCGCAGGAAACCCCCACGATGGGTATAATACTTGTGAAACTAATGAATCGTTTCCGTGTTGCCGCATGAACTAATTCAAGTGGAAGTATGCATTTTGTATCCAACTTCAAAGATAGCCTATCTGTTATCGGTTTTTCATAAATGGCGCATTTGTAGTTGTGACTGTGTGCGCAATTGGATCGGCAAATGTTATTTTATCGTAACATTTTAATCGAAAATCCAATTTCAATGGCCGTGATCGCTTGAAAGTCACGATGCGACTTATTATTTTTTTTTAGCGCAAATGGATGAGTTCGAGGAGAAACAGATTCCATCGTGCATTCAGGAGCGAAGCGGGGAATATGCTGGTGATTTGAAGTACGTGCATTCGGTTGGAAATATTGTCCTTTCCTTCCTCATCTGGAAACCTCCGGGGAGTGGTTATAGGGAAGATGGAATAGTTCGAGGATTCGGTTGGGCTGCTTTCCGAGGGGTCGCGGAAAATAGGGCCGGAATGAGTGAGCGACCATTATGGGATGAGGACGAGAGAAAAGGTGCGAAATGCTATAAAATCCGAATGGCCACTTCTCCGTTCAGGGAAAGATCGAGAGCACTGATTCACAGCCCCACTGGACTTTTTCCTCGTCTCCTTTTTGTATTTCCTTCAGCTAATGGCGATTCTCCTTCTTCCGCCTCCCACTTGTCCTCGCCATTAATTGGTTCGACTTGCGCTCCAAGGACTCGTCACATCAACTCATGCTACTATCCTCTGGGGTGTGTGTGTAGCAGGGGTTGTACTTTCACCGAAACATTCCCCACACCTCATGCGGCCTATGCTTTCGATTGATACCGGGTCACATTGAGGAAAACTCGCCGCGGTCGTGCCTCTGAAAATCTGTGGGTGACGCTATATCCCCCAGATAAATCTCGACATTTTTTAAGACCCCATGTAGAATTTTCGAGGGCGTAGCGTCAAAATTCTGTCACCCTTGAGGCGCTGAAATTCCAAAACGTTACCAAATAGGTCATATGATTTTTTTTTCTGACGTATCATGTTGAGGAGAGTGTCTGTCTCGGTTAACCTGCGTTAGGAATACCTCAAACTTCCATGCTTTCCTCATATGCCTTCTTTTTTGATATTATTAATTCAGCCTAAGTCTTTAACTACATTTCTGTTTGAGGCTTTCGCAGCGCTGGATTGCAGTTTTCTCCATTGTTTTCGGGTCTGAGACCTGATCTGAAGATGTGGCCAGCATAGGCCACGAATCGTCATCTGAATAAAACTTGACGCAGCTAACCCGAAAACAATGTAGAGATCTTTAACTACATTACTAGGATTTGATTTGGCGACCCAACTTGAGAAGTGGAGTACAGATAACGACCACATTTGTGAAACTTCAATCATAATACCTGATGATGGTGAATGAGGCGTTCTTCGAAACGTCTGCGAACATGGAGCATATGACCTGATGAAGTTCTCGCTAAACCCTTTTTTGTATCAGGTTTTATTTGCTCATTCAGCTTATGAATTATGCTGATGCATGCCTGAGTAGAGATGTAAGCATTTCGCTGGCATTACAAGTATTCGAAACATCGTATATGTACAGGTCGGCGAATTGTGATAAGAGAGTTTCTTGTTGCAAAATAATCAGCAAATTTAAGGAAGAATGTATTCATTTATTTAGTCTCACTGACAGCTATTTTGGTGTCAAATCGTCCGCAGAAAAAAATAAAATTTTAAGCGTTTTCGTCCGAAATTTCAATTCTATAATTTTTGCGCATAGTTTATTCGTGCCTAGATAGTCGGGGATTGCAAAATGTTATTAGTGTTGTCAGAAAACATGTCCACGTAAAGCGTAATTGATAGTTTGTTAAAATTTTTAATCCGTTCTTTACCCCAGTGATTCCAGTGAAGTCCATTTTCCGGACATGCTTTCATCCAAGGCCGACTGTGTCATTTGTTATCACGGAATCGCCATATCTGTACGATTCTCCAGCCGTTAGTCAGATCTTTAGGTGCGTTTTTATCTGCTCTAATGTGCTTGTAAGTTTTCTGCGTGTCCTGCGTTCTCTGCTGCTGGAGTGCATCCAATATAAAGCTTCCCTTGAAGGCTGTCATAAATTATCAAGCCCTCATCAAATCAGTGCAAACGCTGCTTAATAAGAGGCCCGTTATTTACATACCAATTTATCGGCAACAACCCTCTCAGTTTGAACTTTTTAGGCGATGCCCTTCCCATGAATCATCCGAACTCGTTTGCTCTTTAAGTTGTTACAGTCCTGCGTTTATTCCTTACTTATTTTCCCAGGAAAATGTGTTATTGCCCAAATCTACTTGGTAGCGTTTACTTTTTATCTCCTCCTCTTTAATTGACTTGTTTAGGTTCGTAACTCTTGGAACGGTCTTATCATTGCCTCGATTGTAATTACGCTCCTCCTCTGCTCCGCTGTTTTTTTTCTGTTTTGCGGCAAATAGCAGATAATCTTCCGGTCGGCGTCAGGTAGCTGAAAATGTTTGGTGATAAATTGGATAGAAGAGAACCGGAAAGTAGCTATCATCTTGATTTATGTCCCGGGAGCGAAAAGTCTGCGCGTCTCATTCCTGGTATCTGTTTTTCGTGAAATATCCAATTTAAACGATGTTATTTTTTTTCTTTCGAGGCCATAATTTCGATTAGAAGGATTCCGTAGGCCTGTTAAAGGGAAGGATGCGTGCCGTAGCTATCTCGCTATATTTCATTCCTGCGCGGAATGAATCATTCTAATCTAATGGAGGCGTTTAATTTTTTATGGCATGCATACACGTACTCTTGAAGATTAAAAATATAAAATGAGAATCAAGGTCTCTCATGGTTCTTTGCAATCTTCCTTGATGACTACTTCCGCGTGCTGAGCCAACTGCTGTTTTTTTTGTGACAGTTATGGAATAAAATAGTAATTGACCGAGAGAGGAATGCATACTATGTAATAAATGCAGTTGTGAAGTTTTGTGAGAGTATAAGGTACTCTGTTCTGTAGTCTGACTGATCAGACTGTCAAATCGCAGCCTGGTATATGATAGAATGATACTAATTCTTTGGTCGATACGTGTCCGTATTCTATATCTTACGTCGGCGCTATGACTCTCCATTGGTTTCAACAGTTGGCATCCACCTCCCTTTCTCTGTCGTTAGCAACTTCCAGTTAGCCTTGTACATTCCTCGTTAATTCTCTATGCCGTTGTCTCCATCTTTTCCTAGGTCTCACCTATTTCTGTGGTCTCTGGTCCTATTTCTGTCTGATATCCATTCATAAATTTTCTTTGTCGATCTTCTCCCTTCCATTCGTGTTATGTGATCTAAGTATCGGATTCTTTGTGGCCCACGAAGAGGACGATTGTTTCTTTCTTTTTAAGCCTGGCTAATTCTACATTTCTCTTAAGTCTCTATGTCGGACGTGATGCACATATACTTTATGCATTTCTCCTTGGTAAATGGGTTCGTTTTAAGTTAAGATATGAGAGAATATTTAATTCGCAATCAGATTAGGTCCAATCAGGTAGTAATACCTCTCAGTTCGCTTGTCTACGCGTGATGCCTTTGTTAGAGCCTAATTTTGGTAAAGCCTCCTCCAGACATTTACGCGAGCATAGAAGTTGTGCGAATGACTGAAGTTGATAATTGAAAATCGCATCGCGTAACTGAAAGTATTGGTGATTGATTGGCTGCCTTTGGTGTTACTAGGAGCCATTACTAAACCTGGACAGCGCAATACTATACAATTAAAGACCTCAGTAATTATACTGGAGACTGTTCACGTCAGCTTAATTGCTGGCGCAGAATCTGTACATTACATGTTGACATGGTTTTAGCCTTTATATACAAGGGTGGAGGGCTGCAGTCAACCAATCTAAAGGTTGAACAACGAATGATGATTCGGTTAATGGTGTTGAATACAGAACTATCTTAAATATACTAACTTGAATATACTGAACCCTCTTTATTCCAAGATGCCCACAGTGTAAAATTTAAGCAGGAAAGGAGTTTGCGTAGGATATGTATGAATGGAGGGCTGTATTCTACCAGCTCCTGTAATTGGTGTTGATTGTGATATTTAATGACTAGCATTGAATGAAGCGGTAATGGCGATGGGTAAATTCTGAACCTATTTTAAATTCATAGGTTCAATCCATTCAAATAATGACCGTAGGCAGGGCAATGAAGTAGTTTACATGGGATGTGGAATAAAGGATGTCTTGCTTCAACCAGATCAAGTAATGTTATCAGCTTGATTATGATGTTTGATGGCTAGGATTTGAGGGAGTGATTATGTTTATACGTTTACCCTTATGCTTATTATATTGGTAATTGCTCAAAACACGACTTCCTCAGCGACTGCTGCAAGTAGTTTTCATGGGATATGGAATATAAGATGGGTTCCATAAACAGCTCAAGTAATTGGGGTTGATTATCATGTTTGATGGCTAGGATTTGAATGACTGATTATGTTTAAACATTTACCCTTTAGCTTTTTATATTCGTAATTGCTAAAAAAAAAAAGACTGGCGTCCCGGCACGTCCTCTTCGGGTACCATGGAGATATTACCTTGACTGTGAGGTATGGTGTGGGTCGAAGGCGTGGACTTCGCTCGACCTTACCTCTCTCATCTTATCGAAGATCGGTTTCTGATCGGTCCGATTGTGTGTAGTGGTGTTGGTGGCGGTAAAATGTGCCGCCCCGGAGTTCATCATGGCGACGTGTAGGTCGGGTGGAGGCGAGTATATCCCGGATCCCCTCGTACAGGATCTTCTCCACTTTCTCGGAGTCATTTCGGATATATGTGTGGGGGTCGTGGGTTTTTTAGGAACGGGAGGAGTCGTGTCCAACACCCCGCCACCCCTTTCTTCCCACCCACCCCCCCTGCGGGACGCGTCCAGAAGTGCGAAATTGCGTCCTAGAAGGTGGATTTCGTGGGGGAGGACGGGAGGTTGGAAGACTTGTAGGTCGCATTCCTAGCAGGAATGGTGGAGGGGTCGCTAACGACGAAAATGATTATGGTCATGGTCTTCCCACCCCCCCTATCTCCTTCCAACCCCCGTTCCTCCCTTACCCCTAGGACGTGGGCGGGGGGCGTAAGGGGTGGTCGTGTGTGTGAGAAAGGGGGGAGGGTTGAGTTATAAGCGCTTGGGGGACGTGGGTGAGTGGTATGGGATGCGGGAGTTGGTGGGGGGGAATAGGCGGCCGGAGTGTCATGGAGGCTGAGAGAAAGGTCGTGGGAGGGAAGCTGAAGTAGAAGCCATTGGAACTCGGGCAAGCGTGAATTATAGCCATGAGCCTCCGCCTTCCGACCGCCCCCCCCCCTCAGCCCCCTCCAAGGCAATCAATTCGCAGCCTTTCCCCTACTGGTACTACCCCTGCATATCCTCCTAGCTTCCCCACCCTCTTCATTTCGCCCCTCTTCTGTATATCTTTCCCTTTTCTCTCTCCATCCCCTCCCACCCAACACACATTTATATATATATACATATATACCCTTTTCGTCTCCCGCGGGAGTGTCTTCCGCTATCCCTATATCTCTCCTCCTCCTCTTCCTCCCATCTCATTCCCCTCCCGTCTAACCTTCTCCCTCTCCTCCCGCCCCCCCCCCCGGTACCATCTTCCTCCTCGTGTTCCCCTCGAGTGAAACCCACTCCATCTGGTGTTAGCTGCGGGGAAGCACTCCTCTCTCGTCTCCTTTTCCCCCCTACTTCTCTGCGACGGCGAGGCTGGCTGGCGGTGCTATTGGGCTGATTGTCTGTCGCTCCCAGTCAATGCCGGAGAAAGAAGGAGGCGCCCCCTTCGCATTTTCTATCTGGTGTGTTCCTCTCCTCCCCCGATTTTCTCCCTCTCTCTCTCTCTCACTCTGTGCCTTCATTTATTTTTTCTACCTTTTTCCTTTTTTATATAAAAACCTCTTCTCTCTCTCTCGTGTCCATTCGTTCGCTATCTCCCGTCCTACCCCCGCCGCCTCCCCCCTCCCCGCGCCTCTGTGTGCTCTACCACTGCTAATGGCGTATCGCGTAGTGGGGATGTCCGTTTTTGAGAATTGAAAGCTCGCCGTTACGGACTAGATTTGGGAATATACTGCATTCCATATTTAGTTGACAGTTCGGGTCTTATGGAGAACACTGTTGCCAAAGCTGTGCTCCGAGCTGCGAAAGCTCCGAGGCTGTGTAAGCAGTGATATCCGAAATCGGTTTAAGTTTATGTAAGTTACTTAGAAGAATAACGTTTGGGTGTTGTAAGACTGCTAGAATGTGTTGCTAGTACTTTGAGTGGCCGTATAACTATTTTCTTGGGCAATTGGCAACGTCGCACCCCCGAACTATACTGCGTTTCACATTTAGTTGGCAGTTCGGGTCTTATGGAGAACGTTGTTGCCAAAGCTACGCTGCGTGTATTGAATTTTAGGCTGTGTTAGCAGTGATTTACAAAACCGGTTCAAGTTTAAGTAAGTTACTTAAAAGAATAACGTTTGAGGATTCTAAGAATGCTAGAATGTGCTGCCAGTGCTTTGAGTGGACGTATAATTATTTTCCTATGCGATTGACAACGTCGCACCTCCAAAGATTTACGCGATAAACCAACTTCCATTTAGAGGCCATATTGTCTTCTAAATGTGAAACGGATTTTAAATAAATAAGCGAAAACTATCGCTCAAAGCCTTACATACATACGTACCCATCCCTCCATTCCCTGTTGGGGTAGACACAGTTAAAAAGTTATTCTAGAGTAATACAGGCGCTTAGTATCGGGTGCAATGAATAGCGCGGAAGGCGCCTATATGGCGACGTCACCCATTGCATACCCTATTTTGGCTTCATTGATACTCCTTTTCTTTCAGTACTCCCATTCTCTCCCTTCTGTTGTCGTTTTCTTGCGTGGGTTAAAAATATGTCAATCGCACCATCCAACTAAATACTTAGAGAGTAGTTGTTATGCATAGCGCAAAATACCCTCTAATCTTTTCGCTCCTCAGTCTAAGATCTGTCTCATCGTGTCGGCTGCTTTCTTCTCTTTCATTGTCGACCTATCCCTTGTTTCATTTCCCTTGCTCATTCTTTTCCTTTACGACGTTTAGCTTCTAAAGGAGAAAAGGCGCTATAATAGCGCGAACGGCGCTCGAATGGTAACGTTATCCTATCCATTATCTCACTAGTAAGCTTTTTTCCAGCTTCATCACCATCATCCTCGCTACCTTACTTTCCATTTCCTTTCTTTTCCTTTACACTCATACACATATGGCATTGAGTAAATGCGCTTAGCGCCGGACGCTGTGCGTTGCGCGAATGGCACTTAAGTGGTAACGTTCTCCTACCCACGCTCCCTCCCTCAATCGACTTCACATGTCGTCTTTCGGCGCGTTTCCTCTGCGACCTTATGTACTAATTCCTCTTTTCTTCCATCTCTCTTGGCCATTTTCCATTTCTGTGCGCTAATGTGTTGTATACAGAAAGAGGAGCATAGCATCGGGTGCTATTGTTGCCGACGAAGGTGCTCAACCTTCCTCTTTTCGCTATCTCCCGACTTGTGGGCTTATATTTTAACTCTTTTCCTTATCTACCTTATGTCCGTATTCCTTTTTCCTTCCTTTCTTCATGTTTGTCCTCATTGCTATTCGATAAAACGGTGATAGACGCAGAGGGTTGCGTGATATGTATAGCGCCAAGGGTGCTCAACACATCCCATTTCTCCATCTCCCTACTCCTTGGGCTATTTTACGACTCGTTTCCATACCGACCTTATATCCTCATTCATCGCTTATTCAGTTTCTCACATTATATCCCATTTCTGTTTGCTAATGTGCTAAATACGGTGATAAGTGTACAGCATCGGGCGCTATGCTTAGCGCCAATAGTTTTCAACCTTCCCCAATTCGCCTTCTCTCGACGCGTCGGATTCTTTTTCAACTTGTTTCCTTATTGACTTCATTTCTCCCTTCTTCAATTTCTCTTGCACTTAAACATTTCTGTTCGCTAATGTACTGAATGCGGTGAGAGGTTTACAACATCGGGCGCTATCCTTAGCGCCAAAGCTTCTCAACCTTCCCCACTTCGCCATCTCCCGACACGTCGGCTTCTTTCTCAACTCATTTTCTTACCGACCTTATATCCTGATTCCTCCCTTCTCCAATTCCTCTTGTCCTTTCCCATTTCTCTTCGCTAAATGCAAAATGCGGTGAGAGGTGAACAGCATCGGGCGCTATACTTAGCGCCAAAGCTTCCAAACCTCTCCCACTTCGCCATTTCCCGACATGTCGGCTAATTTTCAAACTTGTTTTCTCACCTACCTGATACTCTTTTCTTCTATTTTTCTTGTTCCCTGTCATTTCTATTCGCCAATACAGTGAGTAGTGCACAGGGTTGGGCGCTATGCATTGCGCCAAAGGTGCTCAACTTTTCCCATTTCTCATCTCCCGACTCATCGCCTTCTTTTTCGACTCGTTTCCTTGCCGACCTCCCATCCTTCTTCCTCCCTTCTCCAATTTCCTTTCCCATTTCTATTCGCCAATGTGCCGAATACGGTGAGAGGCATACAGCATCGGGCGCTATGCTTAGCGCCAAAGATTCTCAACCCTCCCCACTACTCCATCTCCCGACTCGTCGGCTTCTTTTTCAACTCATTTCCTTTCCGGCCTTCTACCCTTCCCCCAGCCTTCTCTTCTCTTGTCTTTTCCACCCTTAACACCCCTCCCATTCTAAAGGAGGATCGTGAGTTGCTCCGTCTCGCCTCCCACAGCTTCCTCACTCCAGCCACTCCCCCCTCATCCCATTCCCCCCCACTGGAGCCGTTTCAATAATTGGTGAGATGGGTGTCGTTCCTTGTTCTTGAAGGGGCCTGCGCTTGCTCGCTCGGATCGGGACATGGGGGAAGTAAGGGGAATGGGTTATTCCTTCCTCTCCTTTCTTCCACCCGCCCCCCTTTCTCCTCCTCCTCTGCCTCCTCATACGACCCCCTCAAAACCCCACCCGTCCCCTCTTCAGTAATGGCTTTCCGAAGTAAAATGTTCTATAGAGATTTAGTGCCGCGAGTCCGGGGAGAAGGGTTGGGCCGGTCGGATGTGTTGCAGCCCGTCGGTGGCTCAGGATTGCTCGAGGGTTGTAATGTGTGTTTTGGGCCGTATAAAAAGAATGGCGCCCGCCGCATTTTTCCCTTATACTACTACTTCTACTACCCTCTGGCAACTTCGCTCTCCATTTTTGCCGTCCCTCCCACCTCCCGCCATGCCCCCACCTCCCAGACCCTTTCGGACTCCTCTTAAGGCAAGGCTCGCCCTACGGCAACATCTACCGCAATCTGCATACCGTGTTACCCTATGCAAGACTACGACTTGTGTCCGGGACGGCGACATCAAATTTTTTCCTCGTGATTTTTTCGAATGGATTAAACGAGTTCGCTTGCTCATGTTCGCTTCTCAGAAGGAACGCGATGGGTTTTATACACGTCTTTTATTCTAGTCCTTCTTGCTTCGACGTCTTGAGGTCATTAAAGCCTTTAATGTCCGCCACTTGTCGACAGGGGCAATGGTAGACTGGGAGATTGATAAGATCTCTCGTCGGAATTCGGGCCGAGCCCGACAATGCTTCTCTTCAGCAGACTTCGGACGGTACATCCGTGGCTGAGCAAGTCAAAACAAGTATTTTAATCCATTTTTTCGCCTGAACGATTTAAGAGTATATGCCCCTATGTGATGGTTATCCTCAGCTTTTAGATGAAAATTTCATATTTTAATCATATTTAATATAATGAAGCTCAAATGATATCGTACTGTCTACCAAATTTATTTCAAACTCTTACTACACGTGTTTCAACTGTCTAGCAGTCATCATCAGGCAAGACTGATTGAACATAAACAGACATGAGCTTATATATTCCGTGAAACACCATATTTGCGTCACACTGGGAAAAGGATAGAAGGACAGGTGGGAGGAAACTGAAATGGGGGAGGTGAGTGAGGGGAGAGGGTGGTTTGTTGGAGGAGATAAAGTTATGGTTCAATGGTGTCAAAAATAGGAGAATGGCAAACAAATTCGTTCTCATTTAATTTGTTTGTCATTTTGTTTGAAATCCTTGATTATTTTTTATAAATTTATAAAAATTATTTAAGAAAACATGATTTCCACCTGTAATAACGATCCAAGTATGTGACGTGTTAATTCACCTGTTGAAGTCCCGTCTCTTGTTAGCTCTCGGGAATCCATTTCACTTTACCCTTACGCACTTACTGTGAAACGAAATCTGCATGCCTACGGGTGAGACAAGCCGTTCTGTGTGAAACGCATAAGTAAAAGCTCTTCAGGGCCAATTTTCCGTCGGTTGCTGCATAAATGTCTGAGCTTCTTGGACAAAATCACTCGCAGGTTTAGTTGAAATTACATGAGATGTCATATTTATCGTCATCATCTTTGGTCGTTCAATCCTAAAACTGGTTGACTGCAGCCCTCCATCCTTCCCTATGCTTCTTCAAATGCTAGTTCCTCACTTCCTGCTAGCTCTTCCTATGTACTTCCCTCTTTATTTGATACATGAACTCATTACTAAGTCTTCCTATGGGGACTTATCCCTATATTTCTCCTTTACGTTAATCTTTACAACCCCATTTTTCCTCAGGTTGTATCCAATCCATATGTTTCTTCTCTTCGGTATAGTGTTTAATATTGTCCTTTCTTCTTATACTCTTCTGTACATACTTCATCATTTCTTATTTTGTCCGTCCATATTATCTTTAGCATCCTCCTCCAGCACCAGATTTCGAAGGCTTCTAGTCTGTCCGGGTAAACTTTTCCAGTGGTAAAATATGATTTGGTTATTTCCCGGCGCATAATAGTAATGAAGTCTTCACGGGTTTTCCACCAGGTTAGATAACTGTTGGCCGACGTTTCCATGACTTCCTCCGCCATCGTTCTCAGGGAATGTCAGTTGGAAGAATGGAGCCTTTTTATGTACGTGATAGTTGTGCGACCGAAGTGGTCAGGTTGAAAGTTATTGGCTAGTACCAATCTTCTCTCTTTCCGTCTTAATTTTGGGGACTCCAAGCCCCGCTTAGCACAAATAGTCCAGGCGTCTAATCCGTAGAGTCACACACTCCTTAGATCTTTATTTTATAAAAGCGTCATATTACATTTCCAACGATTCGAAGGTTGCCAAACTCTCTCGGACAACCATTGGTTAAGCTACCGGTGCAAGAGCAGGCTTAACTCCAATAAAAAAAATAATCAGAACCCCCAAAGAGGCGAAAAGGTACATTTATAATACGTACATAAAACCAATAATCATGCTTGCTGATCCAGTATGGGTATGGATGATAAATAACGAGACATTAAAGAAAATCGAGGTAACTGAAAGGAAATGTTTGAGATCAATATTCCGGCTACGCTATTGGCATAATAACAACGCCAGCACCTATAAAAAGCGGGAGTCACCCCAATGAAAGAGGAAATAAGGAAACAGATTCAAAATTCTTGTACGGAATCGAAGAGAAACAGCAACACATTAATAAAGGAACTTTCAAACCTAAAAAGAACCCAGGAGAAAGATGCAAAAGACCAGAATATGGCCTTTGCATCTAAATAAGAGAACGGGAAGTCCAAAAAATGAGTTTAAAAAGAGGGAACAATGGGCAAAAGCCTATCAACTATACATCTACATCTACGTGATACCCTGCGAGCCACCACGAGGGTGTGTGGCAGGGGGTGAAGATCACCAAACATGCACCATTGACATGCAAGTAGGATATTTAAGGGAGATATGCTAGATAATAGGGTCACATGGAGCTAGATGGTTAGTATTTACATAATAGGGAAGGAATTATTGGTTGTTATTGCATGCATCATGCACTACAGACTACTCTAACTACATTTCACCTACCTATCCCTTTGCTACGCTGCCTATTGTTCTCTCTTATAGTACGAGGGAAAAATGACATTTTAAATCTATCGGTACGACAATCTATCTCTCTAATCTTGTTAATATGATCAAACCTAGCATAATACGCAGGGGTTCTCAATATATATCTAACGTCATCTGTGAACAACTCGGTTTCGAATTTACTTGAAAGGTTTAACCTAAATTTTAACCTGCGTTCTGATAGTAATTCCCATCCTAGTTCTTGTATTAAGCTCGTAACACTTATACAATTATCATAACGGCCTTTAACAAACCTAGCACATCTCCTTTGCACGCGCTCTAATATAAACGCGCTCTATAGGCAAATCCAACATCAGTCAGCTGCTACGCAGCAAAGTACCGCCGGTCGTACTCTCTTGGTATTGTTTCTCTTGAAATAGATCTCGAATGTAAGGCATGTGACTTGTGTTCCGAATGTCGATGCTGCTTCATCCCATGATGTTTGGATTTGTCTGGGAGAAGTCGAGTTGGGCTCGATTCTAGGCTAGTTATGAGGCGAGCTACCCTACTTTAAGCCGTCGTGAACTTGTTGACGTTATGATCGAGGTTTTTGAAGTTGTAGTCGCGCGTAGAGAAGATCCCTTACCACCCCAAGTTCAGTCGTTGTTAACGAGTGTCTTGAATCCTTTTCATTTTTGCCTCGGACATCCTCCGGGTCGAATGCTGTGTGGAACATCCCTGAAGACCGTGAGTCTCTGTGAGACTCTATCCGCCATGTTTTTCTCCACTCTTTTGTTTTTTTTTATTATTACGGTTGCCTTCCGAGAATCGGCGGCCCGGCTTCTTGGATTGGTTGTAAATTTGAATCCAGCCGTGACATCCTTTTGTTCTCGTCTCGCTTGCCCGCTCCGATCCTGGCTTTTAAATTGCCTCCCGGAGAAATTCCATTTTCTTAAACAGGCCCTTGTTATTTTTTTTCTTTTTTTTATCTGAGGTTGTCGTTTTCGTCCGCATCGGGAGGTGTTTATTTGGTCGTATATTAGGCGTTTTTGTTTTTGTGTTCTCGTTTTCTCCTCCTCTTGATCTCGGGAAACGCGAGAAAAATGAGTCGAAAAATACGTTTTTCAGCGTGTCTTCATACTCCGGATTTGCGAGGTTCCCGTCCGTTCACCGTCTGGGCGTTAATTTGTTTTTTTCTCTTGCTTCGTTTCTCGCCCTCGCGTCTCGAGAAATTGTTTGAAACTTAATGGTTTTTCATTATCTGGTCTTGGAAATAAACATCGAGCCATCTCACCATTTCTTTCGCCCTATATTTTTTGCAATGCCGTGACTGTTGCCAGGGGAAATGTTCGTTAGCTTTTTTTTCTCTGCATAATCTCGTCATTTCTTCTGCCCAGTTTTCATCTAGCGAAATGGACTCGTTTCCGGTTGGTAATTAGTTAAGTTCAATCAATGCTGCATAACGTTTACCTCATGTTACTGGTGCCTACGCTTAATTCTGGTGTTATCTAGGTTCTCATGTTAAGGCGTCTCCAATATTTACACGAAATGTGACTGAAAAGCGCAGCTGCTAATGGCTTAGTGTTTACTTTTTATGTAGCCAATGATTTAGCGTTTAGCGATGAACTTTTGCTGTCCTACGATTGGCGATAATTGACGTGCTATGAAAAAATGGGTCGTAATAAGAAAAACAGTCATACTTTTCCTCAGATTTTAATTATAAGTACTACACTTTTCGTTTCATGGATATCCCCGCGAGTTGAAAGAAACCTATCTTATCTGGTACCCAATGACAACTCCATAAGTACGAAGTCGGAACGCGAAGTACTTATAATTATAAATCCGAAAAGTGCTATTGTTATTCTTATTATTACGAACGCCCGCTATATACCGCCTGAATCTGTTTAACTTATTGGAAAACCTGTTGCTTGTTTTGAGGTAAACAGGAAGAATTAGTAAGGATGGTCTCGAACAGTTTTTCAATCGTTGCATTCGTGCAGTGGTGATGATAAATGGTGGCAGTGGAGAAGCGTAAACTCTACTCCCGTTCTGTAGCCTCGGCAAAAGACATACAAAAATGAATGAAAACAAGTACTTGGTTATGATTCCACACTTTATTAAAAGAAACACGACCTAGGTTTCGGCATATCATGCCATGATCAGGTGCAAAAACATATATAATATGCAAACATTATCATTAAACAGCAATTAAGTAGGTGCTTTTGGAACAGGTGAAACGTTTTTGTCCATACTTCTTCAGTGGTCTTTGATTTAATGGGCATATTTTCATTACCTTCGGTTCTTCTAACTTGATCATTGGCTACAGATATTTTAGGACCTGATACCTGGAAAACAAAGCTCACCATCGTATAATTCTCTGGCAAAAACATGGCAAATATAACAGCTGTTGGGGAACCATTTTCAGGTATATTTCGTTAAGTTTAGTCATCATCACGTCACATGAACATCCCAACAGGTTTTATGAAACATATTTAAGCGAAACAGTGCTATTTGAGCAGTATTTCACTCAAACTCAGCTGACTGACAGATTTGATAAAGATTTTTTGTTTCCTAACTTTACTGAATAGAACGACATTTCATCGTTGCCAGCGAGTTCAGCTCTCAAAAAAATATTCCATAGCGCTTAAAAATATTGGGCCGCGACCTCACGACTCCAATAAAACTGTTTTGAGATGCGGCGTATTCCGAAATAAGCACCAAGCGTCTCTTTTTTTTATCTCCAGTTGTGTATTTGCCGAATGGAATTCGGTCATAAGATTACGAAGACTATATAGTCACGCCCACACTTACGTGATAAGGGTATTTAGCCTTGGACGCCGTTATCTTTATGCGCGCTTTGCTGAGAAGACTCAAAGATATCTATTTATACGCGCTTCGCTTCATTTCTCTTTTTCCGAAATCATTTTTCGGAGTAATTATGTATCATCTTGCGTAACAACTTCTAAAATTTAGTGAATAGAATGATAGAAAATAGTCAATTAAATTTTTGAGGCTAGCCGGGATGAATTGTTTACCGCTCAGGGAATGAGAGTCTGTGCGAGCATTTTATTGTTTATTTTGAAGCTCAAGTGATTAATTGCGTTTATTTTTCTCTCCGTTGGTTACTGAAAATTAATAAATGGATAGATTTGTGCGTGTCAGGCCTTCCGTAGTTATGTTTGTAGTCATGCCACTCGAAAGCGTGTGGTTCCCCTCCATGGCGCTTTTTGCTTAATAATTTGCGCGTAGGAAGTATATGTGCGCATTTGTGAAACCGTTCGAAGAGCGAGTGCTGTAAACAAAATAACAATTGTGTCCGAGAATGCTGCGATGTGAGTGGAACAAATAAAACTTTCATGTACAGTCACTTCATAAACTATCGCGACATGGTGCGCCAGTGGCTCGTAATCGGTCGGCTTTCGAAGCTCGAAATACGTTGGCCATCCTGTGCCGTCGCTGGTGACAATGAGAATTTACTGGTACAATTTTCAATATTCTGGAGGCATTGGGCCTGGTTAAATAGGACCGCATTCTGGGAGTGATCTCATTCAGAGACGTGGACAGACTTACTTCTAGAAGCGGCCTTGAAGGCTATAGGGTGGAAAGAAGCGAATATAGAACGAAGAGAAAAAAAATGTGCTGAATAAGTAATATTGAATGAAGAAAACTGGGTAGTTAGTTCACTTGAAGGTTAAACGAAGCTTAGAAGAATATTATGCTCGAAATAAGTACCCGAAAGTTCTCATAGTCACCAGAGACGGCACAGGATAGCCAACGTATTTCGAGCTTCGACTGCCGAATTTTTCGAACCGCTAGCGTAGCGTGTCGCGATAGTTTATGAAATGACTGTACGTGTATATAGTGTTGAAATAAAACTGCATACATTACGTGTTCAACAGTGCCAGAAAATATGGAATATTTGCAGTAATTTGTGAAATACCATTCATCTATAAAAGCGTATAATTCCGTCGGCATATCGTGATGTTACTGCGCTATTCAAATAACTTGCATAAAAGGGAGAGAGTAAAAGAGGATTTTTTTGTCCTATCATCATATGCAACCACTGCCACAGATATTTCTTCTCCTTAACAGAGGTTATTTTTGTTTTTTTAAGTAATGTGGAATAACGGAATTACGAAGGCAGAGTTTATATGGTTACATTAGAGATTATTTTAGTAGTTTCTGTAGCATTTTTAGTGTACCGATAGTGTGGTGCTCGTTGGCGAAAATAAATTTCTTAACTTATTTCATGTTGATGATAAGTCACTCTTTGTCAAACGCCCTTATGGCGGCTTGCAGGGTCATAAATAGAATAAAATTACTGGTTGAAGGCGCAACTTTGTGGAAAATTGTCACAGAAATTACGAAAAAAATATCTCAGTATATTCCACACTTAAAAGTTTATTGCCGACCTAGGTTTCGAATGCGCATAAATCATTATCAAGGACCTTTAATGAGATATCTTTCCGTCCTGTCTATGATAATTAGATGAAGATGAGGTTGGTTTCTTTGGAGCGGTGGTCGTGGACACGTCAAAGAAAAAAAGAATACCCTGCAGTAGTTCCCTTATGTTATCCCCGCGGATAGCCTTATCCTCCTGTTGGGGATAGAGTCGCTGCATCGCCCGCCTTGTTTAAAACGCCACTGCCTGCGATGAGCCAACTTTCCCCGGCTTCTCTCCCCGTCCGGTCTCCCGGGAGAATGTGCGGGGGCGGTGCAGACCAACTGTTAGCCTCCCTCCGTTTGATTCCTACGGGACGAGGCAGAATTTAATTAAATGGGCCGAGGAGATACAGGCGCGTGTTACCAGTTGAGTCTCTCTCTCTTCTCCCTTTCGCGGCATTGCCGGAGGATGAGGAGGAAGAAGGACGAATAGAGAGGGAAGGGATAGGTGGTTTTTTTTCTCCTGAGGAGGAGGCAATTCTTATCTTTGTCCTTGCCGGGACACTCACTCCTCCTCTTCCCTTCGTGCGCGAGTCTTTTTCCCATCCGAAATAAGAAAAAAAAGAAGGCTTACTTCGCTCAAAGCTCCCTCTATCTGTCTCGTACGTCCCATCGCTCCCATCCTGTGAAGAAGGTTCTTCTGTGGCCCCCTCCCTCAGCCCCCCCCCATGCCATACCGCTCCGTATACGTACCTCCCAACTCCCTCCCCCCTGCCACACTCCTCCCGTTCTCTATCTCACCTCGCCCACTCTATTTCCTTACCCCCCGACCCCCCCGGCCCCTCTCCCCCTACTCGTTCCCGTGACGTCATCTCGATAGTTAAGGGGTGGGACCACACCCCTCCCTCAACTCCATGCCTCCAATCCTTCTCTCCACGACCTCTTCCCTTTTCTTCTTCGTGGCAAAAAAAGGGTGCCTTTTGGGGGAGGTTTGGAGAAGAATGTGGTGGGGGGGGGAAGTTTCGGGGAGGCGGGTCGTGGTGGGGAGGTCTTTCGTCTTGAATTCGTAATTCATAGTCCCTACTACTCCTTCCTCCAACACTACTGTTCTCCTTCTCGCATGTGCTGGTCGGATAGGTGAGACGAGTTGGTCTTTTTTGTCCACACGTCGCACTATCCCCGCCTTTCTGCGACCGTCATCCCATTTTACAATCTTTTATCCGACTGGAATACATATATTACCCACCCTCGTAAATTATGTCATCATTGGTCACTCTATCCCAAAATTGGTTGACTGCAGCCCTCCGCCCTTCCCTTTCTAATCCTAGTACTCTTACCTCCTGGTAGTATCTATTCATATGTACTTTCCTCTTTATTTGGTCCATAAAATTATACCTGGGTCTTCCTCTGGAGACCTCCCTCCATTTTTCCTTCAATTATGTTTAGGGTTCCCCCCCCAGGTGAACATTTTCAAATCCTTAAGCCTTCGCTCATTCTCTTATCTCAAAGATAAATTTTCGGAATAACCACTCGATATTTCGCTACTAAATTTAATGTAAGTTCATTTTCCCGCGTCATGGACTCAAATGTCTCCATAAACGGCATTTTCATCGTTAAATGACTTTAATCATCATTGGTTTACTTCAGCCCTCTTATTTTTCTCAATTTAATGCTAGTTCCCTTACCTCCTGGTATCTTTCCCTATGTACTGTCTTCTTTAATTGGTCATTGAACTTATTGCTGGGTCTTCCTCTGGGGATTTTTCCCTCTATTTTACCGTCAATTACAATCTTCGCAAACCCATTGTGTCTCAGGTTGTCAAATCAATCTGGTTCATCTTTCCATATGGTCCTTTCCTCTTCTACTCTTCTGTACAATTCATCATTTCTTATTTTGTCCGTCCATTTTATCTTCAGAATCCTCCTCCAGCACTAGGTTTAGAAGGCATCTATTCATTAATGGTCAGTTTTACCAATGGCCCATGCTTCCGTTTGGTTGAGTGCCCCGCTCCACACGAATGTTTTCACATATTGTTTCCTGGTTTGTTGTTCTATCTTCTTTGCGCCCAGCTTTTGTCTTTTTCCTTAAATTGCAATTTGGTTATGAAAAAAAATTCGTATTTTTGGGATTAGTACTTTCGCGATTTTTGGATAGTGGTTGGCAGATATTATCAGTAGAAGTGGTTTGAAATGTGGTCGCCAAGTATTGACCGCGTAGCCTTTCTTTTATTATGGCCAATTGCAGAAACGACACATATGTATTCAATTAAGTTATTCATCGCATAGCCATGGCAACAAACCCGCAACTGTTTCTGAAACAATCGATAAATTTATTTATTTCATAACGTATGGCATGGGGCAATAAGTTCCATATGTTTCCAAGACGGCGGATGCGCGATGAACGGCGAAATGAATACTCATTACGTCTGCTAAGGGAATCAATCGTAGGGTTTTTAATTTCGACGAACGTTTTAAAACATTCACTGATGAGATAACAAATGAAGCGTAGCGACTGACGTCGTGCTTTCGGCGAAATTTCATCGTCTGAAGGCTGGAAAAAAATCACATAATCTGCTCCTATTTTATGCCACAGGAGAAGAAGGGAAGCGGACAGATGACTGAGGGAGTTAACATCACCTCACTCCTGTTTCCCGACCCGCGTCACCCGCATGGATTAAGCGGTTCCTCTTTTTGCACATACCGACCGGCTTCCCTTTTTTCCTCACTTCTATAAAAAATATAAGGCTTTGAAGCAATATTTTCGTCTTAGCTTCAACCCGCACTGTCTCCGCGTTTTTATCCGCGCGCGCACGTACGCGTCCGTCGCAGTAGATGCGTATTCCTTTATTTATTTAATGTAATCTCCCATAATCTTACCTCGCCGCCGGAACCCACTCAATCCGCCGGTCGCCATTTTGGTTCCTTCACCTGCGCGCCACTTTTTCGCCGGGCCAGGTGTCCCGAAAGCTCGCTTCACGGGCAGCGACGTCGATGGCAGAAATGCGTCGCGGGCGGTGCGTCAGGAGTGGATTTCGCCGTTAAATGGGAAGTTGTCTCGCCTCTTGCATGTTCGTTTATGGCCTTACGCATTCTGAAACGATTGCTCGATAGACTGGAATGGCGCGGTGCCATTAGGGTTATTTGACACTTGGGTAGCCGCAGTATTCTATATATTGTAAAAATGTGAAAATATATTCCATAACCCTTCCTTCCCTGCCACGCTCCCTTCAGATAGCTTTTAGAGTATTATATACCCTGTAAAATATTTCCCCCCAAATTTTCTGAAGAACGCAATGTTTCTTCAACGTAACTTGTACCAACTTTGTAGAAAATCTGGAAAGCTTAAAATTTTATGCAAGGAATACTGGCTGAAATTCAGCAAATTTTCCTGAAAATTTTAAGACTGAACATATTGACTGAAAATTATTTAAAAAATATGTATGCTATGTAGCCGTAATTATAACTTTAAAAGGGAATGTCGTAGGGAGCTGGATTAATTACACTTCTAGGTAAAAAATAATTCTCATGTACTAATGTTTAAGAGTGGGTCATTTTAAAATATGGAGGAGTGAATACACTGACAACAATGGTTATTAAATTAAGGTAAATGTTTACAGCGAGACGCTGTGGAAGGGAATCTTTTTATCATTTCATCCAGATTTTTAGTGACAAATAATGTATAGGTTTTCTGATGTCTAAGACTAACTTCAATTCTGGCACTTTTCTGAATTTCAGCAAGTTTTTTCACTGAAAAAGTCTGGGAAGTTTAATTCCGAGAACTTGCGGATTTTTAGACATTTTGCTGAATTTCAGCAAGTTTTTCATGAACTGAAAATTTCTAGGTTTCTAGGTGTAGATATTATATTCCTTGATAATTTCACATTTAACTATCTGCTTAACTATTATCTCCCGTTTAGAACGAATACTTTACACGTATGCGTCAATTAGTGTTCAGCAATAGGAGGGAGATGGTGAAGAAGACGTGATGTCATATTTAGTATTCGACGCGGTCGAGCCTCGGAAAATCCGTGGATGCGACATCACAGTCCGCTACGGATCTCAACTTTGTTTTTAAGGCCCTGTTTTGAACTTTTCGAGTCTGTGTCGTCAAAATTTTGCCACTTTTGGAGCTCGGAAGATCCGAGGCCTAACCAAATAGAGAACCTAAGGTTGGCGATGTCTTTCATATGGCCGGCAGCCAGTCGCAGAATAAATCATATGGTGATTTTCAATACTATTTTAGTATAACTCACAGGTTGTTATATTAGTACTAAATGTTATTATGATGTTGTGTTATTCAAACCGGTTAATTTTTATAAAAATAGAGCCGAAAAGTACCTATTTGTAAATTTTTAACGATGTCACGATTCTACGAAGATCTTTCAACTACCACCCAGGACATGGCGAGTAGCGTTTTGTGGAAACGTGGACTCTGTGGAAAGAAGATTAGAATAGGCCGCGGACGTTTGAGATATGGGTGCTGAGCGGAATGGAGAAAGTGCGGTAGACGGAAAGGAAGACGAACAAGCAAGTGCTTCGTATAGTGATTTATTCCCCCGCGAGGATAGGATTATAGCCCCGCGAGGATAGGAATCTTCATGATGAGGTAATTAGGAGGCATGAGTAGGTGGTTGAAAGAGGTAATGACGGCCGAAGGGATAGTTGAGGCCGTGAAAAGGGGAGAATGTTGTGTAAGCGAGTATGCGGAAGAAAGAAAATACGTCTTATGGACAGAATGAACAGAAGTATGGTGTATGCTTTTTTGAATAAAGAGATTGTGTACGGGGATTGGGGCCTGCGCCTGTAAACATGTATGGGATATTTGCTCGTTTCGATTTAAATATACTTTAATGGATTGATTACTCTAATAATACCAATGGTTATTTTCTTCCGAGGAGATAAATCGATATATATGCTTTGACAATTCGATCTTATGGAGTTATAGGTGTCAAGATTCTTTCAAGAGGTACTCTCAATATAATTGAAGAAGTTGAGTGCTAATGAATTCGCCAGTTTTTGTTAACCTTTTCTCTGCCTAATTTTTATATTCTCTATCATTTTATACGGAATGACTATTCGTGTATTCGTTGCTTTTTCATGTGCATTTACGACTATAGATTGAATATTTGTTCATCTTTTAGGTTCAAACTTCAAGCTTAAAGAGCTGGTGGCAGAAATTGGGGTTTATTGTGAGAAAATTTTCACTAGCACAGCTCATATGTTCTTGGGCGATTGGTTTTTCTCTTTGCCAAAATTTGTGAGAACTATAAATGTGCCGTCGGGGTCGTTTGGAGCTTGGTTATATTATATAGAGATGTATTCATTCGCTAAAGGGAATAATTTATTCTTCCTTGGTTAAATGGTTATTTATCGTCTACCCATCGCCTATGTAGGGTACATGAATCGTGTTTCACGAATACATTTTTCTAAGTATTGGTGCGTTGAAATATAATTTTTGCTTTGCTGTATGAATTTATCGCACAGAGTGACGTTATTTGCGTTTATATACATTTACTTGGGGAAAATCCCTTGAAAGCGATAAAAAAATACTCTCTACAATGATTTGTGCTGTGCGGATTTAGAATCAGTTTTTTTTTGCGTGGTTGCCGCTGTGAAATGAGGCCTTCGGATTTGGCGTCCGACGAAAATAAGACCGTGCGATGGAAACGCGTGGAATTTTGCTGCGAAAAAATAATCATTTTACTCTCGCGTGATTGTAAGTCCCATACCGGAGCGCTCCTAGATTGCACCCTGGGCCGTTTTATAGAACCACGTGGCGGAAGGATCGTGCTCTGAAGTACCTCGCGAATGATTTTTTAGCGCCGAATTATTTCGTCTCCTTCTCGTCGTCCGCGGGGCATTAAACCCTCTGTCATCCGCCAGACTCCCATGTCATTATATCCTTTTCAGTATCCTCTCGCGTCCCCGTGTAATGACCTGTCCTGGCTTTTGTGGCCCGGGGGCTCGATCGCCACTCGCACGGTTATATAAGTGACGATGAAAAAGAGATTATAGCCCAGTGGGTGGCCGCGACCGAAAGGATGGCGCCATCCATGTATTTTGATGAGAATACTGTGCCATAACGATGAAGAGGAGGCAACTATATGGCTTCAATACTTTTCCTCCCCCGCCTCCTCCCAGTAATGCTAAAAAAACGACCGAATTTCTTCATAATTAAGCACCCGGCTCTCAGTCCATTGTTTTCCTTTCTCTTTTCACTTCACCTCCAGCGAGTACGGCGGATCGAAAATGCTCGAAATAAGGGAGGAAATGAGAGAAAAGTTTCCCCAAAAATCGTCCCCCTTTTTTTTGCCGATTAATCGGTTAATGAACGTAATTGGAGATTCGTTTTCGCCCTCCTGTTGTGGAGGGAAAGGGACTGCCCTCGTTGCGTTAAATCTCTTGCTTCGGCCCAGAGCCATTGGTTCGCATTATTCGGTTTGTTATTCGATGGATTAAAAAAAAAAAAGATCCCGGCGCACAGTTTCCGTTCAGCCAAAAAATTTAGTTTGTTTCGAATCACGTGCGGAGGAGACCTCGTAACAACCCTCTGTTTGCGCGCCTATTTATCGATTAGAAGTCACGGGGAAATGATTCTGCCTTTGATCGTTTTTACTCCGGGCCCATTGGCACTGAATTATTTATAACCCGTCGGGCCCTCGCACGGAAATGCGCGCCCTGCAATACAAGCTATCCCAATTTTCTACGCCAATTCGAGGCTCGTGTCTCCCCTACCTATCGACACGTATATCATTCATTGGCTGCTATTTAATTGGTAGTTTACTTTCTTTCATGTTTCCGCCGTACCGACAAGGGTTCTCCGCTGAAATTAAAAAAAAAATAATTCTAAGCCTCCATCTTGCAGTGAGCTTCGCGTGCATGCGGGTCCTCATGTTCTCATGGGTTTTGGATTTTTTTCCTGTAGTTCATTTCCGTCTGTTACTGCTCATGTCATAGAATAATGCCAGCGGAAGTGGAAGAGTCACTGCTGTTTGTAGTTAATTCATTCAGAAGACTGAATTTTGCAACAATGTAAAAGAGGATTATTTCTGGTGCTGTTGTTTTTTTTAGTTGCTCTGCACCTGCGGAAGATATGGGTTAGTCAAAATATTGTTTTTTTTTACATATTTCACTTATTTCAAAAGAGCGTGATGGCGACATGTGACATAAAATTGCTGATATGTTCCGAGTAAACTATAACTATTAGCATTGCATTCAGCAAAAATCCTTTCATCTTTTTTATTTTTTATAATTATGAGAAGTAATTATGGAGGCTATGGTTAAAAGAAGTTTTTTTCGTGTTTAATTAAAAAATATTTTTAACCTACAATTGTACGCCATATCTCTCCTTGAATAATGGGCTGCGTGGTGAACTTCCAAATTTAATAATAATTGAGGATAGTTGTAAAGAAAAGATGTACATTTTGATTATGGTTTGGCAATATAAGATGCGCAATTCCTATACATTACTTCGGAAACTATTATTATATAACTAACCTATTAATTCTTGGGAAATTCGTTAATCAGGGGAGGAAAATGCGTAGCTCGCCGAAATACGGGTTTTTCCACTTGTTCAAAAATCGTTCAGAAATGAGCATACAAATATCCTTTAATTTTTTACAGTAATGGGAATTAATATATTTTTAAAATAATAGGAAATAATTTTACAGGTTTTCTGGTGAAGAGAACTTTTTTTATTACAGTTAAATAATGAGTCTTTAACCCAGAATCGCTTACCAAATCTCACCTTGAATATAGGGCTATGTGGTGAATTTTTGAATTTAACAGCATTTGAGAATGGTTTGTAAGAAACGTTAGAATTTTTTTTCATGGTTTCAGCAATATTATCATCGCACTTATATACTTTACTATGGAAACCAGTCTATTATTTTTTCTTTGGACGTCCGTTAGTCAGCGTAAGAATATGTATGGCTCGCCGAAATGCGGATTTTGCCACTCGTTGATATTTTTTCGTTTCCTCTTTCCAAAAAAGAAATAAGATACGCTTTCATTATTTATCATCAAATCGCTTCCCGGGGAACCGCCCATGGTTTTATTCGATGGGAGGCGAAGGGGGGGGGGGGTAGAGAACCGAGATATTTTACGTAATTTCGCGTAGCGGGATTCATTCCTCTCAGTGGCGCTTTTGGGAGCGAATGGTACGTATCCATAACTTCCCGAGTAATTCGCTTGCGTGGGCCGTTAACACATACGGACGCCCGAATCGACCCGAGGAGCCGGAGGTGCGGTTGTTCTCATTCGCCGGGGGAAAACGTTTTAAAACCCCCCTCGTTGCCCCTCGCTCTTCCTTATTCCAAGGGGGGTGGGGAATACTGCGGGTGCGATAAATATCGAAAATTTCAGTCCTGATGTTCCCAAGGGAGCGGTATTCCTGTTCCCTACGCCATCATGGCATTCCTTTCGAGACTGCGACGCATCGAACTCGGATGGTGCGATTTTTACGGGACATCGCGTTCGATACTTCACTTCCAGTGTTGAAGGAGAGGAGTGTGGGTGTGATAAATATCGACAATTTCAGTCTGATGCCCTCAAGATATCGGTATACCCGTTCTGTGCGCCAAATTGGCATTCCTTTCGAGACTGCGATTTATCGAACTCGGATTCTACGATTTTACGTGATTTCGCATTCGGTAATTCGCTTCCAGTGTTGAAGGAGAGGAGTGTGGGTGTGATAAATATAGAAAATGCCCGTCCTGTAGCACCCAAGAGAGCGGTATCCCTGTTTCCTTCGTCAAAACGATATTCCGTTCGAGACTGCGATGTATCGAACTCGGATTTTTCGATTTTCCCGGGACATCTTTTGATCTAACCTGATCACGTCTGTTATTTTTTGAACCCTATTTTCATCCCTACCAATTTGGAAAAGAAACTTCTCCTCCAATCAATTGATGGATTATGCCAAAAGTAAGAAAATGATGATCGAAACAAAATGAATGAATAAATAAGGAGACGATGAGAGCATTAAACATCCCATACCGGTAAAAAAAATGTATATATTAAATTTATCCCACTGAGCGGGTGATTGCTTTAGTTCATAATCAAAGAATATCAAGTGTTGCATTCGATATATCTCTCGTGAGTATCGAATACCGTATTCGATATATAACAATTCGATATATCGCAATTCGATTCATCTTAGTTTGATACATCCCTCGTTCTAACCAGACCATTCTGCTCCTATTTGAACCCCATTTTCATCCCTATCTCAACCTGACTACCATCGGCTCCTCCCCTTCTCCCCAAGTATCCTCTTTTGACCCTAGCCCCTTACCCCTCCCCTGGCCTCTCCCCATTCTCCCCCAGGGTTTTCTCCGCTATCTCTACCGCCTTGATCCTCAAGGCTCCCTAAATCCCCTTTTCTCCTTCCTAACCTCTCCTCCCCTGCCGTCCCTTAGAAGAGCCGCGATCCACTTATGCTGCACCTTTTTCTTGATGCATGGCCGTGCCGTGTGGCCCTCGGTGGGAGTGTAAGTGGTGCGGGAAGAAAAAGATGAATGATCACCCTCCCCACCCTCTACGCTGGTAAATCTTTCCTTAAAGGATTGATGGCGGAGTGGGGCAATCGCATTACCCCTTAAATAAATCCATTGTTTCAAGGAGTTTCCTTGGGCGTTTAGGTAGGAGGATATTCCTGGTGGAAACGAGGGAAATATTCAATGGCGTTAAAGGGTTTTGCCTTACGAGTGTGTTATCCTTGTGGGCCGGCGGTCCCGCTACCTCTTGCCTTCGCCCTTGATGTGGCCTGAAATACACAGGGCTTTTCCACCGGATATTAGAGTGGTTGCGAAGCTTTGTGGCAGTTGCGCAATAGTTTATTTTCGGTGAAAATCTTGATGAACACTTGATGATGAGAATCCGTGTCATGGAAACATCAGAATAGGAGTTTGCCTTGAGGGCTTAACTTTTAAAAAGTCCGAAAACCCCTACAGAGATCTGCTAACTCTCGCCTTTACTGTAGTCGTGGTCTGAAATACCCCCGTATTTTTCGTCCGGTATCAAAGTGGTTGTGTAACTATGTGGCAGTTGCGCAAAAGGTCATTTTTTTTGTGGAAATCTTGATTCCCCGTGCACTGACTCCGCCAGGAGGGAAAGGTTGCCTCCGAGTTTGACTACCTCTGTTCCCTAGGTGAAAAACCATCATTGCGTGCTTCGGAATGCTCTTTCTGTTGTTTTCATCAATTTTCGTGGCGTATTTGATCCAATTATTTAGATGGTATATCCTGATGGGTCGTGAACATTATCTGCGTATTTGGATTTAGTTTAGTTTGGACGGTATACTTCGTCGTGATACATTTTCGAGTTGAATGAAGTTATGTTGGTAGCACCGCTTACCATGTTCTTCGCTCCTCTACCGACCCTTTTCACACTAGGCTTCACCTTCTTAACATCACACTTTACGCTGTGGTGGCAGTCACCATGTTTCACTACTACTATATGTGACTGCTTGTCCCTGGAGGTGTGTGTGAACAGAAAGAATATATTTTGTTGCGTCATTCTGTCCAATTGCGGTCTTCATTACTAAGAACAGGGGAAAGATAATATCTTTCCCCTGTTCTTAGTAATGTTCTTTCCCTGTTCTTAATCTGGTCAATCTTATCACTTTCTTCCTCCAAATCATCTTATCTGTACCACACGTGTCCATATGCCAAATTTATGGCGGTTTTGGCATCCACGGTCTGTCAGCTGTTAATATATATGTGTAAATGAGTGTAATAATTTACAAGTGTAATTAACTTAACTATTGTATTAATCTTATCCTTCTCTCCTTTCAGGTGAGTGATCTGGACCCCAAAGAAATATTATCGAAGATCATGACTTGGTTGGTTCGGTAAGTAGTTCTTGATAGCCCTAATGGAGGTTTAAAATGCTAAGGGATTACTTAACTAATGGTGATCGTATCTGTTACAAAACTGGGTTGTAGATGGACTCACGGGCTTTTGGACTTCATTGGAGTGGTTAGCTGATAAATTAAAAAACACTATGATAAGGCCCGTACGTTTTATTTGTTAGTCTTGAAAACATTTTTCGAGAGAAGTAGGATGTTTTAGAAGATGAAAACTCCTTTTTTACCCTTAAGATTTATCCTTTTACGCTATTAACACCGATTTGAAGCTCAAATTCCGCAAAAATTAGTGAGAAAAGGTAGGACTTCGTTGTTTACATCAAAAAGGGTTTGTTCCTCGATGAGTTGGCGAAGTATGAATAAATAGACATTGAAGTTAATCTGAGGTGGGAGATTTTTAGGTTGAGCAAAAAAGCCTCGGTGGTGATGGGATAATTTCCTCCTCTGCCGCCGTGAAGGTCTCGGGTTCGAATCCTGACTGGGTGGGTTTTTCTCCGCTCAGGACGTGGTTGTGTGCGTTCGTCAAGATTTAATTTACCTTTAAGAGTGTGATTTGCGGGGCATTCTTCCGCGTTTGTTCTTTTTGTGGACAATGTTTCGCCAGAATTCCAGCTGGCTTCTTGAGGTCCGCTGAAGAGTCAATGCAGGATTTGGTCCGTTCCTTTATGTTAATCCGTTTTCGCGCCGTCGAGTAGGGGTGTGTCGTTATTTGCCCATTCTGCTGAATAGCCGTCCTTTCGATTGAAATTTTTTGGCGTTTTTGCTATTTCAATTGCTTCATGCTTGATTCTAGGGTAATGTCAGGCTTCTTTTGTCAATAATGTGGTGTTGTCAAAGTCAATGATCTGATGTTCTGTGACCTTCCTTGCGATATGCCTTCACGGAAAATTTTAATTACATTTGTTTGTAATTGGCGGAAGGTGTTACCAGTTGGCGTCTACGTCTTAATACCCTGCAAGACACCTCAAGGTTGTTTGGTAGGGGGTGACTTATCACCAACATGAACTACAGTGAATAAATTTACTTTCACCAACATGGACCACACAATCTGTAAACTACAAATGGTACAAAACTGTTAAAATAATCTATAATGTGACTATATAAACGTGACACAAGAGTCAAGCAGGGAACATGCAAAGCGTGGTGTTAGCACTCCTCTGCAGATTTAGAAACATGCATAATGGTGCATATGAATTAATCAGGTACACTACCTCTCAACTAACCTTCTTCAAAGTATTTACGCAGCCATTTGCGTATCTTGTTGATTGCGGGCAAAACGACGAAAACACAGTAAACATTTCTAACCTAAATCGTCAACTCACACGTCTCATCGTAATCTGATTATGGTATTGGGACACTTAGAAGACGAACAGACAAACAGTCATTTTTATATATTAGGTTAAAAATCTTGGGCATTTTTTGGTTAGCTTCAGGGGAAGTATTCAGCGTGGCGACCAGTTTAGCTATGGATATAGATTAGCGTCTTGCGGTGGCTTCTGGAACTTTAAGCCTCTATACTAGGTTATTGAGGGAATTTCTCGACGTGGTCCCCTTCCCAAGTGGCTTCTCAACCCCCTTTAACTCAGCCATCCCCTGTGTTATTCCCGCCCGGTACTACTTCATCCATAAGTAATCGATTCCGAAAACACTGCACGTAGTACGCCAGACAACCGCGGCTCGCCAATAATTAATACGGAGCGGGCTCGGGGGATGATGGGGTAGGTACGTCTTGCCGCCTCGTTAAGCGGCCGACGATATCCTTTGATGCCGTTTCGCGTGCGGTATGAATTGCTTTTGTCATCTGAGGAAGCCACTCGCCCTTTAAGTGGGTAAACCCGCGGGGCTCTCGGGGGCCCTAGTCTTTGTGCCACTGCCCCCGTGCATGTGGCTTTCGGCAGGGCAGGGGGAATGGAAATGTTGGGTTGGGGGCTTGATTTGGCTAGGCATGATGGCTACAGGAATGCGGGTACCGTGGCATGAACCACTCCTCTGCAAAGCAATGGCAAGGACGTTAATGTGGTTGGATAGATTTTTGTGTATGCACACAACTGAATGTTATCGATTTAGTTCCATGGTATTCAATGATATTTAACATGTAACTTTTTGACACATATATAACGAATACTTTTGGTACAATATGTGTAATTATTCCCATATGCGCGAAGTAATGCGTTTCATATGGTTATATGGTTGCCATCCAATAGCAAGGCATCATTTTAGTGAATAAAAATACGTTTTTACGTTCTATTTTGCTAAAATGTTGGATCCCGCACCGTAAACCCACGCCATAACAATGCTGTAATTGTGAAATACATTATAAATTACAATTCTTATGTCATAAACATTTTTTTTGTAATTTTTTGTGTTGTTGTAACCACCTGTAAATTGATATACTGAAGTGGAGTGTGGTCGAAAATCTTTTAAACTTTCATGAAAAGTTGTTAAAATTTGCGTTCAGTGACTCACGATTACCACCACCACCATAGCCACCATAAGATGCAGCCACCGTGATATGGCTTAAATATCCATGAATTTATATTCTGGCTACCGGTGGACTGAATAACGTGTCCTCTAACATGAGGGATATTATTTAAATTCTTGGACTTAACGGTTTCGTCTTTTCGGCGACAAAATGTTGGTGTCAGAGTCATAGAATCTTGTTATTAATGTTGTGACTATGAACTTTGCTTTCTTTTATTAATTTCCTGTACAACGGTGGATCCTTGCATGCGTCTTTCGTTTCTTTTATAGTCATTCATTGCTGAATTCACGTTCTCCTTCTGCTAAGACTCCTCATACCTGTTCCTCCATTAAGAGGACACATCTTACCCATCGTTATGGAATAGTTGCGTAGAAAATCCAACAGATGGCGACACTCACGTCCGATAGAGGCATTATGACATCAGGAGCATCTCGCTCCGCGATAACTCTCGCTCAAGACAACAATCATTTGCAAATTGTTGCTTAGCGTCCAGCGCGTATGTACAGGCAGCGCTGGCTGAAGGTCTGTGAGGGATGGCTGAACTATTTGCGTCACTATCCCAGCATATCATCACCGAAAATCAGGTAGCTTGTCATAACGAACCAATTACAGATGTTACCTTATGACGATGACGGCTGTTACTTAGCATTCTGATAGAGGAAGGATTAAACCTTCTCCCTTAGTTTTCCATTTTTCAATTAAGACATTATTTTATGCATAAATGTTATCCATACTTTTCCGATTGTGGTCTATTAATGTTCTCCATCCTCGGTCATGTATTCATGCTCCGAGATAAATTTTTCATACTTGAGATACTGGTATCCCTTGGCAAAGGTGTATTATTTATAATCTGACAATTTCATGTTGTTGACTTAAGCCTTTAATGAAAAATTTGGGATCGAAAATCATGACGAATTCGACCGAAAGAGCGGGTGTGTTGCGTCGCCCTAAAGGAGTCACTTTCATCTCGTTCGCCAATGCCTTTCCTAGGTTTCCTGCCGGTTTTATTAGTTTCATTAGTCACTCTGCTGTCAGCTGGTCTGTCGTAGTATTTATTGGAATAGATTCTCACGGGAAAACCTCACGTGCAAAATAAAACTTTCGTATGTCTCATTAGAGCGAGTTAAAGCTCTGACAACGGGGACTTCCCCATCGATGGAGATGAGTCATGGGTTTGAGTTTTGCTCGTGAAGCGGTCCTCACGTCCGCTATTTCAATCCCTCCATGTGTCTTATTCCCTAATTACGGGAGTATTTTGGACCTTACTCAGCGTTTAAATGGAGTTTTAACAGAGTTATAAATCGAGCAGGAGTCCTCTTTTCGTCTAAAGCTTGTGTGTGTGTCGTTTCCACCTAATTGTGCGATCCGTGAAAATAAATTCAGGGTAGTTTGCTTACATTTGTACGTTCGCATGTTTGTTTTTAGTGTGGGTGGCCTTGCGTCCGACTCCCTCCCGGGTTCGTGAATATTCATCGCTCTCAGGGAAATAACGTTGGCTGTTGGAAGCGGAGCAGGGCGACGTGTCTTCTCTCCCGCTCCGAATTGAGACGCACCGTGCACAACCCTCGATCCAAACGCTTGCTTGATCATCGCCGAGAGACATTTAGTTCGGCTCGTTCGAAAGTCTGACGAAGAATTTAGTCTTGGTATTCATAATATAGATTAAATATTTACGAAGGTTTGATACAGATTTTTTCTTACCGGACGTCCAACATATTTTGCCAGAGCCAAACTATTATGGTAGAAACGATCACGGGCTTATGATTAAGGAAATTGACTGCAGAACCGATAGATTTAAAATTTCATTTTTTCCACGTACAATATGGGACCATAGTAGTTGCGATAAATTACATAGGAAGAAATACTAGGAGGTAAAGGAACTAGCATCAGATAGGGAAAGGTGGAGGGCTGCAGTCAACCAATCCTAGGATTGAACGACCAACGATGAATAGTTACGATAGATCAGTTCTAGGATACTTTGAATCTGACTTGGTAACGTAGGTCTTTGCACTGTGTTGAATATCTCAACATCATTATTAGCTACTAACCTCGCATGTAATTTAGCTCTTACATGATTAAGTACCTTGTAGTACTATTTATCCCTCGTAGTAATTATAACCAGTAGTTCTGTATTAAGTAGTGTACTGCATGGTAGTATGTTCGTCTACGTAGCACTCTTTTAACTTCTGGTCTGAAGGCGCGATGTTATCATGACTGCTTTTGGCCTGCGCCTTGCATCCGGGCGACCGTGCGAGTTTCTGATTTGAGCTGGGATGAGTGCTTCATGCCTGGTGTAGAATCACCCCGTGCCACACATTCTAGTGTTGGCTTGCACGGTTTTTCATAGATGTAGATTTTCACGGTAGTTTTTCGCGAGTCGGCTTTATGCTCTAAACGTCAAGAAGCTAAAAGTCATTGTCAATTTGAAATTCGTTACAGAGAATTTCCATATCTCATTATTTTCCTTAGTTAGCTTTGATGTACCCGCCGATACAATCATGTAACTGGTATAGAGCTTTATTCAGCCCATTGAATATCTTTGTCATTAACGTGTATGTATTTTTTTGGCTGGTGTAATCTTGCGGGACCATGAATATGAAATATTTTCAACGTGATGATATGATAGGTGACTCCCGTAATTTCTGTGATGACTTTGCTGGTTGGTGGAATCCATCGAAAAAGATTGAATATAACGTAGTTCATTGCGTTAATAACTTTTCAATTGTATTGTAGATTTTGGTTTTTATTTAACTTCGGATTTAATATCGTTTTAATGTGCATGGTAATGGTAGGGGAAAATATGAAATCTTTATACATGTCAAGGCATTTCTTATCCCTCTGATAACATTTTCAACGTCCAAAAATCAAGTAAATCATGAGCTTAAATGACCCCTCTGTTCCTCGCTTAAGGATTTTTTTAGTCGGAATACATATCAATCGAAATTCAATTGTTTGAGAATTGTTGGAATAACTTGCGGGAGTTTCAATTTTTTTGACCAATGGTATACTTAGTTTTTTTTATCCAAGAGGGCATTAACTTCGACTATATTCACGAATGCAATTTTCATCTTGAATCCTAGGTATGTTAATTATTTTAAAACTTGTCCTATTGCAGCTTTCTTTTTACTATTAAATATTTTACCAAATGTATTATATTACCTCGCTGTAAACAATATTAGCTAATGACATGCCTATCAGCGTCAATTCTGTATTGCAGCATTTTATCTTCGCATCAATTCCTGATCGATCATTGGTCTATACGTTGTTGTGTTAGATCGTTTACCCCAAAATTTCCTTAAAGTTAGAGATTCTCTCTTTTCCTTATTACTCTTTCATTATTTTAATTGATGACTTAAGTACCGTTGGCGTTGCATTTTCAAACCGAGTCAAATAATTGAAGTTATTCTGGGTTAAGATATTGAACTCCCTGCCGGTAATGAGGTTTTTTGCACGTATACCCAAGTGCATTCAACTTAAGATTCACATCCCTTAAAACTTGCTCCGCGTATCTCAGGTGCAAGCGTGATGCGTAGCGTGTCGTTCACGTCTTGGGAATGGTGAGAACACTACGGACGAGACACGCAAGTGTCATTGGCACGCACGCACGTGAGATCCTAGTCGCGCCCATAAACCATCCCCGGCTCCACGCTGCACTGCCTGCCGCCGCTGCTTGAAAATGCATCTCCGGACCCGTGGTTTTCAATATCGAGTTACTCCCGTTGCCACCCTCCGAGCTAACACTTCGTTGAAGGCTTATTTTTTTATTATTATCATCACTCGTTGCTCAGCTACCCCCTTTTCTATCCCTCCCGGCGCAAAACCTCGTTATTCCAGGGAAGGACGCTTTGGTTTCAACGGGTTTTGTGAAGCGATATCTCTTAAAGAGGTGAATGTCTCACAGTGAGGAAGCCTGTGACGGCCTCGTCTCTTTTCACGGGAGGGGTGACGCAGGGTTGTATTCCATGCCCTCCCCATTTTCAACGCTTGCCTACTTTTCTCTATCTCCTCACCCCCCTCCTTCCGCTTGCTGCGTTGCAGTGACCCCATCACAGACAACCTCCCCTTGTCCCTCCAGCCTCTCTCTCGTGTGTCGTTGCTGAAAGAAACCCCTCCCAGGTCTAGGAGACGTTCGCATTGATGCATCGGACTTTTCCGCCGCACCGCATCTTGCCGTTCCCCCGAGGTTCTCCTCCGCTCCTGATGTGAACTAGCTCATTCAGGCGTGGATTTCAATCACAGAATACCCCCTACCCCTCACTCCCTCCCGTTCCAATCCTCGTTTCTATTTATCTCCCCGTTTTGTTTATTTTTTTCCCTCTCAGGATTGCTATTTTCCTATCTCTCCTCCCTGTGAAGTTAACGGTCTACGTCCTCATATACCTTTCTCCCAACGCGTCTCTAGTCTTCCCCCGGGGCTTAAATGAAATGATCAAAGTTTTTCATCTTTTTTTTACTTTCTTCCGACGTCATCTGCCGTAGACGACCATTCTTGGGTCTCCTTTGTGTGAGACTTCTCATAACTCATGGCGAATGCAAGAGTCTGCATTGAGCATGCTGTAATTATTTCTCTCTTTCCCGTTGTTGGTCCTCTTTGCTTCGGCCACCATGTCTAATTTGTTGCTTTCGAACTCATGTCATTCATATCATCCTTATCGAAGCTGCTGTGATCATTTTCCAGTCATATATAAAGTTAAAGAACCAGTTGGTGTATATTTACATTAAAACGTGCTTGATTACCTCGAAGCTGAATTTTCAATCTATGGATTAGCCAACCTTGAAGTGCAGGTCGGCACGATGTTTGGTGGTACATTATAAGCACCCAATTAGTATTACAAATATATGAACGAAAGAGGAAAGACTAGTGAATATCTAAATCGCGCTATGCACGTAATGGTAAAAGCAAAAAGAGCCTTACTAATTTTAATATCACCAAACATAATTGTTCAGGTGTTCGTAAATGACTGGCACTTGATGCAAAGGCTTCAGGTCTTGATATAGTACCAGGTATACGCAGTCTCGTTTTCTAGAATTCGAGTCTTCTATAGATATGTTAAAAAAGGAGTATATTTTTGAATGTTCGTTCTGTGAGATCTTGGTTTGATTTTAAATTCATGCCCGAAAATTTCGTACAACTGTTGTTTTTTCTCTAACCTCTTACGGAGCTCAGTCCAGGCTCCTAATGGCCGCTCTACACGGTACATTTTATTGCACAGACGAATGTATCATAGAATGTACAAGGAAATCCTCCTACAGTACAATAACTCCTTGCAGCCAGTTGTATTATTGCAGAAGATGATAATAAGAATTGTTACCGAAAGTAAAATGTACGAACATACATATCCCATTTTGTACGGTTGCGGATTCAGCCAATTAAACAACTGTATATTTTTAAAGTACTAAAATTATTTAATTTTGAAGAGCGGCAATATTCCCGCTAGTACCGGTGTGATGAATACCATTTAAGAAGGAAGCGATGTGCAATTACTCCAAAACCAAACTTAACATTATTTAAGAGGTCCTTTGTTGGTGTATTGTAAAAATGAAGCGTGTATTTTTCTTTGTTAACATATTGGCATAAATGGTATGGTCCTTATTTGTACGTATGTTCGGAGAAATTTAGTTTTTTTTAAAATGTATTACATTAACCAGCAATTGCATGTATTTATTTACGGAGGGCAGCCTCGATACAGGTGCTTGTACCTTTGAGGCTGCCTAAAGCTCCAATTTATTTGTACTTAAGAGATTTGTACTTGTATTTCAAGAGGAGCAATAAATTTATCTATCTATCCAAATGAATGGAACTAGAGGAGGTACTTTTTCCCGATCAGTCATTGAGACAATCAGACGATTTGCCGCTTTACACGGTACAATTTCAATCATGAAAGCGTTCATACATGCTTTATTACAATAAAATGTACCGTGTAAAGCGGCCTTAATTCATTATTTTGTCAATTATTTGCGGAAACTATGGATTTATCAGCAGCCTTATGCACAAATAATGAACCACGGTTAATTTTTTTGTCGAATCATGGTCCTTTCTTGGTGACATGCTTAAAAGCCATTTGCCATTCAAGAGTGTATTATGATGAACCGTATGACTACGCGGAGCTATCCCGGTTTTGCGTGAGCAGGTTTAAGAATTTTTCTCCCACTGAAATGCATATCCCAGTTGAGATCTAGATCATGTATGTGCGGATCTTAAGAATGGATATGAGAAATAGTCTCCGCGCACGCACTTAACGTCATGAATATGCATTAGGCACACACCGTGTCTCTTGAAAACGTTTTTTTTTCCTCGCTCCGTGCCGGCCCAGCGTCGTATGTCACGGGATTATCCCTTATTTGTACTGCATAACTTCTTGGTCAAGAACGCACAATCCTCTTAAAGATGCTCCCCTCGAGCTCGGCAATCTTCTCCTCCCACTTTTATGAGGACCTGATCATGCTGTGCTCTTCGCATTCTCCGTCACGACCCCGGGAACACTGACACATAAGTGTTCACTCTCTTCCGTACTCCCTCTGCCGCGCATGAGAGGAGGTCGGCGAGTGGGCATAAAATGAAGAAATTGCCTGCCCTTGTGGCTGGTACAGCGCTGATGTCCTAGTCATGTTCCTAGGAGGCAAAACAAAAAAGAAATGCATGAAACGCGAGCGCGGTGCTTCTACTGCGATCCATCTACGAGGGGGGGGGGGGTGAGGGGGGGAGAAATGTATTGTCCTGCGGTCGGGCAGAAATGTGTCTTCTTCTCTCCCTTAATCTGCGGCCGTTCCATTCTCCGAGTCGTCTTCTCCTGTATGTATGTATATGTATGTGTGTGTTCCTCTTTCCCGTATCCCCGTAGAATCTTTTTCCGTTCGTCTCATTCTCCGGTCGCTCTATTCTCCTTCCATCCTCGTCTTCTTTTTCGATTCCCTCTCTCTCCCTCTCTTTCCACCCTCTCCTGTTTCTCTCTCTCGTTCCTGCGCAGTGCGAAGGGAAGGGAGACGGCGTCCCGCCGGTGATTGCTCGGTTGGCTGATCCAATCTTATCACACAAAAGTATTCCTTCCTCCCTTTCTTTCTCTCAAACCGCTCTCCGCGCCTCTTTTTTTTCCCCTCAGCCGTTTTCCGTCCTCATAAATCCTCTTTCGCCCCGATGCCTTTGCACTACTGCAGTAGAGCCGATTCTTTTACGGTGGTTAGAGCGAGTGTTGTGTGCGTACAGATTTGCGTGAAAATTCGCCTGCGTGTACTCATTATCAATACGCATAGTTTTTTGAGAAAAAATATTGCCGGTTGCTCTTGGGTTTCTTGGCAATTTGACGTCGTTTTACATAAATAAAAGACTTTCGATTATCCACAGAAATTAATTTTACTGCGACCTAGGTTTCGATGTTTTTACATCTTCATCAGGTGGCCTCAGGTAAATATATCGATATCTAGGTCGCAGTAAAATTTATTTATGAGGTTAATTGCAAATTTTTTATTTCTGCATCATGCATAAGCATGCATTCTCTTAATAACGCAGGAATCTTCGGATTTCATGACGTCATTTTAGCATGTAGCCGAGTGGCACATAATGTATAATTCGATTCTCTTGTGTGCATATTTTTCCATAAACTCCAAAAAAATACGTATCAAATTATTATCATGGTTATTAACTAAAATAGAAGAACCATTCCTGGTGAATAAACTCGTGTTTACGTATGAAGTGTCTTCGAATCCATATTGAAAATTTGTTTTTTCAATATGGATTCTGTTATATAAAATACTTTCACGAAGTGACGCCGGAAGGTGTAAGGTTCAGGTGATTTGTGCTTAAACTTCGAATGCCGTGCTGTAAACCAAACCAAAAGTCATAAAAATTATATAAAGGCTTTGATGTGGCAGAAAGTTTTAAAATAAAATCCATGAGTTATTTTAAACACTACATGCATGGCTACTTCCCTGTATAAACAGATGTACCAAATTGGATGAGTGTGGATGGAGTGTGGTCCAAGAATGTATTTTTTTTCAATTTACTGGAAAATTATTGAAAATGTGCGCTCGTTGACTCACAATTACCGCGCCAGCCACCTTAGGGACCATCCAGCCGAGTGACCCCATGAAATGACTATCGAACCTTTTTATATATTTTCAAGTAACGACTTCAGTACCGTGGTTGGCTATGTAAGTAAGATCATATGTGTTCATAACGATAGGGAATCGTCAAAGAAGCACCACGAAGCAGGTCAAGTGCGGGGCGAAAAAGGGTATTTTGACTTTTAAAAGAAATAGAAATGTGTCGTTTAGAATTTCGGGAAAATTACTCATATCTGTAGTCGGTTGGAAAGTAGTTGCCTGGATACGCACTTATGGAGATTCGTGCTTTTGTGTAAAAATCCGTGAGGACGTATTTGCGTTGTTTCCTGGTGTGGTGCAAAGTTGACGTTGTGCATGCAGTTCTCAAACTGCACCCATAATAATCTTCCGTTATGGAAATATCAACTCTAGCTTCGATTTGTCTCGATTTTGGTTCTGAGCCTCACATTAAATTGTCATCATCATTGGTTGTTGAATCCTAAGGTTGGTTGACTGCAGCCCTCAATCCTTCCCTTTCTAATGCTAGTTCCGTTACTGTCTGGTAGCTCTCCCTATGCACTTTCCTCCTTATCTGATCCATGAACTTTTCGCCTTGAAGGTAGATGGCTTGGTGTTGTAACTGGCTAACGCACCTGACCTGCAATTGGGAGATCCGGGTCCGAATCCCGATCAAGTCAAATGATTTTTTCATAGCGAATTTCAACCCTGGTGTACATGCACCCGTGCGAGTGACTTAGTACCACATCATTTGTTAAATTCAATGTTTGGAAATTTGTCAATTTCGTCGTTTTAACAACGACAATGTTGGGTTTATCCACCGCGACAGTGGCTTTGTAAGCACGACCTCGTCTCATGTGCTACAATGTAGACTTGAGGCCTGAACATCTACTCCGCATAAACCCCCCTCGAAATTCGCCTTGAAAGAAGATGGTTGAAGAAGCTTGGTGATGTAGCTGGCTAACACACCTGACCGGCAATTGGGAGATCCGGGTTCGAATCCCGATCAAGTGAAATGATTTTTTCATAGCGAATTTCAACCCTGGTGTACATGCACCCGTGCGAGTGACTTAGTACCACATCATTTGTTAAATGCAATGTTTGGAAATTTGTCAATTTCGTCGTTTTAACAACGACAATGTTGGGTTTATCCACCGCGACAGTGGCTTTGTAAGCACGACTTCGTCTCATGTGCTACAATATAGACTTGAGGCCTGAACGCATAGTTCGCAGAAACTCCCCTCGAAATTCGCCTTGAAAGAAAATGGCTTGGTGGTGTAACTGGCTAACACACGTGACCGGAAATTAGAAGATCCGGGTTTGAATCCTCGTCAAGTCAAATGATTGTTTCATAGCGAATTTCGACCCTGGTGTTAACCTTGGGTCTTCCCCTGGGGAATTTTCCCTTTTTTTGCCTTCAATTATGTTCGTTGCAAACCCACTTAGCATCAGGGCGTGTCCATTCCATCTGGTTCTTCTTTGCCGTTTAGTGTTCTTTATCGTCCTTTCCTCTTCTAATCTTCTGTAAACTTCATGATTTCTTCTTTTTCCCGTCCATTTTTTCTTCAGCATCCTTCTCCAGCACCAGGTTTCGTAGGCTTGAAGCCTGTGCTCTGGTCAACTTTTCCAATGGTCTATGCTTTCGATACGATAGAGCGTCCCGCTCCACACGAATGTTTTCACATATTGTTTCCTGTTTAGTGCAATTATCTTCTTTCAACTCAGCTATTGGCTTTTTGCGATGAACGCTCTCTTAGCTTATGGTATTCTTCCCTTGATGTTCGTTGTCCTCCTTCCGTCCCACGTGATGGTACTTCCGAGATAGGTGAAGGAATACACATGATCTGATTTCTCTTCTCAGTCAGTATAACCTCCGCATTGAGCTTTTCTCTTCGGTGTACTAAGATTTCAATTTTTTACCTATTTATTTTCATGTGGTTTATTTGTTGAACTTGATCCATTGCGTTTAGTGACCTTTGAATAGTCTGTAAATAATTAGTGACCTTTTAAGTTGATTTAGAGTTTAGGTTTAAGGTTTAAGGTAAATAGGTTTAAGAAAAAATGCTGAATCACTGATCTAAAATTCATTTCCACTCGTACAGGGAGTCTAAAAATATTGAAAAATGGAATCAGTTGTGGGGAAAATTATTGAATAAATTCATTTTTTATTCCAAATGGAATTTATCATTATGTATACATATCTGGTCTCTTCCTGTACGCGTTCCACAAGATGGCGGCTTCGAGTGGCCTAGTCGGTTTTATCGAGCCAGTTTCCCGCCTCGAGCGCTTTGAGGCGATTCCAGCTGACGTTTTTGAATCATGGGCTGCATTTCCCAGCCTCGATCGAATCAGTGGTAAATCCTTTTCTCTCAGGCAAAAATTTTCCAATCGTTTACCCGACGTCGTGCATGAACCGCCATTTTTCACTGCCTCGACAGTATCGGTTCATCTCGTATTTCAGTGAAACTTATATTAGCATAAAATCTTGCTGCAAATCTTCTGAGTGATGATTGGCCAGTAAAAGGTTATACTCGGGTGATAGTTTAGGAGAAAATTATATTTTAATTCATGGGTTTTGAGATCTTTTTCTAAAATTACTTTTAATTATACTACTCGTTCTATATTCAAGCTCTACCCAATCGTCTTACTAGCCGAAATGGTCTAATCTACTGACGCACGCAATTTGATGATCTTTTTGTCCAATTTTTCACGTATATTATCTGTTGAAGTTTTTAATTAATTATCATAATTTTAATTTCAATTAAGAAAAGGAAAACAATCGAGTTGTCATGGAGAGTTTTTTTACACAACACTTAGAAATTGAACTTAAAATGGACACCAATAAGATTTGTTAGCGATATAAATTGAATCTCTTTATATATTAATGTGCCTGCAGGTTGGGTTAATTAGTTAAAATAATAAAATTCAATATTTTTCTTTTCTTTTAACAACCCGTGAAATCTATCAGTCAATTCTATTCTTGCCGATAGGAATTTGTGACTTGGTGACGTAAATGCTCTCTAATGGTTTTTCTGTTCCTCAAGGAAAGGCTGCGAAATTAAAAGGTTTTCAAGCACGTGCGAACATCCGTCCTTAAAAGAGTAACTAAACGTGTCCTAACCCGGGTCATCTTATTCAGGGAAGAATACTTGCGTAGATGTATTAACATAGAATTGAAAGAACCTACACCTTCAAGCAGGACCCATGTCAACGGAGGAGACATATACGCGGCGATTTTTCTCCGATGTGTGCAATGAATCAACCGAAATTCTTATTGGTTTAAACGGAAAAATCGTATTTTTTTATTCGTTTGGAATCTTCTTGCCTCGAATGGGAACGCAAAAGGGGCCATAAATCATTCCAAACTCCTTATTCATTGCCGGAAGAAGAAAAAATGAGGATAATGGCTCATGTGCTGTTCTCTTTTTATGCAATGCTTTACGTGAGGGTCATTGTGGATTTCGTAAATGCAAGTAATGGAACGTAAGGGATAAAGGAATGCACTTCTTTCAGAAGATTTCCCCGGTTTATACGTTTGTCCATTTATCAACGTCCAAAATGGTTATTAACTCGCTCTCTGGGCAGATAATGCCTCACGGCAGTCAAGAGCGTGTGTCTGACTTAAATTCATTTTTACCAAGAAAGTGGAATGCTTCAGATGTGAGTCGGAATTCCATATTCACTGCACGGCTGAGAGGGCGTTCGCATGGCGAAGAGAGCGGCTAAATAGATGGGTCGATAAGGTGGAATGTTAAAAGAAATATACTTATGAGTGCCCTTGCAACGTAGCCAATGTCGCTCAGTAATTCTTTCCCTGAAATGTAGGTTCTTGAAACCAGCTCCATCCGGTGGAATTAGGGGATCGGGTTGGTGTGGTGGATAGATTACTCGCCTACCACACGGGCGGTCAGGGTTCAAATCCCTGCAGTGGCGGATGTTTATCAGAGGAACCCCCGCGATCTCTACTGGAGTGTCTTGTGGAGGGCACGTCAAGTGGAGTGCAGTGGAGAAATGGATGAGACGTTAAACCGTGATCCCCCTGGCGCCTTTCGTTAAGAGCAGGCTAATGCCGACGCCGGGTTTCTATCCATCTTTCCTCCCTTGCCTATCCCCTATGGCGCAAACGACCTTAGCCGTCGGTCGCCTCCCCCAAATATCCAATCCAATCCGGTGGAATTCCTCAGTTCACGCGTGACTCAAAACATTTCGTGGATTTTTCCGTATGCATTGTAGGCTAAATGATCCAACAATAATTCACGGCACTGAGTAGATTTTCTTTCACAAAAAATATCGCGCCATCCACATCATTGCGTATTCAGCCTACTTTCAGCATTTTTGTTGTGTATATTCTTAATGATGAAGTTCCAATGCGCGCAGCTGTATCACTCGAGATTCATTCGATCCATTTGCATCTAAATTAACAGAGAGACTCAGTTCTAATAGCAACCAGTGCAGGTCTCGTTACAGAAGAAAATTGTTTCGTGAAGACTGTTGAGAATAAATCTGGCTTTGTTGTTTAAAATTTTGCTATTCAGTTGGATGTTAAGTAATGGAATGCCAAGCCATCAAGTATTTTAGTTTACGCGCCATTCACTGGGACTTATTTTAAAGAAGAGCAAGTTGAAGTACGGGTAAGATGGATACAAAAAATTTAATCACGATCAATTAAGGTATAAAGAAACACGCTTTTGGAGTAATTTGAATGCAAATAATACGGTTTCCTGGTTTTGAAGACAAATATGTTAAACTTGAGTAGGTATCTCATCTATGATTTTCCTGGAAATTTCACATTGTTTCACTCATCGAAGCGTTAACAAACACCTAAACTCAGAAAACTCTTGTAAACTCTAGGAAAATTTGCACCGTTGGTCCCCTTTATCGAGGTTGTTTTGTAGTTGTTCAGAAACGCTATTAGCTTTTTCACGGCTATTTGTGGAGAATTGGATTGAGTTTTGATAGGGTTGATACGGTTTTCAGCTCGAAATGTATGAGTCGGTGTAAACACCACCAAAAAATGCAATGTAATCTTTTCTCTTGTGTCCACTGCTAATTAGAAGGTCTCAACACATTGACGATTTGAAGGTAATAGTGCGTATTGATTGCTCTGTAAAACGAGGAAGAATGTTTTAACCTACCTATCGTTTCTAGTGTCCATTTAGCTCTGAGTTTTCAACTTCGCGGGCATATCCAGGGACTAGCGATTAATAATAATGCTGGTCGATGCGTCATCGATGTATGAAGTTCTCTAGTCTTCTCTATTCCTACTGAGAAGCATTTATAATAGGAATGGGGCTTGGAAATACCTTGGAAAATGCATCAAATATACAATTCGGTTCTTAACAGTCGTTCCATTTGTGTTAGATACTGCACACCAGTATTACGGGGTCATAGTTCAGCTTGTTTACGATACAGAGTATTTTTATGTAATCAGAGACATAAAAAAATTTGTCCCTTGCAAAAATCTGAAATATGAGAAAATCTAACGTAAACAAATGGATGTTTGTTTGTCCGTCTTCTATGCGTTCCAATACCATTCATCAGATTACGATGAAACTTTGGTGAGTTGTTCCGCGAGCGCCTGCGAAGGTTTCTTAATTGTTAAATCCTGTGTACAATAGGTGAGGCGCGAGTAGTTTCAACAAATGAGTGTTGGCAGGCGATATTCTCAAACAAGCGAGGGATGACCAGCAAACAACGAAGCAGATCGTTTATGATTTTCAATCACGTGCATCAGAATCGATTCAGCAGTGGTCTCTTTGTTTTGTTTATTTTTTTAAATTCCCACGTTCGATTTTCGTATACGCTTCGCTTTTCCCTAAAATTGGATTTTTAAGCTCGAAAATCTTAAAATTTTGCATTATTTCAACAATAGAAAAATTTATTTTATTGGAAACCGAGGCATTGGCATGGAATTGTCATGTCATTTATTTTGCACATGTAAATGTGTCTGCTTTGTCTATTTTTGCCTACTTAGTAAATAAAATAGGCATAATAGTAGGAAATAAAAAGAGGCATTGAAACGCATGCCGGGCACAGCTAGCGCAAAATAAAATAAACGTAAGAAAACCGTCGTCTGAAATTACCGTCAATGTTTTTGGTGGCACCGATCCTAGTGTGGTGCCCAATCGTTCGCGGAAGCATTCACATTTCAAAACTTGTCCGTCCTGCACGAAATGCTAATGGAAAAATGATTGACTGACATTGTACAACAAGTGTAAACGTTCAAATCGCTCCGAGTGCGGCTAAAACACGGGTGGAATATTGCCAAGTTGTGTCTCTTTCGCCGATCGCCTTAGTCCTCAATGCATGGGACGAGGAGTCGGCTTGGCAAACGCATTTCTCTTACCTCGGCTCAGAAATTTAGGTCTTAAAAATAAATAAAATAAAACGAGCTTTTTCCGACATTCTTCTCCGAACCCTTGTAAGTGACGTGACGGGCGGGCAAGGGGTCTTGCGGTGGGCGGTTTCAGCCCGGTAGGCGTGTTCCTGCGCTTCCTTCCCATATGGCGGTGATAGTCGTGGCACGTTGGTGGAAATTCATCTCCCGACATATGAGATAACTGAAATTTGAGAAAATCTAATGTAAACAAATGGATGTTTGTTTGTCCGTCTTCTATGCGTTCCAATACCATTCATCAGATTACGGTGAAACTTTGGTGAGTTGTTCTGCGAGCGCCTGCGAAGGTTTCTTAATTGTTAAATCCTATGTGTTAATCCAAATAGGTGGAGCGCGAGTAGTTTCAACAAATGAGTGTTGGCAGGCGATCTTCTAAAACAAGCGAGGGATGACCAGCAAACAACGTTGTGTTTGTAGGTTTTTTCCAGTGCATATGGTGGTTTGAACAGGTATTATTGCTCATAGAAAATAGTGAATCAAGTCTCACTTTACAGAAAAATGTCTCACCCTTCCAACGTTACCAAAATATCAGCTCTATACCGTACTACTACCCGAGATATTTCTTTAAAATACCAGCAATTTTACAGCTACATCTACGTCATACCCTGAAAGCCACCCAAGGGGTGTGTGGAAGGGGGTGCTTCCACACCAGGCATGCATGACTTATGCGGCAGAACACCGTAACTACATTGAAACCAGCGTACCACACATGCAACTTAGTCCAATTAAACAACAAGTCCAATTAAATATCTACTAACCAAGAAACATGCTATCGTCAATCGTTTCAACATGCAGAGGATACAAAGACTACTACTACAGATTCAAAATATCATGCATAAATAAGAACGTAGAGAATATAAAGTGAAAGATCTACAATCTAGCTAATCTCACTATTCCCACTATTCATGACGACGATCACAGCTGTTATGGTCCCGAATGGTACGCGGAAAAAATTACATTTGATACCTATCGGTTCTACAAAATATCTTTCGATGGGAAATAGTATATGTATGCCATCCAGAGAGGCTCTGCCATCAAAGATGATAGTACTAGAAAATAGTGAAGAGTACATAAACACGTACTTGAAAATATTCAAACATGGCGGGTGAATTGTTTTGAAGAAATTAAAAGAATTTTTCTCACGTACCTGGAAAAACGGTATTTTAAACCTTTCTGTTCTACAATCTATTTACCTTATTTTATTCTCATGATCTGATATACCGTAGTATGTTGGAGGTCGTAAGATATTGATGACTTCGTCTGATTATAAATTGGTTTAGAATTTACGTAACAGATTGAGTCTAATTTTCAATCGACGGTCTGAAAGCGATTCCCATTCAAGTAGTTGCAAGAGATCAGTAACACCAACGAGACTATCATAATAGCCTTTCGCGTATCTTGCTGATCTTCTTTGCACACGTCTAAATCTGTTTTTAAGCCTACCTTGTGAGAATCCCAAAACTGGCAGCGTATTCCAAGTGGGGTCCAACAAGGGAGAAGTAAATTGATTCCTCCAACTTTACCGTTGCACTTTCCAAGTGATCTTTTAACAAGTCCTAATTTACAATTAGCTTGACCAGTTATTTCCGAATGTTTGCTCCACGAGAGATCATTACCTCTTCTGCCTGACTCTTTATTATGAAAAAATAGCATTTTACTTATAAGTTTATTTTTAATCTAATAATATTCAAGAATTAAGTCTCTTAGATGTATATTTTTTAAATATTATATATTTATAGATGCTTTTACACCAACCTAAGTACCAAACACCGTTCATTCACGTCGACACACACAAAAATTACCGGAAGCAAAACGCACTAAGATCTTATGGGGGCTTGCTGGGAATCGAACGTGTGGTGTTATCGTGTCGCACAATCGCCTTACCCTCCACCGGATCGCCATAGATGTTTGCTGACTGGCCAGCTTTCTCAAGGGTTAAAAAAAATATACATCGCTCTCGAAACTACCCTGGATGACCTGCACGAGAGATCGCCGAGGAATAGGTGGGGTGAAGAGGACTGCGCCCTTCAGAATTTTTTTCCCTCCTCCTCCTTCGTCGAATGCACCTCCCGCTTCCTCAGCGTATTCCCCGGTCTCGCAAACCATGGCACAGGATCCCGACGATGCGAAAAGTAAACCTCAGCTCTGTCCCTCTTCCGTGTGGATTCCAGTGCTCAGCGGAGGTCGCAAGCCCTCCTCATCCTTCGAGTGGAGGGCAAATCTGGTTTCTTCTTCGTTTTGGGTGTCCAAGTGGGAAGCTTTATAACGTTTCCCGGCCCTTGCGTCCTTTCCCCCCCTCTCTCTCCCCTTATCGTCGGGAGCTCTTGCGATTGGTTGCAGTGATATTTTGAGTCCCACACGGTCCTCGTCGCGAGCCACCCCGAGCTCTCTGCGACCGGGATACTAACTCAGCCCCACTCGGCTGCTCCGGGGGACCATTTACGCTCCGCATGGCTTCTTTCCCTCCCCCCCCCCTTTACTTCACGTGAAAGGGGACTTTTGATCCGAAAAGTACCCTGGGTGCCCGCTCTGACGTACAAAGGGTTGCGAGGGATGTGGTGACCGTCTTGACTCGCCCGGCCATCGTCGGGAGTCGGCCAGAATAAAAGCTAGGCCGTGCGTCAGGAATGAGTCGGCGGGCGAGTGCGTTCGCGATACGGGATATTTTTTTCACGCGCAATGTATTTTGCCGTGCTCTTCGATTACGTCCAAGTTCTTACTTAGAGCTGCCATCTTACAGTAGTTAGGAAATAAAACTAAATCTTTCTTATCGTAAAAGAATTAGAACCCTAAGCTACGAAGCGAATTATCATGGTTCGACGAAGATATGGAAAATTAAACTTGAAATCTCTCTCAATAACATTATACTCTTCAGACCATCTCATAGATGGGTGAGTGGGGGGGGGTCAATTTTCCCGACTCATGATACACTTAATCTCGCAAAAGCTGTCCAAACAGCTGTTGACGGATTAGAAAAAGCCTGAAACACCAGTCATGAATTGTAATTGCACCAGAATACTCTACACCCCGAAGTTGGTCGAAGAAAACTATATTTAATAGTGACTTCATTTGGCAACTGAAAAAATTAGCAGAATTGCTCGAGTTTTACTGGAAGCACACGCGGCACACCGTTGCAGGTTTTTGGAACAACTAAAGAAGTGTGAGAGGGCTAGTCATTGTAGTTTACGATAAGTAGTTGACTAAGTTGATAAATTTAGAAAGGTTTATCGTCAGGATTTTTTAAGGATGTTATTTTATCATCGCTTCTCATTCATACAACGGCAGATCACATTATGAGAATAAAATAAGGGAAATAGGTTGTAGAACTGACAGATTTAAAATGTTTTTTCCGATCGATAAGAGACCAAAATGGCTGCGCTAAGACTTCGAAGTAGGTGAGTTGACTGGTAGTGTAGCTGATTAATTCATATGCCCCATAATCCATCTTTCTAAATCTGCCGAGTAGTGCTAACACCATGTTTTGCACGTTCCCTGCATGATTCTTGTGGCAAGTTTAAATAGTTATATAATAGATTAGCTTAGTAGTTTCTGCAGCAATTGTAGCAACCCATAGTGTGGTGCGTGTTAGTGAAAGTTAAATACTTAAAAGTCAATTAAAGTTATGAAAGTTAATTAAAGTCATGTTGGTGATAAGCCACCCTCTGGAAAACACCCTTATGGTGGCTTGCTGGATGATATAATTGATGTGTGGTGTACTATACACAGCTGTGATAACAATGAGTAACTCGAACTGAATATTCTGGACCATTCTGCATGAACGCCATGAGTTTCGTGGAATGAAATTGATGGCCAAATTTTGTGTGAAACCATGTGTGAGATATACTCATGAGCTTGCTTTACGCTGAAACGTGCTTTTTATTCCGGTGGTGATTAGGTGATGCAAGCTGAAGGGTCAAATTTGGTTGAAAACCCCGCTTTGGAAAGGTGTCTAGTTAAAAGGTATCTATAAGGAAGGGATGTCAAAGGATGGAAGACCTGCGTGTCCCTTGATCTTCTCTTGAACCCTATATCTCCTGAATCTACCCAAATTGATGATCCGTCCGGTGGAAAGGGAGCCGGGCGCTGCAATCAGTCGAAAACCTCTCTCAGTGATATCCAAGAGGATAAAAAAATATCATATCTGTGTGGGTTAGACCAGTGTGCTTAGAGAGTACCATGCTCACGGTTTGAAAAAGCAGTCTGGCTACCGCTTTGCTAAGCTACTTTACGATATTACTTGCGCTCGGTGTTTATCTGTCCGTGAGTAAGTAGTTGAAATAAAATGTCTATCTGCAGTAAATTACATTTTGAACCAACTCTTGATATTTTGGTCGCAGGTGCCGGATGTCTGTTGTATATTCATTTATATTTACATATACGAATTACCCTGCTAGCCACCACAAGGGTGTTTTGCAGGGGGTGACTTATCACCAACATGAAGTAATGTGTCGATATTAACTTTAACCAGTATGCACCACACCAAGGGCATGGTACAAATGCTACATAAACCAGTAATTTAATCTATAATGTAACTACGTAAACGTCACACAAGATTCATGCAGGGAACATGCAAAACATTGTGTTAGCACTACACGGCAGATTTAGAAATATGCATTCAGTTGCATATGAAATAATCAGCTACGCTACCTCTCAACCAACCTACTTCAAAGTCTTATCGCATCCATTTTGGTCTCTATTCGATCTCGGGAAAACGACGTTTAAAACCTTTCTGTTCTACAAAGTATTTCCCTTATTTTATTCTCATGATCTGATCTACCGTAGCATTTTGGATTTCGTAAGATATTGATAACTTTTTCTGAAAATAAGTCAGTTTTAAATTTACATAAAAGATTGAATCTAATTTTCAATCGACGCACAGTGGTCCGAAATCGGAAAATGCCGGACAAAAGTCCAAAATGGCTTTTTTTGAGATAGAGACTTGAAACTTAGCCTAAATACTCATAAATGATTACCAATTATACATTTATATGCCATTTTACATAAATACGACCCGTTACTGAGATACAGTAGCCCAAACATGACCAATTTTTCAAAAGCACGCGCGATCTCGTTTTTCTTCGAAAATCTTTGAATTTAAGGAGGTGGTGTTGCGTTGGTTTGATTTTTATGGAATAATAAACGCAATATTCCTTTGACCTGGTGATTTGCCTATATTTTCCATGACTTTTAAAGATTTTGGCTCTCATCTGTCTGGTTTTGCAACGCAAAATGGCGTACCCGTTTTTTACGTGAAATTTGACATAAAGTAGATATTATCTTTCGTTTACGAAATATATAATTCGGGAAATTGACATCACAGTTTAAAGTAGAGATTTCTTAGGAATACTAAGTAGAAATCTTGGAAAAAAGTGTGCGACCAAGGAAATGAGAGCGATTTTTCGATCGCGCGTCAAGGCTGAGCTACACGACGCGGGACCCTGAGGCTCGGTAACTGCTAAGTGCGATTCCCATTCACGTTGTTGAAAGAGGTCAGTAACAGTCGCTTCGCTAAGCTGCTTCCCGATTTCGCTTCCGCTTGGTTTTCATCTTTCCGTGAGAAAGTAGGTGAAAGAAAATTTCTGTCCACAATCAATTACGTTTTGATACAATTTGTGATATACTTGTCGCAGTAGCAAGATGTCTGTCGTATTTTATTTGCTTTGATACTCTCCCATTTCTCCGTTGGGTTTTTTCATCCGGCAGAGGAGATATTTTATTACTACGCAAGGATGTAATTGAATGGTGATGGTCGTTATGAAAATATGCTGCAGTTTAAAGTTAGAGGAACTTTACGTTTTTTTTTCTTATTTAAGGCTTCTAACTTATTTTCTGATTTTCATCTTAATGTTGATGTTAACTTCTTGGGTCTTATGGATGCCTCTCTTAGAAGGAGTTCTTTGAAATAACTTTTTGTGTCGCTAAGCCTATGGTAGAGGCTTGTTCCGGTGTTTTTTTATCAAACGTATTGATGGAAGCTGTTGAATAGCTTATCCCCGTTTGGAAATTAACCGTGGTGAGATGGTTGTTTTGCTCTTAATTGCGTGATAAAAGTTTCTTTTGTAAAATCATGTTTTTCCTCTAAGATGCCCAGATATCTCATTCGTTTGATGTCCTAGTAAACAACTTTTCTTTCATCAAACTTAAATCTTCGTGTAAGAGCTCTATCTTTCCCGGAGTACCTTGATTTCTGTGTACGCCGTAATCAGTCCTTATCGAAATTTTCCATTGCTAAAAATAAATACTTAACAGTCCCATTTCCTTATTCCGTGCAACTTCTTTGTGCTCATTAAATGAACTATCAAATTCTTCCTTGCCTGTCCTTTTATTGAAGCCTCATTTTTCTTGTCACCTCCTGTAAACTGACTTAAATCCACTTGGATTGACTTTTAATTCTCCAATGGAAGGTGGTTACTCAACATGGGGACTTTACCGGTCAATTAGTCGACCTGATTTTTTATTATTAATTTTCCAATTGGATTAGCTCCAATTCAAAGGAATGCTCAGCGGCCGCCAAACCTGAAATTATCTCCTGGTGGTCACCACATGACCGAATAATTTTCCGACTGAGTTTTCAATATCTTACGAAATCCAACATGCTACGGTAGATCATATCATGAGAATAAAATAAGGGAAGTAGATTGTTGAACAGATTGGTTCAACGTGTCCTTTTTCTCGCGATCGATAAGAGACAATAATGGCTGTGTTTAGACTTATAAGTTGGTTGGTTGACGTTAGTCAGTAGAAGTTGGTCAGTGGTTTATTTATATGCCCTCTAATTCATCTTTCTAAATCTGCCAAGTGAAGCTAGCACCAAGTTTTGCATGTTCCCTTCAATAACTCTCATGTCACCTTTATATTGTTACATTGTATATTATTTTAGTACTTTCTGTAACATCTGTAGCATACCCGTAGTTTGGTGCTTGTAGGCGAAAGTAAATTTATTCACTTTAGCTCATGTTGGCGAGGTATCCACCCCTGCCAAACACCCTTGTGGTGGCTTGCACGGTAATAAGTAGATGTAGATGGCTCTGGAACTGTGGTTATTATTCTTTTCAGTTTTGAATGTTGATATTCTGAATCATCAGTATGCTCAGTTGTAGTTGTTGGAGATAATTTTGAGCAGAATATGTATTTTTCTATTCATATATTTATTGTGTCGCTTGGTTTTAATATACTTGGCCAGTGGTAATTTGCTAATGTTTAATGGAAACAGATAAACGGTAAACATGCTCAGACCTCCGAGTCGCGATGTACGCTTTTCGAATCTCCCCATTCGCTGCCGTGGTTCTCCTTTCAGGTGTCCTAATGTGCGTGAGTGTAATTGAGTTTTGCGTTAGGTTTCCGCCATTTTGGAGGCTAAGTTACCGCCGAATTCCTAGCAGTCATTCCGGGACGGGAACGTTATTCCCTCCCTCTCTCTCTCTCATGGCGTTCGCAGTGAATGTGCTTCCCTTTTTCTCTTGCCGGCGCAATTGGCTTTTCGGACCAACAATTTCGTTAGTCAGCTGTTTCTTTGTTGTCGGGAGGCTAGGAGCGGTGGGTGGGCGGGGAATTTTCGGAATCGTGTGCGGGGAAACGGCCTTTTTTTTGGCGGAGGATAGGAAGTAAGGAGAATAAAAAACACGCACACGAATGCTGCGAGCGTACATGGTTAAAACTGCTTTATCCTTCCTCTCTTCGTCAAAGGGAGGCTTCTTCTTTCTTCCCCACCTAAAATGCCTCTCTGTCTTTTCCTCTCGCTCTTGGAAATCGTCCGGGGACTCTTTTCTCTGTCTGCTCAGCTGCGTTCTATACGCCTTGCCCTTCTATCCTAGCCTAGAAAGTTTTTACCAAACATTCAAAGTATTTTGCTAGAGCCAAGCGAATAGGGTAGGAACGATCACAGGAATGAGATTAAAGAAATAGACTGTAGGACCTATAGATTTAAAATTTCATTTTTCCCACGTGCAATAAGCGACCATAATAGTTGCGATAGATCAGTTCTAGGATACTGAAAAGGTTTTTTCAGTAGTGCTAAATATCCTAATATGGTTATTAGCTACTAACCTCGCATGCAATCTCCGGCATGATATACTCTTGCATGATTTGGTACCTTGTAGTGCTATTCATCTCTCGTATTAATAAAACTAACCAGTAGTTTATCTTGAGTAATGTATTTCATGGTAGTTTATCTTGAGTAATGTATTTCATGGTAGCATGTTCTTCTACGTAACTATCTCCTGGTACCACCAATCAAATTTGATCCTTCAGTTTACATCCCCTAATCAACGATGGAATAAAGAGCGATTCAGCGTATGGCAAGCTCATGAAAGTATCTGACTTTACATAAAATTTGGCCAGGAATTTCATTCAACAGAACTTAAAGTGTTCATGCAGAATGGTCGAGAAAATTCATTTAGACTTACTCATTGTTTATCACATCTGTGTACAGTACAGCTTACATAGTATAGTATACATATATCAGAGTTAGATCGCGTACAGCGAAGAGGAGCTAGGTTTGTGAAACGATGCTACGATAAGTTGGCTAGTGTGTCTGGACTGTTAGAAGAATTAGGATGGGAATCGCTATCACAGCGTAGATTAAATTATAGGCTTAACCTCCTAAATAAATTTCAGGAAAATCATTTTACTGACGACGTAAAAAACATACTATTAACCCCTTCGTACTACGGCAGATTAGATCGCGCCAATAAAATTAGAGAGCTAGATTGTAGAACCGATAGGTATAAAATGTCATTTTTTCCGCGTACCATTCGGGACCATAACAGCTGTGATCGTCGTCATGAATAGTTCGAGTATTGACAATAGGCAGGCAGTTAATCTTTCTCATTATATTCTCCTCTTTCTTATTTATGCATGATGTAAATAATGATGTTCTTATTTATGCATGATATTTTGAATCTGTAGTAGTAGTCTTTGTATCCCTTGCATGTTAGAACGATTGGAGATACAATGTTTCTTGGGTATTAGATTTGTAATTGGCGCTTTTCATGTGTGGTACGCGGGTTTTTAATGTAATTTCGGTGTTCTACCATATCATTCATGCATGCCTGGTGCGAAAGCACCCCCTGCCACACACCCTTTGGGTGGCTTGCAGGGTATGACGTAGATGTAGATGTACATAGTATAGTACCCTGCAAGCCACCACAAGGGTGTTTACCAGGGGGTGACTTATCACCAACATGAATTAGAGTGAAGAAATCGACTTTCACTAACATGCACCACATAAAGAGTATGCTATAAATGCTGCAGAAACTGCTTAAATAATCTATAATGTAGCTACGTAAACGTGACCCAAGAGTCATGCAGGGCACATGCCAAACATGGAGTTAGCACTACTAGGCAGATTTAGAAACATGCATTAAGATGCTTATGAATAAATCAACTACGCTACCTGTCAACTAACCTACTTCAAAGTCTCAACGCAGCCATTATGGTCTTATATCGATCGCGGGAAAAACGACATTTTGAACCTCTCTGTTCTATTGTCTATTTCCCTTTTTTTTCTCATTCTCTTATCTACCGTAGTATGTGTGAGTTCGTTAGATATTGATGACTTTGTCTGAAAATAAATGTTTTGAATTTACAGAAAAGATTGTGTCTAATTTTCAATCGAAGTTCTGAAAGCGATTCCCTTCCTACTTTTAGCAGAAGGTCAGTGACACCAACGAGACTACCATAGCGGCCTTTCACTTAACTTGCTGATTTTTTCTGCACGCGTTCTTACTCTGTTTTTAAAGCTACCTCATGTGGATCCCAAACACTGGCAGCGTATTCAAAGTGGGGTCTAACAAGGGAGTAAGTAGTAGCTGATTTCTCTATCTCTATCGTCGCACTTTCCAAGTACTCTTTCAACATATCCCAGTTTACGACTAGCCCAATTTGTAAGAGAGATCATTTGTTAGTTTCACTCCGAGGTATTTTACCGATTCTACAGTCTCGAATTTGGTAACATTTGGTACGTAATAACTGTATTGAGTGGAGTTTTTCCTTCTCCAGAAATTCATTATAACACATGTTTTCAAAATTGAATTCTAGTTGCAACACATCGCTCAACGCTTGAATTGCCTTGAGGTCCTTCGTTAACGCTTCCTTATCATTATCGTTATGTATATTCCTACGGCACTATTACACTACGGCATCGCCTGTAAAATACAGATGGAATAGAAGTGGACCTATGGCACTCCCCTGTGGGACAGCCGATGTAACTTTAACCTCGTTGGAGATGGCATCGACTGATACTACTTTTTGCACGCGATCGGTTAGTAATTCTCCAGGAAATGGCATCTTCTTCTAAGCCTTAAAATTTTAGTTTAATGAATAATTTTCTGTAGAAAACTTTATCAAATTCTTTTGAATGTCAAGAAAGATCGCGTTTACTGGAGCGTTATCCACAAAACTTGCTGATCTTGTCTGCACGCGTTCTAACTCTCTTTCTAAGCCTACCTCATGTGGATCCCAAACACCGGCAGCGTTCTTCTTTCCCTCCTAAACAGTCCTTCTGTGTCTCTCTCTTGGAAATCGTCTGGGGACTTTTCTCTGTCTGCTCCGCTGCCTCTATCACCCCTTCTTATACGCTTTTCCCTTCTTCCTCACCACTACCTGTCCCGGGGTGGTCCTCACCCCCCTCCCCCCCGTTTCCCTACGTACGTTCGTACACCCCGCTCCCCAGCCTTCACAAAACCTACCTCTACCCCTTGCCATAGTTCCGTCCTCCTTCCTCCCAATTCTACCTCCCGCCACCCACAGCTCTCTCCCTCCCAGCTTTTCACCTTCCCGCCCTCTCGCTCTCATACCCCAGGCGGACCTTCCTCCTGATTGGTCCCCACTCTTAACCGACGCTATCGCGGGATTGGTCCATCCTTTGCGGGCCACGGCCGCCAGTGGAGTGAGGGACCCGTGTGAGGTTTGCCTAGGTTCGGTGGTGGGGTGAGGTTTAGTCGAAGAGGGAGTGAGGTTAGGAATTGGATGCAGTTGGGGGGGGGGAGGGGAGAATGGGGGAAAGGTACGGCTTTGGCCTTCTTTCTCTCTCACGCCACATCCCAGAGGGAGAGTGTATACGGCGGGGGAGGGGGAAGGTCACATCTTTCAGTGTGCGAAAACGAAGCGATTTTTGTTCACCTGAGGGACACTGGGGTGTCTTTTTTTTCCTCCCTCGCTTCTCGCCGCTTCTCGTGTTTTTTTGTCTGCGCCCCATCTAACCGAGGCCCACGCCCTTGTCCCTCCTTTCCTCTTCTCCCTCTTCTTCGTCTCGTCCTTTTTTCTGCACTCTTCTCGTCCCGCCACCCTCTGCCGTCCACCTTTTCGGCACACCCCCTCCCCCCCCCAACCCCCCTACACTTGCCTTATCGCAGCATCTCCCTCGGCCCTCATCTGTCCCCTCCCCTTTCTTTCTCCTCTCTCTTTCTCTCATCCTCTCTTGGCTTTTTCCTTTTTACCTGCCTCTTCTATCGCCTCTTCCTCTCCCTTTCTGCATCTGTCGTGTGTCCTGCCTTTCCCTTCGTCACCCATCTGCTGCGAACTTTTGCATCTCAAGCATGTCCTTCTGCAGATGTAGACCGCGGTGTATGCTCGCATGTTGAAGTCATTTTTCCGCGAACGATAAGAGACCTTAACAGCTGTCGATTAGTCTGCTGGCTAGGTTTCATCGATAAGGTGTATCTACATCTACGTCATACCCTGAAAAACCACCCAAGGGTTGTGTGGCAGGGGGTGCTTCCACACCAGACATGCATGAATGATACGGTAGAACACCGAAATTACATTGAAACCAGCGTACCACACATGCAACGCGCCAATTAAAAATCTACTAACCAAAACATTCGATCGTCAATCGTTCCAACATGCAAAGGATACAAAGATTACCACTACAGATTTAAAATATCATGCATAAATAAGAACGTAGAGAATATAAAGAGAAAGATGTACAGTCTAGCTAATGTCACTATTCGCACTGTTCATGACGACGATCACAGCTTTTGTGGTCCCGAATGGTACGCGGAAAAAATGACATTTTATACTTTTCGGTACTACAGTCTATCTCTCTAATTTTATTGCTTGTCTAGTTATTTCATTCGCTATATAATTGTTCTATTTAGTGCTAATCTATAATATGTACTATGTGGTTCACGTTGTGCGTGTTCCGTAATTATCTACTCACGAATTACCGTGTAAGCCACCACTTGGGTACAGAGTGATACCACACCAGGCGTTCAGCACTCGCACCAGTCCAATCCAGAACCGCGCACTTTCCCCAGGACGCTGAGTGCTGGCGAAAAAGCAATAAGGAGAATGTGCTCTCATACCAGAAACTTGGAGAGTATGAGGTAGATGAACAAACTAACATGTAAATTGAACAGTTTAGTTTAATTCGTAGTGATAAAATCATTCCCCAGGACTGGGAATCAAACCCAGATCTCTCGGTTTCGCGCCGAGTGCTTTAGCCAAAGAAAACTGTCTGAAACTTGTGACTTTTGTCTTTGAAAATGCAAATTGAAATTCAAAATCGAATTATTTTCCGACGAAGTTATCAATATCTTACTAACTCCAGCATAATACGGTAGATCAGATCATGGGAATAAAATAAGGAAATAGATTTTAGAACAGACAGGTTTTATATGTCGTTTTCCCGCGATCGACAAGGGACCATAATGGCTGCGTTTAGACTTTGGAGTAGGTTAGTTGACAGGTAGTGTGGCTGATTTAATTTATATGCCACCTAATGCATGTTTCAAAATCTGGCGAGTCGTGACAACACCATGTTTTGCATGTTCTCTGATTCACTATTATGTCACGTTTATTTAGTTACTTTAAATATTATTTTAGTTGTTTCTATAGCATTTGTAGCGTAGCCATTATGTGGCGCATGTTGCTGATGGTTGATTTCTTCACAGTAGTTCATATTGGTGATAAGTCATCCCCTGCCATACACCCTTATGGTTGCTTGCAGGGTATTGAGTAGATGTAGGTGAAGTACATCCATGATAATAAATCATGCCGGACATTGCAAGTGGGGTTAATGATGGTGGTAAATTATGAAGAAAAAATGCCAAGTCTTCTTTACCTTGTATGGGTCGGAGTTTAATAGAATTGATCCGTCGCTACTATTTTGTCTCAAATTGTCCGTGGAAAATGACTTTATAAATCTATCGGTTCTGCTGTCTATTTCCTTAATCTTAAGCCTGTGATCGTTTCTACCCTAATAGTTTGACTCTAGACAAATTATGTTTGACCTCCGGCTAAAAATAACTGCATCAGATTTTCGTAAAGGATTTAATCTGTATTTTTCCCTTCGATCAGATAGACGTTACCACTCTTATTTCTTCAACAAATCAATATCGCTGTTAATTTTATCTTAACAAATTTTGACAAATCTTGTTGGTCTACTGTGTTTTAGATCTTTTTCTGACTCCTAGCCTACTTCGTAAGGGTCCTATATGTTAGCGGTGTTTTCCAAATGACAAGTATAATTGTTCTTTATCTGTACATTTATGTTGTTTAAAAAAATACATTTTGTAACATTGCTGAATGTCTACAGTGCAATCTGTGTTGGGGAAATGACACCCCCTGACGTGTACTTGCATGTTTTTTCTGTTGCACCAATGGTAGTGGCTTCATAAGCTTAGGGTATAGTGTGGTACACTTGAGGTGGCTTACATGGCATTATGTACACTTAGACCGCAATATATCAATCACGTTTACTGCAAAAATGAATGCCTTACGTTTAACGGTTCGATTCCTTGAACTCCCCGGAATAATTATTGCATCAAAGAAAGGAATTATTGCATCAAAGAAAAGAAAATATCTAACGTAGAATCTATTAAATACTTAGGCGTCACCATCACTGGAGACATGTCACGGGGGAAACACATCAGGGAATTAACTAGCGTAGCAAACAGTAGATTAGGATTCGTAAAAAGGGTTCTAGGCAAATGTGATGAGAGAGTACGAGAAAGAAGCTATTTTACACTTGTCAGGCCTCATTTAGAATATGCCGCTAGTATATGGGATCCGTACGAGGAAGGTATGCAAGGAAGGTACGTGCAATGGAGATCCGCTAGGTTTGTTAAAGGCAGTTATGATAATTGTATAAGTGGTACAAATTTAATAGAAGAACTAGGATGGGAATTACTATCAGAACGCAGGTTAAAATTTAGATTAAACCTTTTAAGTAAATTCGAATCCGATTTGTTCACAGATGACGTTAGATATATATTAAGAACCCCTGCGTATTATGCTAGGTGTGATCATATTAACAAGATGAGAGAGATAGATTGTCGTACTGATAGATTTAAAATGTCATTTTTCCCGCGTACCATAAGAGAGAACAATTGGCAGCGTAGCAAAGGGATAGGTAGGTGAAATATAGTTCGAGTAGTCTGTAGTGTATGATGCATGTAATAACAACCAATTATCCCTTTCTAATTATGTAGATACTAACCATCTTGCTGCATGTGACCCTATTATCTAGCATATCTCCTTTAAATATCCTACTTGCATGGCAATAGTGCATGTTTGGTGATTTTCACCCCCTGTCACACACCCTCGTGGTGGCTCGCAGGGTATTACGTAGATGTAGATATGACAGAGACAAAAATAATTCGCCAATATTTTATTTTTTATGTGCTAAAAGCTAGCCTAAAAGTATTCGCGTTGCTGAGGTCTCAGTATTAAAGTTAATCCACCGTATTGATGGCACTATGAAACGAGTCACGGTTGGAACTGAACGCAAATTATTTGGGCAAATACCTCTTTAGATATTTGAGCAAGGACAGTGGAATTCCTTTGCAATATGAAGAGTTTATAATGACGCGCGATTCAAACTTCGTGATAATGAATGCCGTTTGCTCTTCCATTTGGATTCTATAGCCGCGTGTGACCCAGGCCAAAACGATGTAACTAATAAATTATTTAAAATGTGTCAAATGCCTAAAATGATAAGTGACCTTTATGGAAAATACATACCTATATTGTTTGCTGCACCAGATAACCTGCATAGTTCACAGAGTATCCCATCAAATTTATTGCGGTTACCCTGTGAATGAAAGGCATTTGGTGGGTTCGACACGTCAGCGAAGATAAAATAAAACATCTTATTGACAAAATTGACAAAAAATTTGACAAAAATACATGAACATCAATATTGACATCATGCATAAATAAGAACGTAGAAAATAATAAAAAAAAGATCTACGGTCTAGCTAATGTCACTATTTGTTCTATTCATGACGACGAGCAGAGCTGTTATGCTCCCGAATGGTATGCGGAAAAAATGTTATTTTATACCTATCGGTTCTACAATCTATCTCTCTAATTTTATCGCAGCCATATAATCTGCCGAAGTACGGGGGGGGTTAATAGTATTTTTTTAACGTCGTCAAAGATATGGGTTTCCTGAATTTTAGCTAAGAGGTTAAGCCTATAATTTAATCTACGCTGAGATAGCGATTCCCATCCCAATTCTTCTAACAATCCATCTGTGCCCAAGTAATATTTTGATGTAGATGACCAAAACCACGACCAACTCTGTGAAGAAATGCATCATGTCACCCTAGGAATGCTCAGTCGCGTTCGTTTGCGTATCTTTGCGAGCCCTTTTGACACGTGGTGAGGTAGATTTCCCGCGCTTCGAGAGGCAAATTAAGCCACTCCGAGCCGGTGGCAATCACATCTGCGCCAATCCGGTGTCTTGTCCCTCCTCTTTCGCGCCCTTCCCAGAGGTTATCCCCGGAGAGTGGTGCGGTCGGTAACTCCCATCCCCCTCTCGCCTCTTTGGCCTTGAGGGAATTTGCGCCCTCTGTGGGACAGGAGGAATGGGGAAGTGGGGGGGGGGGGGCGAGCAGTGTGTGTCCGATCGCAGGGAAACCTCATTCCTACTCCTCCACAAAACCGCCTCAACCTCCTGGGTCTCTCCTCCTCCGCCGAACCTCCCAGTCCCCTCCCCCGGGCGTCCGGACGAACCACTGCCCGTCCAGAGTTTTGGGGCCGAGTTTTTCGCCCCGCGTCCTGATTGGCCCGGGCCCTTTTCACCTCTCACTCCTCCTCCCCCGACCATGCGGTAGATTTTCCTAGGAGAGGAAATGCCCCCGGAGGTGTCTGGTTTCCCCGCCCCGTTTCCTCGCTAGTAGTCGTAGCAACACCTCTTTCGCCGGAGAGGATTTGCCTGTGTGTGATAGGCCAGCCTGTGGATGCTGCCGCTGCCACAGCGAACGCCTTCCTGTGTTCCGCTCCCTCTCCTCTGAATTTTCTTTGGCGGGAACGATTTCCGGTCAGCGTTAATGTCTAAAGTAGCACGTGGCAAGATTCTTTTCCTACATACATCTGCTGAGGGTGGTAGTCACCAATGGGCATCGCGCTCTGTAATATGCTTCTTCTAATAATAACCCTGCAAGCCACCACAAGGGCGTTTTTCAGGGGGTGACTTACCACTAACATGAACTACAGGTGAGAAACTCACTTTCACCAACAAGCGCAACACTATCGGTATGCTACAAATGCTTCAGAAACTACCTAACCGATCGACGATGCAACTATTTAAACGTGTCATGCTGGGACCATGCAAAACATGGTGTTATCAATACTCGGCAGAGTTAGAAACATTCATTAAGGTACACATGAATTAATCAACTACACTACTTGTCGACTAACCTACTTCAAAGTCTTAACGCAGCCATGATGGTCTCTTATCGATTGCGGGGAAAACGATATTTTAAACGCTTTTGTTCTATAAGCTATTTTCCTTATTTTATTTGCAGTATCTGATCTACCGTATTACGTTGGAGTTCGTAAGGTAGAGAAATTCTTGGGTCGGTAGTTGCGGCGTTGCCAAGCGCGACAGGAAAATTGGCACTCGGCGCTCTGCACTATACTAACTTCGCATGTAGCGGTCATTGAATTTGCGAATAAAAGAGTTTGGCCCTGGGCATGTAAGTGAGGATACATCACCGTCTAATTTTGTCTATTAAATCTGCTAGTAATGGCAACGAACGCGGTAAAATCCCGGAATCCATGCAGACGCCAATTGATGACGCCGTGGACAGCTTCGCACTTCTGATCTTTTTGATTTGATTACATCTGATTGTTTTTGCCCGAGCTTTTGCCTTAATTATAGGGAACGAAACAGACATTATGAAAACCTGAAGCAGTTCTGCGTCAGACCAGAAACTAGGAGTGTGCCACTTGGACGAACATGCTACCATGCAGTACTCTACTCCCTGAACAATTTAGTAGCACTGCTATTTAGTAATTAAATATGAGAATGTTATTCTCCAAAGAAGCTGCCTCATATTTCGCTCGGTTTTGGAAGCGGTTGCGTATGTGCCATTGAGGTTGGCACACGGATCGTAATTTAGGCGACAGTTCTCTCTTATTTTATCTGCCTTTTCGTCTTATTTAATCAGCTAGTAAAGCCAACGAGCGCGGTGAGATCCCATAATCGGATGCCAAAATCCCATGCGGATGCCAAAATTGATCGATGCCGTGGATAGCTTCGCACTTCTTTCAATTACGTCTGATGATTTTTCCCGAGATTTAGCCTTAATTTAAGTGAAAGAAGCTAAAAGTCACTGAGAATATATGAATTCCTGAAAGATCCCGCGTACGTCACACTCGTGGAGGTTTTCTTTCTCTTACTTCTACATCTACATCTACGTCATACCCTGCAAGCCACCCAAAGGGTGTGTGGCAGGGGGTGCTTTCGCACCAGGCATGCATGAATGATATGGTAGAACACCGACATTACATTAAAACCCGCGTACCACACATGCAAAGCGCCAATTACAAATCTAATACCCAAAAAAATTCTAACTTCAATCGTTCCAACATGCAAGGGATACAAAGACTACTACTACAGATTCAAAATATCATGCATAAATAAGAACATCAATATTTACGTCATGCATAAATAAGAGAGTAGAGAATATAATGAGAAAGATTAACTGCCTGCCTATTGTCAATACTCGAACTATTCATGACGACGATCACAGCTGTTATGGTCCCGAATGGTACGCGGAAAAAATGACATTTTATACCTATCGGTTCTACAATCTAGCTCTCTAATTTTATTGGCGCGATCTAATCTGCCGTAGTACGAAGGGGTTAATAGTATGTTTTTTACGTCGTCAGTAAAATGATTTTCCTGAAATTTATTTAGGAGGTTAAGCCTATAATTTAATCTACGCTGTGATAGCGATTCCCATCCTAATTCTTCTAACAGTCCAGACACACTAGCCAACTTATCGTAGCATCGTTTCACAAACCTAGCTCCTCTTCGCTGGACGCGATCTAACTCTGATATCAACCCCGTTTCGTATGGATCCCATACACTAACAGCATATTCCAGATGAGGCCTAACGATTGAAAAATAACAACGTTCTTTCACTTTCTCATCACATTTTCCGAGTACTCTCTTGATAAAGCCTAGCTTCCTATATGCTTGACCGCATATTTCCCTAATATGTTTTCCCCAAGATAGGTCGTGACTAATTGTGACTCCTAAGTACTTAACAGACTCGGCGTGAATAATTTCTGTATTTTTAATTCTGTAAGCCCTAACTGGCCAATTTTTCTTTTTCCAAAAGCTGACTGCTACGCACTTTTTTATGTTTAGTTCCATCTGCCACTTTTCGCACCAAGCATGAATAGCAAGTAGGTCGATTGTTAACGAGTCGCTATCTTCGGAATTGTTAATATCCCTATACACAACCGCGTCGTCTGCGAAGAGTCTAAGCTTACTTTTAACGACGTTACTAATATCATTAATGTACAAGAGAAATAAAAGTGGACCAATTACACTTCCCTGAGGAACACCCGATGTAACGCTAACTGTGTTTGACATGATACCGTCAAGCTTCTGGTGCGTCATACTTCGTGGTGCTTGCTCATGCCAATGCAGCAATTGTTTTCTTCTTATCCTATTTTTTCACTCTTGATTTAATTAGGTTTCCTTTATTGTTCAAGGCCTTCTTTTCCTGTCAAATATTCGGACAATCACTCTCTTACCTAGTTCTTATCGTGTGATCTTCGTCGCGATGTTGGTATTTTGGGAAGTGTTCCTCAGTTTTCCCGCCTTTTCTCTCCGCCTATCTCGTCCCTTGTCTCGAGGACAACCCGGCGGAGTCATGGCAGAGATAAACTGGCGGAATTTCATTCGGCCGAGTCGAAAGGTTGCATGTTTCCTTTCAAGTTTAAGGTGTGGTTCCTTGTGTGGAAGATAAGTCTCGGGGGATGAGTTCATGCCTTGGAATGTGGTCCGGATGGTTTTTGTGCGTGGACCATTGGGATTAGGTCGATTTTTTTCGGGTTGAGTTGACACTTTCCTTGAATTTATTCAACGAATCTCCATTTTGAAGTCAGTAAACGGGAAGTTATGCTTCCCTCCTTGGGTGAGATAATTTATTGATAAATATCTGGCTTTCAGTGCTCCCACGGCTCTGAACTCTTTGCTACAGATGCCCAAAGTGTTACGTATTTCCCTTAATATTAGCCCGAACTCCGTGAATTGTTTCGCGATTTTAGTTTATTGTTTCCCAATCAAAATCGGTCGGGATGGTTTTTGTGCGTGGACCATTCGGATTAGGTCGACTTTTTCTTCGGGTTGAGTTGACACTTTCCTTGAATGTATTCAACTAATCTCTATTTTATTGAAGTCCGTAAACGGGAAGTTATTCTTCTCTTCTAGCACGAGCTAGTTTATTGATAAATTTCTAGCTTCCGTCTCCTCTCAATTATTTTTTTACGGATGCCCAAAATGTTATGTTTTTCCCTTGAAATGAGCCCGGACACTGGAAATAAAGTTAATCATTGTTTCGAACTTAAAATTGGTCGGGATTGTTTTTGTGCGTGAACCGTTGGGATCTGGTCGATTTTTTTCGGGTTGGATTGGCTTTTTCCTTAGATTTATTCAACAAACCACCTTTTTAGAGTCCTTAAACGGAAAATAATTCCTCTATTCTTTCGCGAAATAATTTATTTAAAAAATATTTTCTGTGGGACATATTATGAAACGGTACTCTTTTAACTAATCCCAATTTACCAGTTACCAGTTATTTACCAGTTATTTCTCGAATATGTTAGGTAGTGTAACTCAGATTCTACGGTCTCCAATTGGGTAGTCTGTGGAAAATAGCTGAAATATTCGTTAGAATCGGTGGTGTTACACGATAAAATTGTGAAAGTTTTAATGTGTCTGTATTTTCATGCAAACATTGATTAATTTTTCATGTGAAATTCTTAGTTTACTCACAATTATTATTCTTATTTCATTTTATGGCCTTTATTGGACCACTCAAGTCAACTTCTGGAATTCCTCTGATTTCTGTCAGCCCAGTATTTCTTCATTCGCTCGAATCTTATTTTTCTCTCTACATCTGGGATCGCCCTTCCTATTCTTTGTTCGTTAATCTTGGTTTTCAGTCTGGTCTGTCAGTCCTTGAGTTTCACGATTGTGTCTATCTTGTCTTTCAAATCTTCTATTGTAATGTGTAATTAACTCATATATTCCTTGATTTCTGCAATCCATCTTATGCTGGTGTTACTGCTCCATAGTTTTTCTATATTTTTTTAGTTTATTTTGTTTTCCGTAGTTCTGATTAGGTGACCAATGAATGAGATTCGTTTCTTTCTCATCGTGCTCGTTACAGGTAATATTTCTCTGTAGAAAGTGGTCCTAATATTTGTTCAATTTGCGTGAAAACATTCTTAAAATGTACACTCAATAACCAGCGATATCCGCTAGAGTTTTCTTTAAGTGGCTATGGCTTGACTATGTGAGTTAAGAGAAGTACTCTCATTTTTATTTTTTCAGTTTAAAGATCTTGCTTTCTCTGGTGTAATGCGTTTCCTATTGAAAGTACAAATTAAGGTACAAAATTTTCGGATTACTTCAAATTTCAAATGACCACATTTTCCTGACGAAGGAGCCGATTGTAGAGCCTTATGCATGGAGCAACCGAATGTGAACTCCAATAACGGCAGTAATTCGCTATTAACTCTGAGAAAGTGTCGGTGAGATTCCTCCTTAATAATTTTTCTCAAGTCTGTTTCATTTGAAGCAAATCTCCAGTTCCTGTTTTCTTGGTATTTTTTTATTTATGCAAGTTCTGACTATTCTACTTTCTCCCTTTAGTTATTTATTATTTGCTATTGAGTTAGTTGTTTTGAAGATGGTTTCACTTGCAAATGTTACTTTCGATTTATTCATAATTTTGATATGATTTGTTCATTTTAAACTTTCCTCTCATCGAATGCATGGGGGACTCCCTAAGTCAGGCATAGGGATTGGAAATCTTCTCGCTCCCCCTGCTCTCCAGCTAAATTTGCTGTTTGTCGAAAGGAGAATGCTGGAGTTCCCCGCTTTCCCATCGGGCGTCCCGGGGTAATCTTCCGTAGGATTAGACCTTCGAGCCCTCATCCCAACATTCCACCATGAATTCTCTCCCTCTCCGTGCGCCGTAGCATTAAATTTATCGGTGTATTTTCAGCGTCGGACGGCATTGATCACTCTCATGCTCTGGGGGGGAAAAATGGCCGTGGCGTCGGCTCGGCTCCCTTATCGGCGTAAGAAGCGTTGCATGAATGTATTCGGTCACGTCGATCCGCTCTCTATACCGCCCCCTCTCTCTCTCTCTTACAATCTCTCAATCCTGAACTATTTCCCCCCGCCACCCCCCTCCTTCAGTTTCCGTCTCCTCGCACTTTTATTTCCTACGTAATGGGAATTCTCAATGCTTTCCCAATGTCCGTCATTCGACTTTTTCTACGTTCTCTCCGTTCCCTTGGCCGGACGAAAAGGAAGAAAACTGTCTCCCAGACTCTGACGCCGAGTCCGCGTTCTTATTCCCTCCGTTTTATCTTAAGGTGGCTCCGTTCCCACCGTGTGAGCCATGGCAAATGCTGAAGCGCAGATTTTTTTACTCGTACCACTTAATAAAATGAAACGCAACTTTAACTGGCGCGAGCCCTTATCTACATCAGTATTCTGATACACAGTTTGCATTTTGTCTACCTAATACTTTAATAAGCAGTTTTTTCCGCCCATTTAAGGTAGTTCGAGCGGAGAATCATTTTATTTAGAAATCAATGAATTTGGTCTCATTTTAGAGAAAAATTTCTCACCCTTCTAATGATACCTAGAATTTAACCCCTTACCACTTTACTTTCGGAGATATTTGCCAAATAATACCATCCCTTTTACATGGGAAATGGTACGTGTGTGCACTCCAGAGAGACCTGTTTTCAAAATGAGGTATTTCTAACACTTAGATGTCGTAAAAAAAACTAACAGTATGTAGTTTGTATGTTTTGTCCACTATTTTTGAAAATTAATCATATTGTCACCACAGTAGGTTCTTGGGTATCACAGAAAACCTTCCGTTTTGAAGGAGCTTCAAACGCACTGCGCGAAAAAAGAAATGAATCAAGTTAAAGACTTATTTAGATATTTTCTTTTGATTACTTACAATTTCTGTCATATAAAACTATATTATTGCTATATTAATAATGCAATATTTAATTGATATGTCCTAAACCTGGTGACATTAAAACGTATAATTCGAGTTTGGTCTCTCTTATGACTAAGGAACTATCTCGCTCGGACTACCCTAACCCTTTGAGTGCGGCATGACGTGATATTACGTCATGGTTGATTTTACTCTGGTACTGATGACGTGATATCATGTCATGGGTACTGTGAGTGTTCCAGCTTTCACAAGGGGCCTAGTAAAAGTTCGGGAGTGAATGCTGGAACACTCACGGTAACCATGACGTGGTATCATGTAATCAGCACCATCGTATAGACAACCATTACGTGATATCACGTCATGCCGCACTTACAGGGTTAAGCCGACTTTCTGTTGACGTAACACATTTTGACTTCAGTGCCCATAGCCATGTCTATTTTTTCAAAACTTAACGTAGTATAGTGCTTATATTTCTTTTCCTTTGTGTAGTCGTGTTTGCTTCTTAATTAAAGGATTTCTAAATGTTTACGTCTAGATAAGATTTATGCGATGTAAGGTTTACTTGAAAATGCCATTTATATTCGTTAGAGTAATATTACTACACTCCATGTTTCACCCCATATCTCTTATAGTAGGTATCAGTTAATAATTTGTACATTTTGGAAGTAACCATTTCAAAATGAAAAACTATTGTTACTTTCCACACAGAATTTTTTTTATAAATATTTGCCGACCATGGTTTCAGCACCTAGTGCCATTATTAAGGCCTTTATTATTTTTATATTTACGGCAAATATTAAAAAAATATTAAATTCTGTTTGGAAAGTTACAATTGTTTTTCATTTTGAAATGGATATATATCGCTTCCACAAAGTTGTGCCTGATACGCTTTCATTTATTTTGAAAGTAACTAGGTAAGGTAGGATTTTGTTATGTTTGTCGTACAGTCTACTCCGTTTCGAGTGCGAATTAAATATAATGATGATGAATACGGAGAATCTTTGCGTTTATGACTGAACTGAAGAGTGTGATGTGTGCAAAAATACGGACGTAAAAAAGCATTGCGAACTGGGGAAATTCACAGCGGCAAAACGAAGGAACCTACCGATCGGTTCGTATAGCCTGTAGTACCAATTTTGAAATATTTTCTTCGGCAGATCTGAATTTTATACGAAAATTCAACTATTACTGGGGTAATTTCGTGAAACTGTTTAATGACAATGATTTTGAAAAACTCGGTGAATCCTCACAAAATCTGAATATTTTTCTCGTGAGGTGTGGCATTTACTCATGTATTTTTCACAAAAAAAGTATTTTATGTGAATGCCCTAAGTTATTCAGTGTTGCTAATCTTGAATAATTTTATGTGTCACTGGCTTATAAACGTTATCAGCCACAGCTGTCGACGGAATTGTGAATATTATGCTGGATTTTCGCCTTTTCTTCGCGATTCGCACGGTCGTGGGCTATCTTATTTTCCGGCCCTGTCTCACTTATCTCTTATAACAATGCGACCATTCCATCCCAAGGCATTTCCTTAAGCGTCAAGGGATCTTTTTGCGTACCATGAATCGGTAGCCGTCTGGTCCCGCCCAGAAGACATGACGTAGCTTTGCAGAAAAGTACGTAAGGTTGTCTGGACGGAAAGGATAAAGTCATTGACTCGACAAACAGTTTGAATCCACTCTGGGCCCGATGTATTTTCGACTCATTTGATTGCTTATCTCGAAAAGTTACCCTTTCATTCTGCAAACATTACTACTCTTGTTGAAAATGCTTACTCAGCAGCCTATGACGAAGTTGGGGTCATGAAGAAGTTCTTGCCGTGTTTGTTGATTTACAATTTATTGAACATTCTTTCGTTGGGGTTATAGTTGTGTTATGTGAACATTATAGGTGAAAGTAGCTGTTCTAATAGATTTTTCATTTAATATCCTATTTAAGCCAAGATTTTCGATTTCCCTTTTTGTTTTTTGTCGTCACTATTGTTATCGAAGGTGACCGAACGGTGTACATCCTTGTAGTTAAGCAGTGGACATCTCATTATTTTCATTATTATAATTATTTCAATGTGCCGTTTGATTAACTACGATCCTTTGATTGTTGATTTACAATTTATTGAACATTCTTTCGTTGGGGTTATAGTTGTGTTATGTGAACATTATAGGTGAAAGTAGCTGTTCTAATAGATTTTTCATTTAATATCCTATTTAAGCCAAGATTTTCGATTTCCCTTTTTGTTTTTTGTCGTCACTATTGTTATCGAAGGTGACCGAACGGTGTACATCCTTGTAGTTAAGCAGTGGCCATCTCATTATTTTCATTATTATAATTATTTCAATGTGCCGTTTGATTAACTACGATCCTTGGCTAGCAGCCCTCCTCAGTTATACATTGCCCTGCGTTAGAACATTTTTTAACATTCTATCTTATTTAGAATTTATAGGTAATTGCTGAAATACCTACAGTTCATTTATTGTGAACGGCTATTATCTACGTCTGTTTACAATGTAACTTTGCTCTATTCTTAATTGAAGAGGCATAAAGAATCCATTGCAATGGTTGATTTTTTACTTGAAAGATATTGGATTCCTTTTGGTTTTTCTGAGATAGTCATGTAGAGCTTCTTGGTAGCGTCTTAACCCTATGAATGCGGCATGACGTGATATCACGTCATTTTGGGTTTACGCTGGTGCTTAAGACGTGATATGACGACTAGGGTACCGTGAGTGTTCCAGCTTTCACTAGGGAACTCTCACTATTAGGCCCCCTAGTGAAAGCTGGAACAATCATGGTATCCATGACGTGATATCACGTCATCAGTACCAGATTAAAGACAACCATGACGTGATATCACGTCATGCCGCACTCAAAGGGTTAAATGAGTTGTTCTATTCTTATGCAAGTGTATCTTGCAAAAAAGCTATTCCTGTACCGAAAGTATCTCTGTGTACAATGTCAATGATTGTGCATGCGAACCCTTGAGTTGGTTTATGATTGTTAGTTAATGAGTGTAGTTTCGACAAGTAGCATTTTCATTTATTTCTGAGCGGAGTTGAAGAGTTGACCGAATGCTGTAATATTTTTTTCTTTTCTTTGCAGGTGAGTCACCGTTATCAATCTGAATCAACCTCTCTGAAGTTGTAGCATGTGTTTTCGGTGAAGATATCCTGTTTTCCTCGTGTACTGTAAGTGTTTTTAGACTGTATATCTCGGCCAGCTTCGGCTGCTACTTAGCAAACAGAAATAAATTATGAATGTCGCGACTGTAATACTAAATTGTTACGGAACTTCGAACGTAAATTCATTAGCAAAATACTGTAAATACGTGTCGAAAGATGAACTTTCACCTCCATTCACTACATTGTTGGTGTTCTATCGATGACATAGTAACTATTTCTACATCTAAATCTACTTGTATACATACTACACTACATACTATACTACATCTAAATTGTATAAGTGTTACGAGCTTAATAGAAGAACTAGGATGGGAATTACTATCAGAACGCAGGTTAAAATTTAGGTTAAACCTTTTAAGTAAATTCAAAACAGAGTTGTTCACAGATGACGTTAGATATATATTGAGAACCCCTGCGTATTATGCTAGGTTTGATCATATTAACAAGATTAGAGAGATAGATTGTCGTACCGATAGATTTAAAATGTCATTTTTCCCTCGTACTATAAGAGAGAACAATAGGCAGCGTATCAAAGGGATAGGTAGGTGAATATATAGTTAGAGTAGTCTGTAGTGCATGAGGCATGTAATAACAACCAATAATCCCTTTCTTATTATGTAGATACTAACCATCTAGCTGCATGTGACCCTATTATCCAGCATGTATCCGTTAAATATCCTAGTCGCATGTCAATAGTGCATGTTTGGTGATCTTCACCCCCTGCCACACACCCTCGTGGTGGCTCGCAGTGTATTACGTAGATGTAGATGTACTTATTACCCTGCTAGCCTCCACAAGGTTGTTTGGCGGGGGGTGACTTATCACCATCGTGAACTACAGTGATGAATTTTACTTTCTCCGAAAATCAACTCATAATAGGTATTGAACAAATGCTACCGAAACCACTAAATTAATCTATAATGTAACTCCGTAAACGTGACACAAAAGTCATGTAGGGAACATGCAAAACATTGTGTTAACACTACTCGGCAGATTTATAAACATGCATTAGGGGAAATATGAATTTATCAGCTACACTTCCTATCAACTAGCCTACTCTAAAGTCTCAACGTATTCATTATGGTCCCTTTTCTATCGCGGGAAGAACGACATTTTGAACCTCTGTGTACTATAATCTATTTCCCTTATTTTATTCACATGATCTGATTTACCGTAGTATGTTGGAGTTCGTAAGATATTTAAAAATTCTTCTGAAAATAAATCGGTTTCGAATTTGCTTAAAAGATTGAGTCCAGTTTGCTGTCGTAGATCTGATAGCGATTCCAATGCTAGTTTTTAGAAGAGGTCAGTTTTTGCTTTCACGTATTTTATACTATACAAAGTGTGTCATGCAGAAAGCACAAATTCATTTTGCTACGTCTCGTGTGATCACGGGTGATATGGATGAGGATCGTTGTCTCCTCGCGAAACCTGAATAAACGGGCGACCATATTTTGGAATTTGCTCAGCGCCTTGCCTATCCATAATATCGGCGCATTGTTCGTACCTTGTCCTTAATTTTGTCTCTGGGAGGTCCATAATTGCACTGCAGGTACTCAACGAACACACACACGACCCCCGACAACACTTTGGTGCACGCGCCGAGGATCCTAAACTTTCAGTCGGCGGCAGAAATTGAAGCGTCGCCGGGGATGGCTCACGTATTACGTAAGCGCTCGGCGCACTATTGCCGCGGTCGGAACTCATCAATTCTCCATCTCCCGACGAATAATAAGCCCCGTATCGTCTTAATTAGTGCCCGCCGCTGCTTCAATCCAAAGACTACCGGAGGAGTCAACTTTTTCCTTCATAAAAAAAGTAGTCTTGAGCAATGCGAGGTCGACGGGAAGGAGAGCTATGTAATTTCTTCGTCGAGCCATTGAAGAGGATTCGAAATCAAACCAGATTCCATTGGATAACTTTATCGAAAAGCTTTCGCCAATTTCGCTGCTCTCTTCATTCCAACGAGCCCTCGGTTAACTCCATAGAGTGGAAAAGGGGTTAAAAAAATATACATACATTCCTATATAAATATATATGTGTACATAGGTATACATGCACAAACTGGGAACCGTTGGTGAAAGGCATGAAAGGGGTGTTTTTTTTTCGATATCGGGGTGGTTTGTTAAAAAAGGGGAAGTCTCACGTCTCACCCCCTCCCCCCTTAACCAATCTCACGACCCGTCTACCCCCTTCCTGCCCTTCCCCTCCACCCCCTCATTTCTTTCCCCTCCCTCCTATCCTCCCCCACCACCGCATCACCCCCCGAAAAAAAAATATATATAACCCTATTGAGAGAGTTTTACCCCCTCCTCTCTCTCTTCTCCCAAACAGGTTTTCGCATTACTCCACATGCAAGAGGCCTCGTTGAAGGAGCATCTTGTCTTCGCCACACGCAGAACACATGCTTATATGCCCCCCCCCAAATCGTCCCTCAAACTTATACCGCTCCCCCTTCCCTCCCAACTCTTTTTACCTGTGCCGAATAATCTTGAGACGTTTTCCCAGCCTCTCTCTTGGACCCCTTAAAGCAGTACTCCCCCTAAACTCCTCCTCCGCCATCTTTTAAACAGCCCTTCTGAGCCTTTCTTCCTTATATACTTTAGCTCGCCTCTCCTGCTCTTATCACCGCATCAGCATGGCGGGGTGGGATAGGTTCGAAGATTTCTGTTCGCCGCGGTGGAAAAGATTTTTATTTTTACCACCCCCTTCTCTTCTTCACATCTCTTCTTCTTCTCGGCCTGCCTACCTGAGCTCCGCCTATAATCTTCCCCCCCGTACTCCCTGTACCCGAAGCTTATTGTCGTAAAGTGAATGGCGTTTTGCATGGGAGAATGAAGGACCAGTTTTTTGCAGTCGACGGCGGCTTGCATAGATGTATTGGTTTTATTTTTCAAAAATCTCCTCCTCCTTGCGCTTGAAAGAGAATTTTTCCTCGCGGCTCGATTGCAAAGATGGGGGGAGGGAGGGTAGAGGAAGGGGGAGGAGAAGGCCGGGGGAAACGGTGGATGAGCGCGTCTATGAAGTCTCGCTGGAATATCGTCTCGTATGCATCGCTCGATCCCTTCATGGAGAGTCTCACTGGTCGTTATGTCTATTCATATGAGCCTGCATACTTAAAGGCCATGGCACAAGTATGCTTCGCCTTCATTTAGACCCTTGGTAGTGCCAGTATTAGAAGAATGTGCGTCTAAAACCTTGGGAAACTTGAAAAAATTATGCGGGAAAGTAATCTAAAAGGAACTATTTGAAATTTGTTTCATTAAATCTAATTTTTTCGACCTTTGTTTCAATTTCTCCGCCTGATGGTGGCATAATATGTTAAAACCGAGGTCGAAATCATAATTATTTTTCTTTCAACTATGTAATCGTCTCCGGCTTTACTTTGTGGAAGTGAGTAATATCCATGATAAAAATTGGATTGACACTTTGGATTGGAAACTGTGGATTGAAACATAATTGTTTTTTCTCATGGACTTTCAATTATGGTTTCTTCAGTGGAATTTTACCTACTTGGTGTTTTTCATTATACTCATGATGTAGTAATTCCCCATATTTGAGCCTAATCAGACCAATCACTTAGTTTGAAATGGGAGTGATGGGTGAATCATTGCTGGCGTATGAAGAATATCGTCTCGTTTGCATCGCTCGATCCCCTCATAGAGAGTCTCACTGGTCGTTATGTCTATTCATACGAGCCTGCATACTTAAAAGCCACGGTACAAACATGCTTCGCCTTCATTTAGACACTAGGGAGTACCATTATTAAGAAGAATGTGCGTCTGAAACCTTAGGAAACCTGAAATAATTAGGCTGGTAGGTAATCTAAAATGAACTATGCGCAATTTCATTAATTAAATGTCTCTTATTTTGACCTTTGATTATATATGTCCTGCCAGTTTGTCAAAGCTCCCTCCCCTACTGATGGTAGCACAACCTGTCAAAATCGAGGTTGAAATAAAGTATATTTTCTTTAGTGGAACTTCACCTACTTAATTTTTTCATTACTTTTATAATGTAGTAATTCCCTATCTTTGAGCCTAATCAGACCATACATTTAGTTGATTAAGGGAGTGATAGGTGAATCATCGCTAGCGCATCAAGAATATCATCTCGTGTATATCGCTCGATCCCTTCATAGAGAGTCTAACTAGTCGTTACGTCTATTAATACGAGGCTTCTTACTTAAAAGCCACGGCACAAATATGTTTCGCCTTCATTTAGACCCTTTGAAGTGCCATTATTAGAAGAATATGCGCATAAAACCATGGGAAACTTGTAGTAATTATGCGAGTAAGTAATGAAAAAGGAACAATGTGAAAGTTCATTTATTAAATGTAATTTATTGCGACCTATTTTTCAATATTTCGTGCCAGATTGTCAAATTTCCCAAATGTCTAGCATGTGAAGAATATCGTCTCAACCCGTCAGTATAAAAATTGAAGTGTATTACTTAGAAAGTTGTGGTGGATTATATGAAGAGAAGAAAAAAAATCTTTTTGTTGGCTTTTGTTAGTCACTGCATTTTCCATGTCGGCGTTTTTATTTTAATTGTTAATTTCTTCTCGTTCTATATGTAATATTATGTTACCATTGTACAACCACTCGATTATCTCCTGCTTGCCTTCTGGCCTAGAAAACTACGGGTCATTGGTTCAGTTAACTCTTTCCGTTCTGTTGTACTCGGGCTGCATCAGACACGTTCATAGTCGATTGCAATCGGATGTTAAATTCTCTCTGTGGTGACAGATGCTGTTAGATCAGAGGTGGTTGGTGTTCCACAAGGATGTATGATTGTGCCATCTTTATTCGTAATGTAGTAATGACCCAAACGTTGGCGTAAATTACATCAGTACGTTATCGGCAGACGAGGGGATATTTCAAAGGGCTCTGGTATCTTCAGCTTCAGGAGACATTTCACTCTCTCGTGTTATAGACTGCATTTTGAACAGTTTTTTTAAGGTTGAAACTTGGAGATTAATCTTAATAAACCCCCTTACATGTTTTTGACCTCACTGTTTAACTTATGTTAATAGACGCTGGAAATTACAGGACTACTGCGGTTGATTTCTGCCTAGGCGAACTAGGCAGCTATCTATTGGCCACAACATAGGAGGGGAAGCCCCTAAGAGACGATGTTGTGCACATTGAAGATTAAGGACAGGAGAAATTATGTATTTGTTTTCTAAGAGAACAGATAGTAATTGGACATATTAAATTGTGTGACAGTTTAGGTGTCTGAATTCGTATTTATTTTGAATTACGAAAAAGGAAACCTCGGCTTTCTTCAATGCATTTGGGACTTAGGCCTCTTTAAGCCCAGGCCTGGGTTTATGTTGCAATTTTTTTTACCTCGCACGATCATTGACCATAATAGAGGCAGTGGAAAAAAGTTTATTTGAAGATACGTGTTATGGACTTAATTTAGAGCTTATGAAACAGAAAACGGCTGGTTTCACCACATATTCAGCTGCACAGCTTGGAGGCGATTCGTTGTATTCAGCGTAGTTAAAGACTTACACGTTTACATCCGTTCCCAGTGAATGGTTTATGAAAAAAATTGCACCCCGCTGTTTAAATGACGCAATGACGCATTAAGTGCGCGTAGCGATGCATTTTTTCGGGTCTTCCGGATGAGATGAGCTTGGTTTATCAATACTTTCAAATTAGTGGTTTTTATCTCGAAGGCTATTTATTTTATGCCCGAAATAAAGGAGACTGTGAGAGTTGTAATTATAGAGGCAAATCCAGAAGGGAAGAAAAAAAATGTTTCCGTCAGTCCGTCTCCGCATAATTGAATTTTTTCGTCTCCTCCGCAATTTGTTTACGTCACTTCAAATGGAGCATTGTTGCATTTGATTGGCTCCCTTTCCGCCCGTGAAATTTTTAGCCTGGCCGAGTTTTCCGCGAGAATGCCTTTTATTGTTATTGAATTTCGAAACTGCATCTCTAGTTAATTGGAATGGGTACTAATTCGGATCCTTCATGAATATTTAGCCTCGTCTAGCAGCTTCTCCAGTCCTTCGGCACGACTCGGGCATAGATTTTGTCCTTGTTTGACTTTCGCCAGTCTGTCTGCTTTGCGCCCTTCGCGTTACGAGCGTGCGAACTTTATCACGCCTTCGAATCATCTAGTTAATGAGTTGAGAATATTGACTCTTGGTCCTCGATTCGTCAATCCTCTCATTTAATTGGTTGAGGACTTCAATTTGGCAGTTCGACTTTTTTCGTCCCATTCACGATAAGTATGCTAACTTCAAAATTCTTTATTGTTGAGCATAACTGAAATGTTTTGAACCATTGAGGTGTATGGATAGGGCTCTACGTCATCAAACTTACGCCTGGCAACGGGAATAACAACCATATTGATACATTCTGCTCTCTTCTTACTTTCCTTTGAGTGGCACGACGGAATAGGCGAATTAGCGGATCTAAAGCGTTATTGTCAAGCATGTGTTTGAAACTTTAGGCCAGTTACTCTTGAAACATATATCAGCTATGGAATCTACCCGATTTTACTATAGTTTTCACTGGCAATGAGGATTTTTATTTTTTTTAAGTACTCTGCCGGTTAAGGTAGGTTCTGTTGAATGTCAGAAAATCTCCTCCCGGTTTTCTACACTTTCAAGGGCCAATCTCCCTCTAAATATACTTTTTCGCCTCGGCATACGATCTACCCATCTTCATCCCGTCCACGAAACCTATTCTCTTTCTTCCCCTTCCCCGCTTGCCCAACATCCTTCCCTCTTATCACATTCTTGAGCAACCCATCGCCCTTTATTCCATCCTTTAGCCACCTACTTCTGTCTATCTCGAATTTAGTAGTTTCCTTTCCTCGTCCACAATCTCAAGCACTTCCTCGTTGGTCCTCCTATCCGCCCACCTCACCTTCTCCATCCTTCTTCATGCCCTTTTCTCAAATGCCCACAGCCAATTCTCGTCCTCCTTTTGAGGGTCCACGTGTCTGCCCCAGACAACGATGCGCTCCATATCAAGCTCTTCGCAAGCCTCTTCTTCACACTCTTACCCAATGTTCCCGTCATCAGCTCCCTTCTATTACTGAACGCCTTCTTAGCTAGCGCTATTCTCTTCCTTATGTCTTTGCTATTATGACCGTTTTCTTCTAGCGTTCTAATTAAAATGTCTTGCTCAAAATGCTCTACTTATTGACTGAAATTAATAAACAAAATATGTAAGGAGATGCATGTAAAAAAGTTTATGCTGTTTTCTGGTAAGTTATCGATGGAAAACATAGTAAAGTTGCAAAATTAGTGCGTTAGCCCAAAAGCGCTATAGGAAAATGTGGGTTAACGAAGATTGCGGACTGGTTTCAGCTTCTAGCTTTGGCCATCATAGCCAGTGTCTTCTCCATACACCCCAGTGCGCTGAACAATAGTTTATAATTGGCTCCGGAAACCTTATTTTTAGTTAGCTTGTAAGCATACACCATTTTACCGCCCTGTCTATAGGGTTCGTATGTATCAGTATTTTATTACTCCATTGCGTTTAATTTCCAGTCTTAAGAAGAGAAGAATTTAAATGTAGCTTTAGACGGACAAATGCGTCAAATCTGATAAAAATTATATCTGGCTGCGAATCCTCACGCCAGAGCCTCTCGTCGAGGACGGAGAGGCAGGATCCCAACTTTTATCTCACACTTATTCTTTCAACCAATTGCCAACGGTTTTAATGCATTATTGATGGGTAATCGGTCTCGTGATCGGTTTCACGAGGCCCTCCCGGATTTATTTACGTCCGCGCGGAGAGTTCCCTTATCCTTTCTTTTCCCTCTTTTTGCACGTGCCAGTTGGAGATGGGCGGATGAGTCTTAGGTTTTTAGGGAAGGGCATATGTTCGAGATTCCGTTAGGGTGGTAGAAAGGGTTTCGCCCTATTCCCTGCCCCCGAAAGAAAGGATTGCCGGGTAAGACATTCCCTTCCTCTTTGCCTAATCCTTTTCTTTCCCTCAGCATATCCGATCCTTACGGCATCTTTTATAGCCCCTCCTCGAATCCCCTGGGATCGGAGGAAACCAATCGCCTCCTTTATAAGTTCCCCGAGTTCCCGTCGCCGCCGGGAGAGGGGGCGAGGAATCTCCAGTTTATGTAGCGGGAAGCATATTCATGCGGGTTGAATTCTCGCTGTCAACAGTATTAGGTTAAAAAAGAACGATGTGTATTTCTTTTATAATGAGAACAGCAATCGCAACTGTCCACAGTTGTTAACTTTAATACTTCGCGTTTCGACTCACTGATGTGAGTCATCATCAGGCACGAGAACTGGTACATCATCATCAGGTATAACACCGTTCTTCTGGTACAGTCTGGTACATTAGGGGATCGGGCTGGTTTGGTGGCTAGAGCACTGGCTAACCATAAGGGCGGCCAGGGTTCAAAACCCTGCAGAAGATGATGTTTTTCAGAGAAACCCGATCCCTACTTGAGTGTCTTGTGGAAGTCACTTTGAGTGCGGCATGACGTGATATCACGTCATGGTTGTCTTAACGCTGGTGCTGTTGACGTGATATCACGTCAAGGTTACCGTGAGATTTCAAGCTTTCACTTGGGAACTTTACTAGGCCCCCTAGTGAAAACTGGAACACTACCCTTGACGTGATATTACGTCATCAGCGCCAGGGTAATGACAGCCATGACGTGATATCACGTCATACCGCACTCAAAGGGTAGTGCAGTGCTCCGTATGTCGAATGAGACGTTAAACTGTGGTCCCCTTGGCGCCTTTCTCTAAGAGCAGGCTAATGCCGACGCCGGGTTTCTCTCCACCCTTCCACCTTTACCTGTCCCCTATTACGCAAATGACCTTGGCTATCGGTCACCTCCACAAATATCCAATCCAATTCAACGAAGCGCATCTTTGTCATTATGATGACTCTGTGAGTGAAAATGCGTAGTACTGAAAATTTGAAATCTGTGGAAAAGAGCGAGTATTGTTCTTATTATGGCGAGCATCCATCACCGTCTAATAAGATACAGAGGACGGTCGCGACAACAATTCTACGCTGCAAAGTCAAAACACAGTAACTTCCAAAATTTCACATATTGAGATTAGAGTTGATTTTGCTGTTTTCAACCTAGAGGATTAAAAAAAAACTCAGCCAAAAAGAAACTGTCTGTAGCGGTTTGCCTGATATCAACTCCAGATTTTACCGTATCTACACTATAAATGTCAGTTTTCTAGGCCAGCTGGCTGTAACTATTTGTCTTTCTCACAAAGAATCTCATTACTATTGTTCCCTTATGATTTATTTCCATACCGCATTGACAATCTATGCATCAATTAAATTGTAATCCTTTCGAAGATGGACTAGATTAAGCCTCGAAGGTGAAACTTGAGCATGTTATAACTCAGAACCAACATTGATGCAGTTACTATCTTTTAGATACGCAGGGCGGAAATGCAGTAAACTTTTAGCTAGAAGATCGGTGGCGCCGCATAGTGGTCTAGAAAGCCCGATTTTCCGGACGAAATTCGATTTTCCGAACCTGTTAATATGGCTCCAAAATCATGTCTTAATGAAAGATGAAAGATCATTTTACAAATCACATAATCACTTTTTTCTCCTATAAAAAAGTTATTTTTTGAACTACGGAGCTGAATTAAAGGGAAATGTATCGTGATTCAATTTCTGAAATATTTAATGCTTTTTTGCTCCATCCATAAAATGAGTCTACGCCTTATTTAACGCGTTGAATGAGTTTCAATGGCATCTTTGCCTTGGATTCATTGAGTTTCTATCGTTCATTTGGTAATATAATCTTTAATTCCCTTGGGACAGTGCTTCAATTAGTCACAGACGGAAAATCTGTTTGTGTGCGCAATGCTGGCTACACAAAAAAGCAATCCACTACCACCCTGTTAAGCAATGGCATGATGGAAAGAAAAAAATCGTTATTTCGTTACTAATTTTTGCGCTTGTAGGTATAACTAAAGCAATGCTTCAAAAATGAAAGACTAGAAGTTATTCTTCCATAAAAAGACAATCGACTTTTCCCCGGAAAAACGGGCTCCCCAGACCACTGTGCGCCGTGCGGTGGCGAGCCTGCTTAAGTTTATTTCAAATACTTACTAAAAAAAACTACTACACAGCCTTTCCGACCCTCTTAAGAGGTATCGTTTTACCTCCATTTCCCAGATGACGCTGTGTGGAGGTGGATATTGCGGTGCTACGTAAAAGCGTATCCTGTTTTGAGTAGGTACGTTTGAAGGAAAATACAAATATGTTGCAGAAATAAAACCATTTTCGGCAGAGTAACGCAAAATATACTCTAAAATTGCCGTTTGGAAGCAGTGTAGCTTTTGCTCGACCAAAATTAATAGTCTTCGATAGATATCTTTATAAATCCATGCATTTTCTCAGCATACGCCCATGGGCCGGTAGTTTTTTTATCATTTTAACGGAAGAAAAATTATATTTTAGCGCGTGTATCAGTTGTTCATGCCTTATGAGCCAATTTTACTTAAAGTATGATTAGTATAGAAAAATACTTTTGGAAAAGTGGGATTTGTTGATGTGGAAGTTGTTTTTATTTTATATTTCAAACCCGAATATTGAAATGATTTGTTTGAAAATTATTTCTTCGTTTAAAGTTCTGTCATAAAGAGTTCCTTGAGATTTGGGTTGTATTTTTCCGTCTAACTTGATCGATCCCTTTCCCGTCGAAGGAGGCCTTTCTTTTTTCCCTTTCGAATGCTCCATTCGTGAGGAGCTCGTTAATTTTTAGGCGGCATGATTGCTTGGGAATAAAGGTTTTTCCCAGGGTTGCGTCCTCCCTTTCAGTCCGTTTCTCCTCCCCAAACCTCCGCCCTCCATTGGTACATCCCCCAGCCTCCCTCCGATCCATAATCATCGAACCAGTCTTCAAGTAATTGAACGCCTGTTTCGTTCAACATTAATTACTCGTTCTTTCTTGTTTCTTTTCCCCTTGATCTTCATCTCTCCCGCCGACAGTTCAGTCAGTCGTAGTAAGAGGGCCAATGTGGGGACTTTTTGACGTGTACGAAAGTGATTTCGTTGCAGGAAATAAAAAAAGAAACGACAAGATTTGAAAAAGGAAACGTGCAAGGGAGTGCTGTCTCCGGCGGAAAGAAGTAAAATGGTTTTTCCAGTGATCACGTTTGCACACTGCGCCTTGTCATGGTAGGCAAAGGAGAGGCTTCACTCCCTCCCTCTCCCCCCTGGAGAGCGGTCATGGAAGCGGCGTAATTAAGATAAAGAGATCTAATCACATTCCGGAATACTGTAATTAGCGTCATGTCCGCGTTTTAAAGAGAGAGAGAGAGTCTGTTTTTTTTTTAATCTTCTGCAGGCTTGTCTTTTTGGCTTACTTTCCCCTCATCCTCCTTTCCTTCTTCCGTTTTATCATCTCTTATATCCTTCTTTTTTTCATTTCACCCCCGCCTTCCTCGTTGGTGCTCCTAGATTTTACTGCGCAGGCGCACTTTTACGGCCCCAGAGGCCTTTGCGAAAACCGCTGCCAACCTCTCTCCCATTTGAAAGTACAGCACACCCCTCAAAAGCCTTATACTCGCCCACCCGCACACCCACGTCAACAGTTTTGCGGGCTTAGCTCCGGGTTGAGGTTTGGAGGACGCCCGGTTAGAATTGCCGCGCGAAGAAAATTCTTTATCAGCGGATCATCTGCGCGATAATCGGCGGGAGGAGGGCTTAAAAGGAGACACAAATCCCCGCCTAAACAAACAGGCAAAAATTAACGCTTACGGGGTGGGAGGCGTTGGCATTTCTCCCTCTCTACTGCCACCATCCTTCTCTTAAACCCCCGCCCCCGTCGCATACACATAACCAGGGCGCCGACGCAGGCGCCTCGGTGCTCAGGAAACGGCGCGTTACGCCCCGACGCCTCCTCAGCCCGGCTCCTCGCTCTAATTAAGGCAATTGTCCCCGCGCTCCCGCCCCTCCCACGACCGTTTTCTCCTCCCCCCTTCCCATCCTCATACTCCTCAACCCCTCGTTTCCTCTTGTAGGATGGGTCCTTCAACGCCTACGTGTCCCATTCCGACGCCAGAGTCCCTCGTTTAATCTCCTCTCCGCACGGCCTAACAGCTCCACGGTCGCTACCTACATCTCCTTGGGCGCTATCCATATCTCCGTGGGTGCAACCCACATCTCCTCGGGTGCTATCTAAATCCTCTCGGGCGTTACGGATTCCTGCTTTGGTGATATCCACATATCCTCAGGCGTTATGTATTCCTCCATGGGTGCTATCCATATCTCCACGGGCGTTATGCATTCCTCAATGGGTGATATCCACATCTCGGGTTGTATCCATTTCACCAAAGACGCTATCCACCTTTCCTCTGGTGGTAAACATATCTCCTCGGGTGCTTCCCACATCTCTTTGGGTGATACCTAACCGAACTTGGGTGTTATCCACGTATCCACGGGTGCTACTCATATCTCCTTGGGCGCTATTTATATCTCCATGGGTGCTATCCACATCTCCTTGGGTGTAATGTATTCCTCCAAGGGTGATATCAACTCTCGGATTACATCCATGCCACCAAAGGCGTTTGCATGTCCACGGGTGCTAACCATATCTCCATGGGTGCTACCCACATCTCCCCAGGTGATATCCACATCTCTTTGGGCGTTATGCATTCCTGCATGGGTGATATCCACATCTCCTCAGGCGTTACGCATTCTTGCATGGGCGCTACCCACATTTCCTCAGGCTTTATGTATTCCTCCATGGGTAATATCCACATCTCGAGTTATTTCCATGTCACCAAAGACGCTATCCACATATCCACGGGTGGTTACTGTATCTCCTCGGGCCCTTGCCGCATCTCCTCGGGTGCTACCTAACCAAACTTGATCATCCAGTTGTCCTAGGGTACTATCCATATATCCCCGGGCGCTTCCCATATCTTCTTGGGCGCTGTCCTTACCTCCATGGGTGCTACCTACGTCTCCTCAGGTGCTATCCACATCTCTTTGGGTGTTATGCATTCCTGCATGGGTGATATCCGCATCTCCTCGGGAGTTATGTATTCCTCCGTTGGTGATATACACATATCGGGCAATATTCATGTCACCAAAGACACTATTCACATAACCACGGATGCTAGCCCCATCTCCTCGGACGCTTCCCACATCTCTTTAGATTTTACTTAATCGACCTTGGGTGTATCCACTTGTCCCAGAGTGCTATCCATATCTCCATAGGTGCTACCCACTTCTCCTTGGGTGCTATCCACTTCTCCTTGGGTGCTATCCACATCTCATCAGGCGTAGTGCATTCATCCACTGATGATCATATCTCCTCGATTTACGTCCATACTTCCAAGGGTGTTACCCACCTATCCGCGGGCGCTATCCAAACCTCTGTGGGTGCTGTCCACTTAATCGCGGGTTCTTTATATTTCTCCGCTGGCGATGACTACATATCCACGGGCGCTGTCCTCATGTCAGCTACTACTAATCTACAACTATCTTCACCTTTACGAGCGCTCCCCATATATCCTTGGGCGCACTCGGTTTTCACCTTGCGCTATCCGATTTATAGGGCGCTATCAACATCTCCGCGGCCGCTATATTCAGCTTCATGGGCGCCATTCGCATCTACATCGGTGGTACGTAGCTCTATAGGCTCTACCAACATATTAGCTGCCCTCATCTACATGGGCGCTATCCGCATCCCCATGGGTGCCACTCGAATCTGTTTGGGCGCGACCCACATCTCCTCTGGCGCTGTCCACATCTTCACTCTCGCACAGCCCTTTCCATTCTGCTCGCCCTCTCTCCCTCCCCTGAGCCCTTGCCTCACAGGGCCGTAAAGTGGGAATTTATGTGAGGTGCTGATAGCTTCACGTATGTCAGTAATCCTCGCCGTCCAGGGATTGTAGGGGAGAGAGGCAGGGAAGTAAGATGGGAGTTTTAAGGATTTCGAGATGGGCAAACGGCGGTTCGGATGTGATCCCCGGGCCCCGGCTCGTGTAACTTTTTCGGCGGCACTGAGTTTCGTGGAGTCTGGCCGGGATTATTGGGGCCCGGGGAGGTGGAAAAAAGGTGTTGGGGTGGGAGGGCGGAAGGAAAAAACTTCTCTTTTCTTCCCTTGCTTCACATGCTATTTCCAAGGACTGTGTTGTTTCGGTGTTGGGAGGTTTTGAGTTGGTTTTTGGGAGTTTCCCCAAAGGATTGGGGGCGCGTTCTCGGATTCGGTTCGTTTTCCCGAAACTCGTGCCCCCTCTCCCTCCTCACGCTTTCTTCGCTTTTCCCATCCCTTCTTCTTCTTTCTCCTCGCACATCTTGTTCTTCTTTATCTCACTTCCCACGCCTGTTCCCTCGTCTCTTTCTTGTTATTTTTTGTCTCACTTTCCTGACCGTGTGTTGATATTTTCCCTCCGCATTTTGGGTCGGCAATGTTCGTTTTCAGTATTTTTGTGACCTTCCTTGGTACTTTTTTTTTAATTCTACTTATTTATTCTACTTATTTTTTCTTTATTCTTTCTTTTTTCTATTTTTTTCTTCTTTTTTTATTTTTATTTATATTTTTTTATATATTTTTTTAATATATTTTTTTATATATTTTTATATATTTTTATATATATATTTTTTATATTTATTTAATTTAATTCTACTTATAAAGGTAGGTTTTGTTGAAAGTCAGAGAATCTACTCCCGGTTTTCTACACTTTTACGGCCATAGTATTTCCTTTTTTGCCTCAGCATACGATCTACTCTACTTCATCACGCCCATAAAACCTATTCTCCTACTTCCCCTACCCCTCTTGCCCACCGTTCTTCCCTCTATCACACTCTTTGAGGACTCTCCTGTTCTGTTCTGACAATGTTCATTTCCAGTATTTTTGTGAACTTCTTAAGTAGTTTTTTTATCTTTTTTGAAATTCTACGGATAAAAATAGCTTGTGTTGAGAGTCAGAGAATCTCATCCCGGTTTTCTAAACTTATATGGTCATATCTCCCACTATTATTTCCTTTTTCGCCTCAGTGTACGATATACCTTTCTTCAACACGTATATAATAACCTATTCTCCTTCTTCCCCTTCCCCGATTGCCCCACAACCTTCCCTCTATCACACACTGCTCTGCATCCCTCTGCTCTGACGATGTTCGGTTTCAGTGTTTTTACCCAATTTTATACCTTTATTTATTGTTAAAAATTCTACCGATAAAGGTAGGTGTTGTTGAAAGTCAGAGAATTTTCTCCCAGTTTTCTACTCCATTACGGTCAAAAATACCTCCAGTAATTTCTTTATCGCCTCAGCTTACGATATACCCGAGATACGAGAATTTTATTTATTTTTTTTTATTTTTATTTTATCTTCACTACCCCGAATACAGCACGATGTGCCAGTTTACGTCGGGTGAATAACAGTAACAACGGACGAGACACAAACGCCCATGTCCTGGGCAGATAATATTTTACCCAGGCGGGACTCGAACCCGCGACCCTAGGATTAGCAGGCGAGGACTTTACCCCGCCGCCACCGAATGTCACATTGCAAACATTCCTTGCCAATTATTGATTTTAAGACACTATCAGCAAATTTCAAGGAATTATGGTAGAGTGAAACTTGTGTTACGCGACCACCGACGATTCCGCTGAATGAATGGTCGTTAAGAGGGGCGATCGTACGACAGGGTGTCAGTACTTAGTTGTTTCTGTCACATTTGTAGCATACCTATGGTGTTGTGCATGTTGGTGGATGTTGTTCTGATGAAAGCTTCCGCGGGGCTTAGATAGAGGTTGATTCATTTTTTCGGGTTTTCCTCCGCGTTGGTTCATGTTGATGTTGAGGACAATATTTCGCCGGCTGTCTTGCTGGCTTCCTCATGGACTTTACAGGGACCTGGTTACATGGACCTGAGGAAGCCAGCAGGACAGCCGGCGAAATACTGTCCTCAACATCAACATGAACCAACAAGCACTACAGAGAAGAAATCAACATCCATCAAGGTTGATTCCTTTTTTCGGGTTTTCCGCCGCGTTGGTTCGTGTTGATGTTGAGGACAATATTTCGCCGGCTGTCTTGCTGGCTTCCTTATGGACTTTACAGGGACCTGGTTACATGGACCTGAGGCCAGCCAGACCTGAGGAAGCCAGCAGGACAGCCGGCGAAATATTGTCCCCAACATCAACATGAACCAACGCGGTGGAAAACCCGAAAAAAAGGAATGAACCTTGATTGATGTTGATTTCTTCTCTGTAGTGCTTGTTGGTGATGAGTCACCTCCTACCAAACACCTTGGGGGTTGCTTGCAGGGTAATATGTAGATGAGGAGTTCATTTATTTTCTTATTTTTGTAAATTTTTATTCCTCGGAATCATTCCAACCCGTTCCCCGTTCCTTTCTCACCCCCCCTCCCCGCACACTTCTGTCCTCATTGCGATTCCAAGGATCCTTTGGGATGCTTTAGCCGTATCCGTTTCTCAAGTTGCACTCGCTCAAGACTCCAGCTTACCCGGGTGGGCGCGTGACTTTAGCCGACTCGCTCGTATTAGTTACCAAGTTTTGGAGAATTGAGGCGGACACCGCTCCACCCCCCCCCCCCCCGGCTTTTTTATCTAAAGCTCCTGGTTTTCATTTCGTGCAAAGGGCCTTTTCCGCCGGATTTCACGGTCTCGGGAGGCTGTGATGGAAACAGAGAATACGAGTTTCTTCTCTCTCTCTCCGTTTGGTTTTCTGCGGAAATTTTCTCGTCGCATACCCGTAACTCGATGAGGCCGAAACGTGATTCATTTTTTAAGGCCGCGAAAGAAACAAACCGGCGCTCGTTTTTTGTTTTTCTTTTTCAACTAGTGGTTTCGAAAGGAAAACGTGTGTGCCTGCGAGAAATGGTTGTCACCGGAGAAATTTTACTACACGTCTCGCATATTTATGGGATGCTAATGTCGCTTCTTGCCCCGAAAATGTCCTAAAAGCTCGAGAATATTGAATTATCGTTGTTTAATTTCATTCGAATGCATCTCAATGACTTTGGAAGTACTACTTTTTATTGCTTAATCAAACTAAGCGGGATTCCCGCAGCATGATATCATCTCCAGAGTTTTAAGTACGTTGACGTTGTGAGACGTACGTCGACATCTCAGATTCTTTAATGTGGATGCATTAGTGGTAATTCTTTTAGCTTTTTGTACTTTTGGTGCATTCACTGATGATTATCAGGAATTAAGGCTAAGAAGTCATCACTGAATTAACCAAATTCGTGAGGACGGGTACATTTTGCGTTTGAACAAAGCTAGAACGTTGTAAGATGCTATGTTTCAATGTGGTGAGCAAGCCAAAAACACTGCTACAATTTCAAAAACTCCAAATAAAAACCCCAAAGTACGATTAGAATGACTTTAGCAGTGATAGCAAACCTTTTGAGCTTGGTATGTCGCATTTCGTGAAAAAAATACCTAGCGTACCATGGTACCGTATCACATAAAAAAATCCATATTAAAAAAAATATTTTCAGCTCTTTTAAAATACGGCTGTATTTTTGATCTATGCATTTTTTTTAACAGTGGAAGTTTAAAACTTTCTAAATACATTATTTAGCATAAAAATTTTTAAATACAAAATGGTCTAACTTCAGTGAAAATCATACTTCTATCCTTTCCACTTGTTTTTTTACATAAAGTAATCGTAATAACTACTTGGGGATCATATCTTAGAAGCTACCTTTAATTACAAGGTGCGGAAACCGACGCTCATTTCTACGGGGTTCTTAGGTCGCCTCTGGCTCAGAAATCCCATACAACTGAGAACATTTCAATTTGGATTGTTTCTTGTCAATAAAATATGTGTTCTTTGCTCTTGGCCCCTACTTTTCGCTGTTCATTAGAACTAAGTGGTCATTATCGCGGCTTGATATCATCCTCAGATTTGAGCCACTTGTTTTATATCCTCGAATGCTGACGACGGTTGCATCTGCGATAATCCAATAAAATGGCCCCATAGATCCAAGTAATGGTACATGAAAACGGTCCGAATCAGACTCATCCGAATAAAATTCCATGGATCCCCCATTGGTGAATTTTCGGTTCAATTTGTGCAAGTTTGCCGAAAATATGCATCTTCGTTCCATGTTAACGATTTGTTTTTGCCGTCTCTATAACTTTCCTTCGAGGCTTTTGGTTCTGTGCGAGTTTCCCGAAAATATGCATCTTCGTTCCAAGTCTGCGATTTGTTTTTTTTTGCCGTCTCGAACCATTCCTGGAAGGCAAAAGAAGGAATGAAAAGAAAGCACTTCGAGTCTATCTTTATTCCCGTACTTCCTGGAAGAGGGTCGTCGTATCCCAGTTGTAGATTCGGCAAGTTTGGGTCTCATCCCGTAAGTTTTCTTCGTTTGATCCCGAAATGGTCTCTCAATCCTTTGGCCTTCTCTCTGAAGATGTTCTCTCTACTCCCCACGCCTTTCCTTCGCTTTCTCTTAATTTCCCTCCCCCGCCACCTCATCACCGATTACTTCATCCATTTTACTCCACACCGGTGGTTTCTTCATCTACTAATTATCCTGCAAGCCACCAGAAGGGTGTTTCGCAGGGGGTGACTTATCGCCAACATGATCTACAGTGAATTAGTTTACTTTCACCAAAAAGCACCTCTCAATCGATATGCTACAAACGCTACTACAATTATCTACAGTATAACTATATTGATGTGACCCTAGATTCGTACAGGGAACATGCAAAACATGGTGTTAGCACCAGACGGCAGATTTAGAAACATGCATTAAGGGACGTATTAAATTATCAGCTATACTATATGTCAACTAATCTACTTCAAAGTGTTAACGCAGCCATTTTGGTCTCTTATCGATCGCAGAAAAACCGACATTCTTAACCTTTCAGCTCAACAATCTATTTCCCTTATGTTATTTTAATTATCTGATCTACCGTCGTATGTTGATAAGGTATTGAATACTTCGTCGGAAAAAATTTTGCTTTGAATTTACATAAAATATTGAGTCTAATTTTCGATCGACGGTCTGAAAGCGATTTCCATCCAAGTTGTTGCAAGAGGTCAGTAACACTATCGAGACTATCATAACGGCCCTACACGTATCTTGCTGATCTTCTCTGCACGAGTTCTAACTCTGTTTTTTGTATGTACTTACATCGTCCCTACCTATCGTCCGACTCTTTGTCGGAGACATCGGAAGCCAGCTTGGAGGGGAATTGTTCTTCCCCCCCTTTTGTTCTGAGTATTTTTATGCCTGCTCGTCAGGGGTGACCAAAAGTAATTGTTTTCCAGCCATTTTTGTAATGATTCACGCCTATTCGTTCTACATCTTCTTTCTTCTAACACATAAAAATGAATGTTTGTTTGTTTGTCTTCTATGCGTTCCAAAACTATTCATCTGATTACAATAAAACTCTGAGTTTTTGTGCGCGCGCCCGCGAAGGTTTCTGAATTATTAAATTCATTGTACATTCGGTGGAGCGCGAGTCGTTTCAACAAAGAGTGTTAGCTCGCGAGCTTCTCATACAAGCGAGGAACGAAGTAGATCGTTTACGAGTTGCTCAGTCACGTGCATCAGAATTGTATCAGTGAGAATTATATCAGAAAGACATAACTTATGTTAAAAGGTTAGTTATTTATTTGTACTTTTCATTTGCTACAATATTATCCTCTCGTCACTTCTTTCGCCATTCCTGCACTTTTATTACTACTGGTTACAACATACGCCTTGATTAATAACTAATATATTATGTTTTCCAATCACAAACAAAAGAATGACGAGGAGCGGCGCCTCGGACCAGCTTGTTCAGATCGATACGAAATCTCAGATTGGCTGAGAAAGTGGTCCAAGTCGCCCGCTTCTCAGATTGAGCCCACCCACTAGCCCGTTTTGTTTGCCACCGAACTGATCTGGTCAGATCGATCTGAGATATTGAACGGAGTGATTGAGTCTCATTCCTTCGGTTAGTCACTGGGACAGACACGTATTTCTTCCCCTTGGTGTGAATATGCGAATATTATATACCAGGGCTCATCGTACGAATCGAATGCTCAGACGGAAGCCTATACTATGTTAGCATATACATTTTCGTTCCTCTGTCTAGATAAACTCTTCCACCCAACTAAGCCTTTTACGCTCAATGTCCACCTCTTATCCAACCTGGTCACACCACTGCTTATCCTGCTGCCGTAGAGAGCCCGGAATACCATTTCCTTCGCCCGTAGAGAATGTTTATTTTCTGGGCGTTTCCTGTTTCTTGGTTCCGGGAATTTAATCTGATATTGCTCGTTTCAAATTCAATATTTTCTTTTTGGCTATCTCACGGAGGAGTGATTTTTTTTTCGTTTTTAATGTTTTCGTTTTTTAAAAAAATGTTTACAAAGTATTTCTTTTTTGCTGTAATTATACCCTCTTCCCTCATCCTCCGTCCTACGTTCGCAAGGCCCCATAGCTGTTCATTTGTTTTTTTCTCATTTCGCCATTCACTTGGTTTTGTTTGGAGAAAGCTTTTGTCATTCTTTTTATTTTCATCCGGTGTTCTATTGTTGGAGTAGACAATGTCACGCCACTTAGGTAGATGAATTTACCTCTCCGGAACCTCATTTCATATTATTAAAAAAGTGCTATTCTTTGCAAGCTGGAGTGAGTGCATTTTCCGCTTTTCTTGCCCTAATAACGCTTCCATCGAGTAGTAATTACGTTATCAAAGCATTTAATTGTTCTCCTTTTCTTTGTTTCCCGTTTCATTTTTCACTTATTCTTAAAATCATATAATATATTCGGTGTCTGGTGTTATAGATCGATCGATTAATTTACTTATTTATATTACCCTGCGAGCCCCTTCAAGGGTGTTGGCAGGGGATGGGTTATTATGTGCCTACATTATAACATACTGTATTAATGCTAACATGACTTCGACTACTGATGAAATGGCATAATCCTGATAAAATATGCCAAGAGGCGAAATTTTACTAATATGCGCTACTTTATAAGCACGCTACTGATGTAAGACCGTTTCTACTAATGTATTTTACGCGTAAGTAAATTCACAAGGTACTCTACCAGTAAAGGTAGGTAAATATACTTGAGGTACAACGATTAAATCGCAAACATGTAGGGCCAACTGTTTGTACTAGGTGGCATATAAGGATTCAAATATTCGGGAATAGATCAATTAGCTAGCTACACTACCGATTTACAACCTAGTTAATCTACTAAAACCTACTTAAAAGTCTCATTGGCAGCCGTTATGATCCATTATCGTTCGCGGGGAAAAATGACATTTTTGACTTTTCCGTGAAGATGATTTGAGGGAGTAAGTTCCCTTGTCATAATGAAGATCATATTCGATGTAAGCGTTTTAATATCAGCAGCTGTAGGAGGCTTTAATTTAATATTGCATTATTAATGGTGCAATAATATACTTTGACTGTAAGAGACTTTAATTCTAAAAAATTAAACTAAAATATCTTTAGAAAGATTTAAATATCTTTAGAAAAATTTAAAAATATCTCTAAAATTTTTGCGTGACTCATTTTTTTCATTCGGTACGTTTAAAACGTCTTCACAACGGAATGTTTTTTTGTGGTCCTGAAAACTTTAATGCGGTGACAATATAAGATATTTTTTTTAAATAGTTGAGAAAACATACAGACTACGCACTGATAATTTTATGACGAGATCTGGGAGTTAGAAATTCCTCGTTTTATAAATGAGGCACTCCCTGGCGTGCATATACGCACCATTTCCCGTGTAAAAAGGGCTGGTATTCTTCGTCAAAAATCTCGGGAAGTAGTTCGGTCCGGGGCTGATGTTTTTCTACCTTAGGAAGAGTAGAATGTTTTTTCATTAAAACGAGACGAAATTCATTGATTTCTGGGTGAAATGATATTTCGCTCAACGACCTCAAAAATTTCATTCGCAGCCGTTATGATCCATTGTAATTCGCGGACAAAATGACATTTTCAGACTTGTTCGTTTCCTTAATTTTATTCTCATTATCTAATCCACTTTTTTGTTTGTTCTCGCATTCCAATGAACTCCCCGCGCGACTGAGCTCATTTTAGAGGTTAGTATAGTCGTATTAGGAGTAATTTCAAGGACCAAATAAAGAGGATAGTACATAAGAAAAAAAACCAGGAGGTAAGGGAACTAGAATTTGATAGGGAAGGATGGAGGGCTGCAGTCAACCAATCTTAGGATTGAACTATCAATGTATGAACATAGTCACTGTACCGAATGATCTATTCCTATTCTACGTTTTTATTCGTATGTCTCAAATGTTTGAGCCTAAACGCATTGGAAAATCAACCTTAAAAACGTTATAAACTAGCAACATGTGTTTCCCTCATTTGGTCGAACAGCTTCCGTTCCAATGAACTGCCGCTGCAGTGTCTTATGTGACCGCCCTTGGCATTAAAATACAGTGTTTATGCTAGTTTTTGCAAAATAATTAACCGCTTGAAATTATTGTCTTTCATACAGTTATGAAAAATAAGTTAATGGAACAAATTAAGAGGAAAGTACATGGGAAGAGATACGAGGAGGTAAGGGAACTACCGTTAGACAGGAAAAGGTGTAGGGCTGCAGTCTACCAATCTTAGGATTGAACGACCAGTGGTGATCTTTGAACAACTTCAAACAAAACTTGGAGTAACAGATGAATTACCACACATTGAACAAATGCCTCGAGTTACGGCACTCACGTCACAACTGGATACATACTTGACGTTTCCGCGGCCAGCCATAAGCCATTTTCCACCGAACTAAAGCAATGCTCCATGGCTTCAATTTGTTTAGGTAGTTTGAGCGAGATAGATCCCTGGTCATAAAGGAGACCATATTCGAACTATACAGTTTAATTGTTAATTCGAACTATCTATCTACAGCTGTAGATAGGTTGATAGATATTTATTGCTCATATGCCTTGATACAGATAAAATACAGTTACAAAAAATGTTTAAATTTTGCATGTGAGCTTTAGGTAGCTCTATTGGTTTCTCAGTTTGGAGCAACCATCAAAAAACATTGGTGCACGAATGCGATGCAAAACATGTGACAATAAATTTAGTTTTTGAGAATAATTATTTAGTATTTGTAATAAGATTTATGAAAAACAAAAGAAAACATTTTTTTTTTGTTCTGATAGCAGTATTATGCATATAAATATTCTATATTGTCAATGGGCACATAGATTAAATATTGCATCATTATTGGTGCAATAATATAATTTTATGTGACAGAAATTGTAAGCAATTAAATGAAGGATCTTAGGATTGCGGTACCAATGATGATGATGGTGTTATATCAGTGGCGTCCGCCGTCGTCCTGCAAACATTTACGTACGTAGAGTGAGTGGAGATTCTATATACACGGAGGAATCGTCCATTTGAGCGTCGCCTGCGAAGCAAGAGGGAGAAGAGGTGTGGGTGGGAGCGGATTTGAAAAGTGGTCGAAAATTTTCGCGAATTAAAATTTGCGGGAGGAGGAGGTTCCCTGATTAGCCCAGAGGAAGAAAAGGACGCCGAGATAGAAGATGAAAAAAAAAGAAGACAAAAATTCAAAAATTTGTTTTATTTTTTTTGTTTTAATAATGCCCCGGGCTCGTTATATTAAAACGCTTGCTTGTGCCTTCCTTTCTCCCTTATTTTTTTTCCCCTTCCCTCTCATTCTCTCGGACAAAAATTTTAATCTGTCCCTCCCCCACCCATCGAGTTAAGTATTTGTAAAGTTTTTCCGGGATTTTGAAGCCGTAATAATTAAAGTATGAGGGTTTTGGAGTGCGAGAGAGGGGTGTGTTGACCTCGAGGATAAAAGTATGTAAACCACTTCTCCAGCGAAGCGGTTGTTCTGGAAGTATAAGGTTTTTTTGGGTGCGTGTGTGGAAAGGGTAGGGCGTCGGGGGTCTAATTTTTTTAAATGAAATAAATGACTCTTGGAAGTATACACGGCCATGCCGTCATCGAATGGAAGACGGGGAGGGGAGGTGGTGGGGGGAGGGGGGGGCGGGGGTGAGCGGTGTCGGCTCGAGGCTGTAACGCGGGGTGGGCGTCGTTAAGTACTGGGCTGAATTCCTTCATTATGGAGGCGATGGAAAAAAATTCTTTTGTCGGAGGAGCAGAGGCGTGGGTGTGTATACAATCTCTCCTCGCCTTAATTTCTTCACTCCAGCACATCTTCATCAGCACTCGCCCTATCTTGTCCCCTTCTTTATGAAAATGCCCCTGTTTATGAAAACAGAAAATGCTAGAAGCCTTCGAAACCTGGTGCTGGAAGAGGACGCTGAAGGTAATATGGGCAGACAAAATAATAAATGATGAAGTGTACAGAAGAGTAGAAGAGGGAAGGACCGTATGGGACACTATAGAACAGCTTCCATTCCAAACTGCCATTGCAGTGACTGCAATTAGCGACCATAATAAGAACTGAGCTCCTCTCAAAATACAACCATAATACACTTCTCCATCTTACCTCCCAAAATCTTATCCTTTACATGGCTGGTGTCCTGACACCCCCTGCCGCATGCCCATGCGGTTGCTTTCAGGGTAGTATGTAGATGTAGAAGTGCTGCAGCCACTGCGCAGTCTACAGTCAATACTATTTTACAGTTAATACTACAGTTTGATGCTATTTCTTGAACATATAAACTCTGAAGTCAATGTACCCAGCATTGCGATAGATTATTTTCTTTCTTTCCACGCACAGTAAGCGACCATAATAAACTTCACTATAATTCGTCCAAAAATCGTACCTTCCCTTTACACGGCTGGTGTCCTAACACCCCCTGCCGCACGCCCATGCGGAGGCTGTCAGGGTAGTATGTAGATGTGGGAGTACTGTAGCCAATGCGCCTAACCTACGACAAATGTCACTATTTCTTAAACATATGTACTTTGAAGTCAGTATACTCAACGTTACGATGGATTATTTTCTTCTTTTTTCTTGCTTTATTCCGCTTCTTCTTCCAAATTTGTCATTCCCTTATTATTTTCCTGTTTAAAACCTTTTATTCTCCTTCCATTGCACTCTCATTCTCCAGATCAAAGTATGTTGGGACGATTAATTATTTTCCTTTCTGAATTTTTCGTGTGATATTTTCTCTTCTTCCACATATATCATCCATTCTCTTTTCTTCTTGTGCCGTTTCTTCTTCTTTGTCCTTTTACCCTCTCGTTCTCCTCTCCCGAACTCTGCGGAGGGTAACGATTTGCATTTGCCGTCCTCATATTGTTTCATGTGATATGGCCTGTCCTCCACATCTTACTTTCTCTGCATTCTCTTTCCTTCTTGCGCCTTTTCTGCTTCTTTTTCCTTTTTCCCTCTCGTTTTCCTCTCCCGAACTCTGCGGATGGTAATGATTTGCATTTGCTGTCTTCATATTGTTTCGTGTGATATGGCTTGTCTTCCACTTCTTACTTTCTCTGCATTCTCTTTCCTTCTTGCGCCTTTTCTTCTTATTTTTCCTTTTTCCCTCTCGTTTCCTCTCCCGAACTCTGCGGATGGTAATGATTTGCATTTGCTGTCTTCATATTGTTTCATGTGTTTCTGCTCGTTTTCATATCTTGCTTTCTCTCCATTCTCTTCCCTTTTTGTGCCTTTCCTTCTTTTCCCTTTTGCCCTCTCGTTCTCCCCTCCCGAACCCTGCGGAGAGTAATGACGAGTTATTTTTACAACTCCTTTTTTTCAAGTTGTGTCCCTCTTTTTTCTTCCAGATCTTTCTTTCCCCCGTTCTCTTCCTTCACAATGCCTTATCTTCTCTCCTTTCTCCTTTTGCCTCTTCATTCTCCAGCTCCAAAACTGCGCGGACCGCCCCTCTCCGCTCGCATTTCTTCCCCGTCCCTTCCCTCGCTGGCTGCGCATCGCATAACGTCCTACCCACTCCCGTTTTACTGCTAATGTTCCCCGCCACAGTCATTCCGTTCTCCCGGGGTCTCTCCTTCCACGCATCAAGCCGAAGCATCTCCGCTACCACCCCAACCCCCCCCCCCCCGCCACTCCCATTTCCCCTCTGCAGAATCCCAATATGGACCTCGCTCTGGCATTTCCCCCTCCTCCTCCTAACCATCCTCCCGCGCAACCCATGCCATTCCCCCCTCCCCACCTCCAAATCATATTCCGTTTCCTCGGGAGAATTTCTTGTCCTCCTCCACCTCATCCTCCTCTTTCCTCCCATAATCTCTACTCCAATATCTTGTCCCCCCCTCATATTTCCACCTTCCCTCTCCCTCTGTATTTCTCTTTGCTTCTTCCTCTCTTATCTTTTCCTCGACCGTTGGCAATCCGAATTTTTCGGGGCGAAATATGTTGTGGGATAGACGCTAATTCGATCAAGGGGTGGAAGCAGTTTTAGTCTACGCACAAATTTGCGTGAAACTTGCCGGCGTGCGTGTTCTTACGGACGCTTTACACGGTACGTTTTATTGTACAAAATAATGTATCATAAATTGCACAAGGATTAGAGTAGCTTAGAATTAGAATATGAGAATTCAATTATTAGAGTGACTCGGCCTGCTTTCGCAGCCGGTCTGAGGGATTTCAGATCGATCTGAACAAGCTGGTCCGACGCGCTCCTCATTATTCTTTTGTCATTGGGAAACAGAATATAATTAGAGTAGCTTCTATTTACCGTTCAGTCATTCAGAAAATTACAATTTATCGCTTTACATTGTTCAATGTTCTCATGACGAATTTATACATTCGTTTTTACTGTAAAATGTTCTGTGTAAAGTGGTCTGTATAAGTGATCCACTCTTTTTCATGCAAACGGACCATAGTTTTGACACCTAATGTCATTTTCAATGAGTTACAACTTAGTTTTTTTTATTCTTACCATCAAGGATAGAGAATTTTTCCACAAAGTAACTCCTGAAACTCTTTCATACCTTGTTTGTGGATTAAGGTGAAAATATTTACATTTTTCTGGTTTGGTTTCTTGGGAATCCAGTGCTTATTGAACATATAATCTTGTAGCACTTATGATATATTTCGTAATATTCCCATGTACACAGATTTCATTAGTGTATATAACTTTTACATTACACCGATCAGTTCACTGGTCAATAATTTATTGCACCATCCTGATTTCGAAGATGATGCCAGGCATCAAAATCCGAATTGTGCAATTAATTTTTGACCTGTGAACTGACCAGTGAAAGGTAAAAGGTATTTTTACTAATCGACACGGGACTGCCCAATGTCGAGCCGAGTTTTATTTCATTTGTCCAAAGATTTCCTGCAACGTGGGAAATAATACAGTTCATATGATAGTTCTACCAATTTTCCAAGGTGTTTCGTATAGTCAAGGATTCTAAAAACTATTAAAATTAATTATTTCCTAAGTTTTGAATAGTGCGGCGTAAACTAGGAAGTCACAGCGTGCCTCAGTGTCGGCAAAAATAGATCCCTCTGAATTTTCGAAATGTTTCTCCCATTCAATTGAAAATGAGTGTAAATACACTCGATAAATAATAATAATAATAATAATTCTTTATTGTCTCATCAGGTCTACAAAAGACATAGAACTCGTCAAACATGAACTTGTCAATCATATTGAATATGTCATACAAGTAAAAAATCATATACAAAAGTACTAGTCAAAGTTTTTACAATGGTCATAAAATTCCTCGAGGGAATAAATTGGAGTGTCTAATGAAAAGGATTTGAGTTTCCTTTTAAAAATACAAATAGATTTAACACTTTTTATTACATTAGGAAGATTAAACAATTTCACACCATATAGGATATAGGAATATTAAACAATTTCACACCATGATGGTAGGGACCCTTGCTGTTACTCTCACACCTTCTATGTTCAACATGGATATTGCATTTAGTTCTTGTATTATGAGCATGGATATCTTGATTTAGCTCGAAATTTAAAATATTTTTTCTAATAAACAAAATTAGTTCAAAAAAATACAGTCCCGGCATTGGCAGTATGTTTAAATTGCAGAAAGAACTCCTACAAGATTCCCTTCTGGGTAAATTTAATATTATTCTGATAGCCCTTTTGTGTAATTTGAAAACAAATTTGCCATGGCTTGAGCCTCCCCAGAGAATAATACCATATGCCAACAAGGAGTGAAAATTTGAATAATATACACATTTAAGAATATCGAGTTGGGATAAACGGGAATTTGAGATATTGCACCCTGCGTAAGCGATGTAATCCGCCGAAGCTCGAGTTGGGATTGTAAAACAAAAGAGTTCGAGGCTTTTTAGTGAAATAGTGGGAATTGCTGCTCGTCGTAATTTTCATCCTCGAAAATGCTATTCCGCCACGGCTCGCCGGATACGGTTGACTTAAGACGATCCGAGTCTTCCGTTTTCAGTTTGCTGCTCTTTGCAAATTCTCAGATTGAGCCGACGGCGCTAGCAATAGTCTTCATTAATTTCGGAGAGCACTCCTCCTACACGTGGTATATCCCGGAAACGGGAGTAATACTGCAGATGGGTCCATATGTCTAAAGGAAAGCCTTCTATAGGCAATGGTATTAAGACCGCTTGTTAATGAAATTCAAGGAGGATTGAGCCTTGGATTATAGGCCTTTTTAACCGGAGAAGAAAGGTCTAGTGCGGAAATCTCACGGATGCGGTCAAACGTACTTGGGTTACTGCTGTAGTGGGAGAAATCCTTTGGGGATCGATCGTAAAGTTCCGACGGAAAGGCGGTCTTGTCGCGTATAAAACCTAGCCGTCTCGTTTTCAAGTCTCATCTCGGGAAGTAGTGTGCTCTACGGCAGACCTCAAAAAAACGTTCTTTTCTCCCTCTTTTTTATTCTATCCTATCCGCCAGCCACTCTGTTCTAATCAGATCGAGGTATCCTAGTGCTCTCATTAAATCTCATTGCCGGGAAGTACACATTTTCAGAGGTCGTGTGTAGCCTTATGAAATAACCACGCAGTTTTGTTGGACGTGATAGTGTCTCTCTTAAATTATTGGACACTGGTATATAAAATCAGTTCGTTTTATTTATAACAATCAATGTGTCTATGAGCAAATAACAATTTTCATTTAATGACCAGCGCGTCAGAAAATATCCATTTGATATTATCATAAAAAATTTAAACCTTAATACAGCAAGGACCAAATAAAATGGAATTCCCGGTCTCCAAAATTAGTAAGAAGATATTATCGCCTAGCCTTATCAAATAAGCTCGCTGCTTTGTTGGACATGATAGGGTCTCTCTTAAAATATTGGGCACTGGTATATTAAATCAAAACATTTTATCAATAAGAATTAATGTTTTTACGAACAAACAACAGTGTCCAAGTAATGACCTCAGAATCAAAAAATACCCGCTTGATATTATCGTAAAAAAATCAAAACCTTTATAGAGCAAGGATCAAATAAAATGGAGTTCCCCATTTATAAAATTTGTAAAAATATTTTATCGCCAGTATAAGCATTTTGTTTCTTTTAGAATCATCTCATGTTATATCTATTATTATTTACATTTCAAACATTATAATTTAGAGGATACTGTGTGGGCCTTTAAATCTTTATTGTTCATTCATGTCTGAATTGATGAATAGATTTCACCACGTTCAGGACCATGAAAATTTTATAACATTTTGTTCAGCTCAGAATACCGCAATTATTTGTTTCCTGGAAAGTAATATACCCCAATATTTTCTGTAGATCATTTTCCCGCTAATTTAAGCAAATTTTCAGGTGGAGACCGTCCGATATTGCTGATATACATTATAAAGAAATTTATGCAATGCTATTATTTAGCTTTCGTGCATTGCAAACTAAATATTTGAGGTTATTGTCTCAGTTGATGGAAGGTGGAAACATCTTGTCCAGAGATAAATTCGGAGAAATCATACGGTCTCTGGAATACGGCGCCTCTCAGTCTAGTCTTAAACGGTTATTGCCGTGCTTGATACATTTTTCTAAAAAATATCTTAATGCGATCGAAACCATTCAAACTCGTGGAGGAATGGAGCGCCAAAAAAATGGACTTCTCTCAAAACGATGGATCGCATGAGAAAGGCCAGTCACTCCCAAGGAATCCGGCCCCGCGATGTAATCTCAATTTCATGAGTTAGCTTCTTGGCGTCAGTCAACTCGTTTCTCCTCCCATTGAGTCTCCAATAAGTCTCCGTCGGGCGACATGCTTAAAGGACAGGGGGTCTCGTCCAATCGTCTTCCTCGCTCATAAGGCGGACGCCAACTGTTTTTGCTGATGGGTCCCGCTCCGAAGAAACTTCTTAGACATAATTTTTTTTTTACTCGAGTGATGAGAGACACTCCCCCCTTTCCCCATATCCTCCCTGTGAAAACTGCGAATGGGATGAAGGAGAGAAAAGAAAAAGGGAAAAAGAAGAAAAACTCGACGAAGGATGGAACGGAAGTGGAGACCAGGACTGCGTAATCCCCAATCACTCCCTCCGGGCCCAAATAGATCCCTCTAATCCAGTCTTAAGACTTTTGGAAAGGTGCTGGGCACTCAAGAGTTTACCCCTTGACGCCGGGGGAATTCTTTAAGACTTCGCGCTGTATTGACAGATTAGACCGCGCGGATGAAATAAAGGATAGAACATTACGAAAGTGATCGATTTGAATACTCAAAAAGTGTTCTCATGTTCTACACGTCCTTGATTAATGCAAACTTGAACATCCCGACAATTTTCATAAACCTCTTTTATTTCGCCCATCGTGGAGTCGAGTCAAATACATTTATTGCTATGTTGTATTATATAAAGAAACGATCTATAAAAAGTTTCAACAATGTAAAACACTTAACTACATGGATCATATTTTAGGCGCGTTGTCTATTCATGATTTTGCTAAGTTTTCAGTGAAAATCTGTATTTCCGATCACATCGTGGAAACGGCCTTGGCCGGACATTAGCCCGAGGGCGAAGGAAAACCCGTTAAGGTGTTTGGAGCGCTAATCTTGAGTCATCATTGATTGCAGATTTGAATAGCCTTTCAAGTAAGTCAAAAAAAATACTTGGCCCACACTTTACTTAAGTACGTATATTGATAGATTGTAAATAACCATAATGGGTGTTAAAGGTCAGGATAGACACAAGAGTAGACTAAACGCCGTGAGTATGAGCTATCTGAGGAGTGTTTGCGGCAAACGTAGGATGGATAGGGTCAGGAATGAGTGGGTAATAAATGAAATATGGGTTAGATGCTCCGGTAATCGACACATATGAAATGAGTGTGCTTCCTTGGCTTGGCCATATCGAATGAATGGATGAGATTCGAATAACGAAACAGATACATAAGAGTGAAATGAAGTGCGAGAGGTAGATGCAGGCCGAGAAAGTTGTGGTTGAATGTGGGTGAGGAAATTCTTAGAAGGAGGGATATTAGGAGTCTTAAAAACAGGAGGGCGGGCATGAAGCAATGTATGGGGGTAAATGAGGCAAAAGAAGTATGCAAGGATAGGTCAGTAAGGAGGAAATTATTGAAGCAGAGTTAGGTTTTCAAATATGTATTTGTGTGAAACCTTGTGACTGTGCCTACCCCGTAAGGGAACGTCGTGATTGGTATGTATGCATGTATGTAAATAACCATACATATTGTCGTGTAAATAATTCTGAGATAATATTTTTAAATTGTGATCTCAATTGTTGTCTTTGCATTTTGTCTTGACTTGGGTTTATGGCGCGAAATTCAAAATTGAAGCGAAATGTTTTTGGAAGAATGTGTTTTTACGTATGGTATGATGCCGTGATATTTAATATGAATGATTATTATACTATGAAGCGTGTGTTCCCGCGTTTAGGAGAAAATCTGTGCATATATCATCGAATTAGTTAAATTACACTCACATTTTTCTATTGATTGATTCTTGATCATCACAGAACTGGTGTTAACCACTCATTTCAGGCAGCTTCATCGTGACTACACCCTAATTGATCACTTCTTCAAGTCGCAAATACTCGGCTTGCAAACTACTTAACATAGGAACATTTCGTATTATGAATATTTTTTTAATGAGACATGAGAATTTTCGGGTGTATTTCACGAGTTTTAAGGTGTCAACCCATTCTTGATCATATCTGATCACTTTCTCGCGGGAAAGTACTTTAAGATTCCTGTTTTTCCTCTAGATACGACCTATAGTGCTTTGTGAACAGTGTATCTCTGATTTCTGAATGCGAGCGACAATGTGCTCAGATGTTTCCGGGACGGAAATGCATTTTCGTTGCTGAAAATATACAATTTTAATCTTTTATGGAACTTAATTGCTTCTGGATGTTGATTCGTTCATGTAATAACGAAATATGTTACTAAAAATACCACTGGGTGAAACTAAGGTCGATGTCCGTACTGCATATGCTACTTTTTCTGGATGTGCTTAGTTTAGGATATGGATGTAGGTACAACGTTCCAAATGTCCCTGGCACGCGTCTTTTGGCAGTTCGTGGGGTTTACCGAACATTTACACTTACAAAATATCATGCGAGCTTCCTCGATGGCATGTGGCAGAGGGTGAGTTATCACCAACTTGCCTTAATCTGTATCTTCTTGAAGTTAATGTAACTAGGACTTATGATGCCTTAGCACAAACCTGCTGAAATTTGTCGGTGGGGGAGATTTTTCAAATACGCGGTACTCAATAAACGTGCTCCCTGTGATAGACCGTTTGCATTAATATTTTTACTACCACACTTATGCTCAAAATTTGTAGATTTACACAGCAAAGATGAACGTACTCATGTCATGTCTAGGGTACAGATAAGGGTACAAGCAATAGAGAGTAAACCAACTATCTACGCTACATATCGAAAAACGTAGTTACGAGTCTCATCGGTGGTTGATATGGTCTCTTATCGTTCGCAGGAGACATGGCATTTTAACCCTTCGAGTGCGGCGTGACGTTATATGACGTCATCAGCACCAGCGTAAAGACAAACATGACGTGATATCACGTCGTGCCGCACTCAAGGGTTGACCCAAGGTTTAGAGGCAATTACCCATTACCACTCATTTTTGGCGCTGCAGTTTCCAATTCTTTCCCGGAACAAGTTTTCCTCGTGGCTCACCAGGGAACGCTCGCAACTCTCCCAACCGATACCCTCTCTTCTCCGCCCCGCCCCCCCCCCCAGGTTTTTTCTCCCACATTCGGCTAATTTCGGGAGGAGAAGGCGTATATCTGAGCCACCCCCCCGGCGCAACGGCGCGGCAACACCTTCAAGGTGCCGTAATGTGCTCGGATCGCTCGAGTAGCAAGCCGTCGCTCTTTCCTCTGGATCCCGGACGAGTTGCGGCTTGTTTTCCTCGGGGAGTTCAGGAGGAGAAGGAAGGAATGGGAGGAAGAGGGCGAAAAAAAGAGAGAAATGTATGGAACGCCCCGGCGTCGAGTGGCACCAAATTTTCCGGAGGTGCTGCCGGCTCTCTGGTGCGAATTGCCACTCGCGTTACCGGGCCGGGGGACTCCGCGTTACATTTTAATGGCCTACTTATAAGCCCGTTCTCGCTTGTCGGATGAAATGATCGTGTTGTGTTCCCTGCGTGCAATACTGCACGGATCGATGGCCATGACACTATATCGCGTAGGTGTATGCCTGTGGCCGTATCTCTATTATACGTGGAAGCACACTTAATACCCGCAATGCTTTCCCTTTTGCGTAGTTCAGAGTGTCTTAATGTCCTTCTCGTGTTGCTAGTCGGTTGCGGTGGAAAATTTATTATGTAATCAGTGCGGCGAATAAGATCTGCGTGCGGGTAGACATTAAATGGGACTTCGTTAATGTTGTAATATCTATCTTGGTGTCCCGAGTTGTGATCATTCTGGTGAAACTAATCGTCATTTATCTCTTTTTCCTCACGAGCGATGTGAGACACGATACGGAAAAGAATGATCAAATGGATTGGACACACCCTCAGGACCAATGGGTCTGTGAGTAATGTTATTGAACGAGAAATAGAGGGAAGAGTCCAAAGAGGAAGGCCCAGGGGTTAATTAACAGGACAAATAAAGATGAAAGTACTCATGAATAGCGAACAGGAAGTAAGGGAACCACCATTAGATAGGGGAGGGCTGCATTCAACCATTCTTAGGACTGGACAACCAATGATGGTCTTTTTACTGGAATGTATGGGATTGGATTGGATTTCGGGGAGGCGACCGACAGCTGAGGTCATTTGTGCCATAGGGGGTAGGTAAAGGAGGAAGGGTGGATAGAAACCCGGCGTCGGCATTAGCCCGCTCTCGGCAAAAGGAGCCTAGGTGACCACGGTTTATCGTCTCATCTAACAGACGAAGTACTGAACTTGAAGTACCCGCCACTAGACATTCAAGTGGGGACCGGGTCTTCTGTGAAAAACATCCTCCCCTGCAGGAATCTGAACCCTGGCCGCCCGTATGGTTAGTCAATACTCTAGCCACCGCACCAACCCGATCCCCATTTTTTCCCTCTCACGCTTGATCCTACTGCCTAAGTTCCTTGAGCAAACAACTAGTTTATGTCGAAAATTTTTCTTTTTTGTGCTCTCTTATATTGTCATTCCTTATGGTAAACTTATGGCCGCACGAACGGTTGGCGGTATGTATTCGGCATTGTTGGAATTCTTATTGTATATTGGTGTGATGAGGCAAGTTGAAATTCTTTGCCTTTGGTGTTTTCCTTCGAAATGAGAGTGGATAGTACGTGATGATTACCGCAGTAAAAATGTAATGTATTTTATATCCGATGATGGTCGTTCAATCCTATGACTGGTTGACGGCACCCCTCCACCCTATCTAATGCTTGGTCTCTTACTTCCTGGTAGCTTTTCCTATCTACGTTCGTCTTTATTTGGTCCGTGATCTTATCCTGGGTATTCCCTCGGGTACTTCTCCATCTATTTTGCCTTTGATCATGCCAATCCATCTGGTTCTTCTTTTTTCTATGGTGTTCCATATGATCCTTTCCAGTTTTACTCTTCCGTACACTTCATCATTTTTACGTTTCATAGTTTGAGGCTCTACTATGTGGAAGTTGAATTTCGTAAACGAAAGAGTAATTTTGTTTCCATCCACAGATTCATTTTCCTGGTGCAACATGTTTCGACACAGCGGTGTTATCTTCAGGTACGTGCGTGATGATGGCACCGCTGTGTCTAAACATGTTTTACCAGGAAAATAAAACTGTGGAAGGAAACAAAGTTAATGTTTCATTTGTTCATCGTTTCTTATTTTATTCGTCCATTTTATCTTCAGCATCCTGGTAGCTCTCCTTACCTCCTGGTAGCTCTTACTATGTACTTAAATTTTATATCCATTGAGGAATTTTTTTATCTAGAACGTTGTGAATGCAGGCTGGTGTCCTTACAGTTTCCTCGCGGTACAAGTCGTTTCGGCTGTTAGCTGGGTGCGAGCTACATGCATTGAGATGTACGTCAGGAATTCGAGACTGTCTTCCCGAAAGATGACGCACCATTGGGAATATCTGGGGATGTTAATGACACCCGGAGGCACACCGAACACTGTGATCGTTTCCCCCAAAGGACCGCGTCGATTCCCCTATTCCCTGCCACACAATTCTGACCACCCCACTTCGCGGGGCACTGCGCCCCCCTCAAGTTTCCCGGGGCGCACTTAAGTGTATTTTTACTGCCGAACGCGTTAAGAAGGTCGTGAAACATCTCTGAGATAACCCGTGAAAGAGGTCGACGGTAAAGCGGTCCATGCCATCGGCGATTCCGAATGGCGAACGGCGCGATGGTAATGCAGTCCATGGGGTTTATCGAATCCCTTTGACGAGAACAATCGTGCTATATTGCTACCTCCCTACTCGTTTAAGACAGGGTGGCAGAATCTATCGGTTTGCCATCTCTCTCATCGACATATATGCGGAAATCGTTATTCTGCAAGTCTTGTTTAGCGGCATTCATTGATAAAATATCCGTTATATAGCGATAAGCCGTGATACATCGACGTAAATGAGCGCATTACGACAAGTTAGCGATATCAGTCGGTTATTCATCTCTTTCATCGACGTGCAAACAAATACGGTTTTTCTGTGAGTCAAATTTAGCCTCAGTTGTGCATAAAACAGTCGGTAGGTGGCGACAGACGTCGATCGATCGTCGCTAAGAAGCGCGTTCAGACTAGGTAGCGACTACTGTCGCTTCGTTAACTTTCTCATCGACGTGTTTGCGAAAATTCATATCCTGTTAGCCGTATATAGGGGCAGTCATTGATAATTTACAAGTCTTGCCTTGAAGTTATGTTACAAAATGGATTTGCCGTTAAGATTTATAATATTTCTGCCAAGTTACGCCTGAACTCTTTCATACCGTACTATCGGTATACTACAAGTGCTTCAGAAACTACTAAAATAATCTGTATTGTAACTACAGTGTAAACGTGACACGAGTCATGCAGGGAACATGCAAAACATGGTGATAGCGCTACTCGGCAGATTTTGAAACATGCACTAGTTATGAATAAACCTGCTACACTTCCTGTCAGCTAACCTAATTCAAAGTGACATGACTAAAAAGAGAGAACTCTTAGTATTTTCCACACTTAAACCTTTAATTCCCGACCGAGGTTTCGACTGCCTTGCAATCATTTTCAAGGCAGTCGAAACCTGGGTCGGGGATTAAAGTTTTAAGTGTGGAAAATACTAAGAGTTCTCTCTTTTTAGTCATGTCAGTAGAGTCATTCCACAAAGTTACGCCTTCAACCATTAAGTTTACTAATTCAAAGTCTTAACGCAACCATTATGTTCTCTTATCGATCGCTGGAAAAACGACTTTTAAACCCTTCTGTTTCACAATCTATTTCCCTTATTCTATTCTCCAGATCTGATCTACTGTAGTACGTTACTGTGAGGGTGGGGCTCTGTCCGGTTTCATGCGGTGCGGCTGTTTTTTTTTCCTCGCAACGCGACTCCGATTGTCTGCTTTCGTCCCGTCATATTTATCACTCTATGCTCTTGCGCCCCTATAGTCATCTCGTTAAAGCGACAATCCGTAAGAGGAAGTCGGGATCATGAAGCGGAGAGCACCCTTTTGTGTCCGTTTTGTATGGCATTAGGCGTCATGCAGAATTGGAGCTAATTGGCGCGGATGAGCCATGGGCCGGCGCACGAATACGGCGCGGAGTTTACTTCGCGATTGTGTTTTGTCGAGTTCTCCTCGGAGCGAATTAAAGCGATGGCAGCCATCTCTTTCTCTCTCTCTCTCTCCGTCTCTTGTTGCGTACTGGGGACCCTCGGGTCTGATTTACGATTACCATACATCTCTTCTTTCGGGATTACATCATCGTCACTCCGTTAACGTCGCGGTGGTACTAGGAAACTTGCCTCATTTGTAAAGCAAAATGCGTGGTACGGCGATCCTCCCGTCCGCACTGGTGTACTTACTAATCAAGATTTTTATTAGTTGGAACTGAAGCCCAAATTTTGATTTCACGCGGTCGTCGTAATAATGCCCCAGTTGTCAAAGACAAGACATTCTATATAGTGGAAATGCGGCGTTAGGTAGTTTGAGAGAATAGTCATAATGAAGACTATTCGAACAATACATTTTAATTTCAGCAGCTGTAGGGAGTACGAAGTAAATATTGCACTATTATTTGGTTCAATAATGTACTTTTATGTGACAAATTCTAAGTAGTTAAATAAAAATTTCAATAAGTTTTTAACTTGACTGATGTTTTTCTCGCGGTGTTTGAGGCTCCTTTACAACGGATGGTTTTTTGTGATCCTGAAAAAACACTGCTGTGACAGTGTGATAACTTTTCATAAATTAATAATTGATTTAGTACTGTCCCGGCGAATATTATGTGTGAAATTCTCTTGGGATTCTCAATGGGTTAAATTTTTGGCTGCTGCCGACGTTTCGATGGATAACAAGTCCGTCGTCATCGGGGTAATGATGCCCGGGCCGCCTGTGTTCTCCCTTATATAGGGTCCTAGACGGATACGTCTGACTGACCATTGTTGTTACTTCTTTCCGTTATTATTTTTTAAATTATCGGTTTCCACCCTTGATATAGCGAGTACCCTGAGTCCCGATTTAAGTTGTTGGGCTGAAGATGTATTTCTATAGCTTCCCTAAATAGCCTTTCCCAACAACCATTGGCCTGGCATTGAAAATTGTTGAGGATACAAACTCACTACTCTCTGTATTAGTATTTTGACGGGATGTGGGTGTTATAAATTCTTCATTTTATTAAAATAAGGGCTCTCTGGAGTGCATACGCGTACTATATCCCGTATATTTTTCGTCTAAAATCTCGGAAAGTAGTTCGGTAAGTGGCAGTTATTTTGGTATTTTAGAAGGGTGAGATATTTTTCTTTATAATGAAACCAAACTCATTGATTTTTAGGTGAATTGATATTTCGCTCAGACTGCCGTTAACTTTAACTCATTCCCCTCCGCAAGGAAATGACTTGCTTCAAGTCAAAATTGGATTTTTTGTCAAGGATTACTTTCGACGAGCTCTAATTCCCAACGTGTTTAATTTCTCAGATGGAAATCAGCTGACTCTTGCCGGCAGCGATCCCCAAATAAAACTGTATTCCCGCATATGACTTGCGTAAATTCAAAATTATATTCCGCATCACTAATTACTTTTTGACGAGTTTTCGTCGCCGATGTGTGCAATATCATCGATGTAAACCTGTTGACTTGACCCGGTGGGTTATGTTTGAAACCACTTGGAATATTTCCGAACACGTTACTTCGGAGTCACGTTGTACAATCACCAAGAGTTCGAGATTTTTGTGTATTTTAATCTCTCGGAAAAATGTCTCGCAGCCCTCAAGATCGAGTTTTTTTCTCCAGAATATTGCTAATGGACCTAAATATTGCGATTAAAGACTCCTTGCAGAGTATATCATAATAGTTAAGATCTTCGGGTGGGTAAAAGTATACTAACCCCTTGGCGTGGTGACGGATATTTGTGAGTTCTTTCGGGATCTGTTCTAGTTTTATTACCGCCTTATGGCCAGTTGCAAGAATATTTTGTTATGGACTCAATAGTTATGAGATCCATAAGGTTAAAGATGTCATAAATATATTCGGGCTGCAGGAATACATGTATTAGTTACTTATTTACCAATAGTGTATTGCTTTGTATATTTGATCTAATCTTCCTCCGCTGGATAAGCTTTGCGAATGTTTAGCCTATGAATAGTTGCTAAAAAAACATAAAAATTAGTTATTAAGAGCAAACAAACTGGTTATTTGTCTCCAAACAATGCGCATCCGCCATATTGGCTACTTATGGTAATCATAACTCCATGCCATGAGTTATGAAACCAATAAATTTATCGAATATTTCAGCAAAACATATAGAATCCTTTTTTTGGCTCATGGGTCCCATAACTTCATGGAATACATATTTGTCGTTCCTGCAACGTTAGTGGAATAGAAAAATGCGATGAACGTACTTCAAACTGTAGTATTTTTTCTTTAAAATCACTGCTCTCGTTTTTTAATCTAGTTCGATTGTGGTTTGTGTTTTGGATATCAAAAGCGACAGTACGCAGGAAAACTCGATGATGGCGCTATGATCATCCAAATGTCTGAGTCCTCTACATAGAGCCAACAAAACTACATACTAAGTTTTTAAGTGCAGTTTGCGCAATATAGAGGACTCTGCCGAATGCCATACATTCGCCCCAATCGCCCAGAGGGACTTAAGAATCACTTCAACCGCTCACCACCGATGATCTTAGCGTCAAATAAAAATAGTTTTATTTTTAAACAATTTATTCCAATTGGCGAGTTTTCATCAACGCTGTGGAAGTTCGCCATTAAAAAGTCATTTGACTCGACCGGGATATGCCCTCTCGTTTTCCCAATCACGTGCCCCAGTTGCCAAACAAGACTTGCTAATGATGTTAAACTTCCTAACCAGTTGTGAAAATCGATGCCATTCAAATGTAAAACTTCAATCCTTTTCCTCATCATTGAGCAATAGTTCCACCACACCGGTCTCGATAACATATCGGTTTCAAGTGCGTTTATTCTCTTCAAGCACAAAACAGGTTCTTGTCGTATTTCTCTCTCAATAAATTCATGAAATTTTTCATTTTTGATTTTCCGTACGGATTATATGTGAGCAATATTGTATCTTTCATCCCTCCGCACGAATGCTTAATATTTTCTTCCAGCATTTGCAAAACGAATCATTTGAGTTTTAATCGTTTTTTTTTTCGAAAATTGGCTCTATGGTCGTCGACGTTTGTGAAATTAAAATTTTGAATTTTTATCCTGATAAATTGATTTCATTTTTGAGTTTCCAGACCCTGTTATAATATATTTTATGCCACGGCGCACTTTTATTCGCAATTTTCTTTGTGTCCAAACTGAACGAATTGTTTTCTTCGTCAATTTTTATCAATTTTTGTGCTCACAGGGATACCTTTATGTATATTTTGTTCAATTTGGCGGTTTTTGAAATCCATTTTTTCTCCTTTTCGTGTAAAATAAATGTCACGGACGGTGGTGTAATATCGCTCTTAGAAGTGAAATAATTTACCTCACGGCATCACCGATTGATTTGTCTTTTGAAACATATTATTTTAAATGATTATTCATCAGTTTTTGTACGCTCAAAGGATGGGGGTTGGTTTACCGACTGTTTCTAATGATGATAGTTTTATTAAATTGGTGTTTCAATAATTTTTATTAACTTTCGACCCGTTTTATTCTCGTAGCGACATCTTCGTGACCTTTGCAAAAGATTTTTGGCGATGAAATAAGTCCACCAAAGTACTGCCGATACCATCGACTTCGAATTTTAATTCCATAACTGCTCGTTCTGTGCGAAATATATGACGGGGACGGAAGCGCAGGGTCGTTCCTACGCAATGAAATATGATCCTCAAGAACTCGTAGGCCCTCGTAACTACTCTATTTTCACGCGGGGCGGGCGCTTAAAATTCGAGCACGAGAGAGATGCCCTGTATAATCAGCTTGATTAATGTAAACACCATTCCCCCGCGCAAGTGGCTTAATTAGGGAAGTGCGCGCAATTATGGGACAATCGCAAACGTTGCTAAGCGTTACTCGAGAGCGCCCTGCTATCGTAAGTCGTGATACTTCGTGGGCGTGGGGTTCTGTCGATTTTTTTATTAACTTTCTCGTGGGAAATGGGTGGCTGTGAACTTCGAGGCTAGGCCCGGCGTAATGTGGCCGCGTGCGATAGTCCTCGGTCGGTCTTAGAAGAAACGTTTTGGTAACGACTTTCCCAGATATCTGTGTACACATTTCCCAGTATCTCGTTTTCACGGAGTGAGAACGGGATACGGGGATGCCGGGAAACGTTGGCGTGCACGGCCGTCACGCACTCCAAGGGCGTGGCTCCTCTGATATCACTCTGGCGAAAGAGGGAGTGGTGCCGGGCAATCGCGAAACTGCCATTTCATCTCGGTGGGGAAAAGTATTTAATGAATGAATTCTTCATGCCGTCCCAGATGGTTTGTCCGCGACATCGTGCTCTACTTTACAACCGGCTGGGAATAAGAACCGGGTTCGAATCTCGCGTGGTAATCGAAGCGTTGCGGCTTGCGATTTCTTCAGACTCGATCGCTAATCAAAGGGCGTGCTACTCTTAGGAATATGGAAATTAAGATTGTTAGTGAACGCGTGTAAAACAATAGGCATAATTACTGGATGGTAAAAATTGTGTTTATAGTTTGACGTGGCGTATTCAAACCTTCCCGGTGTATTTATTAATGGCAAAATTTTCCTTTTGATTCTAAAACATTTGAAGACAAGGAAATAGTCGCAGTATGTGATCCGTACTACATATTTGTTTATTGTGTTTACACTGATCCATTTAGTTGTTTGTTTGTTTTCCTTTTTTTTGTAAGGCTTTGTATTTTGTCTTTGTATTCCACTCCTCATGAAGGCATGTAAACTAATTCAATGTCCTAAGAAAATCAAATAGAATAGAAAACAAAAATTGTTTTCTATTCTATTTGATTCCGTGGATGGCAAAATCCTATTTGGCATTCGTCTGGTAAAACATTTGCTGTTATGGCTGTACCGGTGACGTTCAGACTCCGTTAATTTAAGTGGAAATTTTGATGCCAAATTTGCATTGGCAAAAAAGAATCGTTTTCTTCGCTAATTTTCATCAATTTTTGTGCTCAAGAGGATAACTAATGGTAATATGTCAGTCGACTTTTGTTCAGTTTGAAATCCAATTCGTAGGAAACAAAGGTCAAGGACGGGAGTCTTATATTTTGCTCTTTTGTGAGAAATATTTACGTAGGTACATCACCTATTCATTTATCGTTTTGAAAAATATTTTTTTTATTGGTCAACGAATATAGTTCTTGAATTTTTATTTTTTTATTTTTAATGTTATCTATCATTGTCCGTTTTAATATTCGTTGAAATACGTATCGGTAGTGTATTTGTTTCTCGGATTTCCTTATTTTTTTCTGTAGAAAATAACATCTTCCCTCTTAGCGGCCATTATTTTTCCTATGCGTATGTAATTTTAAGTGTGATTTCTACTCTTCAAGTGCCCGTGGTGGTTAGAATTCCTTTTTCAGTCAATTGGCAGTGTACTATATTTTCCACTTACATTTTATTTTGAGATTTACAATTTTTACACTATTTTCAAACCGATCAGCCCAGTACAGATTCGGGCTAGACTCTGTTAAAAAAAAATTTTAATTTCGGCGATAGGCCTGCAATGCTGACGCTGCTTTGAGAATTTCCTCCACAATCCCCTATTCTTGAATGCATCTCTTGCTTCAGTTACCCTCATGTCTTGCTTCATACAAGCACTTCAGTTTTCCCTATTCGTAATATCCCTTTTTTTTAAGGGTCCCTGCCTCCTCATGGGTCAGATTGTCATCGCCCACATTTTCCGCTTGTTGAGCAAAGATTGAGTTGACCAAATATCATCAACATTGGTCGTTCAACCCTAACAAGGGGAGTTTCAGATAGCCGGGTCTCAGATTTTATCCAAACTTAGTAGTTGTACAGACCGCTGTATGTGGTTCATGAATCACCCCACATATAGGGTTATATAACCAATAGTTTAAACAAAAAAGGCCTTTAAAAATTTCAAAATTCCCTTCAGACGGGCCACCCACATAACTGACAAGCTGGACGGGTGGCTGACGTGCTCGTCTCCGGTCTAGAGACACGGGTTCGATTCCAATACGGGTTATATTTCTTCCGCAGTTTTTTTTAGTTTTTCTTTTACGGCATCCTACAATGCGCTCAAGATTTTTTTATTTTTACTCGAAATATTATTTTTGAGCGAGGCAAATTTTTCATTTGCATACACGACGTCAGGCTTAGTCTCTTTTTTTCGGTCGAAGGCAGCCTTAATATAATTATGTCACTTCCTTATCTTTTCACGACGTATTTCCATGATTCCTTCATGCACATGATTTCCATTTTCTATAATTATTTTATAATATTGTCTTCATATTTTTACAATTCAAGCATAATTCTTAATAATATTCAAATTTTTCGTAGCTTGTCAGTTATGTGGGTAGCCCGTATAAATGAAATTTTGAAATTTTTAAAGGTCATTTTCGTTTAAACTGTTGGTTATATAACCCTATATGTGGGGTGATTCATAAACGACATACAGCGGTTTGTACAACTACTAAGTTTGAATACAATCTGACACCCGGCTATCTGACACTCCCCTTGTAAGATTGGTTGACTGCAGATCTCCACCTTCCCTATCAAATGCTAGTTCACTTACCTCCTGGTATCTCTTCCTGTGTACTTTCCTCTTTCTTTGGCCCAGGAACTCATTCCTGAGTCTTCCTATGGTATTCCCTCTATCTCCTCCGCTGGGGACTTTTCCCTCTATTTTGCCTTCAATAATGTTCACAAGAAACTCAGGGGGTGTCCAATCTATTTGGTTCTTCTTTTCTGTATGGTGTTCCATATGGCCATTTCCTCTTTTGTACACTTCATCATTTTTTTTAATTTGTCCGTTCATTTTATCTTCAGCATCCTCCTCCGGCACCAGGTTTCGAAGGCTTTCGAAGACAGGTCCTTTCTGGTCAGCTTTTGCAATGGTTCGTGCTTCCGATCCATCGAGTGCCACGCTGCTCACGAATGTTTTGTACATACTGTTTCCTGGTTTGGAGTCTTATCTTCTTTGAGCACAGCTGTTGTATTTTTTCCCATGAACGCCTTCTTAACTTGGGCTGTTCTCCACTTTATGTCCGTTTTACTTTTCTGTCACACGTGATGGTACTTCTATCACATACATACCCATTCATATACCATACATACCCATTCATACCTAGCTAGATGTAACATTCATACTCATGTTAAATTGCTGTATTTTTCAGTTGACGTATAAAAATAAACCTCTGTGAAGGCTTTCCGCTCGTAATGTGACCAATTTGGTCTCCCTCGGCTGGCGAGGTGATTCTCCAGAGCATAGGCGTGGCTGTCCCTGTCCTTCCGGGATGGACACGGTCTGTCGGCCACTTATCCCCGGCTCCCCAAAGGTGTCACGAAACGGCCCACCAACCCGTGACCTCGGCTTTAAAAAAATGTTTCCCCGAAGTGTCGTCAAACACGACGTACGCCTCGTGAAAAATGAGTGTCACAGGAAATGATCATTTCAATTTTTTTACCGTGGCTCATGAAAGATTTTTTACCAGATGGAACTGGAAGTTGCTACTGACTGGGCAGCTTAAAAAAGATCGCGTAATATCGATCATATATTTTTTTACGTTTGATTCCCGCTATGAATGCCTTGTAAAATGATGATATCTTAAGCTCTAATGCAGTGTGGAAAACCTTTCTTTGGTTTCAATGTAACTTTAATCAGTTCCTAAAATTTTCACTCGAGAAATCGACTTCTAAATGGATCTGTAGAAAGGAAAGGTATCCCTGCGTGAATAACTTTAATATAATTGGTTGACAGTAGCCCTCCACCCTTCCACATCTAATACTAGTTCCCTGACCTCCGGATATCTCTTTATGTGTGCATTCCTCTTTATTTGATCCATGAACATAATCTTGAGTCTTCCTCTGGGGACTTTTCCCTCTATTTTGCCTTTTATTCTGTCCTGCATGAACCCATAGTGTCTCAGGGAGTGCCCAATCCATCTCCATCTTATTTTATTGATGGTGTTCCATATGGTCCTTTATACTTCTGCTCTTCTGTATGCTACATCATTATTTATTTTGTCCGTCCATATTATCTTCAGCATCCTCCTATTACACCAGGTTTCGAAGGCTTCTAGTCTTTTCCGGTAACCTTTTCCAATAGTCCAAGCTTCCGATCCACAGAGTGCTACGCTCCACACGAATGGTTTCGCACACTGTTTCTTGGTTTGTAGTCCTATCTCCTTCGAGCACAGCAGTAATCTATGCTATAGGTGTTAAAACAGGCTGGTGAAAATTGTTTTTAAAGTCTGACGTGGCCGGTTCAAACCTTACGGTTGTGTTTATTAATGGCAAAATTTTCCTTTTGTGTCTAAAATATTTGAAGACAAGGAAGTAGGCGAAATTTTTAATCCTCACCCTTTCTCTTTAATTCCGTGGACATTTGAGTATTTGGCATGTATTTACCCAAGAGCGTAGATACCCTTTGCTGTTTAATCGTGAGGTTTGTGCGATAACTTGTTTTTCATAGCCCGTGAGGATTTGATAATTGGACTAATTTTCTCCCGCTCCGAATAGCATTGCTTCCTGAGTTGGCTCACTGCCAAGAACAGGATGTTTCCCGTATTCGCTTGCGTGGTTCGCTGATAAATAAACCATCCGGCGATGGGCTGTTGTGAATTTGAGGAAGCAATCACGGCTCTTTATCAACGCTTGCGGAATTCGCGGACATCGGGCCGAAATAAGGGCACTCGCTATCCAGAAGTTCTATGGCATCAGCTTTTTGTGGGACGTTACCTTCTGTACTCGTTCCTGTAACATTGGCTTTGTTTTGGAATTAAAATTTTGCAATGCTCTCCGGAGTTGTGGTTCGAGATGCAAATTAGTCAATTATAAACTAACAATCCTACACGTTGATGTTGTACGCCGCGAGCATTTGGGACCCTGGTCACTCAGATTTAACCAAAGAAATCAGTAAAATACAAAGAAAATCTGCACGCTTCCTTGAAAACTGCTACGAGCAAACAGTATTTCAAAACTTTTAGAGGGATTTAGATGGGAGCCCGCAGAGACTCGCGAAACGTGATGTTAGCACTTCGCGCCAAAATAAGAAACAAGCGTAAGAGAGCATTTCTATATATTAGCTTCACTGCCTGTCGTAGTCTCATTGGCAGCCATTGATCTCTTATCGATCGATAGGAAAACATCACATTAAACCTGTTTTACTGTATATTTCCATGATATGGCGACCGCAAACAAAAACTGAGCTCCAATGAATACACTCCCGTGTCTCACAACTTGAAGAGGGATTGAGGTGGGAGCCCCTAGAGACTCGGAGAATACTCGCTAGGCTTAGCTAGAGAAATTCAGAACATTTCGCATTAAGTAAGTAATTTCATATAAGTAATTTCGCATTAAGTAAGTCATTTCGCATTAAGTAGTAAGAGAGCATTTCTATATATCAGCTTCACTGCCTGTCGTAGTCTCATTGGCAGCCATTGATCTCTTATCGATCGATAGGAAAACATCAATTAAACCTGTTTTACTGTGTATTTCCATAATATGGCGACCGCAAGCAAAAACTGAGCCCCAATGAACATATTCTCGAGTCTCACAACTTTAAGAGGGGTTGAGATGGGAGCCGCTAGAGACTTGGAGGATACTCGCTAGGCTTAGCTGGCTAGAGAAATTCAGAACTGGTGTGTTTCAGAGCGACATAGAGAATAATATCATGACGCCTCGCTACATCTCGAAGTCTGACGGAAGCGATAAATTAAGAGAGATACATTGTCGAACTGGTAGATAAAAAAACTCGTTCTTTCCGCGCACAATAAGCGACGACAATAAAAACAGCCCCACTAAATACACTCCCATAATACACCTCACCGTTGCACCTCCCAAAACCTTATCCTTCACACCTTTACATGGCTGGTGTCCTAACCCACCCTGCCAAACGCCCATGCGGCGACTCCCGGGGTAGTATGAGGATGTATATACGACTGATGTCTCCTTTGAGGCCGGATAGCTAGATATACTGTGGTCAACAAAAGACACCACGCGGAGGAAATCTCTAGAGCTGACCTTCAATATATCTCCCCATTACGAATAGCATACCGCGTAAATAACCGTGTTAATGTAGACATATTCCCCTGTTTCCATCATCTTGACGCACCGTCACATTAAACTCCCGATTTTTTTCCGCGAAAGTTCTAGGACAGGAGAGGATGTGCCTTCTTCTTTCGGTGTCCCTTATGGCCATTGCAGTGAGCCTTTCGTCCTGCCACCCGGAAGTGCAGGAGAGAGGACTCTCGGCACGTAATGCGAGGGGAAAAATGTGAGTCGAGAGAAATGCAGCGGGGTGGGAGTCAGGCTTTGTGACAGCAGTGGGGAGCGCTACCCCCACCTCCACCCCACGCCCCTCGGGCGACGCGTGGTATATCGGGGTCGATAACTGCGCCACGCCGCGGTAAGGGAACGGAGCAAAAGCCTCGCGCGGAAGTACGTTACTCGGCGTGTTTGCCGCTGGAGTGAATTTAGATAAATGTGCTCGCCAATGGAATGGCGCTGGTTGGTATCCCCCGATGTGTGCGAGAATCACTACTGGTGATGCTGTTGCATTTTAGTTACGAATATCTGTTCCCGGTATGCATTTCGATATCTCTTTTCTTTCTGAGTAGGCACGCATACCAAGCAGACATGTTTGCATGTGCAAAACAAATTAAAGACAGTGATTTTTTTGTAGTCCAATGAATTTCTCGTACCTACACAGGAATTCATGCCGCACTAAAGATGGCATGGGTTTCCAAGTAAATTAAATATTCTATGTATGATTTAACACATTCCCGGCGAATAATATTTGTGTAATTCTCTCGGACTCGCTACCGGATAATAAATTCATAGGCTGCCTACAAATTTCTCACCCAGTGGCGAGCCCGAGAGAATTACAGAAATATTCTATTGTTGAAGCAGTACAAAAATTTAAGGTTTTTGATCTTAAAAATCCAATTTTAGGAGAAAGCGAAGAAAGAAGTGCGAAAGCGTATACGAAAATCGATGGGGAGAACTCAAAAAAGCAAACAAAGAGACTGCTGTACCAAATCTTACTCTACGTACAAATAAATCACGTACCGTTTAACACAAATTAGATCTTATTGAGATGATCCTGATGTACGCGATATTATGTCTTGCTGATACGATTCTGATGCACGTGATTGAGCAACTCTTGAACCACCTGCTTAGTTGCTTGCTTGCCGTTCCTCGCTTGTTTGAGAAGCTCGCTTACCAACACTCATTTGTTGGAACGACTCGCGCTCCACCCATTGTATATTGAATTTTATAATTCAGAAACCTTCGCGGGCGCGCGCTCAATAACTCACCAAAGTTTCATCGTAATCTAATGAAGGATATTGGAACGCATAGAAGACGAACAAACATATTCATTTTTATATATTAGAAGATTGCCATACGTTCTGGTTTGGCCAGTACAGTCTCTGAATCGAGCGTCACTCCTTCTTTTCCATTATATTTGGTAAATTTGACCAAAATTGCTGTTAGGAGAACAGTGCACGGCTCCTCCAGACACTAGGAGAGATGCCGCGTTATAGAACATGCTAGCGTGTAATTCAAGGTTTAAGATACCTCAAATAGTATTAATAATCCGTGGACGTCGCGAGATGACATTTTGAGCAAAAAAACTAATTCTTCTTCAATGACTGGTATCCTACTTCCTGCATGGCAATTTTTTTCTGCTGACCAATTCTGACGATCATTTTAGCCTTCTCGAATCATATCCCAGGACTTAAACCTCGTTTTCTTTACATATAGCTTGAAATATGTAATTCTTCTGTGCTTTAACTGGCAGTCTAGTTCTCTATCAGACTTTCTGATCTTTCTGTTATTATTTCTGAGTGCAATATTAGACCTGCTTCTTTTTGTGTTTTTTAGTCCATATTCAAGCTGTGCTCTGAGAAAGTATATCACGTACTATCCAGCGTGCGAATCTACTTGTGGCACTTTCTAAGCGTGGTGAGGTGTTGCAGTAGTAGTGAAAAATCATTTAACACAAGTGCAAAGTTTCCAAACATTGCATTTTACAAATGATGTGGTACGAAGTCACTCGCACGGGTGCATATAAAACAGGGTTGAAATTCGCTATGAAAAAATCATTTGACTTGACCGAGATTCGAATCCGGAATTCCCATTTGACGGTCAGGTGTGTTAGCCAGTTACACCACCAAGCCATCTTCTTGAAAAGCGAATTTCGAGGGGGGTTTATTCGAACTAGATGTTCTACAATGTAGACTTGAGGCCTGAACATCTAGTTCGCATAAACCCGCGCTGAAGGAAGATGGCTTGGTGGTGTAACTGGCTAACGCACCTGACCGGCAATTGGGAGATCCGGGTTCGAATCCCGGGCAAGTCAATTGACTTTTTCACGGCGAATTTCAACCCTGGCGTACAAGTGCAAAGTTTAGTCCTCGTAATGACACACAGTCTCATATTTCTACCTCGGAATCAGCGCAGTCATGCCACAACGTTGGAGCCAACTCAGGAAAGTAACTGATGTGCAGAAGTGAAAAAAGACCACATCTTTTTATTTTTAATGATTTATTCGATTCAACACTAACGATTCGACTATTTTTCCAACATCAGGGTTACAGTATTCAACTGTATACATGTATACTGTACACTTTATGTGTCGAAACAGCCTAAACCGGTTGAGTATAATCTAAGAATTAAGTGAAATACATAAATTCCTGTTCTTATTTCAAATTTGGAATTATTCCACAAAGTGAGGTCTTCATCATACGCTTTTCACTGAGTAGCCAATATATATAGCTAAGACTATCGCACTCGAGGCTCTCTAAAAAGAGTCTGTTATCGAATCACTGTCAAACAGTGGCAAGGGAATTGGGTCGTTTGTCGATGAGTTGAAGGTTGATTTTTCTATCTCTCCCATTTTTATTTCATAGGCATTCATCGACTTTTATAGAGGATATAGCTTTCTTCGGTCGCGGTGCTCCAATGTTTTTGTTTCCGGCAATATCCTGCCCCGTTAGATTCATCTCGGTGTTCAGAAGTCGTTGGCTTGGAGTGGCTATTACTTCGGATGTCCCGTGGTATGGGCTCCATTCCAGGTGATCCGTGCGCGGTGCACGGGCGTGACAGTCGTTCGTGATGAGCGTTAGGTTCGATTGCTTTGCTGGAAACGTTTCGGGATGTGCTTAGAGGGAAGCGATGTTTTCTTTCTCTTAAAGTGATAAGTGGAGGGAAAAATCTATATCTAATTGATTCAATGCAACTTAAGCCTTATCTAAAATCAGCACGCCTTTGTGTTTAGTTCATTGTGCGGAAATGTGGGTCATTTAGACACATACTTATATTCAAATTGTCTCATATTTTGAGTTGAAATTATTCAATAATTAGAAAGCTGCAAAGGTCCATTTGAGCATAAGTATTCCACATTTATTTATAATGTCGCTTAACTATTTTTATAATTATACCATAGATAAGAATTAATTTCGATGGAATAAAATTAGCCGGATCTTATAGTTTAAAACCTCGGGCTAGTGCCTTATTATGCGTTTTATTACTTCAATTGTTTTTATTCTACTTTCGTCATACCTTTCAAAAAGCCTGCTCGTGAGAACAAAAAAAACCAAGTACAAGGCTTTGGGTTTTTTTTTGTTTTCAAGTTTTTCACCAAATCACGCCTTGATAGTTGGATTGAAGTATCATTTCACCTAGAAACCATGAATTTGGTCTCATTTTAACTCAAAGTATCTTAATCTTCCTGAGATATCAATATATCAGCCCCTTACCGAACTGCTCTCCGAGATTTAGGACAAATAATACCAGCCCTTTTACATGGGAAATGGTAGTTAACGCTCTCCAGGGAGACCTTATTGAAAAAATGAAGCATTTTCAACGCATACATCTCGTTAAAAACAAACACAGTTTAGTTTGTTTTATCGGCTATATTTGAAAATTAATCATATTGTCACCACAGTAATTTTTCCAGAATCGCAAAAAACCTTCCGTTGTGAAGGAGTTTTGAACGAACTGCGAGAACAAAATGAGTCAAGTCAAAGACTTATATGTATCGATATTTTTACGTAATACTGAGAATTCCAGTCATACACAGGTAGGTATATTATTGCACTGTTAAAATGTATTATTTAATTCATGCTCCCTACAGCTGCTAAAATAAAAACAAATAATTTAAAATGGTCTCCATTATGACGCGGGAACTATCTCGCTCAAAATACCTTAAGGTGCCATTTTTATGAAATATTTACGCTACGAGCATTGGACCTCATTGAACTTTAAGTGGCTAAAATAGTAGATGTGATTTCATTCATATTCCTTGTGGTCTCCGTGAAAAATTGCTGAGGTGTATGTTGTCGGAGATATCGTAAAGAACTCCCTTCCAGCGAAGAAGCGAGATTCTGAATCTGAAATACTGTGAGCACTTGAGCAGCGTTAGAATTTTCATAATACTTTGTATAAATTTCCAGGGGAGTGATATTTTTTGCGGATAAAGGTGTTAGATTAATTTTTTTACATTTATTCCTCACGGTAAATTAATGGCGTCCAATTAATGGGTGTGCATTTCTTCTGCGCGTTTTAAGTGTTGCGCTCTGTCGTACTTCTGTCGTGATTTTCCGAAATTCCCTCGATGCAGTTTTGGTAGCATCTCTCTCGCGCATGAGAGCAAAAAGAAAAGGCTCTAGCTTACGGCGTGCTAAATTACTTATGTCGAGGAGGGAGGCTGGCGCTCATTTTTCTACGTTAAAGCGATTTAGAACTGGCGACCGGGCAATAAAACGCTTCGCCTTAATTCGTTCGCTAAGTTATCAGACGAGTTCTCGGAATGGAACCGAGCAATGCTTTTTGGTTTTGCTCGTCGATTTGTGCATGCATATCGTTCCGGGGAACGTTGCTGAATTTCTCGCCTGCAACCTCGACAGCGTAGTGTGAAGCTCTAGCATCGTCATTGGTCGTTCAATTCTAAGATTGGTTGACTGCAGCCCTCCACCCTTCCCTATCTAAAGCTAGTTCCCTTACCTCCTGGTATCTCTCCCTATGTACTGTTTTCTTTATTTGGTCCATGAACTTATTCCTGGGTCTTCCTCTGGGGACTTTTCCCTCTATTTTACCTTCAATTATGTTCGTCACAAATCCATGTCTAACGGTGTGTCATATCTATTTCGTTCTTCTTTTCTGTATGGTGTTCCTTATGGTCATCCCCTCTTCTACTCATCTGCATACTTCATTATTTCTTATTTTTTTCCGTCCATTTTATCTTCAGCCCCTTCCTCCAGTACCAGGTTTCAAAGGCCTCTAGTCTATCCTGGTCAGCTTTTCCAATGGTCCATGCTTCCGATCCATGGAGTGCTACGCTTCACACGAATGTTTTCACATAATGTTTCCTGGTTTGTAGTCCTATTCTCTTGGAGCACAGCAGTTGTCCTTTTCCCATGAACGCCTTCTTAGCTTGGGCTATTCTCCGCTTGATTTCCGTTGTAATTCTTCCGTCCCACGTGATTATACTTCGGAGATAGAGAGCTTGGTCCATGGTGTTCCGAAGCCGTCGCGTGGGAGAGAAAATTTTCGGTGTGGCGCAAATCATGTATTTCCCATTCGGAAAAAATTCATCTGGTAAAAACCTTTACAGAATTGCTCCTTTGACCCCTTTTTAGTAGATATTCTCGCGGGAAAGATTGCGAAGTAGCATCCCGTGAATGTGTGCGTGGTCTTTTGTGGTGGGAGAGGAGATTTTTCACGCTGTTGTGTCGTTCTAGAATGTCTCCCGACCCTTCCATCCGGACTGCATCGGCTGCCGGGGAGAGAAAAAAAATTATCTCGCATGTGCAAACCTTCAGGGAGGAGTGGAGGAGTGGCTCTTCGCGCCATCCTTAAGGACGGGGATAGGGATAAAAAACGGCAATGGTAGGGATAGAGAATAGTAGGAGGAGAGAGAACGGAAAAAAAGATGGATTTTCGGAGAAGTGCCGTGATCCGTAGTTCCCCTTTACTCCGCAGCCATGCACGGCGGCAGCAGAGTTCGGGAGGTGGAGAGAGGGAGAGAGTGAGTAGAGCCATCTAGTTTTTATGTTGACAATATCCGCTTAGTGTGAAGCGATACAATTTGTTGCTTTTGAGTTCCCATTTTGCGCCATGCTCTCCACCTCCAACCCCTCGTACCTGCTCGCTTCGTAAAGCCCTCCCTCCCCATAGCACACGGGTACAGAATACTGCCGCTGTTACTACCACCACTCTTTCGTTGGGGTAAACACCACGACCCCGAAACGGCGAATGGGTGCCATTCAAAACCCTGAAATGCTTCTCCGCCTCCCCCCTTCCCCCTCGTATTGGTTGGTGCTCGGGGAATTTGATATCGTTTTCCAAGCGATACAGGTCCAAAGTGCCTGGATGGCATTTCGAGAGATCGCAATATGGCTCAAGCACGTTTGATGGTCTCTATTCAATTGGAAAATCGCAGGAGCTCCTCCAACTCAATGCCCGCCTAACCTTCTCTTCTTCCAACCTCCCACCCTCGAGGCTTTTCTTCCATTTGGCGCGTGGGATTACGACCTCTTCTCCCTCCACCCCGCTGCACATCCCCCCCCCCCCGAAGTTCATTTCCCGGAGCACCCTTCGATTGTTTTTGCGGTTTTTTTTAACTGCACTACCTGATTCTCGCACGAGTTGGCGCCACTTTTCGGGATCCCCATTCTCGTGATTGCGCGCAGCTGGCCGTCCGCTCTGCCGTTCGAAATATTTTGTCGCGCGCGAAATGATCATTTTCCACCCCCTTCCGCGATAGTGGTCTGTGGGGTGGGTGGTTTTCGTTCTCGTCCCCAAACTTCTGTTTGGTATTCATTCCCCTGGTGGTGCTTTCGCCGGACAAGGAAATGCACCCGGCAGACGCCCACATCTCTTCATCCCTTCCACCTCCTAGTCTTCCTCCCCCGAGCTTTTTTAACGGCCTTAACGTGATCCGGTTCCGAACTGCTATCGTTCGGACCGCGGCCGTTTCGTTTATTTAGCGCTCCGGGTTGAGATACTGAGACGATGCGGGGTGCCGTTAACTTTAATTCGTTTTGGGAGAATCGTGGTATCGGTCCCGTCTCTGATGAGGCTTCGGTAGAGTCATCGCATCGTGCCCATTGTGATACAAAAGAAAAATAAGTTGGCGAATCTCAAGTGTAGCCTCTGCCCTTTCGGAATGTCTTATCGTTTCAGCGAGAGCGGTGACTTTCAAGTGAGAACACGCTGATATAAAAGATGCATTTCCTGAAGCTACCCACATGAGCCGATAACTCCTGCTTAGGCCTACCCGTCAGATGCATCTCCTTTTTTGTCTTGAGAACTTGTCAGGGTTGTGAAAAAACGTAGCAGGGCAATCATTTTGCTTTTCGCGGAACAAAAAAAAGGAGCCAGTGCAGCCACCGCCTACACTATACTGTCTGGTTTGGTTGTCGGGAAAAAGTAATAAAATTAGTTTGCGATTTTCAAGTATAGCCCATGTCCTTTCGGAATGTCTTGTCGTTTCTGCAATAGCGGTGACTTTCGTGTAAGAAAGCGTTGAAAAAACAGATGTATTTCCATTCCGTTATGTATTTTGTTATACTATTGTACTTGGAGCGAGATACTTGATAGCAGAGTGTATGGTGTGACAGGATGGGATCGATAGAGAGAGTCTTGGGTAGATGTGTTGAATAGACTCAGATGTGATGGAATTTTCCGGAGTTTTGAGAATTTAAGAGCTTGTATGTAGTAATTCATAAGTGTTAGAGAAGCAAACACAAATCTGTAACCGCTATTTCCTGAACTTTGAACGAGTTGATTTCGATATATAATTTGATATATTAAGTAGGAAAGCCAATTTAACTTTTGTTCAACTGAACGGTAGTTTTAGCGAAACATAACTTCTCCCTACATTATATGAATTTGGGCAAGTTATGTAGGTAAAGTTCTCAGCTTCCCAGAGAAACTTACATACCATCCTCTGGCTGAATGATATTCTGTGAGAAGAGCATGAACCTGAAACAGAAATTTAATGTGTTCTCTTTTATTTCAACGCTTTTCATTGAATCAGTAGAACTTAGCTACGTAAGATTCTTACGCCAGCTAATTTTTTTAATACAGGAAAATAGTTTCATTGAACGACCGTTGTAAAAACTGGAGTATTTGCCTTCTTTTTAACAAAAAGTCCATGATATCACCGCCAATCTCAAATTCACAATCCAGGCGATTATGAGTAATGATGAAGTTGGCAGACAAATACGCATTCAACCCGGCGCTGCCTACAAGAGCCGATAACAGATGTTCAGGCCTACCCGTCAGATGTATCGCCTTTTTCGCTCGAGAACTTGTCAGGGCTGTGAAAAAAAAATGGCCGGGCAATCATTTTGCTTTTCCCCGAACAAAACATGGGAGCCATTGCAGCCACCACCTGCCCTATGCCGTCTGGTTTGGTTGTCGGGAAAAAAACAATAAAATCTGTTACCTCTTGTCTCTTGACTCGATGGACCGCACGTTGTTGGGGAGATATGGAAAATGAAATGTGGAAGAACCCTCAGGAAGCTGGAGTGAAATATTCCGGGTGGATTCTCCGCTGGGCCTTGGGCGAGAAGAGGTCTTTCCGATTCGCCCTTCCTCCAGTCCCCGTTCTCGATTTCATTGGCCAGGTTTCTGTTGTGGTGATAATTAACGGGCGGCCGAAGCCAACCCTCCTTTTTGTCGAATCTTTTCGCTGGGCGCCGTCCTCAGGCGGAGGCGGTGGTAATTCGGAACCCATTCAGTGGAAATCCTCGCCTCTTTTGCGTATCTGCGATCTCACACTGGTTTCATCATTTCCTCCCCGTCATCCGCTCTCGTAGTTTTCCATCCTTTTATTTTCCGTCTCTCATTTTTTTTCTACGCCAGAAATCCGTCCCGCCACCCCCTCCCTCCCCCGTGGCGCCGTGGGGGTACAACCCGCATGTTTCTTAGTCCTTATTTTATTTTTTTACCACCCCTCCTGAAATCCCAGGCGTTTCGGAACGTTTTCCACTGCGAGTCTGCCGGAGTTGAAGCTTGACAAGCTGCGGTGTTATCCTCTGTGCGCTCACCGCATGGAAGCCAAATGTTTTATCCGTGGCGAGACGCGGAGCGGAGTTGCAAGAGATAAGAAATTCGTGGGTTTCCCCCGCGTTGGGTAACAAGTCCGCTCGTTACTTCAGTGGGCAGTTCTAGTGAAGACTCTCACTAAACAATTGCCTGTATTCACTTATTGGAATAAGATTTTATAATTTTTCAATGTGTGACTCATTAGATTCTAATTTATTAACCTTTTTAAGCTATTAGTTCATACGTACATACTCTACCGTCCATTCCCCTAACAGATAGGCCAAGTCATTGACAAAATAAACTCAGAGAGACACAGATAATATAATCATGACGCCTCACTACATCTCTACGTCTCAAAGAGGGGATCAAATAAGAGAAATACTTTGCCGAACAGATAGGTACAAAAACTTGTTCTTTCCACGCACAATAAGCGACCACAATAAAATCTGAGCTCCACTAAATGCACTCCTATAATACATGTCACCATTTAATCTCCCAAGAACTTATATATTTACACGGCTGGTGACCTAACACCCCCTCCCACACGCCCATACGGCGGCTCTCAGGGTATTATGCAAATGTAGGTGTAGCGCTATTTTAAGCGCAACTACCCCACGTCTCACATGAAAGTAGTGAAAGACACTTCAGGATGCAACAAAAGCCAGGGTAAGAGTGAGGTGACCACTTCGACTAATGAAGGATGAAGTTGAAGAGGAAACTCCACAGGGAACCCACACCAATAGGGAATAAAACTATCCCCAGAAATCAGGTCCAACTACCGAGAAAGAACACCCATCCTATTCTCTTCATCCATTACTGCAGCGAGATTGAATCCGTCGCTTCGAATTCTAGAGTCAGGGTTGTCACGTCACGTGATTATCACAACGGAACCCATCGCCCACATGATCACCATCCTCTCCGCTAAGCCTCCCATCAAAACCCACCCCCAAAGAGACCAAACTCAACCCCATCCGGCCGTCCAACCCACCGACCCCTTCGCATAAAAAAATAAAATCCTCAACGCGAACGACCCCTTCAGGGTATGATGCGAGTGGGGGAGGAAGGATGCGGAAGAGACGAAAGAAAGCATCGGCAAACACACATGTGCGGCCATTGTTCCTACGACCCCATCACGCGAACCCTCTCTGCGCTTTCCTTTCATACACATATATTATCCCCTCGGTCATTTCTATCATGATGTGAACGGACATCCCCTCAAGCACAGAGCAGCCGAACCGACAGTTCGATCACCCGAACTAACTATCCCTGCGGGCGAGTCGCGGATGGGGGGCAGGTTTTTTTTCCTGTTCTATTCCTCGCACGGAAAACTATGGAAGGAGAGGAGTTTACGTTTTTTGGACACGTGACCAGAATTTAATCATGGAAATTACTAGGAAACACAGGAAAAGGAAGATCGAGGAAGAAACATAGAGACGAAATAAAGAGCCGAATAGGTTTCCAAGGTTATCTATATACTACACAAGCGAAGCCCAACGTGTAGCCTCCGAGTCTCTAGGGGCTCCCACTTTAATCCCTCTAAAAGTTGTGAGACACTATATGTACGCTCGTAGCAGTTTTTAACGAAGCGTACCTTTGTATTTTATTAATTTTTTTAGTTAAATCTTTATGGCTAACGTGTTTGGGAGTTTTATTTTGTTTTAATCGCGCTAAATTTATAAAAGTAAATCCATGTGTGATTCTTTTTAAGGTTTTGGATGAGGAAAAGGTTTGAGACGCGAGATTAGAGAAAAAAAAATGTTTTTTCCGGTTTCTTATGATAGGGTAAATCGTATGTAATTGCTGTCTAGGCGTTGACCTTGTTGAACATTGACTTATCAAACTTATCATTCAAAAACTTCTTTAGAAGTGGATTTTAATTAAACAGCTTTCCATCTTTCGTCACGTTAGTTATGTAATAGATTTTTTTTCAGTTTAACGTTTTTCTCTTTACTCGAGTAAAACGTCAGTCTAAAGATTTTCTCATCATGGGTGAATTATTGTGAAGCGACAGTATTATACGTTTACTTCGTGTAAAATTGTTGACTCTTCATTTTTCTTCAATAGTTGAATAATCAATGATGCATGTTTTTTATTCATGCAACGTGAGTTTATTTATTTGCCTTTTTTACCTAATCCTTTATTTTGAACCAAAGTTTTGAAATTTTTTACCGAGAGGATCTTAAAGCAGACTAAAAAATTGTTGATAAATTTAATAAGAAAATTGAATTTGCTTCCGCGCAATACTTTGTCATTAGATGCATGGCTCTTTGTAAAACCTGCCTTAGTTATATTTGTTACATGAAGCCATCGTATGAACTTTGGATGAAAACTGTATGTTGGACTAATATTTTAATCCATCTACCTGTTGTAAGCCAGCGTACTTGATAAGATTTTGGCCCTCACTCGGCCCATGTAGTAATTTGCACCTTGAGGTAATTAGCGCTGATAATGATGCGAGCTTGGCCTGTGATTTTCAAGGATATTTTACGGTGTAGCGTTCTAGGGCTAAGTATTTTGGAACAGCGGCTGCGTCATAATTGCGTGGCCCTTGACATCGGGTAACCATTTCCCCACTGATTCTCATCCGGAATCACTCAGCCTTGACCCATGACTCTAATACTCTGAAGATTAGATAGTCCCGCGATATAGGGCCTTAGTATGATCCCTGGTCAAACATTTCAGATTTGTCTTAATATTACATATTACTACACCGATATAGTACCCTGCAATCCACCTCAAGGGTGTTTGGCAGGGTACGTTTTAGCTCTACGTATCGCATTAAAACCCAAGCGTTGGAGAGCAAATCAAATTATTAGTTGTGTCTATTCAGTGCATCTGCGTGCTTGGAAAATCGAGCGAACCGTTCCAGTTTTAATCTCCGTAATGGTCTTACGTTCGTTGTTGCCAATAGCAACGGGTAAATAAAAGCAGCGTGATTCAGTGCACTAACTGCGCATCTAGTATTCGTTCAATATTCAAATGATATTCCCAGAAGTTACATTTAAAATAATCGCGGGGTTGAAAATAACTGCTGAGGAGCATAGTCGGAATCCACTCGTTCTAATTTCTATCCTCTAAATATGAATGGCGCATGCTTAGCTACTCTCCTCCGCATACTAGAATTTTCGTCATTTAATTATTAATTTTCGTGTTATATTTTTAAAGAACCTGGTCCCTGGGCCATCGTTTTACGATTTAATTTTACTTTCGAAGATACCATCTTCATCACAATTAGTCGTTCAATCCTATGATTGGACTGCTGCCGTCCACCCTCTCCTATCTAATGCTAGTTCCTTTACCTCCTGATGGCTCTTCCTATATACTTTCCTCTTTATTTGGTCCATGAGCTTATTCTTTGGTCTTTCTCTGGGGACTTTTCTCTCTAATTTTCCATCAATAATAATCTTCACGTACCTGGTGTGCTTCAAGGTGTGTCCAATCCATCTGGTTCTTCCTTCCCTATCGTGTTCCATTGGTCCCTTCCCTCTTCTCTTCTGCTCTTCTGTACACTGCATCATTTCTTATTTTATCCATCCATTTTATCTTCAGCATAACCACATTTTATCCAGCCATAGGAGTCGACTGCGGCGCCATTTGTATGGAGCTACCCTATTCTGACTTAAGTCACGGCTGTATTTCGCTAATAACTTTAAAGAATAGGCAGTCATCATCATTGGTTGTTCAATCCTAAGATTGGATGACTGCAGCCCTGTACCCTTCTCTATCTTATGCTAGCTCCCTTACCTCCTGGTATCTCTTCCTATGTATTTTCCTCTTTATTTGGTCCATAAACTTATTCCTGGGTCTTCCTCTGGGGACTTTTCCCTCTATCTTACCTTCGATTATGTTCTTCACAAATCCATTGTGTCTCAGGGTGTGTCCAATCCATCATGTTGTTCTTTTCTGTGTGGTGTTCCTTATGGTCTTTTCCCCTTTTAATCTTCTGTAAACTCATAATTTCTTATTTAATCCGTCCAATTAATCTTCAGCATCATTCTCCAGCTCCAGGTTTGGAAATATTATAGTCTTTTCTGGTATACTTTTTCAATGCTTCCGATCCATTGAGTGCCTCGCTTCACAAATATTTTCACACACTGTTTCCTCGTTTGAGTTACTATCTTCTTAGAACACAGGAGTCGTGATTATATCATGAATGCTTTCTCAGCTTGGGCTATTCTTCGTTTGGTGTCTTTTCTACTCCTTCCGTATCAAAAACCACACATCAACTGATGCAATCTCTGGGATATAGGTTTGAATCCTTGCCGAGTTGATTTTTTTTATAATTTTTGCTCAAAGGATTCCGCGTGCATGTTCATCTCTTCAGCTGGTCACTGCCGCCGCTAGTATTCTCGCTGAACGACGCGAGATGTGAATGCGAGGGGCGAAAGATGACTCATGTTGTTGAGGGGGGGGAGAGGTCGGGCAAGAGAGAAGGAATGCATGGAAGAGACGGGAAGAGATAGCGGAAACGGCTCGTATTAAGTAAGAAAAAGTATTTGCCGACGAATTTATGGGCCCTGAGCGTATTAGAAAGAAGAGCGGCGCGAGCAAGCGCGGGGCGTAGCGTAGCGAGAGGACGGGAAGGGGAGGGGGGGGTGACTAAAAACGGACTAATGAGTTCGCCAACTCTTTCTCCCTCCCCCTCCGGACCCCCCACCCCACCCCTGTACTTGAACTTTGAAAAGTGGCCGACGCGCGGCGTTGCAGGCTCTGAGGAGGAGGAATTATAAAAAAAGTGCGCATCGAGGATCGCAGCGGGAAAAAGAGAAGGGAGAACTGTGTGTGCACAGTGACTTAGAGCGGTCCGTAGCCCGCCCCCAGTTGTGTAAGGGGTTGGGTAGAAAGGATTGGTGGACGGGGGAGGCAGAGGACTTTTACTCGTAGAGGCCCGGGCCTGAAGAAGGGAGGGCCTGTACGCAAATCTCCGATGTACCCGCTGATCGTGCGCTCCCATACCCATTTCATTTGCTACCGAAAGCTCCCAGCATCTACCCCAAACATTATACGTGTAGCCAATTTTAAAATATCGATGTTAGGTCAGAATGATGAAACTATAACATCTTGCTGACGTTTCGAATGGTAGTGCACCCTATCATTAGGGCTGTACAGAAAAGAATATATGAAGGTACAACAACGTCAATCAATAAAAGGATCGCTTATACATCAATTACAATATAAAATATCAGTATAAAAATTACCTTAGAATTGATAATCAAAGGGATTCATCTTTAGTGGATAGACCTTTAGGACAGATTTTGTTTAGGTAATAGCACATTTCAGAACCATTAAATAAACATCATTCTGTGATATATAATATCCATATAAATGCAGTGACCTTCATGAATATATATCGACAACATTGCATAAACAGACTTCAATTTTTTAAATAAAACAATATGTGATATATAATATCCATATAAATGCAGTGACCTTCATGAATATATATCGGCAACATTACATAAACAGACTTCAATTTTTTAAATAAAACAATATGTGATATATAATATCCATATAAATGCAGTGACCTTCATGAATATATATCGGCAACATTGCATAAACAAACTTCAATTTTTTAAATAAAACAATGGAGCATCTAAATTCACACCTTATAAAATTCTTAAGGGAAATTTTAAGCCATTTTGACCATTAAAATAACAATAAATAGCCAAGATAATTATAAACATTAAGTAGCGAAGATGGCGGATGCGCAATGAAGCGCTTGGAAACTTAATTGTACGTAATAAGAGTTATTTTGAGACAATTGACCAGTTTGTTTACTCTTTCTGACTAATTATTATGTGCATTAGCAACTATTCATAGGCTAAACAATCTTAAATTTTATCCGGCGGTGGAAGGTTAGATAAAATATTCGAAACTATTGACTATTTTTAAATAAGTTAGTAAGTAACTATTAGATGTGTTCGTGCCACACAAATATGTATTTATGAGATCTATAACTTCATGGATCTCTTAACTATTGATTCCATTACATAATGTTCTTGCAACCGGCCATAAGAGAAGAAGGAAGAGCGGACAATCAGCCTAATACGCGGGCGGAAGAAGCAAGAGATATTTGGCGAAGCCAGGGCAGTAAATTTGGCGGCGTCAAACCAAACCGGGCTAATGATTTTTCTTTTTATTTTGAATTTCGCACGTTCGATATTACTTCCACTTAATTCTGGGCCCGAATCGCTGCTGGAGGCAAATCTTCCCCGCCTCGAATGGAATTGTGTTTCTCTCCACCGGATCGCGATCGGATTGGATTCTCCCCGAAGAGGACTCCCGCCACCATTACGGTGGGATATCGATTAGGTACGTTAGTCTCTTCTATATGGTTCGATTTACAGCTCAGCTCGCGGGGAGGAGGGGGAGGTAATACATTTTCTTGCCGGCATCATTTGTCACTTTAAGGGGCAGGTGGGGATAGTTATCGTGAAATATCGAGAGCGATAGGTCGAGTGTCGGTTTTTTGATCGTGGGGGGATAATTAATCGCCTTGCGGAGTGCACGTCCGACTGATGTAATCGATCATGCCTCTGGCAAGAGGGTTTTGGAATATTCAAGCAAACCCTTTAAATCTGTATATTTTTGGGATATTTTCAAGGGGAAAGGAGCCTAATTAGCGGCCGCAGGCATTTAAGGAGTGGCTCTTTGTCTTGCAAAATTCATCCCCTATTGAGAACATTTATTCTGTGCATTTATACATTGTTATTGAGCAGTATTGACGATTTTACGATGGAATGTTTGATCAACTATCAAAAAATGATATATGCGTGAGACAAGGAGTAGTTAAGGTTCCTAAAAAATTAATTGATTGAACTTAAATCCAGACCAGAGCATAGCGTTTGATGCATATAGTACTTTCACTGTAAATTATATGATGCAAATCCTCTCTTCTTAATGAGAGACAATCTAAAAATAATTTATTTAACGTTTATGAATCACCCCACATATAGGGTTATATAACCAACAGTTTAAACGAAAATGACCTTTAAAAATTTCAAAATTCCCTTTATACGGGCCACCCACATAACTGACAAGCTACGAAAAATTTGAATATTATTAAGAATTATGCTTGAATTGTAAAAATATGAAGACAATATCATAAAATAATTATAGAAAATGGAAATCATGTGCATGAAGGAATCATGGAAATACGTCGTGAAAAGATAAGGAAGTGACATAATTAGAAGGCTGCCTTCGACCGAAAAAAAGAGACTAAGCCTGACGTCGTGTATGCAAATGAAAAATTTGCCTCGCGCAAAAATAAAATTTCGAGTCAAAATAAAAAAATCTTGAGCGCATTGTAGGATGCCGCAAAGAGAAAAACTAAAAAAACAGCGGAAGAAACATACCCCGTATTGGAATCGAACCCGTGTCTCTAGACCGGAGACGAGCACGTCAGCCACCCGTCCAGCTTGTCAGTTATGTGGGTGGCCCGTCTGAAGGGAATTTTGAAATCTTTAAAGGCCTTTTTTGTTTAAACTATTGGTTATATAACCCTATATGTGGGGTGATTCATGAACCACATACAGCGGTCTGTACAACTACTAAGTTTGGATAAAATCTGAGACCCGGCTATCTGACACTCCCCTTGTTAGCTGAATTTTTTGCAACTGATGACTTTTGGTGATAACACAAGTGTTTCACATTACAGAATCGTCGAGCACATTCACGTTGATGAATTTAAGATATTCATAACTTTGTAAGCTGCAAAAAAAAATGCGGCATACACGGTGAGGCTGTGTGTATGAGGCTAGTAAACCTTAGTTCGCCAAAAAAAGATTAAATCTATTCATTTAATGGAAATTATCCGGGGTAAAATTGACTCAAGAACTAGATGTTCCATTTTGAACCCATGTCTCAAGGTACATCTTTGTCAAAAAATTTTGATCACGGCATACTGGTCAAGGTTAACTTAAAATATGAGGGATCGTGTAATTTATGTTCGGACCGGATGGATTTAGCAAAAAAGTTAAAGAAACAATCGAATGAAGCAGACAAGGAGTAGGTCCAGTTTCTTTTGTGATAAACCACATCACAGGTAAGGGAGTTGGCAGGGTATCCTTGTGATAATTAACGGAGTATCCTGTCACATTCTTACGAAATAAATGAGATTTTTGCTACTGCCTTTGATTATTGGAGGGGATTCATTATACAGTGAAACCTGTATTAAGCGACCACCGACGGTTCCGCCGAAATATGGTCATTAAGAGGGGTGGTCGTTCGGTAGGGGTTCAGTTTCTTGGAGTAGATATTATGCAAATGAACGGGCGGCTGATTTGAAAAACTGGAAACATTCTTGAAGCAACGGTTTTGTCAAAACCAATACAGATGGCGTTCATTTCCTCATAATTTAGTTTCTCCTGGGAAATTTCAATGCATATGAATTTGATACACACTTATAGTGAGCCTGAATTAAGCTGCCATAGCCGGTTCCGCTGAAAATAGTTCGTTGAGAATAGGTCGCATGATAGTAGTGGTTGTTATCAGGGGCTTTACTGTACCATTCTTTCCATGCTGGCACATATATAGTAGTAACTTAACCGAATAATATTTTTCTCTTCCACATTTTTATTCGTATGTCTCAAATGTTTGAGTCTATACGCATCGGGAACTCATTGGTTGTTCACTTCTGAGATTGGTTGACTGCAGCCATCCACACTTACCTATCTATCGCTAGTTCCCATACCTCCTGGTATCTCTTCCTATGTACTTTCCTCATTATTTGGTCCATGAACATATTCCTGGGTCTTCCTCTGGGGCTTTTCCCTTTATTTTGCCTTCAATTATGTTCCTCACAAACATAATTAAAGGCAAAATAGAGGTGAATGTCCCCAGAGGAACACCCAGGAATTAGACGCATTGAGAAATCGGCTTTAAAAACGTAATGAAATGGAAACTTGTGGTTCCCTTATTTGGCACAACAGCTTCCATTCCAAATAACTTCCGCTGCAGTGTCGTATGTGTCAGCCCTCGGCATTTAAGTACAGTGTTTATGCTAGTTTCTGCAAAATAATTAACCGCTTGTATAGACGGTCGTTCAATTTTTAATTCGCACAGGGGTACGCGCTGAAAAAGGAACGTGATTAAGCTCCAAGGTCACGGGCTGATATTCACGTGCATATGTGTGTGTAGTTTATAATAGAGAAGGACGTCACAGGCGTGACAAGCGCAAAACGCTGAACGCACAAAAAAGGATTCTAGCAAGTTTTTTGCTCTATTATTTATGCCCAGTTCGTTGTTCATTCACGCAGTCAACCATTTCTTTGCGCCCGGTTCTCGTGCGGTGTCATTAATAGCTGCATTTCCATTACCGCAAGCGTCGTACGTACGTGTCCGCCGTTAATTTTCTGCCGCCTGTAATGAATGGAAGCGAGCGAAGGAGAAGATTATGAAGAAGTCCAATCGGTTTCAAGAATTCCTTCGCCTTTGAGACGTGTTCATTTTCTCTGCCATTCGGTCAGTCTGCTTAGGCAATGGTTTGGTGGTAGTTGACTTTTCATGGAAAGTTTTGAGCAAGGCTCGTTTTCACGTATAATGCAAGGAGTTTGTTCTCATTTAAAGAAGAGATATCTATCCTCTCCAAAGAGACCAAAATATCCGCCATCTACTCTCTGCTCTGCGATTTTTTTTGCTATTTTTCTAGGTTCATTGGTACTTCAACCCTAATATTGGTTGATTGCAGCCTTCCACCATTCCTTATCTAATGCTAGTTCCCTTACCTCCTGGTATCTCATCCTATGCACTGTATTCTTTATTTGGTCTTTGAACCTGTTCCTGGGTCTTCCTCTGGGGACTTTCAATTTTACCTTCCATTGCGTTCCTCACAAACCTAATGTGTCTCAGGGTGTGTCCAATCCATCTTGCTCTTCTTTTCTGTATGGTGTTCCATATGGTCCTTCCCTCTTCTACTTTTCTGAAAACCTCACTATTTCTTATTTTTTCCGTCCACTTTGTTTACACCATTCTCCTCCAGCACCAGATTTCTAAAGATTCTAGTCTATTCTTGTTAGCTTTTCCAATGGTCCATGCTTATCATCCATGTACGTGGGTCTTCCACACACACGAATGTGTGGAGCGTAGCACTCTAATCCAAAAATTGAATCAAATCTTTTTATTCTTTCTACTAAGTTTTATACTTTCTACTAATCATCTTTATACTAAGTTGTCTCGTCAGAAGGTCATTGGTTTAGTCAATTGATTTTCTTCAATAAATAACAGAAATATCAATATTTCACTCAGCTTATTTTTGCTTGTTTGTCTAATGACCAGTTTCAGGGACGACACATAAGATTTCTATAAAGTTATGAGACCCATAAGCCATGGCAGCCATTCAATAAGTGTTGCCGAAATATTCGATAAATTTATTGGTCTTTATAACTCATGGCATTGAGTTATTATTTCCATAAGCAACCGAAATGGCGGATGCGCAACGAACCGCTTGGATACTTTATTACTTGATAAAAGAATTGTTTTGACACAAATGACCATTTTTTTTACTCTTACTGACTAATTATAATCTGCATTATCAATTATTCCTAGGCTAAGCTTTCGTAAATTTTATTCGGCGGAAGAAGATTTGATCAAACACTCGAAGCTAATGGCCGTTGGTAAATAAGTTCTGTATGTATCTAGTAGATGTGTTCCTGCAACCCGAATGTTCTTATGAGATCTACAAGTTTATGGATCTCATAACTATTGATTCCCTGACTAAATATTCTAGCAACCGGCCGTAAGACGCGACAATTTTGGCTCTAAAATGAGCGCTATACTGCCTTCCAAGTCTCATACTCCATGATGAATTAGTATTGACTGTTTCTGCCGGCACCGACGCACTATGGGGTACAGAGGTAGCACTCACTATCAAAATCGTAGAGGTTTTGAATGAATTGAGATATTTGCATAAAATCTTTTTATTTGAAAGCTAAAACTCTAAGAAATAGAAGAAAAATATGCTTCAAATGAAAAATATCAATATAAGTCTGTATCTGCAAAAAGTGTGCGAAACCCGTTATTTTTATGGACCAAAATAATTCAGCGAAAAATGAATGTTTAAAAACAAATAAATATATATATATATATATATATATATATTTGTTTTTCAAAGTTTTATATATATGTATATATATATAAATACGTTGATGGATCGGAGTCAGCCATGCGGCGATGAACACACGATGTGGATAGGATGGAGGAGATAGACACACAAAAAAAAAGAGTAAGTGTGATCGTCTCTTTTTTTTGTGTGTCTATCTCCTCCATCCTATCCACATCGTGTGTATATATATATATACATATATATATATATATAATGGGTTTAATTGACTTGGTTTAATATTATTATCAATGAGTATGAGAAAATATAATAGTATGTGTACTTTTGTTTTTAAATATTTATTTTTCGCTGATTTATTTTGGTCTATAAAAATAATTGGGAAAAAATAACGGCTTTTGCACACTTTTTGCAGACTTATATTGCTATTTTTCATTTGATGCATATTTTTCCTTTATTCCTTAGGGTTTTAGCTTTCAAATAAAAAACTTTTATGCTAATATCTCAATTCATTCAAAAGTTCTACAATTTTGAAAGTGAGTGCTACCTCTGTACCCCATGGTGCGCCGTCATCGGATGCCCTGTTCCCCTGAACCGGTCGTTAAGTTAGTCCAGAACCCGTGGAGATGACGTCACTTCCGGGAGTGGAGTGAGGAAAAAACATTTTACACCCCTTTTGCATGCGTAGGGAACGCGGCCTTATTCCGAGAATCGGCGATGTTTTTCCCTCGCGTGCAATTTTTTTTCGCGTGTCCAGACGCACGCTAGCTGCGGCGTCGGCCACGGAAACTGAAAAAAAAAGAAACGTGATATTCGCCCCCCTTTCGCTCAGTCTCCTCTCCCCTCCCTCTTCCATTCCCCACCACCCCAACCCCTATCGGAAGTGCAATGCACGGAGAAGCCCAGACCGATTTTATTATTTTTATTTTCATTATTAAAAGTATTTTTTTAACGCTTCTCCTCCTGGCCAGGGTTCGCCCGGTGAGTGAATTGTTTTGTTAACGCGATTGCCTCTGAATGTCGATAATTTTATTTATCAACAAGTCTCCACCCGCCCAAGAAATCTATAATGGCGGTTGTCTAGCTCATGTGTGCAGGAGGGGGCACCTTGTATTCTCTGTGCGTAAATGATTTTACTCCTAGTGGAAAATTAACGCGATTAAATTACAAAAGTATTTCAATTGATGGAGTTCAAGACCTCATATTTATTGAATTTTTGCGAATTTAAACTTGATTTGTTCGTGGAAATGTTACAATATTATCTACGAATACTTGATGATATGCTGTAAAATGTCTAGCGGTATTTGTTGAAAATCCTTTTTGGTCGATGATTCTATTCAATTTTAAAAAATCCTTTTTTTAGTATTTCCCGAAAGTAAGTGGCATGAAATTTTCAGAAAACTTGATTTCATTCACAGGTAATTATCCCTAGTAATCAATGTTCGCTTAGTGTGCAGTAATTTTTATTTATGTTTGCAGTCTTACGAGCCAATTGTGTATGTTAATTTCCATTTAGTTTGCTGTATCTTTAAATTATCTTTATTGCGTGATCGTGTTGCATTCTTATGTTCAGTCTAAACGAATGATTATTACACGGAACGAGAAAATTCTTAAATTATTCTTGTTTCTTACTTACTCACTTGATAGCTAAATTTTTCGCATGCACAGAGGAGATATTGTGTTTCTTGTAAACATTTATTTTTTATTGCTTGTCAGGGCTTGTTGTAAAAGGGGTACATTAATAAAGTAAAGAGTTTACTACCCAGACTTTGACACTGAACCGGGAAAGATGAAATAATAGGGGCAAATAAAATGACGCTCATTCGGCGTTATTGATTCAACCAAATCTGTGCAATTGTATTATATCCCTCATTCTGAATGACGTTTGGAGCTAGAATAAGTATATATTTATTTTATATTTTTCACTTACCTCTGGAAAAATATGAGCCAGAGTCTGCATACCAATATGATGCTCGGTTGTGCCTGCTGTGGTTCAATATGAATTCAATAATTTAACTTGGCTGAAATTCAGTGAAATACGTATTGATATGTTTGTGCCATATTGTGCTGAGTGTACAGTGTAGGGATATACCCAGTTTACTTTGATGAGTCTACGGTATAAAGGACCGTCGCACAGAGGGCTGAAATCGAAAAAAGCTGACCAAGAGAGATTTTTTTCACTTTTTACTTTAAATGGATAGTGGATGAATGTGTGTCAAGTTCTGTAGGTCCGGTCCCTGGAAAACCTGATGACAGGCTCAGCAGACTATCGGGATTCCGGGGACATACGGGCCAACAGAATCGTCCGGCAAGCAAAAAAAATATATAAAAGAAATAAGGCACTTGCAGTTAATGTTAGTACAATATCCAAACTACAATATCCTAAAATAATATCAGCATTAAGTGCCTTTTAACGTCAGTGGAGATATTTGAAGTTTAGAAAAAATTGTCAAAATTTCCACCTGCCTTTTTTTCGTGAGAACTGTTGAATGATTTTTGCTCTTGACGCGTTATACGATCTTGCATGAATTTTTCTGACGTATTATATAAAGGTATTTTTTTTATATAAGAGGTTGAGACTTACATTTTTTATCGCATATTGTTTTTACAACTTGTTATTAAATATAAAATATACAGTTGTTCAGGTGTTTTTGGCAGAAGGTGAAGAAAAACTTTATGCCCGAAGTAAGTCGAAATAAGGGTATTTTCACCAAATTAAGGAATGAAATCTCTACCAAAGTTTGAGAAAAAAAATGTTGTCCCAACCTCCTGAACGACGCGTCGTCCTTGTCCATAATCTTTTTGCATCTCTGCCAATCTTATATTGCGGGCAATCGTGTAACCAACCATTCTCATATGTTCTTTGCCTGGCGTATGTGCGCCTGATTTGTCCGAGTGATTATCGCACACTTGCAATCTATCCTTCCTCGTTCAAATCCGTGGCACTCTCCCTTTTCGAACCGTGCGCGCGTGCCTATTTTCGCCCACTTCTCCTCGTTTCCCGAGCGTTCCCCGTGCGTGATTCTCTTCTTCCACTCCCCCGCGGGTTACAACCCGATGCGAGCGTTCATGTAGAAAGCTCTCTCCGCTTATTTTTTTCGTGCCCCGTGCTCAGCCAGAATGGAAACTCCTCTTTGTTTTTTCCTCTCTTTTTTGTTTCCTTCTGATTTAAAATTTTTTTTTCGCCATTCCCTCCCATTTCCCGCGCGCGGACTGTGGAGGTAGAGGGGAGTCGCCGGCGCGGCACCGTTCGTCATTTTTCCGCTCGTTCGTTTGCGAAAATGGACGAGGCCGGGTGCGGCGGCCTTTTTAAAAAATAACCCGTATGGCCTTATGGATTCCTTACCCGCCTGTGGAAATTACTCGCCAGGGAGACGTAGGCAGGTAATGTGGGAATCGAGGGCTTTGCGCCATGGCGATGTATTGAACGAGATGTTCCATTGCGTGGAATAGTGTATTGCGGTATATCGATAGACATATTGCCATGTATCGAATGAAGTATTGCAGTATATCGAGCTATGAGTGGCGATATATAAAAATTAATGTGAGAAGATTACATTTTGTTGTTATGATTTAATTGAGGGCAAGTTTATTTTACAATTTTGTATAATATTTTCCATTCTGGGACCTCTCCTGTTGTCGATATACGTAAGTGATATATGTATATTTGGTTTTTAAACGTAGTAAAATTGTAATGCATGCTGATTAAATTGTGTTAATTTTTACGCATAAAATTTTGAAGCAGATCATAAAAGGATCCAAATAGACTTTAACAGGTTATACATATGGGCGCATGATAATAATTCAATCATAAATAAAGGATAAACATCAATTATGTGTATATCCTCAATGGACAATACAAGGAAAGAGGTAAAGATGAAACTGCATTGCCACAGTTGCATTCACGATAATAACATTAATCTTGATGATATCTGCAGTTATCCAGTGCTTGAACAGGTAGAAAAATATACTAATCTTGGTGTGATAATAGATAATCACGACTGCTCGTTGTTTCCGGGTGTTCCAACCGCGTGCGTTGACATTGGACGACAACGGTTTCGGAAGCCATCCTGCTACCATCTTCAGCGGTATATAAGGCGGCCAAAAACAGCTCTCCACCTTCGACCTGAATAAGGTAGCAGTATGCCTACCGAAATCGTTTTCGGTCAATGTCAACGCATGCGTTTGGAAAACCAGAAAACAACGAGCAGTAATGTAAAACGCCGCGGAAACCTTCGCGAGAATAGATAATCATTTCAAATTTCCACACCATATTGACAAAATAAATAAAAATATTAGAATTGTAGCTTATCGAATATTTATGCTCCCAAGACATTGTACCGCAAGCATAAACTTACTACCACTAAAATGCTTATGGCAAAGATATGTCTTTCCTTATTTTCATTTTAAAGGTTTGGTAACTTTTTCAATGTCACTCTATTAATTTTTTTTGTTTTACAATCAAAAGTACATAAAATTGTTATGGAGTAAGTCCTCGGTATGCGTCATTTCGATTTACGTCTGATTCGATGTTATATCCATGCTAACAAGGGTCGTCGGAAAATCTTTCCCTGCTCAATGCTAATGAAATACACCGTATGTGCTTACGCTTGCGTTTTTTGATAACTGATACATACTCAGCCTATCTGTGATAGCTATTTTTTCCTGGATACAGGCAAAAAATTAACTTCTGATATATCATGGAGATTACACATACAGAACATATGTGGCGCAGCATTAAAGAAAATTGATTTTGTTAAACGTATAATAGGAATGTCCTGGGATGTAAAAGTCTAAGAGAGATACCACATCGCTCTACATGGTTCACACCTCGAATACGCCGCAAGCATTTGGGACCCTGGTCATAAAAATTTAACCAAAAAAAGTAATGAAATACAAAGGGAAGCAGCGCGCTTCGTTAAAAACTGTTACGAGCGTACATATTGTGTCTCACAACTTCTAGAGGGATTAAAGTTGGAGCCCCTAGAGACTCAGAGGCTACGCCCCAGGCTTAGGTTGCTTGATAATTTCAGAACTGATATTTTCAGAGCGACAATATTATCATGACTCCTCACTACATCTCTAGGTCTGATTGATGCGATAAAATAAGAGAGATACACAGCCGAACAGATAGGTGCAAAAACTCGTTCTTTCCGCGAACAATAAGCGACGACAATAAAAATTGAGCTCCCCTAAATACACTCCTATAATACATGTCACCATTTCATCTCCAAAAACTTACACCTTTACACGGCTGGTGAGCTAACACCCTCTGCCACACGCCCATGCGGCGGCTCGCAGGGTATCATGTAGATGTAAATGTGGAAAAAACGAATTTCGAAATTACCGCCTTGATTTGTCGCGGGATTAAAGTGGTCACCAATATCTGGATCCGTTTTACGTCGTTTCGACTTACGTCGCTCTTCTTCACTACGCATCTCTGTCGTAAATCGAGGACTTACCGTATAAAGATTCTACTTCAAAAGTGTTGTATTTGCAACAAGCCGTCTCTGTATGAATATCATAGAACCTTCTGGCAAGCCATGTGGCTTTTGAAGGACCAAGGATTTATGCATACAATAATGGCATAATAATAAATGGAAAAAATGCTCTAAATACCTTTTTTAAATTCTACGCAGGGACCACGGTAAGTCGCTACCCGTGGTCCCGCATTGGCGAAATGATATAGTACCCGATGATTCCGCACATCGGTACTAATTGCCCATCTCTAATGCCGCGCATCAGGTGAACGGATTCCGAGGCTCTGAGTGTGGTGCAGAGCTCATTATGTCGTGCATTCGGGAGGATATGACTGCGTGAAAAATTGGAAATGCCGTGGACACATTCGCACGCGCGGTCTCCGCTGAAATTGCACCGCAGGGAGGCCCATCCGAGCGGATATGCTCTGCGGCATTGGCGAAACTACTACTCGTTTTCTGCTCTCCCGATCCGATGCGAAAAGCGTAATATTGTGCGCGAATTTTAAATGGCCGATTGAACCAGAGTCGCATAATAGTGCCTATAGTGGTGGTGAAACGTGGTGGCAATGCTGTGGGAGGCCTTTTATTATCTGGAAGAGTCCATTCCGCCGATGGCATTTGGGACCGTGGTCATGAATTAACCAAAAAAATTAATAAAATACAAAGAAAAGCACCACGCTTCGTTAAAAACTGCTACGAGCGGACAAATAGTAACACACAACTTAAAGAGGGATTAAGGTGGGAGACCCAGGAGATGCGGGGGCTACACGCTAGGCTTCGGTTGCTTCAGAAATTCAGAACTGATGTGTTTCAGAGCGACACAGAAAATGTTATCATGACGACATACTACATCTCTAGGTGTGACAGAAGCGATAAAATCAGAAAGATTCACTGCCATATAGATGGATACGAAAGCTCGTCGTATCCGCGCACAAGAAGCGACCACAATAAAAACTGTGCTCCACTGAATGCACGTCGCCATTCCATCTCCAAAAACCTTACATCTTTACACGGCTGGAGACTTAACTCCCCATGCCACACGCCCATGGCTCGCAGGGTAGTAGGTGAATGTAGATTTAGAATTTCTATGAGCTCACTCTACGCGGGGGTTAATGTAGTCTTTACACTTGATCCCCAAGGTCGAATTCCTTCATCGCCTACTTCCCAATGCTCAATTTCTTATTGAAATTAATTTTATAGATCTCGCAAAACTTGGTGGAAACTACCTGCGGATGATTTGACGTCACTGAGGATGAATTAAGCGTTGATGACCGGGCATAGGTAGCTAAGGATACCCGGAGGAATCTTTAGAGGTTCACTCTGCCCTTTGAGGTAGTTTCTGCGAAATATCATTTCCCCTATAAATCAATAAATTTGGTCTCATTTTAAAGAAAAATATTTCACCCTTCCAAAGACACCAAAAATTCAACCCCTTACCGCACTACTTTCCGAGATATTAACCAAAAAAATACCAGCCCTTTTATATGGGAAATGGTGCGTGTAGGTGTTTTAGAGAGGGCTTATTTAAATAAATGAGGAATTTCTAACACCTGAATGTCGTCAAAAAATTAACAGTGGGATATTGGTATGTTTTCTCAGCTATTTTTGAAAATTAACCATATTGTCACCTCAGTAAGTTCTCCGGGATCACGAATAACCTCCCTCTTTGAAGGGGTTTCAAACGTACCGCGCGAAAAAAATAAGTCAGATTAAAGACTTGTATTGATATTTTTATTTGATTTCTTACATTGTCCGTATTATAAAATTATATTATTGCACCATTAATAATGCAATATTTAAGTCTTGTGCCCTAACGCTGGTAAAATTATAACGTATGATTCGAATATGGTCTCTATTATGACTAGGGAACTATCTCACTCAAACCACCTAACTGCCAACTATTTTGTGTGCTTTCATCTCCATTGCGTCCAGCTCTTCACACGTGAGTTCCACCAAGTTGTGCTATCCCCATACTTTTCCGCCCTCTCAAGTTATATACACGTACGTTGGTCCTCTTCCCCCCTCTCCTTCGCCGGCCCCGTCAGCACTTGCCTTCCCCTCCATGACTATTCAACCTTGGCGCAGGCGACTGCCACCATGTTTCGCTACTGATATAGGTGACTGCTTGATCCTGCAGACCGTTGTAAACCAAGGGAATACCTTTGGTTACATTTACTGTCAATCATACCTTCACACTATTCGGAGTCGTAAAAAGATTGTCGTGTCTATCCCATCAATTCCTGTTTTCCCCAAAGGTGTTCTTTGTACTCGTTTATGTTCGGATACCTAATTTTTATGTGCTTTACCTTGTTTCTATTGTGCTAATATTCTCTTTCTTTCGTTTCAGGTGAGTGTCATGATATCCCGAAGAAATATTGTCAAAGATATCACTAAAAGCAGTAAGTAGTGCCTCATACTTTTCATGTTAACTTAAATTTCTAAGAGATAAGTTTGTTTGTTTTGACCGCTTCGCAGAATTGTGCTACTGCTGTTACTTCTCACCAATGCCCAGTATTTTACGGATATTAGGGGAACTGTGGCGAAAAAGAACGCACGTTTCCTCTTCGTCACTCTAATGTAAGGGAAAATTTCGCATTTGAAGCAATTTTCGTGGCTCTGGCAAAAATATTATCTGGAATCTGAAACGTGTGAAAACAATTGCGCTGTTTTGTAGCGAAGCTATTTTCGCGCTATAAATAATGGAACGCTGAAATAATTAGCGAAGTTATTGTTTTTTTTGCGTTCTAGCTCCTCTTTCCTTGGCCACACATTTATTTCTCCTCGTCGAATCTCCTTCTTCATCTTACAAACTACTTCTTCCTTGCGAAATGAAACGTTTTTCGGAACATCTTGGGAGTCTTCTTGAGGAATTAAGAGGTTTTTATTGAACTTTACACCAATGCCCAGTATTTTACGAAGATTAAGGGAACAATGGTGGAAAAGAACGCACATCACCTCTTCGTCACTCTAATGTAAGGGAAAATTTCGCATTTGAAGCAATTTTCGGGGCTCTGGCAAAAATATTATCTGGAACCTGAAACAATTGGAAAACAAGTGCGCTGTTTTGTTGCGAAGCTGTTTTTCGCGCTATAAATAATGGAATACTGAAATAATTAGCGCAATTATAGTTTTAACGATCTAGCTTTTCTTTTTCTTTGCCACGCATTTATTTCTCATCGTCGAAACTCCTTCATCTAGGTAACTACTTCTTCCCTGCGAAATCAAACTTGTTTCGGAATATCTTGGGAGTTTTATCGAGGAATTTAGGGGAATTTTATTAAACTTTACACCAATGCCCAGTATTTTACGAAGATGAAGGGACCAATGACGGAAAAGAACGCACATCCTCTCTTTTTCCCTCTAATGTAAGGAGAAATTTCTCATTTGAAGCAATTTTCGTGGCATAGATCTTATCTGTAATCTGAAACCATTGGCAAACAATCGCGCTGTTTTGTTGCCTAGTGATTTTCGCTCTGTAAATATTGGCTAACTTCTCGAACATTATTAATCTAATTATAGTTTTGTACGCTCTAGTTTTTCTTTTGCCGCACATTTATTTCTCCTCGCCGAAGTGTTTGAGAGCGCACATTTCCTCTTCCCTCCGGAATCAAACGTGTTTCGAAAAATCTTGGGAGTCATCTCAAGGAATTAAGGGGAATTTTTATTTCCTTGCACTCGAGTTAACGGCTCGAGACTACACCCACGTATAAAAAAAAATCTTCGCCCTCCGCAGCCCGCAATTATGCTCCGCCCCCCCCCCCCCCCCCAGCGCCCTCTAGCCACACACAATAAAACCGTTTTCGAGTTGCAGCTGCACTAATTCGTCCGCCCAACCGCCCTCATCTGGACTACGTGAATCATAAATCATCCCGTCTTGTATAGGTTTTTATTCCCAGCCTCCCGTTCTCTCTCCTCGCACTTGGGCGTTAAAAAAAGAGTACCTAACGAGAGGAAGAAAGATAAGTTGAGAGAGAAATCTCAAATGAGAAAGATGACCTTTTTTCGGAGTTAACAACAAAAGCTTGAAACGGGCAGTCGTAAAGTGAGCGAATCTCTTATCTTTTCCCTCCCGGCGTTAATTGCTACAGATCCATTAAAAAAAAACAGAGAGGTCGTTTGTGTATGGAGGGGAGAGACGAGGGAGCCTTTCCGATAAATTTCCATCGTCCTTTTATTTCGTCGCTGTTTTGTTTCCCAGCGTTTGTAATATTGACTTTAATGCCCAGTGGGGTTGTTTCTCTCTCCCTATACGTCCGTTTGCACTCCCGTCTCCTCCCCCGCCCCCACACCACCATTCTCCAATTCTATAACACGCCCCCTCAACGGAGGCCACTTCCTCCCCCGCCCTCCTCACCCGGCGCCGTCAGGCCCCGATAATTTCCGCGTTTTCATTCCGCCTCTCCGTAGCCCATTGGCAGTAGACATCTGGCCGATCAATCTGGCGTATTGTGCGGCCTGGTAGAGAAGTTCGACGGTCGCTATTACTTGGCTTGTGGGGGACGGTAATTAGTATGTTTTTACCTGACGCGCGGGACCAAGCCCAATGCCCTGGGGGACTCAGTTTTTTTTACATACACTCCTGAAAGTTATCGAGAGTTTCTCTCGCGTTTGTTCCGTGCATTTATGTGCAGAAGCTCGTAAAATCGTGTATTCTTTGCATTGAGGGGGCTTACAAAAGGAACTCCTGAGAAATCGAACGTGATTTTATCAGCTTACGTGTAGTTTTCAAAACCTGTTTTTCGAGCGGAAGGCATTTTCCAAGCGTAAACCTTTATTCTGAATTTTCAAAGAACTACGGGACTAGCCGCGCTTTATCTCTAACGGAGTCACCCGCTAGAGATAACACCTTGTGTGAAATTCACAGTGGAAAAACCATTCGCCTGGACTGGGAATCGAACCCAGATCCCTCAATTTCGTGATGATTTTTCCACTGTGAATTTCACACAATTGTGTAATCTCTATCGGATGACTCCGTTTAAGTTACTACGTGGCTAGTTTCGTAGTTCTATAAAAATGCCAATAGTAAACACCTTACTGTTTAAAGTTGGGCTTTACCCCGTGGACTGTAGCGCTTAGCGCTCGCATACGGGTACCTCTGGCATTACATGCACGGTACCTGTGAGGACAACTTGCTCCTTGAAGCCCCCATGAGATTCACAGTAGAAGAGGACGCCTGGGTAGCTTAATTGGTTAGAGCCCTCGGCAAGAAATCGAGGGATCTGGGTTCGATTCCCAGTCCAGGCGAATGATTTTTCCACTGCCAGTTCCACACAACTGCATACTGAAATGTATGCATATGCTACAGGATGCGTTAAAACAGTTTATGCAGTAGAGGAGCCGGTACCTATATCCCGGAAAATAGGTTGCCGTCCGACCAGGGGCCTTAATCAGGAAATAAGCGGTCGAACCTCGTTAAGTTCGATGACATGACCTTACACCCCTGGACAAATTTCAACTGTAGAATGAGCCAGTTAGAAACATTTGTGCTCGTGACGTTAATTTCGTCATTGCCGAGGCTCGGATGCACCAGATTAGGTATAATGTTGCCTCCTTCGATAAAGCTACTGAAACTGTTCCCAATATTTATATATGTTCCCAATACAATACCGCCAACGAGCGGTAAAACCCGTTTTTTTCGCTGACTTAAAAGTAGAAAACAGAGTCTGTTACCGTTCGCTGTATGTCCTGTTTTAACAAGTTTTTACCTCAAATGTTTCGACGCACAGGTTTTGGGCCTTCAGTTTAGTTTTTAAATTGCTAGTTTTAGGAAAAAAATTATATTAATGGAAATAGATAATCTTTAACGCTTTTTTTGATTACTTATGTATACTTTAAAGAAGTAAATGACCATCGACACCTTAGAAACATTTCATAAACTCGAGGTTTGAAATTCGCTGAGAAAAAATCATTTGATTTGATTGGGATTCGAACCCGGATCTCTAAATTGCCGGTCAGGTGTGTAAGGCAGTTACACTTTGTCAGGTGTGTAACTGGCTATCACATCTGACCGGCAATTGGAAGATCTGGGTTTGTATCCCGGTCAAGTCAAATGAATTTTTAATGGCGAATTTCAACCCTTGGTGTATATTCACTCGTGCGAGTGACTCCGTACCACATATTTTGTCAATGCAATGATTGGAAATAAACTCGAGATTTTTAATGAGTATACAACGATGATTAAGGTTTGGTTCTTCCAATTTTTTCTGCTTAGCGATCGTGAGATTTCCGATTTATCCTTTTTAAATATTTTTTGTGAAACTTTTTACATCTTCACTACTGGTTGCCAAAGTTGTGCTGTTGTTTATAAGCGTATAAGGTTTATGTGGAAGCTGAGCCACCCTCAGGTGTAGTATGCGATTCGAAGGTATTTTTTGCAACGTGAGAAGGGTAGAATCGACCCCGGGAGTACTGCAAGCACATCAAAAATTCCTGATCCGTAGCGAGGCATGTACAGACTAGAGGCTTCCCCGTGATAAGTCTCTTCATTCGGTTCAGCGAAACAAAAGGTTCGCATTGGTCATTTGATCTCACTCTATAAGGTTTCCCAATCACGTCATACCAAATCTTAGTATGATTCTCGGGGATGCATGAAGGTGTTACTGGCTTCAGTGAGGGTAGGAGATAGGGGTGACATAGTGCTCGCGAATATTGGTGGCAGTTTTTCGGTCCCTTCAATCGTAATCATAATGCATTGGTCGCAAAATTCTTCCACTCGGTCCATTTTTCGCTGTCCTAAGCTGGCGGTAATTTAAGTTTTATGCAAGACGGTAACCAGACATCATCTGCAAAACATTTTATTTTGCATTTTGGCATCATCTTGAGGCTGGTTATCTTCTTAGTTTATGTGAGTGCAATTTTTGTTTCTGCTACTCAGACAACTGTTTTTTTTCTTTCTAACGTAGTGGTATATACCGGTGGTGAAACATTAAGACAGTTGGGCTGAAAGTATTTTTTATTGAAGAATCCATTCCCTATAAACTATCTCGCACAAGGGAGTAAGATAGTCTCCGCGTTTGATTGCCATTTTTTTCAAGTTCGCAAATATTTATTGTCATCTTCAAAAAGCTCTCTGTGTATTTCAGATCAACTTTTTATGTTTCTATGACTGTTAATTCTTTTGTATAGGTAGCGAACGCCATTAGTGAATCTTGATCCAGCTCTGTTTGAATCGTGGACATTGCCTTGAAATGCGTTAATGGTATCCGTACCAAAACACGTAGTGTCTTTCTCCTTCGGAGGATTTGAGGTCTTTAAGGTTGAATGAAACGTTGATAAGCGGGCATAGGTATCAGAGGACTTCCGGACGAATCTTTTGACGGTCTCTCGGCCCCTTAATCCTACCTATCGTGGATTCCCCCCTCTGTCTTGTATCAAGCACTTTACTTGCTATTTCCTCTATGTTTCGCTACCTCTATACTTTCCTATCCTTTGAAGTTGAATGCAGTTATGTTGACGCCATCGCCTACAATGTGTCTTCCTCTTCCTCTCCGCTCCTTCGCCGACTCCTGCACTACTTGCCTGCCCTAGTTTGGAGTTGTTTCGTGTGGGTTACTGCCACCATGTTTCGCTTCCTCTATGGTATCATGTTTTACCTCTCGTGTAGGCTGTCCCATCCCTTGCAGTTTTCTTTTCACATGTGTATGCCACTACGTTTCGCTACCCGTATGTATTCCCGTCCACTCATGTTAAATGTGTTTTGTTGACAGCGTCGCGTTCAAGGGGATTTCCTCTCCGCAGCGGACTCCCTTCGCTCGAGCCTCGATTCAATGCTTAAAGGAAGCGTCTGCCTCCATGTTTCACTGCCACCGTGCCATCATATCCCCTCTCTCCCACCATCATCAATTCCTTGTAAGAGTCTGCCACCGTGTTTCACTACCACCGTGCCATCATATCCCCTCTGTCCCACCATCATCAATTCCTTGTAAGAGTCTGCCACCATGTTTCACCACCACCGTGCCATCATATCCCCTCTCTCCCACCATTATCAACTCCGTGTTACCGTGTCACCGTGCAAGGCCTCGAGTTAAAATGTAATGATGGTTATATTTTGGGAGTTTTTCGTCCATTCCCGGGTGGTTCCAGCCTATATATCCTGGGCCATTCGCTCTCGCCCTCGCCATCTTTATGGTTTGTTGGCACGAAGAGTGGTGGATTGGGACTCGTTTTTAAAACTCTGAAGGGGTGGAGTGGGTCGGAAAATTTTTATATAAGGTCGGTTAAAGGTCCCTTCGGAGATTCAATCTCGAGCGTAAAAACTTGACGATTTCTGTTCGGGGGAAGGATATTTCCGTCGATTTTTTTTCTTCTCTTGGCGGAATCTCCGCGTCGGAAAAATGAGCTGGTGGCAATTTCTGGAGTTGATTACGCACTCGGATGTAAAAATTCCTTAAGGAAGTGGTCAATGACTCCTTATCGACGGAAATGTGGCTCGGTTTGCAGCCCAGATTAGCGGTCAACTTCCTTTCTCTCTCCACATCCTACGGGATAATTCTCATTCAAATTAAGCAAATCCCGTGTTGCAAGGCGTATTTCTTTAGAAAATTACTCGTGGGAAGACAATTGATAAGTGAAGCGATTTGGTGGAAATATAAGACACGTTTTTGAGGCCGTACATGAGAATTATTGTACTCATTCGTATATCGTAGATACAACTTGCTGGATAAAGTACTCGTGCAGTTAATTTGCCGAATTTCCTGAATAAAAATTTCAAAACTCAACCGCCAAAAAATCCTCCGTCCCGAGTCCTTTAACGTGTTTGTTCCAATACGGTTTTTTTCAACGTGTACCCATTAAGATTTTCAACCAGAAATAAGGGATATATTTTTAGGAAAGTACATGACACTTATTGTACTATTTTGTGTAGCTTAGATATAAATTTCTGGCTAATGTAATCACGCTGTTGATTTTCCAAATTTCGCGAATTAAAATTTCAAAATTCGTTCGCAAAAAAAAATCATCCTTCCCAAGTCCTTTAATGTGTTTGTTCCGAAACACATTTTTGGGAACTTACATGACACTCATTGTACTATCTTAGTGTATCTTAGATATAATTTGCTGGCTAATGTACTCACGAAGTTCATTTGCCGAATTTCGTTCGCCAAAATTCATTCGCACAAAAAAGCTTTTTAGCGATTCTGAAATAATTACAGTAGTGACAATAATATTTATTTTCGAAAATAGTGGAGAAAACGTACAAATTTCTCCCTGTCAATATTTTGGCGAGGTCTAGGTGTTACATATGGATCATTTTTTTTCAATAAGGTATCTCTGGAGTACATACACGCACCATTTTCCATGTAAAAGGGCTGGTATTTTTCGTCAAAAATCTCAAAAGGTAGTTAAGCAATGAACTGATATTTTGGTATCTTCGAAAGAGGAAGATATATTTCTTTAAAAGTAGACCTAATTCATTGATTTTTTTGGTGGAAAGGACGGAAGACTTGATACGAATGTCGTTTTTAAAAATCGTTTTCCATATTCTAAATATATAACCTTCATTTTCTGCTGCATCGGAATTATATTTCATCTTTTAACTGACCGTATAGGCATTTTTATGTGTTTTATGAAACCAATAAGTATCTGGGTTTATCCATGCAAATTGTTATATTCACGACCAAGGTTTATTTGCCTCATGAAATCATTTTGAAAAATCAAGCCTGTTTCTTTCGTTTTCACAGACAAAGTTTGAACTTCACCATTATCGGCTTCACTTAGTAGAATTTTCTACTGTAAGCGTTCATAATTTAAAGAATACATAACTTTTACACCTCGAAATTTTTTTACTGATAATCTATTTTCAGCCAATCTGTGTTTCTGTTTTGTATTATTGATCCCGAATTGAGTTTTTAGGTCTTATATTATTAAGCGCGGACTATCCTTTCGGCGAAACAAATGCACTTTCCATCGTCAAGCGGACGTTTAAACGTTTTCCTTTTTTTTTTAAAAAAGTTACTCTTTCGGTCGAGAATGGGCGAATTACGTACAATCGGAGCAAAAAATCATTTTCGCGGTGGTCCTTTCCCTTCAGTGCAGTGGGGGTCGCGTAACCGTTTCCTCTCGAAAGCGCGCGCGATCCAATTCCTTTTTCTGATCCGACGACAATACGACGCGATGAATTGCGCTATGAATGCTGGGGAGAGCTGTCGTCTTTTTTTATATTTTTAGCGCACGGCCACCCGTTTTATTTCGCATTAAAAGGGTCCCCAAAAATTTTCATTCGCTCCGCTGATTGATGGCAAGGGAGTGGGATAATTTTCGAGCTCATGAAAGTGGCTTCGGGTTATAAAAGTGAATCCATCGGTCTGGCTATGTATATATATATATATATGTATTTTTTTCTCTGCTGCTCCTAGAAACTCTTCTCTTTCTATGTTTTATAGTAGCTACGCGTTGAGAGAATACGCCGCCAATGGGTGGAAGGGGGGGTAGGGTCGTTTGGGATGGGGTGGAGTTTCAGGGAGGGGAAGATAGGTGGCGGTCGCGTAGGATGCGTCGCAGATCCGAAAGGGTTGCCAACTCAACTGATGTAGTTCCTTGAGTTTGTGCGTAATTCTAGGAGGAGAAATATCTGGCAGATTCTCTTATAAAATATTTGTTCAAAAAGTGTAGAAAATATCCAAACAATATTTGTCGGAATAAACGAATATCTTACATGTAGAAACAAATTGCGCAAAAATCTGCGTTAGGCCTCTAGTGGCTATTACATGAAACAATTTCAAATCGCGGATATCACATATTACATAGCTTGTCATTATAAATTCTGTTTCATCTTCTGTATGTATATCAGGTGACATTATGATGCTCACAAGTTTTCAAAATAGTGTGTTGATATTGTTAAGCCATTTACTACACACAGAATGTGCACTGAGCTTCAAGACTTGTGCAGTGCACAGACTTGTCCAGTGCACAGAATGGAACTAATAATCATGGGTGCTATGATAATCCCAAACAATATTACAAGGTGTACTTTGTGATGTGATATTTAATGTTTTTAATATTTTTAACCTAAGAAAATTGACGTGTTGATATGTTTTTGAGGATAAAGTTTTGATGTACCTGTTTTGTATGTGGTCATTGCTGTTATTTACATTCAGTATGTATATTATTTAGCCATGAAGAAGGAATTACATTATATTATGATACGTGAGTAAAGAATGGCTGTGGTTGATTGTTCTGACCTTAACTCAATAAACTCATCTGATTCTAATATATTTGTATATATAGAAAAAAATGTTGTTGACTATCCTATGGAATGCGTATACCGCAATCATCAACAGCCCAAATATACACACGTTTAATTATTTTCCCAATTGATGGCATAGACAACTGAGACGTTCAATGTAGACAGAAATATTCAACTGCGCAATTGGTGTTATTACATTATGAATAATGAGCGTCAAATGTTTCTTGTAGTTCTATTTTCTGATTTTTTGTGTGCAATTCGTTTAAGAAAAAACTTAAGTATTATTAATGACAATTTAAGTAACAAATGTGGACTTATGTGCAATTAAAACGTATACTTGCAACTATGAGTGAACGTGGAGTAACTTTAATATGGTCAAGCAAAGTGAGTAAGGGAGTCCGATATTATCAATCTAAAAATACCTTTGGTGGAGATAATGCTCCATACAAAGGAATAATTTGGAATAGTCTCGGAATAATAAGAATGAATTGATGTGTTTTATTTCATTATCAGAAAATAACGGGTGGGCAAACGTAATAAGTCTTGGAAAATGATACTTATTTGGAATAATGCTTTTTAATTCATTTGAAGGCTAAAATTGGAAAATAAAATTGGGATAAGGGAAATGAGAGCGTTAAAATCATTGAATCGTAAGATGTATAGATGTTTTCTTTCGTATAAATGCAAAATAACTGAAAAGGAAAAAAAAAGAAACTTATGGTAGTGATGTTACATTAAGTATTACATCAAACTGAAAGCAGGAGTTGTTTTTTTGTGGGAAAAAATCCGGGAAAGTTGGCAGCCCTAAGTGCAGAAGTGGTGGTTCACCGAAATCGCTGGCGCCAACCAGGGGGTGTGCAGTCCCACCCCCCTGGAGAAGTTTCAGCAGACTCTGCGGCAGTCCCTGGGTCTTGCTTCGTTTTGATGGAGGCGCCGGGTTGGCGTCGTACCTCCCCCGCCCTGACCCAGTGGCCAAGTGCCTCCACCTACCCTCCGTTATACTTGTCTCTGCCCGCCCCACCCCCCCATCTCCCACCTCCCCCGCAGTTTCCGCCCCCCGTTACCACACCCCCCCAGTGGGGCAGCGGTGGTGCCAGGCGCCCCCTAGTGGCGCCGACGTCCGCGTCTTCGGGTCTAGACTCTCGCACATCGATCCTTCAGATGTAGTCGTGTTGGTTGGGCCGGGCGGTGAAAATATAAGGGTGGGAAGGTTGGGGGGAAAAAGGGACAGTGGTGTGGGCGTTTGGGGGCGGGGGTGGGGGGGGAAGGGGAGCGGCCAGCCATGCGAAATAAGCAGTGGGAATTATTTAGGGAGTTTGACAAGAGGGTGGGCGACTCGAGGGGGTGGAACAAACCGTTTAGACCGCTGCCGATATCCCCCTGCGTGACGTAGACGCGTATAGTACTCTCCGTTACTGTTGTTTCTGCTGACCTTGGCATCTTCTTCCTCCAGGGTTACTAATTGCTTAATCTCGGTTTAGTTCGGAGGGGATGGGAAATGGGGTAGGCTTGCTATTTTGAGATCCCCTTTCACCCCCCTGGGTCGAGTCGTTATTCCTCTTCTCCTTGATCACTCGGGTGGAACCTGGCAACCGTGGATTTATTACAGGCGTCATTGTTCCTTTTTTCGTCTTCATTTTTCGACAATTCACCCATTTTTCCCATCTTTTTTTTTTAAACGATTCACCAGTGTTCGATAATGGTAATCGGCTTGCTCTTTACCATTCATTCTTTTTTATTTAAAAAGTGGTAGTTCTTAGGCTCATACATCCTCGACTTTGAATTTTCTTTCGGTCATGGTTTCGAACCGACAAACTTTCGCCAGTAATGTCTGTCGTCCACTAAAGATTAATGTGGCCAAAATAAAGTGGACGAACGAGCTTTACTTTGACTTGTTTTAATGGGCCATTTTGTTTCTCCCTTAACTTGGTCTTTGGACTAATAAATTTGTTATAGCAGAGCGGAGATATCTCTTCAAATGTTTTCAGTAAAGAACCTCTGTGATCGTGATCATTCGTATTGATTTTGATCTAATCTACTGTTCTGAATTCAAGAATCACTTATGGGTTCTGGGGTCAGAGTGGAACTTTGGAAAGTGGAAGATTGGTTTTATTAGGGTAACATTGATCGTATTTCGTTCCTCACAAGCATTATTCTCGATGTCATCATATTTATTCGATTAAAGCTTTTTATGTGTACTGTATGGTTCGATTCGTGCGAGGAGGCGAATATATCAACTGCTTAAGATAATGATTATGGCATGAATGAATTAGAGTTTGAAATAATTTTCTGGGCATGAGAATCTCATTTATTTTTATGACAGATAATTATTTTAGCCGCTGCTAATATACTGCTTCGTATAATTTACTCCGTAAATTTAAAGAATACATAATCGAAAATCGGTGATGTATCTGCCGTATCTGTGTATAACTAATAGCAGCTTATTTATGACTTTTCTACCCCTTTCCTAATTTGTTCGTGAAAAATGCTCTTACCTTGTGTTTGATAGTTTCTTTGTTGCTAAACAACTTCACCGTAGAAAGTAATGCCTATTGTGTTGACGTTTTACGCTCCCGATTTTTCCGGATATTACCCATCCTGCATCGTGAGCGTCTGTGTTTATCTTTCGTGGATGCGTAGCACTTGCAAAACTCTTCTTCAATGACCGTTCGCTCTGAGTACGATTACATAGTTTCATGTTTCAGTTTTTATTTTATTTCATTCAGCCTATTGCTGCGGCTGTTAAAACTGTGCATGTATTGTTTTTGGCTGTTCCACAATTTCGCCGACTTCTCCGCTCGTGGATTCATGTTTTTATTATTTTTTTACGGGGGTCGTGCGTGCAAAGACGCGCCAGTATCGGGCCCCGACGAACGTCCCCCATTTTTAGAATGTTCCATCCGAGTTGCCGTAGGTGTAGGTTTTTCTTATATGTATCTCGGGGAAGACGCGTTTAACTCACAAAATATCGGAGCCATCTGGCGAACAATTGGAATTTTCCTCCTCACAAATGGCACAAATCAAATTGACGTCGCGACTCGGGTAAGGGATGCCTCCCGGGGGGACCCTCGGCTGGGTGTCAGGAATACCACCATTTCCGCACCCCCTCTCCCCTCCCCCCCTCCTTGTATAGGTGCCGTCGGGGATATGGGGTTCGTGAGGGAAGGAAAAATAAAATGAAAAAGGAAATTTGATGGCGGCAGGGTTGGTAGGCATGGGACCCGTCCTCCGGAGAGACGCCCACCGAATCTTTAATGCGGATTTCTACTCCCAGAGGGTATCTCGGTCGCTCTTTTTTTATGTATATATATGTGTCGACTCCTCTTCTTCCGCGAGACCACCTTCTACTTCGTCTCCGACCTCCCGAAGACTCTCCCTCCTCCTTTTTAAGATCGTCTTTCCTCTTCCTTAGTTGTGTTCTTCTCCCAGCGCGTCCTTCTCTGCTTTCCCCAAAGGTTTGTATTATTCAGGACTACACCCACTCCACCCCTTCCCCCAAACTCCCGTACACCCCCTTCCTGTCTTTCCCCGCCTCGATACTGGAGACAAACCCTCTCAGCCCCGTACTCTTGCCTGCGTGTAACGAACCTGAAAGTCTTTCTGAATTTATAGTCCCACGAAAGCGTTCGCCGTCTCCCTCTCTTCCTCCATCCCTCCCGTGTGTGTCTCATTGTTTTTCATCGTGCGGTGAGGGAACCTGGGGGAAGGTTGGTTGGCGTGTGAGGATATGAAGGTTTCGGGAGTTTTTTTTTTTTTAAGGGAAAAAGGGGTGCAGCCGTTGGCCTCGCCCCGTACTTCATTTTCCTCACGTTGTACTCTTCTTCCTCCACTCTCCGTTTCTTTCCTATCCCTCAAGTTTTTTTCTTACGCGGTGGTGGAAATGAAATGTATCGCGCACTTTATTTTTTTAATTCCTCGCAGAAGGGTGTGTTGGGATGATTTTTAATTTTCTTTTTCGTCCCGGAGGTCCCGTCTTTTCTTTCTCAAATGCAGGGATGTGGAGACCAAATCTCTCAGTCGCCCGGCCGAGATGCGAGTGGGAAACTCGGGTGCGATTCGGGAATATTTCGTGGACGGGAATTTTGAAAATTATTTGGAATGTTTCGGGAGAATATCGCCTTCGGTCAACTTGCGGGAAATGTATGTACATGGCGTTCTTAATTCATCTGATCAGCTGCAATGGAGTTTGTTACAGGTATCATCAATGCAAGGGAAAATTAATCAAATACAAAAAAAAGCTGCACGCTTCGTTAAATACTGCTACGTGCTAACATGAAGTGTTTCACAACCATTATAGTGATTAAGGTGGGAGCCCCAAGAGACTCGGAGGCTACATGCTAGACGCAGTTTGCTTGTGAAATTGAGAACTGGTGTGTTTCAGAGCGACACAGAGTATATTATCACGACGCCTCACTACATCTCTAGGTCTGACAGAAGCGATAAAATAAGGGAGATGCATTACCGTACTAATAGGCACAAAAACTTATGGAATGTAATGAAAAAAATTGTTGAACATAGATGATATTAATGCTTTATACATGTAGTAGTTCTGTGTGGGAAACCATTTTAATTTTTGTAACTGGGTTGGAGAATGGCCATTTCACCAAAAGAGCTTTATTCCTGTACCCGTTGCTTTTATAGCTTTTTTGGAGAATTTCTATAACCTTGAAAGTTTATTTTTTCATTAGCTCCACCCCTAAATGATAAATTGTTAATGTAAACGGTGCCGCGAAAGTGCCCCTGCACTCAATGCGTGTCTAAGTCGTCACAGTCATTCGCCAGGCATTCGTCCTTCCATAACTTTCCTCGCTACACTTCGATCGTCTTTTTTCTTACGGGCGGGCTTGGGAGACCTCCATGTGGTGGAATTAAAGGCCGTTCTCCTTTTCGCTTCACGTGTGTGAGTGTATGCGATTATCTTTATATATGTAATTCGAGAATCTATACGAATATGAATATATATATAATGAAATATGATAATATATATATTTTATGAAATAAATATATATACACTAATAGAAAACTTCGCCAATTGGCCACAAACACAAGAAAAAAGAGAACTAGAAAAGGGTGCAAAAAGACAGGAATAGAGAGAAAGTCTTATATGACGCTTCGGGTCTTAACCCTTCTTCCGCCATAGAGATAGTATATACATATTTTTTTTATATTCGTATCGATTTTCTAGGCTGTTGTGACCCTGGGCCATTCCTTCGCCCATTATTTTTAAGGGCACTGAGTCAATAATTCAGGGGCGTATACTTATGCCGTAACTTAATGATTTATTCATTTCTGGTATCTCGCTCGGAATAACCGAAGCATTGCGGACGGACTGTGTGTTTTTCGGTTTACTTTTTTTTGTTTGGAAAAAAAAAACGAAGAAGGGGTGTATCGGTGGGGACGAAAAAGTGCTCCGTTTTGTTTCTCTATGAACAATCTTTTCCTCCAAACATTTCTCTTCATCCTCCTTTCCTTCACCCCCGATTCATCTCATATTTTGCGAAATGAAGTTTTTTGGGGAGGAAATCAGTCTTCGAAAGATACTGATTAGTTTTTTTTCCCCGTTTTTATGTTCCGCTGGAGGAAATTGTGAAAAAGCAGATTGGGTTGTTGATGCAAGTTATTATCGTTAATGGAGTTTTGAAGGTCATGCTGGGAGGAAGAGTATAAAATGAGAGTGCAAGGGAGACGAAAATGAGGAAACTTAAGCTTTTGTGAAGGGAAGAGGCGAGAGGCGTGATGCCCCCACATTGACATTGAGTCCCACAAGGCACCGCAATGGTACCACGGCCCTGCTTACTCCGGCGCTGACAATGGAACTGGAATCAGTGTGCCTTCCCCCTGCAAATCACCCATGTGGTGGTAGCTTGCAGGGTAATATGTAGTAGAATAGTGCTTAAAATCTTACCTAGTAAAGGATACCGTATCACATGAAAGAATCGAATTCTGCTATTAGTTCAGAAGTCAGAAATTACCATTTTACATGTTTTCCATCAGAATCTTAGATCTATTGTCGAATCTCAGACACGTGTTTCAGGTGGTATTGGTAGCTCATAGAAAAATTATCGTGACCTCGCTCCAGAAAATCGAATGCTTTTCTTCGATCAATGTATGTTCCCAAAATCAGGAAATCATTAGCCGTTACTAGGGTTCAAACTTGCGACCCTAGAATCGGAAGTCGAACTAGCTAGTTCGCCCGTCAAATTGATTGATAGTGGTGTTACGTTGTGGAATGAGTTGATATTACTCATAATGAAAGCGATGTACAATTCCACTAAGTTTTTATTGCTGTCAATAATCATTATGAGTTGTAGGTTGTCCACGGTCGCAATTCGTCCGTACGCAAATAAAATTTACCTTGCCCTACTGAATCTAAATTGATTTGAATTTTCAAATTTTTCCAAGCATCTTGAGTAGCTTCTCGCGGTTCTAGCGGCTCACTTGGATTCGAAACTTCAATCCTCGAATCTGCGGTCGATGTCCGCGATGCGGGACATGTCCACCAATCAAATTGATTGATTTTGGCGTTACGTTGAGGAGTGAGAAGGTATAACTTAAAATGAAAATGATGTGCAATTCCTTTAAGCCTTTATTGCTGTCAATCGTAATTGAAAGCAATAAAATTTTAGTGGAATTGTACATCGTTTTCATTGCGAGTTATAGTTTATTCATGATCTCAATTCGTCCACAAGCAAATAATATTTATAATATCCGATATTCTTGCGATATTGTGTGAAATTCATGCATGATGCAGAAATAAAAATTTTGCAGTATCAACAGAAATAATTTCTACTGCGACCTAGGTTTCGATGTGATCATCAGGTGATGATGTAAAAACATCGAAACCTACGTCGCAGTAAAATTTATTTCTGTGGATAATTGCAATTTTTTTATTTCTGCATCAAATAATATTTACCGTGTCGTACCTAATCTCGCCAGATCTGAATTTTCAAAGTTTTCCAAGCCTAGCGAGTGGCCTGCCGAGTTTCTAGCGGCTCCCTAACCTAGTCCCTCCATCAGCTTAGTGATACTCTACGTTCTGTATCCCAATCAGGCTAATAGCGTACAGTCTTCTCCGCTCAGACTGTTCCACGGCTTCGTTTTGCCTTAACACATCTCCTCCAGAAATTAGCATTTATTCCCTGCTAATGCTAAAGTTTCCTCGGTCCCCTCTGCATGATTTTGGCAAACCTCCCTCTCTCTCTCGTTAAAATTACCCCCGTTCCGGTGGTAAGTGAAGGCTGTTAATAATATCCCCGTATAAGGACGCGCGGGCATCCCTTTAACAACTCCCGACCGTGTAATGTTCCCCCGTGACCGACCTCGCAGGATCCTGCATACGCTTCCTCAAATGTGACTTAAGGCCCGGGATAGTTAAGGTTCCCCCGGTCCGTTGGATATGAGGCCTTTGCGGGTGGGGGGAGGGGCTTAGCCAAATTTGCCGGCCCCGCCTTCCTTCTACCGTGCTCACCGCCCCGTGTATCCCCCCCCTGATACAATCCCATTATACGCTCCTTAATCCCGACCCCCCCCTCATACCCCTCGTCGCCCGGTATATGTTCATCCCACGGCTTAAGGGGTGCCCCGATCCTCGGGTCCACGGTCATCGGGAACTTCCGCCTTGTCCCCACCCTGTGTCCCTCCTTGTTTCTCCCATCGTGACCCCCCCCCCACTCAATCCGACCCTTTCTCGTGCATACAACTCCCATCTCTCCACTGCCCCCCCCCCCAGTTGGTACCCGCTGAAGTTTCATTATTTTTTTCTCCTCCTGCCTGCCCAGCGGCGTAATCCGGGAATTAGGCTGGAGTTTCTCGAAACCTAGGGACCCGGGTGTGGGGTAGGGGGGGCGTTTATCTTTCGGCGCACTGTTTCCCGCGATAATGCGATCCCATTTTGAATTTTTGGCGTCCTTGAGCCTCTGGAGAGAGGGAAAGGAGAGGGTGGGTTCAGCTCTCCCGAAGTTTAACGAAATGCGTTTGCCTCGGTTATCGTCGGAAGGTATATATGAGGAAAAAAAACGAAAGTCGGGAAGCGTGAGAGGTTTCTGCGCATGGGAGAGACTGTGGGTCCTAATTCGAGGTGGACCAAACAGCATCATCACCCGCTAAACCTTTTTTTTCCTCATCCCCTTGGTCTTATAAGCAAATCCGCATTCTGGGATGAGTCTCGCGTATCGGTGTGAAACTTTATTTAAATATTTTGCATGCGGTGGAGGAAATGAGAATCGTGTGTGCTTATGTGAAATATTAAAAAAAAATTATGTTTGAAGTTTTATCCCGACACAATTTTCAAGTCTAGTAATCTGAAATGGTTCGCCAAAACTTATCTTGTAATCTTGGGTGAATTTGTCCCGGAAATGTAAATATTAGGTAATTAGATTAACAACTATTTGTAAACATGAGGCACTTTGTCTGTTTTAAGTCTAACCCCGATACAATTTAGCCTCAGATAATAAGAAATGACCCGCTAAACTAATCCTGCAAGTGCTCCGTAAAACAAACCTCATGATTTAGGTTGGGCTTTTCCCGGAAATGTTAGGATTATTGCTTAAGTTTGAGTGTGCTATGTTAATATGTCACATAAAAAAAAATATTTTAAGCCTTATTCCATCGCAATTGTGGCTTTGATGATCAAAAAAGGTCCTGAAAACTAATCTAATATTAGTTGAAATTGTCTGAAGACTATTAGGATAAAATAAGTAGAGCACCTTCGGCGTGAATAAAAGAAATGTATTCGTACCCTTCTAGTGTGAACATAATTTTTACTCGTCTTCTGATGGTAATTATTAGAAAATCCGTTCTGATTTTTCCGCTTACTTTCCTAAGGTAGTCCCCTCTGGCGGTTTACTTAACCACCTCTCTCACTTATCCCTACATACTCTATTTTGGCTGTCGTATAGTTTAGTCGGGGAGACAAGTTTTTTTGTTCCGTTTACGCCTCCTTTATGCATTTGGTAAATAAAGAAATGTCCGGAAACTCTAAAAGGAGCGTGGCACTATTGGTCAGAGACTCGGTCATTTCGAAGGGAGGATGTACGGAGATTTTTGAGATGTGGATGTGGAGATTGTTGAAGAGGGTGAGCTGGGTGGCGAGATTGACAAACAAAGAGGTATTGGATATGGTAGGAGAGGAGATGAAACTGGTGACGGAAGTTCGGAGGAGGCAGAAGAGATGGATGAAGAGCGGCTTGTATAGAAGAGGGAATGATGAAGACGGTAATAGTGGGGAGAAAACTGGGGAGGCGTCGAAGAGGATAGGAATTCTGGACGTAATTAGAAGAGGGAGACTATAGGAGAAATTCTGGAGGGATCTAATGGCGAATTACCTCTAAGAAAGGAAACTGAACGGTATGCCAGAAAAATGGACATTATAATAATTACTATAAATATTCTAAGTACTAGAACGCGGAATAGGAAGGAATAGGATAGGAATTCTGGACGGAATAAGAAAGGGAGACGATATAAGGCTTTCTTGAGGGATCTAATGGCGGATCACCGATAAGAAGTAAAACGGAACGAAATGCCTGAAATTAGGATATTGGAATAATTACTGTAAGTATTCTAAGTGCTAGAACGTGGAATAGGAAGGAAGAGGATAGGGATTCTAGACGGAATAAGAATAGGGAGACGATATGAGGATTTGAGGAGGGATCTAATGGCGGATCACCTTTTTTTTGGGAAAATGGAACGAGATAACAAAAAATTGGACGTTATGATGATTACTGTCCAAAAAAATAACCAATCAGATGGCAGACTAGTCAAATTGAAAAGAATGTAATAGTTAATTTATAATTAAATGTATAATGTTGTATGCATTCTTTATCGGAGTAGTAAACAAACATTTATTTATTATAGACAAACATTTATTATTATTAAAACAAAAATTTATTATACCCCTCTGGGACATCTGTTCAGCTTAGCCAGTGGTCGGCAAACCGCGGCTCGCGAGCCACATGCGGCTCTTTGGCCCCTTGAGTGTGGCTCTTCCACAAAATACCACGTGCGGGCGCGCACGTACCTAATTTTATGTTTAAATGATATCGTTATTAAGTATGATATCAAGTCTTATTCAGCGTACCTATAGTTCAACTAAGACTTAAACCTTTACTCATAGTTTTTTAAGTTAATTTTGGGGAATTTTGTGAAGTGTAAGAAAATGTAGTGTCGAGGATTGAGAAGGATATATTGAGACGGTTTGGACGTGAAGAGATGATGAACGAAAGGAGATAGACGAAAGAAGTATAAGAGTGTGGATGAGAAAGTTGGAAGAGGTTGACCTTAGCAAACATACCTCAATCAATCAATTGAGGACGTTTTTTGCAAAGTCAGCTTAGGTGTACCCTGATTTCGCTAATAACAGTGTACCTACCTATATAGTTTAACAATTTTAAATTTGGCTTTCAAAAGAAATTTCAATCGTTGTACTGTTGATATTTGGCTCTGTTGACTAATAAGTTTACCAGCCACTGAGCTAACGTATCTCAGATGTTGGTAGTTCCGGCGTCGTGTTTATCGTTCGATACGTCGATAACTTGCCGTTACGAAACTGGTCACGTAGGCGTATTCAACCTGGCACGCGCTCTGCGAACAGGTCTTCCTATTTATTATGTCCCATATAAGGGACAGACACGCGTCCCTCACGAGAAATGGCGTTGTGAGTGCATTTCAGGGACGCGGACCGCCCGAAAAGGTCTCAGTTCACCGAACAAAAATGTCATCACCAGTCCAAGGACGTGATTTCACCCGCTCTGGATATAAATTCAATTTTTCAGATTATATCTCCCCCGGACTGAAAATGAAAAAAAAGAACTCTTGTTATTTCTCCCCTTGGCTTTCTGTCGCTCCAATTCTTTCAATATTTTTTTCGCCTTGATTCGATCATAGCGGCCCCAATCTAATAACTGAGTACCTCCTTATTTGCTGTCTCAGCCCTGCTCCACCTCGGTTCGTTCAACTTTTCCTACTTAAAGATGACACTGGATTGACTCGAAGTGAGTCGAAACAAATTCTTAACAAATGGATGCTGAAAAGACGAATTTCTTAGTTTCGATAAAAACCCATTTAATTAGTTTTCGCCTAAATTTCGTATACCGTGCTGAAAACCATAAGCTGTTTAAATCTTTACATGCTATAATTACTAAGGGCATAATAATTGGTAGTGCAACATCCCTTAAATCTGTAAACATTGAATTACTGTCCAAGATTCAAGTTCAAAATTTAGAAATAGAATACACTGACAAAATTAATGATTTAGGTGTTATTGTAAATAAAACGCTAACCTGGGATGAACACATAGCACACATTTCTAATAAAGTCATTAAAAACCTGTACAATCTGAAAAGTTTTCGTAACCTGATGTCTTTGCCACTGAGACTCAAATTAGCTAAAACCTTACTTATCCCTCATATTGGTTACTGTTCGTTGGTAATGTCCAATATTTTAAAATCTCAGATATCCAAACTGCAAAAAATACAAAACTGTGTAATACGTTATGTGTGCGATGTAGCATTTAATGAGCATATCACACCGTATTACTATGAATTAAAAATTCTTAAAATTGAACAAAGAAGAAAATTGCAAATGGGTGTGTTTATGCACAAATTATTAAAAACTGAAACTCCTTCTTACATTTATCAGCCATATAAAGATAATTTGGTCCAAATAACGCCAGAAATAATAACAAATTAATTGTACCCTGCCACAGAACGTCTATGTATCATAACTCTTTTGATGTAAATTCATGCATTGTATGGAATTCGATTCCGCAAACGCTGAAAAATATTAAGTCAACAGGAAGATTTAAAAAATGCTTGCTATCTTATTATCTCAGTGATAGTTAATATTTTGTTAAATATCTTGGATTAAATTCATGAATATGCTACCTTTGTGATTGCTACAATGTATTGAGCGTGGAATTGTAATATTTGTTGTGGGCAAGTGCTGTGATTTGAGAAGATTCTTGTAAATAGTGACATGTTTTCTATGCGATTGTTATTATTTTTTGCCTGAGTTGTAATTACTTATGCCTGCTCCAAAGGAATTCTTTCCTAGAGCCAATAATTCTCATCTTATCTCATAATTGATGTCAAAATTTAAAATGGAAAACTCGTATCATTTCCATTGCTGCATGTTTTTTCTTAATTTTAAAGTTTTATTTTTATAATATTAGTTTAATTATTTTTTTCAGTTTAAAGATCTTCCTCTCTCTGATGAAATGGGTTACCGATTGAAAATCTAAATTAAGGTACTGATTTTGCAGATTATTTCACATTTTTAATGACCACTTTGTTCCTGACGTACGAGCCGACTGTAGCGTTCCATATGTATGGAACTACCGAGTTTGAATGTGTTTCGAGTTACACCGCAGACATATAAGTACTTGAATGAAATGTGGCCCTAATTATTATTATTTCATTTTTATGGCCTTTATTGGCCCTCTCAAGTCATATTCTGGAATTTTTATGTTTTCTGTCAGCCCAGTATTTCTTCATTCGCTCGGATCTTATTTTTCTCTCTACATCTGGGATCGCCCTTCCCATTCTTTGTTCGTTAATCTTGGTTTTCAGTCTGGTCTGTCTGTCCTTGAGTTTCACGATTGTGTCTGTCTTTTCTTTCAAATCTTCTATTGTAATGTGTAATTAACTCATATCTTCCTTGATTTCTGCAATCCATCTTATGCTGGTGTTACTGCTCCATAGTTTTTCTATAATTTTTTTCAGTTTATTCTGTTTTCCGTAGTTTCGATTTGGTGTCCAATGAATGAGATTCGTTTCTTTCTCATCGTGCTCGTTACAGGTTATATTTCTCTGTAGAAAGTGGACCTATTATTTATTCGATTTGCGTGAAAATATTCTTAAAATGTGCACTCAACAACCAGCGATATCCGTTAGAGTTATCTTTAGGTGGCTATGGCTTGACTATGTGAGTTAAGAGAAGTACTCTCATTTTTCCTTTACAGTTTACAGATCTTGCTTTCTCTGGTGTTATAGGTTACCTATTGAAAATCAAAACTAAGGTGCAAACTTTGCAGGTTATTTCATATTTTTAATGGCCACATTTTTCTCAGCCATTCTAGCGCCATATGTATGGAGCTACCGAATTAGAACTCCAATAACGGCAGTAATTCGCTATTAACTCTGAGAAAATGTTAGTGAGATTCCTTGTTAATTTTTCTCAATTTTCCTGGACGTCCCGCTTCATATATACAGTTTCAATTAAAAGTTTATGAATGTTTTCCTGTTCAAATTGACTTTTTTCTATCGTAATATGAGCAATCTCCGTTGGAGACCTTATTATTATCTCCATTTCGATGGCTGAATTGTAGTGAAGCTAGTGTGGATACCTCATCTCCATCTCAGTTTCTAAGACGCACTTCAAGGGTGGATAAAGATTTCTCGGGTCTTCCACCGGGTGAGCAGGTCCATGGGGCCCAACGTTTCGGAGAACGACTTGTCCTCCATCTTCAGGGGGTTCAGCTTCGGAGGCTGTACCCCCTGAAGATGGAGGACAAGTCGTTCTCCGAAACCTTGGGCCCCTATGGCCCTGCTCACCCGGTGGAAGACCCGAGAAACCTTTATCCAGCAGATACGTAGGGAAAATCTGTGATCCTTCAGCACTTCATAGATGGTATGTATAAGATTTCAATATTTTTGGAATTGGTAACCCAAATCCAGATCCACCTTAAGTTAGTCATTGAGAAATGACACTATACACATATCATTTAATTAATATGTTTTCGTAAAAAAATGTCTCTCTTTGTTTGATGTGAACAATAATGAAATCCTACCTACTCCTTTTCTTTTATGACTAGAATTTGGAATCACATGGTATTGAATGCGAGCGTGGTTAAAAGTTGAGGATAAATAGAATTTTTCAATCTATTATGCATGTCACATCTGTGGAAAACTTCTTCGTTAACATTGTTTGTTCACTTCTACGATTGGTTGATTGCAGCTCTCCACCCTTTAATAATATAATATTTAATAATATTTTTCCGAATAATATTTTTCTCTTCCACATTTTTATTCGTATGTCTCAAATGTTTGAGTCTATACGCATCGGGAACTAATTGGTACTTCAATCCTAAGGTTGATTGACTGCAGCCCTCCTCCCTTCCCTATCTAATGCTAGTTCTCTTACCTCCTGGTATCTCTTCCTGTGTACTTTCCTCTTTATTTGGCCCATGAACTTATTCCTGGGTCTTCCTCTGGTGACTTTTCCCTCTATTTTGCCTTCAAACATGTTCTTTACAAACATATTGTGTCTCAGGGTGTGTCCAATCCTTCTTGTTCTATCTTTCTCTATGGTTTCCATATGATTCTTTCCTCATCTACTGTTCATTTCTTATTTTGTCTGTCCAATTTATCTTCAGCATCCTCCTACAGCACCAGGTTTCGAAGTCTTTTAGTCTTTTCTGGCTAGCTTGCCCAATCTTCTTCCGATTCATAGAGTGCTACACTCCACACCAATGTTTTCCCATGTTATTTCTTGGAAAACTTCTCATTGGAAGCAAAATTTCCAATTTGATGGTATATTAATGAAATAAATGCTATCATTCATCTTAGTTTTAATTATTAAAAAATAAATACGTGTGCTTATGTAAAAATTGCTCGACTTTTATTCAAAAGACGTGTTGGATGGCTCATAGAGCCGAAAAAAACTGCTCGTCTAAATCATAATCGTCAAATTAAGTAGGTATTTTGTTTGTCAGCCTTGTTTATGAACTACTGAGGTCTATCATCAGCGAAAGCAACAATCTTCAAACGGTACAAACAAAAGGGTGAATTACGGTATCTGTTTAGAGAAGGCCGCGTCGAGAACCCCGATATGTAGTTCCCCTCAGTCCTCCCTCCACAACAATGGTTTCACCTCCCCTTTAAATCACCCTACCTACTCTTTTAGATTGGAGCGCTTCTGAAATAGCGCATAAGTGATTACCTGCCCTCACGAGTTGCAATTATTACCCAGCATTTTCTCCGTGTCTCCCGCCCTCCCCCCCCCCCCCCTTCGGGTTATTTCAGCCTCGGACGTGTCCACCGGCGTCACGAAGGCTCTGAGCCGCCTTCTCTTGTCCTCCGCCGACAGCGCGGAGGCGATAGCTCAGGTGACCTTCTCGGCTGTGAGGAGGTAACGGAGTCACTCGTCTGTGACTCACCTTTATTTTATCTTCAGCCGCGGAATTATCCGTCTCTCTGGAGACTTGAGCTTTTGTCTCGAAACATTCCGATAGTTAACCCTCTAAGGACGGAATTATGAAGCATTAGCATTCAAAAAGTACTGCTACTATATTAGTTTTTATAACGTGCTATTTAAGCATTTTTCAAAACATTGCAATTTATTTTATATTAACGTTTATTTTGAATTATGACGTATTTGTAGTGTATATATATTATTTAAAATAATCCTTTACGTAATAATATTTACGCAAGGTACACTTCATCATTACCTTCATTATGTGCCTCATTTAAACTTTCCCAATTTTGTCTTCATATGACAGTTGAAACTATTTATTGTAGAGCTTCACTATGCGCGCGATCGTTAGTGAATAGCATCACACATTCATCTTTTCAAATTGTTTGACAATCCGCCGAAAGAGACGCAAGTTTCCGCACACTTAATCCGAAGCGTTACAATTCTGTCTAGCGCAGAAACTAAATGGAAAACACCACTCAGAAAGCAGATATTTCAATGGTTTTGAAGCGTAACAAATTTGACTCGCTCGTCCATAGAGACTCCGGTCGTCCAGGGTTAAGAAGCATCCAGTTTATGTTATACTGAAGAGAACATTTTGAGTTTGAAATGTGTATTTATAGGTATCATGCGGAGGACAAAAACGAGCAATTGGGAAAAATTGGCGTGGTTGCAAGTTAATTGTAAGGATGTTATCGCAAGTGGAATAAACATTTATTATTAGGAGAGGGCTGATGATGGGGATCTTGGTTAACGATGAAGAGTGTATAAATGTTGCTGGATTTAGTCAAATTTATTACTTGAAGAATGTTTTACGCATATAAATGTACATAGTTTAGCATTGCAAAAACGGGCGTGGTTGCAAGTTTATTTGAAGGAGGTTATCGCAAGTAGAAGAAACGTTAAATATTAGGAGAGGGCTGATGACGGAGAACTTGTTTGAGAATGTGACGATTATTGCATAAGTATTGCTGGTTTTAATAAATTTGATAGCTCAAAGAAAGATTAAAAAGTATTGAAAACTGAGTGTAGCATTGCCAAAAATGGGCGTGGTAGCAATTTTATTTGAAGGAGGATAGCGCTAGTGGAAACTGCGTTTGGTATCAGGAGAGAGCCGATGGCGGGGATCTTGGTTGAGGATGTGAAGAACAGTGTATAAATGTTGCTAGATTTTGTAAAATTTATTGCTTAAAGAAAGAGAAATGGAATTGAAATACTGGCAATATCGTCTTTATTTCGTTTTGTTTATCACAGATGCTAAAAATAGTCATAATTTCCTTCAACTCTTGGTAAAATTTATGTCACAAACAGTTTAACATTCGAGAGGAAGTCGCAATAACTCGACTGAGGATAGGCCACTGCGCCCTAACCCACTCGTACCTCTTCTCGAAAGAACGAGTACAACCACGGTGTGAATGTTTCGACTGTCCTTTGTCAGTGAAACACCTTCTGACGGAATGCGATAAGTACAGGGTATTCCGGGAGAAATTTAAAATTAGAGGAGAGCTAGGTATGGTCCTAGGAGACAATCCCGATTCTCATGCTCGGGTACTAAAATTTATAAATTTAACAGGGCTTTTAGGTAAATAATGAGTTTCTTAAATGCTGTCAGAGAATCAAATGTAAACGCTTTATACGAATAGCTTTATATATTTTGATATAGAAATTATTTTGATGATATTGGTGCGGTGCGATATGACCCTAGCCGACGATAACCCCAAAAACCAACAACTACTACTACAGTTTAATACGACGAATTTGATGTATTCCCGGCTGACAAGGGTGTGCAACCCGTGATAATTACCCAGATCAGTAATCACCTCGAAAATTAAAAGCTGCTCATTTCAAATAGACATCTGTTCTCATTCACAAAATGCGCACGAATCAATTTCAAAAGATCGTACTTTGCAATCGATTGAGCGAGGGCGAACCTTGCTTCATTCTTGATATGCCGTCGAGCACGTGCGAGAGAAGTCTTAGAGAAAAGAAACCACTGCACCAATGCCCCGCTACACCAGTTTAGCTAAATATATACGAAGGGAACTCTTTAAATGGGTGCTGGTTATAAATAGTGAACACGGAACATTTTATCTCCTCGTCTCTTTTTTCAAGCAACGGTTTAAACACATCGCCAGTCGACAGGCGGAGAATCTCTCGAGAGAAAAATCAAAAGAGAGATATAGATTCAGATCAAAGAAAATATGAGGAGTAGAAATTACGGGTGACATTGGTGCCTTGCGACCGAACGACTCATGCATACGATCCCCATGGCTGAATTTCACCGCATCGACTTCCGAGTGAATCACGGGCATGACACAATTTATTCCCCCCTTTTAGCAACACGCCACCCGGGGGGAGGAGGAGGGTTAATGCCACGATATTCGCGACCAGCACGACAGAGCAGCGAGTTCTCTTTTTTTTTTAATTCGTTTATTTTTCTTCGCCCATTTTTCCACCCCTAAAATTCCACGGAACCGTTTTCCTGCGATACAAATTCGTCGAGCTGGTCGGCCGATCCCCTTAATTTCATTCCGAGTCGAAGGGGTTTTAATCCGAAGATCTACGCCCCCCCGCCCCCAGCTCCCTACCTCCCCACTCCAACCTCATCGATTTCGACGTCTCGTGACCGAAAAACTGGCGACCTCCCGGAGTAATTTACTCCGCCGTCTGCGGGGAGTCCCATTGCTTTCCATCCCCGAGTCCCTTGCGTTGCAGCGCCGTCGGTTGGCGGATGAGCGGAGGCCTCTCTTTCCCTCTCTGGGCATGGCATGTCAATTCGGCATTCCCGGAACCGAAATAAAAACTTTGGGGGGTAGGAACCGAACGGCCCTCCTCCTCTCCCCCCGCGAATCCCCGGACTAATCACTGAAGAGTTCGAACGGCAGCGGTCTCGAGTTTTGTTAGTATCACAGAGGGGGAACGGAGATGACATACAGCGCAAATTCACGCACGCGTGTTAAAACGCGAGAAAGAGGAAAGAAATCGTTGCGAGAACTTTCGTGGGGCTTCTTGAAACAGCTATAATACCGGAAGGAAAACAGATGCAGCATGAGTGAATGGTTCACAATCAGACTTCTATCCTCATTCTACGGTTCTTGATTGGTTGTTCAATCCTAAGATTGGTTGACTGCAGCCCTCCACCTTTCCCTATCTAATGCTAGTTCCCTTACCACCTGGAATATTTCCCTATGCACTGTCTTCTTTATTTGGCCCATGGGTCTTCCTCTGGGGACATTTCCCTCTATTTTACCTAGAATTATGTTCTTCACAAGCCCATTGTGTCTCAGGATGTGTCCAATCCATCTGGTTCTTCTTTTCTGTATGGTGTCTCATATGGTCCTTTTCTCTTCTACTCCTCCGTACACTTCATCGTTTCTTATTTTGTCCGTCCAATTCTGCAGTTATTTACCCTGTAATATGAGCGTGTAGCTTCTTGGTCCATTGGATTTTACTTTATTTCAATCCATGTTTATTCTGCGCTCTCATTCTGCGCTAAGTCATTAAATTCTCTTTCTTTTTCTCTTTTCTGCAAACATTAATAATTAACCTCCTCTAGATCTTATTCATTCCTGATCTTTCCATCTCATGCTTGTCCGTTCCTAAAATCTTCTACATTTCGATCCATAATTTCACATTTTTGGTGCTTTTCCTTCATGCATTTGTTAAACGTATTCTCAAAATCGTCTGTTGTATTCTTCTATCGTTTTATTTATGCATTTCACTTCGAATCCTTACCTCATATCATTTTTCCTCTCCTTTCATGAAGAGCCTGAAGCTGTTATTATAAATTGAATTTCAGACGTTTGTAATCTTAATTAATTTTCAATTAAAATTGTTCAGTTCTCGCGGCTGTATATTTCACGAGGCTTTGCTATTGGCACTGACATTTTATCATCCTTTAATTCCATTGCTTAAAATTCATGTCTTGTCTTCAATGAGTAATGACCAGTGGAGAAAACTGCTCGCTATTAACGACGAAGGGCACACAATGGCATTGCTTCATTCAACTCGGTTGATTTATCAAAGCTTTCAGACTAATGTCATGGACATACTCGGCTTCAGGCATTTCCGCCACCATTTCTTAAATGTCATCAGCAACAATACTCAGTCCCTATTAATCTTAAAAATGTTAAATTAAGCATTGTATGTGTAACTCAGTGGAAACAGTAAGTCCAAAAGGTAATCTTCCCGAACAATTGACTCTAAAAGCCAGTTAGATTCCTTCTACGTCTATCTAGTTTTAAATTTCACTATTCATCTTTAGTGTCTTGATATGGTGATTTGAAAATGAAAATCAGTCAACAAACTGAAAGGCCCTAAGGATAGCCGGGTGGTTTAGTTAAACTACGTTGGAGTACAGATGTATACAAATGATAGGGATGGATGCAAAATTGATAGTGTATTTTGTTTAACCAGTAATGGCACATTAAGCGGAGACTCGGCTTGGCACAATAAAAGTTAGAAGGCTATTGGAGACTGGTTAGGTTAAATAATACAAGAAAATTTTGGTTAAACGTTAATGGATGGAAAATGAAAATATAAGAAAATACTAACAGAATAGAAAGCATTTGTAAGTGGGCCTGATAAAAGAGAAGGATAATGAAATGGCCACATTAATCGCGTGAACAAATACAGGACAGTAAAAGTAGCTCATGATGATATATTGTTGAGAAAAGGAATTATAGGTAGACCATAAAATGGAGTCTTACCGTTGAATAAACATGAGAGGTTGAGTGACGATGAAAGTACAGGCGATATGCCCGCTGTATATGGAAGGAAGTAGTGTCGAAAACAATAAAAAAATACTTAACCCTGGCTTAAATTTGGGAGCATATCCATAACGCGCGACCCACAAAATACCGTTCGGTCGATCCCACCACCTCTCAGGAGCGACGAATACGGTGTCAAGAGATGTTCTTAGGAAGCGTATTGGTTGTAGCGCGCTTCGGATGCAGTCATCCCGTCTCACCTCTACCGGGGCTTTCGAGGTGGGTTCTTCACGTACACTTCCGGACCTAATGCATTCCCCTGTGGTACCTCTTATAGCTCCTCCATGTGCCACTCTACCAAACCTCTCTCCATCCCAATCCACCCCCTTCAAATGCAGGAGCAGGAGGGAGTGTTAAGGGGCTGAGGCTCTTGTGCCCGCGTTCCGGTGGTGGCAATGGGCGGTTTTAGGCAAGCCAGCCCCGCTTGTTTATTAAGAGGCTGTGGAGATGAGCTGGCTCTTGTCTCGGAAACAACCTCATCCCGGCGTCTCTTTGAAGGGAATAGGAAGAAGCCTTGGCGGGAAGTAGTGAGTGCCATGCTATCTTCCCAACTAGGTTTCCTGCCTCGGTTGTCTAAGAGGTGCAGTAGACAGCGTGCTTTAGGTAAAAGGACTCCAAGAGTGGGGTGTATATCTAGATGACGGAACAGAGCGCTATCAAGGTGTTGTTGACATCAATCCTTATCTAAAATAGAAAATTCAATGAAAGACACGGAAAATTTATGAGCTAGCGCTCTAACTATTGGATTTAAGTGGTTTAAGCTATTTTTATTTATTTACAGATATGGGAGAAACTTTGCATACGTTTTCGTATTTGTGATAACTTCGGATAAAACTGAAAATGACGTTGACCGGTTTTGCATTTTGGCATTTCAATGTTATTTATGAGTCGCCTTGTGGCACTTGAGGTTTGTTTCGTAAGAATTCTATTACATGCTCGCAGATTTTCTTGTAAACGCGAATTAATGCATTTCTTATTATAATAATTAACGTTAGCAAATATTGAGATGTCTCGTCGAGTCCAATTCTCTGAAAACAACGTATTTCAGTATAATTTCATATAAATTTTTAATATGGAGCCCATTACTGTTCATAATATGCTTTCATTTAGGCAAAAATTAAAATATATTTCTCGTTTCATTTCCATTGCTTCCTCTGTGGTGAGTTCCAACTTATACACAAATACTCCTGAAAAATGTGGCCCTAGTATTTTTACGACTTGCTAAAGTGATAAAATATGCCCTCAACAACTCTCAATTTAGCCAGCCGCATGAAAAAAAGATGATGATGCGATGAATAATGGATTTTGAGTGTAAACAACTATATATCAATGCTGTTATAACGAAGTTACTAGGTGTATACCATTGTTTGTTTGTGCGAATGTGTAGTAAACTATTGGCTAGTTGCAATGACAAATGTGTTTTTCTTGTTAGGTCCTCTTCACTAGGCATTTAGCTCAAACCAAGGTCGTTCTCTTATTTTATTATGCTTGTGGATTCCTCTTTGGTCTCCTTGTATTCGCTGTTTTTCATGGCTCATTACGATTTCCTCCGCCCTCTCTATTTCTTATTTAGTTTGCCTGGATGATGTAGTGTCGTTTAATGCTGAATAAATTTTTATGCTTACTTTGAAATGGTTTTCGTGCTTTTGAAAATTGGTATTCTGAGGGTAAGTCGTTTCATTAAGGAACACTCGGAAATTCATATCTTTACACTTGAAAACATCGTCTGCCAACTGAAACTGTACTCATAAATATAACCAGATGTTATATCACTCTATTTTTGTTCCCGTTGGAGTGTTAATTTATAGCTCATTGGTGGTTTCTTGCGAAAAAATTATGCATCTTCATTCTTACATGCATGCTTGTCAATTAGAGTGAAAACCTTGGCCGGCTTTGACCCCTTCAGACAGTCGTCACTCAATATAAGATAATGCCAAGATCCTGCTCATGAGTTTCCTCGGCGTGTAATTAATACGCCGATAAAACAAACTGGCGGTCATCTTGGATAAGCCATTTTGTGAACTTCCCAGTAGCGATCAAGTATTGGCGCGCAAGTTCAAGGCCTTTTTTCCATAAATGAAGGCCGTTGGAAGCGTCCTTTAACAGCCTAGAGGCGTCCGTTTAGGTCTACGTGGGAGAAACACAGCGGTGTGTTAGGTTGGGTGGCTATTGGAGCGTTCGTAAAGATATGTGTTTTGTGGGCGTCCGGTCACAGGTGTAGGTGGTTCATGTATGGAGTGTACTTTCGTTGATTATGGTCAATACTCCTTGGATTTCACTCTCCTTGTCCATATTGTTTTTCGTCTATTGTGCGATTTATCCGCTTGTACCAATTGCTCATTTTATTTTGGGAATGGGGGTCTTTCTCACCAACTGGGAATCGAATGTAAAGCAAGGAAAATTATTTTATGTTTTTAAAATGTCTGCTTTATAGCAAATTATTGCATTGTTACGAAGGCTTCCGCGGTTTTCTTGTTAATTGGTATTTTTCGGGTATTTAGGACCTGAGGATGCCGGCTGGAAATCCGGCGAAACGGTCATCCATAAAAACGGTTCAACGCGGGGAGAACCTGAAAAATACTAACAAATGAATGCATTTCTTGCTCCGAAGTCATTAAAAAAATACTGAACCTACCTTATAGAAAATAGCTTTTTAATCAGCATCCGAATAGTATTTCAGGTCCCACCTATTTTATGTTTAATTGATGAATTTAGGTACACTTATAGGCTCCCTATTAGTAGCTTCTTGCTTCTCCACAAAACCCTCTAGTCTAAAATTAAGGTGGATTTATTGAGTGATGACATTTAAAATCTAAATCTTTACCTGGTCGCTAAAACTTTTTCGTGAAAAAATTCAGCGTTCAATTTTCTAGTGTTCTTCTGTTGCTTGAACAAAAATATAACCCTCGTCGTGTTTTCCAAACTTCTTCGAGGCACTGCCCCTCAGTGGGGCCTCTCCAATAGAAACATGGGAAATGCAATGAATATTTTCCCCAGTCATAATGAAAATTGGCATACATAGGTTTCTGGGATCACTGAGCGTGAATCTGACGTCAAATTAATAAAATTACTTCATTTATGGCTGAAATTTCGAAAATTATTTTTTCTCTCTCTATATTGCACTAAGTATATCGGGTTAAATTTTCCTTGATTCAGGCTAATAATCTCCATTGATATGGGGTTCGGTCAACACCCTGCCTCCGGCGCCCACACCTGCCTCCCCCTGGTTTATTTTCGTCCACCTCCAGATTAAGATACGGCTCCCGAAGGGGAGTAGCGCTCACTTTGGGAACCACTGCTCTACGACATTTTCGCGTTTAACTACGTCAGTTATAAGACGCGCGAGGAAAGTTCTAGGCTGCGGCCCCAGAATTATATTATCTTTGAAGTATCCTCAACGTTTTACAGCCTACATGCCGTCCGTCAGTGTCATCCCCGAGAGAGAGAGAGGGGGCGGAAGGATAGGAGGAGTATTCAAAGAGCAATGTTTTTGCGGGGGCGGTGATGCAGGTAGTACGCGTGGAGTGTACTCGCGTTGATAACGGCCATTTCTCCCCGAGTCGCACACCACACCCCCCCTCCTCCCTCAATATCCATCCCCCCCATTCCAGCGTCTTGTATGTACTCCGTATCTCGCCCACCCCCTCAGCCCCCTTCTTCCCCCCCCTTCCCCTTCTTCATCGGCTTAAGGTTGCCGTTGTCGCAAGTACTAAAACCCCTTTCTCCTCCCTCTCCCCCCCCCCTTCTCATGCGGGGCTACTGCCACACAACTCCCCCTCCCCTCCTTCAAAACTTCCCCTTCGTGGTAATGCGGTATGCGGATAATACGACCGTGGTCTGCCTCCTCCCCCCCTTCCCCTCTCATGTCTCCCTCTCCCGTAATGGACTCCCCGTAGCCGGCGCCAGTATGTCTACACCACTGGCGCCTTTTCAGCCCGGACGTCACGAAAACCCTGGCGCTTGCTTTATACGGCGTCACCGCCCACTTTTTTTTTGAGTCTCCCGTTCCCTTCCTCTGTTTCTCCTCCTCCTCCTCCTTCTCCGACGTATCATAACCCTTATTCGTTCAAAGGGAAAGAAATTGGACGTTCGAGCATAGAAAGGAAGATGTCCTAGAGCATTTTACTTTGAGTATAATTATCCGTATACATTATTTCTCATAGGTGTTTTTTGTGGATAGGCCATAACTCCCATAATTCTTCATTAAAATTAATGATTCAAACATAGTTTTAAAGCTTATATTTACCGCTTTTGACGAAAAATAAAAAGTTTATAATTAATGTAGTTGTTTAAAACATTGATAATTATATATATTATTTCGATCCTGAAGGTCCGGCAACTAACGCATCTGCACTGATGTGCGGGTAGCGTGAGATCAAGGGTATTCGTCCAGAATTATATACATCTATTATTTCTCAAAGGTGTTTTTTTGTCGCAACGCCATGACTCCCATAATTCTTCATCAAAATTAGTGATTCCAGCATCGTTTTGAAGTTTATGTCCCCCGCTATTGACGAAAAATTGACAAATGGTTTAACATATAAATTTTTGTTAAAACATTTCATTTTAAAGTTTTTGTTAAAAAATGATACAGTGCTATCTGTTGACAATATAACCAACTAATATACTGGCTATGGTTACATGCTTAAAAGATTGTAGGAGGCACCATCTATTAACAAATCGTTTAGTTAGATTGTTTACATTCTACATGCAATCAGTGTGACCGTTTCCCGTTTAAGTTATGTATATTTAACACAAAAATAAGTAACATATAATTGTTCTTGGGAAGAAACAGGTAGAAGAACAGGAAGAAAGAAGGAAGAGACAGGAAGAAGCTGCATACAGTGCGAAATATTCGACAGGTGGAAGAACAGGAATAAATAAAGAAGAAACAGGAAGAAGCTGCATACTGTGCGAAATATTCGACAGGTAGAAGAACAAGAAGAAATAAAGAAGAAACAGGAAGAAGCTGCATACTGTGCGAAATATTCGACAGGTAGAAGAACAGGAAGAAAGAAGGAAGAAACAGGAAGAAGCCGCATACTGTGCGAAATATTCGACAGGTAGAAGAACAGGAAGAAAGAAGGAAGAAACAGGAAGAAGCCGCATACTGTGCGAAATATTCGGCAGGTAGAAGAACAGGAAGAAAGATGGAGAAAGCAGTAAGAAGCTGCACACTGGGCGAAATATTCGACAGGTAGAAGAACAGGAAGAAATAAAGAGACAGGAAGAAGCTGCATACAGTGCGAAATATTAGACAGGTAGAAGAACAGGAATAAATAAAGAAGAAACAGGAAGAAGCCGCATACTGTGCGAAATATTCGCACGGGTCAGCTAGTCATAATAATATATTATTATATAAAATTAAAATATACAATGATGGGTATATACAATTAATGAATATCAACAAACGGATAAAATCAATAGAGCCTTAAAGTTCGATGATCGTTACTCTCAACATAACATGGTCTTGGATATTTTACTTTCTATGCTCGAACAGCCTATTTCTTTTCAGGAACTGTCCACTGACCGGGGAAATCGGGAAGTATTCGTGAATTTTCAGCCCTGGGAAATGCTCGTGGATTGTTCGTGAATTTCTGGTTTAAGTCGGGAATTTTAGAAAATTATCATTTCAAGACAAAAACAAATCCTCTCATCTCTAAATCAAGCATCTCATATTGAGAATGTGATTTCTTTTATTTTTCCACCACACCTCGTGGATTATATGCAGAAGATCACATTGTATAAATTAAATCTAAATAAATTTACATTCGGTCTTGGATTATCATTTGCCATTATTATTTTGCCTACCTGTTCCTTCTGTAGGACTCAAGTGCTATAATCCCAGCAAAACATGATGTGAGTAAGCCTAAGGTATTCTGTAAGAGTATTCTGGTTTAGTCGTCTTAACCCTTTGAGTGCGGCATGACGTGATATCACGTCATGGTTGTCATTACGCTGGTGCTAATGACGTGATATCACGTCATTGGTACCGTGAGTGTTCCAGCTTTTACCAGGGGGCCTATTGAAAGTTCCCTAGTAAAAGCTGGAACACTCACGATACCTTTGACGTCATATAACGTCATCAGCACCAGCGAAATGTCAACCATGACGTTATATTACGTCATGCCGCACTCAGAAGATTAAAACCAACATAAAACTAATACAATAAAACCACATATTTATTTTCTTTATTTTAACACTTATTTCTTATTTAATTATTTATAATTATTAAATACTCTATTCTCTGGTTGGGGTTCTTTATTCTAAATAAAACTACATATTTATTTTATTTGTTTTAACACTTATTTCTTATTTATTTATTTATAATTATTAAATACTCTATTCTCTGGTTGGGGTTCTTTATTCTTATTGTAGGTTTAGCTAGAAAAATCCATGCTGATGTTTTGATGATTCTTTTGCCGTGTATTGCGCTTAGACTCGGTCTGTTTTGAAGTGCTCTCGCCTCTGCGCAGGATCTCTGACGAATGGCAGACAAGTATGCTTTTTCCTAATGCTTCAATCAATTATGGGGTCTGAACTTCGCGCGTGACATATTTGGATGGTATCAGTAAGCTGATCAAATTAGCCCGTGGGGCTGTTTAATATTGCAATGGCATTGTCCGGTTAGTGGGGGGAAAAGATGCTGTGTCATTCTGCTTTGAAATGATTTGACACCAAATCGATATATTCATTCGCACGCCCAATGGTTATTGGCCGTATCTCAACGGCTAACTTTATTCTCCGCATTTCTTCGATGTTTTTATGCTCCATTCTTCCTCGAAAAGCTCAACTCTCGTGAAACGATTGATATGGTCTTTTTCCAACCTAAGTCATTTGTCCGGAATAAATTCCTGTCAAAAGTTTCCCAGTTAAAAGATGCATGTTGAATCTAATAGTTTTTTGGGATGTACACGACATTCCACGATTCCGTAAAATGTTATTAATTAAACTCTAACATGATCTCAATATTTGCATTCATCATTTCCTGTGTCAAATTGAGGCGACAGATGCTACAAACGGAAAAAAATGATTCAATTATCGTACTATTTTTTGGTATTCCTACTTTGAAGTTCTTTTCTCAAATGCAATGGATCAGCTCTCATGAAACAATAAATATGGTTCTTTTTCTACTTAATTCATTAGTCCGAAATGAATTTCAGTCGAAATTTGTCGATTTCAAAGATGCATGTGATTGAACACGCTGGATTTCACAGTTTTTAGTGTTTTAAACGCAATTCTACCTTTCCGAAAAATGTTATTAATCAAACTATGAAATGATCTCAATATTTTATTTCGTTCTTTCCCGTTGAAAAATGAGGCGGAAGAAGGATTCGGAATTCGGAGGCGGAAAGGAAGAATTCGAATGGAAAATGTAAATGATTCAACTGTCGTGATCTTTGGAATTCCTTCCTTGAAGTGCTTTTCCCGTGCACCATTTCCGTAGTCTTATCGTTTCCGCTTCCAGTCTAATTCATGAGCGAATGTTTCATTTATTTTATATTATTTAAGCTTAGTACATACGTCTGTGACATACTTTCTTTGGGCAGCTTTTCCCAGTGGAACTTTTCCTGAAACCGACACTCTATGTCACAAACTAACTATTCAAACGCCGCGCCACTATTATCACTCATCGGAATAACAGCATTATTTTGCAAATTCATGTTATTCTTAGATCAAAACGAGGGCTACGTTTCACATGTGCATAATCTGATGATAAACCAATGTTCCTCCTTTCATCGCTGTATCTAAATCTACATATTTCCCTACTGGCCACCTCAAGGGTGTTTGGTAGGGGTGACTTATCCTGTAGTTAACCGCTTTCTTTGGGAAAATTGCATTATAAAATATCTACAAGCTATTGACATAATTGCAGGCTCTACTTTTAAAAATAATTCTGAGCTACAGCAACAGAAAAGCGGTGACTTTTTTCCATTTCTAATATCAATGAGCGTCACGTCAGGATGGATGGACGTAATTACTAGCCTTCATAGCAGTCAAGAACCTCTCTTTTCTCTACTTCCTTTAAACTTAGTACTAACAAGTGCCTTTCAAGAAATTTTGTTTATTCAACTTAAAATGGAAACTTAGTGAAAATATTTTATATCACTAGAAGCCTCTTAAGTTGAATTTTAGATGGATTCAGGGCATGGTTGGCGAGGTATTTCTCATTAAAATGGACAGTTTTTACTCTACGTCATATAGCAAACGACGGAATACAAGTTCTATTTATTGAATCTTACCTAACTTCATATTTTACTTATCTAAGTTTTTATTTAGATAAATGTAATATTTTATTTTAGTTATAAGTTTAAAAGAAGTATCCATACCTACTAACGGGTATATTTGTTTTCCTCTGTTGGGTTTATTATGTATCTATACTATTTACTCATGCACTTATTTAAACTTTACTGTAGAGATAACTAAATAAGTTTCATATAACTAAAGAGTTATATTGAAGATGCCTCCAAAAAACCACATGAAAGGGATGAGACTTAAGGTAAAGCGAACCCAGCAATTTCTGGTTGATCAACCGCACATTTATTTGAACGAGCGAATATAAAATTAAGCCTCAGGGTATGACTACGCAGCCAATTTCAAAGTTTGACTTTACTACTTGATAAAATAGATTCCTTATTTTTCAAAGTTTTTAAAAATCGATATATTTTATCAATAACCGTAATGTTTAAACATAAAAAATGAGTACATTTATTTATTATCATAGGAATTAAATGATGTTTTAGCTTCTGGTTTTCGCAGTTTATTTTGACTCACGCAGTCGCCAAAGAACTGCCTTACTTAGAATTTTTTTCCTCGATTTCGTGATAATTTTGGCAGCTTATACGTCTTTCGCGTATTCACTTTGGAATGCCTGACGTGTGTTCGCCATCACGAATGGAACGGGCGGTGTATTTGTTTGCATTGCTTTTATTTTTATTCCTTCGACGGGGAGGAACTTATTCGTTTTAGGTTCATTAATCCTGTCACCAGAGTCTCCCTCTCGCGGGTGAAGTATTACGGCGCTGCGGGGTGACGTCATCAAGCGACGTTGCCAAATCGCGACGCCCCCCACTTCATCCCCGCGTTAGACTTTAATCCCCTTACAATGCGGAAAGATTTCGATCATTCACTGTCTACCGCAGGATGAATGCACTCGAAATATATGCCGTCCTTTTTGAGTTCCGCCACTTGTTTCAACCGAATGTTGACGTTCCGTCGTTTCGCTCCCAAGTTTTGAAATTTCGCATTCCCGAACAAAAGGATGCTCCGTCGAGAACCTGTTTTTGCTGCCGTTTCGCAAATTAGCAGTTTGTTTGTTTCGTTTCCAGCTTTCCGGTCGATTTGACCCCGATCCCGTCGTTTATCGCGCTTTTCAGTGGGCAATTATTAAATATTTCACGGACAGGCGATCGGCTGATACACCACCGCTGTTGTGACGTAACTTTTGTCGCGTGGTATCAATATTATGTATTAAAAAAAATAAAAATCCTACCATATTCGTTGTGAGTGAGTCGTTTTGTTACTCCAAGTATGGTCTCCTACTTCATGAAATAATAACCTGTGCATCTTTCTTCAATATTATGGAAAATTGCCAGCCTTATTGCACGGCTACTCACATTTGCCTCTGTCTTTGACAGTTAATGCAGCTGTTTACCGATATTCATCAACATAATACCATGCAAGCCTCTTCAATGGTGTCTGGCTGTTGGTAAATTGTCATTAAATGCGCCATTATGCAACTGTAAAGCCCGTTGTACACCGGGCACGAAGTTGCTCAGTTTAGAGCTGAATGTTTGTCACAATAGGGCGTGCAATAATTATTAATTACAACTGGGGCTATTTTGCCGCTTCGTTTTCATGAATTACTGCATGCGCTCTTGCAATTGACCATCACGATGCAATTTGAAGTGCATGTTCGCACATACTTCAGAGTGTGGAATCACGTGCCCCGTGTAAATGCATTTGCTAACACCTGCAAAAACTTATCAAAATGGGAATGTGCACGACGCTACAGATATGCCACCGTTTTTGCAGAGACTTTTTGTATTCGGGTATTTGCCAATCAAATTAACGATCAGATACAAGAGTAATGCAGAAATCATATGGAACGTGATGTTAGTACTACGTTTCAGATTAAGAAAAGGAAGTATCATGAAGGAAATACAGTAGACCCCCGCTTTATGATGGGTTCGACTTACGATCTGACCTGATTTTGCGTTCGCTTTTTTAAATTTCAAACCTCTCCGATTTTGTTTTAAATGTCGATCGTGTTTTAAATATTGGTTTAATAATATTTTTAAAAATTTTAATCCAGGATATATCGTATGCATTGGCTCTGTCGCGTGCACTGAATGGATTGGCTCTGATGCTCTTTTAACCGATTCCTCGTCCGGAAATAATGCCGATTCAACATACGATGTAATTCGCTTTACGATCGATCCTCCGGAACGGATTAATATCGTTAAGCGAGGGTCTACTGTGTACTACTTGTCAACACTATTATCAACCAGTGTATCAACCTATTTAAACTATAATCCATCATCTATGTTCTTTTAGTCCTAAGATCGGTTGACTGTAGTCCTCTATCCCGATCTAATACTAGGTCCCTTACTTCCGGTTAGCTTTTCCTGTTTACTTTCCTCTTATTTGGCCCATGGACTTATTCCTGGGTCTACCTCTGGGGACTTTTCCCTATATTTTACCTTCAGTTATATTCTTCACTTAGTCATTTTGTCTCAAGGTGCGTCCAATTCATATAGATCACCTTTTCTGTTTTGTGTTCCCTAAAGTCCCTTCCTTTTCCAAACATCAGAATACTTCATTACTTCTTATATTATCCATCCATTTAATCTTCACCACCATCCTCCAGCACCAGGTTTCGAAGGCCTATAAGGTGATCTGGTCTGCTTTTTTCAATGGTCCATGATTCCGTTCCGTGGAGTACCACTGTGGTACCACGCTCCACACGAATGTTTTCAAATATGTTTTCATAAATCTATTCCGTGTGTCTTGTATTCTTTTCTTCTGTAATACTATTCCGCGTGTCACGAACGTTTTTAGGTCTAGTGTCTCCCCGCACCCTTTGCCCCACTCGCCGTTGCGTTTCCTCGCGGGGTGGTTTATGTAGATGTGGACCGGTTTTCAAGATTAGGCAGTCGGGTGGGGGTGGAGGAGGGGGGGGGCGGATGGAGAAGCTCTCGAAGGGAGAAGAGGATAAGGGAATCTTATTCGAAAAGTTTTCGGGCAAGAACATCGAATCCTATCCCGCCGCTACCACCTCTTTCTCTCCCCCACGAAAGACATTTTCACGCCCTCCCGCGTCTTAGACGGGAAAACTTGTAACAACTCCGGAAGAAGAAGAGGGAGGAGGGTGCGGGCGGAGGTTACGTTCGAGAAAGGGCGTTCCGAAAGATCTCCTCTTATAGAAATACTTTCGTGGGAAGCTATCCCGTGCGGGGCTGGGTGGTATGTAACCTTCCGAAGACGATCTGCTCCGAGGAGGCGGTGTGGGAAGGGAGAGAACTCTTTCACTCCGAAGAAGATGGCCTAAGTGAGAAAAACACATCAAGAAGCAGCCCCCCCAATCTCTGGTAGCTGGAATCCCCCTCCCTACCTCCCCCCCCCCGCCCCACTGGGTCAATGATCACTTATTTTCCGCCACGACAATCTCGCATTGTCGCTGCACCGGAAAGGGGGCGTGGCTCTTTCGTTACGTTCCCCCCGCACTCAATCCGGCCCCGCTTACCACGCCCTTAAATCACGCGTAAAACCCCCTTTGCTTTAAACCCTTAGAAAAAAGGACGCAGCGGATGCAAAAAGGGTCGTAGCCGAGATGTGACTGGGTCTGATGGATCGTGACAGATTCCCCGGTCCCCCTACTTCGACCAAACCATTGGAGAAAATGTCAAAGAGGTAGGAATGTTTATAAGAGCTTATGAAGGTTTCATACTTCTGTCAAAATACTTTTAAATAGTGCGTGTTTCTCTATAACTTTGTGGCATTCCATATTTCAAAAAAAAATTAATGATAGCATTTCCAACACCACGTATTTAAAAAAACACACGACCCGGGTTTTAACGCTAAAGCGGCATCTTCAGGTTATCATTAATATTTTTTTAAATATGGTATACGACGAAGTAATAATGGAACTTGTATTATTTATTCTTGAAGCTAATACAGCTATCCAAGTTAAACTATTCCGGAGACTTTTCATCAAAAAACAAATTTCGTTTCTCAGCATATACTTAAATACCTGAAGAATTCGCTTAAGTTTGATACCCTGGTCTTGTGTTTTTTAAATATGTGGTGTTGTAAATATTATCATTAATTTTTTTCAAAATACTTATTTTGTGGTGATTAAGATGTATTGTTTGCTCTCCATTAAAATAATTGATTAAGGTGTTTTACTGATAGAGAATTAACTATGAGAGCTCCCCATTCAAGGTGTTAAAATTAGCAGAGATTGGAACTAATCAGCGCAGTCAAGGGCACACAAATAAATGGAGCGATCTTCCTAGGAGATATGCGTCGTTATGAGGCGGTAGATAAGTACTCAGATGTCTCGGACGAAATTTTTTGGTACTTAACGATTGCGATCAATTTAAGTATTTAAAAATGAAAGATTTTTTCCTTATTATAATAAAGAACTATACATCGTCCATGTTTAACGCCTTTTCAAAAAAATCAGAACGAAAGGAACAATCTCAGTGGCAATTACCGACGTTCTTTTGTTTTTTAGCGATCAGTTTTAAAGGATAACGGCATGGGCACTTGCACTGAAACGGATGGAACGCTAGTGTGCTCTTGTTTTGCCAAGTGATTAGCGCTCTATGATGACCGGAAATCAAGGTCGTGTGATGTCTCGCTTTCTTCGCGTTCGATAGCAGACGATGCGATATCTCTCGACCCTGACCGGTAAGCACCCAACATGTGCCCGTTGGAACTCTATCGCTTACCATTATTAGAACGTTTCCTTGTGACTTTTTCAACTGGAAATGTTTCATTCTCTGACTATTGACACGCCTTAAGAAAAGGGAATGTTGTATTTAAAAAAATTAGTCCAATCTCACGTTTTTGAGTCCTTGAGATGTTTCGGTCTCTCAGGGGAATAATGCTCTACTTTCAAACCATTTTCAGCAATGTAATATGGATTATGCAAGGACGCCCTTCCACTTATCTGAGGTAAACACGCTTTGTTTATGATTTCGTTTCGTAACCCTTTGGCTCTTTATTCATGAGCAGTTAGAGTGAATATTAAATGGCGTTTCCTTTCTATCGCTTAAAAAAAACATACTATTTTATCTGGATTGGAAAATTGCCGATAATCGTTCAAATGTGACGCGCTCAGAGTTTTTTGTGTACATGCATTTTATAAGTGTTTGCGCCTCACAGTGTTAGAGATAGATTAGTATTTTTCTTCTCGCCTTATAGTCGTAGGTTTCTGTGTTTATGGTGAATCAGAATACACGTATGATTGATATCCGAGTAAAATGGAAAGACTCCTGAATGATACGGCACGTTTTAGATTCCTTTTCCATGACACTTGGGTAGAATTTTGCTTATATAGTCTTGTCCAATATATTCTATGCTCTTTCTGTTTTTGTTGGCATTTTGTTGTGCAATAATTTACTCTGTGAACGTTGTGTTTATATATGGGGGGTCGGGTTTGCGTGGTAGGAGGAGTAATGACTTACTATACCGATGGCCACGGTTCAATTCTCTGTATAGAAGAGTATTTTACTGCGGGAACCCGAGTCCTATTTGGGTATCTTGTGGAGGGAACTTCATGTCCAGTACTCTGTCTGTCGAATGAGACTTTAAACCCCTTGCCGCCTTTCGGTTGAGTACAGGCCAATGGGGACGCCGGGATTCTCTCAACCCTTCATCTACTACTACATCTACTTGTTACCGCGCAAGCCAACACAAGCATGGTTGATAGGGGGTGACTTATCACCAACATGAACTACAGTGAAGAAATTTACTTTCACCAACAAACACCACACTATCGTTATACTACATATGCTGCAGAAAATACTAAAATAATCCATAATGTAACTATGAAAACGTGACACAATAACCATGCAGAAAACATGCAAAACATAGTTTTAGCACTTCTAGGCAGATTTAGACTCATTTCCTCAAATCCCTAAAGCCTCTTCCCGTACATACCTACCTACCTAACCTCTTAATTTTGCAAATGACCTCAGTTGTCGGTCGCCCCCCGAAATAACCAACGGACGAATATTATATTATCGGTCTGTGAGACCGGGCGTCACCACTCTATGGTGAAATGAAACACGCCTTGCTTCAACAGCTTGTTTATTATACTTCGCTCTGGTTAGGCCACACCTCGAATACGCCGCGAGCATTTGGGACCCTGGTCCTAAAGATTTAACAAAAAAATTAATAAAATATGAAGAATCGCAGCACGCTTCGCTAAAAACTGCTACAAGCGAACATATAGTGTTTCACAACTTTTAGAGAGATTAAGGTGGGAGCCCCTAGAGACTCGGACCCTACACGCTAATCTTAGCTTGGTTGAGAAATTCAGAACGTGTATTTCAGATCGACATAGAGAATATTATCATGGCGACTCCCTACAAGGTCTAAAAGAAACGATAAAAATAAGAGACATACACTGCCGACCTCATAGGTACAAAAACTCGTTCTTTCCGCGCACAGTAAGCTACCACAACAAAAACTGAGTCATAATACACTTCACCATTTCTCCTCCCAAAATTTTATCCCTTACATCTTTGCACGGGTGGTGTCCTAACGCCCCTTGCCACACGCCCATGCGGTGGCTCGCATGGTATTATGTAGATGTAAAAACGGCTGAATTCCGGCGAGCATTTTAGCAAGGCGGTCTCTTCCAAGTTTCCTTCCCAGTTCGAAAGGTGTTCCCTTCTCGTTCTTGAATTGTCGTCAGCATCTCTCCCTTCGGTCGTTACCGTTGGAACGGGTCGAATTTGATCTCTGCGCCGTGTCAGCCGTCGGCGTAGTGATGGACGACTCACGGCTTAAAAATACATCGGGGTATGACCGTGCTTCGCCGCACCACAGGTACATTTCCCCGGATTTTTCGCCGGGAGCTGATCGCTGTACACCCTTCCCGCGTCTTTAATGTATATGGCCTTATATCTTTCGCCTTTCGACGAAGACTCAAATCCTTGTATGCGGACGAGAGAAGATAAATGCAGAAGTCAACTCGAGGGGAGAGAGATTAGAGCGAGTGGATTCCTTCACCTTTCTCGGAAGCACCATCACGTGGGACGGAAGAAGTATATACAACAGACATCAAGCGGAGAATAGCCCAAGCAAAGAAGGCATTCATGGTAAAAATAAAACTGCTGTGCTCAAAGAGAATAGAACTACAAACCAGGAAACAGTATGTGAAAACATTCGTGTGGAGCGTAGCATTCTATGGATCGGAAGCATGGACCATTGGATAAGCTGATCAGAATAGACTAGAAGCCTTTGAAACTTGGTGCTGGAGGAGGATGCTGAAGATAAAATGGATGGAAAAAAATAAGAAATGATGAAGTTTGCTGATGAGCAGAAGAGGAGAGGACCATATGGAACACCATACAGAAAAGAAGAACGAAATAGATATGACACACCGTTAGACACAATGGATTTGTGAAGAGCATAATTGAAGGTAAAATTGAGGAAAAAGTCCCCAGGGGAAGACCCAGGAATAGATAGGTTCATGGACGAAATAAAGAGGAAAGTACATAGGAAGAGATACCAGGGGGTAAAGGAACTAGCATTACATAGGGAAGGGTGGAGGGCTGCAGTCAACCAATGTTAGGATTGAACGACCAAATAAAAAAATCTTTCGCCTCCTGCGCCGAACCCCTGTTTTTCTCCTCTCCTATCCATACTTTCTCACCGCTTTCTGCTCTCTTTCGACCTCTCTCTTCCTCCCTTGGGCCTTTCAAACCCACCACCGCACCGGGGCCGTCTTCGCGAGCCCTCTTTATCCGCCTCCGCCGACGACTTCTCCTCTCCCGCCAATGGACGTCTTATCTCCGCGGAAGGTTCCCAACTCCGGGGCCGAGCTCACGACTTCTTCTTTCCGGCTGTCTCCCAAGGCGAGGAGGTAGCTTCCCAACACCCCGACTATCAATCTCTGACCTGAGTCTTCCGCCCCCTTTCGAACTCCTCTCCCGTCAACTCGACTCTGCCCCCCTTCCTACAACATCCCCTGTCTCCCACCAACCTCGCCCGCCCCCTCCTGTCCCATCCACTCCATTCTTCCCATCTCCAAACTCCCGTTTGATGGTGGGGAAGAGCGGCGTATCATCCACTTGAGGCCCCCGGGTTGCTTATTCCAGATTTTCGGAAAGCATGAATGTGGCATCTTTAAGGTAGTTTGAGCGAGATAGTTCTCTAGTCGTAATGGAGACCGTATTCTAGAACTACGTTTCAATTCTAGTAGCTGTAGGAAGCACGGATTAAATAATACATTTTTAATAGTGCAATAATAAACTTTTGCATGACTGAAATTCTAGGGAATCAAATATAAATAACCACGTAAGTCTTTGATTTGCTTATTTTTTCATGCGTTACGTTCAAAACACCTTAACAACGCAAGATTTTTTGCGATTCTGAAAAAATTACCTCGGTTACAATATGATTTCTTTTCAAAAATAGAAGAGAGATCATAGAAAATACACCCTGTTAATTTGTTGCAAGGTGTAGTTGTCATAAATTCTTCATGTAATAAATTAGGTCTCTCTGGAGCTTATTTTAAAAATGTGTAGCGTAATTTACCATTCCCCTAGTAAAAGGGCTGGTTTCTTTGTCAAAAAATCTCGGAAAGTAGTGCAGTAAGGGGCTGATATTTTGGTATCTTAGGAAGAGTGAGATATTTCTCGTTAAAATGAGACCAAATTCATTGATTTCTTGGTGAAATGATATTTCACTCGACTACCTCAAGGTTAATACCGGCCATTTTACATCGGAAATGGTACGTGTATGCACTCCAGAGATACCTTAATTAAAAAATGTGGGATTTCTAACACCTAGATCTCGTGAAAAAATGATAGTGTGTAGTTAGTTCATTTTCTTATCTATTTCTGAAAATAAATCATATAACAACCGCAGTACTTTTGTCAGGATCACAAAAAACTTCCTTTTTGAAGGTGTTTTAAAAAGACCGCGTGAAAAAAATAAGTCAAGTTAAAGACTCATATAGATATTGTAGTCTGAGAGTAAAATAAAGTAGGATTTCACGCCTAGTTTCACGGCAATTTGGCCTTAAATTTGGAGTTTTTAACTTGGGCTCTAATGGAGATTGCTCAGATTACTGCAGAATAATGGAAATTGAACGAGAAAGCACATCCAAGCTTTTCTTCAACTCTTTCGTACCGGGGGACCGATCTTTGCTCGGTACACTGACGATAATAATAATTATTAAATTTTCAAAAAATCATGTTAAGTCAATAGTATATCCTTTTTTATATTTTATCAAGATATGAGAAGATCAAGATAATAAAAAAATGTCATTAATAATGGCTAAAATAGGTTTTTCTCGAAAATAAAAAGTTTTGAGAGTTCCAATTCATTTTGTTTCCCTGCACTTTAATTCCTTGACTGCATGCATTATAATTCCATGTTTTGAGCAAGATATGAACCGGATTATTTAACTTGGAGGATTGACATCATGTCATACGTAGCTGGCAGGGCTGCATCTTCTAGGGAGAGTAATGTGGTGGTTTCCCCGTTGCCTTCCACATCGCAGTACCCCGGCCGATTCTGTTAACTTCACTCTCGCCCGAAGCTGTAGCTGTTTATACCCGTCCGATCTTTCTTGGCCTGCGCTATCAGTGCCTTCTGCTGAGACTGCTGCCTCTCTGTAATGAGTTGTTTTTTCGAGATGTTGGACTCCGCGTAACACCTTATAAATTTCTTGCTACAAATATTACACTATAAAAATTTTTTCTTCGTGTTTATTAGATTATCTGTAAATGTGTATTCGAATTATTACGAAAGATATACCATGTGGCGTAAGGTTATGCGTTAAAATTGCTTTGAATTGGCTAGAAATCGAAGCCGTGCGATGTATACATACATACCTATCACGCCGTTTCCTTCCGGTGTAGGCATAGTAACATAGTTTCAATCTTGAATACATATTTGTACACTTATGTTAACTCTCCTTCTACAATTTCCCCCATACTGACCTATCCTTGCAAACCTCCTTTGCCTCATTTACCCCCATACAGGCCATCCTGTTTTTAAGACTTTTAATATTCCTCCTCCTAAGACTTTCCTCAACTACATGCAACCACAACTTTCTCCTACCTACCTCTACCTCGGCCTACCTCTACTTCTCGCACCATTCATTTCACTCTTATATATCTGTTTCGTTATTCGACTCTCATCCATTCTCTCAACCTGGCCAAACCGACGAAGCACACTCCTTTCGTATATGTCCATTACTGGAGCATCTAACCCACATTCATTTATTATCCACCCATTCCTGACCCTATCCATCCCACTTTTTCCGCAAACACTTCTCAGGTAACTCATACCCACGGCATTTAGTCTACTGTTATGTCTATCCTGACATACCTATGTTTCGCTACCATACAACAAAGTGGGGAGAAGTACAATTTTGAACGCGGCGATTTTCGCTTCCTTAGACAGGCACTCATTCCTGTACTCATTTTTCAATATCATCTTAAGATATCACTGGTAAGAACACGCATGAATATGGTTTCACGAAAATTTATGCAATAGAAAAAATCGCTCAAACTATCTTAATGGGAGTCCATTGTGTCTTGAAGATAGTAGTAAATTTTATATTTGGCGTGCGCATCCATGATTGTGATACTCAGTTCCGTTCCCCTTTTTATGCATTCCGCGTTCGGCGAGAGTGGTTCATCCTTCAGCCGAGAATAAGCGATTGATTTTTCCCCCCTCCAGCGGGGTTTATATTTATCGCTCTTCTTTTTTCTCGACGCCGCGATCATTGCGATCTTTCCTGCCTCGTTGTCAGTATCGTTCAAAGTCTTCGGATTTTTCCTCTTGGCGTCAGTCGGTTCATCTTCGCTTCGAGATTTGGGGTTTTTGGCAAGGAGTGGAAGCTTTACGAGAGGCCATCATCGCGGTCGGTGTGTGGAAGAAATTCTTATCCTGTGCTTTTTGTGTTCGTATATTTCGATGTGATTCAATGCATAGATTTGCTGCCCGAATGAAGCGTGCGCTAATGACGCGTTAGATGCTGATGTTCTCCAGTACGATGGGAAATATGATCTAATGGTGGTTATTTAATTAAATAAATGTAACTCCATTTGTGGCTAGACGAAATGCGTAATTTATATTTCGTTAATTATTTAACTCGGAGTAACTCGTTAGCTAGCGTTGATGTTCCCCGAAATTTTGTAGTATTTTCTTAGTTGCATGCTGTGAAATACTTTTCTTGGATTATTTGTCAGTAGGCATGTACACATGTTGAATTTGTAGGGTCATTTTTAGGGTTCAGCGGAAGGATGAACTTTCTTATCTCACCATCGTATCTCATCGTATCTCTTCCCTTATCCATTTGTGAATCCTATAATTATTTCACGGCGCGCAATAGATTCTTTTATTTTCTTTCATTGCTTTTCTGAAAGCCTTTGACTCCCGTCCCTTGTTTCAGAATCCTCCTACAGAATATTTTACGAAGGGTATGAAGAACGCGTGAAGGGGTGTGCGCTTCGGAAAAATAACTTTTGTTTGCTTTTATGCCTTTTCTTAATGCTTTTACAGCTGGCTAAGGATTGTCTCTTGTTAATTTATGAGCACTCCCAGAGTGAAGCTAAGTGCTTCTCAGAGTGCATTTTCGTGGCATTTCACGGGTGTTTGCCTAATGAGGTTTATCCCCCTTCGTAATCCCATGTTCTTAATGCAGGCTCATGATTTTGCCTTGCTACGATGTCTCAGGGAGATGTGCCCATATCTTCGTCGCGCTAGTGGAATTTAGAAACGGCTCAAAATAATTTCATCCATGCATAAGTCCATCATTTATCTATACATCTGATTTTATTTCCCGTTGATCGAAAACACCAGCCTCGGCTTTTGTAAAGGCTCACCACATATATTTTTTGAATGCAGTCAGGCGGATATCCGTGGGTGGAAAGTCAGTTAGCTGCGTCCTTAATGTTCGTGAAACGAGTTGCACCTGCCTTTGCTAATCCCAAATTAATTAGGTCAGTCATTAACACAATTTGATGGAAATTTGCAAGTTTATTGCAGTGAAATCTCTCCCTCATTGTCACGGAAAGAAAGACCGCAACGCGAGCACTGTGAACGTGAATTGCGTGCTTTTCAAATTATAATTTTATATCCTTCTTCGTCAATACCTTATTGCAGAACATGCTTTGTGGTCGAGCCCATCTCACGGATGGACTCAAGTACTTGTTCACAGCAATTTGAGATCCCCTCGGCATCACGGCTCTCACCGACCACTAGATGGTATTTTCCATGGATTCTGGGAAAAACCTTGGGTCCTAAATACCGATTTTTGGCACGGCATATAAGCTCTAAAATCTTTTTAAATTCACCAATCATAGAAGGCTATTAAGCTTCGGATCAGGTCATCAGTGCGAATTCAAATACAGCACTCTTCATAGCTCAAGTCTCAGCAGTATGAAAATATCTGTTGTCTTGAAGGAGAAAAAATACTTCGAATCCTACTGCGCTTGGCGAATCCGGTTTAAACGTGTATGCGCCACCCTCTGGTATGATTTCGAGTTTTGACTAGTCGCACGAATTAAAAGATTGCGGAATCACGCATAAGTTTTCTTATCGAATGGTCAATCAATCATGCACGTTGAAATTGCGTGCTTAAGTACTGAGAGTTATGAGGTCAAGGAAAAAAAATTTCTTCCGGGCCGCGGGCGTTTCAGCGATGTGTTCGGAGGACTAGTTTTGTTTCGTGTACGATTTTGGAATAATCAAACCACCTCGCCTTTTTTTCCTTTCCAACACGTTAAGCGCGGGGTAGTAAATGTATGTAACTGAAAGGTTTTTTCGCTCCTGGCTTTTTAAGATAGCGTTTTTTTCAACGTGGGGTAATCTGGTGCTGTTGTGTATTTTCTCGTGGGTATTTTTTTACACCCATCACGCGCCCCGCACAAGAAGGTAGCCGAGTTGCTCCCCGCAATATAGAAGCCCCGCATTCTCATCGTCCCAGTTTAGTGACGGCGATGTCGCTTTGCTCTGGAACGTGCACCAGGAGCCAAACCGCCCACGTTACACCTCGCGTCGACTCCCACTTAGAATGCACTCTCAAGCGGCGAACTCCGCTGGCATAGCCGTTTTATGCAGACGAGGAGGCGTCATCGGTCGTGGGGAGCCATTTCTCCGCACGCCTCCGGGCTCTATCTGCGGACTCAATCGGATTCTTCGTGGAATTCGTTATTTATGCCCTGCGTGTCCCGAAACTGGCTTCACATTGGACGTTTTTTTATCCATCCCTGCGGTATTCCTTGCGTGCAGTCCGGCGTTGTTGGCAACTTTGCCCGTACTGCTTTCCACCCAGCGTGAACCACGCCGGCGTAGTCTCAGGCGTGACGTAGTGGAATTTTGCTTAACATTTTAAGTGAAAATATCGACTTAGTTATTTGACATAAATTAATTCCAAGACGGTTTTCGACGTCTTCCTTGAAGTATTCCTGCGTGCAGTCCGGCGTTGTCGGCAACATTTCCCGTGCTGTTTTCCACCCAGCATTGACCGCGTCTGAAGCGTGGACCACGCTTCAGACGTGAACCACGCTTATCTCAGGCTTGACGAAGTGGAAATTTACTTGATATTTTAAATGAAAAGATTGATTAAGTTATTGGACACAAATTTATTCAGAGACGGGCTCCGAAGTTTCTTAGTTATTTCAGAGATGGCTCATAATCATGTACAATTATCACAGAAGAAAATAAATATATAGTCACCCTAAAGATTATAGTCTTCCTCTCCCAATTATTTAATTGTCACTATATATTCTATGTCTTCTGTGCTACTTGTACCTGAAGTTGACATGCCACGTGGGAACCGGCGTCGTATTTGAATTAATAAATGTGTAATAACCGAGTAACTCTTCTCATTTACGTCTGACATTACTGTAAAATGTATGTTCATGACCTGGTATGTAGATTTTTTGCAAGAATTTTCTACAAATTAGAACCAATATTATTACAATCTGTGGGTGACGTGATTGAAACTTCTGTCTTAATTTCAGTTCTATTTTTTCTTTAAGATTTTTTTTCAAATTTAGTAAATTCGAGATCGGCGGAGTAGGTGGCTTGAGGACGTAATAAGTTGCTCAATAATTTGATAGAGGGAAGGGTGTTGAGCATGCGTGGAAGAGGAAGAAAGAGAATAGGTTTCATGGACAGGATGAAGAAGGGTAGACCGTATGCTGTGGCGAAAAAGGAGATACTAGCGCGAGATAGGTCCCTGAGAGTGTAGAGAACCGGGAGGAGATTCTGTGACATTCAACAACACCTACCTTAACCGGTAGAATACTTAAAAAAGAAACGATTGTAACTACTAACAATGCTATTGGTAGCTTGGGAAGCCCATATATTCCAACTACTGCACGGGGTGAAACGTGTGGGAATCATCATGTGTGGTGATTTTTCAAGACTTTTTTATGTAACTAGACGCGAGGGATTAAAGTCACCTTAAGATCTGGCGTAAGATTATTCGATTGCACGCTCTGTGCAATTTCTAGCCTCCCTTCCCTCCACCCCCTAGTCCCTCCCCGGCTTCGACCTCTGCAATACAGGTTCCGTGAGACAAGTGGAGCACGCTGCGAAGGAAGACCGCGGAATAATGAGATGGGATTTAGAACGAAAGGCAGTTATTATCCGCCGTGCACGTGAGACGTATTTCTCTGATATCCTTCTCGATGATTTTATGGCCCCTTGCCGATCAGTTTGCCTGGTCTCTCCTCTGCACCGCTAGATGCCGTTCTTATTCAGTTTTCTCGGCGTGCGCTTGAAAAATGTTGTCTTTAAAATCTTTATGGATGCAAAATGCGGCGAACCAAGTATCATAAAACGTGCTCAAAAGGGGAAAATTATTCGCGTTATTGTTGGGATGTAAACGTATACAGATTTGTGTGGATTTGCGTCTTGATAAGATTTCTTTTGTGAAATAGTTTTCAAAAATGTTATTCTCATTTTGAGACTACAAGATCTTAAACAAAATCTCTCAAATAAATTTTTTATTAAAGTCATTTTTATGGATTTCTACTTTTGTTGATTTGTGGTTTGGTATTAGCTACTTCTGCAGAATCTCGTTGAGATCGTGGTAAAAATATTTATGTTATTGTAAATATTTGTTGGAGAAGTCAAGTTTCTGAAATACATAGGGTACAGATACAAATATGAGCTTTTAAAGATATATTTTGAAAATTAATCATTAATTGAATGTTTTTAATCAATTAATCAAAATTATTTTCGTGCATTTCTGTGTAATTCGTGAGGGATAATTTATTTAAAACAAAGCTGAGATGATACCTTTTCAAAGATTCAAGATAAGTACTCACGTTTCTACCGCGTATGAAATAGCTGTCTAAATTCTCCTCGTTTTCCGTAAATTCGAAACTCTTTTTTTGTCTGAAGTGCGGTTAATTATAGAAAAAAATTGATTATTCCGTGTGCAAACATGTATTTACCCTTCTTTCTCTAACGAATTTCTCCTATCAAAGTTTTCACTCAAGATTATGGTTGAAAATAACGCAAGCATTTCTTATTTCGTTAAACTCATCCAATCATCTACTCTTAACAGTTTATGATGTTAGGCCTCATCCTCTTGTAGTATTTGTATATATTATAGATAATGCGCGTAGATACCTTAGCGAGGATGACATATGTCTCGATAGATGTCGATCCATTACATGTCGAAGTACCTTGAGATACCACTGTGTGAATGCTAGATGTATCAACTTATGAACTAAATTATTTTAACTATAATATTTTAAGAAATAAAGTCTCGCCTTGTACATTCCACACTGGTTTATTATTTTCAATAATTATCCTTGATAATGACATCATTTGTCGAAATCATGGTCGAAAATGTGACCAATGATATTTAAATATCTTTCTCGGGCTTCGCACTGGGTAATGTTTTCCGAAACGTCGGCGGATTATGAAAACATTACCCGGTGCGAAGCCTTTGAAAATTTTGCAATTGCAATTTTGCAAAGCGAAGATTTTGAAATGGAAAACAAGTCGTTTTCCGTAACGTCGGCGGATTATGAGAACATTACCCGGTGCGAAGCCCGAGAAAGATATTTAAATATAATACACCGGGCAAATCTTAAATCATTGACCAATGGTATGTTTCAAGCGAGATTTTACTCCAATTTTCACTACTTTAAACATGAAATATTAACTTGTATAATATTTTAAAATGATATCCTATTTATAATGGTTTTTCTCTGCTCTTTTCAGGTAAGCGTCACAATTTGACTTCCTTGGCTGCCTAGCTTGCTTTTTGGGTGAGGTAAAGTATGCTCAGTTCAATTAACTTTTGCCCACCCTCCGTTGTTTAGGCCAAATTTTGTGGTTCTTTGCGCAAAACTACCGGGCAGATATTTTGCGATATTTGCTCTTTTACGAAGGCCCGGTTTTATAATATCTGTTCTTTAATATTTTATCGGTACCGATGTTAATGCTATCATGAGCCCTAATCCCCTGGTCAACTCACCTACTACTTCCACATACTACCCTGCGAGCCGCCCCATGGACGTGTAGCAGGGGGTGTTAGGATCCCAGCCGTGTATAGATGTGAGGTTTTTGGAGGTGAAATGGTGATGTGCATTATGGGAGCGCGTTTAGTGGAGCTCATTTTTTTATTTTTGTCGCGTATTGTGTGCGGAAAGAACGAGTGTTTGTACCTATCTGTTCGACAGTGTGTCTTTCTTATTTCATTCCTTCTGACAGACGTAGAGATGTAGTGAGGCGTCATGACATTATTGTCTGTATTGCGCTGTAACTTGTTTGCTTGGCTTGATTAATATTTGGCCCAACCAGAGCGAATTAGCGTTCTTATTTCAATTTAGCTTGATGAATACTAGGTTTTTTAATGCAGCGCCGCAAATTGTTTCGTTTGTGCTATGTTAAGGGTCTACGTAGCGAATTTTTGTGAAAAAAACAGCGATTTTTGATTCGTGGTTTAAAGCCCTCGTTACGTATTTTATGCATAGTCTACCCCTCCGCAGTCCTTTCTCCTTAATATTTCGCTTTCTCTGCAGCCGACCGAGGGGACAATGGGACTGTTTGTTATTCCAAGGACCCGGCAGAAAGCTGCTCGCATTAATCGTCCATTGAGTGCGTTCCCCGGTCTGGAGGCGCAGACGTCATTCTCTGCCGAAATTCCAAACCGAGATGCCGCCCAGACATTCTCCCGACTTCGAAACTGAAATGTCGTCGGGAAGATAAGCGTATGAGCGGTCGTTTGTGTAGAACTATTCGACCATGTCTTCCCTATTGGAAGCCTCCCTTTCGAATCCCAACTCCGTCGCCAGCCATCTAGGATGAATTTTTGTATATCTTTCACTGCATAAAATCTGCATTGAGGTGAATGGAACGGTATCCATAGGTGAATGAGAGCACATTTTTAATGACGTTTAAAGTAAATAGAAAAAAATTCTACGACCAACATTTATTTACGCATAACTGTTTTTTTTTACGAAGAAACTCGCAATACATTCAAGAGGTCGATGTGATTAAAGCATCGTAGTTTGCATCTCTTCCTTAAATTAACCGATTTTGAGCTGAAGGAAAAATTTCTAATTGACAATTTTTTAGTGATAACTTGAATATAAACAGCTTTTATGGCTAACAATAACAATAAAAGTAAAACGTTTATTGTCGTAGACCTTTACATTGGCCTTTCAGACATATCTGGTAAATTTATTCTTTAATCTTTCTTGTTTCTAGTCTTTCAGTCATAAATTTAATGTTTACATAAGATTCTATTATAAAATAATAATAACAATTTAAATTACAAGAAAAAAAAGTTTACGTAAGAAAAATATTATAATTACATAATACGTAATATTCACAAATACAGATTAAATACCCTACTTATTCCAAGTGTACAACAACTAAATTATCCTCTAGCATTCAGATCTTCATCGGCATATTTTCACATCCTCTCATACTCTTGAGCATATTTACATAATGTATACTGAAGACAAAATAAAAATTAACTAATTACAAGACAGATTGTTTACATAAAATACTGTCAAGACACACTAAATGCACGGCACAGAATGAATGCCATACTGCTTTCAGATGCACAACAATTATCTAATGCTAAGGCACCGGGTCTGAAATTGAGGGATCCGGGTTCGAGCTCCGGACAAGGAGAATGTTTTTTTTCCTCTCTGGAAATTAGCAATTTTGATTTTATATGGTTTAGGAGTGAAAGCCTTGCGGCTGTTGGTTGATGGTGACGTGGTTTTCGAGTTTAGCTGCGTATGTAGCATTTCAGCCTGACGTTTCCCTCGTGTTGCGACGAGCTACAGTTTTTTCTCTTTCCTAGTCTTCCTCTTCATCAATTTGTTTGGCTATGTTTTAAGCAAGACATGCTGATGCATAGCATAGAGACTAACTAAAGCTGCCACCTTTGGTGGCAGTTAAGCTCGTGGTTGTATTTTATACTCAAATAAAGGTTCGCTTTCTTTTCCCTTTTCATAACTTCTCCGCTTTGAATAACCTGATTGCAAGTTACCTTATTGAAACAGTTACCCAATTTACTTTAATTTAATTTCTTCCGTCGAACGATCATCTTTGCGAAGACAGTTGTGACTCCCTCATTCTTTTTCAACTCGTCGATGAGCTCTTTTTCTCGTCGGAGCAATCTTCGCGGTATTGGACCACGCAATTAGCGCTTCCTTCATTCACGTTCACCAATTTTCAATTCGAACTGAGCGATGCTGCCACTTTTGTCTTTGGATCCAATCTCCATAGTAATAGCACGCATTGCTATAACATAAAAGTTGAGCATAAACAAACCAACTTACTGTTATGTTTTAATAATAAGACTTAAGTGACTTGCCTCTTGGTTCACTGCTTTATTAATGGCGTCCTGTCCCTCTCGACGACAAACAACAATAGTACCAAATTCGACACAAATAGATAAACATACTAAAATAAACCAAATTTACTTATATCTAAAAAAAAACTTAATTCTTTACGGTTGGATATTCGCCAATTTGGTGTTGTTAGATCTCGGTCACCTGCAACTTTGTGGAATTTCAAATATCGCCCACCGCACGGCTCAAAACTAACTCATCTACCAGAAGAATTACTATAAACATTGACTCATTCGCTACATCGGAAGTCTGCGCACAGCCAAGGTCCAATTAATATTATGTGGATTGTTGGTAAAAAAAAAGTATCCTTGAATCGGGACTCGAGCTTAAATTTTCTTTTCAGCGGGTGCTTCTGATCGTGACCATTTGCTTGACTGCTATTCCTCGTCTCTCGATATGTGCCATCCGTAGGACAGACCCATGTAGTGCAACGTATAACCCGCCGATAGCTCTCCTTCCCCCGACTGCCGTTCTCTGCCGATCTGGTCTGATGTGTGAGCCACACGTTATGCGTTTCCTTCCGTGGATACGTTGATATGCGCTCGCTTGCCAAGGGACTGCCCGCACCAATACCTCCTCCACACCCCCTGGTGCCTCATCCTGCACCCCCTCGTAATGCCCGCTTCCTCGGTGTTCCCACTGCCTCCCTGAGGCGGGTCGTGCCTCAACGGTGGTCGCCCGGTTACGAGATGTGTGTATACGGAGCCCTGCGTTTACTGCTATCGTGTGAGTGAGGTTCCGAATATACCGTCATCCAATATCGAGCATTCAACTTATGAAAGCGTTTGATAATTTACTTTGTGGAAATATTCTCTGTTCATGATAATGAGCATTAAAATCTCCGTAGTAACATCCACACTATTTTTATATAACATCCACCATGGTTTCGACTTTATTCAAGATAAATGAAATCAAACTCGGTTCAACTTTGTGGATTTAATAATATAATAATAATTAGGAATTTTTTCCACGACAACAAGTTATACATGGGTTATTACATAAATAAACAACAACAAAATTGCCTGGAATATAGGTACCCCATTGTGAATTCCCGCTTTGGGGTTACCAACTCGATCATCTATTGATAGTTGTCATCTCCTCGATGGCGTGTTGACACATTAAAAAGAAGAAAAGAAGCTAGTGGAAGATAGTTGTTGCTCAATGGAAATTATTAGGGTCTTCAGTCTGTTTTTGTGTATATTGCGTATCATCTAATTATTATTTTTCCATATGTTAACATTATCTGTGTCTTGTAATTATTAATATTAGTTTTAAATTGTAACTTAGGTAAATATTAAATTTGTGTCCTGAAAAAGTCTGAAAGGCCGATGTAAATGTCTGCGACAGTTAATGTTTTATTGTTATTATTCTTATTAAACTTCCTAACCATGCTGAGACAATTCCGTTTGATCTATTTCTGTTCTTAAAATTCACGTTAAGTATATCTTTGAAAGAAAATATGCATTTTGAGTATTCTGAATGTGACATCCGTTGTGCCTGAATTGCCTGCAATGTAGTAGATTGAACGGCGTAAAACTTAAGAGTGATTTAGCCTTCATACGAGCCTCCCTTTGTTTTAAGGTAGGAAGTCGATGAGCGGCAGGGGGCGACGGGTGGAAAAGGGGGAAGGAATCGGGGGGGGGGGTAGTCGTGTCACGGAGCGGGGAGAGGGGGGGGGGGCGGTGACGCGATGGGTAGCGCTTAGGGGATACTGTGTGAGGGGAAGGGGGGGTGGGAGAGGTGGGCTGAGGATGGAATTAGGTAACCATCATCCGATTCAACCGCTCGGATCTGTGCCCTGCGGAGGGCAAGGATTCCCCCCCCCTCCTCATCTCCCTCTCTCGGTGAAGGGCTTCGCGATTGGACGATATATCGACGTATTGTCGATATTTGCTCCATAATGGTCCGATCGATGTGGAACACTGGAGGGGATATATGTGTATAAGGTAGAGGATTCTCCCTTCTATCTCTCTATCTCTCTCTCTCTCCGCGTTCCACGTATTCGATTTCCTGCCTTCCGAACAGTCATCCGCGGATTACCGCCGTGAGCATTCTTTTTTCGGCCGCGTCTCATATCTTGCCGCGTCACAATCCCTGTCACCGGTTTGAAGTATTGTCTGCTTACTCATTTTCATGTATCTAGTTGCGAGCTTTATTTGGTGATGATCTCAACTAAGAAAAAAAATGGAATTGCCCACCGTATTTCGTGTTCGTTAATGCTTGAGGTGGTTCCAACGTGCAATAAGCTCAATTCAATTCATAATCTGGCTACTTACAGACAAAACCATCCTCCCGTTTGATAATTTTTGAAGTTTTCGGCAATATTACCGCCTCTAGGAGATGATAGTTTATTATTTGCTCTTACCAAAGGCAGTGTTGCTGTAAAAATACTACAAAGGTGTAACAAATGCGAGTTAATTTACACAAAAATAAAGAAACTCTAGCACAAATGTTTCAATTTTTGTTCAAACAACTGCCATTTACGAAGCAAGAGATAATTATTTAGAATTTGAAATATTGAATACTTAAGTGTTTCTATCTTTTTTGTCTGTGCTTGTATTAATCACGCATAATACGTATTTTGATTGCAGCACTATCTGCGCAAATTGCTAATAAATGCCGACTACGCTAATATCCAAATCATTTTCCTTATTTCATCATATTTATCGTATAAATTAATCAAAGTCTATATAAATATTCATTGTTAGAAGTAACTCAAGTATTGCATTGATTCGGGAGATGAGCTATCTCTATGCCAAATTTTATCCAGGTTGATTTAATTATTAAGGGATGATGGAGTAATCAGCTAACAGTTTCAATTTTAACTTAAGTCCAGGATTATCCTGTTATGTTTACATTCTTGTTGTAAATTACCTCATTGATCACTCCCTTAAGGTTGCGGGATAATGAAGTGAATGCTGTGAGGTGTAGCAAGGGTGAATCAACTGATATTGGTTAAAAGTTATTTAAAAGTAACTTCGTAAAATCCTCAAAATCTTTTTAATTACAGAGCATAACCGTCTTCACCCGTAGAGTCATCATCAGGTTGTATATTTTTGAGCAATTTAGAAAATGTTTATTTTTGGAATAATTTTGGATTTCCTTCGTTCTTATTATTCAATGAATTGAGCGTTAGTGGAAGATTATGTTACACGACGTAATTGCGCAAACGCAAACCTTGAAGCATAGTGAAAATGTGATAAAGGTTTACAAAAGTATATGAGTAACAAACGCTGCATAGAAACTAATGTAAAAGCCCTATAATGAGAGGTTTTTTAATCAAATAGAAGTGAGAAAGAGACCTATCAAAAATAGATGATTTGCCATCGAAAATTCTGCAATGTTAAAGTTTTCTTGTTTTTAACTCAGTGTAGAATGCATCCTAGGCTCGCGGAAGAGGGGTCCGGATTTTGATCTCATCTACATCTATATAATACCCTGCGAGCCGCCGTATGGGCGTGTGGCAGGGGGTGTTTGGTCACCAGCTGTGTAAAGGTGTAAGTTTATTGGAGATGAAATGGTGACATGTATTATTGGAGTGTATTTAGTGAAACTCGATTTTCATTGTAGTCGATTATTGTTCGCGGAAAGAACGAATTTTCGTACTTATGTGTTCGGCAGTGTATCTCTCTTATTTATCACATCTGTCAGACCTAGAGATATAGTGAGGAGTCATGATAATATTCTCTATGTCGCTCAGAAAATTATCAGTTCTGAATTTATCAAGCTAACTTAGCCTAGCGTGTAGCCTCCGAGTCTTCAGGGCTCTCACCTTAATCCCTCTAAAAGTTGTGAGGCACTATACGTACGCTCGTAGCAGTTTTTAACGAAGCGCGCTTTCCTTTGTATTTTATTAATTTTTTTAGTTAAATGTATTTGACCAGTGTCCTAAATGCTCGCGGCGTATTCGAGGTGTGGCCTAACCAGAGCGAAGTAGCATCTCTCTTTGACTTTTTCATCCGAGAACCTTCCTAAAATACGTTTAACCAAACCTAGTTTCTTTAATGCTGCGCCATATATGTTCTGTATATGTAATCCCCACGATATATCAGAAGTTATATAGGCTCATATAGCCCATCCGAGGCTAAATAAAATTCCATCAATCCATCAATATATTTGTTTCACTATGCCGACATAATTTATGTATTTGAATAGCCCGTCATTTGTCGACGCTGCTCATTTTTCATTTGGATGCGCCTAAAAAATGTAACAAATATACTCGTTCCAAAGAGTTCGCTACGGTTCGTGATTGGTATCGGAGCCTATCACCAGTGGATATTAGGAGACCTCTGTATACGTCTACGTCCGATAAAAATATTTTTTTACAATTCACAGCCGGATGGCACGGGAGAATAGCGCTTGCGCCGAAATGATGGCAATGTCGCACAATAGATTCCTTTCAGATGCCCCCGGAGGAATAAAGATAGCCGGGGTCGATATTGGTACCTGGAGGTGAATATTCCGGAGTTTTGCGAAACGCGGAGTGTGTTCCCTCTGTTTGATCTACCGGGCCCGACGCTTCGCGGCTCGGGGAGTTCCCGCCGTATTTCTCCCCGGCGAAACCCCGTCATCGGAACAGGCGCAAGACATTCCCTTCCGCCGTTCTCCCGGGGAAGATATTGCCTCTGTGTCCCCCCCGAAGACGCGGAGCGGAGAGGTTTTAAGAGCCTCGCTCTCCGCATTATGCTGTCGCCCGAGCGGCGAGACTCGGGGCGAATGAAGCATGAGGTCGGCGGCGCCGCCACTCGGGGAAAAAACATATTTTGTGTCGCGGGAGGAAGGTCGACAAATATGAATATTCACGTTCATGAATCCATGATTAATAAGAGCACAATGCCTGGAGTTTACGGTCGAAATGCGTCCTCGGCGGTGGGAAGATGTTCATCTGCTTGCCGCATCAATAGTTTCCCTATCATCGGTAGCGCACGTATATGAAGTGTAGTTCATGTAGGTGAAATTTCATCTTCCGTAAATATTTTCAGGGTTTTGCTAATGTTTTATTTGTAGTGGTCTCGGTAACCTTCGGTTCGGTGTTGTCACAGGTTAATGATATATGTTAAGGTAAATGGAAGAGTTTCGTTGCTGTTGAATTTTGTTGCTCTTTTGTTTTTGGGTTCTTGAGTGCCTTTTTCTTTATGCAGTCGTCAGTCTTGCCTGCGTCGTTATGGAGTTAAAGAGACGTAGAGATATTTAAATCATGTTAAGTTAGTGATATGTGGATCTTATTTTAATCATACGGAACCTCAATAATATATCAATGAGGTAAATGGAGAGGGCGCTACGTCATCAAACTGAATCCGAAATAACACGTATATTGTTTATTTCTGTTCTTTTCTCTCTTTCCTATGGATAAGCACGACGGAATGGACGAATTAACGGATGTAATGCAAAAATATCAACCATTTGTTTGAAATTTAAGGCAAGTAACTCTTGATACGTTTATTCGTGACTTAAATCTATGGATTCTACTATATTTTACCCTAGTTTTCACCGTGAATGCGAATTGTTATTAATTTTAATAATTAAACAATTTATTCACGGCGAATGCATATGGAATAAGTAAATTCATGCTTTATTCTGGTAAGTTATCGATGGAGAAACATCGTGAAATGGAAAAAGTAGGCGTTAGCCCAAAAGCGCTCTAGTCAGGAAAACTTTTAGGTAATATCAAGGGGGAAAGCAGGGTAAGAGGTAATGAGAGTCGATGGGTTGTTCAAGTCCTTGATGTTTGGCCAGTTGAGAAGGGAAAGAGAGATAATAGGTTTTGTGGACTGAATGAAAAGGGAGATTTGTGTCTCCAATATCACGAACGCGAAGATGAAGAAAGATATTTGAGTCTGCTCAAGTTATGTTTCTTGAAATATATGGGCGTGGCTTGGAAAGAAATGAAAATTAAACAATTGTCCGACCATCGTGTGATGTAAACGAAGCCCACTAGAATGGATTCCTCGTTAACTTGATTCCAGTTCCAAAATGGCAATGGCTGTGTTAAAAATTGCTTCATTTGTAACTGTTAGGTGCGCTATTATCTTGGAGGAACTAAAGCTGATCGTGCATTCAATAATTACGCTAGTAACGTTCCCGCCGTCTTGATGAGGGAAAGATACTGTAATAATTTTAACTCCACATTGCTCTGTGGGAATATAATATTTGTGGCTAGTCCAATAACGAAACAGATATATAAGAGTGAAATGAATGGTGCGAGAGGTAGATGCAGGCCGAAAAAGTTGTGGCTGAATGTGGTTGAGGAAAATCTTAGGAGGAGGAATATTAGGAGTCTGAAAAACAGGAGGGCGTGCTTGAATGAATGAGAGTCGAATAACGAAACAGATACATAAGAGTGAAATGAATGGTGCGAGAGGTAGATGCAGGTCGAGAAAGTTGTGGTTGAATATGGGTGAGGAAATTCTTAAGAGGAGGAATATTAGGAGTCTTAAAACAGGAGGGCGTGTATGAAGCAGTGTATGGGGGTAAATGAAGCAAAAGAGGTTTGCAAGGATAGGTCACTACGGATGAAATTATTGAAGCAGATCTAGGTGTACAAATATGTATTTATGGGTGAAACTTTGTTGCTGTGCCTAATCCAGAAGGGAACGGCGTGATTGGTATGTATGTAACTGTTTTCACGTTGCAAATTTTCGAAATGATGGGATTGTTTAACGTCTATCGTTCGCGAAGGTTACTGTCTGCGGTTACATCTTCGAATGGAGGTTAGGTAGCATGGCATTTGTTTCATTTAACTCAACATTTGAGTGACACGTACGGAAAGCAACAGGTACGGAGCATAGTCAACAGTTACTCTCCGAGATGTATACGCCAGTGCCTAACATATTCCTAATGCATCATCAGTAGTAACCTATTCCAAGGAAGGTTTGTTTTCTGTGGCACTGCTCTGCAGTCGCTTATTAGGTTTATCATTATTTCATTGTAGAAGAAGACAATGTCATGTAGGTGTGAAAATATGGAGGATTTCCTGTTACTCTCAGCAACCATCTTTCCACCATTATTTTATTAAATTTAATGTATTATATTTAAATTAACGCCTATATTTCTTTCTGTTCTTGGCACACGAAACTGGCCAACGCCAACGGTTTTTCCTGCGGCTCTACAACAAAGGTTTTTATTTATTACTCATCATTTACCATAAATATATATACATGATACCTCTAATTTTGGATTCTCCACTTTAGGGTCAGAGAAGTTTGATTTGCAATGCATATATTTGGAGTGTTGTTGCAGATTTTCATAACATAAAAAATGAAGCGATACAAACGAATTGGGTAAATTTCTGTAGAACATCTAATTTGATATTTACATAAGTTAATTTGTTGATATGATATGGTTTGATTCGATTTGATTCATTTGGAATGGCATATGGCCTGGAATTAGCCCTAAGGCGTGGGGAAAACCGGTAAAAACCCCACGCAGACCGCCGCGTCGGAGGGCACGATCCAACTTAGCTGAGAGATCCGATGAGCCAGGTAGGGAGAAGATTGAGTAAGGGCTTGGAGAGGGAGGATTGACTGTAGAAACTTGGAATTTCCTGAGCACTAATTTAAAGTGTGTGCGGGCGTAGTGTCGGCGACGTCTAGTCCCCCTGCATTATTTATTAGGTCAGCGTCGAAGTGACGGGAAGTGCCTTACCGATTCACCGGCGGCGAAAATTCCGAAAGACGCAGTGAGGGATTGCTTTTTTTTTTTGAGTCCCCGACCAACCCGAATGTTGAATGTGAAACGGTGTGACCCGCTTCCCCAAGTTTTCCCCCCACTATCGCTTATGTGTCTCCCCCCCCCCTCTCCCACCTCGAGCGCTTGTTTCACGGGACCCCGGTCTCTGCCGTCTCTGCCGGTCGGTAAGGTTTTAGCCAAGCGGGCTCTCAAGTTTGTGACGGAGAGTATGAAAGAATTTTTTTCTCTCCGAAGTTTTTAAACTCTCTTCTTATAAAAAAAAGGAGTATGTCTCTCTTCCAGGACACTTCGTGAAAAGGGAACTGTGTGCGATCGAGCGTATTTTTCTTAGCAGCAGTCTAGTTCCTTTTTCCGTCCATATCTTATCCTTGCTGGCTAGTGTTACAGATGAGGCTTCCGTTGTGCGTGTGATGAAGTTGCTTCATTTTCGCGGAACCGCGTTGGTTTGTTTCTGTTTTAGGAGTTTTGCCGGTGTTACGGTTGGCGTCTTCATGTCAAAGTGCTAATGCCTCGGGTCTTGGCTGTCTTGACGCATTTTACCCTTCGTTAAGGAATAGTAGTAAAGAAATTACACCGGATGGCGACACTCGCACCCCATAGAGTCGTTTTTGTGTCCGGAGCCACTCACTCCAGAATAACTCTCCCATAAGGCAACAGTCGCCTCAAAGTTGTTACCTAGTCTACAACGCGTAGGTACAGACAGCGCTGACTGTCAGAATGGGCTATGCACACATGTATAAAGTAAATACAGCATTTTGAAATTACAGTACATGTATCAAATTATATTACAATTATAATATAATGTTCTCTTTCTTTACTAAACAAGCGAGATCGTATATTTTTCATTGCTGTGTTTAGGATATTTCAATTAAAACATGAAACAGGTAATAAATAATGATTTTTACGTCCTATGTAGAAGAAATATTGTTTGAATAACTTCAGCTTTGGCTTGGGTGAGGAAATACGTGCTTTACGTAGGATATAGGGAGAAGAATTGAAATATAATATCCCAGTATTACCTCTTCTTTTGTAAAAACGACGTAAAACTTAATAAATAAATATATATCTTAAGGAAAGCAACCCAAGATAAAATGGAGAACTTTCAAAGCGACTCTTTTTTTAAACCGCAATGAACGAGCGAGTCAGATTTATTACGCTTCAAAATCATTAAAATATCTGCTTTCTAAGAAGCTTTTCCATTTAGTTGCAGGGTTAGACAGAATTGTAACGCTTCGGATTAATTGTGTGGAAAGTTGCGTTTCTTTCGGCGGTTTTTCAAGCAATCTGAATATATGAATGTGTGACGCTATTCACTGACGATGACGTGCCTGGTGGATCTCTGAAATAAATAGTTAAAGATGTCATATGAAGAAGAAATTTGGATAGTTGAAAAAAGGTACATTATAAAAGTAATGTTGAAGTATTCCTTGTGTAGATCTTATTATGTAAAGTATTATCTTAAATTAAATATATACAATACAATTACGTCACATTTCAAAATAAATGTTATTCTCAAATATATTGCAATTATTTGAATGGTTAAATTGCTCTTTTAAAAATATAATATACGAGTAGTACTCTAAGTAGCAGTATTTTTTCATGCTCATGTTTCATAATTCCGTCCATAGAGGATTATAATCACTGAGACAATTCTCTTTTATAGAAAAGCGGTGAATCTTGTAGAGTTACCCTGCGTTTCATCATGTTTTTCCGGCCTGGCAAGAATTTCCTCTTTGGTTTGGTAATGGTTTCGATTATGACAGCTTCCACTTCGAACCTCCGCATTGCCGGAATGGCTAAACTGCGCATGCATCTTTCCCGAATGCGTACGCTGCGGGGGAACCTCTTCCACGAGTGCTTAAATCTCTTTGTCCCTTCCCATATATATTCCGTCCGGAGTTAAGCCGACGCAAATACTGAGTTTCCTTCCTCTTCCCTCGTGAATGAGTGCGCGGTATATCTCCCCGCAGGAGCTGTTAGGGGTTTGCCGAATAAGGGGAAGGTGGAGGTCTGGCGGGGAAAGGGGACGATCCATCCCAGGGACTCAGTGGAACTCTCAGCCGTCTCAACTAGCCGCCGGTCTCGACCTGCTTGTAAATTCACCCGGATTCTAAAATTACTCCCTTTACGTTATTATCGTCTAGCGTTGTCGTTTTCTGGTTTTCCCTCTTTATTTTCTTTGCGGTTTGAAAGTTATTCTACGTGACAATGGTTGCTGGTATTGTTAGTGTAATAATAAGTGTATGAATATATCTACGGACGGATCTAAAAACCAGGAAACATTATGTGAAAACATTCGTATGGTGCGTGGCACTCTATGGGTCGGAAGCATGGACCATTGGAACAGCTAACCAGAACAGACTAAATGCCTTCGAAATCTAGTGCTGGAGGAGGATGCTGAAGATAAAATGGACGGTCAAAATAATGAAAAGAAATAATGAAGGAATAATAAATAATGTAGTGAAATGATGGTTTACAGAAGAGTAGAAGAGGACAGGACCATATGGAACCCCATACAGAAAAGAACGAGATTGGCTGGACACACCATGAGACACAATGGGTATGTGAAGAACATAATTGAAGGTAAAATTGAGGGAAAAGTCCCCAGAGGAAGACACATAGAGAAGTTCATGGACCAAATAAAGAGGAATGTACATAGGAAGGGATACCAGGAGGTAAGGGAACAAACATTAGATAGGGAAGCGTGGAGGGCTGCGGTCAACCAATCTCAGGATTAAAAAACTAATGAATGAATATCTAAGCATGTTTCCTCTTTATTTTCACGATGCTTGAAAGTTATTCAACAGATCAGTTATCGCTGTTTTATGAGTGTAATGATATATGAGTAATACTATGGAAAGCAAATGAACAAAGATGGCCAGCAAATTAGATAACTTTTGTTAAGAAAAGCCGCTGGCTATTCTAGGAGGGACAGAAACACAATTACGGACTTAGGGCAACACAATGCTACATATCGGTAAGTAAATGAAAGTTTGACGAGTTCACATCGTTTTGTCCTCGTTCGCGTATTCTGGTTCGCTGATGGTTCCAGTTTCAAACTGTACTAACGTCAATACATATCGTTGGACGCACCCAAATCATCACGGAATAGAAACTCTATGCAGCTTTCCATTCATAAATGTTCTACGCGACGGATTTCGTTCAACAAAAAATCGTTTACACGCCCTTTGAGTTGACGATGGTGTGAAACATTTAAACCATTTGCGCTAAACATTAATCAGTTGGATGACTACGTAGAGTTAGTCTGTCTTCGTTAATAAGTTTCACCTCATCAGTAGTGGTACCTGTTTTTCGCAGAGCGCAAAATCTCTATTTTTTTGGTGAAATTTTCATATTTTGGCTCAGAACGCAAAACTATTTACCTTGAAGTAAAATCGCGAAATAATCGACGAGATTGGAATCACATCATTTGACACGGCGGAAACTCGATTCCAGTTATAGCAATATTTAATGTGGAAGTCAAAGTATACCTGTCTTTCTCTGACTGATTTGAAGGTTATGTGCATAGGCTAGGCCGTACTTGTTGAAGTGGCAGCATGAATGTTTTACAAACATCCATGCTTTGACGTACGTGTTTTCATCAGATGTATGATTTTCATGTTTCACGCACTTATGTAGAAATGAAAGATGATGTATCACTGCAAATATTCAATCAATGATATTTTTCTTTGGCTAATATTGCGTGGAAATTTGAAGTGGGAATACAATTTAGCGAAATTATTGACGGAATGAAATACAAATAGCAAATAATATGCCCAAATAACTTTTTTAAATGATGAAATCAGGCAAAAATTTTCACCACAAACAAGTACCTCTACTCATCAATCCTGAAACAACGCTGATACTCCAAAAACCTTTTTACTTGATCGTTTGTTTGTTGCTTGCATATCCGCTTGTATTACATCTTATCTTATCGCGATCAAGGCGTTATCAGCAGCAGTCATGACGAAGATTCCAGCTCATTTTTGAGTTGGCATATAAGTTTATCATTCACGCAAGGATGACCTTGCGCGTGTCAACTGTCATTGTAGCTTCCATTCTTTTGACCTCTGCTTGGTTGTATACTGGGCACAGACACGAGAACACTATAGGGTTCTCCGTCTGGATACTTTACATCATTATTGTCCTCCTCATCTTCTATGCCCTCCTTTATCTGTCCGAGCGCTGAATGGCAAAACCCTGGCAGGCCGAGTGCGCTGTTCTATTGGTGGTTACGCAAGAGGGTTGGTGGGGAAGCGACTTGAAAGCCTTTTTCATCTCATGCACGTATTATGCGTCCCGGAGCACCGATTAGGAGTTAAGAGACGACGGGGGACGGAGACAGACAGGAGTCGAGAGAACGTTCGTCGCTTCCGCTCGTGCCGATTCAGATCGTGTTTTTATTCGTCTCTCTTTATTTTTTCCTTCCTTCTCGGTTGCTACTCCACAATATCCCCCGCTTTCCACAGCGGGGAGGGCTAGGGAGAGGGAGGTTCGTCTTACACCCCTCACCCTTTTCATAAGCACCAAATCGGACTTTGGCGACATCGCCTCTCGTTATATTACAGACTCGGTCTAGTCCAGTGGTGGCAAACATTGTGAATTCGGTGATTAAAATTGGTAAAATAAAAACCTAGCTTTAACCTTTCGCTACGGCCAGATATCCGTTTATTTGTTGCTTGCATATCCGTTTGTGCAACTTCTTATATTATGAATAATGAAAAGGAAACTTTGTTTGAGGGGATCGGGTCGGTGTGGTGGCTAGAATACTGGCTAACCATGCGGGCGGCCAGGGTTCAAATCCCTGCAGAGGAAGGTGTTTTTCAGAGGAAACCCGTTCCCTGCTTGAGTGTCTTGTGGAGGGCACTTCAAGTACAGTACTCCGTCTCTCGGATGAGACGTTAAGCCGTGGTCCCCTTGGCGCCTTTCGTTAACAGCAGGCTAATGCCGACGACGGGTTTCTATTCACCCTTCCTCCCTTACCTTTCCCCTATGGCGCAGATGACCTTAGCTCTCGGTCGCCTCCTTAAATATCCAATCCAACTTCGTTTGATTCTACCAATTTATTTGAAGGTACATTAAAGTAAATTGGTAGAATAAAGTTTTCTTTTACTTTATTCATAATGAACTTCTACATCTCTCATTCCATATCTCAGCGCGTGTTCACTGTTGTTGGGCTATGACCTTTCTTGAAAAATTCGACCCAGTGTCACCCAAAACGTCTTGAAGATCTGCGCGTCATGGGTCCGCCATCATTGACTTAGTCCAGCCGCCGTAATTTCTGATCCGGGTCAGGCGGAAATTTTCAGAGAGTGAAGTTTTTGCGGTCACAGCAGTGACTCGCTCGTCGCGAGGGGTACCTGTTCAATGATACAGATCGTATTTTGCTTCCGTAAATTTTATTTCAATATTTGTGTCCAAATAATGCTTACTAAAATGAATACACGTATGTACGCTGTACAATAATCGAGTAATGTGGTTTCAGTTGGTGCTTCTGTTTTTTCCGCAGCAAATACCTTGACTTTTTTTCAATGAAGTCCCTTAAATTTAGCAAACTAAATTTGAAGTTACTTTCGCCCGTAGCACGGATTATAAAATTATTATCTCTTGTGTGAGGGTTATTTTGTAGCAAGAGGAAAATTGGTTATTAAGGCATAACCTCTCAAGCCCTCGTTAAAGTAAGAATATGGTAGTCTATACTTTACCTGAAATACGACTCGCTTTCATGTGTAACATAATATAGGGTGTGACCGTGAAGTAATGAGACTGGGTCTGGTGAAAAGAATTTTTGGATCCGATCGGTACATATTGTTTAAATTCTTCAAGATAGTCTCCTTGGGCGTCGATTCACCGCTGCCAACGCGATTCCCACGCTGCAAAGGATCCCTGGAAGTCAACTGCCGTAACCTCTTTCAGAGACTATGTGACAGCCCGTTGGATGGCGGGAACATCTTCGAAACGGTGGCCTTTCAGGCTTCTCTTGAGCTTAGGGAACAGGAAAAAGTCTACTGGGCTCACATCGGGGCTGCGCGGTGGCTGCGGCAAGGTTGCAATCCCTATCCGGGCCAGGTTAAGCGGTCACAACGAAGGCAGTGTGGGCTGAAGCGTTGTCGTGGTGGAGCTTCCAGTGATCGGCAATCTCTGGCTGGTGACTGAAGCATTGCGGGGCAGGCAGTCTCATTACTTCACGGACAAACCCTGTAGTCATCTGGCGATTGGTTTCACTGTCCCAATTGTCTGCTAATGATGTTGTTTCTCGTGGAAAAGTGTCATTATTGTGATAAAGTTTGTGGCAATGTACCAAACATTTTACTTTAATTCCAGTGTGAACTTCCTCAAATTATCGCCTGGATCTCTTCATTATATTTAATCCAGTATCTCGACTGTGCGTGCGGAGCTAGTTAGTCGGCATTTGACTCTGATCAAAGGTTTGTTTGCGTGGCCGTGGTTCTGTTATGTCCATGTATTTTATTAAGGAAAGAAGAATGTTTTCATATACCTGGCCGCGTTTTTAACCCTGTTATTAATCTGAACTGAAGATTTCATCCGTATGTATAGTGAGGTGTAGCCATAATCTGTTGGACATCAGGTGTAAACTCTAGTACGTGGAAAATTTCTTTGAGTCGTAATCTTCCTTGCGATCTCAAAGGATCCGCATTACAAAAGCTACACTCTCATTTTTCTCTCGACGGTTTTTTGTTTTTTTTCCATCCAGCGGATATCTTTGAATATTATCTTTTTTTCTCAAACGAGCTTCTTTCCCCTTCAATGAATCCCAAAAACATGCAGCGAAATCCCTATTACTGCCGCTACAATTTAAAATAACAATAGAGCCATTTTAAAATGCGTACCTTTTGGTCGGAACTTTTTTTTTACCCGAAAAGAAACAGAGATTATGAGGAGATACTTATACAGGGGCGTTATCGCCGAATAACTGGCGCAAATTTCACGCTCTCTCCGGAAGGTCATGGGATCCCTTGTCTTCGCCGTCGTTAAACTTAAGTTTCCGACTTTGAAAGCTCGCTTTTTGGACCGCTCTCGTGGGAAATATCGCCCTACCATCAGATAACCGAGGTTAAGCTCGGCTGAACCGGTGGTGTTCTTGCGTGGATAAACGTCTGATAACGCCCGGGGGCCGTTGTCACCGGACGGGCGCCAGCCTTGTTAACCCTTCTCTGCAAACGACATCCTGTGTTCGAGAGGGTGACAACCAGGCCATCGACGACCCTCTGCGCTTGAGGATTAAGATGGGTAGTGGAGTGAACGAAATGATGGTTTAGAAAAAAAATATGGCGGGAGTCGGATCGTAAGTAAAGGAGCGATGTTATTTTTCTATCGTGAGACCTCACTTGGGGTACGCCGCTAGTATATGGGACCCTTACGAAGTAGGGCTTGTTTCAGATATAGATCGAATACCGCAGAGGGCAGCTAGATTTGTTAAGAATTGTTATGGTGAACATAGTAGCGTTACTAAATTGTAGATGGAATTAGGGTGGGGACCCTGTTCTCGTCCTCTGGCGTATTTGCGTAATTTTTATGATGATAATAGCACAGCAAGCATTATGTGATAGCTACAAGGAACTCATGACTTCATTATATTATAATAATAAAAGTGACATTTTTTAATGTTTTGTGGCAAGCTGCCTTAGAACTAATACATAAGTTTACAATGAAAGAAGAGAATACACAGTCGGCACAAAAAAGACACGTGACTAATGTTTTAATTCCATAAATTATATGTATGCACGATGTTGCTCTAATCATTAAGAACAAGACATTACTATGTATTACAATGATTATTATAAAATTAACAATTTATATTGGATGTCTTTAAACAGTTAGTTATAATAGCTCTTTCTGGACAATGCCGAACTGTTATTTTTGATCGAATCATTTGGCATATTATCATAACTTTATGGAAGAAACTAAAAATGAATGTTCATCCACCTTACTCTTGAGGAAGGGAGCGTGACATACCTGATTCTGATTCTTAATTTTTTTGTACCCTCAGTAGGTTGTCTTTTAATAAACATATCCAATAGTATGTACACAGTGTTCATATATACAGTGTTGACGGAGGGGAAATAGTGTTTGCTTACATGTCGTCGAAGTGGCGCTCTAAAGGGCGTGACACATTAAGCTGACAATATGGGCTCTCATGGAAATTTGCTTCCTATGTAAATCTCCATTAAGGCCTGGGATGCGCCGTTGCCAAATGCAGCAGGAGAATCAACTCAGTGCCATTCAAAACGCTATGCTGGTCATTTAGTAATCTTCAAACTCGCTAATATTAGTCTTTGAGGTAACTTAGTTGAATATAGGAGGTAATTGTTGTGGACACGGCCTTAAGTTGATCAGGCAGGTGATCACACGGCCGTAAGGGAAAGTGTAAGTTTGGCAACAGCGTTTTTCCGTTGATTCCCACGTTGCCAACTCGCACTATATACGTTTATCGTTCTTGGCTATAGGCGGAACGATAAAAACCACATTCGCGTACCTCCTATCCGATACGGGGCTGTTCAAGGTTTCTAGTACCCGCGTGGAAATTTTGTAACATATTTTATAACCGCCAACCCCTTATTGGACGAAGAGTTTAAGGTGTTGTGTTCAACCCTTAATGTCCACGGAGTTATATCCTCATGCAAATTAGAATGGTATGAGCGTAATGATCTCAGATTGCTCGCTTTAAGTTGGTTTCCCCGTGGTGACTGTTAGCACCCTACCCGGGCTTTTATGTGCAGTAAAGGTGTCGCATCGTGCGTAATTTACGATGCCACAAACTCCACATCCGGAATCGCAGGTCGTTTGCAATACTTGTAGCAAAATTGTGCCTACTGCCCTCTATTCCCAGGATATGTGCGAACTCCTGGACCTTTGTTCCGTTAGGTATGCAGGCATCCCTTTTTGTTTCCGTGGTCGTTTGCGGAACAAACAATGTGCGGAAATGTTGCAGTTTTTTGTTTTATGTTGCACATGGAGTTCATAGCTAGGCTTTCCGAATTTTTCTTCATATTTTGGCTCTTGATTATCAAAAATATTTACATTTTCCATGTCTAACAACGGTGCTTTTCTGGACTCGTACTCAGTGAAATTTTACTGAAATAAGGCGTTCATTATCATCACTATCCGTTCCTTTGACGCATATTGAGATGATTTCTTTTGAATATTTATGTATACCAACCACTTTATCTCTTAGTAAGTATTTCATAATCTTCACGTCCCCTTCAATATTTTTGTAATCCTTATCTCTAAAGATCTGCGTAATTTTTCCGTTCGTTTTTCTGAAAATAATTTGTTTAAAAATCACGCTAATGCATATCCCACTATGTTTTCTTTGCTTTCGTGCGTCTTCATTAATAAATTCAACGAAGTCCGGCGAGATGTTGTGGAACATTATTAATAAAATGAATAAAACTGAACATAACTTTGCAATTTCCACTGGATTTTTATTTGTACAACGCGTTTCGACGCTAATGCGCCATCATCAGTGGACATTACTACGTTTTATTCAGTTTATCTTCATTAAATCATTATAGGATGTCTCTGTTGATTGTTTGATTCGTCTTTATGATCAGTATACTCCTCTTTAAGTCTATTTCTTCCTGCATATTTCCTAGTCTCTTCTTTTCCGCCGTAGTAGCATGTCGGTTGCAATTCGATACGCGTCGTAATGGCTGCGTGGAGGTGGATAATTATGTTTCAAAATTTTAACCATGAATATCCAAGATCCAATAAGTTCCATTGCTGTGTACATAATGACAAGTAATCGGTGAGAATGTCCCATTTGGTCCGTGAAATTTGTTACGTGTCTCTGATGATACATTTTACTATACTAATCAATAAACCAACGCACGAGAATTTTCTTTAATTACCAAAATCATTAAATAGTGTTTACATGCGCTGGATAACTTGATTATGAGCATTGAAATATTGCTAATTAATGACCCTGTTTAATCTGATTAATTTTAAATTTCATTTAGGAGTTCATAATCAAGATCGGAGTTTGTTTTAATAATGAAAATATTATCTGCTTGTTACTCTCATTTGTGAACAGCCATAATAATGATCGAATTTTCTACTGCTTTTTCCGTCGTTATCCTGAGAAATATCAAGTGTCAACGACGAAATTATACCATTGTCACTGACACCATTTTCAAGCTTCAATTGAGTCCAACAGCTCAGGCTTCTGATCATTCTTGCTGTAAAAGTCTTCTCATTTCCTCATATATGTAAAGGAAGTTTATCTCAGTACTGATTATAATTTATTTTTCATGTTTTAATGCTTACTTTCCCAAATACAGCTCAATTCGCTAATTTAAATTGGGTGAATAACAGCAACAATAGACGGACACGAACGCCTATGCCCTGAGTTGTGAAAATTCCACTCGGGCGAGACTGGAAACCGCGACTCTCGATTTAACAGGCGAGGACTTAGTCCGTCGCTTCCGGGACCGGTAGATGATGATATAAATTAACTATGAGACCGGCATTAATAATAAAGTACATCTCGAATAAACTTAATGGTTGAAGGCGTAACTTTGTGGAATGACACTGCGGACATGACGAACAAGAAAGAACACTTAGTATTTTCCACACTTAAAACTTTTATTTCTGACCCAGGTTTCGATTACCTTTGAAAATGATTGCAAGGCGATCAAAACCTGGGTCAGGAATAAAACTTTTAAGTGTGGAAAATACTAAGAGTTCTTTCTTTTTCGTCATGTCTATAATGTACCCAGAACAGGTCGCACAAATTATTAATTTCAGCGCGTAAAACTCTATAATGGGCCCTCCATTCATCTCTTCGTTGTATTCGCATCATAGTTTGGTTCGGACACCGTTCCAAGGCTGATTAAAATGATCTAGTCGGTACGGTACTGAATGCGTTCTTCTGTAAATCAGGCGGTTTATGGCTACCCGACCTTCCTCCACTTCCCCGCCCCTGGGGGGGGATACCATTGTATTAAGGGGGAGGAGGGAACGGACTGCCTAATGAGGAGCGTGTATCAGTCGCTGGCGGTCCACGGGAAGGTGGAGACAGTGTGCACTTATACACCGAACCCTCCCAACCAAGCGTCTCCGCAATTGCGCACGCGGCATTAAATCCGTGGAGGCTGTTTGGTACCGTAAATCGTTCCGAGAAGTCTCTTTCCCCTCATCCACCCGGGATAATATCTCTCTCTCCAACCCCCACCACCCTGTTTCATCCCCCATCCCACCGAATCCACCCCAAAATCGCCTTACACCCTACTTCCTCCCCTCGTATTAAATCCTGTCTTGCAGTTTTTGGACAGAATGGTGCGATTCATAGTATTTCCCCAATATGAGTACGATTCCGTTGCATTCGGATAGGAACCTCCCTTGCGAGAGTGTTCCACTCAAAGTTGACAGTATGGGGCTTATGGAAAACGATGTTGCCAAACTCGGGATCTGATTCCTCCCTCTACTACTCGTAGAGAAGTATTTCCAGCTTAATCTAAAGAAGTTCCTGTGGGAAACGATATTTGCGTATTGGAATACACCCAGCGGAATAAGTTACGTATTGAATTGCTCAAACGTCAACTTCCACCCTACTATCGGCAACATCGCATTCCGCCCTTATGGAGGTTTATATGGGAAGCGAATCTTTTAAAGATACCATACTATCAACTTAATGTGGAACGCCAGTACCGATCCCATGACGTTAAACGTTCAAGATAGTTTGTGCAAGGTAGTTTGAGATATCACATCATATTGAACTCCATGATTTATGAAGAAAAACATCTCAGCCCTCCTATGATAACAAAATAAAAGCCTCAACCTTTTCCTGATGTTTGCCAAAGAAAACCAGCCATTGATGTGGAAATTGATGCATATACCAACTGCTGAGGGTCGTCATTTTAAAAAATTGAGGAATTTTCAGCGAATAGATCTCGCCAGCGTTTTAAAAGTGCGTGTTCTATGTAATTTTTCATCTGTTTTTATTTCAAAAAATCACTCAGCGTAGTACTTACTATAGAATTTTAATTTCTAGACTTCGGTTGTGTGGGCGTTTTCAGCACGCAGCTTGAAATAAATGGGACCATTCAAACCTACATCTGATGTTATTGGAAAACTTGTACCCCTGATCTTATCGGTATTTGAACTGGAAACAATACCTCATTAGAGTCTCCCCTGTCAACTATAATTGGAACATCCTATATGCCTCTTGTAGTCTTCCTACAACTCCAGCATGGACAAACAATTGAAATTTTCAATCAATACAAAAATTATTTCACTTGACCGGCAATTGGGAGGTCTGGGTTCGAATCCTGGTCAAGTCAGATGATTTTTTAATGCCGAATTTCAACTCTTGGTGAGGTCAGAATTTTCTTAAATTTGATACTGATACCGTGAATTCTGTTGTCAGTATTGGTGTCAGGCCGATTCATCGGGTCGGCCCCAAGTCTTTCGTATTCTGCTGGCGTGTCCTCTTCCGCCAGGGGTCTCCGTAATCGATCACGTCTGAAACGGCGTCCCCACGTTCTCCGAAATGGCCCTCTCCGGTCGCATCCTTCTTTGCTCCCTGGTCCATTTCAATCCCCCCCGTGCTTGTCTCCACCCGAACGAGCTTAACGCATTTCCTCTCTTCCAACCCCGCCCCCCTCCCCCACGAAACACTCGCTCATCAGCAGTCATCAATCCGAAGATTGGTTCGCTGCAGTTCTCTGCTTCCCATTGTCTCTTCGGCGAACCGCATTATTGCAGCCCTGTCCGTGATTTGTACATCCCCCCCGTGATTTTCTCGAAGTAATCCGTCTCCCGGTCCCCCTCGGCAATTCCACCCAGTCATTTCTCCTTCCATTATTGTATTCAGGAAGCAGTCATGTCTCTGGATGTATCCAATAGATTGGTCTCCTCAAAATGACTGTGTATTTATGAGACGTTTTTGTCTCCTCAGCTGTTTTGGGGTTTCTTGATCGGTGATTTTCACCGTTCATTCATGATTCTTTGACATTTCCCGTGTCAATTCTTTTCTATCGTCGTCGTCGTCGCATGGTTTCCTTAAATTTAGGTAGATTGGCCGTATTTGTAAGTCGGTGAACTTATTATTTTGTTATCATTTAACGAAAGATACATATCTCTCCGATCTAGCTGCCAAATATGAACAATTTTACCGAGCGGTTGCGGAGGAAATGTTGAATTGAAGTGAATTAAGGTGAGATGAAGTAAAGATTAACGAAGCGGTCTCCCTGGTTATTTGAAAATTAAACTTTTTGTGGAATATAAGCGGTGTTGTAGCACCAGCCATGTGAAGGTGTTAAGAAAAAGGTTTTAGGAGGTGAAGTGGTGAAGTGAATTATGGAAAGTGTGAGCGAGATAGTTCCCTAACCATAATACAGACCATAATTGATACATACCTTTAAATTTCACCTGCTGTGAGACACACGAATTAAATATTGCATTATTAATGGTGCAATAATATAATTTTAGGTGATAGAAATTGTAAGTAATCAAATGTAAATATAACAAGCCTTTAACTTGACTCATTTTTCTCACGAGGTACGTTTGAAACTCCGTCAAAACGGAAGGTTTATTGTGATCACAAAGAATTTACTGCGGTGACAATATGATTAATTTTCAAAAATATTTGAGAAGAGATTCAAACTACACGCTGTTAGTTTTTTTACGACATCTAAGTGTTATAAATTACTCATTTTGTAAATAGTGTATTTCTGGAGTGCATACACGTACCATATCCCACGTAAAAGGGCTGGTATTTTTTTGGCAAATATCTCGGAAAGTAGTGTGGTAAGGGGTTGAATTTTTCGTATCATTGGAAGGGTTACATATTTTTTCTTTAAAATGAGACCAAATTCATTGATTTCTAGGTAAAATGATATTTCGCTCAAACTAGGTTGAGTGGAGCTCAATTTTATCATGGTCACTTATTGCTCTTGGAAAGAACGAATTTTTGTACCTATATGTTCGGGAATGTATCTTTTTTATCGCTTCTGTCGGGTTTAGAAATGTGGTGTGTTGCCAAAAGGATATTCTTTGTTTCGCTTTGAAACACGCCTGTTCTGAATTCCGCCTGTAAACTAAGCCTAGGGTGTAGCATCCGAATCTCCAGCGCCTCCCATCCTATTCCCTTTTAAAAGTTGTGTCACTCTGTATTATGGACAACTTCAGGTTTCTCTAGGATATTCTCCGTTTCGCTTTGAAACACGCCTGTTCTGAATTCCGCTTGTAAACTAGGCCTTGGGTGTAGCATCCGAATCTCCAGCGCCTCCCATCCTAATCCCTTTTAAAAGTTGTGTCACTCTGTATTATGGACATCTTCAGGTGACAGCTTGTAGTGGCCCGCTCTAATGACGCCCACTATACGATGAAACTGATCGTTTAATAAGAAGTCTCTTAAAGGGTGGCGCCGAAAAGGGCAGTCAAAAATACCCCCATTCGATTTTGAGCGGAGGGCGTTGTTGCTGTGCTCGACATTAAAAAAGAACAACGGTGTTTACCACGTTTTTTGTTTCCTTTGTGGCCCCTAAGTAACTAAAAGGCGCATTTCATATTTCCTCAGTTAATCAAAACAAATCCAAGGAAATATTTCGAAGGTTTGGATTTCGCTGAATGTTAGAAACTTCCATGATGTCATATTTTCACATTCCCATTGTTGCTAAACGCGTCGGATTTATTCGAGTTCAAAATTTTTTTCCTCATGTTTTGTTAAGAAAAGACCGTTGTGTTTTGGTTTATGTCATTTACTTTTTGTTTAAGCTGTGGAATATAAACATTTGGCTGACGTAATATTTTTGAATGTGGAAAATGTGATAACTCCCTCGTATCAACATCCTTTGGGGCAATTTTGAACAGCTTATTTGGCTAGACCCATAGAGAAAGTGTTTCTCTTTTGAATGGATTAGGACTAGGCTACATTGCCTCCCTTAAGATTTTATTTTGATGCTAGATGCTTTAACTTATAACAATTCGCGGTTCAAAATGACTTGAGCTATCGAAGTACCATAAATAATACTACTGAGCTATCGAAGTACCATAAATAATACTACTGCTTTAATGCGTGACACCATGTTGTCGCTACCTCTACTCCTAGCTTTTTTGAGATCTGTCATTGGTCCAACCATTTACTCTCTCTGCCAATCAAAGGCTTAATTCAAATACTAGATGCGATTGGACATGGTCCAAAATGGCCTGAGCTGTCGACGCACCCTAACAAAATGTTACTACTATTTGAATAGATGTCACCATGTTCCGCTGCCGCTGTACCTAGCGTTTTTAAGTTCTCTGATCGGTTTAACCTTTCACCATATCTGCCAATCATCCCCTCTCAATGCTTACTGCCCCGTTGTCCCTCCCGGCCTCCCCTCTTAACTCCACCTACCCTTTCCCATAATCCGTAATATTATTTTTTCCTTTCTCTTCCTCTCCACGTGGAAAGATCCGTATCCTGAGATGGCCCATTATGCCCAACGGCCCGTGAACTGATGGGATTTAATTTTCGATCACGTTTTCCTTGTCCCGGTGGTTGATCCCTGGAGGGAAAGGGTGTATATATATCTTGTGTTGTTTTTTCCTCCCTCGCTCCTGTTAGTTTTTTTCATTTTTTTCAAAGTTTCGAAGTCAGTGTATTTAATTTTCTATAGTAATATGATCTGACGATGTGACTTGACGTGTTTGTAGCGGAAAAAGAGGCTATGTTGCCTTAAATATAAATTCATGTATTCATATTTACCCGTCACGCCAGTCCGTTACTAGGGAGGCGCTGTGAAAGAATTCAGCCATCTCCTGGGGAACTAGGTATCTTGAAATAATTTTCCTCCGGAATTCTGTATCCTTTCATAGCTATTTTGTTTATGTTGCATTCATTCGTTTCTTCATACACGCTGTCCTATACATTAATTGGCTGTTCAATCCTAAGATTGGTTGACTGCAGCCCTCACCCTTCCCTATCTAATGGTAGTTCCCTTACCTCCTGGTATCTCTTCCTATTTACAATATATTTTACTGCTAATAGTCCTATATATTAGACTGATAATATTGCTATTCGATAGACCCTCGTGTATTGTAGTCACCTACGACCTATGTTGTCGTCCCCTATTGTCTCACACCATATACTCCGCTATCATATATTATTTGAGCATTCTACTGTCAACCAATCTATCAGCATATCCAAGCCAACAATGTACACTCCTTTCATTGATGTCCTTGTAGGATTTGTTTTTTTTCCCAGCGTATACTGTTAGTGAGGTATTTTTGGGTCTTCCGACAGGTTGAACGATTGCTGGCCGGCGCACAATGGGCTGAAATCGAAAAAAGCTCGCCAAAATTCCAAAAATTGATATTCTCTGTGTGGAAGTTTAAATTGGGCAAAGTAACTCTCCTTTAATTGGTGCATTAGATGTGTGATAGATTAACAATATACGAGAACTAAAATACATTGATTAACAATATACAAAGTTTTAGCTGAAAATCTCCAAATTGATGAGGTTGCAGGATCTTTTATAGAAGCTTAAAGGAATAAAAAGTTTTACCATTTCAAAGAACAAACCGTAGTCTGAGACATCTCGTGATTCCAAATGTTGTAGAGGGTTATTTGCTCTTTTAATAGGACAAAATGGTGGACCTAATTCTAATCCGATTCCTGCTTTTGGGTGGAGAAATGGTTGAGAGGGACACGGAAGAACTGTTTGTGACGTACATCACTAGAATTACTAGAGCGGCTTTGGTGGCCTCAGTGTTTCGATCGCTACATCCGGCATCGTTTTTAGGGCAATATCAGGTGGAATATTTTAATGGCCTTTTCTATTTCCACGGCATGGGTCAGGTGACTTATTCAATATAAACTGTTACTGCGAACTGGAGGTATCCAAAGTGCATGCAATGCCGTAAGTGGATATCTAATTTATCCTTCTTCTCGTGCATAGTGAAGGTGTACTCTTCGTAGTTCCAATGGATGAATAAATGAAATCATTTTTATGTATAAAATACCCTTCATTTTGGAATTCTTGTACCGCAAAGAAGTATCTTCATTATAATCTAAACTCTATGAACACAATTTTGTACTTTTCCACAGAATTTTATTGTGGATGGTACGGGACGCGCACCTGAAGATGCCTCAAGTCGGTGAATCGCGTCCCGTACCATCCAAAATAAAATTCTGTGGAAAAGTAAAAGAATTGTACCCTTTAAGTACGGATACCATTAACTTCCACGAAGCGAAGCCTGAATCTCTTGAATTCATCTTTATTATTTTCCCGTCGTTTTATATTCGTGCATATCCATCACTAAAGCGGTCGATCACGGAATTTGCAGCGACTCTACAGTGCATTGAGCAAGAGTGAATAACGCATTCTCTGCCCAGTACATTTACGGGTTAGATATTTTATTCCCCGCCCCTAACTGATTAGGTAATTGGAAAATAAAATTCGATGGCGTAATGAAGCGAAACTTTCCCCCCCAAGTGGTCGGGTGGTGGGTAAGTTGGGCGGGTGGCAGCATCCGTGGGAAATTTTTCAGGCAACCCGAAAGTGCAGTTTGGGAATTGAATATCTTATACATTTGAATGAGCACTGCGGAGTAAAAAATATTTTAGTAAAAATCGTTTCGGTTTTGGTGGAAGAGATTTATCATCGGAGAGACCCTGCATCTCTCTCGTTTTTTCTTAATACGCAATATTTCCCCCGAAATTCGCGTCGTCTCTCCGCCTTGGGTTTTTCCGCACTTGGCCTTAATCTGTTGGAAATTGGGTGGTTTTTAAGCCGATTCTTCCTCTCCCGTAATACCAATTATCCCTCGTCGTCTAATCCTCCGTTTTAGCTGCTCATCCCTGAGAGAAATCCTATTTTTTTAACCTATTTTTTGCATCTTCGTTGGTGCTGCCGGAGCTTCGCCCTCACAATGTTGCTGCGTTGGCTCGCTCTTGCGTATGACATCGCCGTGACGTCGGTAGGAAAACGTTTGCGGGTTCAGGGGTGGTCGAATTAATTAGCGCGACATTTTGCGGTGGCTTTGGTGGGCGGCGTGTTCTGTAGTTGTCAGTCAATTACATTTGTCTTCCCTGCATGCTTCTTTATTGAGCGTTTCTCTCCCTCACCGTCTAGTGGCTTCGCCTCCGTCTGGACCAGCGGTCAGCTACCTCTACTATGTATACGCTGGCCAAATTTTACGTCTAATTTAGCTACAAATATTGGCGACAGCTTCCCCTTTGCACTAGAAGTACCGGAGGGGTCATTTTGACCCCTTAAGTCTCGACCATCCATCACTTCTGACTGAATCGTCCTAGCTTTTGCATATTTCTTGACTTTTATTTTTTTTCTGCGGAATTTAATGTGAAAATAAGATCCTCATAGCAGCATTATTTCTTAATGTACATAAACTTCTATCTATTTGTACCAGAAGAGTCAGTGTGACTCCAGTTCAGTTCGAGGTTTCTCAGTATAGAATAATAATAATAATAGTATTTATTGTTCAAGGACTACATATCCTTTGGAACAAAGTACAGTTTAACTGAAAAACTCTTTGGCAAAAATAATATTTTTACAGGACACGACAGTTTACAAATATGAACATTCAATAAGCATACACTAAGCATTAATGCAATAATATTTACAATTACTATAGTGCAAGCTAATAAAATTTATAAACAATTAGTAAGGATGAGAGACAGTTTTTTTAAAAAATTAACAAAAAAAATCAAGTGTACAATGAAATTCACACTGCGCTACAATAATATTTTTTATACAAGAAAGATAACATTTCCGATTTAAATTTATATACATTGTTTGATTTTATAATATGGTCAGGAATACCATTCCATATTCTAAGGCCATAATTTATTGTGGATAACTGATACATATTCGTTCTACACCTTGGAATTTTAAATCGTCTTCGTCCTCTTACTTGTCTCCCTGGAACACTTTGGTTTCTTATAATATAATTATGCAGATAATTAGGGGTTTTAGTTGATAATATTTTGTAGATGAACACAGATAACTTAAATATTTTTCTATGTTCCAATTTCATCCACTTCAATTTAACATAATAAGGAGTTACATGTTCGTAAATGTATGAGAGTTCGTAAATAGAATGGAGTCTTATTGCATTTCGTTGAAATAGGGTGGACAATGCAGCAGCCGAACCATAATACCCAAGGGAAAATATCCGCACAAAGATCAGACAGACTTTGCATGAGGACTCGGACAAAAGTCAGAAGTCCTGTTTTCAAGCTATCGTGACTTCCCGCATGTTGAAATACCTGATTATCGTATGTTGATTTAAGCCTTTATGTTTGCAACAGAATGCACATTAATATATAAAAGGTATTTTAGAAACAATTTGCATATTATTTCATCATGCATAAGTCATATTTCCTTGAAAAAACAAGTTATTTCTTGGGTGTTAAATTCATCCCCGTCAGTTCTAATAGGTTTCTGCAAATTCCGGTACTTCTAGTATTAAATGTTGGCCTTTCTCAATATACAGTGAGGATGTGTAACCGATAGCCATGTATAAAATGGAAATCCTAATTATTACAACGCTATACACCTGCACCCACCTTGATGGATTAAAAAAAAAAATGTCTCAAATCCTCAGGACTCAGAAATGGGCCCTCCGGTCTTTGTGTAGTCTTGTATACTTCAACTCCCTCATGAGAGGTATTTGAGTTGGTGTAGACATTTGGTTTTAGATTTTTTAAATTAATTGTACTCATTATTTTAACTTGTAATTTTTAGTATTGGATTACTAAAATAATTATTTTTTTCACTTCTTTCATTTGATTGTCGTCTACCCTTTTTCATGCTGACCTCTCCTAGGTCCATTAATGGCTGCCACGTAATATATCCATTTTCCTTATGATTTTGGGATATAGTTTTTTCCCTTTTCAATAACTTTGCTTTATTGTTTCCACTGAAATTAAACGGGAACCATCTCCTGCTCTTAATATTAAAATATCCCCATTTACCAACTTGGTTTTGAATGACCAGAATGAAATGTATAAGAAGTTGTTAGCAACAATTTATGTGTGAGTTAGATAAATTCGGTCGATATTCACGCAGCGAAAATCACCTCAAAGGTCACGCAGAGTTACTGGGCTCAATTTTAAACACAGAGAGAACAAAAGGCAGTGTCAATAGACGTGGAAACTTTATTTACATGATGTGGAAACCGGTGCGCGTTGTTAAAAAATGTAGCTTGTACACTTCATTCCAATGGCGTATCCTTTTTCCGACTGTGCCAAGCTCGGAGCCGCAGTGGCTGACGAAGGAAAAGCGTATTTTCGCGAAATGAGTTCGAGAGAAAGCGACTCCGATAAGAGACTCCCTATCTCCCGACGAAAGAGAAAGAAAAGAACATGTATACATATGTATTTATGTATGGATTCAATGTAGGAACACTTTGGAGGCACCAAAGTAATATACGTGGCCTTGGGAGGAAATTAAAAGGCCCGTAGGGTTGGATCGATCGGGAACATCGGGAGAGCCTGCGGATTCTGTTATCGGGGCGGAATCGGATTTCTATTAAACTACTTTGAGCAGTAAAACGATCCGCTCGCGGTCTCTTTGGCTAATTGAGCGGAGGAAGATTGGAGTGGAGGAGTCTATTCAACCACGCACCGTTAGCAATCGCAGTAATGTAAGGAGCGCAAGGATTATTCTCTCCCGTCTCTTCTCTTGCTGTCGGGTGAGGATGCGATGGCCGGCCCGAAAATCAAAGCAGCTTTGATATCCTGAGATTTTCCCAGAAGGTAGTTTGAGCGAGATAGTTCCCTAGACTTAATAAGGACCACGTTCGAATGATGCATTTTTATTCATTATTAATTAAATTAAATATTCTATTATTAACGGTGCACTAATGTACTTTTATGTGACCGAATTTCTGAGTAATTAAGTAAAAATGTCAACATTATTCTTAATTCGACCCATTTTTTTCACTCGGTACGTTTAAAACTCCTTCATAACGGATGGTTTTTTGCGATTCTGAATAATGTACTGCGGTGACAACATGATTTATTTAAAAAATATTTTAGAACTCGCAAAATAAAATTGATAATGCTCAAATCCTTAATTCATAATTTATATTAGAGTAAATACTCATATTTAAATGGTGCAATAGTTCATGTGACTCAAATTCTCAGTAATAAAATAAAAACATCTATTTAAGTGTTTAGCTTGACTCGTTTTTTTCACGGGATACGTTTTAAGCTCCTACACAAGGTTTGTTGTGATCCTGGAAAAAATACTGCGGTAACCATATTTTTTATTTTTTAAAAATAGATGAAAAAACATTTAATCTACAAACTCAGTTTTATTGACGAGGTCTAGGCTTAAGAAATCTCTTTTTTCTAATAAGGTCTCTCTGGAGTGTATTCAAGTATCATTTCATATGTTGAAGGGCTGGTATTTTTGTCAAAAATCTCGAAAAGTTGTCCGGTGGTAGGATATTTTTAGTATCTTTGTACCAGTGAGATATTTTTCTTTAGATTGAGACAAAATTCATCCATTTCCAGATGAATTGATATTTCGTACTAACTATCTTAACATTCCCGAATATGATTTCGCTTAGAAGTGAGCTCTGTTCATCCGTTTGACTTATTCATCTTCCGAGCTGATAGAGTATATGATATCACTATACTATTATGTATCATTTAAAAATTTAGGACCCTAAGTTATGTTTTTGAATCATATGAAAGTTATTTCTTTAACACATTGTTAAAGTTTAGTTCTGTTTATTCATGCTACACAACAATCAAAATGAAAAAAATAACAGTAACAGAATACTTGACGCTGACTGGCGAACTTCGTCTTTTTTACTATTTCTAATTTGCTAATTCCTAACAATATACGATTGATGGATGGCTTAATACTAACACTTTTCGAATACCTGTGAGAATTACTTTCTATTAAACTTTTTTCGTGAGAATGGCATTGATATTCATTAGAAGTAACTGGTTCTATTAATTATGCCACCAATATTTTATGCTTAATATCTATGAAAGCAAATGCTGCTTTTTGCACTCGATATGAAATCATACTCTTCTATTAGTTTATTTAGCAGTCCTTTACCGTTGAAAAGTTGAAATAATTGAAAGAATTCATCATTGAACATTTTAAGCTTACCGATGAATATCGACGTCATTTTCTCTCGTTATTCCCTAATTACTCAAATAAAATTAGATGGATCGGTCCTTTTACTTAATAATGTGTCTTATTCCGTGGTGTCAACTGAATGTTGACCTCCCAGTGGTTAAATACCTGCGTTAGTGAATTTTTGTTTGGGGAAAAGTCTTCCTAAAGATGATAACTTTTAATTCTTTCCATGTAAATCTTTCCTTGTTAGATAATCAATTCTTCCGAATTCATTATTTATTGAATCGCCGCTGGAACCTTACTTTGATGAACATGGTGAAACATTCAATTCGTCTATGCACGTCGATGCAAGAGCCCCATTTCTTTCATCCCATCGTTCGTTAAAGTTCCCGACGGCCACAGCGCCCGCCCCCGTGATAGTCCTGCGGAAATTGAAAGCCCCTGTCCTTTGGGCGAACCATTTCGCATGCAAATCAGCCGAGGTAGGATTTTGGCACGAGTCGTTACCATGTAGGGTCATGAGTGTGGAAAGCACTCTCTCGCGTCTTTGGCTCGTGTCGTTTCTCTATAGGAATGAGGGGGGATCTGGATTTGACCCCCCCGTAGCCTGCAATTCCCGAGCGGTACCTTGATTCCCGTTATTCGCGGGGCAGCTTTCAATAAAATTCCCCTGCCCGCTCTCCTTCCCTTTCACCCTCACTGAGTCACGTTCTCTTGTCATGCATTTCTAGATTTTTTTTGTTTTTAGCTTCGGCCATGAGAGACGTAATAGAACTTTAGAACAGGCATGCATTACGGATCTCCGTTTATTTCTCTTGAACGATTGGAATGACCTTCTCGTTATGTTACGGCCTAATTCCTGACTTATCGACCATTTGTGTTGTCCTTCGAGTCTTGGTGGCTACTATTTGTGGCAGTCCCCTGCGCATAAATGCTGCGCAAAAGAGGAGAAGGCTCTCGTCTTAGTAGGGAAAGTTACAAAAAAATAACTGATCGAAATTAATCTCTGTAAAATGCGATTAGTTAAAGTCAAAAGTTAACTCTTCTAAAAAGCAAAGGTTAGGTTAAATTGTTGACTACATTTTTAACGATTAATATTAATCGTTTATCCCAACTATGGCTCGCGTGAATTAAGTCGGGAAAGTAGAATAGAATGGAATAAACCTTTATTATACTGTGGGACAGGTACCCTTGGATAACAATAAGGTACAATGAAAAAGCAGCGAGGTAATTAACTAATGACGATGGTGAAAACAGAAAATAAATGGAGCTTATTAACAGAGAGAAAGACAAAATCAACTACCCTCAGTAAAAGACAATATCTGTACATGTGTTGCAATTGAATTCAAAGATAGGTATAGATAAAGTACAAGATAATCGAAGGGTAAAAATCCTTATGGTTACAATACATATGAGATTCGAAAAAAAACAGTGACATACTTTATTTCGCTTTAATCTATCAATATTACTAATAAATATGCATGTGCAAAGTTGCGCATAGATTTGCATACAAACGAAAATCCCTCCAACCTTCTTAAGAGAGCGTGACAGTGTTAGCAGCGCGTCTCACGACAATGTTTTCCAATCTAACAAAGCTGGGTTATAATTATCTGATATAAATCGCTGTGCATCGGATATTTCCATCCAAACTAGTGGACTACGAGCTACGGAAAGCTATTTATGTGATGTGCACTAAATATTGAGCATTTTTAAGTTATCAATGAAGTTTCGCGACCATTCTGGTCAAACGTGGAGGCTACCTAGCTCCTACGTGCCGAGTCTGCTTTAAGGTATTGGACCCTAACCCTGGAAAGGGCTCTCTGCGCTAATTCCACCCTGGTTCGTTTCCACTTTACCTTTCTCTGCTGGCGTCTGGTGTGAGCAGGATATCCAGAACGCCCCACGGTCGACCAGAAATCGTTCCAAGGCCTGGATTGCTATTGGCAGAATTATTTGTTTATCGACCGTATTTGCAATACCCCTCGCGACTGGGGTCATTTAAGTCGTCAACATGAATACGAAGTGCCTGTGTTTCCCAACGAAAATTCCAAGTATCTTTCAAAGGTCCTCTTTGTGTATGCTGCTATTCCAGATCCAAATACTATCACGAGTCGGTTTATAGTCGCCCGAAGGCAGTGCAATGATTGCAAACTCAAAGAGGTCCGCTTTTAACGAGCGTTTGCATTATTCCTTGGTACTTCTCTGAGTTCTCGATGGTCGCTTATATGAGAACTAAGGATTCGATTGCCTCAGACTCAATTTTGTGAAACCTCGTGATGAAACCTAAGGAAACCGAATATCGTCGATGTTTTGTCGAACGGATGGCCGATTTTGTCGATATATCGGGATCATCGTCAAATAATACTGTCAAATGTACCAAGTATCTAATGAAAACAGAATACTTAGACATCTCTAAAACGATTCCAAGGACAATTCCTCTCTTTATTCCTCAATAGTTGCAGCTTCTAACAATGTCTCTGCCGGGTCATACTCTTCGGTTCTAGCACAGTGATGGATTAACTATGACTCGCGTGTCGGGAGTGTCTATCTAATATAAATAACGATTTGTGAAAAAAATAAAACTATAATTCTGTATTTAAAAAGTTCTCTTTTCTTTGTCATGGACCTAAAAATCTTATCTAACAACATTATGGAATGGACCATTATGTTTGTGACTCGGCTTCCGAGTTGAGCTAAATTATTTTTTTTTACGAATATTGACACACTTTGATCAAAAGCTTCAGCGTCACTGTTCTGGCATCTCTTTCTTTCTTTTCCACGGTTCGTGAACGGAATCAAGTCCGAGGAGCGTACGCAAAGACCCCTTCATTTGTTTCCTAGTTCGAGAATCGTCCTGAGGAGGTCGTTCCCTCTCCCCGCATCTTCAGCGGCGTCGTCCACCCCCCGTATACCAGGGGGGTTGAGGGCGGGGTGGGGGAGGGCGGGGTGGCAGTTAGGAGTGACTTTCCATTCCACGCCATCCTGTGGTGTTTTCGCGCGTTTGAATGGGTATGTGTGTCTGTGCGTGGGCGGAAAGGCCATACTGTCCCCGCGTCTCTCCTCTTCAACCCGGACCCGTATTCGGAAATGCTGCATATGAGTCTAATGAAATGCGTAATGTTGCGTACGGTTATGGGAATTGTTGGCGATGGGTTGGGTTGGGGAAGAGTCCGTTTGCGAGATCTGGAGGAGAGGGGGGAGTCTTTTGGGGAATGACATTTCGGGGACTGCCAGCGGAGCTAAGGGAATCACTTCCCCCCCTCCAACCAAACCGAGTAAATGGCCGCCAGAGAGAGGTCCTTGTCCCTCCGGCTAAGATGACCCTTTCTCTGCCCGGTCCCTCTTGCCTCAGTTTGCCGCGACCACATTTTATTTTCCTCCACCCCAGCATTCCTCCTCCTCTTCCACATAGCTTCTTAACTCCGTCCACCTCAACGCCCCCCCCCCCCAACCTCTATGCCGTGTTATTTCTCTTATTAGTGCCCAGTTTTGGTGGTCGACTCTTCGAAATGTACTCCGTGCCCCCCCTTACCGCACGCCACCCCTTACTAGTTTCCCGCCGAGTACATTTCCGTCCTGTGGGTACAGTGTACGTGGAAGAGGGAAGACTACAGGGGAGGGGAGGTTTTCTGTAGGGATTCGGGGGGGGGGGGGGTTGCAGCCGTAGTTTTAGCTGAAGGGGGTTCAATTACGTCCGCTGCGATATTTGCAGTACGACTGCCTTTCGGCTTCGCCTTGCCGTTTGATTGAGTTTAGTGGATGGAGGTCGGAATTGGTATGAACCTCCTCCGTTCTCGGCTCCTCCTCCCCCGGCCGTCACGGCTAGTTGCCGGAGTCTAGGGTTTTACCGGTCCGGGCATGGTTTTCGACGTCGAGTGTCGTGTCGTTTTAAGTTTGAATGGAGCGTACGTGTATTTTTACTCGCTAAGAAACTAACTCCCGGAGTCGATCAACATCCGGGAGAAGACCAGTGTATTTTTCATACGGTTGTGTCACTATAATAGATAGTGTTTATTCCGCTAAATTTTACAAATAATAACTTTGACAATAAATTTACATTTTGTGGAATATAGGCACCCCTGTGGTAAACAACCAGTGTTGGAGTTGCCGTCATATAAAGTTTCCCTAACGAAAAAAAGAATAAAACAGCTGACTGGTGCGGCCAAAACAGAACATGGCAACATTGATTTTTATAAAGTCAAGAAACAGTTTTTTTATCATGTGCTCATTACAAGAACAAGGCAAGGGGAAGGCAAGCAGCAAAAGAAAAAAAACATTAATTACCAGTGGTCATGAACCAGAGTGTTAACATACAAACAAATTTACAAATTATATATTATTATTTTCACTTCGTAGTTCAATATTTATAAATATTTTTCAATATTGTCTATAGAAAATAACCATGTTCTCAAGTCTCGTAGAAACAATTTTACATGCTTTGCAGAGGCAATGTGGAATGGTAGGCGATTAAACATTGTAGTTGCACAATACAAGTAAGACCTTCTAAAAGCTTCAATATTAGGTTTTGGAACAGGTATTCCTGACATATTCAGACATTGTTAAGAAGTAAAGTCAGGGTGTCCACTGATCGGGAAAACCGGGAGTTAGTACTGAATTTTCAGCACCATTCGTGGATTATTCGTGAGTTTCTGGTTTGAGTCGGGAATTTTTAAAATTATCATTTCAAGGCAAAAAAAATATTTTATAAATAAAATCAACGACTTTAAAATATTTGTTATTTGATAAATGTACATGACGTAATGGATTTATCGTTGGTATGAATAAAAAATTCAAAGAAGGAAATTTAGCAGAGAAAGTAAAGTGAAAAAAGTAAAGTAGAAAAACTTTTTTGCGCCTTTTTCATTTTTTTTCGCGTTAGTTGTTTTTGGGAGAACAGTTTTGCTGGCTGTCCTGCCAGAGTCTTCAGGTCAAAGTGTCTTCGATATTGACTTAGTTGAAAATGAATTCTTCAACAATGACCTGGACCTGAAGATGCTGGCAGGACAGATGAAATGATCACGTGAAAAAAATCTTATACTTCCTCACAGTGCATTCTCTGCTGAAGTATTAAGTTAATTATCAAAGTGTTAACTTAAATTAAGAAAAGAAAAACAATTGAGTTGTCATGGAAGGCAACTTTGTTTACACAACACCTGGATACCTAACTTCAAACAGACGCCAACAAGATTTGTTAGTAAGCTACGTTAAATCTCTTTTTATATGAATCTGTGTGTGAGTTGAGTTAATTAGTTAAAATTATAAAACTCAATATTCACAGCACTGACCTATGTTTCCTGATGATTACGTTCCACGTCGAAATCCGGGTCACCGGTATAAAATTTGTGGAATAAAAAATTTTCTTAATTTAAAATGTAGAGTAAATTCCATGACGTCAAGCCTGAGACAACCGAGGAACTATTTTTCGGCAATATTTGTCATAATTGACCTTGATATTGACGAATATTTTCGAAACCAAGATATGCGTTGTGAATAGACTGTGTGGAAGTAAAATTAAGTTATTTTCATGAGATCGTGTTATGAATATGGATGAAGCCTTCCACGGTGTTCAACTATCGCAATACGAAGCTCACACCTCACTACATCGCTAGGTATGACAGAAGCGATAAAATACGTGAGATACATTTCCGAACATATAGGTACAAAAACTCGTTCTTTCCGTGCACAATAAGTGACCACAATAAAAACTGAGCTCCACTAAATACACTGCTATAATACGCGTCACCATTTCACCTCCCAAAACCCTACCCCTTACATCTTTACTCTGCTGGTGTCCTAACATCCCCTGTCTCACGCTCATGTGGCGGCTCGCAGGGTAGTATGTAGGTATATGCAGATTTAAAATAGTATTAGAACATAACAAGGAAAAATCTCGTAAGAAATATTCCAGCTTTTCCTCAATCGTAAAGAAGCTTCCTTGAAACTCATAAGAGACTTCCTTCAGCAATACTTATCCCTTACATATTGACACGGCTGGTGTCCTAACACCCCCTGCCATACGCCCATGCGGCGGCTTGCAGGGTAGTATGTAGATGTAGATGTGAAAATGAACGATACCCATATACAAGTGGATGGCGTTTTCTCTCTGAATTTTTCACGCCCAAGACTTTTAACTAATCTGAAATTGTGTAGTAATTTTGTCCTTTGCTTTTCCATGCAAAAGCTTTAGGCTGCGCGACCCTTCTAGACTTATGAATTTGAAGAAATATGCGTGCAAGCTTCCGTAATGGTTTTAGTCACTTGAATTTTTCGCCCGAAAAAGACGTGCCCCATCCTTATTGATTAAAATGAAGACGGAGAGAGTCGCTATCGTATGTTTTCCGAGAAAAGCCTCAAAATGTCAAGTGAGCCGACTGAAAGCTTTTTTTCCTTCTATAAATATCGCGAGATGGCTTAAAAAAGTTTCGTTCATCAAGGTAAGCTTAAGTTTGGTCAAAAGTACGCTAATTTGTCCCGCAGGCATTTCGTTGATACAGGAATGAGTGGTCGAATCGGGGAAAAGAAGCAAGATGGGAAAAGGAGAGATGTAAATTGATCGGTGCTTTTCAAATGAGGAGCCGACCTTACCTGACCTTTGAGTCCCTGCTTAACCTGCTTTTTTTTCGAACCCTTAATCCTTTATTTCATGGGATTTTAATCCTCCTCCCTTCCCCTCGTATCCCTCCCATTCAAAATCCTATCCCCCTTTTCACGTGCGGTAATTGGCTTAGGGGTCCGTCTCCTCCTCTGGGGCTCATCCACGGTACCCGTACGACCTACACGGTGTAGCTCCGTGGCGATTTCTCCTCCCCGCTCTCTCCTCATATCTTCTCCTTTTTTTATTTTCCCTCTCTTCCGCCTCCCACGGGTGTAATGGCAATCCCAAGTCCGGTCCTTTTCAGGTCCAAATATTCCCCCTCGCAACTCCGCCCACCCGCGTCTCCCTCTTCAGGGACCGCCCCCCCCCCCCCAGAGCCATCTTCCCTCCTCCCCCCTAACTACCGCACCGGAGATTCCTATTTGCACAACCAAACCTCTTCCTCCCTCCCTCTCTCCTTCATCTTCCCGTCATTTCGACGCTAATGAGCAGAAATTGTGCGTTATGTGCGGTACTGTCGGCGGATAAGAGTATGCCGTCGGTGGCGGACGCAGGGTAGAGGGGAGTGGTGGAGATCGGGGGGCAAAAGTTCTGCCCGGGGCGGAAATTTTGCCCCCCTCTGTGAGTGTGGCCAGTATCAGGGTGTCCACTGACCGGGAAAACCGGGAGTTATTCGTGAATTTTCAGCACTGGGAAATGTTCGTGGATTATTCGTGGATTTTTTAAGTCTCGGATTTTAACGGCGTCCCCGCCCACTTTTTTTGAGTCTCCCGTTCCCTTTCCTCTGTTCCTCCCCCTTCTCCGACGTATCATAACCCTTATGCGTTCAAGGGGAAAGAAATAGGACGTTTGAGCATAGAAAGGAAGACCTCCAAGAGTATTTTATGTTGAGAATAATAATAATGGTGTATATTATTATTTAAAACAGGGCGTCCACTGACCGGGAAATCGGGAATTATTCTTGAGTTTTCAGCGCCGTGAAATGTTCGTGGATTATTCGTGAATTTCTGGTTTAAGTCAGGAATTTTTAAAATTATAATAGTGTATATTATTATTTAAAACAGGGCGTCCCCTGACCGGGAAATCGGGGATTATTCTTGAGTTTTCAGCACCGTGAAATGTTCGTGGATTATTCGTGAATTTCTGGTTTAAGTCGGGAATTTTTAAAATTATCATTTCAAGACAAAAAAATCTTCTCTCTTCTCAAAACCAAACATTTCATAATGATAATGTAATTTATTTTATTTTACCGCCGCACCTCGTGGGTCATATGCAAAAGATCACATTGTATAAATTAAATCCAAATAAATTTACTTTAGGCTTTGGATGATCATTCACCACTATTCATTTTCCTATCTATTTCTTCTATGGGACTCTGTTGTAATATTCCCAGCAAAACATAACGTGAGATTGCCAACTTCTGGTTTAGTCTGGTAACTTCTTAAGTATAAGGTCTTAAAACCATTATAAAACTTACTACCAATCAAACTACATATTTATTTACTTTATTTTAACACATATCTTGTTTTATTATTTATAATTATTTTATTGCTTTATTCTTGGGTTGGGGTTCTTTATTCATGCTTGTGGGTTTAGCTAGAAAAGTCACTATTCGATATAAAACTTGAAAAACATCACTTTGGCTCATGTAAAAACCGAGATATTACATCCTGGAATTTTGTATAGATTTAGCCTTGAAAATCTGGAATTATGTTGGAATTTAATATTTTACTTTGAATGTACCGTGATAAGTTGGACGTCGGTGGTGGACGCAGGGCAGGGGAAATACTGGAGGTTAGGGGGCAAAATTTCCGCCCCGGGCAGAAATTTCGCCCCCTCCTGTGTGTGTATCCGGTAGCTACCACATCTCTTTTGCCCCCTACTGCCTCCCCTACCCGCCCCTACCCACTCCGCCCCATCCCATCGTACTCTCCGTATACATGACCGCATAACTCCCAGACGCGATGGCGAACAGTGACAATGGTCGGCCAGAAATTACTTAGCCCCTTCTCCCCTCTCTCTCTACCTTTAAAATCTCCTTGATAAGATTTCGCCCTCTTGCATAATGCAATCATCGGATTACGCTCGCTGACCGTACAGCCGGAGATGCGGCCGCGCTCGGCGCTGGGTTTCGAAGTTCTGTGTTTTTATTTTTATCGCGGTGCTCGCGTGTAATAGGCTTTGCTCTCTCTGGTGTAAATATATTTGACCGAGCGGTTTGGTATCGCAGTGGCGGAAGAGATAAAAATAGGGATCTCCCTCTAATATTTTATGCAGCATATGCTGCCCGAGGCTTCACGTGAAACCTGATAACAATACAGCAGCAGTAAAAGCCGCCATTGTGGTGGTCAAATATTATTATAGGAAAACTCTGTTACTGATATGCATTTATACGAACTGAAAACTTCTCAAGCTAATAACTTTATGCACGTCGTATGCACGACGTAAGATTTACGACATGCTTTTAGGATCATTAAATTGCTCATAACTTTAGATATAACCGAAACTTTACATCGGATATCTTATCGTAAGCATCGATTTTTATTAAATATGGCGATGTTAATTGTATTTTTTCTAATACTTAGTTCTGATACGAATTAAAGTAATCTGTACTCGCTTTTTTTAATAATATTTTTTTTACTTTTTACTTAGCAATTTTCAAAATACAATTTCTTGGTATATAACGTAGGAAAGTTGTAGATAGCCTCAAGAGAAAACTGAGTTGTGACTACTTTCACAGTAATAATGGACCATTACTGAAACAACTTTAAAGGAGTATAACTTTGGCAACGAAGGTCTATGTTGGGGGGAGCGGGGGCTGGAGGGATGTCTACGTAGACAATGGTCCACACGGTGTTTCTAGTTTTACAGTTTATAGTAAATGACAGATTATCATAGCCACAAGATTATAGTGCTCGCAGAGTTTCTGTGCACTGGAGAGTTCCTCCAAGCGATTGGCTGCCGGCGTCCATTCCCGTAAACCGGTTCTTAGCTTAGTGCCCACCGCGTACGAATACTGTAAGTGGCGACCCAAAAGAATTGGCGAAAAACGAACGGATGTATTCTAGTTTCTTTCCCAGCGATAAAAATTTTGGTTTTTATGATAATTAGTCGCAATTTTTGTATTTGTATTTTTCAAAATGTTGGAGAAGAGGATTTAAGTTTTGTTTATTTATCGTGTAACCACGGTGACCTCCGCCGATGAGGTACATTCTAACCTCACTGCGATGACTGATGATTGCAATCACTGCAAGTTTTGATTCGATATCAATTGTAGTTTCTCGTCCAGAGTATTTCTATTCTAAAGGCCCTCGCGTCGGCGAGGCATAGCGTTCGTTTTCGTCGATTCTTTTGGGTCGCCACTTACGGTATTCGTACGCGGCGCGCACTGAGCTAAGAACCGGTTTACGGGATTGGACGCCGGCAGCCAATCGCTGCTCATCTACCATGGGTAGCTAGGCTTGGAGAAATTCTCCAGCACACAGAAACTCTGCGAGCACTATAGTATTTCTTTTACTTACCTTTCATTAAAATCAGCCTTAAATTACAGATAGTCAATGGAAATCAATTAATAACCCGTTTCACAGTTTTTTACACAAAAAAATAAAAGTCTACTTGGACAACAGGGGGGGCCAAGGGGAGTCCGGATGAAGTCTACAAGTGTCCACGATGGGGGGCGGGGGTGTCAAAATGTGGCCCATTTTTTGTCAACGCGAGTTATGGAAAGCCTCTTATTTTTGCTGGCGTTTCTACTCATTTTTACGGAAACTGTTAGCTCTCTGTCGATTTCGCAATTTCGGGAATGTCTCTTTTCCCGTGTGATTATTTAGCCCAAGATAGCATTTCATCTTTCAGCGTTTTTATCCATCCCATTCTATTGAAATTTCACTGGTTATTGCCCCAACTCGTAAACGTCTTGGGTTATTCCAGAAGTCGTAATGGGTCGTAAAAAAAGTACATGACTAATTTTACGCTGCAAATTTGCCTACGGGGCTGCGCCAGGCTATCAGCTCGTTGTGCTTGTGTGCGCGCGCATCATCAACGTGGCTAACAATTTTGGGGAGGTTTTAGTGGGAGCATCAAAAGATTTATTATCATTCCTTGAACAAGCAGTAGTCGGTTGGTTTCCCCCCCGCCTACACACTTCCACGCGCCGTCCTTTTTCGTACAAATGCGGAGAGAGCCATTAAATCAAATTTTAGAGGCACGCAATGCGCATGATTCCATTTCCCTGCGTAGCAATTGTTTTGAAACTTATGGCCTGTTTGCGACCCCCTCCCCCCCCCTCCCCCCCGCTTTCCCCCACGCCCGAAATTTCGCCAATGGCCGCCCGCTGAGTCTCCGAGGGAGCGGAATTTATTGTCGCTAACTCGACGTCTGTTCTGCTTTACGATTGTTATTACTATCTGCACTATCAAATAGTCATATGTACGTATTACCTTGCAAGATACCACTTAGGGGTGCGGTAAGGGTTGAGTTCTCCCCAATATGTATTGCAGTTTATCTACATCTCATCTACTCAATACCCTGCAAGCCACCACAAGGATGTTTGTCAGGGGGTGACTTACCACGAGCATGAACTACAGTGAAGAAATTTACTTCCACCAACAAGCACCACACTATCGGTATGCTACAAATGCTACTGACAATGCTAAAATAGTTCAGTACGTAACTATGACAACGTGACACATGAGTCATGCTGGGAACATTCACAACATGGTGTCAGAACTTCTCGGCAGATTTTGAAACACGAATGTGTGAAAGTCACATTGGAGAAATCATTCGATTGGACTGGAAATCGAACCTAGATCCCTTGATTTCGCGTCGAGTGCTCTAACCAATTAAGCTACCTAGGTGTCCTCTTCCACTGTGAATCTCCTGGGGGCTTTAAGTTGTCCTCACGAAGCGACGACTCCGTTGAAGTAACTGCGCGGCTAGTTTCGTGGTTCTTTGAAAATTTGAAAAACGAATTTGGGGGCATATGAATTAATCAACTACACTGCCTATCCACTAACGTAATTCAAAGTCTTACACAGCAATTATGGTCTCTTATCGATCGCGGGAAAAACGAAATTTTAAACCTTTATGTTCTACAATCTACCTCCTTATTTGATCTCATGTTCTGATCCACCGTAGTACATCCTACAAAAGTTAATGAAACGAGGATTATTATCGAGATATCGAAAACCAGAGGATACGTGTCACTTGAGATGAACTTTAACCATCATGAACTTCACAGTATGCAATAAGTACTAGAGAAATTGAACGTATTTATGTATTATGCAACTAAACAAATGCGCAGAGGCTTATTTGTGGCACAGTAAGCATGCGAGACTTGCAGTTAACACTAAGCAGCAGATTTATAACCATGTATAAAGCCCGGAATAACTCATAATAAAAAAGATGTACAGTTCCACTATGTTTTAATTCTGTTTACCGGTTTCAATGTATGTTGCGTCGTTTTCAAGACAAGCAGTCTGTTTCATTTCATTTCTGTTTGTCTTTAAAATGATGTATTGGACGTTGAAGCCGGCAGGCAGCATTTAAACATAGTGGAATTGGGCATCGTTTTTATTATGAGTTATTCCTTCTCGTCGTTCCACAACGTAAAGCTCGTTTTACACGGGGCATGTAATTGCACATTCTGATGTATGTGCTAATATGCATTTCAAATTGCATCGCGTGAAGCGATGAATTGCTAGAACGCATACACTTATGCATGGACGCTTTGGATAAATAGCCCCGGATCTAATTCGATAATTGTTGCGCGCCAGATTGAGAAGAACCTGCAGTTTTTAATTGTGCAATTATATGCCCCTTGTAAAACGGGTTTTTTAGTGTAAATTAAATATTTCGGGTCACGGCCTGTCAATCTAAGAGTGAACTCTTGGTGGCTGTGGGAGGTAACGTATTAGGAGAGACGCAATAACGCTAGCAATTTACAGTTCGTTGCTAAGTGGACTTGGTTTAATAGTAAGAATTATTTTTAACTTTTACTTTAGTTTTATAACTTTTCTTTTGTAATTTAACTAAATGTTTTCTTCTTTCTTCATTTTACAGGTAAGAGACCGCACGGTTGAGTTTCCACGTCCTGAACGTTGCTTCCATTCATGGTAAAGTACTATTTTTATGAATAAACTTGGTGATTAACGTTTTTATGATATTTACATATTTGTATTTCCATGTGTACCGCCTTAGAGAGTGTACACTGGAATTATAGTATCTAGGTTTGGACCCTCGAAAATGTTCTAGGCGTGATCATGTTTTTCATGAAGGTGAAAACTGATGTAGCGTACAAATTCGTTGTAGTTTATGCATTTTGAGATGTTGGCTTGTGAATTCTTACGTGTCAAAAAATCATTGTTTTATAGTATTCAGGTTAAAGCCATTAGGTTTGTCTTTATACTGCAATTCTGTGGTCTTCCCGTCAAAATTAAGGTAGTTAATGCGAAATATAAATCCACCTAGAAATCAACGACTTTTTTCTCATTTTTAATGAAAAATATCTCACACTTTCAAAGACTCCTAAATATTACAGCCTTACCACACTAGTTTCCGAGATATTTGCCAAAATATACCCGCCATTTTCATGAGAAATGGCACGTGTATGCACTCCAAAGAGACATCATTTAAAAAGTGAGGAATTTCTAACACCTAGATCTCGACAAAAAACTAACAGCCTGTAGTTTGTATGTTTTCTCAACCATTTTTGCGAATGAATCATACTTTCGCCGCAGTAATTTTTTCAGGATCACAAAAAACATTCCGTTGTGAAGGAGTTTTAAACGTACCGCGAGAAAAAATGAGTCAAAGTAAAGACTTACGGAGATATTTTTATTTAATTTATTAGAATATCAGTCATGTGAAAGTCTAACATTGCGCCAGTTATAATTCAATATGTTATTCTTGCTTCCTACTGCAGCTGAAATTAAAACGTATAGTTCGAATATAGTCTCCATTATGAATAGGGAACTATCTCCCTCAAACTGCCTTAATATTAACTTAACGTCCACAGATTAGATTAACTTAACGTCTTAAGATTAACTTAACATCCGCGTTACTTGGCATGAAGGCATGGCCAGACGTTATAAAACCGGCCCATAGTGTCTTACCGCTTTTAGAGGGATTAAGGTGGGAGCTCCTAGAGACTCAGAGGCTGTACGCTAGGCTAGGATATTTTTCTGAGCGACATCGAGAATATTATCATGACTCCTCACTACATCTCTAGTTCTGACAAATGCGATAAAATAAGAGAGATACACTGCCGAACAGATAGGTACAAAAACTCTTTCTTTTCGCGAACAATAAGCGACCACAATAAAAATTGAGCTCCACTAAATACACTCCTATAATACATGTCACCATTTCATGTCCAAAAAACGTACACCTTCACACGGCTGGTGACCTAACACCCCCTGCCACACGCCCATGCGGCGTCTCTCGGGGTATTATGTAGATGTAGATGTAGAATATGGATAGTTTCTGTAGGAACAGTATCATGCCTATAGTGTTGTGCATGTTTGTGAAAGTGCCTAAAAGATAACTCAACACCTGCCGAACACCCTCATGGTGGCTTGTAGCGTAATATGAAGATGTAGATTGATGCAATACTGTAGAAACCTATCTGAGAATCTCCTGTACCTCTCAAACCCTTTTTTTCCTCTCGGTCAGGTTAAAAGGTAAAAAAAAAACTGTACCCAACATTTTGAAGCACACCTGTTATACCTGGATTAGAAGTATTTCGTTTTACGCCGTGATTCATTGGTTAGGGATGACGTGAACTCTTTCGAGTGCTCGGTGAGCGTCGATGACTCATGTCGCTCAGCGGGCAGAGTACAGTAAGTCCTCGGAATGCGTCGTTTCGATTTGCGTTTGTTTCGACGTTAAGTCCACGATGACAAGGGTCGTCGGAAAATTTTTCCCTATTTAATGCTAATAAAATAGACCGTTTGTGCATATGTTTGCGGTTTTTGATAACTGAGGCATAATCATCCCATCTGAAATAGCTATTTTTTCCTTAATAAAGGCAAAAGACGAATTTTGAAATTAACGCCTTGATTTATCGCGGGGTTTAAGTGGTAGCGAATATCTGGATCCGTTATGTGTAGTTCCGACTTACGTCGCTCTTCTTCAACAAGCATCTTCGACGTAAATCAGAACGCAGGTTAAAATTTAGGTTAAACCTTTTAAGTAAATTTGAAACCGTTTTGTTCACAGATGACGTTAGATATATATTAAGAACCCCTGCGTATTAT